>JARDYH010000006.1:34607500-37107500 GCA_029215795.1 Anniella stebbinsi
TATGTTGACGATGCCCTCAAATTGCAAACGGTCTTACGTACAGTAGACCCATTGAAATGAAAGGGACTAACGTTAGTTGGCGATTTCAGTCTCATTCATTTCAATGGGTCTACTCTAAATAGGACTAATATTGGATACTGCCCAGAGGGATTTGGCCCGGGGGCTAAAGCGCAGGTCATTCGACAGATGCCAAAGAGGCGCCTTTTTCTGCGAGCGTTTTCAGGATAATCGGAGTGGTTCTTGATTCTCCAGTTCAACAGTGCCAGACTCCAAGAGCCCACCTGCCCAAACGAATAGAGGATTGCTGACTACAGGGCCCATCCTCCCCGGGAAGATGGGGGAGTTGTGGGGGAAAGTCACGTATTTGGGGCTGCGGGGGTTGGGAGATAAACGCGGAGCCGCACAGAATTGAGATGCGCTGCTTCCGCAGATCGGGGGCGCTCAGCATCACGGGGGTAAGCGAGGCACGAGAGACCGCTCTCGGCTCTTTTCCTCGGGGTGCCTCGGCAAGGCGGCGGGACAGCCATCGCATGCAATAACAGCTGTTTGTATATCGCGCATAATCCCCGCGGGCGACCACCCTTCCCTTCGAAGTCCTAGCAGGCAGCTTGAATTTCCCGGCGCTTCCCATTGCCTGGCTGGGATGAACGCGTGGAGCAAGAACCGTTTTCTTTCTGCAGGCTTCCCCGACCTCGTAGCCCCTAGACGTTTTGGACCACAACTCCCAGCATCCCTGCCCATTGGTCATGCTGGCTGGAGCTAATGGGAGTTGACGTCCAACGCATCCATAGGACCCTGGGTTGGGGGGGAGATGGTCTTTGTAAAGCCCGGACTGTATTAGCCCGTTTAACACCTGCTTGAGAAAATTGCCCTCCAAGCGCGATCGCTGTTCTGCGCCGCCTGTGCAACTTCTTAGGGCTGCTTGTCTGGCAGCGCCGGGTTTTCTTTCTGAATAACGCGCCTTCCCTCTCAGCCGAGCCCAATAAGAGCGCTCGTCTCATTCCGCGCACTCTGTTCCCTGCACATGCGCCACTCAGCGCTCTCGTCCCTTGTCTCGCCTCTTCCTGCAGATGCTGAGCTCAGCGCCTCCGAGAGAGCCGAAAAGCAGCCCTCCAGCGCCCCCTCGCCGCTGCGCCGGTCCAAGCGCTGCTCCTGTTCTTCTCTGATGGATAAAGAGTGCGTTTATTTCTGCCACCTGGACATCATCTGGATTAACACTCCAGAGTGAGTACTGCCTCCTCCTTGGAACTAAGCCAGTAATGTACTTTTTATCGCCCTGCAGCTGCGGTTGTGGGCTTAATTAGCCTGCTAATCCTCCTGCCTTTAGGCAAACACCAGGGGATCACTCACTTATCTGTCTGGTGCTATCCGCCCATGTAACCAGCACCAGCCAGTCCTAAAGGAGTCAAACAAGAGGTCTTACTGCACCTTATCCTTAGCATAACCTTAGGGTAACTCTCTCCCCACCCCACCGTCTAGTTGTTTCATGCACTTAGACAACATCTAAGTACAATGAATGTAGAAATGTAGAAACCAAGGCACTGTTATCCCACAGTATCATTATATTGTACTCCAATATAAATTGTATCAGGTATTCTCCTTATTATTAGTATTATTAGTATTAACTTTTCTATGCCATGCCATAGCTGAAGCTCTCTGGGCGACTTACAAAAGTTTAAAACATTTATCCAATATTAGCCCTAATTAAAGTAGACCCATTCAAATGAATGGGACTTAAGTTAGACTAACTTTGGATACAACTCATGGAGTCCAATAGGGCTAATCCCCAATCCAAGTAAGTGTCTGTAGGATTGCAGCCTTGACTATTGTGGCTATAACCCCAGAAAGCAATGGGATTTTAAGCAGCCTTAGGTATGCAAGATGGCAGCCTGGGATATTACTGGGAGGAAAGGCTTCTTAATAAAAGCAAAAGACTTGAAGCTCTTTCCTAAACATATTTAGGTATGGATATTGCTTAGAATTTCAGTCTACTTCCAAACAAGTCTCACTAAATTTAATGAAGCTTACTTCTGAGTAAACATGGTTAGACCTTAGTGGTAAAAATGCTTACTACGACAGCCTTAGGATAACTGGTCCTAAACAAATTCTAAATTCTTTTGGACATCAGTGGGTCTTACTTAAAAAATCAGCCAACCTAGTGCTTTGCTTAATATTGCAATATTAAGCAAAGCACTATTAAGCAATATTAAGCCTGGTTCAACTATTTGTTTTGGGTTATTTGTGGGTAAACTGACTTCAGTTCATCTATAAATGAAAAATGTTGCAGTGTTCAGTTGAAATTTGCTTCTGAATTGTAGCAATAGAACATTCTGTTATGACAAAATCTGGCCGCAGAGTCTTTTGCTGGCTCAACATAATATGAGCAAGGACTGTGGTTAATCATAATACTTTACAAATTAGCAAAGAAAACCCAGGAATGTTTCTAACAAACAAATAGTGTTGTGCAATTAAAAGCATCCTTGGTAAGTGTGCTGAAATGTAATTTGAAAACCACCATCTGGCACTAGCATGTACCAATAGTGTTTTAATTAGGTGGTTTAATAGTGTTTAATGCATAGATGGGAGCAGTGCTTTTTTGCTAAGTAGTTATGGTGCAAATGTGCTAGTAATCTGATAAACATGAGCATTGAGTTCTGCATATTGAGACATTTCACACATTGATGCAGAAACCAACCTGAGCCAGCAAGTTTGCACTCCTGACAAGTGTTCCTGTGTGATAGCTATGTTTGCAAATTATGGATTGGATGCAGACTTTGTCATGCTTAGAGTCCCATTGATTTCAGTGGGTTTATTCTAAGCATGACTAAGTCTGGATTCACCTCCATGACCTGGTTTGCACGACATGACACCCACCATGGTCTAATTCACCTGTGTCACATCATGCCAGATGCCCACAGTCACTATTTTTGCATGATGCCCATGGGTGCCCAGTTTAACGTGGCTGGTTGTATCATGCAAACCCAGATAGCAGTGATTGTTTGAGGGTTAGACAACAACCCAAATGGCAATGGTTGTTGGAGGGCTAGACAACCCTCAAATAACCATAAAACAAGCCATGCCTTTTTTCAGGATTGTCTAACCCTCTAATAACCCTTGCTGCTTGGGATGACATGACATGCAATGGCAATAAGCAAAAATGGCACCCCCGGGTGGCTGGCACAATGCCCCCAGGGGTAAATTAAGCCATGGTAGTCTGTTGTTTTGTGTGAGACAGATCTATGTGTTTGTCATAGTTACACAGTCTCTCATTTTTCCGTTGGAGCAGTTAGCATGTGCAAAACTGCACCTCCTGAGTTTAGTTACCTTTTCCAGCAGCCTATGAAAATGTGTGTTAAAACCTATTAATAAAGAAAATTAGCAGATGTGTGTTCAGTTTGAGAAAGATGCAACCTTTGTTCTAGCAGTGAGTGTTTTTAACTTCGAACCCCGAAATTCTGTACCTGAAAGTGAAATTAACTTTTTTCTTCTTCTCCCCATTATAGGCAAACTGTGCCATATGGGCTTGGGGGTCCTTCTCGAACCAGGCGGTCACTGAAGGACTTACCTCTTGGAAACCTTCTGGGGTCTCTCAACAGATGCCAGTGTGTGAACCTAAATGACAAGAAGTGTATGGGCTTCTGTCAGACTGGAAAAGAACACTGGTATGTTTTGTTTTATCCTTTTTCATCTAGTATACTCACTCAGTAAGATATTACTGAAAGGGTTTGAGCCACCAAGGCCTGAACATGTGAGCTGATGTTCGTGCTGAAATCAAGGAGTTACCTGTACGCGCAAAAGACCCAGCAGCCTTCTCTCACCTGATGCCTCCTGGTGTTTTGGACTTCAATTCTCATCAGCCCCACTGAGCATGGCCTATGGTCGAATGCAGGAAATTGTAGTCCCAAACATCTGGAGGGCACCAGATTAGGAAAAGCTTGAGCTAAAGAATCAGCGTGGTATAGTGCAGGGGTGGGCAAAAGATAGATCTCCAGATGTTTTGGACTCCCTGAAGTTCCTGACAGCATGGCAAACGGTCCAAAATATGGGCAGTTGAAGTCTCAAACATGTGGAAATTCACTTTCTGCCCACACATGGTGGGGTGGACAAAGTGTTGGGTTTACACCAGAGTTTGGATCTCCAATCAGCCATGCAACTCCCTGGGTGATCTTAAGTCAGTCTCTCCCTCTCTCTCTCTCTCTCTCTCTCTCTCTGCCTAATTTATTTATTAGATTGTTCTGTGAATATAAAATTGGGGGGGAAGCATGTATGGAGGAAGGGTAGGATACAAATAGAACAACATGTGTAAGGAATTCAGGTGTTCTCATAGCTGTACTTCGTTTTACTTTCTTGATATAAACAGGGCTCAGTCCACTTCAGAGAAGGGATGGAGGCATCTTCATAAAGATAGAGATTGCAAAGGACTTGGACTGAAATGTGTATACAGGCAACTGGCTAACAGCAAGAAAATGAGAAGGTGAGTTGGTCCTTTGCATCTTTTGCATTTTATGGGTAAGGGTTCATTGAAAGAAGTGGCTGTGCAACAGAATAGAAGATGTATTCCAAGTTGGTGGATATTTAGCCTTTTGGTTTTGGTGGTAGCTGGATGAAATCTTCACATCATAAACATTTCCTAACTCTTTCCTACACAGCACATGATTGATCTGTGGCACAAGCAGTTTGTGTTACCTCATATCATTTCTTGAGAATGCATGAGGCATCAGGAATAGCCACAACCGTAGGTGGTAGGCATTCAAATGAATTGTCTTTAGGCTGACATGGCAGATGGCTTTTGCTCATTCACAGGATCTGGTTAAGCACCAAATATGATGCAGAGCATGCATTTGCTTACAGATATGTATGCATTTGCTTACACACACTGACCGCAGATGTGTGTGGAACATTGAAAGCTTACTTGCATGCTCCCTGTTGAGCATCATGTGAGGGGTGTAGTTAATTTTACAATAGGTGATACCTATTGTAGTAAACTTATGTAAATACTCTGCATTGAATGGCTTTCTAGTGGCTTTGGTTCTACAAAGATGCTTAAGGTGCAATCCTATACATGTTTAGACAAGAAAAAGTCCTGGAACTCCCAGATTCTCTAGCTAGCATGACTGGCTGGGAGAATGCTGGGAATTGTAGGACTTTTTCTGCCTAAAGATGCATAAGATTGCACACTAGGACTCCTCAGGAGAGGAAGCAATCTTCACAATAAGGGGAACCCTGACTGTGGATGATGGCAAGAGAATTCCACTTCTGGATATAAAAGTACATGGCACTACTAGAAATATAATTGTACTTGGATGCAGATTGGCTTACCCACAAGGGAGCTACAAAATAGCTTGGTTAAAGGATTGCCATCTTCTTTATTTTTTAGTTGCCTCTACTGCTGTGCCTTTAACAGCAGCCTTGCAAACGGGAATTTAAAAGTAAGGTTTTAATCATCCCTGATCTCCATGCAAAGGAAAGATGGCAACCCAAGATGGCCAGTCGTATTGGCCCAATTTGGATTGGTGTACGTTCACACTGGTGAAGTTCACATACTCCTGAATGTGAACTTCTGTGTCTTGCATAGTTTCTCAAAAGGTAGAATGGAAAAGTGACAAAATTATAGGTGTCTATACATAACGATGTGGATTATATTGACTTAGTGCAGGATTCCCACACCTGGTCCCCTCCAGATGTTTTGGAATACAACTCCCATTACCCCAGACCATTTGTTTTGCTGGAATTGTGGATCAAAACATCTGGGTTGGAGGAAGGCCAACTTTTAATATTTTGTATCAATGAAAACTTGGATTAATTAAATGACGCAGATTAGAATGTAGGGTATGTGTGTCTGTGGCTCTAGTACACACACGCACGCATGCACGCATGAACGCATACAGTATATATCTGAACTTATTTGATGACTTTTTGTTTCTGCAGGTTAGATTCTATTGGTAACAGTATCAAAGCTTCTTTCAATATTGCCAAACTGAGGAGCCGGCTGCACAAACCAAAGCAGCTGAAGCATAACCGAACATATAAAAAGCAAAACATTTGGGAAAGCCTGAAGACGACATCTTAGTGGAAAGATCACCAAACCTAATCCTCGAGTCATCAAGAATTAACTGAAAAAGCACAGCTGAAGCTCTGTTTTGACTTCTTAACATTCCGCTCCAGGAAAAGATCAAGGAGTGTTGTTCTAAATATTAACTCTCTAAAGGTAGAGGAGGGCCCACATAAATCTTCCATTCGGACAAATGACAAAGCAGTTTAATGCTGCCATCCTCTTGGAATTCAGTTAGCTGGGCTGGGTCAAAGAACAGTCCTTCAGCTGACTTCTTTTTTTCTTTTTTCTTTTTTTTTGGTGGGCTGTCAGATGAAGATGTGACAAATTTGGGGCCCAGATCTGAAGATAGGGTAAAATTGAAGCAGAGAACTCATTCGATTTGGCAGGCTTCAGATAAAGCAGTCTCGAAATATAACATAAGCTGCACTCTGATCAGGAAGATCAGAAATGGAGAGGTCAAGATTTGAAAGAGAAGACGTCTGTAGTCTTGACTAATTAAATGCAAAATGACTGTGCTACTTTAATCAGGACACATCTCCTGCATAACAGGTCTACCTCACGCGCTCTATGTTGCACTCTTGCCAAAGTATTGTTATAATGTTTTTGTGACCTTCAAGCGTTGACTGAAACCTCTTATTTTTAATAGGTCATACACACATGTAATTCACCATTTAGTCCCTTCTGAATGTTCAGGGCTGTGGATCAGAATTGTCTATTCTCTAAATGCTGACAAACGAACAAAGCTAATAGCCTCAGCACACACTTTTGGGGAAGTGGATCTCATTGTTTTTCAGTGGATTATACTTTCAAATATGTGTGTGCTTAGGATGGAAATGTAAAGGGTTTTCAATAAATGGGGTTTATCATATCTCAAGAATCTGCATTAACACTTAATTTAAGAGGGGATCTAATGGTGTTTAGTATAATTGTGGGATTTGGATAGCCAATGTTCTAATAAGAGGTTGTGTTCCTGATCTTTATAAATGAAAATCTGGAAGGCAACACATGGTTTAAAATTAAGATCAAGGCTAATATAGTGTGAACGTTAATGGCAGTGAATTTATCCATATGACTGAATTTGCTGCATAAGGTTTGGATGGTATTATTTTGTATGCTGTGCTTATTTTTTATCTCTCTATATATTATATTTATATTCATGAAATGTGTCTTTATATTTACCATGTTGAATATACATTGAAACAGGCCATATTGGTCTATGCATGTCTTATGTATTTCTGTATGAAATTGGGGAGAATGCCTTATGCCTGTTAAGGTAAACATAGTAGAAATAAATATTTTTAACTACTGCATTGGTCTCTTTCATGGTGGTGAGTCTAGAAGGTAAGCTCAGAGGTTAGACTTATTCTGGGGGAGGGGAGCATTTTGTATATTGACTACTAGACTTTATTTGTTTATTTACTGCATTTCTATACCGCCCAATAACCGGAGCTCTCTGGGGGGGTTACAAAAATTAAAACCATAAAAACCATTCAAAATATAAAACGACAGTATAAAGACATAATTTAAAATACAGTATAAAAGCACAACCAGGATAAAAACCGAGCAGCCATGCAGAAATTAATACTGATTTAAAATACAAATTTAAACAGCAAGGTTAAAAATCAAACTGAAGAACTGTTAAAATACTGTGAGAATAAAAAGGTCTTCCCACTTTTAATAACAAAGCCCTTTGAATTCTGGGTCAGGAGGATTGACAACTGACCAGAAAAAAATGACCTGGACTGCTCTTGTGCCTTTAACAGCTGCTTGATGTACAGATGGCAGAAGGTGAAACTTTTCACACTATGGATATAAAGTGACTGAGAAGGCTTCACAGCTTATTTGTCTGCATGTTAGTCTGCCGTTAATGCACCAGGGCAGTAAAAAGGTCCCCATTGCATTATCCTACTGAGCACAGTGCATTGTGTTTGTTGCTGCAACAGGACTTTTCCATGCCACTGATAATTAGCTGCTTTCCAAATAAGTCAGTAAGACCTGCATCATTTTGTATGGTTAAAGTCCACGAGCCTAAAACGTAACACTAAGCAAGAATGAATCTTTCACAATTGAACCTGATTGGCAAGATTAGTTGATAAAATTGATAGTACTGAAGTCTGACACAAGTTCATACCAGGGTAATGCCCACTACCCTTATTGGTCTACATGGGAGGTGAGAGTTTTGGGGGCTCTTGTCTGGGATGAACACACCTTGAGGGGAGAAAGGGAACCCCAAGACAGCCCGTTTCTCTGCGTTTTCCTGACCTCAGACAAGCCAGGATTGCTAACATTTTTTCCTGTGCATTTAACAGTTTTTAAAAAGTTGCATGAAAATAAGAAATTCAATGGCTAACATTTCCCCCAGGATGTATAAGGGTTGACCTAGAAAAATTGTTGGAGACTCCACTCAAGTGAAAGGGAATAGTAAAGCTCTTGAACTGAGAGCTGATCTAAATTCTGGAAAAGAATTGATCACCATAATGACAATGGCTAATTTCTCAGTTCTCTTCTCAACAATCAGCTGCCTAGGATATTGGATGAATGGAACAATAGCTGTCTCCTATATCAGTTACAATTCACTTACTTGAATGTTTAATTTCCAAGATGGCATTCAGGGAGTCCACCCTCAATGGGCTACAAAATAGTCATTAAAGGTCAGAAGATAGACCTTCTGACAATTGATCTATAGATTTATATGCATGGATACATACACCTATATACCTTTTTATTCAGTCCACACTGATATACAGTAATGTCTGAATTACTTGCATACTTCCCTGGTAACCTACAGTCTGACGCTCATACATGCCCCACTTTCTAGGAAAATTTGAAAACACATTTGTACACCTCTCCCTCAAAGTATGCTCTCCAATAACTAACTTACTTCCAGGCCATCCAGAAAACTGAAATGTGATATTTACTTAGATCCTAATATGTTGGTTGCTAGGGAGGACATTTGTAAGTCTCTCTCTAGATATGGTGGGGGAGCAAGAGCTGTACCCCCAAATGGTTACATCTAGGGGGAATCCACACAGTCCTTTGGAACGTTTTAAAAAGTATTTTAAAACGTTCCAAATAGGTGCGTTCTAAAACGTCTTAGGCCACATTACTGAGTACTCACGTTACAGGAGAACAGTCTTTAGTCTTTAAAGCGATGTGTACAGTCACATGCTATTCTGCCCTGTCTTTTTCTCTTTCGTTTTTCAATGAATTTAGGGCAAGGCATTGTGGGGGTTGTAGTTCAGTTACACACTTCCTTCTTAGTTCCTCTGTCATTCCCTAGTGAGTATAGGGCTAAGAATTGTGGGTGTTGTAGTTCACTGGTCCACTTCCTTTTTCTTCCCCACCAATCAACTGCTAAGCATTTGGACACCAGTAAAGGAAGCACTGCCCCCAGGAATTACAAACGGTAAGGTAGGACACATTATTTTACTTAAAACGATTTATTAAAAGTGAAACCGTTGTATATAACTGAAGTGAGTTTTAAAAAACCTCAGATATACAAAGTTACAGGGAGTGCGTCATGTGGCCCAAAGAGTTTTCATAACCCTTATAAAACGTCAAAAAACTCGTGTGTAGATACCCCCCTAGACTGCCTTGGAAGTTAGTTCATGTGTTGTCCAAGACTCCATTACTAGAAAACTTTTACAAATTCAACATTTTTGCACTCAGTATTCAAAGTTTACAGCATGAAGTTTATTTTAAAATAGATGCCAACGCAAATAAAGCCATGCTATGCTGGGAGTCCCAGGGCCTCTTCAGGTTCCAGGAGACATCCAGTAACTTAGATCTATGCTTTCAGAATGCAAGCTTCATTTTCTAGCATAATATCTAAACACTGATGAAAGAGGTAAACATTGTAAACGGAATGTTTACAAATGGAGTCAGCTGCCATTTGCCTGTACATAAGGCCACTGGTGGGTACGTGACCCATTTGAGGTCACATGGAGGAGGCTGCATGAACCAGTGACGAACCAGTGAGGGAGGGGAGGATTCCATGGAATGCCACAATAATAAGTACATGAAATGAAAGTTAATGAAATGCCACAATAAATTTGTTAGTCCTTTAAGGTGTCACAAGTCTTTTAGCTGTTTTTCTTTTTTCTAGTACCGCAGTTGTAAAACAAACATAAAAATACTGTGATTTTCTTTTATTTTTTCAAAGCTAATGTATAAAAGTAGCCAGTATGTTTGCCATGGCTTGGTTGGCTAGCCCTAACATGTTCATCATTTCATGACTACAAGCACAACTTGAATAAGCTGCCACCACCATAGAAAAAAAAACTCTCCCATCACCTCAAAAACAATGGGTAGTATACAAAGTTAGTCCAATGCAAAGTAGACTCATTGAAAACACTAACTTAATGTCTCATTTATTTTAATGGGCCTACTAATATCATAACTAACTTAAATTCCGTCCATGTTAATGGGTGGACTCTAAGTAGACTAAAGCCAGATCTACACCAGGCAAGATAAAACACTCTGAAAACGTTTTGAAAACTGTATGTGGAGTGTGTCCTGGGCCCCAACAGTTGTCAAAACTGTTATAAACCGTTTTAAAGCAGTAGTGTAGATCCTGCCTAACCTTGGCTACTAACCAGTGCTTTGCAATGGAACAAGTTCACACATCAATTCTTGAGCAATCAGTTGATTCGAAAGACATGTGTGAACCTGGTCTTAGGCTGACTCATCAAAATGATTGTGTTCCAAACCTGGAGAAGCAGCACTGTCACTTCACAGCTTGCTGCCTAGGCTGGAGCTGAGAGAAGCGATGTTGTTGATCCCTACAATTTTAAAACAACAATGCCTATCCCTTCTGGTAAGGCTTCTGTGCCTTTAAGAGGAACTAATTTACCATACAACATATGGAGGATAAAAAGGCAGATCTCCTCAGTTCAGACCTTACTGTGTTGAATCAGCAGGGTCTGACAGAGAGTGCTGCTTGTATTCACTTGGGTTCCTGATCATGTGGCGATCATGTCGTGCTCAAGCAAATTAGAATGAGACTCCATTTCAGAGATTGCCAATTCAACATGGCAAGGTCTGAACTTGAAGGGCTGCTGCCGGCACACCCGGAGATATAGGGGGTGGGGCCAATATGCATGGCGCCAACCCTCTATCCACTTTAATTGCTCAAGTTTTCAGGCAGATGCCTGGTTAGGGTTAGTTTTGCTCTGTTTTATCATTGCCCCACCCAAAAGTGTATTTGAAACATGTTGGGCTGAATAAATTATATTTTAGTGCAGATATAGCGTAGCCTTCCTCAACCTAGCATCCTCTAGATGTGTTGACTGGCTGAAGGACCCCAGTTTGGGAAAGCCTTCTATTAATTTGGGCCTAACTTCAGAACCTACACCAGAACCTGCCATAGAGTTTTTTTCTTCTCACCCTTCTGTATTCTGGGCTTCCCTCCTTTTCTGCTTTAACACCTGCTTGGGGTTCAGAATTTCAACAGGTGAAAGCTTTCCCATCAATATGTCTGCAGGCTGGGAGAAGCTTCACCTTAGCATAGCAAGGCATTCTTTTGAAGTATGTTGCAGGGGGGTTGTCTTGAATGAAGTAAGGCAAAGGAACAGCCTGAAAGGATTAGAAGCACATTGTGGTCAGGGGCTTTAAATGCTAAGCGGAAGAAGTATGTGTGGAATTGCCTTAGGGAAAGGGGTGTACTAGGGGCAGTTCTTAAAAGGGTTTCTGTCCCATTCTGCATTTTATAGCATGGATAATTTCACAAGGTGTGGATTTTCCCACCAAAGTGCTGAAGTAATGGAAGAAGCTGCACCTGACACAATTTTCCTCACAATGCCTTCCCTTCTTCCATTTCCCTTAATAATACAGAGTTCTTGACCTGGTCATCCTCATGAAAGCAACTCTTGAAGTTCAGGTGAGGTTTTGGGTGTATTTTTCTGGCTGTGTTTAATTCTCAATGTTATTGCAATTATTTATGTTATTCTGATAGGATTCTGGCTTGATTTTCTGAAGCACAGCTGGAATCTAAACTATGCTGTTTTATCATGAGCTACATGACACAAGGCATATTATGTTCTCCCAACACCCCTAATTTATAGTTGGTTCAACCCAGCAAAGCCCTTGGTATATTTTGTTTCCTCACAAAGGATAAGGGAAATATCTTAACAGTGTGTTTAGGTATTTACAAGTGTGGTGAATAACTACCTCCTGAGCAATCTCTTATATTTTGTTTGGTAGCTACTGTGCATATATATCCATACCCATACTGGGCTCCTGGGCTGACATCAATAACACTATCAATAGTTTTCTCATAAAGTTAACCCACTGTTTTTCCTTACAGCTGGTATCTTTGCCTAATTTAGCATCTTCTTCCTCCATGAACACATAGCTAGCATGAGGCTGATAAAACACAAAAATAAATAGTACCACCAGCAGTTTTTCCTAAGATGAAAACGTGAAGTAATTTCTGGTGGGGAAAAACAAGATTAACCATCTTTGTTTGTTTTTAAAGGTTTTATCTCCATCCTTGGTATTTTTAAAGACCACAACAGTGTTAATCATGCATCCGTTGCTTTTGGAGTAGTCATTGCTAATGCGATTCTACAATTAGCTTCTCTCTTTGGCAAATTTCTAGGGCTGCATGGGGTAAGCAACCTGGTTCCTTCTGCATGTTTGGACTACAATTCCAATCAGTCCCAACTGGCATGACTAATGGTCAGGGATGATTGGAATTGTAGTCCAACAACATCTGGAGTGCAAAAGGTTGCCCACCCTGAAGTTGTTCAGTTAAGGTTAATTTTTGATGGTATTTGGTTGTGGTGTTTTGTAATAAAAGATTATATTGGGCTTGGGTTCCATGTAAATACATTTAAATTTAGTTAAATAAGGGCACAATCCTATGCATGATTAGAAAGAAAAAAGTCCTACATTCCAGGGCATGCTGGGAGTTGTAGGACTGTTTTCTGTCTAAGCATGCATAGGATTACACGGTAATTAGATTGAATTAGGCCAGGTGATTTATGAACTCAAAAAAGACCCCTCCCCAGCCAAATAGCTTGCCCTCCCCATTCTGATCACTTGATGGAAAGAGACATTTCACATACAAATTACAAATGGAATCATAAATAGCAAGCCTATACTAACTTGAAAATTGACTCCATCAAAATCAACAGGACTGACTTCAGAGAAAATGGACCATTCATGTGAAATATACAGTTATTTTTCAGAAATCTAATATGGCATGAACTTTCCCTCCACCAAATGCACTTTGCCCCTTTTGTCCACACCCGCACTTGCATTTGCAAACAAACAAATACAGCATAACTGAATCAAGGACAATAGTACACATCTGGTTTTGAATACTGTGGGAGCATAAGAATGTACACAGTGAAAAATATTTTGCTCCTGGCTACCAGTCACATATTGTGGACAGAAGCTGCATACTTATGAAAGTTTGCAAGTCATCTGGAGAATGCCCCCAATATGGATTTCTCAAACCTGACTTACTACATACATCGTATTTTCACGGGTATTTATATGCAGAGAAGATTTTTTGGTTTTGCCTAACATACTATAGAGCAAAATGTCTCTAACTCTGCCCAGCCTCCATATATAACTTTCATATGTGTAATAGGCACGTGGACCATGTGGTTTTACAAAACATGGTGGAGAAATCATTGAGATTATGATGGTTTTCTATCTTGGGGTGCCTCTACAAAAGCGATTTAAAGCTCTTTCAAGGTGCATTACCAAATTTACCTCTACAAGAATGGAGCGCAAATGAGAGGTCCAGGCGCTTTTTATTTCCGATTATTCGCATTTTCGAATGTGCGTTAAATAGTGAGTTTTAATTTACCGCGGGAGTAAGAGTGCCTTATGTCCATGTAAACAATTTTGTGAGGAAGCACATTAATGATCAGATGGTCATGATGTCATGCATAGAACTGCCCCTTCGCTGGGAAAACCTCCCACTTTTTCGTTTAATTTTATTTCCGGTCTCCTCCTGGCAACTCTCCAGATGAAGCTCCAGTGTGAACTAAAAATAAAGTTTATTTTAACTCCCCTGAGAGAACATTTTGTTCATGGAGACACAGGGCCAGATGGAAGTGGTTTCACGAGAAGTAAAGGGGGTAGGAAGGATGTGCTCATAATTAGCAATCATATCGTCCCCTCGTTTTACAATTGCTGAGCTCGCTGGGAAGAGGAGGGGGAAGGAACGAAGCAGCATCCCCCTGTCTGTTTTGGTGTGTGTGTGTGCGAAGCAAATTCCCATTTACTCCTGTGCAGGTCACTTCAAATGGCAATCGGGCGAAGAGGGAGGAGACAGGTAGCCAAACATGTTAATCAGGTCATTCCTGGCAGGTAACCTAGGAAACCAAAGGCAGGAGATTCTGGTGGGCAGGGAGAATAAAGGGTGAAACAAAGCACATTACTTTCAGCAACATGTCAACAACTTTAAAGCGCCTTTCATACAGCCCATAATGCGCTTCAATGCCTCCCGTGTATAGGGATTAGGCGTAAAAGCGATCGTCAGTAGATGTGCATAATTGGACAACTGGGCGTCAAACCGAAATCTTGACTGAATTGGGAAACTATGGTTAGCAACTTCGGAAAAAGCTAAGATCTTAAAGCCATGTTGTTGGTTGTCATTGCTGTATTTATTTATTCAAAATTGTTCAAAGATCTTGACTTTTGTTTTGAAGCCATTAACCATAGTTTTCCAGTTTGGACAAAATGGAAAACTGGTTAATTTATTGCTGCCATCCACCATGAAGAGAAGAGAAAACTGATTGCATACATGGGAGAAAGGCTAGTGCTTATCTTGGCTTATTAAGCTGAGATATGATTGTCTGAATGCAGCAGTTCATGGCTGAAGTAAAATGGCTGCAGGTTTCCTAGCTCAAAAACTTCACTGCTCTGCTATGCCAGGTTTATGTATATGAATACTATACAGCAGATACATGGAACTATCTGTTGTGCATATCTCCCTGCCTTTTATGGTACTCTGGCACTAACTCTAGAAAGGGGAGAGAACCACGTCAAGAAAGACACAATAAAACAACTATTTCCTTTGAACGGGTGCATGAACAACATATAATGGTGGTAAAGGACCATGATTTTAACACAATGAGTTAAGAATCTGAACACACTGAACATGTCCAGATGCTTTGTGTAGAAGAGGAAGTTCCAACAGCTGCATCTTTTCTCATACTTGTATGAGAATCTGTATCTGGCAAAATCCCTTCTCAGCTCTTAACAGCATAGGAGCCCTGTCCACTGAAACTGAGGAAAAGCCCTGATCTTACTTCCTGCAACTGGCTGGACAGCTTGATTAACCACATTCCCCAACATGCCAGGAATAGTTTCTTGAAAGTGAAATGACAAGAGTTAAATATGGGGGGAACTGTGAAGAAAAAATGTTTGTTTAGCAACAGCAAGAATTTCCTGTGTTGTAATTCTACCAGATTTTGAATGGGTTAAAATACAAAACACTTGGTGAAAGGTGCTCATAAAAGCACTCTCTTTTCGGCAGCCTCACATTTTGTGAGCAAATATTTCACTGCTGGGCTTTAGAGATTATAAATTAATATCACTGACTGTTGAGCCTTCCCTGCTAGGGCATCTTTCCAGTTCTTCTAACCTGGAGGTGGCAGGAAGGCTGGTTGGAATGAAAAAAGATTGTATATGATAAGAGACATGGGACACCCATCTTGAATTGGAATGGGAGTTCCCCCCCCACACACACACACACACAACCCCCCCCCCCCCGGTTTCAGTTCCTTCACAGTGACCAGGTTCACATGTGGCTTGTTAACTACACCTCACATGCTGGTCACATCCTGGGGGGATCTGCATATTTATCCTCACCAGTGTGGTTTCTGCAAACCTTACCTGGCCAAGATGGTTTGTTGCCATGGATAACCCACCATCCAGAACCCATGGGCTGCTGTTAACTGCCTGCAAATCATGCAAACCCGTCCAGTGTGAACACTGAACTACCATATTTAAGTGTAAACACCCTGGGAAAAATATAGATGCATGTATTTACACTATGTTATTTTTAAAGCTCTTGAGTTGGCAGTTGTGAGCTAAGGTTCCAGTACCAATGCACACATGCATGAAGTAAAGATGGTTCACTCCATGCCTGCCTTGGCAGATGAGACTTCAGTATTGCACAAGTGCCTGTGATTTGTGGGCACAAATTGTAGTGGATGGGTAAGCCTGGCTCAGTGGTGGCTTATGGCTGGCTCATTGCTGATTGGGCAGCTGCTCCCTGCTCCCAAATTACTGTGTCTTGTTTCTTCTGCTTCTCTAAGCTGGAGACAGGGAGTTCAGAGAACCGATAGTTTTAATGCAGGATTGGGCTAAGTGGCTGGCATTGTTTCATTAATGTAAGTGAGGAAAATGGGATTCCTTACACACACCCAACCCCCATGGTGGGAAAACAGAATTAATTGGTGGGAAATGTGTTTTCAAGGGAATAAACTGATAGGTAAATTATTTTGGATGTTTGGTGTTTGAGGTTCACCTCAGATCGACTTCTGCCTTGTATTCAAGATACTTGAACTTTCACCCTCATTGGCTTGCCTTCTGTAAAATGGATATTGCAGTACAAATGTGGGGACAAGTGAATGATTCTGTGTTTGGGGCTCCAACCTCATCTCTGCCTAGTACTCAGTTTGTGGACATGGGGAAGTCATTTATCTCCATCAAGTTCAGCATCCCGTCCTGCCTTGTTACCTTAGTAAGTCAGGCCTTTTGCATTTCCCTTCATAATGGATCAGGATCTTTTCCTATTGAAATTTGCCTTGATTTTATTTGCCTGAATATAGCTACTTCAATGACAACTCAGAGTTTACCCAAAGTTTACCCATGATTTGTCTGGCAGATCTGGCAGACAACCAGGCAAAATGTAGGTTGGTTTTTCAGTTTCTGTGTTGTTTGATTCCCTCATCCTTTGCCTGCTCCCTCCATGTAGCCCAAATTTCTTTGCAATGCTATAGTACTGGCATGTAGAACAGCCTTTTATTTTTAACCACTTTTGCCTGCCACCTGGTGAAGCCACCATGAACATCCCATGGTTCTGGATTCGCACATAATGACAACCAATAGTTAAAACAACTCAGAGTTCACAACCAAACAACAAACTAAAGGCTCTCTCTTCTTGGGTCGGTCGTGGCTAGCAGCAAGCAGTTAACCCATATTTTTGCATTTGCTCATAACAACAACCCAGGATTCAACAACTCATACTCAATCATACTGGGTTGTCATTATGAGCGAATCAGGTCCAATTGTGCTAGCTGAAAGAAGTGAGTTAAGCATGGATTTCATCATTTATACAATTATGTATAGTAAGAGCTTTTATCAAATAGCTTTAATCCTGTACATGTCTACTCAGATGTAGTTCCCATTGAATTCAGTGGGACTTAGTTCCACGTAGGTGTGTACATGTTCTAATGAATTATGACCTCACAAATTCTAACATAAGCATGCACGATTTGCAACCCTTCCTACTGAACAGAGATGCCAGGCCCTGCTAAACTTCCTGTTTTAGCTGCCTTCCTAGGGCTTTAAAAACAGGAGGGGAGTTAAGTATGTGGTAGACCCAACACCATTGCATGGTTTCTACTCTGCATTTATCTTATGGATTCACAGGTAGTTATAATGAAAAGGCTTTCCCAGTTCAATGCTGCCTTTTGGCTTTGGTGATTCCTGGGATCACTTCCATATGTTGCCATTTTATTTGGTTGAACATGAAGTATGTTGTCAGATGTATTATTTCAGTAATTCAGTGTTTGCCTGTATGATTCTGAAATGCAGAAAGTAATATAGTGAAATTTAGTGATTTTCAAGCCTTCAGTAGTAGTATAAGAATTCAGTATGCACACGTGAAAGTTTTCCTAATAAATCAACAGAAATTACCTAGCAAAGATGTTGCAAGTTGTTGCAAATATAATTCAGGTTGTAGAATTCTAACTGTAAATTTCCTATCTGTTTTTTTTAATTATCAAAACATGTTTTGTGCTTGCTGCTACTGTTCTTTCTTGGAATATCTTCATGTAATTCTCATTTCCAAACCCAGAATCTTCAGCTGTTAAAACTTTTGTCTTGATATCATTAACATCAACAGAGTTATTTCAGTTATGCAGCTTGAGGAATGAAAGTAAGAATGGAGGGAAGTAAATAGTAGGGTCCCACAGGGATCTGCATTGGAACAATGCTTTTCAACTTGTTCATAAATGATCTAGAATTAGGATTCAGCAGTGTGGTGGCCATGTTTGCTGATGACACTAAATTATTTAAAGTGGTTAAAACTAGGGATGTGCACTGGATCGGACCCGATCCACGATCCGAGTCCGGTCCAGTGGGAAATCGGATAAATTATCCGATTTCCGATCCCGCAGCTGGATCGGCCGATCCAATCCGAACCGGTCCGAAAAGGCTCCGAACCGGTTCGGCGGATCGGCGGATCGGCGGGCGCCCACTGGCGCCCACCGCCGCTTCCATTGGCGGGCGCCAGCGGGCGCCCGCCGATGAAAGTGGACAGCGGGGGGGGGGAGGAGGGGGGCACTTACCTTCTCGGCCCGGTGGCTCCCGTCCGGCGCCGGCGCCTACTACTACTAGCAGGCTCCGCGGCCTGCTCTAGGGTGGCGCGCCGGGTGATGTCATCACCCGGCGCGCTACTCTAGAGCAGGCCGCGGAGCCTGCTGGTAGTAGTAGGCGCCGGCGCCGGACGGGAGCCGCCGGGCCGGAAAGGTAAGGAGGGGGTGCGTGGAGGGGAGGAGGGGGCGCGAGGAGGGGGGAGGGGGGCCCTTACCTTTCCGGCCCGGCGGCTCCCGTCCGGCGCCGGCGCCTACTATTCCCAGCAGGCTCCGCGGCCTGCTCTAGGATGGCGCGCCGGGTGATGTCATCACCCGGCGCGCTACTCTAGAGCAGGCCGCGGAGCCTGCTGGAAGTAGTAGGCGCCGGCGCCGGACGGGAGCCGCCGGGCCGGAAAGGTAAGGAGGGGGTGCGTGGAGGGGAGGAGGGGGCGCGCGGAGGGGGGAGGGGGGCCCTTACCTTTCCGGCCCGGCGGCTCCCGTCCGGCGCCGGCGCCTACTATTCCCAGCAGGCTCCGCGGCCTGCTCTAGGATGGCGCGCCGGGTGATGTCATCACCCGGCGCGCTACTCTAGAGCAGGCCGCGGAGCCTGCTGGAAGTAGTAGGCGCCGGCGCCGGACGGGAGCCGCCGGGCCGGAAAGGTAAGGAGGGGGTGCGTGGAGGGGAGGAGGGGGCGCGCGGAGGGGGGAGGGGGGCCCTTACCTTTCCGGCCCGGCGGCTCCCGTCCGGCGCCGGCGCCTACTATTCCCAGCAGGCTCCGCGGCCTGCTCTAGGATGGCGCGCCGGGTGATGTCATCACCCGGCGCACTACTCTAGAGCAGGCCGCGGAGCCTGCTGGAAGTAGTAGGCGCCGGCGCCGGACGGGAGCCGCCGGGCCGGAAAGGTAAGGAGGGGGTGCGTGGAGGGGAGGAGGGGGCGCGCGGAGGGGGGAGGGGGGCCCTTACCTTTCCGGCCCGGCGGCTCCCGTCCGGCGCCGGCGCCTACTATTCCCAGCAGGCTCCGCGGCCTGCTCTAGGATGGCGCGCCGGGTGATGTCATCACCCGGCGCACTACTCTAGAGCAGGCCGCGGAGCCTGCTGGAAGTAGTAGGCGCCGGCGCCGGACGGGAGCCGCCGGGCCGGAAAGGTAAGGAGGGGGTGCGTGGAGGGGAGGAGGGGGCGCGCGGAGGGGGGAGGGGGGAGGGGGGCCCTTACCTGCCCGGCCCGGCGGCTCCCGTCCGGCGCCGGCGCCTACTACTACCAGCAGGCTCCGCGGCCTGCTCCAGGGTGGCGCGCCGGGTGATGTCATCACCCGGCGCGCTACTCGAGAGTAGGCCGCGGAGCCCGCTGGTAGTAGCCGCCGGCGCCGGACGTGCCGAGAAGGTAAGTGGCGGGGAAGGGGGCTTACCCCCCCCCGGAGCCGTCCGCTTCTATCCGCTGGCGCCCGCGGGCGCCAGCGGATGGAAGCAGGCGGCCCCAGGGGGGGTAGGGAGCGCGGGGGAGGGGGTTTACCTGCCGGGGCCGTCCACAGCGGACGGCCCCGGGGGGGGAGGGAGTTAGGCCCCCCCTTACCCACCCGCCGCCATTTTTTCCTCATAGACTTGCATTGCAATGCAAGTCTATGGGGAAAAAAATGGCGGCCGATCCAAAAATTTCCGATTTTTGGATCGGGATCGGACTCGATCCGGTCCGGGGGGCCTCCGATTTTGTCCGAACCGGTCCGGGACAAAATTGGAGGTCCCGATCCGGGTCCCGATCCGATCCGGGGGGTCCGTGCACACCCCTAGTTAAAACTAAAAGGGGGGGGGGGTGCAAAGAGCTCCAAAAGGATCTCTCCAAACTGGAAGAATGGGTATCAAAATGGCAAATGCAGTTCAATGTTAGCAAATGTAAAGTGATGCACATTGGAGCAAAAAATCCCAACTTCACAGATGGGGGGCTGTCTATATGTGGGGAAAGCTCCACAGTGGCTGTGAATCTGCACTGCATCAGTTATATGATGCAGCCGCAGCTTTGCAGCCACAACAGGGCTTTCCCACAAAGTTGTGATTGAGAAAGTCAAGGACTTACCCTGTCTTTTTCATTGGGAGCAAGGCCAGTACAGCTCTTCCGCCGCCTGACGTTGCTCCGGGGCCAATCCAGGGGGCGTTCCTGGAGGAAGGCGACCAGCAATTGGTCACCTTCCACCAGGAAGAGCGCAGAGTGGCAGCTCTGGTACCCAGATGGCCGCCGGGAGCCCTGCACTCCCTCCTCGACATCTGGATTACCCACCATTGCTGCGGGTGAGTAAAACTGCGGGGTTTGGAGGGAGGCAGCAGCAACTCAGTATCGTGAAGACAGGGCCGGGGTCTGAGCTAGCAGTTACTGACCAAGAAAGAAATCTTTGGGTTATGGTGGAAATATTTATGAAAATGTCAACCCAGCGTATGGCAATAATTAGTTAAGAAATAAGAAATAAAACTGCCAATATCATAGTGCCCGTACAAATCTGAAGTTTGCCATTGCCTAGAAAAAATCATGCAACAACAGAGCTTCAGTCCTAAACATACTGCACCATTTTCTGCTGCAAACTATCAAAGGAGATTAGGCCATTTTTGCCCTGTCAGTTTCCAAGGTGGACCAATTTGAGGAGATGAAGAGGGTTGCGAATTGTCATAGATTTAGGTAACTTCTGATTTTCTCTTAATCCCCAGATATTTAACGTATTCGTTTATTTTTAAAATACAAATCTATAATGTTGCGTTTGTGCAACAGCTACCAATTGAGAATTGCAGCTATACCTAAGAATTAGGAACTTTGCCTCTCTTTAGCTAGCTACACTCCAATATAAATCCCAACATTCTGCAGCTGTGATTGATTATGCATACTATGTTGGTTGCTTATATATACCATGTTCTCCTAAACAACCTATGGTTAACAAACTACGGGTTGTTTTATCATGTGAACCAGGCCACTATGTTCTACTGTCCCATTCATTCCAAGCTTTTGAAGTGATGAACAATCTTTATCATCTTCAATTAAATCAAGCATTAATGAGGATTTGGCCAAAAAGGGATTTGTGTTCAGGCAAAGTAGAAAGACTTATTGCATAGGTCTTTCTTTGGTTTTTCATGGCCACACTTTGAGACTTTTGTTTATTTGTTTGTTTGTTTGTTTTTAACCTGACTCCATCCTGAAGCTGCATGGAAGACCTGCGTACTTGCTGCCTTCTTTGTTTGATGATGATGATGATGATGATGTATGTTTGGTATTTTTATTACTTTATGTATTACATATGTACACGACCCTAACATCTATAAGGATAACAGACCACTTAAAATGTTTTAATCATAAAATAAATAAAATTTAAAGATCATATTTTTGAAAACAAAAACCAATAGTTAGCATGGAATAAAATGAACACCCCAAACTGATTTAACCCAAGCATTAAAAGATGGCACGAACTCTTCTCATGCTTTCTTCTGGATTTGTCAAAATCAGGCAGCCACGTTGGTTCAAAATTTATAATAAGTGAATAATATTTATGAAGATCAGCTGATATTCATGATTCATGATAATGAAGTCAGAAAACATATTGACAACATTAACCATTCCCACTGTAGTGACTTTAGTATGACCAAAAAAGTATGTGAACATTGGGCCTTAGTTATGAAAGATTGGTGAGATCATGCAGGCATATAATGTCCATCTCTTTTGGCAAAATGTAAGCTGTTGAAAATGTAAAACATTTAATTATTTGAATGCTACAGTAACACACTTTACATTCTGATTTAAACGTAAGTAGAAAGAAACTCATCAGGCTGAAATGCTGTTCATATCTCTTTACTACATTGGGTTTTCTATTTGCACTGATACACACAACTAATTTATCTTATTCTGGTGAGATAACAAAAACATATTTGTGAAGGTGGAACAATAGATTATGCATACCAGTGGCGGCTTCACATTATAAGCATGATACAAACCAGAATAGTCACAAGGCACAAATAATGCTAACAGCAGTTTTATAAAATGTATTGGATCTTGGTATTAAGTTGGCCATTCCATTGATAGCTGACATGAATACCTATCACATCTTTAGCTTAATTCTTTTCAAAGACCCATTTTTATGAATCATACTTGTGAGGTTCTACATTATATTTAGGGTGGCCATATGCCCTTCTTTACAGTCCTGTATTTGGATGGCTGCCCAATGCATGCCTGGTTTAAGTCTAAAGAAGGAAAGGAGATGCCATGAAGTTGCCCATTCAACAGTTAGCATTTGAACTACAGACTGCACAGCCAAAGAGCTCAATTGGTCACAGTCTCCCCACCATGGTAAGATATAAGTTTTATTGTATCTTTATTTAAATGATAGTAATTATTTAAAATGGGTATCTACGTATATAAATTAAAAGATGCAGATTTTATGCAATTCTGCATTCCCTTTTTTGTTCTTTTTTCAATTATGCATTTCATATTGAAAACGATGGATTTAAGTGTGCCTAACTAGCCTATGATTGGACTGTTAGAGTGAGTTCAGATAAGCATGTTCGTCACTTTATGATGCAACAATGAAGCGATGGCTTGCATGTGTACAGCAACCATCAATGTCAAACATCACAGCATACCACAGAGTTTTCATATCACTACACAAGCACAACATTTTCCAGTAGAAATAGACCACTCCCTCAGCTGTGGCACATCAAGTGGTGAGAGATCAAGTGATATATCTGCATGTGTGAACTGGGATTAAGACAAGTCCCAGTGGAGGACGTGTAGCTGTATATAACACAGGATAAACATTAGTGAAATTTCTGATAACTTCTGGATGTGGCCTGAAACAACCTTTCATTCCCCTTGCCAAGACAGGAAACTTGAAGTGGAGGGCTAATTTCAAGAACCTAAGCACAGTTTTATCTGATTTGGAGCCCTATTGCAGAACTATTTAGCATTCCTGTCAAATCACTGGGCCACCTATCAAAAATTATACACATAATAAGACAAAGACAGGAACAAAACCATAGCAGAAATTAGGAAAGGCAGGAATCCCATATTCGCTGCAAGTTGTACAAGAACCTGCATCTATTCATTAATAAATAAAATAAATAAGTATGAGATTTACTTCTGAGTTGAAATGTATAGGATTGAAATGTCTAGTATTACCCCGTTATGATCAAATACTATATAAGTATGTGGTCACAACTGGATAATATACAAAAGGTCTAAGTATCAAGAGATGGGAAATGGATAATCTGTTTAATACCCTATGAAAATGTCTTTCAGCATAATGAGTAGTATCCTTTTATTTTATTTTATTCTTCTTTTTTTGAGATCACAAAGGCAATGAATTAAAATTTATAAGATTTTTTTTAGGGGTGCTTCCTTATATTAAGGTGCTACACCAATTTTGGAAACTTGTTCTCTTGAAAACATATACCAGAAAAATATTTTGTCATTACCTGGGATTGCTTCAGGACAAGATTAGCACAGCCTAGCAAGCCTGCAATTGGCAGAATGTTTTGTTATACAGATGAACAACAGAATGTCTATGGAAGAATGTTTTGCGGTATGAAAATATTCTTTTAATAATTGCTTCACTGGCTCTGAGAAAATGTCTTTTCTGATAGATGAGCAGTCCCACTGCCCGAGGATGTCTATAGCTGCTATTCTGCACAGGTGGACTGTTTAAATGCCATTGAAGTCAATAGGATTTAAGCATCCGATGAATGCTGAAACCCATTTTATTTCATTATTTTTTAGCTATACCTCTGGGGAAATTATTGAAAATATGAGGTGTGGGTGTTTTAAGAAATGATAGACATCTAAAAATGATGGCCAAAAATGAAGAAAGTTATGAAATCATAATTGAAGGCTAGGCTGAGTATTGTTATTCTCCAAGATTTGCTGATATGACTGAACCTTCACATGGATCAAGGATGGGGATCTTCAGGTGTCCTAATCCGGCCCTCTTCGGGTCCCAATTCTTCCCCCAGGGTTCTTCCCCATGGACTCTTCCCCTGACCCTGCCTCCTTTCCCCTGACCACCAATTGTTTGGTTGTTTCCCGGCTCTTGTGCAGTTTTTTTTCCTTATTCATAAAGGTTGAAATGCCTCTTCTAAGGTTTAGTTGCTGGCAGTAAGAACTTTAATTTAAAACATGCTGTTTTGTTTTGTTGCATTTTGGGCTCTACTCCTTCTGCTTTTGGCCCTTCCCCTTTGCCTTCAGCTCCATCCACTATTAGAATGCAGCCGCTGACAGCTTCTCAAAAATTGAATTTGGCCCTTGGGCTGGAAGAGGTGCCCCACCCCTGACATGAACTGGGAACGCAAGGAACAGAGCCTAAAATCACTGCAGTATGTTGAGATGTCTGCCTTAAAAGCGAATCAGTAGCTCATTTTCCTTTCTCCAAACTTACAACGAATGGGTTACATCCAATGCTGGTTGCTATGCTGATATAAGACACCGTAAGGGGGAAGGCAGTGAATTTCCCTATCCCCACTGCAGCCTGATACAAACCTGCCAAATCTGCTCTGGAGGGTCTCCAGAGGGGCTGGAGGGTCACTTATGGCGGTATATAGTGGCCCACGGGGGGAAATGGAAATTGCCCCAAATCACCTGCCTCCCTATTTTTTGGCCAGGCATCAGTGCTTACAGTGAATACAGTGCTTTGATTAAGCTTCAACTTGGAACGTGCATAGGCCATGAGATGTCTCTAACAGTGGGAACTCATGCATGCCTGTGTCTGAGGGCCAAACTAGACATGACACTAATCACATGATTGGCCTTTGTGTGCTTGTCTTTTTCTTTACCAAATAGCAGCTGCAGCAGACTCAACCTAGGCTGGGTCTGTGGCATGGAAGGAGCCCATTTCCCCTTTACACCATGAGTCTCGTTCAGATCATCCTCCATCACCACATAGTAAAGAAAAAGCGAGCAGACGAGGGGCAATCACACAACTTACCCGGTTTTACTTGGAACTAAGTCCCACTGGGTGGCACCAGGTTGGGGAAGTCTGCAGTAGAGGGTGAGCGCACAGAAGCGCTTAGAGAGAAAGAGTGAGAGAGCACGATGTAAGTGTTCTAAGACAGACTTCTGGGCATATATGTGTGAAGGTCACATAATTTATACTGACAGTACAAAAGGCCTACCAGGAAATGGATGATAAACGTATTCTCTGATGCTGAGTGTATGGCTAAATAGGTAGTATCCTATGGTGTCATTACATTAATGTAAATTATGTTGTGCTAGCATGAGGGACTTCTAGTGCAATGCCAATACCATGAGGTTTTCTAGAGAATCCCATCACATGAGCTAATGCTATTACCATTGCACTAGAAGTCCCTTACACTAGCGCAACATAATTTGTGCTAGTGGAATGATATCATAAGATACTGCCCACAATCTACAAAAGTCAGTTTGTTTGATTGGAGTTTCTGCTATGCAGCATGTTAAAGAAATTATGTACCATTGGGGTGGGGGGGGGGGGGGGAACCTGAATTTTATTCCAGGAGAATAGCATATATTTTAGGAGCACGTTGGAGAACTGAAATGAAGTGCAAGTCCATTTTATTTCTCTTGCTGCAACTTCACCCTACTCTTTTACATAGGTCTTTCAACACTACCTTGCCCCCAACTCCTTTCCCCAAACCCCAAATGTTGTCAGCTAAAACTCCTGCCAGACAGGTGCAGAACCTTCCCAGACGGGCCTGGGATTGGTTTGCAACTGCTGTGTGGCAGTATCACATTCCTGACTGCTGAGTGAACCATACATCAAAACACAGACAAGCCCATGCAGCTAAACAATTACTTCTTATGAGTTTCACATCCAAATCGCCCATTGATGCATTATCATTATGACCGCTTGACATTGGCGATGTCGTCCACCCAATTCAGATAAATTTCCATTGGGTCCTGGGGCAGGTCAATCCATTGAAGAATTTGGAGTCCCACACATTCCCAACCCCCACTACCAATAATATATATACAGGGTGGCCCAAAAGTAGGTATACAGCCCTCCCATCAACATTTTAAACAACCGTATACCTACTTTTGGGCCACCCTCTGTGTGTGTGTGTGTGTGTGTGTGTGTGTATATATATATATATATATATATATATATATATATATATAATTGATGAAATTGAAATTCATTGACAAAATATGACTGGTTCTAGAATTTTTTATCAATTGTGGGCTTCACATAACAGAGCTCAACGTTCAGAGAAAAAAATATTGCATATGCAATAAAACATGCTCACTCTCTTGCTTATCTATAAAATCTCACTGTGGTGAGAACTTCAGACACCAAGAAAAATAACATTTTCATTTGAGAACTCCACTGGTCTAGAGTCTTTCAAATGGATTATCAGTTGACTCCCTCAACGTGGAGTCCTTTATAATTGGGTGTTTCAAATATATGCATACACTCTTCATGAAGTTGTTGATAAAGACCTATAAGGGAATTTATCTATAAAACAATCATAAAAATACATAAACCTAATGGAAACTTTCTTCTAGATACTTGGGGGGTGGGGGGAGGGAATGTGTGAAGCTGAATTCTCCCCCTCCCCCAAAATCTGTTGCATTTGACTACTCAACTACTGTATTTTCATCTGTATTATGCGATGATTTCAGTATGTTTCAATGGTTCTACACTGAATCACTTTTAATCAATTGCAATTGTCAATGTTTTTAAGTATCAGCAGCACTTATTCTAACTGAAGTTGTCCTAAAGTGATAATGTCTGGTACTGGTGCCCTGACTTGAAATGTACAATTGAGGTAGAAATGAATTATTGATCTATTTAGGCTGCAATCTTTAATACATTTACTTGGACAGAGTAAGCCCCTTTGAGCATAGTTAGGCTTCTAAGGAGACAAGCATAGGACTGGAGTGGCGTGTAAAGGTGCAATCCTAGAACTCTAACCTGGGAGTGAACCCCATTGAACTCAGAGTTAACATGCTGAAGATTGCACTGCACATCATTTAGAAATTATTGTGTTCCTAATCCTCTCCTTTTAAGGAAGAATGTCAATGCAGGGACTGATGATCCTCCCATGAGCTTTCTCCCAGTCAGCCTCTCTTCTCACACATGTTGCATCCTCTATTTCCTGGTTTTTGCTAACCGTAATTCACTGTGATCTCCAAATGGTCAAACAGCAATTAGTTTGACAGAGGTTTGCCCACCATGGTTAGTGGTAATTATAAGTTGCCAATTTGTATATCTCACAGCAAAGTATGGTTAGGAAAAACTAGGAGGCAGAGGAGAAAACCCACATGTGAAAGGGGAAAGAGCCTGTGAACCTACAACGGCACCCCAGTCACCAACCCATGATTTGGCAGCACATCTGGATTGAGCTATTCCCCCTGAAATCAATACCAATCCTGAAATTAACTTAATTGGGATTCTGGATAAAGTTCTATATACAAAATAATGGGCTGCAATTCTGCGAAAAGAATAATTTTGGCTTTCGTCTTGTTTATACCACTCCTGAAATAGAGGAGAGAATAACAAAGGACCACATTAGGGTGTCAGAGAAAACACAGTGGCTTAATTCGGACGACACAATAAGCAGCTGGGGGGGTGGGAGAAACAATCATTAGTTGTATTGACTATTGTGTCATCCGAATGCTGCCTTAGTCAACTCAGCGCTGATCCTAATCCACACCACAGTTGATTATTTATTACCATGTTGTGTGGGGAGTACCCCCTAGATGAACAACTGTAAAGTTGATTATTACCCAACCATTGACTATCATGTTGTCCAAATTTAGCCACTGAGTGCATATTCAGATGATGCTATAGGGGCCGAAATTTCAAACCTCAAGATAGAGATGACTTTATTCATGCTGTACATTGTTTGAGAAGACACAGTAGGAAACGTATAATAATCTGCTGAGTTTCAACTCTCCAAAAGGGGAAAAAAAGGCTACATAGAAAAAAGTTGTCTCACTCCCATGAATACACCAAGCTATTCACAATGAATTCAGTCCCAGCTTCAATTATGCTCAACAATGAAACTGCTGCAGGTTTCGATGGTTTGTGTCCTATGAATAGACAATGAGAAAACTCTGGATGACAGAGAAGGAGAGGAAGAGTTTGCTATGTGTATTCAGACTGATTCAGGTCTTTGGATTGAGTTAGTCACGGCTTGAAGGGGGATATGTTCCAAATTAGGTGAAATATGAGGGCAATATTGGGTTGGGTGCACGCTTAGAAGAAAGTGAGTAAAGTAAAACATATTTCCATTGGGTGTGCTAACGCTTAGGGAGATTAAGCTAGGTGAAAAGGGCCTAGTCCTATTCTTGATGAATGGAGAACTATTGAAAGCATATTATTTAGTGTATGGCCTACATCAGCCTTCCCCAGTGTGGTGCCCTCCAGACATTTTTGACTAGGACTCCCATCAGCCCCAGCCAGCATAGCTAATGGTCACGGATGATGGGAGTGGTAGACAAAACAACAGGAGGGCACCAGTTGGGCAAGGCTGACCTACGCGATGGCACAATATCCCCGAAAGCCTACCCATTCTTTGACCTATGTATTATGATCTGTTTCCCAGCAGCCTTGATATCCACCCTTAAGTCTCCTGTACCACTCTAATGTTCATCTAAAAATGTAGAGGGCAAATTTTAGAAGTACTAAATTACATTCATTACAAGATAATTGACAAAAAAAAAGTGCTTTTAAGTAGATTGTGGTAGCAAAAGCTAAATTGTATATAAATTCAATCTTCCCCACAGCACTTTAATGGAAATTCAAAATATATGAAAGCAATCAGCAGCCAAAGATAGGGCTGTGTTGTTGTTTTAAATTAACACCATAGATTCATATATATATTGGCTTCCCATCTTGCTTGTTTTTTTTCGCAACAGTGAGCATTACATGAGTAACTGCTACATATGCCTTTTATAATATTGCTATAATGGCATAACATAGGAGTAGTAACCCTCCTATCTGAGCCAAAATATAGAAAATACCGCCTCTGGATTTTTCCCAGTTCCTTTTTTGTAGTTTCATCTACTGCTATGAAGATTCTATTTTTCTTCACTACCAATGAAAATATCATGCTCAATTAACCATGCGCCATGATACTTACTCCATTATGTTTCACCTCTAACAGCCTTATCCTAACAATGTTTACACAGAAGTAAAACTGAGTCTGCAGCACTTTACACACTTCGGATGCAATCCTATGCAAAAAAAGTCCTACAACTCCCAGCATGGCTGGCTGGGGAATGCTGGGAGTTGTAGGACTTTTTTCTGTCTAAGCTTGCATAGGATTGCACCCTTACTTGGTAATAAGTCATATTGAACTCAATGGGGCTTCCTTCTGAGTGAGCATGTAAGCATGTATAGCTTTGTTGCTTCCAAATCAGTCTGTTTACGTTTACAGCCTAAGTTTAAAATAAAACAGTATGGATTATCAGATCAATCCTGGGGTTCCTGATATGTATAGTATCTTAATGTGAACAAAGAACTTTCATACAAGCAGCTCTGCATGCAGTTGGTCATTATGCATATGAAGCTGCCCATTATATTAAACTCAGTAGGAACACAGACCATTCATGTAGAGGTTTGTGTGTACATATATGCATACCTGGAACTTGGAATCAGAACCTGTGGATTTATGACATTTTTCATAATGTCCTATTTTCAGAGGTGACCTGTGACTTGAACTGGAAGACTTATACCAGCAAAGAAGTCTTTGCAATGAGAAATGGGATTGGTGCCACGTTTAAACACTGCAACTCCAAGCCTGTTTTTTCAGAAGGCAGTCCCATTGGGAATAGTGGGCTTTATTCCAGTTTAAGTGTGTTTAGGATTGAAGCAATGTTCCCTAATATATGCGTTTTGGTATGCAACCTTCCCTAATATGCACACTTTTGTGAGCTGAGAACTGCATTGCAAAATTGGGAGAAATGTGCAAACCAAAGGATAATTGTATTCCCGACCCCATTATTAATCCAGGAAGTGCAAATTAGGTCAGTTCACATAACAATGCAGACCAAACAAAATTCTTCCTTAGTTGCAGGTTAATTATGTCAACGTTGCAGCTCGAAGCAAACAATACTTCAAATTTTTGACTGAATTTTAACTGAATAGTATCCAAACCCATGAACATTCACCCCATACTTCCCTGCCTCATTCATAGGGTAGAACCCTGAACTCATGGTTATTTCTCACAATCATTTCAACTGGTGACAGTCATGATTAGCAGCCTGTGCTGACTTCAGCTACTTCAGTCTGTGCCAAGCTGGCCATGGAACTGTCAGTCCTGCTTTAGCTTTTGGCACATTGCAGCTGGTGTGTCAATAGATCAGTGCTTAAAATATGGGCCGGGAGGGGGCAGAAGGGGTCCAACCCCCTATTGCCTTTTGTGATGGCCCCTTTAAATATTGTTTTGAGAAGTCTACAGCAGGTAATGATTTGGCTACAATTGGGTGGAGAGATCACAGGCTGGAGCTCATGGATTTTATTAAGGACCCCCTTCCCACCATTTCTCCCACAATTTAAGGCTCAAACTCACCTAATGGTGATACTACTTATAGCCTTGTGATGAGGTGTTGTGGCTGGTGTTGGATAATTCAATTAATACAAACATATACAAGCTGTGTCCAGTTTGCACTTACGATAACCCTGATTGACACCTAGAATATGCCAGAAGTACGGGAAGGGCCCTGGAGAAAGATGCTCGATGTGCATTGAGAGGGAGAAAAATTCATTCAGTCTGCATTGTAAAGCGAATTTATCTACTTTCATACTTTCAAACCACTATGCAAACCAAAACTCAGTTGTTCTTCAAACTTCGCACATCTACGAATTTTGCAATGGAGCTTTCCAATTTTAAAAACATAGATAGAAAAATATGTACAAGGTGGCAAATAACATTTAAAATGCATTATATTAGTAAAATTGATTGCAAAAATCTGTATACTGGACAAACATGTGTACTAAAATGTCTACAAAAATGTTTATGCATTTCCCTGTGAACTTTAAAAAACAAAATTGTTCAGGATGAACCAAATTTAAGACTGGAGAAATTTTCAAAGATTAGCAAAAAATGAGAACTGAGAGACACCAAACTTGTCAGATTCATCCATCCCTATCTGTGCAACCAAAGAGATTCCTGAGCAGATCATTTTCAACAATTATGATAGCTAGGATAACACCTTGGACTAAAGTATCGTGATTGCAGATAGGAAATACTCAAACAGTACACCAGTTTTCCCCAAATTCTTGCCAATTCTGAATGTCATCAGGCACATAACCTTCATTTGCTTCTGTTTACTCTGGCCTAATTCTGACTTTTCTTATTTGGGTCTAAAACATAAAGGTAATGAACCTACCGGGACCATGCTAGTTGTTAAAAACAAACATAACTTTGCATAGGACTTCAGATGAGCTGTGTAGGCCAAGATTTTTCTTTTAAAAAATGTGTTTCTTTTCTTAGAGTACTTGGAAAAATCTACCCTTATTAGTAAGAAATATAAAAATAGGTTTTTCTTCTTCCTTGAAGTCAGCAATTGCCTTTTAATAGCTGACTATTATTCTGAATGGGTAGATATAATTTCCCCCCACATTTTTTACTTGTAAATCAGTTTCCTGTAGAAATGCATTGCTGTTTGAGATTTTTATAGTCAAGGATCTAGGAATTGGCAATACTGGGGTGGTAAAGCAATGTACCCCCTGTTCCTTCTCAGCAGTTATTTTATTTGTTTCCTCTTTTGAAGAACATTGTTATCTTTCTGCTCTCCCCTCCATGAATTTCCTCTGACCATTTGTTCTGATAAAGAAAATGGTTTGAATGACTTTAATTAGCAAATGTGGTGTTCAGATAGTAGCTAGTGAACAAATATGTGTGTTTGGTAACCAGCGTACGTTGGTGCAGCAACAATTTACACCTATTGTTGCAACCAGACACCTTTTGTATTGTTTCAGGACCATTTATTGAAATACAGCAATCATTTCAGGCCTCTCTTTGTTATCGTGATGTTTGCTTTAGTGATTGACTCAATTGCTATCTGGTCTTGTTTCTGCCATAAAACAGCAGCTTAAATCTATAAATCAAACACCTTAAATATGTTTTTCATTTTACAGGTGCCTTAATTTGTTAGCTAGGGTGATCATATTTTGAAAACAAAAAGGAGGACAACATGGTCAGCCCCCAAAGGGGCATCCCCACCAACATGTCTGCCCCCAGGGGGCGTGTCCAGCACCAAGGGGGTGTGCTCACCTGAACATAGCCTTGGTCACATGTCTGATGTTACACAACACAATTAAGACAAATCTGTTCTACAGAACATCTTAATGTTAAAATCACTAAAATAACGAGTGAGACATCCAATGTATCTGAAATTAACTTCACTCACTCCTACTTTTGTAGCTTTTGCTGTACTTTGTTGCTATACTCTGTGTGATACATTCTCCCCTTCCCTCAAATATCTTTTCTGATTGTATCCTCACTCCGCTGCAAGCTGCTGATTAACAGGGTTTGCTGCCGGCCAGTTGGCTGGCATTTTTTTTTAGTTTAGAAGTTCAATTTTGTTTTGAAACTTGCTAAAAATTAACAAATAAACAGATTTGCTTGAAACTTGGCATGGCTAAAGCCTTATTTAAGATCTATCATGGTGCCAAGTTTTCTTATCTTTAAAAACGATATTTTAAAAAAAATAATTTTAAAACCTCAATTTTTTTAAAAAAAATCCTAAAAATCAGTGGATGAACGGATCTGCTTCAAACTTGGCATGGTTAAAGCCCTACATAGGATTTATTGTATTTATTGTATCCTACATGAGGATACATTGCATCCTCACTCTGCTGCAAGCTGCTGATTAACAGGGTTTGCTGCCGGCCAGTTGGCTGGCATTTTTTTTTAGTTTAGAAGTTCAATTTTGTTTTGAAACTTGCTAAAAATTAACAAATACACAGATTTGCTTGAAACTTGGCATGGCTAAAGCCTTACTTAAGATCTATCATGGTGCCAAGTTTCATCTCTTTATCTTTAAAAATGACATTTTTTAAAAAAATATAATTTTAAAACCTCAAATTTTAAACAATCCTAAAAATCAACGGATGTACGGATCTGCTTCAAATTTGGCATGGCTATCATGTTGCCACGTTTAATCTCTTTATCTTTAACAATGATGGAGCTGTAAATATTTTTGTTAATTCCCATTGACTATAAAGTCGAGCTGCCCTTTGGGTGGGGGGAGGATGGGAAAAATCTGGATTTTTCTTCAAATTTCATAATTTCCCCCCTTCCCAGTTTTGTTACCAAAAGTCCTGACATGTCCTGGTTTTTCCTGACATATAGTCACCCTTTTATTTAGGATCACCTACTACACCAGACCTTTCCAAGCTGGTGCCCTCCAATGTTTTTGACTACAACTCCGATCAGCCCCAGTCAACATGATGAGGGTTGTAATCCAAAAGAGTAAGAGGACACCAGTTTCAACAATGCTGGCCTACATGATGGCACCATCTCCCTGAAAACGTTCCCATTCCTTTCATATGTGTATTATGATCTGTTTCCCAGCAGCCTTGATATCTACCCTTGAGTTGGGGAAGGCTGGTCTATATATTTCTACTCATAGCTGTAACACAGTTTTTAAAGGGGGTTGAGGGTGATGAGCCTCTTTTATGCATCATTAATGCAAGGAATTCTAAAAAAAAAAAAAGGCAGTGTTGGATGTGCACCAGGAAGACCTGGGTCTCTCCACTTAGCCAGAAAGTTCTCTGGGTGACCCTGACACTCCCTACAGCTCGGTTCCAATGTTGCATGAATGGGTGCATGGAGGAGGAAAGAAGGACTGTGTGTGTCTTTCCTCCACATAGGGTGGTCATTTATGCCTTGCTACAAAAGCGCGGAACAAGGATGGAGATTTGCATAAAATATGTATGGATGTAAATTTAGAAATGATTACTATAATTTAAATAGAAACAAAAACTCATCATAGTGGGCAGGAAGCCTGTTTCCAGGCGACCTGTGTCAGTCTGCTGTCTATGTGCTGACTGTTAGAGAGCAGTGGCTCGCAGTTACTCTCCTTTCTTTATCTTTAAACTGGATTTGGATTAGACCAGACCTTCAAATAGAAGACACCTTCAAAGAGAGGACTGTCTTCTGGCAGCCTTCATAGGCAGGACTGTCCTTTGTAAAGGAGGACACATGGCCATGCTACCTCCAAAGATTCACATAACGTGTTGCAGTGGTCCCGATGTGGGGGAATTTCCCAGAATTTATTATGTGTACATGGGGAGGTTGAATGCATGCAATCCTAAACCAATCCCAGTGCATTCTTCTGATGTCTGGAAGGGGCAGAACTTTCATCCAAACCTGCTTCATATGATTCTTCTGAGAACAAAAATGCAATACTCTAATATATCATCCCAAGTTCCTAGGAGTAGGAGCAGGATACAAATAGGAATAATGATTTGCTCATCTTTTAGTGTAGCCCCCAGACATGGATGCCTTGGGAGCCTAAATGGGAAGATGGTAGGATAGGAGAGTGGGGGATAAGGGGGGATAGGCATGCATCCTTCAAACAACATTGCATTTCTCCTCACCCATAAGATTCTTTCACAAGAGAAAGGAGGTGGGAATTGGCATTCTCCAAGTCCAGTTTTCTCCTTAATCTGCCTTTGGTAGCAGGTGAGGAGGGTGGGGTGGCTGCTTCCTCTCCTGCAAATTATTTGGGGGTAGTTACTCATAATAGTAATAATAAGGAGTAACTGTTGTGCCTGTATAGATACACACACACATACCTTGCTATTTTATTGATGACAGCTATCAATGGAACCATCAAGTTCAGAAGCAGTATAATTTTGATTGCTGTGGAGAAGAAAAAAACAGCGGTTGGCTATCTGTATCACCTGCTGTTTATGAGCTTCCCAGGAGGATCTGGCAAGCCAATGTTGGAAACAGTAGCACATTGAACAAGATGGGCCAGCGTTCTGATCTAACAAGGTAATTCATCTGTTTATACAAGTTGTGTGCAAACCCACCCCTTGTTTCCCATGTTTGACATTTTTCTCTCCATCTTAAAGAAAGGGGAAGAAATAATTATAGCACACAAAGAAAACCCAAAACTGCCCAGCCCTGAATGGGCCTCCTTTAGCTAGTATCTCTCTCTTTCATCTGTCAGTCTCTTGGTTTTAATGAGCCAAGCAATGACATTGTATGTAAGGAGCACGAGAAGACTTTAGTGGTGGATTTCTTTCAACACAACTAAGGCCACCACCTTTGCAGGTTTACTGACCCAGAAATACACTGTAAATAGCTAAAAGGTTTTAAAAACCCAAACAAACAAACAGGTGAGACAATTGGGAGGCTGAAAGGGAGACTTGGTGGTTGGGAATCCCTAACGATAAACTGCAGAAGAATTTAGATCAAGTCTAGGCAGCCGGGAGCTGCTTGTTGTCTCTGAAATAAACAAAATGACTCATGCTCACCAACTCACTGCTAATAAGTGTGGGGCAGGAGCTCTGCTCCTGGTAAATCTGAATTGGCTTCTGTGCCACTGTGCTGATTTATATCAGATAAGAAATACTTCCTCTATATATACAAAAGGGATCCATATATGGGGGGATTGTTTCATGAGTTATATAGCAAATAATTTGTATTCTGAGCATGTGATTGATATAAAGCAAACATGAAAACCAGAACCAACCATAATAGTATTTTATACATCCTTGGTCAGCAACCAAAAGGCAGGGCGCTTTGAGGAGAGGATAAAAATTGGCCTGTCAGGGCAGGCCTCATCCCTCAAGGGCCTGTTCAGACAACACACTAAGCCATGGTTAGGCTGCTAATCCTTTTGCAGCAAATTGTTAGAGTATTTAAACCATGGTTATATAGTCACCATGGTTAGGAATGGTTCACACAACATGCTAAGCCATAATATTTAGCTCAGTGCTTAACCACCATGGCTTAGTGTGTCGACTGAACAGGGTCCGAGTTTCATTGATGCAGCCACAGCTTATGCCAGTCTCCTCTTGCCTCCTGATTGGTACCTGGGAGGAGTAGCTTATGATATTCTTAATTTTGCTCTAGGGCTTCCAATTACTATGTTTTATATGCAGCAGGCTTTTTTCCCCATAAGGGGGCACACCCACACATACACAGGTGTAGTGTGTGATGGGTCTATTCCTTGGCTCCAGTGTTACAGATGAGGGACTTTGTTTGAACTGTCTATAGTTGAGTTGCCTGTTTACCACCCAAAATTATCTCATTGTTGTTAAACTTTCTTAAATATTGGAACATACATATAAGGCTTACACATACACCTTTCAGGTTGGTTAAGATGAATTTTATGTTTGAGAAGATAACTCTTTATTCAAAACTTATCAATTAAAATTAAATTAATTTATTTTTCTGAACTTCTGTATATCAAGCTTTTTGATGTGTATACCTTACACAATATTTTTAGCTTATAAATTGACAAGCAAAAACTTTGAGCACACTTTTGACTGGGAATAATTCAGTATCACATTTGTTCGTTACTCAAGTGATAGGGCTTTAAATCAGCATTTGCTCTTTGGATACCATCCAGATCATCTTGACCATTATTTTTATGCCAGTTACTCAGAATTCATTGTGAACCTGCTTGTATCTGGGTACCAGTTACCTTATTATTTATTTAATTCTCTGGATTTTCAGTTATCTTCTATGCAACATGCTTAATTGCTTGGGGCTTGCAACTCCAAGACAAGACAGCTTTTGCTTGTGTGTGTATTGAGAGGAAGATGGTAGAGGTAGAGATTGCCTCCACTGCTTCTCCCACCCTGCATTGGACGATCAGAAGCCTCTGAGTTTGGGGGCTTCCTTTCATCGAGGGTGCAGTTGATGGGATTGCGCTCTAAATGTTCACATGTGTAAGACATGTAAACCACAGGCAGAATTTTCATAGCAAACCTAATGCTTTTTAATTTGACTCGGTTCACACGTTCAGCTGATACACATCAAAGGCTGAGCAATCAAGTGATATAGATGCATGTGTGAACCAGCCCAAAAAGCACTACACAAACAATTGTTTTTATTATTATTATTTTTAAAAAGCAACGAACTCCTGTGTTGTTCTCCCTGCAATTTCCAGATACATTTAGAAGCTATAGATGAAAGTGTTGGTGATTGCTAGGCAACATTTCATGTGATCTCCTCCAATTAAGTTTCACCCTCACTGCCCAATGCACCATAATAAATATAGAGATGCGCCCCGACCCCATAGCTGATCTTTGTGGATTAGCTAAAGAGGGAAGATCTGGGAAGGGGTGTGTGTGTGTGTGTGTGTGTGTGTGAGAGAGAGAGAGAGAGAGAGAGAATGGGAGTGAAAATGTGGGGGGCTCATAATAGCAGGAGTTCCACCCACATTTGTGTGGTAGTTCCACCCACTACTGGCATGTGGCCTCCGAAATCCCAGGCCAGAGCCAGTGCAGTCCTTGGGGTGCAAATGATTCTCCACCCCTGCCTTAGTTAGACAAGATGGCCCATGGGCATGTAAATTCTCTTCTCCCCCCCCCCCGCACTCTACCACCATCACTACACACAGACTTTCATAAAACTTTTGTGACTCTCCCAGCAGCTGCAACCCTCAAGGCAGCTTCCCCACTGTATTAACTGGGGGCTGGGACAGAATTAGTAATGTTTCATGTTCCAACAAAGGCTAACCTGGTTGTATTTTGGGTGCTTTGAACAAAGAAGAGATTGTGTTAACTGGATTACAAAAAGTTTGGCTTTGTTGGAGGAGGAATCAAGCAACACAAACCCTCAGAGGACTGGAGTGGGGCAGAGAAAACAGCAAAAAATAAAAAATAGAGTGCAATGTATTTTTTTTTTTCATTTCCAGTAGCATGTAGCTCTTGTAGGACCTTTGTAAGGTAGAGAACAGAGGTAAGGCTAAATGAACTTTCACTATCTCAGGTGGTGACCAGATACTGGGCCAGTTTTCACAATTGCAGGGTGGTTAATAAGCCAGAGTGGCTTGTCGACCACCCTGCCTGTGCTGGTTGTGTGCCAGCAAGGGTAATTACATAATTACCCTTGCTGGCACAGCTTGTTGTGATGCCTGAACCCGTCGAGGGTTGTTAACAAACCACCCAGCAACCCTAAAACAGTCCATGGGTTCTGATTAGTCCATCAAACATTCCAACCATCCACCCTCGCCAGGTTCAGGCCTCACAGCTATCTGAGTCAGCAAGGGTAATTATGCAAATCTGGTCAGCATGCAACCAGCAAATACTTACGGCTTATTAATCACCTTGCAATCATGCAAAACAGGCAGCATCAGTAAAAGGTACTAAGGTAGGCCTATGCTAAGATGTTTACAGGATGGAAATTGTTCTACAAATCCCTGAGTAGGGTTGTTGTTGTTGTTTTGGGTTTCTGTTTGCATCCAGATATATTTTCTGTCCTTTCAACATGGTGCATTAGCTTTTCTGCACTCCTTAAATCAGCCTTCTCCAACCTGATGCTCCTCTAGATGTTTTGTATCCAAAATCCATGACAATTGGCCATGCTTGTTGGGGATGAATGGCAGTTGAAGTCTGAAACATCTGAAGGACGCCAAGTTGGGGGAGGTTGTCTTAAATTAGGGTGACCAGATGGCCCGGAGTTCCCCGGTCCTAACTGGGAAACCTGGGGCGATCCGGCCCAACCAGGGGGCGGCGGGGGCAATCCGGGGTGGCAGGGGGTCATGCGGCAGTAGCAACGAGCAATGAGCGGCGGTAGACCCGGCGGCGGAGGAGCCCGGGAAGCGGCCGCCCCAGCAGGTAAGTGCCCTCCCTCGCGCCTCGCGCTCCTTACCCGCAGGGGCATCTGCTTCCCTCCGGTGCTCGAATCTACTGAGAAACAGGCTTCGCGGCCTGTCCCTCAGTAGCGCGCCGGGTGATGACATCATCACCTGGCGCGATACTGAGAGACAGGCCGCGAAGCCTGTTTCTCAGTAGATTCGAGCACCGGAGGGAAGTGGACGCCCCTGCAGGTAAGGAGCATGAGGCGCGGGGCGCGGGGCGTGAGGCGCGGAGCACTTACCTGCTGGGGCGGCCGGGTCCGCCGCCGCCGGGCTCGTGAGGCCAGAGGCCGCGCGGAAGGGACGGAAGAGGGCCGGATCCGGAAGTGACGTAATTGGCCCTCCCCCGCCTCTTCCGCGCGGCCTCTGACCTCGTCGGGGCTAGTCGCGATGGCGACGACCCCTGAGGAGCCCGGATGCCTGTGCAGAAGAGGTGGGGGAGCTCCCCCGCCTCTTCCGCATGTGCATCCGGGCTCTTCGCCATCGCGACTAGCCCCGACAAGGCCAGAGGCCGCGCGGAAGAGGCGGGGGAGGGCCGATTACATCACTTCCGGATCTGGCCCTCCCCTGCCTCTTCCGCACGGCCGCTGGCCTTACGAGCCCAGCGGCGGAGGAGGAAAACCTGGCAGCGGGGGACCCGGCAGCGGAGGAGGAAGACCCGGCGGCAGGGGACCCGGCGGCGGCGGAGGAAGACCCGGCGGCGGCGGCGGGGGACATGGGGGGGTGGACCCGGCGGGGGCAGCGGTGGAAGAGAACCTGGTAGGTCCGGGCTGATGTTTTTTGGGGGTGGGTGGCTTGGTGGGGGGGTGTTTTGGGTGGGTGGGGTGGCTTGGGGTTTTTTTGGGGGGGGTGGCGGGGGGGGGACTGGGATTTTGGGTTCCAAAATCTGGTCACCCTATCTTAAATTATTTCTGCTCTTACAAGCAAAAATAGGAAGGTGAATTGTAACAATATTGTGCTTGCCTGTCTTTCTGCTCACCAGGCAGATGCTAACCTAGGATCTCCCCTCTTTATACTACTAATTCACTTTCTACCGGAACTGCACAAGTATGAAACATTGTGAAGAATAGGTCCATTGCCTATTGAGGCAGGGAGGGGGAGTCACTCTGTCCCTGCATCTCTGTGGGCCAATTCCTTATTGCTTACCATTGTTTACCAGCCAAGTGATCCCATTCCATTAGAAACAAGAAGTTTTGATAAAACTTCATTGGGGCTGTGACCCTTTGAACATGGGAGGCCAGATGAAGTAAACCAAGAGTGGGAAATTTGTGGCCTCCCAGATATTTTGGCCTGCAACTCCCATGACCCCTCACCATTAGCTGTGTTCATTAGGGCTGATGGGAGTTGTAGGCCAAAACATCTAAGAATATAAGAAGAGCCCTGCTGGATCAGACCAGGGCCAGATCTACACCAAGCAGGATATGACACTATGAAAATGGCTTGAAAACTGTATATGGAGTGTGGCCTGGGCCCCAACTGTTGTCACTGCTGTTATAAAACATTTTAAAGCAGTAGTGTAGATCCTGTCCAAAGGTCCCTCTAGTCCAACATTGTATTCACACAGTGGCTGATCAGTTCCCTGTGGGAAACCCACACATAGGACATGCGTGCAAAAGCATCCTCCTGCTCATGTTCCCTAGCAACTGGTATAGGTAGGCATACTGACTCTGGTATTGGAGGTAGCATCTAGTCATTCTGATTAGTAGCCACTGATTGCTTTATCCTCCATGAATTTGTCTGATCCCCTTTGAAAGCCGTTTAAATTGGTGGCTATCGTTACATCTTGTGGAAATGAATTCCATAGTTTAACTATGTGCTCCCACCAATCAGCTTCATGGGATGACACTGGGTTATAGTATTATGACAAATAAAGAAATATGCCATTTTCTCCACACCATGCATAATCTAGCAGGCCACACATTGACCACCTTTGGACTAAACCCCAGCATGGCTTTTGAGCATATGTTGACTAAATATATTTCTGCCTTAACACAATGCAAAGAGGCAAGATCCCATCAAGTCACTGTGAATAATTTCCAAGCAAAGATACATAGGGCCAGGTGTTAGGATGCCTTCAGATTGCTTGGAAACTTCTGAGTGCTTTGCTTTATATAGCCCCACCTCACCAGTGGGAATAGCACCAATCATTCAGGTGTTAGGGCTGTCACTTGGAGGCTTTGCCTGCATATTCTAAAATCGCAATCTGGCTACAGAAAAACATCCAGATGCTGCTTCCCACCCCACCCCCCTGCTCCCACCCCCAGGGTACTTGTGTTCCCAATGACCTGCCTTCTAGCCAGGAGCACTTCCAAAATACATACTGGAACTATAATGTGACGTCAAAAAGCTGTTTGTGTTGCAAGGATAATAACAAGGTACATAAACCTGTAAGACACTTGAAACTCTGCTTCTGTTAGGGCTGGATTTTTCCACTTTTTCCTTGAAATAAACTAAAAGAAGCTAAAATAAAATGTTTTCCTGTAGCCATTTAGGGTATTAATAAATGCAATTTCATCTACCATTTCCACATGTTAGTATAGGTGCCTACTAAATGGAATCAAATCTATGGAGAGGAACTGAACTCTAGGGGTGATTGAAAGGCAAAATAATTTAAAGGGTGGTAGACATGTCTGTATCTTGGGACCGTTTGTAAAAAATAAATTTAAAAAGTTATGCTAATTGTTTATTTTAGGAATAACCCTTAGGGGCCCTGAAATGCTTTTTGGGGGGGCGGGAGGCAAGAAAACTGAGAAAGCAGTTTCTCCTACAATGATCTCAAGGGGTGTACAGGTTTAAGAAAAATCTAATTAACTGACAGTTTAGCTAAAACTAACTTCCTTTTAACTGCGTTAATTTAGGAATGGCCCAGTGCTATGCGTAGCTACTTGGAAATAAATCTGAACTTCGGAATCCGCTGCAGACCGGCCTCCCCAGGCCATGCAGATTCCCCAGACTTCAGGATTTTATTTTTTACTTTCCCCAAATTTATGCAAATTCATTTGCAGGAAAATATGCAATTGCTGGAAAATACATGCGGGGAGAAATTGAATGGGATGGGGGACAATATGCTAAATGTTACCTACTAATGTAAGTTATTTTGCATGATTTATTTTGTAGGATCAATCGCCACCTAATGAATCCGTGTTTTATTATCTTGGCTCTGCCTAAATATTGGAATGGGTTTCTGCTATCAGATGTCTGAGAACAGGAATATCATGGTGAGTTGCTTGTTTAAGGCCAAAGTCTTGGACTTTACAAAGGAGTGTCAATAGCCCAGGATATTCAGGTGATGATGTGTCTCTGGACCGATCTACACCAAACAGGATACAACACTTTGAAAACGTTTTGAAAACTATATATGGAGTGTGTCCTTTGCTCCAACAGTTGTTACTACTGTTATAAACCATTTTAAACCGTTTTAAAGCAGTATTGTAGATCCTGCCTTCATGGGAGCTAATTGGTAGCTGACTGCTCTCAATGGCTGGATCTTAAGTCTTCTGAATGGGGCAACATCAGACCTGCCCCCAAACCCAGACCAAGGATGTCTAGGTGTCTGTGAAAGGAGCAGACTGCAGTTTTCAAGTGGGACACATGGGGGGGGAGGTGGGTTTGGGAGCTTTGTAAATTAACAGTGCTTTGGGGTGCTGCCTTACTCTCTTTTTACATCTGGAGTGCTTCCAAACAAGCTTTCTAATGTGCAATTAGCCTGCTTCAAGCACAGAATTTTACAATGGGTCCAGAACTTACTCTCTTTCATTTGTAACCCACCCACGTTTTATTGCTGCTTCTTCCATCTTTTTTCTTACCACAAACAAACAAACAAATGTTAAGGATGCACAGTGCCTTTTGATTGTTAGTGCTAGGAGCTGTCCATCTGGAAGCATCCTTGATGTGGGACAGTGGATTTGTTTGCCTTTTCGAGTATTTAAACTGCGCCTTTACGTATACTCAACTTGTACATTTGTAAAGGAACTCAAATATTCCAGAATGTTTCAGTATCCCCTTCTAAAGGAAATCAAGCCTTGGGAGACGGTTGCACACCTGGAACTTCTCACTGCTCAGAGAAATGGGGGCAAGTATAACAGGCGATGAAACCAGTCACAGAAAATGATAAACATAATTTTCTCATATATGCACAGATTAGAATTGGTGATGATAAGAAATGGATGCCTTTCAGTAAGATGCACTGTTCTAATGCCCTTCCTACCCACCCACCCAAATCTCTTTTGGCAACACACAAGGGTTTGTTTATATATTTATTTAATCAATACCATTTACCATATCGACAAAAAAAAATCTTTAAGCAGTTTACAAAATCAAAATTCTAAATACATCATAATAAATGCAAAAGCTCATCTGTGAAAATGTTTAAAATACTTAAAAGCCTAACTACAAATACAAAAAGTACTAAACACACTAACCAGATAATGTTGTCATTCAGAGAAGGCCTGGGTAAAGAGCTGGCTCTTCAACAGATGGCTAAAAAGCTGGACCGTCCCGAATACCAGAGGGCATTGCCACCATAGAGAAGGTTCGCTTCTGGCTTGCCACCAGATGGCAAACTGCAGGCCATGGTACAACCAACAAGGCCTTCTCTGATGAACTTCGCGATTTCACAGGTCTATGGCCAGATTCACACCAAGCAGGATATTGCACTATGAAACCAGTATATGGTATGTGTCAGTGGGTCCCAACAGTTGTCAGTGCACTTCAATACCACTATAAAGCAGTAGTGTGCCTCCTGCCTCTTATATAAGGCTTTCATACCACTTTCATAGTGCCATAGCCTGCTGGGTGTGGATCTCACCTATATGTGTTGGCCATGAAATAGCCAGCCCATCCTCTTTTCAAGCCAAAAATCTTATGGCTGACATACCCTGGGACTCTTTCGAGTTACACTCCAAATCCTGCATATTTTATGAGTTAGCAGGAACACAGTCACCACCTCTCCAACCTCCCTCTTGTCCTTATTGCCTTTCTTTCCAGTATAACCCAACCTATTCTTGAAATTCCTCTCCAGTGAGAAGTTGGAGAAATGCAACTAACTGGGGAACTTTCCCCACACCAGAGAACTATTATTATGAGCCCTTTCCCCAATTGCCTTTCCTAAATGGTGCAAAGAAATAGGAGTAAAATGGGGAGTGAGAATTTGCTCCACATCCCTGCTGACCTGACGTTCATTCTGTGCCTGATGTCACAACTTCAATGTCTTACCATATTTGTGCAATGAGTTCCGCAATTTGCTTCACCTCCATTTTGTGTGGGTGGCCTCATGCTGTCTAAAGGACAGTAATCTTCCATTAGATTTGGTGTAGCTGGAAATATTTCCATTCGTTGTGTATCACCTTGGCAACGAGCCTCAGGGTACGAAGTGAGGGAGGGAAAACACATAAGACCATCTTGCAGAGGCTTGTACCATAGAAGGGGTCAAGACCTGTTCAAAGAATAATCTGAAGTGTTTCGTTTGAGAAAGCCATGGTGCAACTGCCTTGAGAAAGGACCAAAAAAAATCTGTTCAAGAGGAAGGGCCTACCCATTGACAGGCAGACCTCTTATTTCTAATCAGATTTCTGTTTTTAGTGCTGAAATCAACCTACGCTTATTCTCATTTCAGTTAGATTAGTTCCCCATCCCCAACTTTCCTTTCTTTGTAGCTAAAAGTGGGGAGGGACAGCTATACCCATATGCACTGTTTATGAGGATCTCGCCTTCCTCGTGTATAAAAATGATGCTCTAATCTATCTTAGAATATGGAAATGATTTTACTCTCTCAACATTGTTCTTATAAATTAAAGTTCAGTCAGTGCTTTTTAAAAAATAAAATAAAGAGAGGCCATCTAAGGCTACAGCCTACATAGTTGCTTGGATTATGTCACAGATTGTGACATAACAGATCATTATATCTCACAGAGCGGGTGAAATAACGTATTTGTTTGTGGGTGAAATAATGCATTTGTTTGCCCTTATGGCTGAAATTGTAATTTCATCATTTGTTGTCAGGACAATTGGCCTTAAATGTTATGGAAGCTGAGACAAAACATTTATTGTTTGTATTATGAGCCTACTGGTGTACTCATCTTCCCTGGCTCTGTAGAGGGGCCATCCTCTCCCTTTTCCATTGGCCATGCCAGCCAGTCACACCCAGCCAATCATTTCTCTCCTTTTCCTGATACTCAATGAATGCTACTTGTTAAGTCTTGAAAGGCAGTGATTGCTTACACATTCATGCTTCACATCTCAGTCCAAACTCATTTGTTGTCTTGTCCACGTGTTCTTGCTATATCTATTATTTTACCCTTGACTCTTCCTGTAGCATCATGCCCTATCTCCTTTTATCATCCCTTGCTGTCCCTGAGCAGCCGAAACAGATTAAATAAGGCAAGACTGAGAAGAACTCCCTTCTGCTTGTAGCTGTAACTCGAAAGTGCTCAAATTATTAGTGGAAGGGGGTAGGACTCTTTTATGAAATCCCCCAAGCCTGACCACCTGATTTTAGAAGTTGTAGCCAAATCATTCCCCTTCACCAGCTGCTTTCTTAAAGACGTAGTGAAGGGACTATCATAAATGGTAAGAGAGCTGAGCTCACCAGCCTTACTATCATTCCAAAACTGAGTTTAGAAGAGCTGCCTCCTATGTATTCCTACAGAATTATTATTATTATTATTATTATTATTATTATTATTATTTGTATACCGCCCCATAGCCGAAGCTCTCTGGGGGGTTTACATAAGATTAAAACAATTAAAAACAATATACAAAAGTTAAAACAGCAAAAACATATAATATACACACAATATACAAATACATTTAAAACCACGATAATAACTTTAAAAAGCTCTATGCCTAAAAAACAAAACAAACCCAGGCTTATCAGATATTGCTAGATTTCTGAGAGAAGAGGAAAATCTTCTCCGAAAATCTTCACCAAAAAGATAACAATGTTGGTGCCAGGCGGGCCTCTGGTGGCAATGTCATAATCATATGGAAGCCCCAAAGGGAAATATAAATAAACCTCTTAATCAAAGTCTCCCCTGACATTGTGCCCTCCAGTTGCTTTGCTCTGCAACTCCTATCTTCCCTGACCACTGGTCATGATGACTGGAGCTGATGGGAATTGTAGTCCAAAACATCTTTGGAGCCATGTTGGGGAAGGCTGCAAATTATATTGTTAATAGGCTGTCGTAAGAATCACATCAGGTATTGTAATAAACTTTACAAAAGGATCTGCAAATTTAACCAACAGCATAAGACATCTAGCATAGATATAAATTTCCCCCAAGGTTTATCAACAAGAAGTCAAGATACACATAGCTAAGCACTAAGAAAATGGAATGGCACCATCTATTGGTTGGAAGTGTTGCTTCTATAATTACTTCAGTATCGAGCATGTGAACCCAGTCAGAATCTTGGAATTCCAATTATTAGACTGGTCTGCTGGAACTGATGGTAGCCAACCTGTGGTTTTAACTGAAATCAGCCCAGTTTAGTAGCCCATTGAGATCCTTACCTCTTTATGGCTCCAGTCAGACTACGAATTCCCCTCTCCCTATTCCTTGATGACCTCAGTAAATGGCTGTAGCCAGTAGTATTGGTGGCTGCCCCATTGTTAAGTGCTGATAATTGAGAATGGGTTGGGAAGAAGAACCTGCCAAAAAGTCTAGAACAGTAGGAAATTCTACAGTGGAGTCAATAGAAACATAGGAGACAATGACATCGATCAAATACTTGTCACAGGAATGCTGAGTCAGATATTGTACATATTTGCCTTGCAAACAGCTGATGCTTTACTGTGGATGAGTTTTGATAAGGCGGCAACCAGAGTGTCTGATTTACGTTCTATTACTAGCCTAACTGCCTAGACATGTGTCTTTATTATTGTTCTGTCTGTGCTTCAATTGTCTCAATGAGAGTAAAAGAATGCTGGCACTTCTGCCGGTTTTCAGTCTCAGGGGATGCGTGAGGATGGAGCATACGCTGAATAACCTTCTTACTGATGTTATCAGGGTATTCTATGGTGAAGTCTTTGGAGGAGCTTCCTGTTAAGAGCAAAGCACAGCCAACAGTTTCACAAGTGACGCTAAGAACACTTTTTTGAGGCTGTTGGGCCACCATGTGATGTCACTAACTTGATAGAGGAATTGAAAGAAGGACATTGGAGAATAACGGGTCTTGTTCATCCAGATTCCAAATGAGGCAAACTAACATCCTATTCTTAATGCCAATTGGTGATAAATTACTGCTGTTCTGAAATTACTTAAGCACAAAGTGTTTCCCAGCACATGCTAGTAGGTTTCCACTTAGATTGTATGGGAGGTACAGCATTTTTATGTACGTGATTAATTAACTGGACTTAATAAATTAGGTAGCCTACTGTAGGCAAGTTACAATATGTTAATATCCCTAGAAGTGTAAAATTTCCAAATATTTTGAAGCCATGAAAAAAGATAGCCTATTTCCCTCCAGTTTGTGGGGTGGGAAAATATGCTTGCTCTCTAGGACGGATCTACACTGCTGCTTTAAAGCGCTTTATAACAGTAGTGACAACTGTTTTTGGAGTGTGTCCTGGGCCCCAACAGTTGTCAGTACCGTTATAAAGCGCTTTAAAGCAGCAGTGTAGAGCCTGCCTCTGTCTCTCTCACACACTTTGTTACTTTTAAAACCTAAAATGCATCAAGTATAACCTGATTTGCTCACAAAATATCTTTAAATTAAAACGTTTTAAGTAAACTCAGTGCATTTGTTGTTATTGTTGGAATAAACTATACTTTTAAATTTAATATACCAAACATTATAATTTTATGAGCAAACCAATTCGTAGATTATACATTTTAGATTCTTATGTTATGTCTGACTAGGGGGGATTTTAGCAAGTAGTCCCTGAAACATATGGATCATTCTAGAAGCCAGGAGAAGCAGGAGGAGATGGAGACAGAGGAAGACTGGTGCACGGCATCTATTTATTGTGAGGAATTGGTTGGGGTGGAGTTTAGGGAAATCTGGCCTCAAGGGAAAGCTACCGAGAGTTTATTTAGCTGGGGAAGGCTCTTTTACCTATAGGCCCACATCACATGTGCTGGCAGTGACAGGATAGTCTGCCATGTTTCTCACATGTGCATTTTAGAGCTACAGTCAGTGACTGCTACAGCATCTAACCCAAACAAGCCCAGAAACACAGGACTCTATAGAACAAAACTCAAACTGTCAAGAATGTACATTTTCTCCACATATTACGATATAGTGACTCTAGTCCAGGGATGAGTAATGTGTGACCTGTGGGCTGCAAGTGGCCCCTGCTGCCCGCTGCTGTGGCCCTCACTGCCCCCATTCTATTTTAAAAAAAAACAAAATTGGGCCTGGAGTGGCCATTTTGAAGCCTTTTTAATCCTTTTATTGCTCTGTCCATAGCACTTTGTAACCGTTCCAGATGTCATTTTTATTTTTTTATTTTTTATTGAGTTTAAAAAGCAATAGGGAACCAGAGCAGCACATTATTTCTAAAGTGAAATGTTAAGTGTGCCTGGACGCCAGGCCCTGTGACCTGTGGTGCCCAATGTACAATACCAGTTGAGTGTGAGCTGGTTTGAATTATTTACTCACTAATGACGAAAGGATGCTCTCTTGTTCAAGAGGTCAACCACAGGCTCAAGAGCTGAGCCCTGACATTCAAAATAGGCTCCAAGGCTGAGCGCAGGCGGCCTTTACATTAAGCCCTGGTTACAATGATGTGTTTTACTGGTTGATGGAAATACAAATAACAACAAAAGGATGCCTTGGAGCCGCAGAAGGGTGCTTTTCACAGTAACAAGATCAGAGCAAACAAAACATCCTATTGGACATAGTTAAACTATGTTGTTGTTGTTATTGTTGTTTTTAAAGGAAACAGACATGGTCACTTTGCTAATGATTGAATATTGTTCCAGAAGCTGATGAAGGACAGGTTATTGAAAAGTAAACGATGCAGCATATTGCCGGCAGAAAAGAGTCTTCAGCAGAATGTAATAATCGTTATGAAAGCTCTGACAGTTCTCCCTGATGTATCTGGAAGCCCAGAATCTTAATCAGGAACCACTGGGCCTAGGGTGTAGCCTAGTAAGCTACTATATATGTTCAATCATCAGAGCCATCTGCAACTCCACAAACGGAACAGTGCTATAGAACATCAGCCTCTTTTACAGTGGACAATCCTCTATTTTAAGGCATCCTCTCTTTGAGGGGCTATCCAGTGAAGAACATAAGAAGAGCCATGCTGGATCAGAATAAGGGTCCATCTGGTCCGGCATTCTGTTCACGCAACAGCCAACTAGCTGCCCACGGGAAACTCACAAGTGCAAAAAAAAAAAAAACCTCTTCTACTGATGCTCTCCCCCACCCCCCACCACCCCAGTTTTCTTTATCTCAGCAGCCTAATTTAGAGCAGAGGTGGGGGAAACTTTGTGTTGTTTCTATTGTTGAATAACTGGGAGTCAGAAAATCTTGCAGATCTATCACCCAGAAATCTACCAGTCGATCCTGATCTAACTTCTGCCCAACTCTGTCTTAAAAGTGAGCCCAGGGGCATATTTTGCAATTCGATAAACTCTTATGGGCAGCACCACAAAACGGCTGCCAGGAATCCCTCTTTCTTTTCCTTTCTTTTTTTGATGGCTGGGTGCCCTACAAAGGGAAACATTCACCTGTAGCTGCCCAACATGTTCATTTCCTGAGAATGTCTCTGAGTGCCACATGTAGCCCAGAGGCATTTATGGGAAATAAAGGTGGAAGCAGCTGCAGGCACTCACTTTGCTTTGAAGCGATCGGAGCTCCTGGTAAGAAAATGTGTCAAAAACATTTAAGTGGCAAGAGTAGGGCATCTTGGTGGGTGCCAAGAAAGTTGTCCATGGGCACACTGATGCCTATGGGCACCGCCTATGGGCCTCCCCTTGATATAGATCATGATGAAAATGATGCTGACATTTGAGAGGAACTGTTCTAGATGTACCACAGATGGCAGTCAGATCCTTAAATCATCTGAACAGCTGGATTCATTTCAATTAGCCAACAGTCTTCTATAATAGAGGACAATGCTGTTGTTCTAACGTTATGCCAAAGGAGAATCTGTTCTGTGTGATAACATAAACGAGTAGCAGCTATTTTGCTTCACAGCAGCTGCAATTAGCTTTGGCTCAAAGGATTTATTAGACTTGTAAATGGCTTTATTTGTGTACTTGAATTATATAATTAATTTTGCATTTAAAGGTAGATTTTTTTTTGCATATATCCAATTATAACAGACCTTATGTTTCCTGAACACAACACATGATATGATTTTAATTTTAAGCTGGATTTGATGTGTGTGTTTCAACTGGAACCATTTTTGTAACAAAATATAGTTTTGGCATCCTTGGGGGAATATGTATTTATGACTGACAACATCATTTGAAATATTTGGCAACTGTTCTCAGAGTCTTTCTCTATAATTAATTATACTCTGTTGATGCTTTTTTAAAAAAAATTGAGTGGTGCTGTCTCCTCCCCAGTTTATATTTACATAGCTGATTTCTGTCCTTGAGTTGTCTGTGTGCTTATTCTATTTCTAATTTAGTACTGAAACTCAAAGGGCTAATATTGTTTTCACATGCATGTTGGTGGTAAAAATCACAATAGTAAACTAAACAATGGAAAGTTGTTGCCTTTTCATGGTACCTTCAAAACCACTTTCAAGGATGGACCACCTCATCTTGTCTTATTTACCTTTAAGGACACTTCCCTTTTAGATTTCAGGAAGCCAGGCTCAGGGGCAGAGAGCAAACACATGCTGTAATTTAGAGGACTGAAAGAAAATAACTGCTGTTTCGTGTTCTTAACAAAGATCATTTTGTTTAAGGCAGGAGTGGGCGACATGCGACAGCCCTGCTGTTCCTACACTGCCATGATTCACAGCAGTGGAAAAATGATGGTTTGCCACTGAATTTTGGAGGCAAACTGCTATGGAAGGCTAAATTGGACAAATTCAGCTTGAAAACACTCCTCTGAAGTGCTTTCCTGCAAAATTCAGAAAGAAATAGCTAATTCCACTTCCAACTAATATGTTTGCTGTAAAAGGCTAACACAACTGTTCATTTTGAATTTCTAAATAGCTGGTCATTTTTACAAAATGGCAATGATTCATTTCATGCTAGCTCTCTGACTTCATATCCACTAATTTATGGCTCTAGGTTTCCTCTTTCTTCTCTAAGATTTGATGGCAACTGGGGGATCTTATTTTCCCTATGTTGGGGGTTCCCTCATAGTTCTTTCCTCTCTCCCTCTTCAAGCTTCTGAATCATTTCCTCTCACCTTAAGATCTTCATGATAATCTGCTTGACTCATGCAACACTCAAATTAAGAGCAAGGTTTGCATCACATGACTCCTGGCTTTGTGATTATCTCAGCATGACCCTGCATTTCTCTGGGAATATGCAAAGAATTCTCTTCTATGTCTAGTTCCAGGGTTCATCTCTTCTGATTAATTGGAATAGGAAATCTTATTCTGCCACCTTCTCTTTGACATATGTAATGGTTTGTATTAGATATTTAGTATTGGAGATATAATAATAGTTTGTTTCAATGTATATAAAGATATTGATTTTTTTTTAAAAAAAATAGAAAAAGTGCACATCACCTTACGATGAGACCTATTTACCAATATTTCCTTAACCGAATAGCATTGTGATGGCAAAACAAACACTAATCACATTTTTTTTTGTCTTTCAAAGTTACTGGTGCGGGGAAAGTATGCCATGTTTATTTTACAAGGGATTCCTGGCACCCCCATTGCTAAAATCTAACAAATGAATCAATCCCTTGTTGAATAATGTGCGGATAGTTATTTTGAATTTTTATGCTGCTGAAGCTCTGACCCAAGGTAGGAAATGTCAAAAGCAGCTTGTGTCCTGCAGACTGCTTCAAGGTATACAAAGGGGATGATAACAGAAAGCTTAGATAAATTATCTTTGCATATGACTGAGAAGATCAATTTGCCTTTTGTTTGTAATCAGGCACAGTGTATGCAGAAAAACAGTCAGTGGGTTTCACCAATGGCTGAGTTCTGTTAATATTTCATTTTCTTTTACATTTGTTTCTGAAGAATGGAGTTTATTTTTTCTTTAATTTTCCAGAGGTAAATATCCCTTAAAATTCCAGGTGGAGATGGAAACCTCAATATTTTTGCTTTGAGCTGTAAGATTATTTTAAATTGTACCTTAATCATAGCATTTTCTATGCACCTATATTGGCTCTTTCAAACTCTTCTTGATCACAGGCTATCATATCCATATAACATACACTGATTTCTTAGAAATGTTTAGATGTCCAGAGGCTTCTTTAAACAAGCAATTTATAGCACACTTGTGACTGGCCACTCACAGATTTTCGCAGGTCATTTTGTCAACAACGTCAGCCTCCTCCATGTCTTCCACTCCATTTCCTGGTTTTAGCATTAAAAAATAAGCCTCGGGAAACCCGACTCTTCTGAAATGTGTTGGGATTTGCTGCCATGTGCAGGCGAAGTTGCACTATAAAATGCCCACAGGCGGCGCTGTCCCACTGAACTACATGGACCACATGGTTGCAGCTGTCTTTCTTCCCTGTGTAATTTTAGCTCGTTTCAAATGCGGACGAGAAGCAGGAAGCAGAGAGATGGTAAGGAAATATGATTTCCCCGGTCTGAAAGTTCTCCGGAATGCTGCTGCTAGTGCATGCGGTAAGATTGTCCAGCATGGAGTTAGGCTCCTTAACCCCGCTAACTTCAATGTGATTTTAAGCAGTGTAAGGTTGCAATCTTCTCCCCACTTGCCTGGAAGGGAGCCCCATTGAACACAGTGGGACATACTTCTAAGTAGATATGTTTAGGGTTGTATTGTAATTGTATGGCAGATTCCAGGCTTGATCTTCAGTTTCACCTCCCTAGGATTCAAACAGAATATTAAACCTATAATGTGGATCAGTGCATCTATTTTTTCACCTCTGAAAACTGCTATTCATAAATGTGATGTGATTTTTAAACACACACACATGTTAATGTAAAGCAGTGCAAAATCTCACACTAACTGTGGAGAAATACCTCTTTTCAGAGATCTCCATTCAAGGTTGTATGTTAGAGACAGCATTGCCCAAGATGGGCACATTCATTTCACTATCACCTCTGCTCACAGGTTCCAGAGGTTTTGTACTTGCAAAGCCCGTTTGACCTGAAGTGACTGTGAGTCAAAAGAAAATGAGTGAACCCCACAGGAATCTTTGTCTCGATCAGTTTCTTTTCTCATATAAACTACTGACTTAAGTCAGCCTAATAGTAATTCTCTTGTCATTTGTATTGCATGTACTGCGCAGCCAGGGTGGCTAAAAGAGGACTGGAAGCATTTTTTCCTGTTTGGAATTTTAATACCTGATCTAGGGGATTATAGCTTAGAAAACTTTGGTCCTAATGCTCAGCTTCATATGGTTCAGCTTATTTTATTAACTAGTGAAAAGATGCAGCAACCTTCAAAGATTCAATGGCGATTCTGAGTCCAAACAAGATATGATTTCCCCAGGGCTGATTTTTGTTGCATAAATCAATCATATGGCATGAAAGTGGCAAAGTAAAAGCTGAGTGATGAATATGGACAATGGCTCAACTCTTTTGCTTTGCAGGCATCCACACACTTCTATCCAAAGCTGGGTTGACCATGCAGCAGTGAGTCCATCTGTCCAGTGGAAGCTGGTGGCTCCGATTTCGGCAGGGCTGTGAATCCATTCTGGGTTTTGATCAGTACCAGCCAGAACTCTAAAAAGAGCTCTCCAAGGTGCTGAACCTATTTTGGGGATAGAGTGAGTATATCTGTCCACAGTGTTCCCAGCTCCTGACTATTGTAAGGATCTGAACTGTGATTGCCATTTCTTGGATTAGCATTCCTAACCACAGACAGTGAACTAACCACACATTGTACTGCAGTGCACTTTAGTGTGGTGGTTCAGTGCATATTGATGCAAATGAAATGAAGCCATAGCTCCATGTTTTTTGCAAATGCACCCGCTCACAGCAGCCCATTTGCAGTGGTGTGCATGACACTTTTCCCAAATGTATCCATGGGGCCCAGATTTCTCAGAGATAGATAGATCTGCCAGTCTCATATTCAAGGGAAACTGCTTTTCAAAGCAGTTGTGTTTTGAGGTATGTTACACAGGTGATGTGTCAATTTCATTTAAACAATTGATAGTAAAATGGCTGTGAAGTCTGAAATCACTGATCTACCATTAGCAGCAACAAAAGAGAAATGCATCAGTGTTTCTGTTAAATAAAGATGTGCTTGGAATGTCTTTAGTATTTCTGTAGGCAAAAGAAAGCACATTATGCTTCATACCTGGTTTATTGGCTCAGATCCAAAGGCACCCTTCTACTAGCGAAAAGCTCATAGAAAATTGTTTCTGATGGAATACGAGAATCTGTGTGAGAAAAGGGAATACAAATCTAGAGAAGTTCTCTTGCACAGGACCACTAGAGTTTACATGCTACAGCCTGTATCTCCCTTATTCACAATATTTCTCATATGGTAATGCATCCTCCTCTCCCCACAAAATGCATTGCAGTGTCACACTATATGGAGTCTGCTGCTAGTTTGTGCAAGAGTTTGTATAACAGCAGGAATACATTTTCTCCTTCTGCTCATATTCCCTTTCATTTTTCTATTGGCTGGGTATTGGTTGGTTATCTGCCTCAAGACTTAGAAAATTAAGGCTGAAATGTGCTTCATACTTGCATCAACCCTCACTGTAAGTAGCAGAAATTCTTCTCTCATAACCAGCTGTATTGATAACTGTTTGAATAAAATGGAGGACAAGGCTATCAGTGGCTACTGGTCATGATGGCTAGTATCTAGTTTTGCAGACAGTTTTCTTCTATATACCAATTGCTGGGGAATGTGAGCAGAAGGGTGTTATTGTAATCATGTCCTACTTGAAGACTTCCCACAGGCAGCTAGCTGGCCACTGTGTGAACAGAATGCTGGACTAGGTGGACCTTTGGTCTGATCCATCATGGCTCATCTTCGGTTCTTAAAATATAGCCCATTCCAAAGACAGAGTTAATAGCTGGCTCTTGAGCAGACTGGAAACTCTGTTGTTTCCACCTTCCCCCATTATGGCCATCCTTTGATTCATGTGTTTCTTGTTACTGTAGAATTCCTTTAATTCATGCCCCTGAAAACTCAATGTTTGGTTTAGCCAAATTTATTGTGCATTTCCCGTGTATTTTCAAAACTGCATATTCCACATGCCAGGAACTTACAATTGTTTGCTGGGATGTAATCTGTCAATTGATCATAGGAGAGTTGTTGGTTGGTTGACATGCAGCTGCTAGAACCAGTTGTCTCGCAGAGTGCAACATAAGGGGACAGGATAAGGAAAAAAAGATACAAATGTTGTCACTGAATGTCCTTATTAAAATTGGCTAGAAGCACTCCTAAGCTAGATATGCAATCTAACAGGAACACTTCATGCAGAGACAGTATGATCCAGTGAAAGGCAAGATGGATGGGTCTGACTTAGCTTGTATTCAGTTTTTTCTTCATAAATTCATTGCTCAGTGTTACATGCCTTCCAGCCTCAATTTGCCACCTGTAAAAATCCCTGCAAATTTGGGTACTTTTTTGTATACAAAAATGATAATCAGTTGGAGAGGCATTGTGGTGTAGTGACTAGAGCATTAGAATAGGGCTAGGACAACTCTGGTTAAAATTCTCACTCAGCCATGGCGCTCACCAGGTGACCTTTGGCCAATTGCTATCCTCCATAGGGAGATCCATGTAAACTGCCATGAGAGCCTTGAAGGAATGTAAATAAATGTGCCTTGTCTTCATTTACACCTTATCATGTGGAGCTTGTTCATTCTAGCACATATTGGATGTCATTCTGGAACACACATGAAATAGAGCAAAACTGAAGCATTCTTATAAATCTAGATTGAATAGTAGGTGTGATGAACAACATGAGTTTAATATATTAGTCTTTTTTCATGCCTGCTGCTATGCTAACTCATGCATAGGCTTTCCTATTTTGTTAAATACAAAGCTCACCCATGCAGGTGTGTCATGTGCAGATATTGTGGGATGGAGATTATCTGAGATAAATATCAGGTTGTTTTGTTTTATGCCATTGTGCCGAAGCCCTTTTTATTTCTAGTTAAGAATTCTTCACTTTCTCTACTTAAGAATTTTCATTGTGATTCCTTGTTGTGAGATCTCTTCAACATAATATGCATTGATCCATTTTCACATCTATATCAGATGCTTTAGTCAGCTGAAGTCACCTGAACTCCTTCTTGAAATTCCAGAAGACCTTGCCTAATTAAAATAAATAAAAATGTTTCATGTGTCCCAGTTGTGTGGGCTTAGGTTGGAAGTGACATTTAATTTAGAGTCACCAAAGCAGAGCCAGAAGTGGTGGAAAGTTGCATTCATATTGAGATTAGTATATTCTAGATATTGTATTTCCACAGGTATTTGGGGTGGGGGGGACGACAATGAGTGATTAGGCTAAAAGAACCACATGAAATGTTGCCTGTGCTACACCTGGAGATTTCTGCATGAACTGAAATCTTACTTCCAGCGTTCTTGTCCAATAATATCATTTTGTCCAATGTTCAAGAGTTTGAGGAGTGTTTAGAAGCACTGATTCAGTACAACTGTGATAATCCCCTCGTCTAAGTAACAAACTGGGGGATTAGCAATGTCAGTGGGTGGTACAGTCCAAACAAGAGATCATCCAAAATTGCTGTGCACACCCTCCACAATTTTTATATTTTCCCTCATCTCCTGCTATTCTGGTTTAATACCAAGTTGTATAACCAGCTATGCAAGAAAGCTGTTCTCAGGGTGCAGCTTACATTTATCCTGCTCTGTCAAAGAGAAAATATGTATAGGAGACACTTATTTTACTTTGCAGGAGCACATGCTCCAAATGTGTTCAAAGGCTTCCCCTACCTGGTGGTAGGCCATGATGGGAACTGTAGACAAGCTCACCAGGAGGACAACAGGTTGGGGGACATTGTTCTACATTATTATTATTATTTATTGCATTTATATCCCGCCTTTTTTCCTCCAAGGAACCGAAGGCGGCATACATAATCCTCCTCCTCTCCATTTTATCCTCACAACAACAACAACAACAACCCTGTGAGGTAGATTGATCTGAGAGTCTGTCACTGGCCCAAAGTCACCTAGTGGGTTTCCATGGCTGAGTGGGGACTAGAACCCAGATCTCCTGACTCCCAGTCCAACACTTTAGCCACTACACCACACTGGCTCTTGATGCTCATCACAGGCTGAAACATAAATTATCTCTGTGGTATTAGCAACCTTAATGGTGAGCACAAAACCTTATTTTGCTTTTGGGGCCTGTATAGGTCAGGAAAATAGAAAGGCAGATGTGTCCAGAGAGAGACGCTATCTGTCAAATGGGAAGCAATGTTGGTGAGGACTGAGAGGGGCAAAAGACAAATAGCAGAAATCCCAAGTGTCCCTGTAGGAAATGTATAGCTAACATTTAAAAGGTATAAACACTGGGCTCAATGAAGGCCAACATAAGACACGTGACTTCTGCATTACTGGAAACCTGTGAAATAAATTTTTGGTGTGCATTGTGTATTCTGGTGCTAATTGTTTAGAAAGAAAACTTGCCCTCAAAAGGAAATTGAGAACATTTCACCATCCTTAACATTGCTGCAAAAACAGGAAGCAAATTCCCATCTATGAACCTCACAAGATAAGAGCTGGATTCCAACTTGCTTTTGAGTGTGAATGACAAATACTACAAAAGCAAATTTTAATAGCTGGTCTTTCTAACACTCTGATCCTAACAACATTTGTTTGGAAGTACATCTAGATAATCTAATGGGGATTCCAATTAATGCAAGCCAAATCTTTAATGCAAGTTTCTTGATGCATTTATGGTTGTGTAGTGTATACCACAGAAGTGAGATACACACTGTTTTGTTAGTGTTATCACAAACTAATCATTAATAGTAAATAATGATACCAAGGTGACTAGTCCTCAATTTTACAAGCTTGCCTGCCCAGCCAAATTTATGTTATGTGACTGTATATATTCCAGGATTTTTAGCCTGCCTTTCCAATGGAGCACTCAAGGCAGCTACTATCGTTGAGGAAACAAAAAAAAAATACATAGCATCATAATAAAGCAAATCAAAATATCATAAACATCAGACTAAATGGTCAGCCATAGAGCCTATCTACACCAAGCAGCATACAACACTTTGAAAACGTTTTGAAAACTGTATATGGAGTGTGTCCTGGGCCCCAACAGTTGTCACTACTGTTATAAACCGTTTTAAACCGTTTTAAAGCAGTAGTGTAGATAGGCTCACAGACAAAGGGGGGAAATCAAGGCTAGGCCAGGCCAAAGGCCAGACTAAACCAGTGAAAAAGGTGGCTGCTTGCACATCACCAAAAGAGGAAATGCGTCACCCAAAAGAGGGACTGCATCACCAAAATAAGAGGAGAAAAATACATAGATTTGTGTAAAATGTGCATATACTAATCTATTATAAAGATTTTAAAAATTAAAAATAATTGCCATGATTTAAATAGTACATTAACAGATGCCCATTTTATGCAATCCTCTGTCCACTTTTGTCTTAGGGGTGGGTGAAGTTGTACAGTGTCCGCCTCAGCAGGTACTTGACCCGCTGCTGCTGCCTGCGCCCACTTGCCAGGCCATGCGGAGCTCCAGTGAGGGCTCACAAGGCTCATGAGGCCTCGGCAAGGACTCAGCAGTTGCCCACAGCTGCTGCCGAAACCATGCATTTCCCCTTTCCACGCCAATGGCCTTCAACCATTGGCACGAAAGGGGGAAGTGTGCAATTTCCAGAAGCTTCTGAAAATTGCGCACTTCCCCCGACTGCATTAATGGTAGCCGCCATTAATGCAGGGGGGAAAGGGCTTGATACTGGAAGCTAGGGCGGGTGATTGCTGAGCACTCATGGGGGGACTCGTGAGTGCTCAGGCATGGGTCTGCACTCATACCATGTGCATCGGAATGGGTCCGTGAGGGCCATATTGGGGGGGGGGGATTCGCTGTCCTCATGGACCCAGTCATATGCTCACAACAACCCTATTGATGCAGAATGAAGATGGAGCAAAGGCATATCACAAGGTTTTTGCTCAGCCAGCCCCAGAAACCATCGTCCACGTGAGTTGGGGTGTTACTTATGAACGCTCCTTAAAGAGTTTCCTGTGGGGGTGTTGAGGGTTGTGATGAGAACCCCCATTAGTACCAATGGAGGCTTCCTTGCAGATTCAAGTAGTAGTGGGGGAGTTAATTATTTTTGTGAGGACCACAGGGGGAAGGAAGGATTAAACTCTTCCTCCCCACCATCTACAATCCCACTCCTACTTGGGGGGAGTGGAGGGGTGATTGTTCACATTTCTTTTAAACTCAAGCATTGTAATTGTATTCCTGCATGCTTATTCACATTTAGCTTACTTCACTTTAGAAACAAATTTAAGTTAACAAGAATTTTTTTTTTTTTACAGATCCCATCAATAATGCAGAAGGGAATTATAGAAAATGAGGCACAAAAGAAAGGCAAGAATAAAGGATGAAGTTATCTATATAAGCTGGCTATCTAAACATAAGAATACTAAAATTAAATTGATATAAATATAGACTATGTTGAATAAAGATGGCCAGAAATAAAAGGGGGTAAGATCACTCCAGGGATCACTCCATTTCACAAGGACCAGACAATGTAATCTATCATTTCTGGAGTATACAAAAATATTACTGGTAATATTTCAAAACAAAATTCAACTATTTTCCACTATTGTGGAAACATTCATACGAAAAAAAGCTATACATTTGACTAATAGATATGTGAATCTACCTTTATTTTTATTTTATTTTTTTTTCATTTCTGTGGTCTACATGTGGTAGCAAAGTCTATGTTTTTGTTGCTTAGCTGCTGGTTTTGAATACATTGTTAAAGTGGTCCCCCAGTGAAACAATTTTTCTTTGTTCAATAGGTACAAGGTGGAAATAATGAGCAGGGAGCATTATGTCTTCTGGATAATATTTTTCAGTGTGTTTCATATCTTAAAAATTTAATCAGAATCTACCAAGGCCCACATATAACTATATATCTAAAAGAGTCTTTAAAGTAGAGCCTCAAATTGCAGTCCATTGCTACCAATCATAATCTGAAATCATGTTTTATTAGTGAGTTTTTATCCTTTTTAGGGAATTTTTGTAGACACCAAAAGTGATATATCCAAAAGACAGCATTAATTTCCAGTGCTATAAGCCTAAAACTAGGAGAAAGATAACTGTGTGGGTGGGTGTGTATTTAAAGCCCTTGAATTAATGCACAGAGAACAATATTAAAACTCCTCAAGAAATTGAATAATCCGTGATCCTTTGTGTTCTAAACCATTAGCTTAGCATCTGGTATGCCATTAACTTAATCTTTGTTTTCTGCTAATTAAGCAAGGGGGGAAACACTCTTGGGCCATAATGAAATACTGTCCCATTCTCTCTCAGTAATACATGAACAACATATATCTTTGCCAGAAAAGACTCTGGAAAACTCTGAATAGCATTTTGTTTCAGGATATCAGCTTGAAATTACTGTATCAAAAGAGATTCCTCCTACAAAATTCTTTTAAATTACAGGACTGTCAACACAGTGCCAAAACAAACAAACAAACACATTTTTTTTCACTGCCAAAAGAAAGTGTTGTTGTTAACAATGATGTAGTAGCTATGCAGAAACTCCTTGTGGGACGGAAGTGCTGGCCTGTTAGCCTCAGACAACAACAAGTCCGTGGGGATGTGAAAAATGAGTGCAAATGAGTTGTTTTGAAGGGAAGTATTTTAAATTCCCTTCCTGCCTTTAAACACTGTGGAATGGTCTTACACTTTCGGGTTAGATTAAAGGATATCAGAGGACAGAACATTCACACTCCAAATGCAGTTATGATCCAGTAAGATTTATGGGCCACATACAGTCAGAGTTGCTTCCAGTTAGTGATCAAGATGTCCAAACAGGAAGTGTCTCATGGAAGAGATACTTCCTGTTGCAGGTGTTCAGAACTGCCGGAACTGTTTAGCATGACAGTAGTCCTGCCTCCATTACCAGGCCTACTAATCTATCTGGACTAGGGATGTCCAAATTTTGTGAAATCCCCCCCGCATGTGTTTTGTGGATTGGGCAGAGTCATTCATTCTGGCGTCCGTTCACAGACTGATTCAAAAAAATTTTCCCATTATATGGGGAAATACGCAAATAATTTTGTAAGAAAGTTCACAACAATTTACATAATTTATGTTAGTTTTGCATATTGTCCCCCATTCCATTCAATTTTTTCCCACATATATTTTCCAGCATGGCATATGCCTCAGCAGAAACTTGCATATTTTCCTTCAAATGAATTTGTGTGAATTTCAGGAAAGTAAAATAAAAAATGGAAGTCCGCGGACTCCGCGCAGCCTGTTCCACAGTGGATTCTGCAGGTCAGATTCTTAGAAATCTGAACTCATTTTAGTCCCTCTCAAATTTCTCCAACATCCCTAAATTTGACCAGCAGCAGATGGATCAGAGACACCTTAAGCCACCTAATTGTGGATCCTTATTAGTGATTGGAGTCTGATCCAGAGTACCAATCCCTTCCCCTGTCCCTAACAAACCTATTGAGCAATTTAGAGGCCAGAAGGTACAAACATTTGGAAATTCAGTAATTCCTAATAGGGATGTGTATCATATCGTTAAAATATCCGATAACGATACGATATGCTCTTTATCGTGCATACGATTAACAGTAACGATACGATACAACTTCCTACAATAATCATCGGAGACAATAATTTTCAGTCCGATTATATCGGATTATCAGACTGCCATATAAATAAACCTATAACTTCAGTATTTTCACAGTTAGAAGCTTGAAACTTGGTCACAGGGCTTATGGGGTATGTCGAAGTATGTGTATGAAATTTGAGATCAGTCCCTCCAACCCTCAATTTTATATGAATTTATTAAAGATAGTTTAAGTTCTGACAGGTCAGAATGACAGCTCGCCATGTGCGTTAATTCAGACCTGTCAAAAAATTGCAGGAGTTTTTAAAGAGGAACAGCTTACAGAGAGTTAGCTCCGTTGGGCTAGGAGGTTCCCCCAAGCTTGTTCAGACAAACGCAAGGGTTACACTAGTCCTGAGAGTTTCTTGAGCTGAGCCCTGTAGAATAGCTCAAGGACAAGATGAGAGTAGCTCAAGGACTGCATAGTTTCCTGGAAACGCTATGTACATAAAACTGTGCATAGTATCAGGGGCTCCAGTTGTGTGTATGGATATATGCACATGAAACCAATTTTCATGGTCAGACCAATGCATAGTAGGTGAGGCCAGTCTTGCCCCCCTCTCAGGTCTGTCAATCTTTGGAAAATAAAATGAAAATAAGACTAATGTCGAACAACCAGATAACAGCATTCAAAATAAAGGCTCAATTTTCAGAAGCCCTAAATAGCCAGGAGCATTTCTTTGATCGTTATCAAGGAAGCTCCTTCCTGTGGGCAAATGGGATTTCAACATTGGCCTATGTTTATTTCCCCTCTTCATTCATGTGAGCCAATGTGCAGGTTGCATGGTTGCCACCTGTATTTTTTTTAGGGTTAATAGTTACTTAATTGTAGCGCAGGTTGCATGGTTGCCACCTGTATTATTATTATTATCATTATTATTATTATTATTATTATTATTATTATTAGGGTTAGTAGCTACTTAATTGTATCACCATCCCATTCACATTCCCCTATTACATTCCTCTCTCTGCATGCAGAGCCTAAAAAGGAAGAGGGGGGAGAACCACCTATTGGCACCAATGGTTTCCCCCCTTTTCAACTCGCATGGGGGTGGGATTTCACGAAGGGGAGCAGCTGAAGAAGGGTTAAATGATCCCTACCTGCATGTGGTGGTCTGGATCTAGCTCAGGGGCCTGTGTACTCACTTGGAGGTAAAAAGAAAGAAAAAGAAAATAAAGTGAGTCACAGTTGCATGCTACATGTTTAATGCAGAGTGTAGCTTAGCTCTTAGAGGGCTTCCAGATGGACAGCTCTAAGCACTACTACTCAAAAGATATTCCATCTTTCCCTCCTTCATTGGATGACCATATGGAAAGGAGAGCAGGGCTCCTGTATCTTTAACAGTTGTATTGAGAAGGGAATTTCAGCAGGTGTCATTTATATGCATGCAGCACCTGGTGAAAGTCCCTCTTCATCACAACAGTTAAAGCCGAAGGAGCCCTGCCCTCTTGACCAGATATAAAAGAGGGCAGGGCTCCTGCTCCTTTAACTGTTGTGATGAAGAGGGAATTTCACCATGTGCTGCATGCACACAAATGACACCTGCTGAAATTCCCTTTTCTATGCAACTGTTAAAGGTACAGGAGCCCTGTCCTCTTTTCCATATGGTCACTCTACCTTAATGGATTCAACCTTCTAAAATGGTGGAAAAACTGCACAAATGATGGGACCACCACGCAGTTGATGATTGGGGAAAAGGGGGTGGACCAGGGGAAGGAGTGTGGCCATCTGGGAAACTCTGGAGGGCTGGATTAGGATCTGGGGAGGACAGGATTTGGCCCCAAGGCTTGAGATTCCCTACCCCTGCTGTACAAAAACATAATGGAATACAAATGGAAAACAATAACCTCTCGACCATTGTAAAATTCTGTAAATATAAAGGCAGCGCAATTTCACAATAAAAGCCCTATCTGGAAGCATCCTTAGACTGAAGATGCAAAGTTTGTTTAGTTAAGCACAGATAAAACAAAGCCATTTCCTTGTTATTCCTCAGCCAATGTTTATGCAGGCAGGTAATCCCAAGACACTTTAATCAATCCTGTATACTCATTTTGGTGTGTGTGTGTGTTCATTTTTAGGCATCTGTGTTCTTATGCTGAATTCTGAACTTCATGGTAATGACCCTGGACTTGATTATTCATTCATTCATTCATTTTATTTACATGCCATCCTATAACAGAAAGGTTCTCAGGGCAGCTCTTGCAATAAAACAAGTTAAAAACAGATACAATAATAAAAATTTAAAATGCCTGGGAGAAGACGAATGCCTGCCTGGCGCCGAAAAGATATCAGCATGGGCGCCAGGCGAGCCTCATTGGGTTATATGTATCAAACATATAACCCGAGGATTATGTAACCTTGGGTTAGGTTAGATGTATCGAGCAAAACTAGGCACATTTAAGTCACAATCATTTCAGTGAGAAATTTTAGAATGTACTCAACTCTAGACTATTGAATACGAGCATTATTACTCAAAAGTAAGAGCCACCGACCTGTTTCACACATAATGCTAATCTGTGGTTTGGTTAACCCACGGTTAGTTGCCCTACCCTGGAAGATAATCAAACAAACCCTGGATTGTTCTTTTTCACTCTCCATTCACCTGCTCTCTCCCTCTATCCCAAATGCCTCTGTAGAATAGCTGCTTTTCTCTCTCTGTTTTTACACCAGTCTTGCATGTCCGCCTGTAGCCTTGCAAAGCAACCCATGGTTCTGAGTTCACACATAATGACAATCCCTGGTTTAAACAACCCAGAGTCCATAATCCAGCAACATACCATGGGTTCTCTTTCTGCGTTGTTCATGATTAACAAACCATGGTTTGTTAGCATGGCTGGGTTCAACAACCCAATATCAGGCCTGTTCAGACAATAAACTAAGCAATGGTTAGACCCCTAACCCTTTTGCAGCAAATGGTTAGTGAGCATGTTTAAACCATGGATACCATGGTTAGGATTGGTTCACATGACACACTAAGTCATGGTTCACACAACACGCTAAGCCAAAATGTTTAGCTCAAAATGCTTAACCACCATGACTTAGTGTGTCATCTGAACAGGGTCATCGTGGTTTGGCATTATGTGTGAACCCAGCCACTGAGATAAATGAGAATTATTTCCTAGTAGTTTGCTTATCTGAAAAGTGCTTAACTTTTGCAAACTGGATTGAGTTGAGATGTTCTGATTGACTTAGGGACAATTTTGTTCATCTTTTAAAAGTATTCAGAGAATTTAGGAAATTAGGTTATCAGTCTAACAGATTGTTGTTGTTTAACACAATTAGTCTTTGGACATTTTAAAATTTTGAATGCATTGTCCTCTCTTTGAATCAAGGGCAACATTTGCACAAGAGTAGCAGACTATTATGTATTTGCGCTCAAATGGCTTCTGTCCCATTTGTGAAGTTTGTAGCCAAATGCTACAGTGCCTCTCAGTGGAGCCAGGATGTCACCTTTATTACTGGGGACTATGTTTGTCTTTACAATGTTTATTGTACAGCAGCCACCATCACGCTAAAAGAACTCCCTCCCTCAAACATTTACCAGAACCCCATTGTTCCTTTGTGTTGACCCTTTGTTGTTTACGATATTTTTAAAGTAGCCACATAATAGTTTTCCTGGTGTTTGGTATTTGGAATTAATTTGGTTTATATTAGCAGCAGGAGCCAAATAAGGAATTTTAAGCATTTGTCGCAAAAATAATGAAGTTCTAGTAGGTGGGTATGTTTGGGGGTTATAACAGACACATGTGAGATAGGCAGATGTTATGCATATTCTAAAATGTCTCCTTAATCTCTGACATCACAGGATATTCCAGAGTGGACACCAGACCCCACACCACAAGGGGTCCTCGAAAATCACCGAAATGATTGAAGGGCTGGAACAACTTCCCTGTGAGGAAAGGGGCTGTTTATCCTAGAAGAAAGGCAAGTACAGAGAGAGATGATAGAGGTGTTCAAAATTATGCATGTTGTGGAGAAATGTCATTCCACAAAGCTCAATAATGGATCATATAGGATAGATAAAGGGAAATACTTCTTCACACAGCATATAGTTAAACTATGTAATTACTACCACATGATATAGTGATGGCCACTAATGTTGATGGCTTTAAAAGGGGATTAGAATGCCTACTAGTCATGATGGCTATAGATTACCTCCAATATCAGAAGCAGTAGGCCTCTAAATACCAGTCCCTAGGGACTCCCCTAGAGTGGCACTCATTCCTTTTGCCACTCTTGCCACAGAACTGTGTACCCAGTGGGAAAAGTCGACTAAACGCAATGGAGAACTCCACGGAGCCCGCCACACAACACACAACACAGCCTTTGTGCAGGAACTCTCGTCATCACAGCATGGATATTCTGTGTGGAATGTTTTCCAAAAAAACCTCCACCGTTGCATGGAGTTTTCCCACCAGACAACACATTTCTCAACGGAGGTGTAAAAACTCCACCATGGAGTTCTAAAACCACAGTCGAGAAATGTGTTGTCTGAACTGAGCCAGTATGGACTTTTTAACATACTATAAACTTATACTCCTCTAAAACAGAGATGAGGAACCCCCAGCCTGTGTGTCTAATCTGGCCCTGGATGTTTCTTATCTGGCCTACAGAGTTTTGGGCCGTGCCCACTCCCTTCCCCAAGCCCTGCCTCCTGGACTAGGGGCTACTGGGGGGTTAAGAAGGAGACAAAGGGGAATCCCTTTGTTATCTCTGATTTGTAGTCAGAGGTAACAAAGGGATTTCCCTGCATGAAGCTTCCTCTTCCCAATGGGGCGAGATTGGAGATAATAAAGGGATTCCAGTTGGGTGCTCTAAGACAGCACTTACAGGAGCTCTTGCAAGCACCCACTTGCTTATCCTTTGCCTTCCCCAAATAGGGAATAAGAAGCAGGATGAAGCCAGCTACACCCTTCAGCACAGTGCCAGCTGAGTCCCTTCACTTCTCACATTGCTCATTGCCCCAATCAGGATGGCAAGTGGTACACAAAGGAGGTTCGTGGCCAACTCGGCTTTACCTGTCCCACATCCTCAACCAATGGGAGATGGCATGGAGCAGGTGAGGCCACCTTGGGGGGGTGGGGACATGTCCTAGGTGGATGATCCACCTGCTGTGTGGGCAGGGCTAGGGCTACTTTGCTGTGCATGGGTGTTCCACCTTAGAGGAAACACATGCACACTGCAAAGCTAAGTTGCAGTTGATGTGCAGAGTGGATCATCCATCCGGCACTTTGCTTGGGGAAGCTTCACTACATGCAAACCTCCTCCCATGGGGGAAGGCCTGACACAATGAAACCAGATCCCCAGCTGATGTGCCAGGTGGATCATCACCAGTGCTTTGGCTGAGAATCAACATCAGGTTTGCCCACCCCTGGTCTATAGATGATGATGATGATGATGATGATGATGATGATGATGAGAAGTCTTTGCTCTTAATTGAAATTAGAATTATTTAGATGGGTTTACTGTGAGCACCTTGATAAAATTCCGTTTAAAAATGTAATGTGAGAAATCAGCCCTAAGATACAGGTCCCCTTATTATTTTTCAGGGATATTATAAGGCTTTTCACAGGTAGCAAACTTAATGTTATCTTTAGAATGCAATAAATAAACCAAATTTTAAAAAAACTTGTTTTTACGCTCCTCAGAGCAGTGTGTAATATTAAAACAGTACTTTATAAAAGGCTGTGTTGCATTTCCCATCATGAATATTGTTAACTTAAGATAATTGACTCAATTTGAGGCAACTGTTGTGTATAAAATATACACCACTGTGATAAGATAACATTGTCATTTTTGATGCTGTTTGCTGTGCATGTACAGAATGCTGATTCAGTTCCTACACATGGCTTTCATGCGCCAGTCGGCTGTCTGTAAAAACGTGCTATCAAACCTTGTAGAATTTAAGTATGAAACTGTGTTATCTACACCCAGCAAAACGTAACATTTTTATTCCCATTTCTTATCTGCTCAAGGCCAAACTGGTCTAAACTAAAGACAATATGCCAGAAGCTATTTATATAAAGGGGGAAAATAATCAGAGGGGTTAAATAAAGTATTGCATTTGTTTCATAGACTCAAGTGAAAACACTGCCAAAAAAGAAATGTGAACTGGGCATTGCTAGTAAAACATTTTTTAAAAAATCAGTTCCTGTACTAAAAAACGCTACTACATTTACTGAAAAAGGTGCAGAGAGGGAGAGAAAGGGACAGGTGAAAAGTGCCTCATGGGTATAGCATAATTTTGCTACCCTTATACCATGGGGAGAAGTGGGTCAGCTTCATTGTCTCTCAGGTTATCAATTTTGCATAAGAGCATGATAGCATACATGGGAACCTTTGAGACCATTAAAATAAAGTCCCATGGAATTCAACCAAGAGGAAAATATCCCAGCTAAATACTTCTCTCTCCAACACCAACATAGCCCATACCATTTCTTACCCAGTCTATAGTGGAAGATTTATCGCACTTCCAGAATTTGCTTGGGCTTTGGAGAGTGCATTCCCATTTTCACTCAGAAGTGAGAAGACTTGATCTGCAGAAAAATAACAATGTACCACCCTTTGGGCACAGAAATTAAATGCAGGTGAGGGATTGCATGCTTGAATACTTCTATACATTTGGAAAAAATATTTGAAGGCATCCTTCAGCCTTCGGGGACTGGCTTAAAGATAAAGGACCATAAGAAGGGAGGGACAGCAGGGACTTTGAAGTTCTGCTCACCTGGTCACAGTCTCTCCACTGCACCCACCCACCCCAGGAAAGAAGAAGGATGATGATGATGATGATGATGATGATGATGATGATATTTTTTACGAGCCCAATAAGCAATGTTCTCTGGGCAGATTACAAACGGTTAAAAGACTAAAATGCCATACAAAAAAGAAAATATAATTAAATATTTCAAAGAATATAATACAATACAACAAACAGCACAGAAATACAAAACAGCCATAAAAATCTAGAACTAGGTGTCTGAAATGCCTGGGAGAAAAGAAACGTCTTTGCCTGGTGCTGAAACAATAGCAATGCAGGTGCTAGGTAAACCTCTTTGGTGGGGGCATTCTATAAGTGGGTGCCACAACTGAGAAGGCCCTCTCTCTTGTAGCCACCCACCTACCTATCTTTGGCAGAGGCACCCAGAGGATTGCCTCCAAAGATGACCTAAGGGTCTGAGCAGGCACATATGGGAGAAGATGTTGATACACTGGTCCCAATCCGTATTTCTGTTGAAATTTTAATTTCTACATATCAGTTTAATCTCTACATTTTAATCTCTACATATCAATTAGCACATGCAAATTTTATGCATTCATGGCTACTCCTTTTTGGAGATGCTTTTCCTCTTTTTTATGTTATGTAAGTAGCCATCATACTGAACAACTCAAGGAACTCTGCATTGACTGCCATTTTGGGGGTAGAGAGGTGGGGTATAAATCAAATGGATGAATAAATAGTGACAGCTTCAATCCAAGAGCAGTTTCTGGGAGAGCCACCAAAAGTAGAGGCAGTGTGGCCGGCTCTGTCTCCAGTAAAATGAGAATCAAACAAGGCATGAGGTTAACTGCATAAATGCAATTAAGGTGCACTTTTTGTTATTGTGGTGGAAATCGCTATTGCAAGGGGTGATGGGTGAGAAACTCTGTGTCAGGACCAGTGAAGGAGGGAAGGGCTAAATTCCCTTTGCCCACTTCCTGTGGTCACAATGCTACTCAGCCTCCTTCCACGGCTGCTATTTTCATAACAAAACTGTGTACATTCATTGCATTTGTGCATGTAACCTCAACTCATGTTTGTCCCTGAAGATTGCCGTTATTGCAGTGGCTGAATGGAAAGGGAGGAATAAAATTCTGCCTCTCCACTCTTGCTGGCTCCCATCCCAGCAGACACCTAAACATGTTTTGTATCTAAAACAAGCAGCAATCATATCCACTAGCTACTAAATTGTTGGGGGGAGGGGGCTCCCATGAATCCATATGGTTGCCTTACTTGTATAAGGAAACACAGAAGGCAACAATTATCCAGATCTCTTCCTCTGAGCTTGCATTATCAATAAATTCCTGCAGTATCAGCAAAACTCAAGACCATGCGTCCGGCTGCTATCTTAATTGCAATAACTCCATGGGCCAAATAGTGAATGCAATGATATAGTCAGATCAGATTCCAGTACCCACCCACCCCGCCGCCTGCTTCCCTCACCTTCCAAACCTCCAAGAGTCCGGAAAGTCTTTCAGCATTCCTGCAGAATTACATAAGACACTAGAAGTAGATAACATTGTATGGTCAGAGCTGAAAATGCTGAATATTTTGTGCTTCCATGCAGAAAGGCATGAAGGAATGTTCTCGATATAGCAGAGGTAACAAGCGGGGGGACCCTCAGAAGCAAAATGTCATGCAACCCAAGACTATATATCACAAGGAGATTTGGCTTTATTGTTTCTGTTCTCCTTTCAAAACATGTGACAAGACAGGGGCTATAGCAGACAGATAAAAATATATGTGTGCAACCTTTGACAAAACTATACCTGCTTTGTTCGTTTTGGATGACATTGATTTCCTAGCAGTCCCTTGATGACAGTAATGACTGGCTCACTTGCTAGTGTCTTTCCTCTGCAGGCACGTAACTCTGTCATTTCAAAAGAAAGGTGAGTGTAATCTGTCCAGATGTCTCATGGTTCTTTTTCTTGGACTCAGCTCGCTCAAAGAGGTCTCCTATATTAAAATGTGCCAGGTTTCCGAGCAACTATGGGGCAGGGACACCCTTGTGTTTCTAGACTAGGGTTAAGCAGCCAGGTATATTCTAGAAGTTTTGGACTACAACTCTAATAATCCCTGATGATTGGCTATGCTGGTTGAAGTTGTTAGGAGCTGCAGTCCAAAACATTTGGTGGGCACCTGGTTACCTTCCTCCTGTTCTAGATAATCCATCCCAAAGCATAACATATGAATAAGGCCCAAGTGAGATAACTTTGCCTATGGATGTCAAATGAAATGGAAATATCAAAAGGCTTCTCTTTTTGTAAAGGAGAGTTTAGAAATTCTTGTGGGTTTGTTTTTGTTTTTTAATTTTAGTTAAATATGCAAATAATATGGATGGAGCATTTGAAAGCAATTTATAGGGTTTGGATGTTGTGCCTTGATTCCAGTAACGTTTTTCTTACATAGAGATCCCTCAGGAGCAATAGGATGGTGTTGAGAATAGAGAGTTTTGCAAAACATTTCAGATATAAGGTACATTTGCCCTATTCAGGTGTTTGGTACCCATGATACAGCCAGCAGGGACAGATAGGTTTAGCCCTACCTTACACATGGTAGCCACATGGGGTCATAGCTCAGTTGTAGAGCACCTGCTTTGAATGCAGAAGGACCCAGTTTTTCAGAACTCCTGTTCTATTTCAATCAGGATTGTTTGATATGTGTTTTCCCCAGCCATGTTAGTGCAAAGTACATATTAGTGACTGTGTGAGTACATAATCTCAGAAACAATAAGTGATCCCAGACCCATTAATCCATGGTATGAGCTGTTTCCAATATATTTCTGCCCTATCCACATCTTTCAGACATTGGCAATCTTCCAGTAATGCAGCCAGCACAAATACATGTTTTCAGTGCTCAGCATGGGGACTTTTGAGGTGGATGGGTACCTGCGGCCCCATCTCTGTAGCTACTAAATTACTTGTGTGCAACTAGAGCTCAATCAAGACCAGGCGTTCACTGGATTCAAATATTCTTGGACAAATTTGAGCAACCTAATGCAATGAGTGACCAAAACAATGGAATGGAATGAATTGCCTATATCAACAAGCTAAAAATTTCCATCTGCTTGTGTAAAATCAGGTCATGTAATGTCAGAGCAAAGTGGACCAAAGATACTGAGCTTAAAGTGAATGAAGACTATCTCAAAGGAGGAGCCAAGTGCCAGCCCAAAGATTTGTCAAAGGATTAAGCAATGCGACTTTTATTAACTCTTCTATTATTTTGCTCACCCTTTCAACTCTAGAAGTATACTCCGTTTCTAGACGTGCAAATCTCTGTGGCAGCAACCCTCCATGAGCCATGCCAACGCAAACCTTATTCATCTCAGTGGGGTATTTCTTATCATATTGGGTTCTTCTTGACACATGTTTTTTACTAGCCCGTGCTTGCAACGTACCGGATGTGTGTGGTCGATTGCTCTGGCAACTTAAATTTGGCTGAACAATACAGCCTGGCAGTCGTAGTCCATAAAGCCATGCTCCACTGCCACTCTTCTCACTGACCCTTAACACTTTTCTGGCTATAGACTTTTAAGAAGTTCCATCTTAATCTATCATCAAAGAACCTAAAGCTGCTGTAGAATGTGGCCTTTCCCCCCTCCTTTCTCTGGCCGTTCAAAGGCTGCCTTTGCACATGAGCAGCTACATTTTACTCCTTAGTAGGATCTTTAGATGGTTCTAGCTGGATTAGAAAAACTACACCATAGACCAGCCTTCCTCAACCTGGTGCCCTCCTGATCTGTTGGACTGCAATTCCCTTGCTGTCTGTGGATAATGGGAGCTGTAGTCCATCACATCTAGAAGGCGACAGCTTGGAGTAAGCGTGGCTGGCTGGGGGAATGCAGGAGTCGTAGGCCTTTTTTCTGTCTAAACACGCATGGGATTGCACTCTATTGTATTGCAGCTTGGTCAGTTAGGAGGGAGCCATGCTTGTTTTCCTTCCAGAAATAACCAGATGGTGAACTAGCTGTCTAATCTTTGGTTTAGGGTTTTTCAAAGACCGGTGCATAGTGATTTAATATTGTTAATGTCAGCTGATGGATGGGTATATGACAATGTTGCCTTTTATGATCTGCTCCATATAGCTTCTTGTCATAAATGAGTGCATCTTTGGAGAATATGATTCCATAACCTGAAACTACTGCAAGAATCACAGTCATTCAATAATTGCTTTTCAGGCAAACTGATTTTAAAAAAAGATAACAAAAAGCCAGCCACAGAAAAGTATTTCACTCCAAGAAATGGGAATCCAGTTCTCATTTATTACCTGCAATTTCCTTCAAAGCTCTCTTTGTCCACTAGGGCCAATGTTTAGATTATATGACTGGGATAACATGTGACATGCAATTATATGAATATTTTCCTCTGCATATACAGTATATCTATTTTTAACCAAAAGCTGCCTTAAGTGCTGTGATTTAAAGTGCAGGAATGGTGGGGAAGGAGCTGCTTAACTCTTTCCCCACAGGCAAGTTTTGCTTTTGTTTTTTTACATTCAGAATTGCCCCTCCACACCCAGATGCTTGCAAGGAAAAGATATAGGCACCTGTATCTCAAGGGGGGGAATACAGAGATGGATTTATTTTCCCTTCCAAGGTGAAAAGCAGTTTGTGGTGATTTTGAGTAAGCAAGTGGCTGGAAGTAGGGAAGAATGGATTTCGTTACATTAGTTATGCCTGTGTTTTGCGGTGTCTATCATTCCAACTGCCGCTCATTTGTTCATTTGCAAATGCACATCTGGAGCAATGCACATCTGCACAAGTGGACAGTCGTGCTAATGGCTTTAAAAGGGGGTTGGATAAATTGCTGGAGGAGAAGGCTATCACTGGCTACCAGTCCAGAGGGCTATATGCTACCTCCAGTATCACAGGCAGTAAGCCTATATACACTACTTGCTGGGAAACATGGGTGGGAGGCACCATGTCCTGCTTGTTGGCCCCTGGCTGACAGCTGGCAAACCACTGTGTGAACAGAGTGCTGAACTCAATGGACCCTCAGTCTAATCCAGCATGGCACTTCTTATGTTCTAATGTGCAAGTGTGCATTAGCAGTAATGCAAGCTTGTGAAAATCACTCCCAACGTTTTTTTAAAAAGAAAACAGATCCGCAAGTCTGTGCAATTTGGGAATAGCCAATACACTGCAAAATCCACAGGTCAGATTTGTAGAAAATCTGATCTCATTTGAATCCACTGCAGATTTCTCTGACATCCCTTGCTGGAGGAGAAAAGGATTAATCCTGGTTTCCCCAATATGATGCTCTCCAGATGTTTTGGACTATAATGCCCAACATTCCTGAGGATTGGCCATGTTGGCTGGGGTTGATGGGTGTTGAAGTCAAAAATATCTGGATTGTGCCGTATTGGGGAAGGCTGGATTAAGGAGTTCCTCTATTTAAACCCATTGGGCCATTTCACATATGATAAGCCACACTGAAAATAAGACATGGTGGGTTGCTTGTTCGATCACTAACCTATGTTACTCACAATAGATGATCAGGTGCTCTGTGGCTTGCCATGGCTTGTTTCTCCCTTACTCCTCCTGCTTGCTCCCAATGGGCCTTTGTGGCACAAACTCAGGAGCCTATTCTGCTACTCCACTAATGAGAGGAAGTCTTGAAGGATTTTTCCCCCACCTTTGGGAAGATTCACTAAAGCTCAATCATTACTGCAAATTCGTGCAAATTATCCTGAAGGTGAGGGGGGGGGGAACCTTAAACTTTCTCAAATCTCGCTGAAGATTAAAAAAAACATGTTGCTGTCTTCGGAGGCAATGTAGTGGAGGAGTAAACTGACAAGTGTCATTTGTTATTGATATATCAGAGGAGGGTCAGATGGCAAGGGAGCCTGGAGGCTAGAAGCGGCACTCGTGAGTTCACGAGAAGATATCACATTTTCTGCCACCCTTGCCAGGTGGCTCTGAAGCCCTTTCTGACAAATCATGCATAAGCCACTCTGCTAAGTTCGCATGTCACAGCAAGCCACTCTGAAAACAAGCCATCCTGAAGAACCAAGCAACAAGCCATAGGTTCTCAGGGTGGCTTGAGCTTGGCTAACAAACCATGCTGAGAAAACCATGCTGGATTTGTACTTCACGACAAGCTACCCTGAAACAAACAAGACTGACAACCCACTGTGCATTGTCATGCTGAGCCAACCAGGTCACAGCCTTGGGGGAAAGAGAAATGCAAGTGTATAGCATGTTAGTTTCAGTCTAAGCTCTTAGTGGCAATGAGTTGTCTTTTACCACATATGCAACTTTGCCAGTGCGTTGTGCACTGATGGCATGATATGACTAACATACCCGTCTTGAGAGGGTTGTATGTTTTAAACAAATCAATAATGCAAAAATAACCATGCAGTGGGGTTACATGCAGCTGAACATCTAAAGAAGTGGGCAACTGGTGCTGAAACAAGGCATTCAAGTGGTTCAGTGCCATTTTGGGGGAAATGTAGAACTGTGGCGACATGCTAATTACTGTATCAGTGCATTAAAGGAAGCCTTGCCAAGGAAAGGAAAGGGATTATTTTGGTTATCAAAGTAGAATGTGACCAAACAAAGACGAAAGGGCTAAAATTAAGAATGGAAAAAAATCTTGACTAGACTTCGAGGTGGGGTTGGGGGGAGGGAAATTCCTTGCCCTTCGAGTGATTAGGCTTTGGCATAAGCCATCAGAGTGGGTCGATGAGACAATGCCTTTCATGTACAGCACAGGAAAAGATAGAAGAAATAATGGAGGGAAAATGTCATTCTGATGCAGAAGCCTGGATTAGGTGGCTTCAGCTTCATTTTTCCCAGCCCTTCCTATCAGTCACTCTAGGACAAGCCCTCTGTGCACATGGATGGATAAATTCAACGTCTGAACACAAAACTCACCATTTAGCCTTTAGAAACTATGCCACACTGAAGAAGATGGCACCACAAATCCAATGGGAATGAGGCAGTGGCGTAGGCAGCAGTTTTACTAAGCACAACACCATGTCTGGTTGCCATGTTGTGACACTGAAGTTACTGCAGAAGCCAATGGAGTAGTAGTTCCTTAATCGGGACTGCTTCCTACACTCTTTGAATAGTTCTCTTTATCTTTGGGTACTAGTAACTTTATTTGGGGTGGGTTTTCATAAGTAGCAGTTACTTCTGGAAAGTAAACAGCAAAATGGCTGCCCATGTTACATGTGGAAAATTGTTATTTTCCAAGAAAATGCTTACATATGGGAGTACGCTTGACTTTGGAAAACTCTCAAGTTTTTCTAAATGACATCCCAGTCTCAACACACGTATTGTTAGTACTAAAGATAGCCTGGAATGCACTTCTACCACGAAGTTTTGCCCCACAGAATGGATTGGAAGAGAAATAGTCTTGCTGGAGAACAAGCTATGCCGGGATGATTCATTTTCTCCCATTTTTTTAAAAGCCTCACAAAATGATTGAGGAAAGCTTCAAGGGAGGGGATAGCCTTGTGGGTGTTCTTGGGGGGGGGTGTTTCGCAATTCAAAAGCTACAATAAGTGCTTTCAGTGGGGTGGCACAGTTTGGATGGTTCAGTCTCTGAAATAGAAACGATTAAAAATGTTAAAAGAAAAAGACCCCCCCCCCCCAAAAAAAAACTTTGAACAGTCTTCAAAATGGGCGGATAGGGGAGTAGGTAAAGTGTGGCAGTAATTTTCCATGATGGCACTAGGCAATATCATTAAACAAAAAACCTACGGTTTACAAAACCAACGTTAAGGCTCTACAGTTTCCAACCAAGCACCAAAAAGCAGGGAAATTGGGAGTTAAGGCTCTCAAGCCTTAACGCCACATCCTCCCTAAGGAGGCAGAAAGTGCAAGTGAAATTCTCATTCTCCCAAAGCAGATAAACCATGAGGACAGGATGGAGAATATGATATGCAGAGGTGACTGTGGGGTTGTGGAAAACTGATGACAAACAACTTAGGGCCACCTACTTCTCTTTTTTTGTTTAGAGCAGCCCTTCCCCAACCTGGTGCCCTCCAAAGTTGTTGGACTACAACTCCCATCATTGCAAGTCAGTATGTCCCATGGTCAGAAATGCTGGGACTTGTCATCTCAAACATCTGGATATGCAATATGATATGCAGAGGTGACTGTGGGGTTGTGGGAAATGATGATGAACAACTTAAGACCACCTACTTCTCTTTTTTTAGAGCATCTCCTCATGTTGAGAGTTGCAATCCAACACATCTGATGGGCACCAGGTTGGGGAATGCAGTTCTAGAGCAAGGGCAGGCAGAATATAGATCTCCAGATGTTTTGGAATTCAACTTATAAAAGCCCTTATAGCATGGGCAGTGAGCAGGAATGGTGCGAGTTGATGTCCAAAACATCAAGGTGGATCTATTTTCTGCCCATATCTAAACTGACTAAACCAAATGAAGCGACAATGAATGGATCTTAAATACCTAATCCAGATAGTCCTTCAGACGTCAACATTAGTTTTCAACACATGGCATAGGATGTCTGTTTATTAAATATCATATATGGTTTTGGGGGACTAACACAGAAGATTTCTCTTACGTGTTCAGCATTGTGAGATCAAAGGTAGAGCTACCACCTAATACTTTCATGTGTATGTATGATTTTTAAATTAATGATCAAATGATTTTTGTCTTCCCCATAACATGGGAGTTATAGTGCAACACATCTGGAGAGCAGCAGACTGGAGAAGGTTGGTTTACACTTGAGTCCTATACATGGCTTCTCAGAAGTCAGTGCCACTGAATTCATTATGGCTTACACCCAAGTGGTACAGGATTGCAAAGTAATCTCATTTGAAAGTAGTTCAAGACAGCCAAACTAAACCTGTTCTGCTCCTCTGTCGCTTTGATGAGATGATGTACTCTGGAGGGATTGTGGGGAGTGAACAGTATATTTTGTATAAACACATTTTAAGAAAACATTGGTTCTTTGAAGGGCAGGATATTGACCAAAAGTTGAAAGTACCTGGCACATGTTCTGGTTCTACATTTGCAACAAATAGTTCCCCTTTTGTTATCAGTCATGTTGCTATATGCAAGATGTGTTTGAGAGAAAAGTATTGGGCAGGCCCTGTATTTGGTAAGGATATGGAATAGCGTTCCCCCATCCTGCTACCCTCCAGATGTTTGAGATGACAAGTCCCAGCATTCCTGACCATGGGACATACTGACTTGCAATGATGGGAGTTGTAGTCCAACAACTTTGGAGGGCACCAGGTTGGGGAAGGGCTGCTCTAAACAAAAAAAGAGAAGTAGGTGGCCCTAAGTTGTTTGTCATCAGTTTTCCACAACCCCACAGTCACCTCTGCATATCATATTCTCCATCCTGTCCTCATGGTTTATCTGCTTTGGGAGAATGAGAATTTCACTTGCACTTTCTGCCTCCTTAGGGAGGATGTGGCGTTAAGGCTTGGGAGCCTTAACTCCCAATTTCCCTGCTTTTTGGTGCTTGGTTGGAAACTGTAGAGCCTTAACGTTGGTTTTGTAAACCGTAGGTTTTTTTTTAATGAATTTCATGGCTTTTTGTAACGGATGTCCAGATATTATACAGTTGGCAACCAAGCCAGTATCAGCCAGGGTGTTACATCATGTTGATGTCCGATATAAATCCAAAAAACTTTTGAACTTTTCTATAGCCAGTGTCCAGAGATAATAATATTTTTATGACTGCCTCAGGAAAAGGAAGCATTTCATGTTTTGTCTCTGTATTTGGAGAAAATTTGAAAGATTGTGCTACTGGAATAAAAAATCCTTGATTAATTTTGGAAGCACACAAGATGATACAGGAAAATATGGTATGTTACAAGAAGTTACAGTTTACTATGTTAATTAGTATAGCTCATTTTATGCTACATGCTTCCCCCACTGTTTCGATCTAAAAGTAGAAGATTGTGGTCAAGTTTCAAGGCTGCACAGGCTGCATTTTCATCTGTGGATATTTATTCAAAAGTAAGAGCTATGGAACTAAGTGAACTCTACCCAATGTAGAGTTAGCTGTGACTGAACAGATTTAGGGCACAATCTAATGCAGGTTTAGACAGGGGAAAAAACTTTTTTAGACAGCATTGCTGGCTGTGGAATGCTGGGAGTTGTAGGACTTTTTCTGTCTAAACGTGCATAAGATTGCACCTTTCGTTGTAAGAAAGCCATTAAAGTTTGTTGGCTTAGACAGAATGAACTGCACCAGATTGCACCCAGTGCAATACGTTTTGTGTGCAATATCAAATTGCATTGTCACAATCTCCTTAACAAATGTGACAAATTTAAGTTGTATATGGTGACCATAGGGGGAAAAAAGGACAGGACTTCTGTATTTTTAACAGTTGTACAGAAAAGAGAATTTCAGCAGGTGTTATTTTTATGCATGCAGCACCTGGTGAAATTCCCTGTTCATCACAACAGTTCACGCTGCAGGAGCCCTGCCCTCTTTTATATGTGGTCAAGAGGGCAGGGCTCCTGCAGCTTTAGCTGTTGGAATATGAAATCTATAAGCAGAGCCAGAACTGGGAGACCCGGGCTAAAATCCACATCAGTCATGAAGCTCACTGGGTGAACCTGGACCATTCGCCACCTCTCAGCCCTGCCTATGGGGATCAAATTGGGGAGAAAACTATGTACAACACCCTGAGCTCCATGGAAAAGGCAGAGTGGGCTTCATATGTAATATATAGAAGAAGAAGAATTATGAGTTGGATACAGATTTAAGCTGAACCAACTGTCCTGGTGAAAGTGGACTTCCCTGCCCCCTTGTTCCCACGGCAGCCCCTCCAGTCCCTGGAAAATGCTAGACACAGAATCAGGGTGAAGTGTGGTGTGTGTGTGTGTGTGTGGGGGGGGGAGTGGTGATTCTAAAAAATTGGGTGGAGAGACTTCCCACAAGCCAAGCTCTTCCTCTTGTGGAAGGTCCTTCTTGTGGAAGGCAGATTCTGGACCCCAATTTCCCCAAACAATTTATTAGCTTAGCTGATAGCTGTTTAACTTCTAATGGCATAGACAGGGTTGTTTAGAGCGTTTGAGGAACTTTCAGCATTAACTATTTTACATAATTGAGACAGATCAAAGTAGTTGATGAATGGAATTATAAATCACAACTTACAAAAGGATTCTTTCTTCTTGTTCTTTGTTTCATACTTCATACTTCAACTTTTGGGGAAAGAGAGGGCCGAGCCAGGGCCTTGGCAACTGCAGCCTCCAGCTGCTCCGAGTATCAACCAGCCGCTGGGTCAGGTTGTGGGAAAGGCTCTCTCTCTCGTGCGCGCGCACGCGCACTCGCCTGCTGCGACCTTTGCCTAAAGCAGCCTCCTTGTCACCAGAGCAGGAAAGAAAGAGGCAGCAGCTCCCCCCTCCCCCCTCCTGATAATCTCTCTCTCTCACTCGCCCGTCCGTCCTCACCAGAGCAGAGAAGAAAGAGGCGGCAGCTCCCTCCTCCCCCTCCCTTCTCCCTCCTTCCTCCTGATAATCTCTCTTGCTCACTTGTCCTCACCACAGCAGGGAAGAAAGAGGAGGCAGCTCCCCTCTCCCCCCTCCCTTCTGATAATAAGCTCTGTGGTGCCGGGTATGCATGCGTTGCATAGTGAATTGGATAAATATTTATTAAAAATCAACGGTAGGTAATTTTTAAAAAAGGAAAAGCATTCCACCAACTAGACTGAATGGAGAACAAGACCCCATCAATGAATTAAGCAGGAAGTGTATAATTTCCCTGGAAATCCTGGCTACAGAAAGTCGCAACCCGGAAGTGAATCTGACAAAAGCAGGGAGACAGGTTTGTGTTCCTTTTCTATCTTAAACTGCTCTCCTTCCCTTAATCTTTCACCAATCTTCTTGAAATTTTCAGGTAATGTAAATCAAACATTTCTTTCTGGCACCTGTAAATTTCAGAAAGATTGGTGAAATATTTTTGATTTTATGGCTGTTAGAATGACCCCTCCCCCAATTATCACTTTAACATGGTGGAACGTGTTTTTTACTGGCGGCCCTTAACAATGGAGGCATGACTGTGTCTCCATTAATGTGCTCATGATTATATTCATGCAATGTAGTACACATGGAAGTTTTGGGATTTTTGTTTTCTTTAATTTGTTTTAATATCTTCAGCCACTAGCCAACAGCATATTGTCTTTTTAATGCTCAATCTTTTAAATTTTTGTAAACTGCCCAGAGAGCTTCGGCTATGAGGCAGTATATAAGTGTAAATAATAATAATAATAATAATAATAATAGCATTAAGCATGCTTAAACTTAGCTAAATCAATGAACAGAATGAAAATACATTTAATTTTATTTCTTTTTATTATTGATTTTGCCCATACAGAGCTTCAAGTATAAAGCGACTCATATATTAAAACAATAATAATAATAATAATAATAATAATAACAACAACAACAACATACTTTTTGTTTTATAGAATTGAGGGTACAATTTAAAGGGTGAAACAATGTAATGGAAAGGTGACTTTTAAATATTTTTCAGATGAAACTTGCTCCTCCTCCAGTCTGTTTTACTGCTGATGGGGGTGGGGGGGGGGAAGTATCTATATTTTCCTTTTGCAGATTTACAAAACAACAGCCAGGAGTAGAGGAGAGATTTGGTGGGGAAATGTTGTGAGGGGAAAGGATTAAGAAGTCCCTCTCTCCGTGCCACCCTCCCCCTTCCCATTGCAGCCCCGGTGCCTGAACTATGCATAAAACAAAAAAAGTCTGTAAAAAGAATCCTGGAACTACATTGAATGTACTATTCAGCCCAAGTCAGGGGTGGGCAACTTGTGGCTTCCAGCTGTTTTGGTCTACAACTACCCATGATCCCTCACCATTGGCTATGATGGCTTGGGCTGATGGGAGCTGTAGGCCAAAACATCTGGAGGGCCACTAGTGATGGCTGTGTGTGCTACCTCCAGTATCCAATGCAGTAAGCCTATATGCACCAGTTGCTGGGGATCATGGATGGGAGGGTGGTGTTGCACTGTGTCCTGCTTTGTTGGTCCCTGGTTGGCAAACGGTTGGCCACTGTGTGAACAGAGTGCTGGACTAGATGGACTCTGAGTCTAATCCAGCATGGTCCTTATGTTCTTATGTTCTTAGTTGACCATCATTGCCTTAAGCACATGACCTTTCTTTTTATCTTTGGCAATTTGAAGAGTTGTAGGTGTGTCAGCAGGCTGAAAGGCCCTGGAAATGGGTGCAGAATATGTGTGTTCCCCCAGCAACAAAATATTGTGATTTATTGTAAGTAAAATGGGTGGGATCCCAACACACATGATGAAGTATTTTGTAGTACTTTCACATTAGAAATACTTATTTGGGAGAAGGGGAACTCATAGAAAAATACCTTCCACAGATCTTGAGAAATGGTCTTATATGTTTCATTTCACTTGTAGAATTCTAAAATTTTCATGAGTTTCTTAGTTTTTATTAGGTTGGAATTTACTAACTTAAGTCCCATTGATTTCATTGGGTCTACTCTAAGTATGACTTATGTCTAGTTCCAAAGCATTCTGGTTTTGCATTTTAAATTGGCATGTTTTAAAAATTTAAACCTACTTATACCTGGGGGTTCCCAGGGTTGAGTCTAAGCTATGGTGCATGCACCGTGAATTCTGCCGGCTGTATAGAGCGGCTGGGGGTTTTCGGCTGCTCTGACCAGCAGAACTCTATCCCCAAATGAAATAGTCCATGGAGAGAGGGGGGGCTCAGTTCGGACAACACTTTAAACAACGGGGCTTGGGGCTAAACAACGTGCAAACCCATTGTTTCCCTCCGTTGTTTAAATTGCCCGATTAGCATACTGTCAGTTGTATGTGCATGGTGTGTTACTCCCAACATGACACAATAAGCAACACAACTGATGATTGTTCCCCCCTCCTCCGTTGCCTAATATGTCGTCCAAATTCAGCCAATGTGTGCAAAATGCTTTAATGTATGCAATCCTATACTTATTTACCTAGATGCATGCCCCATTAAACTCAATGGGACTTATCTCTGAGTAGAGATGTATAGGATTGTGCAGTAGGCTGCAATCCTATTACCCACTTTCCTTGGAATAAGTCCCATTGAAGTTAATGGTGCTTACGTTTGAATAGATTCTGCTGTAAAACACTCAATTCATAAAAGAGTTTATTATTATGTGTTTTTAAAATGTTGATCCTTTTTAAAATAAAGCCCCGACTTATTTTTGTTTGGTTTTTACTTAAAATTTCAATACAGACATTATCTTTGCTTCTGTCCCTAAGCTCCTGCCCTGTCCTGTAGCTTGTCTTCTGTAAGGGCAACAAATCCTGTATTCTGATTCTTATGTAAAAATGATGAGATAATGTCTGGACATTTAACCCAGAACAGTCTCTTTGATTTTAAGAAAGCCATAAAGACCGATCTCTTCTGGCAGGCCTACCCAGTTAAATTTTAAGAGTTTTATTGGTGTTTTATTGGTATTTTAATAATTCATTAGTTTTATGTGCTTTTAATCAGTTTTATGTATTCTATATTTGATGTTGTTCCCCGCCTTGATCCAGAGGGAGAGGCGGGTAAGAAATAAATAAATTATTATTATGTTAACCACATGTCAGAACACTAAAGGCTCTCAGATTACCCCCCTCCCCCCAAAAAAGGAAACAGAAGTGAATAGGCATCAAATTCATACAATGAGCTTATTCCTCACTCTTTGTCTTTTACAGAATGGCTCATAAGATAAATATGCATGGAATTCCTGGATTTTCCAGATCCCTTATTTGGGTGCATGACAAACTGATCGGTTTCTTGGGTATTTGTGTTTGCGTTGGCAATCATTGCCTTTCTATGGAAAGAGTGCTGGTTCACTATGTAAATAAATGTTAGCCAAGAAGTTTCGGTCTTGGGCTTCAGACGGCATGTGGGCATGACTTATAGTGTAAATTCCAAGAGGGCCTCACGGATGTCATAAATGTTTCACCTGGTATTTGAAAGCAACATATCCTGATACTCAGTGGAGGGCAAAAAATTCCATTGACAAGAGGACTTTCAGTAGATTGTCATAAATAACTTGGCTCTTTTCTGTACTTGCAATGTTAATTTTTTACATTGGCAAATTTGTCCATAAAAGAATGTTGTAAGGAGGAGACCAGATAGTAAACCAGAAGAAAAATGAGAATTTTTGTGATGAGTTTGTAACGTGATTTCCATTCAAAATTGTAATTCCTAACTCGGTCACTAGGTGGCACCAAGTTGAATTTTGAAGAAGCCAGAGTCTTACAGCATATACATTGAAGGGAAGTTTGCAGAGACCAAAATGTAGCAATGCTCGCTATTGATTAGTTTGGCCAACTATTCATCTTTACTTCTTAAGTTAAACGTCATCCTATATCATGTTATGGTTTATTTGTTTGTGTTAAGATAGGTCTGAAAGCTGTTCTTTTTTGAATGGATGCATATTATAAATATTTGAAAGCATTTTACATACATCTTGATTCCATTTCTGAAGGAGAGGATGTGTGTGTGTATTACACATACGTTCACAAGTTCACATGGCAGCCTACAGGATAAATCAGTCCATTTTCCTTCTTTCTTTTTTGCTTATTTTCCTTCTGATGTAATTGCAATGCAGTGTTGTGTGTGTGTCCTCTATTTTATTATTTTTATTGGTGTTTTATATAACCTTTACCATTTTAGACCTTTACTGGTATTTAATCTATGCAGAAAAACCATGGACCAATCCATTTTTCTGTTTGCTTGTTGATTGTTATTGGAATATTTCAAAATTTCAAATAACTGGTTTTTTTAAAAAAAAAAAATTGCCAGTATCATGCTGCCCTTATACAAATCAACGGTGTGAACATACTTGGACTACTGTGTATTTCAATGTGGTCACTGTACCTCAAAAAGGATATTGCAAAGCTATAAAGAGTGTGGAAGAGGGTAACCCAAACTATAAATAACAAATTTATGTTGGCACAAGCTTTCATGGAGTATAATCCACTTCATCAGACGCATGGAGTATGATGGAGCGTATGGTGGTGCAGGGGAGAGAATTGTAAACAGTGAGGTGACAATCACATTATTAACAGTGGTCATTTTCAGTGCGGTTGTAGCTGATAACAAGTCGCACTTGGACACATCTGGAGGGCCCATGCTCTATTTAGCCGTCAACATTTATATATATCTGCAGTAGAAATGTTCAGTGCTTGGCGGCTCAAGTTTTCTGGGGAAAGCACTGTGATAGTCCCCTTCTCTCTTCCTGAAACTGCTTCTCTGAAGTCTTTAAACTGGCAAAGCAACACACGGTTATATACATATACACCCACGAGAGAGGGGGAGGGAGAGGGAGAGAGAGTTTTACTATTTGTCTTCTCCTTGCTGCCCGAGGATGTGCATATGTCCTAAATGGCTTGGGGCCAGGTTATCTAAAGGAACGCCTCCTCCCATATGTACCTGCCCGGACCCTAAGATCACCTATAGGGGTCCTTCTTCATGAGCCCCTGCCAAAGGCAGTGAGGCAGGTGGCCACTAGGAGGAGGGCTTTCTCTGCTGTGGCACCCCGGCTGTGGAATGAGCTCCCCAGAGACGTTCGCCTGGCGCCTACTTTGCACTCTTTTCGTCGCCAGGTGAAGACCTTTTTATTCTCCCAGCATTTTAACAGCAAAATTAACTCAATTTTAACCCTTGCTGTTTTAAATTTGTATTTTAATCTGTATTAATCTCTGCTGCTTGGTTTTATCCTTGTTGTGTTTTTATATTGTATGTTATTTTGTGTTTTTAGATTGTGGTTTGTTTTATATTTCTTAAAATGATTTCATGGTTTTAATTTTTGTGAACCAGCTACAGGGCGGTATAAAAATGCAATAAATAAATAAATAAATGTCCTTGATTGCAGGCTTTTTGAGGCATGTCTCTGAGCATGTTTCTCTAGTGCTGCAAAGAAGAGGACACCTTGCTGCAGGGAACACCCGCGGCTCTCGAATGACAGGTTTCTGCACTATGTTGAATCGGCCAGACGTCATTGGCAAGCCGAAGGAATGTGGAGCAAAAACGTCAACCCACTTGTGTTCTCTGTGCCGGAGCTGGCTACAGCCTCACCACTGGCCAAATACCTTCTCAACTCCACTGCAGCGCTAAGGCTGCGGTTGCAGGGCTGATCCTTATCTGAAAAGGTGGGGCAACATTGCATTGCACGCCAAGGCAGCCGAGGCAAGTTTAAGTTCCTTCAGGCCTCATTCTGAAAACCTCTCTGAGGGAGCCTCATTTTGTTTATTCAAGTATTGTGCAAGCCAGAGGTGGGGACAACCTTCAACTGACAGAGTCTTATCTGATTCATGAGAGTAACAGGTTTTGGGTTGGTGTTTTGATTTTTTGATTTTGTTTTTTTTTATTTAATTAGTTTAGTTAACCCAGTGATCACCTTACAGGCAGCACAACATTATGTATGCCTTATTCAAGGGAGTAAATGAGACTAAGGAGTGGGGATATCCAGTGGGGGCTGGGGGGGGCAGGGAATCCATTCCGGGTTTCAGTTAGAACCAGTCAGACCCCTAAAAGGAGCTATCCAAGTTTCTGAAGCAGCTTGGATAGTTCCGTTAGAAAAATCTGACTGAAACCCAAAATGGATTTACCGCCCCACTGTCATCAGAACCACCAGCCTCCACTGACATACACACTGCACATACCACGACTGATTTTGATCCAAATTATGTCATTGCTTTTCCCTTAATGGTGTTGTTAAGTTACCTCTGCAAATAGAAAAAAAAATCAAAGTAATGCTTAATGCCTCTGGTTGCAAATGGAGCATTTCAGAATTTTGTAGCAAGACTGTGGCTGAATTCGGACAACACAATAGTCAATAGCGGGGTAATAATCAACTTTACAGTTATTAATCTAGGGGGTACTCCCCACACAACATGGTAATAAATAATCAACTGTGGTGTGGATTAGGATCAGCAGTGAGTTGACTATGGCAGCATTCGGACAACAAGATAGTCAATATAACTGACAATTGTTTCCCCACCCCCAGTTGCTTATTGTGTCGTCCGAATTCAGCTTGTGTTATACACTATTATACACTATTATAACTCTATTATACACTAGAGTTCCCCAACCTGGCGCTCTCTGGGGATTTTAGACTACAACCTCCAGAACTCCTGAGCATTGGCCATGCTGGCTGGGGCTGATGGGAATTGAAGTCCAAAGCAACTGGAGGGCACCAGAATAGGGGGGGGCTATCAGACATCATAATGGCAGTGTGGATTTTAGCAGCATATATCAGTATTCTGTCAGTCTAAGAATGTTCACAAATAGTTTAAGCTACAGCTCAAAACTGTTAGTGGAGGTTTAACATGACTCCTTAACATTCTTCCACAACTGGGATTGGTAGGAGTTGTGCTCCAACACACGTGGAGGGCACAAAATTGGGGAAGGCTGATTCATAGTATAATACATACATACAATGTTTCTTTTCTTTTCGAGTGTTCAAAGCACTTCACCTGAATTACCTAGCTGTAATCCTTATAAGAGCTCTGTAAAGACCATATGGTATTGTCCCTCCCATATTGAAGAAGGAGATACTGAGGCTGAAAGACAGTGGCTTTCCTAAGGCCCCCCAGTGAGTTCATGGCAGAGCCAAGGTTCAAATGAGATTCAAGTCACAGCACAATCCTAGGCATGTCTACTGTGAAGTAAGCCCCATTTAATTAAACTGGGTTTTCTTTCTGGTAAGTGTGTACAGGACTCCAGCCAGAGTATCTTAAACACTGCACTCCATCCGCACTTACAGATACAACTACAAATAACAAAAACTGGTTGCAAGAAAATCCCTTCTATCATCACCCACGCTCCTACTGTACATTGCTGTAGACAAAGTCAACACCGATACAGTTATGATGTGAAACGGAACAATTAAACAGCTTGATCCGCAATCCTGTCCAGCCAAAGGCTGGAATTTTGGCTGGTTCACTTCAGTTGACGTCAGTACCAACAGCACCGATATCAGTGAACTGTAATTGGCTTAAATATTCAAGTATGCCAGCTTAACTTAATTTTCCTTTTTTAAAATGGTGGTTCTACATGTGTTTGACAGATCTAAGTGGGAGAAAGAAAATGTTTTCGGTTGTTCCTTTCTATCTGTGATTCTTTTAGGGGCATTTTGTCCCTTTGCTGAAGGAATCTATGTATAGTGGAGCATCAAGAGATAGAAACTTTGAAAGTACAGACTATTGGATAAAATAAAAACCATTGCCCACCCAGTCTCACTTACAAAACTGAGGGAATTAAATTAGGTTTGGTGGGAGGCTTCGCTCAGGATTTAGGATGCATGCTTGGCAGTGATTTAGAGAAGAGTTAGAGTAGAGGTTCTCCAGATATGCAGAACCACTGTCCTAACTCTCCTCTCTCCCCATCAGATCTTTGTAAGCCATTCATCCCAAACTAATTTCCAATGACATCCTAGAAAGGACAAATCTTAAGGAAGACCAATATAATGTCTGAACATGTCATCTGTCCATAGCTATCACTTCTACCTGTCATCTTTTTCTTTCTACAATATGTAGTGTTATCAATGTTAGTTGGTGTGGTGCTGGTTGATTTGGACTAACTCCCATCACCCCCAGACAGCATGACAATGCACTAGGAATGCTGAATATTGCGGTCCAGAACATCTAGACGCACCAGGTTCCTAATTTTGGAGCTATGTACCTCCACGTCCTCCTCCTGCTTCCTGCTATGTGGTCCTGTGGCCCTCAATGGTGGAGACACAATCTAGGACTTACCAAGCTTCTATCATTCAGAACCCATTCATTCCTGATCCTTTAAAAATCGAGTTCTATTAGAAAGCTGTTTTATACCAAGGCAGGATCTACGCTATTGCTTTAAAATGGTTTATAACAGTAGTGACAACTGTTGGGGCCCAGGACACACTCCAGATACAGTTTTCAAATCATTTTCAAAGTGTCATATCCTGCTTGATGTAGATCTGGCCCAAGTTGGACTTTATGTCCACCTAGCTCAATATTTACTCTAATGGGCAGTAGTTCCCTAGAGTCTAAGATGAATATCTACCTCATCAATTGCTGCCAGATCCATACATACATATGGAGAAGCCAAATATTGAATAGGATACCTTTTGCATGCAAAGCAAGAGATCAGCTACTAAGCTCTGGTCCATTCTATTGACAAGTATGACAACAATCTGTTTTATTTGCTAACCTGCTCACGTGGAACAATTGCCCCTACTATGTTGGGAGAAAAGGATATAAGGCAGGGGTAGGCAATTCAGTGCCCTTCAGAGGTTTGGACTACAACCATTGGACATGCTGGCTGGGGCTTATGGAAGTCGTAGTCCAAAGCATCTGGAAGGCATTAAATTGCCAATCCCTGATATAGTGTCCCATACAAAAACCCTTTAGGAGAATAGCCAGAGTTACTGTGAACTCCTGAAAACAAAGCAAGCTTGCTTACTGGGTGAGTGTACTCTGAGGACATGCTATAAAGGAAAGCCTGGATTTTCCCAACCTGGATTTCTTTCCCCTTTGAAATGCTAACAAAGGGACTGAGGGCATTCACAGGGGAGAATCAGCAAGCAGGAATGAGTGCTCGCTTGAACCATTTCCTTGCTTGCTGATTTCCCGCTGCAAGTTATGTAATGTTTTGTTTGTTTGTTTCTCCTGCCCAGATCTGACATTGGAAGCATGTTTCGCTGAAGGAAAAATGGCCAAGGGCGAGGAAGCCATAAGAAGGGAGAGCACAGACCTTGAAGTTGGCCATCAGTGGTTAGCACCAGGACAGCACACTGAGCAGGCACACAGGTCACCTCCTCAGGGCCTTCCCCACTTATAATTAAATAGAAATACATTTCTATTTATTCATAGTAATTGTTTCTAAGGGTAGTATCTGATGTGGCCATTCGGCTTATATAACAGAGATAGTGCTGGCATAAGTGACCTCTATTGCTGGTGTGACAGTTCCCAAAAGTGACTAGAAGTCACTTATGCCAGGGCTATGTCAGTTGCGTAAGTGGAGCAGCAAAGTTGGATACTGCCCTCAGTATGCATCTATGCATATTAACTTATGCCAATTTTTTTTTTTATGGAAATATGTGTCCTCTTTTGGGGTGGTGCATTTTCTCTTTTTTGCAGATGCAAAAGTGGCCATCCTGGTCCTACCTCTGCCATGCACTCAGCTTCGCCTGGGGCAAATCACCTGCCTCCCATCTACTCAGCATGCTGTTTCCAATGGTCCGCCAAATGCCTGGGGAAAACTTAGGAGCAATGTGTGAAGGTAACAGTCCTCCCCTGCCTTTCATTCCTGCTGCCATCAGGTTTGCAGGGCCAAACTCCTGCCCCTGGAGTTCATGAAGGTTATACTTCACGATCGTAGTTAAGAGGAGTGACTTCCTGGGGGCAGTGCTGGGGCAGAGGACAACTCGTAGAGGAAGCTCTGGGCGTTTGGAGCCAAGAGGAAGGTGCAGTGGGAGAGCTTCTATCTCCTCCACATTTTGGGAGCACCAGTCACCACTGCTCAGATTTATGTTCATGAAAACTGTCATTCAGCATAGATTCCTGAGATTGCTTCAGTCCCAGTGAATGAAATCCAGCCAGTCATCCATGTTGCTGCTTAACACAATTGGTTAGCTGCCATATTGGTCCAAACAGTCCAGTGTTGTCGACACAGACGAAGTGGCTCTCCAGGCTTTCAAGTAGGATCCAGACGAAGTGGCTCTCCAGGCTTTCAAGCAGGATTCAGACGAAGTGGCTCTCCAGGCTTTCAAGCAGGATTCAGACGAAGTGGCTCTCCAGGCTTTCAAGCAGGATTCAGACGAAGTGGCTCTCCAGGCTTTCAAGCAGGATTCTTTTGTAGCCCTACCTGGAGACGCTGGGGATTGAACCTGAGATGTCAGTCTTCCCAATTCCAGCATGCTCCAGACTGCAACTCCCATCATCCCCAGCCAGTGTAGTTGCCAAGATGGTTGGGGTGATGGGAGTTGTAGTCCCAACACATCTGAAGGATGCCAGGTCTGGGGAAGGCAGTCTTAGGTTATTGGCAGTGGAGGCTGGTGTCTCTGATGTGGTGAATCCACTCCAGGTTTCATTCAGAACCACTCAGAACTCTAAATGGGCTGTCTAAGTGCAACCTTGGATAGCTCCTTTAGAGTTCTGACTGAAATCCGGATCTTTATTCACACACACACACACACACACACACACACACACCATTGCGTTATTGATCATTTAAAGTTAAGAAGCCCATTTTGTCACCAATTTATGTAGTATAAGCCTTCCTGCATTGAGCAGGGGGTTGGACTCAGTGCTTTATAGGACCCTTCTAAATCTACTATTCTATGATTCTGTATCATAATCCTCTTCCGGACACTGACTCATTGGATGGCAGATTTGCTAAAGGGATATCTAGCTATCCAGGAGTTTTCTTATTGTCATTTCCTGTAATAGAAATAGGGAACACAAGTTGAAAGACAGCGGCTTGTCCAAAGTCATCAAGTGAATCCACAACTGAGGGCCAAATTGCACATCATGAGGAGACATCTGGGATCAGGTCTCCCCATGTCTTTTTTTCTTTACTTCTGTACTCCCCTCTGCCCCCCCCCCAAAAAAAACTATTAAATCCATTGGGAGAAAAAGGCAGGTACAATCTGGCTAACTGTTTTTTTTCACTATTGAGACTAATAATTTTGGGGAATTCAGGGAGTAACGTTGATTATAGACATGGTGTGGCTTAAATGCTTGCTTTACCTTTGAAAACAAACAAACACTGGGAGATAAGAAGGCAGATAACATACAGTCTGAGTAATTCCCAAGTAAGGATTCAAACATAGCTTCTTTGTGTCCCATATTGGTGATATTGGAAGATGGTTGTTTTATGGCCACCACTTCTCCTGTGCGCAGGCGTGTGCCATGTACCGGGATAGTTGGCACAGCCAGCTTGTTGCCATCCAAAAAATCCTTGAAAGCCTCACTCAGGATGGCTGTTATCAGAACTTTCTCTGCACTTGTATAGCAAGTGCCATGGTTACAAGCCTGGTGAAACGGATGATATTCACACGCAGGAAACAACGCAATGAAAACAGGATTTGCTTGGCTCCGGCTATGCTGCCCCAAGAATTCCAGGAAGTGATTATACTTTATGAAACCGTCTGTGCTCCGCTAGATTGTCTATAGCTTTTTAAGGTCAAAACGTATCACGCTGTGTTTGAAATGCCCTTTGTGTAACGAAGAATGTTTATGAACCCGAGTACACATTGCATTGTTTCCCCCCTCCGTTTGGTTTGGAAGGTGCTGTGCCAGAATCTCCTTTACAGGATGGCATGAAGAATCTATCATGGGCCTTCTTGGCATGACCTTGGGCTGCTTTCAAAGGGGGGATGTCCATCATGTCACTTGAAACTTGTCAGTGCATGGTGAAAGTCACGAAGTCCATGCTACTCAAGGCAAGGCACCAAGGGAAGGCAGCTGCAGCGGCAATTGGAACATGCCCTGTTTGTATTAGGAGCTTCCTGCGGCAGTTCAGCGGGGTATTCGGGGCATGGAGAGGTTCTGTCCTAGGAAGCACTGATTTCACCTTTTGAGAAAGAGATGGAAATGCTGAACAGGGGAGAGACATTTTCAAGGCATCAGCAGTAAGTGCTTGTTAGCACAAGAAAGCCACACAGTCAGGGTTTTCCCTAGACGGAAGCTGGGAAACTTTTGAAGAACAAGAAGAGAAATAGCTGGTGGCTGCCAACATATGCTGTGAAGCTGGAGGTTAACAATAGGTTTCCAAACCCCTTGGGCTTTTACGGTAATGCATGCGCAACTATTTCTAATGTCTGGCACAGTTTTTGCAATGTATGGGCCAATGATTGTTTTCTTCGTTCCGTGTAGCGACTTACATCCAGTTCCACTTTTGGGTGTAGCCGAGATATAGCAGCACCTTGAGAATATTCCAATAGTGTTTGGTTAGGAGCACAACACACATGTCACTAAATGGTCCCACTAAATGGGAGGGGGCGTGGCTCCGTGGTAGAGCATCTGCGTTGCATGCAGAAAATCCCAAGATCGATCCCTGGCATCTCCAGGTACAGCTGGAAAAAATGTCTGCCTGAATCCCTAGGGAGCCGCTGCCAGCCAATGTCAACAATACTGGGCTAGATGAACCAAGGGTCTGATGTAGTATAAAGCAAAACTATGTTCTCACTCCCTCTGCTGATGGACTTCGTATAGCAACATATGAGACACCTTCCTCATATCATAACATTTTTAATGCTTTGAGTGCTCGGTGCTTCCTCACTGCATATATCCAGATGGGGAACAAACACCTTTTTAAAAATGTACATGTTTAAAAATCCAGTGGTGATGACCAACATTATGGGCACACTTCCTGTCCACTCCCCCAGCAGCAATGCCTGACAGTTTTATCAAATTCATTTCAGTGCCCAGAGTTGGGAGAGTGAAATTGACAAAGCTTGTTTTCAGAGAGGATCTTTAATAGCAAGTGGAAAGGGATTGAATGGAAGACTCTCTTCCACCTTTCTTACCCATGTCTATAACATTTTTCATCAAAGGAAAGGTGCTTACATCAGCACAGACATTCTCTGAAGCAAAGTTGCTTGCAGTCTATGCAAAGAAAGTGTTGCAGTTTAAGCATTCCAGATGTCTGAATTTGATCTCTTCTATGTCATATAACCTAACTCTGATTGAATCTTATGTTTATGTAGCCAAAAGGGGACCACCCAGACACAAGAGGGAGGTCTCTGCATATCGGGGGATAAACTCAGACATGCATGTTGGGTGAAGTGCTGGATGACTGGAGGAGGGCTAATGTCCCTATCTTCAAAAAAGGCAAAAAGAAGGAACCTGGGAACTACAGAACAGTCAGTCTGACATCCATCTCTGGGAAAATCTTGGAACAAATTATAAAGAAGTCAATCTGTAAACACCTTGAAAACAATGCAGTGATTACTAGAAGCCAGCATCGATTTGTCAAGAACAAATCCTGTCAGACTAATTTAATCTCATTTTTTGATCAGGTAACCTCCCTTGTGGATTGTGGGAATGCTGTGGATATAGTATATCTTGACTTCAGCAAAGCTTTTGACAAAGTGCCCCATGACAGTCTGATTAACAAACTAGTGAAAAGTGGGCTAGATGGAACAACTATTAGGTGGATCCACAGTTGGCTACAAAATCGGTCTCAAAGAGTGTTTATCAATGGTACCTTTTCACACTGGGGGGATATAATGAGTGGGGTACCGCAGGGTTCAGTCCTGGGCTCAGTGCTCTTCAACATTTTTATTAATGATTTGGATGAGGAGGTGCAAGGAATGCTTATCAAATTTGCAGACACAAAATTGGGTGGGATCACTAATACCCTAGAAGACAGAAACAAACTCCAAAGTGATCTTGATAGACTGGAATGCTGAAAACAACAGAATGAAATTTAATAGGGATAAATGCCAAGTTCTGCACCTAGGAAAAGGAAAGCAAATGCACAGTTACAAGATGGGGGATACTTGACTAATCAATACAACACGTGAGAAGGATCTTGCAATTGTTGTAGATCACAAGCTGAATATAAGCCAACAGTGTGATGTGGCTGCAAAAAAACCAAATGCTATTTTGGGCTGCATTAATAGAAGTATAGCTTGCAAATCTCATGAGGTACTAGTTCCCCTCTATTCGGCACTGGTTAGGCCCCATCTTGAGTATTGTGTGCAGTTCTGAGCACCACACTTCAAGAAGGATGCAGACAATCTGGAGCGTGTTCAGAGGAGGGCTACGAGGATGATTAGGGGTCTGGAAACAACGCTCTATGAGGAGAGATTGAAAGAACTTGGCATGTTTAGCCTGGAGAAAGGAAGATTGAGGGGAGACATGACAGAACTCTTCAAATACTTGAAAGGTTGTCACACAGAGGAGGGCCAGGATCTCTTCTCAATCAATCCAGAATGCAGGACACAGAATAATGGGCTCAAGTTACAGGAAGCCAGATTCTGGCTGGACATCAGGAAAAGCTTCCTGACTGTTAGAGCAATACGACAACTGAACCAATTACCTAGGGAGGTGGTGGGCTCTCCCACATTAGAGGCATTCAAGAGACAGCTGGACAACCATCTGTCAGGGATGCTTTAAGGTAGATTCCTGCATTGAGCAGGGGGTTGGACTTGATGGCCTTATAAGCCCTTTCCAACTCTACTAGTCTATGATTCTATTATTCTATGTTTGTGTCACAAAACATAAGAATAGAATCACAGTATGCATGCTCTGTACCAGTTGTTCTGGGGTCATTGGGGAGTGGAGAAAGAACTGCATTCCAATTAACTAGGGAGCAGTGGGCTCTCCCACACTAGAAGTATTCAAGATGCAGCTGGACAGCTAACTGTCAGCTATGTTTTAATGTGGATTCCTGCATTAAGTAGGGGTTTGGACTTGATGGCCATATAGGCCCCTTCCAGCTGAACTATTCTATGATTCTATGATTTCCTTTGAGCGTTGTGGATTGATTTGCCAATTGAAAAAGAGCAGCCTCTCTCCCCAAAGGGGACAGCTTCCTTTCCTCTTTTCTGACTCCCTCAAAGACACAGTAAATGAAAATGAGATGCCCCCTCCCCTCACAAGTGGAGGGAAATCCAATGAAAGCTCCCTCACTGGTGCCCAAGGTTCAAGCTTTCAACAAACCAGATGCGGTCTCAGACTACATGTGCATGGAACATAAGAGACTGATGATTGATTTATTTCTCATATTTTCTGCTCACTTGTCAACTATAATCTGGAAGAAGCATGCCCAGAGTCAGATCGTTTACTGAGGTAGGGTGGTGGGCAAAGAGTGGGAAGCATCATAAATCAATGCCCAATAAGAAAAAAAGTACAAGATCTCTCTCTCTCTCTCCCTCTCTCCCTCTCTCTCCCCCCCTCTCTCTCTCTCTCTCACACACACACACAATGGCTCAATTCGGATGACACAATAAACAACTGGTGTGGGGGGAACAATCGTCAGTTGTTTTGACTATTGTGTCATCCGAATGCTGCCATAGTCAACTCAGCGCTGATCCTCATCCACACCACAGTTGATTATTTATTACCATGTTGTGTGGGGAGTGCCCCCTAGGGTTAGTGTGAGGGTTAGAGTTAGTCAACCCACCATTGACTATCGTGTCATCCAAATTGAGCCTGTGTGTGTGTGTGTACAGAAAGAAAGCGAAAGAGAGAGAGAGGACTCAATCCAGTCCACCATGGGCTTCGAGATCCTCATAGAATAGCCTTCCCCAGCATCATTCCTCCAGTTGTGTTGGACAGTAACTCCAACAGTCCAACACATCTGGAGGGCAGAAGGTGGCAGAAGGGTGTCCTAGGTCATGACGGACCCTTGATTTTTGTTGTTCCATTTGTATACCACCTTCCCATTTAACAACTCCCAAGGTGACTCACAATAAAAATAAGATAAAATACAAATTAAAAGCACAACAAGAAATACAATAAAAACATATTGTTACTGATCTGGGAAGAGAGATGACTTCCCTTCCTGGTGGACCCTCCCCATACAAAAAACACCCCAATTCCTGATAGGCTGCCACTAGTCAAGTTGAACCTCCTGACATGCCTCAATCTGTCCAGCAGCTTGGGGGAGTTTCTGAGCCCAGTTGCTAAGATGTCCTCTCTTCAAGCCAGCCCTCGGAAAGAAATGCAAAGAAATGCACTTTACATTTTCTTGCCAGGGCCCTGGCATACACAAAACCTTGTGAAACTATAAAGGACAAGTGGGCAGCTTTGTACCCATGTCATCCTACACGTGGGGAAGGTTTTCATAAGAAATTCCCTTTTAAAACAACACAGCCAAATGGCCAAATATATAAAAGAAGTTTCTTGGGCAGGGGGAGGAGAAAGGGGGGAAAACAAGGCAAGGCAACTGTCACACCCTGAGAATTTCAAAAATAAATAAAGTCAATTTAACTTAGCTAGTACATGTTACCTGCTAGGGTAGAGAATTGAGTTTCAGCACATATGCAGAGAGAGAGCATCTTGGCTTCTGATTATATGTTACTAGGAAAACTATAAAGAGTGAGAAAACACTTAATTTTATGTGAATCTGAGTTCAGAAAAGCCAGACCGTTATTGGAGACTGACTGTTGTCTTATCCTCCATTTCTAATATCAGTGGTCTAGCCAGCTAGTTCCTTAGTGGAACTTTCATAATAACCCTAATAACCTTCATAATAACCCTAAACTTACATCTCAAAAGTACCAGCTCATTTGAACCAGATTGCCTACTATTTTTTTTTTAAAAAGGTTATGTTTTAGATGCATATTGGAGAACAAAGATATGGGATAAGCCTGTCCAGGTGTCCCAGCATGGTGCCAATTTCCCAAACTCTTTAGGGGACACTGTTGAACTAATCAGAATATAGGGATATGTCACATCTATCAAATCAGTAACACCAGCAGAATCGGTGAAGAATCAATCATTTAAACCAGTGCTGTGTGAGCCTCCCTTGATTCATATTGGATTAGAATTAGGAATAAGCTGAGATATTTCCCTAGATTTGGGAAATAGTGCATTTGATTTCTGATCCCTATCCCCCTAGGCCACTTTGGCCCCCTCCCTCCACCCCAATTTATTGCCCTGGCACTCCAGCATACCTCCTAGCCTAGTATGCTGCATAAAAGCACTCCAGACTATAATGCTCAAGCATATTGCAGTAGGCTTTTCACTGGAGAGGCGAGTGAAACCCTCTCTGTCCCATGATGATGATGATGATGATGATGATGATGATGATGATGATAAGGGGGAAATGGGATTGGAAAACTCTTGCTTCCTCAATGCTTCATAATGTGTAGTTTCACCTTTATAGTGACATTTTGCTTATGAATGTTCATTTCATAATAAATCTCATAGTGTTTAAGACACGGGTGAGTAACTAGTTCTGGGGAGGGGGGACTGGCTGACCCCTCACACAGCCCCCAATGGGCTGAATGATGTTAGGCAGTTTCAGGGGAAGGCACGCACACAGCAGTGTCATCCCCAGCTGATGTGCCAGTCAGCTTCACTGTCCTGCACCTTCTCCCATTGAGTGAAGATGTGGGAGAGGTGAAGCTGAGATGGCCAGGTGCCTCCTACACACTGGCTGCATTCGGACAACACATTAAGCAACTGAGCGGGGTGGGGGGGGGACAATTGTCAGTTGTGTTGCTTATTGTGTTGTGTGGAGGGTAACACACTGCTCACAAACCACTGACAGTATGCTATTCCGTCCAAATAAGCAACTGAGAGAAACAACTGGCTTGCAAGTTGTTTCGCTCGAAGCCAGTTGTTTAAAGTGTTGTGTGGGGTAAGTGTGTTAATGCCGTGCGGTGAGTGGGTTAAAACACAAGCCCATAGAGGCAGGCGGCAAGAGCAACCAAAGTGACAGCTGCCACTCTGCTACAACTGGCGCAACTTGCAGAGGCTGCTGGGATAGTACCGGGAGGACCGAGGGAAGAGGGAGGGAGGGAGGGAAGAGGGGCGGGGGCTGTGTCAGTCAAATGCTGGGTTGACTATGGCTGCATTCAGACAACAATCAATGGTGGGGTAATAATCAACTTTACAGTTGTTTATCTAGGGGGTACTCCCCACACAACATGGTAATAAATAATCAACCCTGGTGTGGATTAGGATCAGTGCTGAGTTGACTATGGCTGCATTCAGACGACACAATACAACACCAGCCCCAACCACCCACAGTTGTGTAGGATTATGTTGTGTGGGGAGTACCCACAAAATAACCAACTGTGAGTTGGCTACTCAACCCACCATTGACTAATGTGTTGTTCTGAATGCAGCCAGTGTTTCTAACCCTGAGAAGGGAAGGGACTCAGCTAATACTTGCAGGAGCCAAGCGCGCAGCAGGCTTAGCTCCTGCTTCTTGTTCTCCAGGCAAGGGATGAGCTCCTGCATGCATGCTGCTCCCCCAGGGGAAATCCCTTGTTATCTCCAATCACAGCTCAGTGATACAAAGGGGATTCCTTTCCCGGCCTCCTCCCCAAGCACCTGGTGGCCTCCAAGCCAGGAGGAGGGGTTTGGAAAGGGCAGTGGGCTGGAGCTGGTAGCCCAGGACACTGCAGGCTAAATGGGGCTCCTCTGTGGGCCAGATCAGTCCCACAGGTCTCAGCTTCCCCTTCCCTTCTTTAAAATGTTCAGGTGCTTCCAGACAAGGCGTTCACTGTACAATCGCCCTACCTTATTCATGACATGTTATGGGGGGTGGGGTGGCAGATGTCAATGTCCTCTCCCCATACACTCCTGTTTTTCCCACCCCAATCAAGGAGCAAAAGATGAAATAGCTGCACCATGTCTTTTGAATGACAGCACAAGAAACTGCCCATTTTGAAGCATCCCATGTTTTGTGTGTGAGTGTGTATGTGTGTGTGTGTGAGAGAGAGACTTCCTGTTATTTTGCACATTCAATATAATTATTCACATGTTCAGTACTATATAAAATTCCAGTTTATCTTGAATAAGTACTATTAGTTTATAAATCTCTTCATGGTTGTTTATTGTCTGTCTGTCACTGAGGGTGACTGTTTATGTTGTTGTCTCTTGTGAATGAATTTCTGTAACATTGTGCACAATACTGACACATGCTCTTTCATCATATGAGAAACCCCTGAATCACAAATGTTCTCAGCAACAGTATAATTGTACAAGTATTTGTGAACACTGGGGGCTGTGACCAGTCTGAAATCTAGGCTTCCTGTCTTGGTATTGTAAAATATTTACAAGGTATCTCGAGACGTTTTGTCCCTTATTAGGAAGGTTCAGGGAATTTGAAAATTTCACACAGGTCAACCTGTTACATAAAAGAGTCCTCAGTATCGTATAATGACATTCTGACTATGCAGGTTAAAAGTGCCTGCTCAAATTCAGCCTCAAAATCTATGATCAATTTGACACAATATGACATTAATCATCCTTATGGTTTGTGTCAACAGTGGCTGCTTCATATTGCATGCCCAGGTACATCTGTATATGGATTTCATTCAGGGTCAGATGCTCTCAAGACATGCATCCCGTAAACTGATCAATCTTCAATTCACACCAATGCCTTCACCCATCTGCATGGCTCTTGTGGATAGAGAAGTATGGATTTTGTCTGTGTTTCAGGGATTGACAGGTGTCTTTTATTCTGTTGTCTGCTTATTCACAAGATTGGATTTTTTAAAAGATGGATGAGAATTTTGTTCCACTTGCCCACATGTGCATTACCACAAGCACACATTGCGGGAATGGAAGGCAGACATAAAGTTGGATTTCAAATTGGGCCATATTTATTAGAAAAACCTGCAAAGGGAGAAGACGGCCTAAGCAGGTATCCTAACTTGGCCAATGTATATAGGCCTTACTTTGGATGGGGTAAGCCATTCATATCCTGATGGTGACGTTTGCACATCGCCACCCCTCAGGATTCCCCCTTTTGGGGTAAGTAGGCCTTCCGATGTCACCCTCCCCCTCAGGTTATGAAACTCTGAGTGAGTGAGGAAGGTTGACCTCAGAGGTAACCCTTATCCCACAACCTAGTGCCACAAGACTCCCAGCTGAGGGCCTCAGTGTTACCAATCACCACAATGGTGCCTAAGAATGCTCACCAACTAGGCTGACCAGATAAAATCCAGGTCAGGGCTTATGTAACTTTAACAGTTGTAGAGAAAAGAGAATTTCAGCTGGTGTCATTTGTATGCAATTAGTTCCTGGTGAAATTCCCTCTTCATCACAACAGTTAAAGGTATATGCACTATACTAGAGTGACCAGATACAAAAGAAGGCAGGGCCCTTGCAACTTTAACTGTTGTGATGAAGAGGGAATTTCACCAGGAACTAATTGCATACAAATGACACTGGCTGAAATTCCCTTTTCTCTACAACTGTTAAAGTTACAGGAGCCCTCACCTGGATTTTATCTGGTCAGCCTATCACCAACGCTATACTTGCTCCTGATGGCCACACACACCTGCCAACTTAAATAAGACCAAGGCTGCCTCTACACGAGAGGTTTAAAGCTCTTTCAAGTCTCATTAAATTTTTTACCTCTACATGAGCAGAGCGCAAATCGGGAGTTGAAGCGTGTTATCTATCCGATTATGTGCATTATCGAATGCGCGTTAAATAGCGAGTTTTATTTTGCTCTGGCCGTTAAAGCGCATTTTGACTATGTGAACAAGCGATTCTCCGCATTAACTACTTCTAAAGCGCATTTCAAACAACCGGTAAGGCCACCAGTTGTGCGCTCAATTACCTCCTGCATACAGACATTTACCATAAAGCGCATCCGAGAAGATGCGCATAATCGGAGAACCAGGCGTCAAACCGAATTCTTGTAGAGGGGGTGCAAATTAGACCAATTAGCCGAATTAATACTCCCTCATTGTCTTACACTGTGAAGTAGGTAAAAAAACCCTAATCTAAATTGATTAGGAGCGAAAGATTCCTCCTTGGCATTCACATTATGTGAATTTGCATAAATGCCCTCTGATACCAGTCCACAAGTCCACGGAATTTGTGTGATTTAGAAAAAGCTGATCAGCTGTGGGATCCGCAGGTCAGATTAATAAAAATCTAGATGCATTTCAATCCATTGTGGATTTCTCCAATATCCCTATTCATGGACAATAGCGGCACAAGCAAGGATTGTACTATTTGCATAATCCAAGGAGTCATGGTGATGGCAGGACCATATTCTGTACCACATCACAATTGCCTTCTCCGTGGATTTCTTTGCATTTCCAGTTTGCCACAAAGCCACTGTGGTAGTGTTTTCCACAGATCAGTTTAATGTTATGTGAAGCAATGCCCCTTGTGTGTGTCTTTTCAAACCACCTTCTTGTTATACATAACAATTCCCAGTTTGGATTCCACCCCCACCCCCGCAATTCTTAATTTAACATTCTTCTACATTCCTCCTCTCTCAGTCAAGAAATAGGGTATAAAATATATAGTTTGTATATCGGCTGTTCTGTGGAGTGCATGCAAAGAGACCATCACAGCAATAGCCTGAAAGGAAAAAAACAACCCAACATGTTTCCAACCCAGCAGGAGTGAAAGTAGCTTCCTTGTCTTTACATGAAAAGTTTACACAGTGGCTAAGAAAAGTGTGTGTTTATGTGTGTGTTTGGGGAGAACAACTCAACATAAATTGCTCCTAAAATACGCATTTAGATAACATTCTTTCAACATGGGAAGAAGGCTTTGTTTGTATATTTTTACTCCTCAAAGTGCACAGTTGGTTTAAAATGGAACCAGATATTAATATCCTACCACCCTCCCCAGTATTCACTGAATTAAAGAGAAAATCCTCGAAGTGTGCAGTGTTGACAGACTGCTAGCAACTGTGATTTCATACTCTCTTAGCACTCTTTGCTTCCTGTTCCAACAAACTCTACCTACAGATCTCCTAATTGCAGGCCAATCCACTGCAACTCTTCTCTTATAATCAAAAGTAGCAAAGAATGATTGCAGCCAAAATCTCTCTTGCAGATGCTGTTTATTTGGAAGGGAGGAAGGAATATCTTCACATTAGGATGGCAGCTCCTTATCATTGGACATCACACTGCTGCAGGCCCCTTAATTCCTGTTATTTCTCAATGTGCAGCCTCAGAATTTTGACAGCAGTATAATTTGTGGCATAGTTCTCCCTTGCCATTTTCTACTTGCCCTTATCTGCTCTTTTGAAGTTTTTTTTTTCTTAATGAAAGGAAAACTTGGGAAATACTTATTGGATTGGCATCATTTTAAAGTGAGAATGTAAGCTTCAGGATAAATCATAGCATCAGCCAATGGAGGCTGGAGGGCCTTCTCTGCTGTGGCACCCTAGCTGTGGAATGAGCTCCCCAGAGAGGTTCGCCTGACATCTACATTATATTCCGTTAGATGTTAGGTGAAGACCTTTTTATTTTCACAGTGTTTTAACAGTTCTTCAGTTTGATTTTTAACCTTGTTGTTTAAATTTGTATTTTAAATCTTTATCAATTTCTGCATGGCTGCTCGGTTTTTATCCTGGTTGTGCTTTTATACTGTATTTTAAATTATGTTTTTATACTGTCATTGTTTTATATTTTGAATGGCTTTTATGGTTTTAGTTTTTGTAAACCGCCCAGAGAGTTTTGGCTATTGGGCAGTATAGAAATGCAGTAAATAAATAAATAAATAAATAATCCACTCCGGGTTTTAGACAGAACTCTAAAGGAACTATCTGAGGTACTTCTGACCTAATGACATCAGAGCCACTACCCTCCACTGGTATCAGCAGATTCACATAATTTATGTAGACTATTTTGTATATAGATGGGATTATAAATTGAATAATAATAATAATAATAATAATTCTGTTACCGAACAACATCATGTACACATGTAATGCCTCTCACATCAAAACCATGTTTAGGGGGATTGGGACCATCCCCTGGTCTTGCATGTTGTTTCTCGCTTGACTCTTATGCACAAATTCCCCCTTTCCTTTCTTTTCCTTTCCTTACATTAGATTTGCACCAGACTTGCACCAGGAGGTGAATTCAAACCATGGTTGCAAACACACTTTTAACCATAATGACTTGGAACTGTGGCTTGGAACTAACTGGTTAACACAAATACTACTCCTGCTGTAATGCATGGTGCTGTGCCAAAAATATCTTCCACATTTTTTCCATCCATTCTCTTTCATGGAAAAGAAACTGTTTTCGAGAAGAAAATCAAAGAACAAAATTGCTGAGAAATTCCCAAGGCTTGGGTTTGGGGTTCTTGCCCTTACCTTACTTATCAGGTAGCTGAGGGATGTGTCCCATCTTTCATTGTACAACAGTCACTTCAGTTGTCTGCTTTTGCAGCATTTTGGCTCACGTGGAGAGTCTCCATTGACACAGGAGACTTTCCTCTTCAGACGGTCACCCTCCATGAGTTGATGGTGGAGGCAATGCGCACAGAGTGAGCAGGGCTAGAGAGCTCCTTCTCCTTGCGTGTTGAGTAAAGCCAGAAAACGAATGCCTGAACAGGGGTGATTGAGAGCGGGAAATAGTGCTATCTTTTACTGGGCCAGCGTAAGTTGATTCAAGACATGTTTTTGACATGTAGAAAACTTTATCTCATATTCTGGGGGGGGTGTATTATTCCCAACACTATAAGGAGCATGGTTACTTTCTAATTTGAATCCCTTGGGTTCATTTTGTGAAAACCGTGGCTCAGTCACAAAACGCCAGCCAACGAAAACAAAATGTAATGCAATAGTTTGGCCACAGGGAGACAACCACAGTCTTCTTTTCAGTGAGCATTGCTTGCTGCTTTCCTATGTGCTCTGAAGGGGGAAAAAATTGCAGCAGAAATGTTGGAGATGCCTACGTCGATAAAAGTTCCAGAAGAAGAAGAAGAAGAAGAAGAAGAAGAAGAAGAAGAAGAAGAAGAAGAAGAAGAAGAAGAAGAAGAAGAAGGACTCCTCATCTGGCAGTACTTCAAAAAGTGCACCATCCTCTGTAAAAGAGGACACACGGCCACCCTAGCCCACCTTTTGAGTGCCATTGTTTGGTAGAAAGGCACAAATTAAATAAATAAATTCCCTGCCATTTTCTTACTCCCTCATCTGGTGTGACAGTGTAGTGTCCAGGTGTGCAGGCTGCAATGCCACAAGTGAAAGATGGAACAAACAACAGGACTGAGGAGCAAATAAATAGAAGCAGGCACTTTGGACTTGGTTCCTGCTGCTTCAGGGAATTTAAAGGACTCTATGCAGGGTAAGAGCTGGCAAGGAAACCGGAACTGGAACTTTTGGATTTGTCCACAAACGTAAAGCACTTTGCAATCATGGAACACTGTCTATCCAGAGTTATGTATTTTTAAAATCCAAATGATTTCAGCAGGAGAGTTAACCACATGCTTAAATCGTTACCATTGAAATTAAAAGGCGATTTTTTAAAAACAATTGTACAGAATTTGACCTCATTTATTTTATTTTAGAATAGATGTTATACAAATGATTGATTCCAGAGGGGTAACTATTTTAGAGTAGTCCAGTACAGTAAAAATGACAAAGAGTTTTATGGCATCATAAAGACTAACAGATTTATTGTGGCATATATTTCTTGGACTATACTCCTCTTCATCAGATGCAGGACAAGGTGATACATCAGGCACATTGGCCTGTAGTCCACAAAGCTTATGCCACAATAAATCTGTTAGTCTTTGCAGTCCTATTGCACAAACCATTCCTCTGCTTCATTACTTAGGGTTTGAGTGATATGTTGCAATAGAGATTGTATGATTTGTACCTGGAATTTTTTTTTCTGATTGTTTAGGGCATTTTCACAAACCTAGCATTAAAGGTGCATTTGAGTCTATTGCACTCTATGTGCATGTATGCCCATTTGCCCTTTGTTCGTACACAACAAAAAGTGAAAGACAACCACCTTTAAACTGGATCCACATGCTATAACATGTGTATTTTACATCGCAGAAAACAGAAAAGTGCAAAAGGCACAACTTCAAGGGAAAGCATTGCACTCTTACAACATTCCCTTTGGGGGGAGGAGTGTGCAAGTGTTCCTTCTCAGGTCCCAGTGGACACAGGAATCATCTGCACATCTGTGGTGAGGCTTCCCCATCACAAATGAAGCCACCTACAGTAGAGTGACCGTATGGAAAGGAGGACAGGGCTCCTGTATCTTTAACAGTTGTATAGAAAAGGGGATTTCAGCAGGTGTCATTTGTATGCAATTAGTTCCTGGTGAAATTCCTTCTTCATCACAACAGTTAAAGGTGCAGGCACTATACTAGAGTGACCATATACAAAAGAAGGCAGGGCCCCGGCAACTTTAAGTGTTGTGATGAAGAGGGAATTTCACCAGGAACTAATTGCATACAAATGACACTGGCTGAAATTCCCTTTTCTCTACAACTGTTAAAGTTACATGAGCCCTGACCTGGATTTTATCTGGTTACCCTACTGTAGCCTAACAGGTATTATGGCAGATGTTGTCATGGTCATGAACTATTATCCTCCTAAATTGGCAGGTATATATACCAAAGGTGATGGTGATGGGGAGGTGTGGCTTGTAAGCAGTGATGTCAGACGGAAATGAAACACAAAATATGCAGACTATGACAATTACTTTAAAGCTTAACAAATGTATCTATTATGAGATACCTGCATTGTTCAATCCCTGCAATGCACATCTTTTCTTACGTAAAGCTTCCCCCTGGAGATTAAAGCACTATAGAGCAACCTTTCCCAATCAGCTGCCCTCCAGGTGCTTTGAACTACAAATCCCATTTGCCACAGCCAGCATGCTCAATGGTCATGGATGATGGAAGATGTGGTCCACAACAGCTGGAGGGCACCAATTTGAGGAAGGTTGCTATAGATCTTGATTCTTTTCTAAGCATCTGCAGAATAAATGTAGAGAAATCTCACTAATTTAACAGGGGGGGCACTTTAATTGCACCATATAAAATTTAAACAAACTACATTCCACCTAGAATTATTCTCCAGCCCTTTTTGATGTTTCTTTCTTCTTAACATTCAGCCTCAAGTAGAGATACATGAACTCAAAAGCTTAACTGCTACTTTGTGACATAAAGGTATTGTGCTATTGGATCTTTTAAGGGGAATAATTTAGTAATAGACCAACATGGTTCCCTCTTGATATATATTTTTCAATCTTGACACTCCTAAACTGAAGTATTAGTGCCCTCTAGTGACCATAGATTAATTCACCTTAGTATATAAACCATACACACACACACATATATATATATATAATAAATAGCAAAAGCAAGAATTTAATTTTTGTCATCAAGTCATGTAAACATGTCTCATCACAATCTTGAACACACACCACAAGGAGGAACACAAGTAAAAGACATGTTTTTAAAATCCTGGGATATGCAATTGCATTGGAAAAATGTGTGCTTTTTTAATGCATACTTTGGAATGCACTTTTAAACACACCCACCCACACTTTCACACTTCAGTCGATGGGGGAAAGTGCAGTTTTGAAAAATACTTATAGAAAGGTGCACACTCTTCCTGTTGGAAGGAACTGAAAAATAGGTCAAAAACAAAAATGGGCAGCCAGCCGAAACAGGTTTTGCAGTAATTTTTTGGGAGAATTTAGGTGAGCTCAAAAATCACTGGTTCTCCCATCTCTAAGAGCATTTGGTCGTCTTCTTTCACAGGTTTTTTTAACGCGATATAGAAAAAGGGGATGCCTCGTACTATCCATACCAATGGCATGAGTTGCCTGCTGCCAAAACTACCAATCACACAGAGAAAAGTGTTGCGTAGTGTTGCTGGGGATGTGTGTCTGTATGCTATAAGAAACTATAGTGTGGGCTTCCTTGTAGCAGGTGATGACCATGTTAGTACCCAAGTAGTGAGGAGCTTAACCCTTTTCCAACTGAGCCTGTTCCATGGTATGCCAGAGAATGTTATCCTCCATGCAATTGTAATCATCTGGAGGGAGAGAGTGGGGCCATCCCACACAAAACTGTCATCCACACTTTGGGGGCAGTTCTGTAGAAAGGAGCCTATGCAGGCTTATATCATGAGCCTCTATAGATGTGGTCCTCCTCAATACATGGATGGCAGGGAGCAGAACTGATGGGTTTGGGATGACAGGGGCAGGACCAATTTTCATTAATACCACAGCCAATTATATTATGCAGTTTAGATTTATTTAACTTTTCACATTCTGTTGTTTGTCGAAAATGTTGTGTGCTTGCTTTTTGAAGATCACTGTAGTCCATCCCTGCAGGAAGAGGGCAGTTCTACCTCTGAGGCAGAGGCTGGGTCCCCAAGAGTGTTGCGACGTCAAGAAGCAGTCCAATGGGGCTACTTGGAGAAAGAGTGCTCAGTTGCAAAGGAGGACTTCTTGGGAGCAAAGCCTTCCTCCTGAGTAGGACTTTTGCCAGAGGGCCTGTAATGCACTGCAGCTGAGCTCTGGGTGGGGCTCAAAAAGCCTTCAGTTTTAGTTTAGCCAGTGCTAGAACAATACTGTCTATCAATGCCTGTGTCCTGTACCTTGCTTTTCTATGCTATTGACCCTTGGACTCCTGTTTGACTCTGCTTCTGTAATGTGTATGGTAATTTACCGCTTAACTGTGCTTTGACCTTTTCTTGTATCTTGATTGGACTGAAACCTTTATGCTTGACCGTTTGCCTGCTTTGTTTACTTGCCTTGTGGATATGCTCTAATGCTGAGTCTGATTCATCCATAGTAAGATATTATTTGGTAAAAGGAGGGGTTTCATTTCCACAGTGCCAGAGTATCTAGATTAAGTAGCTATCAGTGCAATCCTATACAGTTCTGCTCAGAAGTAAGTCCCATTCTACTCCTCTGTATGATTGTACAGAATTGCAGCCTAACAGTATAGTCTCATGCATGTTTACTCAAAAATAAGTCCCAGGGTGTTAGAAACAGAGGAAACTGCCTTATACTGCATCAGACCATTGGTCCATCTAGGGCAGCCTTGTCCGCACAGATTGGTAGCGGTTCTCCAGGTTTTCAGGCTGGGGACTGAACCTGGGACCTTCTGCATGCAAAAAAATGTCCTCTATGTCCCTTCCCCTCAATGGAGCTTACTCCTTGGAAAGTGTGCCATGTTTGCAAGCTAATTGTAAATTTCTGAAGCAATAGGGACTTCAGCTGGGGCTATTTTCTTCCATATGTAAGGAGTTGACAGTAACGTTCTCTTTTAATTAGAAAGTTGATGTGTTTGGCTTATTTATTGATGTGAATTCTCTTAATGGCAGTTTAAAGCTAGCTTGTCCTGCAGGAAAGAAAAGATGATCTATCATTCATCTTCAGCCATTGTAATGACCAAGTCTATAATCTAGTACCAGAACTGGAAGTGGCATAGTGCCCAGCTGCCTGTGGAAACTGGGGCTGAACCTCTATGCCTAACTCCATGCAGTGGGGTTGCGGAAAGGGGGAGGATCTTGGGAAGCTAGAGCCTTCTGCCCTGCATTATTTATTCAGAATAATAGTACCACCCCACCCATCCCTGCCTCAGGCAATAGAAAATGCAGTACTATTGTCTTGTATTCAAGCACAGTACATTAACCTCTGCACTGTTCCTTAAGTACAGTACAGCCACCTCTCCTTTCCCCGCCTTCTCTTGTCTTGTAGTAAAAGAAGCCCTGCTGCAGGCCTGTGTTTAGAGCCCTGTCAGGGAGCGACATATAGACTCCTTAGCACCTGTGTGGAGACTGAATCCCATTATCAAGGTTCAACAAACACGCAAGGACAATTGCTCTCATAACACTGGATACATAATTTAATGTACAATGTCTGTCATCTCAGGGTTGTTGAAATCAAAATATTTATGGTTGCCTTGTGATGAGGGTCACAGGTCCTCTCTCAAAATAAGCATTGTTTATGAGCATTATGGGAAGTAGTTTGGAGCTTTTGCTGAAGCTTAATTGTGGGTCACTGTTGGAGGTTAGGGAACTGAATATTGTTGCTTGCATTTCATAGCTGATGATTATATTTGGACTCTTCGATGGAGCTTTGTTATAATAGAAATATACAGAGATTCCAAGAGATGCAGTGCTCGGAATCATACTCATGTCAGGATGAGCCAGGATTCAAAGTAGGAGCCTGCTTGTCTGTCTGCACACTGCTGACCCCTTGTAGTGAGCCAGGCCAGGCCACAAAATGGAGGATAAAGGGGCATTATGTCCTTCCAGGTCCCTGCTTAACTCAGCTCTGAGGCAGATCATTGGTTCTTCCTGGCTTGACTATAAACCTGGCCCGTCCATCAGACAGAAAAGGCACAATTGCAGGGAGCTCACTTCCTCTCCCTGCCAAAATAAACACACTCTACTCCAACTGACAGTTGTCCTGCTGGGACCACTCAGAAATCCAGCCCTTTTGGGATTCGATAGCCTTTCTCTGTCTGCCGGGCTCGGCTTGCATTTGAGAGCCAAGCTGTGGGTTTTCCTCAAACTCTCAGAACTATTTCCATAATACTTCTTTGGATGTTGGACATAATTTGTGCAAATAGAAATTTGCAACCATCATCCCCCGGATTTGTGCAAATCTGCATAGTTTACACAAATTGCAGCTGTACTTTTGTACAAATCACACAGATTTGCACAAAATTCAGCAGTAATGTGTGTGTGTGTTTAAACAAACAAAAAAACATTGCAAGTCCGCTAATTGGCCTGATTTGCTGCAGACTGAGTCAGACCAGTTAGTGGAAAACAGCCAAAGTCCACAGGGTTGAACTGACAAAAAACTGCTGAACTCTGCCCCGAAATGGATTCCTCCAACATCCCTAGCTGAGATTGCTGTAGGAAGGGAATATAATACTCTAGCCCCATCCATTGGCCTGAGGAACAAGAATCTTGTTCAAGTAAGAACACCAGCAAAGGAAGGTCAGCTTGCCCAAAATGCATTTAAATGTCTGCTTTTAGCTCACCACCTTACTCTGGCCTTGAACTAACTGATCTCCCTCCTCTTCTTTCCCCTTTCTTTGCATGTCATTTTGGTTTGTAAGCCCGTTGGCAAAGCCTATCTTTCTTTTCTATTGATGTCAGCCACTTTGGGAGACAATAAGTATCAGAAAAGTGGGATACGAATGCAGTAAATAAAATAACAAATAAATCCAGGTCAGATTCAGGCCTTCCTCAGGTGTTTCTGCATTTATCGTGATTCTTGCTGTCTTCTAAATGGGCCTCTTGTCTCAGACCTAGCTTGTACCTAATTTGGACTGAGCTGTGCATGGATCTACTCCAGCATTTTATCCAAATGTAATTCCAGCCCTGCCTGGCTCTGTATTTCAACTCCCTAAGGACCACTGCTGACAATGGGTGACATAAGCAGCAGCAGCCATCTTGCAATTTCTTAAACCTGGCTGCTGGGACTGCCAGCGGTTCCTGCTCCATTTTCAGATGCTCCTTGAGATCAAAATGAAAATAACGTACAGAAAATTCTGAGAAACTGGAGGATTTGTGGACGTTTCCATCACATGTTGAAGAGGAAATCCACTCTTCAATTTAAATTTTAAAAATTAAACCGAAAATCATCTTGCCACCCAATGATGGCTTCAGGGTTTGAGGGCACTTGGGGAACGCCCCCCTTCCTTAGTGAGCCTATCTTCTGATCAGCATTGTCATCAGCTGCCATCACTCCTCCTCTCCTTTCTCATCATGGCTACCACTTGCTTGCCTGACAGCCAGAGAGCCAGTGAACAAGTAAACAGTTGCATCTACTGTTCCTCCTTCTCACCACCACTGTTCTTTGGGCCAGAATTAGAGACAGGCGAGCAAACAGGTTGCAATGATGAAGCGGAAGCGCAAGTCCCAGGCCTCTTGCCAGTGGGCCCCTGCTGGGGTGCGGGCCCTCGGCAGGTGCCCAACTATGCTTACCCTTGGTGCCAGCCCTATTGCCACTTGAGCACTGCAAGCAACCACAGAAGAGACATCAAAGAAACAGGCAACTGAATGTATTTCCTCTCTTGTGTGTGCACTTAGCTTGGGTGGGTCACTAGAAGGTCCCCTCTATAAGATTTCGCTTTGACGCCTGGTTGCCCGATTATGCGCATATACGGAGAAGCGCATTTACTCCGTCCTAATACCTATTCAAAAGAGGCGGCGAAGCGCATTATGGGCTATATGAAACGCGCTTTAAAGTTGTTTACATGCGGAGAATCGCATGTTTACATGGCCATAAGGCACTTTAAGCCCCACGGCAAATTAAAACTCACTATTTAAAGTGCATTCGATAATGCACATAAGCGGAGATAAAAAGTGCCTCAACCCCCCATTTGCACTCCGCTCTTGTAGAGGTAAAATGTGTAATGCACCTTGAAAGAGCTTTAAATCGCTCTTGTAGAGGCACCCTAAGAGAGGACAAATGGAACAGCTGAGTTTTAATTTAGAAGCCTTTCAAGAGTCCTCCCATGTGGCAGCTATTACATTGGCCCAAAATAAAAATTATTATAAACTTTAGAAATGACTTCAGAGTTCTTTTTATCTCACTGGCGTTTGCAGTCAGCAAGGTTATGACTTTTAATGCCCTTGTACATCTCTTCTCAGAGCTGTACAGGCTCTCTTTTAGATAAGGTCCCAGAGATCAGAGAAAGAGGGGGAGTCTACACAGTCCCTTGGAACATTTTAAATAGTATTTTAAAACGTTCCAAATAGGTGCGTTCTAAAACGTCTTAGGCCACATTACTGAGTACTCACGTTACAGGAGAAACAGTCTTCAGTCTTTAAAGTGGTGTGTGCGGTCACACACTGTTCTGCCCTGTCATTTTCACTTTTGTTTTTTCAATAAGTTTAGGGCAAGGCATTGTGGGGGTTGTAGTTCAGTCACCACTTCCTCCTTTGTTCCTCTGTCATACCCTAGCGAGTATAGGGCTAGGCATTGTGGGTGTTGTAGTTCACTCACCCACTTCCTCTTTCTTCCCCACCAATCAACTGCTAAGTATTTGGGAGCCGGTTAACGAAGTACTGCCCCCAGGAATCACAAACGGTAAGGAAGGACACATTATTTTACTTAAAACGATTTATTAAAAGTGAAACCGTTGTATATAACTGAAGGGAGTTTTTAAAAACCTCAGATATACAACATTATAGGGAGTGCGTCATGTGGCCCAAAGAGCTTTCATAACCCTTATAAAACGTCACAAACCTCGTATGTAGCTCGGCCCTATAACTGAAGTGAGTTTTAAAAAACCTCAGATATACAACATTATAGGGAGTGCGTCATGTGGCCCAAAGAGTTTTCATAACCCTTATAAAACGTTAAAAACCTAGCGTGTAGATCGTCCCAGAGAAACCTAGTTGGATGAAATGCTCCCTCCACCTTTTCCTTTACAAGGCTGCTCAGATAATCATTCATCTATTTCTTCTCCCAGGCAATAGGCTGAGAGCACACAACTTAGCTGGAGTTAAGGACTTTTTAGACTGACCAGTGCCTAGATGGGAGACCTCAAAGAAACTCTCTTCTTCCATTATGGAAGAAAAGTGGGCTAAAAATTGTTAATGCATATCCCATCTAATAAGGCACAGGCATATGAGAGATGCACGTCAGGAATTTTTAACCCAAAGTCATGGTGCACAGCAGATAGATTTGGATGTCAAGAAGCAGTAAGAATAATATTTGGGATCCCTCTCTAGAATGGGGAAATTAGTGATGAAAGAGAAGCCAGAGATTAGAATAATCGAGTATGCTTTCATGTGCAAAAATATGTTTTAAAATAGTGAAGGTAGCTATGCAGGCCTAAAGAGAACACTTGAAATCCATATTAAGGTAACAGCTTTATTAGGCCAACTTAAAGGCCACAATATCCTGTGCAAGCTTTTGGGTTTTCCAGAACTCTTCATCAGGCAAGACGGCAAAAGTAACGGCAGGTGGGCAAGGTTAGGTCTGTGAAAGCTTCTGGGGCCAGAGGATAGTGTGGGGAGAGAAAGTTACTTTTTTCCCTTTTTCCTATGAGAGTCTTTGAAACCACCAGTTAGATGTTTAGTTCTACATTACACAACTGCAATGTATGTTTAGAGTGCAAGCCTATACATGTTTAGACAGGAAAACCTTCTACAACTTCCAGCTGGCTGGGAATGCTGGGAATTGTAGTCCTTTTTCTGTCTGAACATGCATAGGATTGTGTCTTTAATGTCCTTTTACTCAGTATGATGTGGAGAGGATACTGGGCCGCCTTCCACAGCAATAGTGTCTAAGAGCCACATCCCCACCAAATAATGACCAATCTACGCAATGACTTTCTTTAACCCATCATGGGTTATCATGTTGACTGTCAGGTATTTTTTAATCCACAATGGCTTATTTGTCCAAAATAACTTTGATAACCCATGGTCTGCAATAAGGGTTGTTTAAACCATCATGGTTTATTGTGTTGTCTGGTGCTCCACGATGGCTTAAAGATTGGTTTAAAGATCACCTACAGAGTTGCATAGCAAGACTGGTCAAAATCACTGTCGCCGCTCTTCTCCAGCTGGCAGATCTCTGCTTAATAGCTTCAATGCAATTCTAAGCAAGCAGAAGAAGCCAAACAAGCCACTTTGCATGCTAACAAACAGCTTCCTTTTATTTCAATCAATCAAATATTTATTACGGTCATAAGACCAGCATACAAAGTGCACAGCATAATACATATACATATAACATACAGGTGTAATACTAAAATATAACCTTAATTACTTTGTTATTTTGCTGCTGGCTGGCAGTGGGGAGGGAACTAGGACTTTGGGGCTGTGGGATAGGAATAAGAGGCGAAGGAGTGGAGGTGCAAAGGGAAGGTGAAGGGGGGAGCAAAGGGAATGAAAGGGTAGCAAGCAGTTGTTTGCTCATTACTTTTCCATGAAAAGGGGAAATCATGCCATAGCTTATCCAGTATAGCATTTGGAGGTTCCCCATAAGGTCACATAGAGCCCCTTCTCCCCTTTTAGTGCACGCAGATGGAGATAAGAGTATGGCTTTGAAAACCAGCAATACAGGGGATGCTGGGATTTGGTTTCCAATTCAAAGGAAGCTGGGGTACCATCCAGCTGAGCAGGAGGACTGTAGAGGGAGGAGAGGTGAGGGTGGAGAAAGTAAGATATGCAAATAAATTCTCGCAATGGGGAACACATCAGAATGAATATACATCAGCACCTCTTCTGATTCAGTCTTGCTGCTGCTAATAACTAATAGCTCTTCTTCAGGTCTCATTTCTGGAAATGAAGCCTTGTTACATAAAAGCCTGATTGATATGAGCTTAAAGCAGGCAGGAAAGAAAAATGTTTGTCAAAAAAATTGACATCAGCGGTGTGAAAGAAAAGTATTTTTGTTTAAATCAGTGGGAGGTCATAAATGCCAGCAACGAAGATGGGGAAAGATGAAACTCATGCTTCAAGGTAGCTAAGAAGGATTGCTGGCATTTATGATTGTCATTCTAATTCTGCAACTTCAACAATCAAGCAAACTCCAACCATGGGCTTAAGTACAACCCTACCAAGAACATAAGAAGAGCCATGCTGAATCAGACCAAAGGTCTATCTGGTCCAGGATTTTGTTCACACAGTGGCCAACAAGCTGTCCACAGGAAATGAACAAGTAGGACATGAGTGCAACAGCACCTTCCTGCCCATTGATAGAAGGTTATCAATGGCTACTAGTCCTGATGGCTAAGTGAAACCTCTAGTATCAGAGGCAGTAAGCCTGTATACACTAATTGCTGGTGAACATGGGTGGGAGGGTGCTGTTGCACCATGTCCTGCTTGTGGGTCCCTGATCAACAGCTGGATGGCCACTGTGTGAACAGAGTGCTGGACTAGATGGACCCTTGGTCTGATCCAGCATGGTTCTTCTTAAGTTCCCCAGCAACTGGTGTACATAGGCTTACTGCCTCTGCTACGGTGGTAGCATATAGCCATCAGGACTAGTAGCCAATGCTAGTCTTCTCTTTCAAGAATTTGGATAACTCCCTTTTAAAGCCACCCAAGTTGGTGGCCATCACTACGTCTTGTGACAGCAAATTCCATAGTTGAACTATGCACTGTGTGAAGCAGTACTTCCATTCATCTCTCCTGGATTCAATCAAGAGTTAGCGTTTCATTCTGGCTGACTGGAACATGATAAATAGTTGGGGTGTGGAGGTCTGGGATGAAGTAAGAATTTTGTTCCAAACTCTAGGCTTGAATGCCAGGTGGCATTAATGCCCAGGAGTGCTTTTGCACAGCTGAGACTGGTACGGTAACTGTGCTAGTTGTTTGAGAAGTCTGATCTGGCCATGGTGACATACAGCTTAGAGCAGGGTGGGAAGAACATAGGTCTCCAGATGTTTTGGACTTCAACTCTCAGAAGCCTCTGCCAGCATGGCCAATGGTCAGGGATACTGGGACTTGGAGTCCAAAACATCTGGAGATCTATTTTCTGCAAGCCCTGCCTTAGAGCACTTTGCAATAGTTAGATGTAGCTATGTTGGCCTGCTTCAGAAAAGGGTTTGGAAAGTTCAGCTTGTCCAGAATACTGTGGACCAGCCAAATACAATAACTGATGGGGGGCAGTTACTATGAGCATGTGATTCCACAGAAAAAACAGGCTCACTGACTGCTGCTACATTTCTGGGCAGAATTCAAAGAGCTAGTTATGATGATCTCTAAAAGACTTGTGGTCGTGTTATTTGAAGGCTGCTGTCTCCTAGGTTTTAACATCTTCAGAAGAATCCCAATATCTTCCCGGGGTGTGGGGGGGGAGGGGAACGAGACCCTTCTCAGTTAGCCTTTCATCATCAAGTCAAGACCCACTTATTTAGATACCAAACTAATATGTTTTCTGAAGAAGGATTTCAATTGGGTGATGTTTGATTGTGTGCCTTTAAAACACTGTTGCTTTAGTTGAGGTGTGTGTGTTTTTCTAGTTGTTTGGAGTCTGTCTTTCTTATATTTGTTATGCCTGTAGTGAAACCTCCCCCCATTTGTCACTCAATTCACAAGCAGTGATTTGATGAGGGATTTTGCTGGAGGTCAAGAGAAGCAGGAGGGGATGGTGCTTTTTTACTGCTGCCTGCTGTAGCGCTGGAGGCTTCTCCCTCCCTCTCTCTCTCTCTCTCTTTCTTTCTCTCTCTCCACACTAGGGCTGTTAGTGATAGTGGCAGCAGCTGGAACAAAGTTCTAGTCTCCATGTCTCTCTTTCTCTGGCCTGTTTCGGACGACACTCTAATCAACGGGGGGGGGGGGGAAACAATCGTCCGTTGTGTTGCTCATAGGCAGCATTCAGACAACATTTTAGGCAATGGAGGAAGCATTCGGATGACACGATAGGCAACACAATGCACGATTATTCCCCCCACCCCCTGTTGATTAGCATGTCATCCAAAACAGGCCTCTCTCTCTCTCTCTCACACACACACACACACACACACACACTCTCTGAGAAAGACACTAGTGCTGGTGTCATTCCAGAAGGGATATATTTGGGGGCGTAAAAATGGCAGCTGGATCTCTACTCCAGCCATCACCACCAGCCACACTAACAGACTGGTGTTTTAAACAGAGAAAAGAAAAGAAAAGTTTCCACCTTCACAGCAGGGCAGCAGAATTTAAAGAGAAAAAAAATGGGTATGTTAAAATGTGTGTATGTTAAAATAATTTGACTGGTTTCAGGTAAATGCTAAGTGATTTCTCCCATCCTCCTGAAACCAGTCAAATTATTTTAACATGCACACACTCCTTCTGAAATTGCAGCCCCTATTTCAAGGGGGTAAACATGCTCTCCCCCCCAAAAAAAAATCATGCAAATCCGTGATTTGGGGAGGATCTTGCCTGAAATTTCTTGCACAAATGATCCAATTTGAATGATAGCAAAGGAGGTTAATAAGAGGCTGCTATCATTCTAAGGAGCACAGGAGCCTGGGCTGCTGCTTCCGGACTTTCTGCTGCCTTTTTCAGCATGACCATCTGCATTGTCTCAAGAGTCCCTGGTAACTGTAAAACATATAAGTTCTGCCAGTAAGCATCTCTGAACCCTCTCGTGATTGATGCCATGGTCTGGCCGAACCCTTAGCATGCCATTCTAGCTCTGTCCAAAACCACAGCGCCGTCAGAAGTGACACAGTTCTGCAACAAAAGCAGCTTCCAGCGTTCCAAGTGGGCATGTGAAACAGACAGCATTTCACAATCTCTGATGGCCTGGGGTTCTTGTGATTTGAGGCAATTTTAGTGAGATCTCTGAAGATTTGGCATTGAGGTTTCCAAGTGTTACCAAGCAGCTAATAATCAAGCCATAAATGTGCCTTCTTCTACCTCACAAACACTCAGCAAAATTGCACAGTTCTTGCTATCATCACCGATTTCGTTAGATACTAAGAGTCTCTCTGCTTCGTGCACCTGATCCTTCTGATGTGTATCAAACTTCACTATTGCATAGGTAGCCATTCTCCACCCACATCCCCTCTTGCACAGTGTGAAAAAAATCTAGGAGAGTCTGCTGTGTCCAGTTTATCCTCATGCCTTTCTCTGTCTAAGAGCATATCTACACATGAGTTTTTTGACGTTTTATAAGGGTTATGAAAACTCTTTGGGTCACATGACGCACTCCCTATAACGTTGTATACCTGAGGTTTTTTAAAACTCACTTCAGTTATATACAACGGTTTCACTTTTAATAAATAGTTTTAAGTAAAATAATGTGTTCTTCCTTACCGTTTGGGATTCATGGGGGCAGTGCTTCCTTTACTGGTGCCCAAATACTTAGCAGTTGATTGGTGGGGAAGAAAAAGGAAGTGGACCAGTGAACTACAACACCCACAATTCTTAGCCCTATACTCGCTAGGGAATGACAGAGGAACTAAGAAGGAAGTGTGTAACTGAACTACAACCCCCACAATGCCTTGCCCTAAATTCATTGAAAAACGAAAGAGAAAGAGACAGGGCAGAACAGAGTGTGACCGCACACACCGCTTTAAAGATGGAAGACTGTTCTCCTGTAACGTGAGTACTCAGTAATGTGGCCTAAGACGTTTTAGAACGCACCTATTTGGAACGTTTTAAAATACTTTTTGAAACGTTCCAAAGGACTGTGTGGATTCCCCCTAAATAGGCATAGGATTGCTCCCTTCATCTGCCTTTTGGCCACTAGGTGGAAACAGCAGGAACGTATCTTTCAAACTGGACCACTGGTATAAGGAATGTTCAATCTAATGTCTTTCACACCGGCCAGATCTACACCTTGTGTCAAATCACTACGAATGTGGAATAAAAAGCAAGAAATAACATTATGAAAGTGGTATATGGAATGTGGGTTGTGCCCCAACAGTTATAATACTGCTATGAAGAGGTAGGATAGATCTAGCCATTGTCTAGAAAGTGGGGTGGGAACATTGTGGCTCTTTGTGGACTCTCAAAGCACTGCATATTGTTCTCTGGTTGCTTCATTTCTCTACCAGCTTATTCTCCTAGCTGGAGCACAAATGGGCTCTCTGCTTCATTGTCGGTTTCCTTGTTCCAGCATATCACTGTTCAGCCACTTAATCGCATGGCTTTGGGACCCCTCTATGCCTCCCCTTGTCCTTGTACACCTGGGGTTCCTGTACCAGCCTCTTTCCCTTCTAGTGTCTCTAAAGGAGAATTGTCATTCCACCAAAGCCAGTGGAGGCTGGTGGCTCCGGTGTCAATGGGACTGTGAATCCACTCCAGATTTCAGTCAGAACTCTAAAGGAACTATCCAAGGTACTTCTGCACTGACATCAGAGCCACCAGCTTCCACTGAGGTTCAAAATAGGAGTGGAGGCACTTATTTAGCATCTTACCTTAATGTTGTCACTGAAGTTGGGAAGTAGTTGCAAAGGGGGGTCGGGGAGTTACACACTTGTGTGAAGAAAGGCACCAGAAAGGCTACAGTCTGGTTGGAATGGCCAGCATTGGCCTACCTTGCAGGACTGGGGCCTTGGAGTGGGAGGGGGAAGAATTCTGAGGAGAAATGTATAAGACTTCAAACTGCTGGTTCCCACCCAGCACCCACACCTGGCCCTCTCACGCTTATCTTGGGAGGCTCGAGCTTCAAGGTCAGGGTTAATTGGAAGTGAGCTGCAAGAGCTTCAGCTGTGGGAAACGGAGGTTCGCAGGGAGGGGGCTGGTGGCATGAGTGGGACGGTCAAGGATTGGTTTTGGTTGGTCACAGTACCAGCTAACCCAAAAAGGGATAAAGGGAATACCCACCAGGGGGAAGCCATCTTCTCCTGGGCAGGTGCGTGGAAGGAGGGATCCCTACTCAGCAAGGTGATGCTGGGGAATAGATAGATTTATTGCTTGCAGGTCTGGCGCATTCCAGGGAAAGACTTGTCACCCTTTGGGTGTGATTTAGAGTGGGTTAAACTGTTTTGTTGTTTTATTGTTGTACTGCTGCTAACTTCTACCTCAAACCTCATCCTACCCCCCCCCCCACTCCCCACAACACTTCCCTTTCTTTCCCAGCTTGCATTTTAATGGCTTATTGGACCGATTGAAGCCTTATGTAGTTAGACATTAGGATCTCAGTAAATTGCTTCAGTCAAATAACTTGTGTGGTTATTTCTAACATCTGGCTTGGGGCTACTTGGCCTTGGGATAGCAATCTCTCATTGTATTCCAGCACCACCTCCTACTGTCCAGCCACCCCCCTTTGTTTTTAAACAGGCATACAAATTATAGTCACTCCTGCCAGCCCTACTAAATTTTGCCTGTATTGATCACTTTGGGTTCTTGAGTCAAATGCTGGCAGGAGTTTCACAGCTAGGCATACCACAAGAATAATAATATTGGCAGAGCCTGTTATTTGATGAGCACGTTGATTTGGCTTGCTACCCTGTGCTTGGATGGAGCCGCTCTTATGACAAAAGCCGAGCGGTACAGTATTTGTCCTGGAATGGGATTGATATAGTCAGTCAGTCACATGAGAAGCTTGAATAATGTTCTCCTAATTTGATGATGATCCCACTCCTTCAGTCTAGGAGATGGTTAGGTCCTTGACCTGATGCTTTTATATATAAGTTTCCCGCAAGCAAACCCAACCTAAGAATATGCCTGATTTCCTTCCAAAGAGGGTGGTGGACATTCTAGGCTACTTAGCTAACAAGTGGAGCTGTTCTGCCAGTCTCATGAATCTGCACTTGGAAACACTTGCTTTGCTGCTGTTGGGGTTTTTTAGGGTGCAATCCTATGCATGTTTAGATAGAAAAAGTCCTACAACTCTCACCATTCCCCAGCCAGCCATGCAACAATCCATACCATGGGTTAGTAATGTTTGCGAACCAGGCCACTGTTTAAAATGCCATTGTTTTTAATATTCCTGAAATGGTGGAGCATTATTGTGAATGATCGAGTAGACTAATGCTATTTTCTTTCTTTTTAAGAGCTTTCCTACACAAGGCTGTTCATCCACTCTATCTATTTTCAGTTCGTCACATCACAGTGTTTCCTTTCCTGCTTTTCCACTACATAACCTCTAAGTGACACTGTGGTAGAGTGGAATTGTGTAATGACAGAAGTGGAAAAAGTGTTTTCTTTAGCTTTCACAAATAATACTGCATTTTCTGTGCTCTAAAAAAAACTCATCGAAAGTGCTGTTTAAAAACAGAAGAGAGGCTCATGATGTTGCCAGAAGAACCCATGAGCAACCATGAGTAGGGAATGACAAGCACACAATAAATGCTGCATGTAGAAAACCTCTATAATGGGCTGGGTGTTTAGAGGTGCAAGCCTGTACACACTTACCTGGGCTTGAAATTCTATTGAAGACAATGGTGATTTATTTCTGAGTAGATATGGGACTGTGCTGTATATGCATTTGCAGGTGAGCACAATGGGAGTTAGTGGAGCTGTTGCCAGGCTTGAGGGTTGTTTACTTTTACACAGAAGCACAGATTTGCACCATCCTGGCAGCTTGAAAAGGTGCCACTATTGCCGTAGCATTCACAACAGCCTCCTATGCAGCCTGTATATGAAACTGCCAGTTCACACAAAGACGGGAACCTCTGTCAGGTGCAGACCATCTCTCTGTCTAAATGTCCTCGCTGTTCAGATTTGGTGCATGAATAATATACTTAAGAAGACAATGGCCCTGCTTCGCACAACATGACTTGCTATTCTAGCTTAATTTGCCGGGGGGGGGGGGGTGGCTGTTGCATTGTATCTGACACCCACAGGAGCCCAGCTTGCTGTGCTTGTGAACCCATGTGGTAGGGGTTGTTTGTAGGTTAACAACCCTAAAAAAATTAATCATGGCTTGTTTTAGGGGTATTTTAGGATTGTCTAATTCTAAAACGACCCCTGCCAGTCTGCATAACACGACAAGCTACGGCAAGCTGGGCACATGCAAATGCCATGAAAAAATGGTGCCTGCAGGTACTTGGCAAGGCATGACTGCCCTGCGGGTATATTAACCCACAGTGGGCTGTCATGTCATGTAAACCAGATCACTGTCACTGATCATAATGTGATTCAAGACAGGAAGTAGCCCTTTAGGGAGAATTTAGGCCAGCAGTAGGTTTTTAGATGTAGGCTCCTGTAGTAGTTTCTTATCTTCTGATAAGAAATATGATGAATGAAAGTACAGGTTCGATGGCAGAATTCAGCATTTTTTCTTATGGGGGGTGGGGTTGAGTTAAATTAAGAGCTGTGTAATGGGGCATGTGCAAGAAAATAGCTGGGGTGGGGGAGACTGCATAAGATGGGTATGGTGGATAATTGCTCCAAGTAACTTTGCAGACAGAGGTATGGCGTCTGAGTACCTTTCTAGACAGAGGTATGGGAACAAGCCTTTTCGGTAACCCCCAGTTAGGGAATATGGAAGCCCCCAGAGATGTCCTAGTGCATAATCTTTTGGGCACCAGGCAAAGGCTTTTTTTATTCTCTCAGGCTTTTTAGTCCTCTGTATCTCTACAGTTGAGCAGTTCGTTTATTTGTTTTTGAGTAGCTTTATCTTTAGAGTTCCTCTGAGGCCTGCTTTTAATTGATTGTTTGTTGTGTTGTTTCTGTTTCTTAACATGGATTTTGGATTTAATCTTTGTTTTGATTGTATGTCACCCTGAGAGCTTTTAGCTTTAGGGTGACTAATACATTTTAGAAAGAAATTAAATAAATAAATAAATGATTTTTTAAAAAATCATTCTTTGTCTCCATGTTGTTCACACACACACACACACATATGCAAACACACACAGGGTGAGAGAAAGAGGTCGGTGGTTCTTACATTAATCCGTAACCGATTTTAGGATTTAGGGCATACTGCATGAAATCTCCATAGTTCCTCCAATGCCCCAAAACTATACCTATGAACTTGACCAGGTGAAACGTGTTGATGTTTTCCATGTTGCCCAATCAAGGGACACATAAATTGGGAAGATGGGATCATGAGAGAGCACAAAGTCCCATAGCCATCCCTACTTTACATGATAAGTAATGGGGCTTTGTGACAATATTGTATTTGTTCTTAAAGAAACAAGAAAAGAAAAATATTGTTTAAAGAAAAATACGGCAAATATACCATGGAGATCAGGGTGTTTCCTGGCTAACTTCTCCTTATACCTTGAAAAAACATGTGAAAATGTAATTAACTGCAATGGTCAAGTGTTCCCACATGCTGCCTAACCAGTATTGTTTTGAACAACTCCTAAGGACCAACCTGCCAGCTAAGTAAACCAACAAGCTTTCGTTGTGAATCAAGCCACTTAGCTCTTTAGTGCTAGCTGCAAATATCTTCTAAGCATCCTAACTTTGTCTATAATTAAAGATATGTTTTAACAATAACGAGCCTCAAGACAAGCAATTGCTGTGTGGGAGGATACTGAAAACAATTATTCGCCCAGCAAGCTTGTTTCTTTTTCTTGCTTTCTTGTTTTCTTTCCTTCTTTATTTCTTTTTACAGAACTCCTTCCTCTTGTGGGATACACAAAACTGAAGATTCTAAGAGCTACAACATTTACACCTAATAATTGTTTGGCCGTATGTTGCATAGGGGTACATGGAAAACACAAAAAAGAAATTGAATGCTTTAAGGAACTGCACATTTAGTGCAATCTTGGTACAGTCCGTTATGATAGAAATAAAGATGGTTTTGTTTTAATGGGATTGGTGGAATAGAACACATTAGGGATGTGCCTTTCCCCATGTCATATCTTCTACCCATAAGGATCAGAGTAGGGTGACCAGATAAAATCCAGATCAGGGCTCATGTAACTTTAACAACTGTAGAGAAAGGGAATTTCAGCCAGTGTCATTTGTATGCGATTAGTTCCTGGTGATATTCCCTCTTCATCACAACAGTTAAAGGTGCAGGCACTATACTAGAGTGACCATATACAAAAGAAGGCAGGGCCCCTGCAACTAACAGTTGTGATGAAGAGGGAATTTCATCAGGAACTAATTGCATACAAATGACACTGGCTGAAATTCCCTTTTCTCTACAACTGTTAAAGTTGCATGAGCCCTGACCTGGATTTTATCTGGTTAGCCTAGATCAGAGCCCTGACTCTGAGCCCTGATCCTCTGTGAAGTACATCAAAAGCCACCACAATAAAGACTATGCTCTTTCTGACTTGTGGAACCTTCCTACTTTAAACTCAGCATTCCCCTTCTTTTAGAGGTAAGCTTGCTAGTAAGTTATCTTTCCTGTTTTCCCCATTTGGAGATTACACTTGTTTAAATGTTTGTGTTTTCATTTGTGGCACAAAACCAATGCCCTGAAGGACTCAGTGAGTACACTCCCTGTTTCCTTTTATGTGGGATTGGGTTGACTACTCAAGACCAACCTTAGAAGTCTGGGTTGTGAAAGGCATGCAGCAGCCACCTGTCTGTGCACTCAAAATGGCTGCCAAAGGCCAGTAAGTCTGGCCTCCCACCCAAGGCATGCTGGGAGTTGTAGGCATAAGTGAGGTTTTTAATTAAATTCTTTAAAAATACTTAAAACCCCAAATTTTGTGTTTTCAAATTTTTCTGGTACATTGTACCAGTTAGAAACTTGAAAATTTCAAGTTTCTATCTCATCTGTAAGTGGGTAAACATTTCCGGACATACATGAAAACACACATACTTTCCGCTTTATGCATAGAGATGATGTTAACTTTTATTTTGCTGTTGATATATTGATATTTATTTTGTTAAGATTCTATAAAACTGCATTTTATAGAATCTTATTTCATTGTAATTGCCTTTAGTATGTGTATATATAAGTCAAGATTATTGTGTATGTTCTGTGGCTAAGAAATTGATGCAGTAAGGTTTGCCAGAAGGTAGAAAGTTTCTAAAACCACTAAAACAAAGCCATTTGAGAAGATCGTAGGAATAACATAGCTGGCTAATAATAGCAGCTCAGACTATAAATACCCAGACCCAACACTTAATACATTGTGAGTATTAAAAACTAACTTTAGCGGGTCTTACACCACTTTGGAAATTTCATAGTGCTTTCATCATGAGTCATTTATAGCAACTTTGTAGATACACACTGAAGAAATGTCATTCAATGCCAGTCCCTTCATGTGGCTCAAAAGGGCTACTTCTTTCTAGTGGCACTGCAAAAAGGCATCCATAAATCCCAAATTACAGACAGAGAGAGGATTATGTAGCCCTCTTTCTGTTCCCATAGGTAAAGCCATCCCTGCCAGACCAGTTTATAATTTTATAGTGAACCTTCATCTTTCAGAAACCCTTTATGTGGGAGAATAGGAAGCAGGGGCAATGCAACCTTATTCAATCGCATAAATGGTTTCTCTGGCAACTGGCATCAAATTGCCTTCCATTTCACACATGGCAATGAAAGTGTAAAAGCAGCTATATTTAGATTGTAGCTTGGCCATAGCTTGTGTGTTTCATTGCAGTAAATTTACATACATGGTGTCAGTTGGTGAGACAGTGAGGTGCTCTGGAGAGGACCCTAGATCTTCCATACCTCTCCTCTTGTGGAAGGTGAAAAGTGGGGAGGGGAGCACTACATCAACACAGGGTTAAGCATGGTTACACATTGATTTCAATGAGCTTAAGTGCATACAATTCTGGGTTGCTTGTGGCCCCTGCCTGGACAAATCCCCCAATAGCCCAATGAGTGAGCAATTGTAAATGTTCCATACGTTTCTATTCATTTTGCTTTAGCATTTCCTTGACTGTAATGATTTCCTAACATTTGGAAAATACATTGGCCAAATTAACCATGGACGTCTATCATTATTTGCTCCTCCATGACCCCTGTGTGCAGCATGCTTCAAGCAGCATGCTTCAAGATATTAAGCACAGCAGGAACAATTTCAAGGCAGGCACTTGGGAGATTTTTAGGTTCTATGTACTGCTATTACAGATTTTGACACAGAGAAAAATATAAGTAGATCTCAGGATGGTCAGTGCTAGGGTGAGAAGTTGGTAGGGAATCTTAAGTAAACTGCTCTGTAATGAATAGTAATAGTACTGTGGGTTGGATCCAGATTTAAGCTTGTAGAAGGGGACTTCCCTACAAGCTCCATCACACCAGCAATTTAGTGCACTCTCGCCATGCCTGCTGTGCGGATTTGCAGCATGGTACTCACATGATGCCGTCCCTGACCTTCTGACACCCTGCCTCTTCCCCAACCTTTCCTAGAATGCTAAAAGTCTGGATTATTTTCCCTAAGCGCATTTAATGTGCCCTAAGGCTCCGTGTAGTTTTAAAGGAACTGGGGGCTTGAATGAATTGCATCAGGTCCTGGCAGGGAAAAACAATCTCTCCAGCAGCCGGCTCCAAGCCTCAATATAAAACCCAAACCATACATCTCCTGAATCTCTGCAGAGACAGGATTGTACTCCCTCAAAGAGCCAGACTAAAGGGTCGTTCCATTTTTGTCCAGCAGAAAGGCAGTCTGGTTGAAGTACTCGTCTGACAGGAACTGACTGGAGGGAAAAAGAGAAGGGGAGGAGTGGAGTGGAGTGGAAGAGTAAAGGAATGAAAGAGCAGCTATTCAGGTGAAAGGGATCATAAGCTCGATGCACTTCTGCCTCAGAGGTAAAAAACACACAGAGGCAAACCGGAGGGGGGGATTAGGTGTGATGGAAGTCTACATCCTCCTTCCCACAGCAGCCCCTCCCCTGAAAATGCCTCATGAGAGTCAGGAGACCCTAGTGAATGGAGTGAGTTGTGGTGTGGGGGATGGCGGGGGTATCTCTCCCAAATTGGAGAGAGGGACACTCTGCAAGCAGAGTCCTTCCTCTTGTGAAAGGTCCCTTCCTTTTGGGGAAGGCAGATCATGGATCCAGCCCCACAGTTTTTCATAATTCCAATATTTTTGTTTCTTTCTTTTGCTTTCATGGTCTTGTTATAGAAATTGTATAGCCCAAAGGCAAAGGGATTGGATCCGACATTTCAATCAAACTCAGATTTGCGCCTTGTACATAGAACTCATCTCAAGGCCCCTGCCACAACTGCTGCCATGTTTCTATCAAAGTTTTTTTATATATGCCATGCTGGGAGATCCAGTTTTCAAGTAAAGGTGGTGTCATTGTGTTATCCCAAGTATACATGTCATGTCCACACTGTCCAGTTCTGGAGTTCACCATCTACACACTGTTCAGTTCAGAGCAAGGCAAGGTAGGCATCTGGAAGGCACCAGGTTGCCTAACCCTGGAATAACAACTTACATACTTCGGCTTTCAGAGTATAAAAGGAATTTTGTCAAGCATTTGCAGCAAATGTGCATTGACCCCTTAGAGTCATTGTGGCCTATTAGATAGGAACCAAAATCCATTAGAGAACTGAGGCCACTGATTTCATTGGTCTTAAGACATGCTTAATTCTGTTGGTTTGTAGCCAATGAGTTTTATTCTTATTTATAGGGGTGTGCACCGGATCAGGTCCGATCCACAATCCGGACCTGATCCGACCGACATCGGATAAAATTATCCGATTCTGATCCCCCACAGCTAGATTGTACGATCTCATCTGATCCAATCTGAAAGGACCCGATCCAGATTGGAAAAGATCGGAGGATCGGACCTCGGACCTCCTCCCCCTCTCAGTAGTATTGAAGCAGCTGGCGGCAGTGGATGGCAGCGAGGAGGCAGCAGGTAAGGAGAGCAAGTGGGAGGAGGAAGGTGGAGGTCCCCCGTTACCTGCCGGCATCCCGCGTTGCCATCTCCTGCTTCCATACTACTGATAAACAGGCCGCAAGGCCTGCTTATCAGCAGTACAGAAGCAGCGGACGGCAGTGCCGGATGCCAGCAGGTAAGGAGCACGAGTAGGGGGGAGGGGAGAGGTAGAGGGAGGGAGGTCCCCACTTACCTGCCAGGGCCGTCCACTTCTGTCCACTGGTCCCTTCTGCTGAGAAACAGGCTTCGCGGCCTGCCTCTCAGTAGCGCGTCAGGTGATGATGTCATCACCTGGCGCGCTACTGACAACTAGGCCTCGAAGCCTGTTTCTTAGTAGATTGGAACAGTGGACAGAAGCAGATGGAAGCGGGTGCCCCGGCAGGTAAGGCGCGCGAGTGGGGGAGAGGGACAGGGAGCAAGGGAGGGGAAGTTAGGTCCCCACTCACCCACCCCCATGTTTTCACCATAGGCTTGCATTGGGGGAAGCTTTCTTTCCCCCAATTTAAGCCTTTGGCGAAAACACCTAAAATGGCGTCCGATCTGAAAATCAGACATCTGATTTTCAGATCGGAATCGGCTCCGAACCGAACCGGGAAGCCTCTGATCCAATCCGAGGCACCGGTTCCGATTCCGATCCGATTGTGGGGGTCCATGCACACCCCTACTTATTTATTATTACATTTATATTCCACCTTTTTTTTCCTCTTGAAAGGAGCCCAAGATAGTTTACATGGTCATCATCCTTCTCTCTAGTTTATCCTCACAACAATCCTGTGAGGTAGGTTAGGCTGAGAGTCACCCAGTGAGTTTCATGGGCAAGTCGGGAATAGAACCCGGGTCTCCCGAATCCCAGTCCAAGGCTCAATCTACACAGCCGATTTAATGCTGGGGGAGAGCATATCGGGGTTGTTCATGAGATGTCACCACTCCTTAGGAATCCCACAGCTTCCCTCTCGAAGACGCAAATTTTCAGGCATCTGTTTTAATGCATTGTTTTTCATTAAACGCAGCTTGCAAGCAGTTCCACTGCAGTGTTCCATTCCCCTTTGTTAAATCCTGGGCATGCCTATTTCTTTGACATTGCTATGACCTGGCAGTGACCTGGTCAAGGGTTGAGGCCATCTCTTACTCCCCACCATTCCCTCCTTTTGGACACAGGTGTCTCCCTGCTTAGCACCACTTCCCATTCACAAGCATTTCCCCATTGAGAATTTGGAGCCCCTTTTTCCAGTTCAAAATCTTGTAAGCAGCGCTGTTTCAAGCTTTCAGAATGGCGTGTTTGCTGCTTTACCCCCACTGAGAATTCGGAACCTCTTTTTCCCATTCAAAAACTTGCAGTAGTGCTGTTTCAAGCCTTCAGAATAGTGCATTTCCACATAGACCTTACCCCTTTGCTCTGTCTCTTTACTCCCAGCATCTAGCCTTGCTATTTCTCTCCACCCAGTCCCGTTCCTCCCTATTTCTCTCTCTTCCCCATTCATAGCCTTCTTTCTCTGCCATCCTAGCTCCTAGCCTTGCTCTTTCTCTCCCACTCACCCCTTTATCTTCCTGTCTCTCTCCACTCCCAGTCTCTAGCCTTGCTATTTCTCTCCCTCCAACCTCTTTACCTTGCCATTTCTCCCCACACAAACCCCTCTTTTAACTAGCCAAGCCCCCACAGCAGAAATTATGGGACTAGCCACATCCTCCACGGGAGCCATCCTGTGGTGATGTTGATGGCAGTTTCTCTAATTTCCAAATGTGCCCACAGGTCCCAAAAAGTTGGGGATCCCTGACTTACAGCTGGATGCCAATTCTTCTTGACAATACTGCAGTAGCCCACTGCACTTTTGTGCCTACTGCTAGATGAGCGGTGGGACTGAAGAGAACAAGTTCTACCCTCACCCTATCCCTGCAATTCAAAAATGCTTTATAGGCTGCTGTAGCAATTATTATTTCTTCTTCTCTGAAAACAAAAAAGCCTTTCTTCTTCCATTTGCTTGGTATTAATTAGTTTAATTACTGCAATTCTGAACACTACTTACATGAATTGCCTTTTGTAGTGAACTTGAGGGAAAGATGGATCACACAAATCAAATGCTACTGAGGAACAGCAGAAGAAGAAGAAGAATAGGAAGAGTGAAGCAGAGAGTGGCTGGTCTTGCACCCTGGAGTTTGGGAGGAGGTACTGATGTGCTCTGTCTTAGGGCAGGGACCTGGGGGAGGGGGTCCCTCTTTTTCAGACAACCAAAATATATCCAGGTCTGCTAGTTCTGGATATATTTACTGGAGCTATGAAGCCAGTGTGGCGGTAATGTAGACAAGCTCCAAGTAGCTGCTTTGCAGTATTCTAGGGTGGCTACGTGTCCCACTGCTGCCCCGCCATTACTGCAAGGCAAGCCCAAACCAAAGGAGGGGACAAACCCAAGCTCAGACCAAGATTCAGCATTGCTCAGGTGTTACCGTCTGAGGCTGAGCCTGCCTCATTGCCAGAACTGAGATCCAGCATGCTTCCAGATAAGGCTTCTTACAGCCCCATCACCCTCTGTCGCAGAATTTCTAGGGTGGCTGTGTGTCCTCTTTTACAAAGGACAGCCCTCTACTTAAAGGACTGCCAGAGGACAGTCCTCTGTTTGAAGACATCCTCTCTTTGAAGGCCTGTCCTCTCCCATTTAAGTTTAAAGATAAAGAACCATAAGAACTTTTGCCAATCAACACTTAGCACCTGGACAGCAGACTGAGCAGGCAGGTACACAAGTCACTAGGTCACTGCCTTCTGCACTAGGCTATGACATAGTGTATTTCTGTTTAAATTATAATAATTATATCTAAATTTGCGTCTATACATTTAAATTAGCACATGCAAATGTTATGCAAAACAGTGTCCTCACTTGTCCTCTCTTTTTGGTGATGCATGTCTTCCTTGTTTGGGGATTCATAAGTGGCCTGCCTAACCTGGACAATGTCATTTTCCGCTCTTAGCCCTCCCATGTCTTCTCACCATGACTTCTGTCTTTTTTCTTACTGCGGAAAATACGTCATAGGTGCACAATACCTTCGGGAGCCCCCAGCCTGGAAGCACCTCCCCCAATCACTTCACATTGACAATGCTGTATCAGCCCTTCTTCTAACTCCTTAAACAGAAGGACTTAGAAGAAGGAATGATAGGAACATGAAAAACAGGGCAGGAGGTGAAATGCAGGCAGAACTGCCAATAACCTCTTATCTGTCTACCAAAGTCCTGCAGGCTCTTGCGCCCTCAACAACATCCTGACAGGCATCATGCTGCAAGTGAAGCTTTTGCCTTCACTTTACCTTCGCACCAGGAAATGTTTCACCGTGGGAAGAGTAGGGCCCATAAAATGTCAGAAAACATAGTTTTGCAACCCCTGCATTGAGCCAGGGTTTTCCCAAGTTAAGGGCTCTTTCAGTGGAAAGTTGAGAAGAGCACCATCCCACTCGGCCGGTCCCGTAGCCCAGAGTACCATTTCAGCTCCAGTAGTACTGCATTTCTATATGCACTTGAGCAGCGAAAGTGGTTTCAGACTATTGTCCCTCAAAGTATTTATCTCCACTGATGACTTAAAAGTGCAGGAGGAGAGTCCTTTCTCTCTCCTTCTCCCCGTTTTCAAACTCTATTTACTAAAATAAAAATTAGAGAAGCCATGAATGCAACTCTTCATTCCTCATTTGTATTGCCACCACTTAGAAAGAATAATACATTTTGTCATCTTGCTGTGACTATTCCCCCCCTCCCCACAAGCAGACCTTGTCATCGCTGGTGGGCATATATTCATAATGGAAATAAACAGATGCTATGCTGTTACAATGCAGGCTGGAAACACTCTTGGAAAGCCATTGAATGAATCTTTGACAAATTTGCTGCTAAAAATAAAAATGAATTCATAATTCCAAACTGAAGTTGGTTGAGTTCTCTCTCCCCCACTCCTCCACATACCTGCCTACTCATCCGCCTGCTCTGCTATAACCTTAATCTGAGGGAAATAATAGGAAATGGACGACAGTAGAGCAGATGGTTGGAAAACTAATTGTCAATTAACAGCACAGGAATTGCCATGATTTATCAAATATAATGGTCCATCCAATTTGTGGTTGGGGCTATCAGCAGCTGCTTTGGAGGGAATTACATGACTGGTCAATGCGAGGTTAGGAGCCTGACTCTCAAAGATATTGTGTTAACAGCTAGCTATACATTCGTTTATTTAGGTGCAGTGGCAACGTGGTAATGCACCCAGGAGTTGTGGGAACAAAATTTTAGAAGTAAGGAGGGGGGCAGAGAGGTGGTAAAAGGAGCAAACTGCCCTGGGGTCCCACAAGGCTAAGGGCCCCCAATATTCATATTGCCTTTCATATTGCACCCATTCAACATTTACCTTTGACATTCAAGGAAGTGGCTTACAGAGTCAAATGTTGAGAATGTTGCAACCTGATCTGCAAGTTACTGGAAGGGGACAGTGTTGCAGTTAGTTAATTCACGGAAATGTCAGACACAGCTAGCCTTACGATCCCTGTGATTTTGGTCTTTCCTCCCACCCTGATCTCCCCCATTGATGGGAGCTCTTGTGTTTGCTTTCTCACCCTTGCCTGTGTAATGGAATACAAAGTGGAATGAACAAACTCTTTAGAAACCCTACACTGTACCTGCATTTTACATGCAAGAATATTGTGAGTAAACTATTTTACCTTTTCTTCACTAAAAAAGGGGGTGTGGTGGTCTCCTTTGTTATCCTAAGATAGCCTTGTGTGCATGCGAGACTGGTAAACGCTCCTTCTACTCTGCCTTTTGTTTTTCTCTGCTAATTGCCTTTTTAACAAGAGGTATCATTACTAAATAATTCACATCATCAAATAGGGTTCAGGCTAACATATTCCCAGAATTCCCTGCTGGTGAGCTGGACTGCTGCAGTGTTTCCTTGGCTAGTGACTGTACTCTCCAGAATACTGTGATTGGTCACTTTGACTATGGCTTTGAATGACATATGTGCAAAACAGAAGAAGGGGGTGTTATTATCAACGATGAAATAAATGGATTGAATCCTGACTTAGTCATACTAGGAGTAGACCAATTGAAATCAATGGGATTTAAGTTAGTCATTACTAAGTCTGCACCCAAACATATATGTACAGTAATACAATAAGTATACTAGAAAGTAGATGGGTTTTTTTAATGTTGAAAGGACTCTTATTTATTTATTTATTTGTTTATTTGTTTATTTAAATTTCCAAGTCCTTCAAGTCAGAACAAAATGGATGAGAGCAGAGTGGATGTTTGGCCATGAGTTACATCTCCTGAGAAGCTGCTCTTACGACCTTTTTGTCAGCCAATACTGTTTCCTAAAAAACACACAAAGCAACCCTATTGTTGCTATGGCTGCCACTTATGGTGCAAGGTAGCAACTGTAGCAAAGTAAATATCTGTAAGGAGTGGGGGGAGAGTATGCCAAGCAAAGAGCAGACCATACTGCCTTTCCATGTTGAATTGAACTTTATTACAAACAAACATTAAATATTAGTGAGTGAATTGCGAATTTATTTGCTTGTCACCACCCACCACACAGCTGACATTCTGCCTCATTAGCTATTCTGTGACAGAGTTTCAGGAGAAAATTTCAGTTTGTGGAGGCACAGAAGCTCCCTTGCCAGGATTCCAGCTATTATATCTCTGTACAACCAAAATTACAGGAGGACTTTGTCCATTTTTGCTCCTCTGTGATTGGAAAGACTCTTCTGTCATGGATTCTCCACAAGGGCTGGCTAGAAGTACACCTGTGAAGGACAGTATTACGCATATAATTACGTCTCATGCATTAATTGTTTGTATACATATTATTGTATACGTCTGAATTAAGAATGGTTTTGCATTTTATTTACATGTTAAAAAAATGTTTTGAGTCACAGTTCCACAATGAAAGTACTCAGTGCGGCATATAAAGTCAATATAATGCAGATTTTCATTCAAGCACGCACACGCCACTTCTTCATCCCATATAGGGCCCAAAGATTCACAAATACAATAAAAACAATAGCATTAACCAAAAACAAAAAACTAACTTCCTAATAACAGCAGCATTATTTATTATTGATTCATGTCAGAGAAATGACCATGGCAAAGGAATCTATCTAGTATCGCATGTTCCGTCATTAGCCCTCTGCAAAAGAGAATTCTGCTTTATTGTCAGCATTTGTCATAATTGGTTGGTGCTCTGCTAATTATCTGCCCACACAATACAGATTTGGCTCTCAACTGAGGTGTGAATGTGTCGGTTTTTCATTTTAGTCTGCTTTCCTTGGTGACATCTTCGTAGTGAGAAGGCAGGCTTTTGTACACTTTTTAGAAAGAGGCATCTCTCAGAGCTAATGTCCATGTTTGTTTATTTACTTATTTGGAGGTTTTATGGGGCCTCAACTCATAGGCAGGCTTTGAGGCCTTGTTTTCCTGGATAATCCTGTCCGACAGTGGCCTTTGACCTCTACACACAAGGCACTTCTGTTTCTGTCTGTGCATACATTTAGCATGTGTGTGCTTGTGTTAACAGTGGACCCTAAAGGGTTCAACAGAGGTCAGTGCCCCTGTGAGCAAAACAAAGATGTATCAGGGGACGGTTCTTTTTCTGAGATGCTAAAAGTGAATATACACAACATTGCCGAAAGCCACATGGTAGATTTCCAGTGCCAGGAATCCAGCAGCAAGATCTGGCCTTCACATTTCAAGATAGTCTAAACTCTTGCTTTTCCAGAAAAAATAAAGAAAGAAAGAAAGAATTGATACAATCAGTTTTTTTTAATGAAGAAATGCCTAATTTCAAGCTTGGCACCAGGATGGTATTGTAAAGCCCCAGACAAGGGAACTGTGGAGTTTACCACAATTCTCCTCGCAGAGATGACTAAAAACATGCTAATAATCAGTCCTATGGGTGGGAACAGGCAATATTTTCATGACCCCAGTCAATTAAGGTCAGCGGTTACTGTAAATGAAAAGAGCTGCCTCCTTTTTTCCCCCTTGGGTTTTCTCAGGCCAGGGAACTCTGGGACTTCATCACATCCTCGGGGTTACTGTCCACACATGCTGGTATGCCTTCTGCTGGGGAGCAGAATGAATCACTGTATCAGGTATTACACAGCCCCAGGCAAAGGAAATTCTGACCTTCTAGACTTCATAGCTTTCAGTTCTCTTTGAGGCCCAACTGCATGTAGAAACTAAAAGGAGGGAAACATTTTACTTACTTACTATATTTATATATCACCCAATGATGACGCTTCCATGCATGCGGAGTGCCCATAAGTCCTCCTTTACTGAGGACAGTCTTTTATTTGAAGGTGTTCTCTGTTTGAAGGGCTGATCCAGTCCAAATCCAGTTTAAAGATAAAAGATAACCCTAAGCAGCGGGCTTGCATTGCCCATCTATAGTTAGCATCTGGAAAGCAGACTGACCAGGCACACAGATCATCTGGGCAGTCTCCCACACTATGTTGTAGTTTTTTGTATTTCTTTTGAAATTATAATAATTCTTTTTAAAAATTGCATGTATACATACAAATTAGCGTATACAAATTTTATGCAAATCTCTTTTGTCATTCTTGGTGATGCATGTCCTCTTTATTTCTTTTTCTTTCTTTTTTTCTTATTCTCCCCCCTCTTTTTTCTCTTTCTTTTTCTCTTCTTTTTCTTTTTCTTTGCATGCAAGTAAAAACAACCTGATGGGAACTTCTATTAAGGAAAAGCAACTTTGACATGGATTTATTTGGTTTCAATAAGATCTGTGTGTGCTTATGTAAGGCATGGATGTATGTAAGGCACTAGGCTTGATGGCTATATATTACCTTCAGTATCAGGGGCAGCATGCCTCTGTAGGTCAGTTGCTGGGGAGCATGAGCAGAAGGATGCTTGCACTCATGTCCTGCTGATGGGCTTCCCACTGGCAACAGTTTGGCCACTGTGGGAACAGAATGCTAGACTAGGTAGATCTTTGGTCTGCTCCAGCATGACACTTCTTATGTTCTGAAGTCCTCACTCCCCTGCTGCTTTTCTGCTACTTGTCTCCCTCCCTCTGTCTCTGAAGTCACTTTTCTCTCAATGGGGTTCCAGATGGATATCTATACAGGTAAATGTTTCTGAAAATCCATGGGGGAAAGGTAGTAAAAGGAAAGTTTAAGTAAACACACATGTGCTCCCCTAAAAGACCTCCCCCCTTAAAGTTGTTTTTTTTTTCTGAATGCAAGCAGCCATTTGGGCTTTGTGACCCCAGTTTCCACCCTTATTTGCCCAATCACTTGGGTTTATTCATATCCTAGGTCAATAAATGTGTTTCATAGAAGTCTATCATAGCAGATATTGCAGATATAAATATGCTCCAGTAAATGCCAACAAATCCAATGCAGGGGCAAAGAAAAAAGTGCTAAAGAAAGTGACAGACATACAGTATGGTAGGTTTAAACTTTTGTTGGTTTAAGATGGAATTTTCATTACCGTTCCCACAGATGCTCAGCCAAACTTTCAAGAGCCAACTGGAGCTGAATGCCTTACGGCATGTAAATGAATATCAAATATTCATTTAGCTGTCTGGAAAGAGATGAACTCTCTGGTGAGTTTATTCCAATAATCTAGGTAACATACCTTATACCCTTCTGCAGTTTCAAAACCGATAATAGTTTGACTTAGGTTTGATTTTAAGCACACTTGTTTTCATAAATTTCATTGAAATCCAGGAGATTTAGGAGAAATTGAGATTAAACTCTCAGTGGTTAATATTTTGCTGAAGCTATTTATCTCCATCCTCCAGCTGTTCAAGCATATCAGCATAGTACAAATATTGCTAAAATAACTACCCACACAAATGCAGAAATGAATTTCTCTCCTCCAATATTTCTGAATATCACAGCACAGCAGAAGATGGGATTATCCTGGAAACCAGGTTTTTCTTCTTCTCTTTCTTCTTCTTCCTTCATTGCCCAAGGCATGGTGAAAGTTTCAGAACCATTCCAACTTTTGACTTTGTAACATTTTGACATGGCAGCTTCTCAAATACTTTTCACAAATAGGAGCTGTCTTCTGCCAAGTCCCATGAATGCTTTGGCTGGCTTGTCCCCACTGGTCATTAACTTCTCACTCTTGCAAGAAACTGTGAGTGAAGGCTGGGACTGAATGTATTTCCTCTTGGCAAGGTGCCCTCAAATTCTGGCTATATTTTTGAGGGAAACAAATCCATTCCAGCTTGGCCAAGGGGCTGAGGTTACTGATAGGAAAGCAAGTCCTAAGGAAGGTGTGCAGAACCTTTTTCAGTCTGAGGGCAAAGTTGCATTTCAAAGAAGTTCTTGGGGCTCCCAGTACAATGGCACACCAGGCTGAAGGCAAATGGGGCAGGGGCAAACACATGCCAGAAGCCTCCCTCTCCATCCTTCGCATACAGAAAGCAGGCCAACGTCTGCTCTTTTCCAAACTAAGAGAAATCCTCCGAGGGCTTTTCTTTTGCTGCTCAGCGGCAAATTTGAGCAAGATTTCTCAGAATCATTTTCTGTAAAATGACACTATTCATACATCTCCATTAATGAAGTTTTTATTAATGTTACAGCTTCACTCTTTCCTTTTAAATGTTTTACCAGTCAATCTCTTTTTATACATTTGAAAGATCCATTTATGGAGTGGTGCATTTTGGCACAACATGGTAAACAGTAGGGGGAAAGAATACAAAGTTAAACTCTTAATTAGAAGAGGTTTGAAAGTCATTCTACCATAAAATGTCACTCCCTAAGGAAACTTACAGTATATAATGAAATCACTTTAAAAGAATAGGATTTAATGTAATGTACACAGGCCAATAATCAAGTCAATAATTTACCAACTAAGGTGGATTTAATTGATGGGCTGCAGTGATATAAATCTGCTTTTGAAAAAAGAGCCTTCCAAATTCATCATAATAATACAAAAGAAACTATGCCTGTGTAGCTTATTGTTTAAATAACAAATTAGAACTTGCATTTAAATGCTTAATTTGTGAGTTGCTTTTAAGATATTCTGACTGGGGAGAACATGCCCAAAGTGCCCCCACATTCTGAAGTGACGTAGGTGTCTCCAATAAATAAAAGCTTCTCAATGGCTGTGCCTTCCTCATGTTGAATTTCCCCAAAACTCCTCATCACACCATTAGCATGTTTCCACTAAAATGTTAAAAAGCCTCATTAGTTTATTGTTTGCCCCCACTTTGACTATTCAGGCCACTGAGGATGCCTTATAACTGCCCCTCCCCCATATATCTTTACCTGTGAATGACCAGAATAGGTAGGTAGAGTATACCTACCTATTCTGGTAGGTATACTCTAGGCCTAATGTTATGGGAGTGGAAAAGCACAAGAGGTGGAGTTCTGGTAGAATTTACACAATCATTAGTAGAGCAGACTAGCGCAACTAACACAAGCAACACTTAGCCTGATGAAGTTGTAATGAGTTGTGGAACTGCTTGGGCAATGGTTTGTGGAACAACTTGCAAGCAGAATCAAAGTGTGGTGCTTGTGCATGGATGAAAATGAAGTTTCTGTAAGTGGCAGAACTTTGGAATAGCAGAGTGATACCATTGGATACAAGCCCTAGTCTCCTGCTTCCTCAATTTACTCTGACCTTTCCTCCTTACTGCCTCTGGCATCTTGAACTGTCTCCCCAAATGTGGACAGACTTCAGGCTTGTAGGGTCTATTTGTTTCTTTATTAGGTTCTTTAGGACCACCAACCAAAGCCAGAAGCAAAATGGTGACTCGGGGAAGCACCAATTACTACCTTTACCCATAAGCAAAGGTCACCAGCACATCAGAAATTCTAACACAAAATGCCACAAAGATTTGGTCAAAGGCAACTGTGGTATGCATGCATTTTACACATTGAATTCCAGGCAGGTTGAAATCTAAAGTTACTAGATCTCAACAACAAAGATTTTCTTTGTCACATGCCCTAACTACTGACTAAAGTTGTACTGATTATGCTGCCACCAGCAGAGTGTCTGGACTCCTGGAAGTTCTGCTTGGCTAAAACAAAATAAATTAAAACAAAGGAGGGATTCCTTTCCCTCCTCCTTACTTCTTCTAGCATAAAACATAGCATCACAGGTATGTTCAGGCTGAAGAATCGAAAACAAAAATCCACACACAGCTTCATTTTTTTCATTAAAAGGATTTTAGAAACCGCAGTCGGCTTCATTAAAAGCCATAAATATGACTGAGAAAATTATTTCTGTTTCATGAATTCTAAGTGCAAATTGAAATCACTCCTCTATTCCTAAATTTACCTGCTCCCTCAACATTAACATTAAGAGCAGGCCCTTTTACCTTGTGTTTAAAGGGGGTTTCCCATATAAATCATGACCATAGATTGTGGGTTTTTTGGGGGTGGGGTGTAGCCATACACCAGCATCTCTCTTCTCTGGGTGTCTGTATCCAAGGGCATCCAAAGAAAGCACACAGAGTTTCTCTCTCTCTCTCTCTTTCTCTCTCTCACACACACTCTCTCTCTCTCACACACACAATTTCTCCCTGCTATTTAACTCTTATCTGAACTCCAACTACATTTCTCTGGAAACTTCTAACAGATTCTTTTCAAGGCACCTCTGCACTGCGGTCTGCCATTGCGGAGATGCAATGTTAGGTGACTGAGGAGAAGACCTTCTCAGCTGTGCCATGTTGCCTAGGGAAGCGTGTACCATAGTCCTCTATCTGAAGGTGCCCTCAATTTGAAGGGCTTTCTGGTCCAAGACTTGGATCCCACAGTATCGTACTGCCCATAGAATCGAAACCCCTGGTGAAATAGATTTCCCCTCCCCACTGCAGCCTCTGACAAACACACCCAAATCTGTTTCTGAAGGTTTGGGGACCCATTTGGAAGGCACTTTGGGGGCTCCAGGAGGAGAAGAAAGGAGAGCATGGTGGAGTTCCATTGTGGAAGACTGCTCACGTGACAGTGGATTTAAACCCAAGTCCAGTTTAAAGATAAAAAACCATCAGAAAGAAATGCTCAGCCTTGACATTCCCCGTTGACATCACTTGGACAGCAGACTGAGCAGGACACAGCGGGCTGAGATACATTATATTTCTAAATTATAGTATTTTTCCTAAATTTGCATCTCTGTATATCAATTAGCATATGGATTTTTATTGCAAACCTGTATCCACTTTTTGGTGAAACATAAGTGGCCACTATAGTCTAGCCAATGAAATGGTCTTCCCAGGGAGGCTTACCTAGCTCCTGCTTTGATGTCCAGGTAAATATCTTTGTATTTTCCCCAGGCTTTTAAATTTCTGGTGTGATTGGCTCAATGCTGCTATTTTACCTGTTTTATGATACTATTGTTTTCTTTCTTTGGTTTAATCTTGTAAGCCACCCTGGAAAGATTTATACTGAAGGATGGCATATAAAAACATTCATATAAATAAATTCACCTCATTGAATGTGTGAAGATGATCCAGAAAATGCATGTAAAACGCATGGAGAACTTAAAAAATATTCTTTAATTTATTTATTTGATTGATTTATAATTACTTATACACTGCTAGATCATAAGATCTCTAAGAGGTTTACATAAAAATACAAAAAACACAAAAAAACCACGAAAACAAATACATTTAAAATGTTACAAACAGTAAAACAGAGCAGGCAATTATAAGCCAGAGAAAGCCTGAGTAAACTGATAAGTCTTTATAAATTTTAAGGCTGCAGTCCTAAGGCCACATTCTGGTACGTAAGTCTCCATTAAAATCAGCTTCCCAGTCAGCATAGTTTGGATCAGTCTGTTATTAAATTCTTCTGCTTATTCCAAGGACCAGTGATTATAAAAGGCAAGTGTGTAATCATTTGTTCTCCTTTATGTAGATTACTAAATCATCATTCTTTGTTGCCTCAAATTTTAGCCTTTCTTGTTGACTTTGTCATTCCTATCACCTTCTGACTTTCCATCTCTGTTTATAATTTACTTTTTGCTTTCCCCTAATTAGTATTATTCTCCCTTCTTTGCAGAAGTATGTTATTGAACTACAAGATTCAACAGAAGCAGTGGTTGCATTCACATATAACATTAAGCCAGGATTGCTGTTTTATCCTGGTTTCCTGTGAATGGGAAGCTTGCTGGTGCTGGTACTAATGACATTGCACTAGCATAAACCAATGCTTGCACGATGTAACCAGTGCTTGCTAGGGCAATCGGGAAAAAGTGTCAAATTGCCTCTGAATTTTAGCACTGTTTTTTCCCCATATTCAACACCACAGCACCCCATGGGTGAATTAACCCATGGTGGCTTACTGTGATGTGCAAACAAACTCTTTCTCACACACTCACACTCTCTTTCTCTCTCTTTCTCTCTCACACACACACACTTTTTGCTTGGCTGCATATTCAATGCTATCAGAAATTGAGCATCATTTTAAAATTAACACCCACGAACTGTTACAATGTGTGGGAACTGAAGAGGGAATGGAACTAAAAAGAAGTCTAAAAACTGCTAAGTAATGACTCACTTCATGCCCTATCCACCAAAGGAATGTCAGGTTTCAACATTATGTCAAAGAAGAGATTGCTTAATTTTTTTGTGGGGGATGGGAGAATGCAGATTAGTCTGATGTAAAACCCTTGGGTCCTAAACTAGTTGAACTTCAGTCACCAATGAATTATTAGAGGAGATATTTTATTGCTAGAGGGAAATCTGCAGGCATCTAACAAGCACCTGAAGAAGGCCTTTAATAGGACACAGGCCAAAACATGTTGGACTTCATACAAATAAATCCTTTTGCATCCTGAGGACCTGTTTCTCTCCTTTTTTATTTGACTTGGATGCTTTCCTCCTTTTGGTTCTAGATAACAACTTAACAACAAACCATGGTTTGAAAGTTTGGATTGTTTCTCCCTCAACCACCCAGAATTCCTCAACCCAGGAACAAGTGGAAGCGGGTGAGTGGGCAGGAGCCAACATGCTTACTCACTCCTGTGTACTCAAAAGCAATCCATGCTTAACAAATCATGGGTTGTTTCATCATGCAAATAATACCTTTTATCACTACACACTGACCCAACAATGCCTGAACAATTGGTGACTCACAAAGCTGAATGCATCCCTCCTGCCATACACTGTGGCTTACTATACCTAGCTGGTGGGCTATATTTCGCTTATTGGAGTGTGTTTTTCCTCCCCTTGTGAGAACAGCTGGAGGTGATGGTTGGGAGATGAGAATACAATAGCACATGTATCCAGTGGTACTAGATGTGGAGTAGAAATGGCATTGGTTAATGTGGTGCATAAATTATAACCAATGCCTGATATTCTCTCTAGCCTCATTGGCTGTTAATTTTGCATTTTTAGGCTTACTAATTGATTAATATTTTGTTGGATCTTATTGGAATTTTTGCAGACTCCCATTTCAGTGGGGCAGTCAAAACTAGTTAGAACCCTAAAGCAGCTATCCAGCGTGCTGAGCTCTATTCCCAAAAGAGGTCAGCACTGCAGATGGCTCCTTCAGCACCTCGGATAGCTCCTTCAGAGCTCCCACGCTGGATATGTCTAAACTGGGTATTTCCTGGCCTGTTGGAAGATATAATTGTTTAATTGGTTTTTATTGATTGTTCTTGGATTCAGTTATATTTTGAAGAATGATTTAATGGCTTGTTAATATTGAGAGCTCCCCTTCCCAGCCCCCAACTCATATTATGAATTATTTATTACAGTTCTATACATTTAGATATTGTGGCTTGGTTGTTGATGTGATACTTTCACTTCTTTACTTGAAAGGCAACATGAGTCCTCTGCATTTGACCAAATCTTGTGGATAATAAATGTGTAGCGGGAGGGATTGAGACCAGTTTATGCATTCTATTGGCCTGACTTTCGGCTATGCAATTTGGCTGTTTCCTTTTCTAGTAGACGGCACAATACTGCTGGGCTGGGGGCCTCTGTGAAGGATTGCCTGGTGACTATTTATTGCCCACTGCAAGGCAGTGTTTTGAGGCCAGTGTCCCAAAAGAGTCTACTGAATAGGTAAAACCACCTCTGAACATACTGTAGCCTATGAAAGAGCTGTAAGTGGTGATGATTTACTGTCATGGGTGCTGGGCTTATAGACCTAATTTGTGAGGTCCTTTGCCCCATGAAAAGGATGGGAATGTGCATGAATCAAACTCATACGTATATGGCTATATGTTCAGCACTTCTGAGTCTCATGTAATTTCCTACATGCTATGGAGGCTTTGCATGCTTGCTCTTCTATTACACATACTGGATCCTTGGCCGGATGAGGTATATGATCCAGCCCTGAGTAGAAAACAGAGATGGACAAATCTGTCAATTTTGGTTTCTCTCAGTTTCTCATTTTCCCAGTCTGAAGTTCGGTTTGTTCTGAACATTGAGGTTTTTTTAAAAAAAAAAAAAGTTGGCATGAAAATTCATATGCATTTTTGTGTTCATTTCTCCTAAGGCTTGCATTTTTGTGTGCAATTTTGCCCAGTATACATGCTTTTGCAAGCAATTTTCCTAATATGATGCCTCTTTGAACATTCTTTTTCCTAATATACCAATTTTTGTGTGCACATCTCTCTAATATATGCAGTTTCAAGGGGAGAACTCCATTGCAAAATGTGGAGAAGTGCAACTTTCGAAGGATAACGTTTTGCGAACTGCCCAGAGAGCTTTGGCTATTGGATGATATAGAAATACAATAAATAAATAAATAAATAAATAAATAAATATTAACTGAGTTTCAGTTCATGTATTGGTCCTAAAGTGTGAAATTAAATCACATTAAAATGCCAACCAAATGAATTTCTCCCCCCTCTCTAGTAGAAGATTCTGTTTCTTCTTACTATTCACTATATTGAAGCATCTTTTCTTTTTTATTATTGAGGTATGGAGAAACATTGTGTGTGTGTGTGTGTGTGTGTGTGAGTGAGTGGGTGGGTGGGTGGGTGGGTGTTTATATGGCAGAGATAACAATGCATTACCACCATTGATTTTATTTTATAAAGCTGCATCAAGATTAAAGCCACCCCTGCAATATGATTGGATTTATCAGAGCTTGTATATTTTTGCCATGACTTGTTCTCCAAACAGCTACAGGCAAAATGCCTCCTTAAATGTTACAATACCCATCTGGGTTGTTGCAGCAATTGCCTCCAGTCAGGAAATGGCGGGTGTTGAATGCCACAGTTGAGACATATAATGCCACTATACCAATATAGAGTAGCAGCCTGGGTAAATACTTCGACACGTTCACCAGGTCGCCTACTCTGTAATGAAAGCAAAATAATAATTTGGATTAAAAGCCAGATGTCCTTCTGGTTCATACAGAGGATTCTGGGCTGCTGTGAGAACAAAACATTATAGGCAGGCAAAACTGGATCTAGGAGGATTAAATCAGTTATAAGAAGCAATAGCAGATTAATCAAATGATTATAATGTGCTTTCCCAAGAGAGAGTCATGGGGGCAATCCAGTTAAGAGGCTGTAGCATAAGGGAGAGACTTGTCAGTTTGATTTTTTTACATGTAAGTTCCATGAATACAAAATAGCTTGTTTTTCAGAAGAAAATAGCTCCGTTTTTTAAAACCCCATCACAACCACTTATATCCTTTCATAGGGCAGGGAACCAGAGGTTGGGAAAGGTGATTTTATATATATATATATATATATATATATACATATTAGATAGATGGAGCCCGTTCCAAGTAACAACCGGATTTTATATTTTCAAAAATGGGGCATCAACCATTGTTTGTTTGTCTCTCTGTCCCAGCAGTCCCAGATGCAACCTGAAACCATCACATTACCCAGTTTGAATGCCTGCAACCCCCTCCTCCCACAATTCATCTTAAGATTCTGATCATGCAAACTTCATGACTTCAACATTAAGCCAGCCTTTTCTTAATGCCCCTTGCTTTTTGTAACTTATTGCCTGACCTTACAAGAGATCTGGAGATCTTGACAACTTGCACATTTTTGTGACCTTGAATTGGCCTAATATAGAGTTAAACTACACATTATGTTGATTGCACAGCATGTAGGTTTTCCTTTTACTCTGGAGTAAGTGTGCATGGTCCCAGTTCAGAAAAGGGGCACCAGGAGGGGAGAATTATCCCACACAGACATGCACACACTGGCTCAATTTGGACGACACAATAAACAACTGGTGTGGGGGAAACAATCGTCAGTTGTTTTGACTATCGTGTCGTCCGAATGCTGCCACAGTCAACTCAGCGCTGATCCTAATCCACACCACAGTTGATTATTTATTACCATGTTGTGTGGGGAGTACCCCCTAGTTGAAAAATTGTAAAGTTGATTATTACCCCACCATTGACTATCGTGTTGTCCGAATTGAGCCACTCACTCTCTCTCTCTCTCTCTCTCTCTCTCACACACACACACACACACAATGGCTCAATTCAGACGACACGCTGAGCCTCGGTTGTTGACTCACCTACTGACAGTTGTTGAGAAAGGCGGTGATCTACAGACAACACGCTGCAGCAGGAGCTGCAAGGAATTGGCTACCACCCCAGTTGCAGATCGCCAACTCGGCTCTGACGGACAGCTTGGCCACCATTTTCCCTGCCTACCGAACTCCCTTAGTCCTCCAGCAGGCATGCCAGAAGGCATTGCAGCCGAAAACCATGGGCGCCGCCACTGAAGCGGATGCAGGACACGCCTCCCAAACCCTATTGGCTGCTTCAGTCAGTCGGTGGAACTCAGCAGCCGCGGGCAAAGAGGCAGCCAGGAGATACGGCAGCACCAATACAACAGTCGCACCCAGCATTGCACCCGAAACGTTGGCACCTACGCCCCAGGGAGCCACCCCTGCCCACCCTATACGGGAGACCTGGCAGCTGCGAAGTCCACTCACCTCCCCCAGGCCCCAGCCCAGCCAACCGCACACACAGGAAAGAAGGCGAGAGTGGGGTGCTTTAGAAAGCTTTATTCAGCAGGGAGAGCATACATGGACAAGAAGGCACATGGCCACCACTAAGCCAGGGCAGAGCCCACGGAAAGGACAGCTGGAAGGCAAAGCGGTGAAGAGGGGACGGCCGAGGCCACGCCCCCAGGGAACCAAGCACAGAACATGCCAAGGGGAGGAGGTGGAGAGTGGCGGCATGCCAGGGAGGGATGCCAGTCCAGAGATAGAACTCCACAGCCGATGCTCACACGGGGTGGGGGTAGCGCAGCCATATGCAGACACTGATGCTTTCATGCACCCGGGACGCCTCCACACAGGCGTGGCGCTCCCCAATGGGATTCTCGGGCCCCGGCAAAGGCTCAATGTCCCTCCTGTCCACAGGGATGGCATCGGCGTCCTTGCCCACCTGGGGGAGGTCAGGGTGCTCGGCGAGTAACACGTCCCCACGGGACTCGCAGATGTTGTGCAGGATACAGCAGCACACCATCACGTCCGGAATGATGTCGGCCTGCAAGTCCAACAAGCTGAACAGGGAGCACCAGCGCTCCTTCAGATGCCCAAAGGCACGCTCCACGGACAGGCGGGCACGGCAATGGTAGTAGTTGTATTTACGCTGCACGTTGGTGCGCGGGTAGCGGTATGGGGCCATCAACCACGGCTGCAGGGTGAACGCCTGGTCGGCCAGGAGGAGTGGACCCACCACACTCCCGCACACGGAAGCGGGGCCAGACTTCAGGAAGCGCCCCGATGCCAGCTTGGCAGCCAGGGGGGAGTTCCAGAAGACAGCTGTGTCATGGCTCCGCCCAGATACGCCTGCATAGACATCAAGGAAGCGGCCCTTGGCATCTACCACCGCCTGCAGAACCATGCTGTAGAAATGCTTACGGTTGTAGTACTCGTCACCACAGGTGGGAGGGATGCGCACGTGGGTAGAGTCCAGTGCCCCCACCGCCCGTGGGAAGCCCAGGGCATGGAAACCACGCATGTTCTCCTTCTCATTCCCCACCCGGATGACGTCGGCCAAGTATAGCTCGTTCAGCATGCTCACAGTCTCACGGAAGATCTCGCACACGGTAGACACGCCCACTCTGAAGATGGTTGACAGCGGCAAGTAGTCCACGTTGAACGCCAGCTTGTAGAGCGTGAGGCTGAGCCGACGGGACACTGGAATACTTCTGCGCATATTTGTACATTCCCGCTGCAGGACAGGTGTCACCTCGGCCACCAACACCTTGAAAGTCGCGCAAGACATGCAGAAGCTGCCATGGAAGCGCTCGTCGTCCCAATCCTCCAAGTCCTGCATCTCATTCCACATGGCATCCGTCTGGGGGAGCACCCAGCGACGGACGGTCTCACACTCGGCGAGAAGCTTGGCCGACGTCAAGAGGGGGGGAGCGCAATGAAGGGCTTCCTCGGCCGTGCCTTTGGCTAGCTTCTCCACAATCATTGGGGGTGCCCCACGGGGATGAACCAGGGGCAGGATGGCAGCCCGGAGACAAGGCATGCCTCCATTGCTCCGAGGGGCCAGTGAAAGGACTCCGTCCTGAACACTGGCTTCGCGGGCATGGCCCCACTCATCCGCCTCAGCCTGGTTGGCATCGCCATGGTTCTGTGTGGCCGCCTGGATCGCTCCTTGCAAACAGGCCATTGCGAGCTCCCTCTGGGACATAGTCGCCAATGCCGGATGGGCCACAGGGGGTGGCCGCCAGGACGGGAGGAGCGGTGGGCATGACGGAGCAGGAGGGCAGAGGGAGGTGGAGCAAGGATGGGAACGTGGGACTGCCAACTACAGGTGCGTGGGAATGGGAGGGCAGGAGGATTTGTTTAGGCTGAAGCGCACCTGCTAGATAGAGGGGAGTGACAGGAAGCGGCCAGAGTGGGGCGTGCGAGGGGGGATCGGCACAGCAGGCCGAGTCTACTCTACGGCTGGGGGGGATGGGTGTGAGCCTCCATGCTGGCAGACAGGCTTACGGCTGGCCATTGATCGGATGCCCACGACGCCAGACGCTTCGTTCCAGGTGTCTTAAGTGACGTATGACTTCTCCCAGGGCCACCTCCAGAGCATGGAGACACCGTGCCTTTTGGGACCTACGCCTTCTGTGGATGGCACGGCGGAGGGAGCGCAGTTTCCCTGGGGGATGAGAACAGAAGGGGGGAGAGGAGGGGGGACTGCCATCAACAACACGGAGGCCACAGCAACATCAATGCATCCCGCCCAGCAGCCCTGCTCGGTGCCCGTGGGACCTGTAGGGTGCTGCCATCGCGACTGGATCTGGCTGCAATGGGGGGAGATAGGGCCAGGGACGAGAGGCATCCAGCGTGTGCAACAATGTTGCATAGGGATGCTGATGGACATAGCCTTGAGCGTCTAGACTGGGCCGAGGGAGGTGGCGGCCAGAGGGGGCCTTATCGCGTATAGGGGTGGGGGCGAACCTACAACTGCATTCCCCTATGGTCCCATGGCGGATGAATATAGGGACCTGTAGGACGACTGTGCCTTAGGCCATGTCGCCCTGGAAGGGCCTTTCTGCCCCCTCCTCGTCCTCCTCCTCCCCTGCTTCATCGGAGTCTGGTGGGATGTCGCGGCCCCTCTTTGGGCAGCCGCCTATGCTCCGCTGCTCCTGCCCTCCGGCCACCCCCCCCCCCGCCTTCCCTGAGGCGCCTGCTGCTGCCAACGCTGAATGTGGGGCCCGGTACAGTGCGGCCATTGATGGGGGCAAATACTGCTGCGGTGGCGCCATGTATCCATACGGCCCCATGTAGGCACCCCGGAATGATTGGGCCAGCTCCCTGAGCACCTCGGTTTGGCGGTCGATGGCTGCTATGCGTTCACGCATGCCTCAGTCGATGATGGCATCGGTGGCCGACATGGCCTCGGTCATCCCGGTGACATGGCACTCAAGACCTATATGCACATCCCTCCCCGCCTCCCATATGGCTTGGGCACACTCCTCCATGGCTTGACTGGCTGTGCACGTAGCCCACACGGTGAGGATGTGCTCCTTGGTGCGCCTAGCCTCCTCCTCGGCTGCCATGTGTGTGAACAGGTCGTGGATGCGTTCTCCTGCTGTCTCCGTGACCGTGACCAACTCCCTCGCCACCTGCAGCCAGTCTGCCCTGCGCCTGTTGTGCATTCAGACACACCTCTGTGCATTGGTCAGGGGACGGGCTTCTTTGGCCGTGGCTGCACTGTGCTCAGCTGTGGGCAGCGGCGGCGGCTCCTCCTCTAGGGGGGCAGCTCCCTCCATCGGCTCGTCCTCTGGCTGTGGAGGCCCCTCGATCTGCGCCTCTAGCAAGGCCTCCCCAGCCTCGAGCTCACCATCCGACGGCGCCTCCTCCTCCAGAGCCGCCATCTCCATATAGGTTTCATCAGTGGCCTGCGTGTCGATGTCCAGCAGCTCTTCCTTGGACGGTGACAGCTCTGGCTCCAGCACGTCGCCCACCTGTTGTTCCACGAGCTGCTCCATTTCGACCTGGTCCTCCTGTGACACCGGCCCCAACTCCATCACGGCATCCAAGATGCTGCTAGTGAAACCCTGCACCATAGCTGCATGTGTCGAAGACCCCAGCCACGTACGGGGTGCCGGCACTGGCCATGGCGCCCGACCTGCGCTGACTGCGGGTGTTTTCCTTGAGCGCGATGGCCCTGGCTCATCATCCTCCTGCTGGGTCTCTGGCACCAGGGGCTCAGGTGAACGGTCCTCGACCTGCATGTCTGCACGGATGAGGCGTATAAAGGCCGTGGGGCGGCTGCTGCTGGAAGAGGCCAGCATCGGGGAGATGCTCCTTAAGGTGCTGGCTGTCCTGGACGGCATGGGTGGCATCTTCGCCAGCAACAAAGGGCTTTTGGATGGCGCAGGATGGCTCATCAGCTTCGCCTTGGCAGGATATGCTATGGCTGTTGCCTTCAGGACCTTCTTGGGGGGAGGGGGGGCTGCCGCCGGAGCCTTCTTGGGGGGAGGGGGGCTGCCGCCGGAGCCTTCTTGGGGGGAGGGGGGCTGCCGCCGGAGCCTTCTTGGGGGGAGGGGGGCTGCCGCTGGAGCCTTCTTGGGGGGAGGGAGGCTGCCGCCGGAGCCTTCTTGGGGGGTGTTGGGCGTGGGGTGTCCATCTGTGGGGTCGGCTCTGGTTTGCATGCGTCGGGGCCCTCCTCCCGTTGCGCCCCTTGGTCCAGCCTTGCTCGTTGTCGTGTGCGCGGCGGCTCGTTGTTGGCAACCCCGCTGCCTGCCGTGTGTCCCGGGACGACGTCGTGGCGCTCCAACAGTAGGCGCGACAGTTTGTCGTAGAAGGGCATGGTGCGTGGCTGGGCGCCGGTCCTTTTATTGTGGGCAACGGTCTTCTTGAACTTTCTCTTGAGTCCATGCAGCTTATCCTTGCATTGCTTGCCATTGCGGTCGTGTCCCCGTTCCGCATCTGCTTGGCAAGCCATGGGTAGAGCTGATCGTGCCTGGCAGTGGCCATGATCCTCCTGGCTTCTGGGCTCCCCCAGAGCTCAATGAATTGGCCAGTCTCTGCGTGAGACCATTGCTTCGGTCTACATTTTTCCGTGGGGTCTTGGCTGCCCCTTCTCCTGGGGTTTGTGAGCTGGTCTCTTCAGCCACGTTGTCCCGTCCTCCTTCTCCCTCTGGCCCCATGTTGTCTGTGGATGTGTGTTTCGTAGGTGTCGGCTGTCTGTGCCCTGGGCTGCTTTCCCCTGTCCCGTGTGTTTGTATGATGGTGGGTGCTGGTGGGATGTTGTGCTTCGTCTGGATGTGCCCCGTGTGTAGGCGTTGTTGTCGTTGCTGGCCGGGGCCGCTTCTTGTCCTTGGGATTGTTGTGCATACCTCTGCCTGTTTTCCAAAACATCTGCAGGTGGCTGGCTGGTGCTCACGGGCGCCCTTTGCCTTGTAGTTTCATGCGTCTTGGGGATGTACATGGCTGTTGGTCACTGTCCGATCGTCTTGGGCGAATGGGGGGGGCTCCCTGGTTGCCGCTTCCCTGTCCCTCGTACTTCTGGGTGATGCGAGGGTGGAGGTGGCGTTGCAGAGGGGGTCTACTTTGGGTGGGGTGTTGTTCTCCTTGTTAGGGTGGGGGGGCTACCCCCTGTTCCTGGGTGCCTGGGAGTGTTGCTTCTTCCATCTCCCCCTCCCCCCCTTGCCCTTGGCTCCATTCTAGTGCACTTCCCTGTCCGTTTGGGTGGCTGACTGGGCACCCTGCGTGAGTGCTGGCAGGAGCAGGCCCCTTGTTGAGCTCCGTGCCGGCTGCCTGGTGAGGGAGGCAGGCATCCTGGTTGCTATGGCGGCAATGCCGGTCTCTGTTGCGAGCGTGCTTGAGCGGCCGCCCGCTTTCTGCCTCTCTTGCCACTCCGCTCTCTGATTTTCCATGCTCAACAACTCACAGTTGTTGCTTCAACGATGCCCCAATTCGGACAACACATTCATCAATTGACGATCAATTGAGTGAGTTGTTCATCTCAGTTGTTACTGTAACAACTGTGGGTTGTTGCTCCGTTGTGTGGCTGAATTCGGACGACACGGTTAACAACGCAGTAGGTTGTTGCTTCAACAACCCACAGTTGTTAAACGTGTCGTCCGAATTCAGCCACGGTTTGCTTCCTGAAATTCCTGTGTGGGGGAAGCCTCCATTGATGCTGACTCCTCCATACACCCTGGAGGAGAACGGTCAAGTACTAAGACCCAGAGATGCAGAGAAAGGATGTGGGTGGCTTCCCAACACAAGCACAGTTCAAAAACGATGAGATCAGGCTACTCAGTGGCTGAATTCAGACAACACAATAGTCAATGGTGGGGTAATAATCAACTTTACAGTTGTTCATCTAGGGGGTACTCCCCACACAACATGGTACTAAATAATCAACTGTGGTGTGGATTAGGATCAGCGCTGAGTTGACTATGGCAGCATTCGGGTACAACTGACGATTGTTTCCACCCCCCCACCCCCGTTCATTATTGTGTCTTCCGAATTCAGCCAGTGTGTCACTGGCATCTCAGGCTTTTCTATTCACCATAGCAATCGGCACCCCCTACCAAGGACAGAACAATAATACCCCAGTCAGAGAAGCTTGAGATAAAAAAGGACCACAGTGAGATTGAGACTGCAATGTTCCTAATCAGCGCTGTTTTTTTAAAAAAAATTATTATCCAGTCCTGTTCAGCCTTTGCTCATTGATTGTGGCCCTGTTCTGTCAGCCAAATTCTATGGGAAATTAATGTGTGGAAGCAAGGGGTGAGATCTTCCCACTGGCCCCTTTCTCCAACCTCCACGTTTATCCATATCTCCTCAGAGCTTCCGTGCATTCAGGTTCCACGCACGTAGTAGGCTCAAGGGAGAGATTCAGAGGGTGAGCGCAAGACATGAAGATAACGTCCAGGGCCAGCAGGCATGGCCTCAACCCCTCCCTCCTTCCACACATTTATTGTCCATAGAATTTGGTAGAATGGAGAGGGCTAGAGCTGCTTTTCAATAAAAAAAATCTAGAGTATCAAATTAACATGAGGATACAATAGGTAGTGAATTACTACTGGAAGTATATCAGAATATTGGTTGCATTTCTGTTTAACATGGCATTGCCTTTACCTTGAGCTCTACAGCTTAGAATGTCAGACTTTCTCCTACATATAGCTTTCCCACAGAAAGAAAGCCTTTTTGCTGCTGGTATATTTTGTTGAACTCAGAAAATAATGTCTCAGTCGCATGTAAATGTTTACACCAACTTTACCCAACGTGGTGTCCTCTATATGAACATATGCTTGAAACGCTATTATTGTTGGGGCAAAAACAGCCTAACTCCCTTGGGACTAAGGGTGCTTCAAGATGAAAGGTTGCTAGAGCTACCAATCCAAAGGCATCGTGCAACTCTTCTGTCTTTGCCTTCATAAAGGAAAAAGCTGGGAGAAGCATTGGGAAAACATGGGAGGGTTACGAGTTGAGAATATTGCCATCTGGGCCTCCCATAATATTCCATGAATGAGGCAAGCCTACGGTGCAATAAAAACCTTGTCTGGAATGATGCATGATGCTGCTAGAGGTATGATAAGATCCAGACTGTTACATATTTAGCTGTCTGCAGAATAAGTCAAGCTGTGAGAGTCCAGAAATGTAATATGGCATCAAAAGAAAAGCAGAGACTGTAAATAAAAACAGTTAAGCCAGAGTGTTGAATGTACGATTAATTACACTCATTGGCTCAATTCGGACGACATAATAAACAACTGGTGTGGGGGAAACAATCATCAGTTGTTTTGACTATTGTGTCATCCGAATGCTGCCATAGTCAACTCAGCGCTGATCCTAATCCACACCACAATTGATTATTTATTACCATGTTGTGTGGGGAGTACCCCCTAGTTGAACAACTGTAAAGTTTATTATTACCCCACCATTGACTATCGTGTCGTCCGAACTGAGCCATTGATTTCAACTAAAACACTTTAGACCTCAACTATTTGTCTTAGCTGGATTGCGGGCTGGACTGTTGAAAAGACAAGTCCTAATGCCACAGGGAATGAAAAGAGGACCATCCACTTTCAACAACATTTAGAATGTTCAGACATTCTAAATCTGAGAATAATCAACACCTGCTGAGAGGAAGCATGCTAGCCCCACCCTCCTCTGTCATTGCATTCATCATCCTCTACGTGTGGAAGGTGACTCTGAGAAGAAAAGAACCTCTTGTTTCCATGGGGGCTCTTCACACGATCTGGAATGCTGGACAATCAGCATTCTGGATCACATGGAGAGCTCCATGGATACAGGAGGCTCTTCTCTTCAAGTCGTCACATGCAAATGGCTATGATGGAGGAGGCAGAGCTAGCACACTCCGCCTCCTCGTGTGTTCACTGGTTATAGAACACTTGAATAGGATAATTGCATGCCTTCCTAGTCTTTCATACAGTAATCAGCTGGCTCTCGTCCATTTAAGTAATGACCTATCTCTTCACAAGTCAACTTTCTTTGCATCTTATCATACATGAGCATGTTGCTGAATAAAAGCTAAAGGAAGGTAGCTTCTCTCTATGCATCTCTTGACTTGTACTCCTACTTCTAAGAATTCTGTTCCACGAAGTATTGCAAAAGATATACTCAAATTTCAAAAGGTCACTTCCTTGACTCTTCTCCCTAAAAAACATAGATGGGCATTAATTTATCTCCCTTAATAAAATGTCACAAAATGGTGCTAAGTCACTGTTCAACCTAAGCCAGAATATTGTACATGCAATAGTACCCTGAAGTTCAAACTTGTGTGAATATGCCGCAGTCCTCAGAATAAGCACAAAGCATTCTTTGGCTTTGAAAGATATCATAAAAAGTGCAAAGTATTTGTTTAGCTGTTTTTATTTATTTATTGGCATAATTAGAAGATGTATAAAATACATTTCGAAATACGAATTTCCCCAAAGTTGCATACATAAATAAGAAAAACTATTTAAACCCATATCAACAGCAAGATAACAAGCAAGATAAACATTAAGAACAATAATAAACAAAAATAGCCAGTGAGGTGTAATAGTTAGAATGCTGGACTAGGACTCGGGAGACTCTAGTTCCCATTTGGCCATGAGGCTCACTGGGTGACTTTGAACTAGTCACGGACTTTTAGTCTAACCTACCTCAGAAGGATAAACTAGAAGGGAAGAGGAACATGTAAGCCTCCTTGGTTTCCCTGCAAGAGGGAAAAAAGTAGGATACAAATTAATTAATTAAATAAATAAAAAGAACAGTAAATGAACAATGCAATCATCTCATTTCAGCCCCCCGTTGAACCGTAAGGTCTAAAAACAGAGCAACAAGAACCAACATTAACAAACCCTAGACTTGGGATTGCCTACAAGTTTTGGCCTACAGCTGCCATCAGCCCTAGCCAGCATAGCCAATGGTCAAGGCTAATGGGACTTGTGGGCCAAAACATCTGGACAGCCCCAAATTGCCCAGCCCTGCCCTAAGCCTACACTTTTAATCAAAAGCAGACTGAAACAAAAACCTCCTTAAAGAACGATAAGGAGGGAACTAAATGTATCTCATGTATAACCTTGGCCCCACCAAGGCAGTCACTCTGCCTCTTGTGTACACCAATGTAATCATTCAATATTTAGGGTGGCTCTGTGTCCTCTTTTACTGAGGACAGTCCTCTCTTTAAAGTCCAGTTTAAAGATAAAGAGCCATCAGAAGAAAGAGCTGGGCCTTGAAGGTACACCTGGTTGCAGTCTTCTACACTATGGTGATATTTTTTTTATTCAAATTGTAATAATTATTTCTAAATTTGCATCTATACACATAGATTAGTATATGCAACTTTTATCCAAATCAATGTCCTCTTTTGTCCTCTTGTTTGGTGATGCATGTCCTCTCTTTTGCAATCCACAAATGGCTGCCCTATCCATGGCTGATCTTCAGGCAGGTTCATATGAGCCTAGGCCATCCTTCAGGTAACTTGGTTCCAAACTGCTTAGGGCGGGGATGGGCAACTCACAGCCTGTGGAATACCTGCGGTCCTCTAAAGGGACTTGTGAAGCCTGCTGTGTGTGCCCTGACAGGCAATCCTCCTCCCCATGCTGCTGCCTCCGCCACATAGAACAGGGAAGGAGAGTCACCTCCGATTCTACTGGGAAACTGAGGCACACAGAGTTGTCTCGATGCATGCTCTGTTTCCCAACAGAACTGACGGTGCTGGAGAAGAGTGCATGCTAGGCATATGTACATAGGGATAGATAGGAAAGAGGGCATCTCTGCACAGTTTCTTTTCCAGTAGAATAGCCTGGCGGCGGCAGCGGCGGCGGCGGAGGAGGAGGAGGAAGAGGAAGAGATGGTGGTGGTTAAAGCCTCCCCCCTCTGCTTCCAACAATCCTGAGCAGGAGCGTCATCACACGGGAGGTTTAACGCACATCTGCCATGACTTTGATCCACTTTTTCAGGGCTGGACTCGCTCAGGGCGAGAGAACAGCATGACGGGACGACGTCATGCCAGTCTAGTGCTGAAAAAGTGGATCAAAGTTGTGGCAGATGTGCATTAAACCTCCCATGTGATGACACTCATGCTGGGAAGGGGCATGGGAGGCTTTACCCTCCTCCACCTCCTCCCAGTGATTCTGCTGGGAAAGAAGCTGTGCAGAGACACCCTCTTTGCTGCCCATCCCTATGCAGGGATGCCCTTGCATGCACTCTGTCCCAGCACAGTCAGTTATCCTAGTGATCCATTTAGATATTGCTGGGATGGGGTGAGGTTAAAGCCTCCCCTACCCCAGCACTCATTGGCAGGAGTGCTGGGAGAGGGAAGAAGCTTTAACCTCTCCCCCCATCCTTGAAACCTGGTCCAAGATTGATGAAGGGAGGGCAAGGATAAAGTCCCTGTCCCCCAGTGATCTGGATCAGGATGTGCATAGTCGGGGGTGGGGATCCATTGGGAACTGTGCTCAATACTCTTCTTTTCTCAGCGCACTGTGTCACAATGTATTTCCACTCGACAATGGAATACTTTCTGTTTATAAAATGTTGAATAATTGATTACTCACTCCATCAAAATAATGTTAGTTTGTCAGCTACATTTGCAAGGGAAAGAATAGCAGACTGAATTAAGATGTTCTCTGCTCAGAAAGCCTCATTAAGCACAGCTAATGATGTGTTTAGAACTTCCTGCATTAAGATACAATACTTGTAGGTGTCTTTGTATTTATTAATGTATTTACTTTTAGATTTATATCTATTAATAATACATTTATTATTTAATAATAGATTTCCTATGCTTCAATAAAATGGGTTGGGAGTCTTACAAAACTAACAAGACAAATAAAACAGCAGAAAAGTATACTCTAGGTCAGTCCTAGTTCTCCTAACCTTTGATGTTACACTTCTCCACTTGAATTTTAGATGTGTGCATAAGAAACTTGTGTGCATACATGTTAGACAGTGTTGTCTTTACAGATTAGTACAGATTGAGTTTATCTTCAGTTACACCTGTAACAAGACCTCATTTTTGTTTTATTTTTTCTGATTTTGAAACAGTAAATTTTAAAAATATTTGTGTCCAGTTGATTTTTTATCTTTTTTGTTTGTTTGTTTTTAGAGATGAATTGTTATGTGCTATTGGCCTTCTTTCTGATGTGTTATTGGCCAAGGTTTTCTTCCAGAAGCTGCTCTAGTGTAATAGATGTGGGATTATTCCAAGAGCATGAGAATTTGAAGATTGCCACCTGTGGTATTTCATTTTATTGATTGTATCCCAGCGTGGTACCACTAATGCCACAACCTCCTTCAAAATCCTGGTTGTCTTTAGAGATTACTTCTGCTAATCATGTGTGGGAGGCTGCTAGAACTGTCTTCTTTTCAATACACATCATTCCTAAAGGCCAGGCTGTGCTGATTCAGTGCCTTCAGCTAAATCAGACTAATTTGAACTCAGTGGTGCAAACCTATGGACTCTTACTTGGTAATAAGTGGGCGTTGTTTGCAAGTAAGCATGCACAGGATATGATGCCTACTACATAGCCCACAACCAAATGTAAGTTAAAGATTAGTGCCAAATTGCCTAAACGCACACTGGAAACTGGGGAGTGCTGGAGGTGGCACAGGAAAAATGTATCCTTTTTTAAAAAAAAATGAAGCTTGGGTCCTCCTACAGGGCACACAGACTTATCCAGCCAAGCTGCTGTCAGCCTGGTGGGTAAAAGGTGATAGGAAGAGATGGACAGAACTTGAATATCCAGTGCCCTCAGTATCTAGGCCATCTATCTGAACTTTTCTGAGAATAGATGGATGCTGGCTTTGCCTTCCTCCCCCAGAAGATCAGCATAAAAGCTCTCCTGCTTGAGCTGAATAGAGGGAAGTTCCAAGAGCCCAGGAGTTTGCTGTGGCGAGAATGCCCTGGTGGTACTGAATTCTCAACCAGCCATGCCTGGCACAGATTCCCAAAGAAAATGGCACACCTGACAACTAAGAAACTGACTTTTATATACTTTTAAACGTCACAACCAGTGCATCACCCCAACTAAAGACTTGCAAAGGTGGTCTAATGGTGGTGCTTGTTCTAAGTCAAAGGACTTGGTCACCTTTCCTGTTCAAGCTATTTCTGACACAAAAGGACCACAGAAAAACCTTTTCATGACACCTTGCAATATTCCAGAGAGAACTCATCCTGTGTGTGAGACTTGCATACCTGGCTCCGTTTTAACCTTCCTTTCAGGCATAGGCACATTTGCAGGTTATGTTAGAATCTGATGATGCCCAATCTATCCTTGTATACGTGACATAGCTGCTAAGGATTATCCCTTTGTCACTCTTTTCATGCCTTACCTGAGGTCAGAGGTAAAAGACAGTTCTCTTGCCAACATGGGTCTGACCCTCTAACATTGAGTGATTCAGTAATAGGACAATGGTTTCATATGTCAATTGTTTAGAGCACCTTGATCTAAGACAAAGAAGGTCACAAGCCAAATACTTAGCCATTTCTAGGTACAACTTTGTCTTATCCAATGGAGAACGTGGATGGAGAGAGGCACAGGATGGCTGGATATCTATGGTCTTATACACCTGTCCTTGGGATGTTATGAAGTAGCCACATCTAATGGCTGATGTGGGGGGGAAATGGGATGGGACCTGGCAGTACAAGTGTCACAAAGCCAAGCAGTAATCCCCCACCTCCCAAACTACATTTTGGAAACAGTCCAGGGGTCTGTCTTTATGGCAGAAGGTTGCCGCTGCAATGATCCAAAACCTCACACTTTCTCTGCTGCGGGGTGGCAGCTAATCTTGATGCCACAGGGAAAGCATGGGGTTTCTGGCCTCAGTCAATCCTCTGCCCAGGTGGACGGTGAGCAATCAGGTGTCACCATCCACCCAGCCACGCCTCCGTTGTGACTCCACAGCGAGGCTTAGTGGCTGTCTTAACATCAGCTTGCATGTTCTTGCCTCGCTCCAGAGAAAAAAGTCGGGTTAACTCCCTGACTTTTTTTCTCTGCAGCTTCGGTAGAAAGCCCTGGGGTGGGTGCGCAATTGTTGCTGCATCGTATAATCGACACTGAGCCACTGTGAGCCCACCCCAGGGCTTTCCAAGAGTTTAGGCAGCCCCCTGGAAGTAGAAGCAGAACTATCATATCATCTATTATCAATGGTATTCAAAGTTGCAGACAGGTCCAGGAGAAAACAGGATCACATTCACCCCATCTCTCTTCTGGCATAGGTCAGTCATCTGCCACTAACCAGGCCTGAACCCAGATTGAAAAAGTCCAAATAATGATCCTGTCCAACAGATCCTTAATTATCAATCTTCCTTCAATAGAAGAGAATGGGCCAGTTCACATGACATGCTGCAGCTCACCGTGGGTGCCACTTTGCATATTCCATCCCTAACTGGGGGTTGCCATATCATGCAACCCCTGCCACTGTGGGTTATATGAGGATTAAACAACCCTCACATAACCCTACAACAGGCCATGGGTTATGTGAGGGTTGCAGGCAGCCTCGCTTGAGGCAGCAAGATATGTTGGGCCGGGCCTGTCTATTACTGTTTAACCAAATGTTTTAAACAGCCATGGCTTGTTCTAAAAAGAATTGAATGCATCTGGTCTTAATCAGCTATAAGTTTTGGAATTTCTGTTGATTGCATTTTGTGGATCCTATATCCCAGGCCTATAGAACACAACTGGTGTCCCACCAAATGGAGGACAATCCACCAGCTAGCTATCCACAGGGATGATTATGCTCCAGCTTTTGCCACCTGTCTCTAGTTGCAAAAGCAAGGGGCTGGGAGGGAGGAGATCAAGCATCTGGAAGATGGGAGTTGTAGGCCAAAACATCTGGAGGGCAACAAGTTGCCCACCCAGGCTAGACATGGCCAACGCTCTGTGTTCAGTTTTGAACTGGGTCTCAAGACATGCAGGCCTTCTGTGTACACTATATTCCATGTCTCTGTCAGACATCATTTTGTGATGCTAATACACCTCTGATGCATGTTCAGGTTAGTTGCAATCTCACAATGGCGTAGGTGGCATTGAGTGATTTTAGTATAAAAAGAAAAGTGTGGCGGGGGAGCACAGTACATTTCTGTGTCTATAGAGAGAGCATTAAATGTTTCCATTAGTTGCCATAGGGATGGGCAGAGGTTCAGTTTAAATGACAGCTTCTTGACGCTTTAGGATATGTTAAAAATAAGGCATTGTGACATGTGTTGTTGTTGTTGTTAGTATTATTGTTATTATTATTGCTGCTGCTGCTGTTGCTGCATTTGAAGACATTTTAAATGAAGGAAGAGGTAATCACTGAAGGAATGTTTCTCTTGCCAAGAACAAATGGACCCATCACTCTTCATCCTTAAGTGAAACAAAATCTAAGGATATAAACAACATTGGCCCATATTAATACTCTTGTTACCATTGCCCCTCTCTATTATTCCGTGTGTGTGTGTGAAGGAATGAGCCATGACTCAGTGGCAGAGCACAGTGTCGGCTCCAGGGTCTACCTTCTCCCCACTGTGGACACCTCCTGCTATCGCTCCTCCTCTTCTCTCTCATCATTGCTACCACTTGCTTGCTTGACAGACAGAGAGCCAGTGAGTAAGCAGGGAGTAGCATCTGCTCCTTCTCACTACCACCACCACCATTGTTTGGGCCAGAGGAAGTGGCAGGTGAACGAGTAGGTTGCAATGGTGAGGAGGAGCCCCAGGAGACTCTTGTCAATGGGCCTGTGCTAAGGTATGGGCCTTCAGCAGGTGCCAGACCATGACTACTCGTGATGCTGATCCTGGTAGAGCACTTCCTTTGCATTCAAATGGTTCCAGGTTCAATCCCTGGCATCTCTAGGTAAGACTGGGAAGGAAACTCATCTGACACCTTCGAGAGCTCCTGTCAGTCAATGTAGACAAGTCTGAGTGAGATGAAATGGAGCAGGGGGCATAGTTCAGTGGTCCAGCATGTACTTTTTGGAGGAAATCCCAGATTCAGTCTCCAGGTAGGGCTCATAAAGATCCCATCTGAAACTACTTCCAGACCAGTAGTCTTTAACCTTTTCAGACCTCTAGCTTGAATGCACATTTGGGGACTCATAACTGAAATAGTTTTCTCTATATTTGTATAGTGGTAGTGCTGGTTGCAATCTGGTAGTGAGTTCTGACCACCACTTGAAAGCTACTGGTGTAGACAAGGCTGAACTAGATGAACCAATGGTTTGACTAGTATAAGTAGGCTGACCATATGAAAAGGAGGACAGGACTCCTGTAACTTTAACAGTTGTAGAGAAAAGGGAATTTCAGCCAGTGTCATTTGTATGCAATCAGTTCCTGGTAAAATTCCCTCTTCATCACAACAGTTAAAGTTGCAGGGGCCCTGCCTTCTTTTGTATATGGTCACTCTAGTATAGTGCTGCAGCTTCTCATGTGACCCTTGCCTCTGCCTTCTCCCTCTTTTCCCCTCTATTGTCTCCCACCTATAGAATGGGCCAGTTTACACAACACGACAGTCCACCATGGCTTATTTAACCCTAGGAGAGGCTGCTATCTGTGCCGGCCACCATTTTGCATATTCATCGCCAGGCCAGGGATTATCATAGGGTGACCATATGGAAAGTTGAATAGAAAAGGGAATTTCAACAGGTGTCATTTGTATGCATGCAGCACCTGGTGAAATGCCCTCTTCACCACAACATTAAAGTACAGGAGCCCTACCCTCTTTTGTATCTGGTCACTCTAGTATAGCTCCTGCAGCTTTAACTGTTGTGATGAAGAGGGAATTTCATCAGGCGCTGCATGCATACAAATAAAGATACAGGATCCCTGTCCTCCTTTCCATATGGTCACCCTATAATTAATAACAGCACAGCCATTACCTTTGCCTTTCCTTAGTGATCATTATCATTTCCAAGCCCTTCTTTTTGGGCAGTTCCAAAGTTTGTAGCCCAACTTGTTTCTTCTGAGTTTTACAGTGCTTCTAAGGTCCTTTTCTTGCGTAATAACTTCCTACAGTCCTGTCTCTACAGCATGTTTACAGGGAGCAATCTAAATCTAATGCACACGCAGAAGGATCTCTTTGTAGGAAACGGTTTTTTATATGGATTCTTTTTTAAAAAGTTGCAAATTAATGCAGAAACAAAACAAAAAGATCTTAAGGTTGGAAAAATGACGGGGGGAAGTGAAACCGAAATGGACAGATTCATCCCTCCTTATCTACAGGTATAGTTTTGACAATCCCTTACGTTGGAACCTGCTTTCCTTCTGTTTATTGACCCATGTATGGTATCCCTGCTTTCAGTATGTGAGTTTGTTTGATTGAATAATTGATATTATCTTATGGAAATGCAGTTTTCCTCCTGCTAAATGTGTGTGTGCGAGCGAGCGAGCGAGCGAGCGAGCGAGAGAGAGAACCCATCATCATCACTATCCACTTTATTCAGGTGATGATGTAAACTCTGGCAGAACCTCTTTCAGCCTGAGGGCCAGATTGTATTTTGGAGGAGATCTCATGCACTCCATTCCAATGGTTGATGGTGCTAAATGCAAAGGGGGTGGGGCCAAAACACCAGAAATGCCAGCCTATTGTAACCTAAAGCTCTAACTTCCAGTAAATAGGGGTAAAATCCTATGGCCCCAGATATAGGATAATTCTGATTCTTGGATCCAAGGTTGGAGACAGAGCTCTGATCTTGGACCCAGAAGTCCGAGTTCCCCACCACCTCCCCCTCTCCATCAGCACATAGAAAGGAACAGAGAAAGGGGGTGCTCCTGTGGGCAGTGAGGGGATTGGGAAAGCATGGATACAAGCTATCCCCAGCCTCCTTCCTTTCCCCTCCTTGCCACCTCAGCTAGATGGCTGAAATGCCATCAACTAAAATGCAGAGCAGGGGGAGTGCAGAGGTGAAGATTGCCTCTGCCACTCCTCCCACTCTGCATTGGATGGCCATATGTCTCTGAGTTTGGAGGTTTAGGACAGATCCGCACTAAGCAGGATATAGCACTATGAAAGTGGTATGAAAGCGGTACATGGTATGTGTCATGGGCCCCAACAGTTGTCAGTGTACTTCAGTACCGCAATAAAGCAGTAGTGTGGCTCCTGCCTCTTATATATCACTTTCATACCACTTCACAGTGCTATATCCTGCTTGGTGTAGATCTGGCTCCAGAGCCGTCCCCATAGGATTGCGCCCTAACTCTTAGGAGAAGCATTTCAATTTTTGGGAAGGGGGGGGGATAGGACTGCACAAAAGCCAGGAAACCACCAAACAATCGGTGGTTTGGGGAAAGGGGGTGGGGCCTGGGGAAAGGATCATGACCTTCTGGGGAATCCCAGCAGGCTGGATTAGCGCCCTTGGAGGGCCAAAATTGGCTCCCGAGCCTCAGGTTCTGCACCATTTTACTGCTTTTGCTGCAAAAGACCAGCATGGCTACTCTTCCAGAGGGGTGGGAAACCTGTGGCTCTCCAGATGTTCTTGGACTCCAACTGAATGGACAGGGATGATGGGAGGTGTAGTCCAAGAACATCTGGAAGGCTCCAGCTTCCCCACCACTGAAATATTGTCCCTGTTCGGAAGACACCTTAAACTACGGCTTTAACAACGGTGCTTAAGCATGGGGTTAAAAGCCTTAAGCATGTGGTTAAAGGCATGGTTTAAGGTGTCTTCTGAACAGGGCCATTCACTTTCCACCATCGCCGTCCCTACCCAGACGCACAAACACACGCTTGTCACGACAGCTTTTGAAAACCAGATGTGCCATTAACCAACGTTGACTAGTTCCTTGCAGTTATTCCACTGAACACGTGTGTCATAATCATTGCACTCACCCCACCCCAAAAAAGAACCTGTGAGCATGGCATTTTCGAGATGCAGCTTGTGAGTTATGTCCTATCCTCCTAGCAGCAGAAATGTTGAATGAATGTAAAGAAAGCTGCAGCCTCACCATCCATTCCCCGCCAGCACAGGAATTCATAACAAGATCATTTCAAAAGCTCAAGAAACAAATGACATCCCTCAGCACACAATCCAGGCCTAGGGCTACTGGTTGCTGAGGCTGTGGTTCATCTCAGTCACAAGGGCTGAAAGGAAACCGACTGTACCATTTGTCAGCGCCTTGCCCTTTGACGACTGGCATTTTGACTTTTGACCATCTGGTAAAGGGCCATTCAGTAGTTCTCTTATTTAGGATGCCATCCTATGCATGTTTAGACAGAAATAAGTCCTACAACTCCCAGCATGCCCAAGCCAGCTATGCAGGCTGGCACATGCTAGGAGTTGTAGGACTTACATCTGTCTAATCATGCATAGGATTGCACCCTTAGAGATTTCAGTAGTGAATACCGTACAATGTGCAAATGAGAGAAATAAAAGAGGATTGGATCTTGGACCATAACTCTTGTTTCTCCATTTATTTAAAAAAAGACTTGATTTCACAGGAAGAAAATTAAGGGTGGGGAGAGAAGTGTCCAGCACAATCTGATTTCAAAATCTTCGGATCAGCAAGAGAATCTTCATTGCCTGTATCAGGACTGCACCCTTCATTTAAAAAAATTAAAATGAAGATAAAAATTAATTATAAAAGAAAGTGCTGCGAGACATCAAAGTCTAACTGATCTATCATTGCTTCTGCTTTTGCAGCCTGCTTCTAATGCATAAAATGGATGGAGATAGAAAGTGGTAGATTTATACATTGGTGTAGATCTTCGACATGATTCCTCCCTTTGACCCCCCCACCCCACCCTTCCCCGTTTCTAGTTACTAGGCCCAAAGTTTCCAGCTGATTTAACTAATAAATGTGTCAGAAGGTAAAACATTCTATTTATCCTGAGTGTGTGTCATATCTAGGGTGACCAGATAAAATCCAGGTCAGGACTCATGTAACTTTAACAGTTGTAGAGAAAAGGGAATTTCAGCCAGTGTCATTTGTATGCAATTAGTTCCTGATGAAATTCCCTCTTCATCACAACTGTTAAAGTTGCAGGGCCCCTGCCTTCTTTTGTATATGGTCACTCTAGTATAGTGCATGCACCTTTAACTGTTGTGATGAAGAGGGAATATCACCAGGAATGAATTGCATACAAATGACACTGGCTGAAATTCCCTTTTCTCTACAACTGTTAAAGTTACATGAGCCCTAACCTGGATTTTATCTGGTCAGCCTACATATTACTGACAAACTGTGTTTAAAATGCTCTCTGACAAACTTGTCTTCAGAACTCAACCTTTACCTTATTTACTAACTTATAGCCACCACCAGGATCAGAGGAAGTCATCTTCTGAATACCTTTTGCTGGGGAACAATAATAGGAGAGGGCTATTGCTTTCATGTCCTGCTTGTGGGGAAACAGGATGATGGACTAGATAGGACTTTGGCCCGGTCCAACACAACTCTTCTTGTATTATGTCCACTGTTCCCTTCCCCAATGAGAAGGATAATATTCAGTGAGGTTGTGTAAGGCTATTCAACTCAGAGGTCATTTGCCAGAGACAGGGGTATAGCAGGCAGAAAGTGCTACTCTACTGATCAGGTGAGAGCAGATGGCCAAGCCTAGTATTTATATCAGGCCTGGCCAGTACAGCAGCTCCATACTGTCAGCCAATCACAGGGGCTGATGCTGCACACACCTCTTCTGTGACATAGGGTGGTCATGTGTCTTTTACATAGGACAGTCCTCCATTTCAAGGGCAGCAAGAATACTGTCCTCCCTTTGAAGGGATTCTCTGTTTGAACGGCTGCATGGTTCAATCCCAGTTTAAAGATAAAGACCCATAAGGACTCTTGCTCGTCCACAGTTAGCACCTGGACAACAAACTAAACATACAGGCAAACAAGTCACCAAGTCACAGTCTATTTCTATTTAAATTATAAATGACATTTAAAATTTAAAAAGAATTAGAGTATAAAATTTATATTTCAATTTGCCTGTATCATAGGGTGACCAACTGTCAGGATTTCCCCAGATTTGTCCTGGTTTTTGTTCTATCCTGGGTGTCAGGGGGGGGTTTCTGTAATTTTCTATAATGTCCTGAAAAGACAAGCTTTCCCCTTTAAGGCCATTAGCGTGGTTGGAGGGAATGACGAGCTTTCTGGAGGTGGGTTATTTCCCTCCCACTGCTCCAATCAGGACCTTACAGGGGAAAGTATGTCATTCCTGGACATTATAGAAAAGGACCCGATTGGAGCAGTGGAGCGCGGGAATGACACACTTTCCCCTCCTCCGCTCCAATTGGGTCCTTTAAAGCAGTGGGGGTGAATGACATGCTTTCCAGAGGCCCCGGAAAGCCACTTTCCCACCCCCCACCCCACTGAGGGTCCTCTTTTTTGGTTTCCCAAATGTGGTCACCCTACCTATAGAGATATATAAATTAGCATATTGCATTTTATGCAAATTGGTGCCCTGTTTTAGCCTCTTTTGGGGTGATGCATTTCTTCTTTTTGATGATTCACAAGTGGCTCTCCTAGACCAAGGAGGGTTCTGCAGCTGAGCACATACAGGTCACAGTAGCTCAGTAGCATAGACCTCACCCTAGTTCAAGCCCAAGAGCCCTTGATGGTCCTGCAGCTGAGCACATACAGATCACAGTAGCTCACTAGCATAGACCTCACCCTAGTTCAAGCCCAGGAGCCCTTGATGGTCATGTCCTTTGTCCTCCCTTGAATCGAGGTTTGAACCACAGGGTGCCTCCTACAATTCTTTTTTCAAGCTATTGCCTGGATATGTCTGTATGTTTTTAATGTATACTTTCTGAAATGTTTCACATGTGACGGTATCAAACAGATGCAGAACAAAGCTTTTGCCGCTAGCTCTTTACGCACAAGATTAATAATTACATCAGTCTATAGGCTATTTTTGACAGCTAAGTGGCTTATAACTTTAACTTTTCCCTCTTTTCTTTTGAACGTATCCCTCAGGAAACCATTCCCTGTAATAATCACCTTGTCTACACGTTTCTTCAGCTGCCCGTTCAGTTTTCTCTCCTCCTTTCTTTTGGGCTAATATTAGTGTTTGTCAGCAGCAAAAAAAAAAAAAATCTTTTCTTTCCAGGCTCTGAGTCATTATAGCAACAGTTACATTCACAATGAAGAACTCAGCACTAGAGAGAGAGGTGGGAATAACCTGTTGCCAACATGTAAGTACATGTTTTAAAGCCACAGAGCCACTCTCTCATAAATGCCAAGCGTCCCATTATGGCTCTTTTTAAAGCCAAACAGCAGATTACTAAATTCACCATTTGGGAGCTTGCATTTTTGTGTGTATACACATTTTAATAAGAGAATTTCCCTCACTGAGACTTTTGCATGATGTGCAAAAAATAAATAAAAATGAAACGAGTTAGATGGGCTCAATTTAAATATTATTGGGGGGGATTTAGGGTCAGCAAATTTCCTCATTATACAAAACATCCCTTTATTTAGCCTTGATGTCCCTTACTTCTAAAAACTCTCCCTCATAAAATGGAATGGCTATTTCTCATTTCAGAACTTGATTGCATGGAAATCCATAGAATACTTGCAAGTTCTCTGTTGTATTTAACATCTAAGTGGCAGACAGGTTCAACACGAGTCTCTCCGTGCTGGGAATAGCTTTACCTGTTTAATTTGGTTGGTCCAGATGGGTAAAGATTTCATTTCACATTTTTTATATGAATGTACCAAAATTTCTTCATATACAGAATGGAAAGTACTTGAGGTTTTAAAATGTAGGAAGTGGGAGACAGCAAAACTGACTGAATGGTCTATCCATACAGTGGGGTAGGCAGCCTTGCCTTCATTTCAAAAGCTATCTACAAGTAACAAGTTCAGACCCCTGGCAAGAGTTTGGAAGCCTGCTGGGTGGAGCCATAGAGGGAGGGTGACCAGGAGAGGGAGAGAGAGAGAGAGAGAGAGAGAGAGAAGGGGTGACAGAATGAGAGTGAGAGAAAGGGGTGGTCCTGTCCACCACCAATATGTAGCCCCCAAGACCATGCTGCCTATGACAGAGCAAAGGTTCCCCTCCCTGGAAACCTGCTGGGTGGGACCAAAGAGGGAGGGTGAGCAAGAGACAGAGATAATAAAAAGGAGTGGCAGAAAGAGAGAGCGAGAGAGAAGGTGCCAGAAAGAGAAAGGGGTGGTCCTGTCCACCACCAATATGTAGCCCCCGAGACCATGCTGCCTATGACAGAACAAAGGTTCCCTACCCTTATTGTAACCTAGACCTCTTTACTCACATTTTTATAGGAAAAGAGCTCTTGAAAGATATGCTATTTAAAAGGAAGAGGTTTTGTAGTGGGCTGTGTTTCTAATATAGTGGTTTATCCTTGAAGTAGAGGCTTATGCCCCCTGTATAATTTCTGCAAATGGTTGATGCTGTCATTCTCTGCAAGGCCAATTCATTGCTACCATGCTGGTTGACCACCTCTTTGGTTGACAGTGGAATTGATCCCATGACATCAGCTGGCTTGAAATTGACGAATAATACAATATAAAATTAGAATCCTGGTATATGAACATTTCCAACAAAGTGGAAGCATTTGTCTTCCTTTCCCTCTGTAAAAGGAAGGCCACTTATTAGCACAGCTTATGGTTTTCAATCTAAGAGTCACCTCTGTGAATCTCACAAGGTCATAAGAAGTCAGAGCAAAGGACTCTTTAAAACAGTAATTTCAATGGAAGAGAGTGACTCGCATGATTCATTCTCCATTAAAATCCATGTGACTTCACTTGGAAAACACTTCACTTTGGCTGGATCAGGCCCAAGTGTGGGTGGGAGAAATTCTGTGGCTGGGATCCAAAAAACTCTGTACAATTAATTATACACATCCATGTGGGCTTTGGGATTGAATTTCTTGAACCCCCTGCCCAGGCCCCCCTGTGCCACATAGTAAATCTCTTTTGAAATTGCAGGAATTTTCAATTAGACATGTAGCTCTATTATTTCAAAGGACAAAAGTACAAAACAAAGCACCATTGTGTTTGCCCAATTTGGGGGACACGTCTATTATGGTGTCATCTTTTGTGGAATGTTCACTAACATTCTAACTGCTTGGGATGGTGGGGAGAGTAGGGGGGAGCTGTCCACAGTACAATGTTGACAGAGGCACAAATCCTGTGCCAATAGAGTTTAAGCAGTCTAACTGGGTGCAACATTGCAGCCAAACAGAGCGGCATCCGTGAGGGAAGTGACAAACCAGTTTGGCTGGGGCATCACTTAGTACCCCCACCCACACACACCCACACAAAAAAAAAGAAAGACAGTCATTGACAGGAAAATAACACAAGGCAAGGAGTTTGGTGCCTGGGAATCTGAATGGCGAAAGAGCCAACTAGATAGGACAGCCAAGAGGCTGAAGAAAAGCAAAAGTAGCAGAGTAGGCAGTAGATTGAGAAGCAGAAAGGTAATAATGTTGAATGTAGGAGAAAGAAGTTTGAGAGAAAATGACATGGAGGAAGCAGGGAATTGCAAGAAGTGGCCAAGGAGGAAAAACTCTCACAGGACCTAAAAATCGGAAGAGCTGGCTGCTTTCAGCAGTGGGAAAGCAACTTTGAGTGCTGAGGGCTGGTAGCTAGCTGGCCAGTAAAGCCATAGGGGTCAGGGCGAGTTCTGAGTTTTGCATTTGGAGTTGCACTTACCTGCCTTGCATGTGTACAATGCCAGCTCCAGGTTTTTTAAGCCCCCTTGGGCAAGACACCCTCAATGGAAGCCCTCCCTTACTGAGTCTCCATTATCACCAGCTGGCTGCTGTTCCTCTCATCGTTGCTGTCCCTTGCTTGCTTAACAGGCATAGAGCAGGGAGTAAGGAGGCAGTGGCATCTCTGCTCCCTTTCTCACCACCATCACTGTCTGGGCCAGAGTGAGAGGCAGGTGAACAAACTGGTTGTAACGATGAAGAGGAGGAGGAACTCTAGGAGGCTCTTGTCAATGGACTCCTAGTGGGGTGTTGGCCCTCTGCCGGTGCCTGACCATACCTTCCCTTGATGCCAGCCCTGCATGCATGGATTTTGATAATATAAGATGATCAGAGCAGTTCCACTTGGTTTGGATTCCTCCCCCCTTCCTAATTGACGCTTTGCTTGAGCAATTGTGTTGCCATGCACTTCCAAAGGAAGAAGAAGAAAAATCAGGAACTGCATTAGAGAGAGAGAGAGAGAGAGAGAGAGAGAGAGAGAAAGACTGTGCATTTCATTCTAGAAAATAACTACCAATTATAATTACTCACCATGTTTTCTGGCTCAGAAGTGAAGTGGGGTTGCTTCAACCCCACCCGGCACATTTTGTCGTGATTAGAAAATACTCCACACCTTTTACAGGGCAGTGGTGGAGACACAGGAACAATTCTGAATGCAAATGAAACTGAGGGGGTAGCAGGAAGGGAGCAGAGAAGCCAGTAAATTAAAGCTTCTCTCCCCCACCACACACATTTTTCCTTAAATTAGCAGACAAATGTGTTCTGAAAAAAGGGGCTCCTCTTCAAACTGTGTGAAAAGGTTCCAAATTCGCGGTTATATAGCACAAGCTTGTTACTTTTCTCTCTCCAACTCTTTATTTTAAGATCAAAGTGAGAATTAGAAGTGACTGGCTAGGATTTAGAGGCTTTAAAAAATTAAAGCACCGGAGAACACTGCTTCGCTTTATTTCATGGTATACAGTAGGATGCAAAGAGGGCCGTGATCTTGGTAAGTACATTTCTCCTATAAACAGAGATATGTGTGTTTTAAAATCTGTATATATTGCTCCTAATCGTCATCCAAATATATCTATTGGAAAAGCTTTATGATGTACATTTTGCCTTGCAAAAATTCTTTGTAAATATACTGTGGCTGTTCTTAATGTCCATCTTTCACAAATCGAGATGAAGCTTTTGCAATGTGGGAGGCTTAACCTTTGTGTTCACTGGGCATTGTTGCAACATTTAGTGCATACTTTTCTGTATGGTATTACCAGAGAGAGAGAGAGAGAGAGAGAGAGAGAGAGAGAGACTAAACCAACCAGTGCTTGATCTTGATAAAAACAGAGTTGGTCACTGAAGCATTTCATTGCATTATTCATCGCTTTGCATTTTGCTGTAAGATAACTTTATAGCCTCATTACTCTTGTGCTATATAATCAAGTGGAGGGGGGACCTGGTGAAAGTAAATGAATAGGCAAGATAAAGTGGTATGGGTTAATAATTGCAGCATGATTTTTTAGCAATTCTGAGCTCAGGCAAAGGCAAAAACGATCAAGAGTGGAGGGGGGGAACCATATTCATAGAACAATTTAATATTCCCCCCGCCCTTTGGGAAAGTTTGATTACGGCAATGAGCTGGTGGTCTGCACATCTTGAGGAGAGGGTGAGTGGGTGTAGAGAAGAGGGTAGTGTCACCTTCTGTTGCTTAGTAACATTTCCTGGTTGTTCTAGTATCAGATAAAAGAAGTCCAGTCAATGTTATACATTATTCATCTGAGTTCCAATAAAACAATCCAAATCATTGGCTTACACCAAGGGATATGTAGCCAGATCAAAAGAAGCCTGGCTGGAAGCGACGGAACTTTTCACCACTGGCAGGCAGCTTTCAATATATATATATATATATATATATATGCAGTAAGTATTTATTCGGTGTTCTGTGGATGCTGCGGAGAACCACCCTGAAGAATTGTAGAAGTTTACTGATTGTGACAAGCTTGCCAACATAGAAATGGTGTCTCATGCTAAGTGACCAACAGGAATTAGGTGTTTATTGCTGTTGTTCCCCGCCTTGATCCAAACAGAGGCGGGTAAGAAATAAATTTATTATTATTATTATTATTATTATTATTATTAAAGGTAATGTAATCAAGCAAGGCAGGGACCACTCGAGGGAGATGCTTTCAAAGAATCCTGAAAGAAATGCTAAGAAAGGAGACCTGTCCTTTTAAAATCAAGCATAATAGGAGTGTTGAAGTGCTCTGAATTATTCAGTAGAATCTAGGTTTGTCTATAATGTTTGGTGAATGCAGGATTCTAAATATATTGCCTAAGTGTCTTGAAAGGGAAGGAAACTTGAGAATCAGTGAAAGGTAAGTCAGATCCAAGATCACTGATAATGAACATGCCAAATCTATACTGCAGCTTTCCCCAACCTGGGGGCCTCCAGATGTTTTGGGCTACAGCTCCCAGCATTTGTGATCATTGGACATGTTGGGAGTTGAAGTCCAAAATATCTGAAGGGCATCAGGTCAGGGAAAGCTGGCATACGGCATGATCAGCATTGCATGCTGACATCTGTTTTTACCATTCCTGCACCGTATAGGAGTTCAGGAGAAAGCTCACTGAAAGCTTACAAGAAGAAATGTTGACAATATGCCAACGATATCACCACATTCTCCAATGTTTTAAAAGCTGGCAATGTGAAGTCACGTTAATCCTCACTGCTCCCATAATTTTCTTTTTACTAAAAAAAAAAGAACTGTCATCTCTAGCACAAAATAAATCTAATACTACCAGAACTGGGAGGAAAGAATGCCTCATACAACTGTAATTTAATAGCATTTGTACTGGAGTATTACCTAGGAACTGCCAGGTTGCTTAGAATTCAACCATGAAAAGCATAATACAGTCACAAGACTGCAACCTTAAGAGAAAGGTAGGATGCAACAGGTGGTTACAAAGGTGTGTGCTGTCAGATAAATAAAAATGGCAAAAATTGAAATGTTTTGTGCTATTTATCAATCTATCGATCAATCGATCTATATGACAGTTAATATTGGGAAAATACTGTAATGAGAAAAGAACTGGGAATAACTAAGCGAGTTAGGTACAAGATCCCTTCCCTCAGTTAAGATGTCTTAGATATTGCACATGCACTTTTAACATGTTTAATATATAGTTTCTTTTCCCCTCCTTTTCTCAGGAAGTTGACTACATCCCTTTAGGAAACAAAGACGAATTGGCAACAAAAGCCCTCCAAGATGGATAGTCCTTTCAAGATGGACTACCTGTTAGATGTTGATTCTGCTTACCGGCTGTTTTACAGTCAAGGAGCTCAAGGTAGTATAATTTGAGATGGTGGCATATTTATTTTTAAATGTGTTAATGTACCAAAGGTAAAGATACTGTTGCCCCCTGGTGGAAGAGGCTTGAGGGAAAATGAAAGCACCTTTATCCGGTATGAGCTGAGAAGTGCAGATTTTATATAGTATGGCTGTTTGCATAGGCTGACCATGTGAAAAGGAGGACAGGGCTCATGTAACTTTAACAGTTGTAGGGAAAAGGGAATTTCAGCCAGTGTCATTTGTATGCAATTAGTTCCTGGTGAAATTCCCTCTTCATCACAACAGTTAAAGATGCAGGCACTATACTAGAGTGACCATATACAAAAGAAGGCAGGACCCCTGCAACTTTAACAGTTGTGATGAAGAGGGAATATCACCAGGAACTAATTGCATACAAATGACACTGGCTGAAATTCCCTTTTCCCTACAACTGTTAAAGTTACCTGAGCCCTGTCCTCCTTTTCATATGGTCAGCCTATGTTTGGTGTTCCTTAGTTATAACAGCAGTGCATCCCACCTATTCCAGTGGTGTATGTGGGCAAAGGAAAAATTTAGAAGCTGGACACATAGCCAGCTATAGGTCAGCAGGCTGGGTAATGGCTTTCTGAAATAGAATGGCAGCCCTCAATCAGGCAGGAAGTAAAATGGCAGAATCCAAATGCAAGGCAACCAGTGGATGGAAATGTACACCAACTTATCTGAATTGGCCCAAGGACCAGCAAATGTTATATGAATGTGGCTTCAGTCCTCCACATGCCTATTGGGGACGAAAATCCAAACTATACATGATGATATTTAGTTATTACATTTATAACCTGCCTGCCCATCAGAGAGTTTAAGGTCATATCCCCCCCTCTCTCTCTCTCACACACACACACTCACACACACACACACACCATTATATCTGCATAATACAAACTTAAGAGGTAGGTTAGGCTGCCAAGATAAAGACTGGCCAAAGGTTTTATGGCTGGATAGCTATGCTTGCTGGGAATGATGGGAGTTGTAATCCAACACATCTGGAGGGCACAAGTTTGGGGAAGGCTTCTCTAAACACTGTTCCATATTTAAGGCACAATCAATCCTATGCAAGTTTAGACAGAAAAAAGTCCTACAGCTCCCAGCATGCCTTGGCCAGCTTGGTTGGCTGGGGCATGCTGGGAGATGTAGGACCTTTTTCCTGTTGAAACATGCATAGGATAGTGCCTTTTGTCTCTCTAGGATTGGAAGCAGCCATTAGGTAGGGTCGAATTCAATCAGGGCTGCAGTGCTGGGGGAATGGTGTGGGTGTGGGTGTGTAATCCTTTTTTCCTTCCTATGGAATTTCTCTGGCTTTAATTGCCCTAGGAACTGCTATTTGTCCTAAGGCGGGAATCATACAGATATCCATAACTTTATGCTCATCATCCCAGAGCACTGTGGCTGCACTGTGGTTTCAGAGAGAGAGAGAGAGAGAGGGAGAGCCTCTAAGATGATGATGATGAAGAAGATGGGGATGGGGATGTCTTTCAATGTCACCCAGTGTCAGCCCTAAGTTCCATTGCTCCCAAAGAACTAGGGAAAGATTCTGGCAGGGAAACCAGAAAGTGACTTTATTGTGCTGTCAAGGTGGCAGGTTTCCATCCTCAGAGGTAGAAGGGGAAAGGGTCTCTTTAGGAGACCTGAGGCTTTCAAGGTGGCTTGGGGGGTTATTGGGGAACTCCCAGGCTGCCTGGGGAAAGAGATTGTTGTAGTTGAAGCCTTAATGCATAAATCAGCCTTCTCCGAGCTGTGTTGGACTACACCTCCCACCATCCACAGACAGTATCATTGAGGATGATGGAGCTGTAGTCCAAGACATCTGCAAAGCACCAATTTGGGGAAGTCTGGCATTGGTCTTCCAGTTACTACTGTGCTTCCACAGGTAGACACTGTGACTCTTAGTGCTGCTTCTGCTCATGTACGCCACATCCCTTTTCCTTCAACCCACCACTAAACATAAAAATAAATAAATAATGATAATGGACCTCAGGGTGGAAGCATCTGAGAATACAATAACATCAAGGCTTAAATGAGATAACAAATGGGCTGTGTGTAACAAAGTGATATCGTTTTATTGATGGGTGTTTTTTTTTGCCTTAATGAATGTTTATATTGAAAAGGATATCAGATTACATAGGGGGAAAAGTCCTATTGTATGCTGACGTCCTCTCGGCACAATTGCTGGAAATGAAGTGGTTGCAACGTAAGATGAGAGGGAGTGGAGAGGAAAGGCTTTGCCTCCAGAATTCATGGCCCCGCAGTTGCCAAAACCATTGGGCCATTCAACAAATGTTTACAGCCCAATCCTATGCAAGTATATAGGAAGTAAGGCCCAAACTACAAGTTACACTAGGATGACCATATGGAAAGAAGGATCTGCTCAAGAGGGCAGGGATCCTACACTTTAACTGTTATGATGAAGAGGGAATTTCACCAGGTGCTGCATGCATACAAATGACACCTGCTGAAATTTCCTTTTCTATACAACTGTTAAAGATACAGGAGCCCCCTGTCCTCTTTTTGATTCGGTCACCCTAAGTTACACTGAACGCATACTTTAGGACTGGGACCGTGGCGAGGGGGGCAGGCTTTTTAAAACTCTTTCCTCTGTGCTGTAATCCTGACATAAATGGTGCCATGATGCTGACAAAAATGGCTCCCCATTAGAATTCAGCAGAACTTCTCAGAAAACACACTTTCGATGGCACCGTCTATCTTCACTTCCTGCTAGCTTCTCTACCACCCAGTAGTGCCACACTATCCACTATAATTCCCATAAGTGGTTAAGAACTTCTATCAACCTGTGCAAAATAATAAAGAGATGGGACTGGCTTGTTCAGATGACACCTTAAACCATGGCTTTAACCATGGTGAAGAAGGCCTTTTGCCTTATTCACCGTGGTTAAAGCCGTGGTTTAAAATGTCTTCTGAACAGGGCCACTGGCAATAAGAGAATAGTCCTCCAGCTTTGAATGGGTCAGATGGTTGCCCTGTGTTCTTTGTGGACACTTCTGTGGGCTCCAGAGGAAGTGGCACAATCTTTTAATAGATTAAGTCAACACCTTATATGTCCCTCTTCCACCTGTGTTATTGGCAGTAGCGAGATGAATATCCCGTCATCTGCTCAGAATCTGGAAGGAGAGCAGGGCAACACTTTTATGGAGGTGTTGATATTTATTTTATTTTGCTCATTTAATTCCATGTGAACAGAATATTTTATTAGCATGTTGATAATTGTTTTTATAATAAAGCCAAATTTCACAGAGACTATTATAATGTGGGGTTTTCTTTTTCAGCTTGAATAATCTGCAGATCTTATACTTTCTGATTGGGTAGACTCCCTTGCATGGTTAAAAGGAAGTTGGGTGGAAAGTAAAAGTTTCCATGCACTCAGAATGATTCAGAGTATGTTGCATGACCTATTTCCATATTCACTCCACACCACACAAATCATGACAAGGTGACCCATTCTCTGGAGCATCTACTGGTCCTTTGGAAATCCACCATAATCAAAAGAAGAGTGAACTAAATAAGAAAATGTGTCAGGTGTGTGTGTGTGTGTGTGTGTGTGTGTGTGTGTGTGTGTAAACCATCAATATTTATAGACTGCTTCTTATTGAACACATCCCAAAGCGGATTACAAAGGAATATAAAAAATAAAGTACTAATTAGAGGTTAGTATAAAAATAGCTCATGGGGAAAAGCCAAAGTAAACAGATACGTTTTTAGTCAATATTAATGGTGCAAGTGCCCATTTTTGTTGGCAAAATGCTAACCAAAATCTGAGATGAATTCATCATTGCTATGTTTGAAATTCATAATCAGTCCTAAAGTTGGTGGAGGGCCAGCCTATCTTAACTGAAAAATATTTAAGTGGAACGTGATTCAAATGAAGTTGGTGCATGCCTGGTTTCACTGACTTTCCCCCGGTGTGGTTCTTCCGTTCCACTTCTCTTTGTACCAGCAGGTGGCATAATGAAAGAAACTGGTTTCAGCTTCAGCTTCCTGACATGTTTGAATTGTCACGATGCCCACGGACTGATTAAAGTGTTTATCGTGAATTGAACGTCTTGATTTATACCGATGCATAATTAACTAACTGATTTTAAGAGAGAAAGAAAGAAAATATTGCATCCTCTCAACATTAAAACAGTTTGTGTATGGTGACAGTTGTCTAAATCAGAACAAGGGTCACAGCCATGTTCAACTTGTCTGGGATCTATGTGAAGCCCTCTGTCCAGAACTACCATTAGGCAACGGACAGTCAGTGGGTCCCTAAGAAATATTGATAGGTGAAAGAGGGGATCTAAGGATTAGAGGAACTTACATATTGATATATATTCACACAAGTTTTAATACTTGGCTCAGGTTGTCAGCTTCTGTTAGGCGTTAAGAGTCATCCTTGTAAGGGAAAAGGGTGATTTAAACTTATGTGCAAAGAAGGCCCAGCCAGACTTGAAAGCTAAACTTAATGTCAGCAGAATTAAAGCCCAATTTGAGACTTTGAAATACTCCTGTGGTAGAACCAGGGCTCACAGGGACACAGCACTAGCACATTTTTATTAGCAGGGATGCTGTTGTCATCTGCAAACCCCCCCCCCCCTGAATTCCATGTCCCCACTGAATTCAGCTGCAGTCCTCATAGTACCATTTTTAGGGGACTGGAGAGGCTGCCATGGGAAGGAAGAAGTCCACTTTTGTCAGCGCAGTTGACCTGGATCCAACCCATCTACTCAGAAGAAAGTCCAGTTGAGTTCAGTGGGGCTTAATCTATGGTGGTCATGTAGCCTACTTCACAGAGGACAATCCTCTAGTTGAAGGCTACCTCTGTTTGTCCAGTCCAAGTCCAGGTTAAAGAAAATGAACACTGATAAGGGTGAGCAGGGAGCTTGAAGTTGCCCATCCACAGTTAGTACTTGGACAGCAGACTGACCACACAGATCACCTGGTCAAAGCCTACACCACTACAGGCAGGGGTATTGTATTTCTTTTTAAATTATAGCAACTACTTCTGAATTTGCAGCTATTCCTATATGCATGCCTTCTTTTGTCCTCCTTTTTGGTGAAGCATTTCCTCTCTTTTGATGATGTGGAAATGGCCATCCTCTTACACCTCAGTGAAGTGGCTACAGGATTGTAGCCTTCAGACCCATCCATTGAACTCAGTGGGGCTTACATCTAAGTGGGGCTTACTTACATGCATAGGACTGCACTGTCACCCTTATGTAGGGATGACCAGATAAAATCCAGGTCAGGGCACATGTAACTTTAACAGTTGTAGAGAAAAGGGAATTTCAGCCAGTGTCATTTGTATGCAATTAGTTCCTGGTGAAATTCCCTCTTCATCACAACAGTTAAAGTTGCATGCACTATACTAGAGTGACCATATACAAAAGAAGGCAGGGCCCCTGCAACTTTAACTGTTGTGATGAAGAGGGAGTTTCACCAGGAACTAATTGCATACAAATGACACTGGCTGAAATTCCCTTTTCTCTACAACTGTTAAAGTTACATGAGTCCTGACCTGGATTTTATCTGGTCAACCTACCCTTATGTAGGAAATGTAAATAAATGAAGGAAGAGCTCTGAGAAGAAAATGATAACAAATTGCAGTGCAAGTGCAGGTAATTACTTAATGAATACTTTTTCTGACATAGAGGATTTGTGGCAGGGGGATCCTCTCAATTAATATCATTGGTATCCTAATTAAAAGTAGTTCATATAAGTGTCCCCCAGAAAAAAGCTTGTTCAAAATACACCTAAAAAGATATGCTTCCTCCATCCCCAGCCCCCAAAGTTCTGAAGGTTTTTGAAACACAAAGATGTGCATATTTCTTTTTGGGTGTCGCCAGGTTGATGAAATTTCCGTCAAGTACAAGTATCAAATACACATTTTTCTCAATACTCTCGAAGCCAAACAGCTCAAGGTTTGAAATTTGTTTGCTTGTAGACACACAGGTCGACCTAAAGTAAGCAAAAACACCTTAGGTCAGAACTCCTACCAAGAGGTGAGAGAGAGGTGCTGTGAACTGCAGTTCTTGAAGGACATACTTTGTCGAGCCTTTAATCACAAGGGCAGATGCTTTATAATTCTAGAGGTGAATGACTGCCATTACTCATGCTGGTGGGGGAATGAAAACAGTATTTTGTAAAAATGCAGAGTTTCCTGGGGATAGAGCTAAGTATGGGACTTGGTCAAAGAACATGTCAAACTTTCAAATAAATTATATTTTGGAGAAATGTATCCAAGTATATGCGGCACATCTCACCTGTCTGAGTCATTTTTTTAAAAAAAAATACACTTAGTGATTTTGTAGCAATAAAGTCTCTGGCAAACTGCCCAATTATCATAGGGGGTGAAGACGGGTCTGTGGCTTCCATTGGCTTTGCAGCACTGAGAAGTAGGGTCAAGAGAAAGAGGAGCTGAGTGAGGACAGAGAACACAGCAAGCCAAAGCAAGCATAGGGACAGACTAGTAAACAAGAAGAGGAAGAATGAAGGGAAGAGGCTGTGGCTTAGTGGAAGAGCACATGCTTTGCATGCAGAAGGTCACAGGTTCAATCCTGGGCATTTGCAGATAGGAATTTGAAACCCGTGAGAGCTGCTGCCAGTCAGTGTTGACAATACTGGGCTAAATGGACCAATGGCCTTGACTCAGTATAAGGCAGCTTCCTATGAAGTGAAGAGGAGAAATCCAGGAGAAGGGGAGATGGGATGTGCATGAAGGAGAGGAAGGATGTGCAAGACCAGGACCTGCATAGGCAATGAAGCACACAGGTTTATTTTAAATAATAACTGACTGAATCCTTGGTTATAGGTCTTTAGTCTAAGGTACCCTCTACAAGGATTCACTTTTGCGCCTGGTTAGGCGATTATGCGCATAATCGCTGAAGCGCATTTACGCCTAATACCTCTGCACGAGAGGCGGCGAGAGGCGGCGAAGCGCATTAACGGATGACCAAAATCCGCTTTACAAGTAGTTAATGCGCATAAGCGCTTGTTCACATAGTCAAAATGCACTTTAACGGCCGGAGCAAAATAAAACTCGCTGTTTAATGTGCATTCGATAATGTGCATAATCGGAGGGATAGCGCGCCTCTGCGCCCGATTTGCGCTCCGTTCTTGTAGAGGTAAATTTTTTAATGCGCCTTGAAAGAGCTTTAAATGCCTCTTGTAGAGGCAGCCTAAAACAGGGGTAGGCAACCTAGTGCTCTCCAGATGTTTTGTCCTACAACTCTCATAATCCCTGATCATTGGTTGTGTTGGCTGGGGTTTATGGGAGTTGCATCATCTGGAGAGGACACTAGGTTGCCTACCCCTGGTCTAAAAATGTTTCTCTGTAAGCATCTTTTCCAGTGTGCATGGAAAAGTGTATTTCTAGGTGTATACATGGGGGAAGAATGTGGATGGTGCTGCTACCTTTTGAACAAAGGTTGGAGTAGCTGGTCTTTATTCTAGTCCAGCCTTCCCCATCTTGGTGCCCCCCCAGATATTTAGGCCTACTACCAATGGCCATCCTGACTGGGGGTGATGGCAGTTGTAGTCCAACTCATGCGGATGGTTGGAAAGGCTAGAGTGAAATTTCTGTTTATGATTTTAACATGCTAAGTTTCATGATAGCTACAGTAAATGTTTGCCCCAGTGTATTTCTGCATGCAATAAATGCCCATATTACATTAATCCTGAAGTGTATTATTCTTGCAGATTAGTTTAGAAGTCTGCAAGATTGTACATTCATTATATTCCCCTTCTCCATCACTGCACCAAAATGTAACAGCAGGGCAATTAAATTGGGGGGTGGAGAAAACCTTCCTTTGGCACCCATGAATACTCAGGGCTCTGTGGAATATTGCTGGTGTTCCATGAAACAGATTTGGGACCTGTAAGCTATAGGTTTAGCAATGCTCCTGCCATTAGGCATTCTCCATTTCCAGTTCAGGAAGATGCAAATCACCTAGCTTCTATTCAAGGTCATTTAGCATCTTGTTTAAATGGGACTAATAATACAGATGTTGCCTCAAGGTTTGGCTTCAGCCAATGATCTTAGCCATTGCGTAACATATTGACCCTGTTCAGATGACACACTAAGTCACAATGGTTAAGCACTTTGAGCTAAACATTATGGCATACCGTGTTGTGTGAATCATTCATGACCATGTTTGCTACATAACCACAGTTTCAACATGCACACTAAACATTTGTTGCAAAAGGGTTAGCGGCCTAACCATGGCTTAGTGTGTTGTCTGAACAGGCCCATTATTTCATGTCTTGCTGGCTGCTCAGTCCTCACTATGTAGGAACAACGGCCATATTTCCAGAGAAGGGGAAGTGTGGAAGCTGCCTAATAAGCAACCAGAGCATTGGTCCATCTAGCTCTGTACCAGGATTTCAGACAGGAGACTTAGAGATGCTGGAGATTGAACTGGGGAATAATAATATTAGTCTACCATATAGGGAGTGTGGTAAGGAGTACTGAAAATAGATATGGCCCAAGAGATTTTGCGGCCTGGGGCAGAACAGGAAATGCCCCCAGTTAAGGTGCACAGCAAAAGTGCTCAAAGCCAGTCATGTTATTTGGGTATGATGTAGAAAATCCTACAGGTGCCTCCCTTCCTGGCAATCAAGATGCAACAACAACAACAATAAATTGAGTAACCAACCATTTGCTACCCTTTCAGAAAACCCCAAATCAGCTGCCTGAAGTGGCCACCTCACTCTGCCTAATGGTAGTGCTGGCCCTGGTTGAACACTCTAAATGTTAAGTAATATTACAACAGTATGTTAGCTGTCCTGAGCACATTGGGTGGGATAAAAAAATGTGACAAATATAATAAGAACGTGAGAACACCCATCTCACCTACTAGTATTGTCAGATGACGTACTTTATTTTTAAGGGATGTCCTCATCCATCCATTATTATTTTTCAAGGGGCATGGACTGCCAGGATGTGCTACAGCATGCAGTGGAATTCATGAATACCCCCCAGCTCCCTAGCATTTTAATACCATATCTCCAAAGTGTTCAGCATAAAAAGAAAAAAATAAGATGGCACATGTGCTCCATTTCACAGCATTTTAAAAATAGTTTGCAACAAGCCATCTCAGACCTCAGCCATTCCTACCTGCTTCCTCATCTGGGATATTTACCTAGGAAGCCTTAAAGATCTCTCTCTTACCTATGCATCTGTAGTGACACACACACAGACACACACACTGCAATACAACAAAAGTCCTAAGCCTTGATCTGCCAACCTGGTGGGCTGGAGAACCGTTTTATCCATGACTTTAAACACGAAAACCACTCTTGATGCTTTGCTAGGCTCTGCAACAGGATCCCACGTGGGGACTCCCTCGCTCCTCTGCCCCTGGGGCTGCAAGGAGAGGGGCGGCAGGAGGGCAAGATTACCAGATCAACTCCAGTCCAGAGATCCTTAACGGGTTTTCCTTTTCTCTTTTCTCTTTTCTCCCCTCTCTTTCCTTCTTTCCTTCCTTCCTTCCTCCCTCCCTCGGTATCCCTGATTCTTTCTCTCTCTCTCTCTCTCTCTCTCTCTCTCTCTCTTTCCCCTTCCCTCTTCTTCCCCTCCCCTTTCCTATGCGTGTGCCGCCTCCTCTTCCTCCTCTTTTCCACCTCTCTCTCTCTCTTTCTCTCTCTCTCCTTTCCCTCCCTTATCATCAGCTCGCCGGGCGACCCTGCTCACTGTACCCACATTAATGGCGTCATCTTCCGAGGAGGATATAGACCGGAGACCCATCAGGAGAGTAAGGTCCAAGAGTGACACCCCTTACCTAGCAGAGGCCAGGATCTCCTTCAACCTCGAGGCAGGTGAGTGACACCTACCCCGCCCCCCCTCCAGCCTCCAAGGCAAACCCTTTCGCCTTCTCTCTCTCTCTCTCTCTCTATCTGGAGGCTGCTGCTGGTTCTGCTACATTCACTCCCCCTCTTTGTGTCTGCCGAGTGTAGAGGTGGGAGCTGCTGCTGCTGCTGCTGCTGCTGCTGCTGCTGCTGCTGTAGGAATGTGAATCCCTGACATGTCCTGGCTGTCACCCTAGCCTTTCTCTCCTCTTCCCTCCTCCTCCTCCTCCTCCTCGAAGATTCTGCTGCAATACAAAGCCCAACATGGGGGAGAGAAGATGGGAGAAGAGGTTTCTGTTACACCCAGACTTGCTTGGGTGAGGATGCGCTGAATTCTCCGTCTGGGGCTTGGAGGCGAGTGTGGAAGTAATGGGGTGACCTCAAAGTTGGGAATGTGGAGAGAGAGGGAGACCCGTTTACACAGCTCTGGCACTGTGGCACCCTTGGTGCATCCCCTTGGCTCTTGTTCCAGCAGGCTCCTTCTCACATTCTCCCCAAACGTTGCCGCCTTCTGGCTCCCATTTCACCTTCTCAGCCTCTCCTCTGCTTCCTTCTCCTTCCTATCCGCTCTCTCCTACCCTGCCCCTCACCCGCCCTGCATTATTCTCCTCATCTTGTCTTCAAACCTCTACATTCCCCTAACAACCTGCCAGCTTCCAGACTGACTTGCCTTCTGTCTCCCTGAACCACCCTTCCCCGACCAGGTGGTGCTCTCCAGATGTGTTGGACTACAACTCCCAGCAGCCAGCTGGGAGTTGTAGTCCACCACACCTGGAGGGCAACAGGTCAGGGAATCTTGTCTTAAACTCTCCTCCTCCTCTTCTTCCCCGCTCCCTCATCGGGTCCCCATTCCAATCTCTTGCCTTGCCCTTTCTGTTCTCAGCCTGTCATTCATCCAGCCCCTGCTTCCTAGTGTGGTTCTTTGTAGGGATGACACTTTTATTTTATTTTTTAAAAAAACAAAACTGATCCAACTCAAGGCTTTAACAGAAGCCTGACATCCTGAAGTTATGCCATTGAAGCTTTTCCCGCCAGGAAGATAAAGTTGTGAGTGGAGAAAAGTTTCACTTGCTCCTGTAAAAGGTTCAGGATTGGAGTCAGTAAAACACCTGGAGATTCTTTTGTCCCATGGGTCCCCTCTACAAGGATTCGCTTTTGCGCCCGGTTAAGCGATTATGCGCACAATCGCTGAAGCGCATTTACGCCTAATCCCTCTGCACGAGAGGCGGCGAAGCGCATTAATGGATTTCCAAAGTGCGGTTTTCAAGTAGTCAATGCGCATAAGCGCATATTCACACAGTCAAAATGCGCTTTAACGGCCAGAGCAAAATAAAACTCGCGATTTAACGCGCATTCGATAATGCACATAATCGGAGAGATAACGCGCCTCTACGCCCCATTTGCGCTCCGCTGGTGTGGAGGTAAATTTTTTTAAGCACCTTGAAAGAGCTTTAAGCCTCTCTTGTAGAGGCAGCCATGGTCATGCTCCTCTCTGCCATCAGATAACACACATTCTGCAAACATTTGTTTCTTCACTTTCTCCTCTCTCCCCCCAAGTATCCTTCTGTCCACTGATTCCATTAGTGTCTCCCATGGTTATCTAAATCTCATTCCTCTGTGATGGGCATGATGTTCTTCTGCCTCATCAGGACTCCATCCCATTTTTCTACCTTATATGTGATCGTATCCCTGGGTTTCTCCAGCCTTTTCCAATACACTTTGGCCTGGAATTGCCTCTCCAACTTTTGGCTTTACTCATCATCATACTTGCTGAATCCCAAGCTTCTTCCTTCCTCCTACTCTCCCGCATTTGTCCTTTAATGCTGCACTTTTCATCTCAAAGTTTGCTCTCCTGGAAACTGCTCTTTACCTGCTTCAGAAGGATAAGAAGATGAAGGGAAAGCTGATATTTGCAGTCTGGGGTTCCTCTTTGGTGTACCCCCCCCAAAAAAGTCAGCTGCACACCTTTCTTGCTAACAAAAATACCAATAAGTCTCCCCAAAACCTAATGTCTCCATAGGATTGTGTAGGAAAGCTTTCCTCTCCAACAGTTCCCATTAGCTGAATTTCTAGAGCCTGGGGGCTAAGCTAATGTCCTTGCTGGAAACACCTGTCCCTCAACACACTAATTGGATGGGTTTCCTGATTTTGTGGTTTTCTGTCTATGCCTGAAACTTGGGTGTGTCTCTTCATCACCACCCACAATTGTGACCTTCCTAACACTTTGTACCTAGTAAGATGTAAAATGCAAACTGTGCATATATATTGATCAGTTGATTGCTTTTGGTGACAGGTCATTAATTTCTTTCTGGACATTACATATGCACTGTTCTCCCCTTTTGATTATGTTTTTTGTCAATATTGTGTTATTTTTAGTGTGTTTTATTGCACGTACCCTACTTTGGGATAATTTCATAACGAAAAGCCAATAAGAAATTTCATGTGTGTATGTGATAGGCATAATTGTGTAGCTGAGAAATCAGAAAGTGATGCCAAATGGTGTTAGGTTTTCAAATGTGTTACTGAAGATAGCATGATCAGAGGGGAAAGTATGATGGGTGTATATGAAGAGTATCAATTAAAGGAGATTGTGCATGCTTCCTGAATGGCTAAATCCATGGTGGATAATATTGCCATGGATAATGCTATGTCATGCCATTATAAACACATCACCAGTGGAGAAGAAGAAACCTTCGGGTCATTTAATGCCTTCATCTCTTAACCTTGCAATCCCTTCTCTATCAAGGCTGAGGAGTTCATATAGGAGGCCTTTCAGCTTTTAATCCCAAAGCAAACATGGCAAAGATGCTTAGCTGTTACCTTCCCCACCCCCAATAGGAAAGGCATCACTTTCTTCTGCTAAATACTGTACCTTCTCTCATTGGACCCATTCAAAGAAAGAAATGTGTCTTCATGGGTAGGCTGACCATATGAAAAGGAGGACAGGGCTCATGTAACTTTAACAGTTGTAGAGAAAAGGGAATTTCAGCCAGTGTCATTTGTATGCAATTAGTCCCTGGTGATATTCCCTCTTCTTTTGTATATGGTCACTCTAGTATAGTGCCTGCAACTTTAACTGTTGTGATGAAGAGGGAATTTCACCAGGGACTAATTGCATACAAATGACACTGGCTGAAATTCCCTTTTCTCTACAACTGTTAAAGTTACATGAGCCCTGTCCTCCTTTTCATATGGTCACCCTATTCATGGGAGTATAAAAACTCAACAGAGTGCTAGAGGATGTTTTCATTAATCTGTCTTCCACTTGATGCTTTGAATTTAAAAATGTGATACAAATTGGTTGCTAAGCAATGTTTACACTAATGAGCAAAAAGCCTCTAAAATGTGCCTGTAGTAAGCATTTAACTCTTTATATATCTATTTTTTAAAAACCATAAATTATAAAATAAGGGTCCTTAAACTGAATGACTGAAATTAGATTTAGTAAACTAGCCAGATGGGTTGTACAGCAGAAGTTTGTTCTGGAAAACTTTACAATATATCATTTGCAATTTGGATGTTTTGGGTTTTTTTACTTGCAGTTCCTCCTGGTAATATTGATAGTATCATTAAAGGTTGCACAGGTTATTTGCATTCTTTTCAAAGAAGGACTAGTGAAATACAGGACACCTTATATGCCTGTTGCTTTTCCTAGGTTGTAATTTTTGCAAAATGCAAATCCTACGTCTTTATGTATTGTTCTTCAACAGATCAAGTCTTTTTGGGTTTCCTCTTTGGACAGTTCATTGCTGTGATTGGCATTTTCAGAAATACAAATGAGACCAGCAACATAATGTTAGAGTGTAGAGTGTCGTTTTGTGTTTTAGCCAGCCGCACCCTCCTCCAAGATACTCCATTCCATTCCTCCAGGTTTTTGAGGGCCCCTGGGCAAGATACCCCCAATGGGACCCCACCCTCAGTGAGACTTCTTTCTCACCACCATGGTTCCATCATTGCTTCCACTTATTTGCCTGATAGTCAGCGAGGGGCATCTCACCAGCACTGTTTTCTGGGCCAGAGCAAGAGGCAGGGGAACTAGCAAGTTGCAATGGTGAAGAGGAGAAACCACTCCAGGGGGGCTCTTGTCTGTGCCCCTCCTGCTGCAGTGTGGGCCCTTGGCAGGTGCCCAACCGTAACTACCGTTGACACCAACCCTGCCCTTCCCCACAACAGGAAGTCAGCATTTCATGCCCACTGATCATGCTCAGCCCTCATTGGTCTTATGTTGGAGTTCTCCTCTTAGAGTTTTTCTTTTTTTCTGAAGTCATTTCAAATTCTGCAAACCTCAGGGTTGCTCCAAGTCTGTTGATACCTCCTTCTAGCGTATGGGTTGTGCCTTTGTGCCTACATAAACAGTGATGCTCACCTTTGAACGTCCAAACTAGAGGGAATAATGGCGGAAGGAAATGCAGAGCTAGTATGAGGATCAGGAGCTGTTCATTCCAGTTTGGTGCTGAATAGGATGTCTATAAACCCAGGCAACAGATATCTAGCAGGGAGGTATTGTTTTAAGGCATGTATGTGCCGCAGATTCATTGAGGCCTGCCTGGAAATGTGTACAAATGAATCTGTATGGAGGCAGTAATGTCATTTGTTTTTCAGTCCTGCAGTACGCCAGAGCTAAAACCATTCTAGAGGTACTAGAAACATCCTCTACCTCGCTCCATACTTAATGCATTTATGATCAAAAATCCTGCTGCTCCACTGCTGTTTGCATTGCTGTTTTGCCTGCCAGCTGCTACTTCTAGGCTTCTTTGATCTGGTCATCGTTTTGTCCTGCGATAGCAGTTGGGATAAGCTGTATCAAGGTAGAGCTTTGGCTTATATTTGTACTTGATAGGCCCTCCTACAATAAGACCCACATGCAGATAGATGTACTCTGCCATTCTTTGCAAAAGAAATGGCTGCGAGCCAATAGTTTTGTTTACCTCTTTCAGCTGTAAGTTATAATTATACTATTACCGCTTTTATCTGTGTTGCCGAACAGTTGAGAGGCTACATATGCAGAGCCAATTAATGCAGTTTGGGAATCGCAAGGATTTGCTCCGTTTCTCCAAAGAATCTAAACGGGGCAACATTTATCTGCCCTTCTAATCAGATGAAATTGATGATTTGCTTCTCTGTTTTGTATTGCATTATTTCATTGGATTTCTAGCAAATATGTACTTTATTATATTGGCTTGTCTGCATTGACTGCATAAAATACATGCCATTGGCAATCTGGCATCAGACGAGTTTTGCATTCTTGTAAGTTTTGATTTTTGATTTTCAAGTGGAAAAAAAATACGTTTCCCCCCCCCCAAAATGAAGGGGGGCCATCCTTTTGTTTATTTCAGCAATAAAGTATAACTTCATTGTACATTTCAGAAACAAAACAACTGTTTTATTTAAAAATAAAAACGGGAACAATATATAGCTACACACATATTTCTAATTTTGCCTTTTAATGTTTGATGGTTTGCTGTTTCTGGTAGTGGGAGCAATGTTTAAATATGAGTTGAAGTCTACCTGTGCAATGGGACTGTCTCCTTCTCTCCTCCCCCTGCCCCCAAACTCTGCTCTGAGTTTCTTCTGTTGACCACCAGTATTATATATGCAAGCTGGATTTTGGTATTGTGTTGCTTCTCACCACTGTTACTTCTGAGTAGGCATGCAGGTTTGGGGGATGTTTGTGGTGGATTTGGGGATTCTGAGAACTTGCTGCTGTGTTCCAAAGGCTGTTTGGATTTTCTGTGTGAGATGATGATGATGATGATGATGATGATGATTGATGATGTGTGACTCTGTGGATTCCCCCCTCCCACTCAATTCTTAAAATCACTTGATTCTTTGTGCAATGTGAGTTGCTGCCAGAGCAGAAAAATGTGGGTCCAAAAAAGTGCTTTTGTGTGGGCTGTGTTGTGTCATTCTCCCCTCCCCCTCCCCAGTCCTCACCCGCTTGACAGTCATGATTTTAAAGTCATAATTCAGTTTCCTTCTCTGCATTGTGAGTTGTTGCTGGAGCAAAAAAAAGTGGTCTCCAAGGAGTACATTTGGATTATTATTTGGATTATTATTACTTTTGTTGTTGCTGTAATGTGTAGGCTGACCATATGAAAAGGAGGACGGGGTTCCTGTAGAGTTGCGTAGAAAAGGGAATTTCAGCAGGTGTCATTTGTATGCATGCAGCACCTGGTGAAATACCCTCTTCAACACAACAGTGAAAGCTCCAGGAGCTATGCTAGAATGACCAGATACAGAAGAGGGCAGGGCCCCTGCAGCTTTAACTGTTGTCATGAAGAGGGAATTTCACCAGCTGCTGCATGCATACAAATGACACCTGCTGAAATTCCCTTTGCTAAACAAGTGTTAAAGATACAGGAGCCCTGTCCTCCTGTTCTTATGGTCACCCTAATAATGTGCAAAAGAATGGATTTCCGGTGTTCTGAGAATTTGCTGCTGTGATTATGGGTTATGTGCAATACTGCAAAGTAATCCATGATTGTTATAGCCTTATTGTTGGGAGGGGAGAGTAGTGGAGGACATGACTGCTGTGTAGTCCAGAGTGGTGGTTATCTAGTCTGCTAATGAGTTGGGTTTTATTTATTGATGTGATTTGACTTGCACCCTGCCTTTCTATCAAGAAGAATAGCATTCAAGGTGAATTTAGAACCACAAATAAAAATTGATAAAAACAACAATAAAACCAATACACTAAAACATAGTTAAAAGCAGAATAACTGGGCAATCCAACAGACACATTTACACTTCAGAGGCCTGCTTGAATGAAAAGGTCTTACCTACTGCCAGAAGGACAGCAGAAAGGGAACCAACCTAACCTCCTTTAGGAGGGTGTTTTGCAGCCAAGGAGGGAGGTGTGGGGTGTTTTGGGTGGGGGGATGCAGTTGGGGCCAGGACTATGAAGTTTAACAGCTTAAGTTGAGGTTTTAACTGACTGTGTGGCCAAGTTTAACAGTTTAAAATGTTTTAAATGTCAGCTGTTTTATGTTTATGGTTTTAAATTTTGTATATTGTCTTTTTAGTGTTCAATCTTTTAATTTTTGTAAACCGCCCAGAGAGCTTCGGCTATGGGGCGGTATATAAATGTAATTAATAATAATAATAATAATAATAATATTTAATGAAAAGAATTGTACTTTCCCTTCATTAAATACTTTCTGCATTTAATTTCCTTTTGACTTCACTGTTTACAACTCACCACCACCATTGTATGTACTGTATATAATCCTGGGGGGAAAAAAACCATACTGTTCCAAGAATCTGATGAAGTGGGATATAATTCATGAAAGTTCATGCTAGAATAAATGTTTAGTCTTTAAGCAGCAACAAAACACTTCATTGTTTTTAGAGTTAATAAAGGTGGGTTGTTGTTGCTGTTTTGAGTTGACATTCATGCAGAAGACAGAGGCACACTGGTGGGCCATAAGAGAAGCAAGAGGGTGTGGGTTTTTAATATTTTAAATATTTATTATGAGTTATAAGAACTGGTGTCAGTCTTCAGACTCCCTCCCCAGATCTTTATAAGATAAAAGATAAATGTCCGAGCAGGATATTTGATGCATCTCATCTCTACTACACATGCATATAAATGAGTGCGCACAGTAATTCAATGCTAAGGAAGGCTATTATGAACATAGTGTAAGACAATTAAATGTTTCCCATATAGAATTATTTCCTTTATTATTATTACATTTATATCCCATCTTTTTTCCTCTTGGAAGGAACCTAAGGCAGCTTTCATGATCCTCTTCCTCTCTTCTTTGGCAATATCTGAGGAGCCTGGGTTAGTTTTGTTTTTGTAGCTTTTTGAAGTGTTGTAGCGGTTTTTAAATGTACAGATTGTGTGTATGTTGTATGTTTTTGCTGTTTTAATTTTTGTATATTGTTTTTAATTGTTTTTAATCCTATGTAAACCGCCCAGAGAGCTTCGGCTATGGGGCGGTATACAACTGTAATAAATAAATAAGTAAATAAATAAATAAATAAATTTTATCCTCACAATAACCCTGTAAGGTAAGTTAGGCTAAGAGTCAGTGACTGGCCCAAAGTCATCCAGTGAGCTTCATGATTAGGTGGGGACTAGAACCTTGATCTCCCTAGTCCCAATGCAACATTTTAACCACTACATGACACTGGTTCTCATATTTATGTTTTGCCTTTCCTCCAGGAACTAAACATTTTCCCATTTTTACCCTCACAACAATCCTGTGAGGTAAGTTAGGTTGAGAGGTAGTGAATGGTTTGCATTATCCAGTGAGAAATGGGAGGCATCTGCCGGTCCTCCTTAGGCAGCGGAATGTCCTGGGCCAGGACTGGCTGTGTATACATGTGTGTCCTGTTTGGCTATTGTGACTGAATGCGTCAATCTATGTTTCGTGTGTGTGTGTGTGTGTGTGAGAGAGAGAGAGAGAGATTCAATGTATGTTTATGTTTTCTGTGCCTGTGGGCTCTAAAATGGGGAAGTTTCTGCTTGTATTGGAGTTCTCTACCATAGAAGAGATATTAGTCTTCTAAAGCATGGAAGATGATTTCCACTAACGTATGTAGAGAAAAATGTTTGCATTAATATTGTATGGTGTTGACTGCATGTGTGTGTATGCACAAATGACATATGTCAATTCAGGATTGGGGGCAAAATAAGGGGCTCCCTACATATGGCTAGCCCCAGCACCCATCATGGCCTTTATTGAGCCCTTAGGATATCTCCATAGGATGTTATCATTAGCCGCGGCAGCATCATGATTCTGTATAGTTGTGTGAATTGTCCACATCCCACCCCTACTGTGCACTCATGATCTTAAAGTCACCTGATTCTATGTGGAACAGGAAAATGTGGGTTCAAAATAGTGCTTTATTGTGGCTCTGTGAATTTCCCGCCCCAACCTTTGCATGAACAATTTTAAAGTTCATGTGCCTCAGTTTTTCCTTTCTGTGGTATGGGTTGCTGGCTGTTGTGGATTCAAAAGACTGGTCCGCCTCTGGTGACCCCCTGGCTACCAGACACCAGTGTTCATAAGGGACCTGTGGGCCATCAACATAGCTCCAGTGGCATAATGCCTGGAGGGAATGAGATCTGGTCCAGAGTTTGAGAGTCTCAGTACACCTAAATATATCACAGTAGGGAGAACATCCCTAAAACTCAGAGGGATCAATGGAATTTACTCCCTGATGCAACCTTGGTGTCTTACATTTAGTTATTTGAGAGATCATTTCCTTCTCCTCTTTCATAAAGAGAGATTTTGAGAAGCTCTGTGTTAACACAAATGCTGTTGTCCAACCAAAGGACAGCTCTTTACAGACGTCAAGGGATGCCACATGTAAAAAAAAAATGTATGGTATGGCTATCGCAGCTGGAGCAAATATACTGGAATAAACTTTGGATTTCAGCCAATATGAATGTTAAATCCCAGCCAATGAACTCTGGCAAGTTGAAGTTCAAGCAGTCTGCGTGTCAGGATGATTCTCGGGGATTCTAAACTTAAAGATCTTGGGTGTTTTGTCTTTGCGTGATACAAAATGCCTACAATTTGGAAATGGTGGCAAATAAGATAAATGTATGCCAGGAACTCTGGCTTTCTTAATTGTCATAAGGATGGGGGAAATGTAGCTCTATAGTTCTCTTAAATTGGGAGTGTTAGGAATGATTGGATATTAATCAAGCTATATGCAGAACAAAGATCCAGGTATGCAGATTTTTGGTCTTTTAAACGAATACGCATTTCTTCTGAGTTTCTATCTATAATAAATTTGAGCTGGATTGGCCTCATTATAAATTATTCATATTTTATTAATTTATTTATATATCATTATGAAAATAAACGGTGCTCTTCGAAGGCATTGTGGAACAGTTCTGTTTTTAAATATACAACTGCAGGCGATGTATGTTCTTCATAACCCCTTCAAATATACTTATAAAAAGTCTAGTTTTTTTCCTCACTAAATGACAATAAGTCAGTAATTATTTCCCTCAAACACTTAACTCTGACTCTGAGCTGCAAAATCAGCTCCTTTAGAGTAATCCCATCACTCCTCTGGGAGAGGCAGAGATGAATGGTCTAGAAGAATTGTTGAAACCTGCAAATGTACTTTGGAGTAAATAGCTTAACGGTGACAGCTATGATGATTTAAGTGGGATTTTGCAATTTTCAGTCATATCCAAATATGGCAATGACCAGAAATCTAGTTTTGGATAAGGCGTGGCTGGAGTTGAAGGACTCAAGGCATGGAGAATGCCTTCAAACACTGATGAAAAGATCCAAGTTTGCTTGGATCCTTACCTGGTTTCTATATTACAGAAAAGAGTCAGGGCGAACCATTTTGCTTTTCCCTGTAGAGTGCAAAACAGCTCCTGGTCTCAATCCATTTTGTTTTTGTCTTTTGAAAGAATTTAGAACAACTCTTCAAAAAGAAGAAATATTTTTCGTAGTAGCTATGAACTTGAAATAAGATTATAAATAAAACTCACATTGGAATTGTAGGGTAATTTAAATTTAGCAAACTTGTTTGGGTTTCTTTAGCATTTCAAACCATGTCTGTGGTATAACAAGTATATCTGATATAATGTAGGGTGACCAGATAAAATCCAGGTCAGGGCTCATGTAACTTTAACAGTTGTAGAGAAAAGGGAATTTCAGCCAGTGTCATTTGTATGCAATTCGTTCCTGGTGATATTCCCTCTTCATCACAACAGTTAAAAGTGCAGGCACTATACTAGAGTGACCATATACAAAAGAAGGCAGGGCCCCTGCACCTTTAACTGTTGTGATGAAGAGGGAATTTCACCAGGAACTAATTGCATACAAATGACACGGGCTGAAATTCCCTTTTCTCTACAACTGTTAAAGTTACATGAGCCCTGACCTGGATTTTATCTGGTCAGCCTAATATAATGTACGTTGGTCTCATCTTGTTTGTTTGTATTTATGGCAATCCATAATATGAATCAGTACTTATAGCATTCTCTCATTACATCAGACCTGCCTGATTTGTCATCCAGTAAGCTGAACTTATTTCCCAACAACCATGTATGGGGATGCCTGATGCCTCCCCAGTCCCTTGAAATCCCCAAAATACATTTTATTGAGTTCCTGGTGGGCTTCCGTGGTTGGTTGCATTTGGCCTGGTGGATCACAAGTTGTGTTACGTTTGGGTATGGAAAATCATGCTTTATTGCAATTAGGGTGACTTTAAGGCTGAACCTCCATGCAAAGCTACTCAGGAGTAAGGTCCATTGAATTCATTGGGATGTATATCTGAGTAAACATGCATAGAATTGGGGCATATTTCCTTTCCAGGCCTGCAGTTTTCTGAGGGCCACTTCTTCCTACACTTCAGTGTTGGGCAACACATGTCTCATGTGCCCCATGCAGACCCCCAAGCCATTTTTGCAGTCTCCACTGCTCCCCACAGTGCCGTCGCAAAATTTGTATACATTTTGCATTATGCATCTGGAGATGGAGAACCAGCACAAATGCACAAGCTTCTCAACAACTGTGAAGGAGTGATGCACACTTGGAATATACTTGGAAGCAGGGACCTAATCTTTTGCTGATCACGGCTTCCAAGTATTTTAAAGGGACATGAGGGCTCCTTGCACATTTGTCTTTTGTATTTTGTACATGTTTGAGAAACAAATGTACAGTGAAAATTGGTCCAGATTCCAAAATTCTCATAACGCAACACTAATGATGAAGAATATTGTTTAGCCGTGCTCCAAGAAAGAGAAACTGTCTGTAATGTGGGCTTTCCCTTTGTCAGGAATGGGAGATCAAATTTCCCTGTTCATAGCATTTGTAATCCCAAAAATGTCAAGAGGAAGCCCACAAGAACTTTCTTTAGTGCATGTTTTAGATCAGGGGTGGGCAACTTGTGCCCCTCCAGATGTTTTGGCCTACAACTCTCATCATCCCTCACCATTGGTTATGCTGGCCAGGACTGATGGGAGTTGTATGCCAAAACATCTGGAAGGCAAAGGTTGCCCACCTCTGATAGGATGACCATATGAAAAGGAGGACAGGGCTCCTGTGTCTAACAGTTGTATAGAAAAGGGAATTTCAGCAGATGTCATTTGTATGCATGCAGCACCTGGTGAAATGCCCTCTTCATCACAACAGTTAAAGCTGCAGGAGCCCTGCCCTCATTTGTAGAGGGACTAGATACAAAAGAGGGCAGCGCTCCTGCAGCTTTAACTGTTGTGATGAAGAAGGAAGGGATCCTCCAGCTTTTAACGGTTGTGATGAAGAGGGAATTTCACCAGGTGCTGCATGCATACAAATGACACCTGCTGAATTTCCCTTTTCAATAAAATGGTTAAAGATACAGGAGCCCAGTCCTCCTTTCCTTATGGCCACCCCATTTTCTAGATTGTGTTCTAGTCTTTGGTATACTACCATAGAGCAAGGCACAGGAGATAAAATGTTGTAATATTTGGAAATACTTGATTAAAGGTGCAACCCTATGTATGCTTAAATGGAAAAAAGTCCTACTCCCAGCATTCCTCAGCCAGCATGTCTGGCTTGGGAATGTTGGGAGTTGTAGGACTTGTTTCCATCTAAACATGCATAATATTTCACCCTATGTCACTGAATTTTTTTTTCTTTAAAATTAGGTCATAAGCAACCATTTGAGAAGGTCTACCTTCTGGGCGGTTTACAAAAATTAAAAGATTGAACACTAAAAAGACAATATACAAAATTTAAAACCATAAACATAAAACAGCTGACATTTAAAACATTTTAAACTGTTAAGCCTAGCCACAAAGTCAGTTAAAAAAAAACCTCAACTTAAGCTGTAAAAATACCTGGGAGAAAAGAAAAGTTTCGACCTGGCAACGAAAATATTTTTTTAAAAAAAGAACAACCTCAAGTCTACCATTTTCCTTTTAATGAATATGTATGACTGCAAAAGTATTTTGCATACAAGCGATCTAAGCTGAGAAAAATATCCTGCTATGTTAATAACATTAGTTTTAATTGAATTTCTCATCCTTTCATGAGTATTTAAATATCTGTGAAATCAGTTTTGTTATTATGGTTTTTAAAAAAGGTTTCTTTCTCCCATTTGCCATTTGTGGCAGTAGCCTTTTATTCTCAGTCATTGCTGGGTCTGCTGAAATCAGCCAGATCCTTTGAGCAGGTAAGCTCAGGTTCTGTTCCCTGAGTGCAATTCTTCCTACAAGGATATTTTAGCTTGGGGTATCATTGTTGCCAGAACAGAAGTATAATAAAGATAATAGTAATAATCAGTAATGGTTTTCTAGTATTTTTTTGCCACCTGAAATTTCAGTGTAATCCATTTTGAATTGAAATAATGGAATAATTCCATTTTACAGCTTCATCAGAATTTTAATGATGAGCAAATTTAATGAGTGTTTGAGAAAACCTGATTGAAACCCAAATTGACTTTAGATCAGACACAATTGCTTCTCCAAAACTCATATTCATTTCATTTGGTTTACCGGATGTGTAGAGTTGCAGAACAAGGCTGCTTGCCATTTGTATTCTGGGTTTTTTTAAAAAAAATATCAACTGAACAGACATATGATATCATAGCCTTGCATAGGATATACCGTAGTAAACATGATGGATGGAGTAAATGTAACCCACCAAGTTTAAGTTAAATTCAAATGTTGGATTGCCGTGATGCATAATTTATAACACAATGCAAATGTCGTTGGACAGACAGATGTCAGCTTAAACAGGCTTCTAAATAGCCATTCCCTTGCTGGCTTGTGGCAAATAAGAATTGCTTTGGGCCACCCCTCTTGTGCATTATACCTTATAGCACACACAATGACATCTATTGCAGTACTTTGGATAATACAGAATAAAAGGCAGGAAATAACATTTTAAAAGTGGTATATGGAATGTGTACTGTGTCCCAACAGTTATCAGTGCACTTCAATACTCATAAAACGCAAAAGTGTAGCTCTTGCCCTGGCCACAAACAATTGCTGCAGATATTGTGTGCGCGGGTGGGCTAGTTAACTTGACTAGACTTACTTGCAAGCCATGGTGAATCATTTATATCATGATTACAAGTCAGACCAAGTATGGTAAATGCAAAGACATCACTCGGCAAAGCCTCGTCGCGTTTTGCAGCAGAGGACTGCCCATTTATTTTATAATAATAAACATGACACTCAAAGCACCAATACGTCTTAGCAGGGCTAAAAATAAAGGCAACGTTTGTCTTAATAGAGCCAGGGAGATATTGATTCACTTGGAAATAAATCATATTCATCATCTGTGGCCCGATCCTGTAAGGTGCTCTCTGCTTTTCAATTCATGTTGACTGATGCAGCCTGGGACTCTTGGCATCTCCTCTCTCCACTCCATCCACGTTCCCCCCAGGCCTGTGCTGGAAAACATTTCCAGTAAATATATGGGTTAAAATGGGAACGGGGGAGGTCTGTGTTTAAATGTGGTTAGTTTTGTTAATTAAAAATCCATTTCCCACATTGCAGTTCTCTTTCTGCATGCATTCAGTGTCTTGGCTCTGATTGCCTTTAAATTAAATAGGAGAGAATCTAATTTATTCTTCTGCTTAAATACAGTAGCACTTGCCCTGATTCATCCAGGAGTTATATCTGCATAGAAGGAGGCTTAGCTGGATGGGGAATCACATACACAAACCATTTTCTGCATCCTCCATTTACTAGTCTCATTCAGCCAGCCAAGGCCTTTTAAAAGAAAAGATGGACTATTACGGATCAGTTGGCTAGTCTGTGTTCAATTCTTCATCACGACACCTTCCCTGGGCCCATTAAAGCAGTGCCAAGTAGATGAGTCTACCTGCCATCTTGATTTCCCTCAGTGCCCCAATGTAGGTTTATATGTGGGAATTGTGGGGAAAATTGAATGGCCACTGGACTGAGCCACTCAGAGCTGCTCTGACTGCAGTTGCTGCAGTTTACTATGAGTACCAGGTAAAGCCCTCTAGGTCTCACCTGAAGGCACTTTGTCCAAGCCCCCCTGAAAATGGCCCTGTGGTCAAACCTGTGCTGTCAGCTGGGGGCAGGAGACTGTGGGGCAGGAGATGATTGTAAGTCCAAGGCAGAGTAAAGCCAGGAATAATACTTCCAAGCAGCAAAGGATGAAGCACAGACCACTTCTGATGAGAGTAAAATGTACATCCACACACATCCAGGGGAAACATGGGTGTGTTGTGTTGAATTAACATGAATGCCATGACTCAAAGGTTGCTGTGGGGCTTTGGTATAGAGAAGGCTTACATTACAATATTCTTAGCGCTATCTTGAATGTCTCCCTCATGGCACGACTGGCAGGAGGTCCCACTCCCCAGCTGTCATTATTATAATTTATTTATTTATTTTATTTTATTCCATTTATATACCGCCCCATAGCCGAAGTGTTACCAATACAATCTAGTAATAGTGACAGACTTAATATTAGATTAGTTGTCTATATTTTTAAAGCATAACAGACACAATCCAGCCAAAGTTAAGCACTTTCAATTCCCATTGATTTCGTTGGGAGAAGGGTTTAAGTAACTCCTTAACTTTCCCATTGAAATCAATAGGACTTGTAATGGAAACCTACACAGAAGTAGACATGTCTACTCAATGGGAGTTGCTTCTGAGTAGACATCTATAGGATTGGTTTATAAGAGGCCTCAGCTTGAGTGTTTTAAAAATGAAAATGACAAAACCATCATGTATGAAATACTATATATAAAATTGGCAGTGGCGACATGCGAGAGGATCTTCTTATGTTGCTTCCTAAAGTCAGGAAAACAGCTGTCTCGCATGTAAGGAGCTCCCAAAATGGTGGCCCGAATCCAAGTAATGTCAGTCATGAAACAAGTTGCTCACAACTAAACTTATGTCTCATTGCGTTGAGTCAAATGATGGCGAACTTTAAGTGGTCGGGAGCCATTAACTGTTCGTATTTATATAGTATTCTCAGTGGACATGATGCTTTATAAAGTCAGCACTCTGTTTCAGAAGGCCTTGGGGATCTTGAACTGGGGCCTTTGACAGCCAGGCCCAATTGTTTCACTCTCTGCACCACCTAGGGTGGCCAAGTGTCCTCTTTTACAAAGGAGAGTCTGAGGGCATGTGGCCCTGCATGGAAAAAAAAAGTTGCCCCCTCCTGTTTTAAGGTGGTGAGTTTCTAAGGCTTTGGCAGAGGTGGCAAATTGTGGCCCTCCAGATGTTTTGCCCTACAACTCCCATCAGCCATAGCCAGCATAACCAATGGTGAGGGATAGGCTGAAAAGAGGGATCATAGGAGTTGGAGGCTGAAACATCTGGAGGGCCACAAGTTGTCTACCCCTGCTTTACAGGGATTTGAAAATTTAATGCCAAGATGGGGCTTACAGGCCCAGCCAGTATAATGCTGTGAGGTTTCCACAAGGTCGCTGGAAAATCTGGTCTTCTCTGTATGGGCTGGAGCGTGGCCCATTGCATACTTCTCTAGTCATCTGCTTCTCCAACGACAGTTTTGGAACAGGAGGGACATCATAGAAGAGGAACTTGTTTTCCTGGCAGGGATGAGTTGGAGTTAGTTACATTTCCTGGTTTTGTGCAGTGGTTGCCATTTCCCCCTTTGTGAATTGTGCTAGTCTCAGGGTATGGGCCGAAGGCAGGTGATATAGCCACTTTGCTGAAGCTAAGCAGGACTGGCTCTGGTTGGTGCCTGGATGGGAGACTATGTGGGAATACCATGTACAACGCCTGGAGTTCTATGTCAGAAGAAAGACAGCATATAAATGTTCTAAATAAATACAAAATAATAAATAAGTAGCAGCAATCAACGTGGGAATCGCCATAGTTAATGTCTAGCATGCTGGTACAATGCAATATCCACAAAAGCACAGTGGTGGTCATGGAAGTACCCTAGTTCCAGTTTATCTGAATAAACTTGTTCCAGTTTATCTGAATCCTTCTTAAAGTGTGTTATCCAGAACTGGACATAGTACTCTAGGTGAGGTCAGATCAGCACATGACAGAATGGAACTATAATTTCCCATGACTTAGAAACTATACTCCATTGATGCTGAGCCCTGCTTACTTCTGAGTAGTTATGCAAAGGCATTGGCATTTGGGATGCTGTTTGAAGGCACTGCCAGCTGATTTAGTCCTGCTTGCTTCTGTGTAGGCATAAAATTGGCAACAAGCACATTTTGCCCCTGCCCACTTGTCTTTGCCCACAGATGGAATGCAGGAACACCCACCCCACTCCCTACCCCCATCCACCCCCCATGCCTTCCCAAGATTAGGATTTAGCCCTTGGAGTAAAAAATGTCCCCCCTCCCCCCGCTGGCCTTACGCCTTGACTTTGAGTACTAGTGAAGCAAACGTGTCGGCCTAAATGATCACTTTGATAAAAGACCCTATAATCTATACGGTCCATTCCAGAAACCAATTAAGGCTGCAGTATTGCCTGCAGTGAGCAGTGTCCCACTGAGTGCAGGAGGATTTAAGGAGCCTAACTCTGTGCAGAGATTGCCTGGGTGAATGATAGCATATCCTCTCTGATTTCTGCCTTTTCTGCATTCGTGAAAACGGTACAGTGAAAATGCTGAGGACGGAAGGGACAGTGACCAGACTGGATTTAATGGGAGCAGTGTATCACTTTGCAATTTGGCATGTTCGTACAATCATGATCGATTTTCATTTTGTCATCTCACCATAGTTATTCACTAGTATATTCCATTGCCAGTGAGCTTCTTCCATTTCCATGGCTGCCTTTACAAGAGGCATTTAAAGCTCTTTCAAGGTGCATTAAAAAATTTACCTCTACAAGAACGGAGCGCAAATCGGGCGTAGAGGCGCGCTATCCCTCCGATTATGCGCATTATTGAATGCGCGTTAAACAGCGAGTTTAATTTTGCTCCGCCCATTAAAGCACATTTTGACCATGTGAACAAGCGCTTATGCGCATTAACTACTTGTAAAGCGCATTTTGGTCATCCGTTAATGTGCTTCGCCACCTCTCGCCGCCTCTCGTGCAGAGGCATTAGGTGTAAATGCACTTCAGCAATTATGCGCATAATTGCCTAACCAGGCGCAAAAGCGAATCCTTGTAGAGGGGACCCATGTGTGGCACAGATACTTCCTAAACACTTGTAAGATCCTAATGCTGCCCAAATTTGCATATCTTTCCTCTGACTCCCAACCAGGTCATTATAATGGAAGATGGCCAACACACTTACAAATATTGTAATTTCCCTAAAACTGACTCTGGTTTTCTTGTACTGTAGTAAATTCCTGCTCAAAAATACCCTTTCAGTAAATTGTGGATAAGGCAATAATAATCTGCTTTTAGGCTCCTTAAGAGTGGACTGCTACTTACAATTTCATATTTCACTTTGCCATGTAGAAGACAACGTGGAAAGAGCTCATAAAATAAAATGAAGGGAAAGTCTATAATAAACGGGCAAATATAGAAATATTCATATTTCTTTCTTTTTTAAAAAAGCCCAGGGGTAAAAACTGAATGCTAGTATTTTTAGCTCTGAGCAAACAGCAATATTAGACCCCAACACACCATTTGAGGATGACTAACATTAAATAAAGAACAAATGCAATGTGGTCAGAGTCTTGCATTATGTACAGCTGCTGATTCTGCTAGGTAGGGAAAATACTTCAATATTCAGTGTTTTGTGCCATTCTGCACATGGAATCCAGTTTCTTTTCACTTACGATAACAAAATAATATGTGATGCATTGGGAAAAGACCTTTGGGGTCACTTAACGTGTTACCATTTTAGTGTGTACACCAAAAACACATACAGCGTGAATGAGTCAAACTAGTGTTTGGAAATTTATGTCATCATGTAGGTACATTCATTAACTTCCTGTTGAGTGTAGACTGGTGGTAAACTGAAGCTTATTGCTATGTAATGTGTGAGGAAGCTCTCACAACATCAGGTAAGGGGGGAGGATGTATTTAAAGACTGAGTAATCAGTTAAAGCTGCTTTTGCCAGTGGGATTGCAACTGACTTAGGATATGATTTAAAAATAGGTAGATGTTTCAGCAGTATTATTATTATTATTATTATTATTATTATTATTATTATTGTTATTATTATTGTTGTTGTTGTTGTTGTTGTTATATTATCATCATCATTTCTGTACTGCCCAATAGCCAAAGCACTCAGGGCAGTTCACAATAATGCACACCACAATACAAGACAATAAAACATAATATAAAAACATAATTTAAAATACACAATTTAAAACAATTTAAGCAGCTAAAAACAGTTACAATAAGATACTGGACCTGATAGTAACAACCGGCATAAGTGCCCCATTGAATGCCATCACGTGCCATGGAGTGGAGGACAGTCTTAACCTGGTACCACAAAGGTGACACTGTTGGCACCAAGCAGACTTTAGCTGTGGAAGAACATTGCCACCCTCTAAGCCATGTTCTCTTGGAATGGCCATCTTGTTTTGCCACAGCTGAAGTCATAGTTGAAAAGCACTGTGATTGGCGAAGGTAATAGCAGGTGTACATTTGGCGATGGGCTGCAGCTCAGTGGTAGACCATAGGATTTGCCTTCAGAAGGTTCCAGCTTCAGACCCCGACATCTCCAGTTAAAAAAAGGTTTGGGTAAAAGGTGATGAAAGAGCTCTTCCTGAGACCCTTGAGAGCTGCTGCCAATCAGAATAGGGAACACTGGATTATATGGACAAATTAGCTGACCTGGTAGTAAAGGGCAGCTTCATATTTTCCTATTGCCACATCATAATTTGAATGCAGCAGTATAATTTCCATGGGATTGGGATGTCGTTCTGTATATTGGTTCGGTATACCAGTCGCTTACTTGCTTTGTGATGGGGGTAGGGTGTATTACCATAAGTGATGGGACTTTCAAGATTTATTTTCTTATCTTTCCATGTATGTATCCTTCTAACGTGCCGCCTTCTCCCCACAATTCTTACTTGGAAAAGGTATTCACCTTGCGTGTTGTAGGATGGCAAAATGAGGGTGCTCGGTAAAGGCAGTAATAAAAATGGAAGGACTGCTTAAGGGAAAGAAGGGGGAATGCATTTAAGCAGTGGATTCAGCAACAGCCGGAGAGGTCAGATAATTTAAACTCCTTTCAGTGAAAGGGTTATGTATACCATACTATGAATGAGTCTTAAATACAATATTGCTTCAGTAAATTGCAAAGGAACATACTCACTTTGGATACTTCTCTCCACACAGATGCCATAGATTTTAGGGAATATATGTATTGTGCTGGCTCCTGGTTTTTGAGATGTCTTAGCCAAAACCACCCTCCCTCAGTGAGTCTACCTTTTCACCGCCATTCTCGCCAGCTGCTATGGCTGCTCCTCCTCTCCCTCATCATTCTTACCATTGGCTTGCTTAACAGGCAGAGAGCCAATGAGTAAGTCGGTAATGGCATCTACTGTTGCTCCTTCTCACCAGCAGCATTGTCTCTGGGCCAGAGTGAGTGGCAGGTTAACAAGCAGGTTGCAATGGTGAAGAGGAGGAGCAACTCCCCGGGGCTCTTATCCATGCTTCCCCCCCCCCCATACTGGAGTGTGGGCCCTTGGCAGGTGCCCAACTATGCCTATCCTTGATACCGGTCCTGTAGACATGTGGGGGGGGGGGAGTATGCACACACACCAAATGAGATGCACTTTAGCCTACGTATGCTAATTGCTGGCTGATTCTAGGCTGTTGCAAAGGATCACCAAATCCTTTTATCATCTTTATGGTTTTGTGTGCAATATCAGCCACAGTCTTACAGTGGATTAGGTGCAGAAGGCTTGCATTACTACATCAGCATCAGCTAGCACTGCAGTCATAACTAAGCATAGCTGGTGGTATTTCTCCAGCAGAGGCTCGAGGAAGAAAACTGTCTTTTGTTTTCATTTTAATTAAAATCTCTTAGCCATAAAAAGAACAGTCAGAGCTGCTGTGTTCTGAAGCAGGGATGTCTGGTACGATTACAATGGCGATGTCATAATCTGGAATACCAGACCATCTTTCAAAAATACAATAAAAGAAGGGATGCTTCTTTTTAAAAGTGAACTGACTTTGGTATTATGTCTTTTTTCCCCTTGAAGGAACAGCTGTAAAAAGAATTCCATATGGGAAATATTGCAAATACTTTCTTTTATCCATCTCCTGGATACATTGTCTGTTTATTCCTTTTTTGGATACAACTGTTGAAGTCAGGGCAGATGGTAAAGCCTGAAGGTTTGAACTGTTATCTATAAATGCCATGGCTGTGATTATAAGTCCGGTCTGCACACTTCGCTTCTTGTGCAAAACGTCGGGGTAGGGGGATCGTTAGTATGGCTGTCCTTCCTTCCCCTCCCCGTCCGACCTATTTGACATGGATGGGATATTGCTTGCACAAAAAGGACTTGAGAAAGCATCAATACAGCAGGGTCTCATTTTGACTGATAGTGTGGAGAGCCCTGTCCACTCCCCAGGCATCTCGTAAGCCTCTACATAAGATCTCATTTGCTGTATAGTTAAGATCTGTTCCCTGCTCCTGAAAAGCTCAGTGACAGGCTGAGGAAAACGGCATGTTGAATAGCTTGTTCTCTTCTGATTGTACCACGGTTTCAAGAGCCACCCCCACCCCCACCCCCGGCCCGGCTTTCATTCTACGCACCTCAGAGTTTTATCAAAGCCGTTATTTTTATTTTTATGTCTTGCCCATTCTTTTACTGGAGCTGTCTCTGTATATATTTATTTGTATCCATAAAGGCAGTTATTTCAGTCTATAAACTTAAACTACCTTGATCTAGAGAATTAGGTATATATTTCAAGGTGCCCTCTGATTGCTGCTTTAAAATCTCACAGGAACCTGCCTTTCACTGTTTCAAACGTCTGCTGTTTTTCCCTCTTCCTTCAGTTCGACGTCTTCACAGCCTGATCCTATAACGTAGGCTGACCAGATGAAATCCAGGTCAGGGCTCCTGTAACTTTAACAGTTGTAGAGAAAAGGGAATTTCAGCCAGTGTCATTTGTATGCAATTAGTTCCTGGTGAAATTCCCTCTTCATCACAACCGTTAAAGTTGCAGGCACTATACTAAAGTGACCAGATACAAAAGAAGGCGGGGCCCCTGCAACTTTAACTGTTGTGATGAAGAGGGGATTTCACCAGGAACTAATTGCATACAAATGACACTGGCTGAAATTCCCTTTTCTCTACAACTTTTAAAGTTACATGAGCCCTGACCTGGATTTTATCTGGTCACCCTATATAACGTTTTGTGCAGTGGTGTAGAAACTGTATTGAACTTACATAGGCTTACAGTAGTTTTCTGTGTGAAGGGAAGCTACTGTGAGTTTCCTCACTAGTTACTGTATTCTAGGCTGACCATCTGAAAAGGAGAACAGGGCTCCTGTAACTTTAACAGTTGTAGAGAAAAGGGAATTTCAGCCAGTGTCATTTGTATGCAATTAGTTTCTGGTGAAATTCCCTCTTCATCACAACAGTTAAAGGTGCAGGGGCTCTGCCTTCTTTTGCATATGGTCACTCTAGTATAGTGCCTGCAACTTTAACTGTTGTGATGAAGAGGGGATTTCACCAGAAACTAATTGCATACAAATGACACTGGCTGAAATTCCCTTTTCTCTACAACTGTTAAAGTTACAGGAGCCCTGTCCTCCTTTTCAGATGGTCAGCCTACTGTATTCTCAACAGCTTCCTACAGTATTTTGTGCATTTCAGGTTGTGCCAGCCATGTAGGTTGTGCAAAACCATGTAGGCCAAATTTTCGGAAACATGGGACCTCAGTCAACTCCATTCCCTACCCTGTGTTTCCCTGATCCACAAATTTCTCTGCCAAATAATGACTTTGCATGCAACTGCTATGTAGTCTCCGATTTTGCTGAGTTTTTTTTTTTTTTTTACTCGCGCAATAACTGTGAAAGCTATGAGCATCATTCACAAATTTTCATACACGGTGTCCTTTGATGGAAGAACTGAAGTGGAACAGACCCAAGTATTACCTAGAAACATGGCCAGAATCTTATTGTTTAAAAAAATGAATTCTAATGTGTATGGCCAAATATCCACATGCTGCCTTTGAAGCTTTAGCCTTAGGACTTTGGCCATTGACCTCTCTCATCTCGGCCGCAAGCTCCTCAGCGGTCAATTTGTCCCCGTGGTCATAGCTACCTTTGAGCATGTATGCATCAGAATAAGATTGCTCTCTCTCCAAGAAAAAACTGCATATATATTTTTTCTGTATATGTATATATATTTTTCTATATATGTGCATACATATATTGCATATTTCCATTTGTTCATAGATTTGAGGGGTTTAAAGTGGCACTGAGGTTAAGTTATTATTATTATTATTATTATTATTATTTATTACATTTATATACCGCCCCATAGCCAAAGCTCTCTGGGCGGTTTACAAAAATTAAAAGATTGAACACTAAAAAGACAATATACAAAATTTAAAACCATAAACATAAAACAGCTGACATTTAAAACATTTTAAACTGTTAAGCCTGGCCACAATGTCAGTCAATGTTGGGGACATAAAACGCTGTCCGAGTAGTAACACTAACCCATTGAATGCAGCAATTTCCAGACAGTTAAGAGGTGGAATATGATGCTTTTGTTTTGATCCATAATAATCCATGCACGCTCCACATAGTTATTGCTCTCATGTGATCCCACAGCTATGCAAGAAGGAGAATAGAGGAAAAGCGGAATTAACTCTTCCGTTTGAACTATTGAGATCTCTGTTCATCACAAACAATATTAGGTTTCTTTCCCCCAGATTAGAGGCCCTGCACCTAAGGATAAGTCACTGTTTGTTGTCTAAATCCCTTAATTCAACTACTTTGCCAATGAATTGTGAAAATTATGCTCATGGCAACTGTCGATATTTGCCAATTAATGAAGACTTTGCTCTTTTAATTTGCCACCAAGTAAGCATTCAGGGAAGTTATGATCTATGAATAATTTTAAGACGAACTTCTTGGACTTAAACTAATTAACTGTCTAATCCTCTGGGCCAGCAAATAAGCATTCAGGAATAGGTGCAAAAAGTGCAGTTCCAATGCAACATTGGTGTAGCACAGGTAGATCGAGGGTGTTGCTTCAGCCGAACAAGTTTGATCAGTCCTGCTACGTAGATTGCAGCTCTAGCACTAGATGTAGGATATCAGAATCATGCAAAACAATTGTATGAATCTGAGCTGGGAGATAGACATGGCAAGCAAGGGGCAGAGTTATTTTTATTTCTTATTACTATTACATTTCTATCCAAGCTTTTTCCTCTTGCAAGGAACATGAGAACATAAGAAGTGCCATGCTGGATCAGACCGAGAGTCCATCTAGTACAGCACACTGTTCACCCAAAGAAGCTTACATGGCTCTCCTCTCCCCATTTTATCCTCACAATAACCCTGTGAGGTAAGTTAAGCTGAGAGTCTGTGACTGTCACTGTCCCAAAGTCACCCAGTGAGCTTCATGGCCGAGTGGGACTAGAGCCCTGATCTCCCAAGTCCCAGTCCAACATTCTAACCGCTATGCCACACTGGCTGTAGTGGTGGGTAGGCCTCATCTACAAAGCACCCTAAAGGCATTTTGGCCACTACGGAGCCAGCTGGGTTGCAAATGCCAACTGCAGACTGGGACCTTAAGCAGTGATGCATAAACAAAATTCTCCAGCCCCAGGGTCGCTGCAGTCATTTGCTGGAAGCAGAAGTTAATAGGCAAGGACAGAAAGCATTTATACCAGGTCCATGCTATACAGAAGCCTCATATTCCCTGCCCATCACTACAGCTGATGCATCTCTATCCCATTCGGTGCCCAAAGAGGGATCTGTGGTTCAGGTAATGCATTAGGCAACGTTTAGCCTAATTTTAGTCTCAGGCCAAAAAATCTCTGGTGGAAGCCCCAAGTCTCTGTTTGCACAGGTACAATACTATGGAGCTATTATTTGGTAGTAATCTTTAGACCTGCAAATGGCAGGGAGCCCCATTTGCTGGCGACATGATGCACTCCAGCTATGACTTCTGCACATGGAACAACTTTGTCCACTTATGTGCATAATAACTGGATTTGTCTGATCACATGGACCCATGCTTTATGGGGCACAATATCTTCTTTCTGTCTTTCTTTCTTTCTTTCTTTCTTTCTTTCTTTCTTTCTTTCTTATAAATAGACCTTATTTGGGGTATCCAAGCCATGGAATAGAGTTTTCACTTTGAAAATCTTTACATTGTGAGCAGGAAGCATTCAACACCTATTTCTTTCTTTACTACACAAACATCAATTAAAAGCAAAGTGTTTAAAGCCAGCGTCGCTATAAGTGTCTCACCATCTGCTGGGAATTCAGCAAACACAACACAGTATTAAGGAAAATGCATCCCACAGTTCTGTTAACTAATTAATGGAATTTGATGGATACAATGTACGAAGTATCATGTCACACATAATTGGAACTGACTTTTGAATCCCGAAATGACAGTTCTAATAAATGTCATAAAGTCTTTAGATATCAATGTCAAAAAAATTAAGGGCATGATCCAACCATTGCAGAACTCAATAGTCGATGGTGGAGTAATAACCAACTCGACAGTTGTTTATCTAGGGGGTACTCCCTACTAGGGATGTGCACTGGATCGGACCCGATCCACGATCCGAGTCCGGTCCAGTGGGAAATCGGATAAATTATCCGATTTCCGATCCCGCAGCTGGATCGGCCGATCCAATCCGAACCGGTCCGAAAAAGCTCCGAACCGGTTCGGCGGATCGGCGGATCGGCGGGCGCCCACTGGCGCCCACCGCCGCTTCCATTGGCGGGCGCCAGCGGGCGCCCGCCGATGAAAGTGGACAGCGGGGGGGGGAGGAGGGGGGCACTTACCTTCTCGGCCCGGTGGCTCCCGTCCGGCGCCGGCGCCTACTACTACTAGCAGGCTCCGCGGCCTGCTCTAGGGTGGCGCGCCGGGTGATGTCATCACCCGGCGCGCTACTCTAGAGCAGGCCGCGGAGCCTGCTGGTAGTAGTAGGCGCCGGCGCCGGACGGGAGCCACCGGGCCGGGAAGGTAAGGAGGGGGTGCGTGGAGGGGAGGAGGGGGCGCGCGGAGGGGGGAGGGGGGAGGGGGGCCCTTACCTTTCCGGCCCGGCGGCTCCCGTCCGGCGCCGGCGCCTACTACTACCAGCAGGCTCCGCGGCCTGCTCTAGGGTGGCGCGCCGGGTGATGTCATCACCCGGCGCGCTACTCTAGAGCAGGCCGCGGAGCCTGCTGGTAGTAGTAGGCGCCGGCGCCGGACGGGAGCCGCCGGGCCGGAAAGGTAAGGAGGGGGTGCGTGGAGGGGAGGAGGGGGCGCGCGGAGGGGGGAGGGGGGCCCTTACCTTTCCGGCCCGGCGGCTCCCGTCCGGCGCCGGCGCCTACTATTCCCAGCAGGCTCCGCGGCCTGCTCTAGGGTGGCGCGCCGGGTGATGTCATCACCCGGCGCGCTACTCTAGAGCAGGCCGCGGAGCCTGCTGGTAGTAGTAGGCGCCGGCGCCGGACGGGAGCCGCCGGGCCGGAAAGGTAAGGAGGGGGTGCGTGGAGGGGAGGAGGGGGTGCGCGGAGGGGGGAGGGGGGCCCTTACCTTTCCGGCCCGGCGGCTCCCGTCCGGCGCCGGCGCCTACTATTCCCAGCAGGCTCCGCGGCCTGCTCTAGGATGGCGCGCCGGGTGATGTCATCACCCGGCGCGCTACTCTAGAGCAGGCCGCGGAGCCTGCTGGAAGTAGTAGGCGCCGGCGCCGGACGGGAGCCGCCGGGCCGGAAAGGTAAGGAGGGGGTGCGTGGAGGGGAGGAGGGGGCGCGCGGAGGGGGGAGGGGGGCCCTTACCTTTCCGGCCCGGCGGCTCCCGTCCGGCGCCGGCGCCTACTATTCCCAGCAGGCTCCGCGGCCTGCTCTAGGATGGCGCGCCGGGTGATGTCATCACCCGGCGCACTACTCTAGAGCAGGCCGCGGAGCCTGCTGGAAGTAGTAGGCGCCGGCGCCGGACGGGAGCCGCCGGGCCGGAAAGGTAAGGAGGGGGTGCGTGGAGGGGAGGAGGGGGCGCGCGGAGGGGGGAGGGGGGAGGGGGGCCCTTACCTGCCCGGCCCGGCGGCTCCCGTCCGGCGCCGGCGCCTACTACTACCAGCAGGCTCCGCGGCCTGCTCCAGGGTGGCGCGCCGGGTGATGTCATCACCCGGCGCGCTACTCGAGAGTAGGCCGCGGAGCCCGCTGGTAGTAGCCGCCGGCGCCGGACGTGCCGAGAAGGTAAGTGGCGGGGAAGGGGGCTTACCCCCCCCCCCGGAGCCGTCCGCTTCTATCCGCTGGCGCCCGCGGGCGCCAGCGGATGGAAGCAGGCGGCCCCAGGGGGGGTAGGGAGCGCGGGGGAGGGGGCTTACCTGCCGGGGCCGTCCACAGCGGACGGCCCCGGGGGGGGGGGAGGGAGTTAGGCCCCCCCTTACCCACCCGCCGCCATTTTTTCCTCATAGACTTGCATTGCAATGCAAGTCTATGGGGAAAAAAATGGCGGCCGATCCAAAAATTTCCGATTTTTGGATCGGGATCGGACTCGATCCGGTCCGGGGGGCCTCCGATTTTGTCCGAACCGGTCCGGGACAAAATTGGAGGTCCCGATCCGGGTCCCGATCCGATCCGGGGGGTCCGTGCACACCCCTACTCCCTACACAACATGATAATAATCAACCGTGGTGTGGATTGGGATCAACGTTCAGTTGATTATTAGTCCACATTGAGTTGACTCACTCATCCCCCACCCTCTCTCCCCCTGTCAGTCCTCCCACTAATAATAATAATAATAATAATAATAATAATATCTACCCTGCTGCCTGGACTAGAGTGGCAGCCACTGCTTTGACCACTCTTGCCTTGCAACTGTGGTGCTCTCTACACAACACAATAACCAAGGGTGATTCAGATAGCCAACTCTGCAAAATGTTGGTTAATTGTGTGAGTTATTTCGGCCAAATAACCAACCGTTAGTTTAAAAAATCCTGCCACACAAAACGATAGCCCACGGTGGGTTAAATAACCAACCATTGACTATTTAAATCACCAGGGTTATCATGTTGTCTGAACTCAGTCATTAAGTTCTTGAAGGCCTTTGATTTTAGTAGAAGATGTTTGGGCACATGCTTAGCTTTCCTATTGAAATCGGTAGGACTAAGGATGCACTTTTTCTGTTGAAATCTGTATGACTTAAAGATGCTGTACTATGGCTGGAACATGCCATTAAAGTATCTGTAAAAAAAGGTTGGTAGGGTTGCAATCCTATGCATGTTTAGGGTGCAAACATATGCATGTTTAGGCAGAAAAAAGTTTAAATATGCATAGGATGCATGGATGACTGGGGAATGCTGGAAGGTGTAGGGCTTTTTTCTGTCTAAACATCCATAGGATTGTGCCTTTGCTTGGTATTAAACCTTATTGATAGGATGGCTACTTACATATTGTGCCCACCCAAATAGAAGAAATGCATCACCCCCAAAGAGGACAAAGGAGAATACAGATTTTCATTAAACTTGCAAATACTAATATAATATATGCACATTTAGAAATAATTACTAAAATTTAAATAGATCTGTGTACTTGCTCAGTCTGCTGTCTAAGTGCTAACTGTTGATAGGCATGTTCAAGGCCCCTTCTCTCCCTTCTCATGTTTCCTTTTTTAAAAGCAGACTTGGATTGGAAAGCCCATCAAACTGAGGATGCCTTTAAACAGAGGACCGCCCTCTGACTGCATTTCAAATAGAGGATTGCTCTCGGTTAAGGAGGACACATGGCCGCCCTACCCACTGAGCATGGCAGGACTTGCTTCCAGGTAAAGGATGTGTAGGACCAGGCTGGTGATTTAAAGGCAGGCTCTGTGTGACAGGTTGCTCAGTCTGAGGCGTGAGACCAGAATCACATCCTCTGGTCAACTGCAGTGGTGGTGTTGCAGTACAGTCACTTGGAGCAGTAGTTCCCTTTGCCAAGTTCCTACAAACATCAAACATTCATGTATGTTTTACCTTTGTACACAAACATGTTATGGCATGTTAGAGTAGTAATGCTAGTAAGTGCTAGCAAAATGAAGATTTAAAATAGTACATTTCCACTCAGCCTGACTACGTTTGGCATACGTTTTAATGAAATTACTTCATGTATTAATCTGGATATATAATAATAATAATATAATATAATATAATATAATAATATTTATTTATAACCCGCCTCTCCCCATGGATCTTATACTATAATTCAGTTTGCTCACTATTTTTATTCCGTTTCCAAAAATCCCAGGCATTTAACAGCTTATGTTAAGGGTTTTGTTCTTGTTGTTTGACCAAGAATAGTTGTTTTAAAATGTATATTGTATTTATAATCTGTTTTTATGCTTGTTTAAATTTTGTATATCAGTTTTTAAATGTTCAATGTTTTTAATTTTTGTAAACCGCCCAGAGAGCTTCGGCTATGGGGCGGTATATAAATGCAAAGAAAAGAAGAAGAAGAAGAAGAAGAAGAAGAAGAAGAAGAAGAAGAAGAAGAAGAAGAAGAAGAAGAAGATTTTCATTTGTTTGTCCCCCTCCTTGACTCGCAAATGAAGGATTTGAGAAAGCCTCCCTTAAGCCCAAATTTCATGCTATGTTTTGATTACCATAACAGAACTGCACATTGCATTTGTGTAGTAAGCATTTAATTTGAAAGTACCTTCTCATAGTGAAACCTTGTATTTCCCATTCAAGGGAAATGCATTGAAAACTAACAGTCCTTTCTGGAGTGGTGTGTGTGTGAGAGAGAGAGAGAGAAAGAGAGAGAGAGAGAGTTTTCACCACTTTGGGGGCCAGTCCTGATTGAACGTTCACTGTGCAAAACTGAAATGGTAAAGTCAGTTGGTAGTGATTTTCTTCCATATCAAGTTGTGAAAATGAGGCTCTCTTGGAGCAATAGCAGTAAAATCTGGATTCTGCACCGGGAAAGCCCCAATTTAGTGGCAGAACAAATTATGCAGAGAAGAGATATGTACATTCAGTTAAATATTTTGCATGCTTCTGATTCTAAGCCACAGAGGATCTATCAGTCTGTCTGTCTTTCTGTCTGTCTGTCTAAGAAAGACAGAAAGACAAACAACAGGGTATTCTGTTGTAAGTCTTTCTACCTTCCGTATATATTTTACCTTAAGTAGGGTGACCATATTTTGGAAACCAAAAAGGAGGACAATATGGCCGCCCCAAGGGGGCGTGCCCACCAACATGTCCAACCCCCAAGGGGGCGTGCTCACCAACATGTCCATCCCCCAAGGGGGCGTGCCCATCAACATGTCCATCCCCTAAGGGGGTGTGCCCACCCAAACATGGCCTTGGTCACATGTCTGATTTCACAGCATACAATTAAGACAAACTTGTTCTACACAACATCTTAATGTTAAAATCACTGAAATAAAGAACAAGTGAGACATTGAATGTATCTGAAATTAACTTCACTCACTTCTACGTTTGTAGCTTTTCCTGTTCTTTGAAGCTTTTACTATACTCTGTGTGATAGAGTCTCCCCTTCCCTCAAATATCTTTTCTGACTGCAAATCTTTCACTGGATTACAATAGTCTCAACTTTCCTAACGTTTAACACTCTTTCATCATCATTTTTCTCATATCCATACTCACAGATTCAGCATACTGTTACCATTGAACAAATGAAGCAGTGGACAAGTGCAGAGAAATCTAGTACAACAAACTAGCAACCTAGCATGAAGGAAGAGTATAAAATATTATTACCCTGCAAACATTAGCCATGGAACAAAATGGACTAAAGGCTTGTTGTAGTCACTTCTCGCCTCTTAGCTTGTTTCAACTTCTGGTTGATCAGTGAGAAACTAATCTAACAATGTGTGATTATATCTCTGATTCATTAGCCATGTGAACAAGACCATGGTCAGTACAATACAAAGATAGGCCAGAACAGATGCCCATTATTACAATGCTAGATAAGGATCTTTCCCTCCTTTTATCCAAGTATATCCTGAATTTACATTGCCTCAGTGTGCAGAGAACAAGCAACCAGCAGGTGCTCTCCAGAAAGATGCTTTCAGAGCCTAGGAGATTCAGACACACTCAAGCCAAGCCACGCTACACACTCAAATATTACCTTACTTGGACAGAACAATTCTGGGACAAATCAATACTTTGCAATCAACCAGACATGACAGTCAAAAACAACAAAGAAAAAACACACCTACCTCAATGACATAACAATACCTATGACAAAACTGTTGCAGAAAAGGAAGAGTTAGACAGAAAAATATACACCACTGGCTATGGAAGTTAAAGAACTATGGTAACAGGAAAAATTACAATCATTCAATTAGTTAGAGTGATCATATGGAAAGGAGGACAGGGCTCCTGTATCTTTAAGAGCTGTATTGAAAAGGGAATTTCAGCAAGTGTCATTTGTATGCATGTAGCATCCTAACCCTAACCAGTACCTCACACGATTTGGAAGCTATACTTCTATTAATGCAGTCCAAAATAGTGCTTGCTTATTTTGCAGTCCCGTCACACTGTTGGCTCATATTAAGCTTGGGATCTACAACAATTCCAAGATCCTTCTCATCTGTAGTGTTGCTGAGCCCAGTATCCCCCATCTTGTAACTGTGCATTTGGTTTCTTTTTCCTACTTGTATAACTTGGCATTTATTAGGGGTGTGCACGGACCCCCCGGATCGGATCGGGACCCGGAGCGGGACCTCCAATTTTGTCCCGGACCGGTTCGGACAAAATCGGAGGCCCCCCGGACCGGATCGAGTCCGATCCCGACCCAAAAATCGTAAATTTTTGGATCGGCCGCCATTTTTTTCCCCATAGACTTGCATTGCAATGCAAGTCTATGAGGAAAAAATGGCGGTGGGTGGCTGAGGGGGGGCCTAACTCCCTCCCCCCCCCGGGGCCGTCCGCTGTGGACGGCCCCGGCAGGTAAGCCCCCTCCCCCGCGCTCCCTACCCCCCCTGGGGCCGCCCGCTTCCATCCGCTGGTGCCCGCGGGCGCCAGCGGATAGAAGCGGACGGCTCCGGGGGGGGTAAGCCCCCTTCCCCGCCACTGCTTACCTTCTCGGCCCGTCCGCTCCCATCCGGCGCCGGCGGCTACTACCAGCGGGCTCCGCGGCCTACTCTCGAGTAGCGCGCCGGGTGATGACATCACCCGGCGCGCCACCCTGGAGTAGGCCGCGGAGCCTGCTGGTAGTAGTAGGCGCCGGCGCCGAGACGGGAGCCGCCGGGACGGGAAGGTAAGGGCCCCCCTCCCTCCTCCGCGCGCCCCCTCCTCCCCTCCACGCACCCCCTGCTTACCTTCCCGGCCCGGCGGCTCCCGTCCGGCGCCGGCGCCTACTACTACCAGCAGGCTCCGCGGCCTGCTCTAGAGTAGTGCGCCGGGTGATGACATCACCCGGCGCGCCACCCTAGAGCAGGCCGCGGAGCCTGCTGGTAGTAGTAGGCGCCGGCGCCGGGACGGGAGCTGCCGGGACGGGAAGGTAAGGGCCCCCCTCCCCCCCTCCGCGCGCCCCCCTCCTCCCCTCCACGCACCCCCTGCTTACCTTCCCGGCCCGGCGGCTCCCGTCCGGCGCCGGCGCCTACTACTACCAGCAGGCTCCGCGGCCTGCTCTAGAGTAGCGCGCCGGGTGATGACATCACCCGGCGCGCCACCCTAGAGCAGGCCGCGGAGCCCGCTGGTAGTAGCTGCTAGTGCCGGACGGGAGCGGACGGGCCGAGAAGGTAAGCGCCCCCCTCCTCCCCCCCCCCGCTGTCCACTTTCATCGGTGGGCGCCCGCTGACGCCCGCCAATGGAAGCGGCAGTGGGCGCCAGTGGGCGCCCGCCGATCCGCCGATCCGCCGAACCGGTTCGGAGCCTTTTCGGACCGGTTCGGATTGGATCGGCCGATCCAGCTGCGGGATCGGAAATCGGATAATTTATCCGATTTCCCACTGGACCGGACTCGGATCGTGGATCGGGTCCGATCCAGTGCACATCCCTAGCATTTATCCCTATTAAATTTCATTCTGCTGTTTTCAGCCCAGCGCTCCACTCTATCAAGATCACTTTGAAGTTTGTTTCTGTCTTCCAGGGTATTAGTCATCCCACCCAATGTTGTGTCAGCATCATCACCATCATCCACACACACCTCATACTCAGGCAATAAAAATTAAAATCTACACACCCCTACACACTCACTCAAGTGTGTGTGTGTGTGTGTGTGTGTGTGTGTGGAACACAACAACACAACCTCCTCCCATACACGTAACAGGGGAGGGGGAATAAAAATCCACCCCTCCACACACCAAAGGCATCATCATCATAATCAGCCACCCACACAAGGCAAAATAACAGTAGACATAATAAATCTACACACAAACATGCACATACCAAAGGCAATAAAATAACATTAAAAATACAACACTCATCCACATACTCACCAAAGGAAAAAATAATAAAAATCCACACATGCACCAAGGCAAAAACCAACCAACCAACCAACCAACCACACACACTTAACCAAGACTAAAAATAAAATAAATATCCACATACCCCAACATACTCACCCATGGCAAATCTAATAATAGTTTTAAAAAACATCCACATGTACCCCCCCAAATTAATTCATCAAAATCAGTACTCAAGGAATATATGGAAAATAAGTGAAAACTAATTTCATCAATGCTGCCAATAATGAAATCTAATCTACCCCCCACCCCACTGAATTTAAATTGCAGCTAAAGCCAGTTCATTTGGTCTTCTATTAATTTAATGCCCCCCACGCAAATTGCTTTTTAAAAGTTTATAAACAGTAGCAGCAGCACTCAACAATAATAGTAGTAACAACAAGAAAAATAACATAACATCCAGCCCCAGCTCTGCGCACCAGGCTGGGCTAAGATGCCCATGCTCCAGGCTGGGACAGACCACTCTGCATGCCATGAAACTCCGCATGCCAGGCCGGGATGCTCCACAGCCAGCCAGGCCGCCCCATGCTCCATAATGCCCCACTTACCAGGCCATGCCATGCTGCACGCCAGGATAGACCGCGATGCTCATGCTGACCGCCGGATCAGGTGCCTCCGAACATCCTGCCAGGCTGCCCACAAATTGAGCCAGGGTAGGCAGCAACACCCATGCTGCCCGCCGGACCAGGTGCCTCCAAGCAACCCCCCAGGTCGGGCTGCGCCGCGCGCCGGGCCGGGCTGGGCAGCGCCGCGCGCCGGGCCGGGCTGGGCAGCGCCGCGCGCCGGGCCGGGCTGCGCCACACTCCGGGCCAGGCTGCGCCATGTGCCAAGCTGGGCTGGGCTGCGCGCCGGGCCGCGCTAGCCAAGAACAAGGCCCGGATGGGGGGGGGGAGAGGCTGGAACGACGCGCACCCGGAAGTGTGGGTGTGCGTCGTTCCAGCCTCTTCCCCGGCCGATCTGGGCCTTGTTCTTGGCCAGCGCAATCGCGCTAGCCAAGAACAAGGCCCGGATGGGGGGGGGAGGCTGGAACGACGCGCACCCAGAAGTGTGGGTGTGCGTCGTTCCAGCCTCTTCCCCGGCCGATCTGGGCCTTGTTCTTGGCCAGCTCAATCGCGCTAGCCAAGAACAAGGCCCAGATGGGGGGGGGGGAGGCTGGAACGACACGCACCCGGAAGTGTGGGTGTGCGTCGTTCCAGCCTCTTCCCCGGCCGATCTGGGCCTTGTTCTTGGCCAGCGCAATCGCGCTAGCCAAGAACAAGGCCCGGATGGGGGGGGGGAGGCTGGAACGACGCGCACCCGGAAGTGTGGGTGTGCGTCGTTCCAGCCTCTTCCCCGGCCGATCTGGGCCTTGTTCTTGGCCAGCGCAATCGCGCTAGCCAAGAACAAGGCCCGGATGGGGGGGGGGAGGCTGGAACGACGCGCACCCGGAAGTGTGGGTGTGCGTCGTTCCAGCCTCTTCCCCGGCCGATCTGGGCCTTGTTCTTGGCCAGCGCAATCGCGCTAGCCAAGAACAAGGCCCGGATGGGGGGGGGGGGAGGCTGGAACGACGCGCACCCGGAAGTGTGGGTGTGCGTCGTTCCAGCCTCTTCCCCGGCCGATCTGGGCCTTGTTCTTGGCCAGCGCAATCGCGCTAGCCAAGATCAAGGCCCGGATGGCACAGGAGAGGCCCAATTTTCCGGACTTTGGGGGATATTTTGAAATTTCCCCCCCGGACTCAAATTTGGCCCCCTTTTCCGGGCATGTCCGGGGGGATCCGGACGTCTGGTCACCCTACCTTAAGACTGTATGCAGAGTGGATCCAGAGCCTCCTTGTTGCTTTTCTGTTGTGCTGCTTTACACCTACCTCGATCTATCTCTATCGCAAGCAGTAAGTTGAGAAAGGGCAATAGAGGCAGTGTGGAAGGGGAACAGGAATTGGCTGGTGTATGGCGGGGTGCACAACTTCAAGCCTGGGGGATCCAAAACCGGCCCTCCAGACTTCCCCAGAAGGCCATGCCCCTTCACCCCAACCACTAGTTGTTTGATGCTTTCCCAGTTTTTGTTCAATTTTTCCTCATTCTGAAAGGCTGAAATGCTTCCACTAAGGCTTAGTTTCTGGAAGTAAGAGCTTTAAGCTAAAATATTATGCATTCTTTTGTGTTTTTGGCTTCTCTCTCAGGTGGTCTTTACAGCTTATTGTGACATGCAAACCTGGCCAGGTTGGCTTGTTGCCGTGGGTAACAACCACACAGAACCCCTGGGCTGCAGCAGGATTCTAGGGTGGCTTGAATATTCACTGGTCATTGAGTCACTGAGGCCTTCACCTCTCTGCTGTCCATCTAGATGGGGTGGTGTGTGCGTGGGGGTGTGTGTGAGGGTGTTAAAATGTTTCTACTGTGGTTATTTTATGTCATTGGTGTTGTTTCATACGTGACTGAAATGCTGCTTGTTTGTTTGTTTGTTTGTTTGTTTGTTTGAAAAAGAGATAGAATTCCTGTGAGGATTTTTGTCTCATAGTTTCCTTCTGTTGAACCCAAGGTATTAAAACAACAAACAATGCAGATGTGCATTTCATATCTATTCCACAGAGCAGCTAACAAACAAATACTCATCAATATTCCGGGGATTTTCCATTGCTCAGTCACTGAAAATGGCATAAATTCTGTGTTTTATCCTGCCTTGTGTGTATATTCAGATCATGAGCATGCACACAATGTTAGATGAGGTTTGTTTGATTCAGATTTGTGTGACGTCCCTGACATAGTTGTTTTACAGCACATGTCTACTCAGAAATAAGTCCCCTTAAATCCAAGGAGACTTACTCCTAGGGAAGTGTGTCTAGGATTGCAGCCATCCTGCACAGTCTAGTGCAAACCCAATTAGGTTTATTGAAGTTTACGCACAGATAAGCGTAGGATCATCTGTAGGATGGCTATGTGTTCTACATCACAGAAGATAGTCCTCTATTTAAAAAGGTTGTCCAGTCCATTAAAAAGAAAAATCCATAAGAGCAGTGGCTTCCTCCAGTTGCTCACCAACATATAGCGCCTGGGCAGCAGACTCAAACCCCCACCAGTCCCAGCTAGGATGGGCAATGGTCAGTTGTAGTCCAGCAACATCTGGAGGGCTACACAATTCCCATCCCTGCTCTACAAAAGAATCTGCCTCTTGTGAAACTGGTGGAGCCCTGTCCTCTACTTGCCTTACATTGATTGTTTGGGGTTTCGTTTTTGTTTCTTGCTACGCTGTGTGTGTCATTTTAAAAAAAGAACAGAAAAGTACATGTTTTATTGCACTGTTTTAGTAGTGATTATTGTTTTTGACCTTGTAAAACTGCTAGGATTAAAAACAACAACAACAACGAATAGCAGTCTATAAATATTTTTAAAATACATAAATGGTGACTTGTGTGTATGAATAGATGTAACTTTCAGTGGGGTCCATTTTCATATTCAGCCTGCAATGCTGTGCCCACTCCCCTGGAATTAAATGTCACTGAACTCAATGAGGCTTACTTCTGAGTCGACATGTACAGGATTGCGCTGTCAGCTGCCATATATATAGTAATGAGAACTCCCATTCATTCATTCATTCATTCATTCATTACATTTCTATACCGCCCAATAGCTGAAGCTCTCTGGCGAGTTTACAAAGATAAAAAACCCCATTAAAAATACATTATACAAAGTGTAAAACCATTTGCATACTAGCGTATAGACAGCAAAGATACACATGTATCAAAAACAATTTTAAACAATCAACAATAAGAAAAATCCAGGGCCTGACTAAGACATGTGTGATGCTGCTGTGAACCAGCCTGCAAATAATCGGTAGATGTTCACTGCACATAACTTCCACACAGTTTGCATGGACATGGCAGGCAGCCATAATTAGAAGAATGAAAGGAGCACAGCAATCTCCACCAATGGAAAAATAGAACAGAAATAGTCCATGGTGATTAATAATAATGATAATAATAAAATAATAATTGTATTTCTTACCGCCTGTCCCTCTGGATTGAGGTGGGGACCAACATTAAATACAAAACAGCATAAGATACATAAAACTGATTAAAATATATAAAACTAATGAATTATTAAAAACATATAAAACTAATACATTATTCAAATAACAATGGAACATCTGAAATGTTGAAATGATGAAGAGGAACCTCTACCATAGTCCCACTTACCTGCAAAAAAAAAAAAGTGGGGGAAAGCATATATAACAATGAGAAACAACTGAATTGCCATGCTCTGAGTTGCTTTCTTAACCTTGGATGTGTAAATTTAAAAATCTTGGAGCTGAAATTCTGTGTCAGTTTCCTCAAGAGTAAACCCTATTGAATCCAGTGGGACTTAATTCCAAGTAAACATGCATCGATTTTGGCTACATATATCTATGTTCCAGGTTCGATCAATTCTATTTCCACGGCATACACACACACACAAAAGTGCACCATCAACAGGAAGATTAAGATATCTCACTGCATGATGCTGGACTCTGGGAAGAAGAAATTCAATAAAGCCTTAGGGAAATCATGACCTATGTACTCATCCTATTTGTAGTCTTCACAGTGCCATTAGACATGCTTAACAGAGACTTTGTATAGATGTTGGAATAACCCATTCCCTTTTTCACACCTACTGATTATGTATTTATTCCTCTATTCCTCCCCTCCCCTTTTTCATTTTTTTAAATATCAAATTTGATTAGTAAGCTTCCTTTCAATAAATAAAATCAGAATCTTCCTGTCGGTGCTATTTAAATTGGGTGACTGGAATTTAGAGGGTGTAATAGAGCATTTAGAGATTTATTTATTTATTTTTCAGATTTTATGGCTGTCTTTAGATATGTGATATTTATTCCTAATTTCTAATGCATAGGTCATAGATTCTCTTTTTGGATTGTTCATGGTTAACAAACCAAGATTTGTTGGCATTTTTAACCCAGAATTTGCATTAAATGCAAACCAGGTCATTGAGTCTGTAGGCTGTAGCAGCCTGCTCTCTTCCTCTTATTTTACTTTGCTTGTATGTCTGGTAAATGCGTTGCCTGGTGGGCTGGTTTTTGGTTGTTGTTTACTTATCCTCTGAATGTATGTTGAATCCTCTCTTAGGCTGCAATTTGTTTTTACTCCCCACCCCACCCCACCCCACCCCACTCCTGTGATCGTTGCAACGTGGATGTTATCATTTTAAATATGTTGTAAGGTGCCTTGAGTACAAAGGTTTTCAACACATAATAAACAGGATAGCCCTAGGATAAGAGTATGATAGATAAAAACTGCCTGTGTTCATTTTGTGTTTGACACCTTTATGGAGATTCATAAAAAAATTTCCCTCATCTACCCCATAATATAGAGAACCTCCCAAAAGACAGAGGGGAACTGGGAGGTTGGTTTGTTATCAGTACCATACCACTGGGAGAACTATGGCCAGATCTACACCAAGCAGGATATGACACTTTGAAAATGTTTTGAAAACTGTATATGGAGCGTGTCCTGGGCCCCAACAGTTGTCACTACTGTTATAGACCGTTTTAAAGCAGCATTGTAGATCTTGGCTATGTCTTGGGTTGCATACAGATGAAACTTGACATCAGAGCTCTGGGGATGGGGGCAGGCAGGAAGTGTTCCTTCCACATCTCTAAGCCCGGCTTCTCTCTGCCTTCACAACCGGTTTGACAGACATACTAATCAGCAAATCCAATACTGATTCAGCACCCTGCCTTGCTCCTTCCTCTCTGCTTCAGAAGGCCTGTCTAAGTTTTGAGTGTGCTTGTTTTACGTTTTCAAGCACAGCATAAAAACTATGGTCACTTTAACATTCATTCGGTGCCTTATTTGTAAAAATAAAAAAAATCTAATGTTTAAAAAGTTAAACAAAATGTGTTCTGCGAAAGGGGGAAATGATCTAGTGAAATCATGGGCATCAGTCAGTCGGTGCTCTTTATGGCCGGCTCCTGCAGAAATAGGAAGAGGCGGGCTCCCTTGTGGCCCGATCCTGAAGAAAAGAGTGTACCCAAGTACAAAATCCAAGGCATGTGCTTCTTCAATAGACTCATTGTTCAGATTGCATTAAGCTGCCCTGTAGGGTTTGGAGGCAAGCAGCCAGGGACGTTCCTCAGATATCTTGAGCTAGAGCAGCGTTCCCCAACCTAGCACCCTCAAGAAGTTTTGGACTACAACTCCTATCATCCCCAGCCAGCAGGCCCACCACTGGAAGGCATCAGGTTGGGATTGGCTGATATAAAATACTTGGAAGTTCTTAGTGTTTAATTTATATTATATACACTTTGCAGGGTCGAGGGGGTGATATGTTTGTCTGCATTAGGTGGGACAGCTTGGAAGTCCTCTCTGTCTTTCATTTCAAGGGAAGCCGAGATGATAGCATGGAAGAGATGCTCATGAATTTTGTTCCTTTCTCTTTTTCTGAATTCCTGTGTCACCTTGGCAACTCACCTTCCGTTGGATGTAATGTCAGTGCAAGTCTGCCTATTTTGGAGACATTTCTTCTCATTTAGACAGACAGCCACAAGAACAGCTGAAATCAGCTTGGCTTTTTACGTCTGTGGCTCTAGAACACAATGGCTCCCACCGAAATAATAATAATAATAATAATAATAATAATAATAATAATATCTTTATTTCTTACCTGCCTCTCCCTCTGGATCGAGACAGGGAACAACATTAAAAGCAACTGATATAAAATACATAAAACTGATTAAAAACATATAAAAACGAATACCTTATTAAAATACCAAATAAAACTCTTAAAAATCGACCGGGTAAGCCTGCCAGAAGAGATCAGTCTTTATGGCTTTCTTAAATTCCGGAAGACTGTTAAGTTGGCAAATCTCTCCTGGCAGGCCATTCCACAGTCTGGGAGCAGCAGAAGAGAAGGTCCTCTGGGTAACGGTTGTCAGCGTTTTGGCTGACTGTAGTAAATTCTTCCCAGAGGACCTGAGTGTGCGGGGCAGATTGTATGGGGAGAAGGCGATCCCGCAGGTAACCTGGACCCAAACCATGTAGGACTTTAAAGGTAATGACCAACATTTTGTACTTTGCCCGGAAAGTAATTGGCAGTCAGTGGAGTGATTTTAAAACGGGTGTAATATGGTCACCCCTAGGTGTACCGGTGACCAACCTGGCTGCCATATTTTGAACTAGTTTACGTTTCTGGACTAGGCACAGAGGTAGCCCTATGTACAGCACATTGCAGAAGTCGAACCTCAAAGTTACCAGTGTGTGCACTACCGTCTTTAGGTCTTCCAGCTCTAGGGAGGGATGCAGCTGGCGTATCAGCCAAAGCTGATAGTAGGCACTCCTGGCCGTCGCATCTATTTGGGCTGTCATTTGGAGCGACGGATCCAGGAGCACCCCCAAGCTGCAAACACAGCCTTTCAGGGGGAGTGTAACCCCATCCAGAACTGGTTGACACGCCTCCAAACCCCCCTTTGACTCCATCTTGTCTGGATTCAGCTTCAGTTTGGTTTTCCTCATCCAGCCCATTACTGTCTCCAAGCATTCATTCAGAGGAGACACACTATCCTTAGCTGACACTGTTGTCAAAGGCATAGAGAAATATATTTGGGTGTCATCGGCATACTGAGAGCACCCCGCCCCTTGCCTCCGGATGATCTCTCCCAGCGGTTTCATATAGATGTTAAACAGCATTGGGGATAAGATGGTGCCTTGTAGTATGCCATACAACAGCTCCTTCTTCGAGGTGCAACTATCCCCAAGCATCGCCATCTGGAACCTGCCCAAGAGGTCGGACCAGAACCACTGAAGCACAGTGCCCCAGATTCCCAATCCCCTCAGGCATTCCAGAATAAGTGCAAGAAGGTACTTAACTTTACCTCTTGCCATCACAGGTTTAATCCACTTGAACTGAGCATAGGTATAAATTTGGTTGCTTATCTGAACGTCAGCTATAGATTGTGAATTCCTTGGGAGTAAACCCACTGCATGCAGTGGCACTTACTTCTGAGTAACCATGTGCTACAAATCTCTATTTTATCTCACTGCTGGTGCAGCATAGTGGCCAACAATCTGCAAAATGGGGGGGGGGGGATAATAATAGCAGCTTACTCTTACATGGTTGTCATAAGGATTATAACTAGATAATACATGTGAGGGACTCTGTAAACTTGAAAGTGCTGTACAAATTGAAGTAGTAATGATAACATAATATGTCTTGATAGAGGAATTCAGATGGTATTAGATGGGATTGCACTCCCCCCTAATTATACATGCTAGCTGGGTTGTATTGGAGTTGTAGTCCAAAACATCTGGAGGGCACCAGGTTGCCTACCCTAGCGGTCATGCAGGTTTCAGGTTACTTCTTAGACTATCGGGACAGATCTGCACATAATGGCTGATATCTCCATTTTTTAAAATATAAAATCCAGGTGCTACTCAGATTTGTCTTCAACCTTAGACGTTCAACACAGACGTTCCTTAGGAGAGAAACACAGCAGTATTTACATTAGCAGTTTAATTTTGGATGGAGCACTAAGTGAAAAAGATTAAAGTCTCATCTTCAGGTGGTCTTCCTCCAGCTGTAGAATCTTTTCTCATACATTCTAAACCCCTTTGTCTTTGTGGTTCTTTTCTGGATCCTCTCCAATATGCCAAAATCTTTCATAAAATTTGGTGACAAAGATGATCAAGGGGCAGTGGCAGGGATCTGATTGTGGCTAGAGGAAATGTCCATGACATGCTGACATGCAGCTTTGGAGCTTAAAGTGGCCATGTGCATAGGCCATGGGTTATTTGCTTAAGAACATAAGAAGTGTTGTACTGGATCAAACTAAGAGTCCATCTTGTCCAGCATTCTTCTCTCACAATGGCCAACCAACTGCCTGTGGGAAACACACAAGTAGGACATAAGTGCAATAGCACTCTCCCAGTTGTGGTCCCCAGAATCTAGTATACATACTGCCCTGATATGAGAAGTAGAATATAGCCATCAGGACTAATATCTCTTGATGGCCTTATCCTCCATGAATTTGTCTAATCCCATTTTAAAGCCATTTTAGTTGGTGGCTATCCCACATCTTGTGGAAGTGAATTTCAACTATGTGCTGTGTGAAAAAGTACTTCCTTTTAGCTGTCCTGAATCTCCCACTAACCAGCTTCATGGGACGACCACAGACTCTATTATTATGTGAGAGGGAGAACACGCTAAGCCGCCATGGTGTTGTCTGAATGCAGCACATTTTCTGAGGGTGACTTGTTAACCATGCAATGTGTTTTATTTTTCTCGAACAAACACCTTAAGGCCCATATCTTGTTTTTGGGTTGTTCCAGGTGGTTAATACCCTACATAGTTAGCAAGCCACCCTGTGGAAAATGCACTGTGTTCAGGCAACACAATAATCCACCCTGTGGAAAATGTGCTGTGTTCAGACAGTAATCCACTGTTCAACAACAGCCCATACTGGGTGGATTAGCGTCTTGTGTGAACCCAGCCAATGCACCATGGATAATTTTGTGCACCTCTTTATTCTTTATTGGTGTGTGTGTGTGTGTGTGTGTGTGTGTATGTTTGACTGTATTTGCCAGGCAGAGAGTACGGTGGTAAGAGGCTAAGTATTATCCCAGAAGTGAAGACGTAGCTGCTGGCTGTCAGTCAGGTGGCTTTCTATGTGATTACTGACTGAATTTAAAATGGGAAACAGAATATATCAAGTGGCCTCAGTGAGTCACCGGGATGCGGATGACTCAACTCAGATCTTTTCAAATTCCGCATGAGGTGTAAGGGACAAGCCCCCACAGCTACCTTCTCTGCAGATTTCGAGATGGCAAGAAGGGAGCGGAAATACCAGTGTGATGAAGTGATATTTAAAATGGCATTGGCTGTGTCAGGAACAATAAGTGGAGCCTTCACCGGTTGCCCAGCTCTCCATAGAGCACTTAAATGGAGCACTAGATCCCTCCCCAATGGCGTGCGTTGGGCCTGGATGGGGAGACTAGCAGCCTGCATGGCAGTTTTCTAAAAATGGTTGTCCATATTTAAACACAAGATTGAGTGCTGAAAAGGGAGCCTTAGATACTTTGAAGGGTAATGAGGTAGTACAAGTGAACTGGCTAGGTTTAATTATTTTGCTGTCCACTCCAGTATGGTATTTTTTTCCAGAAGTAAGTTCCATTCTATTCAATGGGGCGTATTCCTATTATCCCTAGATTTTGGGGCAGAACTCCACCCCCACAGCTGAGGTGCCCCAAAGCATTGCCAGAAACCCCTGGCAGCACCCTTCCCCCCTTTCCTTTTTTGTGACAACAGGGTCCTTGGTGGTGGGTGACCTCTTCCCCTTTCAGCCAGTTTTCTGTAGGGAGCATTTCCTTTCTGTATCCAAGCCAATGGACCAATCTGTACATTAAATTAAATAGGAAGTGGAAAAGGTCCTCCCTGCTGAAAAACACCTGCGGGGGCAAAGTCCTCCCCCCACCAAAGTCCCTTGGGGCAGTAGGGCCCTTGGTGATGGGTGACCTTTGCCCTCTCAGTCAGTTTTCTCATGCCATTTATTTGCATGGGAATGGGGAGACAGGGAGAGAGAGAGGAGGAGGAGAAAGGAGAGAGAGAGAGAGAGAGAGAGAGAGAGAGAGAGAGAGAGAGAAGAACCGGAGGGGGGGAATCCAGAGGGACAGAGAAAGAAGAAGAGCCAAAGAGAGAGAGAGAAAGAGAGAGAGAGAGAGAGAGAAGTAGAGTAAGTAGAGTACATATGGGATGCACAGTCATGCACAAACACAGATGGGGAGGGGGGTTTCCATCATTTTTGTGATTTCCCCCACCCTCCAATAGCATCCAAGCCCAGGCGCTTTTTCAAAATGCCAAATGTGCCCACAGGTCCAAAAAGATAGGAGACCCCTGGTTGAAAATACCTAGAAGAAAACGGAATGCCTTCCCAGCTGGTCATTTTGGGGATGAGGGTGTGGTAAAGCAGAACAACCAGAGTAGCATGGGAGGGGAGAACACAGAGTGGCAGAAGCAGAGGATTGAGAACGGCACAGTCAGGAGCGGCCTTAGAGGGCACCTTATCTAGAGCCCTCTCAATCCTGACAGCACCACTGCCTCATCCCAGGTAAGCATGGCAACCTAGAAGCATTCTCTTGTTACTACTTCTCTTAGCAGCTAAGGAGAGCAGTTAAACTGTGAGCCAACACATCGCCAGTTCAAATGTCAACTCTGCCATGAAGAAGCAAGCCCCTGTCTCTCAGCCTCACATGGAGAAAATAATACTGATACTAGGTATGGGATTACTGAGATAATGTCTGACTGCTAAGTATTTCTTATTATTTCCTCATTGCCAACACATATGTCACAATTTCTTGTTCAACTTCGAGGTCACACTAGGGTTGAACGGATCCATAGAGAAGAGCCATCTGGTGCTCTCCCTATGTCACGTCCCACCCATCCACTGTATCAACACTGGTGGATGGAGAACCACCATTTTAAATTTCCCACAATGCTCTGGAGCAAAACTGTGTCAGGTATTCTGAGGCAATGGCAGCTTCCCAGAATCAACCACCTGGCACAGAGGGCTCAAGGTAGGCATCAACATTAGTGGGCTTTCCTCAGTCACTGGATCACCACGATACCTGCCACCACAAAAGTCATCCATCATTTGAGAGACTTAGAGCTCATCTGCACATTATCAAATCCACCTGGTAGGGTGCCTTTGCCACATAGAGACATACAGCCGTGCAAGGAAGTTTCTGGAGTTGTCTACCATTGGCAAGCTCTATTAAATGTTACAGCTGGGTGTGGAGAGTCACTGCACAGGGGGCACCTCTGGGACCAGCCCTTGGTTCACACACACTTTTAGTAAAACTCCCCTTTTGTAACTCAAAGGCCCTGGGAGTGTGATTATGAATTAGGAGGTTTTATCTCCGCTGTCTGCAGGAAGCTCTAAACATCTGTAGAGTTCAAACTGAATAGAACTCCAGATACTTTATAGTACTTTTGCCAGTAGGCAAAGGTGACAAATTTTGTGGTGAACGAAAAGCGAAAAAATGGAAGGAAAGCAACTGTATTTCAGAATAAAATCCTCAGAGGGCAATCTGGATGTGCTCAGAAGGGTGTGGCTGCTAGAAACTGCAAACCAGTGACCCTGACAAAATGAAAAATAAGTCAGCGTGACCATGCCAGCCAGTCAGGCTCTGCTTTTTGTTTTGATTTTGTGCTGACAGTGCCAATCAAATTGAAATGTAAGCCAGTTCCCTTTTCCTCTTTTAATATATATTGAAAGCTAGAGCAGCCATCCTTAACTTGGTGTCCTCGAGATGTTTTGGACCACAACTTCCATCGTCCCCAACCGTTTGCCACACCATCTGGGGCTTGTGGGAGTTATAGTCCAAAACATCTGGGGGGCACCCACTTGGGGAAGGCTGAACTAGAGTCTCCTCCTCGTCAAAGAGAAAGATCCTAAGCCAGGCTTTGCTTCTCCCTTTGGTCCCCAGTATGTAAGCAAGATGAAGACTGTAACTAGGAATGGGTAAGGAAACTGGTGGGTTTGCATTTTGATACAAACTTACCAAATGCACACTTTCCAAACCTGTGCGCAAACCTGAACACAGTTTTACACCGTTTTTGGAATTTTGCGATGCAGTTCACAAGTCAAACAAATGTGCACAAAAATGCATATAATAGAATGAAGTGCACACAAAATGTTTAAATTAGGATAAAGAGAGCCCATCAGTGTAGTACATTATAGAAAACAGTTCGGGGAAAATGCATATATTTGGGGAAATGCATACAAAAATACATGCATTTGGAGGGATGCACATAAAAATGCATGTGAATTTCCATGCAGATTTTTGAGGAGGGGAAACTCAAACATGTGAAAACAGGATGGAACAAATGTAATGTTGGCAAAATGAGGAAGTGAACAGAATCAAAGTTGACAGATTTGTCCAACAAATGGTCTCAGTATCTTATCAATTGCCCTTGTTGGTACTTTTTAGAAACAGTGCACATGTTTGCCCCATTCAGGATTTTACAACAACAACCAGGCTTTTTTATATTTATGATGACAACGTCTAGATGAAGACTGAGAGCTTGTTTTTAGAACAGGAATATTTCTGGTGGGAGTGAGGGGGAAGCTGATGCTTTGTCCCCAAACCGAAATGTATTTCAATAATATTACCATCATAGAATGACTTTGCAGGTACATATAAACTTCTGGAGGCTAGACAGGAATAACATAGAGCATGTTTCCTCCTTCAAATATCTTGGTGTATATACTTTGATGAGATGGATTCTTGAAAGACTCAACTCTAGAACATCAAAACAACATAGGGTATTCTGATATTTATTTATTTATTTACTTATTTATTTATTTTACTCCAGGGGAAGGATGTTGGTGGTCCCAGCACTGAAAGTGTTACTTGGAAAAGCTGGTGCTCAAATCCAATACAGTATTAAGTTTTGAAGGTTAAGGCTTAACAACTTGAAGGAGTTGGAGGTTTTTCAAAACAAGTGCTTAGAAGGGACATACTTCTAAATAGACATGCAAGGATTGCACTGTAAGAAGCACAGAAGTCACTAACGTTACAGTGCTGTCCACGCACATTTACTTGGGGGAAAAGTCCCCACTGAATTGTCCCACAATCCCACTGATTGAATTTCAGTCCCACTGAAATCTAATACAAATTAGATTTTAGGATGAGGGAAAAGACTTCACATTTTTAAGTGTGGCACCTGTATTTCATTTTTAAAAAAAATAAAAATGTGTAGGAAATATTATATACAGTATTGGGAAGCCTTGTGAAAATGTAGTCAGGTTATTGTCGGCCAGCAAGATTTCTGGTGGAGAAGATCGTTGACCCGAAACTAAACTGCTGGAGTTCTTTGAAGTTTTCTCTATCTTGAGACAAGGTTGTTGGTATACTTAATAATATGCCCCGGTTACAGAAATGTTACTGAATCAAAGAGTTGACTCCCAATATGGAGGCATAGATATGATGAGCTTTATTGATTGCAGAGTTTGAGAACTGATACAATATTGATCAGTTCTTCCCACACTCCAGAACCCCATCCCATAATACAAATTTGAATAAAAGCCTTGAGGAATCTTCCTTTGATTATTCTAATTAGGAGGCGCAGAAAGGTGGGTGGGCTGTTTTTCTAAGCTGACAGTGCATCTTGTGACTCAACAACCCATAATTGCAGGCTTCTTTAGGAACATTCAGATTGTCTTTTCTATCTCTTCTGACATTTGTGATGGGTAATGTAAGGAGCTTTTCTCAACAGGGGATGATGGGGAAGGGTAGTATATAGACTATATGCTTTGTAGCTTTACTACTGTGAAATCTAATGGGGTATACAATGCAGGTAAGGGAGATGTATAATTACATTATAGTTTGGGTAAGTTGAGCAGATGTTTGAAAGGCACCAACCAAAGTTAGCAAAATGACCTTCCATATTTATCTGTAAAGCAAGTAAATTATGACAATGTCAAAATTACTCTCTTGCTCGTACACTTGAAAAACTGATCTATCTGATCTGTTAAATGTCAGCAACTGATTAGGTAATGATTTATTCCGTTTTCTTCATGAGGAAAATCTGTTTGCTAGGGTCCAGGAATGTTTACATTTTTCCTCTTTCCTCCATTTTAGTCTCTTAACACGTTCGGCTATGATTAACAGAAGTGGGTTTTCTCTACGACAGGCATCAGAAGACTCCTGCAGATAGACTAAGACCACCAGCTGATTTCACATAAATAATTTAACGGCTGCGATGCTGAGTTGATTTCGCCAGGCTGAATTTAAACCAGTGACCGCAGCATGAACTTTACTGTACATCCATGCTTGAACGTGTGTCCAAGTGACAAACTTGCTCAGCCTTTCCAACTCATATGTGCACAACTTCGCTACATCCATTGTAGGAAAGTATATCTTATGGGCCCTTCACTGACCAATAGGATTGTTAATCATTGTGAGTAGCATGTTTCTGAGTGTGGGAAGGTGCTGCATTTAGAGATCAGGAAAAAGTGTCAAATCATTAGATTCTTGCTTCATATTTACACTCAGGACTGAAGGGTGGAAGTAGATGTGGCATTTGGATCAGATCTGGCCAACATGGTAACAGTATCCTCATGTCTACTCCTCTCTGCCTTGTAACTTACACAGCACCCAAATAGCTGTCTTGGGTGGAGGCCTCATAGAGAAAACACACAAGACTACCTGGGGAAAGGATTCTAGAGCTGTTGGGGCTGATGGAGCCTTTAGAGAGGGCCCCGTCACCCAAGCAGGGCCGTGCAGAGCTGGTAATATGCCCAGGCCAGATTGGAAGTGTGTGCCCCTCCCCCCACATTTCAAACTGCTCATTAAGTATTTTTTAATCAGTGGCACTGATTCAGTGCTATATACGTATATAAACTAGAACGATTTATAAAAAAAGGTAATGGGAAGCACTTTTATTCAAGATGTAAGACATCACTTCTTCAGAATTCACAATGGACGGCTTCTGCGCTGTTTCCGCAAGGCAGGCTCCTCGGTTCTCAATGGGCTGCTTATGCTACGGAAGCAGTAGCGTAAGCTGGGGGGGGACCTCCTCATCGGAGTGCCCCCTCAAAATCGTGGGCCCCAGGCCAACTGGCCCCACTGCCCCCCCCCCACGCACAGCCCTGCACCCAAGAGTAGAGGACAAGCTTGGTCAGGCCATGACATCTCCAGTCTGAAATCCTGGAGAGCTGCTATCAGTCATTATAGAATAGACGACATCAAATTAGATGAGTCTCACTCAATATGAGACAGTTTCATATGTCCATATCTGTGATATTACAATGTAAGTTTCTCCACCTTAGCTGTTCCTTGCAGGGTAGGGAAATTCACATCATGGGGTTGTTGTGGTTCGAGTATCCTAAGCATGAGGGTGGAAAGAAAAGAACCAGACATGAGCCAGCACAGTGTTGTCCATAATGTGTAGTTATGCCCTTAGACCCGCTTTTCGTGTACTTTTACTGATGTGGCTTCTGCTACTTCCCCAATTCCTCTCCCCCACATCCAGTAAAGGCTTCCGCTCATGTGTTGTCTTACACATCTATACAACATGTAAGTGATACCCAGCCCCTTGCGATTAGGGGAGGAGGAATCCAACCCAACCCATGGAAAGTATTCTGTATCTCAGACCTCAACACAGGGCCAGCCAGCTATTGTTTTTTTTTAGTCTGATTTGGCTTCAGGCCCAGTGGGTTAGCTTGCTCTGTCCAAAGCCTTCTTGCAATCTTATCCGATGGTTTCATGTACTCATTGAAAAGGAAACGTGTAAGATGAAATTCTGTGGAATTCCACACAGAAAGTACCAAAAACATAAGGAAAGATCAACCTTAGCACTACCTAGGGTCTGCATGAGTGCAATGCCAATACACTATGATCAATAGTGTCAAAAACGTAATTTTGCTTTGTTTGTTCAGTGTCCCAGATAAAAAGTTTCAGAGGACCTCTGGACCTGAGATAGGCCACATGAGCCTTAAATGGTCAGGCAACTCTGCAAAGCAACATGTCCTAGTGTTGTAAAAAATAGAAAAAATCTATCAAGATGTTTTCCTAAGTGGCTGGAGAATGATTGTCAAGATGTTGCTTTATGAGCTGGCTCTGGTGATTGCAAATTTAACACAAGGTCCTGTTGGTATTCTCAGTGCAAATGTTCTAAGTCCTAATTCTTATTAGTTCTTTGAAAGCCTCAGTGGCCACTTCACACAAAATTACTCCTCTCGGTAATCTAGGAGTGGTTGAACCAATCTAGGTAGTGGTAAGAAATGAAATTCCTTGTTCAAGTCAGCAGAATCAAATTGGATAGAGTTTATTGATAGCTGTTTGTTCTCAACGGCCAGTACATAGCAGGTGACTTAGGGCAGAAATATACATTAGCTCGGCAAATACCTGTAACTTTTCCTGAAGTAATGTGAATGTTGGGGTGGACAGGCAGGCAGGGGACATTGTAAAGGAGAATCAGCAAGGAAGGAAAAAGCTAAGCAATCCTCTCAAACTCATTACCCCCTGCAAATGTTCTCTTCTTACCCCAGTGTTCAAGTCAAACATAGGTGTCGGGAATCCTGGCTTGGATCCAGCAGAACCATTCTGCAAAGGGAAGGAGTTCTTCCATTTATTGGAAGGGCCCAATGAAATCTGGTGGCTCCAGGTTTCAGTTCAGAATCAGTCAGAACCCTAAAGGAGCTATCCAAAGTGCTTGCATCTTGGATAGCTCTTTCAGAGTTCTGACTGGTTCTGACTGAAAACCAGAGTGGATTCGCCACCCCACGGACATTGGAGACACCGGAAAGGCCCTTCCATGAATCGGGTGGGTTCTGATCGAGTGGCCGCTTTTGCAAATGGAGGGAGAGAGACTGATTCCCCTCTTCCTCCTGCAGCCTCCATGTCAGCTCTCATGCTGTTCCAGAGCAGGTTTTCAGGGGGGCACAAGGGGGAAGAGAGAATTGACAAAAAAGCTATTCCTTCACTCGCTACTTATATTTGATTTATATCCCACTTTTTGACCCAAAAGGGTGCCCAAAGTGGCTAACAATAACATCCAGGTTAAGAACAAAACCTTACTTAAAATGTAAATAAAATAAAATAAAATAAAAGTACGACAATAAATAAGCAGTGCCAACCAGTTAAAACCTCCCTGCTGCAACAGACCAGCTTACATGCCAAATGGTGCCTGAATAAGAATGCTTTTGACTGCTGGCATAACAATAACAGAGACAGGGGGCACGGCCAACCTAGGCCCTTCCTACCCCTAAGGGTGTAGAGGGAGAGCCTGAGGGCGATCCCGGATTTACTTGTTTCCGGACATTGTGCTCGTCGTACCCGCCATATATTTTTTTTAAAAAGTCGACGGAGCTGGGAGCGCACTTGTGCTCCAACGCAACAGTACGTACAAAAACAAACAAACAAAAAAGCCCCTACCCCACTCCCCCTACCCCTGATGCTGCTAGACTCCCCCCCAGCCCGGCTCCCTTCCCTCTTGCAGACTCCCACTCCTTGCGGGGAAGAGGGAAGAAGCCAAGATGGGCGCCCACACTGCCTGTGATCCTCGGGATCGTCCCGGGGCCTCTGGAAAATTTGGGTTTTCCCAGGGTTTGTTTATCCTTGGGAAAACCCATACCCATCCCCCCCTGCCCCTGGGAGTCCCTGTGTGTCATTTGAACACACAGGGAGCACCCAGGGACAACCCTGGGGAGAAAGGCCAGTGTAGAAACAGCCCTAGCCTCCCTCAGCAGGGAGTTCCAGAGCCTGGGAGAAGCCACCATGAAGGCCCTTCCTCACGTCCCCAACAAATGTGCCTTTGACGGCTGTGGTACCAAGAGAAGGGCCTTCCCAGAAGATCTTTAAATTGCCTCTTCCCTTATGCACATCCTGTTCCACCAGTGGTGACTTTTCTTATGGATCTTTGGATCCATCCCACCACCCTCGTGTTTGTCTTATCATCAGAAACTGCCTTATGCTGAATCAGACCCTTGGTCCATCTAGCCCGGTATTATCAACACTGACTGGCAGCGCCTCACCAGGGTTTCAGGTAGGGGTATTTCCATCCCTGCCTGGAGATGCCAGGAATTGAACCTGGGTCTTCCTGCAGGAAAGCATGTGCTCTAGCACTGAGCCATGGCTCCTCCCTTATTCCCAATAATTTGTCCTTTGTTCCCAATCAATCCTGCTGAGGAATCTTGCCAAAGCACCTTGTAACTTGTGACCTAATCTAAGTAAGACCATTACAGCATCTGGAGTGCAGAATTTCACTGTTCAGGAAAGGTTGGCATGGTTCTGCTTTCATGATAGATGACATTTTTTTCTCTCTCTCTCAGAGAACTTGGAAGGCAATAAGCACGGCTACCTTAAGTAATATTGGCAAGCATTTAATGTCTGTGTGGCCAATTTATTTCTTAGATGCTGCTCTTTGGCACATTCCGAAATGCAGAATATTTTATGTAAATTGAAAGACACTTTGATGAGAAATAATAGATAGGGAGTGAATGAAATCTCTGGTCAAATTGAGTGCACGTTAACTCTAGGGAGGCATTCTCTTACGGACTTGAACAGAGTTAGGAAAGCAAAAGCAATTAATCAGGCGACATTAGAAGGCCTTGTACTTTATCTGTGGCTGGTTATATACTCAGATCTGATTAGGCACAATTGAATGCATGGAATAACTTTAGACATTGTACATTATGGCAAAGCAATGGCTATTGAAAGAAAGAGAGAACCAGCTGTCACAGCCAATGTTGGTTGGCCATTCTTAAGGATTCTGCAGTCTTTTCTATATACACATAGACCTCGTTTGCACGACGCAACAACCGATGGGGTGTCAGGGACAATTGGGAAAGAACAGACGCACTGCCTCCTGCATGCCTTCCACCTATGCTTTTAGTCAGCAACCCAAAAGCAGCTCTTCCGTAGGTTGCTGGGCGTGTTGTCTGAACCTGAATCACTGGGTTGTTTAGAGGCAGTTAATCATGGTTTGTTGTTGGCTCATAGTCTCTGCGTATCCATTTCTGCAGTGCACTTTATACGTGCCTTGGAGCACGTAAAACCTTTTAAAAGCAAAAGGAATTGAAGGGCAAATATCCAAGAGTAATATTTTCATAACAAGAGTAATGCCTTTCATACTACGATGCTGAGTAGACATAGTGAAGGTGACTCTTAGACAGAGTTCAAGATTTCCTATGGATTTCCACTTGGCAGCACCATGGAGAGAAGCCTGCTCTGCAGAGGCATTTACCTTTTTTTTATATATATATATATATATACTTTTTATTAAAGAGGCATTTACCTTGTGCAATAATCTCCCCTCTGAGGTATGTCAGGCCTCAACCCTGGCATGTTTTAGGCATTTTTTGAAAACATATCTGTGAATGCTACATGTGTGTGTAGTTATTTACTTGTTTGTTTTTATTCTTTTGTAAACTACTTTGAGATTTGTCCCAAAGCATTGCCAGAAACCCCTGGCAGCACCCTTCCCCAACGCCGGGTATATTTTGAAAACATATTTTTAGGTTTGCATCTTTTTTAGCTGGTAGAAAGGGTGTTGTGTGTCCTGATTGTTTTTGAAGTTTAGACGGCTGCTCCGGCCAAGGCATGATGGGAGATGTAGACTTTACTCTTCTCCAAGGCATTTAACAGAGTACGTTGAGGAGGAGTTGTTGTTGTTGTTGTTGTTTGACCCAGAATAGTTGTTTTAAATGGATATTGTATTTATAATAATTTGTTATGCTTGTTATGGTTTTTAAATTTTGTATATCGGTTTTTTAATGTTCACTGTTTTTAATTTTTGCAAACCGCCCAGAAAGCTTCGGCTATGGGGCGGTATATAAATGCAAATGATAATAATAGGCACTTGAAGTAAAACATAAAAATGTGGTTTATCATGAAGCTCTAATTTAAAATACAGTTCTTATTAACACAATTTTCCATTTATTCTAACAAAACAATTTATGAACTCAACCAAACTAAAAACAACCAACCAACCTAATGATGAATAAGTTGCAGAGAAATTTATTATTTATCAAATAAGTGTCATAAACATGATTCACGGACCCAAGCAACGCCAGGCATATCAGCTAGTTTTATATAAATTGGATACATTACAATTTAGAACACCCTGGATCTCGATCTCTCTCTCACACACACACATACAGAGAGAGAGAGAGAGAGAGAGAGAGAGAGAGAGAGAGAGGAGTCCTTGAGTACAGCAACTTGAGTCTCTCCTCTTCAGAAAGTGGGAGCCCTCCATCGCCCCAGCAACGAAGGCAGATGCCTCGCTACCTGACAGTCCAGTGTGAGACATATAGGGCCTGAAAGAACATCAACCTAACAAAAAGAATGCAGGCGCTCACCTCTTCCCTCCACAAGACCTGGTCAAAATTGTAGCTACCAGGCTACAGCTAGGATGTTTGGGTCAGAGTAGTTACAGTAGTGCTTTTGAAAGATGCGTATCAAAAATACAATATTGGTACTGGAAACCCACATGGGTTCTAGAGGAAAGATCTGTCAACAAGGACTTTTCTTTCATTTTTTTTAACCTAGGAAATCTACTTAAGAGTTTCATTTTCCATGTGTATTCCTGTGCTGGAATCAGTTAGATAGTGTCCACGCACACGGGGCAAACTATTACCCTGGATCTGGCCCTATCAGCGCCGTCCCCTTTCTCTTAAATCAAGTTAAAATGCCCTATTAGACACATGGAATGGCATTTCTCAACACTGATGTTGCCAGGCCTTTTTCCTTCACCTGGCCATTTGAATATCAAAAGGAACACACTGCTATTGTTTTTGTTTTATTATAATTACATTTTAGATCAAGGTCACATTGCTAAGCCCGCTGTACACTATGTCCCTCTATAAAAACCTGCTTTCAGTTCTCATCTAATACATCTCTGTACAGCTTCTCACTTTTAAGTCTGAATTTATGCATGTGGGATGAAGAACTGGGAGGGACATTTACCTCTTCTTCCATTACCAATGTGGAGAACCAGCCCAGTAAATTAGAATAAAGAGGCTTCGATAATAAGACTCCTTTGCAACTATTGCAATCTGACAACAAGCTGGCCAAAACATTCGGCCTGGACATTTCTTTTCTCTACTTTCTTCTTTTGGCCAGAGGGACCACCGAAGGAGGAGGGGGTGTGGGGCATCACAGCCCATGTGGCTATTCGTACCTATGCTGGCTGGAGGATGATGGGAATTGTAGACCCAACACATCTGGAGGGGACCAGGTTGGGGAAGGCAGTTTTGGATTTTCTTGTACTTAGCTAGAATTGTGCTGCCTTCTTCCTTGAATTTTTCATCTTATTACTGGGGCAGGAAGTTAGCACTAGAGCTGTGTGCAAATGGCCTCTCAAAGTTCTCCAACCTATTTGTGGGCAGAGAAATTGGAGGGGGGGGATTTCTCCAGGGGGAGGTGAAATTCTCAACAGTTTGTCACAGATAGAGCTCACCATTGGCAGGGGTTTTAACACAGTTTCTTTTTTATAATTTTTTGGGGGCAGGGTTGTGTTGAAACTGCATCGCCTGTGTTGGCAGGCTGGCCCCCATTTTGCATCATCCACAGAGGGGGAAACAGTGTTATGTCTAGCTCCAGGGAAGAGGTGAAAGTTTTATTCCCCTATAAAAGAGGCTTCCATTGTTCTGCCTCGTTCTCATGGTATTTTAAAATATATTTTGTGGTATTTTTTATCTTTCCTAATCACTGCTGGCTTCCCAGTTTCCTAATCCGAAAAGGCCCTATGGGAGGAATTACCTCATGATGTGTTCTCCTGGGCTTTAATTGAAGTGTGGGAAGCTGAGGAGGCTACAGGCTGCCGGGGAGATGATTATCCAGTGAAAAACAGGACACTTGTGCACAGTCTTTGGCAGCCTCCTATGTCATGTAAGAACAAGAACAAGAACCCCAAACCCAGCCCATGAGAATTTCTCTGAAATTTTCTTCATATTGAATTTCTTTTCGAAAGCACATACTTTTTTATCAAATTGAATGAGAATGGCCAGAAAAAAACATGGGAGACATTTTTGGCACAACACTAGTTAATTCACTCAATGTCTGATTATAAATAAAAGTTGACAGAGAGCCATAAATATACTTGGTTACTTTGAGGGCAGAACTAACACCTCCTCCCCCTGATCAACAATGACCCAAGTCTTTTCATCCGGTGAATGCGTTCCTACTCTCCTGAACTGTGACATCTGGTGATTAATTAAAAGAATGTCACGAAGGGTTCAGCACTGAGCCAGACATGTGGATGCGAAGGCAAGATCATCAGGGTCAAGCAGATAGAAGAGCGGTGGGGGACAAAAACAGAAAACATCTGTGCAGCAGTCAGACCTGTATATAACTGTGGTTTGGTTCAGTTTCTGCTTTTTAATAGAATCAGCCATCTCTATGTCTATTTTGATCTTGTACACCAGGGATGAGGAACCTGTGAATCTCCAGATGTTGGACTGCAATTCCCATCATTCCTCACCATTGGCTATGCTGGCCAGGGCTGATGGGAGTTGCAGTCTGCCAACATCTGGAAGGCCACATTTTCCCCAGCCTTTTTATTCACAGAAAGATGTGAATTCAAGAACCCGGCTGCAAAATTCATTCCTGATCTTTGTGAGGCAAACATCACTCCAAATCAGCCCTGGGGCATCCTTATGTTAGGCTGAGCGCCAACTGATTTCCAACTATATGAGCGTAAGCGGACGTAGCCATCTGGCCCTTTCCGGTTCACCATCTTACCCACACTTGCTAATCTGACACATCACGTATAAATTGGTGGACATCATATCAAGCAGTCGTTCCTCCCCTCAGTGCCTTCATCTGTCAATCAAATTTGTTTCTTCTCCTGATGCTTAGTGATTTCCTGCATCCACAAAAAGTGGTGAATGTTGTCTTATAGTAATGGGAAAGATGAGCATATTCAGCACCACAAATGTTCATACGGATTTATTCTATTAATCCAAATAAGAAAGCAATGTACTATAATAGTTGGCACGGGAGCTATATTTCACCCAGCACACATTATGAAATCCATTGAGTGCACTGAATCAATATTGTGCTTGTATAGACCCATCTTTAGGAGTCTCTCCGAGTACAGTGATGTAAAGAGACATTTGTGGGCTACTATAGGTAAATGAGGTAGATCTGTGTGAGCAGCTCCTTTGTTGTTCACTGAAAACCTTATTTGGATCTTGTTTTGTCTTGTAAAATCCTACTGGATTCAGGAGCTCATTTGTTGTATTCATTTAGTTTCGATGCTCATGTTTGTCTTTCTTGCAATATGTTTTGCTGCCACCAACAGCGGGAGGAGTGAGCTTCTGTGGCTGCTCCTGGCTGCCACCATTTTCTTTTCCCCAGAATTCCCAGTGGATTTATTTTATTTATTCACAACATTTATATACCATTCCCTATCCAAAGATTTTGGAGCAGTGAACAAATAGAGTAAAAAAAATAAAAACAGAATAAAACACCATTAAAAACTACATTTTTAAAACAACAAGGTTCAGTTAAAACCACGGCCAGTCATTTAGGGAAAGATTCCTGGAACAACATTTTCAGGAGGCGCCAAAGCAATACTATGTTGGTGTGTGCCTGATCTCCAGAGGCAGGGAATTCCATAGGAACGGGGCCACTACACTGAAGGCTCTTCTCCTGGTGGACTCCAGGTGGGCCATAGGTCCATATGGAACCACCAGGAACACGACCTCAGATGACCTCAGTGACCAGGCAAGTTGGTAAAGAAGAAGACGCTCTCTCAGGTATCCTGGTCCCAAGTTGTTTAGGACTTTGCACACTCGTACTAGAACCTTAAGCTTGGCCCGGTAGCAAATAAGCAGCCAGTGCGGTTCTCTCAGCAAAGGAGTTGCATGCTGAAAAGGGGCAGCTCCTGACAACAGCTGAGCTGCTGCGTTCTGCACTAGCTCTAGCTTCCAGAGCAGCTTTAAGGGCAACCCCACATAGAGCACTGCACACTGAGGTTACTAATGCCTGTATCACCATGGCCAAGTTATCCCGGTCCAAGAGAGGGCGCAGCTGGTGAACCAGGCAAACCTGGTAAAACACACTTCATGCTGCCATGGCTGCTTGGGCCCCAGTGATAATGATGGATCTAGGAGTACCCCCAAACTATAAACCTGATCTTTCAGGGGGAGTGCAACCCCATCCAGAACAGGCAATGAGCCTATCTCTCAGACTCGGAAATCACTCACCCACAGTGCTTCCATCTTGCCAGGATTCAATTTCAGTTTATTGGCTCTCATCCAGCCAACACAATTCTAGCAGCCAACAGAATTTTATGTATTTAAAGCATTTTTACGCCACTGTTCCATTAAACAAAATGCTTCAGGCAGCTTACGGGAGGCACGTTTTACCTGCCTCAACTCTGTATTTGTGCACAATGAAAAATGAGCTCCACTTGGAGGGAGTAAGAGTCATAGAATCATAGAGTTGGAGGGACCCTAGAGATCATCTAATAATAATATAATAATATATTTATTTATTACCCGCCTCTCCCAACGGATCGAGGCGGGGAACAGCATTAAACATAAAATACAAAACTGATTAAAAGCAGATAAAACCAATACATCATTAAAATACCAATAAAACACCAATAAAACACTTAGTCTAGTCCAATAGACAAAAACATCTAGTCCAATCCCATGCTCAATGCAGACTTTCCAGTGCAAGTTACAACTACAGCATTCCAGTCAGATGACCATACAGCCTCTACTTCAATACCTCCAGTGAAGGACAACCCGCAACCTCCCAAGGCAATCTGTTCTGGTTCTCAACAGCTGTCACTGTTAGGAAATTTCTCCTAAGGGTCAACCTGCTTCTCTGCAATTTCCAACCATTTGTTCAAGTCCTGCCCTCTGGAGCAACGGAGAACAAGTCTGCTCTGTGTTGTGCATGACAGCATTGAAGATATTTGAAGACCACTATCATGTCTCCCCTTAATCTTCTCCTCTCCAGGCTAAACATACCCAGCTCTTTCAAGCTTTCTTCATATGACTTGGTTTCGAGCTCCTTCACCATCCTGGTTGCTCTTCTCTGGATGCACTTCAACTTCTCCTTAAAATGTCACTCAGGTACAACTGACATTGGCCCAAATAATTTAAGACTGTACCATTGTAACTTTACTTCAAACCACCAGTGGAACACAACCTTCATTTCCTTTTATTCCATGTATTGCACCACAATGTACTATAGATGTCTCACTTTATTGACATTGATGTGACATCGATTTCTTTCTTTCTAAAGTTTAGGGCCAAACTAGATGTTTGTTTGATATGTTGCATGCAGTGACATATCAAGATCTCTTGGCGCAGGTTGGTGAAGCTTACTTGGAACGCAATGCACAGGGAAGGGAGGCTTCTCTTTTCACTCCCCAACACATTTGGAGTGAAACACACATGCACAGTGTAGCTAGAACATTTAAATAAAAAGTCCCCACTGACACTAATGGAGTTTTTTTTTATCCAAGCGTTCTAGCTGCAGTGCATATCAAGCAAATAGCTCGTTTGGCCCTGTGCAGTGCAGTGTCACATCTTTTTAATGAACTCTCAATAATATGGGACACTAATAATAATAATAATAATAATAATAATTGACAAATATTCCATTTTTGAAAATGTAATTCAGGCTTAAAAAGCAAACCCAGTGGCATATGCCATTGTAAGAAAACAGATTGAAATCCTTTTAAAGAAATCACAGGGGGGAAATCTTAATGAGTAATTTTCCATTTTTAAAGTGGGTTATGTAAATGCTCCTTTCTGGCCTCAAAACATTTGTGAGGGAATATTTGCCAATGTTGGCACCTTTGAGTAGTCTTACTGACGTCAATTAAAGTCGTGAAAAGTACATGGTTGGGTCGTAGGAGCCTTGTACCTGATTTTGAAACATGACTCAGAGTTGCAAGTCCAGTGAATTACAATAGGATTTGCTTCAGTGAACGTTTGAGAACTACATCCATAGCTTTAACTTTATTTATTTTTGCATAGAATGGTTTGTACTCATAGACCCTTGCCTTCTGTAGCTGGTGGTGGGACTGTGTATTTGTTTGATTGAACATAATAGAGTTGGGATAAACGTATTATGATCCCATTCTTCAAAATGTATCTTGTTCACAAATGTCGTTCGTTGAATCAAACTTCATCATATAAGTCGACAATTTCTTATGCCAGGAACATAAGGCCAACTTTTATATTTCTAGGAGCCACTCAGGTCTCCAGCCACTCTTATTACTAGATGTATGTTTTTGTTTTTTGTGCATCATCGATAGACTGCGGTGAAGTTTGCCTCACCTAGAAATAGGAACTTGCACATCATCAAAAGAGCAGAAATGCCTCTCCAAAAAGGAAGACAAGAGGACAAGCTTTCATAAAATTTCCATGTAGAAATATATATGCATAGATGCAAAGTTAAAAATAATTACTGTAATTTAAATAGAAAAACAATACATCTAATTTAATTTCAAAAATTAAATTTGATTGCTGCTTTCCTTTCATAGGATTATTTATCTTTATACTGGACTGGATAGCCATTCAAATAGAGCAGGGGTGGGCAACTTGTGGCCCTCAAGATGTTTTGGCCTTCAGCTCCCATGATTTCCTCATTATTGGCTATGCTGGCTAGGATTGATGGAAGTTGTAGGCAAAAGAAATCTGGAAGGCTGCAAATCACCATCCCTGAAATAGAGGGCTCTGTAAAGCCCTCTATTTCATCCTATATAAAACACAGAAATACATTGAGCACTATGTGTGGAATTTCTCTCACACACATGTAAGTTTTTGAAATCATTTCCTTTGTCTAATTAGTGAATTTGGGGTAGGCTACTTGAACCTTTTAAAATTATTTCATTATGATGTTTTTCCAAGGAGCTGAAGGCGGTGTTGGCTTGCCCTCCATTTTAGGTAGGTTACACAGTGAACTTCATGGCACCAAAGTTATATTAATTAAATCCAAGTGTTGTGTGGGAAAGACGGGTGTCTTTTGAGAAACAGAAATGAAACTTATTGGGTAGTTCCGCAACTCAGTGAAAGCATTGTATTTGATAAGTTGCAATCCAATTAATTTGAAATAAGTTAATGATAGCAAAAAAGGGGGTAAGGAAAATGTGAGTAATATAATATGTGAGTAATATAACATCCACCTTCTTACGATATCACTTTCTGATTAGGTAACTTCTGATCTTTAAAGTGAAAGTATCAACTGGACAATTAACTTTATGGAAAGCACATTTCAACACAGCTTATCTTCTTAGTAATTAAAACTGATGGAACCATCCACAATAATTTAAAAACCATATATCATAAGAATTTATAAAATGGTACAGTTAATTAAAGTGGCATTTCTATTTGATATTCCAAACACCTTTCGAATAGGAAAAAACATATTTTTTCTTCAAACATTTTTCAATCCATGAAAATGACAATTCTTATGCAAGTAAAAGGATGAGGATGTTGAAACTGTTCACTGATGAAACTTTAATTTTCATTTTAATGAAAATAATTGACAAACTTCCAAAAGGTTGGATGTAATATTCCAGATTATAGGATGTTAGTAATGTAATTTAAGAAAGTGGCAGAAATCTTGATGGATGATCACTTCTGAAAGTGATGGTCTTGCATTGCTGATTGTTTTAGCGGGGGTGCGGCTGTTTACATGGAAGTATCTATAAGTAGTACTTTACACGTTTGCTCAGCCCAAGATCTATCATACATCCCTCTCAACAAAGGTGCAAGAAATTAATAGAAGAATATAGTGGATAATATCCTCTATTTGTTGGACCTTTAATATACAAACATGAAGAAGGAAGTGAGTCAAGGAATTAAAATAATGAGAAAGCAGTCGCTCAACCTTATAATGATGGTACCACCTACTAAATCTTGTCTGTTGGATGGTTTCCATAGCTTTCTTAGCATCTTGTGAGTATAACCAATCTCTAATTTTAACTTTAGTTTCACTTGAATGAAAGGAAGCCAATGAGAGAGAGAAAGAACAATAGGACAGTCTTTCAAAACAGGAAAAAGCCCACGAATCCATGTTCTTCTGTTCTAAATAGTCAAGTTTAGCCAAATGATAGCCAGCATATCAACCTTCAAATAAAAGAAAATTTCCTTGATCACTCTGATGAAAAGAAGAAGGCAAGATTAGAATTCTTCTATCTGATTCCTGGTTGTCATCGTCTTGTTCAGTGGGGGAACATTCAGTCATGAGAGGCTCCTATCCTGTTCTTGGCAAAGAGCCCATGGGTCACAATGGGCCAAGAGTAGTTGTAACACCCAGGAGAGCTTCTAGAAAGCAACTTGCTCATACAAAATCTCAGAGTGGAGTCCTTTATGCTCCCAGGTCCGTGTTACTCCTCTCAATCCCCACCCCTTCCTGGAGGGACAGAAGGCCTTAAAGTGGCAGGGCTGTGGCTTGGAGTCTAGATCTCCTCATCATTTCTGACAATCCCCTTCAGGCTCGGTGCTGTCGTTGATGGGTTCCTGGTGTGGTGGGGGTCAGTTCCGAGGGGTGCAGAATCTAGAGGTCCCACTGCAGGGGTTTCTGGATGAAGGGCCCTGATCTGACATACCCTGGCTCAGACCCAGGCATGATGCTAGAGCTCAGGTTGGTTTCCAGCACCTTGGCCTCAGGTGCCACAGGCTGGCCCCGCCTTGTCTGAGTCAGAGCCCCACATATGAATTTGAAGTAGCTCCATCTGAAAGCAGGTGAGAGCTTTATCAGAGGCTGGCATTCCATCCACACTTACTCAGGAGTAAGTCCCATTGAAACCAGTGGGACCGTATTTCTGAGGAAACCACTTTCTTTATTGTAACCCTGAGGGCAATCTTCTCTTTCTAATTGTGTGGTGCCTAGTGTCTGAGATGCTTTTTAAGTAATAAATATTAATATATTAACATATGTTTAGGCTGTACCATGCTTCAGATTTAAGTCTATCCATGAAGCTCCCATTATTTTGGGAGCCTTGGGCAAGCCATTGACTTTCACCAGGGCTTGCTTTAATGATAAAAACAAGATCAAGATACTTTGAGCTCATGGGAGAGCAGAAAAGAAATCTAAATTAATGAATCAGATACTTCAGACATTATTATTCAGCATTTATTACTTCCATCACAGAAATCCCATGTTAGCGTTAGCACTAAGATAGGCCTGTCAGACTCCTGACCTTTGGGCTGTATTCAGCACACCAATTCTGTGCAGGATCATAGTATGCCCCGTGATTTATGGTCTGCCTGAAGCCACAAAGGCAGTGTATTTATTCACGCCATTATACATGGTTCACATGCAATATGGCGCCTGAGGAGAGGGGTTAGAGGTTTAACCTGCATGTAAGAGATGCTCGTTGGTCTGGTAGCATTTTTGTCCTCAGGTCCTAGAGAAGGCAGAGAAAGATCTTTTCATATAAGATAGTGGCTGAGGTTCTTAAATCCCAGAGTTTATAGATTTGGCTTCAGGCCTGTTGCAGACACATTGTGATTCAGGCTGCAATCCTATAAGTAATTAACTGGGAGTAAGTCTCCTTGAATTCAGTGGGACTTACTTCTGAGTTACTTACTTCTCTTGCAGAGGACAGTCCTCTCTTTGAAGGGCCACCCAGTCCAAGTCCAGATAAAGAGCCTTCAGACAGAAGAGCTGGGCCTTGAAGCTGCCCAACCACAGCACCTGGACAACAGACTGAGCAAAGCACACAGATAACCAGGAGCCTATCTACACACGCAGGATAAAACACTTTGAAAACATTTTGAAAACTGTATATGAAGTGTGTCCTGGGCCCCAACAGTTCTCAAAACTGTTATAAACCGTTTTAAACCGTTTTAAAGCAGTAGCGTAGATAGGCTCCAGGTCACAGTCTTCTGCACTATGGCGAAATGTATTGTATTTCTATTTAAATTATAATCATTATTCCTAAATTTGCATACACACACACTATCATATGCAAACATTATACAGATCAGTGTCCACTTTTGTCCTTTTTTGGAGTGATGCATATCCAATCCTGAGTAGACATGCCTAGAATTGCACTATCAAGAATCGTACAGGTACACACTCCTGCTCATTGCCTCAAGTCACTGTCATTGTCCTTGTGAACTGCTTAGAACTATATTGTCCCTATTTTTTATGCAGAAAATGTTCCTGAGGTGAGTAAAAAGTGGTGAACAGGTCCCCAATAATTCAGTTGAAATTGTCCTATTTTTCCCCTTCTTCTTAACCCCCATGTTGAATTCCCCCCCCCCCCTCACCAAGTCAGTTCAGGGATTGCTTTCTAACTGTTGACATGGGAGCAAAGCAAATTGAAGTTGTGGGAGAAGATGTCACTTATCCAGCTTTTGGTGAGAGCGTGGAAGCATTTGACGGCTCTTCTTCTGGACCCAGAAGTCTTCTGAAAACATGTGCAGTGCAGGGGAAAAAACACACTTGTTAATTAAATAAAAATGCTACAGATGTAATTGCTATTCCATATAGAAAAGGCACTTGAGAAAATACAAGAGTATCCATAGTGCTGAAGAATTTAGGCAATGGTACTGTAGCTGAGATTCTGTTAATCTTTCTCGCTACAGAGTCGTGACGGTATGATTCAGAACAGTCATTTTATCTGCTAAATTCTCCTCAGAGTTTTGAAATAAGAAACACCTACACAACTTGGAGACTGACATTCTGTGACTACCTTAGATAATAATTTGATGAGCTACAATAGGAACAAGTTTAGCAGGCTACTGTTTAAAGTGCAGAGAATTTAATAATTTGTGTCATTTCTTTGGTTCCCCCCACCCCCGCCACTGCCGCAAAGTACACATGAAAAAATCTACGTATGAAGACGGGCTATATGACCTGCATTTTAAGTAATCCTTAATGTAGGCTGACCAGATAAAATCCAGGTCAGGGCTCATGTAACTTTAACAGTTGTAGAGAAAAGGGAATTTTAGCCGGTGTCATTTGTATGCAATTAGTCCCTGGTGAAATTCCCTCTTCATCACAACAGTTAAAGTTGCATGCACTATACTAGAGTGACCATATACAAAAGAAGGCAAGGGCCCTGCAACTTTAACAGTTGTGATGAAGAGGGAATATCACCAGGAACTAATTGCATACAGATGACACTGGCTGAAATTCCCTTTTTTCTACAACTGGTAAAGTTACATGAGCCCTGACCTGGATTTTATCTGGTCAGCCTACCTTAATGCTTGTGCCAATTTAGCTTCTATAACTTAAAACTATCCATCCCTAACCTTTTAAGCCTCAAGCTCCTTTGCAAGGCTCCTTAGCATGTCTCCCAAATCTGTACAGTATGCAGGTACTGTACCCCTTCTCCACTATCTCACTACAACAACCCCTCAGCCAATTCGCTATTGCCACCTCTTTCTTTGCTTTCCCTTTTTACCCAATGTAGTTGACATTTTAGGATGAACTATTGATTAACAAATATCTTGAATGGCAGTTCACTAAAATCATATTATCAAATAATGGCTATTGGTTTTCTCAATGCAATATCTGAAATAAGAATCAGTCTGTGAAGGCTTGAGACCTACTGAGGCAAAGTAAAAAGGCCTCAGTAGGTCTCAGTAGAGGCCTCGAGTCTTTCTATTGGGAGGGGGTATCCCTGAGAGGAGTAGTTTCATTTCTCCAGTTAATATTTGTTCACTAGTTATGTTTCATTTCTCCAGTTAAGTTTCATTTCTCCAAAACTGAAACAGTATTTTCCGTTTTGGGGGAAGAAGGGATAAAAGGAGAGAGCCAGTCAGAGAGAGACCAGACCATGAGGAAGGACCAGAAAGATGCAGCTTGAAGAAGTCTAAGTGCAACTTGCATTTTTTGCAACTCTTATTTTCTTTTAATGCCTTTTGTAACTTTCAGCTCTATTGACTAAATATCTCTATTGTAATTTAGTTGTTTCAATTCACTAGTAAGCTGTTGCGTTGAATCTAAAGTGTTCGGAGTGTCACTCACCCCACGTCTACAGTAGGGTGACCAGATAAAATCCAGGTCAGGGCTCATGTAACTTTAACAGTTGTAGAGAAAAGAGAATTTCAGCCAGTGTCATTTGTATGCAATTAGTTCCTGGTGATATTCCCTCTTCATCACAACTGGGAAGGAGTAAAAGAAGGAAGGTGGGACTGCTAAGGAGGCAGAGATCCATAAGGAGTTGTTCAGGCGGTCCAGGTCATTGAAGGAAACCTGACACAGTCATATTTCAAATGCAACTCTTTAGGCAGGGATTTCAAAATGGAGGATGGCTGTGCAGTGGCTGTGTATACCAACCTATATTTCAGATCTCTTGTACTTCATTAAAGATGACTACTTGTATTACTTGCATAATGTAGTAATGACTACTTTAACTTAGGCTGACCAGATAAAATCCAGGTCAGGACTCCTGTAACTTTAACAGTTGTAGAGCAAAGGGAATTTCAGCCAGTGTCATTTGTATGCAATTAGTTCCTGGTGATACTCCCTCTTCATCACAACTGTTAAAGGTGCAGGCACTATACTAGAGTGACCCTATACAAAAGAAGGCAGGGACCCTGCAACTTTAACTGTTGTGATGAAGAGAGAATTTCACCAGGAACTAATTGCATACAAATGACACTGGCTGAAATTCCCTTTTCTCTACAACTGTTAAAGTTACATTAGCCCTGACCTGGATTTTATCTAGTCACCCTACTTTAACTACTGTTAAAGTTACATGAGCCCTGACCTGGATTTTATCTGGTCACCCTAGTGGACAGCCATTTCCAAATAATGTATTTGTGAAAGTATATTTACAGTGCAATCCTATACATGTCTACTCTAGGGTGACCAGATAAAATCCAGGTCAGGGCTCATGTAACGTTAACAGTTGTAGAGCAAAGGGAATTTCAGCCAGTGTCATTTGTGTGCAATTAGTTCCTGGTGAAATTCCCTCTTTATCACAACTGTTAAAGTTGTAGGGGCCCAGCCTTCTTTTGTATATGGTCACTCTAGTATAGTGCATGCACCTTTAACTGTTGTGATGAAGAGGGAATTTCATCAGGAACTAATTGCATACAAATGACACTGGCTGAAATTCCATTTTCTCTACTACTGTTAAAGTTACATGATCCCTGACCTGGATTTTATCTGGTCAGCCTAGTCTACTCTAAAGCAAGTCCTGTTGAATTCGGTGGGACTTACTCCCAGGTAACTGTATTGCAGCCACAGTAGCTTAACTGTAGAATTTGAAGAGTTGGAATCTGGCCACACATACCCTCTAACATTTCACAAATAAGAATTATCGGGAGGGTGCTATTGCACTCTTGTCCTAATTGTGGGCTTCCCACAGGTAGCTGATTGGCCACTGTGTGAACAGAATGCTGGACTAGATGGATCCTTGTCTGATACAGCAAAGTTCTTGAATGCTCTCCTGCCTTAAAAGTATTCAGCATACGAGGCCGCCTCTTCACGGTGCCGGGAGCACCACGCAACGGCAGTGCCTGTTGGCGCACCACACAGTGATGCTCCTTCCGGTGATCTACACCGGAGAGCGTCACGGCGGCTTATCCTGGCACCAGCACCATGTACGCAGCTGCCCAGTGGCAGCTGGAGAAGCAGCAGGGAGCATCAGCTCCCCTACTTAAAAGTAAGCGGGGTTTTTTTGTTTTTGTTTTTAAAATGGGGTGGTGGCGAGGACTGTGGAGCTGCTGCAGCGAGCTTATGGCTTGCTGTTCCACTCCCTTCCCTGGCCAGCCTGCTCCGCTCTAAAAAAGTCTGGGTAAATGCCTGACTTTTTTAGTGCGGAGCAAAGCCACTTTGCCCCTAGATGGCTTCACACTGGCGGCAACGTCATGTAACCCAACTGCAACCAGTGCGAAGCCATCTTGACAGAAAGTGTCCATCTAGAGGTACCCCTAGTCTCCCTCTGCTGCATAGTTGCACTAAGAGAAAGAGTCACACTGTGTGCAGGCCTGGGTCACAAGATGAACCCAAAGGAAGAGTGTTCCACCTTTGTTGAGCAGAAAGCGGGAGGAGAAAATAATCCTTGGAAAGGCAGGGACTTGGCACAATCCCATCCAATTGGATTCATGAGACAGAGACTTACTTCATTTGTCCCACACCAAAAATAATCTTTGGATAAATGACAATGTGTGTATTATAACAGATGATGCAACTTATTTCACGCATAAGCAGCTTATCATGCATGGCAACTGCAGTATTCAGAGCGGCCAGCCAATGTTTGCAGCAGATGCCTAAGGCCTACACACCTTAACAGAAACCCTTCTGCCATCATTCAATTGTTGATTGTGGCTTCCAGTGGGCATCTGATTGGTCACTGTGGGAAACTGTTCAACCTAGATAGGATTTTGGTCTGATCCAACAGAAATCTTCTTATATTCTTATAGTGTGTAAATCAGCCTTTTCCAACTGGTATACTCCAGTTGCATTGGACTATTTGCTGGCTGCAGTTGATGGGTGCTGTAGTCCAACACATCTGGAGGAGACTAGGTTGCAGAAGATATATAGTGTATATGCTATAAGATTTCTGGTGGATCTGTCTACTACCCACAGTGACTATGCTGCAGTCCAATTATAATGAATGGTTTTGCTTTACATGATATTGACAAAATAATAGAACAGTAAATTGATCTTGTCACCTGAGAACACCAACGTTTAAATTCGCCCAAAATGTAGATTTTAAAGCTCTCTATAACTCACTTGGCACTAAAATTATCCTCATAGCAGTATCAGTAAGTGGATCCTTTTGACAGAATTTTAAAATGTGCCTTGAGCATATTGAACCTTAGACCATAATAAGTATAACATTAAAAGAGGGAAACAATAATTGAGGAAAAAAATAAGTGTCTGATGACCACTCTTGATCATTTCATTTTAGCTTGTTTTAAATTCTCAGCTGGAAAACTGAGGCAATTACTATAACAAGATGGTCACAATAGCACATAGCCTGGGGGAAGGGGAGAATGAGATTCACATCCATATAAGGCATTTGCTTTAAGGATATTTAAAAGGAGATAGCATTTGAGCATTTATGAAGCTTCTGCAGTGTGCAGTTCAAAACAGAACTGTACAATTCAGCTAATTCCTGAAATGGAAACTTGAGCAAAGATTTAATTGTGGATTTAGGAATATTAAAATGTGAATTAACAACAGTAAAAGACCGAAAGTGGATTTTTCTTGAATGAGAGAATAATCCTGCACTCAGTGGCTGAACCAGCTTTGAGTGTTTGGTTTCAGCACCTACTGAACATCCAGACATACTCTACTTAGATCAGTCTTCCCCAACCTGCGGTCTTCCAAATGTGTTGGGCTACAACTGTTAGCATCACTTTCATCTCCAAGGCGGCTTTCACAAGGGATGCTTAAGCAAAACTTGGTTTTTAAACTTCGTATACTGTATTTTAATTATGTTTAATCTTTGTAAACAACCCAGAGAGCTTCAGCTATGGGATGTAGAAATGTAATAAATTATTGAGCAGGGGGTTGGACTTGATGGCCTTATAGGCCCCTTCCAACTCTACTATTCTATGATTCTATGATTATGATAATCATCATCATTATCATCTTTCCACATCTCTGCAGGGATGCCACCGATTTGCATTAGGAACAGTCACTTATGCTTTTGGAACTATCCATATCATTTTCCTTAGGGATAAAGATACGTCGCTCCTATCCGTTGTGCAATGTCCCACTCGGGGGGTGGGGGGATATGGAGGTTCTTAATGAAACCTGTAAGCCCAACTCACTCCATTCAGTTTTAGCCAAGTTATTTCCTCCCCACCCTCCCCGCCTCTCCCAGAAGCCTTCTAAAACTAGTGCCGGTTCCAGGTTTTGGGGAGTCCTTGACCACTTTCTTCACCACTATTGCCGTTGCCCATTTGTTGCCCCTCCCACTGGACCCAATCTGCACACACACATACACACAGAGGATAAGGTGTGCGGAGATTACTGCTCCTTCCTCTCCCTAAACCCACATGCAGAAAGGGTAGGTGAAGAGGCAAAAACAAAGAGGAGGAGAAAGATGAGACAGTGGGCCCCTGATGTTAACCCCTAACACCAGTCCTTGCTAAGGGGCTGTCACAAAGGGTAAGGAAGCTGTGTCCCACTACCTCTCCACACTGCCAGTACTTCAAACACAGCTTTTGTCTGCAGGAAGCTTTTAGTCCAAATTGAAGTGTATGTCCATTTGAAAAACAGGGATCCAAAAGTCCAAGTACCCAGGAACCTGTCACCCAAGTTGCTAAAGAGGACAGGAAGGAGGTTTCTGGTCCTCTGCTTTGTGCATGTGCAGAGTGCTTTTTCTTTGCCACTGAGTCATCACAAAGAGCGACTAGTGATTAGAGGGCTCTGAAGTCAGAAGGCAGGCATGAGTCCTCGCACCTCCTGGTGACATGCTGCCCAAAAGAAAGGTGACTAGGAGTGTGGGTAGGGTGTAGGGTGGCCACTTACACATTGCCCAAAAGAGGACATGCAACACCAATTTGCATTAAAAATGCACATGCTAATTTATTTGTACAGATAGATATTTACAAAGAACTATTAGAATTTAAATAGAAAATCAGTACATCTCACCAAAGTGCAGAAGACGGTGATCTGGTGATCTGTATGCCTGCCTTTTCAATCTGCTGTCCATGTGCCCTTGCTGCTCTCCCTTCTTATGATTCTTTATCTTTAAAGCGGACTAGAATTGGACAGCACTTCAAACAGAAGATGCCTTAAAATTGAGGACTATCCACTGTAGGACACATGGCCACTGCAATAGGAAGGCAGACAAGAACACACCAATGAGAACAAGATCTGGTGTCTAACCGGCGTATTCAAGTCTCTACCACCTGCTCCAATCTTACTCCTAGAAAATCTCACTGGCTCTTAAGATTTGCAACCATGTTTGCGCCCGTGCATTCAGCATTTGAACCACATAGCTTGATATTCTGTTTGGCAGCTGGAATTACTTTATTTTATACTGAGTACAGCATTTAATAATAATATTTTTTTTTTAAAAAAACCCTCTCTTATAAAGATAATTCTAACCTGATTCAAGGGGCTGCAAATTAGGGATGTGCACTGGATCGGACCCGATCCACGATCCGAGTCCGGTCCAGTGGGAAATCGGATAAATTATCCGATTTCCGATCCCGCAGCTGGATCGGCCGATCCAATCCGAACCGGTCCGAAAAAGCTCCGAACCGGTTCGGCGGATCGGCGGATCGGCGGGCGCCCACTGGCGCCCACCGCCGCTTCCATTGGCGGGCGCCAGCGGGCGCCCGCCGATGAAAGTGGACAGCGGGGGGGGGAGGAGGGGGGCGCTTACCTTCTCGGCCCGGTGGCTCCCGTCCGGCGCCGGCGCCTACTACTACTAGCAGGCTCCGCGGCCTGCTCTAGGGTGGCGCGCCGGGTGATGTCATCACCCGGCGCGCTACTCTAGAGCAGGCCGCGGAGCCTGCTGGTAGTAGTAGGCGCCGGCGCCGGCCGGGAGCCGCCGGGCCGGGAAGGTAAGGAGGGGGTGCGTGGAGGGGAGGAGGGGGCGCGCGGAGGGGGGAGGGGGGCCCTTACCTTCCCAGCCCGGCGGCTCCCGTCCGGCGCCGGCGCCTACTACTCCCAGCAGGCTCCGCGGCCTGCTCTAGGGTGGCGCGCCGGGTGATGTCATCACCCGGCGCGCTACTCTAGAGCAGGCCGCGGAGCCTGCTGGAAGTAGTAGGCGCCGGCGCCGGCCGGGAGCCGCCGGGCCGGGAAGGTAAGGAGGGGGTGCGTGGAGGGGAGGAGGGGGCGCGCGGAGGGGGGAGGGGGGCCCTTACCTGCCCGGCCCGGCGGCTCCCGTCCGGCGCCGGCGCCTACTACTCCCAGCAGGCTCCGCGGCCTGCTCTAGGGTGGCGCGCCGAGTGATGTCATCACCCGGTGCGCTACTCTAGAGCAGGCCGCGGAGCCTGCTGGAAGTAGTAGGCGCCGGCGCCGGCCGGGAGCCGCCGGGCAGGGAAGGTAAGGAGGGGGTGCGTGGAGGGGAGGAGGGGGCGCGCAGAGGGGGGAGGGGGGCCCTTACCTGCCCGGCCCGGCGGCTCCCGTCCGGCGCCGGCGCCTACTACTCCCAGCAGGCTCCGCGGCCTGCTCTAGGGTGGCGCGCCGGGTGATGTCATCACCCGGCGCGCTACTCTAGAGCAGGCCGCGGAGCCTGCTGGAAGTAGTAGCCGCCGGCGCCGGCCGGGAGCCGCCGGGCCGGGAAGGTAAGCAGTGGCGGGGAAGGGGGCTTACCCCCCCCCCCGGAGCCGTCCGCTTCTATCCGCTGGCGCCCGCGGGCGCCAGCGGATGGAAGCGGGCGGCCCCAGGGGGGGTAGGGAGCGCGGGGGAGGGGGCTTACCTGCCGGGGCCGTCCACAGCGGACGGCCCCGGGGGGGGGAGGGAGTTAGGCCCCCCCCTTACCCACCCGCCGCCATTTTTTCCTCATAGACTTGCATTGCAATGCAAGTCTATGGGGAAAAAAATGGCGGCCGATCCAAAAATGTACGATTTTTGGGTCGGGATCGGACTCGATCCGGTCCGGGGGGGCTCCGATTTTGTCCGAACCGGTCCGGGACAAAATTGGAGGTCCCGATCCGGGTCCCGATCCGATCCGGGGGGTCCGTGCACACCCCTACTGCAAATTGCAATCAGCATATTGTACAATTCTTCGCATTAACAATACTTGTTATTATGTTATTATGTTTTGTTACTATACTACCAAGCATTGCTCTTATACTTCGAAAAGTTAACAAGCATTTGAGCTCAAAATTGTGTGTGTGTGTGTGTGTGTGTGTAGCCACAAACTGAGGCTGAATCCTGATAAGACTTATGGGTAGGTGGTTCCCAGGTCTGGGAATTGGGGTGTTTGCCTGTTCTGGATGGTGTTGCACTCCCTCTGAAGGAGCAGGTCCATAGTTTGGGGGTATTCCTGGACCTATTTTTGTCATTGGAGACCTAGGTGGTCTCAGTGGCCCGGAGCGCCCATTATCAACTTCAGTTGGTACGCCAACTACGGCTGTTCCTGGATAGGGATAGCCTAGCCGTGGTCATGCATGCACTGGTAATCTCACGATTAGACTACTGTAATGCGCTCTATGTGGGGCTACCCATGTGTGTGCTTCAGAAGCTGCAGCTTGTGCAGTTAGAGTACTCACTGGGATGCCTAGCTCTGCTCACATAAAACCAGTGTTAAAAGAACTGCACTGGCTGCCTGTTAACTACCGAGCCATGTACAAGGTTATGTTATTATCCTATAAAGCCCTAAACAACTTGGGATCAGGATATCTAGCAGACCGCTTTCCCTTATATACACCCAGACAACATTTACAATCAGCAGAGATGGTCCTGCTCGTCATTCCAAGACAAAGAGAATGTCGTCATGAAGAACTCCGACAGCAGGCCTTCTGTGGAAGGAAAACCTTCCCTCATGCAGTTCAGGAGGCAAAAAAATGTAACATCCTTCAAACACCTCCTGAAAACATATCCTTTTAGACAAGCTTTCCCTGGCTTTATTCTGGATTTATATGACAATTTTAAAGTTTTAAATCTTAATTTTTGTATATTATGGTTTTAATTGTAAACTGCCCAGGTAGCCTTGGCTATTGGGCGGTATAAATATGTAATAAATAAATAAATGTATTTATACTATGTGTTTTTTCCCCTGTGTTTGTATAAAAATTGGGAAATCTTTCATTCTGTGAGATATCAAAAGTTCCCTTTCTTCCAGTTAGGATTAGACTTTTATCCTTGTACTAGAGGCATCTGCTGTTTTGAAGGAGCAGCGCCATATTGCAAAAGGACAACGTTTGTGCAGTTATGTTTGCCTGTTAGCAATCATTGTTTCATTCTCCCAGGGCAAAGATTTTCTACCATATCCCCCAAAACTCTAATTATCAGTAGATTGATTAATCCTTTAAGCACTTGAATCCAACTAGTATAACACTGAGAAGATTAGGTTTTATACCAGGGCCATGGCTTAGTGGTACAGCACATATTTTGCATGCGGAAGGTTCTAGGACCATTTCCTGGTATCTCCAGGTACTGCTGCGTAAGATTCCTTCCTGAAATCTTGGAGAGCCGCTGCTGGTGTTTGTTAGCACAGCCACATTCACACATCATGACAATCCAGAATTCAACAGCTCTTAGTATTATGTGTGAACCAAGCCAATGTCTGGAGGAGTCCTGATTCATTTTGAAGCCGGTTTTTTGTGTCTTTCATGGCTAAGAAGTTGCTGTCGCCCAGAGAAAAGAATTGAGAATACCAGGATATTAGTGTAGTTCTGACTGGGCAGTAATGTTGAAACTAGGGATGTGCAGCGGATCGGATCCACGATCCGGATTCGATCCGGCCAAAATCGGATAAAACGAAACAATTCCGATTCTGATCCTATGAACCATCCGATCTGATCCGATGGGACCCGATCCGGATCGGAAAATCCAACACCATTTTAAATGCTTTTCCCCATAGCCTAGTATTGTGTTACAAAAACACCTATAACTTTTTCATTTTTAAAGATAGAAAGATGAAACTTGGGCATTTTGTAGATGGGTTAGGGATAGTTATCTGTGAGAAATTTCAGAAAGATTGGTGCAGGCATTTTGTGGCAATGAATTTTTAATAACGAAACGAGCCCGATTCAAGGTGCTGGTTTTAACCTATAAAGCCTTACACGGCTTGGGACCACAATACCTGATAGAACGCCTTTCCCGACATGAATCTACCCGAACACTGCGTTCAACATCTAAGGCCCTCCTCCGAGTGCCTGCTCCGAGGGAAGCTCGGAGGTCGGCAAAAAGGGAGAGGGCCTTCTCTGTGGTGGCCCCCCAGTTGTGGAATGATCTCCCTGAAGAGGCCCGCCTGGCGCCAACATTGCTATTGTTTCGGCGCCAGGTCAAGACTTTCCTCTTTCAGGCATTTGGCAATATCTGAGGAGCTTGAGTTTGTTTTTGGTTTTAGGCTTACAACTTTTTAAAGTTATTATAGTGGTTTTAAATGTATGTGTATATTGCATGCTTTTGCTGTTTTAACTTTTGTATATTGTTTTTTAATTGTTTTAATCCTAGGTAAACCACCCAGAGAGCTTCGGCTATGGGGCGGTATACAAATGCAATAAATAAATAAATAAATAACAGGAATGCCTATAACTTTTTCATTTTTAAAGTTCCACACATGAAACTTTGCCACATTGCAGGTGTTATGTTGGGACCCATGTGTGTGAAATTTCAGAAACATAGGTGCTTGCTTTGTGAGGCAATTAATTTTAGAAAAATGGGGTAAATACAGTTATGCCTTCAACTTTTCTTATTTTTAAAGATACAAACAGGAAACTTGGCCACATTACAGGTACCACTGTGGTTGACATGTGTGAGACATTTCAGAAAGATAGGTCCAGCCATGTAGTGGCAAAATATTTTTGAAACAATGAGGAAAGAAATGCCTATAGCTTTTTTATTTAAAAAGTTAGAAGTTTGAAAGTTGCTCACTTTGTAGATGGGTTAGGATTAGTTATCTGTGAGAAATTTCAGAAAGATAGGTCCAGGCATTTGGTGACTACAATTTTTTTAGATTAAAAGTTACAAAAGTTTTTCCACAGAGGCTTGAGCTGTCAATTGCACCCCCTCCCTCACCTCCCCCTCCCTCTTTTATCTGTCAAAACTCTGTGTTGTTGTAATTTTTAATCTAAAAAATTCATAGCCACCAAATGCCTAGATGAAACCCAAAAGCAAATGTTAGTAGCAAAATCCAGAGTTTGTACTGTTTCTAAAACACATTTAATTTTTTTGGGGGGGAGGGGGTCTACATTTGTAAAGATTGAAAGCATTGTGACTGAAAGAGTGTGTCTTAGGTCAGTCCTACAAAGTAGCCAATATTATTATAATCATACTGCTAGGTAAGAGGCTGAGAGAGAGCAGTGTATGATAATCCTGCAATGTAGTCCAATATTGTTATCTTGGGTGTGTGTTGGGTTTTTAGGGGAATTCAGTGGGGGCTGTAAAACTGATTGCAGCAGTAAGATCAGAATATGTATTGGCTAATTGCTTTCTCAATCATGGGGGGGGAGTAGGAAGACTTTTGTACATGGGCTGCTGGTGATGGTATAAACACTTCAATAGGTCAAAGGCTAAAATCAGTTGTTGTTCAAAAAATAAAAAGAACAGGTGAACTGTTTCACCTGTACTGATAACATTTCTAAAACTTTAATCTTGAATTTATCCAAGCATGAGCATTTGAAATTATAAATCTTCAATCACTTTGACTCACACACCCCACCCTACTCAATCTGAAATACTATGCATGGTCCTGCATTGAATATAGTATTGCCAGCCTAAAACCAATCAATGAAAGACCCGCAGTAACACAACTGGTTTACAATACATGAAATTTGAGTTATTTGCATGGTTTAGGGTTGCACTGGGGGAGAGCCAGGCTATTGTGCCTTTAACAGCTGAATAGGCAGGCAGAAATTCAACAGGTTAAACATTTTCTGATATGGAAGTACAATAATGGGGGGGGAATGACATTTTGACATTGTCATTTTGTTGACATTTTGTTTGTCACAGACATCTTATTACTTAGGTGTGTGGCCCCTGATTGATTCCCTCCCCCCTCCCGTGGTCAATGGTCCTTTATACCAAAAGGGTTTCCCACCCCTGCTTATCAAAGCAAAGAGATCCAAACAGGCATAAGAGGTAATCTGATCTAGTCGCAATCTTCCCACTGTGGTTAGATGATTTTATTTCTATTTCCATGATAGTAGTTTGCATATATACATACAAATCACCGTGTGCAAATTTTAGGCAGATTTATGTGCTCTTTTGCAGATGGGGGCAGAGGGCTCAATCCACATACAGATAATCTTGTTTGCACCCCTGGGGATATGCAGTGCTTAAGAATGCAGAGATACTGGATCATTATGCATACATCATTTATTTGTTCCACATGTGAATTTGATGGAGCATGGTAATTGTAGTGTTTTATAGTATGTTTATACACAAGCTTGGCAGGAAAAGGTTGTACTGAGAAATGTTATGATATTATAATTTTTGATGATCCTTTGCACTTGTATAGTGCTTCACAGTAATAGTTTCAACCATCCTGTAAAGTAGGTCAGTGACATATTATTATCCCCATATTGTGGACAGTGGGGCTGAAGGAATAGTAGCTTGCATAAGGCCATGTCGTGAGCTTGCGGCAGAGGGGAGATTTCAACCAGGGTCTTTCCAGTTCCCACAGGTGCACTTGAGAAGTTTGCAAAATTCATCCCTGTAGGAAAATGTCTAAAACTGTTCCACTTGCTTGGGTAAGGGTTGAAATTTATTTTAAAAAAAAACGCATAAAGTGGTTTGACTGCAATTTCCCACAGACAGTGGGAATTCTTGTCTGGAGGGTGACACCTTCGGAGTAGCTCCGTACTAGTTGTGAAGTCCTGCGAAGTAACGCACGCGCACAAATGATCTAGCCTTAACAGAATACAAACTGTTAATGACAACAAAGTTAAAGACAGGATTCTATGGCTACCTGGTTATATTGTATGCTAGAGTTGAGGCTTGACTGAAATTGAAACTTTTTACTTGTGCATACTGATTACTGTATGAGAATGATATAAAGCAGTCAGCCCCATTTGATAAAACTTTCCTGTACATTACTTGCCTAGATGTTTGGCCACTGAAGAAGACTTTCGTTGTCAAAAGGCGTCTGGCCACTTGAAAGAGAGCACATTTTTAGCAACTCATTTGGGGCAAAATTTGTGAATACAAATGCTCCTACACAAAGCATTGTTAATTATAACTTATCTGAATTGTATTGAATTTTGTACATTTCTTTGTCCTTAACTTTGTTCACATTAATAGTCTGTGAAGTAAACCATTGCACCTGGGAAAGGCCTTTGGCCCTAACACAAGGCTTATCATCCCTACAATGTCCTCTGTGACAAATTGAGGACAAATCGTTTGGTTTGTCTCCAATTATTATTTTATTGCCAGTTACTGAACATCTTATTAATAATTGGAGCCTCTTGCTGTGAAGAACTGCTATAATTTTAGAACATGTCAAATGTATTAAATTCCGGCAGTTCTTACGTAGGAATCGATTCTCAGCTATGGCAGTTGACAAATGGTACCTTGGTTCACTTTTTCGTCTACATATAATTCAACCCATTCTTTCATTAATATCACTTGAAAACTCTCATGGTATAATAGCTACTATTTCTGTAGGAAAGTACTCATTTCAGAATTCTGTCAAATTGAATGTGTGTGTGTGTGTGTGTGTGTGTTACATTTCAACAGAAGGTAGATCAGGATCGACCAAACTGATAGATCTCCAAATGATTTGCAGTAGATCAGTAAGAGTTTACAATTCCCATTTGTTGAACAATAGTGACAAAAAGCCCTTTCCCCTCTCCTAAATTAAGATCCTGAAATCAACAAAGCTTTGGGGAAATAGGAATAGATTTGTGTGGGAAAGGATGTGTGTGCAGGCTCCAGTACTGGTACTGAAAACAAATTCCTGGGTTGTGCATATGCTCAGAAGAACCTCATTCTGCAGTTCTATGTCCACCTTATTTTGCACCTGTCTGTGCTTGGTGAACCTCAGGGTTCAAGTGAGAATCAAAGTACAGTCTAAAGACTTCCAGCCCCTGTATTCTAGTGACTAACACAACAGAAATATTAAAACCTTAAAGCAAAACATTCCTGCTGAGTATCAACGGGTACTGTAGCCAATAGAGATGCTGTCTGATCCAAGAACACCGGTACCAAGAGATGACTTGACACCTTAATGCCACATGGCCTCAACCTGAAGGATAATATGTGATATTTACAGCAAGTGCTATATGTCAGAATGTATACCATCTTCACTGTTTTACTTGGCTACAGTACCCTTTGATTCACATCAGAACAGACAAAGAAGGCAGAAGCCAAAACATTTTGCTTTAAGACTTTAATATTTCTGTTTTGTTAATCACTGTAATAAATTTATTAGTATGGTTTTAATCTGCCCAATAGCATATGTTCTCTGGGCAGATTGCAAACATTAAAAGAATAAAATACAACATAAAACCATAAATATATGGTTTAGGTGATTGACGGCATCCTTCTGAGATCCAGAACAAACTTCTCTGAAATGCTGTTTGTCGCTTTGAAAATAATCTCACTTCTTTCTCTCTCTCTCTCTTTCTTTCTTTCTTTCTCTTATATATATTTCAGAATCGATAAATTGACAATTAGGCACCATGAAATGGGATCTCATGAATAAACCCTTGTGGGGTTATTTACAAATCTGCTTCTTACCGCAATAAGAAAGCATCATGTAACAAAGCATGGAAAGCAAAGCCATGCTTTAACGCTACTATTAGTGGAAAGTGTGTTAATATAAATGAATTGATATGCACCAGAGACAGGGAATCAAATGTGGGTCCACTCATGTGTTAACAATGCTGCATTTGCACTTATTAATTAATGCATTCACTCCTGATAAACTGTGTGGAAAATTACGTACCTCTCAATCAGGTATCTTCGAGGGGAGTGTTATTGGAAAATGATGAGAGGCAATGTCCCATGATGGCTTATGCCAATCAATAGTTCAAGCGTATCAATTTTACCAGAAGATATTTCCAAAAGTGAGCCTTAAGAAGACCTTCTAGTCTGGAATGTGTCCTTCTGAATGTTGATTCAGGTTAGGAAGTGAGGGAATATAAAAGCACATGTATGTTCTAATCAATGTTATTTTTACATTCATCATCCAATGTTGTGGGAAGTGCCAAAATGGATGTAAGCATCATTTATAAGAACTGGCCTACAACAAGGTTTAACATGGTACAGTCCTTTCATGGAAGCCTTCTCCCTGTAGTGTTTGCTATGTGGAGGTAGGTGTTCACATCTGAGAACTTTTCAATAGACAATCCCTCTGCGTTCACATTCCTGGTAGTCCTGAAACAATGCTTCCCTTTGGGTCAGTTTTTCAGCACCGCTTGCAAAAATGGTCACTTATCTATTTATATTGTCATCACTTGCCAACTCCCACTTTTCAGGGGGGAAACACGCCAGAGTTCCTGGTTCACACATCATGGCAAACAACCCAGGGATGGAGCATCCCTAGGTTGTGTAGCTGCTTCCACTAGCAGCTGGAGTGATCAGGCAGTGTGCACCAGAGTTGTTTGCTCATTCACAATAATCCACTTTTTTAGAAAAATGGCATATGCAAACCGGGCCTTCATGTCTTATGCAGAATGCAGAAGAGCACTGCTGGCAGATGATAGCATATATCACATTGGAAGAAGTGATAGAACTTTTATTGTGGCTGATATTAGGTCCTGTAATAGTATTGCTTGAGTAGATATGCAAGGACAGGATTATTTGTTGCAGGGTCTGGTCTCTGTATTTGTCTCTTGTTTATATGGCCTGTTGTTGCTGGTAAGCAGCTCTTTGGGTTTGGGAGGTTGTGAGTGATGGCAGGCCTACCACCCAAGTCCTGTGAGAGGGAAATATTATTATCCAAAATGGGTTGCAAATTATTGATAAGCTAGAATGGTTTTAACTGGGAGCTGTAGGTGACAACATATGTTCTGTTACTTTACCTTTTAGGTCTAACTTGTAGTGGGTTATTCCTGGGTACCACTCTGGCCTTCTTATTCTGCTTTTTCAGATGGCCTTTATTGAACTTGCTGGCTTCAAAATAGCTTTACTTTTTGTAGTAATTATCAGGCAGCCCTCCCCAGCCTGGTGTCCCCTAAATGTGTTGGACTGCAAGTCCCATGATTTCCAAGCCAGCATGGCCAATGGCTTACATTATCCTGACTGCTCTACTGTAGCCTTAAAAATGAGAATTTGCTGTAATAGTAGAGAATACTAAATCATAATCACGCCAATCATATTCTGAAAAAGTGTAACGCTGTGCAGCCCTTTTGTATAAAAAAATAGACAGAAGTGATCCAATTAGTTTCCTTTTTAATAAAGTTAAAACGAGCAGGTAGGTCTATTTCATGTTTTTTAATCACGTGCTGGCTTTGCAATAAGAACTGTTGTATGGAATATTGTATCTGATAGATTACCAGTTGCCTTTTATTGTAGACTGCTTTGATATAGATGCTTCATAAGAACAGTTATACAAACATTAAGGATGTTGGATAAATCCTAAACGGATTCAAATGACTTTGGATTTCTATGAATCCAACCTGCTGATTCCACAACAGACTGCCACTTTCTGAACTGCATGGAAATGCGAACCAATTTTTTTAAAAAAATAAATAAATCTGGAATTGTATGCAAATTTAGACATACAAAAGTATGACAGTTACTGGAAAACATGGCATTAGAAAAAACACTCAACATTTTATACATGTCTAATCTCTCTTCAGCCTTTGCTGTACAGCACTCTTTTTGTGTGCTCAGCTTATTGATTGTAAGCTGACCTAAGAAAAATATACAAAATGTTACATGCCAGCGAAAGTTACGTAAATTGCGGTGGATCTTTTTTGCAGACTTTTCCAAAGGTGGGGGGGGATCCGATTCCGTCAATGAGTGGACAAAGGAACGAAAGACGCCTGATAATCTGAAACACAGACAGGACAGATGAAACAAAATCCATAAATTCCTTACCAATGCTTCATAATTTAAGTTTTAATTAAGAAAAATATTGAAATTTTTTTTAAAGGCGCGGCAATAGTTGGGAACCGAATGACTGCTGAGCACTCATTTAATTGGGACTCATCTTATTTTGTGAATAGGAGTGATCTGCGTCATATGGATTTTGATCCTTCCTATTTGAGTTTACCTGTACTTGTATTTCTGCTTTGTGCTTGTGACACAGCTGAAGTATGTTACAATCTTATCCCCACTCATCATTGGAAAATAAATCTCACTGAAATCAGTGGCACTTACTTCTGAGTAAACAACATGAAGAGGATCAGCCTGCACAAGTAATTCTTCATGGATCCATGCACTCTCCTTCAGCTCATCAGCCTAGCCCTTCAACCCTTTCCAGTCTTCAGTTACCTGTCTCTAAATCTGACACTTTCTTCTGATTAGACAGGAATAAGGTTGTGCTATTAATTAGCAAAAATGTTTTAATGATTAAAAGAAGGTTTAAAATAGTAGCAGAGCCTGGGAGCTATTCTTCTGTGCCCCTTTTGTGATGTTGGACAGATCCTTCCACTCCGTTTTTGAAAGAACCTTTCCTGGATGCCTTTGGAACTCTTCTCCTGTATTTGAAAATCATGAATCTTTAAATTAGACTTGACAGGGAGACCAGTATCTAATATCTTCTGGCTCTGATAGTTTGCACTTAGATACCAGAGAATCAGCTGGTATATCTCCAGTAACTTTACATTTCCAATCAGCAAATATAGGAAGCTGGCTTTAGAATTTGGCTGAGAGACAATAATTACATCAACACTATGTCAAAAGCAATAACAATAACAGATTTCTTGGCCCTAACTTTTATACTTGAGCTTTCATTTTCATCAGAATTTCTTTGTGGAATTTACAATAAAGGAAACCATTGCTTGATGCCCATATCTAATGGAAGCAAAATTATACGTTAATGGGTGATGGAGTTTCAGGCTGTTGAAACAACCTTGACAGCTCTGGATATGAAATGCTCTACCTCCAGAACAGCTCTAACGACACAGATTTGGCAATGAATGGATACCTGCAGTGACATCCAAATAAGTTGACCCAGAGGGATCACCTCGTAGAGTGAGGGAACAATTTAGCAACTTGGCACAGAAGCCTAGTGCCTGTTTAGCTTTGTTTTGAATGTAATTGCTTGCCATTATGGTGACTGCCCACTCAGGTGGGGAGGAGAACAATTACACATGAAATGGCGGGCAGATAGTGGTGGTTTAATTACTGTGTTGTGAGGAAATTGAAGCAGGCCGTGTTAGAAGCAGGCCGTGTTAGAAGTTATTATTGACTGTAGGCAAGCCTTTGGACTTTGGCATCTGGTCTCATGCTAACATGATGAGTGTCAATTAATGTATGTTACACAGTGTATTTGATTCTCCCGAGTAAGCAGCCAAAGCTTTCTTCCCAACATTAGTCCAATCTTCCATTTTTAAAATTATTTTTTTACCAGTAACAGTCCCTGAATGAAAGGTTTTCAGAGTAGGAGATGAAAATTAAAATGCAGCTATTATTTCCAAAAAAAAAAAAAAAAACACCTCCCCATTTTAAATGTTTTCAAATAGCCTTGACTGGGAAAGATGGGGGGGGTTAGCTATTGTGTTAGCATATATCAGTCACATGGGGACCATTCCTAAAAAAATGCCAGGTATTAAGAGCAAAGAAAGTTGGTTCAAACATGAGGAGAGAAGGTGTGTGTGTTTCTATTAAAGGTCTTTAAATGGGTTATATACTTGATGGATGGTCCCATCGGCAGTCTGGGGCACTGAGACCTTTTGGAGAAAGCTATGAAACTGGTAGTTGCTAGGCAACCATTAACACCCTTTCTCTGTTCATGTAAATGGTAATAGTATCAGGGAGGGTTGAATGGAGGAGGCAATGTCAAACCTTGTCCCATACCTCAGTGTTTCTGCAGGTAAGCAAGCTGCAACACCTTCTTATTGATGGCATTGATGTGTATTGATAAATAAGGGAAGGGCTGTAGCTCAGTGGTGGAGCACCTGGTTTGTATGCAGAAAACCCTAGGTTCAATCCCCAGCAGCTCTAAGGAAGGCTGAGAAAGGCTGCTCTTTGAAACCTTGGGGAGCTATTGGTAGTTGGTGTGCCAGTAGCCTTCAGCCTTTCCAGACTTGAGACCCACCTTTAGATCAAACATGTATTCGGGGGACCCAAATTCTTCAGCATACATTTGTATAGTGATAGTGCTACTGTTGTGACCCACCTTAGGTCGTCTACAAGTGGGATCCCTATGAGTGGGATCTCACCCACCAGCTGAAGACCATTTGAAGTGTAAACAATACTGAACTGGAGGGACCAATGGCCTAAGTCAGTATTAGGCTGCTTCCTATGTTCCCATGCTATTAGCCATTGATTGACCTTCCTTCTGTGAACATTGTTCTCCTTTCAGAACCCCTAACTTTCCACACAATTGAGGTGGTAACCATACTTTGGTCAGGTAACCAAATAAATAGGAAAAAATGAATGTGCAGAGAAATACTACAATGCAAGATTGATAAGAAAGTCGCTTGGGAATTTACAACAAATGTGTTCTGTTACGAAATCACATTGGGCGAAATGACAGTGTCAGCACTTTTTTTCTACAGGGTTGGAAAAGGAAAGAGATGTATTTGATTTCCTTTTAGTTTAGACTAAAGCTGAAGGAATTAAATCTCGACAAATCAGTTTTAATATGGGGAGGAAGGAAATCTGAACTCTGACTTCATTGCAGTTCTACACCGTTGGCAAAATTCAGAGATAGTTCTGTAGAATTAATCATACAGTATTCCAACTGGCTTATCAAATCCGTAATGTACAAAATAATTAACTACTCCCTTTCCAAGTATTATATGAGGCATTAAATTTGATTCCACGTTTTACTAGGACTAACTCAAGAAAGTCTTATGAGAAATACACCTAGAACTTCAATACTACTTCTTGTAATGCATTTATTTTTAAGGAGAATATGTTTTGGACACAGATGTGAATTGCTGTCAGACCAAACACGGTTGGCTGGGGATGCTGGGAATTGTAGTCCAACAGATTTGAGGGTGCCAGTTGGGGATGACTGAATTAGATGCTGTGTCCCATAAAAAAAAATACCTTCCTGTAGGTAACTTGTTGGCCACTTAGAGTACAGAATGCTGGATTAGAGAGGCTGTTAGTTTGATCCAGCAAGACTCGTCTATGCATGTTGGGGAGAGTGCAAGGCTCAAACTGTTCTCCAGACATTCTTATTTTTTGCATGGAGGAACATTCAAACATGCGAGGCCACACTTTCAGTCTGAGCTAGCTTACTACCTCGTCTGCCATGTGTAAGAACTAGGCCATGGTCAGAAAATTAGGGTCATAAACTGGTGACCTAAGGGATGTCAGGTAGGAATTCAACTTTTGAGCCAGCACCCAGCTCTGGCCAGAGAAAGGAACTACAGGAAAACTAGGCCTACCAGCCAAGGAAGTCCCCTTGGTCAGTATCTCCAGTTATTGGGACATTTAGGCTTCATGCTGGAAGCTCATTTGACAAGAGAGGATCAAGGGTGGCCATCTGTCCTACCCTTATTTCAAGTCCTAGCAGAGGACAGTTCTCTCCTGGAAGGCATCCTGTCTTTGAAGGGCTGTTCACTCCAATGTAAAGAACCATAAGGTGGGTGATAACTGTTGATGGGCAACTTCTTATGCTTTCTCTTCTTATGGCTCTTTATCTTTAAACCGGACTTTGGACAGTCCTTCAAACAGAGGACTCACCTCTATAAAGTATGACACATGCCTTGTATCTCACAGTGCTTTCTTTTTTAAAACTTTTCCCACATTACCTATGGCTATTTCTCTACGTCATCTAAATTCAGATCAGCTTGTACTTGTAACGTAACAGTCGTAATCCTTGATTGATTTTTCCCTTCCTATTTTTCACCAGTTCTTGGAGAGGGAGAGGGAAGCTTTCCTTTTACTAGCCTGCAGAATCTGACATTTCATGGCCACAAAAATGGAACAGTTCCAAGACTGTTTTGCATTGATGGATCATGAAACGTGGCTAAAGGATAGAAAAGTCACAGTAAGCCTTTTCTTTTTATGTCTCCATATGTAAACATTCTGTGACCTTTTTCACTTTTAGCCTTTTGTGAGGCACTGCTGTTAATCTTGCACCTTGTCATGAAGAGATCAATTTGTATGGGCACGTTCATGCTAAACACATATTCCAAAACCAAATGGTTCTCAGTAGAAATGTGCACGTGTAATTCCCTGCAGAGTATTGCACTCTGTTAATGTCATACTCCCGTAAATTCTTAAGTATTTGTGTGAATGAGAGGGATGGAGCACGGAGCATGGAATGGTCTACTGTGTCCATGTAAGGAGAAAGGCAACCATCACTGTCTCAACTCTGTATCCCGCTCTGAAGCTGGTGTGAAATGGGTCTAGAACATCTGTATCACCCAAGTCTGCTTGGAGTTGGAAGGCAACTGCCCTCTCAATCCCCTTGCCCCCAAAAGGAAAATGTGATACCAGTCTGTAATTATTAAGGTCCAGGGGGTCTAGGAAGGGCTTTTTTAGAAGCGGCCGTACCACATAGTCCAACACTGCTGGAGGGCACCAGGTTGGGGAAGGCTGGTCTACAGCAAAGAATGTGGGTCTCATCTCACATTACTTTGGTATTACCTGGCAGGCCATTCTGCAGAGTTAAGATGAAACTGGTAAAACTAGACAGAATCCATTCTCCGCCAAAGGTCATTAGTGGATGATCTCTGCATGAGTATTGACAGAGGGAGTGTGTCCCTGCTAGTATTTTTAGATCTCTCAGCAGCTTTCAATACCATTGGCCATGGTATCCTTTTAGAACGCCTGAGGGGTTTAAGAATCGGGGGCACTGTGCTCCAGCGGTTCTGGTCCTACCTTTTGGGTAGGTTCCAGATGGTGATGCTTGGGGATAGTTGCTCCTCAAAAAAAGAGCTGTTGTGTGGTGTACCACAAAGCGCCATCCTATCCCAAATGCTCTTTAGAATCTACACAAAACTGATAGGAGAGATCATCCAGAGGCATGGGGCAGGGTGCTATCAGTATACTGATGACACCCAAATATATTTCTCTATGCCTTCGATAACAGCATCAGCTAAGGATAGCGTGTCTCCTCTGAATGAATGCTTGGGGGTGGTAATGGGCTGGATGAGAAAATACAAACTGAAGTGGAAACCAGTCAAGGGCTCTGACCAGTTCTGGATGGGGTTACACTCCCCCTGAAAGACTGTGTTCACAGCTTGGGGGTGCTCCTGGATCCGTCACTCCAAATGACAGCCCAGATAGATGCGACGGCCAGGAGTGCCTACTATCAGCTTTGGCTGTTGCGCCAGCTGCTCCCTTTCGTAGAGTTGGAAGACCTAACGATGGTAGTGCACACGCTGGTATCTTTGAGGCTCGACTTCTGCTATGTGCTGTACATAGGGCTACCATTGTACCTAGTACGGGAACTTCAGTTAGTTCAAAATATGGCAGCCAGGTTGGTCACCGGTATACCTAGGGGTGATCATATTACACCAGCTTTAAAATCATTCCACTGGCTGCCAATTACTTTTTGGGTGTAGTACAAAGTGTTGGTTATTACCTTTAAAGCCCTACATGATTTGGGTCCAGGTTACCTGCGAGATCGCTTTCTCTCATGCAATCCGCCCCGCACGCTCAGTTCCTCTGGGGAGAACTTACTTCAGTCAGCCAAAACTGGGCTGACAACTGTTACCCAGAGGACCTTTTCTTCTGTCCCCCCAGACTCTGGAATGGCCTGCCGGAGGAGATTCATCAATTTAACACTCTCTCTGAGTTTAAGGCAGCTATAAGAACTAGCTTCTTCTGGCAGGCCTACCCAGATGAACTTTAAACCAAGAATTTTAAAACATGTTGATTGTTTTATATGATTTTTTAATTAATTTATGTATCTGATCTATATTGTTATTGTACTAATGTTGTTACCTGCCTCGATCCAAAGGGAGAGGCGGGTAAGAAATAAAATTATTATTATTATTATTATTATATTATTATTATTATTATTATTATTATTATTATTGACTATAACTCCTGCTAGTGGGATGATGGGAGTTGTAGAAGGGCACTAGGTTGGGAAAGGCTATTGTAGACACTGTAACACTTCTATAGCAATCGTACTGTGGCCATTAGTCTGTTATATGTCTTCCTAAATTGCTCCTTATGCCTTTTGCTTTGCACCTTAAGCACAGTGCGCACTACCAGTGACAAGGGAAATAAATGGCCCCCAAACTGAGCTTGTGTGTTTGCATTGAAAGAAAGAAAGAAAGAAAAACCCTTGGGAGTAAAATGGTCCTTTCCTCATTTACAATTGTATTGCTTGTTCCCATGAAAAGCACTTCAGTAATTTCAGCCCTGTGTTTTCAACTGGCTTGAAGAAAAATAGGTTGTTAAGGAAGAGAATAAGGATATTTGTTTAATGGAACAGGTTTTTGTAAGAGGAGATGATATTAGTTACGCAAGCGTCGATTTCCTCATCTGTACTAGAATATTCAGCAGGAACGTTAGCATCCACTGAACATCTGGAGTCAATTTCTGATACTACTGCAGGGATTGTAGGCTATTGGGGTGGAGGGCGGGGTTGAGCCTCTTGGGCCGTGGCTCATTTGCTTTTCAGTGAATTGACTTACACGTACATTATCCCATTTTAAGCAAAGATCAAATACTAACCCTTACCCTAAAGTGGAATATTAAAGGCTCTGCTACATTGGTTCTTGGATCTCTAATATTCAGCAGTTACACAATTTCAGCACACATATATCTAACGAAAACAGAACTTCTTTTCTGTACTAATTACACAACTCATTTACATTTTCCCCCACCATCTTTTCTGTATAGCGAATCGTAACTGCACCTGTATGCTGCTGAGAAGAGTATTTAAGTTCACTCTCCTGGATTTCCCATAGGACAATCATAATTTTCCAAACTATATTTTGTGACTTGAGCTCACAGAAGTTTCCATGGCTGAGAACAGCAAGCTCCCAGATCACAGAACACGGGCTAATGTGAATGCAGACACACTGGGAGAATGCTCATGAGTGCAGAAAGCAGCCTATTTAATGTCTGAATTGACCTTTTGATAGATAAGAAAAATAAGACGTGGACAGTGCTTTTTCATGGTCCAAAATAAAATAGCAACCTAAATGCAATTACTAACACCAGTACAGTGCAACCAGCAGTTATATACTTGGTGTGTGGCAAATTAAAAAGACAAGCCATACTGAAACAATATATGCATGTCTATGATTAATGTCCTAATTTTCTCCAACTGAGAGATGCCTGGTCCCTGTCCCTCTGCAAATATACATATAAGGAAAAATGAATAAACTCTGAAGAACTTGTTCAATCAAAGCATATCTGAACTGCATATTATCTTTTGTGCCATTCTGCTGCAAGTTCCTTTTGAGCTACTATAGTTCACATGCAGTTGATGGGGGTGGGAATCCCTCCTTAGATTAGATGTGAGCTTGAGGGCATGGGATGCTGCACATTCAGTGGAGGCTGGTGGCTCTGATGTCAGCTGGTGGCTCTGATGTCCAAGTTTCAGTCAGAGCTATCCAAGGTGCAAAGTTCTGACAGAAACCTGGAGCAGATTCACCACCCCACTGTCATTAGAACCACAAGCCTCCACTGTGCACATTCTTAAACATTTGATGTAATTCAGACTCCGGGGGTGATCTAGAGGTTCCTCACTAGGAGAAAATACAGCCAAGAGAGACGCGTTTGGTAAAGGAGGTGTCAGGAGGAGCTATTTGTTCCACTTCATCATCATTGTCGTCATAGTCATCCACATCCTAAGCACTAGCCAATAGAGGTCTATGACTTTCATGCAACCACAGTTTACACAGCAGTTAAACCGTTATAATAGCTGGTGGGGAGGGCACAACACTGGGTGAGATGGACACATCTTTAGGCCTGAAATACGAAATAGCTTCCTCTGTTCCTAACATCACTATCGCTCTGGAATTTTAGGAACATCATGGTGTGTGTGACAGAAATAGAAAACAATGCATTAAAATTGGATATGGCATTAGAAATGGCAAAACTGCATATGTTTCATCATATGCTTCAGCAATTAAACACAAGTGACTGTTTCTGAAAACCTAGAATTCTTCCTTTTTTATAATGAAGAGAGAGATTGCTGTTGTATTTGGTCAGATTCATGGACGGAGCAGGCCCCACACACAAACCTGTAAGTACATCAAGTAATTTATTATTATTATTATTATTATTATTATTATTATTATTTGCAGAAATAGACTAGATCAGTTAGACAAGGTGACTAAATAAGAGAGATCTTGTTAAGTTGGTTTCATAAACCCAAAATTTGCACTCTCATTTTGCATTAACAATTCATTTTCCTCCTATGTTCATTGGTTCTATGTGCAATACGGTTTGATTTTTTTTAAAGTAAAAATTATGTCCGATGGTGTCCTACGAAAGATAAGGAAATGTGAATGTTTCGAGGTATATTAGCATTTTTGCTAGTTATACATTGTACTCATGCCAGTCATGTGGGCATAACTAAAAGAGCAATGCGAAGTTGAACCACTAATCACAATGACTGAAAAGAGCATTTGTGTGGTGAATGACAGGGAAGTCACCACATGAGTTTTACGTTGGGTAGGGGTTGAGTTGGCTTGGCTCTGTGGTGCTGTTTTTACATGACCATCCCTCTGTTGTTATCCCAGTGGGGTATTGTTTAAAATGTGATTTCTTTTTTCTTTTACTAGATTGTATGTGCTTCGCTGAGTATTTTAAAAAAATATATTGTTGACATGTAATAGAAATGTAATAATTTACTGTTATTATTATTATTATTATTATTATTTACAATGCCAGCTCTAGGGTTTTTAGGGCCCTTGGGCAAGACACCCTCATTGCCATTGCCACCAGCTGCAATGGCTCCTCATCCTCATCATTGTGTTGTTGTTGTGCTTTGACCCAGAAGGATATTGCAATTTTAACTTGTTTTTATGTTTTATGCTTTTAAATTTTGTATATCGGTGTTTTAATTGCTGTAAACCACCCAGAGAGCTTCGGCTATGGGGCGGTATATAAATGGAATAAAATAATAATAATAATAATAATAATAATAATAATAAATAATAATAATCATAATCATAATCATTGCTACCTCTTCCTTGCTTGGTAGGCGGACAGCCAAAGAGCAAGTAGGCGGTGGCATCTCTGCTCCTCCTACTCACCACCACCATTATCTTGGCCAGAGTGAGAGGCAGGTGAACAAGCAAGCTGCCATAGTGAAGAGGAGGAGTCCAGGGTGGCCCTGCTGGGGTGTGGGGGCCTTGGAGGGCCCCTAACTTTGCCTGGCCTTGATGCCGGCCCTGGTCATGTGTATCTCCTGTAAGTGTATCTAAGATTTCTTTTCACCTTGTGGCCATTTTGCTAATGCTCAAAAGCTCAAGTGTCAGAACTTTGCAAAACATTGAGGTTTCCAATGCTAAACAAATGGTGGGTTATTTGTTTATTACTTTTACAGCTTAGCTTTCTTCCAATATGGAATCTAAGGCAGTGTGTGGAGGATTCCCAAGTAGTTTCCCATTCATGCACTGACTAGATGCAGTAATCTTAATCAGTTTCATTGGGTATACTCTAAGTAGGGCTGATATTGAATACAACCCTATGCATATATCAGTAAGCAAACAAACAAATTTTGGTTTCATATGTTGCGCGAAGGCTTTCCATGTTCACTCAAGCTCCAAATTGCTGGGAATTTTCCACTGTTAAGGCCATGCCATTGACAGTTATGTTCTTTAGGCAATAAGCACATATGATATGGTATCCTATGCTGTGGCTAGTTCTAGTTTCACCTATACTTATCAAACTACGGGTGGACACTTATCAAACTTTAAACCCTTATTTTTTAAAAAAAAAAACATTCCTTGCCCTTTCTACTTCAAAAACATGTATCATCCTTAAATGCATCTCTCCTACACTGACCAAGTTTCAAATCTGTCCGTTGAGTCATTTCCTCAGTATGAGCCATATAAGCTACATCCCACCACCTATTTCTGGTTATAATGGGGAATGTACTTCAGTCATCTCACCCTTATTAATATAGTTAACATAGCTAATTTAGACATGTGGTCCATGTAAGATTTAAATACAGCCCTTGCTTTAAGATTCTACTTAATATTGACTAAGTTACAGAGGCAGGGCCATTTATAATTTGCTTTGGGGGCATTTATTCAGAATGTTAATTGCTCATATTTCATTTGCATAATACCGAATTGGCAAGCAGAACGCTGATAGGAGAAGCCTCATTAGCACCTTGAAAGCTTTTCTTTTGCCTTTCATGAATACTCCTATCGGATCATTAATGATTCCTGAAGGAAGAGTTTCCTGTAACTGCTCTGCTTGCTCAGCATACTCTTAACACGCACAACATGCTCTTAACAAAAATTGGATGAGATTTGCCTCTTTCATTCTTATTGTGGGAGCCATCTGATATATGGCCAAAGTCAAGATTTTCTGTATAATTCCCCTGTGTGCCAGTTGCTGTGATCTCTGTGAAATAAAGGACAAAGAACAAGATAAAAGCAGAAAACCATCCTATATTATGTTTTCAGTGGAATCTCTGAGATCTTTTAAAGGCCGTGTGTACAGGCCCTTGAGGTGTCACAGTACATCCTGTCATTTCACCATAGTTAAGCCTTCTTGTGCCCCCAAATGATCGGATTTGATATTACACCAAACGCATCTGTTTCAAAACACACAGATTTTTGGTTTGTTTTTTTAAACCACTTTTAAAAAACAGTCGTGTGTTGCCTTTTTCTTTCTTTCAAAAATTATTGTGCCGCAATTTTATTGAAAGTGACTAAGTATGTGTACCTGAAATCACCACGTATTCTTTAACTAATTTCAGAGGGGCAGCCTGTTGCAGCAAAAACAATAGAGTCTTGTGGCACCCTGAGAAACTGTATTATGTATGAGATATTTTAAAATATTGTAAATAGTATATAAATCTACTAAATAAGCAAAGAAATAAAAATAAAGGAATGTGATCTTCAGTTGTCAGATACAGATAAACATGGATGTAAAGGAGGGAAATGGTAAAGGTTGGAGGGAAATGGTAATGCAAAGCCAAAACTATAATCTGTAACAATTATCAGAGTTTAAATGTATGCAAAATGATCCTTCACAGTAGCAATTACTGGTGATTACACAATCATCTTAGCATTGCCGACTAAATTAACACCTGTAGCAGAACATGAAACCATTCTCTCTATTCAGAACTAAATGAATGGCATTGAATTTTTTTTAAAAAAAAATGAGCTGTAATTCAGCAGTTGACCAGCTGGAATTTTCCTTTGAAATTTCTTTGGTACAATTTCCTCCCTGCCTTTGTCTCTAATGACCACTGCCTCTGCTTCACTTTGTTGTCTGATTTGTGTCTGTTTTTAGATGGTATGACCCTTGAGGTAGGAGTTTGTTTTCCCATTTTTTGCAAAGTGCCATGTACATAGATAATGCGCTAAATAAATAAATGCTCTTTCAAAGGAAAAAATACCAATATGTATTTAAGCCATTTGTATACCAGTTTTCCTGCATCAGAGCAGTTCCCATAAGAATATAACTTTTAGGTTGCAATTCTATTCATAGTTACCTGGGGAAAAGCCCCAATGAATACAGTGAGGCTTCCTTCTGACTAAGCATGCCTGTGCTTAAATCATATAAGATATATTTTAAAAAGAAAATTAATAATTCAGAATGAGCAAATGCCATTAAAAATTCACAACCGACTGATAAAAGATACATTGCAACTCTGTAGAATATGCATTATTGATACGAAATATTGGTTAATAATTAATTTTCATATTAATTTGAACAAGTGTACATTTAAAGTTTCTATTGACTACCATTGCAGCTTTTAAAAAAGTGTCAGATGCAAGGGGGAGGGGAAAAATACAAGCCAGATTACACTAGTTTACAAATGATCAGGTCTCAATGGTTTATAGATTGCAGGCTTAATTCAGCTATCCAACCTGGTGCCCTCCAGATGTCTTGGACTACAAAACATCTGGAAAGTGCCAGATTGGGAAACGTTGCTGTAAAAATGAAAGTTGGCATGTTGGCATCGTCACTCTGTCTTGTAAGAATTTGGTTTGTAGAGTGATGAGAGATTTGAAGGTAATTTCTATGAGTCTGATATCCCTTCAGATATTGGAGCTGTTCACACAAGATGCTAACCCACACCCAGTGGTTGAGTGTGGGATGTTGTTGAACCATGGGTTAGCATGTTGTCTGAACCCAGGACATTTTCTGCAGTGTGGCTTGTTAACCACCCTGAACAGCCCAGCAACAAATCATGGGCCCTCAAGGTGGCTTGTTCAAGAAAAATAAACCACACTGCAAGGTTAACAAGCCACCCTGCAGAAAATATCCTAGTTCAGATAACATGCTGACCCATGGTTCAACAAGCAACCCATGTTTCAACAACAACCCACACTCAACCACTGAGCTTGGGTTAGCGTGTTGTGCAAACCCAGCCATTATGTCTCAGTTATCAAGTGTCAGTCCATGTTCACTTGTTAATTCAGAGAAGTGTCTGAAAAGCTTTTTATGAATGGCCAATAGATTGAGGGTATTGGACAATTTTCTTTTGTTAGCCAAAGTTTTGATCGCATCATGAATTTGTAATGTAGAATCTTTGAGGTAACTGTCTTACCTTATGACAATAATCCCAATTGGTTGGCTCCAAACTAAAAGAGATTTTTTTAAAACTGTGGGAATTCAGTAAGGAGAGCAAGTAGAAAAATCAGGGTAATATTAAAGGTCCACAAGCATTCAGATTTTAAGCTAGAGTTTAGAATGTAGTGAATTTGACAGTAGCTCTAATTAGTTGGACGACTTCCTTGTAATCGGATAGCTGTGGGTAGCATAGTCCTTTTCCTGATGGAGAAATTGTGTAGGATGCTATATATGTTCAAGATCCCTACTGTAGGGTTACAACTGGAAGCTTAGGAGTACAAAAGCACCAAGGGTCTCTTTATGGCAACAGATGAAACCGATGGCTGAATTAGTGAGATATTTCTGGCATGGGGGATGGGAGGGCTTGTTATTTACATAAAGATAAATTAAAATAAAAACCAAAACGGTTCCTGCAGCATTGGCTGATATTCAGAAGCTTGCTTGCTGCTCTAGCTAGATTAGAAAAAAGATCAGAATAAGGCTTGACAAGCATTTTGGGATGTAACCAGCTAAAATGAACTTTCACTGAAAAATAGGAAAACAAGCACCACATCTTAGATAAGAGCGGCCACTGAGAAGAATCGAAGGCCATCTCCTTGATTGCTAGATCATGCACATGTCTTCCGCTGTAATTGAAAACAAATTTGCATGGAAGAAAGCAATGCTGCTGTTCTGAGCTACACCTATTCTTTGATGATTTTCAGAAGAAAAGAAACGAGAATAATATCATGTGGAAAGATTATTTATTATTATTTATTCAATTTATACCCTGCCTATCTACAAAATACCCTAGGCAGCATACAAAGTTCAAACAATTTAAACAAGATAAAAACCATCAATAAAATACCAAAGGAGCATAAAACTGTTAAAAACAATTTAAAAAGATAAAACAATTAATAAAACCGTAAAGGATAAAAACAATATATAATGGTCAGCAATAATATTCTGAAAGAGCCAGTGTGGTGTAGAGGCTAGAGTGTTGGACTGGGAGTTGGGGGATCCAGGTTCTAGTCCCCACTTGGCCATGGAAACTGACTGGGTGACTTTGGGCCAGTCACAGACTCTCAGCCCAACCTACCTCACAGGGTCATTGTTGTGAGGATAAAATGGAGAGGAGGAGGATTATGTACGCCGCCTTGGGTTCCTTGGAGGAAAAAAGGCGGGATATAAATGCAATAATAAAATTAAATTAAAAAAATAAAAGGGGAGGGCCCAGCAGAATAATAATAGAGTCTTTAATGCCTGCTTAGAGACATTCAAAGAAGTCAGCAGGCGCATTTCAACCTGCAGGTCATTCCACAGCTGAGGGGCGACCAAGGAGAAGGTCCTCTGGCATGTGACTGCCAATTTCACATGTGAATGGCACTGGTGTTTAAGGAAGAAGAAAATGGAGGAGTGTACCTGTTGGTTCTCTGCTCAGTTGCTTGACCTCTAATTAACATCAATGATGAAACATTCGTTTGCATCACATGCACAACACTGGGCTGGATCTGGCAAGCACAGTTGCACTGCCCTTTCCAAGCATAGAAGTTGCTCTTGTGAAAAACTCTGTCGACACAACCTTTGTATTGAAGTCACAAAGTCTGTAGTTGGTAAGGCCTGTGGTAGTTGGTGCCCACTGATGCTGGTGGGGCTAAGGGTGCATCACCAAAGGTAGAACAATCTTTTGAACCCCTAGCAGCCTATGCCACAGAAGGGAAAAACTTAAGCACACAAACTTTAAGATTATGAATGCAAAGCAGGTGTGGGGATCCACAAAGCCACATAAAATAACAACAATAATGCAACCCCATGCAGACTTTGTCCCTGCAACATCAAGCCATCTTTTTCCCACTCAGCTCCACCCACCCCTTTGGCTTCACATCCAGCCTGATGAAGAGTCCTGGAGAATTCGAAAGCTTGCTCAATATTTTGTGACATTTTGGTTGGCCCTAATAAAGTAGGGTGCCCATATGGAAAGGAGGACAGGGCTCCTGTATCTTTAACAGTTGTATAGAAAAGGGAATTTCAACAGGTGTCATTTGTACGCATGCAGCACCTGGTGAAATTCCCTCTTCATCACACCAACAAAAGAGTGTAATTCACTCTTCATCACAACTGTTAAAGTTGCAGGCACTATACTAGAGTGACCATATACAAAAGAAGGCAGGGCCCCTGCAACTTTAACTATTGTGATGAAGAGGGAATTTCACCAGGGACTAATTGCATACAAATGACACTAGCTGAAATTCCCTTTTCTCTACAACTGTTAAAGTTACATGAGCCCTGTCCTTCTTTTCATATGGTCAGCCTACTGTATGCATACAAATGACACCTGTTGAAATTCCCTTTTCTATGCAACTGTTAAAGATACAGAAGCCCTGTCCTCCTTTCCATATAGTCACCCTAAATAAAAGTATTGTCTGACTCTGGCTTTTGGATTTTTTTCTCATGGACTACTAGAGTTTCCGTTGCTTTTGATGTCGTTTGTTTCCATTTCTTCCCGATGTAATGAAAGACTCAGCAAATGGGTTCATTATTGCACATTCAAGGTTAGAGAATTTCAGCTAATGGGAAGTATAGAAATACAATTAATTATTGCATAGTCATCTGGGAAACATTCTAGACATGCCTGTACACATCCCTTCTTAGGTTTTTTTCAATCTTTAAATTGGGCTTACTGGACAGCCCTTCCAATAAGAGGACATCCTTCAGATAGAGGACTGCTCTCCAAAAGTCCTTCAAATAGAGGACTCTCCTCTGTAAAGTAGGACACCCCAATCCTGCCTCCTGGTACAAGATGCATGCGCTAATAATAGTAACTACATTTTAGCTAGGGCCAAAGGAAAGCTCTAACAGAGAATTTGGAGTCTTTTGCTGGAGCATGACTGGAATGGCAGTAATCTGCCGGGTCGGGCTGTGGCATTTTAGGAGGTTGTGGAAGCCTGGCTGAGCTTTTTTCCCTCCTTAAAAGTGGTACATCTAATTTGTTCTTCACCATTATGCAACATCTCTTGGAGAGCAGTGCTTCCCAATTTACTTCCTCTGAATTTTGGATTATTCTCCCACCCGGCCACCACCACCGCCACAAAAAGCATTGGATGAGCTGTTTTTATTTCCCAGGATGAATCCAGTAATTCTGTGTCCCTACTTCACTTTGCTTTATAGTACAGCTGTGTCATGTGTCACTGCGTACATTTACAGAAACACCCAGCATGGTCCAATCCATTATTCTAATTAACAGGTTGCTTATTCCATCTTTCAGACCCGCAAAAAGGTGATAAATATTTTTCACACAAGGGAAGACTTGAAAAAGGCCACTTCGTCATCTGATCTATCTCCGTCAATGTGCACAAGCTTTTCCCTCCGGGATATTAATTATCCCCTAAACAGAAGACTGCTAATTCAGTTCCAAAAACACTATACTGTATGGCTTGCTCAGCCAATCAAATTGAATTTCTGGTGGACTGTAACTCATGAGGACTCCGAGTGCTGAAGAGACACATGTTTCCATTACATTGATTAAGCAATGAAATTCATATCTCTGAAATAATATTTCTTGTTCTACAAGGGAGGGGGAAAGCGGGTGGGGAGCACAGAGAAGCTTTCTTTTGCTTTGCATTAGAACTAGAGCCTTATTCAGGCCCTTTAAAATTGGGGATAGGGAAGAGAACATGTGACGAAGGAGAGTGAAGCCATGCTTATTACCTATGCCCCCTTCATCACATAACCATGCTCCACATGTTGTCAGGCAATCTTCTGAAGCAGGAAGCCTGCTGTACTCAAGAGGAGTCCCAGTGTGATTTAGAACCCTGCATAACCCTTTCCCTGATTCGAAACAGCTGAATAGGGTGTAGGCCTAAGTTGAACATTCTCAAAGTTCTCAAATGAAAGGTCTCAAGCTGGGGGAGGTGAAAATATTTTAAAAGTATGGAGTGACCATAGAGTTCTGGTCCTTCTCAGTTCCTAATCTGCTGCAAGGAGAACCTAAAAACACAATAATTTCCGGATCAGAGGTCACTCTCTATCAGGGGTGCCCTCGAGTTGGTTTGGATTCCAACTCCCATCATTCCTGACCATGGGAGTTCTATGCCAAAACATCTCAAGGGCACCAGGTTACCCACCCATGCTCTAGATCCTTCTCAAAATAATTGTGGTATGTGCCTTTTCTTTAACACTACGCAGTGGAAGGACTGTCCTCTGTAAAAGAGGGCACATGGCTACCTTAAGAGTCAAAGGAGAGGGATTATGGGAGTTGTGGCCCTCCAGGTGTTTTGGGCTACAAGGTGCCCAACCCGATCTACTATATTCAACTACGAACTTTTTTAAAAAACCAACGACCTAGTGATTACATTGTCTTGTCCACATACAGAAAGTAAACTTGGATTTACTTGACTGTCAGACCAGTTCCTTCACCAAAACGAAAGCTGTTATATACACTTTCCTGAACTTAGTGGGGCTTAATTCTAAGTAGAGGGATAGAATTTCGCAGTTACACATTGACCTGGTTCGCACAACACAGCAACCAACCCACCATGGCTTAATGAGGACTGTCACGACATGCTGGATGCCGACACACAACCTTTTCACGTAGTGCCCATGGGCACCTCGTTTGTCATGACTTGTTGTACATGCAAACCCAGGTGGCAGGGATTTTTTGAGGGTTAGACAATCCTCAAATTACCCATGGCTTATTCTAGGATTACTTGAGGGTTGTCTAACCTCAAACAAACCCTGCTGCCTGGGTTTGCATGACACACCAAGCCAGGTAGCCACAAGCACTGTGCAAAAATGGCACCGGCTGGTTTCTGGCACAACACGACAGACCCCATGGGTAAATTAAGGCACAGTTGGCTGTCATTATATGTGAACAGTCCCATTGGCTTATACTCTTTCTCTAGACCTGCTAAGATAGTCCAACTCTATCTTTGCTGATTAAACATTCTCTGTGAAAGCATGTATCAGAGTTTTGCATGCTCCATATACTATACAACCACTGTAGACACCTGTCTTTAAACTAGGGATGTGCACTGGATCGGACCCGATCCACGATCCGAGTCCGGTCCAGTGGGAAATCGGATAAATTATCCGATTTCCGATCCCGCAGCTGGATCGGCCGATCCAATCCGAACCGGTCCGAAAAAGCTCCGAACCGGTTCGGCGGATCGGCGGATCGGCGGGCGCCCACTGGCGCCCACCGCCGCTTCCATTGGCGGGCGCCAGCGGGCGCCCGCCGATGAAAGTGGACAGCGGGGGGGGGGAGGAGGGGGGCACTTACCTTCTCGGCCCGGTGGCTCCCGTCCGGCGCTGGCGCCTACTACTACTAGCAGGCTCCGCGGCCTGCTCTAGGGTGGCGCGCCGGGTGATGTCATCACCCGGCGCGCTACTCTAGAGCAGGCCGCGGAGCCTGCTGGTAGTAGTAGGCGCCGGCGCCGGACGGGAGCCACCGGGGCGGGAAGGTAAGGAGGGGGTGCGTGGAGGGGAGGAGGGGGAGGGGGGAGGGGGGCCCTTACCTTTCCGGCCCAGCGGCTCCCGTCCGGCGCCGGCGCCTACTACTCCCAGCAGGCTCCGCGGCCTGCTCTAGGATGGCGCGCCGGGTGATGTCATCACCCGGCGCGCTACTCTAGAGCAGGCCGCAGAGCCTGCTGGAAGTAGTAGGCGCCGGCGCCGGACGGGAGCCGCCGGGCCGGAAAGGTAAGGAGGGGGTGCGTGGAGGGGAGGAGGGGGAGGGGGGAGGGGGGCCCTTACCTTTCCGGCCCGGCGGCTCCCGTCCGGCGCCGGCGCCTACTACTCCCAGCAGGCTCCGCGGCCTGCTCTAGGATGGCGCGCCGGGTGATGTCATCACCCGGCGCGCTACTCGAGAGTAGGCCGCGGAGCCCGCTGGTAGTAGCCGCCGGCGCCGGACGGGCCGAGAAGGTAAGCAGTGGCGGGGAAGGGGGCTTACCCCCCCCCGGAGCCGTCCGCTTCTATCCGCTGGTGCCCGCGGGCGCCAGCGGATGGAAGCGGGCGGCCCCAGGGGGGGTAGGGAGCGCGGGGGAGGGGGTTTACCTGCCGGGGCCGTCCACAGCGGACGGCCCCGGGGGGGGGAGGGAGTTAGGCCCCCCCTTACCCACCCGCCGCCATTTTTTCCTCATAGACTTGCATTGCAATGCAAGTCTATGGGGAAAAAAATGGCGGCCGATCCAAAAATGTACGATTTTTGGGTCGGGATCGGACTCGATCCGGTCCGGGGGGCCTCCGATTTTGTCCGAACCGGTCCGGGACAAAATTGGAGGTCCCGATCCGGGTCCCGATCCGATCCGGGGGGTCCGTGCACACCCCTACTTTAAACCCTATCTGTGAAGGTTACATCCAATCGCTCCAGTTTTAAGAAGCAAATGGTAACCTTTGTATTTCCCCCTCTTTGCCTTTCATTTGTATTGCATGGAAAAACCTTTCAGCACTGCCTATTACAACTCCAAGGCTTGGAGCTTTCTTATCAGGCAGGCTTCTAATTGGCTTGTCAAATAAAATGTAACAGTGTTAACATTTAAATAACAATATAAAACTGTAGGTAGAAAACATTCGAATATTGGTGCATGTGGAGAGATTAATTTGTAAAAGTGTGCTGTCTGTGTCAGATCTTACCTGCAAAGGGCATAATCACCAGACCAGGGTTCAGATCCACAGTGAGCTGTATCACTCACTGGATGAGTTTGGGCCAAAACTCAATTTACAGGATTATTTTGAGGTTAAAATGATAGCAGAGGAAGGGGAACCGTGCAAGGCTCCTTAAAATCTGTCGAGAAAGAGTGGCATAAACTAGTGTGATCAGATACAAAAGAAGGCAGGGCTGCTGCAGCTTTAACTGTTGTGATGAAGAGGGAATTTCACCAGGCGCTGCATGCATACAAATGACACCTGCTGAAATTCCCTTTTCTACACAACCGTTAAAGATACAGGAACCCTGTCCTCTTTTTCATATGGTCACCCTAGATAAACAAATTTAAAAATCACTGAGGACTGTTGATTGGTAACATTCATTCATTTCACTGTGGCTTGTGTGGAACGGAAACCTTTTGTAAGCCCAGGTACTTAAAAGATTCAGGGACCAGGCCTATGGGATACAAATATGTGTTGATTTATATCTATATATGCAAATGTAGAAATAAATACTAGGATTTAATTACATTTACAGAAGATAAAGCCAATCTATTAATTTCTCATCCAAATTCTCTCAAATAAAATAAATTCTTCAGTTCATTTGTACCCTGCCCCCAGATCATTCCAAGCCAATAGAAGGGTTTTTTTTCCTAAGCTGAATTGCCTAGCAGGGAGAATGGGGGATGGGGGTGGATATTGCAGCATGCGGAGAGGAGAAAGCTAACCCTTTCCTCCCCAGCTATAATGCAAATATTAAGAAGCACACTACAAGGATCTACAGCAAAGCTTACATAGCATTACCCAGGAGACATCTCACTACTCAGGGAAGTAGGAAGATGGAACAAAATCAAATATACATTTGGGGCCTTTCTCTGAGGCATTTCACAAATTACTTGTGAGAATGCAAAGCCACAAGCCTTGATATACCTGCTCTGTATGTTGGCCTCTGTATGTAGTTTGGTTCTTGCAAGTAAACTGCATGATGGGATTGGAGTGATGTATGCACCCGAATGTGGTGTAATGCTTAATTGGAATTTCTAACTGTCAAGACCCTGACCATCCAGGTCAATCTGACATTGCCAGAAGAGTTATGGGCCACCTGTTGGTAAGGTATTATGAAGAAGTTTTCTTTGATCCGTCTTTGTTTTGCTTCAGAAATTTACCAACTGCTAATTAGTTAAGATGCTAATATGTACAAATATACCTGCTTTTCACATGGCCAGTTGAGAAGTTCTTTGTCTGTAAGACCCTCTCCATGGAGCTGCATTATGCAGTGAACTCATTATTGCACTGAGTTCTCACTTGTAATGAGTGTAACTGTCTGATACAGGTATTTCCAGCCACCTGTTTGTTGCATTCATAATAGGGCTGTGCACGGACCCCCCTATCCAGATCCCAATCTGTCAGGTCCAGATCAGGTCCGATCCAGATCCGTGCACAGCACTGCCTCCCGCTCTCCCCCTCCCTCCCCCAATCTCCCTGCTTACCTGCTGCCTCCTCCACGTCGTCTCCTGGCGTCCTCTCTCCTTGCTGTGTGCTGCTGCATTTCCCGCTCACATTGGGTGGTCCGAATCAGATACGGATCGCAGATCTGATCCGGCCTGATCCGGTTCGGATCCAGATCCAGAAGGCCCAGATCAGCCCAATCAGCTCCCGATCCGGATCCATGCACAGCCCTAATTCATAAATACTTTTTTAAAAGCGTACACTTAAAATCTACATAGGATGGGTGAAGCAACCCAGAACGCTTCAGCTATGGGGCGGTATATAAATATAATTAATAGTAATAATAATCCATTTCCCCCCTCTCCCTCTCCTTTTTGACAAGCAGTTTTAATTGTTATATAGCCCAACACTTTTAGCAGCAATCTCTCCAAATGGCCTTTTTTTTCCTTTGCCAGACCGCCTACTCATCATCATTCATATTGCTGGAGTCATTCTGCACTCGAAATGTTGCCCACATTTGATGCTGAACATAAGGATATCTGAGGAAACTAAAATAGCAGCTTCAGTGGGATTGCTATCTTGAGCAGAAAATTCATGATTCCCCACCCCTCTCCCACATACAGCACCTTCAAACTGTTTGTTTAAAAATGTTTTTAAAAAGCACCTCATTTCTTAGCTCAGTTTTTCTGACACGTTAATCGTGGAGATTATTTTTATTTGAAGGGTTTCTATATTTGGAGGAGTGCCAGGAGGACTGCAAAAGCTACTGGGTACATTTGAAAAAGGAGGGCTTCCTATCTGTCAAAGAGCTTGGGTGGGGCAGCAGCTGCTTAGTTTTGGTTTCCAAAGCCCTTAGCTTGCCTCATGTGTGATGTAGTGCTTAGAAGGCTGGACTAAGAGTGGGGAGAGCCAGGTTTAAGCCCCCATTCAGCCTTAAAGTGCAGCAAGAGACCTTAGGCCAGTGTCTGTCTCTCAGCCTAACCTTACAAGTGCCTGTCTCTCAGCCTGTCAGTGCCTGTCTCCCAGCGTAAGCCTACCTCACAGAGTTGTTGTGAGGATAAAATGGGGTGAAGAGAACCACCTATGCTGCCTTGAAATTCTTGGAGGAAGGGCAGGCTAGAAGTGTAAATAAATAAAGTTTATGGGCACAAAACATAAGCACCCCCCCAAAAAAAAACCCAACAAGAACCCCCTGGTCAGTAGACTAGAAACTTCTCCTTACCATTGCATTTGATCCCGTTATTCTTGGGCTCATCTCCCCAGACCATCTTTTACCATTTGTAAAGAAATAATCCTATGAATGTTTAGATAGAAAAAAAATGCCCACAACTCCCAGCATTCAAAAAACCAGCATTGCTAGCTGGGGAATGCCGGGAGTTGTAGGACGTCTTTTCCATCTAAACAAATATAGGGTTGCGTCCTAAATTAATGATGCTGATGGGGTAACAAATCTTCGTATGTGAATCTAACAAAGACAGGTTGCATAGTTAATCAATGAGCATGGATATAACAAGAATGCTTTACCCAAACATATTTTGTTATTTATTTAGTCTCATTTCCAGCCCACCTTTCCTCCACTGCAGAACTCCAGGGTTCCTCGCTGTTCTTCCACCCAGATATTGACCAAAGCCCAACCTGCTTAACATGAGCATAAGAACATAAGAAGAGCCATCTGGACCAGACCAAGCGGCCATCTAGTCCAGCATCCTGCTCACACATGACCCAGGTTGCTCCATCATGTGCCTTGGAACATACCCTAGGACCTAGCTTCTGGTGTGTCATACAGCCAGAGCACAATTCTTTGCATGTTTACTCAGAAGTAAGTCCCATTTCATTCAGTGGGGCTTACTCTAGGGTAATTTGGCACCCTACCAGTGTGATCCTGTGCATGCCTACTCAGAAGAAAGTGCCATTGAGTTCATTGGGACCTACTCTCCTGTAAATATATACAGAATCACAGCCTTAATCACCCATTGTAAAGATGAAGCCATTCCTCATAACACACATCTAATGGGACCTCGGTGGCTCACTGGTTTCCAATCACTCATCAGACAATGACATCAGCAGCCTCAAGCAGGTTTTCATGCCAGTGTTATAAAAAAGAGAATCTGACAGACAAGTTCCATGCATATTCCTAATTTTGGTGTAGCTTTTATTTTAAGAAGAAACCAGAGTATTTTAGCACAGTGTCAGGCAATTAGAGGGAACAAAGAGATTGCATTTTCTACTAAGGTGTAAAAACTATTTCCATTAAAAAGAGTCACAAGGGAACTACAGTCTTCTCCTACAGGGATATGGTAGGATTTTAATTATACATTGCTTCACCTATAGCACAGGTATGATAGTGCAACTGATTTTCCTTAAATGGTCCAGGACAGACCTTGGTAGCTTGCCATGCATTGAGTCAAAGTTGAATTGAATTTAAAAGTATTATGACTGTGCCAACAAAATATAAGACTGCTGTGAAGAGTATAAGTCTTCGATAGTTCATGCTGCTATTAGATTTTTTTTTGTTTTCCTGGTATTCAATATGACCCATAATAAAATAATTCCACACTTGAGGTGTTTTCATATTGTTCCACCACAACACAGGGCAAAGAAGGTAAGGTATAAGGTAAAGATCTACTGATTCTTGGTTTCAGCAGAGCAATGTTAAAGAGCCACATCCCATAGTATTGGGGTCTCCAACATGGTGCCTGCAAACTTCTGTTAACTCCTGCTGGGCTCCTCCTGATTTTTATTTTATTTCTTAAGATTTTTTAAAATTTGTTTTTAACCGGGAGGCTGTTATGATGCAAAGTGAAGGGCTGCCCTTGAGTGCCATCTTTATTTGGGTTCAAAAGAGTAGCTTTGTGTTTTGGAACTCAGATCCCACTTCTGCCTTGTACTGAGGATTGTGTGCATGAGACTTTATGGGTAGTATTCCAATGCTAGTCATACAAAGAGTAGACTCATTGAAACGAATGAGACATAAGTTAGTCATGACTAGCTTAAATCCTATTCATTTCAATGGGTCTCCTCTATGTAGGATTTACGATGAATACTACCCTATAACTTGCATCCAATGTTAGTCCTACATAGAGTAGATCTGTTGGAATGAATGGGGTTCAAGTTAGATTACCATTTGATACAACCAATTGGCTATAACCCTATGCTAGGGTGACTAGGGTGACCAGATAAAATCCAGGTTAGGGCTCATGTAACTTTAACTGTTGTAGAGAAAAGGGAATTTCAGCCAGTGTCATTTGTATGCAATTAGTTCCTGGTGAAATTCCATCTTCATCACAACTGTTAAAGTTGCAGGCACTATACTAGAGTGACCATATACCAAAGAAGGCAGGGCCCCTGCAACTTTAACTGTTGTGATGAAGAGGGAATTTTACCAGGAATTAATTGCATACAAATGACACTGGCTGAAATTCCCTTTTCTCTACAACTGTTAAAGTTATATGAGCCTTGACCTGGATTTTATCTGGTCACCCTAAGGGTGACCATATAGAAAGGAAGACAGAGCTCCAGTATCTTTAACAATTGTGTTAAAGAGGAAGTTTCAGCAGGTGTCATTTGTATACACACAGCACCTGGAGAAATTCCCTCTTCATCACAACAGTTAAAACTGCAGGAGCCCTTTTGTATCTGGTCACTCTAGTATAGCTCCTGCAGCTTTAACTGTTGTGATGAAGAGGGAGTTTCACCAGTTGCTACATGCATGCAAATGACACCTGCTGAAGCTTCCTCTTGAACACAAATTCCCTTTTCTATACAACTGTTAAAGTTACAGGAACCCTGTCCGCCTTTCCATATAGTTACCCTACTATGCATACGAAGCATATGTTGTATCGCTGAGCTATGTTCCTATGACCTTTATATATTCCAATTATTCATACTTTCTGTTTAGATCATCTTCACATACGTGATCTCAGGATTTCTTCCAGAACCCTATCAATATTATTGTTCCCATACAGCAGATGGGAGACTGAAACTGATAGTAGTCAATATCTGCATTTCAAGCTCAACCCAGATGAGATGGAAATACTGCAGGCTGGGAAGCCTGCTGATTGGGATGAAGGCAACTGATTTTGGACAGAGTTGCCCTCACCCTGAAAGACCAAATCTGCTATTTGCATTTTCTCCTGCAGGAAATGCTATACTCATGGAGCTATAGGTGGCGTCAGTGGCTAGGAGCCCCTTTTCATAGCTTAGGGTAGCGTGCCAACTGCAACCCTTTCTAGAGAAAGCGGATTTTGCCTCTACTCCATGTGCCCTGGTGACCTTCAGACTAGATTATTGTAATACATTCTACATGGGCTGCCTTTAAAGACAGTTTGGGACAAGTTTAAAATGTTGGTGTTAACATTTAAAGCCCTAAATGGTTTCGGACCAAGTTTCTTTGAAGAACCTCCTGCTCCCATATAAACCTGCCATGGCCATAAGATTGGCTTATAGAATCATAGAATAGTAGAGATGGAAGGGGCCTATAAGGCCGTCGAGTCCAACCCACTGTTCAGTGCAGGAATCCACCTTAAAGCGTAACTGACAGATGGTTGTCCAACTGCCTCTTGAATGCCTCTAGTGTGGGAGAGCCCACGACCTCCATAGGTAATTGGTTCCATTGTCGTATTGCTCTAACAGTCAGGAAACTTGCACATCTACCAGATTATCGGGCACTAGAGACAGCGTCTTTTCAGTGGTAGCCCCTTAGCTCCCTCCTAGAAGAGGTCTGCTTGGCCCCTTCGTCATTAGGTTTTAAACACAGACCTGAAAAACATTTACAATTTCAATTGGGTTATATCCAGAGTGTTGTGAACTGGGCTTTATTTTTACCTGCTGCTGTTTTTAGTTTTGTAATTGGACTGTTTCTATTTATACTTTACTTTTAATGAATTGCATTATGTTTTAATTGTTTTACGTAAACCACCTTGGAAGGCCGTATAGGAATATTGCAACAATATTTGAGGAATGCGTGTTTTGTGACTAGACACGCCCACCAAGGGAACCATTTTATGTATGACCACGCCCCCTACGGCATCCATTTTGTGAGAGCACCCACATCACTTTCTCAAAATTCCACTGTGTGTTCACCAACCCAAAAAGGTTGGTAACCCTAAATGATAGGTTTTAATGTGTACGTAAATTGAAAGCCATTGCTTAGAATTTTTGTTTCCATTTACCTTTATGCTGTACCTAGAAGACTTCCCATTTCATTGGTCTCTTTTGCTCTGATAGCTACTTGACGTTCTCAGATGATGCCAGGTGTAATGCAGTGGTGACGATGTCAAGAAAACCTTGTGATCTTGCTTTCTGTAGCCAATTTCATTTCACATATAAATTGGACGCATAATGTACACCTCTGATTCTTCTGTGTCACAGTTTTTGAGATTCTTGTCATAGGATTTTATGAGCATTATATGGCAATTGCCCTTGATCATCTGCATGACATAAAAATATTCTATATCCCTGAGCTTCAATTAATGTTTTTCCTATGGCTCTTGATTTTTTAAAAAAAAAACATTGTTAATAACTAGCTTGCTCTTTTGTTAAGAATATTTGATTGCCTTTGATTTTTTTTTAAAAAAAAGCCATATCTGAAAATAGGATCTGACTACAATTGTTATATCTTTGACCTTTTAAATTACACATTCTGTTCTGCACTCCTCAGATTTCTCTCTCCAGGAAACATAACCCCTGTAGCATACCATTAAGAAAAGCATTTGAATAACTTCATAGCATTGAGGAATTCTTTAGACTCATACAGCCCCATCTTATGCAAGTTTACTCAAAAGTAAATCCCACTCTATTTGATGGGGCTCACTCCTAAGTAATTATGCGTAGGATTACAGCTTTTAGTTCATAGTATTTATACACTCCAGACTTAAAACCCCAGAATATCCATTCTTTTTACAGTACTCTTTGTTGGTATTGTTACTTCTTTCAAATCAGCAAAAACACTATGATAAATTGCAACCTGTAGTTCATGCACTCCACTGTTCCATTATAGACTTGAATAGGCTGACCATATGTAAAGGAGGACAGGGCTCATGTAACTTTAACAGTTGTAGAGAAAAGGGAATTTCAGCCAGTGTCATTTGTATGCAATTCCCTCTTCATCACAACTGTTAAAGTTGCAGGGGCCCTGCCTTCTTTTGTATATGGTCACTCTAGTATAGTGCCTGCACCTTTAACTGTTGTGATGAAGAGGGAATTTCACCAGGAACTAATTGCATACACATGACACTGGCTGAAGTTCACTTTTCTCTACAACTGTTAAAGTTACATGAGCCTTGTCCTCCTTTTCATATGGTCAGCCTAGACTTGAATTACCCTAACTGTGCATTCGATTAACGTGGCTGGCTGACTTCTCCCTTCTAAAAAGGGGTCCAAACAAATCCAAGGATATTGATGGCAAACTTTTCCTCTTGGGGGGAAATTGAATGATAGGTAGTGTTCTCATATCTAGGAATTACTGAGTTCATTATTTTGGAAACTGGGGAGGAACATTTCCCTAAGCAAAAGTTGGCTGGTGACCTGAGTTTACCCTAAAATATGAACAAGTGGCTTGTTTGAATGATCAAGATATGCATTCGTGTAACTTGTTCTTCACTCACCCATATCATGGTGCATTTTAGGCCTAGTTCACACAACAAATGAGGTGGTCAAACTGTTCCTGGACTACACCACTTCAGGATGCAGCTGGGGATGATGTTGCATGGTGGAAAGCTTGCCCGTGTGTGTGTATGTGTGTGTGTGTCCTCGCCGTTGCTCGTAAAGAGCTACATATCAGGGAGAAGAGACCTAGCTTAGGTCCCCTCTACAATAATTCAGTTTGACGCCCAGTTGTCTGATTATGTGCATCTTCTCGCAATCACTTTTACGCCTAATCCCTATACACGGGAGGTGGTGAAGCGCATTAACAGTTGCATGAAACCCGTTTTAAAGGTGTTTAATGTGGAGAATCGCTTGTTTACATGGTCATAAGGCGCTTTAACTCCCGCGGTAAATTAAAACTTGCTATTTAATGCGCATGCGAAGATGCGCATAATCGGAGGTAAAACGCGCCTCAACCCCCGATTTGCGCTCCGTTCATGTGGAGGTAAAATCGGTAATGCGCTTTGAAAGAGCTTTAAATCGCTCTTGTAGAGGCAGCCTCAGTTTTTCACTGATTTGCTTTCAATTTCACAAAGAAGCACTGAATCGTGTAATTCTCTCTCATTCTCATTCTCATTTTCTTTCTCCCTCTCTCTCACACACAGACACACGTGCCATCTAGGAATGCCTTTACCACCACAGCTGGTATATGTGAGCTGGTCCTTCCTCCTTCCTGCATACTGTGATATCTTATATTCTGGAAGATATGGGCATCCTGTGCCGTTGTGTATCCTATATCATGGATTTGCCTCTACCTAAATAGCTAGCCAAGTTGCATGTGAGGGGCAAGGATCTAACAGTTGCAATGACAGGGTATTGTTACAGCCTGCTCACATACTTGATTCCTGACTGCCTCTTGCAGTTGGAACAGCACTATAGATTTAGGGTGCAATCCTATGCATTGTGCCCTCACGAGATGGAAGTCTCAAGGATTTCAAGGCTTCCACCTGTCCAATGCCATGCTGGGCTGAATAGGGCAGGAGGAGTGGCAGAGGTGAACTTCACCTCCCCATTCTCCATTGGTTGCACTTTTCACTAGGCGGGCTTTTTGCCTATCTAGTAAGGGTGCTTTGAAGGGGGAGGGAAGGAGGCTAGAAGAGGCTCAGGCTAGCTCACCGGATTGCCCCCTTTCCCCCTCTCCAAGGTCGCTTTGAGGGCAGCCAGTGTAGTTCCTTCTGACTTCCCCTCCCGGACCTCTGACTCACCCTTCCAAGGTTGGAGTGCTGAATTGTTCAGGGAACTCCAAACAACCCTATGGCTCCTCCTATGGCATAGAGGAAGGAATCCACCCCCCCTCTCCAAAGCCTCATGCAAAATCTAAGGGCCATTAGGATTGCTACCTTAATCATACTTTCTGCCTGTTTCCTCTCCAGTTAATTTAGCTAAAACCTTCCATAGGAATAGATCTGTGATTAGATTGCCTGGTATTATTTCTTTAGCTGAAATGCAGCCATGGGGAGCTACAAATTTGCTTGAATCTAGGGTGGGGTGGGAATTCACTTTTTCCAACTGCTGTTTGCACTGGAGTGGAGGGTGGTATACAAGTACATGTGCTTTTCCACTAAGGGGCAAGTAACATCTGGCGGGGGAGAAGGATTTAGATCAGAAGAATGGCATGGAGGGAGTGATCAACACCCCCTTCCCAAATTCTGCTGCAACAAAATTTGCCATGTCATAAACTCAGAGAGAGAGAGAGAGAGAGAGAGAGAGAGAGAGAGAGAGAGAGAGAGAGAGAGCTCCTGTGCTGCTTTTCAACCTTAAAAAAGTGTCAGGAGATTATGCAACCCTGGATCTGTTGTGGAGCATGTAGTTAAGCCCTGAATGCTTGGCAGTACACCAGAAAGGTCAAAGCCTCATGCAAAATCTGAGTTTGAGATGGGAACATAAATACGACCTCAGACAGATTCTGAAGGTTTTTGTTCACCATGCCAAAGAAATAGAGAAGACTTGTCATAAGGAAATAACCCCAACTCCCACCACAGGTGAGAAAAAATACTCTTTTCCCTGTTTTGTTGTACACCACCCCTTCTGTTCATCTTATTTTTCCTCCTCCTCAGTATGACACATGCGGATCAAGCCTACGCGTACTTATTCAGAAGTAAAGTTTCACTGAGTTTAATGAGGCTTTTGCCCAAGTATGGATCAAACTAGACACAATGTGGTGAATTCCATGTTCAGTGCTCCCAACACTTTCTTTCTTTCAGAAAAAGCAGCCAGAGTGGAGTTGGGGAGAGTTGGATCCGGGCCATAACACAGAGGGAGGGAGAATCTAGTCCTTTGCCCCCATGCCACATCCCTGTCCAAATTACACCCAAAGCTGTTATTAGCCACAGAGAGGGAAACTCTGGACCAAAGCAAACGTGAAAGACATAGTAGCAATGCCAGTTTTTCATCTTCACTCTAGAATAGGTGCGGTTTGATACCCTAGAATAATGGGGGGGGGGTTTAGGGGAATTTAACATCTATCTATCTCTTTCTTTCTCACACACACACACACACACACACACTATGAGCACGATCCAGATTGGACCCTGCACCTGCAATTTTTATTACAAAACAATCATCCATGAAGAAAATGGATCACTAGTTTTGCAATAGAAATTGCAGGTACAAGCCGCCCCGATCCGGATCAGGTCCATATCCAGTTGGTGGCCAGCTGGTCAGTTACCCCACTGGGGAGACACAGTTGCCATGGGTGATGATTTGAGGTGTGTGGGCAGAAAGCCCAGCAGCCACATGAGCCAAGTGGTAGGCAGGTCAGTGGAAGCTGGTGGCTCTGATGACAGTGGGATGGTGAATCCGCTCCGGATTTCAGTCAGAACTGTAAAGGATCTGTTTAAGATGCTTTCCTGACATCGGAGCCCCCAGCCTCCACTGAGGCTTGTGGGTGTTCATGATGGCCTGGAGGATTGGCAGGGCCTCTGGCCTGATCCATTGTCTTCCTCAAACTGTTGCCAGAAGGAGAGTCTCACCCTGCCTCATTAGAGATCTGACGCTGTCTCCACTTAGAAATGGATAGTGAGTCTTCTTTGCAGAAATGCTCATGGCTCATGTATAAAGCCCTTGTATGAAACTGATGAAGAGGTGAGTCTTCTCTTGAGTCTCAAGAAAACTGAATGGATCAGGATACCTTTTGGAACTTGTTCCTATATAAACCACAATCACCATTATATGGACAAATACCTGCTTTTCTGATACCTAATTTATTATATCTGGTTGCATCTAGAATTTACACACATTTTTGATTATGTGGCTCATTAGCTCTTTGCATTGATTTACCCAACTATTCGTATAGATACAGTTGTTGTAAACAGTTTATCCAGATGCTTTTGCAGTTTAGGGACTCTTTTCTAGTTCATTGGTCTAAGTGTATGTGCTTCTCTTTTTTCGTTCATGCTTGGTTAGGATTTACTATCCTCTGAAAGTTCTCTTATTGTGCTTCTGTTGTTATTGTTATCGTTCAAAGTTTGTTCAGACTCAGAACTGTGCATATCAATGTCATATTCTAGGATCTGATTCCATGCAGGTTAACTTGGTGAAAAGTTCTGCTCTGGTAGTTTTAAAACACGTTAGATTAAGAATTAGATTTTTCCCCTTTCTCACCTTCCAATTAATTATGCCAACGCTAATCATCCCCTCGAGCCAGAGAGGGAGAAAAAATACTGAACACAGCTTGGTATTCTTTTATTGGTCTGGAATCCAAGGCCAGAATAAGAAACAATGGCTCTTGACATAAGAGTATCAATCCTTGATACCACCAAAGAGGAGGCTCCCCTGGTGACAAGGAAGGCAATATTTACTTTGTGTTGATTGCATCCTGGATTGCTGATCAGAGACTGGAGAACGAAGAAATCCCCTTCCTGTGCATAACATTTCTATCAATTAGCCCTGACCAACAGTTACTACATATATATTCTGCAGGTTGGTCTGGCTGTCCCTGTTTAAATTTGAGCTCCATCTTGTGGATATACTAAACATTGCCGTTTGAATCATAGGAAGCGGAAGATGCGGGAAGCAAGCTTTAAATTTACACAGAAAACTCCATTCTCCTTTTCCATTCCACGCCTAGAGTAAATGCATGTGTATGGGTGGGGGGAGAGATTGGACCAACTGGCCCCACCCACTGCCAGCCTCCGTGTGCCTGCCAGACCCACCCAAGCAGGTCAGAAGGCAAGAATTGGGCTTCTAGTAAGGAGGCTCAAGGATTTCATTCAGTCCACAGTCTTAAGTGGACCCACCTGATTCAACAGTTCCCAGACTAATGCACAGATCAGAATGCAATTATCCTTCCATTTTTTGCAATCCCCAAATGTTGCAATACACTTCTCAGATCAAAAACATGCCAAAACATGTATTAAAACGTATATTTTTTCACCAAAACAACACATTTATGGACACATTTTTGGATAAAATGAAAACAAAAATGTATATTTAGTGGGGGGGGGGGGACACTACATTCCAAAATTTGCAAGTGTGAGTGTTTTGAACGGCGAAAAATAAGATGGAATGGACTTAGGAAAGTTACAGGTGAAAGTTACAGGTCCATTCCTGGCTTCTATACACATACAATTGTGTGTAAAGGGTCTTTCACATGATTGGAAGCCCTTCATGATCTGGGTTCCCATTTGCCTGGAAAGGTCTGTGTATATACAGCTCTAACCAATATTATCCAGGATTGGATATACAATAGTAGTCTAACATGTCCTGTTAATTTCAGTTGGTCTACTCTAAGTAGGACTAGGAAAATTGGTAAGTCTCAAGCTTGTTGAGGTTCTTAGCGTTCCACCTCAAAGCTCGGTCCACATTGTTCTCAGTTACAAGTTCCCCCCCACACACACACACACACATTTCAACAGGAAAAGTACATAGTTGTGTGCACATTTTTAAAAGTGTGCGCCCAAACGTGTACTTTCCCCCATTAACTAAAGTGTGAACATGCAGTTTCCCTCTGAAATGTACATTTTTTGAGTGTGCATTTTTCTAAAGTACACATTTTGTGAACGTGCATCGGAAGCTCACGAATGTGCAAGTTTTGCCTGCAAACTGCACTTGCGTTTGCCTTTGGAGTGTGAGTAGGGCATGTTCTTGAATGAACAGAAACAAAATGTTTGTACATCCCTGACTCTTCAATAGGGCTTATGCTGGATGTAATCCTTTGTGGATAGAACCTCACAGTCACCTTCTTGAGAACATGCAGAGTGTAAGGCCTGGGTCAAGAATGAGATTCCTCCTCATCCTCCATGCATTCACTCTAGAACAGAAGGCAGAAATGAGGCTGGGAAGGGCTGTGGCTCAGAGGTAGAGCACATGCTTTTGTGTGCAGAAGGTACCAGGTTCAATCCCCAGTATCTCCGGGCAGTGATAGAAAGAAATGTGCTTGAAACCCTGCAGAGCCATTGCTAGTCTGTGTTGACTTGACAATACTGGGCTAGATGGGCCAGTACAAGGCTGTTTCCTATTTTCCTATCTTCATGGTTTGAGCACTTTTTTAAAAACAAACAAACAATACTTACTTGTGTGTTTAAAGATGTATTAAAAATAAAAGGTGAGATGATTGTATTAATTGCACACAAACACCACACACACACTCACCCATCAAGCAGTAGTGTTGAATATCAACAAAGTATGTTTTCCAAAACACGAATGGAAGGCTGGGTACAGACGTACATAAGATCATTGATGGTGTAGAAATACTCGCCACATAAGAGTTGCAACACATGTTCAACCTTCTGGCCAGGCTCAGGGGAGACCTTGATTTGCAAAGTGCTGATTGGTCAGCTGTTATCTCAATCATAAAACATCTTTCCATCGTCCTCAGAGCAAGGTTGTGCTGTGTGTCTTTAAAAAATAAATAAAAGGGAACTGCCAGTAACTATTTCTTAAAAATTTCTTAGCTGAATTGGATGAAATTTGCAGGGATAGTTGCTCCTTCTGAGGAAATCAAACTTGCTAAGTTTCAGATGAACAGGTGCAGAGAGCTTTGTGCAAGAGTTTCAAAATACATTTGTCTGAGGACCTGTTTAGGTAACACGCTAAACCATGATGGTTAAACATTTTGAGCTAAATACTATGGTATGTCGTGTGAACCATGACTGAGTGCGCCATGTGAACCATTTCTAACCACAGAGGTTACATAACCATGGTTTAAACATGTTCACTAACCATTTGCTGCAAAAGGGATAGCAGCCCTAACCATGGCTTAGTGTGTTGTCTGAACAGGTCCTGAATGTGCTTAGAAGCATGTGTGTAATCAGACGCCTTGATAAGGCAGAGGGATGTACTTAAAAGTCTTCTTCTGAGGTTGTCATAGGAGCCTGCATGAATGGGGACATTGGGGGCGGATTTTGCAGAACTGCCCTTTGCACCTTATAGAGTTTTAGCCGTCCTGTGCTCAGGCAAATGCCTGAATAGGGCAACTGTGGCCAATACACCTGGGGTGCAGAACCAGTTTCCGCCCAAGGGCTAAATTTCATTTTGGAGAAGCACTTGAGGGGGCCACATTCCAGTAGTGGTGGAGCCAAAGGTAAAAGGAATGGACCAACAATAATAAAGGGAAAACAACATATTGTAGCTTAAAGCTCTTACCACCACTAATTTATTTATTTATTTATTAATATTAATTAAGCCTAAAACAGTTAAACATTTTAGAATGGGAAAAAATGGCAGAAAAGCTGGGAAAACACTAAACAATCAGTGTTTGGGGGGGAAAGACCAGGAGAAGGAAGTGTGGCCTTCTAGGGAAGACTGAAGGGCCGTATTTGAGCCCCAGTCCTGAAGTTCTGCCCTCCTATATTATACCACACTTGCAGTCCATACCAGAGATGGGATTGAGAAAGAATTTCAGGTTGGGGGGGGGGGCTTTGTGCTTTTTGGTGGTACCAGGGCACTCATTGAGCCAAATTATAGAAGCAGATGGGATGGACGTCCCAAAATTTTGGAAGCAGATGAGATGGAATTCCAAACATTCCATGTTTATATGAGTAAATATCAAACAAACTATGTACAAATACAATAGTCAACTGTGCAATATTTGCTATTTTTTCCTACCATGTGATTTATTTATTTTTTATTCTAGTAATATTATACTGTACAGTATACAATGTGGTGAAAATGTCATATCTTATCCTCTGTCTTCACTGCAGCCTTGAAGTTGCAATGCATTCATAAAGCACAAGAGGGCAATGAAACTTTTAAAAACCACATATCGAATATAGTAAGATATTACTCCCTGGAGCTTTCTTTATCTGGATTAGAGCTGCAGCAGCATATCCAGGTTAGAGAAAATTGTTGCCATTTGTTTAAAGGAAACATGGCCCTTTTTGGAAGCTAATATTTAAAAGTGTCGATAATTGCTGGGAATTAGCAAGAGTCTGGTAATAAAATGGAAGATCTCAGTGTTTCATTTTTAAAAGATAAACACAGTGCATTGTATCGTATGTTAGTCCTACGTAGAATAGACCCACTGAAATGAATGGGAATTAGCATTGGATAGAACCCAGTGAATATTCTTAATTCAAGAACTTTGTTTTTGGAGCACTAAACATCTTTCATTCCAGGTCAGTTAAGGACCAGTTCAGACTTACGTGACTGCAGGATGGAATCCACTTCTTCATGGCTTCTTTCTATTTCACTCCAGAGCAGGGGGTCCCAGCCTTTTTGAGTTGCAGGGCACATTTGAGAGTGTTGTGTGTGCTCTGACAAAATGGCTACCATATGGAGCAGCATGCCCATTCATAAAATGCCTGCCATATTGGGCATGAAAAATCAGGACATGTCAGGATTTTTGGTAACAAATCTGGGAAGGGGGAAGAATTATGAAATTTGAAGAAAAATCTGGATTTTTCCCATCCTCCCCCCACCCAAAGGTCAGCTCAACTTTATAGTCAATGGAAATTAACAAAAATGCTTACAGCTATGTCATTTTTGAAGATAAAGAGATGAAAATTGGCACCATGGTAGCTCTAAGGTAGGGCTTTAGACACACCAAATTTGAAGCAGATCTGTTCATCTGTTGATATTTGGGGGGGGGGGAGTTAAAGTTTGAGGTTTTAAAACTCAAGTTTTTAGCTAAGAAGTGCTGGGCGAGCAAGGCATCTGTCCTGTTGCACATCTGGTGGGCAGTCGGGCACCTGGAGATCAGCAGAGGCGAGGCATCTACAGATCAAAATGTGGGAAAGGAGAGGCCAGTCAAAGCAGCCCACAAGGCAAAACAGAATGGGCCAGAGGCCTTTTTCTCGGAGTTACATATCATGGGTGATGAAGGGTCATCCCTCAAGAAAAATTCTCACGACCAACAGTGAGGTGCCAGTCGAGAGACAGGCTCTAACCTTTGCGGATACCCTGTTGCTGCAGATGTTGGAACCTGGCATGTCGTTGCTTTGCTTCGCTACCCCTTCCCTTCCACTTCACTTTGTTCACTTGTTCACTAGGCTCTGTCTGCACTGCTGGCATGCAGTGCAGAACGTTTGAAGTATGTGTCAGAGAAGAATCGATAGATTTGTGGCTTTGGCTAGCTGGCATATCTCTTAGAGACGGAGTTAGACTGAAGACACAACTCAGTGATGGCTGTAGCTAAGCCCTGAGAGGCTGGCATGCCACATAGAGCCTTTTAAGAGCGTCTCAGAGTCCAGTGTTGATGCAGGCAGAGGCAGCTGGCGGTGGAGGTGGTTTTTAAAGTAAGAGTCACCAGACATGACCAAGCAATAACTGGCACCCTTCCCCCCCAGCCACAGGGTACAAATGTGCAGCCCAGCTGGACTATTGGGAGACTTTGGAAGAGGGAGGGAGATTGATTGTTTGAAGCTGGAGGCTTTGGTTTGACTGCCATGACTTAGAGAGAGAGAGACAACAGAGGTTGCACAGACAACCCAGGGACATCTGTTGTAACTTAGCCCCATGGTGCTGGCAGGCAATGCAGGGCATTAGAAATAGGGTCTCAGAGTTACATGTTTATGCAGGAACTAGATAGGAGTTCAAAGTCTGGATGTGTGAAGTGGTGCCAACACACAAGCCTTGAAAAGCTAATGTGTATAAGTGAGAAGTGTGAATGGGTATAGTAGTGTCCGCCACCCAAAATACCCACCCTAATGTTAGAGTAGAGAAACTTGTGACAATCGTACACAACTTTTTTTAAAAAAAACCTTAAAAATAAAAAAGCCAGCCAGCCAGAAGCAAGCCCTGTTAAGCAGCAGTAGAGTGAGGATACAATCAGAAAAGATATTTGAGGGAAGGGGAGAATGTATCACACAGAGTATAGCAGCAAAGTACAGCAAAAGCTCTAAAAGTAGGAGTAAGTGAAGTGAATTTCAGATACATTGGATGTCTCATTTGCTATTTCAGTGATTTTAACATTAAGATGTTATGTCGAACAGCTTTGTCTTAATTGTGTGCTGTAAAATCAGACATGTGACCAAGGCTATGTTCAGGTGGGCACACCCCCTTGGCACTGGACACCCCCCCTGGGGGCAGACATTTTGGTGGGCATGCCCCATTGGGGACGACTATGTTGTCCTTCTTTTTGGTTTCCAAAATATGGTCACCCTACATGAGTGGACATGAAAAACTCATTTTCCCCAAAGGCAAACTGGTGAGTCTAAAAGATAAATGACTTTCCCAAGAATCCAAGTATAAAGCAGAGGTGATGGCTGAGCTCCAAATCACAAAGCCATTATTTTGAATCCAAATAAAGATGGCGCTGAAGGGCAGCCCTTCACTTTGCTGCAAGTAAAACATAACGAATAAAAAAAGCTATTAACCCCTAGAATTATGTCCTTGTGAGATGGATCCAATATCTTGCAAAATTCCTGCTGGCAAATCGGGAGGAGCAGCGGAGGTGATTTTCACCTCATTGTCCTCCATGTTTGTTTATTTTCTCTACATAAGCATTTGAGCCTATCTAGAGTGGACATACTGGCAGTGACAGGAATAAGATTCCTCTCATTCCTTTCCCTTCCCCTATCCCTTCCCTTAGGAAGCAGCTAGCATGGCTCTTTCTGCAGTTGTTACAAGGGGGGCAGTGATGGGATACTGGGGTCTGCCTTCCAAGCTCATAGCAGTATAAGACTCCAAAGAATCCTATGGTCCTTAGGACGCCCTCCCAGGACCATAGGATTGCTCTCTAAGAAATTTCTTTTAAAAACTGGAGAGCCAAGAAGCCTGGCTGTCACCAAGAGAGCTGTTTGCAGGTACATTGCTCACTGGAATCCACTGAAGACCCCAGCACCAGAGCATTTGAATACAAGTACCGTATGGTAGACCAACTGCATGTTTTTTCCTCTCTTGCTTGTCACCTGACCTGGGTTGAATGCAAGGTAAATCAATTTAGTCTAAGGATATATGGAGACTATGCAATGCTATGGAGGATGCCAAGAATCAAAGAAATAAAAATATAAACAAATGAATAAAACAGCGATATGGGAGGGTTGACCTCCCTCCCCCAAGCAATGCCATCCTGGTCCAATTCATCCCGGGGCTGCTATTAACATTTTAAGCTGCAGCAGGAGACCCTATTCATGGATTTCCTGTGTCATATCTAGTTTGGTCCTGATTCTCATGATGGGAGCAATGTGGAGCTGTTTTATGGAAAGAAAAACATCTCTCAATACGTGTACATCACAACTTGTTTGTGCAACTTATTTTATTTATGTATTTAATTTGTATCCCGCCTTTCTATCAAGTACTGGCACTCAAGGTGGGGTACAAGCATGAATAAAATTGATTAAAATGAAACAATACAGTAAAATACAATAAAAACATAGCAATTACAGCAGAATTTTTAAAAAGACATTAAAAACAGCACCCAGCCCAAAAGACCCAGTTACAGGACACAGGCCTGCTTGAATAAAATGGTCTTTGCCTGACAGTGAAAGGACAGCAGAAAGGGAGCCAACCTAGCCTCCCTTGGGAGGGGAGTTCCACAGACTGGGAGCAGCCACCAAATTTGCCTCTGAGGTTGGCAGTCTTGAAAGAAGAGTGTCTCCAAAATATCTTAAGAACTGGGCAGGCTTGTATAGGAGAAGGTGGTCTTTCAGGTGATCTAGTCTCAAGCCATATAAGGCTTTATAGGTCATTACCAGAACTCCGAATTCTGCCTGAAAAGAGACAGGTAGCTAGTGAACTACCGTAACAAGGGAGTCATGTGCTCCTGACCCAGGTCAACAGTCTATCAGCAGCATTTTGGACCAGTTGAATTTTCTGAACAGTTTTCGAAGGCAGCCCACATAGAGCACATTACAGTAGTCCAGATGTGATGTAACTAAGGTATGTGTGACCATGGCCAAATTAGACAGCTCTAGGAATGGGCGCAGTTGGCACACTAGCTTCAGCTGTGTAAATGCACTCCTGACCACCGCCAAGACCTGGACATCCAGGTTCAGGACCGAGTCCAAGAGTACACCCAAACTACAGGATTAAGTCTTTACGGGGAGTGTAACCCCATCCAGCAGATGTCAAATCCCTATTCTCTGATCTACCGTTTGACTAACCAAAAGCACCTATGTCGTGTCTGGATTAAGATTCAGTTAGTTTGCCCTCATCCAGTCCATTACTGACATCAGGCACCAATTTAGAACCAGAAGAGCTTCCTTGGATTTAGATGGAAAGGAGAGATAGAGCTGGGCATCATCAGGACACTGGTGGCACTGAACCCCAAAACTCCAATCAATCTCTCCCAGCGGTTTCATTATATATATTAAATAGGATGGGGGATAAGATGGAATCCTGAGGACACTGCGGGCCTATGGCCACAGTGTTGAACAGAAATTCTTCAGGACCACCTTCTGGAATCACCCCTCCAAGAAGGATGAGAGCCACCATATAACAGGGTTTCTCAGTTCCACCTCAGACACCTCAGAAAGATACCATGGCTGATGGTATTGACACCGCTGAAAGATCCAGTAGAACTAACAGGGACACCTTCCCCCTGTCCAGCTCCCATAGTGGATTGTCAACCAAGGTGACCAAAGCACTCTCTATCCCATAACCAGGCCTGAAGCCAGATTGAAATGGATCTAGATAATCCATCTCAACCAGAAATCCCAAGAGCTGAGAAACCACCATATGCTCCAACACCTTGCTCAAGAATGGAATATTGAAGAAAGGTCAGAAATTATCCAATACTTGTGTGTGTGTGTGTATGTGTGTGTGTGTGTGTCTAAAAATATGATCTTACCACTGCATCTTTTAGGCAATCCCACCTTGCTGTAAAGAGATGTTCACCACTACCTTTACTCATTGACCCTGTTCAGACAACACACTAAGCCACGGTGGTTACGCATTTTGAGCTAAACATTATGGCTTAGTGTGCCATGTAAACTATGACTTAGCATGTCATGTGAACCATTCCTAACTATAGTGGCTACATAACCAGGGTTTAAACATGCTGCTCACTAACCATTTGCTGCAAAACTTTTAGCGACCTAACCATGGCTTAGTGTGTTGTCTGAGCAGACCCAAAAGAACAAGGGTCCAGCACACAGGTGGTAGGCCTCAACTCTCCAACGATCCTGTCACCATTCTCAGGCTGTACAAATTGAAAAGTATCTATTACAACTGGACAAGCAGGAATTACATCCACCAGACCTGTATCAGCGATGGCATCCAAGTCAGCACGGTTACGATCAATTTTTATCCTCAAAGTGTTTCACAAATTGGTCACAGCAGGCTATCGAGTGGTCTGACCACCCAAAAAAGCTCTATTGGGTTACTCTGAGCAGTCTCAAGGGTGACAGAGAATTAGGCTTTCAAATGAGTCCTAGCCCATGTTTGATCGCACTCGTTCTGAGTTTTCCCCCAGCGTTGCTGTAGTCTGTGTCCCATTTGTTTCATCGCCTACAGTGCCCTGGAAAACCAGGGGGCTCGTTCGGCTCCACTCCATGGAGAGGATGCTCAGGAGTGATTGTGTCAATTATCCAGGCCATTTCTCCATTCCAGAGTTTAACTAGGGCTTTGACAGAATTGCCTGCCGAGGTGGCAGGAAAATCCCCAAAAGTCCTCAGAAAGCTATGAGTCTCCTGGAGCAGACCATCTTAAATCACCCCCTGCCAGTTCTTATAGCTGATATGATCAACAGCCACTGTTGCAGCTGTGAAAGCTGCGTAATGGTATTTCATGGCTTCCATGGCATATTTATTTATCAGACAATTAGGGGTGAAATACTGAGCAATCCTCCTATTCCTTTATTAAATTATTAGTATCAGCCCATTCTTCCAATCTATTCAACAAAGAACAGGTACATAAACTGGAGGTGATAACCAACAAATTTATTGGACAATCACTGCCAGGATTTGCTTCATTGCCTTTTAAGACATCCATTCTTTTGTTTCTTTGTTATTCTTTATGCCCATCGTTTGGAAACCTCATCATGTGTGTTTACATAAGTAAACAGTTTTGCCAGAATTGGAGCCCATCAGTTAAACGTGTCCAAAAAGATTTCATGGAGGAAAGATATCATCACTTTTATGTTGGCGGAGACCATTGGTTTAGGGTGATTATTTTCCATTGTGGCAGCCTCAAGCCTATTCAGGGAACTGAATTTGAAGCTGGAATTCCACCACACAAAGCACTGCAAGCCTACTCAACATGTTTTCCAGCTTCTAAGACAAAATTTAGGAGGAGGCAAGGCAATTAATTTCCAGTGTTGCAACAACAGCAGGACCTTAGGGCCCTGCAACCCATGGGGGCCCAAAGGACCATCCAGAGTGCAGCAGGTGATGACGGCATCAGAAGCAAACTCTGCTTTTTACCTGCAGTCATGATGTTGCTATGATTTAAGTGAGTTTAAAATGAAAAACTGCACATACTCAGGGGGTTGGTTTTTTTTAACATCAGACTTGGCAAACAGTTGTATTGTTGTTCTAACAGATCAGAAATATTTAAAAGGTTGTAAACCATGGAATAGCATGGGGAGAAGAGAAATGTTAGTTGTGTACTTCACAACTGAAGTTATTCATGAGGCTGTTTAAAGCTTCCCCCTTCCCCACAAGATAATCAAGTCCAAGGTCTAGAATTACTTAGCTGTGCCACTGACATCTACCTCTGGTTTGAGGTATTTTTATGGCTGTTTGGGGATATTTAAGGAATGATGATACGATGTTTATAGAATTGCCCTTAGCGCTCTCTCGCTCTCTCTCGCTCTGTGTGTGTGTGTGTGTGAGTGAGAGAGAGAGAGAGAGAGAGAGAGAGAGAGTAATATTTAATCAAAATGTTCAGGTTAGTAATTAGATTATTCGTGAGCATAGAGCTTACTATTCATGGCATTACCTAAAGTTAATTTGCATGTTAAACAGAATTTACAGCAAAGTTTTTTTAAAAGCCAGTATATCCCCTTTCATTCTGTTGACAATATTTTAGATGAGCTGATATTGAATTTCCTGGAGTTATGAATGTTCCCTTTCATGAGGTAGGACACCATAATTAATAATACTGAAATCTAGGGGTGTGCACACCAAAAAATATTGTAGTTTATCGTTACCGTCATTTCGGACCAAAAAAATTATTGTCTTCATTCATATCGTAGGTGAACCATATCGTCTTCATGATAATTATCGTGAAAAAATGATATTTTTGCATCAATTTTTTAAAGGAAAAAATGCCTATAACTTCTGTATTTTAAAAGTTAGAGGCTTGAAACTTGGTCACAGTGCTTATGGGATATGCCTAAGTTTGTGTATGAAATTTGAGATCGATTCCTCCAATCCTTGATTTTATATGAATTTTTTAAATATCATTTCCGTTCTGACAGGTCTTAATGAATGCACGTGGCGAGCTGTCATTCTGATCTGTCAGAACTGAAATGATCTTTAATAAATTCATATAAAATTGAGGGTTGGAGGGATCGATCTCAAATTTGGCACATATGTGTAGCAACATGTGCTATACATATGTGCCAAATTTGAGATCAATCCATCCAACTCTCGATTTTATATGAATTTATTAAAGATCGTTTCAATTGTGACAGATCAGAATGACAGCTCTCCACGTGCGTTCATTCAGACCTGTCAGAACGGAAATGATCTTTTAAAAATTCATATAAAATCGAGGGCTGGAGGGATCGATCTCAAATTTCATACACATACTTAGGCATATCTCATAAGCACTGAGATGAAGTTTCAAGCCTCTAACTTTTAAAATACAGAAGTTATAGGTATGTTTATATGGCAGTCCGATAAAACGATAAAATCGACGAAAATTATAATCTCCGATGATTATCGTAGGTTTTTGTATCGTATCGTCATCATTAAACACATACACGATAACGACCCTATCGTATTGTTAGCATACATTTTAAGGATATGATACACATCCCTACTGAAATCAAGCTGAGAAGGTAAAAGAAAATACCCCTCACTCCCATCTGCAAGTATGAGAAGGTGATCAATTCTCCATTGTTTTAATGAATCAGAAAATTTGACTCAAAGGGTTGCATCCAGCAGTATCATTCCTCTAGCAGAAATGACATGGCCACAGTGGAAGCCAGGTTCCAAACTATGTGCAAGGGTTTCCACATGTGCATCTTCTTTCACAACCACTTGTAGATCTTAAGTTTATAAAGTTGTATGATAGTGTTTGTGCCATCACTTGCGCAACAGGAAAAGGCAGTGGAGTTCCACTAGTGCAGCAGTTTCTTACACTAATGGTTCTTTGGATTTAAGCCAAAGTTTCTTCATGATCAGTCTACTGCATCACTGCAGGCAATGAGTACTTTGCCTTTGATACCAGTGAGTACTGAATGGAGTCACGCCCTGGAAAAACCAGGCATGGTTAGTAACAGATTTTAATATTACATATAGCTAATATGTTATAATACCGTGGATGTCAACGGCCAAGTCAAGTTAGAGAATATTTAAAAGTTTCATTCTGATGTTCTAAAAGTTGATACCACAGATGGTACCCTGCCATCTAAGCAAAGCCAAACAGGATCTCTGTCTTACAGCCATGGTTTGGCCTACTTCCCATTGTGGTGATTAAACTGTGTCTGGGTTGTTCTATTTCAGATGACAGGGGTCTCAAACAACAGTGCTCTTCCATATAGTCTGTCTCTGTAGAAAACTAGATGTCAGAGAGAAGGGTTCTAGCCTAGCCAGGAAGCTTCCTTTCCTTTCCTTTCCTTTCCTTTGAACATTTTGTTCCAGTACCAATGGCAGCAGAAGCAACGCTTTTATGCCAGTCACTTCCAACCACCATGTTGGTTTTCCCACAATGCAGGAGAGTCCCAGCACTTTATGGCAGATGGAAGCTCCTGAAATAAAAACTTCTGCTGTTGTTTCTACAGTGGAGGCAGAAAAAAAATGTTGTTATTGTTTTAAAGTGCAAGGAAGTTCCCCAGTGGTCACTACATAAGAAAAGAAGACCTGTGCTGAATGAGACCAATGGCCTATCTAGAGGGAAGAGGGACAGGTGCCTATTGGAAGCTTACAAAAAAGACATGAGTGCAATACCATTTTCCCACTCATGCTCCACAGCAACTGGTATGGTTTGCAAACTTCATTTATCCCATTGAATTGTTATCCTCCAGAAGAGTGAAATGCAAGTGTACAAAGGTTGCAAGGTTAGACATTTTAAATCATTGGAGGGCTAAGAGGACTCTTTCCATCCATCTGTCCATACACTCTTTCTTCATCTTCATCCTCTATTCCCATTCCCGTAAAATTGGATGCTTTGGGTCATATGTAGCCCATGCCTTGGATATCATGGAGATGCAATTATTACTTTTTCTAACTTTAACATCAATAACTTTGTTGTTTGGGACACAACTTTTATTCCCCAACTGTCAGGACTCATGAATTGCTTTAAAGGTCACAGTTACATGCTGCCCTTGGGACACACCTGGCTTTTTCGAATTTGGAAAATTCCTGGCCGAATTATTAGCTCTGAGGCAAGGTATTGTATATGTTACACTCCCATTTCAAAAACTGTCAGTTTCAGCAATCAGTCAAATCACTCAACTGTAAGATCTTACAGTAATGAGCTTCTGAGCATGCACCAGCTGTGGCTATCAGCTTTGTGCACCTAGTCTGATCAACGTATTGCAGGCCATCCAGATGTAATATCAGCGCATAAACTCATAACAATGTCAATTTACTTTCCATGCAAGAAGAAGAATTTCAGGGTAGGGAAGCTTTCCTCAGAATATATCCAGGCATTATCAACTATGGAAATGTTTATTTGAAGCCCATTAATTTACAATTTTGGTGGCATGTTACTCTTTATTTCTAATGTGGCATTTTCAAAATTTAACACGATAGATCCTGCAAAGGGAAATCCGATTGAGAGTTTAGGGCAACTTGTAGTCCTCCAGATGTTGTTGGACTGCAACTCCTATCAGCCCTAGCCAACATAGCCAATGGTAGGGATGATGGGAGTTGTGGCCTTCCAGATGTTGTTGGATTGCAACTTGCTGTTCCTTGGCTTAGGGCATGAATGTTCCCCCAAGTTAAATGATGATGATGATGATGATTTACATTTATATACTGCCCCATAGCCGAAGCTCTTTGGGCGGTTTGCAAAAATTAAAAGACTGAACATTAAAAAATTAATATACAAAATTTAAAAAACATAAAATATAAAAACAGCTAACATTTAAAACATTTAAAACTTTAAGCCTGGCCAAAATTCAGTTAAAACCTCAACAAGCTGTTAAAATGCCTGGGAGAAAAGAAAAGTTTTGACCTGGCGCTGAAAAGATAACAGTGTTGGCGCCAGGCGGGCCTCATTGGGGAGATCATTCCATAATTGGGGGGCCACCACAGAGAAGGCCCTCTCCCTTGTTGCCATTCTCCAAGTTTCCTTTGGAGTAGGCACCCGGAGGAGGACCTTAGATGTTGAGTGTAGTGTACTGGTAGATTCATGTCAGGAGAGGCGTTCCATCAGGTATTGTGGTCCCAAGCTGTGTAAGGCTTTATAGGTTAAAACCAACACCTTGTATCAGGCTCGGAAACGTACAGGCAGCCAATGCAAATTAAAGAGCCAGATGCTATGCGCTTGGGCAGGGAGTGGCCACGCCTATGTTGTTTGGGTAATCTGTATATGATTCACTTTTCCCAATTTAATTACATTTCATATTGATGCTCCTTAGAATATGCCACTAGCAGTGATCTAAGATGTTTCATTATTCTGTTTATATCAGTATGAGTCTTAAAGGATTCTTTGAGCATGGTGGATCTTACCATGCAAGAAGCCCTAGAGATCACTTCCAGCCCTACAATTGTACCAATTCAAAACATTGTAGATTAAAACCGCAACATACTCGTTAACATTCCTGGAATGCCTTTACCCTCATTTGCCAAAAAAACATGTTCTCCTATGGATCTCCCAGGCCTAAGTAATGGTTTAATTATCTGGAAATAACCGTTTTGGTGCTAATTACAGAATTGTACTATCCGCCCTTATCTGCAATTAAGTTTGCAGCACTTGACTATTAGAATACATGTTGTCATAATAAGTATGGTTTGCTTTCTTTTATTTGCATATGCTGATCTGTAGAATCTATAATTATAATAGGTAGGGATCATCAGTCTGGGGCTTGTTTCTATGATTAACATTAATTGAACAACATAGTGATTTAGCAATATAAAGCATTATGCTTACTAGAATAATTATTAGATAAGAGACATACAAATGTAGTTGTCACAAAAAGACTGTACCATTTTATGGCAATTAAATATAAATGGGGCCAGCTCTTCTATGACACTTGATTGCAATTCATGAGTCTTCGAGGTACATCAAGGCCAATTTATATTTCGCTTTTTGAACACATGTATAAAAAAGAGTCACCAAGGTTTTAATGGCAAAATACATTGATGGTGCAATCAATTGAATGGTGCACTTCTATTTGAATAATCCCTCTCCAAAATGTGATTGCTTTTCTCCAATAGCAGTCACCTCTGTTGTGAGGAAACTTGTCCATTTAAATGTGTTTATACCATCAGCAATTGACATCACCATGTATGATCGTTACCATTTAAACTCGTGGGGTACAATCCAGCAAATGTTAGCTGTGGCTCTCCCCCACTGACCCTGTTCAGATGACACACTAAGCCATGGTTAGGCTGCTAACCCTTTTGCAGCAAATGATTAGTGAGCATGTTTAAACTGTGGTTATGGAGCCACCATGGTTAGGAATGGTTCACACGACACGCTAAGCCATCATGTTTAGCTCAAAATGCTTAATCACCGTGGCTTAGCGTGTTGTCTAAACAGGGTCATTGAAACCAAAAGAGCAGGTTTATCACCACTAAGGCCTGTTTCAAAGGTGTAAAACTCGAGGCCTGGAGGCCAAATGTGGCCCCCCAAGTAGGGTGACCAGATAAAATCCAGGTCAGGGCTCATGTAACTTTAACAGTTGTAGAGAAAAGGGAATTTCAGCCAGTGTCATTTGTAGGCAATTAGTTCCTGGTGAAATTCCCTCTTCATCACAACAGTTAAAGGTGCATGCACTATACTAGAGTGACCATATACAAAAGAAGGCAGGGCCCCTGCAACTTTAACTGTTGTGATAAAGAGGGAATTTCACCAGGAACTAATTGCATACAAATGACACTGGTTGAAATTCCCTTTTCTCTACAACTGTTAAAGTTACATGAGCCCTGACCTGGATTTTATCTGGTCACCCTACCTCCAAGGTTCCACAGATGGTCCCAGCCCTTGGTGAACCTTCATTGTGCATTTAATGAAGGGCTGCTGGGACTAGTTTTAGAGGACCACCTTCAGTTGAATGAACCTGTCCAGACTGTAAGATCAGCCATGGAGGCCCTGTTCAAGAGACCCCTAGTAACATCCATTACGTTGGTGAGCACCACAGAGAAGGCCTTTTCTGTGTTGGCCCCATCCTTAAGAAATGCTCTTGTGCAGGAGCTACCCCTGGCTCCCTCTCTGACTATTGTTAAATTTGCCTTAAACTTCTGGTTGTTTCGGTCTGCTTTTAATCGAATGTTGATGCTGGCCTACCTTTTGTTAGCTGATATTTTATTTTGGTATTTAAATGAAGTGATGGCTTACAACATCAATGGCTATAAAAGGAGGTTAGACAAATTCATGGAGGCTGATCAATTACTACTAGTCATGATGGGTGTATATTACTTCCACTATCAGAGGCAGCAAATAAATAAAAAAGGGAGCTCTTTCCCAACTTCCAGAGAGGTGATTCTGTGTCAGCCATTACAGGACAAAATACCTTCATTTGCAGTGATAGATCAGAGATATCTGCCATTAACATTTTTATCCCCTTAGAAAATTAGAATGTAGGTTTAAAATTCCCTAATGGTTTAGCGAGCTCTGTAAATAATATTAATGCATCTTTTGGATTTTGTGCTATACCACAATAAATCTCCTCAGACTCATTTAGCTAATTTAACTAATTAAATACTTTCACTCATGGCTGGGGCCCAAAAATAACTGCAGAAGTCTGAGAGTAGCCAGCTATTACCTCTCTTCTCTCCACCTTTGCAATTGGATTATACTGGTTTCTATGTGGCCCTTTGCCAGGCAAACGGAGTGTGTTTTCCTCAGCCATTTTAAATATGTAATTTGCTCTTCTTGCATATATGATGCCGGAGATCAGAATAAGGATACCATGTAATGTGGGTGACCATTATTCCAGTGCATGACATCCCTATGGAATATAGCAGATGTTTCTAATTCCAGAACGTCCTAGCTCTTTGGCTTTCCACAGCATCAGCACCAGGACTGTTCAGACAGTGTTGTATTTTGAGTGGTTCTCTACTACTTTATTTGTTTAAGCATTATGGCTCTACTTTTCCATGTAAAGCCATGGTATAAACCCATTGAACAAAATGAGACTCATTTCTGGGTAAAGAAAAATGCATAGGATTGTGCTGTTAGATGCTTAAACCAAAATGCAAACACAGAAGCATTCCCCATGCACTGCTGTCCCTTGCCTGTTGCCCTCTACATATTTAAATTTGTTTATTTATTACACTTTTATTCCACCTTCCTTTTGACATGGTGCTCAAGGCAGCATACATAGGATTTCACAGTGGTCTTCCACCCAGGCATTGAACGGAGCCAAACCTGCTCAGGATCAGGCAAGGCAGTTACCTCATATGCTTTTAGACCAGCCTTCTTAACCTGGCTCCCAACTGAGTTCAATGGGACTTGCTTCTAGGCAAGGGCCAAAACAAACATTACTTTAATCTGTATTTAATAATACAGCTATGTATTATTATTATTATTATTATTATTATTATTATTATTATTATTATTATTTCTGTAGAGTAGGACTGTGTAAGGAACTGGCGGGGGGGGGCTTTAACATCTAAATCCACCACCCCCTGCACCTACTCTAGAGTAAAGATGATATTGCTGCAAGACACAGATTTAAAGTAACGTCCGTTTTGGCCCTTGCAGTTTAAGGATATATTCAATCAAAGTGAAATGCCCTGAATTTAGCTGGTTTCACTAAAAGACAAAAGCATCTGCTGTTAATTTGCTAGTGGCAGACAGGATCCTAAGACTGCAAGCCTGTGCGGCACACTTACCTGAGACTAAGGGTGTATGGATTTTGTTTTATCTGTTACATCTTTGTTTCACAGATTGCTCAGCAACTTTCGTCCCGTCATCTGCTCATGGACAGAATCAGGATGTATGAGGATTTTATTCCACTTGCCCTAATATGTATTTGTGCTAATGCACATTAGAGCAAGTGCAAATTTGCGCGAATCCCCACCAGAAGTCTTTTTAAAAAAACCAGTCCACCAGACCGCAGAATCTGCATGACTTGGTAAAAGGCAATCCATTGAAGAATTTGCAGGCAGGATTATAGGAATCCTAACTCATTGGAATCCAGTGTGGATTTCTCTGACATCCTGACCTGGGATTAGGCCTGATTTAACCCAGTGGGATTTACTTCTAAGTAAACATGTGTTGGATTATACTGTAAGGCTGAAATTCTATGTTCACTTGTCTGGGGAGTAAGCTTAATTGAACACAGGGGGATTTACTACTGAGAAAAAATGTGTATGATTGTGAAGTCAGTTGTACCGCTCCTTTGTCATTTGATCTGTGGTTGCTGCAGACTCCTGGTATACTCAGAGGGAATGTATATTTTATGTGTAGAAATATTGTCTGTTTTATTTGCCAAGGGAAGAGGACGAGGAAATCAACATAAAAGCATCGGAGAGAGATAAATAATGGGAATGATTCTGTTTCCCTTATTAAAAAGCATTTTTCACTGCACTCTGTTTTAAAAGTAAAATCTTTATTGAAGCCAGGAGATACAGTAGACAATTCTAGGTAGTTTAAATGGCCTGTGGGTGTGATCTAGGCCCAACAGCCCAAAACAAGGCTGCTAACGATTTGAATTATATCCTGTGTGAGAGTGGTGACCGACTGACCATATATTCTTTTAATAGAAGAAATGAAAGTAAATCATCTTAAAAATAATCAAAATAATGTAGCTGTTCCTCCTTCAAAAAACATAATGCTATTTTTCCAGTGTGGAATTACCCCCCTGAGGAAATTGCAGGCCAGAGATCAAGTTGTACATTTACACCAGTCTTTTGGGGGCAATCCTCTATTTGAAGGGCTGTCTTGTCCAAATCCAGTTTAAAGATAAAAAGCCATAGGAAGAGAGAGGAACAGGTCTTACATCATGATGCCGGCAAAACTCAGAATTAGGCTGCTTGTAAGTCAAATCTGCTATATTCATAGTGCTTGCATGTGTACTGAGCTTGGATGGCTACTCAACGAAGATAGCCACTTATATGCAAATTCATATGTACAGGCACAAATTTGGAAATAATAATTATACTTTAAATGGAAATACAATAGGTCAACCATACAATCTCACCATAGAGCAGAAGACTGACCAGGTGACCTGTGGACCTACTCAGTCTGCTGTCCAGGTGCCCAGTGCTGGTGGGCAGCTTCAAGCCCCATCCCCACCTCCTGCATTGCTCACTCTCTCTCTCTCTCTCTCTCTTTATGGTTCTTTGACTTAAACCAGACTTGAAATGGGCAGCCCATGAAGTAGAGGACACCTTCAAACAGAGGACCACTCCCTGCCAAATCTCCAAAATAGAGGACTATTCTCTGTAAAGTACCCCCCCCCCCCGGCCACTCTATATTCATATTCAATGACCTTCATTGTTTGGGCTATGCCTTCCCCCAGTAAGAGGATGTGTGACAAATGAAGCCAGTCCCTGGATGAAATGCCAGCTGGAGCTCCTGCCAATGGTTCGGCTGGTGCCTGGATGCCATTGCTGCAGCCATACCCCCTGACACCAGGGGTGTGGTCACACCCTTTGATGTCATCCAGCTTGTGAAGGGCAGGGCAGGTCTTTCAGTCCCACACCCAAAAACATTCCCCACCTTTGGATTAAAGTAACCTGCAAACATAAACATACTATGACAACATAACAGTCACGTGCCTTCCATTCTGTCCCACTGCCTCTTATTCACTATTGTCACTGAAAACAAGCATTATGACTTCAAATTTTGCAGGTTTCTTATGTGTTATATTTTTATTCTCTCCTCCAAGGATCTTATTGTGGGGGTGATATATGGGGTTCTAATCTCCCCTGTGAGATACAACCCTGTGAGGTCATTTGAACTGAGAGATAGAAACTGGTCCAAGGTTACCCAGTGAGCTCCATGGCTGAGTGGGGATTTGAACCCAGCTTTCTAATATTCTAGTCCCTTACACCACATTGGATCTCTGACAAATTATTATTTTGCTAAAAGAATAACAATTTGAATCATCCTAAAAGATGAGCTTGTAGGCAAATGCAGTCAGCTTGCCACAGAGTTGGCTGGAAATAGAACCCGTATCTCTTCATGTAGGCTTTCCCTGCCACCATTCTCCTTTGAATAAAAACAGCTTAACCTTTAATATACTACAACTCTTCTCATCTGAAATCTGTAGTCCCTCATCTCCAACACAATTTACAATGTTTGCTTCTGAATGCAGGCAGGTCTTGCTATATCAGATAATATTTCCATTTAAGGAGAAAGCAATGTAGGTCAGTTTGAGGGCTTTTATAGGTGCATTAGTCATCATGTTTTCTTCCCCTGGAGGCAAGTAGTTTAACAATCCAAAACAAGAACAGAGCTGCCCAAATCAATTTCTTATACAGTGGTTTGGTTTGGACATAACAGTAAGCCATGGTTTAGCATTACAAGAATAAGCCTAGGCAAGGTTTGGGTTCACCCTCCTCTGGTGTGATTATGTGGAGCAGTTCGGAAGCTTTTGATTCCATTTTAGATCAACCTCAGCTTGCCATGTTGTCTGAACCTGAGAAACTGTGGTTAATCTTAACTATGGTTAGTGGAAACAAAATCAACTTCAAACTATACTTTATGAAGCTGGCTTGTTTTCACTCACCTTATTGAAGATTATCCCCAAGTTTCAGATTTGGACAACATGAAACAGTGGTTCATATAAAATGAAAGTGGAAGCTTTGGATTTCCTCCTAATGGCTGTGCTGGAGGACAAGGAGAGGGGAGTGTGTGAGCCCAAGGCTCATCTAGGTTTGTTCTCATATGTCTGAATGCAGCCAGTCTGTTGTTTGCAATGCTCTGTTCAAATTGTTCAACCCTGCACTGTTTGAAAAATGCCTGATCCATTTGTGTTAAACCAGGGGCAGGAGACCTCCAGATGTTTTGGACCAGCTCCCAGCATTCCTGACCATTGGCCACACTGTCATATGCTTTTGGAAATTGAAGTCCAAAATCTACCTTCTGCCCATTCTTGGATTAAACCAATGGCAAAATTCCTTTTGATACACCTGACTCAGCATTTCACAGTTCATGTGATATAATGCAATCTATAATCTTAGGAGAAACTCTGTATGTCAGTTGCTACTTACACCAGGGAGGAAATCTTTAGCAGATAATATGTATAAATTATTACCCTTTGGGATGAGAAATGGTATCTATCTGGGAATCATGGTTTGAGTAAAACAACAACAACAACTACAACATAGTTCCAATTATTTTTAGCAACTCTGGCTTCAAAAAACTTAACTTCTTGTTCTACAGAAAGGGAATAAATGCTATAACATTAAACTAAATTATATTCTGTATTTTATTTATTTGAAAATTGTAAGAACCTTGCATGTTTATTAGCAACAAATGATCTTCTTATGGGCATAACATGGTTTGGTAAATGTATATATCATAACCAATATAGGAAAACAGTCAAAATTCAGAACTGAGATGTTTAAAAGAGAACATGAAAGTCCCTTCTCTTGACTTGAATTATCTTGTTACGTCTTGCAAGAGAAGTAGAAGAACTGCTTAGAGATATTATTTAATATGGACAGCAGTATATAAATCTATTAAATGAATAATAAAATAAAATAAATAGAAAATACATGTTCCAGAGACAAGGATTAATTTATGAATGAAAAAGTGAACATTTCACACTGAGCTACAGGTAAGCAGGTAGGCCATCAATTTGAAATAGAGCTCAGTTCGTGGGCTGCTCCTTGGTCTGTTGAGTGAAGGGCTCCTGGAGAAGAACCAATGAAAGCTCACTCTTCTTTTTCTCGTTCTTTTTCTGGCTATGGTTCTTGAGCGGAATCACGCCAGAAGGGTGATTGTGTGTTTTAAGAGGCACATACAGGTGTTTTAATTGCTTTGGATAATATTTACCAAATTGTCAGCATAGACATAATGCTCCCCATCCCTTAGCTATCATTGGAAGAATTGGCCATGCCAGAATTGTGCACTCCCTTACCATTTCAGAGCCATTTCAACATTCTTAGGAAGGTAATGAGATTTCAGGCTAAGGGAGACAAGATTGACACAGGCTTTCAAACACCTGCTCTGATGTTCAGTTGGCAGGAATGTGTGACAGGGCCTTCTCCGTGTCCGTGTCTTCCTTATGGAATGCTTTGTCCTTGGAGGTTTGGGTCCTGGGTGCCTTGTTAATCATGCCAAAACCCCACCCTTCTGGGTTTGGAAGTCACAATATGCCTCAGTGACCACTTGGATAGTCAAAATGGTGGCTGGCGCACACTGCAACCTGCCACCATGGTGGGCTGCGCCAATGATGCGAACCGGCCCAATATCTCTCCTTTGTGAATTCTAGCCAGCACCTGTTACAGTGATCTGTCCAAGGTTCTGCATGGCTCGTGATGATCTTTGAATCGCCTGACATGACTCTGCTCTTCCAGCAAGTGCTGTTGCTTTGAGTCTGTCTCCTCTTGGAGCCTTGAGCCGAGTGAGGACAAGACCTGAGCTTTTCACGGGTGTACTGGAGGTCTCAGTAGTAGAGCAGTACTCCTGCCTCATCCCTCCTCAGCTGGCCTTCAGTAGGGATTAGGCTTGCTCACTTAGAGCTGTCTTTTGTTGCTATTATTGATTTGTTGTTTATTTTTTGCTTTATCTTTGTTGAGTGCTTTATTCTCAATATTTTTACATGTTTTCTTGATAGTTTGTGATGGAAGCAACTGTGTGCACCCCCCTCAAGCAAAAGGCAGGATATAGTTTTGTTTTTAAATAATAATAATAATAATAATAATAATAATAAATTTATTTCTTACCCACCTCTCTATTTGGATCAAGATGGGGAACAGCAGTAAATATAAAATATGATAAAGTACATAAAACTGATTAAAAACATGGTGCACATTATTAAAATAGCAATAAAACATCATAAAAATATCCTAAAAACATTCTAAAATTCCACTGGATATGCCTGCCAGAAGAGACTAGTCTTTATAGCTTTCTTACATTCTAAAAGACTGTTAAGTTGACGAGTCTCCTCCAGCAGGTCATTCCACAGTCTGGGAGCGGCAGAAGAAACAGTCCTCTGGGTAATGGTTGTCAGCCTAGTCTTGGCCAGAGGCCCTGAGCGTGCGGGGCAGATTGTATGGGAGAAGGCAATCCCGCAGGTAACCTGGACCAAAACAATGCAGGGCTTTAAAGGTAATGACCAACACTTTGTACTTCGCCCGGAAACTAACTGGCAGTCAGTGGAGTTATTTTAAAGCTGGCATAATATGGTCACTCCTAGGGGTACTGGTGACCAACCTGGCTGCCATATTTTGAACTAGTTGAAGTTTCCAGACTAGGCACAGAGGTAGCCCTATGTACAGCGCATTGCAAAAGTCAAGCCTCAAAGTTACCAGCGTGTGCCATACCATTTTTAGGTCTTCCAACTCTAGGAATGGGCGCAGCTGGCGTATCAGCCGAAGCTGATAGTAGGCACTCCTGGCCATCACATTATTCTGAGCTGTCATTTGGAGCGACGGATCCAGGACCACCCCCAAGCTGCGAACACAGTCTTTCAGGGGGAGTGTAACCCCATCCAGAACTGGTTGACACACCTCCAAACCCAGGTTGGGTCCTTTGACAGCAAGCACCTCTGTCTTGTCTGGATTCAACTTCACTTTGTTTTTCCTCATCCAGCTCATTACCACCTCCAAGCATTCATTCAGAGGAGACAGACTATCCTTAGCTGACGCTGTTATCGAAGGTGTCATCAGCATAAAATAAAAGCAAGAAGAAGAAGTAGAAAAGAAAAGAAAAGCAGGGGGAAAGAAGATAAATATCCGTTTAAGATTATAGATTATAATCTGAATTTGAGTTTAAAACTGGTACTCTCCTATGGTGCTAGTAAGAAATAGCAGGCAGGAAAGAGATGAATGGATTGTTAATATGTGAGTACATATGCTGAAGTCTATGTCTTGGGCACAGAGCCCTACACCAAGCAAACAGGCCAACCTGCTTAATGATACCACACCACTGAAAAGCAGTTTTGTGCCCTCCTTCGCACAGGCATCTGGTTGCCGTCATGTGGGCGAGCATCACGCATACAAAGACTGTGGACTACACATGTAAAGAAAATATTCTCCCTAAATCTCCTGAAAAGAGGATATTCAAGGGAGTTCTTTACAGTGCAATCCTATGGATGTCTGTTCAGAAGTAAGACCCGTTGAGTTCAATTAGACTTACTCCCACATAAATGATGACAGAATTTCAGCCTTATTTTTCAAAACTGGATCACAGGTACAATAATAAAAATAAGAAACATCTTTTGGGTGTTTGTTTTTTGTTATTTCAGACTATGGACTTCATTTATAACAAGACACATCTGTATGAATTTACAGGTGACTTGGAACTAATTCAGAAACCTTAAAAAATTGATCAGGCTTCATGGGTGGAAAAACAAGTTTATTTGGTTAGGTTCCTCTCTACTAAATGCAAGACCAGATGAACAAAATGGAACAGGAACATTCTGGCTTGTATCAAAACTCCACCCACGTATCCTCGGCATACTGTCTGACAGCTAGGAATGGACCTGAGCCCTGAAATGAGATCATGAGATGAATCCAACCTTTCACAAGACACATTCTGCTCTAGCTCCATTTCACCAGTTCAGGATCAGGTTTGGCATAGAAAATTCCACCGGCAAAGCTGAGGAGATGGGGGAAAGAACTCACTGGGTAACAATACTCCAGTAGGAATCTTTTAGAACAGGGGTGGGGTACGTTGTGCAGTTCAAGGGTCAGATTCCATTTTGGAGAAGCTCTTGGAGGCTGCATTTCAGTGCTGGGTGAAGCCACAGGCAGAAGTGAGCAGGGCTGAATAACACAGATTCCATTGTTACCAAGTTATAGTAGGAAGCAAGTCTACTCAGGAGATGTTGGTAGCTCCGTTTTCAGTAGAGCTGTGAATCTATTCTGGGTTTCAGTCAGAACCTGCCAGAACTCTAAAGGGCCTATCCAGTGTGCTGACTTGTATGTTTGGTTGTCACTGACGTTTTCTAAGGCAAAGTTAAGCAGTGGTTTTGATGCCCAAAATGTTTGGTTTGTGGGGACTGCTTTTAAATCTCAGTCTTGTTCTGATGGTAATGAGGAGGTGAAAGAGGTTTGCTTGCATAATATCATCATGTTAGATGTGGGCAGAGAAACACAAGGTGCTTGTTTCTTTCATGTGCTTGAACTAAGGATGAAGGGAAAGTTATTTTATGCAGCTATGACCACTCATGCATGTGGTTTTGTGGACTATAATGTCTTATAATGGCATTTTATATTTTAATATGTTGTGAGCTACCTTGGAAGGTTTAACCCTGAAAGGCAGCCTGTAAATAAATAAAAAAAAATAGAACATGAAATGTATAATTGTGTGTGGATGTATGCATGTGTTTGTGAGTGGGGAGATCTGAGTAGACCTAAGTGTAAAGTTAAAATTTAAGACAACATAACTGGCTGTACCAAATGTAGCCCTGTCTTAAGAATAGGGGGGACTTCAACTCCCATAAGCCCCAGCCAGCAGGGCCAATGGTCAGAGATTATGGGAGTTGTAGTCCAAAACATCTGGAAGGCACAAGGTTGCCTATGCCTGATCTTTGGTCCATAATCCATCCTCTCATGAAAGCACAGAAGCCTTCTTGGTTTTAAATTAGATATTTAGCTTGCCAGCTTCCAAAGAGGAGACTGAAGGGGAGAAGCCATAGTTCAGAGGAAGGTAACATGCTTTTCATTCAGAACATCTCAGGTGCAATGTTCAGTATTTCCAGTTCATAGATCTTTGATAGCAGGATTCCTGCCTTAGACCTTGGAGATCAGGATCAACAATACTGGGCTGCTTGGATAAACCAATGGCTTGACTCATTAGAAGGCAGCATTATAAGGTAGAAATTCATGAGAAACACACATAAAACAGCCAATCAAATGAAGAACAGAGATTGAGGGGGGGAACCTAATAAATATCTTACTAGTGTCTGGTCCAAAAATTTATTTATTTATTACATTTATAGCCCACCTTTTTTCCTCCAAGGAACCCAAGACGGCAAATATAATCCTCCTCCTCTCCATTTTATCCTCATAACAACACTCCTGGTAGTTGGTCTGAGAGTCTGTGACTGGCCCAAAGTCACCCAGTAAGCTTCCAGAACCCAGATCTCCCAACTCCCAGGCCAACACTCCAACCACTACACCACACTGGCTCTCCCAATGCTTTACAAAGATGCAAGGCTTGGGTTTTGACAAGTCACCTGAAACAGGGAATTGCAGAATTATGGGTCAGTCTCTGTATGTGCATTTGCTGTGCAGAGTTGATGAATGGATGGCACCATCAAGTTGACACTTGTGCACCACTTGCTTTAAACCAGAAGTATGTTACTGACTGTCAAAGGAGCAAAAAGCAGTCTCACCTATATATATATATATATATATATATATATATATATATATATATAACATTTGGTTTAAGCAGACTGGATATAAGAGCTGGAGAAAGCCTCCCAAAGCAAGCAGTACGGCTGGTGCAATTGAGCATACCTTTTATTGCTTGCAATTTCATTATTGTGTGTGTTCCTTCTCTAGTTGGTTGCCTTTTGTGATGATGATCTTTAATCAGCAGGCAGTTAACACCTTAGCAAAGGCCAGGGATGTGCAGTTTTATGAAGCTCTTAGAATGAGAACAGTTTAAAGGCGGAGAAGAGGCATTCCAGACCTAGGTATCTACATGTGAACATAATGCAGCATCAGTTTTAAGTGCCTGACTTCTATTTGAATATTGAATATTAAGACACATTTTCAAGCTTATTAAGAAAGCTGGAAGCTTTGAGATTTGGTGACTTTAAACAATAAAACCTGAGTACTCTTTCTGTCATCATTCTGGGGTGCTTCCAGATGGGCGGCTCCTAGAGTTACCCTATTATTGTTCTTTCTGAATAGGGTGACCAGATAAAATCCAGGTCAGGGCTCTTGTAACTTTAACAGTTGTAGAGAAAAGGGAATTTCAGACAGTGCCATTTGCATGCAATTAGTTCTTGGTGATATTCCCTCTTCATCACAACTGTTAAAGTTGTAGGGGCCTTACCTTCTTTTGTATATGGTCACTCTAGTATAGTGCCTGCAACTTTAACTGTTGTGATAAAGAGGGAATTTCACCAGGAACTAATTGCATACAAATGACACTGGCTGAAATGCCTTTTTCTCTACAACTGTTAAAGTTACATGAGCCCTGACCTGGATTTTATCTGGTCAGCCTAACTGTTACCTACAGAATTGTAATTAAATTTCCACAGGGAATAGTGCACTCTTTTTGTACATCCCACTATTTTCTGTCCACACTATTGAGTGTGACAGAACTATGTAGGTGGGGCAGGGGAGGATACAACTCACTGAGCAGCCATTTTCAGATAGCCCCCACACTGCATGATCCTTTTTTGTGAGCAGTTATTTAATTAGCATTGTAGCTCTTATTTGTTCAGGAGCGATTGCCCGATAATTTTGTTAAGAAGGTTTTAAAATAAAGGACATTTAGGAACAACTTTCTCTCTTCCATTCTGCATGCATTGCCTCTTTTCTTCCTGTCCTTGAGAACCCTTGCAAAGTAGGGAGAAGTAAGCATTGGCAGTCACAACATCCCTTCAGTCAGAAGTGAAGTTAAGTTCAGGGCAGGATCTACACTACTGCTTTAAAACAGTTTATAACAGTAGTGACAACTGTTGGGGCCCAGGACACATTCCATAGACAGTTTTCAAACTGTTTTGGAGTGTCGTATCCTGCTTGCTGTAGACCTGGCCCAGTAGGGTTTATTCCTGAGTCAGCATTTTGAGGATTTCGCAGGCTAGAAAGAGGGGTGGGTGTTGTCAGGCATCAGAGAGGGGAGTTAGAGTCCTTGCAAATCCGTGTGGGTGTAAGACCAGTGAGTGTCAAATGATCTTGCTTAATTCAGCTTGCTCCACTCCCTGTTGTTTCCAAGTCAGAAATAAACAAAGGCAGCACTGTTGAACTTGATAAGTTGTGTGTCAGTACAGCCTCCCCCCTGTCCAACTTTCTGGGGTGCAAATTGGCTTTAACAAGTGACTTCTTCCTCCCCACCTTCTCTGGAAGCAAGAAGTGGTTTCCTTTCCCTTTGATCCTTAAATGCTTTGGCGTTTCCTTTTCTTGGATTTCTTATAGTGTAGAAGGTCAATTAAAAATTGGTGTTTTAAAACTGGGGTGCTAAAATGGAACTTGCCAGGTAGGGTAGTCATGTGTCCTCTTCTCCAGAGGACAGTCATCTATTTTGAAGGCATCTTATATTTGGAAGGGCTGTCCAATTGCCATTCCAGTTGGCTTCTGAATGTGGAATGGTGTGGGCACCATCTTTATTATTATTATTATTATTATTATTATTATTATTATTATTTCTTACCCACCTCCTCTCAGGATCAGGGGAACAACATAAATACAAATGACATAAAATACATAAAACTAATTATAAACATATAAAATTAATACATTATTAAAATACCAATAAAACTCTTAAAATTCAACTGGGTAGGCCTGCTGAAGAGATCAGTCTTTATGGCTTTCTTAAAGTCAAAGAAACTATTAAGTTGACGAATCTCTTCCGGCAGGCCATTCCACAGTCTGGGAGCGGCAGAAGAGACGGTCCTCTGGGTAACAGTTGTCAGCCTGGTTTTGGCCGACTGTAGCAAATTCTTCCCAGAGGACCTGAGCGTGCGGGGCAGATTGTATGGGAGAAGGCGATCCCACAGGTAACCTGGACCCAAACTATGTAGGGCTTTAAAGGTAATAACCAACACTTTGTACTTCACCCGGAAACTAATTGGCAGCCAGTGGAGTGATTTTAAAGTTGGTATAATGTGGTCACCCCTAGGTGTACCGGTGACCAACCTGGCTGCCATATTTTGAACTAGTTGAAGTTTCCAGACTAGGCACAGAGGTAGCCCTATGTACAGCGCATTGCAGAAGTCGAGCCTCAACGTTACCAGCACGTGCACTACCATCTTTAGGTCTTCCTAAACTCTAGGAAGGGGTGCACATCTAGCCGTCACATCTATCTGAGCTGTCATTTGGAGCGATGGATCCAGGAGCACCCCCAAGCTGTAAACACAGCCTTTCAGGGGTAGTTTAACCCCATCCAGAACAGGTTGACACACCTCCAAACCCAGGTTGGAGCCTTTTGACAGTAAGCACCTCTGTCTTGTCTGGATTCAGCTTCAGTTTGTTTTTCTCATCCAGCCCATTACTGTCTCCAAGCATTCATTCAGAGGAGACTGATGCTGTTGTCCTTGTTTTAGGCAGCAAAACATCTTGGGCCACTCCTGCTTACAGACACCGAACTGAAATGCCTTGCAAGAGGCTGTGTTGGCTTTTTGTTGTGATTATTGACTTCTGGATTCTGAAATTAGTATGCTGGTATCAGCTATCCTGCCTTTGTCAGGGGAAGATTGGTGGGAACCCAGGACAGAGTCTTGACTGGGGATACACACATTATGGAACTCTGATGTGGAAGACTCATCTGGCAGCCTCTTTAATGATCTTTCGTCACCTCTTAAAGGTGCATCTATTTTGGCAGGCATTTGTTAATCTATCTGGTTAATGCTGTGGGCTTTTAATCTGCTGCTCTATCTGCTTTTAGATGTTTTTACTGTTTATTTTGTATTGTTTTCTTGTTTGTTCCAGTTTGTAAATGTTATATTGTTAGCTGACTTGGGCATCCTCTGGTGGAAACACAGGCTCTAACTGTACTTGAACAAATAAATTAGAACTATTTTCCCAACATAGTACACTGGGATGGGGAAAATGTGGCCTTCAAGATGTTGTTGATGGGTTCATTTGAAGTAGTCTGTGTTGCTGCAGATATTTAAATTTTAGATCCTCCCCCCTTTAAGTTGCTGTTTCTCTTACCCCTTCCCTTCTTGATATGCTTTGAATGGCAGGAATTCCAGTTATGGTAAATGTGAGAATCAGTGGATTTACAGTAGGGGTGTATGAGAAATTAGTTTCAGTTCGTTTTTGATCAGGATTTACCCAGTTTGCGAAATCTGGACCGAACACAGATTCAGATGCAATCTGTGGTTGAGTACATTTCTGAGCTTGCAATGTGATTTGCAAACCAGAAAATAAATGCATTAGCTGGCATGCATATGTTTGGAAAATGTATGTGAAAAAATGTGTACTTTCTAAAAATGCACACAAATATGTTTTAATCAATGGGAGAAGAATACATACATTTCAAAGATGTGCACAACTGATACATACATGTGGAAAAATATGTATGAAAATACACTTGGATGTTCAAGAGGAAAGAAAAACAATGAAGCTTGCAATCTGATTTGGAGTTGAGTTGGAACGAGCTTTGAGATGGAATTCTGAGAATTTCAACAAGCTCGGATTTTGCTGATTCACATGTCCCTAATTTACAGATATATGACCATCTTGTTTCTATGCTGAGAACATTAAGGGAAGAGATGCATGAATGTGCAATGGTGCTGTTGCGTGCATATTTGATTGTTGGCTGGATAGAGCTGATAGAGTTCTTGAATTGTTCCAGACTTCCTTTGCCATTGGTCCAGATTACAGAGAAGTCAGCAATGAATCACCACTAGCAGAGTGGTTTGTAGGTGAGCCCTTTATGGAGAATGATGTTCTCAGGGAAAGGATATGAAGAACAAAAGTAATCAATTAATTTAAGTGGAGAAGCCACTAAACCAATTTCAGAGAGAAATCCATTAGCCAGATCAAATGGATAAAAGGGGGCTAATTAATAAGAGAAGGATAATATAAATAAAGTCGTACTGACAGTTAGGTAAAGGCTTTAAAAGTGTGTGAGCTGCAGAAATCACTCGGTGGAAATGGAATACTGCACAGTCAAATGAAAGTATTCTGGTCACATCTAAATAGTTTCTCTGGAAGAGCTGCAGGAGTAAAAGAATTGCACTGGCCCACAGTCAACTGTGCCACACTGAAGTCAGCAAACCCTTTCTCTATGAGTACATAGCACTGAGGCTGCCTCTACAAGAGAGGTTTAATGCTCTTTGAAGTCTCATTAAAAAATTTACCTCCACACCAGCGGAGTGCAAATGGGGCATAGAGGCGCGTTATCTCTCCGATTATGCGCATTATCGAATGCGCGTTAAATCGCGAGTTTTATTTTGCTCCTTCTGTTAAAGCGCATTTTGACTGTGTGAATATTCACTTATGCGCATTAACTATTTGTAAACCGCATTTTGGACATCCTTTAATGCGCTTCGCTGCCTCTCTCCGCCTCTCGTGCAGAGGGATTAGGCGTAAATGCGCTTCTGCGATTATGCGCATAATCGCCTAACCAGCCGCAAAAGCGAATCCTTATAGAGGGGACCTAGTGTCCTCCTCTGGGTATGAAGAAGTAGTACAAAAAATAATACAAAGAGCCAGCCTGATATAGCACAGGGGTTCGGAACCACAGACCTGGGGGTCAAATCTGGACCATCTGGCATTTTCCAGATGGCCCTTACCCTGCCCTCAGTCATTTGGTGGCTTCCCAGTTTTTTCATGTCATTCCCCACCCTCAATAAAAGGTTGAAAATGCCTCTCTCAAGGCTTAGTTACTGGTAGGAAGACGTTTAGGGCACAAGCCTATGGCATATTTAGACAGAAAAGAGTTCTATAACTCCCAGCATTCTCCAGACAACCATTTTTGGCCCACTCTTTTGCCTTTGGCCCTGCCCACCAATGGAATATGGTCCCCTGAGAACTTCCCCAAAATTGAATTTTGCCCATGAGCTGAAAGAGGTTCCCGACCCCTTTTGTAGGAGACAAGACTTCGGGTGCAATCCTGTTCATGTTTAGACAGAAAAGAGTCCTCCAGCTCCTAGAATTCCCTGCCAGCAAAGAGTTCCAGCATTTTTTTCTGTCAAAACATGCATAGGATTGTACCCATATACAGCACTGGAGAGAGTTGGAGAGAAGTCCCCTTCTGAGTCATGAAGCAGGGATACAAAATGGTCAACAATAAGGTATTGGTGGTGCAAAGTTTTCCTTATCATTAAATTTCTTTTGGGATGATTTTGTGGATGCCTTTCTCAGAGTCCATATTTCCTGTCAAGAAGGAACTATCCCACTAGGTGAAATTGCACTTGTACATAGGATAGGCTGACCAGATAAAATCCAGGTCAGGGCTCCTGTAACTTTAACAGTTGTAGAGCAAAGGGAATTTCAGCCAGTGTCATTTGTATGCAATTAGTTCCTGGTGAAATTCCCTCTTCATCACAACAGTTCAAGTTGCAGGCGCTATACTAGAGTGACTATATACAAAAGAAGGCAGGGCCCCTGCAACTTTAACAGTTGTGATGAAGAGGGAATTTCACCAGGAACTAATTGCATACAAATAACACTGGCTGAAATTCCCTTTGCTCTACAACTGTTAAAGTTACAGGAGCCCTGACCTGGATTTTATCTGGTCACCCTAACATAGGATGACCACTTCCACATCTTCAAAAAATAAGAAAAGCATCCCCCCAGGACACACTTTGCATAAAATTTGCATCTCCTCATTTATGTGCACATTTTAGAAGTCATTATTATAATTTACATAATAACAATAATATATTTATGTCTTACCCGCTTCTCCCTCCGGATCGAGGTGGGGAACAACATCAATACAGACAATATAAAATACGTAAAACTGATTAAAAACGTATAAAATTAATACATTATTAAAATCAACCAAGTCTTAAAATTTGACTGAGTAGGTCTGCCGGAAGAAATCAGTCTTTATAGCTCTCTTGAATTCTAGAAGATTGGTAAGCTGGCGGATCTCTCCCGGCAGGTTGTTCCACAGTCTGGGAGCAGCAGAAGAGACGGTCCTCTGGGTAACAGTTGTCAGCCTAGTCTTGGCCAACTGTAGTAGATTCTTCCCAGAGGACCTGAGCGTGCGGGGCGGATTGTATGGGAGAAGGCGATCCTGCAGGTAACCTGGACCCAAACTATGTAGGGCTTTAAAGGTAATAACCAACACTTTGTACTTCACCCGGAAACTAATTGGCAGCCAGTGGAGTGATTTTAAAGCTGGTGTGATATGGTCACCCCTAGGTGTACCGGTGACCAACCTGGCTGCCATATTTTGAACTAGTTGAAGTTTCCAGACTAGGCACAGAGGTAGCCCTATGTACAGCACATTGCAGAAGTCGAGCCTCGAAGTTACCAGCGCGTGCACTACCGACTAGGTGCACTATGGTGATCTGTTAGCTGTCCGGGTGCTAACTGCAGGTGGGCACCTGCAAGCACCCATGGCCTGCTCTTCTTTCTTATGGTTCTGCATTTTTAAATCGGACTCAGAGTCGACAGCCCTTCAAATGGAGGGAACACCTTCAAATAAAGAATTATCCTCTGACAGCCCTTCAAATAGAGGACTGTCCGTTGTAAAGATGGCCACACTGTTTGTATAGAATCTCAAAATGCACATAGCCCTGGTAAAAATACACACAATGCCTGCATCCAGTGGTAGAGCACAGGTTTTGCAAGCAGAACCTCCAAGGTTTAATCTCTAGGGTCCCATCCACAAGGATTTGCTTTTGCACCTGGTTAGGAGATTATGCGCACTATCCCTGAAGCGCCTTTACGCCTAATACCTCTGCACGAGAGGCGGCGACAAAAGGCGCTCCCCTCCCCTCCCCTCCCCGCCGCCGCTCCTCGCGAGTCGCGGTGGGCTCGAGCTGCCGAACTGTCCCTTCTGCTCGCCGCGCCCTCCTTGGCGGGGACTTTTCGGGTGGGGAGAAGCAGTGATGGGGAAACGCCGGGGGGGCCACAGGGGGAAGGCGGTGTCCCGGCACGCTTGGCCTTCCTCCTCCTCCTCCTCCTCCTCCTCCCGCGGCGTCCCAGCGCTCCGTGCCTCTGACTGCGGGAAATCGGCTGAGGAGACGGTGGCACCGCAGAGTGCCTTTCCGGTGATGGGAGGGGGCTGCCGGCCCCGGCCTTCGCCTGGAAGCGCCGCGCGTGCCCCGTCCATGATACTAGCAATCAGACCCACCCCCACCCCAAAAAGCGAGCAGGGAGGGAGGAAGCAAAGCCAGGAGCTGGGGGTGGGTCTGATTGCTAGTTTCCGAAGCTGCTTCTTGGCAGTCAAGGGGAACGGAGGGGAGAGAGAACGGGAGAAAGCAGACAGAGCAGTTGGCAGAGGCACCCGGCTTTGCCTGAAATTGTAAACTGACGCGACCAAAGGCCGAGAAGGGGGTGAGATCTGACAATAGAGGGAGGAGGAGGAGCTGCTTCCGCGGGCACCAGCCCTTTCCTTCCGCTCGCCGGAGCAGCAGCCCCCTCCCATCAAAATGCGCTTTAATGGACAGAGCAAAAAAAATTCGCTATTTAACGCGCATTCGATAACGTGCACAATCGGAGCGATAACGCGCCTCTACGCCCCATTTGCGCTCCGCTGGTGTAGAGGTAAATTTTTTAATGAGACTTCAAAGAGCATTAAACCTCTCTTGTAGAGGCATCCTAACATCTCAAGTTGGAGCTAGAAAAAAAGACTCGCGTTTGAAGCGCTGAAAAGAAGCTGCCACTTGCCACACAGCCCAGGCAATACTGAACCAGGGGCAGGATCTACACTGCTGTTTTAAAGCGCTTTAAAGCACTTTATTACAGTAGTGACAACTGTTGGGGCCCAGGACACACTCCAAAACAGTTGTCACTACTGTTATAACGCGCTTTAAAGCGCTTTAAAACAGCAGTGTAGGTGGACCAAAAGTCAACTTCCTGTGTTCTCAAAGGCTGCCTCTACAAGAGGCATTTAAAGCTCTTTCAAGGCGCATTAAAAAATTTACCTCTACAAGAACGGAGCGCAAATCGGGCGTAGAGGCGCGCTATCCCTCCAATTATGCGCATTATCAAATGCGCGTTAAACAGCGAGTTTTATTTTGCCCCGGCCGTTAAAGTGCATTTTGACTATGTGAACAAGCGCTTATGCGCATTAACTACTTGTAAAGCGTATTTTGGTCATCCGTTAATGCGCTTCGCCGCCTCTCGCCGCCTCTCGTGCAGAGGTATTAGGCGTAAATGCGCTTCTGCGATTATGCGCATAATCGCCTAACCAGGCGCAAAAGCGAATCCTTGTAGAGGGGACCAAAGTTGGCAGTGAGAGTGAATTTGGTATTCTTCCGGTCTTCCTGTAGACTTTGAATTCAATTGTTCAACACCAGTGCCTAAAATTAGAGTGTAAACCCTGAATTCCTCTTACAGATTACCGTGGGTGTGGGTGCGTGTGGGTGTTTTAAAGCCAGCATTTTTTTCGGGCTCTTTTCTCGTTGGGCCTTCCAGACTACACCCCCTTCTCCCCCCAAGAACAGCCTAAGTATACTTTGAATTATATAATTGTGCCGCTTTGAGTCATGTGACCGGCTGAGTAATTCCCTGCAGAAGGAGACGAACTGCATATTAAAAAGCAGAACAAATTGTGTTTAAAACAACAACCTCCCCCCGCCCCGCAAAAATGTAGCATGCTGTTTCCATGCAAATGCCTCTGAAGGAGCCGGGTGCTGCTGCAGCCGCCGCCGCCGCCGCATGGCGATTTGATTTATAGTAGAAAGCCTTGGAATTGGACGAGGGGAAGGCTGAGCGGGTAAGGGGAATAGGCTGGACTCGTGGTTTCCCTTCCCTTCCCTAGCATGCTCTGCTTCTGAAACTGGTTGCATCTTATCTCGTGCGAAATGAATTGCTCCTCAGAGACCTCGGCCAGGAGCTAGGAATCGTTTCCTGGTGGAGGTAAGCGCAATATTCTCATTCCTTGCATCTTCTGCACTTTCAAGGCATTATTACTTTTTCGGAGACTGTGCGGGGAGAAAGAGAAAGAAAGGGGGGCAGCAGCTGGTACGTCAGAAACCCGCCAGTGTTCTTCCTGTGAAGGACCGTATTTATTGATAGGCAACATGGAAGACAGAGCAGCAGAAGTTGAACACCAAACATCATCGCCACCTTTTATATTGTGCCTCCCTGCTGCTAATTGGATTTATTGCTTAGCTCCGGCTTTCTCTGTGTCCCTTTGCTCTGAGTGAATTGGTAAAGTATTATAACTTGGGATCTCCCCCACCAGCTGAATCCCAAAAAAAGAAGAAGAAGGGGCTGTCTGGCATTGCGAGTGTGTTATGGTTGGGGGGGGGGGGAAGAGAGAGGGTGTATTTTCAGAGCACGACACTTCAGGGACTGTTGCTCAGTTTTGAAAGGCGCAGCTGTTGCACAGAGAGAGAGAGAGAGAGAGAGAGAGAGAGAGAGAAGCTTTGTGGTCTCTCAAATCAGGTAGGCAAGGCAAGGTCAGAAAACATATTTCTCTTGCTGTGTAGGCGTTCCCCCCTTCTGCCCTCGAAGCACTCGGGGGCCTATCCATTTTGCTTGAGTTTGCAAAATCAATTTGTCTGATTGTGCGGGTCAGTTGACGATAGCAGTTGCCTGCCCCAAACCCAATGCGTATGAATGACCGGTGATCTCCGGTCACTGTTCTGGCAAACAGTGATACTGCCAGAGAGATTCTCTTGCGATTCTGACTGCAATTGAGGCATGCAGTCATTGATGGAGTTGACCCTGTGGAGAACTTCTGAGAGTTATTTAGAAGACACATTGTAAAAAGAAATATCTAGAGGGTAAAGTCATGTGTAACCTCTGTTGCATTCCAGGGTGGCTGAAATAGAAAAGGGAAATATTTTGACGTTCTGTTGCTGCTGATGCTGGTACATGAGTGAGAGCTTTGCTGCAACACGATTGACTTAATAACATGATTATTAAGAGTGCGGCAAGGGCAGACTGGTGAGTGGAACTTATACTGAGGAGACTCGGAAGTCATATCCCCCTTCAGCCATACGTCTCACTGGGTGACCTTGAGTGAGACTTTCTTTCTTGGCATAACCCACCTCACAAGGTTGTGAAGATAAAATGGAGGGGGCAACCACATATTGTAGTATGCTGGATAAGCCCCTCAAAAAGCAAGGGACCAGATACAAAAGAGGGCAGGACTCCTGCAGCATTAACTGTTGTGATGAAGAGGGAATTTCATCAAGTGCTGCATGCATACAAATGACACCTGCTGAAATTCCCTTTTCTGTACAACTGTTAAAAGATACAGGAGCCCTGTCCTCCATTCCATATGGTCACCCGACCCAAAATAAATGAATAGGTTTCTGTTTAGGAAGGAGTTGGCTTCCGAGTTTTTTATACTTTTCAGTCAGGATGAGGACAATGCAAAATCAACAACAGCGGCAGCTCATGAAGTGGTTTGCTGATAATCTGCATGCCACTTTCTGCCACTGACTGGGGAAAGGGAATTCAGTGCCCACCACCAGGCAGCAACGAAGATATAGGGATTCCTACCTCAACCCCGAGTAGGTGCACGATGGCTGCTGAGGACATTACTGCACATGGCATGAGTGATGATGCCAGTTGCCTACATGGGATGCCTCTGTGTACACACTGCTGACAAAGCACACCCACCTGCCTCCATAACATGCCTCTGCCGCCACCGAGACTGCAGTGTTTTTATGTTGCTTGAATGAATTCAATCAATTGCATGATTTTTATTTATTTTGAAGTATTTTATCACGCTCCTCGGCCAAAAAGATTCCCGGAGTGACTTACTTATCATCCGTCCTTGTCCACAGGCTTACAATCTAAAAAAGATACGGCACACAAAGAAACAGGCATGAGGATGGAAGAGAAAACTCATGTCTTTCAGCAGGGCTAGCGGAATGTCCCCACTTCCCCCTCTAGGAATGAATTTAGTCTGATGTTTGGCCTTCTTCAAAGTAGGCGTTCTCGCGGGCCAAACTGAGAAACTGAGGCATAGAAGGGTTTGATTCGATATACTAATTGCAGGGGGAAGGTAGGAAGGCCCTTTAATACAATCCTGAAGTCCCGCCCCCTGACTCCGCCCAAGTTTAGTCGAGAGACACACCCATATGTCTCCTCCACAGGCCCCCTCCTGAGCCTTTTAAAGTAGAGCTGCGCCAAATCGTTTGGTCTGTTTATTTTCAATTATTTGTCGGGGGTCAGGAAGAAGAGAAATTGCACCTGAAAATTGTGAAAAGGGGTGAAAATATCGGAGACATTTCTCAGGGTGCAGGGTTTCAGTGCTTACCTTCCAGTAAGGAGGTGGCTGGGGAGGTGACAGTGGAGATGTCTGCATTCTTTATTTTACCGGTTTTAACAGTGGAGGCTGGTGGCTCCGATGTCAGTGGAGCAGTGAATCCGGTCTGGGTTTCAGTCAGAACCAGTCAGAATTCTAAAGAAGCTATTCAAGGTGTTCTGTTCTTGGGGCTTCTCTGGCTGCTTGAGCTTTCTGAAAATGACTTCAAAACAACAAAACCAAAGCAAAAAATAAATGCCTCACTCAGCTTTCAGGTCTTCAGTAAACAGCAGAACTGGAAAGCCCCAAGGGAGCATGTCCTGTTAAGACCTCTAAGGTGCTTTTCAGAAAGTGGGTGCCAGGACAGAACATGGTAAAATAAAGAGCACACACAAGCCCCTCAGTCACCTTCTTACAGTAAAGTAAGCATGGAAGCCCTGCATCCTGAGAAATCTCTCTGATGTTTTCAGCATCCCCACGGAAGAGGCAAAAGACGACTGCCTCTTGCGCAGAGAAAGGAAGAGGTTGCAAAAAGGCAGATGGGGTTTCGGCACAGCACCGTCCTAAAGCCAGTAGCCAAGAAGCTGCCACCATTCTGTAGTCTGAGCACTAGTTTTGTTTTATCAGCTCCCTATCACTGCTGCCTGTGGTGGTGGAGAATTCCCCACCCCCCCAGCAATGCAGACATATATCGGAAACATAGGATGAGTGGATGGTGGCAGCTAATTGCTCATACTTGAGCTGCATGTAAATTGCCATAATTTAGGGATCACTTTCACAAAAGTTAAGGTTGGTGGTATTGGCGGTTCTCAAATTGTTAATAGGAAATCTGACAGAGCCAGCTGTTTAAATAAATCATGGTGTGTGTGTGTGGAGAGAGAGAGAGAGAGAGAAAGAGAGAGATTTTAAAATCATGAAAAAATATCATGGATTTGGGCTTCTGTTTGCCTGCTTTCTTGTTTCCAGTTCTTCAGTCCTTTATTGCCATTACATATCCACCTGAGGGCTTTCAACAAGATTTCCTTAAAGCTGAAGTTCTCTTAAAAAGATTGCTTTTTTCTTTAATCTAGCACTTGGTTATGTATCTTGTATAGAGCAGAACCAACAGTAATCTGCCAGATTCATTGAGAGACACGCTTCTATGCCTGTAACAGGGTAGTCTGGTTTTCCTACAGTTTACTCTTGCAGAGTTACTGCAATAAAGGGTTTTGCTACAGCAAGGATCACTCTACTGGTGTGAAACTAGGTGTTGCATGGGAAGGATGGAGGATGAGTCTCTACTCCCCATGACTGTCTATTCTGGCTATAGGAAGAGACAGTAAGCCTTGTGCTGTGTACCAATCCCAGTTATTGGATTGACTTGTTCATTTGCCTAATTCTATCATATATGACATTGGTAAGCAACTGCGAATAGTCCAGGGGTGAATTTCCACCTCTCAGCAGGCTTGGCAGCACAGCAGTTACCAGTTTGCCACATTTTGGCAGTGTGACGCAAAAGAAGCTGAAAAGGTTAAGAGACAGTGTGGTGTAGTGGTTAGAATGTTGGACTTGGACTCAGGACATTTGGGTTCTAGTCCCCACTTGGCCATGGCACTCACTGGGTGATTTGGGGCAAGTCACTGACTCTCAATCTAACCTACCTCACAGCATTGTTGTGAGAATACGCTGCCTTTGGTTCCTTGCAAGAAAGGTGGGATATAAATGTAATAATAAATAAATAAATAAACATTTAGCATGTTTGACAGGTAAATTGGGCCCTTTTCAGCCACTGTGACACTGCCAAATTTCAGCAGCAAACTGTCAATTGCTTTACTGCCACCAAATTTCGGCAGTGTGATAGGGGCTGCACTAAATGCTGGAGGACCACATGCAGTCTACTCTAATATATGATCTGTGACAAATAACCCAGTCTTCAAAATGTTTTTGAAGTGGAAGTGCCTTGTTTGTGCCAGTTTAGGTTTGGCAGTTGCTATTAGATACCACTTTACTGTGATACTTTTCTTCTTTCCCTTTCTCACCTGAGCTTTAGGTTCTGTGCAGCTAACAATAATTCAAAATTAAGAATATAAAATATTCTAAAAGTACATGTATAGGACACATACAACTAAAAATACCCAATGGACACATTTGAGGTATCCGTAGTTATCTGTGCCATGGGCATATTGAGGCAGCCTGTCTTCTTTGGTCCTTTTCTTGGTTGAGGCACACTTGTAGTCTCAACTGTGTGGGTTAAACTAGGCATGGGACATTTTATTTATTTATTTACAATATTTATATATCGCTCCCCATCCAAGGATTTCGCAGTGAACAAATAGAATAAAAACAGAATAAGGGTGCCTCTACAAGAGGCATTTAAAGCTCTTTCAAGGCGCATTAAAAAAATTACCTCTACAAGAACGGAGCGCAAATCAGGCGTAGAGGCGCGTTATCTCCCCGATTATGCGCATTATCGAATGCACGTTAAATCGCGAGTTTTATTTTGCTCCGTCCGTTAAAGCGCATTTCGACTGTGTGAATAAGCGCTTATGCGCATTAACTACTTGTAAAGTGTATTTTGGACATCTGTTACTATGCTTCTCCGCCTCTCGTGCAGAGGGATTAGGCGTAAATGCGCTTCTGCGATTATGCGCATAATCGCCTAACCAGGCGCAAAAGCGAATCCTTGTAGAGGGGACCTCTAACACATTAAAATTACATTTTTAAAATAAACAAAGTGCAAATAAAATGGTCTCTAGGGTTCTATAATTATACTTGATTGTCAAGTGTCTGATTGATTGATTTTTAATGTCTTGAATATGAATATATTGTTCATGTTGAACACACTTGGTTTGTACTGGTTTTCATCACATCAAAGCCTAATAAATATTGGGGGGAACTGTCTTGCACCACTTCTGGAAGGTAGCCGTGATTGGCTAACTTTTTGAGAGAAGGATATTTCTGAGGTAGGCAGTTGCTATTAAAAGTCTTGTTTTATCACTGAGGGCAAGATTGGACATAAGGCAAGAGGATACTATGATGGCTTCTCCTCCTCCCCAGTTAAGGAACTGCATTCCACCTGCATGGCAGGGAAAGGGGATGCAGCCCCCCACCACAGCCATTATCTCCAGAATCCCAGCTTTCCTTTAAAAAAACCCCACAAGTCTGTAATTCTTGTAGAACCCATGATATGAGGCAAAATGTGCAGCCACTAATCTGCTCATTTGTTTTGTGAGAAACTAGCCTGCTCTCACCTTTCATTGATACTGTTCGGACGACATGCTAAGCCACGGTGGTTGAGATGTGGTGGTGGGGACCCAGAAAAACTAGTAGGAAAACCATCTCTTCCCCAATTTTCCAAAAATTCCTAGAAAATACCTTTTTTTTCTTGGTTTCTCCCAGTTGTTTTCTGTCCCCCCTGTCCTCCCATAGCCCTCACATCTCTATTCCAATTTGTATTTTACCACGAGTAGTGTTTCTTTGTGGCACAGTTGCATATTCCTCTTACAGCATGTGTATGCTCTATTAAGAAGAAGAAAAACATAAGCAGGGTGAATGATATGGTTCTGTCCCACACCTTCAGCTCTGGCTGGGCAATATTACTATGGAAAAGAAACATCACCCAACCTACCCGTCTAGTTCCTTCATGCATATGTGATCAGAGTGGCACGGAGACTGCCTGTTTGGAAGTGGGTTTGGATGTGTGAATTGGTTGTTGAAATAGATCTAGCAACACTGTATAGGGTGTGTGAGAGAGTTACTTTGTTCAAGTCAGCCCCTGGCCTGGAGTTTCATTACCTCTGAAGTTCTGTATGCTTTCAAGTTGTGTCTGCATGTTCAGTTTTGAAAAAGTGCAGGCCAGCATCAGGTTTTCCCATCAAAACACAACTTCATTTCAACATGAAAGTAGGTGAATATGGACTGCTTCAAAACATTCAAAACTGAAGCTTTGCAGACACTGTGGAATTCTTTCCCTTTGTTATATAAACCTACATGGGACAGAACTGTAGAAGATGTTTGCATAAAACTGTATGAAGCAGAACTACTGGGCTTTCCTCAGATCTTTATGATGCTGTGTTCTCTCAAAGGATGTGCTGCGCCATCAAAGGTACCTTTTGAATTTGGCACATCAGTGTGTTAGCTTGTATTTGTCACAACAGTGAAGACTAGAGTTCCAAAGAAAATTGTTCCAGAGAATAATTTATACGTACTCCTGAGATGCCAAAGTAATGAATGTTAATGGCCTATTTGCTTCTGACTGGTATCTAGACAACCAGCATTTGAGAATCAAATCATTACACAACTGAATTCAAAACCATTCTTACCATCACTCTAACAGAATTCAGATGGCAGTAATTAATGTGAGTAATTAATGTCATGTTATTCCATCTTTTCTCCATTGAGTGAAGTGAAGTGATGAAATAAAACTTTACAAACCTGTAGGACTGAGTCTCGGATAACAGAAAATACTTGTAACTTAATGAAATTGAAACAGTTGGAATTAAATCTTGCTTTTTGTAAATGATAGGTTATAGCCGTTTGATTTTCTTCTACGGATTGAAATGCCCAGTTTTCTGACAAGCGCAGCCACATTTTTAAGTGGCATTTTAAATTACCAAAGTCTTTAATTATGCCAAATCTCAATTTCTCAAATTAATATTGGCATATTAATATTAGGACTATCTATGCCCACTCATATTTAAATGGCATTGAGTTCAATGGGGCTTGCCCCCTAGTAGGTGGGTATAGAGTTACAACCTCCCAGTCAGGAGAGTAAAAGAACCAGTTGTGCCAATGCAAATTGAACATACGCGTATAATTTAAGGAAATTCATTCTATCACAGTGCGCGTCATACCATACAGGCAGTCGGTGTCCACTATATGACATCTGACACAACATTGTATAATTTTGCCCAGCCTTCTTCCAAAGAAGATTTCGAGGCCAATACAGACGGCCATTTTAAGATATGGACAACACTTTGCCTTTTTGCCCTCTAGGCATATGATGAAGTGATAATGCCGGCTTGAGGTTTTTGAGAAACCCTCAATGGGACCCTTCCCTCAGTGGGTCTCCCTTCTCATCACTATTGCCACCAGCTGCTATTGCTGCTGCTCCTCTTCCTCATCATTGCTACCACTTGCTTGCTTGCCAGGCAGGGAGCAAGTAAGCAGTGGCATGTACTGCCTCTCCCTCTCATCACCACCATTGCCTGGGCCAGAGCAAGAGGGAGGTAAAGAGGAGGAGCAACTCCAGGGGCTTTTGTCAGTGGGCCCCTTCTTGGGTGTGAGGCTCTCGGCAGGTGCCTGGCCATGAAGTGATATGATAGCTTCAGCACGCTACCAGATCTTGCTCTTTCACTGCCATCAATATTGCACTATGTCATATTATCCAACTCCTTTCCAAAAGCTTTGCAGTGCAGCATAAGACAGGATCTGGAGTGTAGTGAAGTAAACACAAATAATCAAAGCTCTCTGGGCAGTTTACTAAAATTAAAACCATAAAAACCATCCAAAATATAAAACAACGACAGTATAAAAACATAATTTAAAATACATTATAAAAACACAACCAGGATAAAAAACAAGCAGCCATGCAGAAATTGATAGGGATTTAAAATACAAATTTAAACAGCAAACTGAAGAACTGTTAAAACACTGTGAAAATAAAAAAAACGTCTTCACCTGGCATCTAAAGGAGTATAATGTAGATGCCAGGCAAACCTTTCTGGGGAGTTCATTCCACAGCCGGGGTGCCACACCAGAGAAGGCCCTCCTCCTAGTAGCTACCTGTCTCACTTCCTTTGGCAGAGGCTCATGGAGAAGGAACCCTGAGGATGATCTTAGGGTCTGGACAGGTACATATAGGAATTCAGTTTGACTTACTGAGATATAAAGAAAAGCAGAGGCAGTTGCTCAGTGAGAAATCAGTCTGCTGATGTCTTCCAGTATTCTGGCAAATGTCTGCAAAGGCACTGAGATGCCAGACAAGTGCTTGCAACTTTTTACAAAATGAAATAACTGTAAACATTTTAGTCTGCAATCTTATGCACACTTACTTGGAAGTAAGCCCTCTTGAACCTATTTCTGAGAAAACAGGCATAGAACCAGACTAGAAATCTAAAGGCAGAATCCAACAGGGCGCTTCCGCCCCCACCAATTCTCGTTTAACCTGCCGATTGCGTTGCGCAAGCAGCCCCCACCATAAGAGAGCTCCTCTGACCTGCCTCCTTCCAGAAATGAGCATCTCCGCTTGTTTTGGGGCTTTGCCTAGGAAGCACTAAGGCAGGATCTACACAACTGCTTTAAAATGGTTTATAACAGTTGTGACAATTGTTGGGGCCCAGGACACGCTCCATATACAGTTTTCTCAATGTTTTCAAAGTGTCATATCCTGCTTGGTGTAGATCTGGCCTAAATCTCCCTTGCATACGTGGTGAGTCTCACTTGTGCAACGCAGTCAGCAGGACCCACTGCTTGCACAATGGAATTAGTGCGGCGTAAAATAATCAGTGGGGGGGCATAAGTGCTTGTTGGATACTGCCCTGACTTTTTTGGGGGGGGGCTTTCATATTTTTAAAAAGCATGGTTTCTTATTATATCCTGTCTTTCCTCTAAGGAGCACAAGTGTGCATTGTGTCCCTTCCTCCCACCACCACCATTTTATCGTCACAACAACCCTGTGATGAAGGTTAGGCTAAAGCAGTTTTCCCCAACTTTGTGCCATCCAGTTGTGTTGGGCTACAGTTCCTAGCTGGAGGGTTCTGAGAGTTGTAATCCAGCACATCTGGAAGGCATCAAACTGGGGAAGGCTGAGCTAAGTGATAGTGATTGGGCCAAGGTCACCCAGTGAAATGAGTGGAGCAAACGTGAGGTCTCCCCAATCCTAGGCCCAAACAGTTAGCTACTATAGCATACTGGTTCTTACTGATTTTGTCCTGATGTGTTTATTTCTCAAATGTGTTATCATTCTCAGAGTGCTTAATAGTATAATACAACCATAATATAGAACTCATTTAGGATGGGGCTTCTATGGTAACTACCGTAGCTACCATCACTCCCCACCCTGCACCCCCACCCCACCCCACCCATTTTAGTTGCCGGCCTGCTAAAGGTTCTAATATTCAGAAAATATAAATAACTGTGAAAATCGTAACCTTTAAAGTTTCTCTAATGAGACATGTAGATATAGGGAGAATTAAGAGTTAAAAGTGGGACCTGCAACAAAATGTTGCACTGTGGAGTGTCCCTGCTCAGGGTTTCTGTCATCCAGGCATATCCTTCTCTAGGATACTCCATTCCAGCCCCATCCTTCACTTTCTTCCTCCCCACATACAATAGACACTTGGCATCATCAGTTCTTTGTTTGGCTATTGCGGTGGGAGTTCACTAGATGGCCACTTGTGAAATGGCAAAAAAATAGGACATTTCATCACCACCGCCCCAAAAAGAGAGGACAAAGGAGGACACTGATTTGCAAAAAAAAAATGCATATGCTGATTTATATGTATAGATGGAAATTTAGAAATAATTATTGTACTTTATTTCTATTTACATTACATTGCAATATTGCGTGGAAGACTGAGCAGGGCCTTGTACAGTCTGCTTTCGATGGATCTTTATCTTCAAACCAGTATTGGCTCTTCAAATAGTGGACACCTTCAAATAAAAGACTCCTGTGACATCCATTCAGATAGAGAACTGTCCTTTGTAAGGGAGGACACTTGGCCACCCTAGTTTACCCTGGGAAAAAGTACTTCTGCAAACCTTGGAATTCCCTCAAGCTTGCTGATACCTCCCTCTTGTGCAAGGATCAGGGCTGGCCCAACACATTTTGATGCCTGCGGCAAAGAACTAGATGGCACCGTCTCCAATTTCATGTACAAAAGCTGGCTGTTGATGGTTTCTGCATCCTCCATTGAACCTGAATGCAGCTGGCTAGCTTAGGGAGCATAGGCCAGGCTGTGAGGCACACAGCTCTCTCCCCCAACACCATCCTGCCACCTCGCAGCATCTGCTGCCTGAGACGACTTCTTCACCCTGCCCAATGGTAGGACTGGCCCTAGCATGGATGGTGCCATTGTGACTACGTAAGGATCAGCACTCAGAGAATGAGTTAGCACTTAGTATATGGGATTTGAATATATAAGGACCAATCCACCAAATGTTACCACTGCTGCTTAGCCTCGATACATTTCAGAGAGCTCATTGTGAGCTCATTAGGATACATACGGGTTATGTGCGACAGCAACACTTTGTATATTGTGTCTCTCTTAATTTTTTTATTTGTTTTGAACAATGTTAGTTTGGAAGAAGGAGGAGAGAGAGAGAGTAAGCAGAGCTGAAAGAGGGAATTAATCACAGTCCGTTGACATCCATTAAAAAGCAAGTTCTTTTGAAATGTCTATTCAATTACATGTTCTAAAAAGGGTAACTTTCAGTCTGACAAAACCCCAGAGGTTAGATGTGATGAGGCATGCAGGGAAGGGAAGGGGAATGAGTAAACTTGATCTAACTTAATCTACTGCCTTGTACAACACAATATTATTAGTTAACATATGATGATACATTTCTTTGCCTTTTTTTTTTAAGCCTTATTTATAGTGCTCCACTTTTACATCTGTATCCAAGAAGAACTTGCCTTTTGTTTCTAGCTGTTATGCATTGTGTGGGTGGTCCTGCTTACTTAAAATACACAGGCAGAGTCTCTACTCTCTGTGCTGACAGCAACTGTATACTTTGCAATTGCCAAATCACTTGAGAGATGCAGGCAACTAATTACAGCTGATGTGGTAGGATGGAGAAGTGGCTTCTCTGAATTGGTATGTACTGTCTATACTGAGTTTTGCCCTGATGTATCTTCAGAAAATCAATGCCTGATTCCCCACCCCCACCCCCAGTAGAATGCAATAGACCTTTGGTTTGAGTAGGGCAGATCCAGGTTCAAATTACTGCTCTGCTACACAAGATCATAGGATGCTTTTGGGATGTCACTCTGCCTAAATGATAGTGGTGGTGCCACAGGTGGGAGCCATTGTATATCACTGCATTACCCAGTTGTGGCTCATAATTCATCAATTGATGACCAGCAACCTGGGAGATTGGGAGAATTATAGGGTCGACATAAATAGACCAAATATGGACATTGAAGAAAATAGACAATACTTAGTCTAGTGGAGCCTATTTAAACTAGTCATGTTGTACCGTGGGCAGCCGCCTCTAGTGCACAAACCAATTCCATTCTCATAGAATTCAGTGGCATTCTCCTAGGACTAGAATGGGGAACCTGTAACCCGAGGCCTGCATGATGGACAGCCTAATTTCATGCATATGGAGGGTGCCTGGAAGATGAGAAGGACAACAGGAGAGGGCAAAAAACAAAGGGAAAACCCCACAACAGTGGAGTCATGGAACTAGGGCAAGCTCTCCGCAACCAATCAGTTCAGAACTTTGGCAAAGAGGGGGGCGGGAACTGGGGGGCAAGCCAAAATGTAGCATTGGAAAGCATGGGAGGGAAACCCTTTGAAAGCAGTTGGCTCAGAATTCTGGAAAGAGCGATGCTCAGGAGCGACCCATCCAAACAGGCAACTAGGCAAGTTAAGTGGGCCACCAAATTCAAGGGGGGAGAAATACAAATTTAAAAATACAAATAAAATAATGAAGATGTCATTATTTCAATTCCTGTGTGCGCACAGAGGGAATGTGACTGTGGCTATCGAGGTGAGGGAGGGGCCGACTGGGGATAGTGGGGCTAAATCAGGCTGCCCACTCTCGTTTGGGATCTGGTCCTCCCTCAGGTGACGTGGGCTGTCCTCCTGCTCAGCTGATGCTCTTAATTGGAGGCAGAGAGTGAGAGGCTCCCCTGAGAACAGCCACTTTTTTGCCCTTAGAGGGCTGAGCCTAGGGGCTGGTGGTGCGTCGTTGGCCATGTCACCCAGAGGACACAAACGGGACCCTTCTTCCAGAGACCTCCCTTAGGTGATGTGGGCAGGATTTGTGTTCCTTCACAGAGGGTATGTGTGGCTGTGTTGATCTCCTTTGTTGTTTTTATCTGACCCTCTGTTCTGATAGAGTGCTTAGTAGAAACAACAACAACAACAACAATTTGGGTGTGTTTTATTATAAATGATAATATTTCTGCTTCTGAAGATGTGGGGGTGGGGTTGCCTTTTCATTAAATACAAAATAAGGGCAAAATGTTTCTCTGTTTACCAAAAATGTCAGCCTAGATTGCATAGTTCGCCTAGGGCGCCAGTTGCCAGTAGCTAGTCTAGGGCCACCCCGGTAATGCTTCCCTCCTGTAGCAGCCTGCTGGATTGGGAAGGACAGGGTGGGAGTAGAGAAAGTAAATGGGGTGATGGAAAGGGGGAGGGAGGGAGGGAGGGAGGGAGAGAGAGAAAGGATGACCCCGTTTACCATTGACTTTGGCCCCGCTCAACACCAGTTCCAGACTCACCACTGCCAAGATTACCCCCCAAGGGAATGTGAGCCTGAACAGAAAAATGTTTCTGAGTTCAGGTGTTCAGGTGTCCTCTTTTACAGAGGACAGTCCTCTATCTTGAACTTCTGCCAGAGCACCACCCTCTCATTGAAGAGCTGTCCAGTCCGATTCCGGTTTAAAGATAAACAACCATAAGAACTGTTACCCATCTACAGTTAGAAGCTGAATCGCAGTTTAACCAGGCAGGCACACAGTGACCTGGTCACAGTTTTCTGCACTACGATGGGATGTACTGTATTTGTGTTTCAATTATAATAATTATTTCTATTTTCATCTGTACATATAAATGAGCATATGCAAATGTTGTGCCATTCATGACCTCTTTTGTCCTTTATTTGGTGGTGCATTCCCCCCCACCCTTTTTGGCAATTCATAAACAGCCACCTTAATCCTTGCCCCAGGTAGTCTCTGGCACTGTCTTGGCCTAGACCATACTTAGCTTTGGAGAAGGATCTACAACAGCATTACAAATTGATGCATAGCATACTCCTCTCAATTTCCAGTTTGTTTCATCTGGGAAGATATTAGGCTTCCCTTTCAGCAAGTATCAAGATAATGTTTACAGCTAAACTGACCTACTAGCGGCTCTCCTACACTATTGGACTATGATGAAATCTGATGTTTCTTAATTGAGGTTTCTAGATGTATGATTAGTTGGATTTTAAGAGCAATGCGGCAGTGACATTCCCCTTTGAAACACCCAGCCCTATATGAGAGACATTTGCTGTGTCGTGCAAGGATCTCTCCTTTTCAACAGTGCAGAATAAATTGAGTGCTGACGTGTCCATGGATTTGTATCCACTAGATCACGTCACAAGTACTTAGCTCTTTCTGTAATCATGTGTTTGCAGACTTCTGTATGAAGTATGAGGCCAAAGGGGATGTGATCTGAATAAGAATCTTATTCAAATTAGTCTGGTGAGCTACAGAAGTTGCATGGCCATTGTTAATTTTAATATGATGGTTTGTGAATGGTTTGGCATGAGTCATGATGGTTTCACAACTGTTGAGCTATGATGTGATGAGCTATGATTTTGATATGCTTTGGAAAAATACAGCAATATTCATATGATTGGATGCTATCCTCCCTCCCCCTCCCCAAAAGACCAGTTTTTCACTAGACCCTACAATTGGAGATGTGCGTGTATGTATTTTCCATTTCCAAAAGCTTGGCGTAGAAGGGTAACAACCGAAAATAGTTGCAAATGTTAGAATCCAACCCATGTACCAGCAAATGCCAACCAAAATAAACAAAAGAGTCCTTTAAGAGGTGCTTCAACTTGTATTTGGACTTAACATGTACTGATTTGTCCCATTGTACTTGGAAGACCAATTCTTCCTCATATCTCATTACAATCTCATACTAAAAAGGAGGAGGAAGAGGAGGAGATACTGAAAGGTGTTCTTAAGTTAAACTACTTCATGAGAATGATTTTGGCTGATAAAGAACACACCGCTCCAGTCCAATTTTGAATAATAAATTCCTCACAGTATGTGCAGCTTCTGGTTTTTCCTCCGTATGCTGCAGTGCCTCAGGTGTGGACAGTGAAATTCATGAATGCCTGAACATATTTAGGGAGAGGGGGAAATAATGATGGTGGCAGGTAGAAAAATGTTGGCATACTTTCATTTAGCCTGGATTTCAAGAGCTAAACTAATGTGAAAGATCAATATTTCTATAGTGATGTCTTTTAGTTAGATTTAGGGATATGTACTGAATCATGACACAAGCTTTAGAAGATATGAAGCCCTCCAACTCTTTGTACTCAATGGTTTTTGTAAACCTTTTGGTGCTATTGGTAAATAATAATGTTTTAATAACACATGTGTCTTTTTTTTAATATAATCATTTCAATGCCCTGATCCTTATTTCTTGACAACTTTTGTCATCACATCTTTGAAGTCTTCAAAGCCACATTTTTAGGAACCCCACCAGAATGATAGTGCATTGTCTACTCAGAAGTCCCATTGAGTACAATAGTGTTTACTTCCAAGTAAGTATGTAGAGTATGGCCGCCCTAGTTGAGGTGAATAAAGGCCCCAAAATAGGCAAGGATGAGGGGAATATCGTTATTATTATTTTCTGTGAGGCACAGTGTAGTAAGTGTGGACAAAAGTCATCACCCACCGTCTTGCATGGCCTGTTGTGTAACTGGGGTCAACAGGGCCAGGGCAGCCAAATCCTGTTCCAACTGTGCCTCCAGTCAGCAAAGAAAGATTGAGGCAATTTTCTCCACAAAGAAGGAGAAAGATTGAAGGGATTTTAAAAATTTGCAGACAAATGGTTGAATTCAGGTCTAGCCAGACTCAATGAAATCAATGGGATTTAAGTTATTACTAAATTTGGATCCAACCCAACCCACCAAAACCCACAGATATTGTATTTATTGGTAGATTTATACTTTGTTATTACATTTATATCCCACCATTTTTTTTCTTGCAAGGAACCCAAGGCAGCTTACAGGGTCTTCCTCCTCTCCATTGTGATCCTCACAACAATCCTTTGAGGTAGGTTAGTGACTGGCCCAATGTCACCCAGTGAGCTTCATAGCCAAATGGGGACTAGAAACCAGATCTCCTGCGTTCCTATTTGGAAATAACACCAATAAAATAATAGGAATGAGGATAAAAGCAGAAAAGAGAAAGGCATGTTTGTCTATGTATTACATGTTTTGTCCTGCCCTTCCTCCCAATGACACGGGGGGGGGGAGGTGTACATGCTCTGTGAGGTAGGTTAGGCTAAGAAAATCTGACTGATATGAGGTCACCCAGAAAACTCTGTGGCTAAGCAGGGATTTGAACCCCAGTCTCTCTGATCTGCACCATACTACCATATTTCCGCGATTCTAAGACGCACTTTCCCCCCCATCTTTACGTCTGTAAAAATGGAGTGCGTCTTAGAATCGATGGCATCTAAGAATCGCCGGATTTCTCCAGCGCTAGTATGGGGTTGAAGATACATCCACCACCCCACCACCTACAGCGCCTTCACAAAGGGGTTCTGCATGCCCCCCCAAGCGACTCAGCCTTCCCCACTCGCCTCCGCGCCGCTGGCGCCGACCTCCTTGGCTTCCAGCATCGCCCCAGTCCTCGCCACCTCAGTCCTCACCACCAGCGCCACCCTGGTCCGCGCCACCCCGGTCCGCCAGCAGCAGGGGGGCCACTGCCAGCAAGGAGCTGCCACCACGGCAGCGAGGAACAGCCTTCCCGACTCACCTCCATCGCTGCCCTGGTCCTCACCTCCAGCGCCGCTTGCAGCGGCCTCCCGGACCTGGAAACATGGCATTACTACAAAGTAGGCCACGATCCCACGAGAGATCTTGCGGGATCGTGGCCTACTTTGTAGTAATGCTGCGTTTCCAGTCCGGGGAGGCCGCTGCAAGTGGCGCTGGAGGTGAGGACTGGGGTGGCGATGGGGGAAGGCCGGTCCTCGCTGCTGCGGTGGTGGCTCCTCACTGGCAACAGCCTCCCCAGCCTGGAAACACAGTGGGGAGGCCGCTGCAAGCAGCGCTGGCGGCGAGAACCAGGGCGGTGATGGAGGTGAGTCGGGAAGGCTGTTTTTCACTGCTGCGGCAGCAATTCCTTGCTGGCAGCGGCCTTCTCAGCGCTGGCGGACCAGGGCGGAGCAGACCAGGGCAGTGCTGGTGGCGAGGACTGGGGCGGCGCTTGCAATGCGGGGCAGCGCTGGCGGTGAGTGGGGAAGGGAGGAGAGGGCTCATTCCCAGGCCAGCCCAGCCCAGCAGGTCCCTGGGTGCTGGATCGAGGGGGGCATGCACAGCCCTACTGCATTTCTTCGATTCTAAGATGCACTGATCCCCAATATTAGGTGTCTGAAAATGGGGTGCATCTTAGAATTGATGCAACACTTTTTTCCTGACAGTGGCCCTAAAATTAAAGTGCGTCTTAGAATCGATGGCTTCTTAGATTCGGTGAATTACGGTAACAGTTATTGGAGGTACTGCTAAGGTGTTTGGGTAAAATTTGCTCAACCTCTATATTTAAAAAGAACTGGAATGCAATGAAGTGGAAACCTAAGCCAAAATATTGCAAGAGCGGGGGTGGGAATAAACACTCACTTTACAATGCGCCAGATGTTTTGCTTGGAATCAGCTTCATTGACCTGGAATAATGAAATGCACCAACTTTGTCACTGAAGCATGGTGAATACTTTTGATAGGGTTTTATTTCAGAACATTGAGTTTGAATTTCAGTGTCTTTCATATTGCTGGAAGAGTTGTGTGTAGAAAGTATTTTTAAATGTAATATGATTGTTAGGTGGCTGTTTCCCCACTCATGAGATTGATATTCTTAGAACCGTTTTTTGGTGAACCTAATTTTGCATGTTTTGTGTGATTTCAGTTCTATAAAAACGTGAGCATATCCATTCTCTGCTCATAATAGCCACTCCTTCTACTGCAACATGTCCTGGATCTGACAGGAACTGGAGAATTCAGCCACTTTCCATTTCACAATAATAGTGAAACTTAGGTTCATTTGTTTGTCCAGAACAGGGGTGTTGAACACCTTTCAAACTGAGAGCCAAATTCATTTTTGGAAAAGCTCTCAGAGGCCATATTCCAGTGATAGGTGGGACCAAAGGCAAAATGGGTAGGGTCATATATCACATTGTGGCTTAAAGCTGTCACTGCCAGTAATCGAGCCCTAGGAGAGGTATTTCAGCCTTTTAGAATGGGGGAAAACTGCATATTTGCTGGGAAACCGAACAATCGATTGTTTGAGGTAAATGGGGTTGGGCTGGGGAAGGATGTGTGACCACTTGAGGAAATCTGGAGGGCCAGATTGGGGCCCGGGGGGGGCAAATTTGACCCTAGGCCTGAGGTTACTCAGACCCTGGCCTAGCAACTACCTCAAAACCTGCAGTTTGAGGAGCAGTAGAAACCAAAAAGGCTGGTTGAGATGTGGTTGATATCGAAAATTGTTTCTGTGTGATTGGGCTCCATAGAGTGGCCTACATGACACTGTAAGTAGTTGGCATACAGGTAGGGTTACCATGCATCCTGGAAAACCGGGATTGTCCTGGATTCCAATCAATTCCAAAATGTCCTGGCTGGTTGGTCAGGAATCCCAGATTCGGAGTCTCAGAAATTCAGACCCCCAAAACGGTGCCTTGAGCCTGCTCAGCAGAGCGGCAGCAGCAGAGAAAAAGACGGATCAATCAACCGCCTTTTCCAGAGCAGGGCCGTGCAGAAGGGGGGCAGTGGGGCCAGTTGGCCCGGGGCCCACGATTTTGAAGGGGCACTCTGACGAGGAGGTCCCCCCTAGCTTGCACTACTGCTTCTGTAACGTAAGTGGCCCATCGAGAAGCAGGAGCCCGCCTTGCGGGAACAGTGCAGAAGCCGTCCGTCATGAATACCACGGTCAGACTACAAGCTCCAGAGGGCCATGCCACATGCGGGGCGGGGATATATGTGCCTTGAGGTGTTGTAGAACAGATTTAATATGAAGGTGTTATGTAGAACGGACATGTTGGTGGGCATGCCCCCTTGGGGCGGCTATGTTGTCCTCCGTTTTTGAAATGGGGGGGGGGCACACACTTCCCATCTGGCCTGGGCATATTACCAGCTCTGCATGGCCCTGTTCCAGAGCTCCGCTGCTCCACCACAGGCTCAGATGAGTCACTCACAATGACTCACCTTATTGTGCCTGTGGTTGCATAGAACAAAAACAACAGCAGGGAAAGGCGTACATGCTGTCCTCAGGCTGCATGAGTCCCATGCACTGCGAAGGAGTTTGTGGGCAGAGCTTTGGGGTAAGCGCTGGAGCCACTGGGTTGTTTGTGGGGGAAGAAAGAGAGTTTTGTGGGGTGTGTGAGGGAGGGAGTGGGAGGAGGGGAAGGGAAAGGAAAGGAAAGGAAAGGAAAGGAAAGGAAAGGAAAGGAAAGGAAAGGAAGGGAGGGAGGGAGGGAAGGGAGAAAGAAAAGTCAGTCCCCAAAAAATCATCCTTCAAATATCCATTTCCTTGGATTTGGGTTGAAGCCTCAAATCTGCTCCTTGGAAGTAAATTGCAGTGAATTTAAGATGTCTGGATTTACAGTTGTTGATGTTTAAATTTAAAATTCCGCTTTGCAAAAATGTGAAGTAGCTTTCCTTGTATACAGTTGTGTTATGTGTGTAGAAAAATATTTCTTAATTAAAAAGAAAGAAAACATCAGAAACATTACTTTGCAACAAAGCACAAAAGTAACAGGATCATTGACGATACCAGCCATAGAACCAGCCTTTGAGGGCAAACCATCTTAATAGGTCCGCTACCCCTTCAGGGGCGGGTGGTAGCCGTGATACTAACCCTGATCAGAAAATGATCTGTCCATGACAACGCAGAGGTATTTGTTACCTCCGCCCACAGATCCGTCTGTTCAGAACTGAAAACAGCATCAAGGGTGTGACCTGCTGAATGTGTAGGTCCAGAGACCAATTGGGATAGGCCCATATTTGTCATGGATGCCATGAACTCCCGAACTACACCTGACAAACCGGCCTCGAATGGGATGTTGAAGTTGCCCAGAACCAAAAGCCTGGGCGAATCCAACACCAGCTCCGAGACCAGTTCCATGAGCTCGGCCAGGGAGTCTGATAGGTAGCAGGGTGGCCAGTACGCTAAGAGAATCCCTAGTCTATCCCTGGTCTTCAGACTCAGGTACACACACTTGATGTGATTCAATTCATGTACAGGAAATCTGGTCAGGTTAAGATTATCCCTATAGACCACAGCTATTCCACCCCTCTGCCCACTTTCCCTCACCTGCTCACTAACACAGTACCCAGCTGGGAGGGCCTGCGCCCATGTCGGGCCACTGTCATCTCCCAGCCAGGTCTCTGTGAAGCATGCCAGGTCAGCCTCCTCATCTGAAAGAAGGTCATAGATTAGTCTGACCAGATAAAATCCAGGTGAGGGCTCATGTAACTTTAACAGTTGTAGAGAAAAGGGAATTTCAGCCAGAGTCATTTGTATGCAATTAGTTCCTGGTGATATTCCCTCTTCATCACAACAGTTAAAGGTGCAGGCACTATACTAGAGTGACCATATACAAAAGAAGGCAGGGCACCTGCAACTTTAACTGTTGTGATGAAGAGGGAATATCACCAGGAACTAATTGCATACAGATGACACTGGCTGAAATTCCCTTTTCTCTACAACTGTTAAACTTACATGAGCCCTGACCTGGATTTTATCTGGTCAGCCTATCATAGATTATATTTGTTGTATTTTTAACTGACCTGGCATTACATAGGAGCAAGGAGAGGTTCTGTGGGTGGCCTGGTTCGTTCTCCAAGTTCCCCAGGTTGGCAAAGTGACCGGAAGGTAAGAGGGGTGTTATATATCTATCTCTCCTTCCCCTCTAACGGCATTTCACCCTGCCAACGCCATATCTCCCTTTGCCCTGCACAACACAAATTGCTGCTCCCCTACACATTGTGGTGGCTCTCCTCTGTTGTGCTCTTCATCCAAGGCAGCAGCTTCTCTCCAACAGCTTTGTACCCACAGCTGAGAGGCCCAGAGACAACAGCACAGCCTCTCTGCAATGACCACCCTTCCCCTCAGTCTTCAGCAGCCTGAAGACTTAAATACCTGTGGAGATGGGCGGGGCAGACAAACACTCTTCAGGCTCAGACCCAGCCAGCAGCACAGCACACCCTCTCTGCAACGACCACCCTTCATGTCTTAGTGCCAGTATGCTTTGTGGAGCAGTTATGTTATTCCCCATAATTTAGGCTGACCATATGAAAAGGAGGACAGGGCTCATGTAACTTTAACAGTTGTAGAGAAAAGGGAATTTCAGCCAGTGTCATTTGTAGGCAATTCGTTCCTGGTGAAATTCCCTCTTCGTCACAACTGTTAAAGTTACAGGCACTATACTAGAGTGACCATATGCAAAAGAAGGCAGGGCCCCTGCAACTTTAACAGTTGTGATGAAGAGGGAATTTCACCAGGAACTAATTGCATACAAATGACACTGGCTGAAATTCCCTTTTCTCTACAACTGTTAAAGTTACATGAGCCCTGTCCTCCTTTTCATATGGTCAGCCTACCATAATTTGAAAAGCTTATTGCAAGGTTTTATGTCTGTTGAGCACTCTGCACCTAGCTCCTTGTAGGAACAGACCCTTCTCAGCTGAGGGAGGTTTCCCTTCGCAGAAGATGGGAGCAAATATGAAGCCCATGGAAGAGACATAAGGTCCAAAACTGATGAAGCTATGCACTATGTCAAAAGTGTGAGCAAGATGTGGGTAGAGCTGAGCAAGTGTAATAGCAGGAAGGCAGGGAAAGTAAGGCAAACAATATGAGAAGTAGTTCTGTGAATGCAGAGAATCAGCTTCTGGCCTTGTCAACAAGCGTCTCAGACTAAGAAACTGCAGGACGTTCTGGGGCTTTGTAGTCTGAAATGGAGCATGATTAGCTCCTCCATAGGCTAAGGCCCAGTGGATTTTCCTCAATGGGTTCCCAAACCCACACTTCCTTTTTCTAATGAGCTGTCCCATGGAGAACCAAAGAGGCGCCTGCCTCATTCTCATGGTTTGTGCCGTTTGGTTTCCCATGCTGCCCCAACAACAAAAAATCAACCTGGCTTGCCTTCTTATGGGCGAGATATACAAATGGATCCATAGAATATTCATTACATTGTAATACAAGCACAAACAATATAGGAATAAAGCTTGTTTAGAAGGAAAAGAGATAACCGATATGCAGCTGATGTGATGCACATGGTACAGCACTCCAAAAAACAAAACAAATGACCACTAGTAGTTTATAAATTTGTATGGATTTTTTTAAAAAAAATCTATTTTTTTTTAATTATAGCTTTAATTTTTTTTAACATACTGTATACATATGTAAACAGATTTTAAAATGTGAAACATTTTGGTATAAAACACCAGCTTCATCCAAAGATTTGCTGAGCTCTGACCTGATTTCTGCTTTTTCAATGTTAGTTTCTGCATTTCCAGTTGAGCAGTAAAGCACCAGAACAGGAGGATGCTCCCATGCACATGTTTTTGTACAGGGCTAGTATGTAACAAAAGACAATCCACAACCCCTTGCATTAAGTTAATATGCACAATATCAGTGATACCATGACATAGCTGTGACATCATCCTTTTCACTATGTGATCACTGATGAGCTAGGATCACCCATGTGATTAATCCTGGAAAGAGAAAGTAGCAGTAATCTGACGGAGAAACAATAGCTGAAACAGCAGCAGCTAAGGGAAACATTTGTACTAAATAGGAAGTTACAGGATTTATTTTTTAACTTAATACAATCTGTTCTTGGGAAAAAAAATATCTACGTCTATCACAGTCCCAACATTGTTAATTGAAATGGGAGAATATGCAGTATAGCTGCTCAGCAGGAGTGGACCAGGACTTTTTGTTCCCTGATGTGAAGACTAAGGTGGCCCCTCTTTCCTATTCCATATTCAAAAGCTGACCGAGATGACAGTTAACATTTTTTTCAACGTTGGTGATGGGACAGCATCCTCCACCACACCTTAAGGCAGCAGGCTAGCTTATGAAGCACAGGGCAGGTCACTTCGAACACAGCTGTATTCTCCAACATCTTGCTGCTGCCCCCTGGCATCTACCGCCTGAGGCAGCCGCCTTACTGTAGTGAATGGAACAGCTGGCCCTGGCGCTAAATATGTTCCTCCAGGAGGAGATGGGAGTCAAGAAAATTTCAAAAGTCCAGCCTTCCTCTGTCTCAGGAACAATGCTCAGTCTAGGATAACAAGGAGGACAGGCCAAACATGGTTTCCTATGTGGGAAGACTGCATGACGTTGTGAGAGATGAGCTTTCAGCTGCAATCCTATACTCATGTACGTGGGAATAAGTTTCATTGAATTCAGTGGGAGCACACACACATAGGATTGCACTGTAAATCAGTGGAACAGAAAAATGGCAGACTATGGGCACTATTTTTCCCAGGGTCCTAAATTTACTCTTTTAAGAGTGGGGAGGGGGGGTGCACGCATGAATATGTGCATGCCTGTCCATGTCCCTGAACCTCATCCCCCAATCCTCTTTGACACAAAAGTCTGCTGTACAGAGGAGTGTGTATTTGTGCAGAAGGAGAATGAGATCCAGAGAATGCACTAATTATGTTGTCAAAAAATGTCATGCTTCATTTCAGTACTTTGCATTGTTAGCCATCCAAAGGTTACAAATATAAACAACTTTCTGTTCATGTCCTTCCCCAGCCCACTTTGGCTGCTTTTTTATTAAAGTTCCTGCAAATTTGAGGGAATGTTTTAGTGCTCTGAACATGAGATTGACAGTTGGTGCTAAGTCAAATACTATGTGGAGCAGCCTAGGTTGTTCAGCATGATGTGTGAACTCAGAACTCGGGATTATTTAGGGTAAACAACACAGAGTTCTGCATTTGCACAGCATGCCAAACAACCCAGGAATGAATTCGGACAACATATTAAGCAACAGAGGAGGGGGGGAACAATCGTCAGTTGTGTTTCTTATAACGCACACACAACTGACAGTACACTAATCGGGCAATTTAAACAACGGAGGGAAACAACGGGCTTGTTTCCCTTCGAATTCTGCCCCCCCTGTCTCTGTGGACTATTCCGTTTGGGGATAGAGTTCTGCCGGCTAGAGCAGCCGAAAACCCCCGGCTGCTCTATACAGCTGGCAGAACTCACGGTGTATGCTGGGATACGGCTGGGGGATTGAGGGAAGGGGAGGTAGGAGACGCTGCAACCAAAATGGCCGCCGCACGTTCGTAGCAACCTGGGCGTTTGCCAGTGCCGAGCAGCGCCAGCTGCAGCATGTCATCTGTGGCGCTCCGCCTGCCTAACGCACGGTCAGTACGCTATTTACCCCTCCGTTGCCTAATATGTCGTCCGAATTGAGCCATACTCTCTCACAGCTCCAACAACCAACGGGTTGCTGTTATGTGTGAACTGGGACTATATCTTATGGTAGTGAGTTTCATAATTTAACTATGTGCTGTGTGAAGAAGTACTGAATCCCCACCATTCAGCTTCAGGAGATGACCACAGGTTCTAATATTATGGGAAAGGGAGAAAAGGTTCTCCTTGTCCAGTTCCTCCGCACCATGCATAATTTTGTACTCCTCTACCATGTTCCCTTACTCACCTTTTTTTCTAAGCTAAGCAGTCCCATATGTTAAGCCTTTCCTATACAGGAATCGCTCCAGCCCCTTGGTTATTTTAATTGCCCTTTTTTGGGAGTACTGCATCAATTGTTAAGGAAGCACTCAATTAGTATTGGGCACATGTGTCTCGGAAGTGGTGGCTGAGACAAAATCGGGTCATAGCATCCTAAAGTGTTTTTGGCGTGAAAAATCACGTACAGATTTACTTCTTTTTGTTTTTAAATTAGCTTCATCATCTATCCTGAGAGAATGAAAGTTCCTTTGGATTTAAACAAGTCCATAATGCATAAAAGGGGGCAGTGATTGTAATTATCTCTGTATTCATCCTTACTGTTCAAACTTGGTGAAAACATGTTTCTAATAAGGGAGTGCCCTCAGCTGATGATACTGGGGATCATAAAGGGAAACAGGGGAGAATATTGTCTTTGTTTGTTTGTTTATTATTAGGTTAGTCTGAGAGTTAGTGACTGGCCCAAAGTCACCCACTGAGCTTCATGGCCAATTGGGGACTAGAACCCAGGTCTCCCAAATTGTAGTCCAGTACTTTAACCACTATGCTACACTGGCTCTTCATTGGGCCTAAACTGTTTAGGGTCCTAACATGTCCTCTTGCTCCATATGAAGGGTGGCCACTTATGAATTGCCAAAAAAGGGACAAAAGAAGACACTGGTTTGCATAAAAAATGCATATGCTAATTTATACATATAGATGCAAATGTAGAAATGATGAGAATTTAAATACATGTGGAAGACTGTGACCAGGAGACTTGTGCACCCTACTCAGTCTGCTGTCCAGGTGCTTTTGATGGACAACTTCAAGGCCCAGCTCTTCCATCTAATGATTCTTTATCTTTAAACTGGACCTTGGATTGGGCAACCCTTCAACTAGAGGCTGCCTTCAAAATAGAGGACAGTCCTCTGGCAGCCCTTCAAACAGAGGGTGGTTCTCTGTAAAACACATGGACACCCAGTCCATATAACAGCGCCCCCAGCAGAGAACAGTGCATGGGATGTTTGCTCCACAGGCATGCTGTAAGGGAGAATGTCTGCCTACAACTTTTACCAGGTTCCTCCTGCAATGTGGTTGTTGTTGTTGTTGTCTTGAAGTGCCCACATTTTCCTAACAGGCACCTTGTCCTTCTTCTCTCTACCAGTTCTACTTTATGAACTGGCTTGGTCATGTGCTGCATTCTTCTACAAAATTGTGTGTGTGTGTGTGTGTGTGTTGAATTCTTGCCTCAGTGCATAATGGATGGAATAAGTCTTTACAATTCACTGCCTCTCCATTTACAGGCATGATTTTCCTCGTGTTCTCCTACTCACACTCCCGTGCTGCCACTACGTTGCATTCTCCAGTTCCTTCAACGGCTGGGGCTCCCATGTCCTTTTTGTCTTTCGTTTTCCAGTCTTATCCCTTCTTAAGCATCGGTTAGGAGATCCACCTCCATCTTAAGTAGTGTGAGAGGGGCAATGCTTCTCCCTGGGCCAACTGCCCAGCAAAGGGGAGGACAAAAGATTTGACTTGGGATAAAGGTTTCGTTTAGACATTGTCAGCTGTTGTGGTGGCCTTTAGTGGCGGGGGAGGGGGGAGAGAAATCCTGCCTGGGCTGTAAGTATCCAAGGGTGATATGTACAGTTCTTCAGGTCAGCTGCACTTTACAAAAAGGAGTGGCGGGTAACAAAGAGAGAGCATTCATCCTGAGATTAGCAGTCTGAACAGCCTTGGTGCACCTGCTCTTCTTCTGGGTGACCCTTGGGTAGCACAAGTCTAGGGAAGGAGGATTCCACTTTGGGAGAGCTTGCCCTGATGTCACCAGCCCCTGGCAGACGGTATCAATGGGTGTCATTGTGAAACGTAAGGCAGATATAGCCTCTTGTGTCTGTGCCTTTTTAAAAGTAAGCCAACAGAGAATACAAGAAGGGGAGTGAGGGGAAACTGGCTTCACTGAATACAAGCAGCAGAGACAGCTTTTATTCCCTTCTGGGAGGGATAGACAGTTGGCTCAGGGATCGATTTGGCCCCCAGAATATTCCCATCCAACTCTCACCTTGCCAAAGCCGCAAATTCTGAGAGTCACAATTGAGGTCTTCGAATCCTGTCTTTGGGATTCCCCATGGCATTTTAACAAAATTATTTTACCAAAAACGGCCATGGGGGGGGGGGGGGGATCTGGATTGGGACTGCAGTGCAGGGGAGAGGGTTTAACCTTTCTCCAAGATGTTTTCTCACTGAAAATTGCCCCATTCTGCATGATTAGCAGAATGTTTAGTGTAACCCTAAGTCCCATTAAACTCAGTGGGATTTACATCTGAGTAAACATACATAGGATTCCTCAGTTACCTACTTAAAACATTTCCCCCTACTCATCTCTTCAGCATCAGCTTTCAGTGCAGTTTGCAAAATTGCAAATAAAGCTGAAAAAACATAAAGAAAAAAAGCATAATCATAAACAACAATTAAAAGCATTGTAAGAATTAGCTCAAACCGTTTTAAAAGCCTAGGAGAATCAAAAGGACTTTGCTTGGGAAGCCCCCTGGGGGAGAAAGTTCCAACGATGAGGCACGTCACTCAACACTGCCTTCTCCCTAGATGGCACCCGTCTCATGCCTGGCAGCGGAAGCACCCAGAAGAGAACACTGGCAGCTGACCTCAACGCATGAATAGGTTGATGTGGGAGCAGGCAAACCATCAGGTGCTGAGGCCATAAGCTATAAAGCAGGGGGGTTGGACCTCCAGCCTTCGAGCCAAATCTGCCCCACCAAGGTTCCTAATTGGGCTCTCTGGAGTTCCCCAATGACCACCTCCCCCCTTTGCCTTGACCACCAATAGTTTGCCTTTTCCTGGTTTTTACACATTTTCCCCTATTCTAAAAGGTTGGAATGCAGTAAGAACTTTTAAGCTAAAATAGGCTGGTTTTGCAGCCACTGGAATGCAGCCCTCAAGAGCTGCTCTAAAACTGAATTCAGCCCTCGGGCTGACCAGAGGTTCAACATCCCTGCTGTATTGGGCTTTGTAGGGAAGCATCAGCACCTTGAATTGAGCTTGGGCACAGACCAGGAGCCCGTGGAGCTTTCGGCGCCTGTGCGATGTGTTTCCATATGTTGGACGCTTTTTGTTTTCCACATTGAATGGCAATCCAAATGAAGCAGAGCCTCGGGTGCCACCTAAGTGCCATGGCACTATTGTTAAGTGGGACAAAGAACGGCCGCGTATCCTGCCAAAAGAGCTGCAGCCCCATGTTAGCTTTCTGCTTGTGCACCACGAAGGGAATTGAAAAGAAGGGCTCTCTGTCTTGCCGATGACTTCACGTAGTATCTTATGCCTGCAAGGTGAGATGAGGCAACACAGGTATGGCCAGAGAGAGGAGCGACAGACCAAGTGCCTCCTGCAGCTCCTGTCATTCCGATTGGTTAAGGCAGCAGGGTCACAGAGGTCACCCAAGGCTCAGTCTGTGCTTCTCTCTGCGCTCCCTTTCTTTCTTTCTTTCTTTCTTTCTCTCTTTCTCTCTCTCTCTCTGTCTCTCTCTCTTCTTCTCCATCCCATCCTCCCTCCTCTTTTAATCCTTGTCTGTGAGGGGTGAGAGAGAGAGAGAGAGAGAGAGTGGCAGATAGACGCCAAGGCGAGAGTGAGCGGATGGCGGATTCCGCACACGCCAGGCAGCCCGGGATGCTTTCTTTTTCGTCCTCTTCTGGCCGCAGGGATGGCTCTGCTCCAGACAAGAGTGAGGAGAAGCCTAAGAAAAGGGCTTTCTATCTCGTGAGGATGAAGCCGCTGAAGGAGCCGATTACCACCGCTAACAACAACAACGTGTCTTTTGTGATCCACTGTCACATAGGCAAGGAGATCAAACACATATGCAGCAACTGCAGTCGCGGGGAAGAAACCCGTGACGGTGAGTGCTCTGGGCTGAGTCCTCGGTGTTACGAGAGGGAGGGAGGGAGAGAAAATGTTTCCTTCTGATGTTTGTGTGTACATGTGTGTGCCTTACTCCCAATTACTGGAGACTGCTGCTTAAGGGACCGAGGGAGAAGAGAAAAAGGAAGCAGGGAATAAATGGGTTTGCCAGGCGATGTGGCATTCCAAGTAGAGGGGGGAAAGCAAAACAAGCATTTTTACCTTCATTTGCTTGTGCCCAGCATCCACAGTTAATGACTCCTGTCTGCTAGATCTACTATTGAAACTGCTCGGTGTATTGCATGCTTTCGCCATCATCACAATGCCTTCATTAGATTTGCCTTTTTCCTCTTTTTTTGCCTGTGGTACATCAACTTTTTTTCCCCTCCTCCTCTGCCAACGTGCTGCAGTAAGAGTTTGCCTGACTAGATTATTGGTATTTTAGGAGGTTGCTTTCTGTGGAATCGATCTCTTGTGATATTTCATGGTGCCGTCACCTCCAAACACACACTGGGATGTGTGCGGAGTTATTGGCTGAAATCTTGTTGGGATTAGTGTGGTACCTTCTGTCAGTCGGTTGCCAACTGACCTTCTTGCTCTGCTTCCGACACTGAGTGTAAAATTCAAAGGGGGGATTCAGATAGCACCTAATAGAATCTCAAGGGTTTTATACAGGTAAGCAGCTCTCCATTTTTGTAAAAGAGCAAATGAAATGTTTTGAGTTAGCAATGAGAGTTACTTAAGGTTTTGCCCGTGTCAGCAACCAAACGAGACGGAAAGCGACAAGAGGCATAAAAACAAGCCAAGCAAAAACATCTTTTGGGATGGTGCCAGCCATACCCTTTGGCCTGTGCTATGGGGCTGGGGATCATGATGTTTCATGTTTTACATAAGATTAAAAGGCACTTGAGTTAGGACCAACTCAAATAGATACGCTAGGCAAAGCTCATTTCCTGAAGGTCAGTGAAAGGATTTTGATTGCAAATCTGAGTGGGAAAATTTAACTCTCAGAGCTGCTTGTTATCTGCATTTGCCACTGCTTTATTTCTCCATTTGAGATGAATTTTGAATGGGGGAAAAGTCAATGAATTCATTCTGTTCATTCTGCGTGGAGGAGCCAAATATTGTCTGGATTCTGACAGCGCCTTGTAGACCAAAGTAGTGCAATTGCAATGGAATAGTTATGGTGGGATTCACCCCCCCCCCATGTCTTTCATAAATGGAGACTTGCTAGGGTAATTATAGTTTCCCTGTATTGTGTTGCAAGTGAAAGCAGGCTACATTGTTGTGTTTTGTGTGGGGCAACAGGATAAGGTGTTGTTGTTTTAAATACACAGTGATCTAAAATTTCCTTTCAGTTGTACTGCTTTAGCCCAAAACAATACTTGGCCCACACATTATGTATATTTTTGCTATGATTTCCCCCTACACCCTTCTGCTTATTTCTGGTGACATCAAAATACACTGGAAATTAAACCTAGAGATTTGCAAAGCAGGAGCAGCAAGTGCCTTGCAATCTTTGCATGATTCATTTATCCCCAAAAGCGGGCTAAGCCACTTATTTAAAATATGCACTGACTGTTTTAATTTAATTCATCTCTAAATGCATTGCATCAGCCCCATTTATCAGTGTCCCTGGTCTCACTTTTTTTAATGATAATGTAAGAGGAAAAGCATAAATAGTCTTCCTTTAATATATGTAAGCATGCATATCTTTACACATAGTTCTCTGGTTCCAAATGCATATCAACATTACAGAGGTACAATAATCTGACCTCTTGATGTCAATCAGTAGTTTTTAATGGACAATGGGATGTAGACTGCTAGTGGTTTTATTTTATTTTATTCTTAAATTATATTAAATTATTTTTGGGCTTCCTTTAAGGGCACCCCATCCGAGGATAGAAAAGTAGTAACCCTAGAAATGTAGACACAGGTGAGAGAAACAGAGATGCCCAACTGATAAATCTTTGAAGAGACTCATAATTTTGATTTCGCCAAATTGAAGCTGTACATGAGTGCTCCCATGCAAGTTCCATTCACTTCAATGGGACTTGTATTAACGAAGTTAACAGTAGTTGATGATGATGATGATGATGATGATGATGATGATTTATTACATTTATGTACTGCCCCATAGCCGAAGCTCTCTGGGCAGTTTATGCCCATTCTTTGTAACCCTAAGGCCCTGAGTCCTTACTACAGCACTGCAGAATTATAAAATGTTGTAGATCAGAAGGGACTTATTTTACGTCTGTTCCTAACCCCATGCCACAGAGTAGCATACATTTTCTGGAGTGTCACAAACACAGAACATAAACAAGTTCTTTGGACATCCTCTTCATTAGGAGAAGGAGACAGGAAGTTGAAGATGACCATGTCTGAAGAGAAGGCTCCCATTCTGCTGTCCCTGGGCTAGGAAACAGGCATTTGGTCAGTGTTTGGACTATCAGACACTGGCTTTATTCCTTCCTTCCTTTGACCCACCTTCTTTTTTTCTTGCCTGCCTTTCTCTCCTCCACCCACCACCAAAGAAGCTGGGAGGAGACCCGACTGAGTGGGAGCTTCATGCCATTGCAAGGTGTGCATTGCTTCTCGCCTTGGGAGACCTTGCAAGGTACAGCTCGAAGCCTCTTCCTGAGAAGGGAACATTAAGCAGTGGACATTCATTGCCTGGCCCTTCTACATGCAGGCCTAAGCAGACACATCCTCAGTGAATGGTGGCCTGGAGGAGATGGGAGTAATGCATAAGAGGCTTTCTCATGTCTACTCCTGCTTTTCCCCCAGGGTCATCCCTGTGCATCCAAATGATGCACAGGGGATCCCAGGAGCAGGCAGGGACAACCCCTCTATTTTCACAGGATAACTGGTTGCCCAGTTATCTCAATTTTCCCAAAGGTCCCAGGGCAATCCCAATGACTGCAGGCGGTGTGGGTGCCCATCCCAACTTCTTCCCTCCTCCCCACAAGTAGCGGGGGTCAGCAAGAGGGAAGGAGCTGGTCCGGGGGGAGTCCGGGGACATCGGGGGTGGGGGGAGCGGGGTCAGGGCTTCTTCTTTTTTTTAACTCACTTTTCAGAAAAGCACAATTGCGCTCTCGACTCTGGCTTCTTTTTTAAAAAAATGATGGTCACGACGTCCCTGTTTGTTTCCAGGACATCGTGCTTCCGTTTAGATGCTGGGGGAGGATTGCGGTAGCTGGTAAGTCCACGATCCTCCCCCCTTCCTCCCTCTACATCCTTAGGTGTAGAAAGGGCCTATGTTTTTCCTCCTATTCAAAGTGGGGACTTGTGGAATCCTACTCCATGCTCCCAAGCCCACTGCCTTATGCTGAGTCAGACCAATGGCCCATGTCACCAAGTACTGCCTACTCTCCAATGACTCAGGCAGAGTTTTCTCCCAGCCCTCTAATTCAAGATTGCTTTTCAAGCACATCCTGCTTGCAAAGGATGTGTGTTACTACAATACCAGTCTATGAAACCTTCCCCATTTCCATCACTCCCTCCAAAATGGTAGTGAGATTTGGCAGCGAGCTCTGCCATTTGGAGTGACCCTGACCAAGATTCTGGTATACCACTCAGTGCAAAAGTCTAACTTGAATCTCTTGACTCTACTATAGATTTGTGTGCCTTTGAAGGAAAAAATATACAAATGAAATCCAGTTTGAAATATTCTCATAGGAAATGCTTTAAGGCACCTCATATTGCTGTAGTTACGAAGCAAGCATGCAAGACAAAGAGGGATTGTTGGAGAATCTCAAAGTCTCCAGATTACAATTCAGCCCTGTTCCTATATACACTAGAAAGACATACAGGGAGATGAGGCATATCTTGCATATCACAAGATAGGGACACAAGGGATATTATAGCCCTATTCAGGTGTCCCATTCATCAGTCTCACATGCTACCAGTTCCCTACTCACACTAGTGCTACACTTACCCAAATGCTTATATTTTCATACACCCTATCCAGGTGTTCTGAACCTTGTGGAAGGCAGCAGTGTGAAAGAGAAGAGCCTACTCTATCTGTGGAGGTTCTCCATGTGAGTCAGCAGGTGGATTTTCCAGCATACTGGCTTGTGTGGAGAGCCTCCACAGATAGTTTGAATAGGAGAGAATTTGCCAGGAGTTGAGGGCAACAAAGGTGACTAGGGTGAGGGGTGGGGCTGGAGCGGTCCTTCTCACATGTTTGCCCTGTTCAGGTTCAGAATGCCTGAATAGGGCTTATAAAAATATAAGTATTTGGGTTATTCTTACACTAGTATGGGTACAGACCTTGAAGACTATATGTCAAATGTATCTGACAGGGCCTCCCTGGCCAGCCCACAATCCTACCCTCACCCCCATCCCAAGCACTTAAGCTTTAAAGAGGGTTTCCTACTCACACATTCAGAAAGCCTGAATAGGGCTTATAAAAATATAAGTATTTGGGTCAGTGACTCAGTGTGGCACTAGCGTGGGTACAGAATGTGCATCCCTTAGGCCAAATGTACCCACAGGGCCTCCCTGGCCATGCCCACAATCCCACCCTTCACCCCCACCCCCAGTGCTTAAGCCTTTTTTTAAATCCATTTCATGGCAGTGGAAACTTTTTACAACCTAATTGCAAAACAAGAGGCAATTTAAGGGTTGGGAGAGTGGCAGCTGGGTAGGAAATTATTAATCCTCCAGCAGCATGCTGCAATCCCCAAAAATCCACCTCGTCCAATGCAATTAGAGCCCCAGAGAGGATGTATGAATGTGTATGAGAGAGAAAGATATTGGGTATTGCCCTGTCTGCTTTTTGCTTTGACACTGCCTACTGCTGGCATCCACCTCTTGGAAGGTTAGCTGTGAGTGAATGTGGCCCATGGGCTGAAAAGGGTTTCCCACCCACACTTCAGGGTTCATTTAAGCACTCATCTTCTAGCCACCCTTTCCTTTTACCAAATCACCTTTAGCTATTAACCAAACAAGCCCAGAGAAAAGATAATATCCACATTGATGGCCACAACGCTGCTATTAGTGCTTGTCTGCTTTCAGCTGAATAAGCAGGCATTCTGGCTTGAGCTCTTCCGCAGATTCTCACTGTGATGATAAGCAAGCTTGTTCCCGATGGCATGTCCTCTAAAATATTGACCACTGTGGAGCTCCATATACTCAGACACCCTAGGAAAGAACAATCAGTTTACCCAATGGGATTGCTATTTCTATAGAGTTACATGGAAAAGACGTTTCAAAAGAGTGGGCGAAAAATTGGGATAACTGGGAGCTATAGATATCAAGTCCCATTGCAATGGTATTTTTACTCCTTTGTCCTGTAGTTCTGTAGTTCTCTTGTACATTAAAATATGATTTCTAAGGACTTCTTCACGTGTTAAATGAGTTTTTAAACAAAGAAATTCCCCAACATGCAGAGCAGCTTTCCCCAACTTTGTCTCCTCCACATGTGTTGGCCTAAAGCTCCATCATCCCCAGGCATTGTGGCTGGGGATGATGGGGGTGATGGGATTTGTAGGCCAACGTATCTGGAGGGCACCAGGTTGGGTGAGGCTGATGTAGATGATTAGATGTGATGATCCTACACATACGCCACCTCAGCAAATTGCAAGCTTGTGAGTTTGTCATTTGCTGGGAATCTACATGTCAGGTTGGCACCTTTCCCCAATCATAAGTGTTTTGCATGAAAGGAATGCTTAATGTGAAGCAGCCAAGAGGCTGGGTCTATTGCTCACTTTGGTCCTGTTCAACATGCTAAGCCATGATTAGGCCACTAACCGTTTTGCAGCAAATGCTTAGTGAGCATGTTTAAACTGTGGTTATGTAACCACCTGGCTTAAGAATGGTTTACATGACACACTAAGCCATAGGCCCTGTTCAGAAGAGACCTTACACCATAGCTTTAAAAACGGTGAATAAGGCAAAAAGCTTTATTCACCATGGTTAAAGCCATGGTTTAAGGCGTCTTCTGAACAGGGCAGTAATGTTTAGCTCAAAATGCTTAATCACCATGGCTTAGTGTGTTTTCTGAACAGGGTCTTGTATCTGTAAGCAATCAAGGGCAATGGGAAGTATGTGAGCTTTTCAGGTGCAGCTTTCAGTATTGTTCAAGGATTTCACTGAGGGCTCACACATTATTTCCTTTTTTTTAATCATTACTGGCTGAACTTGCTTCCGGTGCCTAAGGAAACAAAGACGTTAGAACTTTAGTAGTTACAGAGGAGAATACTTTTCTTCCCAACAAGAAAAAACATATAATTGCAATTCCCAGCTGGACTATATGACTTTGGGTTCAGCTATTCAAACAGGAAGAAAATAATCTGCTTTGCAGTTAAATGAAACATTTACTATTAAATAAAGCAAGGTGATTATTTTGCTACCTACAAAATGTAATTATTGAATCAAATTGCTCTCTGCCAAGCAGGTTGTAAAATCTTGCCATTTCTCTTCATGGCAATATTTTTCCCATTACTAATTCACATATGGTTCAGGGGCTTTAACAGTCTTGCCTGACCGGCTCTGAAATGACGATAATGCAGACAGCCGTTTGAAGCCATTTATGATCACACCTCTTCCAAACAGCCTTAATCCAATCTAAGTGTGTCCTGGACGATAGAAGGAAAAACCACACTGGTAAAGTGCAAACCAGGAAAGCTGTGAGTGGCTCCATTTTCATGGTGGTATTTAGGAGAAAAGACGGGGAGGGAGAAAAGAGAGAACAAAAATAAAATTGGATGGTGCGCAGCTCTGCTTTCCAGAAGCTAATTGCACACACCTGAAGGTCTAGTTCTCATTGAGGTGGGAAACTCATGTTTGAGCTATACCACTTCAGACTAGAGCTGGACATTTAGAGTTTGTTTGTTCAAATCTTCCATATTACTTTTTTAAAAAACCTCCACAGACGAATTGACAGGGAGAAAAGTAGCCTAGAGTTACCCTTCTCCCTAACATCTCTTTTCCTATGTAGAAGGCATGTTTTATAGGTAAGAATATCCAATACTGCAAGACCCTGCCTGCAGTATGAAATGGTGCAGCCCAGGTATAGGTTTATGTTAGGCGTGCATTTGGCATGGGTTGGCATTGCTGGCATGGGCTGGGGAATGAAATCTGTCGCACAGCAAGAAATCTTTTCCTTTGGCAGCATAGTTATTAAACAAAATTTGGGTATGGTGTCACTCTCCTTTTGGTGGGGGGATACATCTGTACACTTGAATATAGTGCACAAGTATGATAAATGAGGATATTTCAGCTGATCCTGTAAAGCAGCAACACTGCCAAGCCCCAGTGGAGTTGCATTTATTTTTCAAGGAACCTGAAGGTCTCCCAAGACCAAGTGAGTAATACTGATGGGCTGAATTGTTTGCTCAAGCGCTGCTCTGTGCTTGGAGCTTTGCAAAACAGCACTTTCCCTAGGAGAGCTTGAGAAGCCCCCAGTGTACTGCTTAACTGCAGGGTTGCTAAGGCCCTAGAGTTTTGCAGTTTTGATGTTTTCTCCTCCTATAGACCCATCTGGTTAAGTTGTGGAAATCAAAGATATATATGCTTAACCCATTCTAAGGTATCTTAGATCAGCCATCCCCAACCTGGTACCCACCAGATGTTTGGGACTTCAGCTCCCATCAACCCCAGCCAGCATGGCTAATGGTCAGGAATGTTGGGAGTAAAGTCCAAAACATCTGGAAGGTTCCAGGTTGGGGAAAGCTGCTCTGTGGAAAGCCAAAACATGGTTGGCATGGGTATTTGTGGTATGATAAAGCTAAAGTGAACGTAGAATTTAATAACCATTATTTGAGATGAGCAATTTTGAGAATATGGAATAAACATAAACCTAGATTGTGTCAGAAAAAACTCAACAAATTCTTTATTCAGTCACGCTGCTTCTTCTGAACACTAATAATAATAATAATAATAATAATAATAATAATAATAATAATAATTCCTCTCCACCTTTCAGTGAAAACCCTTGATTACACTCTGGTCAGCTCCCTGAAACCTTCTCCTCTAAGACCAAATTGTGCATCTTGACCTTGACACAGAACTCTGCTGTCAAAATCTTTCACCTTTCTCACTGTTTAGACCGCATTAGTCTGCTTTTAATCTCTGCAGTGGCTCCCTTTCTAATGGTGCACACTCTGCTTCCTGTGGCAGAGTGTGAGACCTCCTGCTTTAAGATCATTTCCCAACAACAGATGAGCTATATTATTTATTTTAACTGGCATAGACAGTGTGGTGCCGTGGTTAGCATGTCAGACTAAGACTGGGGAGACCCAGGCTCAAATTCCCACTTCACCATGAAGCTCTCTGGGTGACCTTGGGCAAGTCATATATTTCAGTGTAAGGTGTAATGCTATGGGTTGCACCCTTGTGATACGGAAGCCTCTGAACTCAGAGGCTTCTGTGTATCCAATGTCCTGCCAAGTTGCTGCCAGCAGGTGGGAGGAACTTTTCATCCCTTTGGCCTCTTGTGTTTTGTTTTATTTTGTCTAGACAGGCCTCTGAGCCCATTTAGAGAGATTTTCGTATCCTGGCCTCTCTTTTCTCGTCCTCTCTCCTCCCTGTCTGCTGGCACGTCCCTTTTCTGACCTCTCTGATGCTGTTTTTATAGCCCCTGGAAACAGCCGGCATGGTTCTTTCTGCAGTGGCTGCAAGGGGGCTGGGGGAGGGATTGGATACTGGAGTCTCCCTCCTCAGGTTGTAGCCTCGAAGGGGGGACTCTGAAGAATCTTATGGTCCCTGGGACGCTCTCCAAGGACCATAGGATTGCTGTCCCTGTGTACATTAGTTGGTGGTTGTAAGAATAAAATGCAGGGGAGGGGAACTATGTATGCTGCCTTGAGCTCTTTCGTGGAAGGGTGGGATATAAATGTAGTAAATAAATGAATTTAATGATTAAAAAAAGATTCATAATTTAAAAAGTTGATTACATTTATATCCTGCCTTTCTACTAAGAAAAATGCTAAAGTTTGCTAACAATAACATAGAGATAATAAAGAAATGATAATGAAAATATAAAAACTAAAAATTAATATTAACAATGCTAACGATTTTTTCATGTCTAAAAGTAATTTTTCTACTCGTTTGCCTCATAAAACCATGACTACAATGAGCCCTTAATTCCAAAATCTATATTCCAAAATCCATATTTGTGTAATTAGATCAAGCAAAAGATCACCAAAAATGTGCAACCTTTCAAGATCTCCAGATCTCTTCATCAGATAAGATGTTACAAGAACCTGGTGTAGCTGCAGCCATTTCCCCTGGCTGCTACCAAACTGGCTTTTTGTAGAATTTTGCCTGATGAAGAGGTTTGTTCCATTTCATTTGGAGATTTTGAAAGCTTGCACATTTTTGGTGATCTTTTGGTAGACCTTATAAAGGAGTTACGCTAATATGGATTTTGGAATTTTTCTTACAGTCAACATGGCTACCTTTGCGGGAGGGGGTTAATAAACAAAAAGAACCCCCAAAAGCCATTTTCCCTTGTTTTGAAACTGTATACCTTGTAAGCCAAATTTCCCTCAAGCAAACTTGCTTACAAGATTCATTTAATTCATTACATTTCTATACTGCACAATGGCCAAAGCTCTCTGGGCAGTTTACAAAGATTAATACCCTTAAAAATACATTCAGTAGTAAAACCCTTGAGATTTTCACTCCCATTCTCAGTTATATTGAATCTTAGGGGGATTGTCTATGAATACACCATGCTCTTCCAATGCACCTGTAGGCCAAAGAGGAGGCAATAAAGATGCTGCTTCCCTTCCTGCCTTCTGTGCATGTTTAGAATTCCATGATGTGGAGGGTGGTGGGATATAGTAAAAAAACAATCCTAGGGCTTAGAGAGTGAGGAGAGTCTAGTTGCTTCCTTTGCTCTTGTATACAAAGCTTGAGTTGGGGGGGGGGGGGCGAATCAAGAGGTCTTATTCAGTGTGATGTAGTGATAATGGACAGAGTTACATCATACTTGCTGATTACAAAAGGAGAAAAGCGGAGAGCAAGGAGGACTGAGCTGATTATATGTGTACTACCGAGGCCTCAAAATGGATTCTACTGGCAAACTTCTTAAACAAGGAAATAAATACAGTCGCATCTTCAACCATGAGATTCTTTTCAAAAAGGCACAATAAAATAAACCTCTTTCCCCAAGTCTTAATTTCTCTGCCTGGGGCAAGTAATTAACAACGTTTGTATAGTCTTTCTATGAATAATTCATAGCCCAATTAACTGCCAATGGCAGGAATCTGAAAGTCCCTAAATCAAATGGTTGTATACAGTCAAAACTATGTCCATGCAGGGACTGATCTGGAGAAATGGAATTGAACGATCATTCAGCCAATCATATGACGGAATAGCTTTGGGTCTTCTGGAAGTATTGGAAATCACTTGGGCACGAGGAAGGCGGAGATTACAGTATTGGCAAATGGTCCTGTTGGGAAATTGAGTGTTGTGGAAGGGTATGGAGTTTTTCCAAGACTGGTCCCAAGTGCAATGTTTCCAATTCAGGCCCATCCTTTGTGACATAATTGTCTTTGTTTTCCGTCAGAGGAGTTCAGAACAAGATGGGGAAAATATTGTTCTCACAAAATTCACTCTGACCCTCACTGGTCAAGTCAATCAGAACTTAATAGCCTTATGCGTTAGTCCTTAGCCCCATGAACACATAAACAAGACAAACTTTAAGATTATGGGTTAATAGTTTTCCACTGGATAAGGGCAATTCATCATGTTTTGCAAGTGACTGGTGCTCTGAATAGAGCATCAGTGACCCGTGATCCACCTGCAGGATCTCTCATGGTAGTAGACTTCAGATTCACCAGCTGGCTCAAAAACAATTGGCTATTCAGTCTGTTGAAGAAGTATATCGGTTCTGTATGTAATTGCACTGGACCGTCTGGAGATGCTATGTTTCAGATTTCCATCTCTTCCCACTGTATCAGCAGAATATATTTTTCCACGATAGTTCCAGTTTCTTATCAAATTCTAGAACAATTTAAATTTACAATATTAAAAATTTAATATTGTATTAGTTTCATTTGTTTTAATGTTTTATCTATTCTATGGTCTTTGTATTTATATTTATTGTTGTTCCCCGCCTCGATCCAGAGGGAGAGGCGGGTTAGAAATAAATAAATATATTATTATTATTATTATTATTATTATTATTACTTGTCATTGTGGGTTCTTTAAGATGTAGGGCTCTTAGAGCTATCTATGAGAAGGCACTGTGCAGCTATTCCATCATTTCTTTCTTAACAAACTTTCTTCGGTAAGAGGAAAGACAGATGAAGTGGCTGGAAAACACAGGCAGGCTACAGATGGAAGATGAAGCAGGATGAACGAGACAGGCTGCTACTGCAAAAACCTCACCTGGAAGCATCCTGTGATGGACTGGCAGGAGGAAGGGTAGTCAGAGGAACAATCTGTTCAGTGTGTGGACCACTAGAGGAACCCATGGGAGATTAATGACATCTCTATTGGGTTTGGACCCAAAGCTACCTACTGCATTTGGTGGGTTCTATCCAATGTCAGTCCTACTTAAGAGCAGACCCATTGAAATGAATGGAATTTAAATTAGTTATGACTAGCTTCAGTCCCAGTCATTTCAGTGGGTTTACTCTCACAGGTCTGACACTGGATACAATCCTATCAGCCCAATGTTTGCTTTGGGAGGTAGACTCCACAATGATCATCAGCACCTCCACCTTTAAAGCTTGGAAGCAATGTACTTTGTCCCCGGAAACAGAATGGAAGCCATTGAGAATGAGCCAACTCCTACCTGCCTAGCCCATCTTCTTTTGAAGAGGAAGAACAAAAGGTCCCAGGTTCAATCCCTGGAATCTCTGGACAGAGCTAGGAAAGACCCCTGCCTGAAACCCTGGAGAGCTGCTGCTGCCAGTCAGTGTAGCTAGTACAGACATAGGTGTCCCAGTGGTCTAACTTGGTATGAGGCAGCTTCCTATATACTCTGTATCTTTATAGCCTTACGGTTTTGCTTCTTACGTTTACTAGAGTGACAGAGTGACGAGACAGAATTGGGTCGCTTGACAAGCCCAGAAAAAACGTTGGCACCAATGGAAATATTTTTTCTAAGTTTAATTGCCATGCCGGGGAGGGGGGGCGGTTGAGGGGTGGTGCAGAGGGGTGGTGCAAAAAGTGGGGAGGGGATGGTTGACCACAGCTGCAATTCCTCCTGAAAATTGCTGCCTGTGTGTCAATTAAACTGAGGGGGAAAGAAACTTCCATTGGCACCAATTGACCTTTAGGTCTCTGTGGAATAGATCCGGGACACTGGAAAATAGGGCCAGGGCCCCATGGGCCCATACCTAGCAACGCCCTTGGCCCAGGAGCTGGAGAGAGAATCTGTTTTTCTTAGTGTCCTTCTGCAAAGGAAATGTAAGGCTGAAGATTTTAATTGAAGCAGTTGATTACACCATTTCAGCATCTATAAAGACATAAGGACTGCCATATGGGTCAGAGTAGTCGTCCGTGTAGCCAATTGTGGATAATGGCCACAGCCAAGTTGAGAAAAAGAACAGATGCAACCAACCATTTTTACAGTCTCTGCAGCCTGGCTCTCTGATTCCTCCACTATGTCAGAATGATGATTCTTGCACCAAAGGGGTCGTTGGTTGCCACTCCACTTCTTGCCAGCCTTTTCACCTCCATTCAGAGCCTTTTCATCTTCACATGGAGGAAAGCCACTTAAGGGGAAGGACAGTGCCCTTTGTCTCCTTCAGACTGACATTTTGCGGTCTAATGGATTCCATTTGGAATACAGATTAAAACTGATCTGTTTATTTAATGAATGTATCCTAATATGTCTTCCGCCTGTGAACCATTTGTTTTCATATAGAGCTGTAAGGGAGTGTAAAGCTCTGGCTCTCGAGGCAAGAGGCAAGTCTTGTGGACGAGATGCAAATGATGTGCTGGTGCCCCCTGTGTCCAGGCATCAAGAGTCGGCATGGTCGGGCATCTTCCAAGGGCCTACCCCTTATCGGGGGCCCACTGACAAGAGCCCCATTGACCTGCACTTCCCCATCAGCATTGCAACCTGTTTGTTTACCCAACTCTCGTTCCAGCCCTGGGGGAAGGAACAAGCAAGCAAGCAAGCAGGCAAACAAACATTACTGTTGAGAAGGAATAATGGTAGCTGCCACTGCTTGCTTGCTCACTGGCTCTCTGCTTGGCAAGCAACCAGAAAAAAATGGGATGAGGAGCAGCAGCTGGAGACAGTGGCAGCGAGGGAGTAGGTTGACGGAGTGAGGGGGGCCATGGAGGATGTTTTGCCCAACCCCAAATCTGAAGCTGGCACTTCTCCTAGCTTCTCCCAATCCCCTTGTTGAGTGATGGGTCAGAGAAACAAGGGAGCAAACCTCCATCTATTTTTCCATACTGATTTTAACATTCCTGAGCTAAACTACATATGGGAACTTGCATGTCTTAAGTCAATGTGGCTCCGTTTTGGGCCTTTGTTTTCACTGACTGATTTGCCCACCACCAGCCTTGCAGGAGGACAGCAAATGATACCAGCTGAACATGGTGCCTTGCTTTGCTTGAGTGATGACATGTTGACCCTGCCCATTTAAACTGATTTGAAACTGCATTAACTAACTTGGCTTCCCCCAAAGTATTGTGGGAACACCTCAGGCTTTTCCCTATAATGTTACAAGTATTTCTTACCTCCTCAGAGCTAGTTTCACGTTCAGGCAGTCAAATAAGAAAATAAAGGAATTGTCTCACCCTGATCTTAAGTTGCAGATTTGTGAGAATTCCTATGTTATTCATGGAGAATTCTTATGCACGTATAGTTTATTTTTATTTTTATTGTTTTATTTAACAGTTGTCAAATAGCTGTTTTTCCCTTGGAGATTAACAAAATATAACTTAACAATATAATGTCACAGAATTGACACAGGTACAATTCTATAAGATAGCATTAAATCAAATTATAAAACAGAAAGAAAAAGTTAAAGCATAGTAAGCAGCAGATAATACAGACTAAAAACTTTTTTCCAGGAACTAAAACAGTCACATTAAAAGCATAGCTTAATAAAAAGCCTGTGAGGAAAAAAAAGTTCTTTGCCTGTTGACAAAAAGATATTAAAGTAGGCACCAGGCGAGCTTCTCTGTGGAGGACATTACACAAACGAGGGGCTACTGCTGAGAAGGCCCTTTGCTTTGTGGCCGCCTGCCATATCTCAACTTATAGTAGGGAGGCCCCTTATGAATTGCTAAAGGAAAAGTAATGCCTCACCAAGGAAGAGGTCAAAACAACAACAACAACAACAATAATAATATTTATTTATTTCTTACCCGCCTCTCCCTCAGGATCGAGGCAGGGAACAACACTGATACAAATGACATAAAATACATAAAATTGATTAAAACATATAAAATTAATACATTAATAAAAAACAGTTAAAACTCTTAAAATTCGACTGGGTAGGCCTGCCGGAAGAGATTGGTTTTTATGGCTTTCTTAAAGTCAAAAGGACTATTAAGTTGACGAATCAGACACAAATTTGCATAACATTTGCATTTGCAAATTTATATGTATAGATGCAAATTTAGAAAAAAATATAATTTAACAAGAAATAAAGTACATCTCTCTATAGTGTGGAAGACTCTTTTTTAGTGGAGTATAAGAGGCCACACTGTTTTGACTAGGACACAGGTGGGCAACATGGGACCTGGAGTCTCTAAGGACAACTTTCTTGGCGCCCACTAAGACACCCTACAGATCCCAATTTGTATTTAAACATATTTTTATATTTTCTTACTGGCAGTTAGGATTGCTTCAAAGTAAAATGAGAGCCTCTAGCCACTGCCATCTTAATTTCCTGTTACTGTCCCTAGGCAGGATACTATTCCAGCCTAGAGCCATGGTAGTCATTTTATGCTTGTGCCCAGGACAGTTTCCAGATGGGGCCACCAGCCCAAAAGGTCTAGGATGATTGCAGACAGGTTAATTCCCTCCTTTGGCAATGCTGCTGGAGAAATGGAGTGGAAGAGGCTGGTGGTTGTGGGTTTGGGGGGAAGAGAGTGGAGGAGGGGGGTGAATCTTAATCCTCTGTTGAACTGGGTAAGCTGTGAGAGGCAGTAGATATCCCTGACTCTGGGGAAGGGAGGTTTGGTGCCTGATTGAAAAAGGGGAAGTTGTTGAGGAACATGGTGGCCATGTTCCTCCAAAGCACTTTTCTAAGGTTGAGTGGCTTATTGTACCGTTGTGAGAAAAAACTGAGGGTGTGGGGGAGGCTATGGCAGGAGTTCCCTGCTCTGTTTTATGAGAGTTATGAGTAAACTAGGCTGACCAGATAAAATCCAGGTCAGGGCTCATATAACTTTAACATAGGCTGACCAGGTGGCTCGGGATTTCCCGGTCCTAACCGGGAATGCAGGGGCCAGCCGGCCCAACCGGGGGAGGCGGGGGGAAACCGGGGTGGCGGGGGGTCACGCGGCAGTGGCAGCGAGACCCGGTGGCGGTGGAGGAGCCCGGGAAGCGGACGCCCCTGCAGGTAAGCACGAAGGGGGGCACTTACCTGCTGGGGCGGCCGCTTCCCGGGCTCCGCCACCGCCTTCGCCGCCGCTGCTGGGCTCGTAAGGCCAGAGGCCACGCGGAAGAGGCGGGAGAGGGCCGGTTACATCACTTCCGGATCCGGCCCTCTCCCGCCTCTTCCGCGCGGGCGGCGACGGAGGACCCTGCTCGGGCGGCGGAGGAACCCGGCGGTAGGTCCAGGCTGGTTTTTTTTGGGGGGGGTGGCTTGGTGGGGGGTTGTTTTGGGTGGGGGGGCGGGGGGGCGACCGGGATTTTGACTTTTAAAATCTGGTCAGCCTACTTTAACAGTTGTGGAGAAAAGGGAATTTCAGCCAGTGTCATTTGTATGCAATTAGTTCCTGGTGATATTCCCTCTTCATCACAACAGTTAAAGTTGCAGGGGCCTGCTTTCTTTTGTATCTAGTCACTCTAGTATAATGCCTGCACCTTTAACTGTTGTGATGAAGAGGGAATATCACCAGGAACTAATTGCATATAAATGACACTGGCTGAAATCCTTTTCTCCACAACTGTTAAAGTTATATGAGCCCTGACCTGGATTTTATCTGGTCAGCCTAGAGTAAACCTTGAAGGATTCCAAGCTGATATGGTCAAACTCTATGCTTGCCTGTCTGCTGTGGTTTCTTTAATGAAAGGTCATAGTCATATCTTCTAGGCTCAAAGTTCATTGGTGCTGTTATGCTTGGGTCCAAAATTCATCCCCAGTAGGGGATATTTGATGGTTGTAAGCAGATTTATTGAAGTGGACCAAATGCTAACTTGAAATGTAGCATTAGGCCTATCGGAAGTTTTCACAGTTGCCTGGACAGGTCCAGTGCAATGAAAGACTCAGCAGTAAGGAAAACCTAAGCTGTAAATGCTCCACTTTCGAGCTCATTAAGACTCCCACCCCAAAATGGAACCAGGACTCTTGGGGTGTATTTCTAAACTTTGCATGCATCTTTAGAGAGTAATGAGAAGTCTTCATTAGAAACTCAGAGAACTAGACTTCCTAGAGTTCCTTGATTGGAAGCCATGATAATATAATGATATAGCAAGTTTGAAGCATCTTTATATATTCATGTAGACATACCTCTAGAGAGGCTCGGATTAATTAAGGATTGATGTTAATTTTAAGGCACTGTTGTGTGTCCCGGTGAAGTTGGTCTGTAGCTAGACTCAGCCCAGTAAGCAAGCCAGGTCTAGAAGCACTTATTGGGGAGGGTAGACAGGAAGAATCGCTCTGGCCTGTTGTGACTTCCTGGCTGGTTTGGCTGGTCTCCCAATAGTTTGGCCAATACCAAGTGACAATGCACAGGCTGACCTCACCTGACATCTTCCAGTTGATGACCAGGGCTTGCAGAGCTGGTAATATGCCCAGGCCAGATGGGAAGTGTGTGCCCCCCCCCCATTTCAAACTGCTCATTAAGTATTTTTAATGTTTTTTTTAATGCCCACCAACATGACGACTGCTACAGCCTTGAGTCCTGATAGGTTGTTATATTTTGATTTTTTGACATGTCTTGTGATTCAGAGCTGGACATGACGCATTGTTTGATGTACAAAAAAAAATGATTTGCATGCCAAAAGGGCCAGGTTCAATCCCCAGAGCTCTCTCGTTAAAAGGTTCTTGGGTAGCAGGGCTAGAAAAAGCCTTTGCCTGAGTCCTTGGAGAGTGGCCTGAGTCCGTATAAGGCAGCTTCATGTGTGATTTACTTATTTGCAGTATGCATCTGTTCCAGTCAATATCCGTGGACAACACGTCCATGTGTTAAGAGCTGTATAGGCAGAGAGAGTGACTTTGCTGCCTGATAGGTTATTAATTCTTCAGCTAACTAAAGGGTCAGGCATTCATGGATTAAACTGTCGCTAAGCAGATCTTGATGATATTATAGTCAATAATTTGCATAGTGATGGAGCCTCCAAGTGCCCATCTTCAAGATAAATGGGTTGTAGGAATACCATTGTGGTCTATTGTGTCCATAATCCATAGCTAGGAATCATTCTTCAAGTCCTTTATGGGCCATGATGAGATCGCTAGTCCATGAGGAGTCTCCAATAACACATTGATGAACCTCAGTGTACATCAGCTGAAGCCATAATGATTCTGAAAGAGACTGTATTGAGCACAGTTATATAATGCAAGCCTAATACAAAAATAAATGTCCAGCACATTGGCCATTGTTTAATTTTGAACAAAGGGGGTCTCTTGTAGTCATGTGGTTTATTCTTAATTAGGTGAATTATTAGCTAACGCCAATATATTTTATGCCATATTTCCAAAATAACTGTATATTATAACGTGCTTAAAATGTGTTGGAGTTACATAAAAAAACAATAGCTCTGTATCAACAGAAGTCATCATGGTACACAAGTCTGGACAGAACAGAAAAGGAATATGATGCAAAAGAACAACATTTTGATGTATACATTAGTAGTATATCACGCTCCTAAATTTCAGAGTTACTTAGAAAGGTTCCAATCCTACATCATTTTGACCAGCCTTTCCTAACCTGGTGCTCTCCATTTGTGTTGGACTACAACTCCCAGCAGCAGCAGCACGGCCTGCAAAGGGAGATGCAGTCTAACACATCTGAAAGGCACCAGATTAAGGAAAGCTGATTTAGACTTGCGCATGTTTACTTGCAAGATTGCAACCTAAAAGAAGGGCTTGGTTGATGCCTTCAGAAACCAAAACCAAAGAAGAAAAATTCTCTCATGACCAGATCCTCCAAAGAGATTTAAAGGAATAAATCTACAGGCATTTGTTTATGTATCTGTCCGGAGGATCATTACCAGAGCCATGGTGATGCCCCTTCATCGCTTGTGCTGTACTAAAACTTACGCTGCCCTGCAGTTGCCTTTTTGTGGACCTAGCTGTCAGGTGCTTTCTTTAACCAACCCATCTGTGTCCTATTCTAGTCACTTGATCATTAAACAGGGTTCTGCAGTTTCCTCAACAGCTGCCCAAACATGCCTACCCTTGATGGCGGTCTTGGTACCTTCACTCGCCTTCAGATATATGAAGAAGCTTATCAGTGTTGTATGTGCAGGGCGATGCTATCATTAAATGTTGCAGTACAGTGATAATTGTCATTGATGAGTTGATTATTTGTTGTTTCAACCATCATGGTCATATCAACTTACAAATGCATATGCCAAAAATACATAATTACAGATACATGTATTGATTGTCATTTAGAGCTGGGTTGTACACAGATGTAGTGACTCTATTTTCTGCATTGGCTATCTATCAGTTCATTTAACCTTTACAGGTATGTGATGATAAGGCTATCAATGGCTACTAGTCCTGATATATTACCTCCAGTATCAGAGACAGTATGCCTATGTATACCAGTTCCTAGGGAACATGTCCTGCACTCATGTCCTGCTTGTGATTTTCCCATGGGCAGCTGGTTGGCCACTGTGTGAACAGAAATGCTGGACTGGATGGACCTTGATTTGATCCAGCATGGCTCTTCATATGTTCTTATGTTCTAAAAGTAACATACTATCAATGTACAATTACGGTTTAGATAGTTAGAACACACAAGATGAAAGGGGAAGTGTTTATTTTGTAAACCATCGAGAAATCAAATTTGATGTCAGGGATTGAGGGTCACAAATAATGATGACTTCTGGATAAAATAAATGTTTACTGACATTAGTGGCATGATCAGAGAGGACTGTCTCATGAAAGTCTAATATTTTTTTTCCAAGCTATAATTTCAGCTATAGATTTATAACCCTAAACTTTTTTTTTATGTGAATGAAAGCAGTTGTATGCTTTTTGAATACTCAGAAATGGCTTTAGGGACCACACAGTCTAGCACATGAATGAAACTTGAAACAGGGATTGTCAAACACCTTACTCTAATAAAATGCGAAGAGGGAGGATAAAACAGAGGTCTTGCCAGCAACAGTCTTTTAACATATTTATTTTGTCTCTAGTTCCACTATTGTCCTGACTGCATGATCCATCAAGAATTATACATTCCACCCTAGCCTTGCAGTTCACATTAAAACTCAGATAATAATTCTATCTTGTAGAGGAGCTGGAATCTGATGCCTTATTTTGCCATAATACTGATCTTTTTTAATGTCTGAATTTGTTTCCACAAACGTTTCCATGGCATATCCCACAAATTCTGCCTCCAGTGCACTTAGAGGCAAATTCATACTATTTGCCTTTCGTACAATGGTCTATTCCATCATTCTGTGGGGCGATAAAGAAGGGTGTTTAGCCAGAGATTGCTGATATCATCATGGGGGTGTCAAGAACAGATGTCATGCAATTATTCAGTTGGGAATACCATAATATTCCACTGGAAATCATAGCAAACCGTGGTATGAATGCTGGCCACTTTCCTCTATCATGAAGCCTTGAAACTCGCCCTAAGAGGAATCTCATAATAAGAAAAACTATACAGGAGGTCAAATTCTATTCAGAGGCATGCAAGTTGTTTGGAAAATCATATTTTCATCGGTTTTAAACCTATATCATGCCTCTCAATGGTAATTTGTTTTTCCTAAACTAATTTCCCCCCCAGCTCCATTGTATCTTTTTTGCAGCAGAGGCAATGAGAACGTTACGTAGCATTCAAAGACTGATATTATGGCGTTATGATACCTGCTGTTTTAATATCACCCTCCTTACTAATCATTCCTAACATTTAATTTTCTTTCTTTTTTTATTGCCACAGCATACAGAACTCATGTTTTCAGCAAGTTTTCCATTCTACATCGACAATGCCTTTCTTGGGTAGTCACAACCAAGACTACCCATTATAAGCGGGGATTTGATTTTGTTCACAGGGTCTGGCCTTTTGTATTTACGGTGAATTTTGTTCATCTCTGACACAATTGGGGAAAATCTATTTGGAAGTTCTTAATTGGTTGGGAGTCTATCATCTTGATTAATTTGGTGCCTTCTGCTGTTTTACTCCTCATCCCTCATTTCAGAGCATTTGTGACTGTTAAACGGTACACTTATCCCATGACAACTGTTTTCTTTTGTGAGCAACTTTGTTAAAAACTTTTTGCAAGTGCACATATAATGACTATAAGATCATCTCTACCTTCAGTTTTCATAACCTCAAAGAATTCTAAAAAGTTGATAAGGTGGGAACATCATTTTGCAGAACCCATGCTGATTATTTCTCAGCAAGGCCTGTTCATCAGTATTTAAACTATAGACTCTTAATCATGCTTTCTACCAACTTACCTAGGGTGACCAGATGGCTCGGGGTTACCCAGTCCTAACCGGGAAACCTGGGCAAACCGGCCCAACCGGGGGGGGGGGGGCAAACCAGGGGGGCGGGGGGTCACGTGGCGGTGGCAGCAAGCGAGGAGCGGCAGTAGACCCGGTGGCGGTGGTGGCGGAGGAGCCCGGGAAGCGGCCGCCCCAGCAGGTAAGTGCCCTCCCTCGCGCCTCGCGCTCCTTACCCACAGGGGCGTCCGCCTTAAGAAGTCCACAAGGTCCATTTACCAAAGCAAGGTCACGTCAGAGATTCAGTCAGTCCAAATGTTGAAGGCGAAGGTCAAACCAGATATGAGCGGAGTCCAGGGTCCAGGGTCAACAGTCACACCGGTTGTTCAGTCCACAGGTTGCAAGCCAAAAGTATGCGGGAGTGTCAGGAGCCAAATACGTCGGTTGTTCCCAACGAAAACCTTGCTTTCTGTTTTCCCCTTTTATATTCACCTGAGCCTGTCCTCGCCCCTTTTCCACAGCTGTTCCACATTCCTTTGCAATCTCATTTAAGGCCTGCATCAGCTGTGCTCTGTTTTCTCAGTCTCATGCTTCGCCTTGTGGGCTTAGCTTTCTCCGCCCGTTTGAGCTGCCGCCTTTGCTGGGGAGTTACTGGACAAACTCCTTCAGGCCCTGAGTCTTCCTCATTAGAAACAGGGGGTGGGAGAGGGTGGCTTTCCTGGGGCTCTTCTGAGGACCCTCCCTGCTGTTCCTCCTCCTCCGGTAAGTCCTGGGGAATGAGTAAAGCTGCAGTTTCTGCCCCTTCTTCGTCACTTCCGGATCCGGCCCTCCCCCTGCCTCTTCCGCGCGGCCGCTGGCCTTACGAGCCCAGCGGCGGGGGACCCGGCGGCGGCGGAGGAAGACCCGGCGGTGGCGGGGGACCTGGGGGGGGGCAGCGGACCCGGTGGGGGCGGCAGCAGAAGAGAACCCGGTAGGTCCGGGCTGATGTTTTTTGGGGGTGGGTGGCTTGGTGGGGGGGGGGGTTGGGTGGCGGGGGGGGGGGACCGGGATTTTGGGTTCCAAAATCTGGTCACCCTAAACTTACCTGGGATAACAGTTACGCTGACAGATGTAATTTCCTGGATGCTCCTTTGATACCTTTTTTAAAAATCTGGGCTATGTTGGCTATTTTTTTATTTTTAGTTAACAGATTAAAAATGCACATTTGAACTTTTAGGCAAATTCCATCCAGCTCCAATTACTTGTTTCTTTTTAGTATAGCTTTTCTGATCTGCAAGGCAATTTTGTTATGCTATGCTATTCATTGATGCAGATTTGATTTCTAAAATGAAGTTTGTATGCTTTATTGTAAAAGATTGATATCAAATCTGAAGCCCACTCAAGCATCCCTTCCATTTCTGCAAATGTCATTGACAGTGTCTGTTTTGCCACATCTAGAAAGTAGGTCAATGTGACACAAAATGGATCTTAGTTTTTTAGAGAAAGTCTGAGCTATTAAAGAGGAAGGGCCCTGAGAAGAACATACATTTATTATCACAGCCATTTTCATCTATTTCATCCAATGTAATTTGTTGAAAATGAGTGGTCTACAAACAACTATGTGTCCCTGATTTAGAACAGTCTATGGAGTCTTTGCATTATCGTGGAGAACTGCCTGACAGCAACGTTTCATTAGTCTTACCATTTTAACAAGACTGCTAAAAGCTTTGGATAACATTTATCTGAGAGTTACTATGCATAATCTAACTAAAGTTAAGGACATTTAAATCCCATTGATTTCAGTGGGAGAGTAAAACATGTCTTTATCTGTCCCACTGAAATAAGTGCTTAAGTTTGGATCATGTCTGCTATTAACAATTTCTATAGCACCTTTATACTACGAAGCTAAAAATTAATACCATTGAAGCCCCATACACAATTAGCTCATTAATATCCTGATCTTATAGTTAGGAGGCCTATGATAAGTGAAACCCATTGCCTCTTATACTAGTAGTACAAAATGACACTCTGTTTTGTAGCACCTACTTGAAGTCTATGTTTTTCTTTTTCTACTTTTATAATTTTATTATGGTGTTGTATATTTTATTGACACCGTATTCTGTATTTTAACATTTAGGTCTTCCTACTCACTTATTGTCATCTAGCAATTAACTGAGAAGAAGGATGGAAATGTTAAATTCAGGGCAGGATGGGAGATGCTGCTCAGGATTATATTTAATTTGGGAAGATGAAGGATGACCCTTCCTCATACCATAGCATGATTTCTGAGAAGAGGGTGTGTATCAAGTAGGACAATAGGTTTCAGTGAAAGGGAAGCTGGGGAAATGATAGAACTGGAATGATTTTTTGGGGACATACATAAGTGGCCACACTAGATTGCTGTAAAGAATTATGAATTCCATTGCATCCTAGGTGGGAAGCGCTGTGGAAATAATATATTGCAAGCTTTTGCATGTTTAATCACCTGTGAGAGTAATTAGATTGGGGACCACATGTAAGAGAGCCTTATATACAGTGGCCCCACACCTCTGGAATAAGTTTCCATCAGAGGTCCGCCATGCTGTATCATTGCAGGCTTTTAAGAAGGCCTTTGGCCTTCTCCTGATTTGATCGGCATTGCTGCTTTTGTTTTCGTTGGTTTTTATTTCTGTTTTGTTGTGTTTCCCCTCCATTTTTATTGGTTTTGTATGTTTTATTGTTGGATACTACCTTGGGAGGTCTTCTGCCCCAAAAGGTGGCCAAGAAATATTTTAAATAGGTTAAATAAAGTAATATTCAGAAGCAAGCTCAGCTTTGTTCAGCAGGACTCACTCCTTGAATATGTTATTTGGCATATCTCTGTTTAATCAGAGAATCAGCTTTTTTCTGTTGAATTAAAAACATCTTAAGTGTTACCTGTATGTGCCACATCATGTCTACAGTATGGATCATTCAGAAGGATTTTATAACACATATCCACTCAACTAGAGCTCATTATTGCCTCAGCAGTATCCAAACAATTAGCACAACCTTCTTGAAAACTAGTGGAAGAGGAATACACTTAGCAACTGTGACACAACTAGTGTTTTTGCAGCTGTAATTGCAACTCATTGAGGAATTGAGCACAAGCAAGTGGTAGCAGGTGGTGGTGTGGACATGATGCACTTGCTGCTTTAATGTTTGTCAGTGATGGGTTTTATTATAAAAGTCAGGCTGAATAGCAACCTCACAGTACTATTCCCAGCTGGCTAAGAAAGGTGTTTTCTATTCTCTGCACAATTTCTAGCCCAGTAAAGCAGTTCAATCCAGACATTAGCCCATATTTTCTCAATAGTTGTTTGTATGCAATACAACAGCAGAAAGACACCAACTATGGGGCATGGTTTGTTTAAAGTATACTAACACAGGGTGCTTGTTCTTTCAATAAAATTGGACTTCCCTTAATTTCATAGGGTTGGTTCCAGATTTAATCATTCTTAGATTAAATCTACTGAAATCAAAAGAACTTCACTTAGCAATGACTAAGTCCTATTGATTTTAGTGGGTCTACTCTAACTATATTAAACCTGGAACCAGCCCATGTTCCTGTAGAGCAGTTTCCCCAACCTAATGCCCTCCAGATGTTTTGGACTTCAATTCCCATCAGTCCTAGCCAACATCGCCAAAGGGCAGGCATGCTGTGAGTCATAGTCCAAAACATCTGGAAGGCACCAAGTTGGGGAAAGCAGCTGTAGAGAGGACAAAGGGGTCTAAAATGTTGTTGAGGACAGAAAAATAGAATGGAAAATATTCTGAGGAACTTGGGGTGAATTTCCCCCCTCACTGGTCTTCTCAGCACAACCCAACCATTTTGAGAGAGTTGGTTCAGCAAGCCTAAATTATGACATCACACCCCAGAATGCTCTTTGCCTGAGCAAACATTTCTCTAGGCAAGTCAGCTGTGCTATGTGCTTTCATGTAAAAAAAAAAAAACAGCTACATCAGGTTTATTGGCTCTATCACTTAACTTATATATCACAAATATCTTTGCACCCAAACATTTCCTATTATCCCAAATAATTGAATAGAGTTTTGTGTCTTCTGTTTTTGTGTGCCTTCAGCCAAGTGCAGCTGAACAAAATCCCAACTACAACTTTTCTTCCTATTAAGCTTTTAGTTATAACAGTCAGACGCTGTAATGAAAAACAGATGTGCTATGCTTTGTTCCAAACAATGAGGAATTATATAAAAATTGAGACCTTAAGATTTCAAGGCAAGTTAAACAAAATTGAAGTGGGGGAAAATAAGTTTTATGCATGGGAGGACAAAAAAAAATGAAATGATTATTATTTATTTATGGATTCTATAACCCTTGCAGGTTTGCTTGAAGAACTTGCAACCCTATTTTAAGTCTATGAGCCATATTTTCCTGCAATTTACGTGCTTGAGGTTTTATGCTTCAGTGTTGGTTCAATTGAATTCTACAGTTTATTTGTAGCACTCTAATCTTGGAGGGAAAAGAAGGGAAGAAAAAGAGGTTGGCGAGATGCAAAAGAGGGAAGAGCTCCTGCACCTTTAATAATGTGCATAAGAGCTATTCTGCACAGCTATTAAAGGTAGAGAAGCCCTGTCCTTGTTTGCACCTGGTTACTCTAAGTAGAAAGAGATTCAAAGTGAATTCAACTATCATGAACTAAAACAGCACATATATTTTCCCCTTTGTCTCCCTTCCAAAATGAGAGTGACAGAAGTAGTTGATTTTATTTACACCACAACAGATGCCTTCAAAGTAGCAATAGTAATTTTTGACATTTATATCATGCTTTTAAATAGTGTAATGTTCAAAGTGCTTCATATATGTTATTACAGAAACCTCAGAACAACTCTAAGGTAGTTCAGGGTTATTGTTCATATAATACTATTGTGATTCATAGTGAGGAAGAAAACTTCTAGGCTGAAACTTCTAGAGAGCCACAATTCTCCTCAGTCTTAGGCAGCATAGCCAACAGTGATCGATGAGGAGAGTTGTAGGCCATAACATTTGGAGGCCCTCAAGTTGCTCACCCCTGCTGTAAATGAAGGAATGCTCTTTGAAGAGGAATCATGCACAGCACATATGACATTCCACACACCATACACCTTCTCCAACCTGGCTCTCCAGATTGGTTGGACTTCAACTCCCATCAGCCCCAGCCAGCATGGCTAATAGTCAGGAATCCTTGGAGTTCTAGTCCAAAACATTGGGAGGACACTAGGTTGGGGAAGTATTCTTCATATGTTTGGAGGCAAACCGGTGCAGCTCAATCCTAGGGATATTTACTGAGCAACCCCCAACCCCCCACTGGAGCAAACGTGCATAGGACGACGAGGTTAGTCTCTTTTTCAGTGTGGCAGCTCCAGCGGGTTAAAGTTGCAAAATGAGAGGTGTTGACAGATGACGCCTGCCTGGGAGATACGCTTTTGGGCCTGCAAGCCTGCCTTAATCATAGGGGATTATGGGGCCTGTTAGAGGTGAGAAAAGGGCTGTTCTGCTGTTGAGTAGCTTAGCTGGGTGGAAGACAAGTCCCAGAGCTGGTAGCTTTCTCTCCCTGTCCCCATCGCCCATAATTGCTACAGACATTTTATCTCCCACCCACCCACGATTGCTTGAAATATTTGCAAGGGGGTGGGAGGTATCATTCATCATCTTTTTTCAGCAGTTGCTTAAATGTTTAAAGCTGGGACCTGCTTCTGCAACACTGCATTTTCTTTCCTCTTTTATTCTTCTTCTGTTATTGTTTTAATTCAGAACGGTTGCTTTTCTTTTAGCCCTCCCCGTTTTATTTAAAGACAACCTGTAAATGAATTGCTTACATAACCCTGAGGAGAAAATATCTTTCGGAAGTGTGGGATCACCTTCCCGGATTATCAGTGAACTTGATTGCAAAGTGTTATACAAAAGGGCAAGTGTTACTATTATTACTTAACCTTTGTCAGCATAATGTGACCTTGGCTTAAAAATAAACCCTTTCTCTCTGGCAAGGGAAAATGTTGACCATTTACTTTACTGATATTCCCCCCCCCTTTCCCCCCCCCTTTCTTCATGGAAAACACAGCTGAAGAAGTGGAGAGACTGGCTGCAATGCGCTCGGACTCACTGGTTCCAGGGACGCACACCCCTCCGATCAGGAGGAGAAGCAAGTTTGCCACTCTAGGAAGAATTTTCAAACCTTGGAAATGGAGGAAGAAGAAGAGCGAGAAGTTCAAACACACATCAGCAGGTAACGATAGCTTTCTTTTGATGGTGAATGATGGTTTGCTTTTTATGAGTAGAGGAGGAAGCCAGGATTTGACTACTAGGAAGCAGTTATTATAAGGCAGTCAACAACTGTAAAGACATGTCCACACGGTGGATTCTTTTGTGGATCTTTGGTGTCACAATCCTCACAAATCACTTGATCCCTGTGCCACACTGATGCTGCACTTGACCATATAGCAGATGGACTGCGCACAGGTGCCTCGGAACCAATCACTCAGAACTTGGGTGACTGGGTGCAGATCAGTTTTGAAGTGAAATGGCACCACCCAAAAAAAAAGTCACAACTTCTTCATGTCCGGAGGATGCCCTAGGTACACAGAAGTATATAAGTTTGTGAATAAAAATATGTCATTTTAAACAAATACCAAACTGCTTGTTATATAACTGTGAACTTAAAGAATGTTGATAGCAGTTGAGCCTACAGAAAGGGATTTTTTCTAAAGCAGGGTGGGGCATCTTGTTGCTGTTTTTGTCGAGAGCTGCATTTCCTCATGGGTCTGCAGATTGGTCGTAGATGAGGCTAAAGCCAGCAGTGGGCAGGGCCAGAGACAAAAGTGGTAGGTCGCTCCTCTCCTTTTTTTTCTCCCTCTCCTTTCCCTCTTCCTTTTTGCCCAGCAGGCTTCCAGAGACGGGAGAGACCGCTCTTGCAAGAAGTCTCAACTGATCTCATGTAGAGAGCTTTCGAGATTAGGCTGAGGGCCACAAGTTGCCCTCCCCTGGTTTAAAGAACCAATGCCAGGCAGTCAGCATAGCTATTCTTCTCCTGTTTACTTTTGCTTCGGTTTTCTTCCCCTCCTTCTATTTCTCCCAGGGATGGACTAGGCCTACATTGGCCTGATTTCTAAAATGGAATAAGCCTAGTATGGCTAACATCCATTTTTAAAAGGGGTTAAAACTGTCCTGTCCTGCTTGAGGCTTCCCAAAGGCATCTGGTTGGCTTCTGCAAAAACAGAATATTGGGCAGAATAGGCCTTAGGTCTGACACAGTAGGATTCTTCTTATGTTAGTTAAGCTAACTCTGCGTTAAGTGTCCCAGAAATTGCTCCCAAGGTATTAATAGGATTTTCTCCTGCAATATTTATTTGCATGAGGGATGGAGAACTCATTCACATACAGAAATTTCAGATAGCTATATTGATTCATTAGGGGAGGAAATCCAAAAGTAACAGTAGAGTAGGTCTAACTTTGTTAGGTCCTTTGTTAGGTCCAACTAAAATGTCATAAGAAGAGGTCCATCTATTCTTGCATCCTGTTTCCCACAGTGACCAACCAGATGCCTTCGGGAAGCCCACAAGCAGGGCATGAAAGCAATAGAACAGTGCTCTCTGGCTCTTGCTTCCCAGCAACCAGTCTTCCGTGATATGCTGCCGATGTCTCAAATTAGTGAGCAATCTTTCGAGTTCCCCAGAGTTCTTCTTCAGAGTGGTGTTGGTAGGAGAGGATGGGATAAAGGTAGGATAAAGAGGTGGTAGGAAAGAGAAAACATGATGAGAAAATCTGCAGTTTGTAAGACAGGATCTTTAAATTGTCTTTACCACCAGATTACAAAGGGGGCCCTAACAGCTGGGAATAGATAGAGTGATGGTAGTAGTTCTACTGAGGTGTTTGTGAGTGTCTGTGTACTCTTTAGGGAACCGGATGAGAGGGCTAGGAGGTTAATAAAAACTCCTGCTTGTTCTGCATTTCCAACTCACTTTGACAAAACGTAGACTGTAACTCCTCAGTGTAAAACCTGTTTTGTTGACTTACGTTCTGTAAAGTGATATGTACGATGATGGTGCAATATAAAAATAATATTAACCATGTAGTTTACTATGTACTGGAAGGGTTTTTTTAGTTTTTTTTTTTCTTAATGTAGGGGATCATTCAAAAGTAAGGAAATGAAAACTGGAGTGGTATACCTCCAGAATTCTACCACCTCATTCAGCTTATGTGTAGCCAATAGGGATGAAGAAGTGTTGGAGTGGAAACCTCCTGTGCCACTGTGTAATAGGGGTTTTGTTGTTGTTATTCATGCACTTCTTCCTGCAGTTCCAGTTCAGTGCTGAAGTGTCAAACCCATAGCACAGTAAGCTCCCATGTGGCTATACCCTAAAGTGTTGAAAATAGCAACAAACTCCTTTGGGTATACCGGAATTTATTGTAACATTTCCAGTTCCCAACATGTTTATGGTGTAATGCTCTCCTTCATCAGAAACCACACACACGTGCACACACACACACACACACACCTTAACATGCATATATGTAGTTAGATTTTAATGTGCTACTCAGCGTCAGCCCTACCTTTGCGCAGAGTGAGCCAGTCGGTTCAGGTGGCAGATGCTTGGGGGGGGGGGGGCAGCAACGAAGTGATGAAGGAGAGACCTAGTTAACAAGCCACTCTGAGAAAAATGTCCTGTGTTTAGACAACACGCTAACCCATGGTTCAACAACAACCCACACACAACTACTGAGTGGATTAGCATATTGTGTGAACAGTCCCATTGTTAAAGTGTAGATGAAACATGGCTTTGCTTCACTTATAGCAGCCTTCCTGAACCCCATGTGCACCAGATGTGTTGGACTGCAACTCCCATAATTCCCAACCATTGTTTTGGCTAATTTAGGGTGACCATGTGCAAAGGAGGACAGGGCTCCTGTGTCTTTAACAGCTGCATAGAAAAGGGCATTTCAGCAGATGTCATTCGTATGCATGCAGGACCTGGTGAAATTCCCTCTTCTTCACTACAGTTGAAGCTGCAGGAGTGCTGCCCTCTTTATCTAGAGTGACCAGATACAAAAGAGGGCAGGGCTCCTGCAGCTTTTAACTGTTGTGATTAAGAGGGAATTTCACCAGGTGCTGCATGCATACAAATGACACCTGCTGAAATTCCCTTTTCTAAGCAACTGTTAAAGATACAGGAGCCCTGTCCTCCTTTCCATATGGTCACTCTAATAATAGTTAAAACAGCTTTCTCCAACCTGATGCCCTCCAGAATGTTTGACCTACATGTCCCAGCATTCCTAACCATTGACCATCCTATCTGGGTCTAGAGGAGGATAAAGTACAGAACATCTGGGCTCTGGAATCCTGGGAGATGTAGGACTTTTTTCTGTCAAACATGCATAGGATTGCACCCTTAAGTACTTATGCAAAGCTTTGTATAAGCAGGTACTGCCCTATTCTCTTCAATGCAATTGGGACTCATATGCTCCCCTTCGAGAACTTATGCTGTGGCCATTCTACCTGTTGGTTGCTTAAGAGTTGGTACATGACTTTGCTTACTTTCCTCGCTGTTCTCTTTTTTCCATTTGTATTGTATCTTATTAGACTGTAAGCCAAGGGTGAGCAACCTGGTGCCCACCAGCTAATTTAGACTACAATTCCCATAATCCCTGACTAATGAATGTACTGTTTGCAGCTGGTGTGAGTTGAAGTCCAAAACATCTCTGTGCCAGCAGGTTGCCTACTCTTGCTGCAAGTCATTATTTTAAATTAAAAACTACCATGAGACTCAAAACGGAGTTGCAAAACTCTCTAGAGTAAGCCCAGGGCCCAGTCTGAATTGGCACTGTAACCCTTTCTGTTCTCCCCTCCCTCCTGGCTATGGGCCATAAAGCAAATGGATCATTGTTTTGCAGGACCCCTGCCCGATTCAAATCTGGTCCATAGCATCTCACTACCCCACCCACCCCACACAGACACAGTAGAGGTTGGGTACCTGCACCTACCCAAAAGTAAAAAATGAAAGTAATGCTGTATATCTGTTTTTGCCTTGAAAGTATTAGCAGAGCAGTGATATATAAATGTAGTTACTAAAAACAAAAACATCTAAAAGAATAGGACAGTCTCTGTTCACACAGTCTGTCAGATGCTACTTGGACTTCCCATATGAACATTAAGGATTCTGCATTTAGTCAAGCTTCCGCTGAAATTATAACCGTGTTCTCCAATAAATATAAGTTCATTGGTTAGAACTAGGCCTTCTTTTCACTCTTCCATTTTGGCTTTGTTGCTCCCCCCCCCCCACTTTATCTGGGCTTCACTACTGAAAAGCTTTTGTTCTCAAAAGTGATGTCAGTGCACACAAAAAACAGTCTCCCCTTCATGTTCGGTATCAGTCATCCCTGTAAATCTCTGTTGGGACTCATGCAGCTCTTTAGAAAGTCAGTTCCTACAGCACTTTTGCAAACACAAACAGAACAAAAGAACTAAGAATAATCTACATGGTTTTCTTAGTGAATGTAGAAGAAAGGGTGGAATGCTGTTTCTTACTCTGTATGATAACAGAGATCGGGACTGGGTTAGCATCTGATATCTTGAATCTCAGTATAGTTAGCACTGTAATTTCCGAAGTAAATCAAAAGCAACCCCAGGAGATGCTGTAATGAGAGCTAGCATGTATTTATGGCTAATCCTTTGGTGTGCTGATAAATGTCTTTAGAAAAATATAATTTCCATCAGTCTCCTGAGGAAATGTACTCTGATTTTTCCACTTTGAAATTCCAGGGGAGGGCGTGAAGAGTGGGAATAAACACAGCCTATGGGCTCAAGCAAACAGTTCAAGTATATTTGATGCTCACGCTGGTACAATGTTCTCTACTTTTGTGTCTCATCCACAGTGGGAAGATAGATACATTGGACAAAGCCCAGAAATCCTAACTGGGCATCATAGTGAACAATATGATTCTGTTCTTTACTGATATTTAAGTTTGCATATTAAAGAACTTTCAGTGGCTGATTCCATTTTTTGTATGTTTGTGGGTAATAAAATTAAATTTTGCAGAATAAGTTCAACGTACTCTCATAATGGAGGGTTCATGAGAAATATATGCACGTTGATTATATTCAAAGTAAAATAAGCAGATAGGATGCCATTGACAGAAGTGGTACAGAAGGATGATGTACAGCTTCTGTGTTTTTCTCAGCAGAGCCTAGGAGTGAGGCTGTGAAGGATTCACTTATATGACATCTCTGGGGGCATTTCACCCACCACAGTCCTACCTGGACTGCATTGGATAGTAACCTTGTCTAAGGGCCAAACTGAACCAGTTCTGGCTGTCATGCATGGTGGAGCAATTTGTGCAAGTTTTCTTTAACTCTGTGTAAGCACGTGTGGCCCCGATTTGGATCAGGAAAGTGGTGCTGGGGGGCGTTGGTGTTAAATCATCCAAACTAAATTCCAATGGAGTCTCTCTCTTTTTTCATTTTTTAATGCCTCTCCCATGGGGAGGGAAATTTCATGAAAAACACAGGTACAGTGGAAAGGTTTCGCAACAACCCCTCCCTGAATGCCATGATTTTGAAATAATTTTCATGGAGGTAAAAAAAACTAGCATGCATAACTCCACCATGTGTGCTAGACAGAATGTTTAGTTTTGCCCTAATGTGCTAGCATCGTTTTTGGAGGGACTTGTCCCACTTAGTAAGCATTTTTTCTCTTTTTATTTTTTCAGTTCTTTTAATATAGTTTCATTGATTTGTATATAACCATAGCAATGAATACATATGAAATGCATATGAAATGCACAACTTTCTAGCAATTATACATAAGCTGCCACAAAAGCAGACCAGATATCCAATAAGTATCCATTCGAATAAGTATACACCACCAGTTCAAATAATGAAAACAGTGTAAAGTCTTTAGTCCATCGCATTATAGGAGGTGAGTGTTTTTCCAATGTAATATCAGTCTTTTGGCTGACAAGAGGGCTCAGAGAACTTGTGCTAACTATTAATTTCCAAGAACAGGTAGATTATTTAAGAGTCCGTGTCCATCAGCAAATAGAAGGATTAAAAAATGACAAAAACTCATCATTGGCGCTCACCAGTTGATCTAATGTAAAAAATCTGTCCACTTGGTAAGCATAAAATGACACAGCAATTAGTCCAAGGCACTCTGTGTGCCATCCCAACCAAGTAAATCTATAGGATTGGAGGGTCATTGAACATTTCCCAGGTGATGATCTGTTACAAATCACTAATACTTCCTGCAAAGAAATCAGATCAGGGATCTAAGGCTGGAGTAACTGTAGTGATGCTAACCAGCTGGCATATGAATTAGCATTTTACCTGAAATTAATGTAGCCAGCAACGTAGTTTAAATATGCCATGAAGAAAGGTTTGCAAGGTACACTAAAGTTAATACATTTCTTATATAGAACTTGATCTTTTCCAGAAATCATTAAAACTTTAATTAGTGGGAAGCACTGAAAGCCCTTGGCAGCCTCTGCTCAGACAGATAGCACTGACAGCAATTTTAAAAACATCTAAATGACCAGACTGTATCACTTCATGGGGGTGGTCTACTTACCCGGTAAGGATAGTTTATAATTTGTGGCAAAGGATATCAGCATGATATTCTAGAGTGACTGTCAAAATTATTTTCTGCCAGTTTGTGTAGAGGCTTTCCGAAGAGGGGCTTGCATTTGGATAATGACCAAGAAATACCCTTGAACCAGTTTGTGTCTGGCAGAGATGGGTAAGCAGCCATGTTGTTCCCCTGAAAATCAATTATGTCCTTCAAGCATTCTGTTCAAACACTCAGAAACCTCAAAGGGGGTTCAAAAGGAATGCAAGCACCCCTCAACTATGCGAGCCCCTGTGCTCAGATCCTTGCAAGCAAAGTGGGCACAGCCTTGATTCTGCTTACGCCTTTGATCCCTCTGCCACTTGCTGCTCCTTCCCCTAAGGAAAAAAACTTGCCTTGGGGAATAGCAGATGGCAGAGGGTTCTGAAGAAGGCTGGAGAGGCCAGGAAGGCCTCTCCTGAGGGAAAACAATGTTTGTAGCGACTTTTCCTGCCACGGGTCATGACATCCAGTGGGCCTCTACATAAGAAGAGTCAAGCTGGACCAGACCAATGGTCCGTCTTGTCCAACATTAGGCTGACCATATGAAAAGGAGGACAGGGCTCCTGTAACTTTAACAGTTGTAGAGCAAAGGGAATTTCAGCCAGGGTCATTTGTATGCAATTAGTTCCTGGTGAAATTCCCTCTTCATCACAACAGTTAAAGTTGCAGGGGCCCTGCCTTGTTTTGTATATGGTCACTGTAGTATAGTGCCTGCTACTTTAACTGTTGTGATGAAGCCCAAATATGCCATTCCGTCTTTGCCAGCAAGGTCTGATAAGCCTAAAGCGGATGGAGAACATGGACCATGGGCCAACCCCCGCAGCCCCTGAAGGTCACCTCACATCTATTGTATTAGGGATAATAATGCTGGTCTATCTTACAAGGTTGTCGGATTACTGAAATTATATATTTAGAATACTTTGTGCACTTAAGGGGAAAGCTTCGTATAAATACTATCAATGCATAGTGTAGTTGAGTACTGTCATGTACAGGTTTTAACTAGATCTGAGTTTGCTTTCCCAGTTATTACTAGAGGCACAAACTTTAAATGGTCCTTTGATTTCAGCCAGATAAAGCTAAGTTGACTTCTAAAATTTCCATCCATGCTGATTGTGATAAAGAACTGTTAACTTTAAGAACTGGTACCTGTCCTTGTTTTGGGAGTTTTCCTTCTCCCTCTCCATCCACTTTCCCCTATATAACCCTGAGGGTAGGGACTCTCTTGCTGTTGATATTTGTAAGCCACTGTGGGAGCCTTTGGGGCTAAAGTGCAGGATAAAATGCTTTAAATAAATTACAATTGCAGGCAAATGCCAAGCAAGCTGGTCAAGATTGCTACCAAAATTGGCTGGTTGTTAACAGTGCGCTTTCACGTCTGACCTAGGGTGTTGGCTGAAGATCCTACTAAATATAAGTAGGAGGCCATCTTCTGAAGCAACTGAGATTCTTTACAGAACCTGGATATCATAAAGGTTTTTATGTACATTGTATTTTGGTGAGAATTTAGCTTAGTTTGGGTTTTTTATAAGAATTTATGGAAATTTGCCATTTTTTCCATAAATGGGAATGGGAAGAATTTGAGATTAAACACACACACACACACAGAGAGAGGGAGGGAGGGAGGGAGGGAGGGAGGGAGGGAGTCAAATGTGGGAGAAGGCAAAGAGTTCAAACATTCTTGGATTGTTAATTTGAAAGCAGAAATGACCAGTGGGAGGCAGCATGCTTATTGTTTGCACATCTCCGGCAACTGCTGGATTAAACAACCCAGGAACTGCAGCATGATGTGCAAACGGGTCTTTGTCAAGGGGAGAAGAAATCCAGATAGTGAACTCCAGTTCAAGGGCTGACTGCTGTTGGTGATGGCACAAGTGCTTTCCAGCTACTCATTCCCTTTTACGCAGCCGATTCTTGTAGCAGTTGTCTATTTTTGTATGTTGGTTGACAAATGTGGGCTTCTGTTGAAAAAGGATGTTTATACTTCTCTGTGGCTGCATCTTTTGTGCCGTCTTGAAAATCTGCTGCATAGCACATTTTCAGCCGTTAAGAAGCAGACTTTGCCTTGCCGTATTGAAAAGGCTTTTTAAGAATGTACTAACCCCCATGCCATCGCTTTAATGGCACATTTGTGAAAAAGGATTCTTAAATGCATCGGAGCTTACAAGGAAAGGAATGTTTAATGAGGCCATTTGGATTTTATGCTAATTACACTTCCAGCTGCTATAAAGATTATATGCAACTGCCCCAAACTGAAATTCTGTAATGTGGCTTTGCAATAGTGTGTTCCTGAAGAAGAAGAAGAAAGGTAACAAAATGTAACTAATCTGCAAGGGAGAGAGCTTAATGCGTGAACAGGTGAAATTTTAAAAATGCATCTGGGGGTTCTTATCTTTTTGTTCCTTTTGCCTCATATGTCAAAAAGGGGATTTACCAACAAATTGAGTAATGATGAAATCCCTGAATCGGCAGGCACAGTTTCTTGAAAATCTGATTCTCTTGTGTAAGATGGGATCTCTTATCAGTTGCAGCTGTCACACCTACAACATGTGCAGCTTTCAAAAAGAAAAAAATAGAGTTATGTGCCAGATAGCTAATTCTTTTTTGTAAGGTAATCTTAGCTAAAAGCAAAAAACAAGATGCACTGAGTTGTTGTTTGCTTTTCTGCATATGCAACTGAAATGTGAAACAAGCATGTGTAACAGTGGCAAGCTATACATTTTTATCCAGAAATAAGTCCCATTGAGTTCAATAAGGTTGGGTAAAGGATTGCAGCCTGAATGGGCTCTAGAAAACCATTTAGTTTGAAGTTAAAGTTGTAGTACAACATATGTGGAGGGCACCAGGTTGGGGAAGGCTGGCACATGCTTTGCATGCAAAAGTCCCAGGCTTGTTCTGTGGCATCTCCAGGTAGTGCTGGGATAGACTCTTGTCTGAAACTCTGGAGAGTCGCTGCCAGTGGGTGTAGCCAATAGGCGGGGCAACCTGCAGCCCTAAGCTGTGGAGGCCGGCGGATCCAATGTCAATGAGGTGGTAAATCTGCTCTGGGTTTTAGTCAGACCATGTCAGAACTCTAAAGGAGCTCTCCTGCGCATGCGTAGGCAGACTGATTGGCTTAATTTGGGTTAGAAAGACAAGATTGCTTTTCACAAATAAAGCTGCACAACATCTTGAATATACGTAGGAGAATTCAGTCATGCTGCAGACCAGTGGAGGCTGATGGCTTTGCACATTGGATAGCTGCTTGAGTGTTCTGACTGAAACCCGGAGCCGATGCACTGCCCTACTTACATCGGAGACACCAGCCTCTCCTGGCCCTAAAGCCACATGGGGCCTCTGACAAGCGTGACCTGTCCCTTCCTCATCAGCCCACTGGGTAGGAAGTAAGAGGGTAGGGGAGAGGAGGACGTATTAGAAAGAAAAGCAGGGCCGGCCTCACTCTCTTTTGGCTCTGGCCTTTGCAGTCTCCAACAGTTTACCCCTGAGGGAATGTGAGAAAAACGGTTTCCCATCCCGGTGGAGGCAATACTGACCAAAGTTCTGATTTGGCATAGTGTAGCTTCCTCTGTTACTTTGTTATGATATTAATCTATATCTCATTTTGAGATTGTGTGAACATTTCCACAGGTGTAGATGGAATGAATGAGTGGGGAGGATCACATTTTTACCCCATCTACCTTGCTTGTGTTGACAACAGAGTTAAAGATTCGCTAATCTGTATTCATTTATCTATAGGACACGATATAAAGAGACCATTCTGTTCTGTATTAATGCTTGTGAAAATGCAACCAGGAAAACCCTTGTGATACCCTCACTTAATCTATATTTAACTAATTTATATTATTTTGTTTGATGTTTAACATCAGTTTCTGCTGTGAGTGCCTTTCCTGCCCATTTAAAGAGCCAGAAAATGCTGTTGTTATTAAATAATAACAGATATCCTTCAAATGTTCTTCACTCTTCTTATTTTGTAAACCTATCCTTCATTACCATAACAATGTTGCAAAGTTTCTCCTCATATCATCCAATCCCCAAACATGGAAAGCAGAGAGGACTTGACCAGGCATGGGACCCAAGCCTACAGCCACAGACCAGGCTATCATAGCTTAAAATATACTAATAGCCATGGTTTATACAGTGTCCAAAGAATCGTCGTTTTAAAAATTAGGACTTGTGCATAGTATCAACAGGATCAGGAGAGGCAAGTGGCACCTGAATTGCAATTCTACTCAACATTGTGACTGGGACTTTTCATTGTGATTAGTATGCAGAATCCGTCCTCAGGCTCAGGAGAGAGATACAAAAACGGGACCAGATTCTAGATCAAGGAAAATATGCAGGATCATCATTTATGCAGGCTTGGGAATCAGATTTTACCCGTGTTGACTGTTAGCTAGACAGCAGTGAAAGGTTGAGCCCCAGAAGGTTGCTGGTTTTGCTTTGCTTCTTTATTCTTGATGATTTTTCAGAGAGAAATGAGTATATACCTAACGCTTCTGTTCTTATTTCCTAGTTACATGCTTTTATAATTTTAATAAATGTACAGGGACAACAGCTTGCCATACTGCAAAAAATGCATGAATAAATGCATATTGAATTGCAGCTAAGAAAAATAGACCTGTGTCCTGTGATATTTCAGCAAATTTCTCCTTTGATGCTGCAAAACCGTTGATGCAATGATGTGTCCTGGAAATTTAAGAGCAACAAACTCTAAATATTGTGGTTTCATTGTCAATCAAATTGAAGGGAATTTTATTCTTATTTTGATCGGCGTTGCCAGCAGTGGAATAAATGAAGCAGGCATCCCTCAGGCAAGAGTAGTGTAGTGCATTGATTGAGCCGCACTGTTCCACTGACCTCCTGCTTGCCTGACCCATATTTGATTCGTCTGTTTGTTTTCTTGGTAATGAGAGTTTGTCGTGCAGTGACTTAAATTGGAAGGGTGCTTATGATTCTGGTAGCCATCAGTACATCATGAGCACAAAAGAGCAACAGTGACCATATTGGAATTTTTTTACCCCCAAGTATCACACACACACACACAGAATGTTGTAGAGTCCTATTGAAAATTATTAATTCATTTCCATCAACTTCCGTCTCTAAGGCAGGGGTGCAGAACCTCAGGCCCCGCAGGCCAAATCTGACTCACGTGGAGTCCCAATCTGGTACTCTGGGGGTTTCCCAGATTGCCACACACCCTTTCCCCTGACTGCTGTTTGTTTGAAGGTGTCCCAGCTTTTGCCCATTTCTTTTCTCCATTCTAAAAGGTTGAAATGCCTCTCCTAAGGCTACATTACTGGCATTAAGAGCTGGTATTTTCGCCCTGCTCACTTTGCCTTTAGCCCCACCCACCACTGGAATCCAGTCCCTGAGAGCTTCTCCAAAATGACTCTTAGGCTGAAAGAGTTTCAACACCCCGAATTTAAGAAGGTTTCATGATGGACCCCATACTCCCTCCAGTAGTCATACAGTCATGGAAGGACTCATGTTGCACTTCTTCATTATGTACAATTCCTAGCACAATGCTGGTGCCACAAAGGTTATGGTAGCAGTAATTCTGTAGTTCTCTGCATACATCCACATGCTATGCTTGTATTTGGTTTTGTCCCCAAAAAGCCATAGTCCATCCCCTAGATAGGGTGTGTGGAAGCAGAATTAACATCTTGCACTGTTGAGTCGTTATAAGCAGGGTACTTGAATCTTATCAAGTGCAATCTTTTCCGCAGCAGAATAAAAACCACTCCGTACTTTATCATGTGTGGGAACTCGATCAATCATCATCTATGAGATTCTGTTTTATATTTGGAATTCCACATGACTGATTTAATTAGCCTGGGATGAGTTGTGCTAGAAGAGATAAAGGCATATATATGGGGGAGGAATCAATAAATGGGTTACTTTTTAGAGTCATATCTGCCTTACCACTTATGGGAAAACAAAGTCACAGATGGTTTTCACTGCTGCTGGCCTGATAATTAAAAGATTTGGAGAATGAGATGATTTTTTAAAAAAACAAAACAAGAGGCTAAGTCTAATGCTGTGCTCATTTAATCTCACCAAAGTTTTTCTATAGCTGTTTGTCAGCTTTTGATGAAGGTAATCAGGCTGCAGGCCATTTTCTAGTTGAAAGTGAACCTGGGATTGGTTATTGTTTCTGTCCTCCTCCCAATGTCACTTTTAATACATGGGATGGAGAAGTTTTTGAAGTTATTTCTAGATGTAAAATATTTTGTAGAAACATTTTTCTTTTAGCTTATTTTCAACTGGGATAACTTTGTGGGGTAGGGGCAGGAGATCAACCTGCTGACGAAGTCATGGATATGGGCTTATTTTATTTATTTTATTTATTTTTCTCTTTTCTCTTTTCTCTTTTTTATTGTGAATTTAACAAAATAGAACAAAAAGTAAATTGTGAAATAAGAAAAGCAAAGAAAAATTACGTACATAGGAATATCATCATTTTTTTTCAGCAGACATACCATGAAAAAGGAGGGGGGATTATGCATAGGTTTCAAGGAAAGCAGACCAAATATCATGTACTTATTCACTAGCGTTAAGTCCTCAGTCCATTGCATTGTGGGAGGTGAGCAATTATCCTTCCAACGTGGAGTATACGTCTTTTAGCTGTCATAAGGGCTCTGAAAATCCATATGCGCTGACCCTGTGTTAACTTCCAAGAAGCCAGTAGGTAGTTTAGAAGGACATATACATCGTTCTGTATTAAAGATTGTTTCATTACAAAGTTTATCCTTATTATAACATATGCATTAAAGAGGCATGAGGTGCACTGCATCTTCAACAGTTATGCAAGTTAGACAAACACCTATTAAAAAGGCATCCAATAAAAATATAAAAAATGCTTTATAAAAAACGTGAGAGTGCTTATTAATGGTTGTGTTGTGCAGTGCATGTAAGCACTGAGGTGTGTTTTGGTGAACGAATACTGGGACAAATCCATTTGCACCATCACTATGCACTGACTCAGTCAGGTTGGCAAAAAAAACAAGACACAAAATCAAGCTAGTTTGGAAAGGGCAACAAAGAGCTTGTTTGTTATAAATACTAAATATTCTTATAAGTTAATATTAGAATCAGGATCGGCTTCCATAGGAACAGTAAAAAGGTATCTTTCAGTGCAATCCTGTACCTGTCTACTCAGAAGCAAGTTCATTTGAGTTCAAAGAGGCTGATTCCCAGGCAAATGAGTATAGGATTATAGCCTTAATGCTGGAACACTGGAAATGGTCTTCTGTTCACATGGCAAATAGGTGACCATGGATATGGCTGGTGGCAATCATTTCCACTGCACTAACTACAAGAATTGTTGCTGACTGTCATGGTCATCCAATTCACACAACTGTATGCTGAGAGTAGTCAGAAGAACTATGTGCATGTGAATCATCCTTTTCTTACAAGAAATTATGCTCTCTTGATCAAAAATAAAGATAGGTGTAGGGAACTGTCCTAGTTCCATAGCTTAGTAGAAGATGCTTGTTGGGATTGTTATTTTTGTAACTACGTGTGTAACAGTACTATTGTATTGTCATACAAAGTGCTATACTAATTTAAGCCCCTTGGGTTTTGTTTCAAATAATAAACAATTGGTATCTTTTTAAAAAAAACTCAGAGAGATCTGAAAAAATATTAACATCAGGCTGCAGGAGAAGCTATAGAAACTTAAAGACAATGGTTGAATTCAGACGACATATTAAGCAACGAAGGGGTAAATAGCATACTGACCGTGTGTTAGGCAAGTGGAGCTCCCCAAACGACATGCTGCAGCCGGCGCTGCTTGGCACCGGCAAACGCCCCGGTTGCTAATAACGGACGGTGACCATTTTGGTTGCAGCGTCTGCTCCCTCCCCCTCCCTCAGTCCTCCAGCCTTATCCCAGCATGCACCGTGAGTTCTGCCGGCTGTATAGAGCGGCCGGGGGTTTACAGCTGCTCTGGCCGGTAGAACTCTATTCCCAAACGGAATAGTCCATTGAGAGGGGGGGACCAATTCGGATGACGTGTTAAACAACGGGGGTTCGGGCTAAACAACGTGCAAGCCTGTTGTTTTTTCCCTCCGTTGTTTAATTCTCCCAATTAGCATACTGTCAGTTGTGTGTGCGCTGTGTGTTACTCCCCACATGACACAATAAGCAACACAACTGACGATTGTTCCCCCCCTCCTCAGTTGCCTAATATGTCGTCTGAATTCAGCCAATATCTTTGTAGTGTCAGTCAGTCAAAATCCTTGCAACTGTACATCCATCCATGTACAGATGTAAGAAGATATTAATGTGTCAAATCAATTTCTTTTGCACTTCATCAATTAGCCTAACCTGTTTGTCAGTCTTTTTACATGTATGAGTATAAATCCGATTAACTTTGCTATGTATTCCACTGAGAATAGCCTAAGATGCACCTACACGTTTGTCTATATTTAATGTTTATTATGGACCAGTACTGAACTGAAGTTAAGTAATTGTGGCTGACATGAAGCAGTTATGCCCAAAACATGTGAGAATCCTGATGGTAATGCAATGCTCTGTGCACTCCAAGCAATATGAATTACTCAGTGTTTAAAAGTGGGGGAAGGTTTATGTAGGCCAGTGGGTTTCCTAGGTGAAATATTTAAAAAATGTGCTGGGACAGATAGCGCAGTAGGGTGATCACTTACAAATCATGAAAAAAGAGCGAGAGCAACTTACTTACATATGCTAATTTGCTGGTGTAGATTCTAATTTAGTAATTACTACTATAATTTAAATTGAAATACAATACAGCTCACCATATTGGAAAAGACTGTAACTACATGAGCTGTTGGCTGTCTGTGTGTTAACTGCTGATGGCAGATTTCAAGGCCTTCCTATGATTCTTTATTTTTTAAAGCAGACTCAGATAGAGGACCGTCCTCTGTCAGCTCTTTAAATAGAGAACTGTCCTGTGTAAAGTAGAACATATGGCTGCCCTACAGTGTAATGATGGATGAAGAGTGAAAAACCAATAGCTCTAAAGAAACCAGCTTGCTGTAAATAACGATGGACACAACTGTGTCTTTGCTAGAACCTATACAGCGCAAAGTGGCCTGCCAGGACAGCCCATCAGGTCTCCAGGACCTCATGTGAGCCCCTCCCTGATCAGAGATAACAATGTGGATTCCCTTTAGTATACTGTGCGCCTCCCCAGTAGGAACATAGGAGGCTGCCTTATATTGGGTCAAACCCTTGGTCCATCTAGCTCAGTATTGTCGAAACTATCTGGCAGCGACTCTCCAGGGTTTGGGGCAGGATTCCTTCCTAGCCCTACCTGGAGATGCTGGGGACTGAACCTGGGACCTTCTACATGCAAAGCAGGTGTTCTAGCCACTCAGCTATGGTCCCTCCTATATTGTCCCAGTTGGGAAGCTGAATGGCATACTAAGTACATGCCAAACCCAGGTCCCCCAATGGGGTAAGTTGCCCTGATGTTCCGCCAGCTGGCAGGTTGGGTGGGGACCTGGATTTGCTGCTTGTGGCTTTTGCCAGCCCAATAAAAATAAAAATAACACCATTTAGTTGTTTTGTTCTGTTCTTTTAAATCTGTTATTGTAATTTAAATCACTGCGTTACTGCTAGATTTTATTTTGGTTTTGCTTTTATACTGTAGTTTAAACTTTTAAATTTTTTATTGTATTTTGTGGTTTGAATTGTTGTGGACCGCCCAGAGAGCTTCGCCTATTGAGTGGTATAGAACCTGGACCAATGGCAGGGGAGCGGGAAAAGGGTCTCTTTTCTCCCATGGTGTAAAGCAACTGGGAGGCGGGAATTTTTAGATGGAAAAGCACAGGAGGGGGATGAAGCCTCACCCCCACCCACCCATACTAGTCTTCAGTGGCTGATTTTGCTTTTAAAACATGTCAGAGAAAAACTACGCATGACTGTGTGTCACATATATTTGGGACCTTCCAGAAATACTCTGCCAGCTAAACTAAGAGAGCTTAGTCAGCACTATACATTTAGCTAATTTCTTTTATGATCAGCAGTATTTATCTGGGCAATGGCTGAAATGCTATTTGAGAAAAGTAATTCAAGCAATATTGCAGTTTTCTTTTTGAAGCTCCTGAACACTCTTATTGCAAATATTTAGAAGTCTACCGCTTTTTGAGAAAGCTTTAGCAATGCTGAATCGCAGGTAGCAGAGGTACTTAGTTAGTACCTGCAGGCTTGGGAAGGGGCATTGCATGCATCAACCATAAAAACTCAAAAGGCCTCCTGAAACATTTATTGGTTAGTTGGTTATATTTATATCCAGCCTTTTCCTCCAAGGAGCCCAAGAAAGCATACAGGATTCTCCTCATCTCTACTTTATCCTCACAACAACCCTGTGAGGTTAGGCTTTATCGGCCGCAGAGCAGGAAAACTCGTTATTTAACGCGCATTCGATAATGCGCATAATCGGAGAGAAAACGCGCCTCGACCCCCGATTTGCGCTCCGCTCTTGTTGAGGTAAAAAATTTAATGAGACTTGAAAGAGCTTTAAACCTCTCGTGTAGAGGCACCCAGAGGCTGTTCTCTACTTCTGAATGGTATTGGCTACGCTTTCTTGGAATACTGCAAATCTGATTGGTGGGCTAATGGAAGTCTAGCCAGATTATTTTCAATTTCTCTCCAGTGCAACTCAGTTTGTTTCTCTCCCTCTCCATGTACAAAGCTATACTAAGTATGCTCCTGTGCCACTTTACTTCATCTGTAGGTAGATTTTCATTTTAATTTTAGAATATGGAAGATTTGCTTTGTAAATTGATTGACTGAATGCATAGGACAAGGCCGAGGGTAATAGCGAATCTTCCTTTTATTACCCTCCGTTGTTCCCTCTGTGTCTCTACCCGGGCAGCTTTTCTCCATTCCCCAGCCCTGCAAGCATGCCTCTCTCACACACGCTCCTGCTTCCACAACAGAAAGAAAAGAAGAAAGAAAAATGCCACTTGTCTTTGTTTTGTCCTCTGGAGGTTGTGAAAGGGAGATGCTGCAGGGAAACGTCTTGAGTGGATTTCTTTTGGGGAGAGGGAAAGACTGTCTCCCATGTTTTTCAGCCCTACTTTTGAGAACAGATGCTTGCTGTGTTGTGCTGGTGCTTGCTAGGGAAGTGGGACCAAGGTTTAATTTTCAGAAATAAGACTTGCAGTGGACTCAGGCTTATAGGGAACAATGGCATTTGTGCCATTAGCCATTCTCCTTAATTCGGGGGGGGGGGGGGGGAAGCAGGCTGCCACTTTTTGGGTGGAAAGAGAAAGGTATTCTGCATGTAGTCAGAGGCATATTTACTATATTCTTGCTGGCTAGTAGAAATAATGTTTGGTTACTAAGCCCAGTCATAATTTGTAGTCACGGAGCAGAGCCCCTGAGGGAAAAGGTGGTCCTTAAAAGTGTTACTGAGAAAAGATAGCCCCAAAACAACGTTTCTCTCTAGTTGGGACAACCGTACAAGGAGCCCAGGAGCTGGAAAGGGGGAGAGAATAGGCTGACCTGGAAACACATAAGCTAAGGACAAAAGCAACAAGAGGAAATGGAGTCAGACAGGCAAGGCCAAAACTAACTGTTGCCCAGACAAAGACTCATGCCTTAGTGTTTATAGGCAGGCCAGACCAGGCTTGGATCCAATGGTGTTGTTCAGCCAGATGGAAACTGCTGGTGAAATGGATTTCCCGTCTTCCTTGCAGCCTCTTCTCCCATGGATCCCCAAAATCTGTTCCAGAGGGTTGGGGAACTCTCTGGAGTAAATGGGGTGGGTGTAGGGAGCTGCATGTGGTAAGAGAGGATTTAAGCTGATGTTGGGCTTAAACCATAGGCTCCCTATGTATGAAGCTTTGTGGAGTCTTTTGAGAGTCTTTTGTCCCTCGTAGTGGTTTACTATCAGTGGTGCCAGCAAGCACACCAGTAGGTTCTGTGGCTCTGGACTTGATTTCCATGGATGTCTTAAGACTTATTCATGGACAAGACTCTTGCACCAACATCTTGTACCACCTGGTGGAGCAACTAGTGTTCGCCAACTCAAGAGAGCTGGGGGAATGAATCCTGCTCCTGTTCTGCTCTCACAAAATACGTTTGCCCAAGAATCTTCCCCACCACAATTCCTGTGAAGGAATCAAACTGTATTGCTAATATAGACTCTTAGATTATGCATGCTCTGTTTGGTCTTGGCCGACGTCATTGCTGCCAGAACCACAATGACGTTGACTGCTGAATTCATGCAATTATGTAAGCAGAATATCTTTTTCATAGCGAAACATATCCTCTGCAGTATATTTAAGGCATGGGATTCATAGCAAAGCCTTTCAGTTCTAAGGATCACTGCCTGAGCCGCACCCCCATTGCACATTGCTGAAGGCTCTACTCATATTCATTTTTGCCACAGCCTGTCCTGTGCAAGTTTAAAAGTCAATAGGATGTTTACTCTTTTGGTTAGAAATATACTAGGTAAACATACCTGACCTGCAGCATGTTATAAATAGTTCAAAATGAACTTCAGTGGTGGCTTCATATGAAATGGCAGTGTAGTGTGTGTTTATGCCCATTTACATGCATAGGATTATATAGATCAGGGTGGGAAAACATTTTCAAACCAAGGGCCAAATTGGTTCTGGGCAAGCACATCAGGGGATGAATACCAGTGCTGGGTCAGGCCACATCCCAGAGTGAGCAGGGCCACGCCACTGCTGCTCCCTGCAACATGATTGCCCAGATTGCATATACACCTGTATTGCCCCTCCACTAGTGCAGTTGGGCTTTTTAAAAGCCTCCATTAGTTACAATGGAGTCCTTTTAATGCCTGATTTCAGCACAGGAGGGGTGATTTTTTTAGAGGGGGGGTCACAGTGTTGAGGAGGGTTAGCCCTTCACTCTCCTGCAACCGTTCCCTCTGAAAAATGCCTCCCCCCTTGATGCAGTCAGGCTTTTTAAAAGTTTCCATTGGCACCAAAGGAAGCTTTTGAAAAAACCTCAGTGCATCATGGCCAGGGGAGCACGGAAACTGTAATATCTCCAAGATCTTCAGTTTTTCCAAAGACATAAAACTCTGGTCCATGCCCTGACCATCTGTCTCTAGACTGAAATCTTCACTTCTTGTCTCAACTTGGTTCCCTCTTATCTATCCAGTATTCTGGTGCCACCTCTCTTGTCACTCTAATCACATGACACCTCTTCTAAAATCCCTCCATTGGCTTTGTGTCCACTCCAGGATCCACCACAACCTCACCCTTACTTTCAGAGCCCTCCATGGCCTCTACCTGCTGATCTCTCTGCTCTTGTAGTCCAATGGATTCTTGCCAATGATTTTAGCTCCAGCTCCACCATCCTCCACCATCTGAAGGTCTCTGGCTCCCTCAAATGACCTCCACCCTTTCTTCCTTCCTGCCCCATACCCTCGGAAGTGGCTCTTGGAACACCTGCATAACGCCATCTCTCTTGCTTCCAGCAAATCCTTCTTTTTGCATGAAGCCTTTGGCATCACCCCATCCCACATGCCAGTTCCCATGCTGGTCTGACTGTGGTTGTTTATTTATTTATTTTTATCTAGATGGAAAACATCCATTAATGATAGGAAATACCTTTATATCTTTGTAATATGCTAAAAGCTGATCATGTATTTTCTTTGTTTTTAATCTGGTTAACTTATCCAGTTGTCTTTTCCATGGGAAACTTGTAGCCAATTGAGCTGTTTTGGCATGTTTGTTGGTTGGTGGAAGGAAATCTTTCTCCGTTAGTGGACATACACACCCTTTGAAAGAATCCCCCAGAAAAATAATTGCAGAAAGCTGGCACACCCTAGACTGTCTAATTTCTTGAGTCGTTTCTATGCCTTACAGACAAGGACTTTTCCAGACCAGCACTAAGGACAAATTATAAAAAGCAAGGATTTTTAGTTTTACTTTTCCAAATATTATAGAACCATGTGAACTATCTTTGGAACATAAAGATAACTGTTTAGTCTTAGCACACAGACAGGATGTTATTGAGAAATTCCAGAGAAATATCTTTTTAAACGAATGAAGCCAAATGTCAGCATACATAAAGTAAGTTTATTTGGGGAAGGGTGTAGAGAGAAGGAAGTGGAAAAAGGGAAACAAATCACATACAGACACTTTCAGTGAAATCTAAAAGTCAATCTAACTTTCATGAGAATTTGCTGCAGTTATTTTTTTATACCTTGTAATAACTATAGCAATGTTGTAAACACTTAGATATAAAGCTCCCGAGAGAGAACCTGTAGCAGTGCTATCTTATACTGGCTTTGGTGTCCTTGTGACATCAGTACCTATTGCAACTGTCCCTTTTTCTTTTCTCACAACTATTTGCATGATCGCAAACACCAGAACTGTCTGACAAGCAACTTCTGTGCATTCCATGTATTATAAATCAAAAAGTTACCTAGCAATCAAATGGCTGTCATCTCTGAAGAAGCAATGTACAGGCATTGTGGCCAATTTTGCAGCACTTGTGGGAATCAAATGTCCTACACACAATATGCACAGAGCAGGTATAGCAACTGCATCACAGATAAATTTATAATAATATAAGATTATTGCTAATCAATATGGGGAGAAGGAAATAGAGACTCAAACGATCATGCTGTGAGGGTATGGCCAGGGTTGTGACCAAAGAATATGAATGCTAGGCACAGCAAACATGGAAGTGAACTGTCATGGTTTAATATGGCCAATATTAATGTAGGCTGACCATATGAAAAGGAGGACAGGGCTCATGTAACTTAACAGTTGTAGAGAAAAGGGAATTTCAGCCAGTGTCATTTGTATGCAATTAGTTCCTGGTGAAATTCCCTCTTCATCACAACAGTTAAAGTTGCAGGGGCCCTGCCTTCTTTGTATATGGTCACTCTAGTATAGTGCCTGCAACTTTACCTGTTGTGATGAAGAGGGAATTTCACCAGGAACTAACTGCATACAAATGACACTGGCTGAAATTCCCTTTTCTCTACAGCTGTTAAAGTTACATGAGCCCTGTCCTCCTTTTCTTATGGTCACCCTAATTAATGCAGCTATTTCCACAGGTGGATAGATATACAAAACTTCAGGAAGAGAGGACATATTTTCCAGGTTCACAGGTTTACCCCTACCAAGCCTTTATTTACATTGTTGCTTAGCCATTGTTGCTTATTTCCATATACTTTCCACCATTTGTTGAACACCGTACTAGTCTTGTTCAGTTAAAGTGGGAATAGAACATTCTTATATTATTTAGGCAACCAGAGAGTCTAGCAAGACATATTATAAATGCTATGAAGCAAGATGCTTGAGATATAAAAACGCTTCTGGTGGGTGAGCAGTGTGATGCTCCGGCAGTGTCCTCTAATACAGCACTGGAGACAAGACTATAATTTGCCGCTTCTTGATAATTGCTTGCTACTTGTAGTGATTAAAATAGAAGTAAGAACTATTAATGATGATTGATGAAATGAAAAAAGTACAAATCTCATCTATTATAATATTGTTATATTCTATATTTAATCTAATGAATCCAAACAGGAAGGCTAAATCATACATGGAGGAGGGGGGAGGGTGAGTTTTGCAAATCTTCCATAACGGAGTCTGTGTTTCAGGCAAAGTATTCTCATGCAACAGATCCTTTTGTGCTATTTATTTGGAGCCATAGGGGAATGCCCTTTGCCCTTGGATGTAATTTTAACAGCATGTTAAGACAGTTATCTGCCACCCACTCCAGGTTCTTATAAGCCTTCTAAGTCGATTATACAGTTTCCTAGATTTTCCCCAATTCTACATCAGATGAATAAACTGTTTTGTGAAAGAATGCTTGAAAGGGGGTAGGGGGAATGAAAGCATGTTTTAAGTCCTATATGTGCAAAAAGAAAGGAAAGAAGGAGGGAAGGAAGGAAAGAAGGAAGGAAGGAAGAAAAGCAGGCATTCCAGGCTCCATCTTCTCCCCGGTAGATTAACATCTAACTACGTTCTTTTAAATGAATTTAGATTCAAGCCCGTCATGTGGTCCCTTGAGATAAGCTGCAAGAATTTTCTATCAAAAGGAAAATGGTTGGATTAAAGATTTGTGCTGCATTGGAGGGCTTGTATAAATGGTGCCACATTAAAGCAGTTGTTAGTCAAGAATGTACCTGATATAGGGTACTTTCTGAAGGAGTGTGGAAATACATTGATGCTTGCCTGCCATGCCATGAAAGTGTTATGAGAATTATATTGTTAAAAACCCTGGGAGATAATTTCTTCAGGGAAGTGTCATGAAAGATTCTCTGACCAAAATAGTGAACTTTTACTTGGATGTCCTTAACAGAGACATGGGATGCATTTATACTTCTCATTACCTGGGAGACATCCTAGGAACAGCTAATGCTATTCACACCAAATCCCAAGTGGAGACACTGATCAGTAGGGGTGTGCATCGGATCGGATCCGATCCACGATCCGAATCCGATCCGCCCCAAAATCGGGAAAATCCGATCCGATCCGATCCGATCCGATCAACCTCCGATCCGATCCGATCCGATCCGACGAGGTCCGATCCGGATCGGACGCCATTTTGAATGCTTTTTCCCATAGCCAAGTATTGTTTTACAAAAACGCCTATAACTTTTTCATTTTTAAAGATAGAAGGATGAAACTTGGGCACATTATACACTGGTTAGGGATAGTTATCTGTGAGAAATTTCAGAAAGATTGGTGCATGCGTTTTGTGGCAATTAATTGTTTAATAAATACCCAGAAATGCCTATAACTTTGTCATTTTTAAAGTTACAAACATGAAACTTTGCCACATTGTAGGTGGTACCTTGGGACCTATCTGTGAGAAATTTCAGAAACTTAGGTGCTTGCCTTGTGTGGCAATTAATTTTAGAAAAATGGGTAGTAGTGGGGTAAATACATTTACGCCTCCCATTTTTTTATTTTTGAAGATACAAACAGGAAACTTGGGCACATTACAGGTACCACTTGCCTTGATATGTGTGTGAAATTTCAGAAACATTGGAGCTTGCCTTGTGTGGCAATTAATTTTTGAAACAATGAGGAAAGAAACACCTATAACTTTGTCATTTTTAAAGTTACACACATGAAACTTTGCCACATTGTAGGTGGTACCTTGGGACCTATGTGTGTGAAATTTCAGAAACATAGGTGCTTGCCTTGTGTGGCAATTAATTTTTGAAACAATGAGGGATTCATTGGACAGCACTTGCCCATAGGGATTCATTGGACAGTACTTGCCCATAGGGATTCATTGGACAGTACTTTCCTATAGGAAATCATTGGAAAGCACTTGCCCATAGAAAATCATTGGAAAGCACTTGCCCATTGAGAAATACAGTTATGCCTCCCACTTTTTTATTTTTGAAGATACAAACAGGAAACTTGGGCACACTGTAGACTGGTTAGGGATAGTTATCTGTCAGAAATTTCAGAAAGATTGGTGCATGCGTTTTGTGGCAATTAATTTTTTAATAAATACCCAGGAATGCCTATAACTTTGTCATTTTTAAAGTTACATACATGAAACTTTGCCACATTGTAGGTGGTACCTTGGGACCTATGTGTGTAAAATTTCAAAAACGTAGGTGCTTGCCTTGTATGGCAATTAATTTTAGAAAAATGGGTAGTAGTGGGGTAAATACATTTACGCCTCCCATTTTTTTATTTTTAAAGATACAAACAGGAAACATGGGCACATTACAGGGAACACTTCACTTGATATGTGTGTAAAATTTCAGAATGATAGGTCCAGGCATTTGGTGGCTACGAATTTTTTAGATTAAAAGTTATTAACCTTTTTTACACAGAGGCTGGGGCTGTCAATTGCACCCTCCCGCCTCCCGGGAAGAAGAAGGAAACACTTTCTCTCATCTCTTTGATCCTTGCACGCTTGGCTGCAACTGAGCTAGTATCCATTACAAAAGGAGAAACAAAGTAGCACTTGGCTCGTGTCTGCTTTGATACTTTCACTCAAGCAGAACGGCTGAGCCTAGGATCACTCTCTCTCGCTGGGATCGTTACAGGAGAAATTTTCTACAGTCTTCAAAGTGGTGTGTGCAGACACCTTGCCACCACATGCCTGGACCTATCATTCTGAAATTTTACACACATATCAAGTGAAGTGTTCCCTGTAATGTGCCCATGTTTCCTGTTTGTATCTTTAAAAATAAAAAAATGGGAGGCGTAAATGTATTTACCCCACTACTACCCATTTTTCTAAAATTAATTGCCATACAAGGCAAGCACCTACGTTTTTGAAATTTTACACACATAGATCCCAAGGTACCACCTACAATGTGGCAAAGTTTCATGTATGTAACTTTAAAAATGACAAAGTTATAGGCATTCCTGGGTATTTATTAAAAAATTAATTGCCACAAAACGCATGCACCAATCTTTCTGAAATTTCTCACAGATAGCTATCCCTAACCAGTCTACAATGTGCCCAAGTTTCCTGTTTGTATCTTCAAAAATAAAAAAGTGGGAGGCATAACTGTATTTCTCAATGGGCAAGTGCTTTCCAATGATTTTCTATGGGCAAGTGCTTTCCAATGATTTCCTATAGGAAAGTACTGTCCAATGAATCCCTATGGGCAAGTACTGTCCAATGAATCCCTATGGGCAAGTGCTGTCCAATGAATCCCTCATTGTTTCAAAAATTAATTGCCACACAATACAAGCACCTACGTTTCTGAAATTTTACACACATGGGTCCCAAGGTACCGCCTACAATGATGCAAAGTTTCATGTGTGTAACTTTACAAATGACAAAGTTATAGGCATTCCTGGGTATTTATTAAAAAATTAATTGCCACACAAGGCAAGCACCTATGTTTCTGAAATTTCACACACATAGGTCCCAAGGTACCACCTACAATGTGGCAAAGTTTCATGTGTGTAACTTTAAAAATGACAAAGTTATAGGTGTTTCTTTCCTCATTGTTTCAAAAATTAATTGCCACACAAGGCAAGCTCCAATGTTTCTGAAATTTCACACACATATCAAGGCAAGTGGTACCTGTAATGTGCCCAAGTTTCCTGTTTGTATCTTCAAAAATAAAAAAATGGGAGGCGTAAATGTATTTACCCCACTACTACCCATTTTTCTAAAATTAATTGCCACACAAGGCAAGCACCTAAGTTTCTGAAATTTCTCACAGATAGGTCCCAAGGTACCACCTACAATGTGGCAAAGTTTCATGTTTGTAACTTTAAAAATGACAAAGTTATAGGCATTTCTGGGTATTTATTAAACAATTAATTGCCACAAAACTCATGCACCAATCTTTCTGAAATTTCTCACAGATAACTATCCCTAACCAGTGTATAATGTGCCCAAGTTTCATCCTTCTATCTTTAAAAATGAAAAAGTTATAGGCGTTTTTGTAAAACAATACTTGGCTATGGGAAAAAGCATTCAAAATGGCGTCCGATCCGGATCGGACATCAGGTCCGATCCGATCCGACCATCCTCCGATCCGATCCGATCCGATCCGACCCCCCAGGTCCGATTCCGATCCGCTATCCGATCCGATCCGGGGGGTCAGTGCACATCCCTACTGATCAGTTTGCCTCTTCTGGCTTGCTTGTGGGGAAAGTATGTACCTCTTTAAACCCAGACAAATGTTTTTTTTACAATGTTAATCATCAGATCCTCTGGCTTAGCACACTTAGCCCCAGACTTGAAATGGTGTTCTGCCCTGATGGCAGATCTTCAGGAGCCATTGCAAATCCTCTAGCCAGGGAGAGTTCCATTTTGAGCAGTAGGATAGTCTGCCACTTGATAAAGTGTATCTCCCACACTCCTTTACCAAGGGAGTCCCCAGTTTCAAGCAAGTGGCTACTGGAGCACACTAAGTGAGAACATCAACTCATGAGTAAGCAGCCCAAGCTGAGTGTGAATTTGGTCATGCCCCTGCTGGAAGACTTCTCTTCAGGGAACACCAGGAACCACCTGCCACCAGCAATGCCCAGGATCTGCTAGTAAAGCAGGAGGAGCCCAGGCCCTCAGAGGTGACTACCATGAGTCTATTGCCTGGAGAACAAGGACTCTGCCTCAGAGGTGGAGGCAGAGAAACACCAAGCCCTCAGGAGAGACACCACCTGGAAAGACAGGAACTCAGAAAGAGGGCTAAACTGAGCCAGAGGCCTCCTTGTGAGAAAAAGTATACTTGCGTGTAGGAGGCTTGCTCACAAGGAGAACTTTTCTAGCTACAGTCACTAACAGCTCACAACTGAAGCTTGTAGGTGGCTCTGATAGCATTTGCATAAAAGCAACAGTGTAAGGCTGAGAGAGTAGTTAGAAGTAATGTTCACCAGTCCTTCCTGAATCCAGATTCCCTTGGTTGATTCCTGGTGTGAATACTTCTAGACTAGGCTGACCAGATAAAATCCAGGTCAGGTATCATGTAACTTTAACAGTTGTAGAGAAAAGGGAATTTCAGCCAGTGTCATTTGTATGCAGTTAGTTCCTGGTGATATTCCCTCTTCGTCACAACAGTTAAAGGTGCAGGCACTATACTAGAGTGACCATATACAAAAGAAGGCAGGGCCCCTGCACCTTTAACTGTTGTGATGAAGAGGGAATTTCACCAGGAACTAATTGCATACAAATGACACTGCCTGAAAGTCCCTTTTCTCTACAACTGTTAAAGTTACATGAGCCCTGACCTGGATTTTATCTGGTCACCCTATTCTAGACTGGGTTAATAGTTAGAGGCAAAGTTGCTAAGTACATGTTTCATTATGGAAATTTCTGGCTAAATGGCCAATGAATGCTTTCTGAATGGCTAGAAATTACCTGGAAGGTCCTGAAAGGGGTGTGCCTTTTTTTTCAACCCCAATCCCAGCAAACACTGATGTGTGTCTGTGATGTAGGATTGTGTGTCTGAAATGGAACAAAAGGGGACAGGATGAGATTTTGGGAGTGACCAAAGCATAAGCACTGTTCCCCTCGAACTTCTCGCAGTTTGGAAAAGTGGAGAGAGTTCTAACACTGCCTTCTTGACTTAAAAGCAGAGAACAGGCTACCATGGGGGAGGGGGAAGGTAGAGAGCAGACATAGAATGTAGCTGGGAAGGAAGTAGTTAGTGCCTAGTGTGAGAATACAATTGTTACAAGTGTACCTCTACTTTCATTTGAGAAATATTGGAGGGTGTCTACCCATGAAATCACACTGAGGTCTCTTTCCAGGTAGTTATTGGGTTGAATTCAGGATCTACCTTCTGGTAAAGAACGGTCCCTCCACCTGACTTTGGGGTTCCCCGCTCCCCCCACACACACAGCTCCCCCCATTTGGCAGGGTCTCTTGAGTCTCTGTTTGACATTTTCATGGGGGCTGAAGGGTAGGCTGACCATATGAAAAGGAGGACAGGGCTCCTGTAACTTTAACAGTTGTAGAGAAAAGGGAATTTCAGCCTGTGTCATTTGTATGCAATTAGTTTCTGGTGAAATTCCCTCTTCATCACACCAGTTAAAGTTGCAGGGGCCCTGCCTTGTTTTGTATATGGTCACTGTAGTATAGTGCCTGCAACTTTAACTGTTGTGATGAAGAGGGAATTTCATCAGGAACTAATTGCATACAAATGGCACTGGCTGAAATTCCCTTTTCTCTACAACTGTTAAAGATACAGGAGCCCTGTCCTCCTTTTCATATGGTCAGCCTACTGAAGGGGCTGCTGTAGGAAGGAGGGGTCAATTAAATTCTTTTCCGCTAGTGCAATTGATCCAACATAAATCTGGTTCCAATCCCTTGTGTTTAGTTATGATCCTTAGCTATACTCAACACAACTGAGATTTACCTAGATTCACCACTGTGTCTTTTACTGCTGGGTTTAGAAACATTGGATTTGCTTCATGCATTTGGTGAAGTAGACTGTAGCCTGTGACAGCTCATGCCACAATTAACCTGTTGGTCTTTAAAGCAGCCTTATGATGTCTGGGAATTATGGCAGGTGTCCAACACATCTGGAAGTCAATAGTTTGGGAAAGACTACTTTAAGGTGCCACAAGACATTTTTTGCTGTAGCAAGCTAACCTCACTATTTCGTTGATTTTTTTCCTCTTTATGGTGCATTGTGACTGGATACTCAAATCATGAGGTGTTTTAAATAACTCATCGTTTTTTAAAGACTTCAGTTTTTATCAATGGACAATAATAGTCGTCCTCGTTGTCAGCATTTAATTTAATCCTGTTATTACAACAGTTTGCATTTAAATGAGAATATTTATGCCAAAGGAATATATATGCAGTGCAGTTTTCTAAACAAAAACACTGTCTAAAGATATAGGAGAGGCTGCATATGTTTTTTCCCCAAACAGTTTTTTTCTCTGTAGTCTAAATTTATCTTTAATTAGGATTGTATAACCTTGCAGGAAAACTGCTGACAATTAGAACTGGCAGACGCATCCAGCTCCTGGCTTTAATTAGAATGAGCCCTTCATTGCCAGAAGTAAGAGATGTTTGCATTAAGGCTTTTAAACGTTTAATCAGAAGGGTGTTATGCAATTGCCTTTAATATTGGTAGGCCAAAAAATTGAGGGGGTAGGTTGGAGAAAGGAATTATTGTTTTACATAGCTTTTTGTCATATTTTAAGGACTTTAGAAAGCCAAATTAGCCAAGGAAGACCATAAAACTATTCTTCTGGATTTCTCATAGTTACCAGTCATCTCTTTAGAGCCAGAAACAACAACAGACAGATGCCTTCATAATCTGTTCCTACTTCTTTCCTTACCTTCCAACCTTTACCAACCCAATTTCTCTCTTTCTGAAAAATTCGCAAGGCCTTCAGAATCAAAATGAACATTGCACTATGACCTCCAGGCTCCAGTACACTGATGGAACAAGTTCTCAGATAAGGGCCAGCTAGGATGTTACAAGAATAGATTATAGATGCAAGAATCAATCACACTTCTGAATGCCTGCTAATAAAGCACCATCCGAAGTAGGAACATGTGGATTTTCACTCTGTGTGAGATCTGGGTAATAAAATGAGCTACAGAGTATCCAAATGAGACTGCATACAGGCCCAATATCAACAGTTGGCATGTTCAGACCTCTGCTGAAGTGCATGATCCAGCAGGATCCTCTCTACAGACCAGAAACTCTAGGGGAAGAATGAGCCAAGCCTGTTGGTGCTCCCGTTTGGGGGAGTCATTTCTGAATCACCCAAAAAGAGAACAAAAGAGGATGCTGATTTGCATAAAAGGTGCATATAATAATCAATATGTATAGATGCAAATTTAGGAATGATTATCATCTAAGTAGAAATATGGTACATCTCACCATGGCGTGCAAGACTGTGAACAGGTCACCTGTGTTCTTTGCTCAGTCTGCTGTCTAGGTGCTGTTGATGGACAACGTCAAGGCCCAGCTCTTCTAACGGTTCTTTATCTTTAAGCCAGACTTGGACAGGGCAGCTCTTCAGAAAGAGGACACCTTTAAATACAGGACTATGGCATTCCTGCCTATTCCTAGTGAGAATTCCCCCTTTCTTTCTCACCCCAGGAGCAAGCACCTTCCCACACACACACACACACACACACACTTGGTTCCACTGTCCCCGGGACCTTTAGGCTCTAGTCGAACCCATACCCAGTCCTCGATCTGTGAGGACACAGATTTATTATCACCTCTAATGTTCCCTTTATTACTTCCCTCTTATGTAGCCAAGAAAAGGAGGCATAGGATTTTTTATAAACAAAGGAATATTTATTAATTAGAACAGTACATAAATAACTTTTAAAGCTTCTAGCAGTCTATATTGTCTCATACACAATAAGTCTAATCACTCTCAATCAATCCCTTCACAATCACCACAGACCTCCCTCTATCTCAGTTCTAAAATCCTACCTCTGATCTAAACCATCTCACATCAACTCCCTAATCTATTTTATCTCATCTCTTTTACAAACCCTATTTTATCTAAATCCTCTGTCATCTAGTTCCTGTGTGACTCACTCAAGCACAGCACTCTGATTATATAGCATACACTTCACCCCTTCTCACTCACTCAGCCAGTCATCATACACATTCCTCCTGTCACTCATCTCACTCTAGAGATGCTCACTGTGAACACAAGATTTCATATATGTAGGTGTGTAACGTCAGAAGAACAATCCTCTGTTAAAAAAAAAAAAAAGGACTGACAGCCATCTTAGCTGTTCACAACTTGCATCCTTCTCCCATTTGGCAACCCTTACATCACGAAAGGGGGTAGAGGGGAAGAGCATGTTTTGTATCTTCTACAGTTGCCAGGCATACCACTTATGGATAAATGAGTGATTTCCTCAGTGGCCCATACATCATTCTAGGAGTGGTTGAGAACATCTCTCGTTTCTCTTTGGGAGGTATTTGAGGAAGGGAGGTAGCACTTACAGCTTACTGTTGGAGCAGCTGCAGGAGTGGGGAAGTAAAAGACAGACCTGCTGATCTCTTGCCCAGAGCACCCCCGCCCCCAAATCTGGAGCCAGCCCCTGGACAAAATGCCTGTTCTTATGATCGTGTGTGTGTGTGTGTGTGTGTGTGTAAAGAGAGAGAGAGAGAGAGAGAGAGAGAGAGAGAGAGAGAGAAGGCCTGTATGTTGTATTTTCCCTCCTAGGGTAAGGTACAATGGAAGAGTAATCAATCTTTGCATTGTTATTTGCGGGAGGGGGGCTGTGGATTACCCACGATTTATTTGTTTATTTTTTAATGCAAGAGTACTGGGAGAAATAGTGTCACAGCTGAAGAGGAAAATGTTCCTAATAAACTGTGTGTTTCAGCCGTTGCCAGAAGAGGTGAGGAAAAGCTGTGATTTGTGAAATCATTGACATCCCACAGCAATTTCACAAGAGCAAAGTGCTGCTAACACAGGCGCCTGGACCACATTTCCAGTGTGCGTAATTCTATCCCATCTCATAAACTGCCTTCCCTTGCCATCTCCAACAGACATGTTATTCTTTGCATCCTTCCACAAGAGCAGTTGCATTGTCTTGCCAGCACAGCGTGATTGCTGCTCTCCACTGGAGTCGTAACTCCATTTCACTGCTGGGTGATTAATTTGTTTAGAGAACCTACAAAGTGTTTTATTATTCTTCAGGAATAAACATGTTAAAGGGAGTATATTGTTACTGGTTTTCTTTCACATCCCAGCTGTTTCAGCTGAGAAATACTAAAAGCAATTTTTGACTTGACAACTGACAGGAGGTTTGAGAGAGGTGTGTGGGTGTGGGTGTCTTGGTACCAAAGCCTACACCTACTGTTATTTTTGTTTGTTTGTTTAAATTGTTGCGTGTTATTATATGTCAAGCTTAAGAGATGGAGTGGTATGCCTTTGAAATCAACGATGCACATCCTATAGAGAAAATTAAGAACACTGGGTTTCAGTTGGATTGTTTACCTGTTTTTTTAATATAAATTCTACAATGAAACTAAGCCAGCCTTTCCTAACTTAGAGTCCTCCAAATGTTTGGACAACACCGGTCAACAGTTGAGACTATTGGCCATACTGGCTGGGGCTGAAGGGAATTGAAGTTCAAAACATCTGGAGGACTCCAGGTTGGGGAAGACTGAGATCAATTACAACATTCAAGTGTTGTAGTGGTTTTAAATGTACAGATTGTGTGTATGTTGTATGCTTTTGCTGTTTAAATTTTTGTATATTGTTTTTAATTGTTTTTAATCCTATGTAAACCGCCCAGAGAGCTTCGGCTATGGGGCGGTATACAAATGTAATAAATAAATAAATAAATAAATAAACAACCACACACACACCCTTTAGAACCTGCAGTACGAAGCCACTGTCAAACTCTAATGGAAACTCTGGCCTTCAAGCAAGACAAAACCACTTCCCATTTCCTTCACAGGTGCTTTCATGCTGTTGGTGGCCAGAGGATGGAAGAGAAGCAATTCGGGGAATGATTTCACAATTTATAATGTGTTGTCTGTGTATGTTTGGAGAGAAATTACTGGATGCAGTTTGTCAAAAATGGGTGAAAATATGACAGTACTACAATTGCTGTGCTGCTGAAAAGATTAAACTTTTACAGCAGATGTAACATAAGCATTATGGATGTCAGTAACACTGCCTGCAACAATGTTCCAGGACTGCACATTTCAAACTGAATTCCACTAGTGACAAAATTTGGGAGCAACCATAGGGTTCACTTCATAGAAAAAGGGTCATTAAGCACCTTCAAATCATTTTTAGGTCACCTTTAATCATCTTTAATTGGCAGCTTTCAAAATGTTGTAGTAATACCTAAAATTTTAGGAATTTACCGAATTCATTCCTTTAATCCATTGGTTTTTGGATATTCAGAAAATCTATCAATTCATATACATTTTGCATACTTTATAACTCAGAATAGCAGATGGCTCTGAGAACTTACAAAATAGTTATCTAAAAATATCATGTTGTTTTTATTGGGGAGAGGTGGTTGTACATGAAATACCAAGAGTTCTATGCAACATACAGGAGAAGTCATCTGACTTCTCTATTGCCCTGCATAAATAAATATATAATAAAAATTGTGGTTTTATTGTATACTAGTTTAAAATTGATGTATGGAGTTTGCCAAACTGGAATTCCCTTTTGCCATTGTCTCATTTCACTTTAGTGATGATGAAAATATATTGTAATATGCAGCATGGGTACAACTGTAAAGAATAGCTAAAGTCTTTCCCTGCACTACACCTTTCTCTCTGCTAATGTGGGCATGAATTTGAGGGTGAGGGATTTTGTACTAGCGCTAGAACCCTATAGAAAATACTAGCTGGGATCTCACCTCTTTTGAGTTCCATTCAGAGAAATTATTCTTTGCCTTGTTCACTGTTTCAAAGAGACGGAGTTCATGTGGAAGCATTCAACTGTGCAAATGTATATATGAAAACTTCAGTGCGTAATTGAACTTGCAGCTTACGTGGTAAGAGTTCCTTAATTACTTTCAGGTCTAGAACTCGAATGAAAGTGCTTCCTTATAAGCAGCTCATTGTGCCTTTTTGGTGAGAACCTCTGAGACTGCTCAGAATCAGTTGTTTGCTGCAGCTAGTTGTATGAAAATAGAGAAGTTCAGTGGCTTATTGATTTATTATTGCATTTATATCCCGCCTTTTTTCCTCCAAGTAACCCAAAGCAGGGTACATAATCGTCTCGATTTTATCCTCACAACAATCCTGTGAAGTAGGTTGGGCTGAGATTCTAGGGCTTGCCCAAAGTCACCCAGTGGGTTTCCATGGCCAAATGGGGTCTAGAACCCAGATCTCCCAACTCCCAGTCCAACACTTTTAGCCACTACACCACACTGGCTCTTCCAGTGGTGATCTCCCATTTTATTTAACTCTGCTTCTTATTGGCTCCTGAGCAATCATTGTGCATGTTTATTTTACCCAATGCTGCATTGCATTGTGGGATTAGTAGTCTTAAAGTACACAACAGAGTCATATTTTTTCTTGATTCATATGTTGATTAAATGACAGAATATAGAGTTAGTGACATCCCCATTGCATTGATTAGCCTGTTGTGACATTAGAGCTCCAGAGCCAACGGGAAGGATGTGAAACTTTGGCAGCTGATACTTGCAAAACTAATCAAGGTCCATTGTGACATCAGACGGGCTTGTTTTAGGTCCTAAGAGAGTTGACTGGGTTTCAATTTGTTATTTTTTACTTCCTTCAGAATTTGTTTCAATTTGTTATTATTTTCTTCCTTAAGATTGTTGTTATTGATGATGATGGAGATGATGATGATGATGGGTTTTACACAATTCCATCTTATCACATGGCTTTGTGAGCAACTACACCTGCCTTTGGCTTATGCTCATTCACATAATTTGGTAGAAAATGATGATAGATGCCACCAAATGCTATCAAATATCTATCCAGATTATTGATGGTAGCACCATTGTTTGGCCAAATTAAAATATATTTGAAGCCTAAAAGAAAATGTTATGAAACCCTGACGTGCTCAGATTTTGTGAGCTGAATTTGTGACCTGGAATTACATGTAGTACAGGAAGAAAGAAATGTATACTGCCTCTATGGCCATAGCAGCCATTGATGAAGATCTAAGGATTTATTTTTAAAGGATTCTGTGGGAACACCCTTCAAATACTGGATGCCTTTAAACAGAGGACTGTCCTCTATAAACTTGTATATATAGCCACCCTAGGTAGTCACCATCTTAGAAGAGGCACTCTCATTCTCTCACTTACTGGACAGATTTCCTCTTCTAAGATGGTGCTTGCTGCACTTTTAGATGCATCGTCTTTTTAAAAAGGGAGTATGCTTCCTCGCCAAACAATTGTTTATATATAGGTGAGCAAATTTAAACAGATTTCATGGATTTCAGAATCACTGATCAGGTGACCGTTCTAATTAAAATTAATGTGAGCTCTTTCTAAGGATCTTCCACCATTTTTAAAAAATTCAACCAAAGATACTTTTCTTTTGTCCGTTGAAGTAGTCTCTGTGAACATGGAACTGCCCGATTTCAATTTAGTCTGAAAGCAATAAGGTCAAGGACCCATGAGTAGAAGGAAAATGATGAAGAGGAAGTGAAGGCCTACAGGTTTTCCGAATGTTGCTCTCTTATAGAATGCTATGTATGTGCCTGTGTTTTAAAAACGTATCAGCTAAGGAATTTGTTCTCAAGTGTAAATCTCCTTGAGACAGGTTGAAACTGTACTGAAATTCTGAGATAGATCAAGGGTATATGTTCAGATCACTTTATATTTGTTTGTTTGTTTTAATTCCCAAGACATTTCAAGGCAATTTGTTTCAGTGTAAAGCACTATTCCATAAAGCCTTACAGTACGTCTATGCTTATGAATAATCGAGTAGATACTAATGCGATTTTCACATAAATAGATACATTTTACATAAACAAATTCTTAGAAATAGGTCCTCTTTACACTGTCTGTTGTAAAGGGATCACTGTCTGCCCTGCAGACTGCAGGGGAGTTCCGGGGGGGAAAATGTTCCATGGACTTCTAGAAATTGTCCACCCCTGACATATGGCATTCTACATATAAGTATACTGTTTCCCAATGCTGACTCTCATACCCTGCCAAGTCTTGTTTGTAAAAAAATACCTTACCTTGCATGTGGAAGTAAATTTTATTGATTATATTAACATTACTAATATTCATATCTTATATATAACATCACAATCCTATTCATGTTTACTCAAAAGTAAGTTACACTGTGTTCAGTGGGTGTTATTCCTAGGCCTAGAGCCCTAGACTCCTGTTTGCCACAAACAAATTAACAGCAGATACTTTGTCTTCACATGGAAATCAACTAAACTCAGGGCAATTCACTTTAAGTCAGCATTATTTAATGTCCGCCTTCCCTTTCTTTAATAGAGTAGACCAACACTGTGTCATAGCCATTTACTGTTTCAGTAATCACTTCCTTTTCAATTATGGATGATAATTTTTAAAAGAAACCTTCAATATATCTTAGTATTCTTCCTTTCTATTTGCACCCAGCAGGATGAAACACTACAATAATTACTTCATGCATTTGTGAACATTTATCCTGGGATCTTGAACTGATGGCTTCATAATTACCCCATTAAATAGTTTGTTCCATTGCGTGATTTCCCTTGCCATTGAAATATTACGTTGTTTCTCCTGTATGTTGGATATAAGCCAAGATTCAGGAGTGTATTGCTGCCCTGGAGCGGGCAGCTAGCCCCGCCAATTCTAGATTATGGAGCTTCAATGACTTGCACTTCAATGAACAAGAGTTTCATTCATTTCAGGATTTGCCTCCAGAAATGTTACGTTGTGGACCGGAAACGCTTGTGCCCTCAGTCCAGAAGATTATGATTGTGAATGAAAGAAAATGACAGGCATTACTTTAATAAATACCAGAATGTGTGAATTCTGGATCACTCCTTGGTGTTTGAGCCAGCCTGCAACTATATCAGAACTACTAGACTAACTGGCTAATTAGTTCCCAAACTGCTGCCACTCACACAACATTTTGGCCCTCGTGGCTCTGTTAACGTTGTCTGATCACAATACTCCAGCAACAGTCAAAGCTGAAAACGTTTCCCTACAGAGTCTAGACTTCAGCTATTTAGCAATTTTAGTCTCCTTGGCTGCCTAAACCAGTCTCCAGACCTCCAAATCTCCTTTTCCTAGCTCAAATGTGCAGAACCTCAGGCCCTGTGTCAAAATCTGCCCCCCCCCCGGTGTCCCAGTCTCGCTCTCCTGGGTTCCCCAGAAGGCCACATCGCCTTTGCTCTAACCACTTAACATTTGGTAATTTCCTGGTATTTGTGCAATTTTCCCTCCTTTCTAAAGGGTTGAAATTACTATTCTGAGGCTACGTTATTGGCAGTAAGAGCTTTTAGCTAAACCATGCTGGTAATTTTGGTATTCGGGCCCACCACTTTTGCTTTTGGCCCACTCACAACTGGCATGTGGCCCCCAAAGCTTCACCAAAATGAAAGAGATTCAACACCCCTGGCCTGCCAACACAGTCCTCTCTCTAGACACAGTCGAAATGAACATTCCATGCCATCACATCAACTCAACCAATCAGCGTTAGTCTTCGTGACTACAAGCACAAAGTATAGTTTGAATGCGCTGTAGTCCCTTCAGTTTTTTCATACGACATTGGCTCAATTCGGACGACACAATAAACAACTGGTGTGGGGGAAACAATCGTCAGTTGTTTTGACTATTGTGTCATCCGAATGCTGCCATAGTCAACTCAGTGCTGATCCTCATCCACACCACAGTTGATTATTTATTACCATGTTGTGTGGGGAGTACCCCCTAGGGTTAGGGTTAGTCAACTCACCATTGACTATCGTGTCGTCCGAATTGAGCCGTTGGCTCACCTGTGAATTAAATTGCCTAGTGTCTCTATTTTAAAGAGTGATCGTTGACTAAGGATGGATAGCCTAGTCTATTTTCGTTCCATGTCTGTGTTATGTGTGCTTGTAATTTTGATATTTGGGCCCACCACTTCTGCTTTTGGCCCACCCACAACTGGCATGTGGCCCCCAAAAGCTTCTTCAAAATGAAAGAGATTCAACACCCCTGGCCTATCTTCTTACCTGCCAACACAGTCCTCTCTCTAGGCACTGCCTCTGCTATTGTAATCTATGTCAGTTTACTGGAATAATGCAAATACTATCAAATGTGAAGGAGATCATTTTTTTTCTTCGCCGATTATTGCATATTTATGTTTGTTGGCTTTAGCCTTACTTGGTCAGATGAAATGCATTAGCCTTAAGTTCAACACAGTTTGATACTTGCCTTTCAAAGATCTATATGAGCAAGAAGATAGTGGCAGTGTTTTTTCATGCAGGTACTAGAAAACTAGCTTGTTCTTGATTTACATGCCAAAGGATCCAAGTTAATATTATAGATGAATATATTTTAAGAAAACCAAGTTTGACCACTGAAAAACAAACATGATTTGATATACATAAAAACCACACCAGTTTTATTGGATGTGAAACGGAAGTACTGAAAAGAGGAACAATTTGCTAGAGGCCAGGGTGTCTGAATCACCAGCAGAGATACTACTAGAAGGGTGGTATTTTTATTTATTTATAATAGTCCTATACTGCTTAATATATTAAAATCCCTAAGCTGTTTACATTAAAATGCAACATAACATAGGAAAAACACAAAAACAATAAGTAAAAACAGTTAAAAGATTATATCATAATAAAACAGGGTGGTAATAGCCCCTTAGAAGGTCAAGGAAAGCCTGTGTGAATAGGACCCCCTCTAGATGGATTCTGTTTGACACCTGGTTAGCCGCTTATGCGCATAATCGCGGAAGCGCTTTATCGTAAATGCTTGTACGCAAGAGGTAATTGAGCGCACAACTGGTGGCCTTACCGGTTGTTTGAAATGCGCTTTACAAGTATTTAATGTGGAGAATCGCTTGTTCACATAGGCAAAATGCGCTTTAACAGCAGGAGGAAAATAAAACTCGCTATTTAACGCGCATTCGATAATGCGCATAATTGGAGAGATAAAGCGCCTCAACTCCCAATTTACGCTCCGCTGTTGTAGAGGTAAAATTTTTAATGAGACTTCAAAGGGCTTTAAACGTCTCGTGTAGAGGCAGCCTAGGTGTGTTTTCAAGAGGTGTTTGAGGCTTCCCACCATTTCTGGCTTCCAAAAGGTGGATGTCACCACTGAGAAGAACCAAGACACCTACAAGTAGGGATGGACAAATCTGTCAATTTCGGTTTCACTCAGTTTATCATTTTTCCATCATTTATCTTTTGTGCCATTTCTGCATCAGTTTGTGATTTTATATATATATATATATATATATATATATATATGAAACCTGTATGCCTTTTTTGTCTGCATGTCTCCTAATATAACATTTTTGTATAGATGTTTTCCTAATATATACACATTAGGAAAATATAATGTGTTTTTGTACATTATTTTTCACTACTATATGCATTTTTGCATGCATATTTCCCCAATATATGCTTTTTTAAAAACTGGAGAACAGCATCACAAAGTTCGGGGGAGGGGAATGGCTATCAAAGTATAATTGCATTTCAGTGAAAATTAGGCAGAACAATTCCCCCCACCTCAGTTCTACTTTTAGGTGATCCTTCTGTTCAAATCAAGTAGGTTCAATTGCAGTGTATATAGCTTAGAGGATTTTTTCTTAGCTGAGATGCCAGTTGCTCATTTTTCTTATTATATTATTTATAACCCACATTTCTTCTGTGGAGCTCTGGGCAATGTACATAAGGTTCCCAGACAGGAAGTGATCTTCCATCCAGGCCCTAAGCAGATCCAGACCCATTCGTGCCCCGTTCAAGTTCAGCAAGGTTGCCATATTGTGCTTTCAGACCCTGCTCTGTGTCCTATGAAAATACAATTTAACATCATGCTTTGCATATAAATATGAAATTTGTGGTGGCTACATGCTCATATTTGTGAATTGAATTGATGTTTGGATAATCTTAAGCTCTTTAAATGACAGTTCCACCTGTAATAGCAGTACAACAACAACAACTTTATTCGCAGCCAATAGGCCCTATAATAGCAGTATTACATTAGTAAATGGGTTGAGCATCTGTTGAAACATTAGTCAAAGTCTACAGAACAGCTGTTCCTTCTGCATCCTTGGAAAACTGGGCAAGATTTCATCTTCCAATTCTTACTATTGTGGCACTTCAGGTGTTACACTTCAGTTTCTTCCACTTAGATTATAAGAAGACGGTAAGTAAATTGTTCTTCAAGTCAGTGGCTGTGTGTCCTACTTTAAAGAGCACAGTTCTCTGTTTGGAGGGCTGTCCATTCCAAGCCTGGTTTAAAAGATGGAGAAGCATAAGAAGGGAGAGGAGGAGGGGGGCCTGAAATTGCCCATCAACAGTGAGCACCTGGACAGCAGACTGAGCAGGTACACAGGTCACCTGGTCACAGTTTTCCCCACTATGATGAGATGTATTGTATTTCTATCCAAATTATAGTAACTATACCAAAATTTTCAGCCATTCATCTAAATTAGCATATGCAATTTTTAATACCCATCTGTGTCCTCTATTTAGGCAGTACACGATTGGCCTGCCTATACAAGGCCACCAAACAACATGGCAGAATTCAACTGATGTGCAGTATATAGTTAGCCAACCAGTGGCAGAGTTAGCATTACTTTCTAAATTCAAGGCACACAATAGTGCAGCTGAGTCTGGAACAAGTTGTTTCTTTGAAATTTTATAAGACTTTTAAAACAAAATTCTCAAAGTTTGGGACACACCAAACATATGATTGGAGAAATTCTTAAAGTTAAAGACAAATAGAACTTAAAATTGGAAAAATGAGAAACTGTTCACACAACACTCAGTGGTTGAGTGTGGGTAGTTGTTGAACTGTGAGTTGTTTGTTGAACCATGGGCTAGTGTGTGGTGGCTTTTTAACCATGCAGTGTGGGTTGTTAACCACTCCGAATAATCATAATTTCATTCAAGAAAAGTAAGCCACTCTGCATAGTGAACAAGCTATCATGCAGAAAATATTTTGGATTCAGACAACACTCTTAACCTACGATTAAACAAACAACCCACAATTCAACAACAACCCACACTCAAACACTGGCTCAATTCGGACGACACAATAGTCATTGGTGGGTTGACTAACCCTAACCCTAGGGGGTACTTCCCACACAACATAGTCAACTCAGCGCTGATCCTAATCCACAACACAGTTGATTATTTATTACCATGTTGTGTGGGAAGTACCCCCTAGGGTTAGGGATAGGGTTAGTCAACCCACCACTGACTATCGTGTCGTCTGAATTGAGCCACAGAGTGTGGGTTACTGTGTTTTGCGAACCCAGTCACTGAGAGAAACCAAAATTGACAGATTCATCCATCACTAGTGTAGGGACTAAAGAAGCTGAGCTATAAACCAGAAAGTCCCCAGTTTGACAGAGTTTATCTGTCATAAACTCACTAAGTTATTCTCTCTCAGCCTCTGACTCCACTTCCTATCTGCAATGGGGTGAGGGGTGGGGAGAATAATACAGGGTTATTGTAAGGATTACAGCTAGACAATGCATATGAAGTGCTTTGAAACTTAAAAGTGCTATATAGCTATTATTTTAGCATGCAAGAGAAACCACCTAATAAAGGAAATAATTCCTTCATCTTCTATGTTATCTTTCTAACTGCATCCTAAAATAAAACTTCAACAGAGCAGTTACAGATGATAAGGATACCAGGAAGTCATATGAGGATAGAGCAAAGGAACTGGATATTTATATCGTAGGGAGAAGGAAGATTAAAGGCAGTAGCATAAATAGGGCTGACAGTATGAACTCCTTGTTCAGGGCGCAGCCACCTAGAGGGCAGAGATAAGATGGAACCAACACATTTGCTCCCACAGAAGGAAAAGTATTAAATAGGGATGTGCACTGGATCGGACCCGATCCACGATCCGAGTCCGGTCCAGTGGGAAATCGGATAAATTATCCGATTTCCGATCCCGCAGCTGGATCGGCCGATCCAATCCGAACCGGTCCGAAAAAGCTCCGAACCGGTTCGGCGGATCGGCGGATCGGCGGGCGCCCACTGGCGCCCACCGCCGCTTCCATTGGCGGGCGCCAGCGGGCGCCCGCCGATGAAAGTGGACAGCGGGGGGGGGGAGGAGGGGGGCGCTTACCTTCTCGGCCCGGTGGCTCCCGTCCGGCGCCGGCGCCTACTACTACTAGCAGGCTCCGCGGCCTGCTCTAGGGTGGCGCGCCGGGTGATGTCATCACCCGGCGCGCTACTCTAGAGCAGGCCGCGGAGCCTGCTGGTAGTAGTAGGCGCCGGCGCCGGCCGGGAGCCGCCGGGCCGGGAAGGTAAGGAGGGGGTGCGTGGAGGGGAGGAGGGGGCGCGCGGAGGGGGGAGGGGGGCCCTTACCTTCCCAGCCCGGCGGCTCCCGTCCGGCGCCGGCGCCTACTACTCCCAGCAGGCTCCGCGGCCTGCTCTAGGGTGGCGCGCCGGGTGATGTCATCACCCGGCGCGCTACTCTAGAGCAGGCCGCGGAGCCTGCTGGAAGTAGTAGGCGCCGGCGCCGGCGCCGGCCGGGAGCCGCCGGGCAGGGAAGGTAAGGAGGGGGTGCGTGGAGGGGAGGAGGGGGCGCGCGGAGGGGGGAGGGGGGAGGGGGGCCCTTACCTGCCCGGCCCGGCGGCTCCCGTCCGGCGCCGGCGCCTACTACTCCCAGCAGGCTCCGCGGCCTGCTCTAGGGTGGCGCGCCGGGTGATGTCATCACCCGGCGCGCTACTCTAGAGCAGGCCGCGGAGCCTGCTGGAAGTAGTAGGCGCCGGCGCCGGCGCCGGCCGGGAGCCGCCGGGCAGGGAAGGTAAGGAGGGGGTGCGTGGAGGGGAGGAGGGGGCGCGCGGAGGGGGGAGGGGGGAGGGGGGCCCTTACCTGCCCGGCCCGGCGGCTCCCATCCGGCGCCGGCGCCTACTACTCCCAGCAGGCTCCGCGGCCTGCTCCAGGGTGGCGCGCCAGGTGATGTCATCACCCGGCGCGCTACTCGAGAGTAGGCCGCGGAGCCCGCTGGTAGTAGCCGCCGGCGCCGGACGGCAGCGGACGGGCCGAGAAGGTAAGCAGTGGCGGGGAAGGGGGCTTACCCCCCCCCCCGGAGCCGTCCGCTTCTATCCGCTGGCGCCCGCGGGCGCCAGCGGATGGAAGCGGGCGGCCCCAGGGGGGGTAGGGAGCGCGGGGGAGGGGGTTTACCTGCCGGGGCCGTCCACAACGGACGGCCCCGGGGGGGGGGAGGGAGTTAGGCCCCCCCTTACCCACCCGCCGCCATTTTTTCCTCATAGACTTGCATTGCAATGCAAGTCTATGGGGAAAAAAATGGCGGCCGATCCAAAAATGTACGATTTTTGGGTCGGGATCGGACTCGATCCGGTCCGGGGGGCCTCCGATTTTGTCCGAACCGGTCCGGGACAAAATTGGAGGTCCCGATCCGGGTCCCGATCCGATCCGGGGGGTCCGTGCACACCCCTAGTATTAAATGCCTTTTCCTCTCCACATTCCCTAAATTTTTTTAAAGCATACGTGTGTGGCTCTAACAGATTTGTTGTCTCCTTTCCAAAAACTAGTTCAGCTCATGCCTGTGCAGTTTAATTCAATTGGGTTGTTTTTGAAAAGACTAATTATTTTGAAATTATAATATTCATTATAATTATTGTAATGCATTTTGCAAAACAAAAAAATGTTTGCAGTATGTTTTGTTGGGTGCGTTTGTTTGTTTTTGCAATTTGACCTATTTCATTTCAACACATTCTAGGATGGATCCAGACTACGTTAGTTGCATTTGGGTACTACTGAAATCAGTGTGAAAAATTCATAGTGGCTAAGTGAAGTCCCATCATTTTAAAGTGGAACAGAGCTCAACTAACTTACTCTGGATCCAACCCTATGTGCCTAAGAATGGAGATACTATAAAAGCAGTCCAGCAATGGGATGAGCATCGAGTGGAGGTTGTGAAAGTACCTCATATTTGTTTTATAAGGAATTCATTACATTTCTTGTGTTTGTGATTATGTTCTCTTGTTCCCATTTTCTTACATTATACCGTTGTTGATGGGTTTCATTGTACGTTAGACTTCCCTCATCTTTTCAGAGTGCCAGGGGATTGCCTTTTCTTCCTTACATCTGTGAGGCTGTGAGATTGGATTTGCCATCCACCCAGATTTGCTAATAAGCAGCTGTGTGACAAAGCTTACATAGACACTGATGAATATGTTTGAAATCTGGATGCACAGAGGGATAATTCATCACCACTGTGCAGGGTGACCATATTTTGGAAACCAAAAAGGAGGACAACATGGTCAGCCCTCAAGGGGATGTCCCCACCAACATGTCTGCCCCCAGGGGGCGTGTCTAGCACCGTGAAGGTTTGCCCACCTGAACATAGCCTTGGTCACATGTCTGATTTTACAACACACAATTAGGAAAAATCTGATCTACATAACATCTTAATGTCAAAATCATTGAAATAACAAGTGAGACATTCAATGTATCTGAAATTAACTTCACTCACTCCTACTTTTGTAGCTTTTGCTGTACTTTGTTGCTATACTCTGTGTGATACATTCTCCCCTTCCCTCAAATATATTTTCTGATTGTATCCTCACTCCGCTGCAAGCTGATGCTTAACACGGTTTGCTGCTGGTCGGCTGGCCAGCTGGCTGGCTTTTTTATTTTTTGTAGTTTTAAAGTTCAATTTTGTTTTGAAACTTGCTAAAACAGAACAGATGAACAGATATGCTTTTAATTTGGCATGGCTAAAGCCCTACTTAAGGTCTATGATGATTTCAAGTTTCATCTTATCTTTAAAAATGATGGGTTTTTTAAAAAAAAATTAATTTTAAAACCTTTATTTTATTTTTTTTAATCCTAAAAATCAATGGATGACCAGATCTGCTTCAAACATGGCATGGCTAAAGCCCTACCTAGGAGCTATCAAAGTGCCAAGTTTCATCTCTTTATCTTTAAAAATGATGGTTTTTTTAAAAAACAAAAATAATTTTAAAACCTCAAACTTTAGAAAATTCCTAAAAATCAACAGATGAATGGATCCGCTTCAAATTTGGCACCGCTAAAGCACTAGTTAAGGGCTATCATGGTGCCAAGTTTCATCTTGTTATCTTTAAAAATGACGAAGCTGTAAGTATTTTCACTAATTCCCATTGACTATAAAGTTGACCTGTACTTTGGGTGGGAGGGAGGATGGGGAAAATTCAGATTTTTCTTCAAATTTCAGAATTCACCCCCCTTTCCCAGATTTGTTACCCAAAATCCTGACATGTCCTGGTTTTTCCAGACATATGGTCACCCTCCCAGTATGGTATAGTAGTTAGAGTGTTGGACTAGGACTGGAGGTATTGGGCTAGTTCCAGTACTCATTTGGCCATGAAGCTCACTGGATGACATTGGGCCAGTCACTGACTCTCAGCCTAATGTACCTCACATGTTTGTTCTAAGGGTAAAATGGAGAAGAGGGGGGTCATGGATGCCATCTTGGGCTCCTTGGATGTAATAACTGTAACCAAAAAATAAACATGCTGATTAAAGCTGGATTGACATAAAGAAGTTCACCAATTTGAAACAGCATTTGAAGGTGAGCTGAACTGCATTATCTTTTCGCTAACATGGGCTTGACACAGGACAGAATTAGACAGGACAAGCAGTAGCAACAGTGGCCTGATGTTTCTCTGCCCTCTGTTCTGCCCCCGTTCATTCACTATAGTTATGGCAAACTAGGATGTGACATTTGGCACCTCCCACCCCTCCACATCCAGCGGCCAGGGATGATGAAATGCATGGTTAGAGCCATAAGGTTAGAGCCATTTTCAGCTACAATGCCAAATCTGTCATCATGTCCACTTCTGCCCACGGCTACTATGGAGACTGTAATAGCTAGCCTCAGGTCAGGAGTTGAAAATGTCATAATGCCCAGTTTTTGTGATCATGCTTCAGCTACAAAGGGAAGTCCGTGCAGAGCCTGAAAACGTATTTGCCATTCCTTGCTGAGAATTTTGATTGAGTGTGCACATGGCTGGCATATTACCCCTCTGTTATATAGGCTCATCTTTAACTCCACAAGGATTTTTGGGGGTTTGTTTGTTTTTCCTGCTCAAACTATGTTTCTGTTCATCAAGAGAAAATATTGCTAGAGTGATACTATTTCATGGTCACATGTATTACTTTGCTTTTCATTCACTTAGCTTCACATTCTTTTTATTTTGTTGTTTGTCCTTCTGTTGCTTAACTGAAGATCTTCTCTCTTACATTTGGCCTATTCTTGTTCTATTAAGCCAGCTCTGATTGATCTGTGAAATCCATTCAGAAAACTGACTGGAAGTCTTGTCCTTTTGGGATTGGCTATATCGTAGATGGGATTTTCAGTTCTCTCATATAAGAGAGGTGCATCCATCTCATTTGGATTTCTCATCTAGTGCAGTTAGGGCCTACCCAGTTGAATTTTAAGATGTTTGACTGTTATTTTAATAATGCATTAGTTTTATATGTTTTTAATCAGTTTAATGTATTTTATAGTATTTTTGTATTCAGTGTTGTTCCCCGCCTCGATCCAGAGGGAGAGACGGGTAAGAAATAAATAAATTATTATTACCATATTATAATTATTATTATTATTCAAGAATTTCGTTTCAGTTCGCAAATCACTCGAAAAGGCCCAGTTTTCAAATGCAAATGGGAGCACATGTTCTCTGAAAAATATTCACAAATCCCCAAACTTGTGTTTGTATTTGAAAAATGTGCATTTTACCCATTTGAGCAAATCAGAAACATAGGTTACAAACAAAAACAGGAGCGTGTTGATGCAAGCTTTGAAGTTCAGAGAATGTTGGCAGGCTCAAGCATCCCTGATTCTCCCAGTGCAATTCCTTCTATGAATTAAGGCTTCGAAAGTGGCCCAGGTTTTCTCTATCTGGATTTCCTTGGGTTTGCTGGACTTTGGGACCTAAACTATTCTTCTGTATCCTGCTACAACATTTAAAGTTCCCCCCCCCCCATCTCCTTCTTTTTCCCCCCCTTTTTCTTCTTGGTTTTTATTTAGGTCTGTATTAATTTACAAGTGTCAATTTTTTTCCTACTTCATCAATTCCCAGGCTGGTGATGTCTGAAAATTCTGTGGCCATGGTTCTTAAACATAACACAAGTCTCTAAAAAGTGATGCGAGTAGAGGCCAGCAGTAAAGGCAGAAATGGGGGAAGTGAAAGAAAGAATATGTAGTCCGATGAAGGGCCAACAAGAAAGAGAAATTTATTTCTGAGATCAGAGATATTTCGGCTTAAAAAGGCCAAGAAGGTTGCCAGCATTGAGATCTAACATAGTGTGGTTTGCAGAATCCATTTGAAATTGGGGACGGGAGGCAGGGGAGACAAGCAGTTCCTTAAGACAACTCTAAGGGTAAGACTGCATAACTCAGTGGAATGTCTTTCGCACTCAGGGCGTAACTACATGTTAAACCTCAAACCTTAAACAAAAAAAGTATGGGGGAGAGATCTAAATTGACGCTACAGCACAAGAGGACTTTAACCCTTCCCTGCTGGGATTTTTTTTTTAAAGCCCTATGCTGCAAGTAGCAATAGAAGGAAAGCGCCCACTGATGCCAATGGGAACATTTTGTATTGTTAATTGCAATACAAGGATTTTTTTTTCAGGGTTGAAGGGTGGAGGAGGAGGATCAATCAGAAAAACAGCGTTGAATCTTTTCTTCTTCTTTTTTAATTAATAGTGCTGTGAAAAGTTATTGCGAATGGATATGTTTTTTGTTAGGTTTTTGTTGCAGTTATTGTTATAGTTGTGAATAAGATTTCTTTAAAAGCATAAAAACAAGAGAGAGGTGATACTCAAAGGTCTTGAAATATTTAGTCTGCCCAACACATTTTAAAAATATAATTCCTTCTTTACTACAACTGTATATTCTTAATACTTTGAAAGGAGACGGCCAGTTCTTTTTTAATCTGGTAACTTTATATTTGTGCGTACATCTCAGAGCCAAAACTAATATGAATATGAATATATCTTTAAAACTAGTTCCAAATGCTACATTGACCCTAAATGGCACTGATATTTTTTTTTCTTGCTCACTCACATATTTTAAAGAATCAAATTAAAAACATAGGAAAGCAAGATATACCTTTGTATTTGCTGAATTACTGTCCTGCATGTTATAAATTGCGCAAAACACTTGGTCCGACATTTTTCCTGGGATGGGCTCATGATTTCCAATTAGAATATGAAGAAGCTGTCACAACTTATTAAGAAAAGGAAATTTGCTGTGCTTTCTCTCAGAAAGGAGATCTGGGGGGGGGGCAGTTTACTCCCCAGCTCCCCCCATAGGTCCATGGGATACCACTGCAGTTTGTGATGGTCCCCACTAAAATAAATATATATTTTTAACTGACAGTATGCCACTGAAATGCACCAGCAAACCACTACAGAACACCTCAAGGATTACATTTATTTTGCAAACCAGCTAATTTTGAACCTCATAGCATTCGGTATCTTTTGCGGGGGAAGAGGATTTTCCACCACTATCGAATATGGTGGCATAGCAGAGGCCGCATTGGGGAGCTGCATGGGGCCTGTGAGGCAGATGTTTCCCACCACTGGCATACGTTGTGAGATTGCGATCAAATAGATGTGCAAGCCTTGTTTGGAGAACATAACAATTATTACCTGCAGTATTGGCTACTTCAGTTATTCCACATTGTCCTTATATGGCTACACACACACACACAGCAACTAAAGGCTGGTTTGGTAGAGGAAGTGATTTGTTGTCTGCTACATTATGTCTAAGTGCACACAAAGGAGTTACTTCGTAACGAACAAAGTGTTGGTTTGTGGCCAATGCTGAAAGAGAACCATTTGTGACATCCTCTGGGGTAATAACTAACAAAACACAGCTATGCCACATGGGATCTCAAGAAACCTGCGTTGCAAGCAGATAATCACCAAAGCCAATTTTTCACAATTTAACCTCAAATAATATACCCTGTGTATACGATTCCCAAGAAGTGTTCAATCTTTAAATTGCTATCTTGCTCTCCCATTATTTTTAAGAGGAGAGTGTATCTTGTTGGATCTTCAGTATATCTTGTCTTCCCAATTAGGGTCATCTGTGTCTAAAAGCTTATGCCAAACATACCACTCTTTAAAAATAAATAAATGTTGGCCTCAGTCCTTCAAATTGCCAGCCACTTTTCCCTGCTGGCCTTTCCCTTGGAAAATGCCAGGGGGTCTGCCAGAGAGGAGTGGGGCTGGCTGGCAACTACAGTGTTTGGCCAGTCAAAAGTTGTATACCCCCAATTCAGACTATAAGCCCACCACTTGTACACTAAAATGGTGGGTAAATTGTCCAGAATTCTCTTATCGCTCCAGTCTATCAAACTAGGCTGACCATCTGAAAAGGAGGACAGGGCTCATATAACTTTAACAGTTGTAGAGAAAAGGGAATTTCAACCAGTGTCATTTGTATGCAATTAGTTCCTGGTGATATTCCCTCTTCATCACAACAATTAAAGTTGCAGAGCCCTGCCTTCTTTTGTATATGGTCACTCTAGTATAGTGCCTGCACCTTTAACAGTTGTGATGAAGAGGGAATTTCACCAGGAACTAATTGCATACAAATGACACTGGCTGAAATTCCCTTTTCTCTACAACTGTTAAAGTTACATGAGCCCTGACCTCCTTTTCAGATGGTCAGCCTAATCAAACCTACTTCAATTCTTAGTCTTGTAGAGAACTATGGTCCCCATGGCAAAACATCTTGCCATGGGGACCTGTCTACCATGTGGTTGTATTTTTGAGCCTGCTGTTAGAATGCTTATATGAATTTAGGCCATATTCAAAGCCTTTTCTAGCCTGCAATAGCTGTTTGAATCCCACATTGTGTGGCTACAAGTTAATCATCACTTCCTCACAACTTGGACTGGTATCACTGGCCTTTAGGTCAGGGAAGCAGAACCTCATCCTCAGGAGCTCAATTCAGCCCTCAGGATCCCCAAAAAGGCCACGCCCCATTTTCCCCGACCTATCATTTGTCAGTTTCCTGCCGTTTGTAGGGTGACCATATGTCAGGAAAAACCAGGACATGTCAGGACTTTCGATAACAAATCCGAGAAGGAAAGGAAATTATGAAATTTGATGAAAAATCCAGATTTTCCCCATCCTTTTCCCACCCAAAGGGCAGCACTACTTTATAGTCAATGGGAATTAACAAAAATGCTTACAGCGCTGTCATTTTTAAAGATAAAGAGATGAAACCTGGCATCATGTTAGCTCCTACATAGGGCTTTAGCCATGCCAAATCTGAAGCAGATCTGTTCATTGATTTTTAGGATTTTTTTTAAAAAAATGAGGTTTTAAAATTATTATTTTTTAAAAAAACATCATTTTTAAAGATAAGAAGATGAAACATGGCATCATGATAGATCTTAAGTAGGGCTTTAGCCATGCCAAGTTTCAAGCAGATCTGTTCATCCATTGATTTTTAGAAATTGTTTAAAATTTGAGGGTTTTAAATTAATATTTGCCGGCAGAAAACCCTGTTAAGCAGCAGCTTGCAGCGGAGTGATGATACAATCAGAAAAGGTATTTGAGGGAAGGGGAGAATGTATCACACAGAGTATAGCAACAAAGTACAGCAAAAGCTACAAAAGTAGGAGTAAGTGAATTTCAGATACAGTGGATGTCTCACTTGTTCTTTCAGTGATTTTAACATTAAGATGTTATGTAGAACAAATTTTTCTTAATTGTGTGTTGTAAAATGAGACATGTGACCAAGGCTATGTTCAGGTGAGTACACCCCTTTGGTGCTGGACACACCCTCTGGGGGCAGACGTGTTGGTGGGAACGCTCCCTTGAGGGCCGACCATATTGTCCTCCTTTTGGGTTTCCAAAATATGGTCATCCTACGTTTGTGCAGTTTCTCAGCCCATTCTAAAAGATTGAAATCCCTCTCCTTAGTTGCTGGCAGTTAGAGCTTTAAGCTAAATATGCTGGGTGTGCGTGTGGTATTTTGGCCCAACCTCTGAAATGCAGCTGCCAAGACCATCTCCAAAATAGAATTCAGCCCTCAGACTGAAAGAATGTCAATACCCCCGATTTAGGTCATTATCTGGGACAGTTCTTCAAGTGGCCTATTTTCCGGAGGGTGGTCTTGGGAAGGATATTGGTATCCACCAGCTTCCCTTGAATCCTGTGAATACTAGGGCCAACAATAGAGTCTTCATCATAGGTCTTGCCAAGTTCTGTATGTACTAGTCCTGTCAAGAATATGGGTGGCACATGACATTTCCCTTATAAGCTTTGCCTTAGTGCATATAGTTCTGTTCTAGAGCAGGAGAGACAAATCAAGGATAGAGGGGCATGCTGATATGAGAAGTTCAAAAATGGTCATACAATAGATAAGGAAAGGGAACAATAAAGAGTCTAGTAGCCCTACATACGGGCACAGGACTTTGGGGAAATAAGCAAGAGATGGTGGAAAAGCAGGTGGCCATGCTGGCGAGCTCGTAGGGATACTCTCTGTACTAAATAACATACAACCATGAGAGTAACATCTACTCTATACCTGATGTACATATGTGTAGGGCTGAGTTTTCCTAAAGCAAGACCAGAAAGTGAATGTTCAGAATAGTTATCCATACCTGACAAAAACGCAGAAACACTGCACCTGCCTCTCAGCGGGAGCCAGTATTTTGGTGCTAAATTCAGCAGACCTGACATCCTAAGAAATACTCTTGGCACAGCATATGCAATTATCTGTTGCAATGAACAGGAAATAAGAGATTTGCAAAGTTCCTGAAAGGTCACCTGTACAGAAATAAATAATTTCTTGATGGGATCTGGCACCACTGAAGTAAGTCAGGCAGACTCTTGTCATGTATCACAATGGCAACTGGATCAAGAGCTTATTGTGCATTTAAGACCATTCCGGAAAAAGGCAGCAGATGAAAAAATGAACATGAGTTGAAATGAATACTTCTCTCCGTCTCTGGCATCATTCAGGTGTCACAGAATCATTATAAAGCAGAGAACACACACACACAAAGTGTACCCAAGAAGTCACAATGTGTAAAGTTAAGTGCTCATGGGAGCTGGGATTTTTCAAGCCATCTAGGTCAGTGACCATCACTACGCCTCATGGCAGTGAATTCTATATGTTAATTATGTGTTATGTGAAGAAGTACTCTTTTCTTTTCTTTTTGTCTTGCCTGAATTAAAGGCTGCTCAATTCCGAATAAAAACCTGTCTTTCGATATTTCAAGCTGATGGCTTTCTGCCTGCAAAAGGGATTGTTACAGGTGATTACTATCAGCCTGGACAATGGGATTAGACTCAGCTAACTTGCATAAGATTGGGCTGCTAGCTGATCAATTTGAAATCACGTTTAAATATCACATTTAAAATTAATAAATGGAAGAACAAAATTTGCACCTGTTGGTTATTAAAGTTGCAATTATCAGCAAATATGTACTAGGATATGATGTACAATTATGTCAAAAATAAGGAATGGTTTAATAAGCAGGGATTTGAATTATTGTTTTTTTTAATTTCCTGAGGTTTTTGAATGATCTTGGGATTGTAACTGTCTTTGTTTCCTCTTTTTGTAGCCCTTGAAAGAAAAATATCAATGAGGCAAAGCAGAGAGGAGCTTATCAAGAGAGGAGTGTTGAAGGAAATTTTTGATAAAGGTAAGAAATGTTGTCTACTCACAGAACTAGAATGTGTGGCATGGATAATACAACTTGATATTAGCAGAGAATTTGTTATAGAGCCTTTGATGTGGATTTTTGCTATGTTTATCTACAAAGGTTGGAACCCAAACTGAAGGACTAATAAAGCTGCAATTTCAAAGCCATTAAAAAGCAGCATTTTTAGTAAAAATCAAAATGTTGTTTGGGTGGCATCACAATATTTCTAATGGATAAATATCGTTTTCCAGTTCAGTGGTGCATGTGAAAAATGGCCTTGTAATGGAAACTGTATCGATCACATTTTCACAGCACAAAAAAACAGAGAAACAAAAATCCCAAACTTCTTATCACCGTTTCAAAAAGAAGGACCAGACAAACATTGCTGTTGGAACAGAAGCAATTTCCCTGAATTTAGTTCCACATTTTACGTGCCTGTGTGAGATCCAAGTTGGGCTTCAAAAGTCTGCTAATGTTCACTTGGTTTATTTGCGCTACCTTCTAGGGCACAATTCAGCCCAGGTTAAGCAGTGTGGTTTCAGTGGGAGAGCAGTGAAGCTTGCTGAAGTTTTGACTTGTAAAACCCTTAGATTTAAGTGGTTAACTGGCTGGATCATAGGAACATAGGATGCATTAGTCCATCTAGCCCAATATTGTCAACATTAACTGACAGCAGTTCTCCAGGGCTTCAGGCAAGATTCTTTCCTAACCCTATCAGAAGATACTGGGGATTGAACCTGGGACCTCCTGCATCCAAAGCAAGTGCCCTATCACTGAGCTACAGTCCTTCCCCTAATTAATTAGGAGAACTCTTGTCTGTCCTTTTCAGCACCAAATTTCAGAAGGCACCAATCAGCCAACTACTGAATCCCTCCCATACACAAACACATACCAGATGTCTATTTTTATCCTCCGATACACATGCCTCAATCACTGCCATCAGGGAGAGGTACCACAATATCCTAAGACATGCTGACTGATGGCCATCCCAACTTGTGAGTCATGAGAGTTGTAGTCCAACACATCTGGAAGGCGATAGGTTAGGGGTGGCTGCTCATACATGTTTACCTGGGAGTAAAATCCCATTCACATGCATTGGATTGCATTGTTAATCATCATTCTATTTTTGCCATTTTTAAAACCATTTCTCCTTCTGCTATGAGATGTATCAGTTTTCGGAGAAGAGATGTCAAGTCAAGGTGCAGTTACACTTTAAACTTCAGTCAGACCATTATTTTCTATTTATTTGATTTTGCATACTCTGCATTTGCAGCTTCAGATGCTTCTTATGATAGAATAGACAATTCTTAGACATTCCATCAAGAAACATTAACATTTCTGTTCCATAGCTGAAAACGGGACTAAAGCATTAAATGAATGACCAAATGGATACTCCTTTCTTTGAAATTCCAGAGGGCAACTGTGTATTCTTTTCATGCAGTACAATGGGTGAAATGGAACCCATGATCCAATCTAGATTTTTGTGAACGTTGGACATTCAGTGGATTCCTCCCCATTACTTCTGCTATAGCTCCTTCCCCATGCCTTCTATATACATCTCATTCTTTTCATCTCATATCATAAGGCTGCTCAAATTTTGCATTTCCCCTGGCAGGTATCTCTGGATGAGCTTCCCTGGAATTGTCACATTTGCCATTCTTCCGCTTACAAGGAACCCAAAGTGGCTTTCACGATCCTCCTCCTCTCTTTTATCCTCACAACAACCCTGTGAGGTAGGTTAGGCTGAGAGTCAGCAAATGGCCCAGAGTGACCTATATATAAATTCATTTCACAAGCAGGATAGAAGGCAGCATCGCTCCACTGTAGTCTGACCCCAGCCTCTGGTATTCAATTGTAGTCAACTTTTGAACATGGAGGTTATATTTAGCTATGTTTGCTTGCTTGTTTATATAGGCTGACCAGATGAAAAGGAGGACAGGGCTCCTGTATCTTTAACAGTTGCAAAGAAAAGGCAATTTCAGCCGGCATCATTTGTATGCAATTCGTACCTGGTGAAATTCCCTCTTCATTACAACAGTTAAAGCTGCAGGGGCCCTGCCCTCTTGTGTATCTGGTCACTCTAGTATAGTGCCTGCAACTTTAACTGTTGTGATGAAGAGAAGATTTCACCAGGTACTAATTGCATACAAATGACGCTTGCTGAAATTCCCTTTTCTCTGCAACTGTTAAAGATACAGGAGCCCTGTCCTCCTTTTCATATGGTCAGCCTAGTTTATAGGTTGCTTTAGCTCTCTCAAGGAAGCTTACAAAACAGCAATAAAATATAACTTGCATATTAAAAGCAAGAGGATCCAAATAATTATTAAATTGCAACATAAAAACTTAAACATAAGGAGATAATTCAAACATTAGTAAAACAGCAGCTGCACAATAAGTAAGCAATAACACCAGACCATGTTAAGACATCTCAATAGTTTCAACCAGCAGCATTATGAGCCATTAAGAGAAAGTTGCCTAAAACAAACAAATATTCAAAGCCCATTTAAAAGCTTGTAATGTCAATAGGGAGGGAGTTCCACAATCAGGTAGCCACTACAGAAAGGCCCTGTCTCTCATGCCTAGTTCTAAATGCACAGATAAGTTCATATGGATATAGGTGATCCTTCAGATAACCCGGTTCTAAAGTGTTTAGGGCTTTCAAGGTAAAAACCAGCACTTTGAAATGGCCACGGAAACACACCAACAACTAAGAATCACTGAATTTCTCTAAACCCTTTTTAAAAGCTATCTAAATAATTTAGTGTAGTTACTGCTATATAATTTTCCTGTTGCTACATGAATAATAAAAAATACTGTTCCATCCCTGTGTTGATTATCTTTTGCAGAGTTTCTAGCTCATATAACTCAGGAGCTCAGAAGAGATAGCTAACAATCTGGTCATATATATTTTTGTTTAGTGTTGTGAAATGTAGGACTTGGTAATAAAAAGGACTATGCAATTTTGGTATTTATACATGCAGTTCAAGCACGTTCCTGATCAATATTCTGTATATTCCATCACATTTCCTTTGCGATATTCATTCAAAACATTTTACAGTTAAGATACAATTTTCTGGAAATGGAGGTTTATAATTTAATTATCATTGGCTGTACAAATAGCCCTGGTGGGATATTCTATGTTTTTATAGAGTTTGCTATGCAAAACAATCATATGCATGTTTACTTATATATGTCCCATTGATTTCAATGGGGCTTCTCCCAAATAAGTGTGCATAGGATTGAAGTTATGCAGAGCAATCCTAAGTACATTTACTCAGAAGTAAGTCAAGTGGAACTTACTTTTCTAGTACAGGGGTCCTCAACTTTTTTGGAACTGTGGGCACATTTGGGAATTTGAGAAACTGCTGTGGGCACCACCACAAAATGCCAAATCAGTGAATCACTGCTTTGGCATCTACCTGTTGCATCTATGGGTCTTAGGCTGGATCATATTCAGCAAAAACTTTTCTTTCATGTTTATTGGATACTACAGTATCTCTTTAATAAGGAATTGACTAATTCGGCTAATTCATGGCGGTGCAATACTGCTAATGGTTCTTTTAAACAGATGTTTTGGTGGTGTCCGGTAGTTGCTTCTTTTGTGGGGGAGGTTATTACACAGATAAATTTTATACAAGGTCTTTGATATTCACTGGTATATATGCTCTTATAAATGATTTACCTGCTTCGTGGAAATTACGAAATGGGCAGCATAAATGGATTATCGTGCCTTTTTGACACCTTGGGGCACAGCCCTATCAGATCCGCCTCTGTTTCTCATAAGCCTCTGAACTCAGGGGCTTACAAGTATCCAATGCAGAACGGGAGGCACATAGCGTCTCCCACTCTGCATTTTAGCTAGATGGGCATTTCCCCCATCTAGCGGAAGCTTTGGGGAGGGAGAGGGAAGGAGACTGGGGCTAGCTCAAATCCCCACATCCCCAGTCTCCTGCCAACCGGCACACCCCCTTTTACCCCTCTATAAGCTTGCATTTGTGAGCTCGTAGCAGAAGCCAGTGAAGGGGGGAGTGATGCAGTTTTCTGGCCCCAAAGTTGCCAGGCAACCGAACAATGTTCTGTCCCCCAGACACTTTCTAGGGGCCATAGGATTGTTCTCCCCAAGACTGATATTACAACATGGAAGGATAAACCCTCACCTCCTATAATGCAGTGGATTGAGGACCTTACAAGGGTTTCAATATTTGAATGAATGGCATGTAGACTCCACCTTCAAATGAATACTTATTTGGATATTTGATCCGCTTCTGATGAAGCCTATGTATAATTGCTAGTAAGTTGTATGCATTTCATATGTACCCATTGCTATGGATCTATGCAAATCCATGTACATTTTCTTTTAAAAAAAAAACAACAGAAAAATAGCAAAACACTAAAGAGTTTTGTGGGTGCCTGCAGCTACCACATTAGAGACCCCTTCATGAGCTCAATGGAGGTGCCTATGGGCGCTGTGTTGGGGACCCCTGTTCTAGGAAGTGGGTGCCTTATTTACCTGTGGAATATCATAGCTTATATATCTGTTCCATATAAATCTGGAAATTGTGAATGAATTGCACATCCATCTTTGTTTATGCCCGGTATATAGAAGACACATTTATGGGTATATCTCTGGGCATGTGTGCTGTCAAATAGCTCCCATCCCCCAATGGACAGAGCATGACCAATCCTAGAATTACTGTAAAAAGTGATGCAGTTTTTTTCCAACTTGACAATTGCCAATACCCATTAAACTGTCTTGAAGCTGTCTTAGAGAAAACTGGCAATGCTAAAATCACCAAGAACCTTTCAGTGATCAATTGGCATGAAAACAAAAAGCTCTAACAGCGAAGAATTGATTGTGGAGGTCTGGTGTACTGCCAGGACTAGCATAATCACTCAGCATCCTCCAGCAACTTGCTGGGCCCTCAGTGCCAAGGCAGGGCCCAACATTGATGAGTACCCTCACCCCACCTCATGTTTGTGTCTGGGTCTGTGCCATTGGTAATACCCACTTAGCCCCCAAAACAGTATTGCTCTGGGACACTGAGAAATTTGAGTAGCGCTGCTAATTAAGTTTCCCCAAATGCCTTGAAATGATGCCAAGGGCATTGTTGACAATAATTATGGCAGGAAGCTCACAGGTGCCTGCTACAGATAATAGCACTGTTGCTTCCACCTGCTGACGCCACCACCAGGTAAGCTCACTGGACATGACCCACCGGTGTTGGAAGGGGCCTACCAAACAACAGTTTCTTGGGGAGAAGCTCAAGGTTGGAGCTAGCTTTCATGATGCCCAGGTGACAACAAAAGATCAACACATGCAATCTATTTTACATTATTCATCACAAGTTCTATATAAATTTTGGGATTGTTGTCCCTGAACATACACTTGTTGTATACATTTTAAGCTCCGTTACAGCCACAGAATAATCACTTTTCAGTCATTAGTTTTGCTAGTTATTATACCCTTCCAAAATTGGACTGTGCATTCGGTGAATGCTGGTCTGTAGACTCTGCATTAATGTACAATATGATGGGGAACCACATTTCTAAGAACGAGTCCTGCTTGATTATCCCTCTGATCAATCTGTGTTAGTTTTTCAGCAAGAGCCACCTCCCAGATTTTTGGAAACCATCCATTCATAGTGTATCCTATTTTTGTTTTCAGTATCATGCTATAACCATTCTTGCCACTGCTAGTAATAGTAAAACTAGGTATTTATGTAACAGATAAGAACATAAGAAGTGCCATGCTGGATCAGACCAAGGGTCCATCTAGCCCAGCACTCTGTTCACACGGTGCTTTTGTGTGTCATTAAAAATAGATGGGATGCCATGAGCAGTTTGTTTTGTTATTTGAGAAATATAATTGGAAATGGCTGTCTAAAATACTTACAGGTGTTCACAGACCCACCACATATGTATTAAAGTACCTTTGACCTGGCAAGCTCTCCAGCAATTTGGGGAAAGTTCTTTGTCAATATGATTTCGTTTCACAGGTGTCACATGTGTATTGATTTTAAAATGTGTTTCTCTAATTGCTGCTGCTGCTAAATAAATAAATAAATGCTTGAAGAACTCTGTTTGTTCATATAAAAAGTTCCACAGTTGGCTATGTAATAAGGTCCAAAAAAGGACAGTTCTATACACTTAAGGTGGGCAATAGGTAGATCTGGATCTGCTAGTAAATCTCCAGGTGATTTGCAGTAGATCAGCAAGGATTTCTGGCTCCCAGTTGTCTAACAATAGCAGCAACAAAATCACATACACACATCATCAACAACAACAATAACACATCCGAAACGATATTGCTGAAATGAAGAAAGCATGAGGTAACCAGGAATGGATTATTGTGAGGGAGGACTGTGAGCTCTCACAACATGTTCCTAGGCTCAAAATTCTTTAAGAATCTGTCTTTTGCACCGAACTCCAGTTGGTGGATATTGGGGTTCTAATAAAAAACAATGTAAAACCGGCAAGCCTGAAGTCTACCCACAGCTGCTATACACTACATCATTCTTTCCTCGATTCAGAAAGCCTCACCATTTAACTACCATGCATGTACTCAACCAAGGGCTATTGCTAAACACCCCTATTAAGAAGGTAAATTGCTAATTTCACCTCCGTCTAGCCATAATGGAAGTTTTTTAGTTTAACTCTAAAAAAATCCCTTTAGTGTAAATTAAGAATAACATCGTTAAGTCGCAAATCTATATTAGGGTAATATCTTTTATTAGACCAATTCAAAAGTCACAAAATACTTTGAAATTAAGCCAGTTATAGTATAAAGAATAGGGTATATGATGTTAAAATTCATTTGCAAGGTTAACAAGAAGCTAAATCGTGTGGTTCTCATATATATGACCTTTCTTTTTTATTCCATTGAGAACCAGAAAACCTACAGCATAGGTTTCTGCTGATTATAATCTTACTATCTCATTCCATCTTTATAATCCTCTCCAAATCCTTCACTAATAACCAGAAAAACTAAGACCTTATATTCTGAATAATTCTAGGGGGAAAAGAAGCGGGAGATTCTACCTTCTCAAGGATCCTTAAAGGGCAAAAGCATAACTTTGATTGCCTTGTCTTCAGGAATCTTCAGAAATATATGTGGTTCACAAACGACAAAAATATTGGTTTCCAAGGGTTATTGGAATGTTTGCATTTTTTTTTGTCATATTCTCCTTTTGATGAAGTTCATTTTTGTTTGGCGTATTCAGTTGTCACCTACTCTCTGTCCTCTTTGTCAGTAATATCTGTGCCTTAGACAATATTTTATTAGTGGGAAGATAAGTCTTGCTACAAAAATTGGTTCAATCAAATTAAAGTTTTTAAGGATATCATGGACAGACTTTTGTTTAGAAGTCTCATTATAAAGCCTGTTTAGGGTGACCATATGAAAAGGAGGACAGGGCTCCTGTATCTTTAACAATTGCAAAGGACAGAGAATTTCAGTAGGTGTTGTTTGTATATATACAGAACCTGGTGAAATTCCCTCTTCATCATAACAGTTAAAGCGGCAGGAGCCCTGTCCTCTTGACCATGTACAAAAGAGGGCAGGGCTTCTGCAGCTTTAACTTTGTGATGATGAGGTAATTTCACCAGGTTCTGCATATATACAAATAGCACCTGCTGAAATTCCCTTTTCTATGAAACTGTTAAAGATACAGGAGCCCTGTCCTCCTTTTCATATGGTCAGCCTAAGCCTGTTGCTTATTGGCAGTCCTGCTGCTTTCAATACGTTCGATGGATGTAATTTATTTTGCTCCCAGATAAGTCTGCACAGAATTGCCGCCTTGCACTCAGTTTTCCAATTCTGCTAACCCAGAGGGTTTATGGAACTTGGGACAGATGTGAGATTGGGGGGCAATTGACCAGCAATTGACCAGCAAGGAATTCTGACTCCCAATAGTTTAGTAGGGTGACCAGATCGCCCGGGGTTTCCCGATCCTAACTGGGAAAACTGGGGCGATCTGGGCTGACCGGGGGGCAGCGGGGACAAACAGGGGAAACGATGCCCGTGCGGAAGAGGCAGGAGAGGGCCGATTATGGGCTCATGCCGCTGCCTCCACCGCCGGGCTCGTGCAGCCGCTGCGCCGCCGGCGGACTTGTGCAGCCACTGCCGTAGCCGCCGAGCTCGTGCAACCGCCGCCGCCGAGCTCGTGGAGCCGCTGGCGCCGCCGGTGGACTCGTGCAACTGCCGCTGCCGCCACCGGGCTTGTGCAGCGGCTGCCACCGCTGCCGGACTCATGCTGCCGGCACCGGTGCTGCAGGGCTCATGCCAGAGGCCACGTGGAAGAGGCGGGAGAGGGCCGAATCCGGAAATGATGAAATTGGCCCTCTCCTGCCTCTTCTGTGTGGCCTCTGGCCTTCTCAGGGTTTGTCGCGATGGCGCCGAGCCCCGAGGAGCCCGGATGCCCACGCGGAAGAGGCGGGGGAGGCTGATTACTTCACTCCCCTTCCTCACAGCCTCTGGCACGAGCCCTGCAGTGCCGCCAGCGGCACGAGCCCGGCAACGGCACGAGCCCGGCGGCGGCAGAGGACCCAGTAGGTCCGGGCTGGGTTTTTGTGGCTTGTTGGGGGGGTTGTTTTGGGGGGGGTGGCAGGGGGGGACCGGGATTTTGGTTTCCAAAATCTGGTCACCCTAATAACAGCAGTGACAAACTGACTCCACCCATGATCCTAAATTATACTGCTGAAATGAAGAGAGCTTGGGGAAACCAGGAGTGGATTTCATTCAGTTTCATTCAGTTCTGGTACTCAAAATAAATTCCTGGGCCCTGGCTGGGGCAGAGGCCAATAATATATACACATGAACAGAGTTAGAGGGGCTTCTTTTGCAAGACCCTGGGACAAATTGCCCCCCGTTCCCTTCCTCCACCCCTCTGGGCAGCTCTATGCTAATCACATTTTGGGCCACGAAATACCATTGTGTTACAGATCCATTTCATTGTGTTGCTGTATTAAGAAAACAGCACAGCTGACAGCCCTGATACTAGTTATATCTGTCCTTCTGAACTGAAGATGTTTGGGACTGCCAGAGTGTGGCTCGACAACAGTGTAGATGTTCTGGATTGGGGCTCTTCCTCTAAGGTGTGTGATTGCAATTAAGGTGATTGAGCCACCAGAGAGAGTGGAGGAGTCATGATTTCCAGGCAACCCCCTTATGGAAGAGTTTTGTTTTTAAAATATTGTATGCTGATGACACCCAAATATATTTCTCTATGCCTTCGATAACAGCGCCAGCTAAGGATAATGTGTCTCCTTTGAATGAATGCTTGGAGGCGGTAATGGGCTGGATGAGGAAAAACAAACTGAAGCTGAATCCAGACAAGACGGAGGTGCTTGCTGTCAAAGGCCGCAACCTGGGTTTGGAGGTGTGTCAGCCGGTTCTGGATGGGGTTACACTCCCCCTGAAAGACTGTGTTCGCAGCTTGGGGGTGCTCCTGGATCCGTCACTCCAAATGACAGCCCAGATAGATGCAACGGCCAGGAGTGCCTACTATCAGCTTCGGCTGATACGCCAGCTGCGCCCCTTCCTAGAGTTGGAAGACCTAAAGATGGTGGTGCACACGCTGGTAACTTCGAAGCTCGACTTCTGCAATGCGCTGTACATAGGGCTACCTCTATGCCTAGTCCGGAAACTTCAACTAGTTCAAAATATGGCAGCCAGGTTGGTCACTGGTACATCTAGGGGTGACCATATTACGCCAGCTTTAAAATCGCTCCACTGGCTGCCAATTAGTTTCCGGGCGAAGTATAAAATGTTGGTTATTACCTTTAAAGCCCTACATGGTTTGGGTCCAGGTTACCTGCGGGATCGCCTTCTCCCGTACAATCCGCCCCGCACGCTCAGGTCCTCTGGGAAGAACTTACTGCAGTCGGCCAAGACTAGGCTGACAACCGTTACCCAGAGGACCTTCTCTTCTGCCGCTCCCAGACTGTGGAATGACCTGCCGGAGGAGACTCGTCAACTTAACAGTCTTCTAGAATTTAAGAAAGCCATAAAGACTGTTCTCTTCCGGCAGGCATATCCAGTGGAATTTTAGAATGTTTTAAGGATGTTTTTAGGATGTTTTAGGATTTTTATACAGTTTTAATAATATGTGTTATGTTTTAATCAGTTTTATGTATTTTATTATGTTGTTGTTCCCCGCCTCGATCCAGACGGAGAGGTGGGTAAGAAATAAATTGTTGTTGTTGTTGTTGTTATTATTATTATTATTATTATCTGACATTATTATTGGGCTTTCTTCCAGATGGGGAACTTCCCATACAAAATGAAGAAGGATCACTGGAGAATGGGCAGGCTTTGAGTTCCAGTCAAGCTTCACTCTCAGCCCTCTCTGAATTGGATCCATGTTCTGCATCTGGGGATTCCTGTACATATGAAGGACTCCCAACTCCAGAGATCATGGATGGAACAGGTAGTCTTTAGTTCCATAGTAAACTACACAAGACATCATTCATTAGTACTTTAACATACCCAGAGTGATGTTCTGTATTTTCAGGCTAGGAAAAGTTCAGAACTATCCTATGGGGTCCAAATACCATACAATCTAGGAGTCAGATCTACATTAATAAATTGCTTAGGCAAATTAATTCAAGGTCCAAATCTCCAAAGAGGATAAAGCATGGAGAGCCAATGTTTGCTAAGGTTTTGTGATAATAATGGTTTGGCATGTACAGTGTGTCATGTTATTCTTTGTTCTGTTATACTGACTTGCTCAAAACTATTCATTACTTTTGTTTCTAATGGTTGTCTATAGTTATATGTTCGACTAAATTAAAAAATAACTCCTTGCATGTTGCAAGCTTTGGCTTGTGCCAATAAAATTTGAGGTCTTTGTGGGTCGCTCAATGAAAACGTCAAGTCAAGGAGCAGCAGCTGTGGAAAAAGGGGAAATTCCATACTAGGGCTATTAGGAATAGGATTGAAAATAAAACTGTTACTATCATAATGCCATTACACAAGCCTAGGGTTGCGGCTGTGTTTGGGATACTGAGTCCCCATCTTAACAAGGATACTGTAGAACTGGAAAAGGCCAGAAAAGAACAGCCAAAATGATTGGGGGATTGGAATACCTTCCCTACAAGGAAAGACTAAAATAGTTGGATCTTTTTTTAGATCAGAAACGTGACTATGATGGGGGAATATTGTAGGACAGCCTTTCTCAATCTGGCACCCTCCAAATGTGTCAGACTGCAACTCCCATCATTCCCAGCCAGCATGGCCACGCTATCTAGGAATGAAGGTAGTTGAAGCCCAACGCATCTGGAGGAAACCAGGTTCTGGAAGGCTGATGAAAAGGCTTATTCAGTGATGCTTGGCATGGAGAGAAAAAAGTAGATAGAGAGAAGTGCTCCTTTCTTTTGATAATAACAGATAACATGGAGTCATCCAGTGACATTGAATGGCAGTAAATACAGGACAGACCGACAAAAGCAAGTACTTCTTCACATGACACATAATTGATTTGTGGAATTCCCTGCTTCCAGACGTAGTGATGGTTGCTTATTCCCTTAGCTTTAAAAGGAAATTAGACAAATTCATGGAAGGGAGTTCTATTAATAACAATTATTTATGATGGCATTATATCATTGACTATCTGCCATTGTGGGGAGCAATAGCAGGAAAGAGCTGTTGCCTTTGGGTCATGCTTGTGGGGTTCCCAGGGGCAACTCAGCTAGGAGGACCTTTGGTCTGATCCAGTAGGCTTTTCTTATATACTTGCATTAGTATCATTTTCCATTGGCATTGTACTAGTACAGTGCCTGGATGAATTACTGCAAAAATATTTTTATGTAACTATTACTCTGTCTGGTCTATGGCAATAGCCATTGATCTGGTTCTTATATAATGGCAGTTCATGGCTTGTTTAACCATGAACTGCCATTATATATTCACCTCCTTGCCACTCCTGGTTTGCATCTGGTTTCTCAAAACCATCAGGGTCATTTGAGGCAATGTCTGAACCTAGAACTCTGTGTTGATGAGGGGCAAACAACCCAGAGTTTTAACCCAACAACAAACTGTGGGTTCAAACTCTGGGTTGTTTGTCCCTCAACAACTCAAAGTTTTGAGTTTGGATGTTGCCTCAAACAACCAAGGAATGGGGCATTCCTGAGTGGTTTGAGAAACCGGATGCAAGGGGAAACAGCCAGGGTGTGAGGGTCAATGCGCTCACTCCTTGGGATTGTTCTAGGGTTATCCAACGGTCATTTAACCTTCAAATAACTCACAATACCAGAGTTCCCATGAGACAACAAGCCACAGACCACCCATGCTGTGCCTTGAATATTCAAAATAGTGGCCAGCACACATCTTGGAGCCCCACAGGTGAATTAACCGATGGTGGCTTGTTGTAATGTGTGTACAACATTACATTAACATGTTTTTAATAATGTATTTGTTTTTATCTGTTTTAATGGTTTATCTATTTTATCTATTTTACCTATTTTATGATTTTTATATTTCTATGTATTGTTGTTCCCCGCCTCGATCTGGATGGAGAGGCGGGTTAGAAATAAAATAAATAAATAAATAATAATAATAAAAAAATACCAGCCCAATGTAATATAAGTGAAACCAGCCCAATATAATTAAAAGGGGAATTCATTTGTTTATGAAACAAAATGCAAATGGGCGGCACTTGTTTTCAGATTCACTGACTGAGGTTTATTCTGATTAAAATAATCTGCATAATAACTTAACACAGAATGCCAATGCTATGTAAAATGCAGGGGGTTAAGACATAAGCAGGTCTTCTAATCTCACTGTTTGAGTTATAAGGCTGAGGCAATGAGTTTCTCTTGGTTTTTATGTTGATCTGAGCAGAAATAGACGCCTTTGATTGTGCAGACAGAGAAGATAAATAAATGCCCCAACTGCAGATAAGGGATAACCAGGTACAAGCACCTTTGATTGTCAGGATAAAATGCTATATCTAAAAATGAGTTAATAGCACGATTAAACTAATGATGGGTAACTATTGAAAGATCTGAAAATTTCATGAAGCAGCAGCTTATTTTTTCTTTTCTTTTTTTACAAAAATCCAGCTACTTTATCCAGATTCTTTGAGAGGGAGTTCAGTGTGAAATAAACGGTAATGGCAGATACACTTTTCTAATAGAAAACTCGCCCACTTCTGCTGGTCTTTCCTTGAGACGTGCAGCCATGGAGTATGGTGGGGGTGGGGAGGTTTTGGTATATTCTAGAGTCAGGCCCATGAAGCCTGATGAATTTGCCTGATAATATGCCCCAGAATCCTCTGCCATTTACAAGGTTCCTTGGCAGACGAGTGTATGTGCAAAAAAAACTCAGTGAGAAAACCTTGAAAACAACTGCCTTAAAAGGATCCTGTCAAAACTATTGATTCATCCATGTTTCTGAACAACAACGGGTCCGAAGAGAGATTCAGATCAGTCTGAAGAGTTATATCGACCATTTGTAGATGATTCATTTGTGCTGTTGCAGTCCAGTTGTCTTCAGGAGAACACGATGCGCAAAAGTAGCCTATACATTTCTCCTTAGAATTTCAAAATTGTGTTCAAAATGAGTCAATATGAACAGCTTTGATGCCAGTGGTTCTGCTATCTGTCATGACACCGCCAGAGTTTGTTTTCAGTCTCTCTGTGGAGAGTTTCTCTCTTTTCCCCTTCTTCTTTCTCTCACTTTTCTTCATGTATATATATATATATTGATGTCTGAGTAAGTTCTGCTGTTGGCTGCATTTTAAAATCCGCACTGCTTTGCTGCTTTTCTTGTCTATTTGCTACTGCTTTGCTTGTAATGTTGTTGCGTCTATGCTGTGGTTGTGTCCTCCAGTGTCTGAAGAGAGCCCCACATCCAGTGGATCTGGAATCCACCTATCTCAAGATCCTTCATCTAAACCAGTCTTACTACTTCCCCCTAAAAAACCTGCTGCTTTCTCTGGAGACCATGAGGACACCCCAGGGAAACAGCTCTCCCTCCTCAAACAGCCCCCTGCCCTGCCTCCTAAACCTATGGCCAGGATTGCCAACCACTTAGCTGGTAAGTAAGTGTTCCAGAATGGTTTGTGTCACCCCCCTCCTTTCAAAGCGCACTTCTTCCTGTGTCTCTAAACAAACTGTCTTTTCTCTGCAAAGCTAGCGTATTTTGTAGTTGACTACTAAAGTATGTGTGTTACTGATTTACAAATATAATAGAACAAGGGACTCTCAGGTGTTACCACAATATGGGATGGAATTAATCAGGACCCTGCCATGGGACACCTTGGGCCTATCTTTACTTCAAGCCTATTGGCGTATTGAATTTATTGGCGTATTAGTTTTATTCCGGTTGAGCTGTCCACTGCTTCTCCAAAAGAATGTTGGGAATTGTGGTGAGGACATTAAAAATTATCTGAGAAATCGCAAGCTGCCTTCTTAAGGAACTGCAGCTCTCAATTTTGCCCACAGAAAGGAAATGCCTATTAAAACAATCCTATGCTTGTTTAGACAGAAAAATATCCTACAAACTCCCAGCATGCTGGGTAGGACTTTTTTCTGTCTAAACGTGCATAGGATTGTGCCCTTAATCTCTTACGTAAAATATTAAGGCTTGCATGGATCAATCATACATTTCCAATTAGGTGTTGAAACCACAATAGTTGGCCATATAGAAAATTAATATCAATAGCATTCTTTTTGAACTTGACTGCTTTGCGTGTGGATGAGGGCGGGGGGAGCTCATCACTGCTGTCTTTACTGTTTATTGTCTCTCTTCCAACATTCATTTTATCTGTTCCTCAACCCATCCCATTGTAGAGATTTCTTTCATGTTGTTGCCCTTCTTTCACAGTTTTCTCTACCACTTAGCCCACTTCATAGTTCTTATGTCTTAAGATTACTCTCTCACTCACCTGATCTGCAGCCAACTGAGGGTGCCTCTACAAGAGCAATTTAAAGCTCTTTCAAGTTGCATTAAAAAAATTACCTCTACAAGAGCGAAGTGCAAATCGGGGGTTGAGGCACGTTTTCTCTGCGATTATGCGCATTATTGAATGCGCAATGAATAGCGAGTTTTAATTCTCCGCGGCCGTTAAAGCGCATTTTGACCATGTAAACAAGCGATTCTCTGCATTTCAGCCACTTTAAAGCGCGTTTCATACTGCCGGTTATGCGCTTCACCACATGTCATTTACAGGATTTAGGCGTAAACGCAATTGTGAGAAGATGCGCATAATCGGGCAACCAGACGCCAAACCGAATCCTTCTAGAGAGGACCTGGTTTTCTGCTCCAAGGCAGCTGAAAGAATTGACAGGTTCCAGAGCTACTGGGGCCTGATAGATTTCAACACTAGTGCCTGTTTAAACGAGCTTTAGGACCTTTGTAGTTTCCTTCAGTTGTCACAGTTGGCCCTCCTTGCTTCCTCTCCTGAACAGTCTTATTTGTCTTTATTACATCCATAGATGGTGATCTTCTATTACTGGTTATTGTGGTAGTTTGCAGCTCCAAATCTTGGCTTGCATAACTCAGTAAGGAACATCCCTATGTTGCATCTTTGATGAAAGGGGAGGCTATGATGATTCCTTCTTCTTATCTAGCCATTTTGTGTGTTCTGAGTCTCTTTGTAGAGAAGGTTGTATAAGCAACTAAAACAATATTATTATTATTATTATTATTATTAATAATAATAATAATAGCAACAACAACAACAACAGGCCATGTAACACCATCTTCTATCTTAAAGTCTGTCTTCCTTTTAAGGACATAAGCTTTGTGAAATGTAGTGGGATTCATATGATGCTGGGGGATTTGCATTTGTTGCTGCCCTGTAGTGCCACCACTGCAGGTGGCCGGAGCTTGTATTGCAGATTCCAAGCTAGCAGGATTAGGTGAGCTGAGAAGCCAGGAAGGGACTATCTGCCTCTGTAGAACTCTGCTTGTTTCTCAAATTTGAGTAGAGAAGCTTGTGGCTCAGCGGAGGTTGAGCTGCTACAGTCTATCTGAGAGGCCCTCCCTGAGGCTTCTGCAGAGCCAGCTCCTGCCTCTCCTCTTGTCTCCCAACTGCAAAGCAATTATTGGAATGTTTACAGTTCATAACCCTGGTCCTCTACTTGTTTGTAAAAGAAATCAAGCAAGTAGAATTCACTTCTTGAAACCCTCAGCATGTCTTGATGCAAAAAGCAGTGAACATGAGAAATGTAGGCTAGGAGGAAAGGGGACATTGGCAGAGCATACAGTCTCCTCCTCCTCCTCCTCCCACAGCCCAGACGTCTGCAATATATTGGCCCTCCATGCAATATTGTCCCACCCATCAAAATCAAAGATATGACACTGGTAAATGAGCAAGACTCAAGATGCTGGGGCTGCTGGCATGTGACTCTCATTTTCCTTCCTTGGGTCATGCTGCTGTGCTCTCCCTTCCCCACAAACTAAGCAAGGTTGGAGGTACAGCTCTCCATGAATTATGTTCGTTAAGTGTCTCCTTTATGTGAAGAAGAAAATTGGGGAGGGGGGAGAACTTTCCCTTTCCAGCAAGAGACCTTTCAGCTGGTATTTCCCTTTTTTATCTGAAAATGGGGAGAGGAGAAGGCTGTCCCAGCTAATATTTTAAAGAGACTCCGGGGGGGGGGGGGGAGACCTGGAGTTCATTGACATCTGTCATAGGACAGCAAACCATTGTCTCTATTCAGACCCAACTGAATAGAACTGAACGCCTCGATTCATTGCAATTCAGCAATTTCAGGTGGGAGCCAACCTTTGAAAATCCTTTGTTCAAGGAAGGCCACCTTAAGATCAATAGCAGAGAGGTGCATGTCATTAGAGGACAAAGCTTAGGGTTATCAAAGCCGTTGCAGGAGAAGTCATTTTACTCGCTAGTTGTCCTTAGTGATGTGGAGGCTTCACTCGTAGAAATCCAATGCAGTCTGGAAATAACAGCATGCAATGGAGCTGTGTGGAGTGTTCGCTGTTTTTCTGTCTCAAAGTGCCCTTGGGAGAAGAGGGCTTTGCAATGGAGAACAGGGGTGGGGTGCTTAACCTACCCCACTCATTGCTTTTCTCTTGAAATTCCCTCCCCTTCCCATGACGTTTTACAACTGTGTTCTTTACCTGTATGCATCTTGCAAACAAAGATCTAGAACAACAGCTGGGTGAAGGAAGAAAGCAGCAGGCAGGGTAGGGGTTAAACCAAGAATAGGTAACCTGATGCACTCAGGATGTTTTGGACTGTAACTCCCATAACCCCCAGCCAGTATGGCCAGGGATTATGGGAGTTGTAATCCAAAATATTTGAAGAGCACCAGGTTCCCTACCCCTGGATTAATAACTCCTTTTTTGCTCTCTGCTGCTCCTCTGTTGTAGCTCTCTCCTGCCCACCCCACCCCCATGCTTTTTAGTGGAGATGAGGGTATGAGGCTAACATTACATGTGTCTCAAGCCTTGGCCTCAGTTCTTGATTACATCAAAAGTACTTGTTTCCAAATAAGTCTGCTTAAAATCAGTCTGAAAGGGTCAAAAGACCCACATTTCTAAGATTTCTTTCTGGTGTCTTCTGGGGATTTGACTTGATTTGCATAGGCTCTGGAAATGAGCAATCAGCTCTAATGAATCACCATTTCCAAGCTGAAAGTAAATTAACCCTATTCTAGTACTAATTTCTCCAGAGGCAGACTTGGATCCTGTTTGAAGGAATTCATATAATGAGAAATCTCACGATCGAAATGAAGACATTCGGGTTTTCAATATAGTTCCAGCATCTCATTTGTGTGCTTGTGCTTTTTTTTTGTTGAGGATTTTGTGAGAAGATTTTTTTTTCTTTTTAAGCACACTAAGCATGACTAATGGAGAGTGATGGCAGATAATGATTTGCTAGTGCTTTGCAGAAGATATCATAGGAGAAATATGATGGCCATAAAATAGGTTCTATAACCTATTCCAATTTCTGGAATAGGTTACAGAAATTTTTCTGAAGTTTCATCATACCTTTTTAAGTGTGTGTGCGTGTGCATGCGTGCATATGTATTTAATACAAAAACAGGTAGCCATTTAGACCATAAGAAAAATCCCCAAATGCATATTAGTATAGCTCAGATTAAAATCCATATTAGTGTAATACCTTTATTAGGCCAAACAAAAGATCACAAAAAAATGTGCAAGCTTTCAAGATCTCCAGATCTCTTCATCAGGCGAGATGTGTTTGTCAGGGACAGGGAAATGGGAAGGGGAAAATAACCTGACTTGATGGTGAAGTCTGCATTTTCAGGTCCCAAGATGAACTGGGGGAGGGTCTCCAGACGTTGAAATTCTTATCTGCAGGTCATATGATGAGAGCCAGTGTGATGTAGTGGCTAGAGTGTTGGACTGGGAGTCGGGAGATCCAGGTTCTAGTCCCCACTCAGTCATGGAAACTCACTGGGTGACTTTGGGCCAGCCACAGACTCTCAGCCCAACCTACCTCACAGGGTTGTTGTTGTGAGAATAAAATGGAGAGGAGGAGGAGGATTATGTACTCCTCCTTGGGTTCCTTGGAGGAAAAAGGGTGGGATATAAATGTAATAAATAAACAAAGGTTGGACCTGGAGTTGCCCTCAGGTTACTGTAAACCAGAATGGGAAGAAGGTTGGAAATATAAAATTGTCGTGGGTCCCCTTCCCTCTGGCATTCACACATGCTGACAAACTGACACGGGACACCCAATCAGTGAGACTTCTTTTATTATGGGCAGTCTCACAGTGAAAAGCTTAATGGTTGCACACTTCCAAAATACTTAACACTGATCGATGGTCAGAAAGCTTTAGGTTCCAAGATAATGTACAGTCAAAATGCTACTCTCTACAATAACAACCTGGTTTCCCAATTGCCATCTCAATGGGTTTAAAAACTGCTTCCAAACCCGACCAAGGGAGGAGAAAGATTTCTGATACAATCCTTCAGGCAATTGCAATGGGGAATTCTTGAAAGGCTTAACAAACCATCCCAAGGGAGCTAGTCCAAACACAGCCACACATTGCTAACTCAGGGAACATGGCCAAAGCCTAAACAAGATCATGGGGTGAGTAAAAGTCTCAGGCACAAGAACTCCCCTGCATGTACTTTAGCTCCGTGGGAACTCCCAGCCACCTGAATCTGGCAAAGGAAAAGTCCTATGGTCAATCCCAGCCTGCTGTACGCTGAGCTGACCACAAACACACAATCCACCTCAAATGCGAGCTCACAGTACTTTTCATGGCACAGAAATCCAAAGTCCAAATAGAAGAAAATCCACGTGCAGAGTTCTTTCAAAGTCTCAAACAATGATGGATCCAAACAGGGAGGGAATTTGGGCCATGAGTTAAAAGATGATCCTAGCAAAGGCTCCTCTCCTTACCTTTGCTCCAGCTTATAACGGGAGATGTAGGCCTGTTCAAAACCACTTGACAGACAGGGGCTCCGGCCTGTAAATCATGCATGTATCTAAACAGGGCAGCACTGCTCAGCCCACCAAGCTGATGCTACAAACTGAGTGACTCTTTCAACCAGGACCCCCCACCCTTCTAAACACTATCAGTTCCCCACAGAAGTCTTACAGCTTCAAGGCCAAGACAGGGAGTGAGTGAGCTATTCCCGAGAGAACTCCGACAGAGACAAGCTTGCATAGACATTCCAAACTAGTTCTAATGAAATCTACCTACAACCTGCAAGGCCTCCCCAGCCTTGCTTGAGACTTAGACCTGACAAAAATCGTGTTTCCATCGTAGGCAAAGCTCCAATGGTACATTTCCGCAGTGAACCACAGAGGAAAAACTGCTAATTAGTTGATGTGCATGGTAGTTTCATTTTCCCATTCATTTCAATCGAGGCAAATCAGATCGCTAACAGATTAGTGATTTGGTTTTTTTAAACTGAAAAATGGAGGAACAACCAACAACAGGACAACCAATCCCATAATTGTTGTTGAGGAATACGTGGAATACGAAGCTGCTCACGTTTTTGTTTGTTTGTTTTTTAAAAAGTTTACAAATATTTAGAACAGCTTTTGAGATCCACAACAACCCTCTTATCTTGTAAGGCTTAAAGAAGAAAGGAGGGGCTGAGGCTTAATGAAATCCACAAGCCCCTTCAATTTCAGCCAGATAATCCCTTCCACTAGTAGTCTTCTAAAAACTTTCACCATGGCAAAATGGGGGGCTCTTCACCCCAACCCATCCCATAATTCAAACACTGATTACCAGTACTAGGTATTGTTCCTTTATCTAGTACTGGTAATCTCTTCAGATGACTGGTGTAGACACATTGCATACATATTCAAACTTTCTGTGGAACAGCCACACAAATTGCCCAAAGATAGTTCTGTGAACTGAATTTGTCAGGAATCGGAGATCAGTCCTTCAAAAGAATATGTGAGCCATCTGTATGGTTATCGCATTACGAGTAAATGTTTTCAGGTTCAGGTATTATCTGTAGATAGTCATTGCAAGGCTAAACTATGAGTGCACATTACACTAGGCACCCCTTTGTTTTATGATCTTGGACAAATCCCCTTTGCTCTCAATTTCCCTTCCCATCCTTCAGTATTAATTATTTGGTTTTCCATGGAGTCTTGCTTACATAGTAGCCCGATACACTTTACTGAGCTGTGCTAATAAGTGGAGATTTGTTGTGTGCATCAGCACATCCTCCTTTACTAGTATAGCAGCAGTGATGGGGATATGCCTGAGTTTACCCAGTGAGCTTCATGGTCAAGTGGGGATTTGAACCAACATCTTCCCAATTACTATTCATCGAGCACCCTACCTACCATATCACGTTAGCCCATCAAACCTAGCTTGCAGAGATATTGACAGAATGTATTGGCTCACTCACAGACCGGTTTGAAGAGGAGAAGATCGAAAGGAAGATACTTATTTCAAGGAACAAGGTTTACCAGATACCTTTTGCTATTTTCTAGAATGTTCGTTTTTACAGCCTTTCAATACAAAACCATTTGAACACGGTTGCAATGTTGTGAGTTCCAATACTTCCAGTGTTGGTCCCTTTAGACTGTACAATAATGGCTGAAGATGATAGCAGAGAGAGACTGGGACTGAGTTTCTTGCCTCATGACTTCGGTGTCCTTTTTTATATTGTCAATATTTGTGATATCCCTCCTTCGGGTGGAGCTGGATTATGTGTGAGCATATCGCAGCAACAGAGATGGATTGGGGGGGGGGGGTCCACCAGGATCTTTCCACCTGTTTACGGTCTTCTCTCACGAGTGGGATCACCATGAGGAAGGGGCTCCCACATGGTTTGGGGTGGGTGGGTGTGAAAGGGACCTCAGTGTCTTTCTTATTTCCCCCAGAAGCCGTGTCTGAGTAACTCATATTTTTGTGTTTTAGATCCTGGTGCACCTGTGAAACTGCCTTGTATGCCAGTCAAACTGTCGCCTCCGCTACCTCCAAAGAAAGTCATGATTTGCATGCCTTTAGGGGGACCAGACCTCTCCCTCACCTCCTATTCCACGCAGAAGAGCTCCCAGCAATCGTTGGCTTCACATCACCACACGGTCCTACCGTCCCAGTTAGCAGTGCACCAGCATCAGTACAGCAGCCACAGCCCACACTTGCCTTCTGGATCCAGCACGTTACCCATTCACCCTTCGGGGTGCCGCATGATCGAGGAGTTGAATAAGACGCTGGCCATGACTATGCAGAGGCTAGAAAGGTAATAGGCATTTTGAATTGCCGCTGCCGTCTTCTCCTCCTCCTCTTTCTCCTCTTCCTCCTCCTCTTCCTCTTCCTCCAGTCATCCCAGATCTGTGTGCTGTAAAAGAATTTGTCTGCAGGAAATACATTTTTTAAAAAATCAAAGTTTCTCAGCAGAGAGCCTCTTGCCGCCACACCCTGCTTTTGTGGGCTTTCCAGAGGCATCTGTTTGGCCCCGTAAGAAAAGGGATACTGGACCAAACAGAGGGTCAGTTTGATCCAGCAAGACTCTTCTTATATTCTTATGAATCCAAAAGGTCCACCCACAAAGGAGGCTGCAAGATTCACAGCTTTGGCCTTGCCTCTTTCCAGTCAGCCTCAACGTAAGGTAATCCTGCCATTTCTCTGCTTTTGGGTCGTTCACAACAAGGCAGAGATGCAGCAACATCACAGTGGTGGGGCGCACGCCTTGTCTGGAGAAGGTCCCAGATTCAGTCGGCCGCATCTTCAGGTAGAACTGGGAAAGACCCCTGTAGGAGACCCTGGAGAGCTATTGCCAGTCAATGTAGGCAGTGCTGAGCTAGATGGATCAATGGTCTCACTCGGAGTAAGCCAGCTTCCTGTCACCTGCCCTCAGAGGAAGCACAGCCAGAGCGGTGGCTTGTGGAGAAATACGGGTTAAGCCTCTCTGAGGGCAAGTGGCTGTTACTGTTAACATACTTGAAATCTAAACCGTTTGGACTATGCTTCTCATTTTAATGCAGACAAATAGGCAACAAACATATGCATTAATACAGACGTTTTAATACAGGCAAAAATGTATTCAGCTATCAGATGTTTTGGAAACACAGATCTATTCCCTTATGGAACGTAGCTCATAATGGTGATGATGCAATTATGATTATTAACCTCATTCCTTTTTCTAGTGAGGGATATTTTTTTAAAAAAAGCCAAAGCTACGAACACTGTAGACGGTGTACAAATCAAACAATTTCCATTGTCTTTGAGGTAATAGCTTTTTGCATATGAAAGGCTTTGGTAATTGGGGGACTAATTTCTCTTAACACATCTTTGAAAGCCATTTGATATTAATCCATTTACCTACATTGCTATGAGTTGGGATTATTTCAGCTTCATGCATTTTGTACTGCTTTCTAGTTCATTTGCCAGTTTCACGTTTCCCCCACCACCACCACCCCTGTTTATTGTTCTAATGGTTTAAGGACTGAGGATGAGGATGATAATGAGGATGTTGTTCATCTTTGTTCCAGTTGCCATTACTCCCTTCATTTTGTTTCCCTATATTTATTTGTTGATGGTTTGGGTGATTATGATCACTCTAATAGATTTTAAATGAGGTTGGATATGGCTCAGAATATGTTTAATCTGGACAGTTTTGTGCAACTTTTAAAAGTGAAGCCACATGATTAAGAAAATAAAGGTTAGATGGAGGATGGAGGATGCCCACTCCTAAGGCTTAACTACTGGCAGTTTCAGCTTTATGCTAAAATATGCTGGTATGTTTGGTATTTTGACCCTGCCCCTTTGGCCCCTGCCCACTAGAGGGGTTAAATCTCTTTCAGCCCATGGGCTGAATTCAGTTTCAGAGATGCTTTCAGGACCACATTCCAGGGGTGGACAGGGCCAAAGGCAAAGAGGAAGGGACGGGAATGGTCAAAATACTAAAACAAAGAATACCAGCATATTTTAGCTTAGAAGCTCTGACCTCTAGTATCTAAGCCTCAAGAGAGGTGCTTTGTGCTTTGGAGTGTTCTTCTTTTACAGGATTTCTAAAGTGCATTCTCTTATTTAAGAAAACTAAATGTTAAGTGCTGCACGCAGAGTCATCAGCCCAGGGTTGAGGCCAATGGAGTCAATACTGCAACCTTTGATGAGACACTAAAGAATTTGTTATGGCAAACCTCAGCCTGCATGATTGCTCTGCAAGGGTAGGGGGTTTAAACACTGCAACTTTAATACTTCAGGTTCTGGCTATTGTTATGACTGCTCATCATAGTAAACATAACTGATCATGGGATTGGAATCATATTTGATTATTCTTGATCACCCCAAGCTTGGAAAATGAATCAATCAGACTGAGATTCAATCAGAAGACAATTCTTCAAAACAGGAGGAACCAGGAAATTCACAACAGGAGTAATATGAAAGAAACATGGCTGAGGATACTGATAAATATTTGGGGACACTATTACTCCTGTGGCGAACTAAGGGCCAAAGTAGACATGACATTAATAGTGTGAATGCAATTGATGTGCATATTTTTTCGTTAGTTGTTTATTATTTATTTTCAGCATTTTTACCCTGCTCTTCAGCCAAAAAAGGCTCCCAGAGTGGCTCACATAAATTAAGAATTGCGTTCCCTGACCTCAGGCATACAATCTAAAATATACGACATAAAAGGAAAAGGGACCTGGAGGGAGAAAGAAAAAAGCAATGCTCAGCCACCAGTACTTAGAGTGTCATCAGAAAAGGGGATTTTCGCATTTCCCTACCGTGGCTATGGCCTCCTGCTGCTTTCCCACGACAGCAACGATCTCTTTACATGGGGAGAGAAAGAGGAAGCAGCAACAACCATGTGGCCCGTTCAGTGGGCGTTTTTATTGCACTGCTTTTCCTGCACACTGCATGAAATGGTGGCAGGTGTTTTTTTTGTTGTTGTTGTTTTTAAAGTCAGATTTTCCAGGTCTTTTTTTGCAATGGAAATTGGAGTGGGGGGCATGCAGGAGGCAGACAGGATGCGCGAAAAGCCATGAGTGAGGCTTATGTTTATTTTTATTATTTTTATTATTAATTAATTAATTATTGTATGGTTGTTTATTTTGTTAAAAATTCACAATAAAAATTGATTTAAAAATTGAGTGGGCAGTAATGAGCATACGATGAAACACTCATCTTATGATCCCTTTAGTTTCTTGCCGTGTTTTTTCTAGCATGGAGGCATGAAGTGAACTCCCTGTCGCTGTTCCTTCTCTCACTAATGTATGGGGCTAGGTTGGTCTTTCCATTGCCATGATGTTTATCCTGGGATGCAGGGGGCACAGCCTCCCAGTGGTCCTTGGCTCCCTAGCTGATGGATGGGGCCAGGGTCTGCAGTTCCAGGGAACTACCAGTTGGCAGCAGTGGAGAAGCCTGAATGCTTTGGGACTGTGGGAGATGGGGAGAGGAAGTTTACATCCTTTTCTTCCTGTCATGGCCCCGACACAATGGCCTCTCTCTAGCTAGGAGAGCCTCTCCCAAATAGGCTCTCCACATTTCAATGGAAGCTCCCATTAGCACCAGTGGAAATGCATGTAACAGCTTCAGCAAGATGGGGTTGTTGTTTTTTATCAGGACTGAGACAAGGGAAAAGCGAGAGTGTGTGAAACTTCCCTCCCACAGTCCCAAAGCTACACAGGCTTCCCAGGGCTGTTATTTATGTAATGAAAGAGCATGCGGGTCCATTGCATTCACACAATTAGCCACATCTAATTTGGTTCCAGCTTCACCATTTTAAAGGGAAAGAAAGATGAGCAGGCTAGGAAATAATCCCATGGTTCTGGACAAACCCACATTCAAATATATTCAAAATGATAACCACACTTAGCATTTATGCCATGCTTTAGAGTAGTTGTTGATACACACCAGCCATACTCAACTCAGTGCCCTCCAGTTATGTTGGACTACCACTCCCATCATTCCCAGCCAGCATGGCAATTGGTTTTATTGTACAAATTGGCCGTGCTGGCTGGGGATTATAAGATCTTTAGTCCAACACATCTGGAGGCCGCCAGGTTAGGAAAGGCTAAAATAATCATCTCAGTAATCCTTATAATAATGCTTAACAGTATTGTTATCCCCATTTTGCAGATAGGGGACTGGCCATGCAGTTCTATCTGTACCTACTCAAAAGTAAGCCCCATTGAGTTTAATGAGGCTTACTCCCAGGTAAGTGTAGGATTGCACCCCGAGGTTGAGAGTAGTGGCTTGCCTAAGACATTCTAGTAAGAGATGTGTTAACATCTCAGACTTTCATCAGCTACCTCCCAAAACAGATAATAGAGTAGATTCAATACATTTTTAAAATTAGACATTGATGAATTGTTGTGCAATTTGTACAATCCTGAGTTAGCAAGATTCTCCATGTCCTTTACTGGACACCTCCTCTTTATCCTGCTATCCACAAAGCTTCCATAGATACACTAGGAGACCTCTGAATAGAGGCCTCTATGGAGCTCCCTGCTGTGAGCTTCCTATGGGCATCTGGATTGCCACTGCTGGAGAAAGACAGCCAGATGAGCCTTTGATTTAATCCAAGAAAATAGAAGGCAGTCTGCCCAAACCTGGTGCCTTCCAGATGTTTTGGACCAACTTCCATCAACTTCAGCCAACGTGGCCAATGGTCATGAATTCTGGTTGTCATCCAAAACATCCTGGGGGTACCATATTGGGTAAGGATGGTATAAGAACATAAAACAAATCCTGCCGAATCTGACCCAGGGTCCATCTAGTCCAACATCCAGACACACCCCTACTTGTGAGTTTCCCAGAAGTAATTATTTTTATGTTACTTTGTAGCTTATGTTAACTTGACTGAGGCTGACATATATAGCAGCGTGTTCTGCTTGCATCTTTTTTAAATGGTTTACTCTTCTACCCATTACCTGAAAGTTCAAATCAATTAAGTCAATGCAAGACCACAATTAACTGCAACCAACTATCCTGTGTTTCCCGTGAGATTTGTCTGGGAACAATTACTTCCATGGAGCGAGGCTTGTGTTAATTGCACAATCTGGCCCATGATACCTGAAAAGTGCATGTAATTTATTCTACATGCAATAAGATATATCACTAAATGACTTGTAGTGGCATCTGTTCCCCACAGAGCAATAAATGTTCCAGTTTTCTAAACTCCTATCACGCCTGCAGTTACTAGGACAAACATGATGGTTAATAAGGAGAAAGCAGGTGATTTCATTTGCTTTTCTCCCCAACTGTTGGTTGAGTGTAGGCTACTTAAGGTCTAGGTCTCTCATCACAGGAGAGAAGAGACAAAGTAACTGAGATGCCAGGTTAGACTTGAAATTTGAGTTGAACAACTGTTTTCTGGAGCAGGGGCTGCATATTTGAGATTGCCATGGGATCACCCAACAATCTGGTAGAACTTGTGAGATTATGATTGAAGATCTCGACATCAGAATCCTCCTCCTACATGGAGGATGGGCAACTTGTGGACTGCAGCTCCCATCAACCCTAGCCAGCATAGATGAGTGATGATGGGAGTTGTAATCCAATAACATCTGGTAGGCCACAAGTTGCCCACCCCATCCTACACACAAACACACACCAGTTTAATAATGCTGTGACATTGTGTTACCTCAGATGGCACTGGATAAGCCTTATGATTCACTACAAATAGCTGTTTCCTCTTGGAAGCAGAGGGCAGCATGATGTATGTTATTTGTTACATTTTTCTTTTTTCTTTTCTTTTTCATTTTTATACTGCCCAATAGCTGAAGCTCTCTGGGCAGTTTACAAAAATTAAAATCTTCCATTCAGCATCCTGATAATTTCAGATTTTGTTTATTTAAAATGAAGGGACATTTTTCTAAGCATTTCAGCCATGGATTCCACTGATGCTCTAGGATGTAGCTTGGGTTGTAGGGTTCTACAACTAAGGATCAGATCATGAGCAGGGGTCAAGTTAGGTTTCTCAGGAGGCAAGACAGGAAGAGATCAGCACCATGGAAAGTTCCGAGTGGTGCTGGGGCTGGAAGCTAGGCAAGTTGTCTGTGTGTTGTTCCAACCAGGATCAAAGCAAGACTGAGGTTTAAAGAGAAATGTTACTCAATTTAGGCTGGTTGTCCCTTCCTCCATACTGACTGAGGCTTTGTCCCTTAAAGGGGCTTACTCTGTTTTAGCAATCTCAGACTGCAATGTCATGGAAGTAGCTGTGGCATGCAAGTTTCCTTAAGGCCTGAGTCCTAAGGGTCTAAGAACGATAATGCAACCTCCGCTGGACACAGGGGTGGTGGCCCCTGGTGTTTTTTTTCTGGAGAACTGGGTCCCAGGGAGGTGGAGGCCTCATAACACCTCTCCATAGCCAAGTCATCTTCCTGAACCATTTATTTGAGAGCCTCTTCACAATCCTCTGAAGCGGAGGGTCCAGGAAAGGCTGTAACTATGTGAGCAGTATCTGATAAAACACTCAGAAATCAAATCGGGAATTGGAAGCAAGACTACTAGTAGTCAGGATGGGGCTGTATTTTCCTGCAAAAGTATCCTTAGATGTCGGTGGCAAACATGCCATCTAAAGCTCATTCCGCTTCACTCTTTTCTGTTCATTCCTCTTTGCAGCATTCTTTTCCTGTAAATGAAGAATTCCTTTTTCCCTTCAGATCCTAAATACTGGAAGCAGTATAAAAAATGTGCAAACTATATACAAATTCACTTGGAACGCAATCCTAGGGGTTGATACTCTTTTGACAGAAGGCTTTAAGATCTCAGAACCCTCTGTTTATCCTGTGCTCTGGCAGCCAGGCAGAGCGGGAACAGCAGCAAGGGCTTTTACAGCATCCTGTTCCTGAGGTTTGTTTTTTAGAACTACGTGGGGCCTCTGAGCTCGTTCACTCATTGGGGGTGGGGAGACGACGCAGGAGGATGGAGAGGCCTGTGGATGCGGCATTCTGACATCCTCTCCATTCCCTCTTCTCCTTGCCCACCGGCACGCCCCCTTTTAATCCTTCCCGACCTCTTCTGAGGATGCTGTTGTGTCCTTGGAAGAGAAGCCACCATGGTGCTTTTTGCAGTGGCTGGGAGGAGTAGAGTGAGGGAATTCCCACTAAGACACCCCCACCCCCAAGGCCATAGCTGTGACTACGGCCTTGAAAAGGGGACACTCACTACATCCTATGGACCCTGCATGGGACACTGTCCCAGGGACCGTAGGCGTGCTCTTCCCGTGTTGCAAAATTTGGATTTCATTGGTGCGATGCCAAAGCGGAGGGGAGCGGCACAAAAGGCACATAGCCCCTGACTATTTTCTCAAAGCCTGAAGCAGTAAGCTTCCTGCTAGAATAATATACCAACTATTTCAGTTGCACTTGCTGTCAAAACGACGTCTGTTAGCTTCTGCAGCCCTCTGGAGATTAAAAAGCTGGTGGCTGTTTCCTCCTGAAAAAGCGGCCACTCTTGTCGTAATGCATGTGGACAAAGCATCTTCAAAGTCGACACGTCCTGATGCATTTTAAAGTTAGTTTGTCGAGAAAGTTCTCTGTTTTGGCACATGTGCCTATGTCTCTAAGGAGATGGGTGTAGATTTTTCAGAAGATATGTGCTTTATTTAAAGAGGTTGATTCTGCCAAGCAGTGTGTATTCCAGATGTCTTTGACAACATTGCCATTTATAGTTCTGCTTGTTTCAAAAGAAAAAGAAACCCAAAGGAGGTATATTGCAACAAGATTTAGCTGAGATGCCTTGAAACTGCACAATCCCCTACACACCACATGCAATTATATGGCTTTAACACACCCATCTAATGCATTGCTGCCACATTACTAGAGGGTAAATCCCATTGAAGATGACAGAACTTACTTCTGAGTAATTGTATATATATATATAACACATACGTTAGTAAAGATGCTGAGGTCTTAATCACAGAAGGTTAAGGATCTGAGGTCTGAGTCCAGTAGCATCTTTAAGACTAACTAACTTTATTAATAGGGCATACGCTTTTACATGCTCTATCCTGCTTCTTCAGATACTAGTGCAAAGCCCATGTCGCTGCGGTCAACAGTAGCCTGACAATGATTGGATGAAAATATGTTTGACCATTTCCCTTGCGGCTAGAACTACTTTACATGGTATCGCTTGATGCATTTTTTTAAATAAACTGACTTATTAAATTTAAAATAAATTTTGAAGTTTAATTTGAAAATAAATCTATTGTAATACTTCTGGGAAAATAACATTAGGGATAAACGTGAAGCCATTTTTATGTCATCCTTGATGTTTAGTGTCAATAACTTGGTGTTTGAGGGATGATGAACTCTCAAGAAAGCAACATATAAGTGTCCATGCCTGAAAACAGGAGCTGAGAGGTAAAGGCTAATTTTCCCGAAGGTCTGTCCCTTTCCCAGCCATTCCCTATATTCCATTCTTTTGTGGAGGCGGAAGCATATTATTGAAGTGAAAGGTGAATTGAAACTTTTAAGGGAATTTCACACATTTATATATCATTAGAGAGATTTTGGCTGACATGTTCCCAAATTGATTTTTGGGGGATAATATCCGTTTAATGTATAGACTGGATTAAAATCAAATCCAGACATTACCAGTCCAAATCTACATCAATCTTTTGCACTTCATAGGACGATTATTCATTATTCCCAAAGGACACAATCCCCATGGGAAGTTCCCCTACATAGACTCTATAGAAATTAACAGGACTTGTTCCAAAAATGTTGCATCTGTTTTCACCCCATAAGATGGTAATAGTCTTTGAATCTTAGGAAGTGAATAATCCTAACACTGTTTTCTCCTTTTCTCCCCCATTGATTTCCCCTAAGCTCTGGTTTACACGGGGGTGACGGTATCATAAAAACCGGACCCGGAGGCCTTTCGGACATGAGACAAGTGCCAACTGTTGTGATCGAATGCGATGACAATAAAGAAAATGTGCCTCATGAATCTGACTATGAAGATTCTTCTTGCCTCTACGCACGAGAGGATGACGATGAGGATGAAGAGGAAGATGACGACAGCTCATTATTTACAAGTAAGTGTCTGTTGCTCCTGACTGGCATTTGCACGTTCCATCCATCACTGAAGAAGGAATGGTTTGACTGTACAGAGGCTGCCCTAGTACTCATTTGTATGACTGTTGTTAATAGTTCAGAAATTGGTCTTGTGAAAACACTCCCTAGTGGTCAGATGGGTAATTACCATGCTTCAGCAAGGAAAAATAAAACGTAGAAGAAAGTCTTATTGGCTTAAAAATGCCTGTGAGAATTCACCATAGGAATTGTGTGGCCAGCTGTGCAAAATAAACCTGTTGCAGCACTGAAATACACACTCTCCTATTGACCTATCCGTATACACCTGTGCATATTCGGGGCTGGCTCCAGATTTGAAGGGGCTCTTGGCATAGTGCGCTCTGGTGAACCATCTCTTACATTGGTGCCCCCCAACTTGGGACAGAGAGTGGTGGCAGGCAGCAGCACTGCTCCAGTGGGTGCCAGGATGGCTTGACCAACCATTTCACACCATGCCCCCAGAGCAACAGTACACAGGGCTCTCGGAGGCATTGTACACTAGGCAACAGTACATTGGAGACTCTCTGAGACACTGTGGGGTTTAAATGGGAGTTCCAAGAGGAAAAGTTGACCTAGGGCAGGTATCTGTGATGTATCCTACAGGGATGATGGGGCCCCAGCCATTGCCCATAGGTGCCAGGTACTATTGAGAGCACTATGCATACTTATCCTACATACTTACTTGTACAAAGGTCATCCAGAATATGCAGCCTATTCTCCTTCCTATGCTGTTATTATTAGCAATGTTCCAAACCGATTTTTTGGGACTGGCATCGGGCATCAAGAAGCTGACAGGGAGAAATATGACTCCCCCTGTAAAGTTCTTAGATTCAGGCCCACCCATCACTCCCCTCATGGAGATGGGGATAGCAGTCACTTGAATTAAGGCCCATGAGGCAGGGAGATGAGTGGAAGCCTGGTTTCCAGATACTTCATGTTTGGTGTACTGTGTCCAGTTCTGGGCACCCCATTTTAAGAAGGTCATTGAAAAGTTGGAGCATCTCCAGAGAAGAGCAGTCAGGATAGTGAGAGATCTGGAAATCAAGTCCTATGAGATATGCTTGAAAGAGCTGGGTATGTTTAGCCTGGAGAAGAGAAGAGTAAGGGGAGACATGATAGCGGTGTTCAGATATCTGAAGGGCTGTCATGCAGAAGACGCAGAAGACTTGTTCTCTGATGCTCCAGGGGGCTGACCAGATGATCTCCGAGATCCCTTCTAATTCTATGATTCCATGCTCTGCCATCATGCATCCAAAGTGTTGTTGCTTTGATGCAATGGACGACCGTCAGGCTTGCTGACCTCTTGTATCATTGAGGGTGGCAGCAATAGGTCTTGGGTGAGAAAGAGACACTCTTCTTTTGGCTAAGCCCAGAACCACCAGGTCACTTAATACATCTCAACCACCTGTCTAGAACTGATGCACAAAATAATAACTTTGCATGATGCAGCCATCAGTCAAGTGATAAGAGAGCATTAGGGTTCGTTTTGGAACGTTTGCTATAAAGGAGCACTATAACCAAGCAAAAAAGCTTTTGAAATGGGCTTCTAGCTTAATGTTCACAGTGACGCCTGTCTTCCCACGTAGGAAGGCTTTTCTTTAAAAGCCTGTCGCTTTGACCTCGTTGACGCGGAGGGCATAGTTTGAGATAAAATGCGGTTCTCCAAAGCTGCTCCTTTCTACCCAAGGTTCCCTGGCAATGAAGGTCTGCAGGAAAGATTCTTTAGCCATCAAACTGAGCAACAGGCCATCCAAACGAGAACTGGAGGAAAAGAACATCCTCCCCATGCAAACTGACGAGGAGAGGCTCGAGCTGAGGCAGCAAATTGGGACAAAGCTGACAAGGTAAGAACACCCATGGCGCTGGCTGCTCTGCACTGACTGGAAGCAACGGAGGTTACCTCAGAAAGTCGGTTTTTCATTCTGCTACAAGGTGTTTTAGGGCTGGTGGGGCTATGACTGTCATCTCTCGAGTCCCTCAACCCTGGGTTGAACAGGCAAGAGGGGCACCGCCCTGTCTGCATATACAAACAAGCCACTGCTACATACATGCATGCATACATACATACAACCGCTGCAATCCAGCCACAGTTAAGCACTTTTAATGCCAGTGTTTTCAATATAGTTTGTTTTGTTTCATTTATTTTTCACATTTCCTCCAAGGAAGTGTATGTGGTTCTTCCCCACCCCACCACCCCACACACAACCCCTGTCACAATACCCTTAACTATTTTCCCCTCGAAATTACCTGGACTTTAAAGTGATCAGGTTTGGTGAGATTGTGCGCTATGGGAGCAATGATGGGCTTAGTCATTCTGTTCAAGAATGCATCTTTAAGGCTTAAGGGAGAGAGCGAGGCTTTGTCCCCGTTTCACTTTGCAGCCTCTCATTTGCCATAGCATCGTTTTAGGCTGCTTTAGCAATGGGAGAAATGGTTTACAAACAGCAACAGCCATGGTCAGTAGATATTGCACACCCAACGATGCTGCTTCCCTTTGAGCTTTCTTCTGTGTGTGCACATGTGTGGCCCCTGAGCCAGCATCACATGTGGCTTGCGGGGATATAAAGTTGTGCACCAGTGCTTTAAAGCAAGGTGAGGACCTGTGGCCTTCCAGATATTGTTGAGCTCTCACCCCAATTGGTCCCAGACAACATGAACAAAAGCTAGAGGTGATGGGAACTGTAGTCCAATGACATCTGCAAGGCCACAAGTTTCCCCACACCTGCTGCCCGATATAACATAACGATCATAGTCTTTCTCAGTATAAATCTCTTATCTTTCAAAAATTGGCATTGTGGGTTAAATGTAGGCCTGCTTACCACCTGTCATAATTCTGGCACAGTAGGTATTTCTGCCTGGGAATTAATGTGAGAACCCTTTAAGAGAAAGATTTTGCAATGTTCCTTCTAAAAATTCTAATCAACATCTCCCCCTGGAAGAAACAAAGTAGGACATTTTGAAGGACATGATGAAATGAGCAGATTTTCCTAAATGTGCAGAGTTTCTGCCGATTTATGCAAGCCAATTTCTCTTCCTTCTAGCTGATGTAATTTTAAAATTCAGTGCAATGGGCCCTAGCGACTAGGGAGGAAATCAGTATTAATATAGCTATTTGTAAGACACATTTGGTGTTGTACAGTGATGACGTGAGTAACTCATTCATCTCTTCAGCCCTTTGGAAACATACAATGCTCCAGAAAGAATTGCAGTTAATTTCCACTTTCTAGTTATATACCATAATAATGATTGACATGAACTATACGTTGCTTGCATATATACAGTGGATGCTGAGCCACAGCTGGTAGACATGTTTTTTAAAAAATATTCTAGATACCAATATCCACAATAGAATAAGAATATTCTAAATACATTAATCATAAACTTGCAAAAGTTTGCATCAGCCCTCCTGCCTTTACCCCTTCTCAAATTCCAAAATACCCTTATGTTATGGAATTTGGAAAACATGTAATCCATTTGGTATTTTCTTCTTTTCTTGTTTTATTTGCCTTCTAATTCTGAAACCTTTAGAACAGATGTGGGAAACCATTTTTTTCTGTTCAGGGCCATATTCCCTGAGGAGTAATCTGTTGGGGTCTATATACTAGCAGAGGGCAGGGCTAAAGCCAGTAGTGGGTGGAGCTAGAGAAAAAAGTGGGAAGACCCACCCCTTCTCTGTTTCTCACACTCCTTCCTTCTCTCTCTCTCTCTCTCTCTCTCTCACACACACACACACACACACACACAGGGGGCTTCTGAAATTAGGCCAAGCATCACATTCTTTCTCAGGACTGCATTTTAGAATACATTGCCATCATACTTTCAAAGCTTCCTCAACTAGAGTGAGAGTTAGAGATGATGGTATTACAGTTGAACGTCGAATAGTATGCCAAGCTATCTCAGCTAGGTAAGGAGATCCAGAACTGAGGATAACATTGACCTGATTTTGTTAGCAGAGCCCCCACCCCCCCCAAAAAACACCGGGCAATACATCACTTTGCTGCTCCAGTTTGACAATGCTGCGATTGAGGGAGAAAACCCAGAATTACCCAAAAAAATAAATAAATTGGGACAGCGTTGTATAAATATGTCCCTGAGACATGTTTATGTTATCACATTACTCCTTCAGCATGCCGGCACTAAAAAACATAGGGCGGGGAATAGTTTGTTCTTTAACGGTTTGCTTCTATAACAAGCAGTAGAGACTACAACATTGGATAGAGAGCTCAGTCCAGAGACAATCAGATGTGAAAGGGCACCACTCATTAATAGCATCATTCATGGTAGTTTGATTGATAGAGGTGTATATTCACATCTAGATTGAGGGGCAGCAGAGGTGGTTAGTGATCCACCCCCCCTCCCATCCATGCTGGTTCTCCTCCAAAATCCTATAGCATAGCCTTTCCCAGCCTGGTACCTTTCAGATGTGTTGGCTGGCTGGGGAATGGTGGAAGTTGTAGTCCAACAAGTCTAGAGGCACCAGGTTGGCAAAGGCAGATGTAGCTTTTTTTAAAAAATGCAGTGGGTGGTTCTCTGGACTTCTTCGTCATACATTGAAGATCCTGTGTGGGTTTTCAAATGTGGAGCAGTTGGTCTATGGAAGCAATGGCACTACCATTACACAAACCCAATCGCTGAATCAAGACTTCAGTTCTTTACCATCAAAAGCCCAGGATTCTGTAACCTATGGCAAATATATTGTTTGAGCCACCGGGAGCCATTTGTTCTGCAAGTACGTTACTTGCAGAGCAATGGCGCACACTGTAGTCAGAATTGTACGCGTCCCATCTTTCTGAGGCTGGTTTGGAGATGGATCCATCACACAATAGCCAGCTTAACTTTCCAAATTTATGGTTTTCTGATGACCCTATGAATTGCTCTTTTTAAGGATATAAATGTGCAGCATTCCCATAAGAAACATCGTGCTAGGTCAGGCTAGGGATGTACGAGAATTTTGATTGTGCTCGCAGAACAGTCAAGAGTGCCCCATTCGCAAGCACAAACAGAAGAATACTCTTTGAAAATGTTAGCAATTTCTCAAACATGCACTCATGTTTGAAAATATCACAAATTTCAGGATTAAAACAGTTAGAATTGGCATTTTTTAAAAAATTGCAATTTCATGCTAAGTGTATGGGAGAAAGTTACGCAACTTTGAAAAAGACACAATTTTTGTGCATTTTGCCCATTTGATTTGCGCAATTTCCCTGTTTGCACAAATTGAACAGCAATCCCAAGTGTTGTGGAACTGATGGCCAGGGATGAGCATCAAGTTGATGCTCAGAGAATTTGGACAAATGCAAACATTGGTTGTTCGCCCATCCCTAAATCAGACCAAATATACATCTGATCCAGTTTTCAACAAAGGCCAATCAGATGCCTCTAAAAAACTTGCAAACAGGGCATTAAGTCTACAAGTCTTCCCCTGTTCTTTGTCCCCAGTGTCTAGAAATCAGACCAAAATGGATCGTCTAAAAATGGAGGATCCATGCTGCTGTCATGTGAATTGTTCTTGATATATCTATCGAACCCAAGTTTCTCATGTCTTTTACAAGCCATCAAATCCAGTGCCCACTGCCACATCTTGTGGCAGTGAATTCTATAGGTGTATTTTAGGCTGCTTTTCCACCAGAAAGGCTATTAAAGAAACTGATTTTTTTTAAAAACCACAGTATCCCAATATAAAACGATAAACATATAGAAGATAAAGCAGAGCAGACAAAAAACAACAACCCTGAATCACAAAAACAACAATTCAACTGCAAAACAAAGGATCACTCTAAAGTCTAGTGAAATGGAATGCCTGTAGTGTGCAGGCAATGCGGATATCCTAGGTAAGAGAATTCCATAATGTAGGTGCCAGTACCAAATAGGCCCTGCCGCTCACATCTCCTGGCCTGGAAGCAGAAGAAAGAGCTGGGCTTCAGCTGATTATCTCAGGAAGCAGGCAGCTTCTTGTGGACATAACCTGGTTCAAACTGTTTACGGCATTATGGTTTTATGCGTTGTGTGAAGAAGTACTTCCTTTTGTCTTCCTGATGCCATTTATTTATTTGTTTGTTTGTTTATTTATTTTATTACCGCTGTCTGGGCGGTTTACATAAGATTAAAACAATTTTAAAAATAGTTTCATTGATGGACACCCCTCCCTCCATACATTCTAAAGGAAGAAATAATTCTCCCATTGCTCAGATCCTGAACACAAACATATGGCCCTGTTCAGAAGACACCTTAAACCACGGTAGTTTAGCGTGTTTTCTGAACAGGGCCTATATCACTCTGAGTGCCTTCAAAACATTTCCTGCCAATTCACCCTAAGCATTCATTTGCTGGCAGAGTCACACTTTAACAGAATTGACCATTAGAATGCTTGATCAATTTCTTTATCCTCTAATAATATTTCCATGGCTTCATTATTACAACTGTCTTTCCTGCTCACTAAGGAATTGCCACATAATGACACTCGTCTCAACCTAAATTAAAGGATCAAAGCCCTTCTAGTCATTTGGGGAAAGATTTGAGGTCCAAAATACAATTGCTGCTGACAATTTTAATAACTTTTCTAGCAGACTTGCACCGTTCTAAAGAAAGTCCCCAAAGTCTGGGAACAATTACCTACATTATTTGCAGAAGGAACATAAAACATACAACAAAAAAGGCAGCATTTTTAATACAAGTCTCCTTTGGAAATAATTCTCACTGTCAGCAGTGAACTCGATCTCCGCAAACTAACAAGAAGGCTGATTTAGATATTTAAATTTTTATAAGAATTCTTCCTGCTGTTTTAACTTGGGAGCAAACATTAGCAGAAGCATTGGCAGATCAGAATTATACCCCATGATTGTCACGACCAAAAAAAATAGGCTTGTCAGATGATATATTAAAATCCCTATCTCTGATGCATTGCAAGGCCCAGGGACCAATTTGTTGGAATTATTAAAATGACTGAGAAGCAAATCTGAAATAATTCTCAGAAGAAAATGTTTAGGTGTTGCTGTTTTTTAATTTTTTAAAAAAACCTGTTAGCCAGCTGGTAGCTGGTGGACATGGGGAAATGAGCCCTGCACAGAGGAAAAGATATGACGGCAAAAACACATTTAAGGTCACATCCAGTTTGTCCCTCAGACTTGGCAATAAAACTTCAGTAGAAGCAAAGATGCATGTTTCCATGTGGAAAAATTGGTCACTCTCGCTCTGAATCATCATTGTCGTGTTACGCGGTGACATGGTCATCACCCTTGCATTGTACTCCAGTGCCTTCCCCCTACTGTGCTGTGAATTAGTCAGTGTTTTTCATTGTTCAAAATGGTTCTTCAAATAGCCCTGGAGCCGGTAAACATAAACCACCAAGTGAGAATAGCTTTATTTACTAAGATATAAGAATACGAGAAGAGCCATACTGGGTTATATCGAAGACGTATCTAGCCCAGCATTCTGTTCCTACAATGGCCAACCAGATGCCCCACTGGGAAGCCCACAAACAGAACACGAGTGCAACAGCACCCTCCTGCTTATGTTCCCCAGCTGGTATTACATTGCCTCTGATACTTGAGGTAGCACCTAACCATTGAGATTAGTGGTCACTGATAGCCATTTTCAGCCATGAGGGGATGTTGCATTTTTGGCAGTTTTTGGTTGAATTAGTATGAAACGTCCCATTGAACGTGCAGCCTGTGTTTATTTATTTTTTATTTATTGCATTTCTATCACGGCTTTTTTCTTCCAAGGAACCCAAGGCAGCATACACAATCCTCCTCCTCTCCATTTTTCTCCTCACAACAACAGCCCTGTGAAATAGGTTGGGCTGAGAGTCTGTGCTTGGCCCAAAGTCACCCATGGCTGAGTGGGGACTAGAATCTGGCTATCCCGAGTCCCAGTCCAACGCTCATGACAGGGAGCTTGCTATTTTTATTTTGTTTGTTTATTTGAGAGATTTATATTCCCACTTTTTCCAGACCAATGTGCACCCTGGGAGGCTTCCAAAATAGCTTTGAACAATAAAACATGAAAATCAGTATAAAATTAAGAAAGCATTGAGTTTTGATGTGCCTGGCAGTAACTTTATCTGCCAGGTCCAGCCCCTCCACTCCTTCTGCCCAAGCTGGTCCTGGTACCGAAGCAGTTGCCGGAGGCAGGGGTGAGAACTCCTCAGAATCCTCTGGTCCGTAGAGCCATGAAGGGGCATCTTTATTGCACAACTGTGGAAAGGCAGGATAAAAAGAACATAAGAGGGGAGAGGGGGAGTGTTTCACAGTCTAGGTGCCACCAAAGACACTGCCCCATTTCTCTTGCCTTTCTTGTGGAAACTCTCATCCGAATCCTACTTGAAAGGGAGCTCTAATTATGTGCCAGAATCCCTGGTTGTAAAAGGTGCTGAAAATAATGGAATCTGCAAGCACAAATGGAATCCACAAGTACAATTTCACCAGGAGAAATCCATTTCGATTCACAGTGAAAGGCACTATGGCAGTGAAAGCCACTATGCGGCCCTCCAGGTGTTGGTGGACTACAACTTCCATCAGCCATAGCCATAGTCAGTGATAAGGGATGACAGGAGTTGCAACTCAGCAACAGCTGGAGGGCTACACATTTCCCATCCCTGCTGTGTGAGTATGCCTACAGCCAAAATTCAACCTCCATATTTGTAGAGGACAGTTTCCATCACCTATTATTCTACATCTTAACTTATCTACCCATTTTAGATAAACTGTACTCACCAAGAGATGTAATTCTATAGAGCAAAAAAGAAAGTGTTGGTTTTTATTATAGCTGCATGTAAAAATGGGATTACGGTAGAACAGCGCCATTATGACTATCTGTGCCAGAGTGCAAACAGGGACACACATTTGAATGTGCATGCATCCCGTTAAAAACTATGCAGTCCCAAGAGACAAGTGCATGCAGCTGAATGCACATTCTGTTTCGCATTGGGTTATTCGTCCATATGAAACCCAAGGATCCATGCACAGAAGACTGCTAATGTGCACCAATCTCCTTATCAGGGTCAGGGGTACACATATTGTAATCATTTTAATATCAATATTGCTTTGTTATTTCTTTATGGTTACTACACCTGCTGCTATTAGTAGCAGTAATTGCTACTAGTAGTATCAATGCTAAATCATTTAATTTAGTATAGGGGACATGTACTGTTTGTAAATTATCCTAATTGTAAGTCACGGAAACCTGGAGAAAATGCAAGGCTTTTGCAAAATGTTACATGGCTGTCAGCCTTGATCACATGTGCTCTCACGCACGTATGCAGGTATACATGCGCAAACACACACTTTTGCCTATAAACCACTCTGTAGTAATTACTCAGTTCAGATTTAGCGCCTGTGCCTCAGCCAAATAAGTTATTCATTCAAGCAGAAATCTCAAGAGACATTTATTTGCTGGAAGTGTCATGCTTTTACAGAGCAAAAAAACAGTGCTTTGTAATTTTTAGTGGTATTCTCTTTTGACATTTCCAAGCCAAGAATTTAATTTACAACAGGGTTCCAGTGGGAGTTAGGGAGCAGCGTATCTTAACATTTATTAATATACAACTCTTTAGAACTATGGGGCAAATGCAGTGTCCTATAGAGAAGGGGGAAAAGTGGGGGAGGTTCTTCCCCTACCTGCAAATCTCTATTCCTCAGTGTAATACTAGCTATGCACAGTGCCTATTTCTATCTCTGAACTGAGCCTTTTATTTCTTATTTTGGAAAACCTCTAAATTTTCTGCCATTTGGGAGGGCATGTTAGTGCCTCAGGATCAGCAAGAGTGAGTAGTTGGATTGCCCTGTTTCACAAAAAAGCCGGTTCAATTTATTTCTGCCATTGTTAGAATTTGTATTTGTCTAAAGTTAATTATGGTTTGTCCACAGTGTTTGGTTTTTGGTTTCTTTGTTTTTTTTAAATCCAACACAAATGGGATTTTTTTTCCAGCATGAGCTAATATAATAATGCTAATATAGGTTCTCAGATACTATAGAGAATTTTAGCTAGCTAACAAAAGAGAACCTGACCAAGCCTAACTAATTTGAGAAATATACAGATCAGCGTTAATAATAATAATAATAACAACAACAACAACTGCTGTTATTGACAGCCTTCTTGGGTTATTGTTGCTCTGGATTTCCCCTCTTTTTTTAAAAAAAAAAAAAGAAAAACATGATTTTTTTTCATAATCTCAATGCCATATAATCTCTTTTAGGGAGGCTTGTCCTTAATAAGGCACATTGTACTCAGACAGTCATAAACTTCCTGGAGTTGTAAAACTGTTGCTTCACTGAGACTAGATTAAAATTTTATAGATGTTCTCATCAACTTTTCTTGACAATGCATCCTTTGGTTATTGTCTCCCCAGCCCACCCTGTCTCAAACAGAACCCCATTTGCCCTTGGCAAAGCCTTCATTTTCTAGGCCTAGTGAATTAAGCAAATTCACAATCACATAACTTGGGAATGCTTAATGCTGATTGATACCCAGATTAGGTACCCCTTGATACCCAATGTGGCACACACTTGGATGGTTATGGAAGGGTATATTTGTTCCACTGTCTCAGTACATGCTCACGGAAAGAATGGCAATTCAGATCTACATTAGAGATTAGCCCTGTTCAGCACTGGATACTGGTGGCTCTGATTTCAGTGAGGTTGTGAATCCATTCTGGGTTTTAGACAGAACCAGCCAGAACTCTTAAAGAGCTATCCAAGGTGCTCAACCCTACCCCCCAGAATGGATTCAGCACCTTGGATAGCTCCTATAGAGCTGAGGAATGGGATCACAGTCCATCGAAATCGGAGCACACACACTGGACACATGAGGAGGGGGAGTGCTCCAGGCCCACCCTTCTTCGTTGTCACTCTTGTCACCCTGTGCACGTGGAGGGCGGTTGGCTAAAGAGGAGAGCCTGCACCCCAGGTGTAAGTTACCTGTAACTTTCCTGAGTAAAACAAGGCAGTAAAACACTCCCTCAGTGAGCCAGGTTGCACACAAGTATTCCAAGGAAAAGGCCACTCCCACCTTGCACCTTGTGTGTGAGTTGCCATTGTCAGTCACTAGCCTTGAAGGGCTCCATTTGGTGGCTGAAGGAATCCAGCTGGGGCAGCCGTGCATCATGGTGCCAAGGAATGATGTCATTTCAGAGCCCCTGTGGCTGGCAGGCCAGCCCAGCTTGGCAGAGGGACCACAGTTGCAGCTAATAAGGCAGAGTGAGGCAGGAAAGGGAATAAAAGGGTAAGAGGCGGAACTAGGGTGGGGTGGGGACAAAGAAGAGAGAGAATGAAGTGGAGAGAAGACTGGGAGGAAAGCCAGAGCAGAGCAGCAGGCCGGTGGGAAAGTACAAGGCTGGCAGGCAAGGGCTGAAGAGAGGGCCCTGGAAGGAGAGCAGTGCTGTTAGCTATGTCTTGCAGGGAAGATCCAGACTGGTCAGTAGATGTGGAAGCAGACGAAGAGGGTTTGGCTTTGAACACTGCTCACTATTATCTTCCCTGACCATGGGGCTATTGTATGGGTCTAGACCTACCTGACCTGGAGTGGAGAAGGTGGAGACCAGACGATGACCATCTTCAGACCTTGCAGTGGCCCCAAGAGAAACACGTGATAGAGAAACCCGGGAAGAAGAGGGCCCTTACCTCTCATCCCCATTGGGAAAAAACATTGTGTATACTTATCTGACTGGCCACAATGGAGTGAACGATCTAACTCCCTTCCATAAAGAGTCAAGTCCTTAGAATTGTTATTGTCTAGTGAAGGAACTGTCTGAAAAGGACATGTTGCATTCTAAACTTACCTGTACCTAGACTCTTTCATGAAGATGATTTCAACATACCCCTCCCTGGTGGAAGGGCAAACACTGTGGCTACACAAAGAAGTAATTGGAGCCATCTAGATTCAGAACATTACACAAAGGGCAGCATTTACAGCTCCCGTCTTCCCCTCCCCCTTTTTTTTGTTGCTATGCATGCAGATGTTTGAACAAAGTTATAGAACATAAAACTTACGCTTGTATGTGTTTCAAAATCATCCTCTGATGCCTTTCATGGGAGCTGCATTTCAAGCTGCTCTAGTTAGCTGCAAAACTAATTGTGTGGCACTCCTTCCCCAGAGAGGCTCTGCTGGCCCCCTCTCTTATAATGTTCAAATGTATTGTGGCCATTTTATTTCACTGGGCATTTGGTCTGTACTGAATTATTTCTTTTTTTATATTTCCCTTCTGCTCCGTTGTTTTTGATTTAATGTTCTGTCTCCTATTTTAATGGGTTTATTGGGCTTTTTAAAGCTTTCAGATTTTTATTGTATTCCTTGTTTAATTTTTAATTGTAAGTGCACGCCACTTTAGAGGCCCTTGTTAAGATCAGAAGACAAAATATAAACCTTTTAAATAAAACAAACAAATAAATAAATATGTGATGATCCAGTTTGCAACCTCAAAGTTATTTTAACCACTGAGGGGCAGAGGACAGGGTTTCTGAACAATTTACCATTGCTAGGTAAATCAATCGAATATTTTGGATGTATTAAAAAGGAAAGAGTGAGATAAACATGCAACTTATTAGATGCACAACTTGCAGTCTCAGCCATTTGAGAATGCATCACAATATCCCCGAGCCACTGTAACAAGACAGACTTAGGTCCGTCAATACCTTGGGATAATAAAAACTAGCAAACAGACCCAGCATTGCTTGAGTTGGAATAGCCCTTAGTTTGATACAGCGAAGCCTTCAAGCAAACCTATGCAGCTATCAGAGTTGGACACATTGTGCCCACTTTGTTTGAGTGAAGGCACCCTGCTGGTACCCCAGGTATGGGCCCTGCTATAGTGCACCCCTATAGCCCCTGCAGGGGTGGGAGGAGACTGTCCATTCCATTCCCCTGAGGGGATGCTGTCCCACATCTGCAGGGAAGGGGCAGGTGTATAACGCTGTCTCTCAGCCTACTAAAATCCCGATGGCTTCGAACTATAGACAGTAAAGCTATGGGGAGGTCAACCCCTAGTGGTTGAAGATTTACTGTAGGCTTCAATTACATGGACACATGTAAATTAATTAATGTCTTTTTGAAACCAAAATAACCCTGAGGTGCATATTCTTTCAAGTTTCAGGTTTCTAGGTTTCATGCTAGAACAGACACTCCTCTTTACACTCCTCTTTTTCTATTATTATAGATGTGCACAGTGAGCATGGGGAGCAGACAAGCACACAGGAAGACAGAGCTAATATTTCAAGCAGCATTTGGATGGACGGATGGACAGACAAACATACACACACACACACACACGCAGCATCCACTTAGAGCCTCCAAGGCTTCTTATTCCAGCCAGCTGTAGAATTCATAGCTGTGTCTCCTTCACTGAGCACTTTGCAACTCCCAGCTGTTTCTCCATCCTCCCACCCTAGCATGTGGGGCATGTCCTAGGTCCATGGCCACCATCCATCAGTGCTCATTGAAGAAACAGCTAACCGTCCAAAGCCATTATGCAATCAATCTTCATCTGGCTATAGAAATGTCAAGTGACCCATCAGCACTCATTATCAAGCCATCACGTTAAATGAAAGATGGTATTCTCTTCGGTTGATGATACACCATAATTATTTATTTATTTATTTATTACATTTATACACCGCCCCATAGCCGAAGCTCTCTGGGCAGTTTACAATAGCATTTCCTTTTCAAAACCTGCAACTCGTGTTGTTTGTATAATGAAATTCACTCTCAAAAATAACACTTCAGTATAATTGGGTCTGGCTCTGCAATGAGTCACGTACCTCAGGCAGCAGATTGTGCCCCCATCTGCCGCTCACGAGAATGCCATCATCACTGCTGCCATCGCCGCTTTTACAGGAAGGCAGCCAGCAAGTCTTCTGGGCTCTCCAGTCTGCAGAGTGCTCAGGTCCTCTGAGGAAGGCATCGTGGGCAAGGTGGCCAAAGAGAACGCCTGTGGCTGCCGCCGCCATCAAATACCTTAACGTTTCAAACTTCAGTGTTTGCCACCAGTGTGGCAAAGCCGTGGTGCAGGCCCTCTCCATGGCCCCCTCACTCACGAGGCCTTTCTCTGAGGAAAGACTCATCCGAGTGAGCAACAGAGTAGTGAGATGGCCCCAGAAATCCTGGGGTTGGCACTGCCACTTTCACAGTAGCAAAAGTATGTTTAAAAGGTAAACAGGAGGCAGAGAGAGAAGAAGGATGAGGTGGCAAGAGGCAGCAACGGATCTGCTGGTCCACCTCAGGAAAATGTTTAAGACGGGGCGCAGCAATTATTGCACAAAAGCGACATTACAACCGCACTGAAAGAACGTTGCGATGCTAGGTCATGTGCTCTCGGGCCTTCTGTGTGGTTGTGCTAGCAGCAGTAACAAGCAGCAGCACTCCAATGAAGCCATGCAGGTAGGTCTGGGGGAGCCACTGTTTAAATTCTCCACAATGCCCCTGATGTAGCACCAAGCATTATGGGAATTTAAAATGGCAGCTGCTCCCAGATCCAGCCACCTGGCACTCATCCGTAACTGGGAAATAAATATATTTAAAGGGAAATGGGTGGAGTGGGGTGGGGGAAGAGTAGGTATTAGCAGTTGACCCTACCAGGCTATTGGAACCCCAACAGCTCTTGAGGATGCCGCATGCTGACGCCAGGCCTGCTGTGGACTGTGCCAACTTGCTTTTGCAGTTGAGGCATGCAAGATCTTGATTTATTTTTCTTTCCAGCCAGGTTCAAAACCTTTAAACCTTCCTGTGAAAATGGTTCTTCCATAGCCAGGATTTGTAATCCATATTTCTCTTCTTTTTTTAATGAACTATTCTAATAAGGCTCCGGAAAAACTATTATGTAACACGTTGATACATGTTGCAAGGCTACAGTAGAGCTACACAATACAATGCTAAATTGTGCAGCTATATATCCCAGGCACAGCTCGATAAAGCCACACATCTAATTCCTGAGGTCAACTCTGCAAACATCCTCTTAGTAACATTGACCACACTATAAGGATAATAACTGTGATTAGCAGTACTTATATAGAGCTCTCTGCTTTCACAGTGTGCATTGAAGTACTGATTCGTTCTGGATGCATGTGGGGGTTCCTGACCATTTTTGTACGTTCCCAGTAGTTCATATTGTCATAGATGTGGTTCCAAGATTAGGAATAGTAATGGCTCTATTTTTCTTTTATGTTAGGCTAAAGACCAAATTGCATGTTACAATCGTGTTTGATGTAACTGACCCTATTCAGACAACATGCTAAGTTGCAGTGGTTAAGCATTTGAGTGTGTCATGTGAACCATTCTTAACCGTGGTGGCTATATAACCACGGTGTAAACATGCTCACTAACCATTTGCTGTAAAAGGGTTAACAGCCTAACCATGGCTTAGTGTGTCTTCTGAACAGGGTCTCTGTGCTGATAATTGTTTTTTGTAGCAGCCATTGGGGGCCCGATAAGCACCATAGCATGCCGTGGTTTAACCCTTTGTTCATGGCCCTAATGAAAATCTTCCCCAGAGTGACTATTTAGTATTGCAGGCATCCCCAGCACCCGGTAGAGCATGTTTTCCCAAGGAGGATGCAACCAGGTCCCAGTATTCCGAGTGGGAAAGTGATAACAACATAAGAAGAGCCATGCTGGATCAGACCATTCTGTTCACACAGTGGCCAACTAGTTGCCTGTGGAGAACCCACAAGTAGAACATGAGTGTAATAGTACCCTCTCTCCTGCTCATGTTCCCCAGTGACTGGTGTACATAGGTGTACTGCCTCTGATAATGGAGGCAGCATGGACTCATCAGGACCAGTAGCCGTTGATAGCCTTATCCTCCAGGAATTTGTCTGATTGCCTTTTAAAGCTATCCAAATTGGTGGCCATTGCCACCAATAGTAGCTAATTTGGTAGTTTCACTCTGTGTTGTGTGAAGCAGTACTTTTATCATCCTGAATCTCCCCGCTCCCACCTGGGCACCTCCTCTATCAGTGGGAATGCATGTGGGTTCCTTTCCTGCTGGAGATTAAACTGGGAATCCAAGTCCCAAAATCCCCAGTGGGAAAAGTGAAAGCGGTATCTGCAGTGTTGTTCTCCTGTCAGTAATGTTGGGACTTGGACCTTTGCCTCTGACAGCCTGAAGGTACATGTCTTTGCCTTTGGGCAGCGGAAGGGGGAGGTGGCTGTGTTTGTCCCAATCCAACTCTCATGCATTTGATTGGGGTGCTTACATTTCTGAGCTGCCTTTGATCAGGTGCTCTGGATCTCCCTAGTTCATGCTGTGTTTACCCACCATGACTGACCCTGCAGTACTCTGTCTCTCACGAACTCATAGAATACAACGGGATGCGGAAGTGCAGGCAAATGCAAAGTTAACATGGCTAAATTAACAAATCATGAAAGTGATTGACTGAGAAGTATACATCCTATTGAAATCAATGGGAGTTAGAGCAGAAGTACTCTGTTCTTGTGTGGTTCCCGTTTCTTTTAATAGAAGAATATCCTGATAATTTGTGCACTAGGAGAGTAAACTTAGCAACTGCATTCTAAACAATCATGTATGGCCTGATGAAGAATGAGTTACGGCTCTAGTTGAAACCCAAGACAGAGACAAAACTCCTAGTGAATGCTGCAGGAACAGGTTGGGACCAACAGTGTCCGCAGCCATCTTTGTTTTCCTAACACCATTCGTTCCTGCTCCTTTGTGGCTTTTATGTTCTGGGATGCTCTTTCTTTTCAATTACCCTTTACGCTGCTCCATTTATTTGTTGAAACGAAAAGATTCGTTGGCAGAAGAGCATATTCGGCGACTGTTAATTTTACCGTTATGAAATGGAATCCCGGTTTTCAGGGGGAAAGTGAGGACTGAAGGGGCAAAGAAGAAGAAGAAGAAGCGCTATTGTTCTGGACAGGCTGACCATGCCTAGTTGTTTCTCTGGACTGTTAGCCGCCTTTGTTTTCATGGCCTCATTGGACAAGTACAGTGCACTTTGGAGGCTCATAGGGCAGGAGAAACACAGAACTAAGCTTGTCATACTTGTCAGAGTGAGAAAGCTGGTATGGAAGGAAGGAAATTAAGTAAAGGCATCTGCATCGTCTAACCCTCGGCCGATTAGCCTGAGGTGGAGACAGAAGAGGCATGCCTAATATGACCCAACATGTTTGGTTTCCCCTCGGTTGGCAATAGAGGAAACTACCAGCGCGTGTTGTGAGTAGTAATATCTATACAGGCCATTGATGTCAGAACAACGTGATCTCCTCAGCCTTTTGCATTATGAGGTGAAGAGTCATTCTTGTATACACTGAATGTTGGAGGACGTGATATGGTCCAAAAATTGATCCTGGGCTTTTTCCGCAGGCGATTGAGCCAGAGGCCAACTGCTGAAGAATTGGAGCAGAGGAACATCCTTAAACGTGAGTAGCTACTAGCTTGATTTCAGCGACTACGAGAGGGCAGGGGGAGGTAGGGAAAAGACTTACAATGCAGTATGCCTGTAGGGGCATGTCTGGGCCAGGGACCCCATTCAGCTCTGCTTTTCTTTCTTCTGGAGCCAGGAGTATTTTATGTCCTTTTAATATTGTTATTAATACTTATCAAAAACAAATTTCCTGTTAAGACATTTTTATAATGTGTATATCAACTTTTTTAGTTTAATGCCCGGGTGAGAACATATTTAGGTTAACAAGTAGTCAGCCAAGAAAATCCAACTTGAGAACCATCACTCCTGTTATTTTGTAATCCAATCCTGTGCATGTTTACTCAGAACTAAGTCCCACCGACTTCAGTAGGGTTTAGTTCCAGCTAAGTATGCAATAGGATTCCATCCATACAGTACAATCTTATGCATGTCTACTCAGAGGCAAGCCCCATAATGCATAATGGGACTTACTCCTAGGTGAGTGTGTATAGGATTGCAGCCTTGGCCAAATGTCTACGTTTTATAGCTTCCCAAACAAGCCAGTAATTCCCCAGCCATTCCGTGTTCTTGAAGTATATCATTAGTTTTTGCAGCCACAAACACTGTAGAGAAAGACAAACCTGTTTTATATCACAGTGGGGCATCTGCTGTGACTCATATCTGACCCTGAGGAGGAAAATAATATACACATCATTTGTATATCAGTATTTACACAATTATTATATATTCGTATTTTTTCAAATAATGTCTGTTTAAAGTAATATAGTAATCAATAAGGCACAAAACAAAAGTATAATCTGATGAATTTGCAAGGCAAGCACTTAAAAGCAAAAGACACATGTTTGCAAAGATGTATGTCACATGGGGTTATATTTGCCAGGTAGCTACAATTAGATGCAGCTCCTCGTGGAGCCCTGATTATTATCCACTATCCCTTTTGTGTGGTGTGTGTTATAATAAGTAACATAAGTCCATTTATGTCCTTTCACGGACTAGCCACTTTGGCTGTAACAGCTTGCAACCATGGGACGACTCCCTGAATGATATTTGTAACTGCATATTTATGAAAGGATGCCATGATGGGTCTGTAGGCACCATAGATGATGCTGTGAGTTGATTCATTCATTTCCTGGAAAGCAGCTGCCATTCATACAATCAAATGCAATTAACTTGCATGGAGGGCCCATTGCCACAAAATATTTTCTTTTGCATACAATATCTCTGGGACCCATTCCAGAAGCTCTTCCATAAAAGTGGAATGTTACATCAGATGGAAGCCTGAGCTGTGCTTGCCCTGTTGGTATGCTCTCAACTGAGACTAGCAGGGGTATCATTCCTCCCTTTCCCTACAGCAGATAGACCCCGAGGCACAGAGGTAATGGTTGAGAAAGCCCTGGCTCCTTGCCTAATGGCTGCTACAAACTGAGTCATGTTAAGGAATAAAATTCATGCTGACACATACTCAGAGTGAAAAGGATTCGGATGGTTTGTAAGGTGTACAAAGAAATATGTTGGCAAAGAGGTAGCAAACATTCCCTCTTCCCAGGGGTCCCTTGGACAGGAGGCCTGAGACATTAATAACCCCACCCAATTGCTTGCTGGCTTTGTGTATTCCACATGTCCAACCTGTCTAGAACGTTGTGAATCTTTTTCTAGCGCGCAATGAGCAAGAGGAGCAGGAAGAAAAACGGGAGATAAAGAGAAGATTAACACGCAAGGTGAGAAGCTACTTTCTTCTACACTTGGGTGACCCTCTACATCTTTAGCTGCATTCCTTGCCATTTTCATCTCTGGATTGTTTGGACGGGGCATGTGTGGGCATGCGTTGTGGAACACATTTTGTAAAAACTGGACTCAATTCTTTCAAAGAAATCTTTGCACATTTTCTGTTGATACCTCTTTCAACTGCTAAAGCGGTGCCACAAACGCCGAAGAGAGTGACGCAAACACTTGTATGGTTACATCGAGCTTGTAAAATCATCCCTTCAGGGGCTTGGTGGCCAGCCTGGGACTGCAAAAACGGGAGGAGAGAGGTGTCCAGCACTTGGCAACAGTGATGTAGGGTGGGAAATTTTTCCGGCGCTTAATTTTTCCACAGAAGATTTTCCATTTCGTAAGTTCAATAGTAGCAATCAGTTGCAAATACAATATTAGGCAAGCTTTGCAGTTTCGAAGTTTGTCATTCATATTTTTCTACTGTTTATCCCTGTTAAGTAAGTGAGCGAATACATATATGTCAATGAAATACATATACGTCTTAGAGAGAAACGGAACTAATAATGACAATGAGACCGAAAGTGCTCCAACAACCTTTGTGGGACAGAGTTGAGTTCTGTTGAAATAGATGAGTGGCTGTCAGCATATTATGCACAGTCCTTTGAGTTTGAGCACAACACCAATAAGGTATATGCTGTTTACTCAAGTTTCCCCAGAAAACCTGTCACATCAATGTCCACACTAGGCATTGCACTACAGGTAGCTTATGCTAGCGCTATGCTAATGGCATAAGCGGAACAGCAATGCCGGATACTGTCCAATGTCTTTACAGGTATTTTAAAGCATTCCAATAAAAGATCTACAGAATATAACATTTAAATCAGGTTAAATGACCTTTAATTTCCCCCTCAAATATTTCAGGTCAAATGTTTGTGATGTATTGGGACAGAAAAATAGCTTGGGTACTTTTTTTTTTAGCATTGTTGTTACTACATATGAGTAAAATAAATGTAAAAAACTAAATTAGATCTCCTTAGGACAGGGTGGGCAATTTGTGACCTTCCAGATGTTTTGGCCTACAGCTCTCATTGGCTGAGCCAGTGATGAGGGATGATGGCCAGAACATCTGGAGGGCCACAAATTTCCCACCCCAGGTCTACTGCATTAAATATTTTCCAATACAAACTGAAAATTTTCCAGAAAATCTGCATCACTGTTTGATAGGTTACAATCTATGTCCTTGATTTTGGTGGGTCAGAAATTGTTTTATAAAGTTTAATCAATTGATGCAGGGGAATAGCCAGAAGAGAGATATTTTTGTAACCTCATAAACACGAGGCTACCATCTCAAAAATCTTCCAGAACTTTCCCATGAAAGCAGTTCAGGGCAGAAGCAGACTTTACAGCACATACATGGCTGAAACCAAAATGGCAGCCCTGCTACTAGTCTTCCACCTTGCTTTTGTAACATGGTGAAACTCGCAACCTGGCTTTATGTCATCATGCTGCAAGTTTCCCTTCCCAACATATTGTCAGGGAATGAAATGGAGCCAGGGTGGGAGAAACCATGTCAATTAAAACTGCAATCAATTTAAAAATAAATAAGAAATAGCCTTAATAAGGAAGAGTGTCAATTACACAAGACAGAACTCAGGCTTGGGGAAAAGGCAAAAAATAGTTAAAAATACATCCCTTACTTACTTTAATTCTTGGCAAGTTGCTTCTTGCTTGATTAATTGCATTACTGCATCAACAGTTCATAGGTTTGGGACCTGGCTGCACATTCTTCAGCTAGCCATTCATAATTCAATAACAGCAAGAAAAGAAGCAGAATGTTTAAAAGGTCTTATAACAGGGATGAGGAAAGTGTGGCCATCCAGATGTTGTTGGACCACAACTTCCATCATCTCTCACCATTGGCCAGGCTAGCTATGGCCAATGGGAATCCAACAACATCTGGAGGGTCACATGTACCCCACCACTGGCTTATAATAAAATACACATTAAACACCAGCCTATGAAATTCAGAGTTTAAAGTTACATTCTTAACTTAACTTAGCGTGGCTGTATCATGGCAATACCTTTTTCTTTCTGTCTCCCATTTGTAAAGCAAAACAGGAACGCTAGGAAATGACTTGCAGACCATTCTTTTTCTTTGTTGACCCTCTATTGACTCAGATCAGTAGAGAGTAGTAGAAATAATGGGATTTTCAGAGAGGTGTGACTAACCACAGGTTAAGAAGATTAGGTGAGAAAATAGAAGCAGCCATTAATTTGGATGACTTGCATTTCTTATCAAGGAGGAAGAGAGTTTGGGGGACAACGGTCCCTGGATTATTCCTGGCCTTCTTCTTAGACATACCCTTGCCTCTTGGCCCTTGCCACCACGTCTTAACCCAAGTAGGCAGGAGGCGTTTGTGCTGCACATTAGAGTCTCTGCCTCTGGACACTGACTCCTGCCATGAACAGACATGCTGATGCAAAAGAGCAATGGGACACATGCAGACTCAGTCACTGTTATAGTAATACCCAGCATGACAGACCATGTTTCCTGCTTCCCACAAACAGTGTGACCAAATGTTAATTTATATTTCTAAACTACAGCTTCACAAGGGAGCACCGTATTGCTCTGCTGTATTTTGGGTATTGTCAGATATTGGCTTGGAGATTGGCTTAGCATCAACATTTGAAATGATCAGCTTTTTTTTTAAAGCAGTGTTCAGAATATATAGAGGGTAACCTTCCTTGTTGTTCACATCAGTATGCATAGCCAACCTGTGGCATAGACGGTGACTCTGTTCAGACAACACGCTAACCATAGTGGTTTAGCATTTTGAGCTAAACATTATGTTTAACATATCATGTGAACTATTCCTAACCATGGTGGCTATATAACCATGATTTGAACACACTCACTAACCATTTGCTACAAAAGGGTTAGTGGCCCAACCATGGCATAGCATGTTGTCCGAATAGGCCCAGTGAGAGTTTGTGTTATGCCTAGATGGGCCCATGAGGGAAACAAACATGGCCTCAGAAATCCAGTTTTATAGTCCTGTCTGCCTCTTCAGCCTGCCTACTGGTCAAAGTAGACTATAAGCAAATGTAGATGACAGACATCCCAAGGCATAACAGAGGTACGGTTGCATAGAGTGAGGGTGCAGTAGTGTTTCACTTCCTTGTATTTAGGACTTGACTGTGTGGCACCAAAAGGTTGACCACCACTGACCCAGGATGTGACAGGTGCAAGAATGCATTTAATTCTCATTTTTGCACCAATCAAGAGGATACCAAACAAGGGGGAAATGGGTATATTCATGTTGCTTTAGCTGTAAAGCAGTCGTCTGTTTATGCCCTGTACTGTTAATATTTGCGGTCAGTTAATCTACAAGCCGCTGTTATGATTCAGTTCTTGCCCGTATTCTTTCCAATCATTTCCTCTAGACATTTTGGCCCCCAGACACACATCTTGGCCCCTCTACCACACCCTAAATTTGCAGTGGAATCCAAAGCCTGAAATACGCAGAGGGCCATGGGGCAGACCCATTGAATAGGCTGACCATATGAAAAGGAGGACAGGGCTCATGTAACTTTAACAGTTGCAGAGAAAAGGGAATTTCAGCCAGTGTCATTTGTATGCAATTAGTACCTGGGGAAATTCCCTCTTCATCACAACAATTAAAGTTGCAGGCACTATACTAGAGCGACCAAATACAAAAGAGGGCAGGGCCCCTGTAGCTTTAACTGTTGTAATGAAGAGGGAATTTCACCAGGTGTGAATTGCACACAAATGATGCCGGCTGAAATTGCCTTTTCTCTACAACTGTTAAAGGTATATGAGCCCTGTCCTCCTTTTCATATGGTCAGCCTACCATTGAACATGTTCAAATTTGAAGCCATAGTGATAACTTTGCACTTCCTCCCAGCCTTCAGTTCTGCTTAGCTCCATTCGCCAAGGAATCTTTGCAGAGCCCCCAAGCATGCTTTTGACTCAAGCACTCATGCGTGAAGTGTTTTAAATACGCCTCAACATGAGAGTTTGGTTTTCTGGAAAGATAACTCAATGATTGTGACAGTACAGAGAAACTTGCAAGCAATACCTAGTTATGGAGATCAGCACCTCCATGAGGCTTCACTAGAAAAGCTCAGAGAAAAGGTTCCCTAACCCTGCCTTAAAGGATCATTTGCTTCCCTCTGCCATTGCCCACTCCCTCCCTGAATCCCAGATGCCTTTGAGGCGCTGCACTATTGGCCTGTAGAACGGCTGCTATCTTTTTATATACTTGCCCACCATCTCTGTAGCCTGGCAAAACAACCCATGATTTTGGGTTTGCTCGTAATGACAACCCATGGTTTCAACAATGTCGAGTTCACAACCCAACAACAAACCATAGGTTCTCTTTCTCAGTTGTTTGTGGTTAACAAACTATGGTTTGTTGGCACAGCCACATTCACTCATCAAGACAACTCAGAATTCAACAAGCCATACCATGGAATAGCATTATTTGTGAACCATGCCTATGTGAACAGGCAGTGAAATCAATGCAGGCTTAGCCTAGCTTAGGAGGGCAAAATGAGAAAGGCACTTGATAGAAAGCCAGCCTCATTTTCTTAAGAGCAGATTGAATGTTTCTCCTTTCTCTTCAAAGGCTTTCGGACAGTTAGCATTTTTCTACCCATCACAAGATAGCTTAGCTACTTGAAATCTCTGTTGTAACTATTCATAGCAGAGACTCTTGCTTTTTTAAGACTTGACACCTGAGCCCTGTCTTCTCAGACCAGAACCTGCCACTAAGGGTCCTGGAACAACCAGTCCATGGATGAGTCCCCTGCTCATGTTGCAGGAGGGTGGCAGGCAGGAGTCCTTAGTAGGATACATCCTTCAGTAAAATGAAATTCCCTGCTATTCTGTACTGGTGCTTCAGCATTCTCTCATCCCATGAAACACAGAATTTGCTGGTAGCGGAGGAAAGTGACTTGTTTAGATCATTGTTTGAGAAGTCTATATTTGGCTTACAAGCTTTTCTACCTTGATCACTTGTCATCACACAAAATATAAATACAGTGTTGTGTCTAATATCATACAACATTTAGATAGCGTCCAGAATCTGTGACAAAACAGATGAACGCTTTGAACTCAGTGGTAACACTGACGCTTCATCCTTCATTTATATCATGGGGTGGGGGAAATATGCTAACATGAGCAAAAGATGGCTCATCAAATTTACCGTTGAATACTCCAGCTTTTAGTCCCATCTTTGATATTAAATGTCAGGACCCAAGAGGCTCGTTGTTTATTCAGTCTAGAATAGTGTGGAAAATGAATAATCAACTAGGACTGCTATTGTGGCAGCAGCAAAGTTTAAAATGTACTCTTTATAGTTCAGTGATGTCAGCTATTCAAAGTGGCACTGTGTAAAGGGGATCACTGCATCACATAACGCTAAGGCCACAACATAGGGCATGTGTGATCATAGGTATGGAAGTACAAAGAGTTCTGTCCATGTGTTGCTTTCCACAATCATGTCAGAGATGCATAGGTTTTCAGTAAGAGTGCAGATTTTTTAAAATACTAGACCTAGGAACTGGTGAGATTTGCTGGGGGCCAATTTAGAGGGAGGGAGAGATTAATTTGAGCACACACACCCAAAAATGTATCGTTAGGTATAATCTAATATCTGCAAAAGCCACCAATGCCTAATTCATTCAGACTGCAAATTTCCATTGTGAGACAGGGGTCAGATCTATATTAGTGCTTTTTTGATATTGAAGTGCACTGATAACTGCAGAGGCACATTATGTATTCCAGATACTGCTTTCCTAGCAGTACTTCCTGCTTTTTATCCCATATTAGCCAAAATACTGCAACAGATATCTTTATGTGTGCTATGAGGTATAAATGTGCAAGAGGGATATACCATCACCATGATGGGTTCGTATTGATGTGACACGAGGTGTAGATCTGGCCTTGGTTCATCTAAGCTGCAGACCTCATGGCCACAACAGCTGGACAAATGTTTGGGCTTTTTTTTTCCTCCCCTGCTTTTTGTACCACCTGGTCTGATGCACTGTTCAAAAGTTCACATATGTTTGTGGAATTTTGGTTGGCCCTCATACAGGTATTGCCCAACTTTGGATTTTAGATTCCTTTTCCTCCTCAGGAGCCAGCATGGCTATCTTTGGTTATTTTTATTTTCTAACTGTGACATTCTGATCTGCCCAGAGCTCCATCCTTTCCTTGCAGGCAGTCCATAATTGAGGGGTGCCAGTACTCAAGCCCTGCTAGAAATCATACTTTCCTATTGAGTGCCCTTCCTTTGTAATAAGTGGCTGTAGGTTGTGATTTCCCAGAGGCGATAGGAAGGCCTGCTGAGCAGCTCACAACCACTATTTTGTATCCCTGTACCTCAGTAGCTGAGCACTAGTATTACAAGAATGTTCGTTGTGAAGCCTGGCTGAAATTAAGTCTTCCTTCCAGGGAAGGCTGTTGTAGAAACAGGAGGAAAAGCTGAATAAAAAGAGAGGGGGAAGGCCAAAAACTTGACAAAGGGGGACAAGAAATGTCCTCCTTTGCTGAGCAGAAGAGAAGAGAAGAAAGGAATAGAAGGGAGAAGAAAGGGTTGGGTTTAAGAAAAATGTGTAAACGAAGCAAACCAAACAAACAAAAAACCGTTGTGGAGAAATGGTAAAGTTCAAGAGAAGAGGATGAAAAGGAGTAGAATTGTGTAGAAAAAGGAGGAGGCCAGGATTAGGAAGATGTAGAAATGCCAGAGGGCAATTTGAATGGGGGGGGGGGGGGGGAGAGAGAGAGCGTGAGATGAAAAAAAGTTAAAGTTAAATAAGAGAACTGAGGAGAAGAATGAACGTTGGAGAACTTTTATACAAACATGACTGTTGGAGATTGTCTGGCTGTTTCTTCTTCAGAAAGAAAAAGGAAATGCAAGAAAAACTGCTATTGAAACCACCTCTTTTGTTATCTCCATAAAAAAGATAATGGGCCTAGAGGAAGAGTCTAACATATGAAATGTTTGTCCCAGCAGGGCAAATAGCTTGGCAGGGAGCAACTGAAGTTTTACTGAAATACGTCTCTAATGAATGACGTAACGATGAAATACAAAATCAGTTTGTAGATACAGCAAGTAAGATAGATGCATCTGTCAGTTTGTACAGGGCCTGTTGATAGGGTTAGATGCTCTGGGCTTCCAGAGGTCCATGGAAGTAGACTTTCTAAATGAGATACTCACAATCCTTGATACGTTATTCCTGAGACCAAGAGTCTATAGTAGGGATACAGGACGTCATGACCTTTCAAATGCTGGTATTTTGGCCCCACACTTTTGCCTTTGGTCCCATCCACCCACCCCTGGAATGCAGCCCCCTAGAGCTTTCCTGAAATGAAAATCGGCCCTTGGATTGAAATAAGTTCTGTGCTTTTGGTCTATAGGGTGACATTTGCAAGTGATAGCTCCGCAGCGATTGCGTTTATACCCTATTAGTGACATTCAGCAGCCAATGGCTGCTTTTTCCTTTACACTTGCAAGCACCAATGACATTGCTGTAGCATAGGTTTATGGTAGTGCAATGCCATTAGCATTAACGCTGTGTCCTTACTGGATACTATCCTACCCTATATGTGTAACCCGAGTCACTCTTTGCAGACAAGGCAAGAAGACCTACTCACACATCTAGACAAGGACAAATCAATTAACAAAAGAGTGACTAAAACACATTAGGATGTAAATAACCCAACCCAGCAGATCATCTGAGAAAGGCAACCCCCAATGAGAACTTCACAGAGTAATCAAGCACAATTGACCGGCTCAGTGGAGTTCCTCGAATGTCAGTGGATGGATTGGCCACAAACTTCCCAGCCAGAGTCTAGTAACAGATCACAAAAGGTAGTCAACTCTCAGCAGTGTTTTACGGCAGTGGTCTTCAACTGGTGGGTCATGACCCAAAGTGGGTCGTGAGAGCAGTCCAGATGAGTCGCGGCAAAGCTGTTGCTACCACGTTGGGCAATTGTGAAATTGTGGAAGTGAGTCCATGTTGCAGTTTAGGAGTCTGAGGTGGATCTCGGGTCTGGATCCGTTGAAAACCACTGGTTTACGGGCCACCAGTCGCCAAATTTGGAGCAGCCACCAAATCCTAATCTTTAGAATCGGTTCTGGCTCCTTCAGAACAGTTCTCACAGCTCCTCAACAAGCAAAGCAGCTTCTGGCCCAAGCAGGATCGGCGGTCTCTTTCCTCCAGAAGGCAAAAAATAAATCAGAGCTCTCAAGGACACTAGAGCAATCTCCTAGTTTCTTATTGTAATCAGCCACACATTCTCCATTCTGCTTTCTTGATTCAAAACACCCTTAAGCAAGAACTAGCTGCAAAATGCTCCCCTTTCTCTAACAAGCTTTGGTCTGAATGTCCACCTTGGTCAGGATGAGCATGCCCATGTTAACTCCATATGTAATGCCCCCTCCAAATCATCATGGTGCAGCATAATACAGCATTTCCTCATACAGTCACCGTTATAGGTTTACAAACCAAACCCCCCCAAAAAACCCAGCTTAAAATATGCAGATTAATTCTCATCAAACGTTCTGGGCTCTCTTTCCTACAGTGCATATTATGATCTGAGGTCCAATCTGTTACATATGCAACTCCAATAATTTATATTTCATTTATTTAAATACAACAAACATAGTTCAAATATTTATCTGCATATTTTAAAAGATATGTGCTGTTGTTGTTGTTTTAAAAAATTAGTGCACTGGATTGCACTGGACTTCTTTTCTGCAAATCCAGGCCTACCAGTCATAAGGGGAAAGGACTAGTTCAACAGGGTCTTAGAACCCAAGACTCCAAATCCAGGGTTGCCATGTTCGTTAGAATTAGGGTTGCTCCTGACAAATGGGACAGAAATGTTGTCATTATCTGCTAACCTAGGTGCAACTGATCAGACATAATATAAAGAGACACTTTCGCCTCATGCAGATCTCAACAGGGCACCACTGTCGAAGGAAAATCCCTGCATTATTGCTGACTGTTCTGTTCATTTAAGGGGACTAAACCTTTGCAGTCATTTCTTGCTCTTGGGTAAATGCACATAGCCAACTATGACATATATGGACTTCAATTCAAACTGTTTCAGATTTGCGAGAGCCTTTCTCAGCACAATTGGCCTACTTTTTCTTTCTTTTTTTTTTACAACATTGCTTTAGAAAGAATTATTTTGGAACGATGAAGGTTGTTGCATGACAAATGATCTTTTGGTTAGTAGGCCACCAACAGCAGATCTGAATACTTTGATGTAACATGAAACTAAGGCTGTAGTCCTATGAGCTCTTCCTTAAGAATTCATCCCCTTGAACTTAATTGGAGGGGGGTCTTATTTCTGAGTAAACATGTATAGGATGGGGCTGGAAGGGAAAAATGGAAAAGTTAAATAAGCTAATGCAATCAAACCTTTCTTTTAGGAACAAATCTCAAGTCCACAAGGGGTTTAATTATTTTTCAGAATGACTAAATATGTCTATTTAGCTTTGCTTTTGTGTGGGCCATTGTCTCCCAAATACTCTTTGAATGATACCTCTGAGTTCTCCCTAGTAAAGCTGTTTCAGTATGTATTGTGTTTTCTTAGGATGCTTTTACCACCTACCCATAACAGCATGATAGCAACTACATCCAGCTTTGGTCAGCTGGAGACAGTTAAGTCTGATGTGTTGCATAAATACAATATTTACACACCTCCTGCCCACAAGTTTCTTGTTAGTTTGCTGGATCTAAGTTTTGTTAGCTGGATGATTTTGTGCTGACTTCTAAAATACATGATGCTCCAATAGTTGCTGATATCAGTTCACAGAATACAATTTTCTGGGGTGATGTTGTACCAGAGACCTTGGTGCTTCCAGTCTATACCTCATCAGTATCATACACAGTGAAAGGGATATCCAGTGAAATGAGACTACATGGTAGCAGTGAACTGGTGAAAAGATTTAAATGTATATCTGTGTACGCATGGACAAGAACCCCATGCCACACTGATGCCAACTCATTAAATATTGTATCTCAACTTGTTACTTTTGTCGTTAGCGATGTCAGTGTAAGAAACTAGCAAATAGCTTTTGGGAAGAATAACATTTGGGTACATTGCTCCTCTCTGTTCCTATAGCTAAGTCAAAGGCCTACAGTGGAAGAGCTGCGTGAAAGGAAAATTCTCATCCGCTTTAGCGATTACGTGGAAGTGGCAGATGCTCAGGACTATGATAGACGGGCAGATAAACCATGGACGCGGCTCACGGCTGCTGACAAAGTAAGTAGAAGGAGTTTCCAGACTCCTCCAGACTTGGGGCTGAGCATTGGTCTAGCTTTCTGGGTAATTTTTGACTTTAATAGCAGCAATAAAATGACTCCTAGTTCCTAAGGTATGCTGCTAAAATGAAGAAAGTTTGGGGGAGCTTGGAATGCATTGGTGTGTGGAAGGACTGTGATCTCTGTTCATTTCTGGTACTCAAAACAAATAGCTTGGCTCAGCAAAAAGAGTGGACTTGCAGGCTCTGGTTGGTGGATCTCAGAATTCTAGTGAAAAAACAAAGTGGTTCCTGCTAGCCTGAGATCTGCCTTACCCCTAGACTAGGAAGACCATAAGTCATCCCAGAGCTCATCAGCTCCTTAGCAGATCCACTTGCCTATGCCAAGGCAGGATCACCACGTGGTTACTTCACATGTGCACTGTTCCACGTCTCTTTACATTTGTTCATTTTGTTTCAAAATGTACATATCTTAGTTCTGAAGTAAGCAGCAAGTATTTTAAAAATACTTTTAAAAATGCTAAAACACTGTCAAGAATATACAATTAAAGGTGTCCCTATTGTCTATCCCTGGCCACTAAATGCCAGGGTAACAACAGGAAGCAACAATGTAGATCACCTCTTGACATTTCCCAGGCTTGGACTTTGATATGTGTAAGCATCAAAATTAGGGCAGCAGGCAATGTGACACAACTCTCCCTGTGTCGTGTCTGTTATATTTGAAGTATGGTGGCCATAACAGAGAAGTGACTTTGACAGACTATAGGCAATAGTGATAAAATAGAGGGAAGGAGGTGTAAGTATAAAGGGCACAAGCCATAAATTGCATCTTGAATTGTTTCCAGAGGGCAATGGATAACCAGTACAGTTGCAGACAGAAATTCATGCAGATGTTTTTGGCATAGAAGCCCTACTAGAAACAAAAGATGGCAACCCTACTGTTCTAGATAGAAAGCTCAGGAGTGACACAGTCAGTAACAAAGTTTTTTTAAAAAAATCAACAAGATTGGATGAGATACAGCAACGGTCATAAATATTCCTTTAGAGATCACATCTTTAGTCTAATATTTTGATTATTTTTCATCAGCTCCCATTTCCTGTACAAAAATCAAAACATAGTTGGTTTAATGTCCTTTAACAGCCTTGACTTCCCATATGAATGACTCTTCCTTCCAAAATTCACCCCCAACCAACACATTCTGACTTCATCAGCCATTACAGAAAAGATTTATGGCTGTTTATGGCAGCTGTTTTGTTTTCTGCATTTGAGTTAGTCTTGTGCAGTGACATAAGGAAACTGTGTTTTGTCTGGCCTCATCTTTGCTGGCTGAGGCTGCTTGTTAAATCTTAAATCTGGGACATTCAGGAGTAATAATTTTTCAAAGCTTGTGGGAGTCAATAGCCCATGCGCTCTCTTTCACAGTCCTTTAAGCAGCAAATCAACTGGCTTGCAGGCAGACCTTGGAATGGCTGCAAAAGCATCTTGCTTCTTTCCAAGCTGCCATTTCCAAAATAAATAAAACAGAAGCAAGCCTGAAAACAGTGCAAAGGGCATGAGACAATGTTACTCTGGAGGATAGGAGTCAAACCAACAGGCTCGTATAACAAAAAAGAGGATTCCAACTAAACATTAGGAGAAACTTTAGGTTTTTATAGCAGAAGCTGGATGGCCGCCTATCAGGGATGTTGTTGTGGTGGATTTCTTGAATCAGCAGGGGGTTGGACAAGATGACATTTCAAAGTTCCTTCCAGCCTTAGGATCTTCGTCCAAAACAGTTGCCCAAAAATGCACACAAGAGACTGCTATCCTGTGCCAAGCTGGCTGTCTCCAAGTTTTATTACTGTGGCTATCCTTCCAAGTCATAAAAGCTTTGTGACTTTGTGTATTGCTTTGCTGCAGACATAATAGAGGACTGTATTTTATGTCCAACTTGTTCTTAATATCTTGCAAGATTGAAAGCAGGTTCGCTGCAACCTGCATCAATTCCCAAATATTGGTAACATTTGTATGCATCACGCCAATTAATAGATTGAACTAGATGTGGATGGGTATAGACGTATAAGGCTCTGTGATTTCCCCCCACCCCTTTATAAGCTCTGTTGGATTAATAAAAGAGGGCTATAGGGCATTTATAATAAGATGCTTCAGTGCTCTCCCTAGGTGATCTCTGGCAGCTTTTCAAGCACTGTTCAAGCAAAGTTGCCTCTTCCATCTGTTCATTTTCCTTGTTCTGGATGTGTTCCAAATGAGAAAACACATTTGTTCTCATTTGAGGTCATTTACAAACAGAACCATAACAAGTCACATCTCTACATTGTTTACAAGGCAGTCATCTTCAAGGTGGCATGCCTCATTGCATCATATACTTTCTTTCCTCTGATGGTTTTAGATCGTTTCCCTTTTAACACGAAGACAGCAGTTCTATGCATGAGCACTTGTTGTGGGGGATGGGACAAATCCAGTTGAATTGCGGGACTTCTGTGTAAACATACATGGGATCCAGGTGCACAGCACACTTGCAGATAAGAAATACACCACGTTTGCATGTTTCTTTGTCATTTGCAGGCAGCAATTCGCAAAGAGCTCAATGAATTTAAAAGCACTGAAATGGAAGTTCATGAATTAAGCAGGCATTTAACAAGGTAAGATGAAATTAAAATAAGAATGACAGGTAATGCTCATTTCCAGTATAAGCACTGACAATATAAACTTCATATGTAGCCCTGACCATTTTTAGAAAATAAAATTTGGTCTTGAATCCATTCAAAGCTTCATGTCATTTCCTTAGAAACCAAATATGGTTGGGAATGGTGACATGGGGCAGCTCCTGTATCATCAGCCCACTTTTCTGCGTTCTAACCCTGACCCAAAAGGATGCCATGGAGCCGTTCAACTAATTATGATCCCTGATACTTTGGTAGAACATCATCTAGTACCTATGCCCATACATACACGTCTTCTATTAGGGATGAGTAAGCAACCACACAGCGAATTCCCCAGATGTCCTCCATCTGTTTCTCTGTTTATACATGAAAAGTATGTTTCTGTCAACACTGATCAAATTTTCTCCCTCCCCCCTTTCCCCCCCCCCGCCTTTTTCTTTTTTTTAGGTTTCACAGACCATAGAAACTGAGTACTCCACCATCTTCAATACGTAACTGAAAAGAGCCATAAGTGCTGGTATCGTTCACTTCTCTGTTACGTACAATGTAAATCTTCTGAACTGCCTTTTTAAAACCAATAAAAACATGAAGGAAAACAATGTTTTCCTACAATGGGTAGAACTATATAATGAGACCTGTTGGCACAACATTCAGCGACTGAAGCCACCTGGGGCAAGAATCATGCCAAGAGTCGGCACTTATAGTTAAAACTCTGCTGTGTAGATTCCTCTCTACTCATCCAAGACCAGCCGTTCCTGCATACTGTCTTTCTTCAGTCCCCTGCTAATCCCTTCAAGCATCTCTTGCCTGACTCCAAAGAAAGCTACGGCCCTTGGTGTTGACTTGGGCATAAACATGCTGGACAAAAGCTCAAATGAGGTCTACCATCCTTCTGGCAACACACTTCTACCAACACACTTCTTTCTGTTTGAGAGCACCTTAGAAAGATGTTGGGGGGGGGGGACAAAGACCCACTCTGAGGATCTACCTATTTTTGACACTTTCCAAGAATCATCCACAGAGGATCTTTTGGCTGGCTGTCATCCTTTGGTTTTGTGAAGGAAACACAAGGAGGATTCCTCATCATCCATCTCTTTCATTCGATTGACTCCTTTGCTGCAAAAAGCAATTTTTGAAATGATGACAGATACAGGGATATTCGGTAACACGCTTACCTTTTACAAATAGAACAAGTCAAGCTGCCTTTTGCCCTGCTTGGTACTTCACGCTCTCGTTTGCACTTGCGTAGAAGTTGGATGGCATAGCAGCTCTGCTGGTATGGCATTCCAGCTTTATACAGACACCACCAATTCTGTACGGTGCAAGGCAGAGAGCTCAAGACAATTGTAGGGCTGATTTTTTTCTTCTTCTCTGTATGCGAGGTATGTGTTTGGGGGTTTGTTTGTGTTTTTTTTTTAAGAGCAGGGATTTGTTACGTAGAACACTACCTGGTGTAAATAGCAAAATATGCTGTTATGAATGGCTCGGCATGACCCTGAGAACCAAAGCATTTGGCAAAAAGCTAGTGGTGGGGTTGTTTTTTTGGGTTTTGTCTTTAAGGTATCGGCTGTTCTCTTAACAGGATAACCCTTGCACACTGGAAAGAATTGTGGGCCCAGTCTGTCAAAGCACTTTGGTAGGCCTATTAGCATCAATATGGTTACTTGATTCAAATTGAGCGTATTTGAGTTTGCTTCTTGACCAGAAACCTTGTCCTCTTTCAGCAGCTGAGCCCTTCGCTGTGCCCATCCCAAGCAAACAATTGTGGAGATGGTGACTTCAGTTCTTAAGCTTCTTCATGGGTGTAAGAATGTAGGGCTGGAGCCAGACTTAGTCATAATTAGAACAAAAGTAATGAAATTAATGGAATAGAGGGCTGTATCTAATGGTGTGATTCCATCACCTGAAGGGAGACCGCTGTCAGAACCAGTTTCCCCTCACCCCCTCATACATTTGCCCTGAAAGGATGGGGCACCTCCAGAGTGGATTTGGGGAGGGGAGCTGCAGGGAGGAGGAAAGGATTGGGAAGATCCATTGTATGCAATTTTTGCTTTCATGGCAATGTTATGACTAACAAATCCCATTCATTTCCGTGGGTCTGCTCGTAGTATAACTAAGTCTGGATCCAACCCACAATAGTGATAACAACTATTCATTTGTTTTGGAACGTTTGTCACAGGAAAGCATCGCTGTTAGTGCAGAACAATTGAACTTTTATTCCCTCTTTATCCCACGAAAATTCTCACCATTGTCAAACTGTGTTAGATAGAAGACCGCCTAGGTTAAGAGTAGCCTCTCTGTTCTTCACCCAGAGTAAAATAAAATGGCCTCTTCTAATGATGTGTGTGTGCATTCTGAGCACAAGTGCAGAAAGGTGAGGTATTGGGCCCAAGATTAGGTATTAGGTCCATGCAAGCCTAGCCTACTTTGTTTCTAAATTAAGGGACACAGACTCTGAAAATAAAAGGATTGTCTTCTTTATTGGTTAGGCCAGTGAGTGGGTGGAGAAATAGCTGGGCACACTGCATTTGCTGCAGGAGAGAGGAGGGCAGGGTAGGCTGAAACTCTTGATCTTTTGTCGAGTTGGCAATGCCCACAACTCATACTCTATGAACTATGGTCTTGAAGTAGCCAGTTCTGCCCAGATTTCCTAGCACTGTAATGCAGTTTCAAGTTCATTCCGAAGATGTTATTTGAGTTTCTGCTTTGACTTGCCTACAGCTGCCAAAAGAAAATAATGGGGATCTCAGGTGGATTTCTGAACAGCTTTTACATGTTACAGATATTCAGTACCCTATATTTTTCAACAGTTGTGGGGTACCATGTCAAAGCCTTTTATCCAGGTGAGTTTATGGGTCTTTTGTCTTCAGTGAAGCAAAGGACAACGCTTAGCACCTTTTTTGAGGATTTAGGAGGCATTTTCCCTAGCATGTTCCAGGGACCCCAAAGTATTGATGTGCTAATTTATCTCCCATGTATCTCCCAAATAAAATATGAGTGCTACTGCTAGAAACTAGGCTCGTTGAACATTTCCTTCCACCAATAGCAGATGACCAAATATTGCAGTAAAACAACCTTTTCCAACCTGATGCCCTCAGTACGTGTGGACTGCAACTCCCAGAATCCCCCAGCGAGCCAATTCTGGGAGTCGTACTCCAGCCCATCTCTAGGGCACCCAGTTGGGGAAGGTTGCAGAAAAATATAACCTTGTACAAGGAAGTGTGTAATTAACAGTTCACTTCATCTTAGGTGTATTGATTGTTAATATAGGGAAGCCTGCAGTTCTCTGCTCATGAACTCTAGAGGAATCATCATGAGAGAGGGCTGTTTAACGGGAAGGAATTTTCTAAAGCGTCACCAGTTGTTCTGCTTTACTGAAGATAGTGGTGCGCTTAGCTTATTTCTGCCAAGATTGATTTCCAAGTGGGATGGGCTATCAGCAAACGGCCAAGCTCTGATTTTAGTTCTCCATTTTCGGTTTTGAAATCCATGCTGTTTGGGAGCATTTTTACAATATAATTTTTGTATCATTTCAAGACATGGGGCTCAATCTACATGCAAACAGTGGGCACTGCCGACCACTAGTACTAATGTCAAAAGTCATTGCAGATGCCCACTTTTGCCCTACAAGAAGGCAATAAGCTGGCTCGGGAGGCGTTATCCACACTGTATCACCATTGTGGCCATTGGTACATTTGGATATAGATCTGTGGGTCCAGTCTGCCAACCCATGTAGGCTACCTTTACCGAATGCAATGGGATTGCGTGGATTTTCTTGCACAAAAGGAGTGATGGATTTGCTCTTGTTTTTGGCACACAGATCAGGTGAACACAACACCTGTCCCAAATGCTCCACACCCCTCCATGCACAGAAGCAAGCCACTGAGTTAGAGCAAAACACGGTACCTACTTCCAAAGAGAATACATAAATGGAAACTTAATTTCCCTCTGATTTTCCAGCAAAGCTCTTGCATCAAAAATGGCTTTTCAAGCTGCATGGCGCGTGTTCTCCCCAGAGCACAACCACTCAGCGAAATGCCATGCTGTTCCTTCTGCACAGTGATCAGATTGCTGCAAACTTTGAGGGCACTCCACTCTGAATGCTTAACACAAACCTCTTTCCCCACTGGAACCTGGGGTGATGGGCATATGCACGGCTTTACCATTGCCCTGTTCCACTTCATTTCAACCGACTTGTGTAGGAGACCTTTCATTTATTTGACAAAAGGAGAAACCCCCTCCTTTCTCGCATGGGCAGTGAATTTTTGCATTTACTCAAATATGCTTCTGTTATTCACAAGCAGACACACACACACACCTGCAGTTTCCTTTCTTGTGCAGACAAAACATTTCCTCCCCCCACCCCCCTCAATATCAGTGAAAGGGTCATGATTAAAAAGGGCAAACAGGGTTGCAAATGATTCCCTTCTCCAACCTGTTTATCCAGCTTCATTGTTGTGTGAACAGAATAGCAAGGGCAGGGTGGGTGTGGGCTGCTCATCTGTGCATTTCCGTTCTTCTGGAACCACTGAATTCTCCAGTTACTCTCCAAGTCAAGTGTATGTACATAGTTTTGTCTTTGTATAGGAGTGAATGTGGTGACAGTCAAGCCTGTGATCTTCCAGTATTGTAATTTAACAGATTATGGCTGTATGGAAAAACATCAACAAAATGTAAATACCTAGAGGAAAGCTAAAACTGACTCTCTACATCCTAGGGTTTTGTACATATTGAAACTGCATGGTATTTAAATTGTCTCGGATGTATGCAGTTTCTTTAAAAAAAATCATTTTAAAAGAAAAAAAATGTTCTGGTCTTATTTTTTTCCCTGTCTTCTATCAATCCCGACAGTGCTGCAATCAAATGATAGGCTGCAGGCAGGTGATGTCCTGATCTAGACAGCAAAAGGATGCTGGAAAAAAGCCCTGAGGGACCATCCCAGCATCCTGCAGAATTTACTCCTATCAAGCTTAGTAAATATAGCCATGAAGACAGATAACCTGGAAGTATAAATCAGAATTACCGAGTGACTTCTTTGGGACTTGTTGAAATATGATGATGAGCTGGCTCTGCACATCTGTTGAGTAAAGAGAAGTTGGGAAGGTCAAAGCAGCTTCACTCCTCAAGACGTAGGAGTAAATGTTTATTTACCATCAAACCATCATTTCTGAATAAAAATTCACTTGCTGCACGTTACTAACATCTCGTTTGAGAAATGAGAGATGGCTAGGGCTCCTTGGAAATCCTACCATCAAATCTGGATGTGTTCCCTCCTCATACTAGAATGTAATGGTCTACATTGCAGCAATTCATACATTGCTAACTGATTATGCATAAAGCAAAAGCTATGTCTTCAACTATAGCAGAGAAGTGTGTGTGTGTGAGAGACAGATTTTGAATGTGTGCATGGGTGTGATATTTGTAGACAAATTCCAGTTCCAGAGCACAGCTGTCACCCCAAGCAAGTGCTTCCATTGTTTATAATGTAATCATCCCCAACTATTGATGATTCCGTTACATCAGTGCCTGATGGGCTACAAGTCTTCATTCACCTGTGTTTTGGGTGGCTTACCAATTTTTAATGGCATTTTCACCATGTTTTTGTTTCACATACTCAAATATACACCTGCAGAGTGAAGGGGGCAGAAGGGTGCTGTTGCATTCATGTCCTTGCTTGTGGGTTTCCCCTCAAAGCTGTCAGCCACTGTGCGAACAGAATGCTGGACTAGATGGAGGAGACAACCTGGTTCTCTCTAGATGTTTTTCTACTTCAACTGCCACCAGCCCAAGTCAACATTGCTAATGGTCAGGGATACTGGGAGTTGTAGCCCAAAACATCTGGAGTGCATCAGGATGCCCACCCCTGCTTTGAAGCAAAAGAATGAAAAAACAAAATGGCAACTTAAATTCAAAATGGCAACTTAAATAAGGTGATGTATATGGGCAAGAAATCCTAACTTTACAGATACATAGATGGGATCCGAATTGGCAGCGACTTATCAGCAAAGGGATTTTAGGTTTCGGCGGCACGCACAGTCAATATAGGCAGGTTCCATGCTAAAGATTTTTAAGAAAATGACAGAAAATAAAACACCCAGTATTCCAGAAAGTATTTATACTACTGGATTTTGCTCCATGAAATACCATGTAGTTTTTGGTAACCCCATCTCAAAGAAGATATCCCAGATACTAGCAAATGTGGGATACTAGCATATTCTAAAATAGGCATCATTGCCACCTTCAGTACACTTCAACTCCCATAGAATATACAAAACATAAGGATGGTAGGATTGCATAGTAGTTAACACAGCATTATACTCTAAGGAAGCAGCAATGTTCTGACTGATACCAACGTGCAGGAGAAGGGAGAGGATCAAGGCTTGATTAAGGTGATGAGTGGATGGGATGGGGAAGAGAATGTTTCAAACTCAGACAGAGGGTTCTATCCAATGTTAGTCTAACTTATGTCCCAGTCATTTCAGTGAGTCTGTTCTAAGAAAGACAATATTGGATACAACGCAGAGGTGCAGGAAAGGTGAGGCTGATTAAAATCCTGGACATGTTTCACAGAGGTGAAGCAAAAGGAAGAACAGAGCTGGTTTCGATAAGTATGCACGGGACAAGCCCTTTTCGGATAGAGGTGGAAAACTTCAACTTGCTAAGTCTGAGAAGGAAACGGAGTGAGCAGAGGAGGCAAGAAGAACAAAAATGGGTGTCGAATGTTTTTCATCCAGAGTCATGGATTTATTTAAACCCCACCTTTCCACATCACTAGAAACGCCCAAGGTAGCCAGCAACAATTTAGAAGCTATAAAAATGCAAGGAAGAGCAGCAAAAAAAAAAAGGCATTTCAGAAAGTAAGGCAACCAGGCAAATTAGATGAGACATCACATACCAATCAGGCCAAAGGCCTACCAGGACAAACATGTTATTCATCCATGCCAGACTGCCATCAGCGTCAACACCAGATGGATCTCTCAAGAAGGGGATTTTCCCAGCACAGGCCGAGCAACAGAGAATATTGTCAAGCTGGAAAAGGTGCAGAAAAAGGGTGACCCAAATGATGGGACCTGGAGCAACTTTCTTGCAAGGAAAGTTTATGATGCCTGAGTTTCTTGTTTAGAAAAAAAGATTAGATGATGATAGATAGATGATAGATATGTATATTGTGTAGCTTCAACACACACCCTCATAACAAGAGAAGCTAGGATTGTCCAATGAAATTTCCTATCCCCTTATGTACCTTGGCTGCTCGCACCAATTTGTCTTGTCTTGGTATGCACATAGGACTGAACAGCTGAGATGGGGGAAACTTTGTCAGAGTTGGTTTCGGTTCATAGCAGTGTGGGTAGGGAAGAACATTGTTATGCTTGGGGACTAAAAGCCACTGGAGGCTGGGCTGCCAGTTTCCTATCCTTAATGTAAGCCCTTACTCAGATATATAAATCGGTTGCTTGATAGGGGTGAAACACAGCTTGCCTTGATGGGCACCTCAGTTAAACCAGAACTTTCAGATTTGAGCGATTTTAGGGCCAACAGGAGTGGGGAAGGGAAGAGTGTGTGAAAGAGTAAGTGTATTGTGCTTAAGACCAAGTCAAAATTTCATTTTGGTGAACAAAACCTAACATTCCTTCAAATGCTTCACTTTGGTGCCTTCCATTTTCCAATTGGCTTCTCACTGAACAAGTTTTGGAAATAAACTTGGAAACAAGTCCAACTGATGTAAAAGGGACTTACTGGCAGGTCAGGGATCACGGACATTCAAGTGATTTAAAACCATCACGTCGACATTATGCACTTCAAGCTTTTCAGATGGGGAAGCAACAAATCACAATAAATTACTATTACCATGTCCCCGATCTTTAAATAATTTTAATTAAATACTTTTGGGTGGAAGAAGATGCATAACCCCTGCCCCCTAAAATGCCGAGTGGAAAGCATGGTCTCAGACGGAGTGAGCAGGGGTCCCACAATGTTTGTGCCACAGCTCGATAGCTTTGCTCACAATCGCATCAGTGTTGTCTTGAGGTATCTACAAGAGATAAAAACAGATATTTAGCTTGAGATATTTAGCTGCTTACAGCACAATCCTATCTGATTAACACTCAATACAGCCCTCCGTCTGTCCTAAGCACTGTCAGGAACAACAGAGCTCTCTTCACCTATTTTTCCTGCTTTTCACCATATTTAGCAAGATGGTGACTTAACTCCTGGTGAGCAAGAGGGGAATGGAGAGGCTTGTGGTTCCAACAGATCCACATCTCCTTCCCCCTCCTGCCCACCGTGACACACCCTTTTCTCCCTCCACAAACTTCTTCCAAGATCGTAGGAGCTACTCAGAGTCCCCCCTCCTCAAGGTTACAACTGTGTTTATGACCTCGAGGCGGGGGGAAATTGCCATATCCTATGGTCCCTGGGATATCTTCAAAGCAACCATAAGATTGCTCTGACCATATCTCAGTCTTCCCCCATCCATTAATCCTTTGAGGGAACAGAAGCTCCAGTACATATGCAAAGCTCCTCTGCTCATTCATTTCTACTGAAAGAACAGCTCCTTGTGCGCGGGCAGTCCTCTAGTCAAGTGGAGGAGGGAGCTTCCCCACACAGGAGGATCACTGTCCCTTAGAGTACACCTGAAAACTTAGATTGGATCATATATGTATTCAACCATTCTGCTCTTTATTTCTTCAGTCCCAGAACAAAAGAGGTGCAGGTGAAAAATGGGGATGGGCGGTGGGGGAGAATGGCCACTAGGTCAGATACAAGAGGTCACACTGGTTTAATACAGTCCTGTCATCTGAACTTGTTTAACCACATGTGCTCTAGATATTGTAAACATTATGCAAATCCCAGTCAGTCTGAGAGCCCTTTTAAAGAAATAAATGCAGCCGTGAGTTTCAAACATCTGTACCCTGGCCTCTCTTCAACAAGCCCGGGGGGTGGGAGGGGGGGTGGTAATGCTATAAGTCAACAATAATATTTGAGAATAACAACTATTCAGTTTGACAACAATAAATACAATAAAGCAGTCACGGAACACTAAGACAGCAAAGAAAAATACATATTAAGAAATACATAGGAAGCTCCTTTAAACTAAGTCAGATTATTGGTCCATCTAGCCCAGAATTGTCAACACTGACTGACAGCAAAAGCTCTCCAGGGTTTCAGGCAGATTTTTCCTGCCCTACCTGGAGATGCTGGGGATTAAACCTGGGACCCCCCCCCCCAATAATTTAACCAGGGCTGCCTACTATTAAACTAGCTTCTGAGCAAGATATTCGGTATGTCTTTATTCCTTAGAGACCAAGACTGTGTCATTAATATTTTCCTTCTTAAAGGGGATCAAACAGGAGCGGTCCAAGCTTTTCTCCAATTTGTCTCCCCAAACTATGGGAAATGCTTGAAGAGGTGCAATTTAACCCACTCTTTACACCAAGGGAGTTCCCCTGCTGGCAAATACATGCTTTCTGATCTGTCCTCCCATGAGTCTGATTTAGTACTTCAGTCTAGCAAAATGGTCCTTTCTGAAACCCTGAGCCATGGTCGAGCCCACTGGGGGCACACTGGGGTCATCCAAACCAGTCACTTTGAGTGCCATTTTTTGGTAGAAAGGGTATAAATAAAATAAATAATAAACATGATTTCACAACTTTCTTTTATTTTGAATCTGCCTAGCAACAGAATTAATCCTGAGGACTTTGAAAATCTGTTTTCAAAAGCAGCTATGAGAAAGTATATCCTTTGGGGATGTTCGCACGTAATGGCGGCAAATTGTGGGTTAATTAAATTCAAAATGGCCACAGAATGTGCCCAATACCTGCTGAAGCAAATTGGCGCAGTTACATGTGAACTGGGTCTTTCTGTATATAGCAATGGTATCCCACCACAATTACAACTACTTCAAAAAGTGTATGGCTCAACAGCATTCCTAGAAAGGGAGATTTTGGGCAAACTGGAAGGCCATTAGAGAGGAGGGCTTTTTTAAAAAAAAAATGTCTGACTCTATGTCAGTTCACAAACTCTGGTTCCAAGAATCTATGACTAAATTCACAAACCATAGTGAAACTGTTGTACATCTGGAAACCCAAATGTTTGTATTCTAAACTATGTCCATGGTTTGATGTGATGTCTGGACTGAACCACAGTACATTTTTACATTTAAACACTTGCAAACATTCAATTGCAGTACTCTAAAATTGGGCACAACCAGTCTCCCTCTCACGTTCTAAAAAATCCGTTGACCGTAACTAACCTTTTAAAAAAATTCACCAGTGTGTATGAAAGGCGTACTTACATTTTGCAAAAACTGTTCAATCTTTTCTGCGCTATTCAGGGCCATCAACTTCATTTTAAAGGTTAATAGGATCTCAACAGCAACGAAGACAAGAATTTTGCAAGAGCCGCTAATAACCTTGTCCCAAACCCTAGAAAAATCAGTCACAAAGTCATACACCTACATGCCCTTAATTTCATATCTATAATTCATATTCAGAAGCATTTTTATTTCCTGATTAAAACTGTTATTGCAAGGTGTACATAACTTTCTATATCTTCCGTATAACTGACAAGTTTTTAATATACCTGAAATTGCTGACATGTCAAAACACTCTCATATAACATCCCTGAGTTTAGAGAACAGTATAGATGTCTCATAGGTAATATACTTTTAGGAGAACCTTCTCTGGAGTGGTACACTGCATTTTGGAAGGGGGCATTTATGGCCTTTGGGACTGTAAACTCAAGCCAGCTGTGATTCATGGGCATTTCGCTTAGGCTGACCATATGAAAAAGAGGACAGGGCTCATGCAACTTTAACAGTTGTAGAGAAAAGGGAATTTCAGCCAGTGTCATTTGTTTGCAGTTCGTACCAGGTGAAATTCCCTCTTCATTACAACAGTTAAAGCTGCAGGGGCCCTGCCTTCTTTTGTATATGGTCACTCTAGTATAGTGCCTGCACCTTTAACAGTTGTGATGAAGAGGGAATTTCACCAGGAACTAATTGCATACAAATGACACTGGCTGAAATTCCCTTTTCTCTGCAACTGTTAAAGTTACATGAGCCCTGTCCTCCTTTTCATATGGTCAGCCTAATTTCGCTCTACCTTAGCTATTTTTCAAGGACACCCAGGGACCTGACTGATCCAAAGTAGTGAAGGAAGAGAAGGTAGCCTTGCCTTTGTAAGCTGGATTCAGGTAGACAACCAGCAAAACACCTTCTGAACCAAAGATCGTAAGGAAGCTGGCCCACTGCTGAACATGATTTCAGGTGCATTAAGAGTCTGCTGTCTTCAAGGCTCAGGTACTGTTCCAGAAGTTTTGGCTGCAGCATGAAGGCAAAGAAATATGATAAAATATACCTAAATAAATAAATAACTTATAGCCATCGGTATTTATGGCAAAACAGGAAAACAAAAAGCACATCCTCAAAAATAAATTCTATATGACACATGAAGATCATGTCTTGAAAAGATCAGCTGGAACTATAAGGGTTGCTAAAAAATTCCATTATTAATTAGCTGTACTGGCAAAACAAGCGTGTGTGTATTTTACATATTTATTGATTGATTTGATTTGTACCTTGCCTTTCCACCAAGAAAATGGCACTCAAGAAGTAAAAACAAACCAGCATTTAGTTAAAACAATAATAAAACAATTACATTAAAAACACAATTAAAAACACAACAATAACAGAATAAAACAGCACCCAAACCAACAGACCAGCTTGTGCCAAAGGCCTACTTGAACAAAAACATCTTTGTCTGCTCGCAGAAGGACAACACAGAGTGGGAGCCAACCTACCCTCCTTTGGCAGAGAGTTCCACAGCCTAGGAGCAGCCACTGAGAAGGCCCTCTCTTGTTGACACTATACGTGTGTGAGCGCACATGCACATGCGTGTGTTTGTGCATTTACACACACTATAGATGTAGATACATATTCTTACCAGCTGTGGTAATGAATCCTTGTACTTATTCAACTGGTTCACAAAACTACTGATGAGCCAATAGCAGTCAATATTATCTTCCACCATTTCCTCCATAGCTTTAGCAACAGCAAGGAATATCTCATCTTCAGCTTCCTGGAAAGCAAAGCAGGCATAACGTGAAATTATTCCGTAGTATCACACACCTTTTTCCCCTCACTTCTGTGATGTGACAATAGATAGTAGCTTGACCCCTTTGTATTAAGATTTGTAATCAAGTTCATAGCAATAACTGCACCACTCTCTTTTATGCTAGAGTTCCAATTACACCTGTTTTCAGTGAGTTTACCTGAAAGGGATTTGCTTTATGTTCAAAGTAGTATCCCACTGGTCTTTCCTAACTTTTTAAGGCAGGGTAGACAACATGGGGCCTTCAGTAACAATGTGCCCCTAGACACCTCCTTTGGTGCCCACCATGACACCCTACTCTTCCCAATTTTCATTTTAAAAATATTTTTATATTTTCTTACTGTCAGCTGGGATTGCTTCAAAGTGGAATGGGAGCCTCTAGCCACTACCATCTTCATTTCCCATGAATATCTCTGGGCAGGTGATTAGTCCTTTGTGACTACCCAGCCCCACCTATGGCAGCCATTTTATGGTTGTGCCCAGGACAGTTTCTCAAATTTCCAGATGTGTCCGTGAGCCCCAAAGGTTATCTCCCCCTGCTTTAAGGCATCTGCTGCATGGAGGGGAGCTGGGTACAAGAGTGCTATATATGGCAGAATGGAAAAAGCACACTGAGCAGACAAGGAAGAAGGGCTTTTAAGGCCTCCCTTCAGGTTAGACCACATTTGCTTCATTGGGAAGTGGAGGGAGATTAACCACAGTGTGTCGAACCAGTGCTGGTTGCAAAATAGAGATGCTGGGTAAAAGTTCGTTCTAGTACGCTGTGTAACATTGTATAGTACTTCATACACTCCTTCTCCAGGACAAGTCAGCTTTGGGGTTGGGTTGACTGCACACCAGGGATCATCTCTTTGGACTAGAAGCTGATAGATGTTGCTCTTGCACCCTTGCATTCTGAGGGCTCCTTAAGGGGCAAGTTTCCACAACCTCTGAAATGGGGGGAGGGGATCCTTTCCTCCCCCCTGCCCGGATCCCCAGATTTAAAGGAACATGTTCCTACAACTTGTACCTGGGCATTTCCAGCTAATGCATTACTCCGCTTGTGTGAAGTGACCACTCTTGTGAATGAAAGAATTGCCAAAAGGTGAGCTGTCCCTTGGAGATCCCATATTTCCTGCCCTCCGAGAAAAGACACACAACCCCCCCCAAAAAACCTTGACAACTGAATTCAAGCCCAAAGATAAAATAAAAAAACAAAACCCCTATCAAATAAGGGAAAATACAAGGGCAACAAAAAGAAAGAAAGCGGACAATTTCTGAAATGCAGTGCCAAGCTGCATACCTAGCCTAGAAATCCATGCTCTCATGGGAAGGAAAGCTGTGCAAGCTGAGAATTCTGCGCTTGAGAAGCAGGTCTACATGCAATGCAAGATCAACTCAGCTTTAACAAAGAAAAGCAGGACCTGCACCAAAATGTTGCAGTGCAAATGCACGTCTATGCCGGATTCCAGCCAGCCATGCCCTTTTCAAGAACACTCCATTCCAATTCCCCGGCTTTTTCATTCCCACACCCCAATAGTCAATCAGCATTTCATCGGAATTGAGCATGTTCAGTCCTCATTGGGGAGTTTTGGGGTTCCCCTCCCACTTTTAAGTTTGTTTTTCTAAGTTCTCTTCTACTTTTTCACACCTTGGGACTCCCCAAAGCCTGCCAAAATCTCCTTCTTGTGCATGGATGGCACCATTTTGTCTTCATGGAGGTGGCACTCGGTAAACGAGTTTGGTATTAATATATACTGCAGGGATGGGAAACTTGTGCCCTCCAGATGATCTGGCCTACAAATACCATCATCCTTCACCATTGGTTATGATGACTAGCACTGATAGGAGTTGCAGGCCAAAACATCTGGAGGGCAACAAGTTGCCCACCCCGGGAATATAGGGTGTTGAGAAATGTGGTTAGCAGATAATGGCATTAGGTGTTAGCTGGTTTACTTTCTAAACTGCCTAAGCTGAGAACCAGGAAATCCCCAGGTCAAATCTCACCTTTGCCATGAACTCACAAGGTGACCATAGACAAGCCACTACTTCGCAGTCTTGCCCCTCCCCCCTTGTAATTTGGGGATAAGAGTATCGGCCTACCTTACATGTTTGTTGTAAGGAGATCAAAATGCTATGCATATATTAACACTTGTGCAAAACAATCCTATATAAGTATAGATAGAATTGCAGCCTTGATCACTCTGTAAATGCTATTATTATACGACAAAAAAGCAGTATGTGTTGCAGTACGCTGTTGTGCTCCATTCATTTTTTTTAATGGGGTTCACACTGGGGTTCCACAGTAGCCCCAATGAAATGAATGGAAGAAACATGAAAGCAATGAGGGGATTAACAGCCAAAATATGTCATCTTAACATTTTTAAATACCCAGAAAGCATTCAGACAAACCATCACCAATGTTCTCTGCAATTGCAGTTTTAAGTTGTAGAAAGACTTTTCTGTCTACGACAACATTGTGGCTTGGGTAAGAAATGCAACTTCTGTTTAACACCTAGGAATATGTGATACTCTGCTTTTTTCCCATTGCCAGGTCATTATCTTTCTTTTTCTTGAAGAAGGAAGGCCAGATTGACAGCACTCTACAGACCCATTCAGCCATTCAAAACGTGGAAGGGTACGGAAGTGGGGTCGGGCCTTCTGTCCCTGCCCCTCGACTCGCGCCCCTTCTTTGGTCTACAGCGGAAATGGACCCGTGTTCAAGTTTCCAATTGTGCAGAGCTTTGTAACCGCGTTACATTTCCACTGCAGAACTTCCCCAGCAACCCGGGGTGGTCACAGGCAGAGGAGGACTGTGCATCCCCACTCCCCTCCATGCTTACAGGATTCAGATGACAGAATAGGACTTCTGCCTTTGTATTTTCTGGGCAGCCCAATTGTATTCTCATCTGCAGCTGTCAAGCTTCTACTTGCAGCATCGGTGACGGCCCATTATACATCTCCTTCGCAATTTAGCAGACTTTTAGATGGAAAAGATCTGGATCTGTTTACAAAAGTCTTGTGGAGAGCAAGATTAATCATGACTGACCAAAGGGAAAGATGGATTTCGAGGCAGCTTTCCTGACTCCAACTGATATATCCGGAGGAAAACTTCCACCTGTGGAGTAGAATCCTTGATAAAGCGAATTACTTGAAGAGCATGGTACACATCTCTAAACTGCTCCTTCCGGTACTTCATCACAAATGCATGAGATTCATGGTGAGGAGGAAGAATTCCTTTGAAAGAAAATAGAAAGCACTAGATTTAAGTTCACTTGCTGTGCTGGCGGGAAGCTCCCTACTGCAGCTTTTTTGGGGGGGATCAACCACATAGCACAGCCTCAAGAAACATTGACATGCTGAAACAACACATTGCAGGGCTGCACCAAGTAGCCCCACCCCTGATGTTGCACAGCTTGCCCCGCCCCTAACGTTTACATGTACAAAATCTATAGAGAGGAGGTGGCATGCACCATTTCCACACTGCTGTACATGCAGATCTCAGGGGGATGGGGCAAGCTGGAATGTGCAATGTTAGGAGTGGGGCTACTCGGGGTGGCCCCACTCGTGTTGATTCAGCCTGTGAGCTGAATCTTATGAACAGGATGTATGTCTATATGTATATGCATGTTGAGTTGGGCCTGAGTGACTCGGGATTAGAACCAATAGATAGATACAGTTCAAGACTCCCTGGTTACTAACGGAGTCTGAAGGTTGAATATTTTAAACACAGGGCCAGTTCAGACAACGCACTAAGCCATGGTTAGGCTGCTAACCCTTTTGCAGCAAATGGTTAGTGTGTGTATTTAAACCATATTTATGTAGCTACCATGGTTAGGAACAGTTCATGTGACACACTAGGTCATGATTCACATGACACGCTAAGACATAATGTTTAGCTCAAAACGCTTAACCTCCGTGGCTTAGCGTGTTGTCTGAACAGGGTCGTAATTGACATATAATTAATATACCTAACAATATGGTTTTAATGAACCAGACCATCATTATGTCTAGCCCACTACTGTCTATCCTGGCTGGCAGTAGCTCTCTTAAAGTTTCAGGCAGATGTCTTTCCCAGTCCTGCCTCTTCAACTAGAGATCTCAGGGATTGAAACGAGGATGTTCGGCATGCAAAGCATGTGCTCTACTGAAGAAGGATGGCTCCTTCCCTAAAAAACTGCTACTCCAGGGCAATCCAAGATAACCCAAGACAGAATTCAAGCAATTGGAAGTTCCACCTTCACAAGCCAAGTAGCACTCTGTTAAGTTTATTAACATCAGCTCCTGGTAAGTTCATTGTCTGGGTCAGCCTTTCCCAACCTGATGCTCCCCAGATGTGTTGGATTGCAATTCCCATAATTCCCAGGAGTGCAGTCCAGGACTTCTGGAAGACACCAAGTTTGGGAATGCTGGTCTGAGTACACCTGGAAAGGAAGGAAGCTGAGGCTCTGCTCCAAGATCCTATATGGGTCCTACAATGATAAGCACATGCCCAAAACCACCCTTATCATTTATAATCAAGAACGTGGTCTTCACAGTTCACCATACCTAGAAGCACCTTCCACACCAGGGTCCGATACATGGATGGTAGGGGAAACCTTTGACTAAACGTGCAAAGCTTCTCAATATCTGTGAATAAAGATTTAAAAACAAACACTATTTTAAAACATGAACAATGTTATGAAGCATCTCTACCTCAAACAATGACACCAGGGCGCCAGCAAAAAGCACATATCTTTTGCATAAGGGCACAATATTCACAACAGTCCTAGAAGGTAAGAATTTCAATTTTTCATGGTTAATAAACCTCAGTTGAAATGGCTGTTCCCCCCCACCAACACACACTTTAGTCCTTTTGTAAAATGTAAACCCAGAGATTATATTCAAAACATTTACAATACGGAGAAGCCAACAACTTTTTTAAAAATATATTTCTGCCAGTGATGTTTAAATAAATTAAAACCCTCGGTATGGGTACTTTTCTGAAATACTGAATGAAGTGTAAAATTAAATTTTAATTTAATCAAAACAACATATTATTTGTTGTTAGAAAGAAAGACCTTCTTTAGTTATTTTGTTCATTCTCTAGTACAGGAACTCACCAAAACCAAAAACATCATATAAAAAATGCTCTCAATAATTAATCAACTAAGGGGGCAATCCTATGCATGTTTAGGCAGGAAAAGTTCTAAAAACCCCATCTTTCCCCAGCCAGAGCAACCTTATGGCCACTAGATAGCATCTCCCGGACCATAGGATGCTGCAGATTAAGAGTGAGCCAAAACAGATGACCATTTTACTGCACATCCTGTCAAACATACCCAACCGATCATCTTTCAGAAGGATTTCCAGTGACTTTTTCTCTTCAACACCACGAAATCCTACTTTTTCATAATAAACGGATCGGAAATTTCTCTGCGGGTCCTCAGCCATGATTCATTCTGGAAGGAAAATGGAATTTTAAAAACAATCAATCCTGGTTAATTACAAAAGAACATCATGACTACAAGTGGGCCCTCCAACAAAATCTTGCTGTGTAGAATGCGCCAGTTCAAGGCAGGATCTACACTCCTGCTTTATAATAGTTTATAATAGTATTGACAACTCTTGGTGCCCCTGACACATTCCATATACTGTTTTCAAAGCGTTTTCAAAGTCTTTTATCCTGCTTGGTATAGATCTGGCCCAGGATTCTACCAACCATACCCTCTTCCACGATACTTCACTCCATTCCCCCCTTCCCCCTATTTTCCAGGTCTCCCCACTGAACATACTGAGTCCTCATTGAGCTGTTCTGGGTGTTTCCCCCTCCCTTAGTTTCTTTTCCATGTAAAAGTGGTTTATACTTCTGCAAACTTTGAAGTTACCTCAAGCCTGATGATACCTCCCTCTTGTATGTAGATGGTGCCATTCTGGCTATGTAAGGATTGAGAACTGAGTTCATTGTTAGTATATATAAGTGGGATCTGCAAAAAAATGTTACAGTACACTGTCTTCTCCTGGTCATTGTTCCAGACGGTCAGTCAGCCAGCCAGTCCTCTTCTATGATACTCCATTCCATCCCACCCCTACAAAAATCAATCAGCATTTTGTGACTATTCAGCACACTTTGTCTGCATTGTTGTTTTTCCCCCTAAATATTTTTGTACTTCTGCACACCTTGGCTTCCCTGAAGTCAGTTGGAACCTCCCCTCTTGTGTGGGAGGTGCCATGGTGCCTTTTTAGCTACATAAGCAACAGCACTCAACTTGAACACTGGAAATAAAGGACTGATGATCAACAAATGCCATCAACTATAAAAATGTCAATGTAGTTCAGATACTTCAAGACACCTTCGTGCTTTATTCCTTCATTGCTCTATCAAGAGATAACTGCTGCATTTTATCTCTAGCTGGCTGCAAACCAGCAGTAAGAACATAATTAATGGAACAGACTATCTATGAAGAGAGAGTGTTTTACAACACTTTCAAACCTCTCACCTCAGTAGGTAAGGCAAACATGACAAAACATGACAGATGTGTTTCACTGATTATTTGAGGTCTATCAATCATTGGTTTGCTAGCTATGTATGTGGAACCACTTGAAGGTTGTGGTAATGTTCTCCCAAAAGGTCAGAGAAGGCTAACATAGAATTTGATTGGAAAATGGTGGATGCACAGCATGACAATTTTCACTGTAAATCAGCGTTCCCCAAATGGACATGCTGGCTGGGGATGATGAGACTTGTAGTCCAACACATCAAGCTGAGGTGGCTGCTGTAAATTATTTGACAGAACAAAGCTTCTTTCGTTTGAAGCTAAAAACTCCCAGAGTGGTAGTCTGTTGCAGCAAAAACAACAGAGACTTGTGGCATCTTAAAGGATGAATATATTGATTGTGGCATACGCCTTTGTGGACTAGAGTACACTTTACTCTTGTCCCAGAAAACGTATGCCAAAATAAATGTGTTTGTCTTTTAAGGTGCCACAAGACTCCTTGCTACTTTTGAAGCTAAAAGTTATTTTATTTTCATTTTTACTCATAGGCCATATCTTTTTGGAAAGTACCTTATCTCAAATTGTAGAATTAAAATGGTTGAACATTTGGTTGTTTATGGAAAAATAATACAGAGTCCGCTGGCACCTTAAGACTGAAATCCTATAGATACATTTCAGAGTAAGTCCCATTAAATTCAACAGAGCTTATTTCTGAGTAGATATGTATAGGATTGCACTGTAAATCTATAATGGCCTAAGACTAAGTACTCAGAGGCATGAAACTCAGATGCATGAAACTTTGCATTTGAATTTACCTATGTGAGTTGTTAACACAACAACTAAATATGCATTTTCAACAAAACATATTAAAGTCCAACACAAATGGCTATTTCTACACACTGCATAAGAATAGCCAGCATCTTAAAAGCCAGCTTACCTCATAAGAGCTTTTAAGACTACAATCCTATAACACACCACCTAGGGAGAGTAAGCCCCAATGAACTGAGCAGGATTTACTTTTAAGTAAACACACATACGCTTGCTCTGCAAGATAGGCTTTACCTAGTACCCATCAACAATATTGCTTTCAGCTTACCTCGACCTACAATCTAGCTAACTTTCAAAACTCACAAATAAAGATAGTCAGTGTGATATCAAACCCTTTCAGATCTCTGTTAAGAGGACATGAAGGTGAGTGTGAAAGAATGACTTTGCATCCAGTGGAAATTCTGGTTGGAACATAGTATATGAAGCATAATGCCAGAGTATGATTGAGAAGAAAGGATGTATTGAAAATGTAGTTGTCTGGACGATACAGCTAGTGAGGAGGGGGAATGAGGGTCCAGGGTCAATGGTGCTGGAAAAATGTGACTGAGGAGAGAATTGATTGTCAGAAGGGGTTAATCAACAGGCTACTGCAGGAAGGGGTTGGGGTGAAACCTATAGCAGCCTTCCCCAGCTCTCCAGATGTGTTGGGCTCCAACTTCCAGCTAGCTGGGGGATGCTGGGAGTTGGAGTCCAACACATCTGTAATGCAACACATGCTGGGCTAGCTTACAAAGCAGGTGGCTGGAAGGCAAACGGAAAGCAGAAAGGCAAGGAGAATAGCAAAAAGGCAAGCTTGCTTACAGCAAGAAGAGCAACGAGGTGCAAGGGAATGGCGGGCGGTGAAGACAGATGAGAGGGTGACTGGAGCTGGGGGTGGGGGGTGGCGCCGGAGGGTCGTCAGAGAAGTAACATGGACGAAGGAAGCGGTCAAAGGAACAAGGTGGGTGAAGAGAGAGCGCGGATGAGGCAGCCGCAAGAACACATCTGGTCCCTCCTTTCCTCCCGCCAACCTGCCTGCATAGAAAAGCCCGACTGCAGCCGGGCTCGGGTGGGCCGCCGCGACCGGGAAAGCAGCGCTCGGAGCGACCAAACTCCGCCCGCCTTGGTCCGCGCAGACGCTGGCCCGCCCAGCTTGGAGGAGGAGAAGGCAGGCAGGAAGGAGAAGGCTTCGGCTGCCTGGAAAGGCCCAGGCCTGCCATCCCCGGCCTGGCGCCCTCCAGCCCTGCTGAGGGATGCTGGGGGTTGTAGTCCAACAGGCCTGGAGGACGCCAGGCTTAGGCAGGCTGCCCTAGGGCCTGGCGTCGCTCGCCTCTCTTCCGTGCTGCTCTCCTCGCATGTGAGCGGTCATTTCGAGCGGAGTTTGGCGCGAGATGTTTGTTAGGCGTGTCGAGTCAGCCGGGAGAACGTCTGAATGGCGAGGTAGTAGTGTTCAAGGGGGTAGAGGGGAGAGAGTCTCACCACTAGCTTTTTTTCCCCTTTTAAATTATGTTTTTATATGAAAGAGGAACGTTTTCATAACATTTTTATAGAAAAGAAAAATAATAACAGACCAAATATGCTAGGAGAGCTATATGATCAGTTTATCATTATTATGGGATTTAGGCTGTAATGGGAATAAGACTCATTAGAAACAGAGGGTCTTACTTCTTTAGGACCGCGCTTAAATTTTCTTACACTGGGGGCGTATCTAACCAGAATGCCACATGTCTGTCAGGAAAATATTACACCAAGAGGTCGTTATTTACAAATGACATGAACTGATATCAATCATTTGTAAAAGAGTCCAAGTCATCTCACTTACTAAAGGCAATAATTTGTTTTGTTTGTCGGTTAAAGCCAAAGACCAAGGTATTTGTCTATATATCGAAGTGGTGGGTTGGGACCCACTAAACGGTTAATGATGGGTCCACAAATGATGCTTGGGCTAAAGACAGGTCCCAGGTTTAAAAAAGCTTGAAGATTAGTACACGCCATGGTTCCATTGTATGGGTATCCTGACTCATCGTTCCACTGGCCTGCTATTTCTGCAGTGCAAGCCTAAGCATGTTTACTCGGAAGTAAGTCCCATTTAGTGCAATGAGGCCTTCTCCCAAGCAAGTGCGTAGAGCAGCCTTCCCCAAACTGGTGCCCTCCAGATGTTTTGGACAACTCCCAGCATTGCTGACTGTTGGCTATACTGGGGCTACTGTGAGTTGAAGACCCCAAACACCTGGAGTATACTAGGCTGGTGTAGAGGAACCAGTCTTACTCTTCTAGACAGAAAAAGACAACATAGGATTTTGTGCACAGTGTCCTGAAACTCCAGTCCAGGAATACTTAACTTTAGGTTTAAAACTACTGTGTGTTATTTTATTAACTTAATCGAAAGACTTGGCTCCAAAGAAAATAAACAGAAGAATTTACTTCAAGTAGTAAATTATGACAGTAAAAAATTCGGACAGCAATCTTGTCCAAAACAGTATCCACCTGATTTCTCTACTACTCTTGGCATAGGGACGGGGGGGGGGGGGGGAGTGGCAACCTGAGTTATAAAGAGGCTACTCACAGTGCTTACAGGAATCACCAACCTTTTGGGCTCAGTGGGCACATTTGAAATTTTGAAAGAGTGTCATGGGTGGGGTTGCCCACTCTTAAAATGACTACCATGATGGGGGCATGGCCAGTCACAAACTACTCATTTCCTAGAAGGCAAAGTGGTGAATCTATAGGAAAAATAACTTTTGTGAGGAACCTAAGTACATGGCAGAGGTAGGATCTGAGCTCCAAAACACTGAATCTCTATTTTGAATGCAAATAAATTAGAGGGCAGCACTTCACTTCAGTGAATGGATACCCATTCTTAAAATGATTGTTGCCTTTAAAGACACAACCAATCCTCCCACATTTTGTTATGTATGCACAAAAGAAAAGGATGCTATGTTCCATTGGACAGCAGCCATATTTAAGTTTGAGGTTATTTAATTATTTTGCTAGACATGTGGCTTTTCCTGAGTTACATTGCAGCAGCTTTATTCAGAGACAGTAGGTGGCAGACTTAGATCAACTTTTCTTAAGTGCACAAGTCTAGGAACAGTCCTGTTGATAGGTGGCAGTTGTCACTCTATGCATGTTATGGATTCCTATTTTAAGAAAATAAGTTTTATCGGTGTTACAAAATCCATAGGCCAGGATCCAAAGAACTGCTTAGGCATGCCTAAGAGCATGCGCATATCCAATATATTTTAAAAAATGGGCTGAGAGAGCCCAATTTAAAAAAAAATTGGCTTCAGCACCAAACACAAACTGTTTTTGAAGCTATCCTCATTTCCAAAAAATGGTTTGGGAGAAGTGTAATCAAGAAGTAAAAGTCTATTTGAAAACTAAGCTCGTAGTTATTTGGATCCTGGCTGTAGCACTGCCCAAGACAACTTTGCCATATTTTTATTTTAGGAGTTTCTGACAGATATAAATGGTCTAAAAGTTTCTATTACCAGAATGGGTTGGATCCAGGATCTGCCTTCTGTGGATGGAATAGCTACTCTCGATTTTGGGGGATCCCCTCTCCCACCCGCACCACAGCTCAAAACATTCAACAGGGTGTCCTATCCCTCTGTAGCATATATAGGTGGCTGCTCTGGGGAGGAAGTGGCAGGGAAGCCTGTTTCTACCAGCCCAGTTGCATGCGCCTAAAGCCCAATCTGAACCATGTTTACTCAGAGGAACATTCCACTGAAATCAATGGGACTCATTTCTCTGTAAACATGGTTAGAATTGTGCTGCAAAAAATGTTGCTGCTTCTTTTTTTCCTGGCAGAGTGTTTGAACTTTTAACGGGGAGTTTTCTCCAATGATGGATCTGTGTATACAAAGGCTGTCCACCTTGATTTTTCTGATCATCATGCAGTTCTTAAAAACTCAGAGCCTCTTTCAAGGAGAGGCAATGTGTGTGTGGGGGGGGGGGGGGGGGCAACCCCATGTCTTAACATCCGTTATCTACCATAAACTTTGCCTACACATTTTATTGTAATAATAATTTTATGGCCATATATTTTAATGTATGTCTCAGTTCTGATTAGGTGTTTATAAAAAACTTTTACTAACAGCAAGTACATGTGTATATGTATATAGAGAAAGTGTAAAATTGTGAAGCAAGGTTTACTTTTTCATTCCCAATCCCTTTCGAACAGGGATAATTTTCTGGCCCATGTTCTCCTGCTAATTAGCTCTTAATTAGTTAATTGGGTCTAATTCCACAAAGTCCCGCTGGAAGCTTTGTCCAAGATGAAACGCCCTTTCCTGTGTGGACTCAGGAAATTGGTGATGTCCCACACTCTTTATTGTTCACAAAGGCCAGTTCACACTAAATAAAAAAACTTTTTGCATTGCCTGCATCTACAATTCAATTTTTAAAACCTTTATTTGCTGGAATATACCTAAAAACATTATATACAGATGGCATGAAACCTACTTTTGGTGTTGCATGTAAAAACAGAACAAAAAACTAATACAAAATCTAAGTCATCTTAAAACATGAGACTTTACACAAGGCAATAACTTTGCCAGGCCAAAGTTTAAAAAATAATGGATTTTGTGGAAGAATGTGTTCTACGGGATTCTGAAAACAGTATGTATACTGTACTCTATGGGCTATGATTTTCTGGGGTTAAAGACTTAAATTGGTTTAATAATCACTCTCTCTTCTTAGAGAACTCTGGAAATTAGAGGGAGGATCCCTAACAAAATTCTCATCACCTCACTAAAACATAATTCCCAGGCTTGGGATGAGTGGAAGCCATGAGGAGTTAAAATGGTAGAAAACTAGGCTGACCATATGAAAAGGAGGACAGGGCTCATGTAACTTTAACAGTTGCAGAGAAAAGGGAATTTCAGCCAGAGTCATTTGTATGCAATTAGTACCTGGTGAAATTCTCTTTTCCTCACAGCAATTAAAGTTGCATGCACTAGAGTGACCAGATACAAAAGAGGGCAGGGCCCCTGCAGCTTTAAATGTTGTAATGAAGAGGGAATTTCACCAGGTACGAATTGTATACAAATGATGCTGGCTGAAATTCCCTTTTCTCTACAACTGTTAAAGTTACATGAGCCCTGTCCTCCTTTTCATATGGTCAGCCTAAAAACCAATGTAAGGTTGGCAGGTATAGATTTGCCTTCAAACGTGGGGAAATTGAAAACGTGAAAACAATAGATGCCATTTATTGACTTTAACTACAGCAATGCCTGCACCAGTCCTGTATTTAAGATGTCTTTACCATTCTGATGCTTAAAGATGTTTTTTAATTAATTTCATATCTTACAGTAAATTGTTTTTATTATGAATCTGAAAATGATGCTTAGGGCAGGGAGAAGCTGGAATCCAAGCAGCTATGATAGTTTCATAATTGCCAGCATTCAGGAAAATTAACACTTGCAAAGCCCCGTATATTTTCCCCAGACATTTCCCAGACTCTTAGGTAGCATCCCTTTTCTTCAAACCTTTCATATGTTAATGATGAGCAGTTACATCAAATGGATTTTGGTTTCGCTCTTGTTTTCTTCAGGAGCTCAAATTAAAGCTACAGCTTCTACATTTACTCCTAGAGTTTTTATAAGGACAATCCTGAGCACACTTGCTTGGGAAAACCAGTATTAGAAATGAGGAGATCCAGTTTCAAATCCCCACTCAGCTATAAGCCTCACTGGACCAATCACTTTCAACCCAACTAACATCACAGGTCTTTTGTGATGGTAACAGGGCAGGAAAAACATGTACACTCTTTTGCATTCCTTGGAAGGAAGACAAACTATATTTTTTTATTAATTAATTTAAACTCCACTGTCATTTGGGGGGAATGTAGGTATGCCATCTGATTGCCTTTTCTACTCCGCCAGTCCCCCCCCCCAAAACACATACAGCCCATCCAGATGTATAAGGCTAAAATGCCTATAATCTCACAGTGGTTGGGAATGATGGGACATATAGTCCAACACATCTGGAGGGCACCAGGTTGAAGAAGGCTACCATGCAGTGAACAGGAAGGCTAGAAACACCCCAACAGGAACAGGATCCCTTCTCTGATTGGGTACACACAGGTGCCCACAAGCTGGCTCCAAGAAAGCATAACCAGCTTCTTAGTTCGGCAAATGTTTTTGCATTGCCAACACACATTCTAAAAGGTTGAAATGCCTCTCCTAAGTCTTGGTTACTGGCAGCAAGAGCTTTAAGCTAAAATATGCTGGTATTTTTGGTATGTTGGCCCCTTTTCCTTTGCCTTGCCCACCACCGGAATGCCCCCCCCCCAGCTTCTCGGAAATGTAATTTGGCAGAGCCCCCACTCGCCCCTTCCTGATTTGCAAGCCAGCTGTGTTGCACCTACTGGAATTTTAAATCACTTCCTTTTGCAGGTATTATTTCCTCTTCTGTTTCCATTCTCCAACATCCTTCACATCTGCCTAGCAGGCAGCAGGTCATGGAGCTAGAGTAGCCTCTCCCAAGTTGCTGCCCTCCAGATGTGTTGGACTACAGTTCCCAGCATCTGGAAGGCAGCAACTTGGTGAGGCTGATCCAGATCTAGGCACAATGGAAACGACTGCTACCTCTCTTGCGGATGACCTCAGTAAGTGGAGCTGTTAGCAGAAGTAAGCTCTCCTCTCTCAGCCACAGCTGGATATAGGCACCTGGAGGAATATTTGGCAGCAGCATCTGCTTCCTCTCCCCCTGGTTAACAGTCTGATCTGCAGACATTAGCAGCTGGTGTTTATCTCCACACTGTGAAAGGATTCACCTGACTTCTGCATGTTACACTGGTGTTAAAGGCACATGAACAGGCCAAGCTTTTCTTTTTCCTGCCTAGATGGCAATCTTGTCAGCCGCTGGTCAAATTATATAAAGAACCCACCCACCCCTATTTTGATATCTCTTATTGTAGGTCATTTGACATTCTTTCCCCCATTTTTCTATTGTGTCAATATTTACCTGCTTCATTATTCAATCTATACAGCAATTGTATTCTAATAGGCCAGCTGCCTCACCAGTACTTCTTTTCATGAAGTTTCCCCCAGGGCTCTATTGAGAGGTAATGAGCTCTTACCTCCAATATCAGGGCTGGCCTTGAATTAACACAGATACGGATTAGATAGAAATATCCATCGTGCCTATTGCAAAAAAGAAGATGCTTTAGTTGCCTCCTCCCCATCTGCCACAGCTGTGGGATTAGCCCTGGACTGAGCCAGCAGGTAGAGCAGAAGCCAGCCCCAGGTCATACACTCCAACCAATGCATGTGCTGTTGCTGCATTGCAGCATTTGAGAGGCTACCAAGCAATTGGCAGGCAGAGCAATGAGCAAGTGGCATCCAGGCACTGGAGGACAAAGCTATGTGCCACAGCTTGCCCAGGTCCTGCTGCCTCCCAGGTCCAGTGGAGGAAGGCGCCCCATTACCAGCCTGGCTTCTGTCTATAGAATGGGGGCGGTGGTGCGCTCTAGTGTTTTGTTGCCTCAGGCAGCAAAATGTATTGGGCCAGTGCTGCTTACCACTAAGCAGAGTTGGAAACCATAATGTTTTACGTGTGTTGGTTATTTAAAATGCAATAGTGCTCAAACATGCCAAAACAGATCTAGAGCTGGGGAATTAAACCAATCTTGGTACACAGTGTCAGGGATAAATGCCGAAGTTGAATGGAAACGTTTACCTATTAATGGGATTTGGCAAACTCCTTAGGTTGTACTTTATGATTTTGATAAAGGAGAAACCAGTCGATGGGGAACGTGGGCGGGAGGGGGCTATTGCACTGATTTGTGGGTTCCTGGTTAACAACTGGTTGGCCACTGCACTGTGTGAACAGAATGCTGGACTAGATGGACCCTTGGTCCGATCCAGCATGGCGTTTCTTGCATTCTTATAACTAAGGTATAATACAGCTAGGGCACCTCAACGTTTTTAAAATGTTGAATGGGAAATATGATAAAACCAAGTTGAGACCTGCAAAGAAATATCTAGTGTGCACATTTTTTAAAAAAAATACAGATTCAGAGGTAAGCGATACCGGTAATCAGTTCATCATTTGGTTCCTGTTCCAAGTTGCTGGAGACTGGCTGCCTATCTGCTTCCTACAGCTTTTTGTGGGAAGAGACTCCCTAGAATCCCCATAGAGTTATTGGCAAATACAGTGCCAGGCAACTCTTACTAAGCAAACTCTTCTCTCCCCTTTCAAAACTCAATGAAATGATCAGGCACTTCTAGTACTGATAAGGAACATTCAAATGGATTGGCAGTTATAGATGTACAGAGGGTTGCTGGTGGAGGGTTATTAAAGGGGCTTCTTTTCCAATTTGACTGCCAGATCAGAATCTCCAAAATAAAGTGGTATCTGAAATAAGGGAATTTGCACCCTATGCCAGTGTAGAAATAAGGAGTATCTGTTCTGCGATGTCCTGGAATAAGTGGCAACTCTTCAAAAGAAAGCATACCTGGCACAGCTAGCCCCCAAATCAACCTGTGGAAACCCTAGTTGGGTTCTGAATAAAATAAAAATATAACCAATGATTTCTCTCTTATATGTGTTCTCAAGCTTGGCTTCAGTAAGCCTCCCTGATGTCACCAGCACACGATCACACCCTTTTACTCAATTCTCAGGAGGTAATTCATGTGCTGAAGCCACTGCATAGTGTGTGCACTGTCCATTATGATGATGTGTACAATGGCCACTGTATCATTGTCGTGTCACAGACAACTTGAATTGGCCCTATAATAATTTAAAAAGATGTGATAATGTTGCAGCATCAGTCACCACCTCAAAATAATCATCTCTAGGATTCATGCGTGATTCAGTATCAAATCTGTATAGAGTTCTGTACCATAAAAGCAAGTGAAGAAACCAACAATGTCATATTTATAGCAGCCATTCAGGCTGGGAAGAGGAGGGAAAGCCAACCAATTAAAAACCTTTTGTTCTTACCTCTCTGTTCAGGAATATTGGAAGTTTCATTCAGGTATGTCAAATCAGTCATAACAAATGGCAGAGAAAAAAACAATAAAAGTTATTTCACTGTAGGAAAAAAATACACATACACATGACTGAAGGATGGCTGACACTGGAATCCTATCTCCTTTTATTTTTTATTGACCATTTAGGTTCTTTTTATTCCAACAATGCAACTATGTAAGAACAGCAGAAAACCATGTTTTAAGCAGCACATATATGCTCATGGCCAACTATAACTACATTCTCCAAGCAATGGAAAAGTAATACATGAACATCGTCCTTTCAGGAAACAGAAGCACGGATGGATTTTGCTTCAGTGGAGAACCACAAAAGGCAGATTTCCATTAAAAGTAGTCAGGCTGTCAAAATGCGCTTGCTCTTTTATTTTAAAAACATCTCCATTTCTTCCTATAATTTAAATGCTGTTTCATTTTTCTATCTACAGTACAGATATATAAAATATAGACTCTGTTTTTTATCACACCTTTTTGTTTGATAAATAACTTTTTAAAATTATCTACTGTACATGAAATGCCCATGCACTGACATTTTTATATATATAGTTTGCTTTTTGTATCTCTCTTATATATATATATATGTTTATAAAATACAATAAATATATATATTAAATACAGCAATGAATGTACACTTGAATTTTTAAGGTTATAAAAGGGCAAAGAAAACAAGGCATCATTCAAGAACCAGATAAAGTAGGGAGTTGCAGCCAATCATGGGTAGATGTTGGTATATTAATAATACACATAAGAGGATTTACAGAGCTAGGTACCATTTTTGCCTTCCTTTTTAAAATCATCTTTACTGCACTGCCCTTGCTGATGAATATCACAGAATGGCAGGAAAACAAAGGGATGCTTGGGTTGACTAGAGCTGTCCACAATGAAATGAAATGATAGGATGACACCAGTAGGCTTGCCTGGGATGTTGTTGTTTTTAATGTGAAAACCCTATAAATCATTCAGTAAATGAGTTTGTAATTTTTCAAGTGCTTTTCAGGCAGTGGCTGCTAGCAACACAACGTGATGATCAATGATCAAATTATACAGAACAAATTCAGACTCTCCAGCAATGTTTCAGTACTCAGACTTCTTGAACTTACTCTCGCCCCTTCTGAATTTATTCTTTCTCCCTTGATCTGTTACACCCAGTGTCACCCTTCTCTCTGGCAGTGGCAGGTGAGCATGTCGAGATTTTGTGTACCGCTCTGTGCATCCTGCTGCTGGGCATGAAAAATTGTAGAGTGTGATGAACGGACAGTGAAGGTAATTTTAGCAAACGTGCTGCCATCTCATCCTCATTCTATGCTACACTCACCTGTCCACTGCTCAGGAAGTAGGCAGGCTCTGTAGGCCTGGGAGGGGAACAGGAGGAAGTTCGGGACTTATCCTGACTTTTTGTAGACTAGACCCACTTTCTCAGATGGATTACTTCATGCGCCTAACAAAGTAAACTCCAGTCCATGAAAGCTAATGCCACAATAAACCTGTTAATCTTAAAGACATCACAGGATTCACAGTTGGTATGTATATGGCAGATTAACATGGCTATATCCCTCTAGAATTTACCAATGATCTTAGAACATCAGAAGACTGGATGGCCACACTGCAGATTATTTTTGCAGATTCCTTCTCTCTCTACAGCTCTTTGTGCTTAGTAGTGAAGCCAAGCATGAACATCTGGAACCCTAAGTGAAACATGCTATTTTGGAGCATCCCTGTATTTCTTTTAAAATCACGTTTCTATTTATGTTACCTTGAAAGAAAGAAAAAGTCCAAAGACAATCTATGCCACACATATTGACTATGAAAATTAAGCTGCCCATTGTTTTCCAGGTCACATGACATAATAATGCCAAGTGTTCTTATTTTCCCTATTAAGTGATGCAGATGCAATGGGTTACTGAATGTAGCAGGAATAAAATAGCATGCTCTTCTCAGCGGGCCTGCTTGGAAGTGTTCATGTCAGAAGCCACCAGCTATTTTCTTTGCCACAAGGGGCTTCCTGACATGTCAACATCTTTGCAGCCTGCTGGTTGGTAAGCGATGTCTAAATGAACCTTCCGGAACCCATTTTTTCACAGTAAATGAAGCTGAATCAGCTATGCACCTGCAGGTTGTAAATAGATTCTGTTCTACCTTCCTATAATGCTTTTTTTGTAAACGGTTAAGGGTCTTGAACAGCGATCTGTCATAAGCATTTCAAATACATCTAATATTTCACGCACCAACTAGGCAATGTGATTGAAACAGTGGGGATTCCCTCCCTCTATTATCTTCCTTGCCCAAGGCCTAACACACATGCCATCTTTTCTGTTAGGAAAGAACTGCCTTGATTCAATGTTTTTTCACCTCAAGATGTGACAAAAAAGGCTAGCAGTACAGAGACATTCTACTCCTGCGCATTGCTTCACTGATCAAGTATGCAGGGCTTAGTTCTGGTTCCTCGGTCATAATCACAATGTTCTGCCATTCACCCAGCTGGTTTGATTTTTTAATGGTGTCCACCACACATAAAGCGTAGAGACAGTCGTCGAAAGTTGCAGCCATTGTGAGCGGCCGGCCGTCCCAGGTTCGTCTGTCATCCTGATCTTCAAATGCCTCCCTGACGGCCTGTACCATCTTTATCGTTCCCCTTAGGTATGGGGCTGGGATGTCACTGAAGGCCTTCTCAGGTAACAAGGCATTGCTGACCGGTGTGGAATCCTTCAAAAGGAGCTCTTTTTGTGGCGAGTTATTGCTCTGTCCGTACAAATCGGTGCCTACTACAATCAGTCGCCCGCTGGAACCTACCACAACAATATCTTGTTTGAATTCCCCAGGCACATTGAAGTTGAGGGTAACAGTGCAACACACCCCGCCTTCCAAGACCATCTGGAATGTACAAAAGTCGTCACTCGTGATTTGGCGTATGCCCTTGATGTGGTCTGTTTGTTTCACAAAGGTCTTCAGCAGCCCGTGCACTTTCACAGCCTTCTGGCTGGTAAGAAAGGTCAAGAGGTCAATGATGTAGGTACCAACAGAGTGCAAACCTCCACCACCCATCAAGTCATCACAGCTCCAGTTGTATTTCTTCCCCAGCAGGCTCCCACTGTGAACCTGTACCTCACACACAAGCAGTTCTCCAACGTAACCCTCTTGGATTAGCTGCTTCATCTTCACGAAAGCGGGCAAAAAACGGAGAACATTGCCCATGATGCTCATGAGCTTGGGGTAATAATGGGCAGCAGTCATCATCCTAAAGGCATCTAGAGGAGTGGCGGTCCTGTCGCAAATGACGTTCTTCCCAATCCCTGCCAGACATTAAAAAGAAAGAGAAAGGGTGTATCAGGCAAGGACATCTCATGGCCTAAGGTACTAGTCCAGCAAACCCAAAAAGGTTGTTAAAGGAAGAATTCATTTTAAAAATAATCTACAGAGGGTATCAGACACCACAATTCTTGTTTTTGCCAGGCACGTCTTCCCTTGGAAAATGCAACTGAGATATTCCCTTCTTATTTGATTGACATATAATGTGGCATGAGCTGAATGCAAAGGTTTCTGATCATCACCAAATGAGAACAGCTTAATTTCACTCTGAAAAAGGGAGTCTGTGAAACTTGTAGCATTCTTAGGCCAGAAGCCATTCTTCTATCCCAGACTTTCATTTGGAACACAGGCAAGACAGACATCATTTATTAGTGCTTGCAACTCTTACTGATTTTGTATTCTCTTCTAATGCAAGCATATCCCATACTCATTCATCTGTACCATTTAGAAGGTTCCATCTGAGCTCAGAAGAGTTCTATCCACTTATGTACCTACTGGGCCCATTTATTTATTATCACCCTGTAACAGTTCTAAAAGATGGATTATAGCTGGATAGTATCTCAGGTGTAATCATTTAGCTCCTTATATTTACATTGCATATCCAGAAAAATTCTTTATCCATACTTCTAGGAGTTCATCAATGCAGTAGCCATGTTCCCAAAAGAGGTTTCTGAATGTATACTTTCTATAACTTATATATATATATCCTTTATATATCCTTTATATATATCCTTTCTAACCACCCTTTTTACTATTCCATATAGCCACAGAGCTGTCAAAAACAGGCATCATCAAAACAAGTTAATCCAAGACGTGTAAAAAGCCTCTTGGGTCTCCTGAATAGAGCAATTCAGTGCTTATAGTTCAAATGTGCTTTGCTATCTCAATAAGGTTACCACAAGTCTTTTATATTCAAGCAGTGGTCCCCCAGATATTGCCAGACTATAACTCCCATCATCCCTGACCACTGGCCATTCTGTCTGGGGCTGATGGGTTCCTGAAAGATCAAGGGTTCCTGAAGGGAAAGATGAGTAATGGAAGACAAGTTGATTTCCCTGAAGTGAAGTAAGAGCACAGTGATAATGAAGTGTACCAGACTGTGCTCTCCATTCAGTAAAATGAAGCAGGACAAATGTAACAGGCCTGGCCAGTGCCCTGCATGACCTAACCATGAATCACAGAACTTGACCCTAGGATCTTCTCCAATAAGGTGGGGTTCTGGGGCAGATGTGTGAGGATTTCAGAAAAGACTGCTGGGGGAAAAGATTCCCTGATGCTAGAATGGTTGAAAACTGCAGGTATAGAACATAAGGGACATTGCATATTTTAGAATACTCCCTGTTCTACAAAATAAGCTTCCCTGATTTGTAATATTTTGATCTGGCAACCACAGGCATGTTTATCTTCTTCTGAATATCTTCCTCAAATGTATAGATTGCCTGTGAAGTACTGCCTCTGAACGTTTGCACTGAAACCCAACCGTCTCCTACCGTGTCTGTTTGATTCATATAAAATTAGGATTGTTTGACTTCAGAGTGAATTCATGGAGCTGACCTACATTCCTTTAACAGGTAACATTGCAGCTGTACCTTCAGCTGCAGAACTATTCAGTGTAAATCTGTGATTTATTCAACAAACCTTTGCCAATGGAATGCATCCTCTCTGTAGGGCTCTAAGGTTGGCAAACAGCTAGAAATGCAGAAATGCATCTTTTATATAATAGGCAACAAATTTCCCTAAGCCCAAAAGGCAAATGCTAACTTATTCATATGTAGGATGACCATATGAAAAGGAGGACAGGGCTCATGTAACTTTAACAGTTGCAGAGAAAAGGGAATTTCAGCTGGAGTCATTTGTATGCAATGAGTACCTGGCGAAATTCCCTCTTCATCACAGCAATTAAAGTTGCATGCACTATACTAGAGTGACCAGATACAAAAGAGGGCAGGGCCCCTGCAGCTTTGACTGTTGTAAAAAAGAGGGAATTTCACCAGGTACGAATTGTATACAAATGATGCTGGCTGAAATTCCCTTTTCTCTACAACTGTTAAAGTTACATGAGCCCTGTCCTCCTTTTCATATGGTCAGCCTATTCATATGGCTGAGGGAGGAGTAGAAGACACAATAATCATGGGCACTACTTTCCTCTCTCAAAATCTCTTCCTGTGGCCTCTGCCACTTTTCCCTCCCTAGAAGCCTGAACAATCCTAGTTAATCTCTATCACTCACTGCCGTAGCTAACTCTTAGGCCCAATTTGCAGATAACGAGAAGCCATCATGAGTGAATTTCCCTGCAGTTTTTGATTATAGTATAGGGTGACCAGATAAAATCCAGGTCAGGGCTCATGTAACTTTAATAGTTGTCGAGAAAAGGGAATTTCAGCCAGTGTCATTTGTATGCAATTAGTTTCTGCTGATATTCCCTCTTCATCACAACAGTTAAAGTTGCAGGCACTATACTAGACTAACCATATACAAAAGAAGGCAGGGCCCCTGCAACTTTAACTGTTGTGATGAAGAGGGAATTTCACCAGGAACTAATTGCATACAAATGACACTGGCTGAAATTCCCTTTTCTCTACAACTGTTAAGTTACATGAGCTCTGACCTGGATTTTATCTGGTCAGCCTATTATAGTAGCAGCCACCATTTTGAATATTCCAAGTTATTGCTTGAACCCATGGGATGTTTTAGGGTTGGAGAAGGCTTGTAAACCACCCCAACAACCCACCTTCCCTGGGTTTGTATGTAACGGCAAGCTATAACGTGCCCCCACCATGGCTCAAATATTCAATATGGCAGCCACTGCTGCAACGAGAAACCATGCGGGGAAATTCACCCACAGTGGCTTTTCATTATGTGCAAATCAAGTCTTAGTCTCATTCACCACAGTTAGCATTTTGAATTCCCCTAGCTTCTAGTGCCACAACAGCCATTTCCAAGTTCAGATTCTTGTAGTTAATTAAGAGGAGAAATGTTGCAGCTCAAAAATACTAATTGAAGCCTGCTGCTCTAGAGACTTGCTCCTTAATCCCAGATCTGTGAGGGTTGGCTGCACTCACTACAGAGAGAAATTATCTCTGCACATGCTCAGTACACTCATTAACTGATTGATTATCAGAACTGAGTCCAGCCGTTACATAGGAAGCTGCCCTACCAAGGGTGGCCATTTCGACATCACCAAAAACAAGAAAAAATGCATTACCTCCCACCCCAAAAAGTGAGGGTGCAGATTTACATACAATTTGAAAATGCTAATTATTTAAAAATAATTACTACACTTTAAGTAGAAATAAAGAACATCTCACCATCTTGGGAAAGACAGTAAGCAGTGTGTCTGCTTGGTCTGCTGTCCAGGTGCTAATGGTTGGTGGACAACTTCCTTTATGGTTCTTTAATGTGGACTTGGGACAGGAGAGACCTTCAAAGAAAAGGACAATCAGTGGGGGCTGGTGGCTCTGATTTCAGTGGGGCTGTGAATCCATTCTGGGTTTCAGTCAAAACTAGCCAGAACTCTAAAGAAGTGATCCAAGGTGCTGGACCCTATTACCAGCTCCTTTAGAGTTCTGGCTGGTTCTGACTGAACCCCAGTCACAGTCCCACCGAAATTGGAGCTACCAGCCCCCACCGAGGACAGTTCTCTGATAGCCTTTCGAATAGTGTATTGTCCTCTGTAAAGAGAACACACAGCCACTCTCTGTATGCAGGTCCATCTATGTCCATCAATTGACCTCTGTGACTGGCTGTGGCTCTCCAGGGTCTCAGGCAGAGGTACTTCCCATTACCTGATCCATTTTTAACTGGATTTGCCAGGGACTGAACCCAGGACTTTCTGCAAAGCATGTGTCCTACCATTGAGCCATGGTCCCTCTGAACAGGTGTACGTCCTACACTTAAATCTGCAGGTTCTGGTTTCTTTTCTTCCAAGAATTATTTTGTCCTGTACTGTGGGTAGGAGAAAGAATAGAGAGGGTGACGGGTCAAGTCTATATTGTGCCTCTGCAGCACCAGCAGAGGCTGCTTTTAATTCTACTCCTCTTTAATTTCATGAATTGCTTTAGAATCTCCACTCATTTAGGCCACTCCCTGTTAAAGGCAATCAGCTACTGTGAGAATTTAAAATAAGATCCTACAAAATAAAGCTTTAAACTATTGCAAAAGCATGTAAAGTCATTGCTGGTGGATGAATAGAAGTGATAGAACAGAATGCCAATGACAAGTCCCCATCAGGCATACATTATTTTGCAACTGCAACTTGAATTAAGTTCTAATGAGTTGCTACAGGGCTGTTACCACCCAGTTCTGCTGGAAGTCCAGAATTTCAACCTTGCATACCAGAACCAGCAAAATCTCACCAGCTTCTCTAAAAAGCCACTGACTCTTGGGCTTAAAGATGCCAAGTTCTTCATCACAAGATTTAAAATACACTGCAAACGCGGCTTCAAAGTGATGGTGCAGAGAACAGCAGTTGAAAGGAAGTGGAGGAATCAACAAGAGACCCCATGCCATTAAATACGCTGCCTCAACCTGCAAGCATGTTTAGGAAACAAATTTCAGCATTTCAAGGTAGCTGAGCTGCACCACCTATTAGCATGTGCCGACACAGCGTGAGTCACAGCAGAAGCTCAACTCCTACTCTTTAGGTTTGTGCAATGTACAAATATTGAGAAAGTTTGGCTGTAATTCTGACAGTAGTTACATAGTCTCATGTGCTTCAGCTTGCTGATTTCAGTGGGGACACAGACACACACACACACACACACACACACACACACACACACAAGTTCCAGTCTTCAAGGGGACAATGTCATTGCTTATGTAACCAAAATAGCACCACATGAGGGAAAACCCCAAGGTTTTCAAAAGTACCCCCAAAATCATTTTGGGGGAGGAAAGCCTCAAAGGTGGAAGAACGCTCGCCCAACATCTGAAAGAGGATTGAGCATGCTCATTGGGTATGGAATGCTGACTGTTTGCAGAGTGTGGGGAGAGATGGAAAACCAGGTGTGGGAAAGCAGAGTGGAAAGGAGTGGCTGGAATAGTGAACAGCGGCATTCCATGGTGCAATATTTTGTGGCAGAGCTCACTTGCAAGAAACTGCTCTATACTGAGGGCCAAACTACATGTGACCTTCAATGAGTCTTTGCATTTAACAAGGAAAGGAGGGGTGATAATTATTGGGATTCTGGTAGTTGTGGAGTGGGAAGTTAAGCTCGTGCTCCCCTGCTTTAGTCTTGAGGCATATTCCCCAGCTGAAGCTGGTATTAGCATTGGGAGGAAATTCCCCATTGGCATCTAATTTTTCACTGCAATTTTAGACTGTCTAAACTATTGTAAATCAGCACTGGCTTTTACGCAATGTCTCTGAGTCTTGTGGCCGTCAAATGTGCTGAATCAGAACACATGACATGGAGAAAATCCATCTATATAGGTTTTGTCTTTTATAAGAACTCTTCTCAGCCATCTGCTCAACAAGGGGCATCAAAAAAGTTGGGAGAGCAGTTCGTCTGGTTTACAGACCTTTTAAAGACAAAATTAAGGGGGGCTGAGAAAATTTAGGGAGGCAGCCCCCCCCCCCAGCCCACTCTTGGCTACAGGTCTGGCACTACAGCATTCTCATGCCTCAGTTCCATGATAATCTGCCACGTGGCTGGCTTGCTTTGCTAGCAAAAGGACCAGTTCGGGCACTCTGATTCATAAACATTTAGAATTATGTAATTTGGGAACAATGATGGCTTTATTTGTATAGGGAAGACATGGTGGTGAGTTGCTCTTTTCCCCCTCACTGAACAAGCTATTGTTGATGACCTGAGTGTAAGAGCATTTATACAGCCAGGGAGCTGGCCCAAGTGCACAAGCAACCCCATTGGTCATTGTGCACCAGTGAAGTAGCATGTAATCCCCATGGGGCACCTCAGTATCCACTCTGATTCTTCAAGGGAATCTTGGTTATACCTCTTGGATTGCACAGCGCAGTCACCTGGGCAGAATGTGCTGGGGCAGCACTGTATACATGAGAATAAAAAGTGCATTGTTGCACTCTGGATGATCAATTATGCTGTATTTGAATGATTCCCACCATGACAATCCACACTCAAGATTGAGTGGGTTGAGTGTGGGTTATCATTGATCTGTAGGTTGCTGTTGAAACATGGGTTATTGTATTATGTGAACCCAGCCACGCTAACAAAGGCTTATTGTTGGATTGTAAACTGTGGGTTGTTCATGGTTAACAAAACATGATTTGTTAGCACAGCTGGGTTCACACAACACAACAACCCACGTTTTAATAATAACCCACAGTTCAATGACAACCCACCCTCAATCCTGAGTGTGGGTTGTCGTGTTGTGTGAACCCAGTCAATCAGTAATGGGAGTTGCCAATGGTAGTGCAGAGGTTCAAATTCACAAATAAATACAATTACCTGCCCAGTTATGTCAGTCATTTTTGGCCAAAAAGAAAAACAACAATACAAAGTTATACCTGTGTGCATTTCTTTGGAGTTTTTCTAAAGAATTCTGTGGACATTAGTTTAGTGAAACCAAAGACATAACTGTAAAACAAGGCTTAAAGATTACACCACTGCTGTGTAACCATCATGAAAGAGATTTCCAGCAGAGATACTGGAGCAGCAAAGCCATCATTCAAATCCCTAAAATTGTTTACTGCTACCGAATAAAGTGCATGTTTGTTCCCCAGAGATGAGGCTTTCCAACCCGAAGTGTCAGGAGATTACTTTACTCTGTATCTGTTTGTGGCTTGACATTGTTTTTCCCTTCTGGAGTATCCACAAATGTCCTCTGTGGAGCAAGAACCAGCAAAACACAGACATCTGGTCATGGTATTCAGCTGACTCCAGCGACGGCAACTAATTGCTTTTGCCTCCATCTCAGATAGGAATCAAATTCCTCCCTTCACTAACGGAAAGCAAACAAACATCCTCAGTGTGTGCTCATTACATTATTTTAAAAATTTGCTCACTATACAAATAACCCTTCAAAACACAACAAGTGTTCAGCATACAGCAGTAAGTACAAATGATGAACAACATGTGCTTGATTTTGGAGTTTTGGGACTCCACAGACTCAGGACTTGTGGATGCCTACCAATGTCATCCAAGTGAACAATTCAAGAGAGGATGTCACAGGAGGCAAGCAAAAATATTAGGCCTAGATCCAGGGTCTTCAACATGGCAAGCGCCTGTCTTGGCGCTTGCCAGGCTCCCTGCCTGTCCTGAGTTTTATTTTATTTCTTAGATTTTTTTAAAAAAAATAATTAACTGGGATGTGCAAAGTGGAAAGGCTGCTCTCTAGCAGCATTTTTATTGGGGGTCCAAAGAGTGGTTTTTTGTTTTGGAATACAGACCTTACCTGTGCTTTGTACTTAGGTTCTTAGGCAAGTTACTTTTCTTTTAGTCTCACCACTTTGCCTTCTGGGAATGTTTTAGGCACTTAGTTAAGGACCCATCTCTTCACCCTGAATGATTGTGCTGCTTTGGTTAGTTGCCATCGCTGGAATATTTTAAACATTTTAATTGATGAGCTTTTGTATTTATTATGATGTACTTTAATCTGTTTCTCTAAACCGCGAAGAGATATCTTTTGATATGGTAAACAGTATATACATAGATTAAATGAATAAACAGGAAATAGGAAATGGGTGGGCTACGTTCACCATGGCAGCCTTTTCATTAATGGGCAAGCCTCCCATGGCAGCCATTTTGTGAGAGTGCCCACAACACTCTCTAAAAATTCCAAATATTCCTATTTACCCAAAAAGTTTAGAGACCTCTGACCTAGATAAAACTCTGTTGAAATTAAGGTGTTTTTACACAAGACATTTATCACGCACTCGTGATTGTTCATTCATGGAAGTTTGCGGGTCCTTTTCATGACGTCGCCAACCTCCAGTGCAGTTCTTGTTGTTTTTCAGTTTTATTCTTCCATTTTAAAAATTGGCAAAAATGCAATAACAAATAAAACCTGCCAAAAACCGCCTTCAAAAGGTGGCATAACTCAAGAATCACACAATATTTTATAAATCTTGCTGCACCACCTACTGGCTGTATGAATGAAACATACTGAACATGCCCACAAAGAAACTGGGAAAAACAGGGAGGGGGAGCACATGCATTGTGCCCAAAGACTCCGGAAAACAAAGCCCCAGTAAGTCTGTGGGATTTAGCACAAGACCTTGACAGCATGAATAAGTCTCTTCAGCTGAACATACATATAACGTTCACTTACTTTGCCTTAATCATGCCACAAGTCCATGTTCATTATAGATAGAAGTTCTTTATTACTTTCCTATTTAAAAATGGGCAAAGACTGAAAGACTGTGGGTTGGTTCCAATGGCTTCATGGAAGGATTGTTCTACTCAGGGATGGACTCCTTCCATGAGGAGAAATAGCCTTCTGGGCATGGAAGGAAGGTTTTGGATCCAACGCATCACAGTTCACCGGTTTGGTGCTATAGAAACTTTACAGACCAATATCTAAGCATGTTCATTTCAATTAAAGCTTATTAATTTCAATGGGAGTTATGTCCCAGTAACTTTGCTTGTCTAAGTAACTATGCTTAAGCCTCTAGGTTCAAATTCTGTACTCTTTTACGGAACATGTAACTGTTCCCTATAGCAGTTTACTGTGCCATTTGTATCAAACAGCTTTCCATCCAGTATCACGCTGACCTATTACTTGCTGTAGAAAAGCAAAACTCCTACACTTGTACACTAAGGTAGAATCCAAAAGTCATAAAATTTCAGAAGGTGGAGAGGGAAGTCCCATTAACGCACGTTATGGCAGCAGGTGATTCTCATTGTAACACACCCTTACCACAGTGGAAAGGCTCATTATAACTCATGCGCTCAACATTTTGGCGGTGTGTGATTACAGATGGTGAAAGCTGCCTGTAAAAACACAGTAAACACAAAACAGTACACATGAGCAAGGGGGAGGGGGAAGCAGCCTGCAGGCAGATCTCTTTCTACTGCAGTCTCATCTGAAGGGCAAAGGAGAAACTAGAGAATTATGTTCAGGTCCAAGAGGCAAAGGAATGTTGCAGAAGATGCTTAGGGAAGTATCACCACCCTCTTTGCTCTTGTGTCATCAGCCATATACATTTTTCATGCACACGTGCATATGGGACTATGTTTACTTTGCACCAGAAGCATCCAAATTTCTAACTCCAAAAGGGGGTAATTCTGAGGCCTGAATAATTTATTCAAAATTTTATGCACAATTTATTATTTGTTGATTGAGTGATTGCACTGCATTTCTATTCCGCCTTTCTGGAACCATGCATATATGTGCATGACCTGATTGTCTTCTTCTAACTAGCCACAAAGGAAGAGGAACTATCATTCTCTGGCTTTACGCTCTCCAACACAAGACAACTGTTTTTGATTTTAAAGAGAACAACATGTGCTATTAAACATTTTACAAGGATTAAAAAACAAAAGAGGTTCCAAAGTGTATTAAACAGAAACAATGGAAATGACATTTTCCTTTAATTCACTCCAGCTTTCCTTTCATTACTATCCAGAAAGCTTGTTTTTAGTTTTGTAGATTACAGGCTAGGTTTTAGACTTATGCAGGACCCTGGCCATTCACAGCACAAACAGGCTGACTCTACTTTGCAGCTTCAGAGCCCCCAGGCAGGCTGACATTATATGGAACAGTTGGGCAAAACACTGATTGTGCATTTCCCCCTATAGTTTCAGAGAGATAAAAGGATAGGGAATTGCCCAGGGTTTTCATGAAACCAAGGGCAGCTTGAGACATGATGCCCACCTCCAGCTCCATTCCACATATAGGAGCTAATTGGACCACTTCTTTTATCTTAAAAAATTGCATCCTCCACTGCACCTGAGAACAGCAGCCTAGATTAGGGGGTACTGGACAGGCTGTGTGGCTCACAGAGCATTTATCCTTAAAGAGAGGGGAATACCGTAGGGGGCATAGAATGAATGCCACTGCTGCCCCTCAGTATCTGTCTCCGAGGTGGTTGTCCCACTCCATCTAATGATAGGGCCAGCCCTGATGAAAGCTACAAATCAAGGCCAGCTAATACTCTAAATGGGAATCAAGAGGAAAATCTATAATCTATTCCAGGCAATATTGCAACCCTATGAAAGCAACTCTAAGGGTAAAATAAATAAATGAATCAGATCCTATATTGGATTCAAAGACGTTTGTGTTTTCCTTGAAATTTCTGCAAAGCTGAAGAATATGTGTCCATCAGTTTCCTTACAGATACTTTTTCCCCTCACAGGACCACTCTGCCTTCTATTGGCCTGCATGGATGATACTTTAGTCATACTCTTCCTGTCATACAAGTTAGTGTGCCCGGAATCGAAATTCCCTCATGGTAGAGCTCTTGTGAGTACCCAGTGGCAGTCATATTGAAGACATCAGCAGGGTCAAAGTGAGTGGAAAGCAATTTCCATTGGCTGATCATTACAAGGTAGTGTCTAGCTAGAAAAAGTAAAGGGAAGAACAGCATAGTAAATGACACACCCCAAAGTAGACTGGAGAGTTAGTCCCAACCCTGATAGGTGTGCAGGGTTCCCCCACAGAAATGCAAGTCTCATCCAGATTCGCAGTACCCTATACATGCTATGCCTCTTTTAATTCGTCTTCGGTCATGGCATTTTTACATTGCAAATATATGGGTATTTAGCATATAGCAACCTTCCCCAAACTGGTGCCCTCCCGCATGGTCTCGGGATGATGAGAGTTGCAATCCAACACATCTGGAGGGCACCAGCTTGGGGAAGGCTGCCATTATAGTATGTGACACAATTCTTAAATCCCAAGGCTAGTTTTATGCAAGAAAGACAAAACACCATGTTCCAACCAGTGAAATAAGATGGCTGACTGGAAAGGAAATTTTTAATGATGGCTTCTGTGTAACAGAAAAATGGATTTCGTTGGGAGTTAAGGAACAAAAGCATAGAAGCAATTATGCCTTGTAATGTGCTGTTTGTTCACATGAGTTGGGAATATTCGTGATCCCCTGAAAATTAAAATCGTTGCCTAAAACGAATTGTGTGTAGTGATGAGTCAGATCTCAAAAATGAGTGATACTTTGAAGCTGAGATGTTCTAAAATTTAGAGTTTTTTAGTTGAAAATGCAGGTGTGAAATGGGAAAGAATGAATAAATAAATAACACAATAAACAAGCAACAATTATTATTGAAGGCTATTCCTAAATAAGCAAGGATTCATTAAAAGAAAAGCCTGGTGCCCTCCAGATATGTTGGACTACAATTTCCATCATGAAGTTAGCCATTTTGGCTGAGGATGATGGTAGTTGCAGTCCAACACGTATGGAGGGCACCAGGTTAGGGAAGGCAGCATCTCTGGTAAGCATACCTGGAGCAAAAGAAAGTTCTTGATATATGTGCCTGTCAATAATGTTAGAATATTTGGTTCCTATGTCTGTAGAACAATCCATTCAAGAACACCATGAATTAGATGCATCACTTCTGGAAGACAACCAAGGCGTTTCAATGTTAAATGTGGGCCATGCATTACAAATTCAGAATCCTTTTGCTTAGGTTCTATCATCATAATGAAATAGGGAATGACAGAAAATTAAAATTGAGGAAGCAGCAGGGATGGGAAGTTCTATCCTTTTGAAACACACTCCAGTATAATTATCTAATCTTTTAAAGGATTGGAAACTCTATACAAGAGGGAGACGGTATTGACAAAATGCTGGATAAAATGAGTTCTCATATGGCTTGGATGCAAAATTTGAAACTGAAGCAGACTATTGACTAAAACACAGCCATTTTGCCATGCGAAGATTAAAATACATGTGTCTGCTCCAAGGAATCACCATCCATAGAATCATAGAATAGTAGAGTTGGAAGGGGCCTATAAGGCCATCAAGTCCAACCCCCTGCTCAATGCAGGAATCCATCTTAAAGCATACCTGACAGGTGGTTGTCCAGCTGCCTCTTGAATATCTCTAATGTGGGAGAGCCCACAACCTCCCTAGGTAATTGGTTCCATTGTTGTACTGCTCTAACAGTCAGGAAGTTTTTCCTGATATCCAGCCGGAATCTGGCTTCTTTAACTTGAGCCCATTATTCCATGTCCTGCACTCTTGGATGATCGAGAAGAGATCCTGGCCCTCCTCTGTGTGACAACCTTTGCTTTCAGAAGCTGCAGTCCTGCACAGAGATTACTCAAATCCAGTCGCCTACAAGTAGGCTGACCAGATAAAATCCAGGTCAGGGCTCCTGTAACTTTAACAGTTGTAGAGAAAAGGGAATTTCAGCCAGTGTCATTTGTATGCATTTAGTTCCTGGTGAAATTCCTTCTTCATCACAACAGTTAAAGTTGCAGGCACTATACCAGAGTGACCATATACAAAAGAAGGCAGGGCCCCTGCAACTTTAACAATTGTGATGAAGAGGGAATTTCACCAGGAACTAATTGTATACAAATGACACTAGCTGAAATTCCCTTTTCTCTACAACTGTTAAAGTTACAGGAGCCCTGACCTGGATTTTATCTGGTCAGCCTACTACAAGGAGATTTAAGGAATCTACTAGCATGCAGGACTGCAGGCTAGTTGATCTCCACAATTAGGTGAGCTCGAATATTTTGATTTCATCATCTTTGAAATCAGTTCCAATGTAATGTTGGTCACTGATACTTTTAAGACTTGCTTCTACAACTCAGGTACAAATAATTCATTCTTAACTATAAATCTGATTTATCTCACTCTTCATATAAATAATTCTGTACCTCAGGATGCCATAATAAATACAAACCTCAATTCTGTATCACATTGAATAAGCAATTGGATTTTTTTCTTATGCCAAGCTAGTTGGTGAAATAAACCACAGCTAATTTTTCGGATACACAATATTTCATTACAGAAATACTTTACTTTAAACATCTGACTTTTAAAATAGGAACATGCTTTCCATTAATCTGCGACTGCTATTTGTACAAGAGTCTCTGAACAGATCTATTAGTCCTGAAACTTAAGAGTCACAGTGGAAAGAAATAAAGGGGGCAGAGCAGCAGATATTAAAAGAACAAGCTGCCAGATTTCCCTGGTAATATACTCTAAGGGTGCAATCCTTTACATGTTTAGACAGAAACAATTCTACAATTCCCAGCATTCCCCAGCCAGAATTCTGGGAGTTGTTGGGCTTTCTTCTGTCTAAACATGCATAAGATTGTACCCTAATTTCACAAAACTAGTTATCCTGGGCACTCCATTGTCTTGGGCACTACTAGCACCCACACAGCTATATGTACATCACAGACAACCTGAGAAAACTTCACTCCACTGATAATCTCCCCCAAACCACCATTCTGGCAAGCATGAGTGTAGACAACGGTGCAGCTGGATCCTAGGCTGACCCTATGAAAAGGAGGACAGGGCTCATGTAACTTTAACAGTTGTAGAGAAAAAGGAATTTCAGCCAGTGTCATTTGTATGCAATTAGTTCCTGGTGAAATTCCCTCTTCATCACAACAGTTAAAGTTGCAGGCACTATAGTAGAGTGACCGTGTACAAAAGAAGGCAGGGCCCCTGCAACTTTAACTGTTGTGATGAAGAGGGAATTTCACCAGGTATTAATTGCATACAAATGACACTGGCTGAAATTCCCATTTCTCTACAACTGTTAAAGTTACATGAGCCCTGTCCTCCTTTTCATATGGTCAGCCTATTTAATGGTCTCATCGAAGGAGTGTCTTTATATAGTCATACATATTACTTCAATTGTGAAGCTCATAATTAAGATTTCTCTTCTCCCCACTCACCATTCCATGCTTTAGAATTGCTTCTACATTCCTAATATGCTAGAGTGACAAACTGGGAGCTGAATGCAGCCTGTGGACAGTTTGTGGTTAGTAAAATTGTGAATTCTCTGTTTCTGTTCCATGTTTACTTCTGATTACATGAATGAAAAATGGAGCCAATTTGGTCATGCTGAAGTACTGCACTGTAAAAATACACCAAATTAATAACCTAAGTTCTAATTGCATTGCAATCAATGTGACCTACTTAACAAGAAAACACTCTTTCTTCTTATGTTGCACTTCAGAGGCCTTTATTCATCTTTCTATTGCTTTCATGTGTCCCATTTGGAAAACTGAATACAAGGAGTTGCACAATAAGACATATAAAAGTGAATACAAGGAGTCGTACAAAGCTAATGAGTCGTTGTTTTTTAATCAGTGACATTTGCTTTTCAACTTTTGTCAAAATATTATAACCCAGGGTCTGCAGTGAGCAAATTATAGGGCCCATTCGGACAACACATTAAACCATGGTTAGGTCAGTAACCCTTTTGCAGCAAATGGTTAGTGAGAGTGTTTAAACCATGGTTATGTAGCCAGCTTGGTTAGGAATGGTTCACACACCATGTTAAGCCATAACGTTTAGCTCAAAATGCTTACCACTGTGGCTTAGCATGTTGTCTGAACAGAGTCATCCTAAAGTCCCACCACCACCAGAATTTTCATTGTGAATCTCCAAGGATAAAAAATATGGCAAGCCAGTTTTCAAAAGGAACCAGTAGCAGAGAGCAGATGGAGAAAGTAGTTCTTTCTCCTTGATGTTAGTGCTTTCACTTTACATTCTATTCAAACACACAGAAGAAAAATGACTTTTGATGGGAATCGGGGCTTAAATGTAAATTGTATGAACCACAGAAATGTTAAGGATCAGAGGAGTAGCCTCTATGGAAGAACTGAGGGGGGAAATAACTTTGAAAGAGGATTAACTTAGATCAGAGGCCAAATTCCATTTCGGGAAGTTCTCAGGGGCTGTATTCTAGGGATGGGGGTGGGGCCAAAATAGGGGTGGGGCCAAAAATGCCAGCCTATTTTAGCTTAAAGCTCTTACTGCCAGTAACTAAGCCTCAGGAGAGGCATTTCAACTTTCCAGAAAACACTGCACAAAAGCCAGGAAATGACAAAACCATTAGTAGTTGGGGTGGGGAAAGGGGCAAAGCTATGAGAAACCATGGAGGGCTGTATTGGGACCGCAGGGAATTTGGCCCCTAGGCCTGAGGTTCTGCACCCTTGAAGTAGATTATGTCACTTCAATAATATCAGAAGCAATAATTTCCTCCTTCACAGTTCATCACTCCTATGTAAGGACAGGAATGGTCATCCACTCAGAGCAAGTTGGAATTATTTCCTAATTTACATTTCCACAAGTGACTGGCTGCCATTCCCAGAACATGCTGCCCAGACAGAATCACAAGAGTAGCTCTTTGGAGTGCTATAATTTACATCCCAACAGGAAGCATTATGTCTTTTCAGACACTAATGATTGGGCTCCATTGTTTCCACACAAGGGTTTCCCCTGAAAGCTACATGGAGAGAAAGAAAGGGGCTCTTTAATGGCCGCCTTCGACTCCTCCTTTATTAAATGCTAGGCTGCTTGAAGCGTGCTGTGGTTTGCACGGTCTGCAGCTGTTGCAAAATTCAGTTTGGGTACCTCTTCTCATGATTAACCTTAGCACATATTGGTTAACGTGGGATTCTTGGCAGTGACAGGCCATTTTGCCCACCTTGCTTTATAGGCTTCTTCAAACGTAGTGCCTGAGATGATTCATCATAATGATGATGCATCAGTTCTGGATGGGGGGGGGTTTTACCTCATGAAATTGCATTTGTTTCAATAACAGCATGTCTATACGGGAAATTCCCATGTTACAGGTTAAGCATTTTTGCCCTATTCCAACAATGCAAGAAATAGTACCTACAGATATATAATAATAAGCAGAGGGACATACAATATTCCTTCATATGGATTTGTGCTATCTGTGGTGACCTTCACAATCTTCACACGCACACACGCCTGCTGCTTTGGACTAATCTGGGTTGGAACAGGGCTTGACAGCTTCTGAGCGTTCTGCAGCATTCAAATTCACTGAATCAGCACATCCTAACCCTAACAAAAATCTCACGTAGACATACCTTGACGCTATAACAACTCATTTTACTATTGTAATTACAGTGCAACATCTCCCCACCGATGAATTTCACCTACTTTAACACCTAATCTTACAAGGTATTATTATAGCTGCTGGTGGATTAATCTGTTGTTTGGCTAATAGTCCAGAATGGGCAAGTGTCTCTTTGTGGGAGCTAATTGTTAAGAGATGGTTTCCGGAGTGATACCTGGAAAACTAGCTTCTGTATTTTGAAGGAGACATCCACCAGAGGTTGGAGAAGAGAACACCCTCTTTTCCTGAGGGGAAGGGGCAGAAACAGCAGTTTTGCAGTTTGACAGAGACAGACAGGCTGCCTATACGCATTCAAAGCCACACGGTGGCTGTGAATCTGTGCTTTTTCATGAAGCAGCACAGTAAAAAAAAGTCAGAGACTTACCCAGACTTTTTCCTGTGGGAGCAAGGTCACCCCGGCTCTTCCGCTGTCTGACTTTACTCCGTGACCGATCTGGGGGGCGGTCCTGGCAGAAGGCGACTGGCGATTGGTCACCGGAAGCCAGGAAGGTGGGGCGGGACAGCTCTAGTACCAGGATGACCGCCGGAAACCCCGCGCGCTCCCTCCTTGGCATGTGGTTACCCCACGCCACCCCGGCTAAGTGAAACTACATGGTACCAACTCGGCACCATGAAGACAGCCCCAGAGTTAGACAGTATGCTGAAAGGTGGCTGAAGGCGGCTGATGGGCGTAGGACAGCCTTCCTCAACCTGGTGCCCTCCAGATATGTTGGCCTACAACTCCTATCATTCCCAGCCAATGGCTATACTTCTGAATAGACATGTATAGGATTGCACTGCATGACAGCAGTCCTATGCCCACCTACTTGGGAATAAGCCCCACGAAATTCAGTGGGACTTATTTCTGAGTAAACATGTATAGGAGTGTCCTTGTAAGACATACACGCTCCTTGATTTTCATACTAGCTACAGCTTCTTTTTCTGAGTGATGTCTTGGGAACCGAAAAGCTCTGCACCAGAGATAACTGCTCTGTGTTCAGTGGTATGAGAAAGCCTCGCACATGGGGTTCAATTAATTTAACAAGGCAGAAGAAACAAGCACCAGGAAACCGCAGAAACATCACAGAGCTCAGATCAGAACTGCTGACCATCAAACAATAAAGCCCTGCATTTCTCCCAGGCTATCACTTATTGTGCAATTTGGGTTGGAGACTAGGTCATACAAAATGAAATGGAGTTTAAAAACGGAACAAAACACTGTCCATAATAGCATAATTCCTGCTAACCACAGAAAGGGTCACTCAATTCAAAGTCTAATTGATTTTGCGTATTAGTCATTGTAGCAGAGCATTCCTTTGCAGCTCACACAGAAGCTACTTACCCTTACTGCTCCAACTGACCTCCGGTTAAAAACAAAAAGATTATTTCATGTGTTTTACGTAGTTCTCCTTGGTGCAGAAAACAATCCTAAATTCCAAAATAATCCATTCAAGAGGATGTGAAGGCCTGGACCTATGTCTTTTTTCACACATTTAGCTTGATCCTGCATATACTGACTCAGAACAGAAATTAGTCTCACTAAGTTTAATGAAACATACTCCCAAGCAACAATGCATAGCGATTTGAGTACAATCCAGCCAAATTATATTTCTGCCAACTGAGGATAACTTTTCATGCATCTGATGAAGCAGACTCTGGGCCACAAAAGCTTGGGGCATTATAAATATGTTAATCTTCAAAGTATCACAAGACTGTTTCCTTAACCCAGCAAAAGTAGACCCTTCCTCCTGAATCAACCCTGGGCGAAAGGGTCTTCTAGCAAACAGGTTGACACTCTGACAACATCTATGAGCATCCCACCAGGGGGCTGTCTATACGCTCTTTATACCCCGTGGTGGCTGCGCAGTGGTGCTGCATTGTTTATACTACACAGCCGCCACGGACTTTTTCCACAAAACTGCGCACTTTAAAAGTTGCTGACTTACCACAGCTTTTTTCTTTGCACCTTCTTTCCACTATCTGTTGGTAGTGACCCCGTTTGGGGTTGAAGCTGGGGGCCTTCCCCGGGGGCAGACCAAGGACCAGGGTAGGTTGTGGTAATCCAGGAAGGCAGGGCAAAGGGCGGGCTCGACCAGCTAAATGGCTGCCATCGCTGTGGTTTTTTCGGCCAGAAAGTCCACGTTCCCTCCTGCAATCAAGATTTAGCATTCCCATCCCGCAGCTGCAATGTCAAGGGGTTTCAAGGGAACAAGTAGGCAGAGCATCATCATGAAGACACAGGCCAGGTCCATCGCCACTGCTGCTTTGATGATGAGTAGGCTGACCATATGAAAAGGAGGACAGGGCTCATGTAACTTTAACAGTTGTAGAGAAAAGGGAATTTCAGCCAATGTCATTTGTATGCAATTAGTTCCTGGTGAAATTCCCTCTTCATCACAAGTTAAAGTTGCAGGCACTATACTAAAGTGACCATATACAAAAGAAGGCAGGGCCCCTGCAACTTTAACAGTTGTGATGAAGATTGAATATCACCAGGAACTAATTGCATACAAATGACACTGACTGAAATTCCCTTTTCTCTACATCTGTTAAAGTTACATGAGCCCTGTCCTCCTTTTCATATGGTCAGCCTAATGATGAGGGAAATCAGGAACCCCAGCAGGGCTCAGGGTGGGGTTCGTTTGGACCTCAATTGAGGCACTCCCTGGATGGTTGCTCAGGTTGCCCCATACTGTCTGTGGGAGTGGGGTTTGCTGAGGAATCCTAATCCTCTTTCTTTTCCAAAGGTGTTTCCTCCTGGATTTGGTCCAGCCGGGAGGCTGACACCATGAGTCTTAGTTTAGGCTGACCAGATAAAATCCAGGTCAGGGCTCATGTAACTTTAACAGTTGTAGAGCAAAGGGAATTTCAGCCAGTGTCATTTGTATGCAATTAGTCCCTAGTGAAATTCCCTCTTCATCACAACAGTTAAAGGTGCATGCACTATACTAGAGTGATAATATACAAAAGAAGGCAGGAACCCTGCAACTTTAACAGTTGTGATGAAGAGGGAATTTCACCAGGAACTAATTGCATACAAATGACACTGGCTGAAATTCCCTTTGCTCTACAACTGTTAAAGTTACATGAGCCCTGACCTGGATTTTACCTGGTCACCCTAGCTTAGTTGCAACCAACTTCTACTGGATTGTGCCCCTTATCTATGCTTTTCTACAGAGTTGGCTGGGTTGTGTTTGAGAATTATCTCAGCCAAGTATAGTTCACAAAAACATGTTCATGTATCTCTTCAGCATTCCATGAAATTATCATAAAACTGCCTGGAGGATTTAGTATATGCCACTCCTAGAGAAGCGGCTGTTTTCAATAATTAACCTTTGTACAGTATAAATTACTTGCATATCCTTCCTATACCTCAAACAGCCTGCAGATACCAATTGCTTCTTATAATTACTTCATCCCTAAAATATTAAATACTGAAACATAGCCAGGAACATAATGATGCTTTTAAGAGATCTCCATTGCTCAGAATAAACCCGATTCTTTCTGTTCCACTATTCTTCCCTTCTATTTTATTCAGGGGCATTTCTATTGATACGAATTGAGGACAGGGCTCCTGTATCTTTAACAGCTGCATAGAAAAGGGAATTTCAGCAGGAGTTATCTGTATGCATGCAGCACCTGGTGAAATTCCCTCTTCATCACAACAGTTAAAGGTACAGGTGCCCTGCCCTCTTTTTTATCTGATAACAGTAGGCAGGGCTCCTGCAACTTTAACTGTTGTGATGAAGAGGGAATTTCACCAGGTGTTGCATGCATACAAATGACACCTGCTGAAATTCCCTTTTCCATGCAACTGTTAAAGATTCAGGAGCCCTGTCCTCCTTTCCATATGGTCACCCTAGCCATGGGAGCACCACCTGGATTCTGGAAAGTGGGTTTTCCAGCCCACTGCCAGTTGTTGAAACAGAACTGGGGAGCTGGAGCCAAAGACAGAAGCTAATATGCAGCAGACAGACTGTTCTGTTGATCAGGCAAGAACAGACAACAGGTTCCTGGTATAAATATCAGGTCTGGCCTAGCCACAGGCTTCATACTGCCTGCCAATTGCAGGGGTCAGTATTGCATACTACTATTACCGTCTGTACATGAGGACTTTGCAACCTGAGAATCCACAGTCCTGAGAAGCTTATTACAGGAGGCTTCCAGTTCAAGATGGAGTCCTTACAGCACAATTAATCATCACACTGCTTGGTTGTTTTACGACTGAGTTGGCGAAACATGAATTGACAGGGAACAAATGGCTTCCAGTTTTGTTGGATTCATCATGCAGGCACAGGTTACCATCTATTCAGATTTATAATAGCAGGGCGGTTTTGTTTGCTTTTGAGTCACTTGGCCATTTTATTTTTAACCCTGCTGCAAGAACAACAAATGCCGAGAGTCTGGGGGTACCTTAAAAAACAACAGTTTATTGTAGCACAAACGTTCATGGACTAGAGTCCATTTCATGAGAAGCAAAGCAAACATGTATGTATCCTTAGGTAGCAAATACATGCAGATATGCAGGGGTGAAATGTAAACATTGTGGCCAAGAAGCCATGGAAGTAAAGTTCTGTGACATTTCTATGTAAAAATCAAATAATACAAGATAAGCACAGTTACTATGCATGACAGTAGCAGTGGGTGATTATAGTTAAAAACTGTGTTATTGCCAGCTACTGCTGTTGTGAATCGTCACTGTGCCTCTCTTGTATACATTTGAGCTCTGTGAAGAAATGAAACAGACTGTACCTCTTTCATGGCCTTTTGGCCCCACGGTATCTAATGCATGCACACACATGGCTATCAAGAAAAAACTGTATATATTTACTAAGGCTGGCCAAAGACATTTTGCTGCTTGAAGCAAAAGCCACAATGCTCCACTCTCCCTTGCCCCCACTTTCCCTATTCGGAAGCCAACCGGATTGGCAGCTGAATTTTACTTGAACACTTGTGATGGGACAGCATCCTCCATCACACCTGACCTGAGGCCCACATACTAGTTTAGGAGTTGCAGGACAGGCTGTGTGGCACACACAGCTCTGTCTTTCATGGGAATGGAATAGGGTCTCAGGAGGAATGGCTTGGGGGTACTGCCACTGCTGGCCCCCCTCAAGCTTCAGCTCCCTGAGGTAGTTACCTCAGTTTGACTCATGATAGGACCGGCTCTGCTATTTACTAACTGAAGCTAACAATCCATGTGCCTTATGAAATAGGCTTGAGTCCTCAAAAGCTTTAGCCACAAAAGATTTGTTAATCTGTAAGGCGGGGGTGGGGTACCCTTTTTTGTGGAGTGCCTTCATTCTACTGGAAGAAATCTGTCGGGGGCTGCATGCTGGCAGTGTGTGGGGCTGAAGCAAGCAGCTGGTGGGGCGAGAGTTAAAAGTGGCTGGGACCACCCCTTTTTCTCTCTAACTTTCTACCTCCATATCCAATGGGCTGCTGTGCAGGAGGGACAGATCACTCTTGCCAGAGGTCAGAACTGATAGGGCTAATCTACACCTGCAGCCCTTTTGCTACAAAAGAGGATGCTTCCAAATGTTCCCTGCTTCCATGATGGGCACTCACGGGGCCCACGCAACTGATCTTTACCGCAATTACAGGAGTGCCGTTGTGGAAGCATGTGCGCCCCGTTATGGCGCTTCCGCATGTGGGCGGGGCTGCGCAGATGGCTACGGGGCAAAGGTGTTTTATATTGACTCGTGAGGGATGCGCATGAGCGCAGATGCACAGTCACAGATGGGGTGATGCGAACTCCCTCGAATATGCGTTCCTGCGCATAGTACAGTTGCATTAAACACACGCACGCGCACACACTCAGCGGTGAAACACAGTGAAAATGTCGAACAGGTCCACTCCCGCACACCTCTGATACCCATGGGCCCGCCGCTGACAGCTGACTGGCTGTTCGCTGAGCCCGGAACTCACGGCGAACAGCAACAGCATCACAAAGGGGGGGGGGGGGCACACCACACACGTACTTTGGAATGGAAGCAAGAGAGCGGGGAAAACGCAACAAAAGCAGTAAGGGATATTCCAGTATAACTGAGAGGTGGAAATCAAGACCACCACGGGAACAGGTGAACGTCATGTGCCGTTAGTGATGACTGTGATACAATCCTGGAATAAATGGCTGGTGTAGGCTCCCCCATAGCTTCTCCAGGGCTTTTGAAATTAGGCCAAAAGGCGCATGCAGCCCAATAGCTGTAAGTTGCCTGCCCTTGTTTTAAGGTATCACAGGACTGTGTGTGTGAGTGTTCACTGTAACAGACTAACAAGGCTACTCTTCTAGAAATGGAACAAAAAAGTAGTCTTATGATTGCATCTGTTTACATTCATTTAGGTATGCAAATAAGCAGAAAACAGGTTTTCTTTTTCATCTGTGAAGACTGTCAATCCAATACAAGGAGGACAAGCCATAATTAGACACTGGGATGCAACCCCTTCACTCATACTCACCCCCACACACACACCAATCATGGCTTAACCAAACCTTACTTTGAGAGGCCCAGGACTTTTACAATCTAGGGAGACAATCTAAGGTAAATGCTTTAATGGGTAAGTTAGGTAAATGTTCTGCAGTGCAAACACATTTACTGTAATTCCAACTGGACCTCATCCCTCGTAAGGATGCAGAGGATTGCAGCCTAATCCTCTCTCCGCTGGGACTTTAACAGCATGTCTACTCAGAAGTAACTTCCATTGAGACCAATGGAGCTTTCTCCCAGCTAAGTGGGTATAAGACTGAAGGCTAAAATGCTTAACACCAGCTAGTTTGTGCTTAAATGTTTCTAGATAACTCAGTAGGGCTGACAAACGCCTGTGTGTCAGGAAGAGCCATAAATGATTTTTTATTCAGCATGCACGTCAAACGCATGGCCTGCTCTCAGGATCATTGTTTTCCCCATGTGTACCAGCTTAGTGCAAAAAGCTCCACAGTTCAATGAGCACAAAGTAAAACAAAGCTAATAGCACAGAAAATGTTCTGGAGTTGACAAGAGTACAGTATGTGTCTCTGGCTCATCAAGGCTTGTACTAGAATGTATTCCAATAAAACAATGAGGTTTCCTTCGAAGCATTCTGTAGTGGCAATGCAGGTTTTGTTTGTTTTTTTGGTAGATTAAAAAGGAGTTAGGAACTCAGAATTATATATTTATATTCTCCGCTCTAAAAAGGATAATGCTGCTTCTGTGGAATGCATTTTAACTGCCAACTTCATATTTTGGCTCTTTCTGTTTGTACCACAGCAAAAGCTAAAACAAATTGTGAAAAGCGTCTGCAAATATACACTGCAATGCTGTGTGAAGTCACCCATCAAATGGTAAATATATTAGCACCAATCCTGTCCTCTCTGTCAGGCTCTAAACAGATATTAACCTCCTATCCCAGACACTTTGCTGTAAGAGTTCCTATCCAACATCCCCTCTTCTTTTTGCACCACCATCCATCTAATCACTCCGCTTAATGAGAAAAAGGGAACACACATATCTGCAGCAACTCATTAGCATACTGAAGAGGTCAGAGCTAAAAATTCACACACTGCAGTTTGTTAATCGCATCTTTCATTTGCTGAAGGGAAGGGTGGAGCAGGGCTAATCTAAAAATGAACTTCAAAGGAGGAGAGTGGCTAGATCATTTGGCCATTTCAAGGAGCTGAACCATAAGATCTGAAAAGTACCTCCAGCACCTCCAGTCACATACAAAAGGCATTTGAAGCACACTTCTTGAATTGTGGCCTGCTTCATTACTTCCCTATAAACATTACTGCCTCAAGCAACCAGATTTCTCTGCTCAATTCCTACTTGTCATGCAACTGTAAAATATTAATTACAGTGTGGCTGGGTTCACAGAACACGCAAACCTATCATGGGTTATCGTGTTGTCTAAACACAGTGCGTTTTCCGCAGGGTAGGTTAACATGTTGTCTAAAGGCAGATCATTTTCCGCAGGGTGGCCTGTTAACCATGCATTGTGGTTTATTTTTTCCAAATAGGCCTTGAGAATCCATGGCTTGTTGTTGGGTTGTTCAGGGTAGTTAATAAACCACACTGCATGGTTAACAAACAACCCAGCGGAAAACGCACTGCATTCAGACAACACGATAACTCACCCTTTCCAAAACTTTTTGCGTTCAGACAACACAATAACCCATGATTCGACAACAACCCATACTGGGTAGATTAGCATGTTGTGTGAACACAGCCTGTGCGGGCGGGCGGGGGTGATTTGGGGTTTCAATGGGAGGCTTTTAAAAATACTAATTGTTGTGTAAGGGGTTGGTTTTGGGACTCACCGTGCAAGAAGAGGGGAAGTTATCTCTTCCCTCCCCAACTGCAAATTCTTCAACCCCGCCCCCACTACAATTGGTTCCAAAGGGAGTATTTTTTCAAGCCTTGGCAAAGGGGGGGAGTGTCACAGACTGACCTGCAAGTTGCCAGATCCCTACCCATTTTAAAGGCACAGAAGCCCTGAAAGGCAAAATGTTGGCAGCTTTAGTAACACATGGCAAAAAGTGGGATTGCTAACATAAGGCCAGTGAGAAGCAAAACCACAGGCTGAGACAAAAGCTTAACAAGTGTTACCTCACACTGTTCTCCACCTCAAGCCAAGATGTTTCCTAAGATGCAAGTGCACTGCCCTAAATTAGGTCATCTTTTTGCAGACTGCCAAGCCTATTGTTTCCTAAAGTAAATGCATATTATCCTTAACAGGCAATTCTTCATCCTGAAATCAATGGATCTAAAGCTGTGAGAGGAAAGACTGTCCCTCAAGGCCTCTGAAGAAAAAGGGTAGACACCTTTTCCATTCTCCTGTTTCCAGCAAGACTTCTCCTGTCTGCAGGGGACCTCAGCCACTTTCATTAGTAACTGCTTAATAATAAGTCTACAGAATTTTTTTTATTATTGTAAGGATTATTACAAAATCTCAAAACATTATGGTGAACATGTCTTCAAGAGTCTGAGGTCATGTTCACCATAATATGTCTTGAATTTTTGTACTATGGGGGTCCGCACTGAATGGTTCTGCTTTTCTGGTTTTGACTTAAACTGACCGAGGGCAGTTTAAGGGAGCTCCGCTGTACCACTGAATAACAAGGATAAATAGATAAAGTGTCTAAAATGTTCCTTAGCCCAGAAATATGATATATTAGATATATCTCAACAGATCATAATATATATTCCTTATTTAGCAACCTTCAATATACAAGAAATCCAAAACATATGCCTACAGTCTAGCCTCAATAAACCATTAATGTGGTTATCCGATGCTAGAATATTGGGGACGTGCCATAGCTCAGTGGGTAGAGCACATATTTTGCATTCAGAAGATGCCAGGCTTGATCCCCATCAAACCTGGCAGAAAAAAACCTTACCTGCAACCTTGAAGAGCTGCTGCCAGTCAGTGTCAGCAACACTAGGGTTCCTGACAGCCTGACTAAGCATAAGGCAGCTTCCTATGTAGGGTAGAGGGAGGATGTGGGTGCCAAACAGTTATTTGGCACCTACATATCCTATCTATCTATCTTCCTTCCTATCTATTTATATCCTATCTATCTTCCTTCCATGTAGCTATTCAAGGTGCCTATATGGAATTCCCAGGTGGCCTCCCCTCCAGGCAGTGACCCGAACCTGACCTGCTTAGCTTCAGCAAGGTGGCTGCCTCATGTGCCTTTAGACCATGCCCTTGGACCCACATCATTTTCATGGGTCAGCATTTAAATCTGTATATTTTAAAGTGTGCACACACATTTATTTCCAAACGTTATGATTTTCAGAACCAAAAAAACACAATATCTACTCAGTTGCGATTATTGGTGCACAAGCCTGTGTACCACCGTGTGAACAAGTGCTGGACTAGATGGACCCTTGGTCTGATCCAGCATGGCTTTTCTTATGTTCTTAAGCCTCATATATACAGTTGGAAGGGATGATCCAGCATTAAATGTAAACGTGATATATGCAAAGCATGGGTACTGGCATCCTACCAATTGGAAGGTAGTCTCATCATCAAAGACAAATGAAGTAGACGTGCTGAACAAACAGATATTGTGCCTATCAAATAGGTACACTTCAGAGAATATGGTATTCTTAGCACAACTAGGTATATCTGCATTCTGAGCAAACAGCATTATATGTTACTTTGGGCTGAATCCAGAGAAGCAATTAGTGGAGTTCTGCTCATGCTGGAAGGGCAGCAGAGAAGCAATCTTTGCAATTCCTCCTTCCCCCTGCAGCCCGCTGTGCCTCCAGACAATCTGCTCTAGAGGACTGGGGGACCCTCTAGAGCAGCCTGAGAGGTGTTTAGAGGGCTGCAGACAGAAGAGGGAATTGCAAAGATTGCCTTCCCCGCCACCTTCCTCCATGCTGAATCATGAGGGCTGTCTATCCGTCTTCTTTGCCCCGTGGTGGTTATAAATCAGCACTGCATCTGTTATAAGACGCAGCCGCCGATTCGCAGCCACCATGGGGCTTTTCCCCAAAGCTGCGCACATCCCAGCTTACCCCGAATTTTCCCTTCAAAGCAAGGTCACCACAGCCCTTCTGCTGTATGACCTTGCTTTGATGGTGAGCCGGGGGCATTCCGGGGAAGATGGCGATCGGTGATTGGTCGCCAGAAGCTGGGCAGAGGGCAGGCCCGATGAGGCAAATGGCCACTGGAAAGCCCTGCTGTCTCCTGCAATTTAAATTACCCGCAACAGCAAAAACGTGAGATTTAATGGCAAAGTGGCGCCATGAAGACAAGGCCCAGATGCTTCCAGAAGGCAAGGAGCCCTTCTAGTCATGGAATTAACACAAGAACATAAGAAAAGCCATGCTGGATCAGACCAAGCGGTCCATCTCGTCCAGCACTGTTCACACAGTGGTCAAGCAGCTGCCTGTGAGAAGCCCACAAGTAGGACATGTGTGCAAGAACATCCTCCTTAATGACTGATCTGGATCCAACTCATTGTACCTAGCAGATTTTCAGCACATGCTGCCAACGATTCTATAATACAAGTTGCTCGCTAATGAGACAGCTGTAAGCAAAGGCCAATCCATATCTGTCCCTCCATGCTTATTGATGTGTCAAACTGCACAGGCTTTCTAAACAGGAACCTCAAATCCTATGTGTGTGTGACTAATACCCGAACGAGATTTTACACACACAAAGAGAGATCCCACCTCCCACCATGAGGCTGCTGCGTCCTTACACGGCCATTCAGAAGGAAGAACAAACATTTCAGCTCAAAAGTATATGCTAATGCTACACCAGCTACATCTGAGCAGCTACTTATTTCCTTGGCCCCCAGAGGCTGAGAGAAACATCGCGCTCTTGAAATATAAGAGAGAGTGCCAGCCAGGCTGAAAGCAACAGAACGCACCATTCAACAAAGAGATGTTCAGTCATGGCTATTGTCTACCTTCCAAACATGGCTACAATCGACGGACATAGCTCACCCCAGCTGCATCCTGTAGGCTTAACAAGAAAATGGCACCACGTATACCCTCATCACTTAGAAACAAAGCAGATTGGTTCATTTCAAAACATTCCTTTATTCTTTCTTACATATTGCAGGGGCATGAATATGCAGCACAGTGGATGCAGAAACCATATTAGACTGCAAAACATGGGAACCAGAGCAGGGACAAGGGAGAAGAGCTTACCAATTAGGACAGAAGCATCCTCCAGGAAAGTTTTCAGAATTAATTAATTTGTACCTTTAACGTTTACCTCACAGAAGTGTTTCAGATAAAAGATTGTGAAAACACACATGCTCACAGAAATCGGCCTTTTAAAAAGAGTCAAGTGGAACAGAACTGCATGGGCTAGTTTGCCTGGGTTTTGAAATGCATAACCTCATTGAGGACAACAGCCAATGGTTAGAATGGAGTCCTTGAATTACTGATGTACTACATTTCTTAATAAAAGCTTTTAATATTTGTTATTACAGGTATAGCACAGATGAAAGAGGTTTTTATAACAAGTTTCAGTACTCAGCCCCACCCTTGTAATAGCTCGTAGGAATACTTCAAATAGTACTTGATTACAGATTTCTTGCTTCCTATGGTATTTATTATATATTATGGACACTCGACATGAGAAGTGGTGTGATTAGTCTACTAACTAACTGAAGTGACTACATATATTTGCATTAGCAACTAATTTTGCTATATAGGCAACGGGGAATGAGTTATCATTACTCTGCCTGGTGAACAATGTGTTTTCTCCTGATTGCTTATGGTGTGTCTGTGTGTGATGGGGAGAATACAAACTATTTCATTGGTGAATTTGAACAGTGTTGTGTACAGAGACATGAACAGTGTTGTGTACCAATCAAGCAAACCAGATATTTATAACAGTCCCCTGGAGAATATTTCAGTTCAAACATATTACCATCCAACATACTAATAGCAAACTCATTCTCTGAATGCCTATGCTATTGTAGTCAAAACAACTGCATCCACAAACAAGAAATAGGTAATCAATAAGTTTGGGGGAACCCCAAGTTTTGCAGAAGTACAACAAATCTTTAGAAAAAGGAGCCCTTTTCTACACAAGGCTGATAATCTGCTGTTAATCCCCTGTATCTATTTTCAATTTCGTCACAGAATTGAGATTCAAGCAGTACACGAGGAGCGTTTCCTTTCCTCCTTTTCCATTACATAACCTCTAGGTGGCACTGTGGTATAGTGGAATAGTGCAAATACACAAGAGAAAATTGTGCTTGCTTTCACTTTTGCAATTAAACACCGCATCTTCCCTGCTCTAAAAAAACTTACTGAATGTGCTAGTTAGGCATAGAAGTGAAACTGGAGGGTCACGACATCATCTAAAGACTTTGTAAATAAACTTTAGTAGGGAACGTCATGTGCTTTGTATAGAAAAGCCCATTGTTGCATGCCCCCACCCCAGAAATCCAGAGTAGGGAAATTGAATTGAATATCCTGGAAGAGGGCATGGCTGGTACCCTTAATGGGAGCACCCCAATCTGCAACATTTGTCACAGGTCTGACTTATTTCCTCTAAGAGAAAATTCAGATGACTGGTTGGCTATCAGTTTGGAAGTGAAACACAGCCTGCAAAAAAAAAAAAAAAAAGATAGCAGGACTCTCAGAGGGCACTCTAGATTTGCAGAAGATGTTGTTTCCCCCCAAACTGACTGGTGAGCTTCTGGGATATATGGAATATTGCGGTTTCAGATGAAGCAGGGGGGAGGAAATTGGAGGGAGAAGAAGCATAGAATGGGCTTGACCAAGCTCCTAACAGCTTGTAATAAGAACCATAGTGGCATGGAGATTAGGATAGGCATTACCACCACTCTATCCGCCCTGTACCATACAAGGACGTTTCAGGGGGATGGAAAGGGAAAAGGACACCTTTCTCCCCTTCCACTCTCCAGAATCCCTCCCTGCTACATTATATAAAAATTGGAGTCTTCTGGCAATAACACAGCAGGGAAGGTCCACGTGCAGGGGGCAGGGGGGAAAAATGTGTCTTTGGGCTTCAACCTGTGAAGCCTGAATAGGACTGTCCAGGTTGGATGGAGGCCTGAATAGTAACACTCCTCTTAGGGAATGCAATGCAACATTTTGTTACAGGTTCCACTTACTAACAAAGGGCGCAAGATTATTGGACTATTTCAATCACACTTTTGAACACATAGTTGGCAACCTATCTCTGAAAAATGCTTTGTATCAAAAATAATGTAAAGACATTGAAAGAACCAGGGAAAGAAGGGGTGATAAAATATTATTAAAAACTGTCTGCCATCCAGTACAGTGTAACATGGCACTGAGCCCAGAAGCACTGACCTTTACGGATATTGTGTCCGTTAGCCAAGGCAGTAGCTGTTGCAGTTCTTGGAAGATACTACCTTCTCCTTATAAATCTTATCAAATCAAAAACAGTTCAAATGAAGGAAGAAGAGGAAAGACTGAAACCCACCATTATAAAGCATAGCTCTGGATAAAAATATGTGATAGTCGAAGAAGAAATTGTCTTAATAAAATATAATCAGCTGTTTAATTGGTTTGCAAGGGAAATATTAGAGACAACCAAGGAAAGCAGATGGATGTAGAACAAGTTCCTACTCAGCCATACTTTCTGAAGGGCTTTTCTACATGAGGTATTTATCATGCGCTCGTCATTCCCGTCTCATGGTTGTTTATAGCAGGAATAATGCGGAAATAATTGTAAAAACAAAAGAAAGCGCCATTTCCTCTTGTATATTTGCACTATATCAGAATGCCACCTAGAGGTTATGTAGCAGAAAAGCAGGAAAGGAAAAGCTCTTTGTGTAGTGCTCAAAACTGCCTTGTTAGCATCCTTTTCCATCAGTGGAAAATATGAATAGTTTCACCCACTACCTACAGAATTGCTTGCATAAAAACCCAGCACACAGCGATAATCGTCTTGTTTCACATAATTCATTCTATAAGCTTTAGAATAAATGATATTCAGTGTCATCCCAGTGCCGTTTTCCTGAACAGAGTTATTTTAGTCTCAACTTTCTCAGCTTGTCATCAAGTGGGGGGAAAAGCAAGGAAAAATGATCAAAGGTGAGTTTGTTTCACACACTTGTTATTAAAGTCGCAGGATATTTTTTTTCAATAAAAGCACTGCATTTGTACCCTTCCAATGCTCTGTGAGAGCTTGGAGAATTCTCTGCCATCTGACTTTCCTGAAAATGGAAAGACTGTAATGAAATCAATCAAAGGTTTTGTGGACCCAAACCATGTCCTGAGCCAAATCTAAGCACATTGTTTTAAACATGTAGCTGAACATGTTCCTCTGGGCAGAACGTTCTGCAGAACATTGTTTTGCAACCCATTTCAAATCACATGTATGCTTCTTATATTTCCAGATTCTCAATTAAAAAGGAGACATAGTCAATTGTTAAGGCCAGAAAGTGTATTTATGCTAGACTAAAATAAATAAAAATACCACCAACGCTCACCCAACTGTGGGATTGCCTAGTTTTTGAGTATGTCTCAGTTGAGGCAGAAGGAGAAATGCCTCGTAAGTTGTTGCTTCTTCTTTATTTCTTTATGATGTTTATTCACCACCTTATAACAAAAACATTCTCAGGGCAGCTCACACAATAAAGCAGGTTAAAATAATAGGTTAAAAACAACGATAAATACAGTAAAAGATGTCCTGTTTATGGCACGGTCTCCCCAAGGAGACTTACCCGCTGCATACACTGCTTTCTTTTCGGCACCAGGCAAAGACCTTTCTTTTCTCCCAGGCATTTTAGATTATACGGCTCCTATTACATATTTTATATTACTTTCCTGTGGTGTCTGTCGCTTTCATACTGTATTTTATTCTATTAGCTTTATCTAATCTTCCCAGAGACCTGTCCACAAAGGGTTGCAGCTGGTCACTCTACAAAAGAGGGCAGGGCTCCTGCAGCTTTAACTATTGTGATGAAGAGGGAATTTCACCAGGTGCTGCATGCATACAAATAACACCTGCTGAAATTCCCTTTTCTATACAGCTGTTAAAGATATAGGAGCCCTGTCCTCCTTTCCATATGGTCACCCTAACTCAAGGTATTTATTTACTTACTTACTTACTTCATTTCTATACCGCCCAATAGCCAAAGCTCTCTCTGGGCGGTTGTCACACTTAGACTTGATGTGGCTCAATTTATATTAATTCATTTATTTATTTATTTTAAAACAATAATTGCCTATGACCCTTTTGGGGAGCTCCTGCTAGTAAAACGTTATTTTCATACAACGGATTGTATGAATCTTCTATGCAAATAGGACAGAATTCATCTCTGGCACGCAGAGGAACAAATAATGTGCTGAACAGCACAAGGACTTCTTGTAGCACTAAAAAGTAAATGTACAAGTCCCTTAACTGTGAAGTCAGCCCTGCTAATCTCTAGCTGATATAATACTATATTTCCAATATCCATTAAAACAGGACTTGTCTATCTGTGACCATCAAAAGGACATTTGTTGGCAGGTCCCAGTGAAAGAGTACTGTCGATCTGGCACAAGAGCAGCTATTGGTTCTCCTAAGGATGAGGATGATTTCCCGCTGCCCCTGGGGAAACTTTCAAACCTTTCAGCATAAGGTTCAAAGCAGGCAAGTGGTAGGAGGGGAGTAACAGGGCTTATTTTTGACTTTTGAGAGGCTAGATCATCACAGAAGCAAGGTGTGGACCTCCCCCACAAATTAAGAAAACCATATCAATTGATTTAGTCGCCAGTGACATGTGAAGGGAAATTGGATGGGAAACAGCATGTCACAATCATGTCCTTGAGCTCATGCACAAATGGAATGCGCACAACTTACTACTCATATCTCCCTATCAGATGCATCACACAATGATCTATACACACCATCCACTTTCCACTTACCAACACCTTCTGCCAAGCACCTATCCGCAACCTCCCACTCATAAACTGCTCTTTGTCGGTGACTAAAATAAACGGCCGGAAATTGCTAATTCTGCTGATGCATTGTTGTCCGCAGGGAAAGGGGGAAAAAGGTTTGCTGTGGTTAAAATACAAATGTGGCAGTGTCAGATGTCCTGAACTCTACTAGCAGCTCTGCCCGCATCACAATCTTTCTGTGCAATGCTGAGCAAAAGACTATGCTCCACCTGCGCTTCTAAAAGCAGTTTCAACGCCCAACTCTTCAATCATTTTGAATCACAAGTAAGGGCAAAAAAGTGGTTTTGGGAAGGTGATGGGAGACAATGAAATTCTGGGCTTGGGGTGCACAGAACTGCATCGGGTCCACTGTTCCTAGGACAAGATTGCTTACCTTTCCACACCTCAACCCTTTGTCCATGCTGGGTGACCATATTTCAGAAACCAAAAAGGAGGACAACATGGTCGGCCACTCCTCAAGGGAGTGTCCCCACCAACATGTCCGCCTCCAGGGGGCACGTCCTGCACCAAGGGGGTGGGGGTGCACACCTGAACATAACCTTGGTCACATGTCTGATTTTACAGCACACAATTAAGACAAAACTGTTCAACATAACATCTTAATGTTAAAATCATTGAAATAACAAGTGAGACATCTGATGTATCTTAAATTAATTTCACTCACTCCTACTTTGTAGCTTTTGCTGTACTTTGTTGCTATATTCTGTGTGATACATTCTCCCTTTCCCTCAAATATCTTTTCTGATTGTATCCTCACTCCGCTGCAAGCTGCTGCTTAACACAGCTTGCTGCAGGCTGGCTGGCTTTTTTATTTTTAAAGTTCAATTTTTTAAAAAAACTTGTGTATGCTTGTCACAAGTTTCTCTACTCTAACATTAGGGTGGGTGTTGTGGGCAACAGACACTACTTTGCCCATTCACACTTCTCACTTATATACATTAGCTTCTCAAGGCTTTTCCGTTGGCACCACTTTTCACATCCAGACTTTGAACTCTGTCTACTTCCTGCTCAAACATGTGACTCTGAGACCCTTTTTCTAAAGACCTGCATTGCATGCCAGCACTGTGGGGCTAAGTTACAACAGGTGTCTCGGGGTTGTCTGTGCAGCCGCTGATGTCTCTCTCTCTCTAAGTCACTGCAGCCAAACCAGAGCCTCCAGCCTCAAACAATCTCCCTCCCTCTTCCAAAGTCTCTCAACAGTCCAGCCGGGCTGCACACTTGTACCCTGTGGCCGGGGGGAAGGGTGCCTTACTTAAGAGCTATCATTATGCCAAGTTTCATCTCTTTATCTTTAAAAATGATGGTTTTTTAAAAATAATAATTTTAAAACCATAAATTTAAAAAAATTCCTAAAATCAACATATGAACAGATCTGCTTCAAATTTGGCATGGCTAGCCCTATCTAAAGGCTATCATGGTGCCATGTTTCATCTCATTAACTTTAAAAATGATGGCGCTGTAAGCATTTTTGTTAATTTCCATTGACTATAAGTAGAGCTGCTGTTTGTGTGGGGGGCAGATGGGAAAAATCTGCATTTTTCTTCAAATTTCATAATCCTCCCCCTTCCCAGATTTGTTACCAAAAATTCTGACATGTCCTGGTTCTTCCTGACATATGGTCACCATGGTTCTCCTCTTTTGCCTAGCATTAATTTATTAATTCTATTTATTTTGCTACCTTATTTTACATTTATTAATTTGTTTTAAATTAACTTGAATGATAATATGCAAAACACAGAGGAAGTAGGCTTCTCTCCCCCCTTGCTCCCGCCCCCCCATCAAAAAGAAGGGGAAGGAAGAGGCATGGACAGCCTGGTGCATACCTTTTCCGCCCCAAGGGCTGCAGCACACACACACACACACAGCCAGCATCTTGATAAAAATCTTCCAGTGAGGAAAGAGGTGGTATCAGGAATGCTGGGGGAAGGAATTTGGCAGCAATGTAATAGAGGCCCTTTCCGCACCATAGGGGTGTAGAGGGCCGGGAATGGACGAACCCGGAACTTCCGAGTTCAGGGCGCTCAAGCTTCAGAGATTTTTTTAAAAAAGATCCATGGAGAACGTACGAGTGCTCCTCCGTAAAAGTAAGTTTAAAAAATGCGGCGCAGGATCGGCCCTCCTGCCCCCCCGCCATCCTGGGGATGGCGATTCTGCTTCCCCCCCTCTTCTGGTGTGGCTCCTTGGCCATTGGTACTGCCGTGCTTACTCATGAGTAAGCGTGGCAGTACCGGAGTGAGCGGCCACATTCTTCTGCGGTCCAGGGAATTTCCCAGGACCGCGGAAGAATCAGGATTTATCTGGTTCCGGGGAACCAGGAAAAATTCCGCGCCCGACCCCCCCCCCCCCACTACTCCCTGTGCGTCATATGGCCACACAGGAAGCAGCCTGGGTCCATTCCGGGCAAACTGCCTGGTGCGGAAAGGGCCTAAGTCTTAGGAAACTGCAGGCAACCCCTGAGCTGCAAGTTATGTACCCCTGTGTTAGGTGAAGGAGGGTAAAATCCAAATGGGCAGTTCACAGTTTTAACTACGAACTGCCCAGAGAGCCTCGGCTATCGGGCAGTAAGTCCATTAAAAGTAAAAGGTTTCCTCTTCCACTTAGGGTTGCCCACCTTCACTGGTATGTAGGGAGGAAATGTGTATTGGCCCTTCCCTGTAGAAATTCTGCCTGCTGCCAAGGAATGAGTAGAACTGAGCTAGCCTGGCTGCTCCCTTGGTCTGTCAGGAACAAAAGCATCAGTGTCCATCTGGAAGCCCATCAAATTTCCTTGAATGTCACTCATGAGGTGGAAGCATGTTCTGGATCAGGCCGTAATGTCAATCCAGGAAGGGGTGGGGCAACAACATTTCCTATAAACCTCCTCAGTTGGAGTCTAACCCTTGCTGAAGCAGCATCTTTCTTACTGTGCTCGCTGCTGGACAATGACCCTGCTAATCAGACCTTCCCGATCCTTGAACCACAGAAATGCTCCAGATAGGGCAGGAATGGGACTAGAATAATATCACTTTATGGATGCGAAAATGAGGCTGAGAGAGACATGGCACATATTGATATACCTGGAAAAAGGGAATGGGGCTGTTGTGGAAGTGCATCCACCGTGCTGCGGTCAGAAATGCAAATTTATCTCCAGAACTAAGATCAAGAGAAACTAGCATAGACCGAACATAATTCTAATTAGTTGGTCCCTGAGATGTACCATCATATGCCTCCCCTTCTTACTGCAACTTTTAAACAACTTAACTCGATTTAGACGTGTGCATACACACAGCAAGCTATATGAACTTTTGGATGCTTAAACACAGGAGCGGCACTTTAGACAATTTTTAAAAAGCAGAGAGCCCACTTGAAGCATGGAAAAAAGGGCAAATCTGAAAAGTAAATCAGCTGTCATCTGCAATGCAAAAATGAAGGGGTGATACTGTGTACAAGTCCTGCTTGTGGGAACAAACGGTTGGACTAGATAGGCCTTTAGTCTGATCCAGCTGGGCTCTCCTTAAGTTCTTAAGCCAAGCTCAGCCCCTAGGAGGAATAAACAAACTTCCTGTTTTGAAATACATCTATAAACATCCTAAAATCTCAAAGCAGTCATGGCTATGGTGGGATTTGAAACCTAATTGTGCCAAGTCCAACACTCTATCCACCAAGGCACACTCTATCCACGGAGCCACAATCTGTGGCTCAGCATTTCAGTATCTTTTCTGTATCTATTAAATCTTTTCAGAACTTGAAACAGAAAGTGATACAGAACCATGGCTCAGCTCTTATTATTTTAGACTAAAGGTCTGTTACAGATCTATACATAAAATGTATCACCGGTGTTGTATTTCAAGAAGAACGAGTGTATTGTTCTATGCCAAATCCTTTTGTTTTTCATTCACCCTGCAATCCTGGAGTCAAAAGATGTTTGGTCGATCAAGCATATTTGCAATTTAGGTTACTTAGATATTTTCCTTGCATTCCCAGCTAAAAGGAAACAAATGAAACAGACAGCGCTTCCCAGAGTAGCTGGGAGAGGCTATGACCACAGGATCAATTTAAATCTGTAGTATCGATGGAGACAGGAAGCTAGATTTAAGCTAGACCACAAGGGGAAATCTTCTAACCATGGCGACAGTAGAGTTCTCTGATGCAAAGGAGAACTTGATTAGGACATACTGCACCTGTTTATATTTCCTCTCCTTCATAACTACTGAAGGTACAGGACTACAGGCAACTTTGCATCAGGGAATCCTAACATACATTTCAAAAGCAGCTTTTAATACGGCAAAGATAAAAAGTCAAAGGCTCATGCCACCCCTTGGGCATATCAAACAGAGCAATCTCTGGATGGTGATCCATAATTGCGACTGAGCAACAGAACTAATTATCTGTTGATATTGTACAACCTTTGCTTTTGCACATATGGTTCCAACGTCTTCATCTATATAAAAGCGGTATGCGTACCAAGTAGTAAAGCATGTACGTGTGACTTTGCATAATATATTTTTCGTGACAGTGTTAGGAATTTCTCCTGGGAAATAAATAATGCTTTCTTGTTGTGAAATCTGGAAATTATCATTTCATAATTCTAAGGGCTCTATAAGATGCCACTATATAAGAAAAATGTGTACAGTACACCATGGGAACTATTTAAAAACATTACATGGGATGAGATATATCCTGCCATTGATTAATAATGTAAAATGTAATCTCTTTCAGTCACATTTCTAGTAATTGACTATCAAGGTTTTTGCTTTTTTTAAACCTCTTTCAATTATCAACAGGGTATTTTCTAGAAGTTCCTTAAGTGATTTTCCAGCCTACCATACGGAACTTGAAAACTGCCTTATCACATAAGGAAATGAAGGCTAAGGCGGAACTTCCAAGCATTGTTAAAATTCACATATTTTTTCGCCTTACCCCTCTGGTCCTGTAGTTTAGCCTTATGCCTATATTAAATACAGCATGTTTGAACAGCTCATTCAGGCAATTTTATAAATTTACGTGTTTCAGCACTTCCACACAGACTTTTATTCATTGCTCACTTTTGAAACTTGGTTAAATGTATGCATTAAAACATCTGCTTGCTTTTATTTGATTAACCTGAAAAAGGGTCTTCTGTCTATGTTTGTGACAGTCAACAGCTGCCTTCCCTAATCTCATTGGACTTCAGCTCCAATCAGTCCCAGCCAGCATGGCCAATGGTCAGGAATGCTGGGAATTGTAGTCCAAAACATCTGGAGGACACCAGGTTGGAGAATTCTGGTCTACAGCAAGTAGTAGTGTTGCTAATGTGAATATTTCGTTCAGGGATACATAATTTGTGATCACTAATATATAGTTTGTCATCAAAATGGATACAGGCTACCAACCATATACTGTGGCCTTCCTGGTGCCCAAAGTTTGTTGAGGCCCTGGAAAACTATGATACAACTGGAAGTCTGCGTTTGGCTTTGTGCATTACAAGTTGTGCAGATCAGATTTCTTTCCATGTAATTAACTTGATCTGCCTAGAGTTTGCTTGGGCATTCTGGTTCATATAGGCATGCTCCATTTTATTTCCGTGGCATTCCTGTTTTACGGTTGTTACACCCAGATTTGAAAAAATGCAAGGCTGAGTCGTGTGATATCTATGTTGGCATCAGATGATAGATTGTTTCATTAAGCAGAATCAGTTAGCACGGACACCTCTCTTGGCACTCACCAGCTTCTTTGACCTTCCTGATTTTTATTTTATTTCTTAGGATTTAAAAAATGACTTCCTATGATTATGTTTATTAACTGGAAGGCTGACTTGCTGCAAAGTGAAGTTCTGCCCTCCAGGGCCTTCTTTATTTGAGTTCAGAAGAGGGGCTTTGTGTTTTGGAGCTCAGACCCCACTTCTGTCTTGTAGTTAGGTTCTGGGGGGTGGGCACTGCAGCTATTTTGTGAGAGTGCCCATAACACTCTCTCAAAGTCCCACATGTGCCAACAATCCCTAAAGGTTGAGGAACCCTGGAGAAAACCATTAACGCATCAACACAGACCCTATAAAGGAAGGCAAGTTTATCCAATGATTGGTGTAAAATCCAATCCCATTATAATGAATGAGAGTTTTTCTATTAACTTTTATTTGGTACAGGGCTGCACACTTTTTCAACACTGCTTCAACCACAATGGTTTGTGGAGATGGTTTTTAGTCAGAAAATGGCCTTTAAGATTAGGAGATCTGAGAAAGAAGAGGGGGGAATACTCCAGTTATTTTTATGTCCTCTCAGTGTTTAATATATATCTTTTTCAAACTCATTTTTATGTCCAAGTGACCTGAAAATTGGAGGGGTTTTTTTAAAACTAGGATTAACTTAGAAGGCCACAGATAATGCTGCAGGACTTGAAATCAGCTACACCTCAGCTACAAAAGCTTGCTACAGGAGCCAATTTCCACAAAGAATATGCTTACTGCTCATAAACATTGCATAATCAACACCTTCTGCCTTTATTTTTAACTGAGCCCTGTGTAAGTTTAGGTTTTCAGCACGCAGCCAACTGAATCTGCTAGTGGTAATTCATCCATTCTGGCAATGTAGCAATTACAGAATTGTGGCTGAATAGATTCGTGGGGTCACAGAGCTTGACCGTGGAGAAGGATCAGCAACATGCATTACTAGGACTTCTATTATTGCTGCCACTTAACATTTCACATCATCCCAGCCGCATGCAAGGCAACAAACAATAATTTCTAGCAAGACAACAAGTCGTAGGTGCCTTGCATGCTTGCCAAGAGACAAAACGATAAACAGAGGTAGTTAAATCAATACATGTGAATGGCACAGTGGTGATTTAATTAACGCGAGAGTAGCTTGAGTGCAATTATACATTAAAACATTAGCCATCCAATGCAACCTGTTTAAAACTATTTAAACCTTTGCTTTAACATTAAGTGCTTTACTCTAGGCCATCCATATGAATGGTGTACAGTTCAAAAGGTAACAAACATTTTGTGAACGCTTACTGGTGTTAGGAGAAATTTAAGCCATGTGATGTGCTTTAACTGCTTTAGTGTGGACAAACAAATAATTATGTTTCTATAAAAAGGAAGAATAAATCAGAGTAAAGTACAGAACTTTTGGCAAGATTATTCTTTACTTAATTTTATCCAAGTGAGTTCAGAAGTGATAAAAATATGTCTTGCTGACAGCTCTGGAACTGAGGTCAATTAGCTAATTTAATGATTCAGAATCTCTATTGATGTTCATACAAGCCCTTTTAATACCACACTTGGTTAGTGAAATCGATATACGGTGCTCTTAAATCCATTTAAAAACATGCCCTTGAAAGAACGTTGTATAGTTTTAAATCATGTTTCTAAACAGTTTGGGCTGAATCAGCACAACTTTAATAAGTAAATAGACAATATCCCAGATGCAAACTTTCACAATACAATTCAACTTGTAGGCAGTTCCCAGCAAAAAAAAAAAAAAGGAAAAAGGAAAAAAAGGGCTACACTTAAACTAGATGAAAAATTAGGAGGGCAGGACTGAAGAGAACTTCATTCTCTCTGCAAATTTTAAGTATGGTTTAATTATGGAAGAGGTCCAGGGCAAACTGGTATGTTCCATTCCCTCTTTCTGATGTAGTTGTTACTAACAAATTCTCCACACTTTGCAAGAACGTATACATGGTTGGATCCAATGCTGCGTGAGCAGAGGTCCGTTTGAGCAATGGGACCTCTGTTCATACAACAGGACTGGTCCGTTCTCCCCTCCCCCCCACCGCCACCCATGTGCCGGCACCTGTGTGCCCCCTAACTCTGCTCCCGGGGATCCCCAACCCCAGCTGTATCCTTTCTGCAGGTGGAACAGCATCATTGAATCCATCCCACTGGCCATGATATGACCTATAGCAGATGCATGGCCACAACTAAGGAGAGCTGCTATCCACCTGCTGGAGCTTTCGTCCACTTTGGATTCAGAAATTCCCAAATATTCCTTGGAATGGAAATGCACAATCTGAATTATTTCACAAACTACAGCTACAGTCCCCCAAGCCATGCAAGAGGAACACAGATCAGGGATGCACACATACTACAGAAGAACATCTTGTACATGCTTTGTACATGCTTTGCACATGGAATTACATAAGTGGTACCAGGTTTCTGGATTTTTGTCTTCCCGCTGCCACATGTAAAACATTTGCTCAGCTTTTGGCACACACAATGCAGTTGACTAACAAACAGGATTGTGTTTCTGCACATGGATCACATTATCTGGATCATGGTTTATACATCACACCAACCCAAACTCATGTTGACGTTTTAGAATGCACTTGGTTCACATAACTATCGTTCCCTCCAAGAAAAAAAGCCTATGACAAGGTTAAACCTGGATTACTTCTACCATGCTATCCAAGATAAATGATTCTATGGCCAGATCTACACCAAGCAGGATGTGACACTTTGAAAACGGTTTGAAAACTGTATATGGAGTGTGTCCTGGGCCCCAACAGTTGTCACTAAAGCAGAAGTATAGATCCTGCCTATGTCTGTCCACCATTTGATTAAGATCACTGAAACTGATGGGGCTAACAGAACTGCACAGTGCTGCACAAAACATCTTCACACTGAAGTAAGACCCACAGATTCTGCCAGATTTGTTCTCTAGTAAATGCCATTTTGTATTGCAGTGTTTGGCCTTGTTCATGGCTGGATTTCATCCACACTTCTCCAACTTGCTTTTAACTTGCTCGTGTTAATCAAGCAAAGTAGGCCAGTAGCAGAAACAATACTACATTCTCTAATAAAATAGCAGATTGGGATTTAACCCTACTCTGTTTGAAGTTAATTAAGCAATTAGATCTGAATGCAAGCCAAAAGTTTATTTAAACAAGACAATAAAGGGATTGATACCGATCAGCATCACATTAACTAAGTCTTCTAGACCAGTGGTCTTCAACTGGTGGGTCACGACCCCAAAAGCGGGTCACGAGATCAGTCCAGATGGGTCATGGCAAAGCTGTTGCCGCCATGTTGGGCATGGAGAAAATTGTGAAAGTGGGTCCCATGTTGCAGATTGTGAGTCCGAGGGGGGTCTCGGGTCTGGACCAACAGAAGACCACTGTACTAGACAGTTTCACATAAATTGTTAGAGGGCTTAAGGTGCTACCCTATAGCTATGAATATCACAGATCTTAATATTCTTCTGCCATATGTCTGTTCATTAAATGATTTAGGCTGGAAGTAAGACCCACTGACTTCAGTGGGACTCACTTCTGAATTAAACATGTATGGGATTGTACTGTAAATACATTTGTGCAAAATGACAGATAAAAGAGATTAGACTCACAACTCCCGCTTGTAATATATAAAGGTAAGCTACAGTTTGTTTAACTTTTACACTTACAATAAAGAGTTCGTACCTTGGGCTACACTCTGGCTTATGAATGGAATTAGAAGGAGATAGAGCTAGATTGATAACACCATAATTCATATAGGTTTAAGGGATAGAGATAGCAATAACAGAACCACAACTGAGTGGAACATAGCCTGCATTTACTAACCTATGAATTTAATCCCAAATCGGAATCGGGCTTCTGATATATTTTGAAAGGTCACCTGTTTTTGGAGTACCAAATCTTCTGCTCTAAACTCTCACTGCTAGGCCTGATTACAGTTCAATAACACAACAAGAATATTCTACAGCTTAATGATAATCTTGTTTTACCTAAACAGAACACTGCTCCACAAGGATCCCAAGCCATCTTACAAACTATGAATTACATCTTTGACTCGTCTGCACCACCAATAGTGGAGTCACCTAGCTGTAGCCAAAAGCACAATTCACAAATACATTAAAATGGATGAATGAATAATGGATATTCTACACCAAGAGTGGGCAGACCTTTGGCTTGCAGGGTCTATTTTGTAATTTGCTAGAACCCTCTGGGCCACCAGCTGGAGCCAAGCACAAAACAGTGGCTGTAGCAAGTGGACAGAGCCTGAGAATTAAAGAACAGGAGGCTATGCCCAGCACAGGAATTTGTGATCAATACCAAAGTTCACAGATCCTTTCACATAAAAATTGACTCCTTGTTTCCCCCACCCACACGTGGTGTTTTATTTCAGCAAACTAATTTAGGAGGGGAAAGCTTCTTAAGGCCCAATCCTATGCATGTTTAGACAGACAAAAAGTCGTACAACTCCCAGGATTTCTCAACCAGCCATGGCTGGGGAATGCTGGGAGCTGTAGACTCTTTTCTGTTTAAACATGCATAGGATTGCACCTTAGCTGTTATTGTTAGACAACTGGAAGTCAGAATTCCTTGATGACCCTCTGGAAATCACCAGAGATCTACCAGTTGCCCACTCCTGTATCCTAGGGTGACCAGATAAAATCCAGGTCAGGGCTCATGTAACTTTAACAGTTGTAGAGAAAGAGGAATTTCAGCCAGTGTCATTTGTATGCAATTAGTTCCTGGTGAAATTCCCTCTTCATCACAACAGTTAAAGGTGCAGGCACTATACTAGAGTGACCATATACAAAAGAACGCAGGGCCCCTGCAACTTTAACTGTTGTGATGAAGAGGGAATTTCACCAGGAACTAACTGCATACAAATGACACTGGCTGAAATTCCCTTTTCTCTACAACTGTTAAAGTTACATGAGCCCTGACCTGGATTTTATCTGGTCACCCTACTGTATCCATATCAAACTGTTGATGCTTCTGAAATTATAATCATGTAGTGCAGTGGAGGCTGGTGGCTCAATGTCAGTGGGGTGGTGAATCCACTCCGATATCAATGGGGCGGGTTTAGGTTAAAACCAGCCAGAACTCTAAAGGAGCTCTCCAAGGATAGCTCTTTTAGAGTTCTGGCTGGTTCTGACTGAAGCTCGGAGTAGATTCACCACCCCACTAACATTTGAGACACCAGCTTCCACTGACAAAATGACTAAGCAATGTCTGAAACAGTGCTAATTAGAGTTGGCCTTATATTTCCCACAGGCCAGAAGAGCTAGTGCTTTGTAGTTACACTGCCTTATAGCTAGGTTTTGACTGCGATAGACAAAAAGGGAAAAACTAAAAAATGTATGTTTTACTTCTTTTTTGAATCGCGTTTATTAAAAGCAAAGAGGCAGTACAAACTGGTAAGAAGACATGCAACCTGATGGGAACATTAAGTATTTGTTCTCGTAAGAACATTTCAGAACACTGAGATATCCAAGCCCTATGCAGGTGTTCAAAATCACGGGAGGGCAAACACGCAAGGAGAGGGAGCCTGCTAGCGTTCTGGATCACATAGAGAGCTCCTCCTACACATAGAGAAGGCGCTCCTCTTCACAAAGTAACCTCCACATGTAGCGAATGACAGAAGGGACAACAGAGAGGGACAGGGCTAGCACATTCTCACACTTCACATGTTTACACTCCCCTAATTTAGAACAACGGGTGGCTCACAAATTAGATATGGGTGGAGGGGGGAACAGAAGCTAAGTACGGAAGTTGTGTTCATTCTGCTGGGGGGGGGGATAAAGAACACAATTTCAGAAACTTACAGTGCAATCCTATGCTCATCTACAGGAAGTAACTCCCATGGAATTCAATGGAACTTACTTCCAGTTACGTGTCTATAGTACTGCAGTCTTAATGGTAGATATCTAACTTGTCAATAGCATGACACATGTTGAGATCAAAGGCAAAAATGGAAGTTAAGCACATTTTGTTTTCTATAGATAGCACCCCATAGTCCGGTGAATCTACCATTGCAGACAGCTGACTAATATTGTAATCATCCTTCAAATGCAAGCAGCCAACTTGTCATGATGGAGATGAATAATGTTCAAAGATAAGATCACAAATCAGTTATCTTAATTCGCAAAACTAAGATGCAATTGAGCATCTATTCTGACAAAAATATACCCCCATGGGAAAATATAGTAATTTAGATATTTTGACACATTCCGAAAGCAAAATATTTGGACTTTGCAAGTTTTAATTTGAATCTCAAAGATAAGTAATTTCTGTCAAAGATGATCTGGCAGTATCCTGAGGGTAAGGATTAACTTCAGACACATAAATTATTCTAACTCTGCCTTGATCTTGCTAATGTGTATAGGCCCAGCTCTAATCAGTGGCTGCACCACAGCAGCTGTTGAGAATCATGCATCCCTATTAAATATGAGGGTTTTAAAAATATTTAAAAGCCATATTAAAGATGAGGGGGTTTGCATTCAAGTGAGATACAAAAGGGCTCTATTTTTATTCCAAGCATATGTCCTAAAAATACCTAACCTTAATAAAATATAACAATTGCTTTCAGTGAGCAAGATAATGATAATAAATAATATCTAATTATAAAACAAGAGCTTTATTTATTTATTGTATTTCTATACTACGCAATTGCTGGAGCTCTCTGGGCAGTTCACAAAACAATTCTTAAAACTATAAAATACAATAGTATCATAAAGCATAATCAAAACATTAAAAACTTTAAAACAAAATAAGACTAGACTAAAAACAAAAAACAAAGTACAAGCCAGCAGGAATGTAAAACACAAAAACACATTTAAAAAAAAAACAACCTAAAAGACTTTTTAAAAAACCTAAGGGCACAATTCTATGCATCTTTAGACAGAAATAGGACATCTTTTGTCTAAACATGCATAGGATTGCGCCCTTTAAAAATGGACCTCTTTAGAGAACTCTGAATTCTGCACATTATTAGGAAAACTGGCAGTGCTTAGAGAATTAGTGTAAGCTAGTGAATAGTGATTTAGGTTTAAAGCAGAGAAACATTTTTAGACTGGTGAAACTGAGAGTACAGAGAGTAAGGAGCAGGGGAATGACAAGATAATGCAAAATAGCAAAAAAATAAATATAACCTATGTAGCGCATTTAAAGTAATTTAAATTTAAAATTATAATGATATGCATTTGCTTCATATAGTTAATCACCATCTACCTATCGCTGATGATAGCCAGTGTGGTACAGTGGTTAGAATGTTGGACTAGGACTTGGAAGGTTTGGGTTCTAGTCCCCACTCAGCTACAAAACTCACTGGGCGAGCTTTGGGCCAGTCACTAATTCTCAGCCTAACCCAACTCACAGGGTTGTGAGGATAAAATGGAAAGGAGTAGAATCATGTACTACCATGAGCACTTTGCAAGAGAGAGAGAGAGAAAAAGGCAGGATATAAATGTAATGATAAATTAAATAAATTTAACCATTCCCCTATTTGCTCCAGAGGGAGGCATTTTTCAAACCTAATTCCGGGAGGGGGAGGGGGGAGGGGGGGACATGTGTGTGTATGTGTGTGTGTGTGTGTGTGTGCGTGTGTGAAGGGAGCAGTATGTGAACAGATGTGTGTATGTGGCTTTGGCCTTGCCCACCACTGACAGGAAACCCCCGGAAGATTATCCACAAGGGAATGCAGCCTTCTAGATGAAAAAGGCTCCACAACCCTGTTTTAGAAGGTGATAAAAATGGTTCTTTCATCTGAGAATAGTAGCAATTAATTTTGCGGAGTAAAATTAGCTGCCTTTCCAGCAATCAATGTGGCGCAGAGTGAGAAATAAAACCACATAAAACCAACTCAACAACCAACAAAAGCAGAAAAAGAGCATCAAATGAAATAAAACCAGCCAGCTGAACCAAAGGCCAAATGGAAGGGATTAGTTTTGTAACACCTCCAGAAGGTCAGTTAAGAAATAGAATTACAGATCTCAGGGGGTGAGGTAAATCCACAGCTCCTCATTGCAATAGTCCTCACTTCACACAGAGTTGGAAATCACAACAGGGCCCAATCGTGAGGAATCATGGGATTTGTAGGTGAAAACATCTGAAGGACCACAGGTTGCCTTCCCCTGGTATAAAGAGAAGAGTTATCTGAGATATGTGGAACGCAAGCCATGAAGGCCAAACTGTTCCTTTATTCATCCTATTGAACTTTACTTTTGTTAATTGTATTACAAAATATAGAGATCTGGTAGAAGATGTATTAATAGCAATCCTGTCTGTTGATATCTGCATTAATACAACAGGGGGAGGAATAATATGCAATGACTACAAAAAAACCTTTTAAGGCCATTATGGGGGGAAATAAAATATCTACAGATATTTCCATGAGGACCAGGCTCTGTTTATCATTTACTAGAATAAAATTAAAATTAAATCCAGCTATAATATTGGAGTAGGATCCAGATTTACACTGGAACAACCGTACTGGTGGAAATGGACTAGCGGCAAACATTCCTTCAACACTGGTGATGGGACAGTGTCCTCCACCGCACCTGCAGGCATCCAGCTGGTTTAGGGAGCACAGGACAAGCTCTGGGGCACACAGTTCTCTCCTCCAGCACCTTGCTGCCGTCTACCAGCATCTGCCGCCTGAGGTGACTATTGCACTTCGCCTAATGGTAGGGTCGGCCCTGCCTAATAAATACAGACCAAAGCTCTGATCTTACAAATCCTTGCTTAGAATTGAGCCCATTAAAATCAATTGCACATACTTCCAAGTAAATATATTTAGGAACAGGCCATACAACTCTTATGCTATGATTGGCTTACTAATTATCCAGGACATTGCTAATGAACTTTTAGTATTACTGGTTTGTCTGGTAATAATGCAGCATTCCTGTGTGCTGCAAACAATAATGATGCAATGACTACAACTGTCAAGCTGCCAATACCACTCCATAAAACTAAATAGTCTGTATTTGATTTTAGTATCTATTTTTTTCCATAGATGACAAGTAATGTTCTTTCCCCATAGTTCCTCCTACTCAATGGGCCAGTGTCTGACCTCAACCACACACAGAAAGCTCAGAGTAAAACTACAGAAATTGATCTTGACCGGGCGAGAGGGGGGTCCTAAAAGGTCAGCAGAGCCATTCCACTTTTGTTTTTGTTTTGAAACAGAAATACATATGTGAAAACAGCCCAAGGACATATGTTAATGGTAGGTGCCCAATAATCAACCAGGGGTGCACTGGTGCCTGCAGGTGCCATGTTGCCTAGCCCTGATGTAGTTGTTAGAAACCCTGATAGAACAAAACTGACAACCCCAGAAGTCATGGGACAATATCCCAGAATTCTCCACTATAGTTTCCCATAATTTCCCAGAACACCTCGCTCATTGTGGCTATGAATACAATGAAAGCAACAGTTGCTTCCTAGAAAGGAAACAGACATTTCTCTATGGACAGTGGCAGCTTCGGAAAGAGTAGGCAGAGGGCGTAATAAATGGGGTTGCCACCTTATTCTGCTCCTGCTCCTATGCCTTTAACAGAAAAAATGCCATAAAGAAATTAAGTAGTGGAAGCTTTCCTTAAAAGGGACCTAAAACAATGGGGAAACTTCCTTTACTTAAGTTCTTGGTATCATGCTGCTATTTAAAAAATCGGAGCAGAGCCAGAAGGCAGCAAATTGGGGAATATACTCCTGTTCCTGCGTTAATAGTCTTCCTTTTTCAGTGAAATCTGAAACAGCTGTTGCATCAAGTCATGGGTTAAAAAAACAGAAGTAACGGCACTTCTTTAGAAAAAGGTTATGCAAATATATTAGGTGTACAGCTCAGGAAAACCAAATACCTCTGTTTGGCAATTTGAAAAATGCAGAACAAAACATCTGAAAAACCTATGAAGTTAATGTCTTATTTGCAGAAAAAAAATAACTGCATTCTTTCATACTCATACACATTCAGCATAATTTTATATGTAACATCAGCCTTCCCCAGCACGGTGCTCTCCAGATGTTCTGGACTTCAGGTCCCATCAGCCTCAGCCAGCAAGGACAATGGTCATGAACACTGGGAGTTGTAGTCCAAAACACCTGGAGGGCATCAGGTTGAGGAAGACTGACTAACCTGTCAGGATCACTGCTGGCCTGGAATAGTTGATTTGTTTTATTTTATTTTACTACAGTTGAATAAATAGTCAGACTTAAACCTCTGAAAATTAATATTATTTAAAAGGAAGAAAGCATAAGAGAAACTAGTAAATTTTTAAAAAGCATTTGTTCTCAATGATTGGATGAACAATTTAACAGAAGTACTAAAACTCATCAGTAGAACACCTGCTTTGCATGCAAAAGTTCCCAGATTTAATTCCTGGCATCGCCAGGTGGGGTTGGGAGAGATCCTAAAATCCTGGGGAGATGCTACCAGTCGATGCTGGCAGTGTTGAGGTTCAGAGGTGGGTACACACGGCCTGCTCCATCCCTCGGTGCAGCCACTTCCATCCCCCTACTATCCATCCCCCTACTATTGTGCCGCTGAAATACACACTGGCCAAAAATAATAATAATGGTGGTTTGCTGCCAAAGTTCAACAGCAAACAACTATTGAGCAATTAAAAGGGTTTGCTTGAGAACATGCGCAATTCAACCTTTTTACCACTGAAACTCCAGAGCAAATCCCCAATATTTCACCACTACCAAATTCAGCATCATGGCAGGAGGAATACAGCCCGCAACGGGATCTAGTGGATCAATAGTCCATCTAGTTCAAAGGTGGGCAACTTTGGGGGCATCCCCTGGATGCCCCCAAAGTTGCCCACCTTTGAGCTAGATGGACTGAGACAGTATAAGGCAGTGCCCTATTATTCTATTTGCAACTTCTGAGTTCAGTGGAATTGATGAACAGCCATTTTCAATTGACGGCAAGAGTGACAGTGGTTTTCACAGGGTTTTTGTGTAACAGTGAATCCGGGTAACCTTGAATAATGATATTTTTGAATAGCCCTACTTCTGTTGTAATTATATGTCTAATCAAACAGATAACCCACGTATTCCTTCTTCTTTTTTAAAACAGCCTCTGGAAAGAACACAGCAGCAACTGGAATGAACAGTCATTACCCAAGGCACATGTCTACATATCCTTCCTCCCCAAGCTAGTGTATGCATTGGGGGAAATCTGCATTTCCCCCAAATGTAAACTGCTGTTATTTGGATTACTTGTAATGCATTCTACATGGGACTGCTCTTGAAGACTGTCCAGACATTTCAGTGGTTCAAAATCCTATAGCCAAATGGTTATCTGGGGCCATTTGAACAGATCGTATTATGTCTGTTTTATATCAGCTTCACAAAGTACCAATTTGTTTCCAGATGTCTTCCAGATGCATAGTCCTTTTGTAAAGGTATATTACTGTGTAGTTGCTTTTATTTGTATTGTGTACTGCCATATTATTTTGTTTTGCTATATTTCACATAGTATTTTTATTTTGTAATGGCCTTTGTGCTATACACAAATAAAATTCAATTCAACTAATCCTTCTGTTTTCGAGATGCTGGCTTTGGCCTTTAAGTAGCCTGGGACCAAAGTATCTCAGGAATCACCTGCCATAGGAAGATTCTTGAGGACTCTGTTCAGCTTGGTTTGTAAGGGAGAAAGGGCCTTTTCGGTGGTGGTGCTCAGATTATGAAATTATCATTCAAAATCAGAGATCCCTCTATGCCTTCATTGCCTGCTTTTAAGTATACTCTTAAGACATTTTCAGCTAGCATTTTTAGTTGGGCCTGATAAAGGCTTGTGTGTTTATTGCTTCTGTGGTTTTATTGTTCGCTATCAACTATTTTATATAAGAATATGGTAGTGTAAGGTTTATGATTCGAGACCTATTAGACCAATTTTGCTCTTTTTATTTTAAACTGTAGCTTGAGCAGTGTAGATATGCAGAAAAGTTCAAAAAAGCTCAAAGCTCAAGCTTTAATAGCAACCAATTTCCACTGCACCAAACAGCGAGGGCAGCCCCTCTTCCAGCGGATGACAGACAGCCCTACTCAGCCGATCAGTGTGGTGTGAAAGCGGGCCACAGAAGCAGCCAGTGGGAAGGGGATAGAGGCAGCCAATGAGGACATGCGAGGGGGGGCCACACTGCTTGCAAATTTTGGAGGGGGGAATTCAAGGTGCATGAGACACATTTGCATTATTCATGAGCCCCTCTGCGGTGAGGGAACTGAAGGGCAAAAAAGCGGGAAAAGAGCTGGACTACTAGCACCCACGGAGACATGGGCTTTACAATAGTTTTATTATATTTTAATCAATTTTTTGTTATATTTCTTTTCTCTTTTTAATCATTGTAAGTTGCCTTAAATTTGTACCACAACACAGTAAAGTGGGGTATACTTTTTACATTTATGCATACAGCTTAGTACATAAAAACAAATATTTTGCTGCTCAGCAAATATAATATGTGTAATAATTATTCCTGTGAATAAGGCACTTTATTTTTGATCTGAGCTTTCCCACAAAGACTTTTTAAAGGATCAAAATGTGCTGGGTTATCTGTTGCTTAGTACTATATAGTTTGCACCTTATTATTGGTCTAACCCAAGGGTGGGAAACCTCTTTCAGCCTGAGGGCCACATTCAATTTTGGAGAAGCTCTGGGGGCCTCATTCCAGTGGTGGGCAGGGCCAAAGGCAAAAAGGATTGGACCAAAATACAAAAAAGTGGCATATTTTAGCATAAAGCTCTTGCTGCCAGTAACTAAGAGTTGTAAGAGGCATTTCAGCCTTTTAGAATTTAAAAAACTGCACAAAAGCTGGGAAACCACCAAAAAATTGGGGAAACAGATGAGGCCAGGGGAAGGGAGTATGGCCAGCTGGGGAACACCTCAGGAAGGCTGGATTTGGCCCCTGGACCTGGGGTTCCCCACCCTGGTCTAACCTTTCTTTGATTTGGAACGTTATGTGGACTATAGCTGCATGAGTGTCACTGACACATATAAGTTGGTTGGTGTTTATGATTCTGCATCCTTTACACTGCATTCCCATACCATTTTCAGAAGGTTTTTTTTATTTAAGCTAACAATCTGTAATGCATTTTCTGAGTTTTCAATAGACAAGCATTCCCCACAATACCACTCCAATGGAAAAGGTTGCAGCCTTAAAGAGCCGGTGTGGTGTAGTAGTTAGAGCAGTTTTCCAATGTGTCAGACTACAACTATCCCAGCATGACTAAGATGGTTGAGCATGAGGGGAGGTGTAGTCTGACACATCTTCAGGGCACCAAGTTAAGGAAAGCTGAGTTAGAGTGTCACCCAGCACTGGGGAGACCAAGGTTCAAATCCCCACTCATCATCCATGAAGCCCACTATACGACTTTGGCCAATCACTGCCTCTCAACCTAACCTATGTCACAGGGTTGTTGTAAGGGAATGGAAGAACCATTCATGACGAAAGGTGGGATACAAATAAAATACGTACATGTGGTGGGGAAGAAAACTGGCAATACCAGCAAAGTTAAACCTTTCTTTCCTGCAGCAAAAGGGACTAGAGGCCTGCGGAACCAATGCATTGAAATACACAAACATCAAAAGCTGCCCTATATGGAATCAAACCATTGATCTACCTAGCTCAGTTTCTGTCTGCACTGACAGAAAGCAGCTCTTAGCTATAGGATGTTAGTCAGGAGATTACTCCAGCCCTACCTGGAGATGCTAGGTATTGAAATGAAGACCTTTTGTATGCAAAGCAGGTGTTCTTCCACTGAGCTACAGCCCTTCCCCACAGAACAATAGCTTCCATAACCTCAAATATTAATGTAAAATTGCCTCTCTTCATATCACACAATACCACACAATACTACACTTTCTACAGACAGCTATTTAGACTGGGAAAAACTATGTAGTATTTATTATAAATAATAGTAATTAAAGAAGGAAAAGTTAATAATTAAACAATGCACATTTTAGTGCATCTGTTTATCTTTTATATCAGACAAAATAAAATTGTATAAATGCATTCAGGTATGAAAGTTCCATGGTATATTTCAGAAATACTAAATTAATATTTCAGTAAACTTAAGTTTGTTGCATTACTCTTAGTATGCACTTCTCCAAGGGTGTTGGGGAGAAATATAAAAACTCATTATAATCAATACAAACAAAAATGCCCCACCTCCCCAAAGAGAAAAGAATAAAGTATATACGGTGACATATTTACAATGAGCGAAAGTTTGAAATTACGTTTATTTAGAATTGGATAGATATTTCAAAATTCTCCCAGCATTCACAATCCCTATACCCACTGTTGCTGATCTGTATACCAAAGACCTCCTATTCAAAAAGCATGTCCCTCATCCCACAAAACACATATGATGGAACATGAGAAAGAGATAGGGCGATATATTCTAAAAGCATGTTGTAATGCAATGAGTTTGAGTGACCTTGGGCTATTCATTTTCTCTCAGCCTAAACTAGGGGTAGGCAACTGGTAGCCCTCCAAATGTTCTGGCATACAACTCCCATCAGCATGAGCCAGCATAGCTAATGGTGAGAGATCATGGGAGTTGTACGCCAAAATATCTGGAGGGCAGAAGTTGCCTATCCCTGGCCCAAGCTCTCTTATAGTGTTGTCGTGACATGTACTGGCCTGAGTTTCTTGACAGTGGCATAAAAATAAAATAATTAAGCAAACGTAGGCATGACACGCAAAGGCTTCAAAGAAGCACCTGGCAAGAAGGAATTTAGGAAGAAAACTTGGGTGTTTGGAAAGGACGTGTAGCTCCCTTAGCTACAAATAAAAAGCTGGTCAAGGGCTCCGTTCTCCTAATTACAATATTTCACATGAAAATTCTAGCCTTTGAGTATGTGCAGAGGGCTTTCCCCTCATCATCACTTAAATGACCCCATTCAAAATACAGACTCTTAGGATTAGGAACAAGGGCTTTTTAGAGTAGAGGTGATGCTCCCATGTTAGAAATTTCTTGATGGCTCCCATGTTAGAAATTAAGCCTAGCCTAATCTCAAAGGGAAAAGGGGGAGATAACTTTTGAGATGATCCTCCATACCCTGTGGGTTTAAAATAATCTCAAGGTTTTAATCTGGGGCACGATTCCGTTTTAGAATCTGTTTTTCATGATAAACAGAGCTACGTCCTGGAGCATAAGCAGGAAGAATAAATAAACCAGCATGCCTTGCCTTTCCCCCAATGAGTAACCGGATTCCACCCGTGGTGATAAATACATCCAGCGCACAAGGAAGCCTTGAAACCCTGGCATTTTCTTTTTTCAAGAAATCCCCTCTTCTCGTCTCTGCTCCTCTGCTCCTCTCCGCCTCGCAGCCCCGCTCCCCGTTTCGAGGCAGGACCAGCTCTCTCCCAAAGCTTGACCAGAGTGGACTCACCCAGAGTTTTGACCGCGATCTGCCTGGTCAGGGGCGGCGGCAGGTTGATGCAGACCAGATCCACATCCTGGTGCAACAAGACCTCGTCGATCCGGCTGGTGTAGAAAGGGACGCTCATCTCCTTGGCCAGCTCCTCCGCCTCCTCCTGCGTGCGGCCCCACAGCGCCTTGACCGCGAACCCTTCGTCCTTTAGCAGCGGGATGATGACCCGGGCGGTCAGGCTGGTGCCGAACACACCCACCCCGGGCAGCATGGCTGCTGCTGCGGCTGGCTGTCGTCCTCCCTCCTCCCTCACCTTTTCTCCTCCTCCAATCCGCCGTGCTGCGATCTGCCCTTCGCCTCCCTCGGTGCCCCTTCCCTTCCTCCTGGCTGGCTCTCCTCCCTTTCACGCCGAGCCGCAGTAACAAGAGCAATGCGGAGTTGCAATGCAAAGGGCGCCCAGTCCCAGCTGGGAACTGCTGCTGCACACTGCCCGCGGCACCCGATCCCTGCAGCGGCGGCGGCGGCGGCGGCGGCTGGCTCTGCTCCCGGCAGCGGGGCCCTGCAGCCGTGTCCCTCCGCTCATCAGCAAGCCGGTAGTTTCCTGGGCTCCCCGCCTCTGAACCTCCATAGCCGGATCATCACACATATACGGCCCCGGATTCTCCAAGCTTCTTCCTGATGCTGCGCCCGCCTTACACACACACACACTACAACGATTTCATTTTTGCAAAAAAAACACCCGCCCGCTTACTTCCACGGCTAAGCTCCCTTTGCAACTGCCCTACCCCGTCTTCCTCGCCCTCGCCGTCCACAAAAGGGACCGAACGGCAGCCAACAAGTGGCGCGGCGCTTCCGAGCAACAGCAGCCGCCGCCAGCCGGGTCTTAATCGTCCTCTGCCATGTTCACCACAACACACTCCCGAGCATTTGCGAGGAAAGGAGGAGTTTGGGCTGTCACCTCCTGTGGATGTGTGTATATAGATATTCCTGCAACGCCCCTTCTGGAAGCTCTCTGTACATGTCATTGGCCACCGGTCTGGCTGCTTTGCAATTTCTCTTTCTCTCCTTTTTTTTTGCAGGGGAGAGAAAAAGAAGAAGAAGAAGAAAAGGGCTTCTTCTCCGCGTCTCTCGCTCTCTCGCTTTTGGGAGCTGGCGGCCGGGCGGCCGAGCTACGGCAGCAGCTGACCCCGGGGCCCGCCCAGCAGAAAGGACGCGGAAAGGTCAGGATGCTATCATCGCAAACCACGGGGGAACCGCGGACCTGTTTCCCGCAACACCCGCGGCGGCGGCGGCTGCCTTCTGCAACCCCGTCGCTTGGGGAAATCAGGCCAAGTGAGGCGTGCCTTGAAGCCTCTCCCGCACGCACGTTCTTTCGCTGCACAAGCAAAGCTTGAAAATCTTGTCATTCTTCATTTATGTGCTGTTTCTTCATCTTTTTTTTCCTTTTCATAAGGAAGCCTTAACTAAGGGTAGATGTTCATGAATACTGATAATTTTTATATCAATGTTATGTCCCGATAATAATTGACATCATCTATAGATTTGTTTCCGTATGAACTCATCAAGTAATTAAATACACGATGTCTTGAATATAGATCCAAGCCCTATCATCTTTTTCATGAAACTAACAAATGGTGACCAATTCTCATGTAAAGATTCACTTTTTCCCCCTATCTCCGGAGTGGATTATTTATGTATTATTTATACATTATTTTCAGTCAGTGCTGCTGTGTGGCTTAAATGACCATTTCCTATTTTAACAATAATTCCATACTACATGTTTTGTTTTTAAAAAGAGCAGGGGGGGGGGGGAAGAGATCACAAATTGCATTCTTGTAATGGTAGAAGTTAGTGATTCCCCCCCCCAAAAAAAAGTTAAAATTTTGATTTGATTTGTATGCTGCCTTTCTACAAAGAAAATGGTACTGTTGGCACATAATGACAGCAAATCTTGGGTTAACTAATCCACAATTTGTCACGACGTATGCCAGACCTTTTTGAATATGCAACCCCCAATCAAGTAATCGGTTTGCTACATGACATCCGAACCGAAACACTGGCCCTTTCTCCACCTAAGAGTGTAGAGGGGGGGGGAGGATTACGGACTTACTTGCTTCTGCAATGCTCCTTGGGCGTCTAAACAGGAAGCGCAACTCTCGGAAACAAACAAGGACGTTGTGCCCGTCATTTTTTTAAAGCTGCAGAAGCTGGGAGTGCAATTTCGCTCCTCCGTAAAAGTAAGTTGGGGGAAAGCCCCGACCCCACTCCCCCTCTTGATGCCCCTGGACGCCCCCCCAGACCAGCTTCTTCCCTCTTGCTGACCCCTGCTACTCATGGGGAAGAGGGAAGAAGCCAGGATGGGCTCCTGCACTGACCGCGGTCCTTGGGATAACCGAGGTCTTGTTATCCTGCAAATTCGGGATAACTGAGGTCTTGTTATCCTGCAAAAATGGAGGGGTTGTCCCTCCCTGCTCCCGGGATCCCCAGGGACGACCCCAGGGGAAAAAGTCGGTGTAGACACAGCCAGTGTAGTAACTGACACAACTACTAATTGTGTCAGTTACTACATAATGACATCCCATGAGTTAAACAATCCATGGACTGTTGGGGACGAGCAGGGGAGAACAAGTGCACCTGCTATTTCCACTTTTACGCAGCAACCCATGATCTGCTCTTTCATAGGTTGCTGAGCGTGATGTGTGAACACTAACTGCTGGGTTTTTTGAGGGCTAAACAACCCAGTGGTTAACCCAACAACAAACCATAGCCTGCTATCTCCTACACATGTACAACCCATGGGCTGTTGTACATGCAAACTAGTTCATTGTAGGTTAACTGTGGATTGTTTAATATGCAATTAACCCATAGTGTCCAGATTCAGATGTCACATAGCATATTCAAAATGGTCACGGAATGCACTGAGCTCTTCATCCTCCACCCCTGCTTCTCTAAAAACTATGTCCTTCCTTCAATTACTCTACCTCAGGGCCTTTCCCCTATTCATTCGAAACTCTCTTATCTGTTTGCGTACAAACACAGCATGCAGCTCCTTGTGCCTCTGTATCCTGAGAGAGAGGTGTTTCTTTTCACGGCCAAGATAACCTTTAAGTTCCATGGTATAAAACGGGACCATCCCTCAAAATTCTGTTACTGATCATTTTCATCTCGGAACTTAGAATATTTCTGATCATTCCATGACGTCTCTGCTTAGCCATTGGCTGAACTAAGGATGAAGAAGTAGGTAAGGGGCAGTGCTGCAGTTTTCAGTCACGTATGTATATACAAGCTATGATTGATCTATTAAAGACATTTATGAATTGTAGATTGTTAATGATAGTAGTGATCATAATTGTTATATTTATCATCCCCCACTACTGTAATCATAATGGTAGCCATTGCATAGGGTTTTCAAATGTTCTAAGTGTGACTGAGTCTGAATCCAATCCTATGTTAACTATAGCTATTCCAAAGCTTGTGAAGTATGCCCAATATTATATGGTCACCTACCCTTTAAGTATAAGAGGTTCTACCATAAAAGAAGGCCTAATTTTTTCTCAATAAGTTAAAATAAATAACATGAAAACAAATTATTTGATGGAAGACAATAAAATAAAACCAGCAACTTCAAAATGTCTTCAGTTTCTATCAACTGTGCTTACACTAACATTATATAATATAAGAGAATTAAAAATTAGGAATTTAATATCTTTAATTTTCATTCCACTTTATTAATATGATTTTTGAGTAAGTACATTTGATCTCAGTGGAAACATTATAGAGTACCTACTTTTTGTTTTATATTCTTATCGCAAATACTTTTATTTCATATTTAAAGGACAAGTGATCACATATATTAATATAATGTCATTTTCACAGAGAAGATGGTAGCAAAGATGTAGCTTGACAAGTCTTTTTCCAATTTGGCTCTCTCTCACACAGTGGTCATCCCAAGCAGAAGAAATAATTTTATTATTTTTGCAACTTCATTTCATTTTCTTTTGCCTCTGTCCACTGCATTGCAAACACAAACATACTTTCCTGTATTAGTATATTGGAAATATGCCATGGAAACATTTGCAACTCCAAAACTCTCCAATATATGGAAATAAAACTCAAGGCAATTCAAAGAAGCATGCCCTATGAATAGCATAATCTAGTTTTTCTCTTTCTCATTTTTGGACATTTTAACAAGTCGAATGAGTGTTATTTGTCATCTGTTTTCCAGTCTAAACTTCCAGTCCATTGCACTGATGTGATTCCACTGAATGCCGAAGATCTAACAGCCAAGCTTATTTCTAAAAAGTAAAGAGCAATCTGGATCAAGGTGGCACTGGAACAAAAGATTAAATCCTCCTACTCCCCATGCTAATATCCAGATTGCCCCCTTCCTCATGCCTATTTACTTTAAAAAAAATAAACCACACAGCTGTAAATAGTGCAAATGCTAATTGTGTCGCGTTTGACCCTTACATTTAAAATATAATCCAGGTTTGCTTGTCAAGTAATTGTAACAGTATTTTCTTTTTTCATAGTTGCACACTCACCCAGCACTGGCTCTGTGTCCTCAGTTGTCCTAGATAGGGACTTGCATGGATCCCTTCTCTCTTTGGGCAGCTTGACATGCAGCCGAATAAGATGGTAAGAATTCCAAGGTGCTGGAATGGACCATACTGTTAAAGACTACAGGTAGGGCACAGGTTTTGAATAAGCTTGCTTGCGAAAATATGGACATAAAAATTGCACACCAGGAAGAGTAGAACACTGCAATTCAGAGAGGATAACACAGGGAGGGGCAGTTGTTTAACCTCATGACACTCTTACCCACAACTCTAAATGCTCCTCCAGGATACGTACCAGGGGCATAGACTTCTAAATTTTTCGGTGTGGATGGGTGGAGCTAAACTTGGAAAAGGAGTGCCAGGCTTATTTGTTTACATTTATGTATGTACTTCTATTTCTGGAAACCATCCTTCATCAACAATGGATCCTAGAGTATATAAAACCACATATTCAATAACAAGTACTCAAAAAATATTATATTTTAATTACAATATTATGATAGTTTACCCACTACCCCATCATCCACAGTCCTAGACAATATACCAGTGTACTTCAAACTTTTTTCCCATGACCCAGTATAATAATATCACATACCTTCAAGATCCTATTCCTGTGCTTAGTCTGAAAATGTCTGACATGTAATATGCTTTTGTCTAATTAGTCAAGATGTACTATATTAATTCAAGGAGATTCTTTATACGTAAGTAAATCCCAGTGAGCTCTCTGGAAATTAATTTTAAGTAAACATGCATAAGTTTAGGTAGCTAAAAGTGTTTAATAGTAGCTGGATTGTGCCATTATGTCTATTATTATTGTTATTGTTATTATTATTAGCGCAATCAATGCACATGGTACTGTAGTAAAACAATAACATATATATTGTACATATCTGTTAGACATATTTAAAAGGCCATCCCCCCCCACACACACACACTATAATTTCTAAATGGGCAACCTTTTGTCCTACAAGGCCTGAGGGGGTAGGAGGAAATGAATCTGGGGAAGGCTGAACCTGACACAAAAGGAGAGTGACTTTTGTCTTGTAAAGAGTTCTGCTTGGCAACTGAGGAGGAAGCAAGGTTTGCTTGGAAGTGATTTAGACTGACCCCCAAACACAACAATACAGACAACTGGAGACTGACTGAGGAATCTGCCAGCCAGGTTGTGAGCTTACTGATATTACCTAGTTGGGCATTGCCCCCTCTGGGAAATCCCAGTGGGGGGTTGAGCCCCCGCCTCCCCCCCCCCCAGTTTACGCCCCTGATATGTACTATAAGTTGTTGGTGCAGGAATGGGAAAGGTATAGTCCACTGGCAAAATTTGATCCACTGGGCTGGCTGACCCATCCAGCCTGCAGGGCCTCAGGTGAGGCCCCTCCCCACCACAAAGCCCCTCCCCCTCAGACTGGAGAGGGGAAGGAAAGCAACTGAACTGCAGGGAAGACAATGGAGGAGTGAAGCCAGCTGTGCATTCAGACAGCAGTTTGCTCATCCACTATGTTCACCTCATGGGGAACGCAAAGGAGGAGTGAAGCCAGCCCCTTGGTTGGGGAGCCAGCCCAAACTTTCTCTGATATCGTCTGGCCCCTGATGTCATCTGGCCTGCAGGAGGAGTCTGGGGGGACTACAATCAGATCCCATAACCAATATGGTTCCCCACCCCTGTGCTAAGGGCTTGAGCTGGTCATTCCTTCTATTTCTGCCCCCTCCAGCTTTCTTTTCTTCAATGGATACTTCAATATTCTTCACCTTCCAGAAACTCACAGATTCTTGTCAGATCATTTTGGGACTTTTAAAACTTTTTTTTTTCATTTTAATTTACAAATTTATAGACTTCTGCATCTCTAAATAAATAATTTATTTTTGAGAGGCTCCGAGCTTTTCTACATGAGGCTTTTAACCTATCACTTTCTCCAGGCTTCTGCTTCCAGATTCTTTGTGATCAGCTCCTTAACACATGTTTTTAATAGGGTTTTTCTTTCTCTGCCTTTTTATATGTTCAGTTACACAACCACTAGGTGTTGCTGTGATATAGCAGAATTGCACAAATTTCATGCTTCCATTTTAGGAAATAGCACACTTTCTCATTAGAAAAATAAAATAAAAAATACTATGACGGCTGGAAAAAAAATGGGAGAGTCCTGGAGGATGACAATGCTGTGTAAAGCACCTGCAAACTACCATCTGAGAGGACTCACAAGTGCACAATCTACGTCTCATGTAGAATGGGTCTCCGTTTCCCTTACAAATTGACATGCAGTCAGCCACCTGAGTTTGCAAATAGAGGAAACAACTGAGACCTACATCAAACTGTTGCAGTGTAAGCTCATCTAACAGAAGTGTTCTTGTTGAGAGTTCCAGCTAGCCAACCAAGCCTGGATACTCTATTCTATCCCCACCTCTTAATTTTCCATTTTCCTTTTCCAACTGACATTCAGTGTTTTGTAGCTATTGAGTATGCTCAGTCCTTATTAGATTGGTTTTTTTTTTACTTTATCTCCTTAGAGCTACTAGGAAGAGGGCCTTCTCTGTTGTGGCACCCCAGCTGTGGAATAAGCCCCCTAGAGAGGTTCACCTGGCACCTACATTCTACTTCTTTCAACACCAGGTGAAGAACTTCTTATTTTCACAATATTTTAACAGTTTATTATCATGGTCTTTTAACTCCACTGTCTTAAATCTGTATTTTAAATTTGTATTTTAAATCTGCATTGTTGCGTGGTGTTTTACCCTGGTTGTGTTTTTATATTGTATTTTTATATTGTGCTATTATACTGTTTTGTTGATGGTTTTAATTTTCGTGAACTGCCCAGAGAGCTTCGGCTATTGGGCGGTTTATAAATGTAATAAATAAATAAATAAATAAAGTGTTTTTTATTGCTGTATTTCTGGAAACCTTGGGGTTCCCTTGAGTATGCTGACAGCTCACTCTCGTTTCTCTATGGCCCCATTTTGGTTACAATCTTGTTGCCACTTGCTACCTGATTTCACCTTTCAAGGTATGTGGGAAGCCTAAGATGCAGTAAATGGCACCTCATTATTTTTTCCATCCCATTCACCCCCAACGAGCCATTTCAAGCCAAGTTAGGAGAGGGAGCATGAGCTGGTTATCTAGCTGCTCTTAAGCTGTAGTCCTCAAGTGCATCCAGATTCTTTCTAGATATTCAAGGCTAAAAAATATATGTATTCTTCAGTTCATTTTCCTTGTCCTTGAGCTGCAATTTAAAATAAACAAGTGTGTCATGAAACCACAGGGACAGAGAACATATTGGAAAACCAAGTGGCACTGTGACTGAATGACTGTCATAATTTGGTTACTTAACTCCCAAAAGTGAGCTGTTTTATAAGCAAACATGCAGAGGTGTTTCAATTCTGAAATTCAGCCTACAGAGTGAGGAAAAAGGATGATGCAGCAGCTATTAAATAAATGTATGGTGATACGGGAGATAGAGAGCCGGTCAAATCATGCCTTTTTCTATTTTCCAGGGGGTAACTGTGTTAATCTCCTGCAGAAAAAACACTATTTTTTGAATATGGAGTGTTAATTTGATTAGAGTGAGGTGCTTTTTAAAAAAAAAAATGTTGTGATGAACAACAGCTAGATACTTTGCCTTTGTTAAAGGCCAAAATTATGTTTCGTTAGGCATTTTTACATTTTTTTATTACCCTCCTTTCTGTATTTCTATTCGTTAAAGCATTTGTTCACCTTGAATCTTTATCAACAACACTTACACAGTAATATGTCATTATATTCTATGTCTCCTGTACTCCAGATTGTTAAAGATAGCAGTGAAAACCCACAAAATTAGATACAGAATGTCTGTGAAATTAGAGCTTACTTGCTAAACACATGGGAAATGTTTGGAATTCAATTTAGAGTGACCATATGAAAAGGAGGACAGGACTCCTGTATCTTTAACAGTTGTAGAGAAAAGGGAATTTCAGCAGGTGTCATTTGTATGCATGCAGCGCCTGGTGAAATTCCCTTCTCATCACAACTGTTAAAAATAAAGGAGCCCTGCCCTTTTGACCAGATAGAAAAGAGAGCAGGGTCACCCTAATTCAATCTGTTACATTTTCTCTCTACATAGGCTGACATCCTTCAGTAAAAGGGGATGGTGAACTTTGTGCAAACCGGTTTCTTTTGCATGTTTCCTCATCGTGTCTGAGCTTATGCAACTCTGAGAACTGTTGTTGTTTTACATGATGGTAATTGTGACTCAGAGATAAAGAAACTGGTGGTTCAGACCTGTCTGGTTCTCCCACACATATTATTGACTCATCCCTTGCTATAATGTTTGCTGCATCTACAAGGAATGTTTAGAGCAAGATCTTGAAATCTTTGATTCAGTAGAGTTTTGCCATTTCAGACTGATAGGAATTCATTCCTTTCTGAAACCTCACACCATTCATTTCAAGATTTCTTTGACTACATTTCTGAAGGGACACCCCATAATGTACTTGTTAAGAGAACAGCTATTTGAATCATGCATTTTACTAAGTGTTCCAATATGCAAAAGAGATTGCGAAGGATTGTGAATTTTGCATTTACCTGCAGAGATCTCATCAACTGTGTTTATACTGGGAACATTATTAGGCATGGCATGTCTAAAAGGCACATGCTTATCAAGTGGTGAATAAAATGTATTAATTTTCTCATTAGTGACTTCAATTTTCTCACTATAAACTTGCATTAATACTGACTAAAAGCTTGAACTGTGAACCTGATGGCAGCGTCAGAAGGATACCATGGCCCAGTTCAGACATCACAAGCTCAACCCATGGTTTATGGGACTGGGATGAGTCCTGTGGTGGCTACAGTATAAAAAGAGAGTCATATATAAAATGATCATCATTAGATTATGTTCTTACATAGTGTGAAGAGATCACATACTTCCAGAAGTATGTAATGTGAAACTGAACAAAAAAGGTGTATGAATGTCTGAGTTCCTGTTAGCATTTGATATGAATGGAAACCAATGTTCAGTGGAGTTGTCATCCTGTGCCATACCATAAAGAACATGAAGAGTGCAGGGCTATGCAGATCTACTCAGAAATAAGCCCCACTGAGTTTAAACATTCCTATGCTTGTTTAGGCAGAACATTCTCGGCTGGGGCATGCTAGGAATTGTAAGACTTTTCCCCCATCTAAACATGCATAGGATTGCACCCTGACTGTCTCTGTCTGTCTGTCTGTCTATCTGTCTCCAGCACTGCAAACCAACATTGTGTGCGTGGGTGGTTTTGGCATCACATCTTCTTTTCTGTCTTCCTTTAACGTTATCATCTAGCTAGGACAACCTTCCCCAAAACATGGTGCTTTCCAGACATGTTGTATTACAATTCCCAGTGGTCCCTGGCTGGTTGGGGATGCTGGGAGTTGTAGTCCAACAGATCTGAAGGGGGGCACATGGGGGAAAGCTGATCTAGGGTTGCACAGTCAAGATTCAGAAATACAAGCGCTCCGATACTCGATTAGTTCAAAGTCCTGGGAGAGTTCCATTTTCTTTTTTTAAAAGTAGATGACTCAGAAAGCTGTTTAGTTCCCCCACCTCCAAATATGTCATTCTTGTGAATGTGTGATTCCCCACTCCTGTTTTTGTCATTCATCTAATTTGCAGAGTGGAAGGCTCATGTGGTCACAAATATTTGCTGCTCATTCATTCAGCACACACGCTCTGATTCTTCTGGGGATTGCACTGCATAATCCAACCTTTCCCAATCTGCTGCTTTCCAGAGGTTGTGAACTTCAGTTCCCATCAGCTCTAGCCAACACATCTAATGCTCAGGAATGCTGGGAGTTCTAGCACCAGCCTGGGGAAGGCTGGCATAATCTTTCTATCACAGGCATTTCATGTAATTGCCCGGGAATTACCTAATGCAGGACTAGGTAGTCTCGGGAGGTCTGGGGGGCATTTTCACCCCTCAAATTCCCTGCCCCACTGCAGGCTGTAATCCATGTGACACTGCACAGTCTGCAAGCCACATACTCTGCTGGGATGGGGGGAAGTGCAAACTTACCAAGTTTGCTGCTGGGATTCAGCAGCAAATCACTGCACAGAGCACTCCTATTTGGTGTTCTGTAGCTGCTATGGGTGGTGGTGGTTGTTAAAAAAGATGATGGGGGCACTTGCAGCTCATGGCTGGGGCATGCTGGGACTTGTAGGACTTTTTCCTGTCTAAACATCCATAGGATTGCACCCTAAACGGCTTTATAAAAAGACCCAGTGATTATATAGAAGATAGAGCTATGTGGCTACTGGTCTTACAGTCCAGATTGCAACTTAACTCTGTTTTTAAAGAACTACCAGAGGTTGGTGATTCACAACTGTGGTGGAAGTCAAGAGAATTAGGCCTGGCTTGTGAATCTTCCTAAGGCATTGGTCAAAGACAAGGAGTTTCAGTTCACGGTTTGTTGTTCTACCCTAGCATGGCAGTTGTTATATTCTTAAGATGACCACATACAAAGGCTGACAAGGCTGATGTACTGTTAATGGTTTTGTAGGAAAGAGAGAATATTGGCAGGTAAAGCTTGTCATACAAGGGAGACAGAGGGTTGTACCCAATGGTGTCATTCCAGTGATGCAAAGGCTTCTGTCAGTGGAACAAGGAGGGAGATAGGGTGACCATATGGAAATGGGGACAGGGCTCCTGTATCTTTAACAGTTGTAGAGAAAAGGGAATTTCAGCAGGTGCCATTTGTATGCATCCCTCACAATAGTTAAAGCTGCAGGAGCCCTGTCCTCTTTTGTATCTAGTCATGAGGGTAGAGCTCGTGCAGCTTTAACTGATGCAATGAAGAGGGCATTTCACCAGGTGCTCCGTACATACAAATGACACCTGTTGAAATTCTCTTTTCTATGCAACTGATAAAAACACAGGAGCCCTGTCCTCCTTTTCATATGGTCACCCGATGCAGCCCCCTCCTTCCTCCCATGCACCTTCAAAATCTGTTCCGGAGAGCTGAGAACACTCCAGAGCAGAATTTCAGGTAGCATTGAAGGCTGCAAGAGGAGGAGAGAGGGAGAAAGCCCCATTGCATTCGAAGACTTCCATTAGCATGATGTTGGATTTAACCCAAAAGCTGTATCTGCTGAAATGCCATTTTCTACACTACCATTACAGGTATAGACACCACTATGTGTCTTGGCATCTGGTTATCTGCTGAGTGTTCAGATGCAGCATGTTGGCCATATATGATTGGCGTTCTCTATACCAGAATGTTCATTTATTTGTAGAATCATATTAAATGGAGCACTGAGGCCCAGACAGACTTGTAATGCCACTAGTTTTCCAGTGTCACAATGCTGAATTTTCAGTCAAGATAGCTATTAATGGTTTGAATGAGGTCAGGTACATTGGCTCAATTTAAACAAGGCTATTAAGATAGGTTGACCTCTCTTAGCCTCCTTTGTCCAGACTGCCCTTGACTATGGCTGAATTAAGCCAAGCATAGGAGAGAAACATAATTAACTCTTATTTAATAGGGTTGTTTACTTGGCTGACCCCTTTTCCTTTCCTAGCTTTCTTCACACCACCCACTGATATGCAGCTGGCTGTGCGCTTTAGGAATGGGAGAGGGCTGATATATTTCTAGTTATTGTGATCATAATGCAATGCAATGTCAAACTTGGAATAAACTGTATCTGCCATTCTGAGCTTTAAAAGCCTCCCCATAAAAAAAATGTCAATAACAAATCCAGGTTCTGCAGTTAGTATAAATAATGGAAACAATCTGTACTTATGAGAACAAGCAAAAAATTAACTGCTAATTACTTTACATAGTTAAATGTTATCCTGATGTAGAAAAATATTAAGGCTACAAAGGCAGGGTGACCATATGAAAAGGAGGACAGGGCTCTTGTATCTTTAACAGTTGCATAGCAAAGAGAATTTCAGCAGGTGACATTTGTATGCATGCAGCACCTGGTGAAATCCCCTCTTCATCACAACAGTTAAACTGCAGGAGCCCTGCCCTCTTTTGTCTCTGGTCATTCTAGTATAGTTCCTGCAGCTTTAACTGTTGTGATGAAGAGGGAGTTTTACAAAAGGCTGCATGCATACAAATAACACCTGCTGAAATTCCCTTTTCTATGCAACTGTTAAAGATACAGAAGCCCTGTCCTCCTTTCCATATGGTCACCCTATCCAAAGGTACAAGCCTTTTAGGTTCTTAGATGGCTAGAATTTTGCCAGGCTTTTGTATTATCAAAATAATCTGTGGGATAATATTTGTATTGTGCTTTTTTCTTATTTGTAATTTTGTGTTTCATTTTTTAGATAAAACATCATAACAATACTTTACGAAGTCAATCAATCGGAGTACAGCCTGATAATCACAAGAGTCCAATTAAAAAGTCATATAGCTAACAGCTGTGAGGAAAAGCTAATAGTGAAAACTATGAAGACAACTCCCTCTTTCTCTTTTAATCTCGCTTTCTCTTTTTTTAAAAGGGATGGTATCTTTCCAGAAAGAATGGTGTGCCTGGTCAGGGTGCTTCCTGGAGGGCTCCTTGCACTACCAATCAAAGGTATTTTCTTCCTTAAGAGATTTTTTTTGCCACCAGGGCAAAAAATTAAAAGGTGAAAAAGAAGCAGTGAGGAAAATCCATGAGGGCTACATGTGGAAGATAATGATGCCTGGAGTCCTCATAAAGTTCTGTGTTTGAGGCCAGGTGATTGCACAATAAAAGGCTTGTCTGGAAGGACTCCCAGGCTGTCTTTGTTGGTGTGATAATTTCTCAGCAAGTGCAGGTCCTCCAGACTTTTGCAAGCCAGCCATCCACTGTGTATCCCCCAGCTGTTTTCCAGTGCCACATTCTCTAACTTGGCTACCAACAACAACAATTGAATAAGAGTTTTATGCAAGATCTGTCCTTGGTCTTTGTCAAAGATGGATAGGAGCAGTATCTTTGCACTCTGCTGAATGTACTTGTTACTGTATAGTACTTTTTAAAAAGTGTTCAATGTGCATCACATACATTATCTCAGCGATCCTTACAACTATTAGCCCTGTATTGCAGATATGGTTGCTAACCTTTGATTGAAAAAATGCTGGTACCTGGATAGAGGCCAGGAAGGAATATTGGGTGAGGTAGAGGTTGGAGCTTGGCAGACTCCAGTGGTCAGGGAGGGGTGCAGAGTGCAACAACTTTCTCATTGCTCCTGGCATGTGTGGTGCTCTGAGCCTGCACTTGGATTCTAGCATAGGGAAGAAAGTAGATCTCTCTGTGCTGTTGTTCACAATACTAGCACATTGTTCTGCCACCACAGCGTCATTATTGGTCTCAGTGCCAGCCCCAGACATTTTGCTGCCTGAGGATAAAAACAAGATGTACTAGAGCTGAATGGACTGATAGTTGGTTCTTTCTTCGAAACTGCTAGTGAGACAGCATCATTCACCACACTTGAAGGCAATAGGCTAGCTTAGGGGGCACAAGGCAGGCTGTGTAGCACACAGCTCTCTTCTCCAATATCTTGCTACCGCCTCCCAGCATCTGCCACCTGAGGCGACCACTTCCCTCTGCCTAATAGTGCTGGCCCTGATTTTTCTACTGGTATTCTGCTCCTCTCCCTCTTCCACAGCCTGTATGTGAGTGTGAGTGTGAGATTATACTTGAAGGCTCCGCTCAAACCACCTGGTACCTTAACAAACCTGAAAATGCTGCTGCTTTTATCATCCTGGCAACAGGCTTGAGTGCCATTTTTCTGGGACACAAATCAAATCAATAAATAATTTCCCAGGTTTTGCACAAAATGTTCTGGCAACCAGCTCAAAGGTTTTAAAAGCAAAGCAACCCAGTGAGACACTCTCTTCTTTGTGATCAACCCTAGCTGGAGACCGAGCAATGGTGTTGAACACTGGCTCACCTAGGAAATTAACAGTTGAGTTGAGATTGAATATTAAACTTCCTGGCTCACGGCTCACACTCTTAACAATATGGAGCTGGTGTGGTGTAGTAGTCAGAGTGTTGGCCTAGGGCAACTCAGATTTAAGTGCCCTCAGGCCACAAACCTCACCAGGTGATCTTGGGTAGGGTGACCATATGAAAAGGAGGACAGAGCTCCTGTACCTTTAATAGTTGTACAGAAAAGGGAATTTCAGCAGGTGTCATTTGTATGCATGCAGCTCCTGGAGCTGCAGGAGCCCTGCCCTCTTTTGTATTTGACCACAATAGGCAGGGCTCCTGCAGTTTTAACTGTTGTGATGAAGAGGGAATTTCACCAGGTGCTGCATGCAGACAAATGACACTTGCTGAAATTCCCTTTTCCATACAACTGTTAAAGATACAGGAGCCAGTCCTCCTTTCCATATGGTAACCCTGCTTTATTTGTCTTTCACACCAGCAAGCACAAGCTATCCTTTGTGCTTAGTTGTGGTTATCATATGAAAAGGAGGACAGGGTTCCTGTATCTTCAACAGTTGTATAAAAAAGGGTGTCATTGTATCTGCCCTCTTTTGCATCTGCTCAAGAGGGCAGGGCTCCTGCAGCCTTAACTGTTGGAATTTAACTGAGGGAATTTCACCAGGTGCTGCATGTGTACAAAGGACACCTGCTGAAATTCCCTTTTCAATGCAACTGTCAAAGATACAGGAGCCCTGTCCTCCTTTTCATATGGTCACCCTGTCTTGGGTCAGTCACAATCTCTCAGCTTAATCTACTTCACAGGGTTGTTAGGAGGATAAAATGGTGTGTGTGTGTGTGTGTGTGTGTGTGTGTGTGTGTGTGTGTGTATAAAAGAATGTGCTGCTGCCTTGAGCTCCTTGGAGGAAAGGCAAGATAGAAATGTAAGCAAACAAAGAATTCTTGAGCACATGGTTCTCACCACACTGAGAATGGAATTGCGGATTTCCAAATAATGCTTAACCCCAGGAGCCACTGAGCCTATTTCTTTAGATAAATATTTTATGCATTTTTCTCTCTTCTGTTCTTTAGCAGGCTCTTTGTTTATGCTCCTCTTGATGAGGTGCTGAATGCTAATAAAACAGAATCGGGAATAAGCCCCTGAGGATGTCACGTTTATGAGAGGAAGGGACTAGTAAATGTGGCAGGCCCAGCAGTCCTGCTAATAGATAACATTAATTCCTTTTTCTACAGTGCACCTGATAAGTAATGTTCCTCTTCCTTTGAAGAAATATTCCAACCTCTTTTCCCTGACCGTATATCAAAGGCGCAATACAGCTCTGTTGCTATTTTCTCCCCACCCCCAATCTACATTAAGATCCCTTGCTGTGAAGTTGGATTCTCAGTTCTCTTCTGGTCCTAGCTATGAAATCAATCCAATAGGGTTTGCGTATTTCTTGGAGAGCAAAGCAGGAGGGAGGGTAATTTTTTGTGCAAAAGAAAGAGCTGCTTTTGCAGACAATTTTTTAAAAGACTCCTGCAGAATGCCCCATGCCAGGGTTTTGCAAAGCAGTTACTCAAGTATTTTCTCAGAATCCACAGCAGTAATGTCAGCCCCAGTATCACTACCTCATGCAGAAAGGAGAAAGCTCAGCATTCAGACTGTGGCTGCCCATTACACTGGATTTACCTTTCCTTGACTCATCCAGGCAATCTACTTTAGGGGAGTCCCTTAACTGTATTGAATAGGAAAAGATGGCTCATGAATGGTAGAGAGGAGACTATGGCAATAAACCAAGACACTACGGAGTTCCGTGCACCATCACAGTGGAATCAGGGACATGCTGTCGTTTGGCATGGGCTATGACCAGATCAGAGGCAATATGCACTGGTCCCAACCAAGAAATTTTCATTGGCTGTGAACAGAACTCCCCTAAGACATTTTGCCAGTCTTACCAAAACTCTGGGCTTCCCTTGAAATTCCTTACTGTTCCACCACCCTGGGGAAGAACATCCAAATTGGTTGAAGCAAATCAACAGAAGCCGAGTGACAGTCTAAGGTTGGAAGAACAATTCTGAAAATGTCTGCCAGTTTTATCAAAACACTTTTGGCTTTCCTAACTATGTGATCCAAGATGCTTCTACAAACACACCATCATAACAAAGATAATAACACTGAAGCTTGTGCACAGATGGCATCTTACCGGAGAGGGTGCGGTGAACATGGTAGGACTGCAGTCGGGTGCAGGTCTTTGGAGTTATATCTGGGATTACTCAGCAGTTAGTCCATCCAAATTTGATGTTATCAGTGATTTCAATAGCGAATGAGCCTCAAACAACTTACAAGAACATGTTTATGTACTTACACTTTGTTCCCTATCAATTTTGACATTCCCACATGCTTTATTTTAGCATTATGTGTAATATATACTGTGACATCTAGACCAGCCTTTCCTGACCTGGTGCCTTCTAGATATTTTGAACTACAACTCCCAGAATTCCTATTAGCGATGCTGGCTGGAGCTGTGGAGAGTTGAGGTACAAAATATCTGAAGGGCACAAAATATCTGAAGGGAAGGCTGATCTAGACAGTGTGTGCTATATACATACATTTGATCTAATGTGGGCCTATCACTCTGATCTATCCCTTCCCCCAAATATACATAACACGCTAGCCAAATACTGTGGCCTGCTAGCCACATGATAAATCCTTCAGTATTGGAACCCATGAAAAGTTAAAAAACAGGAATTTAATCAACCTTTTTTGGAGCATTTTGCATACAGCTTGAGGGTTATGAGTGAAACAGACCTGTTAAGGGGATTAAGTGAATGGTAGACCCAAGAAACCACTGCCCCACCCATGCCCTACCTGTAGGTTGCTACTTTTTGCTGTCAGAGCTCCACAGAGCTTTTCTCACCATAGGGAAATTGATAGGATAGCATTATTTAATTAATTAGGATAGCATTGTTTAATTAATTAATTAATTAATACAGTTATATTAGGCTGACCAGATAAAATCCAGGTCAGGGCTCATGTAACTTTAACAGTTATAAAAAAAAGGGAATTTCAGCCAGTGTCATTTGTATGCAATTAGTTCCTGGTGAAATTCCCTCTTCATCACAACAGTTAAAGGTGCAGGCACTATACTAGAGTGGCCATATACAAAAGAAGGCAGGGCCCATGCAACTTTAACTGTTGTGATGAAGAGGGAATTTCACCAGGAACTAATTGCATACAAATGACACTGGCTGAAATTCCCTTTTCTCTACAACTGTTAAAGTTACATGAGCCCTGACCTGGATTTTATCTGGTCAGCCTAATTTATATACTGCCCCATAGCTGAAGCTCTCTGGGAGGTTTACCCATTGAATTTCTGCCTCACAACATAGACCCATTCTTTGCTCACCCTGACTGTACAACACATCATAATCTGAGTAGCCCGTTATTTAGGGTGACCATATGAAAAGGAGGACAGAGCACCTGTATCTTAAAGAAAAAGGGAATTTCAGCAGGTGTTATTTGTATGCATGCAGCACCTGGTGAAATTCCCTCTTCATCACAACAGTTAAAGCTGCAGGAGCCCTGCCCTCTTGACCAGATAGAAAAGAGGGCAGGGCTCCTGCAGTTTTAACTGTTGTGATGAAGAGAGAATTTCATCAGGTGCTACATGTATACAAATGACACCTGCGGAAAACCCCTTTTCTATACAACAGTTAAAGATAAAGGAGCCCTGTCCTCTTTTTCATATTGTCACTCTCCCATTATTTGATCAAAGATGTGAAAACAGAAATAACTGTAAACAAATGGAAATTGCAAAGTGTTGACTACTTAATACCTCAAAGCTAAACTGTCATAGCAGGTTTTGTCACTCCTCTGAAAATGAGAGGGAACTATCAGCTCACAACACCATGAACGACAGGACACAGTAACCACTGATGACAGATTGCAAGGTGGTCTATGGTGTAAACAAAGAATCTCCATCCTATACATTCAACAACAGGGTAGCAATAGCTTTTACAAATGTTCTTACTTTACCAGTGGTTTGGGGTGGTATAGGGCAGGCTTCTACATCTGTTAACTGTGTGAAGCAGTATTTGGCATTTGTTTGTCAACATGAAATATGCACTGGCCAATTTTGCTAGTGTTTTAGCTTTCAAAACAGAGATGCCAGAATTGCAAGTTACGAACAAAACGGAATGGTTCTGTACCAGCGCTATCTTGTAAACAGAAGACAATACATTTGCTCCTGGGGGTTAATGCTTGAAATGGCAGTACTTCCACATGAAGAAGAATATGCCGTTTGCAGCCTTTGAGGGGAAACATTCCACAATCCTTGCACACTACCATTAAGTGGTGGCTGGACAGGGGAAAGGCCTGTTTCCCAAGTGTAACTGAGTGCCCAGTTCAGAATGTAGCCACTCTGTCTCCATTGAGATTTACAAGTACCTAGCATAAGGGGTAGATACATTTTATAGGTTGCCTTAAGCCTCTGAATCAGCTTTCCCCAACCTGGTCCTCTCCAGATGTGTTGGAGTACAACTTCTAGCAACCTCCAGCCAGCCATGCTGGCTGGGCGATGCTAGGAGCTGTAGTCCAACACATCTGGAAGGGACCAGGGTGGTGAAGGGTATTCTGAGTAGTTACACCATGTAGGACTAAGATACCAGAGAGAGTGCCTTCTCCCTTACCAACCTGCCCAGTCACTGAGGTCATCAGAGGTCATGCTCCTGGTGATTCCAGGCCTGATTGGAGCCCACCACAAAAAGAGCCTTCAGCGTGGTGGCCCCCTTTCTGTTGAACTCTCTGCCCCTGGAAATAAGGCAGATGCCAATGCTGTGCTATTTCTGGTGCCTCTTGAAAATAGTCTTATTCCAGCAAGTTATTCCTTGACTGATAGCCAAGGTTTTTATTGGCATCCTGTGTTTTTTGGTAAAATAATGGTATTTTAATTTTTGTATCTTTTACTGTTGTTAATTCTTACGTTATTGCTCCGGAATCTGTTTCAGATATGGAGCGGTATACAAATTTTGTAAATAAATGTGTCTACACAAACTCTGTAGAGTTCAGTACGAACCTCTACAGAGTTGAAATGAGATACATAGGTACACATTTGCAACATTTACCAAAGCAAGCTCTGAGCAGAAAATTGCAAAGCATTTTTTTTTTATGTTGACTGCCACAGCACATTCTGTGTGTTTCTAGACCTGGTCATAGGTTCTCTTTAAAGAAAACATAACAGAAACTTCAAGTAGTCTTGGTAGGCTTTAATGATGTAAGAAACAGCATTATAGATGCAGTGAACTCAATATTTTCCCAGTTCTATTATATGTATAAAAAGACAAGACAGAGATGCATGATCAAAGACTACATTTCAACAGTTTCCATCAATAATAACAATTAAAAAAGCAATTTGAGTAAGAAGATCCAGTCCACAATAGCTTTGAGGATCATAACTATATCTATATATATTACAAACATTTATTTTCAGTGGCACAGTAGGAAGAACGTTATGCTCAAGCTTCTGCATAAACAAGCTCATAGCTGAAAACTCAATCAGGTTAAGACACGGGCAACCTGAGCTTCTCCTCCACTGAAACCTATGGTGGCATCTGCAGAGACTGCCACATCAACACCTTCCCTAACCTGGTGCCCTCCAGATGTTTTGGATAACAACACCCAGCATTCCTGATCACTGCTGGCTGGGGCTGATAGGAGTTGAAGTCCAAAAACATCTGGAGGGGCACAAGGTTGGGGAGGAAGCGGGCAGAGTAGAGCTCACAGGCTCTATCCCAGTTGCCTGTACAAACATCCTCCTACATGGTCTTGCTACATGAATTGGGCAGAGTAATGTCGTATCAGCAAGCAGTGTAAGGGACCATGCACACAGCTCTTACAACAAAGCCGTAGCAGCCATGGGTGGAGAGAACCTCAGCTGATCCTATTCTCTGCTGCCTCCCTGCAGGAGCAGAAGCAATGAAATACAACATATACTGCATTCATCCAAACCTTCCCTGCTGGCTCACAATGTATAATATCTTTCTCTGAAGACAACTGCTTGCCTCTGCCTTTCAAGACACTTATTATCATCATCTCCTTGAGAGAAAAAGAATTTTACACTGACATTACCACACCAAATGTCAGTAGTTACTCCTAGAATGTGGATTTCTTTTTTTTGTATATGAAGATAATCTTGTCCATTATCCCTATTATATGTTGGGGTTTTTTTTAAAAAAAAAAATTAGGCCATTTAAATTAGGGCACGATCTTCTCTCATTCCGTTGAACTTATCACTTTTATCCTGGTGCACTTTCAGTCTTCTTATCCACATCTCAAACCATATGGACTGTCCTGTTATCTCTCATGAGGCGTTTCATTCATCATCTTCAGCCCGAGTCTCCCAACCATCAGCAAACTTTAAAAGGAAACTGTAGTCAGTTCATGGACATCATGGAAAAGTAGAAAGTCGCCTCCCACGCAATTTCTTTGCTTTGGATTCTTATTTCCCACTCACGTTTGGTTTCGGTGTCCGACTGAGACACAGATGGGAGAAAAACAAACATCGTCTAGTGCAGCCTCCCCCAACCTGGCCCACCCAGGGGCTTCTCCACATTCAGCAAAAATTCCACAGCCTTACCAGGGCTTTGCCTTCTGGAGTCTGCGCGGGTTTAACGATCAGCACAATGCTCGTGCTCCCTCCCCTTGTTTTGGCCAGTTCCTTCCCATATGTTTCAATTCCTCCCCCTCCCAGCAGATGGTGCTGTTTTATAGAACATTTTACATTTTTTACTGCATAGTCAGGATTTTTTTCATGCTTGAAAACAGCATGAGAAGCACTGGAGGTTGACGCCGTCATGAAAAGGACCCCCAAATTTCCATGAGTGCCCAATCACGAGACTGCAATAAATCACTTGTGTGGAGAAGCTCCCGTTATGTTGGACTACAACCCCCAGAATCTCCAGGCACGAGAGATGGCTGGAGGATTCTTGGTGTTTACCTGAAGAGTACCAGGTTGGGGAAGGCTGGTCTAGTGGCTTTCCAGTAAGCCAATAGCCCTAGCTCTCGGCCTTGCAAACTGGTACCACGCAGTCCCTAAAAACCAGTTAAGGGTAATGCTTGCCTCATCTTTTGGCAGTGCTAAAACTCCCTGCCTTCACCTATCCCCCAAGGGTGGTCAATACTGCAAGTGAGAAATATTCCCTTCTTGGAAGAATTTGGACACAGCCACTGTGTTCATTTGGCTCTAGAGAACAACCGTTGACTGGCTGAAGGGAGAACACACAGGTCCCCTCTACAAGGATTCGCTTTTGTGCCCGGTTAGGCGATTATGCGCATAATCGCAAAAGCGCATTTACACCTAATCCCTCTGCACAAGAGGCGGCGAGAGTCGATGAAGCGCATTAACGGATGACCAAAATGCGCTTTTCAAGTAGTTAATGCGCATAAGCGCTTGTTCACATAGTCAAAATGCGCTTTAACGGCCGGAGCAAAATAAAACTCGCTATTTAACGCGCATTCGATAATGCGCATAATCGGAGAGATAACGCGCCTCTACGCCCGATTTGCGCTCCGTTCTTGTAGAGGTAATTTTTTTTAAGCGCCTTGAAAGAGCTTTAAACCTCTCTTGTAGAGGCAGTCATAGTAAGAGATTGTCTTTGGTTATCACTGAGTGGAATCAAGATGAAGGAGGCAGGATAGACAGGGCAGGGGGGAGAAGAGAAGAACATTTTAGGAGGTGGCTAGTACCCACAATCTTCAAAGCCACAAGATTGCTCATCATCCTTGAACAAAATGATCACATTTAAAAAACAATACAACAAAAGTGTTTATAAAAAAAGTATTACTCATTCAAATAGATAGAATACTCCCAAGCAAATCTACATAGGATTTCACCCTTATTGCCGAAAATAAGAAAAAGGCCCCCTCTACAAGATTTCAGTTTGACGCCCGGTTGCCCGATTATGCGCATATACGAAGAAGCGCATTTACTCCTAATACCTATTCACGAGAGGTGATGAAGCGCATTATGGGCTATATGAAACACGTTTTAAAGTTGTTTACATGCGGAGAATCGCATGTTTACATGGCCATAAGGCGCTTTAACTCCCGCGGCAAATTAAAACTCGCTATTTAACGTGCATTCGAAAATGCGAATAATCGGAGATAAAACGCGCCTCAACCCCCGATTTGCACTCCACTCTTGTAGAGGTAAAATTTATAATGCGCCTTGAAAGAGCTCTAAATCGCTCTTGTAGAGGCACCCAAACATAGGCATGCACCAGCAAACATACCTTGCACCAGCAACCAATCCTGCAGGCATGAATTTTCCTGAGCTGTAGAATCTTGCGCCCATAATACCAGCTAAAGTTCCAGAAGCAACTAATTGGAAGATAAAAACCAAAACAGCATTATCTCCTGGGTGTTCCTGTGAGGGACTGCCAACTTGCAGAGAATAATAAAGAAAAACTAACAGTGTCAAGTAAGTTAGTATTTCACATACAGGAGCTAAAAAGAGAAACCCCTCAGGGTCAGTAACGTTCACCAATGCAAACATTTTACATCACTTTATAACTCTGTCAACGGAATAATTATTTAAAATCCTTTTCTCTCTCCCTCCCCATTTTAAAACAACATGTATGAGCAACAAACTCTAAACGGCAAAGTGTGATTTTCAGAAAAAGTATCCTAATTATAACTTCAGTACCAATTTGCTTCCAGTTAACATCTAACCTGGGAGAAAACGGATATTCCCAAGTGAGAAGTTATATTGAGCAGAATCACATATTTGGGACACACTGCTGAGAACATTTACTCTCAGGAAGGTCCAATGGTACCTTCATATTTGCAGGATGTGTCACATCACGTAAGAATAAGCCATGTAGTTTCTTTATTTGAAAGACTACCAAGTTACTATTTGAATACATTAATACGAAGAGCATCAGAAACCAGCCCCACACAATTTCCTTGCAACCTTTATGATGGCCACCAATCAATGTGGCCTCAAGGCGTGCTCTTCAAGACCATGGCCAGGAAGAGTGAAGCTGGGTACAAAATGAGCCGGCATCTCAAGGTATGTATCTCCCTCCACAGCAACTCCAAGATGGCCTGTTGCTGACTGCGGAAAGTGAAATGAGGAAATTTCATCACCTAGTTTCCTCACCAATTGCTGCTACTTACGTGGACTACAGTGTGTTTCAGTCATGATTCTTTCCTAGTCCTTCCTGGTTAAGCCACAGATTGAACCTGGGACCTTCTGCATGCAAAGCAGATGCTCTATCACTATGCTACATCCCATCCCTCCAACTCCCATTAGCCCTAATCAGCATGGCGAATGGTCAGGAATCCTGGGAGTTGTAGTCCAAAACGTCTGGAGGACACCAAGTTGGAGAAGTCATATGTGTGTTTAGCATTGGTTTAAATTACTATTTGCACTTGTGGTGCACATTTATAAAATAAAGTGTGCTCATTTTGCACTCTGCAATCAGGTTCCTGGTACAAAATGCAACACAAAAAAATAATCCCAAATTTACTCCAAACTAGTGTCCTAATAAAAATAGGTGTTTAACATTGCAGCTTCTATGAAGTGGCTTATTTATTTATTTATTGCATTTTTATACCGCCCCATAGCCGAAGCGCTCTGGGCGGTTCACAAAAATTAAATCCATGAAATCATTTTAAAAATATAAAACAAGCCACAATCTAAAAACACAAAATAACAGACAATATAAAAACACAACCAGAATAAAACCAAGCAGCAGGAATTAATACAGATTAAAATACAAATTTAAAACAGCAAGGATTAAAATTGAGTTAATTTAACTGTTAAAATACTGGGAGAATAAAAAGGTCTTCACCTGGCGACAAAAAGAGTACAAAGTAGACGCCAGGCGAACCTCTCTGGGGAGCTCATTCCACAGCCGGGGTGCCACAGCGGAGAAAGCCCTCCTCCTAGTGGCCACCTGCCTCACTTCCTTTGGCAGGGACTCACGGAGAAGGACCCCTGTAGATGATCTTAGGGTCCGGGCAGGTACATATGGGAGGAGGCGTTCCTTTAGATAACCTGGCCCCAAGCCGTTTAGGGCTTTAAATGTTAGTACCAGCACTTTGAATTGGGCCTGGACCTGGATCGGCAGCCAGTGAAGTTGGAAAAGGACTGGCGTAATATGGTCTCGTTGGCCAGTCCGCGTTAACAATCTGGCTTTGTTGCTGTTGAGTAAAACCAGTTGTACTACATGGATAAATGATGTAAAATATAGCTGTATTCAAACGGTTATCATAAGAATTATTTTTATGCATTGCACATATGTACATTTTTCAAAGCTCACTTACTTAGGGAAAGCCAAATGTTCTTTGGGTTTTGAGAAAGTTGGTAAGCTCCCAGTCCAGCTAAGCCCCCAAACAGCAGACCAGCAGCCAAAGATGGGACACTACCTTGAAAAAAATAAAATAAACTGTGTTTGTTAAGCAGTAGTTATGCACTGGGTATGCAGAACAAAATCAGTAAAATTATCAGCTGAGACAAGCATTTGTTGAGGTTTTTATTAACTAATGCATTAACTCATTAAATATATAACCAGTATTTTCATCAAAAGCTGCAAATTGGCAGCTCAAGATGGCTAATAATAATCAAAGGCAGATAAAAACAGAAATCTCAGTTAAAACATTAACAACAACCCCAAATCAATTAAAAACACAGCAGTAAATAAACAGAAACCCAGCCAGTTAAAAACCCTTTACGCTACAAACTGGCTCATATGGTTTACATCTGTTACTGGGCAGATTGAAAATATAATAAACCAATAAATAAACAAATATGCCAAAGGCCTGCCTGAAAAAAATACATCTTTGCCTGCTGGCAGAAGGACAACAAAGGGATAGGGGCAACCTAGCCCCTAGCCCTCAACCTGCAGGCCGTTCCAAAGCCTGGGAGCAGCCACTGAGAAGGCACTCTCTCATGTATGTCCCCACCAAACATGCCTCTGATGGTGGTGGGACCAAGAGAAGAGCCTCTCCCAAAGACCTAACACCTATCTGGGCAGGCTCATATGGAAGAATGTGGTCTTTGAAATAGCCTGGTCCCAGGTCATGTAGTACTTTGTAGGTCACAGCCAACGCTTTGAATTGTGCCTAGAAACAGACCAGCTGCCAGTGAAGCTGTTGTAACAAGGGGTCTCGTGCTCCATGTCATCCATCCTGTTCAACAGCCTGGCCACAGCATTCTAGACCAGTTGACGTTCTGATCATTTTTCAAAGGCAGGTGCGTGTAGAATGTGTTACAGTTGTCCAAATGGAGTATAACCCTGTCCAACCAGATTGAGTCCCTATTCCTTCTTTGTTGTCCTTCAGCCAGGAGAAAAATACATTTTTATTCAGGTTTTCCTTTGGCATTGCGCTAGAGGTCCCTTACACTAGTGCAATGTAATTTAGGTTAGTACTCATGTTGCATTGGGTTCTGCCCACTGGATTGGCTGTTCCTGTCCAAACCTTGCATTTGCATGCTCCCCTTCCCTTGTTCATTCCCGACTCCTGACTCTCTCTGTCCCCACCAAACCATAGTCTGACATAGCATCCAAATCGCGCAAACTATGATTCATGTAAACCATGGTTTGCTTACAAACCAGAAATAGAAGCCCACTTAAAAAAAAACCTGCTTTGTCTGCCCTCCCCTCCATACCTTTCTCATAGTAGAGATCACCATTTATGTTGCTGTCCTTTAAAATAAGCTCTTAGAGTACATTGCTCTTACAGGATAATCCTGCACTATTCTAGGAAGATGGCTCGGGAGACTACGTCTAGTCCCATTATCAGTTTACATAGAGAGAAGTGACATGCAAATAAAACTGACAACATCACCACTTTTGATTGCTGTTGAATTGTCCCAGTAACCAGGCTTAAGGGACCATTCAACACCTATTCCTAATGATACTTGTTCCATTTGCAGGTCAAACCTCATTGGACTTGAAGAATCAAGGCCAGCATTAAAGGGCCATGAGCATTTTCGCTCTAGTCATTTCACCCCCATCATTTCACTACAGTGACGTTAAAAGATTTGCCATTTTCATAATAAGCTCACTTCATAATTTGAATTACCAGTGCTAAAATGTTTCTTTAAAGCCCTTCGCCTGGGTACCTTAAAACGCAGCTACTCTTTCTTTTCAATTGCTTGCCCCCTAACCACAGAGGTGTTCAGTTAAAGGACAAAAGGAACCAGAACACATCAATTTGGGTCCACCACCACTGCCGCAACACAAAATCACCCTTGACGCTTATTCTCAAGAGCTTTATGTCTCAATGTCATCCCCATCCTGTCAAAGTGCTGCAAGAGGATCAGATAAAAGTCCCCTATGGCATGAAATGTCTTATTGCAAATCAATACATAGCTTTTTCCATTGAGGTTAATGGGAATGATACATGCAAGCCCAGAGAAGAATAAGTCCCCCTAAGGTTTTCTTGTTGCAGCACTTTGATGCCTTCCACTGCTACAGTCAGTTCTTGAGAGACCTTCCTTGTTCAATTATTCATTTGTAGGAAAAGCTATGGGAGGGGGGAACCATTGGCTTGGAGCCAATGTCACATGAGCAGATGTCTGCTAGCACAATGGCAGATTCCCACCCTTCCTCCCCAGATTTTGCACTCCCCAAACCTGCTCAGGAGGGCCCCCCAACTCTACAAAGATGCAGAGCAGAGGGGAACTCTGTTTCACCAGTGGTCTCCCTTCCACCACTATTGGATACAACCCACTATTTCCCTTTAAGGACACAAAGCCATTACTATTTGCATAGGTTCATTATTTTGTGGAAACTTTAATTCGATTGAAAACGACAGAAAGGATTTCATCACTGACAGGCCTGGGGAGGGAGACCTCCCCTCCAAAACATGCAAGAAAAAACACGTTCATTTTTATTTTATTTTTGCTCCTTAGGAATTGTTTAAAGTTGGAATCTGGGGGGAAATTGGGATAAAAACATTGTGCAATATATCCTCTTTCAGAATTAAGGGTAAAATACTTTGAGCTTCAAGGATGTTGGGAAATAGAAGACTTGCATGAAACTAGCAGGCACACTTTTTATAGACCGATTTGGAATTAATTTGGATAGATTTCATAGCTTGATTTGGAATTCAAGGGAGTGAAATTAATTCAAGCAAATCTTCTATTTCCTGAAGTCCATGAAATGGGTGTTTCAGACACTGTTTCAAACAATACAAGTTCTACTGGTATTTTAAAAGGATACAGTATTTATTGCCATGGGCAATAACAATATCTCAGCTTAATAAACCAAGATATGAATATGCTTTTTGAAGCACCATTACTCTTTCTTTTGGGACATAAGCAAACAAACCAAGAAACCTCTAATTAACAATAATTTCTCATTTTGCCCAAACTAAGAAGCTATGATTATCAGCCTAGGAACAATTCGGGATCTTAAACCACAATTTGAAGTTGGTTTAAAACCATGACTTGTTTCAAAGCTGGTAACCGTAGCTTTGTGGTTTGGAAAAAATGTGAAACTGTAAGTGAGCATAGGACAATAGTCTTACTGCATCTAATGATGATATACTAATATTCCAATGTATTGCCATTCCATAGTTTCCTTACATGAACGTTTATTTTCTGAGCTTTCTGTCTACAAAATACCAGCCTCTTCAGTTTCTGCATAATGCTGAGTTCTACATATCATTTCTAAGACCAGATAATAATAGTCCTTCTGTTTGCTGCAATGTTCATAATTTCTTATTTCCAACTTTTATTTGTCCTTTTTTCTTATTTTCCCACTTAAGATGCAACTTCATCTATAGCATAGTTGTACTTGTCATCATTGTCCCAGTAAAACCAAGGCATTTTTAGTTTTAAAAGTCGTGAATTTACAGAACAATGCAAATTTAAGTTTCAAGATATACACGATACATTTCATGTTGTTACAGCACAATCATATTCATATCTAATCAGAAGTAAGTCACACTGAGTTCAATGGGGCTTACTCCCAGGTAAGTGGGTATGTGATTGCAGGCTTAAAGGAATAAGCAAATTTAGATATGATTAGAAAGCAAATTATGGCATATATTTCAACTTCCCTAAATGTTCATTGTTGTTCTGACAGCTGTGGAGAAGTGGGGTTTTTTTCTCCTTTGATGGCTTCAAAATTTCCAGAATGGTTCTAACTCTAGACAAGACAGATAAAGCTCGCTTGCTCGCTCTTTCTCTGACAGCGGTAATGGCTGAAAAATCTGCCCCTACAAATGTAGCGATAGTTTTTAGGAGATCATGGCCTTATCTGCTGAGGTGCAAATTTACACATTAGATTCACTGCACAATGTGTCATGATTGTGCTCAACACACATTTGTGCAGGGATCCAAACATGTGACCTAACACTTCCACAGGCACCGTTTGCAAGTGAGGGAAAACAATGTTGCTTGCACCACACACGCATTAGGACGTTGCACAGTGAGATATCACTATGCAGAAGCAGATAGCTGTTTATGAGTTTATCTTTCCAAAGCACTCGCTCACATAAGAAGGGAATCCACTGACTGCAACAGCGAATCTGCATGGTACAGCAAGAGCTAATAACGGCAGCTTGTTATCTGCACACAGACTCAAAAATGAATACTTGAAGTTTTCCTTTTTACAAGAGGCCCTTCCAGTTAAGGGAATCAATTTTGTTGCAGAAAACAAAAGACCTTGAGTGTACATGAGCAACATACCTGCTTTTGCATAGCCCATGATCCCGCCAGAAGCCACTAATGCTGCATAGCCAAAACCAATCCAGTCCAATCCCATCCTGGAATATAACAGAATATCATAGTTCACTTATTGTGGCAATTCAAACATTGTTAATCACAATCTTTTTAAGAAGTGGAAGTCAGAGATATAATTTGACTTTAAGTCTTTTGTACTATATTGTCTTTAAGCATAGACCATCCTCCTGGATCCTATGACACACCACTGGAAAATTCATATTCTCAGCCTTGCAAATAAGGTTCACAGAAGTTATTGTTCAACTTGCCAAGTATCTGCTTTAATTATGGCATATGAGCAACCTTAAAAAAACTGTATTCATGTTTATACATTTTTCCATTTCCAATTACCCAAACCAACCTTGATTATCCAACCCGAAGATGTCTGTGTAACTCAAAAGACCATATGAATATTTGTGGTAACAACCAGGAGTATGTGTTATAGACCCTGTTAATTTTTGTAGAGAAAACCAGCTGGTGTTTGTCATGGAGGCGTGGGTTCACATCCCACTTCGGACACCCTGTCATATCCTTCCAGCGTGGATAATGCAGGGGTGAGCTTACCTGCCCAACTTGCAGCTCGCCCAAGCCTTGACTGCCAAGCAAAGTCTCCAAAGCTCCTTGTTTTGTAATCTCCTTTATTATTAAAGTACTTGTATACAGCAATACCAACAGCTAGCTCTGGAGCTTGCACTCAGGAAAAAAGCCAAGACCAGCAGTCCCACCCTGGCTTTCAGTCAGCCTCCAGCTAACAGCTGCAGACCTCTTGAGGACGGATAGCTGCACTCTCTTAAAGGTACATGCACACATATCACAGTGTTGTTGTTCTTAATTAAGCTAGTTCACATTAAGCTTTAATTGTAATAATCTGTCTAATTTATATAACTGCCATTGTATATCTGTGCATAGTGTCATCGACTATTATATGCACCAAAGATCTAGTAAAAATTCAGTCTCCCCTTACTGTCTTATTATGCCGGTTAATTAAAACAACAAGAGTCAGATCTAAAAGTAGCATATTAACTACCAATTAATAAAGTTACTTACTTTGCTGTTCAGTAGCAGCGGAACGTTCACAATGCAACAAGATCTTCACACTCTTCCAAGATCGAACCCTGCTAGCAGTGGAAGATCTACGGAAGAGCAATGCACGTGAACATGGGCCAATCAGAGCAACGATCCGAATTGCCGTTTGCAAAGCAGCGGCCAAACAGCGTATTTCCCGGGGTTTTCTGCCTACAAACATTGTCTCTAGCAAAAGGCAACTACATCAGCCCAAACGTGCAATATCAGGTGGCTAGGGTAAAGGTGGTTTTCTATAAAAGATGCGGTCAAAGGTTTCTGAACATTAGAGTGTGCTTTATACCAGTAACCATATATCTCCAACGATTACATTCAAAAACAAGTCTTTGAAAATAATATAAGTGGCTCATTGTGTTCACAATAAGACCTCTCTTAACTCCTGGAGTTTTAGAACACCTTTTTAAAAACGGAATTTACAATCCAGAAAGCTACACTAAATGTTGCAATAGTAAATTCCTAGCAACCTCATCATTACAGGACCCTTAAATTACTAAAGTTAAGAATCCACGGGTTTCTCTCTAGATCCAGATATTATAACTATTTTCAGGGTGGATACGAGAGGCTGCAGACTTAAGCACATTTACTGGAGTAAGAGTGCATCCTACATAAATCCCATTTAATTTAGTAGGACTTTCTTATGAGTAAAGATGTTTAGTAAGAATGATGTAATCGTAGCCATGTTTCCCCATCCAGAGATCTCTCTGTACCCCCCAGTTGTTTCCCGACCCCACAAATTTCCTGCACCATCTCAGCTACTTTTCCCCACCCCACAGGTCTCTACAGCCATCTATCTCCCTTTCTCCCCATCTCACAGATTTCTGCAATTGTTATAATCCAAGAAATTCAGAAAAGTATCCCAGTTTGCCAGTACGTTTGTACAGCTACTCCTTTGTATGTCTCTCACTGTCAAGATGCCTTTTCTAGGGGTTCTGCTATTCACCACTGGATCTTGTGCCTGTTTACATAGAAGTTAGCCCCATATTTTCAATGAGACAGACATCCAGGTAAGTGTACACAGGATTACAGATTCAAGTCATCAGTATCAGATCAGATGAAGAGCAGGATTTCTAAACCTGTAAAAATAAGGTAGCACATTGAATCCAACCCACATCTTACATAGGTCCCATTGAGCTAAATGTAATATGAAATTCTCCCTTATCAACCTTCCCAGTCACTGAGGTCATTGGAGAGTATGCTCTTGGTGGTTCCACATGGACTTTTGGCCTGATTGGTGTCCACCAGAAGAGCCTTTGGTGTGGTGGCTCCTTCTTTTTGGAACTCCCTGCCCCTGGAGGTCAGGCAGGCGCCGAAACTAGGCTGCTTTCCTCCACTGACCAGCCAGTTTTTTATTGTTCCTTTGTTTTAAATCAAGCAATTTTGAATTTCTTCTTTTAATCTTTCTTTTTACTGTTTTATTCTTATGTGTACTATGTGCTCCATATTTTAGATATGAAGCAGTATATAATTATTGATGATGATAAAAGTGAATTCACAGACTGCCTACTCTGTCTGAGGTTGCTCCTTCTCATCGGTAACTTTCAGAAATCATAAATTGCCTTTAGTTGTTCAGCCTAACTTAGAACTACCATTTATGTCCAAATTCACCTGTAAAGATCATAATAGAATGAGATACTGGAAAAGGAATGAAATGAAAATGATTTAGGAAAACCACTCTTATCCTTTAGTCATTTAAAAAAAAGCTTTTTGCATAACCAATTATTTTTTTGAATGTCATCTTTCCATGCAAAGAATATCAGAGTAAATCTTGTTGCACGAGTTAGTCATTAAAAGCAATAGTGAAGGGTCTTTAAATAATCGTACACCCCCCTATTCCCATCAAAATCAAATTATTTATATTACTTTTAATTTTTGATTATTTACTTCAAAATGATAAAGAGATTGCAATGAATATGGACATTCAGCATTTATTTTGGTAACTTCGTTTTATTTTTTGTAAGATAATACCAAAAAAACAGAAGCAACAGACCCCTCCAAATAACAAAAATAATTATAAATTACACTACTCCTCCCAGGTAGTTTCCTTTTATTTTGGTTTACTTAGCTTAAAAAAACCCCCAACTAATACATTATGCTGTAGCAATAGAACAAACATTTTATATTGATTTGGCTTGTCTCAGTTCACAGGTTCAATTTCAGAATATGATTCCTGGTAACAAGACTTCCATAAAATGCCCCCTTTTAGTTGTCCTAATTTGCTGTGCTAATTTGTTGATGTTGATAATAAATCCCATTTGTTTCTGAACCATCTCCTTCTGTGGTTGTTTTGATAAATTTCCATTTTGCGCTATCACTAATTGCACAGCCATTAACAAATTACAAATTAATTTTATATGTAATACCCTCATCATTAATGTAACCCAAGGGCAGTTAAAGAATCAAAATTTTGCATCATTGCCCAGAATTATGTAACTTAATACATGTGTGTGTGTGTGTATGTATATATATATATATATATATATATATATATATAAAATCTCCTTTGTTCTAGGCATCTCCTCCAAAGCTCATTTCTGAGGCATATATAAAATTATATTTTTATTGGAACCAAAATATGCATTTACTGTATTTTTATCCCACTTTTCAAACAATTTAATACCATAGGTGGAACACCTGCAATTTCTATTCCTAGTCCCTTTTCCCCATTTGGTCATATAAGTTGTTATATGTGCAAGAGCAATTCTCTATTCACTGAGGAAGCCCTTTGAAACGTTCAAATGTGGTTAGTGGCCCAGTATCTTATAACTGTAACCATTAAAAAAAAACTTTGTATTTGCAAATATTCTAGCCATGCTAGAAGGGTTTTGGTTGATTATTGTTGTAGCCTGTGCAGCATAAGTAAATTATGGTTATGGAATAGATTTATAACACATTTCAAAACCACCCTAATGCAGTCTGAATAGTGTTTGAATTAAAGCTTGCACTGAAAGATTTAGTGCAACAACCAGGCTAGTGAAGATGTTCATGGGAGAGGTGCTTACGGTATGTCAAAATGTAGGGCTATAATCAGGTATTTAAGATCTGCTGGTCTGCTTTGCTCTGTAGCCATAAAGTGCCTTATGGTCACAGGAGATCTAGAGCTCATTCAATTGGAAGCGCTTCCTAATTGGGGAAAATAGATCTACATGTGCATTCCTTTGCATAAACGTGTCTGCTCTTTATTAAACCCACTAAGATATGTTCTATTTACATATCCAAGAAATACATGGGAGTCCTTATTTAGTCCAACAAATGAAGTACCAACAGTGTAAGTTTTCCTTCTAAGAACAACTAATAGCAAGGGCTAAGGAAAACAACATATCCACTTTGAGAACTGTATTAATAATTTTTAAATGATTTGGATGCTATGGAATTTTCTGTATTTGAACTGCACGTCTAAAATTGTAATAGATTTCAAATGAGAATTTAAAAAAAACATACAATGCACTCATGAGCTCCGGAATCTGCTAGCATCTTGCAAATAAATTTGAATACTACTGAAATAGGAAGTTTTAGATGCTTTGTAAAATGTTTATTTGACAGATGTTCCTACCACCTTTAAAATAATCAAAAGATCTAAAAACTGATACAGTTTAAATAAAATGGGTGTTTTCTATAAATATTAATAAATCAATTGTCATAAATAGACTGCCATAATATTGCATTTAAATGGAAAAGGTGAAAACTGATTGATGGTCATTTAGTATATGTTTAGGATTGAAAATGGTAATGAATCCATATTCATTTTAATCTCTGCAACATTTTCTTCTTCTTTTGCTGTACATCTGATTTTCTTTTCATGGAGGCTTCTTGGCCATCTCCCTCTGCTGACTTATCACAGTCTGTCCAACAAATTTTCTTTTTCTTAAGCAGTGGCTCTTCCACTTCATGAGCTGGAACAAAATTATTGTTTAATTTAAGAGATATTATAGTTAAATAATCTGTTTTACAAACAGCTGAACCAGAATTCCAAGGGAGTCTTATACCTTGATCTGAAAATATTGCAGCTTCATTAGTATTCTGCTTTGTTTCTGAATCTCTTTTAAGCCATACTGCTAAGCATGTAAGCCTGGCCTTAGTATTGACTTCACATAGCAATGATGGGGCATCCTTAATCTGAAGAAATAAAAAAAGTTAAGGCAAATTCCCAAAAAGTAGTAATTTTATCCTGTAGCCACCTAGAAGATACGTCCCACATTTAAGTAAGTGGTTTATTGTGGCATGAACTTTCTAAGACAACAGCCTACATAATCAGATACATGAACCATGCAAGATTATGGTAGCAACGGAGGAAATTAAAATTGCTCAATAATACAATAATATATGTCTACTCAGAAGTAAGAGCCCTGTATTCAATTGGAACTGCAGTCCTATATACACTTATCTTGGAGTAAGTTCAATGGAATTCATTTTTGAGTAGACATGAATAGGATTACTCTGTAAATCTTACGCATCTCTCTCTCTCTATATATCTCACAGTAGGGTCTTTCTTCACACAGTGCATAGTAAAACTGTGGAATTCACTACCACAAGATGTAGAGATGGCCACCAATTTGGATGGCTTTAAAAGGAGATTCAATGAATTCATGGAGCATAAGGCTATAAATAGTTGCTAGTCATGATGCTGATGTGCTACCACAAGTATCAGACGCAGTATGCCTCTGTATATCAGTTGCTGGGGAACATGACTGGGAAAGTGCTATTGTACTCATGTCCTAGTTGTGGGTTTCCCACAGGCAGCTAATTGGCTACCACATGAATAGAATGCAGGACTTGATGGGTTTTTGGCCTCATTCAGCATGGCTCTTACGTTCTTATATATAGGTGGAATGAAAAAGCAGTGACTCATGGTGCATTATGTTTCAGAAGGCTATTTTACAGCAACATAATCCGATCCATGTTTATTCAGAAGTCCCACTGACATAATGGAAGGCCAGCTGGGTTTACATAAGACTGCATCCTCTTTTCATCCTTGCACAAGGACCAAATCCAACACGTGATTTCGCTTGTGTAAGCTGTTGCACAAACAGGTGCAATTTAATTAGTTTAGGTGTTGCTTGAGCTAGTTGTGCTAATTATCCCACTACCAGTTTTGCAAGCGCTACAAGAATACTCCTTCTTGTACAATTTCTGCTAGCTGAATGATAGATACAACTCTAAAAATTCTTCCATGAATTTATACAATTAGTTTGGTAAAACACAAACCTTGTCAAGATCAAGACTCCACATTTTAATGTAGCCATCGCTGGATGCAGTCACCAGAATATATGAGCCTTCCATTTCAAAACTGTAGATGTCTTTTATTCTATGGGACAATAGTTGATATTAAATATCAGAATAAAATCAACAAGAATAAAATGGCAAGAGGTAAGAAAACTGGTAATATTAGCTACTGGTTTCAGAGAGAAAAGTCAAGATAAGTTTAATTCTCTCATAATGAAATCAGTGAAATTTAAAATGCTGACTCTTCAGAATGTGTATATATATATATATATATATATATGCCCTCACAAAACAAGACCCAAAGAAAACATTAAACGTATATAAAAAATAAGCAAAAATATGCAAACTACCCTAGCAATTATGTGATTAAACAGAAAATACCTGTTTTCATGAGCTTTAAATTCACAAAGGCATTTTTCAGATTTACAGTCAAATAACCGAACAAATTCTTCATCTCCTACAATGGCAAGTAAGCGATCCTTTAAGAAAAGAGAGAGGGAGGAGAAGAGATTCAATTTATTTAAAACATTTTAGCTACTTTGACATCATATTTTAGCTACTTTTTCTACTTACTGTAATAAATGTTATTGAAGATATTCTCTTTTCTGTAACAATGGTGCCAGAGACAGAAGCAGTTTCCAGCTTGTACACATCCACTTTGTTACCTATAACCACCACATATGTCTCGCCACTAGGTGACCATTTAACAAGCTGGGCATCTAAGTTAAGAGAGGAACATGATATAGATTTTGTAAAAGATGGATTTCAAACACACACAAAAGAATCACATTGCAGAAGAGGTAGGAAAATCTGGTATTAGTTGTTATCAATAACATAAGACTATCCAGAACATTCTTAAATTCCTGGAAGATAATTTAAGGCATATTAGGCTCACTCTCTCCTTTTTATGTTAAAGAGCTTTTTATGGAAATATTTACTTTATCAGTTATTTTAATAATGGGGATTGAATGTTAGAGAACTTTTCTTTCAGGCAAAGATTCTGAACAAACTCGATATGGTGCAAATAATTATTCCCAACATTAAATGTGCTCATTTATATAAGATTTCTGCCATGTTTTTAATTGTATTTTGTTATAAGCATTGTGGCTATGAACTCTCTCCCCCACAAGTATATCAGCTATCTGCAAATCAAAGGTTCCATACATCACAAATCTATACATGTCTACCCAGACTCAGACGTAATAAGTGCCACTGAGTTCAATGAGGCTTATTCCTAAGTAAGCTGTTGTAGGATTGCCACCTTAGAGAATATATTTCCATTTCTTTGGAATATAACTAATATTTGCCTTTGGGAGTCCCTTACTTGGACAGTAATGACAAATAAGTCAACGGGACCATATAAAACTGACTTTATAATTTATATACATTTTACCAGCCACCTGGTTGTTTCATGTAACAAAAGGTTTTATCTGGAGGGTTAGTATGTTTGATTTTTCTTTAAACAAGAGAAAAGAAAAAGAAAATAAATTCTGATCACTCTCAGTTGCAGGGTTTTTTAAAGCTTGATTTAATTATTGTGCTTTAAAAATACTTTACATATGCAACCAGTGCAAAGGCATATATCTTAAAAGAAAAACTGAAACCTAGCTATGATGAAGAGGAGGAGGAGGCATGAGGTAAGAAAGACTCAAACTATTCAAACAGAGGTGGCAACAAGCTGGGGGAGAAATAGGAGTTAGGATTGGAGTTTCATATTAGCCAGGAATCAAGCAATTGCCAGTGAGAAGGAAAGCTACTCATAACAGCATTTTATGGTATATGAGGGCACTGAGGAAAGGTGACACATTTTTAAATTAGCAAATAGAGGTTCCTCCTGTTTTCAGGGCTGCTTTGCAACCAGACAATTATAGACTGACGCAAAAATATAATACACTTTGATCATGCATAGCTCTTCCTATAATGCAGAACACACAAAAATGCACAGCAAAAGGGACACACTCACTTTGTTTTAGATTTTTTATGAATGCAGATCTGCCTTCTACAAGGTTCCATGTTCTGAAAAATACCAAGAGGCTGAATAAGCATATTTTGGAGTGAAGAAATAAGTATAACTCTTAAAGATGAGCAACTTTAAGAAACGTTAAAAGTGAGCTCCTAATATAAACATTGTTACTGTTTTAAAGATAGATGGCTACTCTCCAGGAATTTAAATGGGTGGGAGGACAATGCCATCCTTCCCATTCCTTCTTCCCAGTCAGCCAGAGGATAACAAAATATTAGGCAAAGACAACCTCCTGCACTTTTAAAGGATTATATGGAAACAAAACAGAGATGGCAGCAGGAACTTGAGAGGTAATAATGCTGCAGCCTGTGCTTTCCTTTCAGGAACATGGGGTTGAAAAACCATAGTGACTGAACGGGCAAGAACAAACTGCAGCACTACCTCCTTCCTGGCACTTGCATGTGCACTCACAATAGTTCTACTAAAAAAACAGTTCTGGGTTGTGTCTCTAGGTCACACTGGAATATGATCAAGAGACACAATCCAGAACTTGGTTGTTGTTTTTAATACTGGAGTATGACCAAGAGGAGGCACTGTGGCTCTGCATCAGGTTGAAGAATTAGACGAAGATGAAACACTGTTCTTCCCTTGCCTAGTGATTTTCATTTATTTTTCAGTTAAGCAGACTCTCAATACAAATTACAAGAGTAATACAAAATTCACGCATTACTCTTAAGTTAGCTACCACATGTTAACATTACTATATTCCAGCAGCCTCAAGTGGAATAGTTGGGCATTAAATAGTTAGGGAGAACCTGCCCTCTTGGCTCCTCTGGAATAAGGGAGAACTCAGAGCCACCTGCAATGGCAGATGGCAGCATTTGACTGGGTTCCCTCAAAACGCTAACCCATGATGGTTTATTTACCAGAACAAGCTATGATGTGCTAGCATGTTGCCTGCGAGATGTCCCCCCTACTACTCACGGTAGGTTATTTCTCCCAAATAAGCCACTCTGAGAACTCATAGCCTGTAGTAAGGGTTATTTTACTTATGGTATGTAGTGTGTTGTCTGTCACACCAGCGTGTTTAAGGAGATCACCTACAGAGCTGCTCAGCAGGAGCGGCCAAAAACACTGCTGCCACCACTCTACTCCTCTCAAGCAATCTCTATTCCCACTGCAAAGGAAACTGGGATAACTGCTCGGCTGGGCAGGAGGACTATAAGAGGTGGAGGGGCTAGGGTGTGTGTGAAATAAACTACTCTGTGTAGCTTGCTTGCCTGATTTTCTGACAGGAGCATAATAAGTTGTTTGCATACCGAGCATACCTTTCCACCCACCATGGGTTAGAATGATGTGTGAACCCAGTCTAGATCTTTGGTCTTCAACTGACAAGCTGGGACACAGATGGCCTAAAGTGGGTCACATCACCACACTTTCTTTGTTTTGTTTAGTAGCTTTGGAGATGTTTTGCTTGTTTTTTTATTAAAGGTCTAGATGCCACAGTAAAGGCATTGACCAATGAACATTTGAGTGTTCCTGCTGTTCAGTGCTACAACACAAATGCCCATCAGCTCCCTACATAGCATACTAACCCTTTTGTTGCCTATATCCTACCCTTTTCAGTTGTATGGCCTGGTCTTTTGCCAACCCAGGAGAAAGTGTATATGTATATATCTTGACAATGCAAAGCTGGGAAGCAAGACAGGAGATAGTGTGAGCTGAGCAGGGGAGGGAAAAGAAGAGGTATACAGAGCTGTCACACATCCAAAGCCTCCAATGTAGCCAGAGCTGACCTGGAATGCATTTGTAATATTTGATATGAATTCCAGTTCCGAGAAAAACTGGAAATTGTTACTGGTCTTCTGTGATTTTCCCCTTGCCAAGCAAAGTAACCAACTAAATTACAGATTGTGATAAACTAAGATTGCTGCCAATTAAAAACACCATACTACATTTTAATATTTGCTGCATAATATGCAAGAGAAAACAAAGTTCTTGTTTTTAGAACAAGGAGTCTTGAAGCACATTAAAGACTGATAAATTTATTATGGCATAAGTTTGTATACATTACAATCCACTACATGAACTCTAGCCAAAGAAGCTTATTAGCCTTCAAGGCAGGGATGAAAAACTGCAAGCTCCCCAAGCCCTGTCTGGTGCCTCCCACCAGACTCCCAGCATCTGCTGGTGCTGGGGGGCAAAAAGAAGAGAAAATGCTCTAGAAAAGGGCTGTATAGTTCCTGCCATGGAAGCCTCATTCCTAAAGGGCCCTTAGGAAGCAGTGCTCGAAAGTTCCTATTTGCTTCCTAAGGTGCTCTAGGGACACTATAGGGGAAAAATTATGTCAAGAACCATAGAACCTGCTCCTAGGTTTTTTTTTCTGTTTTTGGTGGTGGGGATAAAGGAAGGATTAAAGCTGTCTGCATGAGTAGATGTGTGTGTGTATGTGTGAGGAATAGAGGGGGGGGGGGGGAAGAGACTGTATTGTATATGTGTGTGAATGTTGTTTCTATGTTTGAGGGGGGGCACAAAGGGACCCCAGCCTGAAAGATTACCCCAAGGAAATGCAGCACAAGTTGCCCAACCCTGCCTTATACTGAAAGCTTTTAAATACTCAAATGAAAGGTTTTGTTTAATATTACTATTATACAAGACTAAACACAGTGCATGAGAGGTGTGTGTGTGTGTGTGTGAGAGAGAGAGAGAGAGAGAGAGAGAGTTGTACATGCATGTGCGTCCACACACATGTGGCCACCACAGCAATACCTGATGTGGCCGTTGAGGCCAAAAAGGTTGTGCACCCCGATTTAAGGTGTTGCAAGGGTTTGATTTAAGCTTTAAATAAAAAGGCTTTCTGAAATCTGCAGCCGTTCAACTCACCTTAATGTCTTGTCAGTTCCTACTGACAAAGCCAACTTTCCAGAAGGATGAATAGAAAGAGATGTCACATGACCCCTAATAAAAATAACAAACAGCCATAATTCAAGACTCCCATGAACACATTAAACAAAAATCATAATATGTAGGGCCCAACTCTTTACATTTGATGTCAAGAAGTTTCCCCAGATCCTATTTTATTGTATAGTAGTATCACTGAGGACTTGGAACAAAGCATCCTAAATTCCTACACTTCAAAATTATAACTTTCTAATTGAAGATACCTACCTAACCATGACCATACTGGGCTTTCAGAATTTTGACAAAAACAAACACCTGTTTAGGTGTAAAACAATGATTTACTATTGTTTTATGTTGTTTGTTCTGTTCACTGCTTACACCATGTGTAGAAAAGTGGTATAATGTGGTAATGAACTGGACAGGGCCAAATAAACTAGGGTTCAGTCTAGATAAGGAGGTAGTTTGTCTGCCCAGCTGAGCGGTATTTAACCTGTTCTGGAGGGGGCTGAACTCCCCTAAAAGATCAAGCTCATAGTTGGGGATACTCACTGGCTCAATTCGGACGACACAATAAACAACTGGTGTGGGGGAAACAATCGTCAGTTGTTTTGACTATTGTGTCATCCGAATGCTGCCATAGTCAACTCAGCGCTGATCCTAATCCACACCACAGTTGATTATTTATTACCATGTTGTGTGGGGAGTACTCCCTAGTTGAACAACTGTAACGTTGATTATTACCCCACCATTGACTATCATGTCGTCTGAATTGAGCCACTGATTCAACATTTTTGCAAGAGGCATTGGTGGCCTAAGTGGCCCTGATTCACTTAAGCTGCTTTTTGGTGGGGTGTAGAGGGAGAAGAAAGGCCCTGTTGTGTGAACAGAGTTCTGCTGGATCCAAGCCATATAGTCTTAAAAGAAAAGGAAAAAAGAATAATTCTTACTTGTGTGCTTTAATAGACTTCAAGCATTCCCATCTTTTTGTGTTCCAAATACACATGAAACCATCTTCAGCTCCACTCAATAAATGTGCACTTCCATAGAATTCCAAGCAGGTTATGGTACCTAAAGATCAACATGGTGAGTTCCATTTAATGCATTTTAGACATTTTGAACTAAAATATGTCATCTATAATGTATCCCCTGAAAATCTGCATATACTAAACCGTGTTTGGAAGATTATGTCTAGCATTTGATGTATAGAAACTCTCCAGTTCTAAGCTCCACTTACTTGGAATTTAAGTCTATTGAAATCCATGACTTTCATTTCTATGTATGTTATTTAGGATGGAAAATAAATACAAATCAATACATGCACATGGAGCTCCTGCCCCAGCTGGATTCCCCATTCTACCAACTACTGAAATGAATGAGGAAGACTTTATGAACCACATGTTTTTTTAAAATGCTTCCACATAGGCAAGCAGCTTCTGGATCAAGGCAAAATATTATTTTATATATAATTGGAAATTGGAATATATATATATTCCAATTTCTCTGTACTTGAGTTTGCTGTGAACTAACATTCACTAATACATCCACTCCCATTACATGCAACTTATATGAGAATGATAAATTCCTTACCATTGTGCTGCATCAGTGCCCCATGTTCTATCTTCCTTTTCATATCATAGATTTGTATGGTTTCATCCTTGCTGCCAGTGACTACATATCTGTCATTCACAGCTACTGCTGACAATGAAGCACTGTGGGCATGGTGGGTGAAATCAGGAACAGCTGTCCAGTTCTGAAAGTCAAACATAAAAGGAACAAAAGAAATATCAAAACAATTGCTTTATGGTTTGCTTATAATATTCCAATGGCCCAGTTTTAAAACACACACACACACAATTATAACACCAAAGCATACTTATCTTCAGAGGTCCTGCACCAGCTAAACTTAGGCATTACAAAATCCCATGGAACCAATGACATTGTAACCATGAGTAACTGTCATTGCTTTTAGTGGGGCTTAACTATGATTAATTGCACCAGGACCAGAATACAGCAAACCCCCCCCCCCCAAAAAAAGAAAACCTATCCAAATGTAAAGTATATTTGTTTTCCTACTCCTTATTTTATTTTCAATGAAAGACTTCATGTTCAAGAAGATTACTGATCAGTCCATCATATATAAGTCTGAAAATATTATCAATATGGTCATGGTCATGACTAGTCTCCACCTGACTTTCTAAAACTACCTCTTGCCCAGTAGGTACAAATATAGTAAGGAACAAATGAGTTGGATAGAGAATTATAAAATCTCTCAAATACTCATCAAACACATTGTTAAGGGATATTATCTGTAATGAAAGCATTCAGAGTTAATTTTTAAATACACAATGCTCCTTTAAAATAAAGGATGTTAAACTACCTTAATCTAAATTAATGTGAGATAAAAATTAGTTTTTCAAAAATTTGTCACATCTAAATGAAGAATCAGAGTGTTCACCTACTGTAGATAATTCAATAGTGTTATTACAGGGTATCTGCCTTTATGCAGATATGTAGCAAAAAGCCAAGGATGACAATGAAGTAAAGAGAAGCCCAGTCATCATATTAAGAGTTTGCTCACAAGGAGGTATAGCACCGCTCCTTACAGTCCAATTTTTTACTCAGTACCACCTACTTCAGGTAGCATAGGAAAGTTTGGAAGATCATATTACTGCCCATTAATGCTGCTATTAATAGCCACTGCATTTATTTGTACACTGCAGATTTGTACAGAAATGTCAGTCTGGCCCTCTTGCATCTGATGGCCTTCGGGCCCCATTGTTTACAGTTTATCCCTTTAAAACTGTGTATATATGACAGGAATAAGCAACCTGGTGCCTTTCAGATGTTTTGGACTACAACTCATATCAGCCCCAGCCAACATGATCATCAGGGATTATAGGAGCTGAAGTCCAAAACATCTGGAGGGCACCATGTCTCTCCCTACTGTATGTCAGCTGATAATTCCTTACACCTCTCCTGAAGAGGGCCCGAGTCCACATTAGCATGTGCCACAATAAATATATTTGCTTTTAGTTTACCACAAGATTCTCTTTTGTGATTTCAGTAAGGCTTACTTACTATGTCCCCTTCTCTGAGGCATCTACTAAAATTTAGTTAACTAAAAGCACAATCTTATGCATGTCCCAGTTATGCTGGCTGGGGAATGCTGACTTTTGTTCTGTCTAAAACGTATAGGATTTCGCCATAGATGACAAACTTCTTCTTTTGGGCTCCTAACAGGCTCACATGTCCTTATATGCATACAGGCAAGCCTGAACCAACGTAAGAGCATAGGAAGAGGATGGATGCATAAGGCCGAAGGCCCATCCAGTCCAACACCCAGCTTCCCACAGCTGACAACCAAGGGCCTTTGGGAAGCCCACAAGCAGGGCATGAGGGCAATCAGAGCCTCCTCCCTTGGCTGCTCCCCATCAACCGCCTCTGAAAGCTGGAGGCACCAGGGGCATACAGCCACCACGACTCCTCAAGGAACTAGTCTAGGCCCCTTTCAAAGCCATCTCAGCCAGAGGCGGGCCGTCATCACGGCGCTGTCAGCCAGGCCTTTCTTTTCACGAGGCCCGTTGGACCGCGCGGGCTCCTTGAGAGAGCGGCGCGCGACTCCTCCCTTCTCCATCCCTCCTGCCCCCGCCCCGCGGCAACGTGCGGAGCCCACGGGGGCGGGGCTGCGTGCGGGGCGACGGCGCGGAGGCTTCTGGGAAAGACTTTGAGCCAGACGAGTCGAGCCAGCAGGCTTCCCTTCCCTCGCGCACGTTGGCAGCGCGCGCGCGCGGCCCAGGCGTCGCTTGCGCCGCGTGCGGCCCTCGTGGTAAGTGTGCGCGCGCGCGGCCCCCTCTTTTCTTCCCACTGACTCACCTTCCCTCCCCCCCGGCGCCCCTTTTTTTAAAAAAAAAATTACCTCGCCCGGGCGTACCACGAACCCGAACAGAATCTGTTCGTAGCATCCCCCTAACAACTCCATTTCTTTGCCTCTTCAGCTACGCCTAATGAGATGCGGGTCCTTCCTTTTCCGACGGGTGGCACGGTCACCCCTTCCCCCCTTTCGTGGCGCAGGGTGTCCTCTTCGCCGCCTGATCAGGATCCGGAACGAACCGCGCGCAAGCGGCCCTCACCGCCGCTTCCCCCACTCCAACCGCCTCTTCCTGGTTCGGCGTCCCTGTCACGTTCGGGGAAAGAAAGATGGAGGGAGGGAAAGATCTGTTGCAAAAACAAACAGGCAGTCACAGGGGCAGCCCGGGGCGGAAGTCCTCGGAGGAGGAGGAGGAGGAAGAAGGAGGGGGGAGGCGGCGGCGGCGGCGGCGGAAGCGGAAGGGAGCGTTGCAAGCGTTGCAAGATCCGAACGGCTCGTTATGGCGACGCTCGAGAAGGCCGGAGACGTTAGTATCCGCAAGTTGGGTGGGAGGGTGAGGAAAGGGGTCTGCCTGCCTCACCTCACGCACAAGCTGCGTTAGGTTATCCCAGGTTCTGCTCCCAATCCTTCCGCGTGGAGCCTCTGTCGCCCCACCCCCGTCAGGGAGGCCGCAGTGCGCGCCGGAGCCTCCGCTTCCCCTCCCCCGCTACTTTCCTTTTAGTACATTATGGGAGCGAGCCTGTGCACGGGTGGCAGTGGGATATGCTTGACTGGACACGATGCCAGTCGCTTCTACATACGCCTGGGATTGGGCTCTAAAGGTTGCGGATATTATGTGCCTGTGTGTATTGTCGACCCACTTACACACGTACAATCCCACCAACCGTCCTCCTTTAATTCTTTCAACTAGCTGTTTCCTGAATGGTTTTAGTTCATTTGGTAGGGCTTACTTCCAAATAACTATGCTTGGGATTGCATTCCTACTGTATTAGTGAATTGTATTCATTGCATTAAATTGTAACTTTAAGGTAAGGATCAAGTTCTTTTACTGTGTTAATGGGACTTAAGCCCAAATAAACATGGGAAGAATTTGGGTGTGAATCTGGGGCCTCTCAATTTAGGATAAGGATTAATAATTAAAGTTACAATGAGTGTCTTGCCTAAAGAGAAGCAGACAAACAAGGGGACGCTAGATAAGTTCAAAAGAGACACATTTTGGTATATGTGTGCAGTGTTAGATTAAGTAGATTTTGTCTGAGAACTGAAATGGTTTTTAAAAGATTTTAAAACAGGCATGTTTTTCTCAGGAGAACTTTTGTTATCTGACAGCCCTGGTTGTCAGAAAAACTTCTCACCACTGCCACATTTATTATTGTCCTGAATTTCTGACTATTTCTTCATATTTAAAAATTCAAAGCCAAATCTTTTTCACAAGCTTCCATTTTACTAATATTATTTTACTGCTACTTTACATTTACATGCCTCTGTTCTAGTGATCTGAAGTCTGAATTGCAGTTTGAAAAAGACATACAACCCATAGGCTTAACTCTTATTTTATTTTTTTACCTATTTCTTATACAGCAGAACAGAAATGCAAGGCCTGGTTGTAAGGCAAAACAACAGAGTACATTATACTCTAGTTGTAAATAAACACAGTTTAGTTATCGGATTTGTACCTTTTTTAAGGACATTTATTGTGAGCAGCTCTAAAAGGATCTCTTCAAGCTGGGCGTGTGGGCATCCAAATGGCAGATGCGGTTCAGTGCAAGCAAGTGTAAAGTGATTGCATATTGGGACAAAAAAAAACAACTTCAAGTACAATCTGATGGGATCTGAAGCGGCGGTTACCAACTAAGAAAGAGATCTTGGGGTTGTGATGGACTGCTCGATGAAAATGTTAACCCAGTGTGAAGCCAATGTAAAGAAGGCAAACACCATGTTAGGCATTATTAGAAAAGGAATTAAGAATAAAACTGCCAATATCATACTGCCTTTATACAAATCTATGGTGCGACCACGCTTAGAATACTGTGTTCAGTTTTGATCACCACACCTAAAAAAAGAGATTGTAGAGCTGAAAAAAATGCAGAAATGGGCAACTAAAATGATCAAGAGAATGGAGCATCTCCTATGAGGAAAGCTTATAATAGCAGGGATTATTCAGCTTGGGGAAAAAGGACACTAGTGGGAGACATGATAGAGGTGTACAAAATTATGCATGTTATGAAGAAGGTGGGGAGACACTTTTCTCCCTGTCCCATAATACTAGAACCTGGGGTCATCCCATGAAGCTGACTGATGGGAAATTCAGGACAGATAAAAGGAAGTACTTCTTCACAAAATGCATAGTTAAGCTGTGAATTCGCTACCACAAGATGTGATGATGTCCACCAGTTTGGATGGCTTTAAAAGGGGGGTTAGATAAATTCCTGGAGGAGAAGGCTATCAATGGCTACTAGTCCTGATGACTAAGTGCAATCTCCAGTATCAGAGGCAGTAAGCTTGTATACACTGGTTGCTGGGGGACATGGGTAAGGAGGGTGCTGTTGCATCTTGTCCTGTTTGTAGGTCCCTAGTCAACAGCTGATTGGCCACTGTGTGAACAGAGTGCTGGACTAGATGGACCCTTGGTCTGATCCAGCATGGCTCTCCTTATGTTCTTATATAAAGAAGTATCACTGGGTAGCAATTTAAATTGCCTTGATTTAAATCAGTCCACACTGTTCCAGGCTATCTCTGACATACCTTGTTAAAGAATCTCAAGGAGTATTGCAGGGAAAGATTCCTGCTGAGATCTTGGAAAGCCATTATCAATCAGAGCCAATGGATCAATAGTCAGCATAAGACAGTTCCATATATTCACCTAAGTATTTTTTAGGACACAGTTCTAGTTGATGTGCCCTCTGTGGCCCCAATCTTGCAGAACTCAGACAAATAATAACAATTTTTGTTGGAGCAAATCAGTGTCTATCCACTTTATTGACAGTCACCACATCTAGAATCTTAAGATCATAAGTAGCAGTATTTATTGCACTTAGGTCCTGCTTAAAACTTTAGAGCAGCTTACAGCTACCTTCGAATACATTCCCATTATTTAGGTCTATAGCCATTTAGCTACAATAATACTACAGTTTCTGATGCATGGTGAACTAATAACAAAAATCAGTATAAAGTAGAAGAGAAAAGTCTGGCATAATATTTTTTTCTAAAGCTACTGATGTACTTTAAATGTACAAAGCAAGAGTGCATACTTGTCTAAGGCATGAGTAACTTGTGTTCAGTTGACCAGAGTAGATGCTCTTGCTTAAGACTATTAAGTACAAGCGGACTTATTTATGACAAAATAGCAAATGCCCCTCCTTCCACCTTGGGTCAATGTAAATTATATTGTTCTAAAATTATGAATGTATGGGCCTAATTCTTATTTTATGTGCTTGTATTGTAGTGAAAACAAAGATTGTTGAACAGTCTAGGAGGAAGAAAATATGATGTAAACGGTTAGAGTAACTGGAGCCAGGAATATATTGGATCACGTCTTGTTCTGGTACTTGCTGTTTTCTGCAACACAGTTCTTTTCATTTGGCAGTTTGTGTAGTAGACACTAACTGGTAAGTTAAATACACAGCAGAAGTTGACATTATTCAATCTGAAGAACTAGCGGCAGAACAAGTTATTCTGTTTTTAAGATGATTATGTGTATGTTGGCAGCATTCCTGTATGTGGAGCAATATATTAGCTTCATTAATGCACATTTCACAAGACATTCATATTAGAATTGCTAATTTGTACAGATTTGATGCACTATGTAATGTAGGAACAAAACTACCACCATGTTTCTATTTTAATTCACTTTTTGTCATGAAATTTAGCATATTTAACATAATGTTTTCCTAATGTAGGTACAGAGATTTTGACCTGTCTTGTTTAAGCCACGGTGTGTGCCAACCACAATTTGAGTAATTGCCATCTGGACAGGGCGTGTCATGTCATCCAAACCTGGGTAGCATTTCATTTCAGTTACTACATTTCTATACCTGCCAAAGCTCTTTGAGCATGGCTTGTTGGAGGGTTAAATAACCCTCAAAAACCTATAGATTGTTGTTGGGTTATTTGAGGGTTGTTTAACCCTCCTACAAGCCATGCTGTCCAGGTTTGGACGACACGACAAGCAGTGCCCTGGTGGTGATTATTGAAACCATGTCCGGCATGCATTGTGGCTTAAACAAGCCACATAGCTATCATGGCTAACTCCCAGCATTCTGGACTCCTGGCCATGCTTGCTGGGGCTGATGGGAGTTTAAGTCTAAAACATCTGGAGAGCACCCTGTTGGGTAAGACTGGCCTATGTCATAACAATGCAGTTAAGCAAGCCATTGCCACTGTGGCAAGACCAACCAAAATCAGCATATACTCTGCTGTCTAAAGTTGTCATGCAGAATCTTGAAGATATTTTGGGCAATAGTGCCAGTCATGCTGGATAAACGTATGTGCCCAATACATGGTAGAAGTCTTTACTGTTACTGGAACTGCTGTAGACCCTAGCGGGATAAATTTGTCCACCAAGCACACAAGATAATGCAGCTGCTATGGCATTGCAAGCCACCATACACACTCTCACAACTCCTCATAACTTTAGAATTGAAGTGTTCATCTAATAAATCACTGTACTTTATCTCACTGCTATTTTTAAAATATAATTGTTTTAAGAACCTGAGCTTGTCCTGGATCCCACCAAAAGTCCTCTAGTCCAGCATCCTACTTTCCTCAAAGGTGAACCAAATGCCAACAGAAAATCTGCAAGCAGGACATACTGTCCTGATGTTACACAGCAACTAATATTCTGTTGCATCATGCTTCTGAACACAGGAATGTCCTCTGTTACCTCTGATCATTGATTGGAAATCATACTGTGGGCTATTTTAGTGCACCACTCACTCTTCTAACTGGGAGGGCAGTACGCAGGGGTTATCTTTGCTGTTATCTCTGATCGCTGATAAGAGATAACAATGGGGATTCCTCTCCCTGTCAGCCTCTAGGGGGTGGGGCCTTGGGAAGGGAGTCAGATGGGGTCGTGGGCTGGATGGGGAACCTATCCCTGCCTTAAATAATTTGGCATTAATGTAGTGTGTTTAATGGAGTATTGCTCTATTAATATGTTTTTTCCAGTAGCCAAAAGTAGCTGGACTGAATTCAAAGCTTACTTGTACGTATTATTATTATTATGGGAATTATTATGGGAATTATAATTGGAATACTTGTAAATTATTACGGCATAAGAACTTAATAGCATGGAGTCCCCTTACATTCTTCACCCACACCCACACACCAGGGATAGTCACTTCTTCAAAACTGCCCAATTTGACCAGTATTGTAATAATGTATTTTTACAAATGAGACATTTTCCATATTAAGTTCATTGAATGCAGCAGAGAAATCTGGGGTGGCAGACTTGTATGACTTTCTGGGGAGTGAATATGTGGTTTCTGATGTAACATTTCATAACAAACTGCCAATTTCCTACTGGTCTGTAAGTTAAATTACAGCAACACTACAATAATGTATGTTTAGCTGATTAATTTTCACAGAAGTTTACATTTTTCATTTCTTTTTTTTTTAAATAGAGCACCAAAAGAGCAACTGCAGCAGATTTCCTTTTCTTGTGAAGATAGTTTTTAACAATGGCTAGCCAGGTAAGTTTGTTCGATGAGAATGAGGCCACATTCATAGCTCCTAAGGGGAAGACACAATCAGGCCCAGAGCTATTGGCAAATGTCAAGCTTAAGCCAAGTATTTCTGGGGGAGGGGTAATGGTGGGTTTTAGACCTATGTTTTCCTCAGATAAATTTCTGACAGATTGTTCTCCCCTGCTGTGGAATCCTTAATCACGTCAGCTGAAGCAGCTTGGGGGCAGAACATGAAGCTTTGCTTTCTGCACTGTTGCACAGTGAGTTTTTGTGGTGGGACTTTCCTATAACACTCACCATTTAGGATGTCTTCACTGGAACACTAGAAGTGAAATGATACCATCCATGTAAGTAAACCTTAATGAAAATGTTGATCTATCCCTAAGATGATGGATATTGCCTTTGTTATCGTGGCTACTGCCTCCTTCCCTTTTCCTTCCCGCATAACTGCCTCTGCTGGCTTCTTTTTTGAATGTAGCATTTTTGTCACTTCCACGCTGCTGGTGTGAAAACTGGATACAAATTCCCTCTGCTCTATGTTAGATTCAGTCTGCCCCAGACAGTTGCCCTGAGATAGTGTCCAATAGTTGGCAAGATGGAACAGTGTCCTTGAAAAGAGCCCAAGTCCCCTTTACATTTAAAAGATTTTAAAAAGTGACCTGGCTCTACATATCATTCACAGGACCTCATTCTGCTATAGTTTATCTGAGTGAGTCTCTCAGAAATCTTAAGCAGGATCCTGCTGTAAAAGCAAATCTTATATATGCTTGTTCAACCTCTAATGGTTAACTTTTTTTTTTAAAATGAAGGAAACCGAGGGAGTCAAAATGTTGGCGTGAAAAGCAGTCACCCCTATAGCCAGCTTAACCAAGTCAGAGGAATATGGCTTTTCATACAATCCTTTGGCTCTGTTATTTTTGCCAGGCATTTTCCCCAGAGGCTGCTTTCCCTCATGGGAGGCGGAGGGAGAGATGGGACCCCAGGCTTCTGTCAAGGGAAAGGTGAATATGGGGAAATCACCGAGGTGGTGATCGGGAGAGGGAGGGAGGCATTTAATTGAGATGAAATACTGTATAACTGTTTTTCATTCTAGCAGGATACAGTGGGAAAGGCCAAAAAAGAAAGCCTGCCTCTGTGGTGGAGATCCCCCCACAAAAAACGGAAGAAAAAGAGTAAAGCAAGAGCAGGAAGACCAGATTTTACTAGTATTCCAAGCAGGTGAAGAAACCTTGAAACTGACAAGAAAAGAGCTGGCTCTTGTCCATACAATAATATCTAAAGCAAATAGTGAGAAGTTAATAAAAACAACACATTAAGTTGTCAATTTCTTTTGTAAAGCTTTGTGAATAGAAAAATTGCTCATCACATAGCTAAATAAATTAAGAAATAAATCAATTTAATAGAGCTATTAAATATATTTAGTAGCTTTCGAAGGCTCAGTGGATATGAACTTTTATTAAAGTGATCTGGAATGAAATAAACCAAAAGGCTTCTGTAGGCAATGGTTCCTGGACTCTCTATGGAGAATACCCTGTTCAGCATGAAGGCAGATATATCTACTGGTAGACATCCAGAATATGCAAGAGCATTCTGCCCTGTTGGGTTGATCACTGCTTCCCAGAAGGTTTTCTAATATGCCTTCTCAGTATCACTTAAGATATGTTTTGTCTGTTGGACCCTTTTAACCTTTGATGCTTAAGATTTTGCCATGTTCAGTACTATGTCAACTTCACCTTGGAGGACACATGCTGAAAATTTACAGCAGCCAAAGCCAAGAAACCTATTTCAGCGCTACAAAGTACTAATAGCATCGCAGTTTGGATCTGAATTAGAAATGAAGGTCGCAGCAGAATATTGGCGAGCATCATGTTTTCACAAAATTAGTTTGATTTTTAATAATACCATATAATAAAAGGGAATATAGTCTGTAATTAGAGCCGAATTAGTTGTGACATTTTTTCCAAAGTTAGTTGAGTATTTAAATTTATGTCTATTTGCCAGAATATTTATTCATAAAGCTACTTGAAGCTTCATTGGTATTCAGCTTTTGACTAATGCAATATGTGGATAGGATATATGTATTAAATTTATTGGCAATCTCTGGTAGTAATGGTTGCTGGGCCAGAGGGCTGCTTAATTATTTAAACTACCTATGCCCCACTTCTCCTTTGAGCAAAGTAATTGTAATGCTTAACATTGCCATATTTTGGAGAATTGTTTGTTTTAATCTGATCCATAAATGGAAATGTTTGCTTCATGATACTTCTAATGTTCAATCTCCCTGTCTTGTTTGCTTCTATTGAACAAAAAAATCTAAATTGGGAATGTATAAAGATAGATTCTGGTATTAGATTTATAAGCATAGAAGTCTAACATTTTGCCGCCTAGACAGGATATCCTATATATCAGCCCGCTATGCACATAACCTAGATTGTAATGCGGTACAGAGTTGGAATGAATAAATTGCATTGCACCAAAGGCACTTGCAGAGTCGAAGCCTCCAAATAATTAAAGCTACACACTATAGGAGAAAGGAACAATACCAAAATAGCTGGAATGAATAACTAGTCCAAACTGCAGAAAAAGTCTTTAAATTTTAGTTCATTTTTCTGCATCAGGTTATGTGTATGCCTCTGCTAATTCGGCTAGACAATATAACTTTATTAGCCACAGATAGTCTTCGTAAGTTCATGATATTTTGGTGACAGTGAAAGTACAGTAACAGCTGTAGTAAAAACAAAATTTTGAACATTATCCTGGGTACTGGGAGAAATATAGCTTTGAAAACTATATTGAATCACAGAGAAAGTATAGAAGGCAAATAGCAATCCACCCACTAAAACTAGCGATTAAATTAGTTTGGCCAGTTAACCTCCATTAGGACTAAATGTATTTAATAGAAAACATGTTTAGCTTGGATATTTTGTAGTGGTAGTTTGTGATGAGGCAGCAGTCCTCATACAATTTGGTCTGAAGTAGATTTTCAGATAAAGTGGTTTGAGGAGTGTTGATCAAACATGACCAAACACATTGCTTTCTTCTGTGCATGGTGCCAGTGAATGCACCATGGGCAAGGACAAACAAGTATTGGCTGGATCAATCCTAGGTAGGTATTTGAGTCATGTTCACTGTGAAAAGTGACCTAGTGGATACAGGGCCCTGAGGTTTATGCTGCAAGAAGACTGATTATATTTTTTCCTTTTAATTTCTTCCAGGCCAGAATTTCCAAGGCAAGAATTTGTTAGGGCAGAATTTACTAGGCCAGAATTTACTAGGCCAGAATTCGCAATATTTGTAGGAGAGATAACTCCTGAAGTGGATGATTTCTTGCTCTTTGACTACTTTTTCAAAAGGTATCCATCATGTGTAGACTGTAAAGTGGCCACAGATCTGCTGGGATATTCCAGGTAATCATATGACAAATTAAAAATATTGTTGGTTAGAAACAATATATAGCTGAGTTTCTCAACGTGTTTCATAGTGAGCCTCCCACAAATTAGATCAAGTGCAAACAGAATGGTAACATTCTTCCAGATTACAAGTGGCAAAGAGAGTTAGTCTGCAACTATATTCTATTGGATGGAATTGATTTGACTACTAGTGAAAATTTGAGAGATCTTTGAGTCAATCTAGCAGTGACAAAATTTGGGGTGACATTTAATAATGCAGTAACCTTGCTGAGATATTATTCTTTATAGGCAATATGTTACAGTGTGAAAACATGATTGTTTGGAGATGAAGTCATTGTATAGTTTATGCCAATGTAGGGTTTGATGAGATAAAAAGACTATTATTTATTTCATTTATTTTATTCTGTAGAAGATATGTTCTTTTCAATTCACTTGAAGGGAAATCCTTCAGAAAAGTAATGAATTTGAATTCCATTAGTAGAATATCTTTATTTGCCAGTATTATTAAAACATGTATTTTAAAACTGTCTAGGGGTTATGGGTTTGTCAGATTTTCTGATGAAGGTGATATGATGAGAGCATTGCAAGATTGCCAGAATGCACCTGGTCTAGGTGGAAAACGAATCCGATTGACTTTAGGAATTTCCAAAAGGTAATTGAAGATAAATTACCAATCAAAGTTTATCAAAGCTTTTTTCTTTTGTGCATAATTTTTATCAATATCTTTGTGCTTTCCTTTTTTACTCATTGACATAACTGTTTAACATCCATTTTGAAACCACTTTATTGATATACCCTCGAGGCTTAAATTCTCAAAAAGCATTCAGTACTAGTAATTTTTTTTGCAGGGCTACGTCGTGTGCCATTTGTGCATACAAGCCATCCTTTTGTTTACTTGTTCCAGTTGTTAGTTGCTGTATTGCCACTTTTAAATTTTAAATGTGAATAGCAAAGGATAACTGTACTTAAATCTACTTGAATTTAAACTAGAAATTAAAACCTGTCCTTTTTTCTCCTAGATGTAATGTATCCATTTAAAGTTCACTCAAAAGTAGAAAAACAAGTCTAAAATCAAATAATGTATGATGAAGAAAAATCTGTTCATTTAATCTTTTCACTATGCAGTCTCTTAAATGTTTTGTATAGTTTAATGGTTCTGCTGCAGGTCTGTTAAGCAAAGACAACTTGGTGAGTTTTGCCATCTAAAATGGCAGTAAGTTCATCTAAGACAACTTTTTCTAAGAAATTTGGATATTCAATGGCTTTTGCTGAAGCACTGGACTTTTCATAACTTGATTGGTTTTATTTTATGTTTTTCAGAAATTCTAACTTTTGCTTTTACCCTTACATTTTAGACTGAAAGCGGAATTTCAGAGGTACCAGCCCTATAGTTATAATGACTATTACCAAGACTATCAGAACTACTACCGTCAGTATAATTATGATAGAAATGAACGCATTGATCGTTTTGAACGCTTAGACCGTTTTGATCGAGGCAGCCGTTTTGGTGAGCGTTTTTCTGACCGCTACCCTGAGCATTTTGGTGAGCGTTTTCCTGAACGTTATGCTGAGCGCGCTGGTTCCCGTTTTGGTGAACGCTACAGTGACTACCCTGAATATGCAGATTATCCTGAATATGGAGATTATAACGCAGATTATAGCGACTACAATTACAGCTATGCATCTTATGAAAGGATGCAAGCGACTGGAAATGTGGGACAACAAACCATGAATCCAGCTGTATTTCAGGTACTCACATGAATAAACATACAATCAAAGATGGGTTTTTGCCAGGGCAAGGGTGTACAGTCTTTCCAGGCTACATCTAATGTTGGCTGTGATGCTGGGAATTGCACATATACATGCGTGCATATACACATGGAGTCGTGCACACACAGGGAAAAATGGGCAGCTTTGGGTTTGCTGGAGGAGTCTAAAGCCTTCCTGTCTGAGCAACCCCTATCACAAATACTAATAGCAGTGTGGGAAGACAGATCTTTTCTCCTACACCCTGTTTACTCACATAGGAATGAGTATAGTATTACAGGTTACAGCTAAAATCATGGACATGTTCCTATTCCATATAGTTAAATTCAGTTATTTAACTGATTTCAGCTAATGTATTAAATAGTAACATGTAACATTTATGTAAAACTTTGGCCTTTTGCACTTTTGCTATCTTTGCAATGAGCTACTCAAAATGCAGTACAGTTGTGTTAAATTGCAAACAGTGGCACAGTTTACACTTAACACAAAAACCTAAACTATGGTTTAGCGTTGTGTGCTCGAACTGGAATGAGCAAAGCCTTGCACTTGTGTGCTTCCCCACCTCTCCCCTCTCTTTTCCCCATGAGACTAAATGAAAGACTTCACTACCGTTTAGTTTAATTTCCCACTAATCCTGTCTTGTCATTATGTACAGTCCAGAGATTGTAGTTTAAAACAAACTAATTACTTCAAGTGAGCTTCATTACCCATGGTTTGAAGTTGCCTTGTTCAGGAATTAACCAGTTTGTTTTAAACCAGGATCTCTCTGGTCCATATGTAATGACAAGACAGGATTTGTGGAAAGCAGAGCTAAAATTAGTGAATTTTTTTCTCCCAGCTGCATGGGAGAAGAGGGGAAGAGGAATCACTCAGACCCAAGGCTTTATTCGGATTCGTTCCAGTTTCTGCATGTAGTGCTAAAGTGGCTTATCATTACCTGTGAGCCAGACCTTTATATGACTACTTTTAAAAAGTGTGTGTATCTGGGGGCAGCGGGAAAATGAGGGGGGAGGAATTTGGGATCAGATTACACTTTTTATAAAGTTTGTGCTTTCTCTTCCATTTAAAAAAAAATCATAGGAATTATTTTAGAGAAATGATGCATGTCTGTTGTTGTTGTTTTACAGGAGACTTCTACTATGGTATTAAATGATGATCTAGTAACAGAAGGTAATTTTGATATTAATAGTACTCCAAAGTGGTACTGATGCTCAGATTGTTTTACTGAGAGCACCTGAAAAAGTAGTAGACTCTTTTGAAAAAGTGTATGAAATGTTGCTTTACTATGCAAACCTATGCATGCTTACTTGGAAATAAGTCCCACTGTCTTCAGTGGGGCTTACTGTAGGTAAATTTGTGCATATGATTTCAGCCAAACCTTGGAAATTTAACAAAAAATAGTAATGTTAACAATAAGATGAGGGCATGCAGTATAGGCCCACAAAATATTTCCTCAACAATGTAGCTAGCGCTGGATAAAACACGTTATGTGAACATAGCCTACTTTACTTACTATAACAGTGAAATATTTAAAATCTGTGGTCCTGCAGCTATGCTCACTTTTCTATGATTTGTTCCCTGATCCATGTTTCCAAATGTAAAGATTGCAATGAGCATAACCCACTTAATTTTATGGAGAGCTCCTTGCACCCAGCAGGCCTTTTATCATTTTTGAACTTCAATCCTGCATACTTCAAGGCAATTTTTATGAATTAAAAGACATTTGCAATGGGGAAGAGGACTTCTGTGCTTGTAGAAATATTTTTTAAGTCTTCCGGTGAACATGTGCAAGCCGTCCAATATACACTTAAAAAGATAATCTCTGAATTGTGGCCAGTGTCAAGAAAAGTGTGTTTCTGCTTTCCTGTAAATATTATTAAAGAGGTACAAGAATCTGCTGAAAATTTTTAAAATCAATTTGGATAAGAATGTCTTCAGGGAACAAGGAGTATTTCAAATTTTTGGATCTTTTCTACACTTAAGTTCTCTGCAAAGTTTCAAAACAAACTTTATGTACTAAATATATGTAATATTTTAAACTTTTAAAGGGTTTCCTCTGTATACCAGTTTTACTAGGTTATTTGCTCACTGACCTTTTTGTTTTGTTTTTACTTGAACAGATCCACAGCTCAACGTAGATGTTCACAGAATGAACAGAGAATTTATGGTGAGAAGTGAAGAACTCTTTGACACACTTATGAGCTGTCATTGGCAACCTCTGGATACCGTCACATCTGAGATCCCTACTGCTTTTTAAAAGTGTCTTATGTTAACACCATAGCATGACTATTATGACCAAGGTGCTAAATTGACATTTCTTCTACATTACTTTAGATCCTAAGTTTTAAAGCAGTGTTGGATTTTTTTGCTATGCTTTGATGGCCTTTGTAACTTTTGTTCATCACTCAGTATCTTGAAATCATGTAAATATTCTAGAAATGTAAAGGGTTAGTCTAAAGATAGACTTGACTGTGTAAATAATAAAACTTCGTTTCTGCAAACATGTCAGTTGGACCCTATCCTTTTACAACAGTATGATTGTCAAGCTTTCAAAATCTGTAGATGGGACTTCAGTTGATACGGTCCTGTGACCTGGCTGGTCACCACTAATGCCGTGAGCACGTAAGAAATCACTTGCTGGATAAAAGCAAAGGTCTACCTAGTCCAGTGCTGTCTCCAGCGTTGAAAAGTTAGATTCCATTGTGAAGTATAGTAAGAGGATATCATTGAGATAAGCATTGTCTACCCATCCTGCATCTAAACTAGATGTCAAAATGGAAGTTACATTGTTTTTTGGGCATATGATGCAATCCTCAATTTTTTCCACGGGTATTCCATTAAAAGGCATTTATTCAAGAGTAAGTAGTGTAAGGATCTTGAACTTCTGTATGGGTCAGATTTTTGACACTAGTTAAGGTGGTGAAATATTGGCAGGCATTAATAGCTACAACATCACAAATTTTAATATTGCACTGCTGCAGTAGTCCTTGAAGCTAAATTCTGCATACGTTTGTAGCAGAATTATAATGTTTCAGTTGGATATTTGACTCTTCTGTCTGTGATTACTTCTGTCCTGACTACAAGTAGGAGTTGAGATCTGCATGGAGCAGCTTTGCTCGCTATTCTGGGAAAATGCCAAGTGATACTCTGCCTAGGTATGTTGGAGAAATCCGCAACAGAATCAAATGAGTTCTGAGTTCGGAATCTAATTTCCTGAGCAGCATGGATTCCGTGGACTTGTGGACTGTTTTTTATTTTTCCAGAATTTTACGCAAATTTAGTCATAGAAAAATACTTAAAAAAAACAACAACAGCTGGAAATGCGCATTTTGGGGGGATATGAAGGCCCACGGGGGGATGGAAAAATTTGGGGGGAAATGTTATTTTTTCAAGGACTGCTTTTTCCCCAAAACAAATTAAACAGCTTGGATTATGAAATATTTGTGGCAAATTTCAGGAAATTGAAAAAATCCAATTCTATCAATAGATGATGGAACAAAAAGCACCTGACAATCTGTGATACACAGACAGAAAGGATTTTATAAAATCAGTACATCCATAACTCTGCCTGGATCCATAGGGTAGAATCCAATGGCACCTGTGTGTGAGAGTCCAAGCATGCACGCGCAGCCCCTAGCTAAACGTGTGAAGGCCTGGGGGGAAAAAACTGAAAAATTGCCGGGGGTGGGGAGGAGGAATTTTATTTTTCTGAGGATTCTGTTTTTTTCTGAAAAATTGAAACAGCTTTGGATTATGAAATAATTTCTTTTACAATTTAAGACAAAAGTTCTTGTTGCCCAGCCTTTACTCCTAAAATGATGTCTTAAAACTATGCAATAAGAACATTTTTATAAAATGACTATAGATGTAAAATGTTTGAAAATAATGAAACGATGGGGGAAATGTTTTTTAATCCTCTCTGTAAAATTCCCAGCATAGTTATTTCTTTAATTCCTTATTAAAATTATTGATCCAAAGTATATTTTACTGACAGACATTTATACTCAGTTTCCCAGCGTCTGAGTAGAGCTACCATTGTCCATTCTTGACAGCAAATGTATGTTTTTCACAGTTTGGGTTTTATTCTTATAGAGTCCTGTGTTTCTGATGCTATAGCAGTCATATAATGTAGTTCTTATCTATTCACACAATAATTACACATTTACTAAGTTTACTTTTAAACATTTTAAAATATAATGGTAATTTTATGAGCAAATGAAGTTATACAGGCTGCTTTATGTTCCTAAAGCAGCTCTCCCCAACCTGGTACCCTCTGGATGTTTTGAATTACAATGCCCAGCATTCCTGACCATTGACCATGCTGCCTGAGGCTGATGGGAGCTGAAGTCCGAAATATCTGGAGGGCCCCAGATTGCAAAGGCTGTCTTAAAGCAACAAAGTGACTTTAGATCTGTAAAGAGCACTAACAAATAAGTATTGCTTATTTTTAAATTTCCCCCAAAATTTACATTTTTTTCTGGAGGTAAAAAAAAACTCTGAAAAAAACTTTCCCCCATGGCCTTCAAATTTCCAGAAATTTTATATATCTACCTTTACTGCTGGCAGCTGCAATATAGCGCTTCCGGGGGGAAGTGCCACAACAAGTAGAAATGCCGTCCCCGTTCTGGAAAGGAGCATTTCCACTCGTGGCATTTCTCCCTGGAAGTACTACGTTGCTGCGGCCGGTGGTAAGGGCTGCCTCTACTGCCATCGGCGAGGCTGCCCACCCATGCCATGGTGGCACTGGATTCTACCCATAATGAGCAATTGATCATAGAATTGTATCAAACACCCCATTCTCCAAAATCTTTGGCCCCAGCTATCATGTATGAAAGTAGGCTACAATTTTGTGATCTGACTCGGATAGAAAAGTTTCAGAATACAGTGTAAGATTTGCCTCTGGACACACAACATGCTTTTCAGTGGTGGGGCTAGATATCTGAAAAGTGCTGAATGCTTATGGATAGGAACTATTTGTTAATGATAGTAGGAATGGAGACTAGTATTTGACTTGTTTCATACACAAAGTTTGTATGTGTATCTAATTCCTGGGATCAGCCTCTGCCTGAAGAAGAATGTTAATGACTATTTTTAGACGACCTATTCAATTACAAGCTGTTGTTTTTAACAAACATAACAGTTGAAAAATATTTTTTTTCAGCTGCTAAGGGGGCTGGGACATCATCCTTTGAAGTTTAAATATACTGTCAAACTCACAATTTAAAATAAACTTTATTACTCCAAACTCTTACCAGACTATTAATCAACATTAGACATATTGTGCTTCACAAATATATATCCTATTTCCATGCTAAAAGTGCACAAATATAATACAGAAAACAAAAATCCAATAGAAGCATACCTAGCCCTCTTTTCCTCTTAAAAGTTCCATGACAGTATTTATACTACACCTGAAAAAAGAGAAGGGAAATACCAATTGAGCGGTGGGAGAGTTCCATAATTTGGGGAAGCAACCAGTACAAAGGCATTGTTGGTGCTCATCTTGATTCCAAAGAAAGAGACAATGAAGCTGGGTCTCAAATGATTGGAGCAGATGGTTCTTCAGGTACTCAGAATATTACCCTTTCTTGTCACTAACTTCACACAACACTTCCATGTCCTTCATTCACAAGACAACATTTATTGTATCTTAAATTTGAGGAGTGTGAGAGAGAAGTGATTTAAAGAAAGCAGCTGACAGGCCATTGGGTGACAACAATGTTATTTGTTATGTAATATTAAAAGCATGCCATTATAGACGTAAAAAAATCCCAATTGCTATCTCTTACTTTAGGTGTAAAACGAATCTTCCTTCTCTTAAGGGTGCAGCAGTGAGCTCACTTGGGAATATATTTTGGTTAATTTACCTTTGAATAAACTTGCATAGAATTGGGCTCTGCATTAGTTACAGTGCATGCCTATAAATGTCCACTCAGAAGTAAGTCCCATTACATTCAATGGGGCTTGCTCCCACATAAACATGTGTAGGACTGCAGCCTTGATAGGTTATATTTATGTTAAAATTTAATACCATAAATTATTAACTTATTCTAGTTGTGACTACTGTTAGTTCTTCATGGTCTCTGTGCGTCACACATGGGCTCTGCACCTGCGTGGAGTACCATCGGGAAACTTCTAGAGCTAAGGCGTTTTGGGCAGGGACCCCTCTTCCATGGTGCAGTGCGCGCGCTCAGCAGGGGTTCCTGCCCACTCTCAGTTTTCTTTCGACTGCCATCGAGGCAACACCTTTCTGAGGACTTCTCTTCAAATCTCTTCAGCGTTTCTCTTTCGTTCTACAAAAAAATAATAAACAGCAATATTAGTTAGATAGTTGTACAGTTAGTTAGAATTGTTGTTATTCGGACCATGCTGCGGCCCGAACACCAGCGGACCGGTCATATGGCCTTGAGGGCTCCGTTTCGTAAATGCTCTGCTTGTGGGAGCAAACTCCCACCTTCCGACGGACATTCCCTGTGTTTCTTGTGTCTTGGTAAGGGACACGTCGTTGAAAAGTGCCATTTTTGCCAGTCTTTTTCTAAACAAACTTGGAGACATCGGTCCGACAGACTTAAGGCCATTATATGGACCAAAACTCTCCAAGCGGTCGATACTGCGACGGATCAACCCACGGATAGTGCCTCACCTGTGTCCCAACCTCTACAAGAACCGGGACCTAGTGGATTTACGGCTTCGCCAACTCGGGCTCTAGCCTTAAATATAGCCAAAAAGTTGTTGATGAAGTGCACATTGGCTCTCCGACTTCATGAGGCACTAAAGCTCTCACAGCAGCAGATCCACACTTCAAAGCATGAAGTTGAATGTAGTTCTAAGGCTCTTATTGCAGCGATCGCCTTGCGTATTTATTTATTTATTACATTTGTATACCGCCCCATAGCCGAAGCTCTCTGGGCGGTTTACATAGGATTAAAAACAATTAAAAACAATATACAAAAATTAAAACAGCAAAAACATACAACATACACACAATCTGTACATTTAAAAACCACTACAACACTTCAAAAAGCTACAAAAACAAAACAAACCCAGGCTCCTCAGATATTGCCAAATGCCTGAGAGAAGAGGAAAGTCTTGACCTGGCGCCGAAAAGATAACAATGTTGGCACCAGGCAGGCCTCGTCGGGGAGATCGTTCCACAATTGGGGGGCCACCACAGAGAAGGCCCTCTCTCTCTCTCTCTCTCTCTCCTCCGAGTGCCTTAGATGTTGAACGTAGTGTTCGGGTAGGTTCATGTCGGGAAAGGCGTTCCATCAGGTATTGTGGTCCCAAGCCGTGTAAGGCTTTATAGGTTAAAACCAGCACCTTGATTCGGGCTCGGAAACATACAGGCAGCCAATGCAAATGGGCCAGAGTAGGTCTTATATGTTCGAACCTACTGGTTCCGGTTATCAATCTGGCCGCGTAGACATGCATGGCTTCGCGCAGCAGGACTTTCCCACGAGATGTGAACTAGGATTGAAGACTTACCTTTTGATGACCTAGGTCTCTTATATGAGAAGACGGATGATTCTCTCAATGCGGTCCAAAAGGCCTGCGCCACCGCAAGAAAGATGGGTTTTCAACAGCCTTACACCCTGTCTCAGCGCCGTTGGTCTCGGTCTCGATCTTTCGCACTGCAGGATCGACAGCAACATCAGTACCAACAATCATCTTTCCAACAACAGCCTTTTCAGAAGAAGCAATTCCCTACTGTGAATGCCAAGACTTTCCCAAGGAAGACTGACTTCCCCAACCGCAAGCGTTTTTGACTCCAGTCCAAAGCACATCAAGAACACTCACAACTATTTAAACGAGCGACTTGCCCCCTTTTTTTGGACATGGCAGACCCTTACCAATGACCAGTGGGTACTGTCTATCATCCAAAGGGGTTACCGTCTCAAGTTCGAAGACCTCCCTCCTCTCGGTACCATGATACATACCCCGCTCAGTCCTACACTCTCGGCCGAGATAGAGGTATTATTATACAAGGGCGCCATCAAGCATGTACCTCTCGAGGACATACACAGCTGCTTCTATTCAAGGTATTTCACGGTAACAAAGAAGGACAGGGGTCTTCATCTAATCCTAGACTTGTGCGATCTCAACGCGTATCTGCACGTCAGAAAATTTTGGATGATCTCACTGGCTTCGATCCTTCCACTTCTCAAGGAAGACAACTGGTTCGCCTCCATCGATCTCCGTGATGCTTATTTTCATATCTCCATCAACCGATCCCACCGCAGATACCTGTGCTTTGTCGTCGGAGGCGAAATTTACCAGTACATGGCACTGCCTTTCGGACTTTCCACCACTCCGAGGGGTTTCTCAATGGCCATGGTTTGTGCCAGTCTGAGACTCAAGAATATCAAGATTTATCCGTACATCGACGACTGGCTCCTAGTCGCTCCTTCACAGCAGCAACTTCAAAGAAACGTAAATACCACCTATGACCTCCTCCATCGCTTAGATCTTTGTATAAATTACGAAAAATCCCATCTTCAACTGAGGAGGCCTCTTGAATTCTACTGTCGCCAGAGCATTCCTCCCGGACGATCAGGCGCAGAGGATCGTTCACCTAGCAATCAGGTTAAAAGATTTCTCCCATGTGGCAGCGTTCGACACCCAACGACTATTGGGACTGATGGCCTCAACCATGGCAGTGGTGCAGCAGTCCAGATTTCGGATGCGACGCCTCCAGTTCTGGTTCATTCACGTATTCAATTTCAGGAAGAAACCACGATGTACGCACTTAATAGTACCACCTTTGGTCAAGGAATCCCTACACTGGTGGACACAGTTGAAAAATCTCAGTTTTGGGGTTCCATTCTGCTGTCCTGACATGCAGGGCATTCTAATTATGGATGCCTCCCTCCTTGGATGGGGCGCACATTACCAGGGGCTGCAGGTCAACGGTCACTGGACAACCATGGAAGCCACCTACCATATCAATTGATTGGAACTGATAGCTATTTACAAGTCCCTAAGAGCCTTTGATGCCAGCCTTCGATTAGGACTCTTACAAGTAGCGACAGAACGATGACTTGCCCTCTCGATCCCTGTCCTTCATGGCTGGTCGTCCAGGGAGGAGATGCGGTTAGATCGCAATTACAATATATTATTAATGCATCTCTCAGGGAGGGGACTTTCCCATCGTGTTTAAAAGAAGCGGTGGTACGGCCGCTTCTAAAGAAGCCCTCCCTGGATCCCCTGGACTTTAATAACTACAGACCGGTATCAAACCTTCCATTCTTGGGCAAGGTGATCGAGAGGGCGGTTGCCTTTCAACTCCAAGTAGTCTTGGATGACACTGATTTTCTAGACCCATTTCAAACTGGCTTCAGGGCGGGATACGGAGTTGAGACTGCTATGGTCGCCTTAGTGGATAATCTACGCCTTAGTATTGACAGGGGGAGTGGGTCCCTGTTGGTACTTCTGGACCTCTCAGCGGCTTTCGATACCATCGACCATGGTATCCTTCTGGAGCGCCTGGGGGAATTGGGGATCGGGGGCACTGTGCTTCAGTGGTTCCGATCCTATCTCTCGGGTAGGTTCCAGATGGTGATGCTTGGGGATAGCTGCTCTTCAAAAAAGGAGCTGCTATGTGGTGTATCACAAGGTGCCATCCTTTCCCCAATGCTGTTTAACATTTACATGAAACCGCTGGGAGAGATCATCCGGAGGCATGGGGTGGGGTGCTATCAATACACTGATGACACCCAAATATATTTCTCTATGCCTTCGATAACATCGTCAGCTAAGGATATGCATGAATGAATGCTTGGAGGCGATAATGGGCTGGATGAGGAAAAACAAACTGAAGCTGAATCCAGACAAGACGGAGGTGCTTGCTGTCAAAGGCCGCAACCTGGGTTTGGAGGTGTGTCAACCGGTTCTGGATGGGGTTACATTCCCCCTGAAAGACTGTGTTCGCAGCTTGGGGGTGCTCCTGGATCCGTCGCTCCAAATGACAGCCCAGATAGATGCGACGGCCAGGAGTGCCTACTATCAACTTTGGCTGATACGCCAGCTGCGCCCCTTCCTAGAGTTGGAAGACCTAAAGATGGTGGTGCACGCGCTGGTAACTTCGAAGCTCGACTTCTGCAATGCGCTGTACATAGGGCTACCTCTATGCCTAGTCCGGAAACTTCAACTAGTTCAAAATATGGCAGCCAGGTTGGTCACCGGTACATCTAGGGGTGACCATATTACGCCAGCTTTAAAATCGCTCCACTGGCTGCCAATTAGTTCCCGGGTGAAGTATAAAGTGTTGGTTATTACCTTTAAAGCCCTACATGGTTTGGGTCCAGGTTACCTGCGGGATCGCCTTCTCCCGTACAATCCGCCCCGCACGCTCAGGTCCTCTGGGAAGAACTTACTGCAGTCGGCCAAGACTAGGCTGACAACCGTTACCCAGAGGACCTTCTCTTCTGCCACTCCCAGACTGTGGAATGACCTGCCGGAGGAGACTCATCAACTTAACAGTCTTTTAGAATTTAAGAAAGCCATAAAGACTGTTCTCTTCCGGCAGGCATATCCAGTGGAATTTTAGAATGTTTTTAGGATGTTTTAGGATTTTTATGCAGTTTTAATAATATGTGTCATGTTTTAATCAGTTTTATGTATTTTATCATGTTGTTGTTCCCCGCCTCGATCCAGACGGAGAGGCGGGTAAGAAATAAATTGTTGTTATTATTATTATTATATTATTATTATTATTACATTAGTCTCATATGTAAACAAGCAGGGAGGGACCAGATCCCAGCCCCTCTTAAATCTCACCTTGAAAACTCTTGACTTGGTGTTTCAACTGGCAGGTCCAGCTTACTGCCATCCATGTTGCAAGAGTCTAGAACACACTAGCAGTCAACCACAGCAGGACCACACATGACTCCCACAAGTGGCAGCAACACAGACAAGTCCTCTGCCAACTTTTTTGGACTTGGGGTCTCCCCAATGTGGACCTATTTGCCACTGCCACCAATGCTGTCCTTCCCCAATTCTGCAGCAGAGCCGGCAAGGGGACAGGATCCATGGCGGACGAGCCATACCGTGGAATGATCACCTATACTATGCCTTTCCTCTCATTCCCTGCATAATAGCGAAAATCGCGATGGACCACGCATCCTGTGTTCTTTCTGGTGACATTGTGGTGGCCTCACCAGGTCTGGTTCGCTCACCCCCTGAGCATGTCTCGGGGCAATTATTGGAAGCTACCAGCCATCCCATACCTTTTCGATAGAGGACTTTGTTACTCTTCTCTTCGTGTTTATCTTTCAGCAATTTCAGCGTTCCACCCTCTGTTACAGGGTTTTACTATTTTTTCACACCCTCTTTCTAGGAGGTTCCTCAAGGGCGCCCACAATTTGGCATCACCGCTCCGTCCTGTCGTCCCGCATGGAGCCTTTCGTTTGTATTGAAGGCATTGACAGATCCTCCGTTTGAATCCATGGCGACTTCAGATTTTAGATTATTGATGTGGAAATCGGCCTTTTTGGTAGCCATCATATCGTCCCACAGGTCCAGCAAACTATGCGCCCTTCGAGTAAACCCATACCTTTCTTTTTATAGGGACAAGGTTCTACTCTGCCCTGATATTGCTTTCTTACCAAAGATTGTTTCCGATTTTCACCTCAACCAAACCATACCCTTGCCAACATTCTTCTCGACACCGACTACGTTGGAGACAACTATACATACCCTCAACATGTGTAGGGCACTTGCTTATTATAAGGACAGGACTGCTCCCTTTCACGCCTCTCCACGATTGTTCCTGTGTTACTCGGGCCGTAACAAGGGCACCCCAGTTTCTTTGCAACGACTGGCTTCCTGGCTTGTCAGCACCATCAGTCTAGCTTACAAGCTGCAGAGCCTTCCCCTTACAGCACCAGTCAGAGCCCACTGTACGTGGGCCATATCAGCCTCAGCAGCTTTCGACTTGGGCATTTCTGTCCCAGACTTGTGCAAAGCAGCGACCTGGTCGCACCCCTCTACCGTTGTAAAGCATTATAGACTTGATGTTCGGGCTCGAGCGGATTGCACCTTTGGCAGGGCAGTTTTGTCATTGATTCTGGCATGAACACCTTTCTTCCTCCTGGTAAGTCAGCTTGCCATTCGCCCATGTGTGATGCACAGAGACCACAAAGGAGAAAGACAGGTTGCTTTCCTGTAACTGGAGTTCTTCGAGTGGTCATCTGTGCATTCACACAATCCGCCCACCTACCCCGCAGCGGTGTCATGTTTACTTTATATCGATATCAACCTTCCATGTCGAGTACCCATATCAACGTTCTTGGTACCATATTACATGACAGGTGTTACTTCCATTGTTACACAATGTCGATCTCAAGGAACTGAGGAGAATGGGTGGGAACCCCTGCCGAGAGTGTGCACTGTACCATGGGGGAGGGGTTCCCGCCCAAAAGGCCTTAGCTCTAGAAGTTTCCCGATGGTGCTCTGCGCAGGCGCAGAGCCCATGTGTGAATGCACAGATGACCACTCAAAGAACTCCAGTTACAGGTAAGCAACTGTCTTTTAAAGTTGTAAGTAGTCTGTGAGACCCATACTTTCCCATATGCCTGTTTGGTACAACTTTTTTTATTTATTTAGGAACTGGGTGTAGTAAATATTTCAAGTTTTGAAATTCTTTAATATTATATGACCGGCAAAAAGGCACAATGCAACCGAAATCAAATGAAATTCAATGGTAAAGTTAAACGTGGTGGCTCCTGTAGAAACCAACTTATGAGATCTACGCTAAAGATATTTAAATTACTTTTACTTTGCTGTTATACAGCAAGGATGACGTTAAACAGAGAGTGATGTGCTAGCTCGCCAGCTTCATACTGCGCTAGTAAAAGCCCTCAGTTTTGACCCACTGGGAAAGCAAAGTGTCTCCAATCTAAAAGTGCTGCACGGGTGAGGTCAAACAGTATCAACATTCCCTCCGGCACTAAGGCCCCGACCCGCAGTAGTTGCTGGGCTTGTAAAGAAAATCGCCTCTACAATAATTCTAATACCAGGAAATATGCCATTTCCAATAAAGCGCCGGCCTCTGCTACCGTACATATCGCGAGATTCGCATGCGCTTCAATGCGTCAGCGGCAATAACTGGGGAAAGCGGTGGAAAATGCGTGCTCTTGCGCAGTCTCCCTCTCCGGAACTACATTTCCCATGAGACCTTTCGATTCACCGCATGGTGACTGGAATGATGCATAATGACGGGTCGCGGCTTGGTGACGCGATGCTGCACGGGCGTGTGTCATCTGGTTGGTCGGCAGGAAAGGAAGGAAGGAAGGAAGGAAGGAGGAGGGGGAATCTCGGGCGGGCTAGACGGTGACGGGGGGGGGGAAGAGGGAGGGGGAAAAGGAGCGGTAGAGACGGACTCGGCGCGCGCGCGCCAGCCGGGGGCAAAGAGAGCGAGCGAGCGAGACATCCTTGTGAAGGCGCGAGGCAGGCTGCGCGGGGCATCGCCATAGAGACCGTGACAGCACAGAAGAAGATTCGGGGCAAGAGGAGGGGGGAGCCAGGAGCGTGAGGGGAGTGCGCGCGCCCGCGCGCGCGCCGGGGGTGGTAGTGGTGGCCGGGTCAGGCCAGGCCTGGCCTCTGTTTGCGCCGCGCGCCCGAGGGCTGGCAAGGAGGCTTGGAGAGGTCCCAATATGGATTCGGGGGAAAGCAGCGCCGGAGAAGGAGGAGGAGGTGGCGGCGGCGGCGGCGGGAAGATCCGGACGCGGCGGTACCATCTGGCAGCGGCCTCCTCGAAGCCTTATCCAAGGAACAAGCAGGTGAGGTGCCGCCGCGGGAGCATGGAGTCCGCAGGGACGGCTGAGGGAAGGGAAGGAAGCCCCACCGCCAGCCCCCGGAACTGCCGGCGGAGGCTCGTGTTCTTTTCCCTCCCGCCTCTGGGGGAGTCGCCGTTGTCGGCCTGAGAAACATCCAGGCCACGTTCTGGGTGAACGACCTGGCCGTTGAGAAGGGGCAGGCGCTTTCCCCTCCCCCTTTTCCTCGATGGGGAAAAGAAAAAAAAAATCTCTAGGGGAGTCTGTGTGTGTGAGTGTGTGTGTGTGAGTGAGAGACAGAGAGAGATTTCGAGGGAAATCTCAGTGATGTGAATGTTTCACGTAAAAAGAAGAGGGAGGGAGGCGTAAAGGTTAAGGCAGCGGGGTTCCCCTTGGAGTGGTTATGGGATTTCTGCCCTCCCTTGATCCCTGTTGGGGAGGGACGGAAGGAAGGAAGGAAGGGGGAAAGGGAAGAAAAACGTGTTTTGTCGACATCTTTTTGTGCGATTTCTCAATAGTTTTTAGCGGGGCCACTTGTTAAAGATAACATCGAGAGTAGTGTTGTCTTCCTTTTACGTAAATAGCAGGAAACTTACCTGCAGTCTGCTTGGGTTTGAAATTTGTGCGTGTGCAGTGTCACCTGGGTTTTGAAGTCCTTTGGTTTGGTAGACCATCTTTTAAACAAAATCCGGTTATGGTGGTGCTTTTATGAAAATGCAAGAGGCAAAATGTTCTATTTGCTGCAAAAAGGGACCAAACGGTTTCAACATTTTAAATATGTTTTTAAGCCTAGAAAGAACTTCCATTTTAGAAATTTATGATAAGTACATGGCATTATTTAAGACTTTCTAGTTTCAGACAATTTGAAAGACTGGTTCAATTCAACTTTTTACCATGTGGTCATGGTGTGTACAATGATAGTCCTTAGAAGTTGTATCTGTTTTGGTAAACAATCCATAAATAGGCATTTTTGTTTATTGCAATCCATATAAAAATGGCTGCAATCCATATAAAACCACCTTCAAATTGTGTGATGATGGTAGAATTGAAATATTTGGGGAAAGGTTGGCTGGAATTAACAACGAAGTAGAAGAATGGCGGGGATAAAAACATGCTGCATATGCATAACTTCAGGATCAAAATACATTTACATGTTCAAAAATAACAGTTTCATGGATTGTCAAAAGCACTATGGTTTTGCTTTTGAAAATCCCTCCAAACAACATAAAATAAAATTGTATTATGAAAAGTAGTTTCCTATAATGTATTTGTAATGGGAAGTTATTGCTTATTTAATTAATACTCTAGAGGAGGTGTAAGGTTACAGCCACTAATGTGAACAGATACAAAGTAGGACAGACTAGTATACCTTTTAATCCTTGGGTAGATGAGGGGATCTTTGGCAAATGACGCTTTTTAGGCAGGGGTGAGAAAATCTGTGACTACCAAAAGTTTCTACAGAACTATTAAAGGTACAAGATCCCTGTTGTCATTTAGCATTTAGGATCTAATCCTTTATATATTTATAGCAATGGACACATACTGTTTACTATCATTACACCCTTTGGATTTATCTGTGTGATCTTTGTCATCACTCCTCTCTTTTCTGTATATTGGTGTTACTGTTTTACTATAAATTTTATGTAATTGTTTCAGTTGAGCTACTTTAGAATGATGTTCCACTTAGGAATTGTCACTTTCTTTTTATTATTTATTTGAACTTTTAGAGTTTCCAATTTCTTGAAACTGCTGCCTTTATGATGGAGAGGGCAGATTCAGCAATTCATTTGTCTTGCAGTACAATTCTGTTTTGCTCTAATGTTTATGCAACTGTCATGTAAGACCAGTTACTGTTCAATCCTATACTTTTCTATTCAAAAGTAAGTCCCATTGAGTACATTGGGGCTTACTCCCAGGTAAGGGGGTATAGGATTGCTCCCTTAATTAGAGTTGGTCTTAGTTAATGGAATGTGTAAATCTTGGGTGCCTAAATCCCTGTAAACCTTGTTTTTAAGATTAAATTTAGTATATTTAATTATGTTAGGAATTTTATAAACAAATCAACTGCATGAGAGGAATTTAATAGTGCTGTATTTCTGAACAAATAAAAGAAATCCACAGTGTGTTCCCCCCCCAAACCTTATTAATTTCCTATACCCTCCACTTTGTAAACACCATGAAATTTCAGTGAATTGCAACTGGGGATTTCCTTGCTTGCTTGTTTTTTTCAGAGCGTTTATGTCTAGCAAATTGTTACTATATACAAGCAAATTCTATCCTAATTTTGTATTTAAATGTTTTGTCTTGTAAAGATTTAAACATATTTTTTGCATGATTGCCAGCAAAAGGTGGTCCAATAAACACAGCCAATTCTAAACAGTTGTTTATTTTATTTTTAAAAAATCTAGAGTGTATTCCAGGGCAAAACCCCTCATGAATTGGATTACAAAATACTTTAAAATACAAAGTAAATTAAGCTGTAAAAACAATATTCAATACATGAATTATTAACATAACAAATAAGGTAGCAGCAGCAGGTAAAACCTCAGTTTAATGCACAATATACTAATACTAACCAGATGCAGACTGGGGAGTAAATGTTAGCCCACTTCATTACTGATCAGGGATATCTGTGTTTTGGATACACCCTAAACATTTACTTTGGTTGTGAGGTTCTTATGGAGCAGATAAAAGTCTGACCAATTTAAAGCATGTGGCTCCCAACAGTAGGTTGGATCCAGATGAAGGTTGCAGTCCTATACACACTGACCTGGGAGTGAGTCATGTTGAATTGTATAAGACTTACTTTTGAGTAGATGTATGTACGGTTGTGCTACCAGTTAATTGAACTTAGATCTCATTGAAATCAATGAGACAAGCTAGTAATGACTAATGCCTCTTTTTGATTCCGATTGGGCTTATATTCAACTCAGTGCTGGAATGCAATCCTGTATTTGTAGTGTACAGTATCCAATCAGACACTAGCACTAACGTAAATTGTGTTATGCTAGCATAAAAGATCTCTAGCACAATGTCAGTAGTGTTAGCTGGCATTATGGGATTCCCTAGTAAACCTGAGGTACTAGCCAACACTATTGGTATTGCACTAGAGGTCCCTTATGCTAGCGCAGCATAATCTACATTAGTGCTAATGTCTGATTAGAAATTGCCCAGTATAGTTGCTGGTTGTAGCAGATTATATCTGAAGAGTTCATGACTTGTACTATACATTAAAACCAAATGCACCAAAAACTGTTGTCATAGGAGTGCAATAATTTGCTTTTTGCCTACTTCTCAAAACTGTTCTTTTAACAAATATCCTTTTCATCTTTTTTATTATTTCTATAAAATTTCACAGTTGCAACATCATTTTCGCCCAGTTTGCACATAATAACATTCATAGTTTGTTGCTGGGTTAAGCTCTGGGTTGTTTAACTCTACAGCTTCCTAGAGTAGTTTTGAGCATCACCCCAAACGACCCAGGAACAAAGCATTCCTGGGTTGTTGTTTAAAACTGATTGAAAGCGCAAGCGCAACATGCTCACTCCCTTGCAGTTCAGCGAAACAAAAAAGAAACCTTCATTTACACACATTTAATATTAATTACACTATTTTATATTGGGTTAGACAAATAGAAGAATCACTTTTTAATATGTATACATTATATATGAGGTTTCTATTTATGCTTTGGGACCTGGTTATCCAAAGAACTGCCTCCACTCATGTGATCTTACCCACACTTTTAACATCTGCTTCAGAGATCCTGATCATATGCCCATTGGTAATATCAGTTAGGTTGGTGATCACAAGAAAATGCCTTCTTAGTGGTCCTATAGCTATGGAGTTCCCTTCTGATTTTCTTATTCCTCACTTCTTCTGTACAGGATTTAAGTGAAACTTGAAGCCTACAGCTGCCTTTAAGGCTGTAAATGACTTGGCCCTGAGCAGCTTTCTTTAGGAGTACACACCTTTCTAATGTGCCAATGTATCTATTTCTTTATATTTTCTTTTAATCACTGTTGTTTTGTTAAGGTATAGGTCTGAAAAGTAACTTATAAATACTTGGAAATTGATCACTATATAATGGATGGGTAGATTTAAAATATTTAATCAGTTGCCATTGTTCCTCCATAAAAGTTAACAAGTATCTTTAGGTCCTTTCTGTCAACTCTCTGTTGCCACATTTGATTGGGTTTTTTTCACAGCTCTAAAAGAACACTTAAAAAAAGAACTTGCCAAAACTTTATTCACACCTTATCAATGTCTATCTCACTGTCCTGTAAATCTACCAGGTTCTCAATCTTGTGTCAAGCATTCAATTTGATATTTAATACATTTTAATAAGTAAATAAGTTTTTGGTACCCCATTTTCCAAAAAAAATTTACAGAGCAATCCTATGCATCTTTAGAAATGAGCCCAACTATAGGACTGCAGTCTTGGAATATTTGATGATAGCACTGCAGTTTGTATAGCTTGTCTAAAGATTAATAATGTGTTTGTATGTACAGTGGTGGCCAAAATTGTGGACACTTTTTGAAATTTCATGTTTTGCAACTTTGAATGCTTATAGAAAATGTTCTGTTTCACAAAGTTCAATTGTTTATATATCAATTGAAAGAGAATTTAATGCTAAATTCAAAACAAAAAACAGAATGCAAATACCTGCAGTTAAAAAGAAGTTATGTTGCAAATACTGCAATCATGATCAATTTACAGTAAAATCTGACAAAAACCTATCAGATACTTTAGTTATGATTGAAATGTAATATCAGTATTTGGTAGGGAAGCCTTTATTTTTGGAAACAGCATCACAGCGACGTCTCATTGAGCCGACAAATGTTTTAAGCTCTTCCTTCTTTATGACATGGTTCCAGGAATCATTTATAGCCTCAGTTAATTGGCTTTTATTTGATGGATACCTCATTCGTACAAGAATTTTAAAACGGTGCCACAAATTTTCTATCGGGTTCAGGTCAGGGCTGTTTCCTGGCCAGGTCAACAATTGAATGCCCTTTGCTGTGAACCACTGTTTGCATATTTTTGCTGTGTGACAGGGAGCTGAATCTTGTTGAAAAATAAATGGTGCATTGTTTGGAAAGAGATCCCTGATGGAAGGTAACAGTTTTGGTTCCAGGATGGTGTCAATGTATTTTCGTGCGTTTAGCGTGCCATCGATTACATGAAGGCGGCCAACACTATCTGCTGACATACATGTCCGAATCATAACGCTTGTTGAGTATTTTACAGTTGCCTCAATGCAGTCAGGATGTAGCTCTTCTCCTACTCTACGTCTCACATATTTTCGCCCATCACTACCAAATAAGCTTATCTTACTTTCATCACTCCAAATAACTTGCTTCCACTGATCTTCTGTCCATTCACTGTGTTCTTTTGCCCACTGTAATAGTTTCTGGCGCTGCTTTAGGTTCAGAAATGGCTTTTTTCTCGGAATCCTACTGTTTAGTCCAAAATCTGATAGTCTTCTCCTTATCGTTCTGGAACTGACAGAAACACCAGTTGCATCAAGTACACCTTTGATGGCCTCAGATGAAATTTTTCTCTCCTTGAGACACAGCCCTTTTATTCTTCTGTCATCAACAGATGATGTGCACCTTTTACAGCCTTTTCCTGCCTTGTTTAATAGATGACTTTGTTTCGTTATATCATAAACAAAACTTTCGAACTCTGGATGTAGTCACTGAACGACCAATGTGCCTTGCAATGTTAGCATAGGAAAGACCTGATTCACGTAATACAACAATCCTGTTTCTTCTCCTGGGTGTCCAATCAACTCTTTTCCTTGGTGCTATTTCACTATTTATGATGTCCAATTTTTATATGAGAAGTAATTCAAATATTCACAGTCTCCAATTGTGCCTCAGATACAGTGATATTTGTTCTGTCTTCTACAGAACAAACAGCAAAACTGACTATCCCCAACTTGAAACATGAGGTATCACAACTACTGCCATATGATTGGTCCCCAAAACAAGGACTGTGATTGGCCAGTATGGTTTGCAATTCCAAACTGCTTCTCAACCCAATCACTTGTGTTTCTTTTTAGAATAAAGTAAGCATAACTTTTTTTTAACTGCAGATATTTGCATTCTGTTTTTTTGTTTTGAATTCAGCATTAAATTCTCTTTCAAATGCTATATAAACATTTGAACTTTGTGAAACAGAACATTTTCTATAAGCATTCAAAGTTGCAAAACATGAAAATTTCAAAAAGTGTCCACAATTTTGGCCACCACTGTATTTCAACTTTTAGGCTTTCATAGGATCATAGAATAGTAGAGTTGGAAGGGGCCCATAAAGCCATCAAGTCCAACCCCTGCTCAGTGCAGAAATCCACCTTAAGGCATACCTGACAGATGGCTGTTCAGCTGCATCTTGAATGCCTCCAATGTGGGAGAGTCCATGACCTCCCTAGGTAATTGGTTCCATTGTTGTCCTGCTCAAACAATCAGGAAGTGTTTCCTGATGTCCAGCCGGAATCTGGCTTCCTGTAACTTGAGCCCATTATTCCAAGTCCTGCACTCTGAATAATGTGCTCAAGTTACAGGAAGCCAGATTCCTGCTAGACATTAGGAAAAACGTCCTGACAGTTGGAGCAGTATAACAATGTGGCCAATTACCTAGGGAGGTAGTGGGCTCTCCCACAGGTAATGATCCTTACAGAATATCCAGAGGGATAGCCATATCAGTTTGTTGCTGCATAAACAACAAAGTATCTTGTGGCACCATAAAGATGAATACATTTATTCTGTCATAAGCTTTCATGGACAGAATCTTTAAGTAGACTTTAAGGTGCCACAATAATCTTTGTTGTTTTTACTTAAATGTCAGCCACTACAGGAACCTTCTCTTTATCCCTAGCCACAAAATACTTGCCCAAATATAAAGGGTTTGCATTTCTTCTAGGAAATGGCCTATGGCTTGTTAAACCGCTGAAGAACGAGAATTCAGAAATTGGATAGTGGCAATTGAAAATTAATATCTATATGCTCTCACCATTTCAGCTTGGTGCTTGGAGGCCATTGTTAGCAGACTGTATCCCAGCTGACTCCAGAGATTGTACTGTGATATAGGAAAGGAGGTGATTTCAAATGTATGCAGGAGCCTTGACATTGAGAGCCTTGTAAAAAATGAGCATCTTAAACTGGAACTGGAGCCCTATAGGGAGCTAAATACCAGAGCGCTTGCATAATGTGCTCTTAGTGCTGTTTGCCACTAATGTTTATCCTGTTCTATAGTAGCTGATGCTAACTGTCGAAAGGCAAGTGGGATGCATTGGGGCTATTCACACAACATGCTCAGTCATTATGTTTGTGTTGTTGAACCATGGGTTGATTGTTGAACGGTGGATTAGTGTGTTGTCTGAACCCAAGACATGTTAACCATGCGCTTTGGCTGGTTAACCACGCTGAACAACCCATGGATTCTCAAGGTGGCTTCTTGGGGGGGGGGGGGAATAAGCTACACTGCATAGTTAACAAGCTACCTGGCTGAAGATGTCCTGGATTCAGACAACACGCTAACCCAAGGATTCAACAACAATCCACACTCAACCATTGATGTGGGTTAGCATGTTGTGTGAACCCAGTCACTGCCTTTATTGCACTTCCCTAAGAAACTGTTTAGGATTTTTTAAAGAATTTCAAACAAGTTTTGGTAGAGTTGAGTCCATCTCCCCAACATCAAATTGACTCCTTTGAAACCAAGCTAGCAAACGACCTTTTTCCTGGGAATGCTTCATTGCCACTTTCTGTTGGACTCCTTCAAGATTCTCTTTTCTTCAAATAAAGTCTTAGCTAATTCATGTGCATGTAACTAGAATAGTCAGGTTCCTGATAGTTAGTGCCTCCTTGAATAAAATTTCTAAGTTCAGCAGTATCTATTACAGGCTTACACAACGTGCAGCCCCAAACACCCATTTGTTAGCACTCCTTTGCTACATGTTTGTGGGGACATTAAAGGCCCACACAATCCCATTAAATGTGGGTGTGGTGATGAGAGAATGTGTTCTTCACATTTGCAATGCTCATATTTTCCCTGGATTCAGAAGCACATGGTGGAGTTGGCACCAGTTTTTCTAGCCTGTTGCAGCCAACCAAGTGTTCATACTGAATAACCCTCTGGTACCACTCAGTGTTGATTACTGGGAGAATAAAAGTCTTGCTACCAAGTGCAGTGAAAGAGAGAGAGTAGAGATGAAAGGAATAGTAATAGTGCCAAAATAGTTTTTTTTTCCTTTTCTTCCTTTAGTCTCTTAAGATATGGGGAGACCTCTAATGATACAGAGAAGAAGGAGCTATGGGGGTGCGGAGAGAAAAGGGAATTACAGAAAAACCTGAAAATGTAGAAAGGGGGTAGAAAGAGATGTAGAGAGACTGTGGAATATGGAAAAAACTGAAGTAACAGAGAAATTGAGGTATAAAAAGGCCTGTAGAGTGGCCCTCGAAGTAATTTGAGTTGTTTGCTCCTGGAGTTTTAAGTAACAGTGTCAAACATGTACATCAGAGTATGTGCATGTTCAGTTCTTTCTACCTTCAAGAACAATCCTGTAGTTTTTTCTAGAAACGAATTCTAGGCTAACATTTGTTTGCTCTCGGGTATTTGCATTTGTAGAGGTTTCATTGTTAGTCAAATTATTCGCATCTCGCAGCCTAATTCCATGAACTGCTGGGACAAGTGTGTGGCATGGGTGCAAGGATTTTTCTGCTGGTATAGCAGCATTCCCCAACATCGTGCCCTCTAGGTGATTGTGACTACAATGCTGGCTGGGCTGATGAGAGTTATAGTCCAAAACATCTGGAGGGCACTGGTCATACACCATTGCAATTTGTGGTGTTACACTTGTGTTACAAGCCAACCTAGGAGTTTGTGCTGGCATAGTAACATGGATTTGGCAGTACTGTATGCAAATAGTTGCTAAAAACATTTGCATACATTTCACATGCACAAGACTTTGTGGGGAAAGGTTGGGATCATTGGACCACATAGCATGTAAGCTGATTCAATATTCTTTTTTGCTACTATATGCTAACATTAGAGCTGTTCCAAGAAAAGTCACTTTCCATGGTCTAAAGTTTACCTTCTTCTTAGAGTAAAATGTCTAACTTTAGACTTTCAGTTCTAGGACTGTAATAATTTTTTTTCCAATATTATCAAATAGTTTGGAGCTGTCATTAGTTTGATCATCTTGGTTTAAAACTGATAAGTCTTTGAACCTCTGCCTTTGAAAACAATAATAGAAAACTTATATTTGTAAAGAAATTTAAGATGTTGACTTGAAACTGTTGATTTCAACAGATTAAACAGTTTAGCTGCAGACCACTGGAAATTTTTGGTATCATACTTTCAGACTGCTCTGTAACTGACAAAGTTAGTGGAATTCTTGAGTTTTTATGAACTGGTTGTATTCAGATGTTGCATTGAGCTATGGTCTAGCACGACATCGATGAACCTAGCCAATACCTGGGCTCATTGCTCACTGCTTCTCTTCCTGCATGGCTTGACAGAGGAGTTCAGAAGCTTCTGCTTCTGCTTTTGTTAACCACAGTTTGCCATGTTGTTGAAACCCAGTAAAATGTGGCTAATCTTAACTATTTACCAAACTGGCTTGCTTAAGCTAACCATAGTTAAATTTAACCACAGTTCTGGGTTTGTATGATACAGCAAGCTGTGAATAATCGAAAGTGAATGCTTCCAAAATCTTCATCTGGGCAGTACAAGAAAAGGAAAGGGCAGGGAGCGTGCAAGCTGGGGGCAGACTGCTCATTCATGTCTTACTAAACCATAGTTTATTTATTTATTTATTTATTACATTTGTATACTGCCCCATAGCCGAAGCTCTCTGGGCGGTTTACATAGGATTAGCTTAATGCAAGGGTGGTGAATCTGTGGCCTTCCAGATATTTTTGTACTACAGCTATCATCTTCCCTGGTTATTGGACATGTCATTGTGGGTGATAGGAATTGGGAGTCCAACAACATTTGGAAGGCCACAAGCTCCACACCCGTGGTGTGATTTCCAAACAGAACCATTGAGTTGGACCATTGACTTATCAAGCCTAGATGACTGTTAGCAACTTCCCAAGGGCTCAGGCAGGGGTCTTTCCCAGGCTTAACTACCTGCGCTCCAGTTAAAGGATATGTTGGAGAGTCTTACAGCATGTAAAGCATGTGGTCTTAAAACTGAACTGTGTGCATCTAAATGTGCACTTAAATCAAACTGTGTTGGGTGGTTGTGTTTTTCTTTTGATACTTGTAATGTTTGACATAATGTATACAAACACATGTCCTAAGTCTATGTTGTCCAAAGTGTATGCCATCCAAGAAGAGCAGAAAAGTTTAGCATGCAGTAGGAAACTGCATATTTTGATACGATAAAGGAGCACTCAGAATTGCTCTAAGAAGGCCACAAGAAGCAGGAAAAAAATCCTAAGCATCTTTGTGAGTAAGTCATTTGAATTTGAGTAACTTGTTTAGAACCACATTGTAAGTAGCATATTTTCGGAAACTTTTGGTTTGGTCTATGTTTAATTTCTGAAATTAGTGTATGGGTCACCTTAAACTAGTATTTGCATTGATTTGATTGTGAGAATTGCATAGTATGTTGGTCATAGTGAATGCATATTTTTAAAGGTAACATATAATGGACTATTATTAATTTGTTTTCAAAAGAAGATTGAAGAGAGATGTTAAGATTGAAGAGGCTTGATTGGTGGTAGTCATGGATCACTCAAAATAAGACTACCAGCATTAGAGGATTATTTATATGGATTTTGCTTTATAGCAGAGATGCATAACCTCGGGCCCAAGAACCAAATCTAGCCTTCCTAGATTCCTAATCCGGCCCTCCGGGATTTCCCAGATAGCCACTCCACCTTCCCTGGGCACCATGCCTTATTCCCAACAACCAATCGTTTGTTGGTTTCTCAATTTTTATGTATGTTCCCCATTCTGAAAAGTTAAAATTCCTCTTATAAGGCTTAGTTGTGGGCAGTAATAGCTTTAAGCTAAAATACACTTGTATTTTTTGTATTTTGGCTCCTGCCCTTTTACCTTTGGCCCCTCCCACAACTGGAATCCAGTCCCTGAAAGCATCTCCGAAATGGAATGTGGCCTTGGGCTGAAAGAAGTTCAACATCCCTGTGCTATTGCAATATCTGTAAAAAAAATGTGAGGTGCATGTCCTGAATGTTCTTCAGTGTTAATGAAGAAGTGTAATAGTAAAAATCTCATGTTCTTAAATGCTCAAATACATAATGGCGATCTTGAAAATTAATTTTAATTTGCAAAATAAAAGTATTTTTATAGGGCTAGTATGCTGGGTGTTGTGATTCCAACCCCCATGCCAAGATGTGAGACAATTGCCATGCAACCCACAAAGCTTTAGTCCGTAAATAGACATCTCTTCAGACCTGAGGGAAGTGTGAATGCTAGGAGCTATCCTCTAAGCTTAATTAGCCTAACAAAGCAAGGCAGTTGCCTATCAACTAAATGGACGGTTTCCCACAGTGCCCCACAGTCTTCAACCAAACCTCTTCCTCAAGCCGAGTCTTCAAGTTGTAACCTCTGGTGAGTAGTTAACCTAGCGGACCGCCTCCCACCTCCTCTCAACTCCGCCTTCTTGACCCTGAGGTGGGCTCTGGGATCTGTCAATTCCGATGTTCCCTCCAACTCCCACAAAGACTGAGTTCCCACAGGTGGGGGGGGGATATCTCTGAGCCTGGGCCTCTTGTCTGATAAGCTCATGGGAAAATTCTTGCTTGACTCCTGGAGAGTTTTGAAGAATTTCCTCCCCCACTTCTTGTCTTGGCTGGTCTTCTTCAGCCTCTGAGTCTCATTCGGGATATACACCAGGTAGACCAGGCCTGATCTTAACACTGGTTTAATGCTGCTTAAACCAGTGTTTAACCAGGAGAGTGGCTCCTGCAAGCCTAAATAAATAAATAAATAAATTTCTATATCAAAATGTTATGTGATGAGCTGTGAGAGGCATAGACACTGCCAAGGAACTAAATCAAACATCCCTATTACAATATTCAGAATCCAGATCTTAAGCATGCTAGTTGCTATGAAAATTTAGTCATACTGATATTGCAAAATATGTATGCTAAATTAGTTTATCTGTAGTACTCAAGCATTGCCTATCAATTTGGATATGTAATATTTTACTATGTGCAGACTTATAAGAAGCTGTTTTATGAAATAGATTTGGATAATCTTCCATTCAGTATATATGAGTACCTATCTTTGCTAGTCTCTACAACTTGTTAATTTGCCTGCATACACACATTGTTGATCTATTGCTTATTACATTCTCAAATTAGCTTTCTACAGTTGTTTCTCTTTGTATAAAGTATAACATCTCTACACTTTTCTTGTTTCAGGGACTCTAAACTAACCCCAGCTCCTGTTAACTGTCACCCTTATTCTGTACTTATCCTAGAAACAGTCTAGTTTTTAACTTTCCCCCTATCACATGTTTTATGAAACTCACAGTTGATAGCCCTTGAATGTTTTGATGTTTGCAAGAGGAGCTCATATTTCTAAGGGAAGGTACACTCATTTCATTTTATTCCCATTTGCTGGCATCTGTCCTGCTCATAGCATATCAGCTTTTGCTTCTTGTGAAGTGAAAAGAAAAGACCTATTTTTGAATGCTCAACAAACTGTGTTAGCATGCTGTCAGTTTGAAAATTGTTGGCTAGCGATGGTGCTAACCCAATCAATTTTTGATCTCTTGGGTTGTGGCGGAAAATGTGTAGTACTGCAGGGTTGCAGTTTGCTTCCCTATTATCCCCTACCCCTGCCATCCAGTCATTTGCTGTGTGGGAAGGACTCTCTGGTTTGAAACTATGTGTTTGGCTGATGGATGGGATATTGGATAAACAAATAGCTCATTCCATTTCCAGATCAAATTTGGACAGGTTTTCCTTTCTTTCTTGTAGACATGTTTGGATCAAAACTAAAACTATGGGGCTATGTGGGGAGTGCCTTTTGTAAATGAAAAAGAAGACGCAAGAATAACGTATAATAAAAATAAGTCACAATAATTACAAAATCAATAGCATATATATGTGTTTCACGTCATTTTTGTATTAAAATACAACAAGCAATACACAAGTATTATAAATAGATTTATATACATGTAATACATTTGATTGTTTCATTGTTTCATTGGCAAGTAGTAGTTCAAAATAATAGTACACTCAAATTGTAAAATTTACCATTAATGAAAAGCTGATTGCACAATAAGTACGATATAGTGGCTGCATAATAAATAGGGTTAACATCAATTAGATTACATTGGGTGAAATCCAATTAAGTTGATGCACTGATGGAACTATTTCAGTCAGATGAATTTCCTATTCTCCATGCAGCCACGACCCTCAGTGCATTCTCAAAATCTGCTCCATAAGGTTGGAGAACCTTTAGAACAGATCCATTATCCAGAGATTCGCTTAGCCCTCAAAATTGTCTTGGTTAACAGTTTTCTGCTAACCCACTGTCAGGGTGTGGATAGAACTGCACCTAACACCTAATTAAACACACACACACACACACACACACTAATCTCAATGAAATTTAATGTTTTTACTGGCAATTTACAAACCCAAATTTATCCAGCCCTTTCCAGTTTTCTAACCTTTGTCTTCTAACCCCCATGCCTCAGCAAAGTCTTAATATTTACAAAAGGAAAACTCCTATGTCAGTATAATTATCATTGTAGTTCATTTAAAATTCCCAAAACAAAAGCTAGCAAGTCAAGAGGTGCAATTTGCTGCGTCTCTTGCTATGAACACACATTTGGGTTTTTCCAGCTCCCTATGAGAACACTGGGGAATTCTATTGGGCATGTTTGGCTTAAATAAATAAATATGAACTAATAACTATAAAGAGTTGAGAAAAAGAAATGTGTTCAGTATTCACACATTAAACTCCTAAAATTTACATTTTACCCCATCTTTCGTCCTCAAGGAAACTCCTCAGGCCAGCTTACATGATTCTGATCTTCTCCCTATTTATCTTCGCAACAACCCAGTGGTGTGGAAGAGGCTGAGAGAACTGGGTTGTTCACTTGTTACATTTCATGCACATACAATGTGTGCATGAAATGCATGCATACACACATTGTTGATCTATACATACGTACACTTATTCACATGTAATTTTGAACATGTGTATGATTTATGTACACTGTACACAGATTGCAAGTTCATATACATGTACATTTATTCACATGTAATGGAGTTTACGTGTATTCATACAGGGGTTTCTGGATGACAGCACAGTATGCTTTTGCCCACTGAAGGGCATTCCTTCACTTGGAAGAACATGAGACAGAATTCTGTAGCCTTTGGGTTGCTGCTGTATTCAAACTTCTTGAATAATAAACATTAGAAATAAGAAATTTGGGGATCTCGAGGAATTGTTCATGAAAGTACTGCTGGCAGTCTACCCAAAAATAAGTTGTAGTATGCTTAGTGGGGCTAGTTTAGGATTGTGTTCTTGGGAAAAAGTTACTAGTTCTACCTAAACCATTATAAATATAAGTAGTCCAGTTGTGTATTTTTTTTAAAAAAAATTACCAACTAAAACACCACTATGAAACTTCAAAAACTGAGGGAAACAAGGATAAAATCAAAAATATTTGTTGAGAAGAATGTGTTTAATAAGGGTGGCAAAAGAGTAATGGAAGCAATAGGAACAACTCAGATGACTACACAATTTAAGGTTGGCCACTAAACTAAACAAAATGTGGAAGAGGTTCTGCTGGGCTGGAATGCAGCTGTAGGCCTCTGCCTACCACTCTCTGGCTTCAAAGCTGCTGCTGCTGCTGCTAAATGAATGCTGCATGACAGTATTTGGTTGCAGTTTTCTCTTACACTGTCTTATCTAGCTGATGCCTTTTATTCACTCATTCTTCCTGTGGGCTCCTCCATCTCTTTCTTCTCTCAAGTCTTTCACTCTCCCTCAGAATTACCTCATAAAATAATCAATTCCTCAGAATGGCTGCTCCTCAGGGCCCCAAAAAAGTTGCCTTCCAGGCATGCTGCAGGGTGGAAAGGGTTAAACCCCTTCTATTCCCCTCATGCTGGTTTCCAATTCATATAGTAATGTGTAGTCTATTCTGCAGGTAAAATACTTTTACTTGTTGAGAGTGTAGTCTTGCTATTCCTGCATGCCTGAACATCACACAGGAGCTGTGCCGTCTTCTTCCCTTCCACAAGATACATTAGTTGGAGATTCACAGATTTTGACTGGTGTTGGTGGCCAGGATTCTGCTTTACTCTATAGGATGGAGACTTCCCTGACCTCGTGCCATGCCTCTGAAACATAGCACAAGGTTAGGACTAATCCTGTGTTCCCTGCTGTTGTTAGCAAACTTGAGAGGTTTGGCTGAATGGTCTTGGGATTGTGCTGCGCAGAAGTGCAGTACAAAAAAAGCTCCATCCTGCTCTCAAGCTCAGTAGACCTGGAGGCTGTACTTGTTATTTTGGCACTACACTTCTGGGTATTTGCGGTGCCTCAGAAGCAGAGCACGAAAACAAACTCCAGTGATCCTCCCAAAAATGGAGCTGAAGAGGGGGAAGAGAATTGTCCTTCTAATTGCTCAGCTGTGAGAAGGACCCCTACTCTCCAACTCCAAGGTTGGGAGGAAACTGGGGGCTCATCACAGTTGTCAGAGGGTAGCAGAACGCTCACCATGGTGAGTGAAATTGTAGACCCCTGCACATTAGGAATGTTTCTGTGTGCTGCTAGGTGACTGAACTGAGAAATCATTATAGGTTAATGTTTTAATTGCATAATGCAAACAACAATTTGAAACATTAATATAATTGGAATAGAAATTAGACTATTAGCAAAAGTTTTCCATAAAAGACTCTTTGAGATTTGCTATTTGAGGCAGCTCGATACCGCTGTAAATAGCTGCTAACTAAGCTTAGCTTCTGGTATGCTGAAGGCAGATTTTTAGTTTAGTAAACTGGACCTAGGAACAGAGCTTCCAAGTATAATTTAAAGCCATTCTTTATTTATTTAAAACAGGGAATTATGAATATTGTGAAGGAATCTGTGAAAAGTATTGTTCCAACTTGGCTTCAGAGATACTTCAAACAAAACGAAGAGACATCCCCAAGAGAACAAAGGAGCCTAGAAGAGAATGTAAATTACCATCCTGCCTTTGCAGATGACATTGCTGACAATACCCTTGAAATCGATGGACGAATCACTCCTGATCCCACAAGAATTGCTTTAGAAGGTAGACTGTTGATTCTGTTCAACCTTACAGCTATCTTCTCTAAATTGTTTTGAGAGATTTGGTCTTTAAATCTCAAATACTTGCTTATGGATTGATCAAATGGAAATTGCAGAATGCTGTGTTCCATATGTTGGTGTTCCATTTAAAAAATAATAGTTGCAGACACCTTGACGTTCTGATGTGTCTTTTAGGCATTATGGTGATATGTTGGATATAATGTTTCAGAAAAATCCATATTCTTTTAGTAGTGACTACCTTGCACTGATTTTTGAGGCCAACATTTTAAGTAGCATTAGAGATACTAAGGCAGCTTAGGCCTCTTATTGTTCTCTCAAATCTTGTAGACCTAAATACTTATTCCTTAGACACAATAACAACTGTTTTATAGATTTTTAATATTCATAGTATGCCAAGAGCTGAACAGAGAACCAACACGGTCCCGGTCTTGGTTGGCATATATTTTCAGTTCAATGCAATATAAATGGGCATGTTTCCAAAGATCATGCTATATTAGCAGTAGACAATGGTATTGCCAATTCCTTGTTGTCCTCCCCTTCCCTACCCCCCAAAACACGTGGAACTAGTGTATGGGAGGTTGCACGTAAGGAAAGGAGAATTTGCTCACTCTCCTCTCACACAGTTAAGTCTTTGGATCCAAGCCTTAGTCTATAGTTTTGCTTGTTGCTGTTTTTCATATTCTAATCTAACCCATTCTCCCAGTCAGAAATGTTGTTGCAACATAAAGTTTTAAATGACAAAAATACATTGATTGGTTTAGCATTTTTTTTGCTTCAAATTGAACTGAGAATTTGAATTGGTATTCATTTGTATTGGTTAGTAGCAAATTATATCTTCCCAATGTCTAGTGTACCATTAGGATTATTGGAAAGAATGTTAGTCATGTGTTCCCTTTTCCATTGCCCCTTGATAGAGAGTTACCGAAGACTGATGTGTGTGAAGTATTTATATTTTAGAGAGATGGTTAGATTGTACTGTCCATGTACGTTTATTTGCACATGGATAGGAAAGCAATAGTCTTTTCATCTCCTAATAGCTTGCTCTGTAACTTAGTTGGATTTATGATCTTCTGTGCATTTAGATTAACTTCTCACTTTATAATAATATGCAATTATGAACTATTTGAGCACCAGAGTAAAAATTAACATTGCAAAGATAATCCTTTTTTACTTCCCAACGAATGTGCAATCGTCAGTGCTATAATTTATGTTATAGTAGTGTAGCACTTGGAAGAAATGTAGTAGCTATTCTCAGATGGATAAACGAAACTTTACATGTATGTGCTACAAGTTAAATTTAGCAGATCAACTATTTTCTTATACTTAAAGCTTACCACTATAACTACTGTTGATAGGAATTAGTTCTTGATACTTATGTACACACATTTTGCTACTTTAAGAGAATTCTGATTATGTTGCTTTATTCCTCTTTAGAGCCCTCAACAAGTAGATCTGGTTTAAACTTCACAGATATTTTAACAAGACCCTCTCTCCATCGGGGTCATCTTAACTGCAACATCTTGGATTCCCCACCACCACTTTGTCAACCCTCCACATCATCTACATTTCCAATTAATAATTCTGGACTTTCGCTTGGAAAGGAAATGAAAGATTCTACCTCTCAGCATGACGATGATAACATCTCAACTACAAGTGGCTTCTCTTCAAGGGCTTCTGATAAAGGTAAGAAACAGCACCAGATATTTGTATAATTATACCATAACATTACTTAGTGGCTGTATTGTATCACATTGATATTGCCTTAGGAAGAGATTATTTATTTATTTATTTATTGCATTTTTATACCGCCCTATAGCCGAAGCTCTCTGGGCGGTTCACAAAAATTAAAACCATAAAATCATTTTAAAAATATAAAACAAGCCACAATCCAAAAACAACAAATAACATACAATCTAAAAACAATCTAGTTATTGGCTGTACATTTAGATACTGTAAGCATTAGTAGTCCAACAGTTACAGTTTCCATGTCATGTGTAAGTTGGAAAATAGGCATTTTTCATTCGGCAATATCCAGTACAAGAGAAGATAGCAACACCACATCATGTTGCTGTGACCTTAATAACTGTTTGACATTTAGCAATGATTTTGAAATACATTGGTTTAGCTCTGATTGCCATCAGATTGTGCCTAGGCACCATTTATTATACAATAAATATACTTGAGGACAGACCTGTAAATGGTGATTAGTCATGACAGCCAAATAGAACTTCCATAAAGGAAGGTGGGGGAGGGAATAGAATTAGGGGCAACGATTGGCGGAGGGAAATCAATCAAGGGAAAGCACCTGTTATAAGAAGGAATGGTGAGATGAAACATGAAAGGCAGTTGCCCCAACGCTTTTTGAAATACATCTCTTTTTCAGGGGCATTTCAAAAATCCCACTGTTCTTTAGTGTCCTCTCTAACCAAATGTTTGTTTGATGGAAGGAGTGCTTGAGTAGATAGGTAGGGTATCTGTTTATGTTTGCATGTCAATGCAGCTTTTCAGCTAAGGGCCCCCAAAACAGCTCACACACAAAAACACAACTTAAAATACATAAGTGAATATATTCGATAAGAACAGCAATCAATAAAACTTAGTAGTATATAAAAATCGCAGTAACCGGAGCCAGCCATCACAATCTAATCCTGGGGAAAGAAATTAGGCAGTATAAAAAAACCTATTGGAATAGTATGGTTTTTACAAGCTATCGAAGTGATCACATGAGGGAGGGAGTTCCAGAACGTAGGCATCACATTGAGAAGGTTCTATCCTGTGTACTTAGTAACTAGTGCATTTTGAGCCCAGTTTAAAGCGCTGATTCTGACCTGAAAGCCTTAAACTGTTTGGGACCAAATAACGTGAAGGACTGCTTTCACCCATCTCAGCCTTCCCGCATTTTAAGAACAGCAGTAGGCACTCTTCTCACTTGCCCACATTTGAGGACAGTTAGGTGGGCAAGTAGATGAAAGAGGGCCTTTCCCGCAGTAGCCCCACACCTCTGGAATTGATCTTTCAAGTACAGTATAAGGGTATATGCAGCCCATGCAGTGGCATTATAAAATTTATCCAGAGGACAAGAGTATCTGCTTGTGTGCTGTTTCTATTGATGATTATCCTGTGGCCATCAAGAAGTGCATAGTGTGTTTTCTTGGAGACAAAGACTTGCTAGATTTAAATTATGAAGATCCTCACATAATGAGAGCCTGCATGTCATCATAAACTCTCACAATTCATGTTATGTACTCTTTCTCTGAGGAAAGGAAGCGAGAAGAAAATCCTATGAACATCACCAAATCTTCCCTCCACCCTTCTCTTCTTAAACAAGAGCTAGTTTATTTGTTACATTTCTATTCTACCCACTAGCCAAAGCTTCCTGGGCAGTTAAAAAAAATAAAACAATAAAATGCAACAGGGTAAAACATAATAGAAAACTGTTAAATATTGGTGCAGAAAAGTAATGTAGTTGTGTCTGAAGAAGTTCTGAACTCATGAGTGGAGTTGGGACTTGTTGTATTGAACAGATTAAGCAATCCATTCAAAAAATGCTGTAAAGTTTGACTATATTAGGGACAAAGCATTAACATTGTGCTTAACTTCATAGTAATGACTTGTATCAGGTTTTCTTTGCTATGTTTGGTTTAAAATAAATTTTATAATATAAATAAGGTATTGATGCAATTGTGTGCACATGGGTATTTGGTTTTTTCTTTTTTTCTTTTTAGATATAGCAGTTTCAAAAAATGCTTCAGTTCCACCTCTCTGGTCTACGGATATTGAAAGACCTGTCCGCCTTTCTCAGCATTCAGCCAGTGGCTCTAAAAAGCCCGGGTTTAATCTATCTGCCTTTGGAGCACTTTCCCCTGTAAGTACTGTACAACACCTGCTTTAACCATATTATTTCTGTATCCAATTTACTAACTAGATATTAATGTGTGTTTGCAGTCACTTGGTAATGCATCAGTTCTTAAGACAAGTCAGCTTGGGAATTCTCCATTTTATCCTGGGAAAACCATGTACGGTGGTGCTGCTGCAGCAGCAAGACAGTCAAAACTACGAATTACTCCTTATCAGGTAAAAGAGATGTTGATGATCTAGGGAGGACATGATAGTTGGAAGAGAAGTGGAAAGTTGTGCATATTAGTCACTCTTCTATAAATTTCCTTGTTTGTACTTTGCATAGTATACTTATTTGAATACCATATGAATATTTCATTGTGTTAATGCTTGGGTGGAGAGTTGCATTCTTCAGTGATAGACCCTTAAAATTTTAAAATAATGGTAAATAATAATGTTAATATCCTGTCATCAGCCCTGGTGGGGTCTAGCACGAGCTGATGCTGGGCCTGCTCTAAAGTTGGCAGGAAAAGCTTCAATTAAGTTAGCTTCAGCCACAGTGAACATATTTCACTCTTATCTTTCCAAATCTATTGTAGAACTTTGGGAGCCAACATGATAATTGATTCTTACAATGTGTAGATAAAAAGGTTGAAATCAACCATTATAACATTTATGATATTCATTTTTCAGACACCCATAAGAAGGCAAATGAAAGCCAAGCCAGTGAATGCACAGTCCTATGGAGTGACAAGTTCCACTGCACGGCGCATCTTGCAGTCTCTGGAGAAGATGTCAAGCCCAATAGCAGTAAATTGCTCTCTTTGAAAGTTATTTTCAGTACATAACATGAAATTTTATAAACATATCTTATTTCGTTAGGTAAAACCTTGCTTTGTATACCTATAGCTTAACTTACTGTAATACTTATTCAACAGGACGCTAAAAGAATCCCCTCTTCTGTATCTTCTTCATTGTCATCTGTAAGTTAGTCTTCCCATTTTTAATGCATTGAAACATTCTTTTTAAAATCATTCTTCTTAATTTTTGTGTTTTGTTTTCCAGCCTGTGGAAAGAAATATGCTGAATATCACTGACTTCCATTCACCAAGGAAAAGGGTAAATTAATTTTCAACAATCCTAGTTGCTCCATAGCAATGCAAAATTGATTTAGATCTTTGATATGTACAGGTGATACGAAACTGCCATGTGGATTCTAGTATTGAGGGTTTGTGTCATTTCTCTCTTTCTGCTAAAGGTTTGTGTGTTGCTTGATTTCAAAATTTGTAATCTAGAGCAAATATTACTGAGACACAACCAAAAGCTTTTATAAAATTGGAGTTAAAGGTCAAGCAGTGGATGAAGACATTTAAATCTTGCACTGAATCTGTATCCTCTATTTTTAACATCCCTAACAGATTAGTGTGTGTGTCATCCAGATTAAAGTATACAACAAGGAGAAATTAAGAGACATAGATTTACATATTTGAAGTTAAGGCATGCTTTGCAGGAGAAGGTTAATGCTCACAGGGTTTACTCACTCATCTAATGAGCTATCTGCTGTGGGTGAAACTACAGCTGGTCAGGCTGTACTCCCAAGAGAAATGTAGCAGCCTCATACCAATATTTTAATATCCCATTTTATCACCTGCTTGTAACGATCAAGGTGACAGTATAGTAAGCTTTAGGAAATGCATCTATTTACAAAGAGTTCTTTTTTAGAAAATAGTTTATACTTCAAAGAGTATGTCAGAATCTTTCACAAAATGCATACTTCCTTGTTTCTTATATTTAATGCTCCCATCAAGGCTTGGGGATGTGGAGCTATAAAGTCTTTCAACACAGCCTCTATTTGGATTTCACATACTAATAAGCCCCTAAGCAAAAAAAATTACAAATAAAGCATGAAAGGCTGGGGGATCCCATCACTGGTTGCTTACCTGTAACTGTGGTTCTTCGAGTGGTCATCTGTGCATTCACACAACCCACCCACCGTCCCCTCTGTGTTGTTAATACTTTATTGATACCAACTGAGGATTACCTTTGGTATAGGGACCATAGGCAGTCTCTAGGAACTGAAGGGAGGAGGCGGGAACCCCTGAGGAATAGGCGCGAGGGACGGTGGGGGAGGAGTTCCCGCCCAACGACTTCAGCTTTTGAAGGATTCCGATCTGAGCTCCATGCAGGCGCAGAACCCATATGTGTGAATGCACTGATGACCACTCGAAGAACCACAGTTACAGGTAAGCAATCTGTCCTTTTTCTTATATGGCCAGATTGTTAGGAGACAAAAAGCAGTTGTCCATGCTAACGTTAAGTATTGGCATTTTGTGCTAATTCTAGAAAGGGTTTAAAGCCTCGTAGCTAAGGGACTAAAGATTTTAGATTAAGTTTATGTTATAATCAGTTCAGTCTTATGCTGCATCATTTTTCATTTAATTGCCTTTTCCTGAAAGTACAGTTTGTTTGTTTGTTTGTTTGTTTGTTTGCAGCATTGTCCTTATTTGAACAAGCACCATTTTAGTTTAAATTCTCAGGTTGTAAACTTCACACACTGAAGCGTTAAACACTAACAGGGAGCAGATACTGGAGACATCAGACAGAAAACTAATGCCGTACCCAGCTGTCATTAAGTGGAAAAAAAGAGGAATTGTCTATTCATAATGTAGTAAATGGTTGGCAGCAGAAATTGTTGGCCAAGGGAGGTTTGCTGGCTGTTTGCTGCCAAAGCAAGTGAGCTGTCAAACGTCCACTTAATTTCTTGAGCAAGATTGGTAGAAAGAATTTACAAATGAAACACGAAAGGCAGAACAGGATTTTTCATATCCTACCCTTTTTTATATTGTTAGGAGACAATGAAAAGTTGTCCATGCTAACTTTACGTATTGGCATTTTGTGCTAATTCTAGAAAGAGTTTAAAGCCTCATTGCTAAGAGACTAAAGATTTTAGATTATGTTATCAGTTTAATCCTGTACTGCATCATTTTTCATTTAATTGCCTTTTCCTGAAAGTACAGTTTGTAGTGCAGTACAGCTGGTATTTTGAAGACCTGGTTAGACCAGTATGTCACTTTATTTTTTCACTATAATCAGGTAATTGCAACTTTTTAAAAACTGACTTGATCGGTTTCAGTCATAATGACATTTCACAAAGCACCTGGATATAGATTTTATGCAACTAAATAGAACTTTCAAGCAGTTGACTACTTCTTCAAAAGAGTATTTCCAAATGTTAAGTTTGTATTGTTTCTGAATCAATAATATTTAGCAGTTACCTTGCGATCTGGTTCCTCCACTTAAGGACAGGATAATTAAAAATTCAGGTTAGTCTTGCCATTTGCTGAATGCATCACATATGTTTGCTGAATGCATCATTATATAACATTAGTTTAATTCTTAGTAATAGGCATTTGTGTTCAGGAAATAAATGTTGCATGATGGGGTGTTTTAGAAAAATTACAGAATACACCCCCTTCTTCCTTTCCCCTAAAATCTGCTCCAGAGTGTTGGGGCACTTTTTTGGCTTGAAGGAATGGAGTACTTGCTCTACACCAGAGGTAGCTGCAGCTAACATTTTTTTAAGAGAATTATCCAAAGGGATGTAAAGAGGATATGGTGATGTTCAATTATGTAGTTGAATTCTGTTCCTGTAATAGGCTCAACAAAGTTGGTGCATATGCTTCATTCTCTTTCACCTATCAATAGTTGAGGAAGAGGGATTAATGGGATGCTAGGATTAAAAACAGAATCTTAAAAGTTTTTCATCAGTTATCCTTTGAAAAATAACTTTTAGATTTTCTCTCACCACACTGAAATCTACTACTTCCATTTTTTAGTGTAGGTGAAATGGCCAACCCAGATGATTAATAAATGATTAACAGTACACTCCTATGTATATTTATTCAAAAGTAACTATGTCCAGTGGGGCACACTATCTACTAAACTTGATTTTTACTGCAGCCTCAGACCAATTATTTGAGATACTTGCCTAATTTCTGATATAAATATGGGAAAAAAATTATAGTGTATTTGGACAAAGTCATATGAATTTCCTCCTGCTGAATATCAAAAGATAATGCTATAAATGTAATTTGAAATAAGGAGTTTTAAAAATGTGTTCAAGACAACATTGATACCTGATTGAGTAATTCCTAATTTTGTAATAATAAGTGCACTAAACACCTTCCATATATATATATATATATATATATATATATTATAGATTGTACATGAATTAGTTTTAATCATGTTAGTTTTGATTTGATGAATACTGCTTCCTTTAAAGGCTGGATCCCATTCTCCACCAGTCCAGAAGCTTGTGACACCCAAGACGATTTCACTGTCAATGAGTCGTTCACAATATTTTAAACCATCTCTTACATCTGCTACTGAATCAGGCAGGATTCGACAGAGAATAGAGATGAACCATAAAGTATGTATATTTTAAAGCATCCACCTGTACACCATTCTTAACCACATCCCAGTCCAACCCAGTGCTACTGCTCTGATCTAATTTGGACTGTAACTGTTGTTTTTCAGTTTAGAATCAAAATAAAACATTCACATGTAGTTTGGCACTTAGAATATTTAAAACTTTGGGGTATTATGACTGTACTCAGAGGTTAAATAAACCTAAATTCTATCCTCACTTTTTCTAAGTTTAAGATATCAGAATGTTTTGAAAGAGAAATTATTATATTTTCTGCATTTTATTAGGTATCTGAATAGAGTTTTGTGGGGGAAACGGTGATAAGTAAATCATATTGAAAATAACAGAGCAATTTTTGTACTGAATCTGTGATCTTGCAGAATGCTTCATTCTCAACACTTTACTGCAGCCAAATTTACTTTTTGAACAGGAAGGACAAGTATTTGTTGAAGGCTGGAAAAAAATAGTTACTGTATATATTTACTGTACAAGAAATATAGCTTGTACAGTAAAGAAATACTATTTCAGAAAGCCATATAAAGGTTAAAGGATAGGAGAGAGGCATTTGGGTAAACCAATGGTGTCTTGTTGTTACTTATTTGAACATTTAGACTCTCTTTTTTGAGAAATAGTAAAATCAGAAAACAAACAAAACCTGAAGTACATTTTTCTTTACAGGCAGGGCAGGAGAAAAATTTGGCAGTTGAACAGCAAATAGAATCCTCTGAAAGGTATGTGAAGTCTATCCTAGATCTAAAGGATCTATTACAAATGCACTAGTGGATTTTCTGTTGGTAACCCTGCAGATTTGTCCTTTTAAAGAAAGTAACTGAATATATATGCACATTCCCAGAAGGTGGTAGAAATAGAAAAGCAGTTGTTTAAAGTGAAATTCGGTGTTGTGGGGGTGGAAGGCCAGCTCGTGCAACAGATGTTTCCCTTCCTTCCCTCTCTACTGCATCGCTCCTCCCCATGCCCCCTGCACCCTCTGTAAAGCCCTTCTCCTGGTAGTTGGGTGCATCTACCAGACATTGGGTTGGATCTAGATTTAGGCACATGTAACTGGGCTGACAGAAGTGGACTTCCCCACCCCCTCCTCCCCACGGCATCCCCTCCACACCCCTGAAAATCCTGCATAGGGGACCCTGCTGAGTAGGGTGAGCTGTGGTGCTGGGAGAGGGAGAGATTCCTGAAGATCAAGAAAAGAGACCTTCTGTAAGCTGAGCCTATCTGTCCCTGGAAGGCAGACCCTGGATCCAACCCTTTGTGGGCTGTGTCTTGCAGGGCTGCTGTTGGAGCAGGGGAACAGCCTGACATCAAGTGCAAGGTTCCTGATTCTCCACACACATGCGCACACTGCGACTCCACAAGACACAGCCTACAGTGTTTGGTAGGTTGCCCTGACCCGATGGAGAGGCTTTTCAGGGATTGCAGGGGCAAGGACAAGAAGAGAAATATTAATTGCACAAACTGCCTTCCACTAGTGCAGTGTTGGATGTCACCCAGAGAAAATAGGAACTCTGAAATATACAAAATACACTTCTAAACAGACGATAGGGGCAGTAGGTTTATCTTTAATCTGAACGGAAATTTATGAATAACATTAGGATGACTTGACTACTATAGTAATAGCTGACAAATTATATAAGGGGTTGTAATATTACAAAGCATTCCAAAACATGCCTGTGTGGAGGGAGAGAAGCAGCCAGATATTCCATAAATGGAAGTCTGCACCCTAACCCAACCACAGATAAGTAGGTGATTGTGTAAAATTGTCCTTTACTCGTTTGTTTTACTGTCAGAAGTGGAGCTAGGGGACACAAATATCTATGTCAGCAGAGGAGCAAGAGAGACAGGAACAGGTAAAGAGACCATCAGGGTCTGGTCCAGCTAGACTGCCTGCCCTTCCTCCCTCCACTGGACTAACTGACATCAACTGCCCTGTGGGAACGAGAACAGAGCAAGGGAGACAGTAGCAGGCAAAGAGAACACCAGGTTTTAGTCCAGTCTCTGCCCTCAGGCTTATGTTTAAAAGTCACAACACAGAAGGAAAAAGAGATGGGGAGGGAGGAGGAAAAAGCAAACTCGTGCACCAGTTCTTAAAGTTACAGTTCTTATAACTTCTAGCTGGGATGGAAATACAGTTTTCATATATATCCTCTTTTGTTGATACCTGTAGAGTGAGTTGTATTCTATGTGATATAGTGGGTCTGTGAAACCTGAAAAACTATGTAACGTTTATCGATTCTCTTCGGCAGTATCACAAATCCCAAGTTCAGTACTTCTGCATCCAATGGCCTACCTCCTGCCATGGGAGGTGGTGGTGGCAAGATGAGGAGGGAAAGAGGTGTCCACTATGTATCTAAATCTGCACAAGAAGAGGTAAGAATATTTGTTGTTGTATAAGATAATAATATTATTATTATTAATAATAATAATAATATAGAAGCTGTGAAATTGAAATGCTTCCCTCATCATAGTTTTATGGGTGGGTTTGAGCTTTAAAGCTGTTTCTTCACAACGTGAATAGATAGAGGAGCTTATTTAGTATCTTACTCATTAAATTTAAACAGCTCAGGACACAGTCGTATGGACTTCGCCCTCACTGCTCATAAGCCCCTGAACTCAGAGGCTTCTGTGTTTCCTGTACCCTGCCAGGCTGAAGCCAGCAGAACAAGAGGAGCAGTGGAGGCGATATTTTCTTGTCTGATCTCTTTTCAGTTTGCTAGACAGGCTTTTTAGCCCAACTAGTGAGGGTGCTTTGGAGGGGGAGGGAAGGAGGCCAGATGAGTCTCAGGATAAATTGTATCCTGGCCTTTCCAGTCTCCTCCCTTCCCCACTTACTGAAAAGCCCAGCTGGCACAGTTCTCTCTGTGCCAGCTGCAAGGGGGTGGGGTGAGGTCAGATCTCTTCTGAGATTGGAGACATTGTTTTGACCTCAGAAGGATTCTCCAAGCCATCCTATGGTCCCTGGGATGCTCACCCAGGGACCATAGGATTGCTTTCTCCCAGGGTGGATTTGATTTAAATCAATTTGATTTAAATCATGATTTAAATCACGATTTAAATCACTACTCAGAAGGACTTGTTTTAATCATGTGACACCCCCTCCCCAAGTGCACTCTTCCTCACTATAAGCTTAATACATATTTTACACAACTCAGAGTTACCAAAGACTCATTCTTGCTGGTATAATCTTAATATTTGCAAGGAGATGCAGGTTTCATTTTTAGCTTCTTGTGCAGACCTATTTCACTCCCAACAATCTATTCCTTGAATTTTTTGAAACTTAGCACTTAAGAGGTAAGGGGTTGATTCTGTGTACATAGTTTTGCAAAGGAACAATGGGTGTGTGATCTCTGCAGACACAAAGTCACAGTTTTGAGAACTGTAAAACCAAGCATCTGTGATAATATCTTCTAGATAGAAAAATTGTCCAATAATCTTACAGAAACCTCTGGAAGAGCATGACATTGTGAATGGATTAATGGAATTCATTTACCAAAAAATTTAAACATTGCATGAATATACAGCCTCATGCTACATAATTAAAAACTAATCCTTATTTCATGATGAATAACCTTTGAACTATAATGTATCTTAAATAGAAAACTATTTTAGATAGATTTTTACTTAAAAAGCATTTTATTTTTAAAAATCTGACTTAAATTTAAAAAATCCAACTTAAATTTAAAAAATCTGATTTTTAATTTTTTTAAAAAAAAATCATTGATTTTTATCCACCCTGCTTTCTCCAAACCAAAGCCTGTGTTCTGTTTTGCAACAATAGGCAAAAATAGATTTGCATGCAGTGTTCTGACAAGGAGGTAGGTTTTCTATAGGCACTGAAGCAGGAATGTCAATCAAAACTGAAGAAAATGCCCTCCTGGTGTTTTCCTGTATCATAATGGCTATGAGAATGGCCCTGTATAGTGCTAATCAGTGCAAACATATAGTATCATAAAGTTAATAGCTTGACAGGTGCATCACGTGGGATGTTGCTGCTAGAGGAGAAGTCTCTTTCTGTGCCACAGCAGCTACCAGAGAAGCATAAGGTATAAATTAGTCAAATCCTGTATTGTTCCAAGTTTCCTATGCTCTGGCATTTTCCTTTACACTTTTAGTAGTTTTTAAAAAATCTTTGGTTATTTCAATGGTTACTTTAACAACTGTTTCATAACTGGCTAAGCTGATTTCATTTTTTTCTGTAGAAATGAGCTGAATGGAGGTAAAATATAGGTTTAATGGAAATTGAAAAATAATTGCATAACTGCTCAATTCTAGGAGATGGAGATACCGGCCCTACCAGAAATATCTTTACCTATCAGTACATCATCTTTGCCAAACTTCAGCTTTGGCCCTCTTGCTAGTACAACTCTTTCATCTTCACCTGTCAGTACTGCACAATCCGTGGCTAACAAGGTAATTTGTATATGAATTGAGGTTTTGCATACATTCTCTCTACCTTGTCCCTTCATCAAGATCTGTCTTTTTGTCTCTTCAGTTTTTTTCTGTTCATTTTCAGACATGTGGCTATAAACTGGCACTTGAGTACAGAGGCTGATATTAAATAAATGATAGTAGTCTAGTTGTCATATATTTATATAGTTGAGGCAAAGCTTTAAGTGGATTCGTTTATTTGTATGTGCGTGCTACACTGATACTTTTTAGGGGGAAGGACTTGTTATTCACTGAAACAGTTTGTAAGTAGTTATGTTGTATCCAGCAAGCTTCATATATATATATATACACAGGTTACAATCCTATACTCACTTACCTGGAAGTGAACTCCATATATGGGATTGTGCAGTAAATCATGTTTCAGTGGTTGTAAATTAATGTACTTGTGTGAGTTATACTTGTGTGTAATGAGGCTGATTTTTTTGTTAATTTTGAAAAGCTAGAAGTGGTGAAAAAAATGTCAGTACAGGGTTTTTTTGGCAGTCACAGTAGCTGATGAATTAAAAGCTCAGAAAAAGAGTAGGTATTGATGGCATCCCCTATTGTCCTACTGCTCTACACATTAACATATGAGGTTTGACTCCGCTTATAAACAAAGGCCTGGGATATAACATCTTCTGCCACATCACAAAGTGTTTTTTGAAACCCTTCAGTCGCAAAAATAACTTGCCTTTTATCATATAGGGGTACAGCTGCTTCTTGAGAAACAGTGCATGGGCCTGCAGAATGGATTATGCAATTCTTTGAATCCATGCTAAATTCTCCTTCCAAATTTGAATGAATTTGTGTCTTAAATTGTTAGCCAGTGACTAGCAATTCTCTTCAATCTATTTTTAAAAAATGTGTTCTTCTAAAAATCAGGTGCAACCAGCCAGTAATGCTAGCAGTCCTGTGTTCAGATTTTCATCTCCAATTGTAAAATCCACTGAAGCAGAAGTGCTGCCACCAGTGTCTGTAAGTAATAATGCATAATGGAAACTTGTAATAAAGGAGAAATTGGGAATGATAGAAAAGTTAATAGCATATAATATTCATCTTGGAAATTTAATATTAAGCAGAACTCTGAATTTCACATTGATGAGCGTGCAAGCTGGACTTGTCCTTTTGATATTTATTTTTTCTATCTGTCAGGTTGGTGGCTTCAAATTTAGTGTTCCTGTTGCAAAATCATCTGATCCTTCAGGATCCAAGAATACTCCAGTATTGCCTCTGATTAATGCAGGTAATTCAATTGTGTATTTAATGTAAACATTTTTGTCCTGCCAAGAGGAATCAGGTGAATGAACCTAGTTAAGATTCCTACTTTAGAAAATGATGAGACTGCTATCATAAATCCTGGGCTTTGGTTAAAAAGTTATCCAATCAAAGTGACCTCAGAAGTGAATATATCCCAGCTCTCACTTGTGAATAAAGGTCCTTTTGGCTTAAAACCAGTTTTGGTAGAATTTCATTCAAGCATCTCTGCCTCATGATTTTCCGATGAATGAGAATATTTGACTTCTATGGACAATAGAATGAGTGGTTCTAAAGTAGTTCATCCAGAAAGTTACTTCATGCAAGACATTAAAACAGATGGGTCCTGTGTACAAATGATGTGGTCATAGAGAAAGAGATGTCATCTCAAGTACATTTGGTCCAGTCCATAAAGCTACAAAATGTTTCTTTTCTTCACATCTACAGCTGTCAATAGCATCAACAGTAAGAGAGAAAATGAGTATGATGGTCCTTTTAAGCCAGCAAAAATCCTTAAAAAAGGAAGTGTTCTGGATATTTTAAAGAATCCTGGTGAGTCAGTTGATGAGGTTTTAATTAGAGTTACATGATAACTAATAGTGTTGCAATTATATAGCTTTTTAAAGAAATCTATAGTGAATATAATTTGGATGGAGAGGCTAAAGGTTTGCACATTTGATGTTGAATGTTTATGAAGCACTGCAGAGGTGTAACAGGAGATGTTTAAAACATGTCTTCAGTGATTCATGCTTATGCTATGTCACAGAGGTATGAATAGTTCGTTCCCTTATTACCTTTCCCAAGCAGTGCAGGTTAACAAAGGCTCTACCTAGGACTCTTCCCCAGGACAAAGGCTAGCAGGGCTTCATGGTCTGTCTTTGTAAATTATTGCAGTGTAGGGAATTTGACAAATTCTTCTTAATACATTTTGTTCTCATGCCTTATTTTTAAACATCTATCTTGCCAGCTAGTCATTAGCTCAGATACAGCTAGAACCTTCTGTATTCCCATTTTAGCTATCGTGTTATGGGGTGTAATCTGCTACGTGTGATTTAGCACAAGGCAATTACAATCAGAACTGTGTAATGTACATCTTTTGGATGCAGAATCTGATTTGTCTGTCTGTTTGTCTGTTTTCAGACTGGATGCCTATGGAGAAATGTTTAAAAATGCTAGGACGTATAGATCTGGCTTGAATGATCAAACAGTCCATTGTTAACAAATCAAGACTTTGTGAGCATGCAGGAGTGAGCACATTGGCTTCCAACCTTTTGCCTGTCTCCACATTCTTGGTTTGTTTGCCGTGACATCCCAACCCGGAATTCTGGTTGTTGAGGGAGAAGCAACTATGAGTTCTAACACATGGTTTGTTGTTGGGTTAAAACTGGGTTGTCTCTGCCTCAACAACTCAGAGTTCCAGGCTCAGGCATCATGGTGAACAACCCAGGAATACTGTGGCAAAGCGGAAGTGGGCAAGCAGTCAGGAGCCAGCACACACTTGCTCCTGACCGTTCACAAACTGTGGGTTGTTTAATCGTCTGAACCGGATCGCTGTCTATTGACAACTCAGAAATCAATGTGAACGTTGACCAGTAGCTTTTGAGGTTTGGGGTGCAGCTTCTAAATCCTGCATAATCTATGCCTTTAGCACCTGCTAGCTCATACTCCTTTCCTATTTTTTGCCACTTTCAGTCTTTGTCACAATGCATATAATAGTATATGAACCTAAATATTGCTAGCTGGATACTATTTATTTATTTATTACATTTATATACTGCCCAATAGCCAAAGCTACATTAATTTTGCATGTTATATAAACTACTTAAAACTGATACGAACACTATTAAAATAGTTTTAGAAATTGTAGTGTATGAGTGCCTGGTAGTTCAGCAAGCTGCTCGTTCAGTCAGCAGATTCTATATTGATACAAAACAATTTAAATTACAGAAGAGCAAAGGGACAAAATCACACCAATGTTCTGTATGCAATCAAAATCTGTAATGACTATCCAGAAGGTGAAAAGACCACAGCAGCACTAAAAGCAGAACAGTCCCTGTGTTCTAACTAAGCTGTTGCGCTGCTTTTAAGCCAGTCCATGGAGGTGACCTACCCAAATACACTTACTAATTATAATTATAGTTTAAGAAAATATTTGCTCGGAACTCAGGCTTTTTTCCTGTTCTTTTTCCTAGGCTTTGCTTCTCCACCCACTCCAACAATGCACTCTTCAGCAGCCACTCCACCTGTTCCACCAAGCACAGTAGTCTATACAAGACCTGCAATAAGTAGTTTCTCTGGAGCTGCTTCAGGACTTGGAGATACCGTAAAACAAGTGTCAACCTATTGGCAGTGCGATACATGTCTCATACAAAACAAGCTCGCAGATAACAAATGCATAGCCTGTCAAGCGGCTAAATTGCCAACATCAGATGGTGCTAAGCAAGCTGGTACTTTGACTCAGAACATCACCATCAAATCAGCTGTTTCTACAACTGGGACACAGGGCTTTGGAGACAAGTTTAAGGCAGCAGCTGGAACTTGGGACTGTGATACTTGTTTGGTCCAGAACAAACCAGAAGCTACAAAATGTGTGGCCTGTGAAACACCAAAACCTGGAACAGGAGTAAAACAAGCTCTTGTGTTGCCTTTTGTCACAGACAATGCAACAGCAGTGTCTTCCTCTTCTAGCTCTGCTGATGTTACAGTCACTTTGGGATTTGGAGATAAATTCAAAAAGCCGAAAGGTGCTTGGGAATGTTCTGTGTGCTTAGTGTCAAACAAGGCAGAGAACAGCAGATGTGTGGCCTGTCAGTCGGAAAAAGCAGGTGAGTTCGGAGCATTTGAAAATTAATTTGAAAAAACACAACCAGTCTCTAGTTACAATCTTAAACACACTTATTAAGGAGTAAGCCCCGTCACACTTATTGGTGCTTACTTCTGAATAAACATGTATAGGACTGCACTTTTAAACATTTTATCTTGAAATGGAAATAAAGCATAAGCCATCACATTTTCATGTTTGGGCAATGACAAATTTGATGGTCTTGTCCTGTAGTAATGCCTGCTACTGGTCAAAAGGAAAGAGGACAGGTACTGAAAAGAACATTATATATATATATATATATATATATATATATATATATATATGCAGTGTTCATTTCTGTGTTTCTATGATACATTGTTATGCTACATTCATCCTTGTGTCTTCTAAAAATATAGCCTGTAGCAGATTGGAGATAATAAGAATTAATACCTCCAGATCTGAAATTCTGTTTTTATTCAACAAACAAGAATGAAGTCTTGTTTCACTCTGTTTATATTTGATCTCTTAGAACTACAGGTTGAAGGACAAGGAGACTATCTTGGATTATCTTCCCTAACTAGATTTTTTTCAACAGTAAAACAACATGCACTATTCAATTGTGGATTGTGTCTTTAAAATGATAAGAAAATATGACAGAGCAGTAATTTCCTCTCCATTATTCTTGAAATAAATAGAATTTGACAGCTATCTGTAACTATTTCCAGTTAGTTACCCCCAAACAATGAAAATACATGAAGTTTTCACTGATACAGTAATCACCATAGTACAGATTTTCAGGGAAATAGTTCTTGGATATTAAGTCATTTCTGCAGGAAATTGAGTTCTAGTAGTTCCAAAATATTCCTTAGTTTAAAAATATTGTTCTCTTTCATGTTAACCTAGGATCCCATATGAAAATGTTGAAAAAATATCACCCTGTTGGTGTGGAATCAATTTTCCCATTACAAATGTGGGCCTGTTCAGATAACACACTAAGCCATTGTTTGGCTGCTAACCCCTTTGCAGCAAATGGTTAGTGAGCATGTTTAAACCGTGGTTATGTAGCCACCACGGTTAGAAATGGTTAGCATGACATGCTAAACCATAATGTTTAGCTCAAAATGCTTAACCACCGTGGCTTAACATATCATCTGATCAGGGTCTCTGTGTGTGTACATATCCACAGACACAAACATACACATGTATATATATGCGAGGCAGCCTTTCCCAACCTAGTGCCTTCCAGATGTGTTGGACTGCATCATTCCCATCAGCCCCAGCCAGCATGGCCAGTGGTCAGGGATGATGGGGGGGGCACCAGATTGGGGAAGGCTCATATAGGGCATTTTACAATGATGTCCTTGTGCTAGCAGGAATGACAGCTAGCATAACGGGAAGCTAGTGCTTTATAACGCAACCCTAAAAACTAGCCCAGACTAGCACTTCCAGAACTGGAAAAGTGAGCAGATTCACTTCCGTGAGCTCCACTAACTAGTTTCATTCTGGAAATGCCAGTTTGGGCTAGTTTCCAATTTCAGCAAGTGGTCATTCCTACTAGTGAAAGGGCAGTGCTGAATACTAGGAGTGTGCACGGATCCCCCCGGATCGGATCGGGACCCGGATCGGGACCTCCAATTTTGTCTCGGATCGGACAAAATCGGAGGCCCCCTGAATCGGATCGGGTCCGATCCCAATCCAAAAATCGGACATCCGATTTTTGGATCGGCCGCCATTTCCCCCCCCCCCCCCCCATAGACTTGCATTGGGGGAAAGAAAGCTTTTCCCCAATGTAAGTCTATGGGGAAAAAATGGCGGCGGGTGGGTGAGGGGTGGCCTAACTCCCTCCTCCCCCCCAGGGCTGTCTGCTGTGGACGGCCCCGGCAGGTAAGCCCCCTCCCCCGCGCTCCTTACCCCCCCATCCCTGGGGGCCATCCGCTTCCGTCTGCTGGTGCCTGCGGGCACCAGCACTTACCCCCCCCCCCCCAGGGCCATCCGCTTCCATCTGCTGGTGCCCGCGGGTGCCAGCAGATGGAAGCGGACAGCCCCGGGGGGGTAATTCCCCTCTGCCCTGCTTACCTTTCCTGGCCATCTGATCCCGTCCGCCGCCCCCTGCCCCCATTGTCCGCTTCCATCGGCGGGCACCCACTGGCGCCCGCCAATGGAAGCGGACAGCCCCGCTAGGGAAGCCCTGTCCGCTTCCATCGGCAGGCGCCCGCTGGCGCCCGGCAGTGGAAGCGGCTGGCGCCCGCCGATCCACCAATCCATCCGATCTGGATCGGAACCTTTCCGGATCGGATTGGATCAGCCGATCCAGTGGTAAAGATCGGAAATCGGATAAATTGGATAATTTTATCCGATTTCCCCCTGGATCGGATTCGGATCGTGGATCGGACCCGATCCAGTGCACATCTTTACTGAATACCACTCATTTATACATGCATGCATATAAGCACCACACACACACACACTTTGTTTAAGCTAAAATGCTTTTTTATTGCTGGGCAAAAATTGGAAGCTTTTCTGTTCTGCCAAAGACCAGCTATTAGTTACAGTTTGGATCATTTTACTTCTACCTAAGATAAGAACATAAGAGCCATGCTCGATCAAACCAAGGATCCATCTAGTCCAGCACTGTTCACACAGAGGCCAACCAGCTGCTGACAAGGGACCCACAAGCAGGACACAGTGCAACAGCACTCTCCTACCTATGTTTCCCAGCAACTAGTGTATACCGGCTTACTATCTCTGATACTGGAGGTTGCACTTAGCCATCAGGACTAGTAGCCATTGATAGCCTTCTCCTCCAGGAATTTATCCAACCCCCTTTTAAAGCCATCCAAATTGGTGGCCATCACCACATCTTGTGGTAGTGAATTCCAAAGTTTATGCACTGTGTGAAGAAGTACTTCCTTTTATCTGTCCTGAATTTCCCACCAATCACAGGTTCTAGTATTAGGGGAGAGGGAAAAAAACGTCTCCCTATCCACATTCTCCACACCATGCATAATTTTGTACACCTCTATCGTGTCTCCCATTAGCTTTCTTTATTTCCAAGCTGAACAATCCCAGCTGTTGTAACTTTCCCTCCCAGGGAAGATGCTCCAGCCCCTTGATAATTTTAGTTGCCTATTGCTGTACTTTTTCCAGCTCTACAATCTCTTTTATTGGTGTGGTGATCAAAACTGTACACAGTATTCTAAGTGTGGTCGCACCATAGATTTGTATAAAGGCAGTATGATATTGGCAGTTGTATTCTTTTTTTTTCTTTTTTTTTTTAAATAATTTTTTTATTGATTTCAACATAATAACAACATAAAATACATACATAATCCTCTACAATCCCCCCCGTGCACCCCCACCCCATGAGACCTCCTCTTAATCATTCTTCATCTATCCAGAAATTTATCGACTCTTTTGAAGGTGGCAGTTGTATTCTCAGTTCCTTTTCTAATAATGCCTAACATGGTGTTTGCCTTCTTTACATTGGCTTCACACTGGGTTGACATTTTCATTGAGCAGTCCACCACAAGCCCAAGATCTCTTTCTTGGTTGGTAACTGCCAACTCAGATTCCATTAGTTTATACTTGAAGTTGGGTGTTTTTGTCCTAACGTGCATCATTTTACGCTTGCTTACATTGAACAGCATCTGCCATTTGGATGCCCACTCTCCCAGCTTGGAGAGATCCTTTTGGAGCTCCTCACAACCCCTTTTTGTTTTAACCACTTTAAATAATTTGGTTTCTACCTTTCCTAACCTGTGGTATACATTTTAGCTGAGCCTCTGTTATTGTGGTTTTGAGTAACTTCCATGGAGTTTGAAGGGATTTAACCTTCTTGACTCCACCTTTCAACTTCCTTTTCACCAGTTCCCTCATTTTAGAAACGTTTCCTCTTTTGAAGGCAAATGTGACTGCGTTGGACTTCCTGGACAGTTTCCCACTTAAATATATATTTAGTCTGATAGCACTGTGGTGCTGATAGCAATGGCTCCACAAAATTTACATCTCGTATTAGGTCCTGGATTGCCTTCCCTTTGGTCTTTTCCATGACCAACTGTTCTAGGGCATAGAGAAATTTAACCTCATTGTCATTTATCCAGTCAATGTGGGGGTAGTTGAAGTCACTCATTATTGCAACACTTCCTCATTTGGAGGCCTCACTGATTTCGTTTTCCATCTCAAAATCACCCTGAGTATTCTGGTCTGGAGGATGATAGCAAGTCCCTAGTTCTAAATTAGTTTTGGAGCCCACAGCACTTTTGTGGAAGAGTCTGACCCGTTTAGGTGTTCTAGTTGATTCGACACTATGCTCTCTTTGACATACAGAGCAACACCACCCCCAGTACACCCTTCCCTTTCCTTCCTGTAGAGTTTATCTTCAAAGATGACTGTATCCCACAGGTTCTCTCTGTTCCACCATGTTTCTGTAATGCCCACTATGCGTAGGTTCTCCTTTAAGATCAAGCCCTCCAATTCTCCCATTTTAGCTCAGAGGCTTCTTGGAGGACTCCTCGCTTTAACATTGAAAAGGCATTGTGCAGTATTTTCCTCCTTTACATTTTTTTTAATGAGAAGGGGAAAAAACATATAAGTTGTGGGAAAACATGGAAGGATTACAAGTAGAAGACAATGTCAGCTGGACCATCCATAAAATTCTGGGAATGAGGCAGGGCAATTTCATGATAAAAGTCTCATCTGTTCAAATCCAGATAGGCTGCATTTCAGAGTCCCCAGAGCAGCCTCCCGCAACCTGGTGTCATCCAGATGTATCCCTTCATGTCCAAGCCAGCATGGACAGTGGCTATCTATAAAATTGTCTGCATAAAAAACTGAATTAGTTAAGTAATTTTTATTTCGAACGGTGCATTTCCCAGTTGTGTTTTCATCCTCTGAAGCAGCTGTTAAACTTGTTAATGTAAAATGGTAGTTAATTGAAATGTGCCTTTTGCTTATGGTTAACTTACACTGTTTTGTTTTTAACGTAGGAGGTTCAGTGCCTGTAGTGAGTAGCAGTGCATCCTCTTTACCTGCTCTTTCTGGAAGATTTCTGGGCTTAGACAAATTCAAGAAACCAGAGGGAAGCTGGGACTGTGAAACCTGCTTAGTACAAAACAAAGCAGATGTTTCCAAGTGTGTAGCTTGTGAGACTGCAAAGCCAGGCAGCAAAACTGAAACCAAAGGTATGCTTGAAAGTATATATTAAATTATATATAATATATAATTTATATGCACGCGCGCATATACATACACACAATTTTTGTATTTTGCTCATGCTTTCCCATCCCACCACAAACTTTATATCCTACTCCAGAAGAAGAAGAGGAAAAGCATGGCAAATAGGAGGAAATGTTTCTGCCTTTACCTTCCTTCTCCAGCTATCCATCCACCTATTTATCTTGTCCATCTATATTGCGTTGCTTTCAATGGCATGTGCCCTTGGACTGCATTCAAATGCACATCACACTGTGGATATGAGGTGCACATTGAGATCCACATCTGAATGAATATTTCAAGAAAACAAAGCAGTGTAGGCTCCTGAAAGAAGCGGGAGTGAGACCACTCCTGAAGAAATCTTCCTTGGACCCTGAAAATCTTAATAACTACAGGCCAGTAGCAAATGTTCCATGCTGGGGCAAGGTCCTGAAGCGGGTGGTTGCGAGCCAGCTCCAAGTACTCTTGGATGAGACTGATTTTCTGGATCCATTTCAGTTGGGTTTCAGGCCTGGCTTTGGTACGGAAACAGCCTTGGTTGCCCTGTATGATGACCTTTGTCAGGAGAAAGACAGGGGGAGTGTGACTGTGTTGATTCTCCTTGATCTCTCAGTGGTTTTCGATACCATTGACCATGGTATCCTTCTGGGACGACTGGCTGAGTTGGGAGTGGAAGGCACTGCATTGCAGTGGTTCCGCTCCTACTTGGCGGGTCGGCTCTAAAAGGTGGTGCTTGGGGAACATTGCTCAGCCCCGTGGATTCCCCAGTATGGGGTTCCGCAGGGGTCAGTCTTATCCCCCATGCTGTGCAACATCTACATGAAACCGTTGAATGCGGTCATCCGGAGTTTTGGAGAGTGTTGTCATCAGTACGCTGATGACACACAGCTCTATTTCTCCTTTTCATCGTCATCAGGTGAGTCTGTGGATGTGCTGCACCGGTGCCTGGCTGTGACAATGGACTGGATGAGGGCTAATAAACTGAAACTCAATGCAGACAAGATTGAGATGCTGTTAGTGGGTGGTCTTCAACCTGTTCTGGATGGGGTTGCACTCCCCTTGAAGGAGCAGGTTCGTAGTTTGGGGGTTCTCCTAGAACTATCTCTGTCACTTGAGGCTCAGGTGGCCTCAGTGGCATGGAGTGCCTTCTACCAACTTCGACTGGTGGCCCAGCTACGCCCCTATCTGGACAGGGATAACCTGGCTTCAGTTGTCTATGCTCTGGTAACCTCCAAGTTAGATTACTGCAATACACTCTACATGGGGCAGCCTTTGAATACGGTTCGGAAGCTGCAGCTTGTGCAAAATACAGCGGCCAGATTGATAACTGGGACCAGAAGATTCGAGCATATAAGACCTACTCTGGCCCACTCGCATTGGCTGCCTGTATGATTCCGAGCCTGATTCTTGGGACCACAATACCTGATGGAACGCCTTTCCTTTTTTTTTTTGTAAATAATTTTATTATTTTCAACATAATAATAACATAAAATACATACATAACCCTCGACAGTCCCCCCCGTGCACCCCCACTCCATGAGACCTTCTCTTAATCTTTTATTCTATCCAGAAGTTTATCGACTCTTTTGAAGGTGTTTGTCCCTTCCCCGATCTTAATACATATTCCAAAAGGGGTCTCCATATTTCCTCAAAATCATTTTTACCGGACATTCCCCTTTTCAATTTCATTTTACAAGTTAGCATATCATTCAAAGCCATATCCCATATTTCTTTATACCATTCTTCTATTGTATAGCTTCCTTGTCCTTTCCAATTTTTTGCAATCATTAGTTTAACAGGAGTCAGGAGGTTGTTTATCAATTCCCTCTTGTTTTTGTCCTCTTCCCCTCTATCCCATATTGCTAGTAGAGCGAGCTTCGGGTCTAATTCCACTTTACTTCCAATTATTTCACTTATTTCTTTAAATACCCTTTTCCAAAATTTTTGTACATATTCACAGCTCCACCACATATGGTAATAAGTTCCAACCTCCTGGCATCCTCTCCAACACTTTTTAGATATTTTTTTATCAATCTGGTGAAATCTAACCGGTGTTAGATACCATCTCCACAATACCTTATAAAAATTCTCCTTAATTCTGATCGATAACAATTTTAACATTCTTGCATTCCACAACCTCTCCCAGTTATATTCCTTAATTTCTCCATTTACGTCCTCTTCCCAAACCTTTTTTATTACTTTAAGTGAATTTTGAAATTCTTCCTCTATCAATAATTTATATATCTCACTAGTCAACCCTTTCTTAATTTCCTTTCCTTCTTTCCTACCTTTTGACTCTACTAATTCTTCAAATCTTGTATTGTTTCTACACTTTTTATTTTTCAATTTCCATTCCTGAGTCCATTTCCCTAATTGTATACATTTAAACCATGCAAATTTTTGACCTATCAATAGCTCTTTAATTTGTTCATTATCCTTCATATTTTCCATCCACTTCCTTAACTTAATTATTTCCTTATCTTTCAATCTCGCTTCAATCTCCACTTTTAACACTCTTGGGAAATTCTCCACTACTACCACTGGGGCAAGTGGTGAGTCTCCTGGTATCAACTTCCCCCTAAATTTCTCCCAGATCTCCACTATATTTACCAACAAAGGGTTGTCCAGTCCCTTTAATTCTTTCTTTTGAATTTTTTTAAAGAAAATATTTTCCAATTTATAATCTATTTCCCCAGTTTGCGTCTCCAACCACTCCAGATCTTCCTCCCCTAGAATACAGCTTATAACATATCTTAACTGATTAGCTATATAATAGTACTTAATATTTGGAAGTCCTAAACCTCCCTTCTTTTGAGCCTTATACCATAACCCTTTATTAATCCTAGCTTTCTTATCCCCATTACAATATGCGTTGATTATATTTTGCCAACTTTTCAACTCTACATCTGATATTTTAATTGGTAACATTCTAAACAAAAAATTAATCTTAGGTAAAATCTTCATTTTAATAATTGCTATTCTACCAAACCAAGAATGTTTTAATTTCTTATATACTTCTAATTTCTCCCCTACTTGTTTTTTTAAAGCTACCAAATTAAGTTCCTCAAGCCTATCTAAATCTCTATCAATGTTAATACCTAAATAACGTACTATGTTTTTAAGTCTAAGACCCAACTTATCCTTACCTTCTTCCAACTCTTCCTTATTATAATTAAATAACATCATTTCTGACTTCCCCCAATTTACTTTTAATCCCGTAATTTCTCCAAATTCTCTTAAATGTTTCTTAATCACCTCAGCACTCCCTAGGGGATCTTCTACCGTCAATAAAGTATCGTCCGCAAACATATTCATTTTAATCTTCTCCTTTCTTCCTATCCCCTTCACTCTTTCATCTTCCCTTATTACATTTGCCAAAATTTCTATTACTATTGCAAATAAGATCGGTGAAAGAGGACATCCCTGTCTAGTTCCTCGGGCTAGTGTAATCTGTTGTGTTAACCCATCATTAACCAATATTTCCGCTTTATTATTTTTATACAACTTATCCATCACTCCCATAAAACAATCTCCAAACCCAAATGTTTTTAATATTGTTTTGAGTGCTGGCCATTCCACACAATCAAAGGCTTTGAATATATCCAATGCTAGCAGACCTGCTTTTAAATTCCTTTTTTTTTATAATACTAATTATATTTAATACTCTTCCCATTAAATTAGACATTTGCCTACCCGGAATAAATCCACACTGATCTTTTTTAATATATTTACTAATAAATGTGGCCATTCGTTTTGCCAATATTGCTGTAAAAATCTTTGAATCTTGATTTATTAAGGAAATTGGTCTATATGATGCAGGATCCGTTAAATCCTTACCTGGTTTCGGAATTAATATAATCAGGGAATGATCCCATGATGGCGGAGTCTTCCCCCCTTCTATTATAGTGTTAAATAATTTCTTTAATCTTGGTACTAAAATTCCTTTAAAAAGCTTATAATACTCCGACCCCAAACCATCCATCCCCGGTGATTTTCCTCCTTTTAGTTTATCAATAACTCCCTCTATCTCTTTTTCCGTAACTAAACCTTCCATATAATCCCTGTCCTGTTTCTGCAATTTTATTTTCCAATTCCTCTCTACATATTCCAATATCTTATCTTGCGGTCCCGATCCTGATGTATATAATTCACTATAAAAGTCCTTAAATATACTTAATTTATCTTTCATTAAATTACAACTATTCCCTGCCTTATCCTTTATTGTCCCTATCATATTCTTAGCCTTTTCCAACTGTGTGGATCTAGCCAGCATCTTTGAGTTCCTATTACTATATTCAAAAAAGTCTCTTTTTAAATACAACAAATTCTTTTGAACTTGTTCTAATTCTTCTTTCTCTAGTTCCTTTTTCTTAGCTTGAATTTGGGCTGTTAGGCGTTTATCTTTTGTCTCCTTTAACTTTTCTTCCAAACTTCTTATCTCCTCTTCAATCTTTTTATTTTGAGCTTCCTGTTGTTTTTTTAATGTCCATCTTTCCCTAATACAAATCCCTCTTACTACAGCTTTCATTGTGTCCCATAATATGTCCTGCCGATTATTCTCTTTTTCATTAATCTCCCAAATTTCCTGCATTTCTTTCTTTATTTTCTCCATTATATCCTTTTTATTCAACAACCTTACATCCAGTCTCCATCTCTTCGCTTGTCTATAGTCTTTCTTGGTTTCCATGTCCATTGTCATTAACGCGTGGTCAGTGACCTTGATAACTCCAATATCACAATCTATAATTTTGGGTAACATATTTTTTGATACAAAAATGTGGTCTATCCTTGAATAACTCTTAAATCTCTGTGAATAAAAAGTATATTTCCTTTCTTCCCCTCTTAAAGCTCTCCACACATCCATTAATTCTTTCCCTTCCATTAATTTGCTTAACTCTGTCTTCCCCACCCTCTTAGTATCTTTTAGTATGTTATCCCGGTCTTTCCCTATATCTAGTACCATATTAAAGTCACCAGCCATCACAATGTGCTTTTTACCCACTTCTCCCAACCCGTTAAATACTTCATCGATAAAATCCATTTGTTTCCCATTTGGAGCATAGACATTCACTAATACATATTCCTCTTCTCCCAACTTGCAGAACATAATAAGAAACCTTCCATTGCTATCTCTCTTTACACTTTGAATAGTTATACCACATGTCTTTGAAATTATTATTGCCACTCCTCTCGATTTCGAAGTTCCATATGCCTTCTCATAAACGCCCACCTCCCTCATTCGAAGCTCATTAACTCCATCTTTGGCCTGATGAGTTTCCTGCAAAAAAATTACATCTATTTTTTTTTTCTTTAATAACATTTCAATCCTCTTTCTTTTAATTACCGTTCCTAGCCCTTTAACATTCAATGTTGCCAATCTAAGTTTATTTTCCATCTCTCTCTTTCACACAAGTCTTTAAGTCGGTCTCCCTCTGTGTAACACATACCCCCTCCCCCCTAACCCTCCCCCCCACATTCACCCCCAATTCACCCCCCTCCTCACCAGCTTGCTGGGCTTTGGTCCCAATCTTCTTAGAACTCTTGGGGGGGGGGGAACTCGGCCCAACATTCCGGAATGACGTCTACCCTCCCCTCCAAGTCTCCTCTTCTCCCTATCTCTCTTACAATATATTAAAGTCTATTCATTGCTCCCTCCTGCCGCGCCTTCGTCTTGCTTCTCCTCTCCAACCGATGTGGCATCCATTATGCCCAGCTCCTCCAACAACTCAATTCCTTGCTCACAAGATGTTATTCTTTGCTGCTTCCCGTTCCACTTGAACCTCAAGAAAACTGGGTATCCCCAATTATAGGAGATCGATTTCATCTTCAATGCCCCTGTGCATATTCTAACGCTCTTCCTCCACTGGATGGTCTGAGGGCATAAATCCTGGAAAACCTCAATTGGTGTTGCTTGAAGCGTCGGTTGACCTTGACTTCTAATTGCTTGCATTAATTTTTCTTTTTTATAGTAGTTAGCAAATTTCACAATAATATCTCTTGGGAGCTCTCTTGACTTTCCAAATCCAACCCTATGGGCCCGCTCAATATCTTCCATTCTCCAATCTTCCTGTGGCATCAACTGTTTGGCCCATGCCAAAATTAATTCTCTTATACTGTTAGGGGTCTCCGCTTGCCTCTCCCCAAAAGATCTTATGCGTAGATTTGCTCTCCTGTCCCGATCTTCCATCGCTATAAGCCGTAAATCCTGTTGCGTTAGCTGTTCCTGTTGCTTCTTGTATAAAACCTTTAGTTCTCCAGTTTCTTCCTGCAAAGCTCCAACCTCTTTCTCCACCTTTTGGAGTCCTGCTAAAAGCTGCTGCTGTGAATCAGCAATCCTCTTTGCCAATCGATCTTCTTGTTTGAGTAAAGCCTGCTCAATATTTCCATCTTGCTTTAATATTGCCAGATCCAACATTTTTTGAAAATTCTGAAGCAACTCATCTGTTGGGTCAGCTTGCCTCCCTGTGGTTATTTTAGGAATTGCTCCTGGCTTAGTTCCAATCTTAGAACTAGCATTTCCGGCATGACTTGGGGATTGCTTTTTTGGCTTTTCAGAATCCTTATCCGCCATTTTGTCAGTACGGACAAGCCTGAAACTTCTATCGGACGGCTTATCTCCCTTAGTTCGGCTCCAAGAAGTTATTTTCTTCTTGCTCATCCACCTTTCAAGCCTATCCGATAAGCACAAGCCACTTCTAGCCAGTAATCAAAGTCTCTTTCTCTCCCTCCGGCTTTTTTTTTTTTTTTAGTTTCGTTTCTCCTCGGGCTTCTCAGCCAGACCGTTATACAGCTAGCAATCTTTCAGAGCCTAAAAGCTTAAAAGTCTTAAAAGTCTCTTTTCTGAATGCTAGCAATCGTTCTGTTCTCTACAGCCTTCAGCCCGCAATCATAAATACGTCTTTTAATTACCTTCACAGCACTGCTACAAAGCTGTCGGTCCGTCTCCTCCCTTCTGCCGAGCCGGTTATAAAGCCATAAATCTCATTCCAGCTGCAATCTCTTTGGCAAGCTTCCCCCTCTCCATAGCAGACTTAAATGCAACAGAGGACGCTTTTAAGATAGGGAATTTACAATTAATTCATTGCTTCTTTCAGAGGATGAAGGATTTGCGACTCACTCCATGATCTGCTTGGCCACGCCCCCATGGAACGCCTTTCCTGACATGAACCTACCCAAACACTACGTTCAACATCTAAGGCCCTCCTCTGAGTGCCTACTCCGAGGGAAGCTCGGAGGTTGGCAACAAGGGAGAGGGCCTTCTCTGTGGTGGCCCCCCAATTGTGGAACAATCTCCCTGATGAGGCCCGCCTGGCACCAACATTGTTATCTTTTCAGCACCAGGTCAAGACTTTCCCCTTCTCTCAGGCATTTAGCAGTATCTGATGAGCCTGGGTTTGTTTTGTTTTTTAGGTTTATAGCTTTTAAAAGTTATTATAGTGGTTTTAAATGTATGTGTATATTGTGTGTATATTATATGTTTTTGCTGTTTTAATTTTTGTATATTGTTTTTAATTGTTTTAATCTTATGTAAACCGCCCAGAGAGCTTTGGCTATGGGGCAGTATACAAATGGAATAAATAAACAAATAAATAAATAGGCCACATTTGGCATGGATGTGCATCCAGTTTACCTTATGATCCCTTTAATTATGAGGGCACTTTCCCCTTTACATACTCCTTTTTGACAACTGGTTGCCCTTTTTTCCCCAATCCTTGAAACTGCAGGAATGGGAGTTATCCTTTAATTTTGCAGAGAGGGAGGGAGGAGAGGAATTGGGCTTAGAGAAAGTGCACCTGAAGACAAACATTCTCTGAACTTCAGGACTGAGGATGAAGGCAAGCAAGTTTCCTGCTTTCTTCAAACCAAATCTCCCAACTCCCGCTGATAAGGGCGCATGCCTACATTTCTCGTAAATGAAGACCTTTTCTCCCCTGTACAAGTGAAAGGAGGAATCACACCATTCATTTGCACAGGGAGAAAATAGCATGATGGTCGCCTCAGCCTGGCTTTGTGGGTGCATTGATACCTGTGGGCACACTTTGGGAACCCCTGCCTATCGTGTCCTCCAGATATATTAGACTACAACTCCCATTATCATTAGGATGATAAGAGTTGTAATCCAACACATCTGGGGAACAGAACAGCTTGGGGAAGGATGCTCTATACAAAGCCTTCAATTCCATGTGTAACAGACTTGGTATTATATTTTAATTTCAGGTTTTGGTGCTGCTGCTGCTTCAGCCCCAACTGCTCCTTCATTTAAATTTGGTATTCAGTCATCGGCAACAGAAACATCTTCAACATTGGGAAGTGCAGGAAAAAACTTCAAATTTGGAGAACAAGCAGGATTCAAATTTGGCATTACATCAGAACTGGGATCATCAACAAATACTTTGACAGGAGGTTTTAATTTCTCTAAAAATGAGGGTTCCAAACTGGGAAGCTTTCCTTCAGACTCTAAATCTGAGGACAGTGTGAAAGATGGAAAGAATAACAGCACTTTCAACTTTGGACTTCCCTCTGGGGCTAGCAATACATCTACTACATCATTTCAATTTGGAATAGCTACTCTTGGACAGCAAGAGAAGAAAGAAGGACTTAACAAGCCTGCTGTGGGAGATTTTACTTTTGGTACTGGCTCCACAGCTTCTACAGCTGCATCAGAGAGTAAAACTGGAATAAGTAGTTTCAAATTTGGAAATGCAGAGGAAAAGGAAGCTGCAGTAAGTCCATTTTCCTCTAAGAAACCAGAGGGGAAAAAAGATGAAATTCCTTCAACAAAAAGTGGTTTCAGTTTTGGTAATGTGGAATCTATGACTGTTCCACAGCTTTTGGGAAGGACAGATGAAAAACAGGAATCTGATGCCCCTTCTAATCCATTGGTGTTTGGAAAGAAAACAGAGAATGAAGAGACAAAGGCCCAACCCATGTTTTCATTTGGGAAGGCAGAACAAACCAAAGATGATGGCACAGTAAAACCTGCATTTAGTTTCAGCCTGGTGAAACCAGTGGAGAAAGAAGTTGAACAACAAACAAAGCCAACTTTTTCATTTGGGGCACAAGCAAATACTGCAGGTAGGTACAAATGTTCCTTGCCTATTCTGGCTGTAGTGTCTTGCTGTACTCTCTTATGATACTGTAAAATTAAATTGGCAGGTGATTTAAGAGACTTAATACTACAAGGACGCCTTGAGAGTATTGATATATGCTTCTAAAATAATCTCTTTTCCTTTGGTGTTTGGAAGGTTGCTAAATAAGTCACCATTTGCTGAAAGACAGCTTTCAGTAAAGTACTTTTTGGATGCCCCTATATCCAAGATAGGAAACTAGCCATACACAGAAGTTGCAGAGTTCATGTGGTCTCTCAGATTACTGTTGGTTGTGGGGACTAGTGGGGACACAGTAGTGGCTCAGGTGACCTGCTTTTAAGTATTCTGAGGATCTGATGCTTTGAAACAGCTTGCTCGATTTTCTAAATTGGAAACCTACTTTTAGATAAGAATTCTGACTGTAACCCAAACTTGTATTAAAGGATTGCATACGGTTGAATGCGCTGGCTAGCAGAGGAAAGATTTGAGATCTCTGCCTCTCCTTGTACCCAGCATAAAACCCAAGAGGACTGCTGCAGGATGGAAATCTCTTTCTCCACACCCATCATAGCAGTGCAGTTCTGTACCACTTTTGCAAGTACCCAGCAACCTAGTAAAAGTGTTTCAGGATACTTATGTTTGTGGTTTTGTGCAGTAAACCAAAACAAGTCATGGATTAAGTTAATCTGAGGAGAATTGATGGTGTTGGTTTACTGCAGCCTTCCCTCAACCTGGTGTTCCCCAGATGTTAGACTTCAACTCCCATCTAGAGTGAATTTTGCAGATGTACTCTAGTTATGGAATAGCAGTCATTTCAGATTTTGAATTTTGTAACCTTAAGATGCAATAAATGGCTCGTGTGGACGTAATTAATAGCAAGCTATCAGAAATGGTACATTCACTATTACGATTGGGATTTATTTATTTATTTATTTATTGCATTTTTATACCGCCCCATAGCCGAAGCTCTCTGGGCGGTTCACAAAAATTAAAACCATGAAATCATTTTAAAAATATAAAACAACCCACAATCTAAAAACACAGAATAACATACAATATAAAAACACAACCAGAATAAAACCAAGCAGCAGGAATTAATACAGATTAAAATACAAATTTAAAACAGCAAGGATTAAAATTGAGTTAATTTAACTGTTAAAATACTGGGAGAATAAAAAGGTCTTCACCTGGCGACGAAAAGAGTACAAAGTAGGCGCCAGGCGAACCTCTCTGGGGAGCTCATTCCACAGCCGGGGTGCCATAGCGGAGAAAGCCCTCCTCCTAGTGGCCACCTGCCTCACTTCCTTTGGCAGGGACTCACGGAGAAGGACCCCTGTAGATGATCTTAGGGTCCGGGCAGGTACATATGGGAGGAGGTGTTCCTTTAGATAACCTGGCCCCAAGCCGTTTAGGGCTTTAAATGTTAGTACCAGCACTTTGAATTGGGCCCGGACCTGGATCGGCAGCCAGTGAAGTTGGAAAAGGACTGGCGTAATATGGTCTCGTTGGCCAGTCCCCGTTAACAATCTGGCTGCCCTGTTTTGTACCAGCTGAAGTTTCCGGACCGTTTTCAAAGGCAGCCCCACGTATAACGCATTGCAGTAATCCAAACGAGAGGTTTGAGAGCATGGATAACTGTAGCTAGGCTATCTCTGTCCAGATAAGGGCGCAGTTGGTATATCAGCCTAAACTGGTAAAACCTGATTGAAATGGATCTAGATAATCCGTTTCATTCAAGAGTGTCTGGAGTTGTCCTGCAACCACCCGCTCAAGTACCTTGCCCAGAAAAGGAATGTTCGCCACTGGCCTATAGTTGTTAACATCTTCCAGGTCCAGGTTAGGCTTTTTCAAGAGTGGTCTGATTACCGCCTCTTTTAACGAGGCCGGCACCACTCCCTCTCTCAAGGAGGCATTTACAACCTCCTGGACCCAGCCGGCGGTCCCATCCTTATTTGATGTAATTAGCCACGATGGGCAAGGGTCAAGCACACAAGTGGTCGACCGGACTTGGCCAAACACCTTGTCCACATCCTCAGGCCTCAGTAACTGAAACTCATCCAATAAAACTGGACCAGACGGTGCTCTGAACGCCTCTACTAGTGGAGCTGCATTAAGCGTGGTGTCCAATTCAAGACGAATCTGAGCCACTTTATCTTCAAAGTGCCGTGCAAACTCGTCACAGCGTGCTACCAAGGGTTCCACCATCTTTCGCCCTGGCCCAGAGTGTAGCAGGCCACGAACCACCCGGAAAAGCTCCGCCGGACGACACTTTGAAGATGCAATGCTGGTGGAGAAGAACTGTCTCTTCGCCACCCTCACCGCCATAGAGTAGGCTCGATAATGAGCTCTAGCCCGTGTCCGATCAGATAATATTCAATTGGCTACCTATTATGTGGCAAAGCCAAGAGCGGCCTTATGACTTTGTAGTTGCTAAGTATGTGCAACAGGAAACCTATTTTAATTTAATGTTATTTATGAATTTCTATACTGTCCTTCAGCATAGATTTCCAGGGTGGTTTACAAATAGAATGATAGAACATAGTTGTGTGTGATGTTCCACATAGCTAAGAACTATTCAGTCTCATGAGCAATGTTGACACAAATTTACATATGCATAAAATAGTTGCCTATAAACTATTCAGTCTCATGAGCAATGTTGACACACATTTACATATGCATAAAATAGTTGCCTATAAATAACTGATTACGGTATAGGTTTAATTTTCATAAGTTAACTGATTTTTGTCATTAGCATAAATTTCTCCCTTTGTCATAGCTATCAAGGCTTTAAATACTTGACTATTCTACAACCAGTAGGTTGATGAAGTACTGTTTGACCAGTGAGTTGATCAAGTTTTTTTTGACTGATCAAATAGCCAACCTTAATTAGACAATAGGAAAATTCAAAAAGGAAACATACTTGGATAATAGAATATGTGAGATGAATGAATTGTATATAATGTTCTTCACATATGGGTAACTATGAATGAATTATTTCATAGGAGCTAGGTGACTCCTAGTTAAAGAATTAGAGTCAGGGAAATTATTAAAGAACATCAAGGTGTTGCAATTATTGTATTATTATTGTTTATTAAAAGGGGAGAGAGATAGCAAGGAACAAGAGAGTGAAGACACAGAGTTCAGTACCAGCTTATAATAGATACAAGATGGAAGAGGAAACCAATGTAGAAATTGGACAAAGGGAAACACGGTCAAAGCAATGTGCAGAACAGATCAAATGAGCTGCACAATTGAGAACAAATGCTTTAAAACAGAAGCTGGAAGAGCAGAATATAGAACATAATGATTGAGAATGAAAGAATGAAAAGCTGTCCCTCTTGTAGTGGTAGAAAGAGAAGGCTGATTTTAGAGATAAGAATTGAAAATGCCATGATTTAGAGATTAGCTTTGCAGAAAAGGAAATAAACTGAAAAATAATCTTAGACGTAGATGTGAGGAAAAAATACCATCATGAAAGGTTAATAAGAAAGAAGAGCCAAGAGGAAAAGCAATGGGTTTGCTTTTAGATGCTTTTAGTAAGAGGATATCCAGTGTGGCAAGCAGAAATGCTGAGAGAAAAGGTGAAATTGTGAACAGGGAAATAGAGTTGTAAGTCATTAGGGTAAAAGTGATAGTTTAGGAAAAAGTCACGGAGAAGGAAAGCAAGAGGAAGAATATACTTGGTAAAGGCATTAGGCCTAAGGGGGCACCTAAATATAAAGAAAAGCACAGATGACTAAGGAAAATAGTGAAAATAATAAAAAGGTAAGACCATAACCAAGCTAAGACAGAATCATATCCAACACATCCCTTGTGCTAGTGGGAATGACTGCTAGTGCAAGAGGAAGTTAATACTTGATAGCACAATCACCAGAAATTGGCCCAAACTAGCACTTCCAGAGTGGAATATGTCAGTGGATCATATCGGACACTAGCTTCCCGTTGCAGTAGTGGTCATTGCGGCACAGACAGACTGCCCGGGATGGATATTGCCCAGAGAAGAATAGAATAATCAATGGTGTTAAAAGTAGACATGAAAGGGGCCCTGTGATTTATCAGTAAGTTCCTTCACAGTTACATAGCTTTCCTTGAATATCTTGCATTTATTCTTCATGATGCCTGAGCATCGCTCATATGGACTCTGCTCCAGCATGGAGGCTCATTCAGGAACCTTCTGTAGCTGTGGAATTTTTTGCAAGAACCCTCTCCCACCATCCCAGTGCACATGTCCCTGGTGGGTTCTGACCTATTCCCTTAGTTCTTTTTCAACCGCCGTTGAGGCAGCCTCTTTAGGGTATCATTTGTAATTCTAATGTATTTTTTTCAATAAAAGTCGCAAAGATGGAACTGAAATTTTGACTGAAACTGTCAAAAGCAGAATAAGTAGAGGGGAGAGAGATTATGCCAGAAAAATGCCCATTGAAAAGATGTGAAATGGAAGGAGAAAAATAAGAAGATCCCTAGGAAATGGGATTATTTATTTATTTATGGCATTTCCACCCCTACTTTTCAGCCAAACAGTTTCCCAGAGAGGTTTACAAACAGTCAATAAAAAACAAGACAAGGCCTCAAGCTTATGATCTAAAAGACATGACACAAAAGGAAAGAAAGGTGGACCAGAAAGAGGAAACCAGCAAATTCTGGCAACAATTCTTAAATAGTCATAGTTCTAATGACCAGCTCCAATACAATTCAGAGGAGGAGCGTGATGGAGCTGGTCTTTCAGCAGAGCTGATGGAATGGCCCTGCTTCCCATCTCATTTCCCTCTGTTGCAGAGAGTTGAGAGGATTTTTAAAAAAAGAATGGAAGAGATGAGAACATGTTCAAAGGAAGACTGTGAAGATAAGGAAAAATTCAAAAAGTGACCTAGAGACAGAAGATCTTCAGGAGAGACATAAGGAGGAATGGGATCGAAACTTGTGGTGCAAGTTAAATGTAAAGGCAAGGAAAGATCAGGAAGAGATGGAGTAAAGGTAATAAGAGGACAAAAGAGAAGAGACAGAAAGGGAGGAGAGATATCAGGAACAGCACAGGAAGACAGACAATTGGCCTGGAAGGAGAGATATTTATTAGCAAAGGCTGGAGGAGGGCAAGAACATTAGAGAAAAGAATAAGAAATATGAGAACAGGAAGATAAACTGACTTGGGAACCTATACAATCCTCTTACGTGTCTTTCCTGTGCTGAATGCCACTAGGATATTAATTTATTCCGACCAATAGCCAGAGATCTCTGGTGCTAGAGCAGCTGAAAGTTTCAATCAAGGGTTTTTCAATGTTGATCATGTCCATAAACACGGTCACAACTATGATGAGCCTGCTTTCAAATCACATAAAACACACAGACCTTGTTGCAAAGTGGATGTAGTCCCAGGCCTCAGTGCAGCATTGGCCTAGTTCATATATTACAATCTCAGTCGAATAAACCATGTTTCATCAATATGGATGTTGTCCCTGCTCAGTCCTTTCCCCTCTCCCCTCCTCTGCCCCTGCTTTTGTGCACCATAATTCAACACTTCTGGGATTTGTTAAACCACAGTTTTCTGTTTATATCTGAACTGAGAAACTGTGGTTTCATGTCTAACTAGGAACCAGGATATGAAGTTTCATATCCTGGTTTGTAGTTGGGGATAAAAATGCAGTTACCTGGTTCAGATAGAACAGGCTTATATATATTTTAACAAAACCTGGCAGTTTTGCATTATGGCACATGAGAGATGAGGGGAAGAAGCATGTGAATACAATGCTTGTTCTCAGTGTAATAAACCATGGCTCATGAGACTGATGTCATTATATCTGAACCAGGCCATGATGTCATGCAACTGCATGATGCCGTGCGTGGAGAATGTTTGCAGAATTCTTAGTAGAATGTTTTCATACACCTTGTGTGTATATCACTGAAGCCCTGTATCACTTTGCAGCATCAAAAACCAGCTCTCTACTGGCCAAGCAGTGAGGTATTTGATTCTCACTTCTGTAAAACTACAGAAATTTGTTATTCCAACATTTGGAAGTTGCCCAATTAAGATCCACAGGTTCGCTCCTGGTTTTTATAGCTACCAAGGAAGGACTATTCCATCCCCATCTATCTTTACTTTATATCTGCATGTCTTGTTTCTAAACTAATTTAATTCCTTTTGCTTTCAGATCCAGGGTTAGCAAAACCTGCATTCGGTTTCCTGAACTCTACGTCTTCTAACACTGCTGTGCCAAGTGTTTCTGTTGGTGGTGGAAGCGGCGGGATATTCAGCAGCAGCAGCAACAGCACCACCACCACCTCTTCCTCAAATCCTCCACCAACTTTTTTGTTTGGACAGGCCAGCAACACTGTGAGCAGCTCTGCTTTTGGTAATCCCTCTGACTCCAGTACATCACAGTCCTTTGGGTTTTCTCAAGAGAGCAAGCCACCAGCAACCACCTCCAGTACCAGCACCCCTGTTCCATTTCTCTTTGGCACAGTACCCACCACTAACAGCACAGCTAACACTGGCTTCAGTTTTGCAGCACCTACCACCACAGCAGCTCCGACAGGTATGCTCAAAACTTGGAGAGATTAGGTTTGTAGGTGTACACTGCAGATGTTCAGCTTTCCAAATGCCTGCTTTTGGAAAATGCACAGAGAGCTCTGAAATACTAGTAAAATATATAAAGGCCGAATCAACAAACACTCGGTGGTATGGCTCGCCTGTTCCAGTAACAGATTCAGAGGACTCTTGGAAATAAGATAATACAGAATATTTATTCAGTGTTTTTTCGAAGCACTGGGAGAGGGAGGGAGAGAGTGCAGCTTTGCTAAGGCTACCCATTGTGTTGATGGCTGAGCTGACATTTGATTTCACAGATCATTATCTTAACCACGGTGTTACACCTGCTGAACCATTTCTGTTGAGGGGCCCTTGTGCTTTGAATGAAGCTGGTAATATATTTTAATCAGGCAGTGTAAGTTTTGAAAATGCCTCCACACCCTCTCTGCTCACCCAAGTCTTTTCTACTCCCTGTTCTTCCCACCTCCACTCTTGCCTTCAACTGGCTGTCTCTCCTAATGTCTCCACTCCATGCCCCTTTCTTCTACCTCTGCTTGCCACCACTGTTGTTTCTAATCGCAGAAATGGAGCGCAGTCTTACAGTGGATACTTGTGTGTGTGCATTTGTTCTCGACTTTAAAACTTCAGTCAGTTGCCGATTCCCATCAAGCAGAAGAGTGATGTCCCGTTGAAAAGCTTCATACCTGCACAGTTTTTTAAACCGTAGGGAGGAGTTTACTGGGATGTGTTCCAACGTACGTGCAGGAGGGGTCACTTCTCACAGTAACTCTTTGCAACAACTGCTAATGCAAATACACATTAGTAGGTACAGTTATTGACCATTTCAGGTATCTCAAGCTTATTTTAAAAAACAGCTGAAAGATATCGGTAGAAGAAAAGCCTTCTTCACACTAGACAATGTTCTGAATGGTTAGATTTTTAATTGCTGTGCAGTTCCCAACTTGATTGTGCTCACTTGCTTTTATAGGTTCCTCCTCTTCATTTGTTTTTGGCTCTGGGTCTTCAGCTCCTGCGACTGGTCCAGCATTTGGTTCCAGCCAGGCGCCGACATTTGGTCAAAGCCAAGGAACCAGCCAGCCCCCAGCTCCAAGCTTTGGATCACTCTCCTCCTCTTCGTTATTTCCTGCTGGGCTTCCAGCTTTTGGGTCTGTGTCAAGCAGTACGCAGCCTCCTGTCTTTGGGCAGCAGGCCAGCCAACAGCCTGGCTTTGGCTCAGGTACAGCTCCTAATTCTGGTAAGTGCAAATTCTATAGGTCTCATGCTGTAGCCCGGTGTGTTCCTATGGAAGAATTATGTTTAGGTTGTTCTAACCTATCCCCCCCAATCCTCTTCGTATTAAACTTTCTGTAGTATCATAAGTGCCTCCTGAAATAAAAAAAAATTACATACCAAATTCTGGTTGCAAGTAACTATTGCTTTATAATATCTAAGCTGTCTGATGCATTATATAGCACACTTTAGCGTTAGCTAGAATCCAAAAAGCTAATATAGATGTGCCTGTGGACTTGAATATACCCTGTGTGTGTGTTGTTGTTGTTGTTTTACTTTTTTCATATCAGAAACTACTTATGAACTCTCCTAGTTTTCAAAAAAGATTTTGCTATATGGCATTGGGAGCTCTTGCTGAAGAAATATGTAGTAGTCTTGACTGATGGGGTTTTGTCTGAAAGATGGGGTATTGCTGTTAATTGTTTTGGAATCATGTTATGGTATGTAGTATTCATCTATAAATACTGAGCCAACTGATATACTTGCATGATAATCTGTCCAGCGGTTCTTGAGAGATTAAGATGCAGTGTTACTCTTTTAGGTCCCGTGTTCCAGTTTGGAAGCAGTACTTCTAATTTCAACTTTACAGGCAACAGCCCAGGAGTATTTACCTTTGGTGCAGCTCCTGGTGCAACTCCAGCACAGTCTGCAGGCTCTCCGGGGTTTTCATTCACCCAGCCTTCATCATTTAACCTGGGGTAAGAAGGGGGTTAAGAACTTCCAATAGATTATTACACTATACTCTTGAAACCTGTGTTTTTTGGAGGCATGTAATCCCATGCTGAGCTTCCATGCACATGTTGTAAAATTGTAATTTGTATTAAGTGAATGTATAAATGCACTATAAATTTAAATGATTATTATTGTTGCTATTAGAAATGCATTCAGTTTTATTTTATACACAGAACAATGACTATTTGTGGCTGATGGCCTTAAACCTTTCAGCTCTATCATGTGCACACTGCTATTCTTGAAGCAGAAATTCAGATTGAGACTCCCTTTATTGGAAGGCATAATCTCTGGAAAATGATGTCCTAAATAAAAGATCTCTGAGAAACTCACACCAATGGCTTTTTTTAAAACGGTGTTTTGTTTTTGATGTTTATTCCACAATATTAAGAGGTTTCAGACATATTCTGAGTTCCTTATTTTTTTCTTCCCCCCCAAAGCAGGAATAACGGGAAAAATATATTCTCCGCATCTGGATCTTCAGTGTCTGGTCGGAAGATAAAGACGGCTGTTAGACGTAGAAAATAAAATATTAATGATTGTTACAGACAGCAACGCTCTTACCACAGCTGGTTGCCCTGCATTGTTCAATTACTGAATTGTACCTCATGCTGGGTTTAGCTGAAGCCAGGTCTGCCTAAACTCTGCTTGCTTTTTTCCTCCCCGTTTAGTTTTTTTTAAAAAAAATCATTACATTTGGTGGCAGGGAGGATCTTGAGAGCAAAACTACTTAGAACCCAGCAGTTTTTCTTCACTGACTTGGCATGGTCTGGCTATAGATATAAATATAGCCTGCACAGCGAATGGCTTCGTATGATACCTCTGTTTGCACCACTTTGTACTCTCATCTGCGTTTACTGACACCTCAAAATTGTAATTATACCAGAGAAGGGGAGCCTGTATAGAGTAGAGAATGTGGATAATGAATGGTTTCTTTATGGAGTTTGTGCTGATGTATGTGTGAAGTGAGCAAGTTGCGTGTATTGTGCACTAAAATTTTCTGATAGAGGAAGAATGATCCATGCTAAGGGACTAGTTAGATCAGTAGTTACTTCATTCAATAATTAGATGCTCTTTCTATTTTCATTCTTACAGTTCCTTATCACCCATCTCGCCTTTTCATTATTTTATTACGAAACAATGTGTAAATACAATTCTGTTTCTCTATGTACTTTGGCATAACAAATCTGTGAACTTGAAATTTTAATTTTGTGTGTTACCGCAAATTTTTGTTTAGTATTGTCTCAGATTTTATTATGTAAATCTCATTATTCAAAGTTGCCTAAATCCATTAAAAAACCTTTAAAATTGGGAATTCTTAAAGTGAGTTTATTGGCTTTTCTGATCCATTTTTGTTTGGACCAAAAACCAGTATTGTACAAAGTGTTAAGTATATATTTTTATATTTACGGAAATGGACTCTGGTGACTTTGGATAATAAGGAAAAGTTTAATATTAAAGCCATGTTTATTACAGTATAATTAACATGTTAAACCATGGGATAAATGCCATCAATAAAAAAATACGAAATACGTTTGTGTGAACTTTAATGCAGGCACGTGTCTTACCTCAGGGCATCTTTATTTAACCAACCCCAAGCAATGTAAATTAAATGTATATTTTATGCCGTTGAAATATGAGAGTGCTTGACTCTTCAAGACAGAGGGCTGAACACAATTGCCCAGAGCATTTGGCTGCACTTTTAACTTGAAATCCTAAATACCTATTAAATACATATAAACAAGAGACAGGAATATATTGGTTAAAATTAATTGTTACTGGCGAGAACTCAGCAGCAACAAAAAATATGATCTTGAGTAACTTGATTATCAGCCTAAGCTTGGTTAAAAGGGATTCTTCTTTGTGGTCTTTGGTGTGTTGCACAGGCAGGTTTGCATCTGCACAGCGCCAATTTTGGAGCTCTAGCCAGGGAATGCCACTCGTTTCCTCCCTCTCCTCCACCTCAAGGGTAGGTTTTTAAGCTTACACATGCCTCAAGGAGCTGGAGAAGCACCTTCACACTCAGTTCTCTTCTAGCTGCTGCGTTAGCACATCTAGAGGACCATTTTCCATGGTTTTCCATTATTCCTGCAGGCCCCGTTCCTTTCTCTTTGTCATTATCCCCTGCTCCTTCATCTGAGTCCTTCAGAAACTGGTCATTGGCTTAGAATAAAACAGCATCTAGATTGTAATTCGCCGTATTATGAAGTAAATAGATGCATGTGATGTGAAATGTTCCTTTCTAGTGAGCAGGAGAGTGTTTTTGCTCTCCCATTTGATAAAGAAAGCTGGGTTGATCTATCCTGTGAGGCAAAAGCTCTGCTTTCTGGACAGTTATATATGAGGTCTTCAGGATTTACCCAGCCCCCAGCATGGTTAGCTTCAGGAATTAGGCTTATTGTTTTATTTTGCTTCCCCTGCCTTTTGCAGAAAGGATTAGGACAGCAGGGACTAGTGATTGCCCAGGAGCAAAGGATTCTCTCCTGCCTGATGCTGTGGATGACACAAGACCCAGTCAATAGTAACTGATGCCATGTCAGTAGCTGCCTGGATGTTGATCAGAGTCACCACCTCCCATTCTTGGGTGGATATGAGAGTAATACTCTGCCTGCCTCTGTGAGAGAAATTGTACTAAGTGACTATGGCTAGATCTCAACAGAACAGTTTGTCATCTACGCCCTGATACAAAATCTAAGAAAGTATTGAAGGACCATGGTGATGACCTAGCACCTGTTGAACTTTTGTATCTGTTCCTTTTATCTCTGCTCCTCAGCTGTGAGTTTCTACCTTATTTATAGTTTATGATCTTTGAATGTTTTCATGCCAATAATTTGAATTTGTAACCAGACTGAACTAATCTACATCTATGTGATATGTTTTGATAGAACTTATAATAGGACGTGTTCATGCCTTAAACTAGGACTGCATTATTTTTCCATAGACAGTAAAGGTATTTCTGGTTTATGCGATGCTAGTCCTGTAGTCACTTCTGTGTTCCAGACTGAAGAACAGTAGACATTCATGTGCCATCTGAAAATGGCTCAAAGGTCTTATCTATGCATTCCCTCTTCAATTGCTTGTTTGCAAGGATGCAGAAGAGCTCAGCCACAGCAAGTACATTGTAGTTTCACATGCTTGCGATATGGCATATTCTACACTTGTTGGGAGGTGGGGGCCAGACAAGACAGGATATGCACTTATAAGCACATGTGAAGGCACTTTAGAGTCCCACAATAGACATCTTGTGGGAAACTTGTACTTGGTACAGTATCCAAGGCAATAAGCACCTCTAAACCTACCCTTTGAGAGAGCCCTCAACCCTCCGAAGGCCAAAGGTTGCTCTCCCCGGTATGGATTCTGGAATTAGCACAGCATAGATACTTGCCACTTCCCTTTAATAGGATACAGAGTGCCTAGAGAGGATTTTTTTAAAAATTGACATAGGTCTTAACAATCTGCCTTTATTTATTTATTTATTTATTTATAGCACTTTTATGCTATAAATAAAGCTCCCAAGGCAGCTTACAAAGATATTTCCTGAGGTAATCCTTGCCTGCATGCTTATAATTTAAAAAACACAACATGAAAGGAAAAAGGATTGGGAGGACGGAAGGAAGGAAGGAAAAAAGCATATTCAGGCATTAGATTCTTGGTTGCGGAGTTCAGCAAGTTCTGGACGAAGTGGAAGGACTGCTGCTTCCTCTCCCGCTGATGGCTTCAGCAGTGATGGTTGGTAGCAGGAGGGAAAGGGTTTTCAGCTGGAGCGGTTTCCAGGCACAATGGAGGGGTGCCTGGCTGCTCTTTCGTCTACCTCTGAGTGATTGCCTATGTTCATATCAAAGCCTTCGAGGGCTAAATTTTCCATGGTTATACATAGTTTTAATTGTTGTATTGCTTTGAACATTTTTCTACTGGTTTTAATTGTTAACAATTTAATAGGATTTTAGCTGTGTAAATTATGGTTATATTATTCTGATTTTATCTGTATGCAGCCCTGAGATCCCAGTGATAATAGGTCGGGATACAAATATAATAGTGATGATGATGATGATGTAGCGATAGAGCAGACTTTTACAACCTAATGCCTTCCAGATGTTTTGGACTAGAACTCCCAGCATCCCTGACCAATAGCCAAAAAACCCCTGGAGGGCACCAGGCTAGGGGTTAGAGGATAGCTTATGCTTCTAGAAGTTTGCCTATGTTCATATAGTGGTAGAGGGTTTAGGACCACTAACCCCACCGCTCAGCATTTTAAAAGTACATAGGGGGGAACACAAAAGAAGGGTTCTAAGAGTGGGTAAGGCCTTACTTTTCTTTCCTTCCACCCAAATTGTAATTCTCTCCTTCCAGTATACTTGCTATATAAGCTGTTGGGGGCTTGAGCAGGCTAATGTGCCCCTTTCCCACTGCCCCCTTCCTGTTTCCTTCCCCCACTTGCACAGACACCTCCAGCATTGCATACATCCTGGAAGTTCAAATGTCCTTGTCTGGTAGTTTTGGAGGATTTTGAAAATGGTTTTAAATTTACAAACGTATATACCTAAATATATCTAGGAAATCTCCTGAATGTGTAAACCCCTAGCTTATTTTTTTGGTAGCCTTGTTTCACTTCCAAATTGAGATGCACTCAGCCACCATGCTTTGCTATCAGAATGGTGATAATCTGGGGGGGAAAGCTGCAGAATTTTGAGCATGGTATTCTTTGATTAGGATGCTCTTTTCCATGTGGCTCAGATCCTACATGGTGGAAACATACAGCTGTAATGTCTTTGCTGGGGATCGTGGATACAGTAAGTTAGGAAGGAAACGTAGAGGCTAAACTGTTCTCGGTATTCATACTCACCAGATACTCTAAAGTGAGTATATTCACCAACAGACTGCTTTTTCACCAGATCTGCTACAGCCTTTGATTCACTAGAAGGGAGGGGGGCAGCATCTTAGGCAGAGGGGAGTAGCACTGCCCTTGTGCAGGGTGGAGAACCAGATATCCACCAGGATACTTAACTGCTTATTTAACTGGGATTTTCATTTGAGCCTCCTTCTGTTTGTCCAAGTGTTCTTCATTCTTGTCCGGGTGGGGACATGACTAGTGTGCCCTTGGACAACTTTCTTGATACCTGAGGTGCCCTATCCTTTTAGAATTTTTTATTTTTAAAAGTTCAGCACATTTTCTTACTGGCAGTTGGGACTGCCTCAAAGCAAAAACCTCCAGCCACTGTCATATTCATCTATCATGAATGCCTCTGAGCCACACGTGGGATTCAAAAATATTCTTAAGATGAAAATGGCAAGCAGCTGAAGGCTGATGTTTCCCTCTTGCAGTGTGACAACACTGGAGGAGATTTCTGTCAGGTAAGCTGCAGGGGTGGTCTAAAGAGTGTAGCAGCTGGTGGGGGTGAGGGAGGTCAGGGAAGCCAGCATGGAGGGGGAGAACAGCAGGGCGCCAGCTGTTAGCAAACTGGAAGTTAGGGAGGGTTGTGTTCTCGTATGTCTGAATACAAAGCCACATTTGTGGAAGGCTTATGGGGTTTTTGGAGGGATTCTGAAAGTGGACTTTAATATGCTTTCAGTGAGGGAAGGATGTGTGTTTGTGTGTATGCATACATGCATGGTGGATACATGGTGTGTGTGTGTGTGTGCGTGCGTGTGCGCAAGAGAGAAAATGGATAGCTGTGAGAAAATGCACATAGAGAATGTGTGTGTACATGGATGGTGATTCAGAGGGCAAGAGATTGGGGTGGGGGAGAGAATGAGTTGGTTGGCAGAGTTGGGCGAGAAAGGGTTGCCTTCTGTAAAATACGTTTCTGTTGGCGCCAACCAGCAATGCCTCCTATGGCAGCCACTTTATAGCGGTGCTCAGGACAGTTTTTTTTAATTGCCAAATGAGCCCACAAGCCCTGTGTTAATGTTTTGGAGTTGCTACAGCTTGTTGAGTAATTTGAATATAAGTATATCTTGAGAGATGCTCCGTTGTGGGATGCATGACTGACAGGCACTGCCTTGAGATAAATGGGATGAGCATCCCAGAGGAGAATATCTTCTTGCTCTCTTGGATGCTCAGAGAGCATCAGGAAGTCACAGATAAATCTTTTAAGACGGCAGAATTTTTTTGGGTTATTAATGCAAAAATTAACTTTGTTCAGAGGCAACAACTGGTAAAGACAGGGATCTTTTTGGATGAAGATCTTGTATTGAGAAATTTTAGAAATTCTTTAAAAACTATTTCAAAAGTGGTACTTGCAGATACTTGAGTGATCTGCTAAATTGTCTGAGCAGATCCACAGGGCATTTGAATACAGAACTTATTGTTTAAAAAAGAAAAAGCTACAAAAACAGGAAGGAAGTACATGTTCTATAAAGCTGTGGTTGTAAAACAGCTTGTGATGATTTTAGTTTAGCACAACTGGAATTTTCTTGATTAGCACAACTTTTTGTTTTGCCAGCTTGATTCTGTTGTTGTTGCATTATATTATATCAATCTCATCTGTGGAGAGAAAGCCATACTGCAGAACATTTTCAGAGATTTAGGTAAATTTCTTTACCTGGTATAAGTCTAATTGACTTCTGTTAGCATAGAACTGCTGTTCATCATAACCAAAATTTTGAGTAATCAAAGTAGTTTGTGGTCTTTATGTTCTACAAGTGATCTTTGCTACTAAATACTTACTATAAACATTTGCTAAAAGTGCAGAGATGTACCCTTCGCTTATTGTGGAAAATTGTGTGCAAAATATGCCCTACACATCTCAATACTGGGAAAGGGAGAAATGTATGCATGTTTTGGTCTGCAACTTTCATCAGCTATAGCCAGCATAGCCAACTCAGGGGCTACAGTGGGGTTTGTAGTCCTTCATCTGGAGGGCCACAAGGGCACTTAAGCCCCCCCCCCTTCTCTTCTGCCCTGCCAATTCCATTGTGCAAGCAGCCTCCATCACTTGTGCAATGGCAACTTAGTGCTTCCAGGGCAACCCAAAACAAGCAGAAACACTCACTTCTGGAAAGAGGCCGACCTGCCTCCTTCCAGAAAATAAGTTTCCACTCATTTCGGGTCTTCCCATAGAAAGCCCTAAATCTCCCTTGTGTAAGCGGTGTGTCCTGCTTGCATAATAGAGTAGGCAGAGCAGAAATGTTCCCCTCCCTTGCGGTAGTAGTTTCCTCAAGAGGGGTTGACAATTAAGGCATAATAATTGAAGACTGACATTTGTTTTGTTCTAGATCTGGGGTGGGCAACTTGGGGGGGGGGGGTTCAGGGGCAATTTCTGCCCCCAGATCCTCCCTGCAGGCTGCACTCCATGGGGCACTGAAAAAAACCTTTCTGGAGTGTCAATGTTTTTTCTGCTGCTGTAAGTTTCAGCAACTGGGCTACACCTATTCTTGGTAGTGCTTAGTTTTTAGGATCTTTATTGTGGTAAATCTCCCAAACCCGTTAGTGCTTTTCTATAAGTCAGGGCTAGGTAGAAGGTAGATATCTAGGTGGTTTGCAGTGGACCAGCAAGGGTTTAAGTTTCATAACTGTTTAATAAGAGCGATGACTAAAAAGCTTCCCCGACCTTTCAAAAAAGAAAGGATGGATTTTTGTGTGGAAGGACATGGTGAATTTAGTTCTTGTGCTGATCACAAAATCCTGGGCTGGTTATATGTCCAGAAGCATCCTATTCCCACATGACCCTCCAACTCTTTGCCCTGTATGGTGGATACCAGGTGTACTAGTAAAAAATTGCAAGCTTGACATCTGCCCAACCCTGCTGTAAGTCATAATGCACGATCCTAAACAAATGAATTAAGTTAAGGCATACACTTTTTATCCATTCAGAAGGGTATTTCAGGGCAAAAGTGAGGTACTAACTCCAGTATGATTCCCTCCAAGAGTGTCTCTCCCATTTACCTTTGCTTGAACTCAGGACCATCTGAATTCTGGCAAGGGAGAAATACTGATTTTCATTCATCATTTCTTTCCTCACCCCTCCCCGCTCCAATAATTTAAAAGAATGTTGCTGGTATTCTGCAACAAGTTGAAAAGTTACTACTCTAGCCATTTTCTCTGTCTTTAGGGATCTGAGATCCCTGCTTAGGTATATGTAAAAGATTCTGAATCTCACAGCATTGTGCACCTCCTGCTAAAGGAAACATTTTTCTCAGGTTTGAACTTTCTTAGATTGGGTTGTTTTCAAGAAGCTGAGAACTCCAGCGAATATTATAACCACCACTTTTTAAAAGACAGGTATTAAAATAAAAAAAAATTAAGCAACACCATTAGATTAGGGTAGCTCCTTATTAGCTGACCAGAATTGGGTCTATAGAATTAACTTGTTCTATTTGTTCATAAGAGAAGAGAAGAAGAATGGAGCAGTCTAATACTTTTAAATACGTGTGTCAGGTCTAAACAGTTGAAACTGATATATTAGCTGTTCGGTTAATATTGTATACATAAAAATAAATCATGCAAAATAAGCTTTATTCGATAAGTATAATTTAAGTTATCTAGGCACACAACCATATAAAGTGAAAGTGTCCTTATATTTGTTTATCAAATGTTGCACAAATTCCCTGTATTGCTTTAGCGACAGTAACTGGCTGTTTGTTTTTTAAAAAACTATTCTTGTTAGAAAATGGTGCCAAATGCGTTATAAAATTATTTTGCTTACACCAAGCTTATTTTGGCTTTTATTAAATATATCTGAAACAAAACTAAAGATTTCCGCCCCAATTTAAGTTTTCTGTGCTTTTTACAAGATTAAGTCTTCATGAAAATCTATGCCTGATCTTATGGGGGGAGATATATCAAATATTTCATTATCTATCCAAAGCAGTGATTAAAACTGTAAGCATCTCAGTTCTCTATGGTCGTATTGCCACAGCTTTCAATATTAATACCAGTATTATTTGCCTCCCGAAGTATCTGACATGTTCAGTGATTTGTATTATGTTCAAGATATCCACATCATGCAAGACATTTAACACAATGTTTACAGAAAACCTTTGAGTATTAAAATAATACAATACTTGTGTAAGCAATTCATGATAAGGCTTTTATAAAGTGGCAAATCCTTAGCAGTCTACCAAAACAGGAGTATACAACATTGTAGTGTAGTTTCCCCCACAAACACTGTAATCCCTTTGGTTACCTCCAGTAATGACAACAGTCTGGATGTTCATAAAAAATAAATCTACTTTTGATATAGGACCTGAACTGTAGAATTTACATTTCTCACATAGTACAGATACTCTTTTTGTAAAACTGCCAATATCTTTTGAAGACAACCAGTTTCCTTGCTCAGTTCAAATACTCTCAAATTAAACCAGTGCCACTTTCCACCAATGTTTATAGCACTGCTTGAAAAAAACGTTCAATAGCTTCATTGGCACTGTTCTGGAGATTCTGAAATCCAATAAGGTGTCATCAAGATGTAATCCGCACATTTGAACAGTAGAATCAAGGCTTCCTTTGGTATCATCTGACACTATGTCTTTTTACCACAATTGTCCCTGCTACAATATCATAGGCTGTTCGGTTATGCTGAAAAAATAGCAGGGTAATGAACGCAGGAAAGAAGGAAGCAATAGAAAAATTCTTGATCAAAGCTCGTATTGTAGATCTGAAAGGAGAAGAAAAACAGCATCTCTGAACTTTGTTGTCTAGACTGGAGAACGTTGATGCTGTGGTATACAATTGCTATAGCAGTCTCTTATCAAAAACAAATTATTCTCAGAACGCTACACCGTTTCTGAGAACCAGTATGCACATTTCAGCTTTCATTAAGATGTTTCCCCCATTTTTGCTCTCAAGGATAATCTTTCTAGCATGAAGTATCCACCCTTTCTATACCAACATTTGCGTTTCATGCTAGTTTATTGTTGCACAATTTTAATTTTGTTTTAATAATGCACTTCTGTCATTAAACAAAACCTTTTACATAGCTTTCAGTGGTACAGCATAAATTGTGATAGAGCATTACAGATGGTTCACAGGCTTTAGTAATTATGTTAACACTGCTATATTCTTGGTTAATTGTAGCCAATCTGATCATTTAAGGAAAGCTCAAGAGTAGAGTAGAAATTGAATATCTGCAAACACAGGTAATGCTATTTGGGATAGAACTGCCAGGTGATGTAGGAACACACCAGAAGGTCTTGGGGGGCAGGTGGAATATATTGCTTACAATTCCTTCTATGATATGCCTCAATGGTAAACTAGTAAAAGTCAAAGTAATATGTATGAAGAAAGTATGTTCAAAATGAATGGTAATTTGTCCAATTCTTCCAATTGTTATGCAAAAATAAGGCACTTAAGTCTACAGAGCAATGGCTGCTAAGGGAGATGAGTCAGATGCCTTTTGAACATGTCAGGTTACGTTACTGTTATAGTGGCCTTCTGCCTTGTAAACTACTGGTTACATGGTTTAGGGTCATTCTTTCCTTTTGATCAGAGCAAAGTTTAGTCTCTTGAATAGACTAATATCTATTAGAGCAAGAGAAGTGAGGGTTATAGATGAGAAACCCACTACTCCATTTTATACACATTCTCCCTTTCAAGAACCACTTGCTATTGTTACCTAAGAATTCAAGACAATTCAGGGAGTCAGAAATAACTATTTTCTTCTTTGGGAAATATGTTAACCCTGCTCCTCCAAGAAGGCAAGAAGACTGAGCTATTGAGTTAAAATGTTGGTCTAGCAGCTAGGCTGACCATATGAAAAGGAGGACAAGGCTCATGTAACTTTAACAGTTGTAGAGAAAAGAGAATTTCAGCCAGTGTCATTTGTATGCAATTAGTTCCTGGTGAAATTCCCTCTTCATTACAACAGTTAAAGTTGCAGGGGCCCTGCCTTCTTTTGTATATGGTCACTCTAGTATAGTGCCTGCAACTTTAACAGTTGTGATGATGAGGGAATTTCACCAGGAACTAATTGCATACAAATGACACTGGCTGAAATTCCCTTTTCTCTACAGCTGTTAAAGTTACATGAGCCCTGTCCTCCTTTTCATATGGTCAGCCTAGTCTAGCAGGACTATAAAAAATGAAATAACCTCTGCCTGATGCTTTATCACTTTTGTTGTCTTTGTGGTGCTGTTTTACAGCCAGCTCTCTTTACTGTTGGTTTATTTGGTTTTTTTAAGCCTTTGTACTGAGTTTAATTAGGTTTACACTAGCCTGGATATTTGGCTTGAGATATGGGACAAAAATGCTTTAAATAAAATTAATCCCAAACTCAACGCAGCAGAGAGGAAAGTATCAATTTGCACAATATTACCAGGTAAAAAATGAACTACTACTTGTATTGGCACAGACATCAGTGATACAAAAAAGTTAACTTACGTTGTCATGCTGACATTAGAGGATGGAATTACTAACACACGACTTGGAGCAATAAGTACAGATGTATCGCATGTCACGACACGAAGGCCAAGCAGAAATTTCCCAGGGGTTGCTCCACCTGCTCCCCAAATACATATAATCTGAAAGAAGAGGCAATGTTGAGTTGGTCACCAGCAAATGTGTATGTTTTACCTCGTGACACTACAATAATGAAGCTATCTTGATGCAACTAGAACAACAAACATAAATCTGTCATGTAATCATTCCACTGCAGTGGAATTTGCTAACCTGCAGCCTTCCTCATTTGAAACAAATTCTGAAGCGGTTTACAAAAGAATAAAGATCAAACAAAACACACACCAAATAGTATCATGAAGATGGTACAAAAATAGCTCATGGCTGGGGAAAAGCCAGAGTAAAGAGATACGTTTTCAATAAAAGCCACTGTTGAGGCCTGCCATAACTCAGAGGGGAGATCATCACACATCAATGGATTTTCTGAACATCCTCAATATTTATTGTTAATTTGTTCAAGTTAACTAAAAATTAAGGCATCTGTTTTTAAAATAACAGGTCACTATTCTGTTAGATGTTCAAGGAAAATCTCTACAGTGGACATCCTACGGACTGCATAGTTAGGGATACCTCATAGAAGCAGACTAGCAATCTGTAGACAAGGGCCACAATCATCATTTTCTGCAAGTCTTCCATGGAAGTGTCTTCATCTATTTCCTCTATAATGTAGTGCATGGCAAACTTGGAAATATCCCTGCATTGAAAATTTAATTTTATAAGATAAGTACTCCACAAACATCTAACAGACAATATCACAGTAAAATATTGACTTTATTCAAAGTATATTTTCCCAACAGAAAATAATTATTCAGCTGATGGGAAAGTTGATTTTAAGTGCAGAGAGTTCAAACTGCATTTAGATTTCAACAAGTCCCAGCTGTATTTAGATCACATAAATGGCAACTGCTACTACTTACTCTTGCAATAATTTAAACTTAAAGCAGGAAATGTATACTCATTTCACATTTAGAAAGTTCCTCCCTTTTATTTTTTTAAAAAATTGCAGCATGTTTCTACATCTAGAGAGTCAAGAGAGCTAACATATGTAGGAAGTTCCCAGGACGAATCCTTCTCCATCATGAACTCACTGGATGGTCTCAGGCAAGTCAACTACTTAAGCGCCTCAAAGTTGCAGTAAGGGTTATAACATGTTAATGAATATTTCAACATGTATACAAATATGAGGATGATTAAGCAAATAACCCATCAACATTTTATATTGACCAATATAGTGCTTGGATGATTAACAAAATACATTTGAGTTAAAAATACATTATGTGAAGCCAACAAGTATTACATAATTTAAAGGAGAAGTTGACTAATATTTGCCAAATACATTTCTCTATATGGAAAGAATATTTATGGCATAGGCATGCGCAGCACATTTCATTAGGGTATGCACCCAGAGATTTTTTTTAAATGCAAACATTTGTTGAATACTCATTCGTAAAGGACATTTGTTTTTATTCATTTATTAAACACTGTAGACACTGATGTCCTACGCTGCATTCAGCTTGCCTGTCCGTGGGAGGGCTGTTGCAGTTGTGGGGGGATGAAGAGATACTCCTCAAGCCCCAGCAATGGTGGGGCATTGTGATGACACTGGGAAGACGAGAGGCTTACAAGGTGATATTCGGGTGATACTCTTTGAAGCTTGGCTCCCAGCAAAGTGATTCTTTTTCGCTCTGGCTGCTGGGAGCAATGGTGCTCTCTCAGAGGCTGCGATTCTTTGGCGCAGTGGCGGTGCAGCCAGAGGGCAGTCAGAGGACCATTCCCACTGTGTCCGGATCCCCCTTTGGATCCCTAGTCGAAGGCCCCCTCAATTCCGTGCTTATTGCTTGAACCATTAGGGTGTGCCTGGGCACACCTGGCACACCCCTTGCGCACACCTATGATTCATGGTTAAGTTTCTAGTTAGCAACACCCAAAGGACTGTTGTGATATTCAATGACATTAGCAAGTGCTGCATCAACTTAACCTCAAAGTACAACTGCAGGCAGATATACCACCGAGGAATGGGGGTGTCGGTTTGTGAAGAGGGTCCCTTATCTATATGTAAACTTGTATAAAATACATAAAATCAAGTCGTTATTCACTGTATATACTTATCATATACCTACAAGCCTAGCTTACATTGAGGCAGTAAACCAGTGTTTGAGCTATTTCATTTGGGGACTTGTATGATAGAATGCTGTCCCATTGAGGGTGGGGGAGATGCCCTTATCCTAAAAGTCTAGCATTGTCAGGGAGAAGGTTAGTTTAAGCATCCTCTTTAACATCGAGTTTTTGTTTTTCAATCACATGAGCCCCACCTGCAGTCTGGAGTGGAATAGCCCAGACACAGGTTTACTACCTTACTAAGGACTATGTACATGGGCTCTTTAGAAGCAGAGAAGTGAAACCTGTTGCAGTCACATTATGTACTGCATGACTTACTTTATTCCACTAAGGTGCATAATACTTAAAACGATGGTTGCCTTGATAAAGAAAAGAATAAAGAAATCCACCATCTCTGCCATGAATCTGTGGGCTAAGGATGGAATCATATATTCACGACCTGTTTAAAACAAAAAAGAAAAATGAGCAGACTGAAAAACATTTATGCAATGTACATAAGCTCAGCTTATTAGATATTTCACTTTAAATACTAATTTCCAACAATCTACAACTGATGCAATGTCATCAGCAACACGCTAAAAGACAAAGACACAACTGGAAACCACACCAGACTGAATGGATTTTTGTTTAACCATGTGGTATTCATTGTGTGACCCTATGGCATGATCCTGCCCCTCCAAAAGTAGAACGCAAGGTGCAGGGGGGCTCCACACAGGACTGCATCACAACCATCTTCTGTGCCATGCTGTCCTGACAGAGGGCCATTCACAGACAGCTGAGACCATCCCACAGCTCACCTGAAGCATCTGGTGACTCTGGCATAACCAAGCACAATGTTGACTCTGCTCCAAGCAGCCTGCATGCCAGCGTCCTAGGCAGGACTTGACCACCAGATGCTGTAAGGGAAGGACCAGAAGAGTCTCAACTCTCCATTGAATAGAATAGAATTTATTACGGTCGCAAGACCAGCAAAACTCTCCATTTGAGTCCACTAAACACCATGTTGGCTGGGGAATGCGGAGAGTTGTAGGACTTTTTTTGTCTAAATATGTATAGGATTTTGCCCTAAGACACTGTAGGTTTTCTAGAAGCATCTCAGTAGCAACTGTTGAAAACAGGCTGTTGAACTAGTGAGACTGATCAGGTACAGCAGTCTCTTATTAAAAGCCCTGAAACGCTATTGCCTTATGCTGATAATACAGAGTTAAAATTAGAGTCATGCTATACTAATGAAATATTCTGGATCTTGTCGCTTTAAAAGCAGGGGAGCAAGTCAGGTGAGTATCCAAGATGAACACAAAAAAGGATGCTATAAACGAATTTAATGCTGAAAAGCCAGACATTTTACATACTCTTGCTTTTTATTAGGCCTTCTTCATGGGGGTTGTAACAATGTCTGCAGAAATTACTTACAACAGATTGTCTTGTGCTATAAACACTAAGCAGATAAGTTCATATGGAAACTGTCCTGGATATGCTGGTGAAAACTAATATTATCTTTCACATTTCCAACCATAGATATTTACTTGTATGTCATAATTATTTTAAATTTTGATTTTAAAAGTAGACGAATCTAAGGTAATAATATTGTTTCATGGATACTGCCCAGGTTTGGATGACATAACAAGTTGCAACAAGGCAGTGATGATTTTTAAAAAAATCCTGCCTGGTATGCGCTGCAGCTCACAACTAGCCACCTTGGTTTGTTTTGACTGTGCGAACGGAGCCTCTGTGTAGCGTGTACAGGAGGCTGGAGAGGCTGCCCTGGGAAGGAAGAGGCGGAGAAGGATGTAAGGTAAATGTGGGTCCAACCCCACTATCCTTACCCAAAGGTTACCCTCCAAGCAGCCTGAAAGGCACCCCATCCCTACCACCAACCCACCCTCTGGCTTGCACGTCCAAGGTTATTACCGCTTATCCAGGAAACACATCCCTTTCCACGGCCTAACCTCGTTACCATGGTAACCCAGCCCCTCGCCCTCAGCCCGTGCCCCAAACCCGTCAGCCCCGGTGACGCCTACCCCGCCAAAGGAATACTGGCTGCTCACCTGCCGGCCGGCCGGGGTCCCGCAGAGAGCTGGCGGGGGCGGCTCGCGGGGCCAGGGGCGCGTGCCTGCCCGTCGGCGGTTGCCACGCCGAGGCCGCGCGGGTGGGCGCGGGGCTGGCCTCGGCGGAGGGGCCCGAAGGGGTCGCGAGGAGGTAGTAACAGGGGCCGCCGCCGCCGCTGTAGTAGTAGGCGCCGGGAGGCGAGCCAGAAGCAGCCGCCGCCGTCGTTGCGGCTCCGGCCATGAGCGCGGCCAGGCCGCTCTGCCAGCTCAGGTACCCGCAGTACGAGTCCCAAAGCCATTGGTGCACACGCCGCGAGTACTCCCCGGCACTGAGCGACTCCGAGCCGGCGGCTGCGGCGCCCCCTTCGCCAGGGCCAGGGCCGCTACCTGCGGCCTCCCGGAGCTCTTCCATGGCCCCGGCCCAAAGGCCTTCGCCGCCGTGCCTGTCACTGCCTGCGGCCCGCACTGCGCAGGCGCGGGACCATCCCGTTCCCCGCCTGCGTGCCGCCTTTCTCTCCCTTGACAAGACGGGCCGGACACGACTCCGCTTCGTAACGCGAACGTCACTGGCGCGGGGGAGGGGGGAGGAGGAGAGGAAAGGGGCCAGGCCGAGGAATGGATCGGACTCTGCCATCCCATAATGACTGCCGCTTCCGTGATCTGAGTCGGGTGCTATCACCCAGCAGGGTCGCGGCTCAATCGTTAAGTTCTCCTTCCCGCAGCAAAATAATAATAATGATAATGATAATGAAAAGCGGAGAGTGGCGTGCAAGGAGAGAGGCGGGGTCTGAGTGTGTCTCTATTGTCAAGTCAATTTCTTGCACTGACGCAGGATTCTCTGCGATTTCAATCCCTTTCCCCAGACGTCTCCATGTGCTGGCGGAGGGGATGATGGGAGCCGTAGTCCAACATCCGGAGGGCACTAGGGTGGGGAGGGCTGCCAAGGATCACATGCAACGAAGAGTCTTGTGTCACCTTAATGCCAGAATAAACGTGTCCGTCTTAAGGTGCCACAAAACTCTTCCTTGTTTTTGCTGCAACATGCTAACGCAACTACCCCTCTGGAAAAAAATCCATATACCAAGTTTCTAAAACACTCTTTAGTTCCACCACCCAGATTATAAGCAAACCAGTATCTCTTAAAACTAGGTCACTACTACGCATGCGCTAGCTGGTCTCTACTTCTTATCTTAGCCAAACGCTTGTTCAGCACTTTGAGTGCTGCCCACAGGCACAGTTTCTTCACAGTCCCCTTATCAGTTACATTCAAGCTCCTACACGGACTTCCCGGTAAAATTCCATCACTTGCAAAAGACTCAAAATAAAATTCCATTACACTACCTAAGGACAGGGAGAACCGACATAAGCTACTGCAGAATGTGCAGCAGCTACTGGCCGGTCTGACCTACTATGGACCTATTGTTACCAGGCTGAGCTAGGTGTAAGGTGTTGATATCAGTGTACAAAGCCCTATACTACTCAGGACCAAAGGTTACCTCAAGGGACATCCTTCCCTATACCACCTCCCAAGCCATTGTGATCTTCAGGAAGGCTCTGTTGTCCAGGCCGCACTGCAGCCTACATGTTTCTATTTGGGAGCGACATTCTCAAATACCATATTTCCTCGATTCTAAGACACACTTTTTTCCCCATATTACAGCTGAACGTAAAAGTGCATGCTGACTCAAAGTTCAGTGTGATTTACTCCCAATAAGTTAGTGTGCATAGGATTGCTGCATAAGAACAGAACGTCTACAGCTGCAATTCTATGCACAGCACAGTTACTTGAGAATACCTCCAATTAAATTATCAGCGTGACTGTTGAGTAAATATGTGAAGGCTCCGCAGCTTCTACAGCACAGCTGAACAAAAAAGTAAGCTGGACTGGTATATTGCTACTGCAGCATAGCACATTATAATAGATACATATGTGTGGAATAATAATAAAAAATAATTTAGCCTGCCTAGGAAAGACAATTCTCAAATACCATATTTCCTCGATTCTAAGACATACTTTTCCCCCCATATTTACGTCTGTAAAAATGGAGTGCATCTTAGAATCAATGGTGTCTAAGAATCGCCGGAAGATACACCCCCCACCCACCCACAACGCCTTCACAAAGGGATTCTGCATGCCCCCCCCAAGCGACTCAGCCTTCCCCACTTGCCTCCGCGCCACTGGCACCGACCTCCTTGGCCTCCAGCGCCGCCCCGGTCCGCGCTGCCCCGGTCCGCACCACCAGCGCCGCCCCGGTCCGCCAACTCCAGCGAGGAGCTGCTGCCGTGGCAGCAAGGAACAGCCTTCCAACTCACCTCCATTGCTGCCCTGGTCCTCGCCTCCAGCGCCGCTTGCGGGATCGTGACCTACTTTGTAGTATCGCCACGCTTCCAGGATGGGGAGGCTGCTGCAAGCGGCGCTGGAGGCGAGGACCGGGGCAGCGCTGGAGGTGAGTCGGGAAGGCTGTTCCTTGCTGCCGCGGCGGCAGCTCCTCACTGGCAGCGGGGCAGCGAGGACTGGGGCGGTGCTGGCGATGCGGACGAGGTTGGCGCTGGCGATGCGGACCGGGGTGGCGCTGGCGGTGAGGACCGGGCGGTGCTAGTGGGGAGTGGGGAAGGGAGGAGGGGAACTCATGCCCGGGCCGGGCTGGCCAGCAAGTTCCTGGGTGGCGGATCGAGGGGGGACATGCACAGCCCTACCGTATTTCTTCGATTCTAAGATGCACTGATCCCCAATATTAGGTGTGTGAAAATGGGGTGAGTCTTAGAATTGACACAACACTTTTTTCCTGACAGTGGCCCTAAAATTAAGGTGCGTCTTAGAATCGATGGTGTCTTAAGATTCGGTGAAATACGGTAGCAGCATGTTACCTAGGATGACCAGATAAAATCCAGGTCAGGGCTCATGTAACTTTAACAGTTGTAGAGAAAAGAAAATTTCAGCCAGTGTCATTTGTATGCAATTAGTTCCTGGTGAAATTCCCTCTTCATCACAACAGTTAAAGTTGCAGGGGCCCTGCCTTCTTCTGTATATGGTCACTCTAGTCTAGTGCATGCACCTTTAACTGTTGTGATGAAGAGGGAATATCACCAGGAACTAATTGCATACCAATGACACTGGCTGAAATTCCCTTTTCTCTACAACTGTTAAAGTTACATGAGCCCTGACTTGGATTTTATCTGGTCAGCCTAATGTTGCCACTCTGTTTCCTGATCATTTGTGTTCTTCTGCTGGTGCTTAGATCTAACTTGACCGAGTATTCATATTTATTCAAATACCTAGACATTATGAGGCCATTTTCTTGTTTAGCACTCATTGTATTTGCATGATTTCCCTTAAGAATCTAAAATAATTTTCATAATATATTATGAGCAGTTTTCATAATATACATGTCACATGGGTTTTTTTCAGATAGCAGAATTATCTTTAAAGCTAACAATTGTTTCCTTTTAAAATGATTCACTAAAAGCGCAATCCTATACACATCTTCTCAGAAATAAGCTCCACTCAGTGCAGTAGGATTTGCTCCCATGATTGCAAATATTCTGTATTTTCAAAACAGTGTTTCCATCTTCTCCAAGGAGTGTTTGGGAATTGTTTACTTCTCAGTGGCTTTCTGCCACCTGGTGGCTGTGTAGACTCAGTACATCAATACTAGTTGACAAGTAAATATCAGGCTTTTTAACTTCACTTTAAAGAAAATGAGGGATGAGTTAACAATGTCATATTTATATATATTTTGTTTTGTTTTAAGTTCATAATCAGGGAAACCCTGTACACAGATTGGCTCAGATGCAAACACTTACTTTCCCCAAGTGTATATCATTTAAAAGACAAGTCTTATTAAATAAATAAAAATATTTCACTTTGATAGAAATTGGTTTTACAGCCAATATTCTCCTGCTTTTCTGATGAATGCATGTGATATAGCAGAACTCCTGTAGTTTTCTTAGGCAGTACCTGTCTATTGGCTTTCAGTTTTGAATTTCTAGTAGAATAATGTTCAGTAACTGGGAGTTGGTCACAGCGGCAGTTGTACAATACAAATCAATATTTATGTCATAGTAATTTATCTTTTAAGTATTTTTTCGCAACTATGCTCTCAAAAAGTGATGTACAAAAAGTAGTGAGAAAATGAATATATTCGACAACACCGGAAGGAAAACCAAAACATTACTTTAGTCTGGCCATGCATAGGCTGACCATCTGAAAAGGAGGACAGGGCTCATATAACTTTAACAGTTGTAGAGAAAAGGGAATTTCAGCCAGTGTCATTTGTATGCAATTAGTTCCAGGTGAAATTTCTGTTCATCACAACAGTTAAAGGTGCAGGCACTATACTAGGGTGACCATATACAAAAGAAGGCAGGGCCCCTGCAACTTTAACTGTTGTGATGAAGAGGGGATTTCACCAGGAACTAATTGCATACAAATGACACTGGCTGAAATTCTCTTTTCTCTACAACTGTTAAAGTTACATGAGCCCTGTCCTCCTTTTCAGATGGTCAGCCTAGCCATGCACATCATTTGTGGTCTCAACGGCAGAGGTGAAAAGTTTTCAAGGCTTATCTAAATGCCTTAACTGAGGAGCAAGGTATATGTCCATTAGAAGGAAGTTCTGCAGTTTTGGGACCACCAGCAAGAAGGCCATCTCTTTTGCATGCCAGTCTAATTGATCTTTCTGTACAGGCAGGGTTATATGGGGAAGGCAGTTCCTCAGATAACCTGGGCCAAAGCCTTTTAGCGCATTAAACGTTAAGACCAGCACTTTGAATTGGGCCTGGAAATCTATTGGGAGCCAATCAAGTTGGTATTGAAATCAGAAGTTCAAAATTGGAATTATATTCAGACTTTCTGCCTCCCACCTGGGTGTCGGCATTTTGCACCAGCTGTAGCTAGCTTCTGTCTTTAGTAGAAACCCTCATACAATGCAATGCAGCAATCTAGCTTGGAGATAACGAGTGAATGGGTAATTGAGGCAAGTCTGACTGCTTCCAGGAGGGCTGAAGCTCAGCTCATTCTTTTAATGGTAAAATGTTTTGTCTGAATACAGCCAGTGAATAAGAAAACTGGGATTTATTACTTCAGTATCTCCTAACTAGATATTAAGAGTAAAGAAAGATTTCTCAGCTAGCACATGAAACTATATGCCTGGTGTAATAAATCATCCCTTCCACAATATAAACAAGTTACAGTTTTATTTATTTGTCAGAAGTTTGCTATTGAAAAATGGCATGTACTAAAGCCACAATGTTCTACATACAGATCAAACATCAGATAGCAAAATCTTATTATGAGCATTATTTGTTGTAATACTGTATAGATATTACAATCAAATATATTTTTTAAAAAACAAATTACGTACCTGATAAGGTGCAATAGGCACAATTTATATCCTGATTTAGCTTTGCAAGCATATTAACATTATTTTACCGTTACAAAGTATTACAAGTAATCAAAATCATACGTTTGAATTAAGTACTGTGTGCTGAAATCATATATGTACTACACATTCGTGTTGAAAATTAACAATATAGACAATAGAGTCAAGCCCTCCCACCCCCAAAATACAATCCCTTTAAGTTTGAGTTCAGAATTTATTCAGAAGTAATCTATGGCTTTTCTTCATGTATGTTTTTGAAGATTTGCATGCATACCTTACAAATGGAAATAAAAGCTGAACTACAACCATCATTACCCTGTACACAAAGTAAAATCTGTAACTAGGATGGTTAATTTCTGTATTGTTAGCAGTCACTTTAATCTCCAAATAGGAGTGGAAGTGTATTTTATTGCAAAAACTAGCACCCTCAGATGGTCAGAATGTAAAATAAAATTGGTGCCATTCAGCAGAACGGGTTTCACAATTATGGAGCATATGTATGCACGCATATCTGGGCTATTGCATTAAAATATTGAGAGATGTAACATTAAAGAGCGGAATAGCTCTCTTAAAAATTTGAAACACAATCCTATTCCTTGCATGGGGAACTATAATTTCTTACTATATTTTGATTAATACTTGGTAAAGATCCTAGTAGCTAGAATTATCTTATGGGCTAGCAAGTGGCCACCCTTGGAATAGATTGCAATTGATGATCTTCTGCTTCCTGACTAGTGATTTTATGGAAATACTTAGCAGCTAGTAGATCCAAGGGAAATTATGTTTAACGTTTAATATGACTGTTACATTGTTAAATAAATGTTCAGATGTTCAGATTAGGTTGCTAAGTACTATTTGTAAAGAGAGACATGGCACACAAGCAAGGACACATTATAAGGATCAGGGGAGAAGTGAGAACCCAGTAGAATGGACAAAGTATTAACATTTTTAACTTTAAAGTAACATTTTCTACCAATCGCTTTGAGCTAATTTGAAACAAACAAAAGGGAACCAAAACAAAGATACCAGTTAACTCGCCTTGTTGAAAATAGGACACAGGTGATTGTTAAGGAAAATATGTAACTGAACCATAATTGAAATATCTAGCTTTTCTTTTCCATTAGCAAATGTATTACTGAGAGTTGCACTTTAGCTTTTAAAAGCACAAAGGCCTATATGAACTACAGACTTTCTGGGGTCCTTCTACACAATATGATACATGAATAATCTCAATTCTAAAATGAATATTTTACATATTAAGAGTTCCTCCCCACCCCCAAGCTGGAACATAAAAAGGAATGCACTGAAACGTTACGAAGTGTATCATGCAGACATTTGGCTTATGGTTTGCAGTGAAAGAGCCAATAACCTGAATGGTTAACTTTAAAAATCCATATATATTCTCATGACATGATGTATAATCTATTTGCAAACAAAGGCAAGTTGTGGACATTTTAAGAATATCAGGATGCCTACAAAAAGTGTACCAGGGCTGCCCAGAGTGGTTTCTAAGCACATGTAGCCATGGCAAAATAAATATTCATGCCTTCTTCAAATGTAACTGTGTACATCAGTTTACCTTTTTCCTCCACGGCGATAATCTCAGTGGAGGAAAAATAGGACATGTAATGTGTAGCCTATGGTTCTAGAGTAGCTGCTTGAAGGCCTATCACTGCAGTACAAACTACTTCTAGTTCTTCATGCTGCTGTTTTCTTCAGGCTGAATTTCTTTAGAGATTGTAGTGAGTGGTTTCCATATCGCCCTAGGAAGTTAACCCACAATCTCTGCAGGGTCAGTGACCAACTTGGATCCATCCCATGATGTCTTGAACTGTTCAGGAACAGGAAATTCTTTCTGTAAGAAGACAAGATTGACAATGTCAGTTGTCTAAGTAAGAGGCTGTTATAACTCAGGCATGTCTGGATTATAAAGGAGACTTCTTTATTCCAGTCAGTAAAACCCTTCAGTAGCACACAGAGAACAAGCGTGGCATTTCTGCAGTTCCTGTTGTGCTAGTAAATTTGTGATGTCTCTCCTTGATTTAATCTGATAGCAACCCTTCCACCCTTTTACGTATGAGGTTAAAACATAAGGTTAGAGTAGCATAAAAGAAAGTAAGTACCACATTGAACAATTCCTCCCTTCCATACTAGGCTGACCAGATAAAATCCAGGTCAGGGCTCATGTAACTTTAACAGTTGTAAAGAAAAGGGAATTTCAGCCAGTATCATTTGTATACAATTAGTTCCTGGTGAAATTCCCTCTTCATCACAACAGTTAAAGTTGCAGGCACTATACTAGAGTGACCATATACAAAAGAAGGCAGGGCCCCTGCAACTTTAACTGTTGATACTGCCCTCTGTAGGCTGTTTTTAAAATGTTAAGAATACCGAATATAGCAGGTTTCCAGATACGCTATTCCTTGAATGGAAGGGCTCCTTCCATTCACAGAAGGTACCTGGATCCAGCAGAGGATCACACTGGATTTGAGGGCTATCTTTGATGATTTACCCATTTCCCTGTCTTGCGTTTCATGTTTTGCTGCCCCTCCATTGCCTCTCAGTCCACCACTGCAACTTTTCAGGAGGCACAGAGGGCCATAGGGTGAAAGAGGAATCACAAAGATAATCTCCTCATCTTCTTCTCCAGCACGAGAGGAATTCTACTAACCTCTCTCTGTAACTACCATTTCTAAATGATTCATTTTTCTGTTCATTTTTTCATATGCCCTATGTGCTATAAAAATGTAATAACTACTGTTCTAACTCACAATTCAAATAATCTAGGAAAATCTTGATGTTTCAGAAAATCAGAATTTTTGATACACGGTAGACGCTGTAGTCAAGTAAATATAAATGGCATAAAAGTACTAGAGTTTAATATTATTACCTGTACCGTGCAATACAACTTTTAAATACTTTTGAAACATAAAAATTATAGAAAAAATAGTAATATGACTCAGTAATCAGTAGATTTATACCTATCCATAATTTACATTTGCATTTTAGTTTAGAGGCAAATGCAACACTAAACCATCTTTCAGCCAACAGGCAGGGGAGAGAAAATCTGAATCAGAGAGGAAAGAGGAAGGGGGAAAGAAAGCATACTCCTGGGGGTGACTCCCATATTACTTTTGCACCAGGCTTGTGTAATTGTTCTACAGGGTTTTTTGGCACTTACTGGGTAGAAAGTAAGCTATAATAAACCTGTGCTCAATTTTAAGTATTCGTAAGTACCAAGAAGAAAGAAAAGGACAGCAACGCTCAGGGATTGTTATATTGCTGCAATGAGCAAGTCTGTGTATATTTCACTTTTCAATAAAGCAAAGTCCTTCCAGACAGAAAGGTCTTAGCATTAACAGTCAGGAAGCATGGTGCAGCTATTTTGTCTTTTCTTCCTTAATGGATTTCTTGCAGTAAGAAAAAAGATGTATGAAGTGGTGGGAAAACACAGGAGAATTATGAGTGGAAGACAATGTTGTCTGGACCGCCTGTAAAATTCTATGAATGAGGCAGAGCGATGGCATCATCGCACCTGGAAGCAATGTTGCAGCACTGTTTAGCAAACTTAAACAGTGACTTCTATTCAACTCTGAAAACAGTGGTAAGTAGTGTATATCATAATATCCAGCAGATAGGCTGTGGCTTAGCTATATGCTGATAGAAACCATATTACTGAATATATAGGCCAAGTTCCAAAGACTCATACAACTAGTAATATGCATCCGATGGTGCTTTGAACTTTTCAAATTACTTTCTGACAGTTTTCCACAGCATTGGCATATGGTTCCCCCAACCCCATGCCAGAGGACAGACGTAATTTATTTCACGTGAAATAATTTCTCATGTGAACATGGGATTGTGCCCAACATTAGTTGGTGATGAAAGGAGTGCCATTTGGATTTTCCATCTTGCCCCATTATGCTCCGAGCTGTCCATGCCGCATTGCAAGCTGGTCTTGAAACTGTGCAGGATTTCAAAAGCAAATTGGGATACAAAATAGGGGACTGCTATTCAGAGACAAAAAAGGAAGTCAAAAATCCCACAGGGATGTGCCCAAAATAGGGCCACTTAAAACAAGTGGATAACTACCTTACATCCTTGCCTTCTTTGAGTTTATTGACCAAGTCTGAAAAACTTCCCAATGTACTTTGTTAATTTTACAAATGTCAAGTTATGTCTCAGGGTCATTATTCTTTTGGTGCTTTTGAACTATTGACACTTCTAATTCTTATTTCTTCTCTTCGCACCTTAGGTTTTTGTGATCTTGTTCTCACTTGGTTTCATTCTTCTCTTTCCAATACTTCCTTTATTGTTTCTGTTAATGGTTCCTCTTTCCATTCTGCAAGGTTCTGTTCTCCCTCCGTTTTCATTTTTCATTTACTTCCTTTGTGATCCCTTGTTTTGTTCTTTCATATCAATTATCATTATTATGCTGATGACATAGAAGGGTATCTTTCCACCCTGACATCTTCTTTCGCTAATATTTTTTCTTATTACAGCTGCCTCTTCATGAATGCCCTCTCATGTTTTGAAACTGAATTTAGCAAAAACAGACCTTCCCTCCCACTTCTGCTTCTGTCTCTTAATTTGTTTCTTTTTTTTCCCTTGAACTCTTATTTGTTTCACAAGTTATTTAGTTCTGTTATTTCTGCTACAGCTAAACAGTGTCATTTCCAATTGTTATAACTCCAACAGTGTGTCACAGTGGGTGTCCCGCTATGGCTGGGTCATGAGCCTCTGCACTCCCAACAGCAAAGAAGAAAGCAAACCAATGGCAGTTCAAACACTGACAGCTACTCCCACAATGTCCATGGCAATTCCACCACCACTCAGTAGTCATGATGCTGAGCATCAATGGTGCCCCTATGTTAGCTGTGAATGGATGGAGATCTTTGTAGTTTTCCATGGGCCTTGGCAATGATACACCCTTTCCCCCTCCATAACCCCATAAGAAGAATGGAAAGTAAAACAGCAAGCAGGCGGCAACATAGTGAACTGCTGATAGTCAGTAGAAAAAGGCGATGCAATTGGAAACTGAAGATGTGGGTTGAAGGCCAAATGCACATGTGGCTCCCATAGAATAAACTACCTTTTGGGGGTCCTGCTGGCAACAAATTTAGATGGACAAAAGGAGATGAAGTAGGTTTAGAACACAGGCCTTTTGAACCAGCAAGCAATGCCCTAACCAGACAGATGGGGACTTTGTAGTTTTCCAGGGAGCCTTGGCCATGATACACCACCTTTCCCCTTCCACAACTCCATATGGGCGAAGCCATATAGCCCAGTACCAAAGGGCCTTATATGGAGTTATAGCAGAGTATGGTCTTAACAGGATAAGATGGGTTCAGTCCCTCAGTACAGTCACCCAGGGAAAAAATGCATGAGTGCACGCACACCTGAAATAATAGTACAGTTCATTAACCAGAGTGACTGGCATATGGGCCAACAGCATCATTCAACTACATTCAACTATCTAACCTGTTAGATCTCAAGATGCCTTTCATTTTGCCCAGTGCCCAACATCCAGTCTTATCACACACATTTGTCTCCATTTCGTGAATAGCCAGTATCTGCTAGTGGTAGTTATCTATGTGCTAACCATCATGAGAACAGAAGGCACAGTGGAAACAGTCACAGCTTTTATTGAGCAATATCAGTTTTGGACTGACAGCACCACCGAAGAATTGGGTCAACAGCCCTTTTGTTCCTACAGGGCTCCTGTGCCTTTGAAAAACCACACAACAGAACGGAACAGGCGCAGCGGTCTCCACACGCCAAGTAATGCTGCACTTGTTATGTTACTGTCCGTGATGTATTCTGCAATGGCACACGGAGTCCGCTAGAACATAAAGGTGGCAAACCCTACAGAGGAACAGCTGGCTTCACACTACTGCTGTCATAGGACTCGCTTGCGGTTTGCATGGCACTGAGGGTGGAGGACATCCTTGTTGCTGAATACTGAATGGCTGCCTGGTTGCCTGTGGAGAAACAAGAGGAACATGGCAGAGGTGATGAGCAATAAATAGTACCTGCAGCAGTTCTTCTGACTTATTAGAAGTTGTTGGCTGAGCAGAAACGGTGCTACCACCCCGGTGCTTTTCCATTCCTAGGTCCCCAACTTTACCATCAGTAGTGCACCTGACATCTATATTTGGGAAGTCACTTGTTGGGAGGAGATAATGTGATAATCAGGGCAATACTCACCCATCCAGAGCAGAGAGCTGCACTGGAGCTCTACAGTTTCTGTTTGATCAGCTCCATGAGCGCCTGGCCTTATCCTGCAAGGAAAAATGAGCCACAAGTGTTTATCCAGCAGCGGCAATGGTGTTCAGCAACAAAACTGTGTGGGCTCCATCCTGGCTTCACCAGTGCATGGAGGGAGCTTACCTGTATTTGTGCAGTATCCTCTGTGTGAAGACACTACTACTACCTGCTGAGTAAGGTGCAAGCAGCTGTGACTGGAGAGCTCCATATCTGGAGTTCCCAATACCTTTTCCTTTCTCAAAAAGTAGTCACGGGTGGAGGGATTTGGACTGAGATCGCAGCATGGGAGAGGGGAGCTCTTTACCCCATGCTGATCCCCCAATTTAAATTATCTCAAGCTGCTATTAACTGTGGAGGGTGAGACTCACTGTCTTAAGCAGGGGTGGGCAATGTCTAGGGTGGGTGGGAGGCAATTCCTTCTCCCCCTGATGAAACATATCCCACCCCTCGAACGTTACACACTGTACTACATATTCCGTTCACAAATATGTCAGAGCTAATACAGCGCTAGCCATCAATCCTTGAATGAATGCACAGGAATAGAAGAAATGTACATTCATCTCGGCCACTGCACCGCTGAATTTTCCACTGAATTCTGGTGGTGCAGCAGCAGCAAAAAAGCAGCGATTTCTCTTTAAAACAAAGCACAGGGGGAGTTTCCAGATGTGCAATTTTGCTTTAAAGCACTCCCTGCAGGCGTTTTAAAAAAGAAATCACTGCTTTTTTGCTGTTGCCACGTCATTGAATTTTAGTGGCAAATTCAGCAGAACAGTGGCAACAACAGTGGTGGCAGCAAAGTAGGCTGGGTGGGTGTGCATGTGGCCTGCAATCACAGGTTGCCCACCCCTGGTCTTAAGCCTGAAAGTTTTCTCCCTTTGCAACTAATTACCAGATGGAGGCAGTGATGGTTCAGAACGGGGCCGTGGCACAGAGACAAAGGCTAAACCACCCCCATCCCATGCCCCCAATCCAAAACCAGGCCCTTTCCAGTGGCCATTTTTGAGAAAGAAAAAGAATTCAGGAGCTTCAAACACAAAACTCCCAGGTCATATGTAATTTGACCCTAAGGGAGGCACATTAGCCCAATACACCAATTCCACATTTTGGGGGCAGTGGGAGACACTCTGTAATCATGTGCGTATGAGTTTTCTACACATCCCTCTCTGTTCCTTGGGTGCATTGTGGCAGGATCGTTCTGCCCTGACTGAGAGCAGGAACCCATGGGATTGGGGGATGGGGAATTGAGCCACCCATAGTTAGTACAATAGGTAGCTGGTCAAGCTGAAATTGCAGAACATCAGGCTGCTTCATCAGAAAATGTGTTCCAACATGAGATATGGAGCCCAACTGAGCCCATGTGTACTCCATAGCCCTGATTGGGGCTCCACTCCCTTGCTGGAGAGTAGAAAGCCTCAACCAGGTAACCATCTGGACTGGAGCCTAGCACTCGCATCACCCCTCCATGGCTTCTTGCTGGGCACTTTGCCTATGTTGGCAAGTGGGCTATCTAGAGCATGTGGAGTAGAGGGCCTCATGAGGCTGCCAGTCCCTTGGTGAAATCCAGCGCAAGGGTAGCAGTCTCTGGGTTTTACTTGGCTTGCAGAGTGTGTGTGTGTGTGTGTTTCTGGCTCAGGGTTCTTACAATCAAGCAGTGGAGTCTGGTGGTTCCAATTTCAGTGGGGCTGTGGCTTCATTCTGGTCAAAACCAGCCAGAACTCTAATGCAGCTTTCTAAGGGTTTGAACCTTATCTCCAAAATACTTTCAGCACCTCGGAGAGCTCCTTTAGAGTTCTGGCTGGTTCTGACTGAAACCCAGAATGGATTCCTAGCCCCACCAATATCAGAGCCACCAGCCTCCACTGCAATCGATCCTGGTTTGGGGCCATGGACCTGGAGTTGGAGCCTCGGCCTTAATGCCTCCACAGTCTGTAGTCCTAGTTCTCCTGCCTCTGCCAACAATCTCTGTGTCAGTGGCCAAGTGGCTCCTTTGAACTGGGATCATGACATGGATAGATAGAGGAGGTGCAACTTTTCTGCACTGAAGCATGGCATCATAGTTCATGGCAAGTTCTTCCACCTGTTGCTTACCTTTGTGGAGTGCCCCAGATGCAGCAGTGGAGTTGAGGATCTTGGCGGGTGTTTATGTTTGGAGTCATAAGGCTGGTTAACTGTAAGGGTTCTGAGAAGACAGCATTTGAAGACACATTTCTGTTCCCTGGCCTTTTACTCCTCTTTTCCCATCCTTCTGTGCCCCTTCGTATTCCTGACTTTTTTGTTATGCCTGTAAGCAGGACCTGATTCTAATTTTATTTAGAGTGCAGCATTTCAGTTTTGAAGGTGCCTTAGAAATAAAAACATATTGGGTAGCATCCAACGTTAGTCCTACTTAGAATAAACCAACTGAAATGAATGGGACTTAAATAAGTAATGACTAATTTGTTCTATTCATTTCAGAGGGTCTGCTACCCATTTTTTTAATCGTTAAATGTATTAGTTACATTTATATCCTGCCTTTCCAGCAAATGGTGCTCAAGGTGGCTAACAAGAATAAACCAAATGCAATAAAACATAGTAAAATACAATAAACAATAAAATACAATGTGAAGCCCAAAACAAAGCTGATGAAACATCAGTAAAACAACCAGCTAAAACCATTTACAACATATTTATTAGTCAGCCGAAGGGCCAAAGGCATATCTAAATAAAAGGGTCTTTGCCTGCTGATGGAAGATCATCAGAGATGGGGCAAGCCAGGCCACCCTTGACAAGGAGTTCCAGAGTCAGGGAACAGCCACTATGGCTGCCTCTACAAGAGGCATTTAAAGCTCTTTCAAGGCGCATTAAAACATTTACCTCTACAAGAACGGAGTGCAAATCGGGCGTAGAGGCACGTTTTCTCTCCAATTATGCGCATTATCGAATGCGCGTTAAATAGCGAGTTTTATTTTGCTCCGGCCGTTAAAGCGCATTTTGATATGTGAACAAGCGATTCTCCGCATGTCAACAGTTTAAATCGCGTTTCGGTTGTCCAGTAATGCTCTTCGCCGCCTCTCGTACAGAGGTATTAGGAGTAAATGCGCTTCTGCGAATATGCGCATAATCGCCTAACCAGGCGTAAAGGCGAATTCTTGTAGATGAGGCCTTAGAAGGCCTTTGAGGGAGCCCAGAGCAATGTATACTTTGGTGGGCGCACTTGTACAATGGTGGGTCCTGGTGAGCTTGTCTGGCGGTGGCAACACACTAAGCTTTTAAAGGTAACCACCATTTTAGTTTCTCACAATGTCCCTAACATAGTGTTGTCCAAGGGCATTATGGGGAAATTAAATGATGGCTAGACCCAATCACCAGTGCTGCTTGGAGTGCTGGGCCAGGACAACAAATTAAGAGGGGGCCCAAGGCTCCAGCAGCTGCCCAAAGATGTCTGGTGCTGATACCAGCTCTGCTCTTGAATTTAAACTAAATGATGTGGGCAGGACAGAAGGAAGGGCCTCTCCTGAGAAGCTTAAATCCTGGTCATGGTCTTTCAAATAACCTGGACCCAAGTCATGAAGGGCTTCATATATTATAACCAGCACTTTGAATTGTGCCCAGAAACAGACTGGTAACCAATGAAGCTATTGTGGTTTGGGAGTTAGATGCTCTGTATAAACTGGGGTGGTCAATAGTTTGGCTGCAGCATTCTGAATCACGTGAAGTACTCTTCCAAAGCAGATCCCCATAGAGCACATTACAGTAGTCCAAACAAAATGTAACTAAAGCTGCAATCCTATGCATGTTTAGACAGAAAAAAACTCCAGAATTCCCAACATTCCCCAGCCAGCAGGGAGTTGTAGGACTTTTTTCCATCTAAATATACATAGGATTGCACCTTAAGGCATGTGCCACTGTAGCTAAATACAACATTTCCAGGTTCAGGACATAATCCAGGAATATACCCAACAGGTTGAAATCCTATTCCCTGATCTGCTTTTCAATTGACCAGGAACATCTCTATCTTATCTGGATTAAGCTTTAACTTCTTTACCCTCATCCAGTCTTTTACCAACATCAGACACTGATTTAGAACTTGAAGAGCTTCCTTGAATTTAGATAGAAAGGAGAAAGAGAATTGAGTGTCATCAGCATATTATGTTTTCTTTATAATGGTACTATTTGAACTGCTTGAGATAGTTTTAAAAAATTCATTTAATAGGATATAATGCAGCTTCTTATTCTGTTGATTCATGGTGTTGTATTTTACTGTTGTGTGTTTTTATGTTATTGTTCACTGCTCTAGAATCCAGTCAGATGAAGTGTACTATATAAATATTCAAAATAAATAATTAAAAGATGAATAACAATCTGAAGATATTTTAAAGAAAATGGCAGGAGGCTCCTTTAACCCATGTAACTATTTTGCCAGAGCAGAGTACTGTCTTATCAATGATAACATACATGATTTAGTGTGTATTTTAGTAGTTTGTATCAGATGACTTAAAATATCACACTCACATAATCACCGTCTTGTGGGATAAGGATGTTCATTTCAGATGACTTAGCACTCACAATCTCACAGTCTAATGATTCCTCACTGAGGTATATATGGCAGCCTTCAGTCTTGTTAATTGAAATGGTTGGCACCTTCCCTAGTACCTAGAATCATAAAATGACTTTATAACAAATCAGGGTAAAATAAGCGGTTAACACCAACATAATATTCCCCTCACACACACACACACACCCTGTCATCCTTGGCAGGGCTCCATTAAAGCCAGTAACCTTCCAATGGTAATTCAAGATACAGGCGAATCCCCTTATGTTATTGCCAGCATGTCACAAACAACTGCTTTCCAAAGTAAGTAAATCATTTCCCAGGCGTAGGACTGATTGGATAAATAATTCACTATAACCCCTCCATTCATTTCAGTGCAGCAGAATTGGAGGAGAATTTGGTGGAGCATAATCCTGTAGTAAAAATGTTTTTACCTGACACCTAAAGGCCATGAGAGTAAGTGCCAGGCAAAGAGAAAAGGAGATAACATTCCATAAGGAAGTCGCCACCACAGAAAAGGCCCTGTTCCTGGTAGCCACCCATCTGACCTCATGGGGAGATCCAGAGCAGGGTCTCTGAAAAAGAGCTTAACAATTGAGCAGGTTTGTATGGAAGCAGGAAGCTCTTCAGATAAAGCACTTTCGTACAGTGACCCATCCCTTCACCAAAAGTCCTCTTAATTTGGCTCCTAAAGGAGAAGAGAAAGGGGGACAAAGGACCTCCCTAAGGAGGACATTTGATAACATGGACCCATTTCTTTGATATCTAGATATATATTAATACTTTAAAAAAACACCTTGGGGAGGGCAAAATGGATGGGTACTAAAGCACTGGGGTGGGGAAGATCGGGAGGATTTTTGATCTTTTCCTCCTGCACAGTTTCTTTAACTTAGTACCCCTCCCTGAAGAAGATGATAGTAGCCCCACAGGGGGAAAAGATAGCTACTCATATTATACGTGTTCCTCCCAACCCCAGCTAAGAGAAGCTTCAGTGGGGCATTTTGGAGAAACAGTACGGGGTGGGTGGGTTTAAAAGTCTTCCCTCAGCACCATAGCCCCAATCCAATTTACTCCATACCCACTTTTTTTTAATCATAGGACACAAGTCACACCTAGTTTGTCCTTTAAAAAACCTGCTATATTGTACTTTAGTTTTGAAGCTTCAAATGTTTTAGTTTTTTAAAAATATAAGTCCAGAGTCACAATTCTATCATGATGTTTTTAAATGCTACTTTCCTTGAAAAGGTGGATTTCCTTATCTATGTCTTTTTGCCAAAGGAGATGTATAGATATAGATATAGACAGAATATATAAGTCAATATTCTGCCAATACACATATGTAACTAATAAATGCCACCGCATTTACTGGAAACAGCAGAGGAAGCGATGTAACCTAATAAAACACTGATGACTAATAGCTAGAGGCTCATAGCAAAGATGGTTCATTGCTTCTTTAAAGACCGTACTACTCAACTTAAATTAACCCCACTACTTTAATCAGATACAGGTGTTTGTAATACCACTTAAAGCCTATTTATATGCTTAGTATGTAAAGGCAGCATTTCTTCACGAAGCTTTGAGTCAAGTGCTACAAAATTAACTTCTAGGAAGACCGAGACATTAGCCAACCAACTCCTGTTGACTGTGCCGCAGATGTAAGGAACTCCGTGGATAGCTGGGCTGAGTCACTGCTTGTCAACAGCACTGCCCAGTGCTATTTCTACCCTTCCCTCACCTTTCTAAAAAAGAGCAGAGGTTGTCTGAGGTCAAGTGCGTATGTGTGTATATAAAATGGAGACTCAATAGTCATATAATGTTACAGATGTACGGTCAATGCCCGTTACTGACAAAGCTACGAACATAGATCTGCAATTTCATTGGCAGGCTCTGTTGTATGGACAATAAAAGAACACTATTGCTTATATTAGGCTGAGGTTGCCTTTGGGCCTTGCTAGTGGACTTCTCAGAAGCATCTGGTTGCCCACTAACTGGAAACAGGATGCTATACTCGATGGACCACTGGATTTGATCCAGCAGGACATAGCATAACCCCTATAAATTCTTATGTACTCTTATGTTCACACTCCTTTTCCAGTCAGCAATAGGGGTTGTGAGGGAAGAGAATGGGCTGTGTTTTCTTCCTTGGGAGCAGGTTTTTAGAGTTGGGGGAGAGGCGTTTCAGTGCTTGTCCTCCAACCCAGTAAGAGGTGGGAAGTGCAATCGCAAGAAAAAGGAATGAAACCATTGACAAGGGCTCCCTCTAGAAGGCATCGCTTTTACACCCGATTCTCCAAATGTGCACATTACCTTACACGCGAGTTTATGCCTGATACCTATACATGACAGGCAAGGAGAATCGCATTATAAATGAAGGGAGCGAGAGGCTCGAAGGAAATGTTGTTAACCCCGCCCACCAGAATCTCCCACCTTTGGTTACTGCAGTGAGGTAAATGCCCATAGATGGAAATAGTGAGCATCAGCAAGCCCCTCGCCACACTGCTCAGGAGTAAAGGGAAATGTGCCTCACAATCTTCCCCACCAGCTATCCTTTAAATAAATATTTTTATTTCTCCAGCCTTCCGAAAAAGCACAGCTGGGCTCGGGTTGCAAACTGCCTGCCCTGACTCCCCCACCCCCTCCTCCTTGTGTCACGGCCGTCTCACCACGCTAATGGGCGAGTCGGAGCCTCCCAGCCGCCTTCCTTCCCGGTGACCTCGTTCTCTGACGGATGGAGTTCCGCGTGGCTGACCCCCCCCCCCACATCACCTGGTGCCTCGCAAACTTCCCCTCCAGCCCCCTTTTAAAAAATATTTTATTTCACGGCTGCCTCCCTCCCCCCTCCCTCCCCGCGTAGGATTTGGGATTTGGGAGGAGAAAGGGAGGTGTTCCCGCCGAAGGGGCAGTTCTTCAAGAATGACATCACCACCACAGTCCGCCCACTATTATCGGGAGTAAAAGCGACGTCTTCTAGAGGGAGCCTACACGACAGTAAGGCGCCGTAAGTGCGCAGAACAAATAAAACTCTATTTAACACGAATGCAAAAAAGCGCAGAAAAGGAGATAAAAATCGCCTGTGCGCCTGTTATGCGCCTCGTTCTTGTAGAGGTAAAAAGCGTTAAATCGATTGTGTGGAGGAGACCTAGGTTCGCGTGACACAACATCCCATCATGGGTTGTTGTGTGAAACAAGCCACGGTGGGTTGTTGTGTCATCCAAACCCGGACTGCTTCCTGCAGGGTGGCAAGCAACCCATAGCTTGTTTTAGAGGCTGTTTTACACAGGATGGATTGGTGTGTTGTCCAATCCCAGCAGAGCCAACCGATTGTGATTATTGGGCAGCAAGCCACTCTGCAAGAGCAGCAAAGACTCCCACTCTTCTTCCTCACTGTGCCACAGTGACTGCCCCTCCACCCACATGGCACTTTGTTTGCCACCCCCTTTTTCCCACTCTCGAGATTTGTGCAAATGGGGCCGTGATATTATTTTTTTTAAAAGTTAGGCCCCAGGAATTTGTGCAAATGTCTTTGTAATTTTTCTTATTATTTTTTATTGCTTTTGGTCTTCACAGTTGCACAAATAGGCACTTGTGTCTGCCAAATATATTCAGGCTTGCCTTGTCAACGCCCTCATATGTACCAAAGGGAACAAAGTGCAGTATAAAACATACAAGGAAACTGACACGTTGAGACTGCATATAGGGTGATTTGACAGTGTCAGGTTGGGAAACAGGGACAAGATCGGTTACTTAGCAAGGTGATCCCCAGGATTTTAAGTGCTGGGCTGGCACTTGAGGGTGCCCTGCTTCCATTCCACACTTCCCCCAAGTCTCCAGCAAGTCCTTTTAAGAAAGATCTATTCCCTCCTTTTTGTGGCTCCTAGTACCACTCTACTATTCACCGAATGCACCAGGAGGAGCAGGATTGTACCTGATGGCTGTGGCCACCAACACCAGAGCCATGCATTTGGCATTAGTATGAAGTTGGCCTACAAGTGTACAGATATACGAATTGAGGGGATCGTTCATATGAGCAGGCATCATAGTTGAACATGTGGCCACTGTGAAGTACAAACAGTCAGTGTATCAACACCTGGGGTATGCACAGTGGGCGCAATGTCCCTTGCGCCTCAAATGTTCAGGGAAGAAGGGAATGGGTGGGTCTCCTCTACAATCCAGAAATTTGCTTTTTAGGGTGTAGGGAGAAGCAATTGTCAGGAAGTGCAGTGGCAAAACCAGGCAGGAAGATGATGAAATGGCATATTCTGCTAAGCTACCCAACTTGCTAGGCTGTATCCTTTTCCCCATCCTGCTCATGCTAGCCTCAGGGCAGTACTTAAGAGCCAATGCTGGATCAGACTAAGGGTCCGTCTAGTCCAGCATTCTGTTCACACACAGGCCAACCATCTGTCGACCAGGGACCCGCAAGCAGAACACGGTGCAACAGCACCCTCCCACCCATGTTCCCCAGCAACTGGTGTATATAGGTTTACTGCCTCTGATACTTCATATCCAGCACACCTAGGGATAGAAGGATGGTATCTAACAGCTGCACAGCAACGTGACAGGGTATGCTCTCCCTCTCAAGTGAAGATCACTTGACATATTTTCCTGTTTTGGATTCTCCCCCCCCCGCCCCCGCCCCTCAAACTGCCCCTGTAGTATTGTTAGGCGTGAGCATTTACCTGTATCTGAATATCCCTGGAATTGATCACTTCAACAATACCCACAACATTGTCAAATACGAGGCCAAACTTTCTGCAGTTGTCTGGGGAAAAAAGAAACAAAGAAATAAAACAATTATAGAATATATCCATTGCTATTGTTCAGCAGATAAGAAAACATTTAACTGCCACAATTTTCAAACATCTATGAAATTGATTAGTTTATCCCCACAGATTTCAATAGAATTAATGACTATTCTAAAGCATATCACCTGGTAACAACTTTGCAGGATGTTCAGTGAAATCCTGTTCATTTTTACTCAGAAGTAAGTCTCGCTGGGTTCAATGGGGCTTTTTCCAGGTAAAAGTGCATAAGATTGTGGCCTTAGTCTCCCTATACTAGGAATAAGCGCACTTACCAACCGTAATGGAATTTATTTTCCCTTTCATCTGTAAGGTAGATTTGTTGCACTTGAAAATGTAAGCAACTTGCTTGAGTTCAGTGTCAGTAATTAAAAGGTCATTCTTGTCCTCCTGGTATTCCTGTGTTTGTTTTTAAAAAAAGTTTATAACACCGTATATTAGTTATTAGCTCTGATAAGATGGTAGTATTTTCACTTTCCTCCCAATCACTACTATCTACAGCAGGGGGTCAGCAACCTGCAGTCCTAAAGAATTGACCATTGAGGGAGAAAAAGCTGCCCAGCCCTGAGCTACAAAGAGAGAGAAAGGGAGAGAAAGAACGAAAAATCTCACAAAAATGGGTGAAAATCTAACTTGCAATTACATTCTCCAAATGTTTCACCTATTTTTCCAAGTTGCAAATGGCACAAGAGTGCTTTGAGAATGATCCATGCGTGTTCGCAGGAGTGCATGGTACCAGTAATTCGTGTGCCTGTTTTGAGTACATGATTTCATTATAAGATTTTGACATTTAATTATTTGGGGATTTTATCAAGTGAAATATGTTCAAGTCTCGTTAAGTTTCCAGAGGTTTTTGGTGAAATTTAAATGAAAACAATTCAAGAAACTACTTGTGGATGATAGAGGCAAACAGGTTCTTTAACAACGAAGGACAAATGTTCATATACTGAAAGTACAGACTTGGGATAAGACAGGCAACATATACTGGAAGTTTATTTAGCCCTAAACTGCTCGTGTCCAGGCTATCTGAAAGACTGAGATCTTCTGGGGAGACCGTTCTCTCAGTCCCTCCAACATCACAGGCGCGTCTGATGGGTACGCGGGAGAGGGACTTCTCGGTGGCTGCTCCAAGGCTCTGGAACTCCATTCCCAGAGAAGTTAGACTGGCTCCCTCCTTGATATATTTTTGGAAGCAGGCAAAAACTTTCTTATTCCAGCAGGCCTTTGGTGAATAATGTGGACCTCCATCTATGTTTAAGGTTTTTAAATTTTTAATATGTATTTTATATGTTGAAATGTTTTAATATTGAAACCTATTTAATTATATTTTTAATTTTTGTATATTTCTATTTATAGCTTTTAACCGTATATGTTTTAATTTTGTAAAGCTGCCTTGAGGTGGGATACAAAAAACTATAATAATAATAATAATAATAATAATAATAATAATAATAATATAATGTCACACCCAACTTCCTGATGATATTAGCAAATGTGCAATTTTGAATATTCTTCCCCAAAAGGACATTATTTTCACTCATTGGTGCTTTAGGTTATTTATGCATCATCTGATCCAGAATGTCCCATGAGCAAGTGAAATTACATGTCATTCCAGATCATTCCCTGATCAGGGCTCTACTTCCTCTCAAGTAAATTTATTCCTGTGGCAGTATGGCAGTGTGCCATTCCGTGCAGCAGACAGCAGTTGCCAAGGAAGCCTGCTTTCCCACTATCTTTTCCCCCACCATCTTGTCGCAAAGCTCTCCACTTTGCCTGAGAAAATTATGTAGCTTGGGACTGATCATGAAAGGCAGAGTGGGTTGTAATTGTACACTGCTTTCCCTCCATTAGCATGTACAAAAGGAGTGGTTCCCACACTCTGTTCAGCCAGCATGGAACCTTTGGAGAATATAAATACCTTACTCCTAATCTGGTTCCAATCTAATTAGTCTCACAGTACACATATTGATTGGCAATTCAGAGTCCTTAAGAAGTAAAAAACCACTGTACAGGGAGTACTAATCCCAGTGTAAAAATCCAAAGAGATAATCCCACTAAAAACATTCCAGGGAGAAGCCATAACCTCTCTCGCCAATCAAACCTAAGACAAAGCCCCTCTTTTGTTATACCTGGGAAGCACCACCCCACAAGTACCCCTTCTTTTCTAAAAACTTCCAACACCCAAGTCTCTGTCTGGACACACCAGCACTTCTCTCTCTCTCTCTCTCTCTCTCTCTCTCTCTCTCTCTCCCCACTCCAGTCCCTTATTCCCTTCGCCTCCCCCTTCCCTTTCCAACCTTGTGAGCTCCTGGCTTGTATCCTGAGATCACCACTCCTCCTCCTCCATTCAGGATAGGTAGCAATCCCCCCTTTTCGTTTCATCCTATTTTCCTGCCTTTTTCAGTCCTACTGCAACTATCCTCCTTCTGCCTTCACCCCGTCCTTTTGGAAGCGGAAGCTATTTTGCACAACCATGCAAAACCAACTCAACTCCCCCCCACCCCTTCTGCTCTCTCTTTGGAAGCCTCATATGTAATCACTCAATTTCTGTTTGTTACAGTATTTCAATAAAGGTATTTTACGCAAAAGCTCTAACATTTGCATTGCTCTATGAGTACCTTATAAGGGCATTCCTTTACCCAGAATTAATCCTCCAAATTATGCATGCTTGACTCCTTTGATATTTTGATTAAACTGCTAGAAGAACTAGGCTCCATCAGACTGACATCAGTCTGTCTTTTCACACAACAGGGCCAGCGTCCCATTGGGAAAGGTTTCCCCCAGCACAAAAGTTGAGTTTTGTATTTTCTTCTCCCTTGGGATCTACCATTTCCATAGGAGCAACGGAAGTCATATTTCAATAATTACATCCTGGCTAGGCTACAGATAGTACTGCCTTACATTAGAGAAGAAGAAAGCTCTCCTTTTACACTGTCTAGGCCCTGAAGGCCGACATCTTCCGATATCTACCTCCAGTCCTTTATTTGCCACCAGATACTATTCCATATGATGTTGCCATAAGAGCCCTGGATTACCATTTTAATCCACTGTTTAACGTTGTATTAGAATGCTTTAGTTTCTATTCTCATTGTAAGGAGTCCATTGAACAGTATGTAGCTGCTCTATGTGACCTGAGTGCTATTTGTGCCGTTGCAACCTTTTCAGAGGAGATGATCAGGAATCAATTTGTCATGAAAACAAACAATCCCATCCTGGTTGACAAATCATTTGGTATTTTCTTCTACAGTGGACGCAGAAACAAGGTTTGGATGTAAACAGAACTTCACTTTATTTCTAAACTCTTATTTTCTATGTTTTTCTTTCCCCTCACTTCCTCTTTCCTTCCTTCGTCCTCTCTCCCTCTGCCCCCTTTCCTCTCCTCTACTGGGTCTCTCTAAGGACAAGCCATTTCACAACTCCAAACAAGGAATTGCCTATAACTATTAGAATACAACGTTGAGCTAAATTCCTCCAAGCCTCTGTGTTTCAGAAGGCTTGTTGCAGACATATTTATTAATATAAGTCCTAAATAAGTCTGGTAACATATACCATGAAACATTGTTACACCAATGTCTAATGATATTTACTCAAAGGCCAGAGGAGCAGCATACTGCTTGAACCCCAAAGAGTGAAGGCTTCTTCTTCCCCTTATGTTGATACACAACTTCAATATGCTGTTTCATGCAGCATATTACCACAGCTACTGTAGAGTCTACTTATTCCATGGAAATGTCAGCAAAGTGTCATTTTTCAGGTTACTTATAGGTGTGCTCAACTTACCACTCTCCATTTTTTCCCTTCAAGTTCTAACATGGGGCAGTGGCTCTGTTGAGGAGGCGTCTTGGGAGTAGTTGGATTTGGACTATGGCTTTTTGTAGGAGATCGAATCGGCACCCCTTGAGCACGAAGACTGGGGTTTTTATGGGTCTTCTGGTCATCAGAGACATGGCGAAGCCCTAAAGAAACCACAAACAGCAGTACAAAAATATAAACGTTGTGCACCTATAGACATTACCTGGCTCAGATTGGCTGATATGATGCCCAAACTCTCACTATTGTATTGAATTAGAGAAGTCAGCAGACAGTTCAACTTTTAATACCAGTTTTTATCTGCAGAAAAGCCTTGTGTTCGGTCCATTCCAGAGCATTATGTTTGATTAAGACTGTAGACTCTGTAGACTCAAGTGTAAAGCTTAAATGTTTCTCAAAATGCAAGCACCAGCCTTGAATGAGATTCCCAAATCAGCTGACTGGTGATTCATATTGCAAGGCTGGTGACCAGTCTTTAAATATGAATGAAGTTCTTAAATACTGTACTACCTCAGAGAAAAATCTTAAAAGCTGTTCATTTGCTTTTTCTAGCAAAAGTATGCTTCCCTTCTGGGTACCCTTCTATATGCCATAAAATGTTATCCATGTATGAAGCCCTTGGTGTTTTTGGGATATTCTCTATTTAGCTACTGCCTGTGACTTTGCCCGCAATTCATTCCCATGTTTCTATAGGATATAGAGGCATTTAATTTTTAACTTGAAAGCATGATGGCCTTTTGCTTACCCTTTGAGTCATTTGTGTCAGGGTTCATTTGTGACCAGATACAAAAGAGGGCAGGGCTCCTGCAGCTTTAACTGTTGTGATGGAGAGGGAATTTCACCGGGTGCTGCATGCATACAAATGACACCTGCTGAAATTTCCTTTTCTATACAACTATTAAAGACACAGGAGTCCTGTCCTCCTTTTCATATGGTCACTCTAGCACTGTCAGGCTTCCAAGTTAAACATTTTGGCATAAAGATGTATGGCATACAGCAAGATTTTTTGGAAGAGATGACGCAGAAAGCTAATGGTGGTTTGAAGAGTCGCCAATGTATTGCTTTCTTCACACCTTTGGTGATCATTTCTCCCTGGTTCAACTGAGCAAATAAGGCTGAGCGAGTTGTAGTTGAATCATCCTTTGCATTTTCTGTATCGAAGACAAGAGGAGGTCCTGGTGGTGGTGGAGGTGGTGGTAGTGGTGGTGGAGGAGGAGGGCCTTGCTTGCTTGCTATAGTAGATAGCCCAGAAGCTTCTGAGGCAATTGGGCCCTATAAGAGAAAGGAAAGAAGTGACTGGGAGTCTATCAAACAGGGGGACAAATGTATTTGTTTCATTAATTTATGAGAGAGTTTCCAAGAAGGGCTATGTTGTTACTATATTACTCCTTGTAGTAAATCCGAGAATTTCCACTCATGGAAATGTAATAAATGCAGATATGGTAGGAACATCTGGTGAAAAATAGGGAACTATTCCACATTATTATATTTATGGTACAATGGGATATGGAATGCAATGGTTATGGTTATGGTTATGGTACAATGGGATCTGGAATGCAATGGTTGTGCAGAAGTGTCTAAGTGTTCTTCCACTTTAGACTGCAGCCTCTGGAATCAAACAAACAAACTCCATGCAATTGCGCAACATGTGTGCTGGATCTCTGTCTCCGAGGCAGAATGACATGGCTTGGGAAGGTAGCAAAACAGGCCTCTGTGCTCATTAAAATCAGACACCAATTTATAACTGGGTCCTGATATCAATTCTAAGTAAGAACCAACTGAGATTTTGGTGTGGATGTTTGCTCTCAGTTCTTCATTTTCCCCACAAAAGCCTGTCCATTTGAGAACTGCATGAGGAAACTGCAGCGGCGTATGTGCTGACTTCGGCATACGACCTCTACAAAAAAGACACGTTGTAAGTTCTCAAAAGTTCATCTTCTCTTCATCCAGCAGGTGTTTGCTATTGCAAACCATTCTTTAAATTAAGTGTGAGCAGATGCTTTTAACAATATACCTTTATAAAATGCATTTTAAATGCTATTTAACTAGCACAAATGGTGACAACGCCTGTCTTCTAGGTTTATGTCAGCTGCCTTCCTCCGGAACAGCTGCGCTCTCATTGCTGCCCATTATATCATACGTATAGTTAATCAAACAACCTATGAAAGTATTTCTAGCAAAGTCTCTGTTGGTGGCTGGTCTCGTTTGTAAGTAAGATCCATTTGTTGCCAACTGTGAATTTTTTTGCAAGTAATTAATTCCAAGAAAGGGGGATACAAGTCGCGCAAAAGGGAGGCTTTATTTTGAAAGCAAACACATTGCATTTTAATGCTACATGCATCATTTTTATCCTAAATTTTCAAAGAAATGTTTATGTAGAAAAGATACTAGATTAGTTTTGTCGCAGCTTAATTGGTAATAAATCCAATTATGATGCCCAGCAGACGAGAGCCAGAGTTACAAGTGTCTGCCCTTGGAATGAATTTGTCCACATTTCCCAAGTCTACAGGAGACAAAAAAAGGAAGCTTTTCAATGATGATTTTTTGCATCTCTGCTTACCTCTTTCCACTGGAGATCCAATTAAAAGCAGGGGAAGATGTGCAAGTGGGTGTAGAGGGAAGGAGGGGGAGGATCACGGACTTACCTACTTCCGCGATCCTCCCCCAGCGTCTAAACAGCAGTGCAACATCACAGGAGGAAAGGGATGTTGCGCCCACCATTTTTTAAAAAACGAGAAGAGGAGCTGGCGAAAAAGGCAGGGGAAATTCCCCACCAACCTCTGTGCCCACCCACCCACCCGCCATCCTGCTTTCCCCTTCCACCCCTATGGGTATGGAGCCTCCCCACGTGGCTCCGCGCCCGTTTTAGGACCTGGGATGGTGGGAAAACTGGGTTATCCCTAGTTTCCATTATCCCGGGGTTGTCCCTAGGTCGTCCCTGGTTGCACAGGGACGACCTAAGGACAACCCCAGGATTTAGTAGTGGTACAGGCCATATCCTGGGACACCCCTTCCACAATGCCTGGCTCTGAAGAAGAACCGCCTCAGAGCCAGCTCTCTGAAGAGCTCTTTTCTGGCTAGCATAGCTCTACAGACAGCCTAACCTCTGGGTTGCCTTGAGAGGAGAGCCCCAGTGATTGTTCTCCCCATTAGCTGCAGCAAGAGTGTGGGGCCAGTGGGACTCCCTGCAGCACATGCTGAGGAGGGAGAGTGGCCAGCAGGGCTCTCTGGAGGACCTGATATACTGCCTCTTGCTGGAGTGAGGCAGCAGCTAGAGGCCTTCTTGACTAGGATGGGAGGAGCATGCAATTTGTTGAATCTCCCACTCCACTGCCTGAGGCAGGGGATTCTCCCCACCTCATGGGACACCCAGCCCTGCTTCTGCTACTGAGAAGAATTCCCTTGTGCACTTCCCTTGTGCAACTGAGGTTTTTTGGGGAGCGGGGATATCTGGGAGGACAGGCATTAGTTTAACCTGCACTATATTTCTGTCCCATTGGCAAAAGGTGACTCAATCCTATTTTCTGTGAACTCCCCCTTCCCCCTCCTCCCCGCTCTGACCAAGGTGCTCTGGGGACTGCCAGGGAGAAGAAAGACAGGAAAGTCAGCTTCTACCCTCCTCCTCCCATGGGAGGATACCTGCACCCAAACCATTAAAACATGTTAATCATGACTTTCATATGTCCCACTGATTTTGATGGGCCTACCCTCAGCCCAGATCCATTCCATTATTATTTTCCATGAATGTTGACCTTTTAAAAGACTGTTAAGAAAAAAATGGAATGTTTGTGTTTTAAATAATAATTCTGGAGAGTGGATGCCAAATGCCAGCATTAGTTTCATATGCTAATGATAGTACGCTACATTTTATGCATGTTTGCATAAGCAGCATATAGACATTGGAACTGTGAATGAGGGAGACAGGTGGTGTGAACAATGGCAACAATGAACTGCAGATCCACCCCCACCTTGCAAGACAGCCAATTACTGGGAGTCTCAAAGGAGACATTTTTGTTCTCCTAATAAAAATATACCAGCATTGCAAACTCTTCTAATCCTAGTTACATGCTTAATACGATTACAGAGCTCTATATTGTCCTGTTCATACATATACACACACATAAAAATGAGGATTGTGAAGCTGAAAATATCATGTAACAGCGTACAGAAACAGGTGGACTGTGGCAGAGAGACATAGATCTTTTGTTAAGGTGTTTCTTCTGTAATTGTATACGAGCGTAGTCTCTGTTAACTACACCATTTAGACCACCTGTCTGCAAGCATTCCTGCTGCACAATGATATGCTAGTTACAAGGTGAAACAGCTGATGACTGCTGCCTCTATAGAAAAAAAATCTAATCCATTTTGTCTATTAGCTGGACTGTTTATCTGGTTGTCTTAAGCCATCCTAAGGGATGGGAGGGAGGATACTACAGCCATTTATCACCTGTTCAGGATTTACCACACTGTCTGTACATCAGTGAGGGCTGCAGTTAGCCACACTATTTAGCCACACTATTTAGATCAGTGAGCTAGTTTTTGGTCTTGGGATTGTAAAATGACTTCAACTGTGATTAATTCTACCACACATGGCAATTTCTGTAGCCTAGCTGCAAGGGGAAAATGCAGTGATCATTTGAGACACTGGCTTCTCCACAATTGTGGTGTTATCCTTTGAAAATAAAAACAACTAAACAATAGATTGAGACGGAATTAATTCCCACTTTCTGAATCAGTTGCTTCATTAAAGATTATTGTCTGTTAGTAGTGATCTGATAGTGTTAAAATGTTCCTTTTGGAAAGGAGGTATATTATCAGAAGTCATGACAGAAGTCTTTGATTTTGAGGACAAGGTATAATACTTGGCAGTCCTTAGAGGCTATGGACAGTAAAGTTGCTTCTTGCAAATGCATTAATAGTTAACACCATGGATTGGGTTACATTCCCTCTGAAGTTTCAGGCTCACAGTTTGTAGGCTGACCAGATAAAATCCAGGTCAGGGCTCATGTAACTTTAACAGTTGTAGAGGAAAGGAAATTTCAGCCAGTGTCATTTGTATGCAATTAGTTCCTGGTGATATTCCCTCTTCATCATAACAGTTAAAGGTGCATGCACTATACTAGAGTGACCATATACAAAAGAAGGCAGGGCCCCTCAACTTTGTGATAAAGAGGGAATTTCACCAGGAACTAATTGCATACAAATGACACTGGCTGAAATTCCCTTTTCTCTACAACTGTTAAAGTTACATGAGCCCTGACCTGGATTTTATCTGGTCACCCGAACAGTTTGGGTGTACTCTTGAACTCGGCCCTGAACCTGGATGCCCAGGTTTTGGCAGTGGCCAGGATTGATACTTAGGGATGTCTGATCTGGCCATGGCCATGCATGCCTTAGTTATAACCCCTTTTTGACTACTGTAACACGTTCTAAACTGCCTTCTCCATGACAAGCCTGCCCAGTTTTTAAGATCCTCGTGAGAGACCCTTCTTTTGAGACTGCCACCTTCAGAGGCACATTTGGTGGTGATAAGAAGAGGGCCGTCTTAATGGCCACTCCCAGGCTGTGGAACTCCCTCCCAAAGGAAGCTAGGTTTGCTCCCTCTCTGCTGTTCTTCCACCAGCAGGCAAAGACCACTTTATTCAAGAAGCCCATTGGCCTGCAGATGAGTCTTGTGTGTTGGGCGCTGTCATAATTCCACCCACCCCATAATTATTATGTTTTTATTGTATTTTAATACAATGTTTTAATCAATTTTAATTATGCCTGTAAGCCACATAGTGTGCCATTTTTTTGCTAGAAAAGTGGGGTAAAAATAAAACAAATAAAATATAATATAAAATACAGCACCAGATAGAAAACAAAAGATAGTGAGGCATCTGGATGAGGCAGCATACAAACTCACATGCAGTTTCTGGGTTTGAATTCTTGAAATATTTTCCATCTGCCACTTCCAGTAATTTTACTTGCATACAGATGCCTAAGTTTAAAAATGCAGTCAGTTCTTGAGTCCATTCTGCTTCATTTGAGAAGGCTATGTCCTACATTGTAAGCAGCAGTGGTCTGTTCTTACAACATACAAGGAGATCTGAAGCAGATTTTGTTTCCTTCAGAATCTCAGGGCCAAAACAACAGAATGAAACTGCCATGACACTACAATGTGGATCTAGGCAGGCCTATCCAGTTTAATGTTAAGATGTTTTTAATAATGTATTTGTTTTTATCTGTTTTAATGGTTTATCTATTTTATTGTTTTTATATTTATATTTAGTGTTGTTCCCCGCCTCGATCTAGATGGAGAGGCGGGTTAGAAATGAAATAAATAAATAAAAATAGGCTGAAGGGTCAGGTTACCTGAAGGGCATGTCCTCCCAGATCTACCTATCCAAACCCTAAGGTTATTATCCAAGGGCACATCTTGAGCGGTTTGCCCCGGGGTGGATTCGGAGTGGCAGCAGGTCATCTACATGACGTAGCCACCATCGCAAAGCCATCCAGGGGCAAACCCCCAAAGCTCCGCTTTTAAAAAGTCAGGCACTTACCCTGACTGTTTGGGTTGGCAGTGGAGGCGTGCCACAGTTGATGGCTACCCCTGATTGGTCTCCATAGGCTGGGCAGGGAAGAGGGTGGACCAGCGAGCCGAACAATTGCTGGACCACCTCCGCGCCTCTGTGGACCATCATTTCAAAAATAAAAATAAAAATAGATAAAAGGGGGGTGGATGTTCAGGGATGAAGTGCCCTGTTCCTCCCCGTCCTGTTATTGTTTTTCTTTCGTTTATCTGTAAATGCGCCATTGTCAAGACAGGGCCCAAGGGTCTTTTCCAGGTGACCACCACAAAATGAAGGGAGGCAGGTGGCTATAAAAGGGAGAGTCTTTTCAGTGGTGAAGGCTCATCTAGCACCTACATTATAACCTTTTCAGCATCAGGTCAAGACCTTTTTATTATACCCTACATTTTTAGTGCATTTAGATCTTTGCATTTAGATTAACTGGTTTAACTTTGGTTTTATGTGATGCATTATTTTTACCCTTTGCTGCAAGTTATAACTTGGTTTTATTATCTGTTCTTTATCATTGTGTTTTATGTTTTTAATGTACTCCACCCAGAGAGCTCCAGTTATTAGACAGTCTAAAAGTGCAATAAATAAATAAATAAATAAATAAATACAGTGAATAGTGTGGGTTTGAGTTATATGCTAGGTACACAACGAAGCAACTACACACCTGTCTTTTTTCTCAACCCATCTATTCACCTAGCCAGCTGAGCTGATCGCGCACGTTTTTTAAAAACTTACTTTTTGTGGAAGAGCGCTCCTACGCTCTTCCTGGGTGGGTGGGGGGAAATGGCTGCCACGACAGCCTGGGAGCAGCCCAGGTCGTCGCATTTTTCATGTGCATTGGGGCGACGAACCCGGAAGTGGCTACTTCCTGGTTCACCAGCCCTCCGGCCCTCTATACCCCTCTGGTGTAGGAAGGGCCTATGTGTGCCACACAGCCTGCTTTGTGTCTCTTAAGCTGGCTTGCTGCCTTCAAGGGGAGTGGAAGATGCTATTCCGTCACCAGTGTTGACGAAGATTGAACTGCCAGTCCAGTCAGCTCTGAGGGGCACCATCTTTTCCTTTGCCTCAGGCAGCAAAGTGTCTCAGCCAGCTCTGATGAGATGTATGCACTCTGCAAGGTTTCTCTTAGTGCTGACAGAAACCGAGTGTGTAAAATTCAGCTGTCAGCATTATCAATTATTTCATTACCCAGTTAAGAGAGAGGACAAGCAATTGTAGATCTACTAGGAGCTTCTTTTACCTCGTGGTAAACTTCTCCAGAACAGTATTTGCAATTAGTCATTCCCAAGGATCAAGAAAAACATTGGCTAATACCCTGGCAAAATACTCCAGAGTAAGTTTTACTTTTCTCACAATGAAAAGAAAGGCAAGAAATGATGAAGCACTTACAGTTTTACTCCAGGTGAGGCCAGTAGTATGATATTCTTTGATGTACGCTTGAAGCTCTGTCCAAATATTCAAGAATGCCTTCACCCAATCAACATGACGCAAGTCACTGTAACATAATAAAAATATTTGTACATGTATTTAACATTTTAAGGTCCATTCTGATGATTAAAATCAACAAAAACGGTCCCATTCTCTTTAGTTGGGAATGGCGTGATTCATATTTAAATAGATTCATGAGGCATTTCAATGAGTCATTTACCACAGCCAATTTAATAAGGATAGCAGTGGCTTGAAGATTTCAGCCTTCATTAAAAAACATGTCTAGGATAAATTATTCAGGCTACATATATGTTTGACTGTGACTTATTCATTGATGAGGATCCACACTTTCTTCTAGATAACGTTTCTGTCACAGGATCAGTCAAACCAAACATTTTGGTCCTGAGAAAATCTTATTCTCTCCCTCCCCAGCACTGCCCAACAGTATAGCATTTCAATTGTGAGTGCTGGTTGGAATGTAGTTACATGAGTTTCATAGGCCTCTATTGGACAGTGGTTGTAATATCATTAGTGCTGAGTTAAACTGGAGCCTGGGGCATCTCCCTTGAGTCTCCCCATCACTGTACATGAATGGGCTCCTTCCAGACCTGTCTCTCATGGCGTTTCTCCCTGCCCCCATCAACTTTCATGGTGGGTGAGTATAGAATACCGACTAGGTTATGTCTGTGTCGCCAGAGAGTAAGTGGCTCAGCAGCATAGTGGAGCCACAGAATTGCCCACCCAATTGGAAAAAGGACTTCACCCTTGGACTGCAAATGATGAAATCTTCAGTTAAGCTATGCCAATAGAGCAATACACCTTACTCAAGTGGTGCAGGAGACAGTGAAGAGCTTGCTCATTATGTATTGTTCTGCTCCCTTGCAGTTCCCTTACAGAGGAATTGCTTGGTCTTTTTGGGCCAGAATAGTACCCTGACATTTGCAGAACAAGTTACAAAATATATGCAAAATTGTTAGGATAAATGCATACATTTGGCCTAGTTTTCTGTTTTAGTGGTTAAACATAGGCAGAAAATTGTGAACACGAATGCAGCAAATTGTACTGGTGATCGTAAGAATATCTGTTTCCTTTTCTTTCCCCACATTTCCTTCGTTTTCTTTCGTGGCTAATCTGTCATTATTGAAGATATTTTATATGTTTTACATCTGGGGAGGCAACCTGGTGCCCTCCAGATGTTTTGAGTTACAACTCCCATAATCCTTGACCATTGGCCATGATGGCTGGGGTTCATGGGAGCTACAGTCCAAAACATCTGAAGGGCACCAGCTGCCTTCCCCTTTATTGTATTGCTAATGCTTGTCCCACTGATTTCAATGGCAGAATTAAACATACGCTTAAATCTCTTTCACTGAAATGAATGAGTCTTCAAAGTTCTTAACTAAACCTGGAACATGTTCTTTGTATTTATGTACTTGTTATTGACCCCATTATGCCTACACAGTTTTTTACATGTTAACATTTCTTTTTTTTAATTTGTATTTCATCAGATAGAGCATTCAAACACTTGCCCATGGAATTGCTCATGTAGATCTATAAAAATAAAAGTAACCAAGTTCAGCAGGGCTATAATTTTAACATTAAAAATGATATGAAAAGCCTTTAGGCTGGCAAATTTAGAAAAATATTGGCTGTATTACACAACAGTGGATATTTTTCATAGTAGATTTAAAATACGATTATATTCTTGGACCAGGGATGGGGGCCCAGCAGCCCATGATCCTGATGCAGCCCGCAGGGGCTCCCCAACTGGTCCAAAGCCCTGACCCCCTCAGGCTTGCCCCTACAGGAATTAGGCTTAAAAAGAGCCTCCCATTGAGAGACAGTCTGGTGTAGTGGTTCAAGTGTTGGACTGGGACTTGGGAGATCTGGGTTCTAGTTCCCACTTGGACATGAATCCCACTGAGTCACTTTGATCCAGTCACTGACTCTCAGCCTAACCTACCTCACTGGGTTCTTGTGAGATTAAAATGGAGAGGAGGAGGAAGACTATGTAAGCTGCCAAGAGGGAAAAAGGTGGGATATAAATGTAATCATTAATAAATAATAAATAAAATAAATGGAAGCCAATGGATTAACCATTCCCTCTGTGCCAGAATCCCTCCTCCATCCTGTGACAATCACATGGCAATTAAGCATTTAAAAACCTCCTACTTGCTCTGATGGGAGGTCTTTTTCATGGGTAATTGCTGTATGGGGGACATATCTGTGTGTCCGCGAAGGGGGACGTGTGTGAATGGGGCCTGTGATGTTTTACTGTTTATTGCCAAATTATATAATGTAAGTCTTTGCAATGTGTTAAGGATATTTGCTATTCAGGAAGTTAAGTGCTGTGTGGACTTCAAATACCAGGTTGTAAATGGTTAAATCTGGTGGGAGGGGGAAAGTGTGAATAGAATGTGAAGTGAATGCTGATTGGCTGGCGGTTCAAAGGTCTGGATTGGCAGTTAGCTGTGAGGGGGAGGAGTTAAGGACTGTATGTGGAAAAAGAGAGTTGGAATCTGGGTTTGTCTGTGGAAGAGTCTAGAGAGAGAGAGTAGGAACAACGTGTTTTATTATTTTGGGAACAGAGTAACTGGGAGGAGAGAGTGTGGTCTAGGGCGTAGAGTATGCAGGATTGCAAATGAAACTGTATTGAACCAAGCAAGTATTGAAACTGATGAAACCATAAGCTTTGTAAACTGCATAACCTTATTCATTGTTAATTAAAAGTTATTTCTGTTTCATAAACTGGAGTGGATTCTTAACATATGTGAGGGAGGGTACAAGTGTTCAATGGTAGCAGCGGTGAAGGAGTAGGGAAAATATAGAGTGCTGGGCTGGTTGCTATGAGTCCAAAAAGGGTCAGTGAGACACAGAGTCAGGGAGCAGCATTCTGATGCCCGTTCCATAGTTGGGATCCTTTGATTTATAGGAGGGAATAGAGAAGGACCAAACGGGCAGTGTGTGGATGGATGTGTGAATGTGGTTTTGGCCTTGCCCACCACTGGCATGAAGCCTCTGGAAGGTCACCCATGAAGGAATGTGACCCTCTGGATGAAGAAGTCTCCTCACCCCGTTTTAGAACTTGATTAAACTGGTTCAGATATATCAACTGAAAGAATAGTGATTCATCTTACCTATGTTTGTAGTCTTTTAACACCCTGTTAGTATAAAAGGTAGCAGCATCATTCATCTCCTTGACATAAGGCCCTGGCTTAGGAGACTAAGGAAGGACACAGGACCATTGCACAAATACCACAGGAATTGATTTTAAAAGGAAGAGAGAGAAGACGTAAGATCACAAGGCAAAATCTCCACATTTTAGATTGTAGACATGAAGGTTGGATCCAGAGTTAATGGGGTTGGTGGAAGCTGATTTCGCTGCCCCTCATCCCTATACTAGCTCCCCTCAAAATGCTTTATAAAGGAGGGATGGGGGCTGTGGTGTGAGTGGGGGGTTCCAAAAGGAAAATCAGGTGGAAATACTGCCTGCAAGCAATCCTTCCTGCGCCACAATCCATCCCATTCATCATGGTCCTCAGCCCTCAATGGAGATTTGTGGGGGTACTTTGGGGAAAAGCCAGCCCCATTGTGCACGTTTAACTCTAGATCTGACACATAGATTTTGAAATGGGGGTGGGGAACCAATCGTCTGAACAACTTATTTTTAGCTTTGCACAGCATGTCAGAAGCATGCCTTTTTTAAAAAGTCCACATCTAAAGTCCGGAACTCACGACTGCTATCCATCCAAGAGCTGGAACACTTTCACTGACAGCAGACAGATGATTAAACATGTTACTTCCTCGGTTTCTCTCTCGGAACATCTGGATTTCATGGATCTTGTCTGATATTGGTTTTAGAAGAATGGCCACTTCATGCTGCAGTATTAAAAAATAAATAGTTATTACTGTTGGCAGAGCAAAAATATACTTGACCTGCAGAATGAAGGAGTAAATAAGGTGCATCAGAGATATCTGTGGGCATTATGAGGAATCACATAGATTTGCTGGTTCCTACTTATCAATTACCTGCTATCTGTTTGTAATTTACTCTGTGGACAGAAAGGCATGTAGTAAACATTGTAAATAATACTTAGGATCTACTTCCCTTTCCTTTTTAGGTGACCATGCTCTCATCGTGGTGTCTCAAGCAGACCTAGCCTTTATGAAATGTGTTCCGTAATTCAGTTTCAAATATAAGAGACTAAATCTGGTCCTTGGGTTTGCATGAATAACTTTCAAGAGAACAATCCAACAAGACTGAGGGTTCATTGGATCTCAGAGCCCTCCATCTATCCTAAGCCCTGCTGGCAAGCATCAGACAGGGTGAAAGTAGCAATGAAGGGTTTTACAATGTCTCTGCCCTCCTTTGTTGTATTTTCAGCTCACTTACCTGGCTGGGGATGGGGACAGAGGCCAAGAAACTTGTGGATCTGGCAGAACCACCTCCTCTCCGCCACCAGCACAACATCAACCTCAGGAGGAGTTCGCACTGAGCTTTCCATGGTAACTGAAAGGCATGGGGGAAATCTCCACTTGGATTCCCCCCTCCCATGGTCATAGTTCTTTCTATGGCCTGTGGGGGGATACCCTAGCATCCTTTGACATCACACACAGTGTTTATAGAGCAGGGGATTTACTCATTTTCCATCTAGTTTTATTCAGCAACATGTCCCACTAGTAAAACCTGCTTTCCAGTAGGCAAGCAGCGTGAAAATGAGTGAGCATTTATAAGCTAGTTATTTTGTTTTTTAACTGATACTTTCTCTCCCTGCCCTTCCAATCTTGGGAAATCGAGACAGCTGTATTGTTAGCCAAACTGAAATCTTCAACAACCCTATCTGGTCTGGGTTTTTTTAGCTCAAAGTGGGAGTTTGATTACCTGTCTCAAAAGACCTTGATCATCTTCAAAGATTATTTCGTAGTGACCTAGACCTATAGCATCTATCCCTCTCAGCCTGTGTGTGAAATACTATATAAAAGTCTAATTGTATGTGGCATATATCTACTGTTTCTATTAACGCAAGGGGAGACACAAACTTTCACAGGGCTTTCATATTTTCACATGCACAACAGTCATCACTGTCTCATAGGCTGACCAGATGAAAAGGAGGACAGGCCTCATGTAACTTTAACAGTTGTAGAGAAAAGGCAATTTCAGCCAGCGTCATTTGTATGCAATTCATACCTGGTGAAATTCCCTCTTCATTACAACAGTTAAAGCTGCAGGAGCCCTGCCCTCTTGTGTATCTGGTCACTCTAGTATAGTGCCTGCAACTTTAATTGTTGTGATGAAAAGAGGATTTTACCAGGTACTAATTGCATACAAATGACACCTGCTGAAATTCCCTTTTCTCTGCAACTGTTAAAGACACAGGAGCCCTGTCCTCCTTTTCATATGGTCAGCCTACTGTCTCACAAACTTAGCATTCTTTTTTTCCTCTTTCTCTCTCTTACACACACACACACACACACACACACACACACCAAGAACCAGCGTGGTGTATTGGTTAGAGTGTTGCACTGGGACATGGAGATCCAGATTCTAGTCCCCACTTGACCATGAAGCTCACTGGGTCTCAGGGTTATTCTCACAACCCTGTGAGCCCAATCTATCTCACAGGGTTGTGAGAATAAAATGGAGAAGAGGAGGATCATGTATGCCATCTTTGGTTTCTTAGAGGGAAAGGGTGGGATATAAATATAATATTAAATAAATAAATAAATAAATAAGATTTTCTATATACTCTCCCTAGTAGTTTTGCTGGATAGGAGGCCACTCACTCTTTGTTCCGTATGATGTGTAGGCTGTAATGCTTCTTTTAGAGTAAATCCACTCTCAAAGAAACTAACCAGAAGCTGTTATGAGTGTCAGCACGTTATGCTGTGCTAAGTTATTTTGGACTATTTAGGTTAATACCTAGTGGTGCAGGTCAGTAACTTTGGATGTCGTAATCTTACAGGAGCCCCCTCTTTAGAGGGTAATATATATTACTTCACTTACTTAAAAATCTGGTAAGCCAGGCCTGCTGCAATTTGGAATGCTCCTGCTCATTCTGGTGGGAAGGGCCCTAGACCTGAAGTACAAAGTCAGGGCTGGCCCAAAACGTTTTGCTGCCTGAGATGGAATGGAAAATGGCACCCACCCAACCTCAATTCAAGGTGCCTAGTAACCAAGCCCACCCAATTTATTTTGTCATCTGAGGCAATATATCCCACAAGCACCTCTCCCTGGGAATAAAAATACAATAATAATAAATTAAATAACCAATTATTTGCTTCCCAAATCAGCTGCATGAGGTGGCTGCTGCACTCAGCTAATCGTAAGACTGGTCCTTTCCGAAATGCAATATTGTTAATGCCAGCACCCAGAAGAGAATCAGAACAAATGTTGAGGATTGGTATTACGTGCTCATGGAAACTTGACCTCTAGGCTGACCATATGAAAAGGAGGACAGGGCTCCTGTAACTTTAACAGTTGTAGAGAAAAGGGAATTTCAGCCGATGCCATTTGTATGCAATTTGTTCCTGGTGAAATTCCCTCTTCATTACAATAGTTAAAGTTGCAGGGGCCCTGCCTTCTTTTGTATATGGTCACTCTAGTATAGTGCCTGCAACTTTGTGATGAAGAGGGAATATCACCAGGAACTAATTGCATACAAATGGCACCGGCTAAAATTCCCTTTTCTCTACAACTGTTAAAGTTACAGGAGCCCTGTCCTCCTTTTCATGTGGTCAGCCTATTGACCTCATTAGAAGAATGACCACGTTTAACTAGGCATTGAAAGAAAGGGGAAAAAGCAGTGAGAAAATCAGCTAAATATGAGAACCTTTGCATCTTAAAACTGTCTCCCAGCCAAAGGCCTCCTCCACACGATCAAGGCTCTTTCGCGGCGCATTAATATTTTTAACTCCACAAGAACGAGGCGCATAACAGGCGTACAGGCAATTTTTATCGCCTTTTCTGCACTTTTTCGCATTCGCGTTAAATAGAGAGTTTTATTTGTTCTGCGCACTTACGGCACCTTATCGGCGTGTAGGCTTCCTCTAGAAGATGTTGCTTTTACTCCCGATAATAGTGGGCAGACTGTGGTGGTGATATTCTTGAAGAACTGCCCCTTCGCCAGGAACACCTCCCTTTCTCCTCCCAAATCCCAAATCCTACGGTGGAGGGAGGAGGGAGGAAGGCAGCCTTGAAAGAAAATATTTTTTAAAAGGGGGCTGGAGGGGAAGTTTGCGAGGTACCGGGTACGGGAGGGAGGGGGTCAGCCGCGCAGAACTCCATCCATTGGAGAACGAGGTCACCGGGAAGGAAAGCAGGAAGGCGGCTGGGTCATAGGGTGACCAGATTTTGGAAACCAAAATCCTGGTCCCCCCCCCCCCCGCCACCCCCCCCACCCAAAACAACCCCCCCACCAAGCCACCCCCTCCAAAAACACCAGCCTGGACCTACTAGGTTCTCTTCCTCCGCCGCCCACGCCGGGTCCTCTGCTGCCGCCCCCGCCGGGTCAGCCGCCGCCCCCAGGTCCCCCGCCACCGCCGGGTCTTCCTCCACCACTGCCAGGTCCTTCGCTGCCGCTGCCGGGCTCGTAAGGCCAGAGGCCGTGCGGAAGAGGCGGGAGAGGGCCGATTACATCACTTCCGGATCCGGCCCTCTCCTGTCTCTTCCACGCGGCCTCTGGCCTCACGAGCCCGGCAGCGGCGGCGAAGGACCTGGCGGTGGAGGACCCGGCGGCGGCGGACCCGGCAGCAGTGTCGGCAGCGGAGCCCGGGAAGCGGCCACCCCAGCAGGTAAGTGCCCCCCCCTTGCGCCTCGCGCTCCGGAGGGAAGCGGACACCCCTGCAGGTAAGGAGCGCGAGGCGCGAGGGGGGACACTTACCTGCTGGGGCGGCCGCTTCCCAGGCTCCTCTGCCGCCACCGCCGCCGGGTCTACCGCCACTCATCACCGCTCACTGACACCGCCGCGTGACCCCCTGCCACCACGGTTACCCCCCGCCACCCCCCGGTTGGCCCGGATCAGCCTAGGTTTCCCAGTTAGGACCGGGAAACCCCAGGCGATCTGGACACTCTAGGCTGGGAGGCTCCGACTCGCCCATTAGCGGGGCGAGGCAAGACGGTCCTGGCACAAGGAGGCAGGGGTGGGGGAGTCAGGGCAGGCAGTTTGCAACCCGAGCCCAGCTGTGCTTCTTCGGAAGGCTGGAGAAATAAAAATATTTTTTAAAAGGTAGCTGGTGGGAAAGGTTGTGAGGCACATTTCCCTTTACTCCTGAGCAGTTGGGGGGGCTTGCTGATGCTCACTATTTCCATCTATGGGCATTTACCTCACTGCAATAACCAAAGGCGGGAGATTCTGGTGAGTGGGGTTAACAACATTTCCTTTGAGCCTCTCGCTCCCTTCATTATAATGCAACTCTCCTTGCCCGTCGTGTATAGGTATTAGGTGTAAACGGGTATTAGGCCCGTCGTGTATAGGTAATGCGTACATTTGGAGAATCGGGAGTAAAAGCTACGTCTTCTAGAGGGAGCCAAAGCCAGATAAATGCTCCTGCTAAATAGGAAATGCTAACGAACATGGAATAGAAAATACTCTTGCTGAGTAAGGAGTACTTATTGAGTAGGAAGATTTCATCCCAAATTACATGGACAGAATCTAAAAGTTTCTACTATGATTTCTATATTGTTAATTGGATGTCTGCATATATAATGATTCATAACATGTACCTTCAAACCCTAGGATTTGTTCTAATTTCAGTTCTATGGATTTGCCAACATACTTTGTTGTCATTTGGATTTGTTCTTTTATGAGAAGCCTGTTTTATGAATAACGCATATTAATGACAGGTAAGTTTGTTTCATTTATATCCTGCTTTTCCTCCACGCAGCCCAGTGTGGTGTAGTGGCTACAGTGTTGGCCTGGTAGTCAGGAGATCCAGGTTTTAGTCCCCACTCAACCGTGAAGCTCACTGGGTGACTTTGGGTCAGTCACAGACTCTCAGCACAACCTACCTCACAGGGTTGTTGTTGTGAGGATAAAATGGAGAGGAGGAGGATTATGTACGCCGCCTTGAGTTCCTTCTCCCCACTACTTGTTTTACATGTGGAGATGCAATAAGAAAAAAAGGGGGGGAATCCTTTGACAATAGAATACATTTCAGAAAACAAGCTACTGGTGGAGGTTTAAACCTCTATTTGGTCCCAATCCAGATTAGAGCCCTTGTGAGTAAAAAACAAAGAGTGGATCATGCATTGTGTAGGTGTGATCTAATACAGGATTGCAGGAAGCAATGGTATCTTGGACTAGTGCCATAGAAACAGTAAAGGGGAAGTCACTTAAGGTGCAATCCTATGCATGTTTAGAGAGGGGGAAAGTCCTACAGTTCCCAGCATGACTGGCTGGGGAATTTGGGGAGTTGTAGATCTTTTTTTCTGTCTAAACATGAATTGGATTGTGCCCTTAAGCATTGTAACATTTCTCGAGTGGCATTTTTAATGAGTGGGCTATGATGAATATGACATATTTGCCATTGAACCTGCCCCAATGGTTATACACACACACACATGCACACACACACCCTGGCAAAAAAGGGAAAAATACCATGACAAAGAGGATGTGTTATGAAATAATTATTCCCAGCATATTTCAACTATAGTTCTGTCAAATATCATATTTTATCACAAATGCAAATTTTAAGAGTCAAAATTAAATCATAAGCATGCACAAACTAACCCAAAGATTTTCAGAAATTCGAAAGCAGTAATAAAATTCCCTGTTTCAACAATTATGTTACAAAATGTTTCATCTGGTAAGAGTTAGGATTCTAATAGAAACTCTTTAATATCTCACATTACTTTGTTTTCAATTTGTTAAAAGCTTCCCAAATACTTTAAAAATAACTCCACACTCTTATTTTCTGACTCCAAAGTACAAGCAATTTGCAGTAGTTTTAAGTTTTTAAATATTAGATGTGAAGCATCAAAAGCAAATTTGAAATAAGTGGATGAGTTCAAATCTCTGCTTTCAAAAGAGTGATTCTGCAGGCAACAGCCACTAGCTGGTATACATAATCTGTAATATCAGATGATGGTTTTGTCATGTGATCGCTTCCACTTCATATACAAATATAGAACATGACCATAAAAAGTAACAGAACATTCACGCTGCTAAGTAATTTATTGTAGTTGATGTCGGATTGGCATGCCAGCTGGAATTATCTTCTCTGCTCTTGCTATTTTTGCCTATACAGAATACAAAGGGCTTCAAGACGAAATAAAATGTAAGCATTACTGGCAAAAGCAAATCTCAACAAAACTGTATTGCAGTGGCACACGTTTGTTACTTGCTAGTTATGGATATTATATCTGAACTGAAGAAATCACTGAAATTAATGACAAAACATTTGAATGAAAGGGGAAGGGGGAAACCCTAGGTTCTTTATAACACTGCTACTTTTGAGTTCTCTTTTGAGTTGACTCTACTAATAGTTACGTTAAAACAATGCCCTTACCATTTTCCTTATGAGTTCACTTGCATCTTAAAGCAGAGGACAGACCATTACCCCCAGAATGCCCCCCTTTAAAATAGGCACCCCTGTGTCCAACATGACAGGAACTCTGTAAATCCCATCTGTCTCTGCAATACTGTTTCTGAATATCTGCAAAGCTGCTATGCCATGTTCAGAACTAGCTAGCTCATTCACAGCTTTATATTACTAAAGCAAACCGTCTAGACAGCTGAATGGCACAATGACTCGCTTTTCTGTAGCATTTATATGCTGTCATCTTCGTTTGCTTTTCTCTGCTCTGTGAATTCTGCTAAATTAACGGTTGGCTTTCCTGTTTGGATTCTACATTTGTAGCTTTAGGTTATAAGTCCAAGCAGACACAGATGACATCACACTGACAAAGTCATGGGGGAGCCCCTTTTCTTCTCTTTTCTGGACTGTTCTATGTATATCAGGTTTTAATTATGCTGTAGATAGCCATCTGTAAGCTTCTGCACTATTTTGAAATCAATGAGACACATTTCTTGCTTTCAACATGGAGAAATGAAAAGCTATCACACTGCTTGGGTTTACGCTTTTTGCAATGGAAAATGTTATTTAAATAGCTGTCATGCTGAATGAATTTCGCACAAAACATCTTCAGCTGTTTCAGTTCACACTTTGGTATATTTGAGTTTAACATAAATCCATATGAAAAAATAGAAAGCAATTTCATTTTTAAACATACAATAAAATAACAACTACCAGGTATTAGTCAAGCAGGGTTCTTACATAACCAAGTAATTTCTAGAAGGGAACTTTCTGATCGTTTTTCTTCATGCATGAGGATGGGTTAAAGTTGATTCATCAATGGCATTTGTATTAATTGAAGCTACTACATAGGATTAACAGACTCTTATCACCGAAGCGCCGGAAATGTTGCAACAAGATTGGCACATAACTAACTATAAGCATAAAGAAAACCTACTGCATTCTATATAGGACACACAAGCCAGTATCTATGCAAAAGAATAAATGGACACAAATCTGATACTTAAAAAATGGAAATATTCAAAAAACAGTAGGAGAAAACTTCTGGGACACTGTCACTGACCTTAAAGTGCCACTCTTTAACAAAGTAACCTTAAAGACAGATTTTGACACAAACTGAACTACAATTCATCAAGAAATTCAGCTCCATGTCCTGTGGCTTGAACAGAGACACTGGGCCTGTTCAGACAACATGCTAAACCATTGTTAGGCCGCTAACCCTATTGCAGAAAATGGTTAGTGAGCTTGTTTAAATCGTAGTTATGTAGCCACCATGGTTAGGAATGGTTCACATGACACGCTAAGCCATAATGTTTAGCTCAAAATGCTTAACCACTGTGGCTTAGCATATCATCTGGTCAAAGACTTTTTATCACACTTTGGCCTGGTTCACACGTAATGAGAAGCCACCGGGAATGAAGCCACTGGGAAACCACCCTGCAGGGTTTTTTGTTGCGGTGTCCGCCACCACCATTTAAATATTCAAGCCGGGGGGAGGCACCATAGGTTGTCGTTACATGTGAACTCAGCAAGTGTGGGTTGTTGGAGTGGTTAATAAGCCACCTGCAACCTTAAAACAGCCCATAAGTTCTGGGTGGATTGTTAAACACCCCAACAATCCATCCTTACCGGGTTCGCACATAACTACAAGCTACAGCACCCCTGTCATGGCTCAAATATTAAAATGGTAGCAGCTGCTACAACAAGAGGACCCACAGGGAAATTCACCCATGGTGGCTTCTCCTTGCGAACCAGATCTCTATGTGTTAACTCTAAAGCAAAGATGTCTGTATTATCACCCAACAACTGTTTTGTCAATGGCCACTGTTAAGGTAATGATCACTATCTGTCCTTTCTGCATTTCAATTCTCTCTGACCTCACTGTTTACAATCCTTCACAATCATGTGTACATATATTTGCCAATTGGGAATTATACTTCACGCATCTGTAGTCCACGAAAGCTTATGCCCTAACAAATTTGTTAGTCTTCAATGTGTCATAAGACTCTCTGTATTTTTTTACATATGTGGTATAATTGTGAGATAGTTGAAGACAACTGAAAAGTAGTTATTCAAAAGCTTAGTGCCATCTTAAATAACACTTGCCTTACCTAATTAAAAACTGGTTTTAGTTAACATTTGGAGAGCCTACACTGCATTTCTTGCGGGAACCCTGTGTGATTTACCATGCTAGTGCAAGGTTGGAAGTATATTTGCACTGAAAGAGTTACAGTGGGCTCATCTACACCTAAGCGTGTAGAGGGAGGGAGGGAGGGAGGGAGGGAGGAGGATCGCGGACTTGCCTGCTTTCGCGATTCTCCCGCACAGTCTAGACTGCAGTGCGACTTCCAGGAAGGGAAGAGGGATGTCGCGGCTGCTATTTTTTTTATATATACAGATGAGGAGCCACGTGTGGCCCCGATCCTCCAGGAAAAGTTTTTTTAAAAAAAACTGTGCCCCAACCCCCTCCCCCCCGCCGTCCTGGAAATGGCAAAATTGCTTCTCCCCACCCAGGGATGACCTCGGGGAAAAAGGCAGGTATAGACATGGCCAGGATGCCACACATCAGGGAATGGGAAACCACTGAAAAACCAATGAACTCTGCAATTGACAAACTGTACTATGATAGTAGTACAACAGCAAAACAACATTTGCTCTAGAGCAAGGGTAGGCAACCTGGTGACCTTCAGATATTTTGGACTACAACTCCCATCAGCCCCAACTAGTTGTAGTCTAGAATGTCTGGAAAGCGCTTTAGAGAAGCGTATGACAAGCAAACACATTTTTGTTGCCTGTATTGTCTTTAACAGGCTTGGTTCGTACAATAAATTAATTTACCCTTTGATATGTGGGACCTGCACAGCACTCATAAATGCATGGTCTGGACCATAACTTCAGGGGATTAGGAGGGTTCAGAAAGGTCAATAACATCAAAAATACCAGCTCTCGTACATGTAACTTACCTCCTGAGGTTCTTGATATTGTGATGCCAACAGTAGAAATGCTCTTTGTGCTTGGAAAGCTGCTCGGACCATTTCTGCCTGGGGAGAAAAAAATGGGAAATGAACCTAGCAATGAGTATGAAAATATTCCCACTTTCACTTGGGATTTCTTTGTTTGGAGCATTAATGGTTTCCTAAATCAAGCTATCCAAATCCCCTTTGATTTGCAAATCCTATTTATCTAAACCCACACTATGGTTTCCTGTAACTCCAAACCATACAGCATACTTCCTAGTAGCCCCGTTTGTTTGTTTTTTGAAATGTAGAGGTGAGATCACAACAGATGAATCTGGCACATTCCACACATGAATTGGAAAGATAATTTTTTGCTTTAATTCACTACTGTTATATGGACATTCTGTTTTCTGCTGTTATATGGACATTCTGCTATTTGGAGGATAGCTTAATATATTTTTGTACACACTTCACATGTGTATTCCCCCCCCCCTCGGTATGTTTTCCTTGTACTTTTATATTGTGGTTTGTATTGTGGGTTAATTTTTATACTTTTGAGTTGTACTTTATGGTTTTAACTTTTGTGAACTGCCCAGAGAGCTTTGGCTATTGGGCAGTATAGAAATGTAATTAATAAATAAATAAAATACCAATTGGATTAAAAGTGAAATAAAATACCAAGAAAATATCCATAAAGCCAATACATGAGATTAAACAAGATTTAGGTTGGAGAGGTTGTGGTTTGTTAATTTAGAAAAAAATATGTATAGGAAGTCATTGCAGATGTATCTTTTTGAAGTATAAATCATACACAGAGAGTGGGCAGAGAAACATTTTTCTGTCTCATAATATTAAAACTTAGATCCATCCAATAACATTAATTAATAGGTTCAGGACAGACAAAAAGGGAACACTTTCCCCACAGACTGCTTTATTTACTTGTGGAATTAATACATCATACATACAACTTCCCCATACAACTTCTATGGTACGAATAATAGAACCTCTTTCAGCCTGAGGGTCATATTCCTTTTTAGAAAAGTCTTGATGACCACAGTCCTGTGGTGGGTAAAGCCAAAGGCAAAAGGAGCAAGCCCAAAACATACTAGTATTGTAACTTAAAGCACTTACTGCTAGCAACTAAGCCGGAAAGGCAGTTCAAGCTGCAATAAAACTGAGAAACTACCAAACAATGGCCGGGGGGGGGGGGGGGGAGGCATTCTCTTCTGGGGCTGGTTTGGGATCCCTGGAGGGTTCTATACCCCTGTCCTACGGTGTACACTACAGCATGGAGCATCATCACTAGATAATTCTGCATTCCATGGAGGATTTCAACATCAGCACAAACCGCTGTCAAAGACAATAGTGATGTAGAAACTCTCCTTTCCAGAGGGAGGAACGACATATGGAGAAGGCTCCATGCGTAGCAATGTGGAGAAGGCTCCATGTGTAGGACATTTCAGATAGCCTCCACATGACGAAGGTATTGTGTAGACTGGCTCTGTGATAGCTTTAGAAAACATTACACAAATTCATGCAAAATAGATCAATGTATGTTGATCATGTGTCAAACCTGTGCAAGGCAAAGGTATAGGTGTGAAGGACCTGGGTTTCTGGGGGCCTTGGCGGTTCCAGCGGAGGGAGGAGGATGAGCTCCTGTGTTGACATATTTTTGAGCTACTTATCTCGTTAGTACCAGCCGGGAAACGCAGGTGCTCAGCTAACGAGCTAGGGCTTAATGGCCTTCAGCTGAAGAACCGTTAAGGGAGGGTTTCGTTCCCAGGCTGTGCAAGGGTGGGGGCTAAGGAGTGAGTGGATAATAAACGAAAGCCGGAGTTGGGTGGGTCATCTCTCTTCGGACCTGGGCACGGTGAAGAGGTGACCTTCGTCTGGCTGGATCGAGCCGGGTGTTAGAGTTTTTATTGTTTTATATGCCTATTCGGTTTAAGGTAGCTTGACACTGTTAAGAGTGTGCTTAATTGGTGGGGGGATGCCAATTGTTTTACTGCTTGTGCCTTCTTTGTGCTGCTAACCTCATCTACCTCAATTCCCTACCCCCCCCCCTTTGCTCCCTTCTCCTACCCACCCTTTCCCGCTTTTGACCGAAGCCTTAACTAGATAGTGTGTAAATAAACCTGCTTTGGTCCTTAAATTGCTGTGTCGTTATTTCAGGTGTTGGCTCAAGCCAGCTTTGGCTGGGGAACCGGGTGGCGGGTCGGGGTTGGTCCGCCACGGCAGGGGAACATGGTTTATGTTTCCTTGACAATAGGCAGTCGGTATTCCAGAACAACAGGTCTCCTGTTTGCCTGATGCAGGATTTTTTATAGGCATCAGGGAGTTCCACCTGACCCATTTTGGCCCACTGTTACAAAGAGATTTCCTTTACTAGTGGGGCTGTAGTTCCTTCCTTTGGTCAAAGATGGCTGAGGCACCCAGGCTGAATCCCTGCCTGGCCAATCACCAGTTTAAGAACTGGTGAAGGCTCAAGTTCTGACATTGCCATAGTCATTGTCAAGATTTTATTTGGTTTAAAGTAAAAGCAAATGTATTTTTTCTGCAACTAAGTGAAAAGTAAGAACCATTAGAGACTGATATCTAAAGTGTTCTGTACAGTTGCCAAATGAAGTGCAGCTGGTAAGCTCTAAAGACCAAGGTCATTTGGTTTTCTTCCCTGTGCACTGTTAAGCATAGCAACACATGGGGAGATATGCAGCCAACGCTGTGATAGGTCCACAGTGCTATAAAGGTACAGCATGTGGTGAAACAGTGTGGTAGGTGATGCTAGATGGTGGCTGGTTAGTTGTATTGTTGGTTAAGAAGGCTGGAAACATTTAATGACATTTTTCTCTATTGTAAAATGCTTGTACAGTAAACTTAGTCTAGTAGTTTGAAACACTACTGTGTCTGAGTATTTTCTGGCTACCAGGACATCTGTCTGCTACCAGTGAACTCTGCTGTTTTTCCACTGCTGTGTGTTTGCACTCCGTGCATGCTCAGAGAGCACAGTGCATCACAATCTCTGACACTTTATGCTTAGAGGCAATATTTATAAGTTATTTACCTAAACTATGTCCAATAAGTCAAAGTGCTGGTTTAGTCAATGTGCCATGATAGAATTGCTTTGGATTTAAAAATGCAAGACCCAGGGGCATTATTATTATTTATTTATTTATTTATTATTTTATTACATTTGTATACCGCCCCATAGCCGAAGCTTTCTGGGCAGTTTACATATGATTAAAACAATTAAAAACAATATACCAAAATTAAACCATGGAGCCCCAGCTCTATTCCCCAGAGTCCTACATGTCCATTGGTGCCAACAGAAGGTTTTTTTCCTCAGCTTAATTGCCACATGGGGGCAATTTTCAATGGGGTTGTAGTGAGGTATTGGGCAAGCGAACCTATCACATCTCAGCCCACCTTTGCAGTGAACACCATTTAAAATCCCTGTTAATATTTTAACTGTACTTTTAGTTAGCACTAAAATTCTTTGCTGGCCCTATTTTTAAGTAGTAAAATAGTAGCAAAATGCCGCTTAAATGAAAGTATATTCTAATGCTATAGTACTATAATGTTATTTGAAAAAGGAAATTATTCTGATTACTGCTATTTCCCCCTCTAATTAAGGTCTTCCAGTCTTCCAATTCCAGTTCAGAAAAATGTGAAACAATTTGCTTTTGACATTTCATGAATAGTAATGGGAAATCACATTTATATGAATATACGCTTAGCATTAAATTATTGTCTTTTTTTTTAAGGATTAATGGGATTTACCCCACCCCAAATAGCTGGCCAGGTGAATTGGGCCTTTCCTACCCGCAGGAGCTATGTTATGCCCATTGGTCTCTGGACAGAATATAGCACAATGAAGAGACAGAAAAAGTGCTACGTTCTCTGATATTGTGGAAAGTCAATTGTAATTCCACATGTAACTTACAACAATAAATACAATGATTTATTAGCACTAGGAACCACATGTTTGGAAGCAGCCACAGAGAATGGCTGCTTCAAGAATCAATGAGATAAGGAGGATAAAGCCCTCATCATCTTAAAGAAATAATAAATAATGTGCAATTGTAACAATGTAATAACTCAGTCGTTCCATTCTTCATAGACTCCATTAAAAAAAAAGTCCTACTACAAATACATGCTTTACAGACATGGTTCTGTTTTCAAGCACTTGTAAAAATTAAAAGTTTTTCTCAAGCTTGCTCTGCTACAGCCATAAAGGAAGAAGCAAATGAAAAAAATAATAAAGCTCTGATGAATGATGGACGAGGAAACAAAGTGAGGCAGCTGCAGAGGCTGTGTTTATGTTGCATTGATAAATAAGTTGGCAGCAAGGGGGCCTCGGACCTCATATTGCAAGGACCCCTGGGCTTTACTATTCTATGTAACTCTGGGCTTTGAGCAGGAATTCTTTGCTCTCAAGGGTGTTTCATGTGGACTAAATCATAGAAGACTGTAACATGTTTTCATCTACAATTACTAGTTTGAGACGGGGAAAATGGGAGCAAAGCAAGCTAATGCTTTCCCGCTGCTCTAGATATATGAAACCCACTTCGCGAAAATGAATTTGAATAATTTAATCATTTAGAGAAAAGATTCCTAGGTCTTCTGCAAATGCAATTAAGACAAAATACAAGGAAACATGACTTGGTTGGCAGAGCGTATTCTCTGGTGTGTCTATCGGGTCTGATCTCAGTGCAGCAATTAACATTAACATCTGATGTACAGGAACATTGTAAGCACAACTCCATTTCATGTTCTTGCCCTTGTTAACATAAACCTTACTTGGGCTGTAAAATCCATAAAAATCAAATATAGGGGTTAAAATCCAGTGGATTGTCTCTCTACTAATATACGATATCCTTCATTTAAGCATCACTTGGAAAACAACAACCCCTATGGAACTATCTAATTTTAGAAAAATCATAATTGTTTGCATTGTATTATCCTGTTCCATGGTCTTTCAAATAAATTTTTTTGTGTCATTATTCCCCCGCTCATTGTATAGTGCCTTACAATAGAAACCGCTCTCTCTAATGCTTACTTTCCAACACTAGAAAATGCTCCTAATAAAAGTGCAGATACAATTCCTTTCTCATCTGGGATAATGACATCATGTCCTGACTCAACTGTTAACAATATGGCCTGAAAGCCAACACGCAGCCTTTGGACACAGCCAGATCAACATGGGAGCATGTGCATTATTGTGCCCTCTGAACATACTGCTGTGCTCATCATGAAGTAGCCAAATAATGGATTTAACAGCCTGTGAGGAAGTAAAACAAGATCAATTTTGACAATATTTTCAGGCATTTTATATAAAGCAGAATATGCTATTGATCCAGAACTTAAACTGTTCATTGTCTATTAAAAGTTTTATATCTTAAAATGCCCCCAAATCATTCTCTCAGTTGGATTGGGCCTTTGCAGAACTTTTTCCCATTAATCTAATTCTATTTTTTCTTCAATATACAGTCTAGTAAATTATAGTTATTTAAATATATATGTATATATCCCATTGTCCTACACTTGAGGCTTACAACCACAGTTAAATCACAATACTTACTGTTCCTAAAAACAATAAAACAAACCTTCAAATAAGTACACCGCTCAATTGTGCTCACAATATAAGTAAGCGGATAAAATACAGTAAATTAAACTCATGATGTTTGGCATAGCAGCTTACATTTGTTATGGCCATGTTCCTCTTTCTAACAAAAACAGATACGCAACATTCTTGGAAAAGCTTCCAAAAACTGGTTCACCTTTAAACCCTTCACAATGCAATCCAATACATGTCTACTCAGAATTGAGTAAGCACTACAATGGGACTTACTCCCAAATAAGTGCATATAGAATTCCGTCTTATTCATTTATACTTGTGCTGATGCTCCAGAGTTAATGCATTAACAGTGCAATCCTATACATGTCTACCCCAAAAATATGTCCCAATGAGTCCTATGGGACCTCCTTCCAGGTAAGTGTGCACAGGACTGCAGCCTAAAGAAATCTAAATATATTCCTTTACATCATATAATGTTTTTTTTTGTGAGCTCTCTCGCATATTACTATTCCAGTCAGTCAGGTATGTGACGGTTTTCTAGGCAACAGGTGTTTTCTGAAACCAAATACAACCTTCTTTTCAACTCTATGTGAAGAAGGCAGCAGCTGCAATATAATACATAGGACACATGGCCTATAAGACATGTAGAAGAAAAACATTCATTGTCTGACATGTTAAGGTAAACCACAGATGTTGGAACAGCACCAAGTCTTGTAGGCCACCATAGTCTCTGTTTCATGATGCAGTTTAAGACAGCAAGCTTTCCGAAAACTTAACAAGGAGTGGGACATCTGTAAACTATCAGTCTATTATGGGCATCAATTATAAATAGTAGTTATGATTAATATTCATTTTCTTTCATTAAAGTAAGTTATTAAAAGTATGTTCTCAACCTCAAACATTAACAGAAATGCATTGGTATACTTCAATATTGCAATACATCATCATTTATGTATATATTTAAAGCAAACGTACTCAGTTTCCGTAAAATGTTAACATAGTTTCCCATTTGTCATGATAGAGTTTAGAGTGTTGCACTTAGGGTGTTTATAGAGAAGGCTTTTATTGTGCAATAGTACTGCCTCATTCTCAGAATTTTACCGGGGGTCCATGTGTAGTACTCCTGTATTTTCCCACCACTTCTTCTGCCTTTTTCTTACCAGAAAAATCTATTCAGGAAGATAAGATGGAAGACCTGCACAATGCCTCTTGATTATTAGCGCAAGGAACTCCCCATCTGCAAACACTCTTAAAACAGGGTGACTTGGATTCAGTTTCCTGCTCAGTCACAAAGCTTATTGAGAGAACTTGGGCCAATCACAAGGGTTGCTGCTAGGCTTAAAAGATTTGGGATTCAGGCCCACGGGTTCCAAATCTGCATCAAATCTGCATATGTTGATTTGTATCTGTATATGCAAATATAGAAATAATGACAAGCTTTCATCTAAATTTCACAGGAGGCAAAGTCAGCCAATTTATTTCCCATCCCAGTCATCTCATATAAATCAAATTCTTCAATTAATTTGCACCCTGCTGCAGGTCATTCCAAAGCAATGGATTTTTTTCCGTTCTAAGCTTAATCACCATGCAAGGAGAGATGTGGGGGGCGGATGCTGCCACAAGCGGGGGGGGGGGGGAGGGAGACTTAACTCCTCCCTCCCTAGCTACATTTCCCTTTGAAAACTGCCCCCTGCAGTTTTTTTTTGTTAAGCTAACAAAAAAAGAATTCTCATTGGCACCAATGGACACTCGGGGCTCTGGGAAATAGATCCGAGGCTTCAGGGACGGGGAGTCAGGAGACCTGCCATTCGTCAACTGTAAGCTGGCTGAGTGAAGGAGAATGCAGGAGCAATCAGCCAATTAGCTGGGATGGGGGAGGAGCCAAAGAGCAATGTGATTAATGAGCTGCAGTGGTGCATTGCCACTGGAGATGGAGGGGAAACTGAATGAATGGTGAAAGAGAGAGAAATATGGACATGTGCTGGGAGATTTTAAAGCACTGAATAGAACAAAGCACTCTTTCAGTGAGGAGAAAAAATCCATCACATACCAATGACCAAGTGAGCTGTTGAAATTTGCCTACTTGGTGACTGGCTGATGAGGCCTTGCTTGGACAACATGAAAGGATGCTCAAAAAGACCTTCAGCACAGCATCACCGCTTGACCGCGGACAGAAGAAGAGAGGTAGCCTACTGGCCAGGAAAGGCCCCCAAATGGCCTCAGTGGCAGTGCCTGAAGCTATAGTGGCTCCTGGTTGAAAAAAATGAAGATCACTTCACTAGAGAGTAATGGGGATAAGAAGAGCCAATCCTGCTCCTTCAATCAATTACAGTTGGATATGCAAACTAAGGGGGTATCTGTCTACACCAGCCGTTTATTGCAGGATTGTATCGAAGTCGCCACTTATGGGCCACATGAAGTTCATCTGCTCCTGCGGTGATCTCGGGTCCACCCCTCAGTTATTCAGGAATATCGCTGACTGCTTTTGTCACTTTTTTCCGGCTCTCTCGCTATAATCCTGAAGTCCGCTGCTGGTGTGCCTCCCCTTTGTGAAGCTGTTGCTGTTCAGCGTGACTTCCTGGCTCAGCAAATAGCCAACCCACTGACAGGGGCGTGTCCAGCCATTTAGGAGATGGGTGGGAGTAGACTCGGACGCCATTTTTGCCACATGTTTTGGATATGTATCAGCGTGTTTGGCGCCAACAGTGTATTTTTTTTAACACAAACATATCTCTACACAGCATCACATATTCGATGGACTGCCTATCATCAGAGATGCGTTTGTGCGCATCTCTGATGAGTCATTAAAAAAAACCCAGCCCCATAGCCACTTCATCTGCATAGCCCCGCCCACTTCTCCCAATCTACATACGCAAGTGCCGTCACAGGGCACATGTCCTCCCGCAACGGCATTCCTGTCATTGTGGGAAACTTTGCTTGCATGTGCCCCGTGAGTGCTGATCGTGGAAGTGGGAAAGTCGTAATCACCCCTCCTCCCTAGCAAATGGGCTGCAGGTGTAGATTAGGCCTAAGGCGGCAATCTTTCCCATGTACACTTACTTGAGAAATCCCATTGAACTTGCTACTATTACTTCTGAGTGCACATGCATAGGATTGTGCTGTATGGTCTGGTCTACATATGCAGAACTGTACCATTTCATATTGCAGGTAAGAGATCACATTTTTAAAAAGACACACAAGAAAAGACTGGGGAACAACGACTCTCCCTGTTGCGCTAGGGCTTTCCTTTCCTTTTCACTTTTTAGATAATATCAATAGAATGTTTCATACAGATACAGCAGAGTGGGAGAACTTTAAGATTTTGGACCCAGGGATAAAGGTAATAAATACTACCCAGTACTACAATCCATCAAGTCAGACGCCCACATTTTTGGAGAAAATCACAGTTATTCTGTGAGATAAAATGGGGAGAAATACTTACATGTGTCTTCACATCGCCACCAAGGACGTTGCTATTCCTCAGAAACTCAGCTACACTCCCTTTCACGAGTCTATCAAAGGCTTCAACTTGTGGGGCTATGTCTGTGAAAGAAAATAATCTCACTAGATCTGGCTGATAAGGTTCATAAGTTCTGAGTGCCTTATTTTGCCATCCAAGATTAAAATGTAATGCAACTGGAAAATATTTTGTTAAAATAGTTCTGCAACAGAAAGTAATATGGCAAATCTCTTTTATGTCCACATAAGTATTATTCTGCGATTGGCCTGTGGCATCTTTTTTCATCCACACTAAGACTTACTGCATAGGATGGAAATACTACATATGGCTCCTATACCAAATATAATGGAGCAATTTCATTTTTATCGATTCTGAAACATTAAATTCTAATACATTAAACAGATGTGGGCAACCTTCAGTCTCGAGACCACATGTAACCCTCTGGCTCTTTTTTTAGAACTGATGTAGTAAAAACTTCTTAAGTGTTTCACCCTAAAATATTGCTGGTGGCCTACAGCTTTTCATTCCTTTTGTTTTATTTCTTAACTAGTGACAGGCAGTGATTTTATGTAGTTGCCAGAAATCTGCCATTTTTCTGTGATTTCACTTCAGATGCAACATCTAGCTGTAAATTTGAAAAGGAGAACAGAAGTGGCCTGAATTTAAGGTCAAATTGTCCATCTCTAATAAGAAGCCTTATCTGAGGTTGCTTATCTCAAAAAGCTATTTATTTAGTTTTTGGTATTTTAATGTACTCTCAGAGCCATCATACCTTTTATGTATCACTATTACAACGGCATTCTATCAAATGTCAAGGGGAGAGGTCTGTGTGTTCAGAACATCCATAATATAAAGAGGGTTAGAGTAGATCTCCTATCAGGTTCTTCTGGGTTTGGAGCCTATACATCTCTTATATTAATAGCCAGCAATAATGTTTTGAATTAACTATTTTATTGAAGTTCCATGTGTGTGATCTAGTGCAAAATGGAATCCACTTTGAGGGGTAGTAATTAGGAAATAATAATTTATTTTCACCACTTAACTTGCAGACCATCAGTACTTGTGAATACAGTTTATCCAAGTATCTGAAAAAAAACTGATGTTTTTTAGAAATTGAATAAATTGTAATTGAACAAGCAGAATATTGGCCTTTGACAGCAAATAGACATGTAGCAATGAGGCAACAGAATAGAAGTAAGACTGCCTGTTTTGTATCATTTGCTTCTCTCTCTCACCTTTAAAGCTAAAGAATTTCTGGGCTTCCATCCATCTGACTAGTGTATGTGCTTGCACAGCCTTTTCTTGTATGATCCTCATCTGCAGGGATTTTAACAGTGGAGAACAAAACATTTTCCAAACTCTTTATTTGCTTTTAGAAGCATGTGCTAGACTTCACAGTGCACTTAAATGATGGTTTACCAACTCTATTTCCCACTTTCAGTATTAACCACTCTTAATTTATGACAACATACTTTGGATTCTGAGAAAACCACTCTGTGGTTCAGAAGTTAAACCAAATTTTAACTTTAGTAAGAGAAGGAGGATGCTACTATAGATATTCCACTAAACCCTTGGAAAACAGAATGAGGTAAAACAAATGGGATGATTCAGTAGTCAGAGCTGTATGTCAATTGTGCAAAACTACCCAATTTGTATGAGAGACAAGAATACGTAAAATAAGGGGACAGAGTCATTCTAAACTAAGGCCCTTTCTGCACCATAGGGGCGGAGAGGGCAGGAAGCGGGGAAACCCGGAAGTAACCACTTCCGGGTCCAGCACGCAGAGGCCGCACCAGAATGCGACGGCCCGGGCTTCTACCGGGCCATTGCAACTTGCAACGTCCATTTTTTTTTACAGATCTGTGGAGGAGCGCACAAGCGCTCGTGCGCAAAAGGTTAGTTAATTTTTTCAAATAACCGCGCGCGATCCAGCCCCCCGCTCGCCATCCTGGGGATGGTGATTTTGCACTCTCCCGCTCCTGATGGCCTCGGAGCCGCGCAGTGCGGCTCCGTGGCCATCGGTGCAGCTGCACTTACTTGCAGGTAAGCGCGGCTGCACCTGGGATGGGCGGCCACACCAGCCGCCCATCTCACTTCCCTTCTGGGAGCAGGGAACAAACCAGGATAATAGCATTCCCTGAACTCCCGGGAAAATGAAGGGCTGGCCCCTGCCTGCCTGCGAGATGCTCTGTGCATCATGCCGACTCTCTGCGAGCAGGCAGGGGCAGCCCTGGGTAAAATGTCTGGTGCGGAAAGGGCCTAAATCACAATATACATTCTCCTTCTCAGCTTTCTATTAGACCTTCTAAAGATTTTCTTATTATTGGTCCCTTTGATTTTTTCCTCTTTACTTTCTCCTCTCTACTCTTTCTTTAAAATTCTGCCATTTCCTCATGTATTCTTGATTCTTATGCTTTTTTGATAGGTGATGTACATCTTGGAATGGTCTATAAAATTAAAATAGAATAAGGCCATTGCTGTGATGAGACAGGATAAGCAAAAATAAAGCAAAGCAAGTAAATAATAAAAATTATGCCAACTCTCAGAGAACCAAACACATATTTATACTGTAATATTAAATAAGATAGCTGTGCAAAATAAATCTCTGAAAATAAATCCAGTATTTATGTTGCTGATTTCTTCTGCAAAATTTATATTCTCACTTTTCCAACACTTATTTCTTCTGCTAATTTCTGTCTGACTAAGCAGACATCCATTATACGTATAACAATGAAAACAGTAATGTTGGAAGTGCAATAGAAACATTGGCAATGTATCTAATAGACGAACATAAATCTTTTCTGTGGCCAATTAAATTATGATTAAAATGAAAATTGTCATTGAACATTTTCTATATAAGCCCACAAAATACCATTTATTGCTAATTTAAGAGCAGGATTGGGGCGGTTGGGTATCCTTCAGCTGCTTTTAGAACAAATGCCGCCAACACATGTCGTTTAGTAGTTCAGTTCCCAAAATACCAAATAAGGAATAAAGCTTCTGAAAAGAAAGAAACATGCCTCCATTGACTCCATTGACAGTTCCACATTCCATTCCAGCAGCCCTGTGTGAACCTGACAATAATGATTCAAGTCGAATTACAGCATTCTCCAACCTCTCCATCAAAGCCATTTCTGTCATTCTGAAAAACTAAACAAACATACAAATGATATTAGTGGTTTCATTTCAAGTGTGGATTTCAGAGAACTATCAAACTGTATTATCTAGTCTCCAATTAGAAGTTTCTAGCTACTCCAGAAAGAGGAGATATTAGCTCTCTCTCCCCCACCCGTTTTTTGTTCGTTCGTTTGTTTGTTTTTTGGTGGTGGTGGTTTCTTTTTGGAGCACTTACTGCTCTGGTAACTGCAGTTCCCAGAAAGTTCTAGAAAAACCCAGAGAAGGCAGTTGCATGGGATAAAGTAAATGGGTCCCCCTTGGTGTGTGCTGGTGCTACATTTGCTCTGTCCCATTCTGCCACCTCCATAAGGTTTAAAAACAAAAACGATTGGGAATATTTGCACAATTTTTTGGTATGGGTAATATGCACCAATTAACAGTTGGGAAGTAAATGGAGAGGAAATTTGTGTACCTACAGTAACGGAGCAGTTAATGCAGGTGCCCAAATTTCCCCTTTATTTGCTTCCCAGCCATAAAAATATGCACACATTTCTGCATATATTTTTTACAACTGTCTGGGATCTGCAGTAACCGCAGCAGTAAGTGCCCCAAAAAGAAGCCACGAAAAGTGGGGGCGGGGGAGTCTGTCTCCCCTTTCTGGAGTAGCTGGAGACACGGAGCAGTGTTGAAAAAGTGTAACATACTGAGAAGTGTTGGTTTAATACTTAAAAGGGGCAGGATCACATTGCCAAGGGGGAGATATTGTGTGTGTCCCCATTTTGGTGCACCTAGTTTTGCTGTTTTCCCTGCCTTTTCAGTGCTTTTCAATTGACAACTAGGCAATAGCTCCCTGGCAACTCTGTGTAAATCAGCCTATATGCAATCTTGCCTTGTCAATTTCCATGTATGTTGCCTACAAGGAAATTGACTAGGCAAGACTAGACATCTTTTAAAAAATCTTTTTAAAAAATTGCTAACACAATTGCACAATTTTCTGGGACTGAAAAAAAATGATGAGCCCATTTCTGAGTCTCTGGGGCTGAACAAAAGGGTGTAGTGATTGGAGCAGGGAGGCGGAGACAAGATGATTTCTGCCACAAAGGATACAAGCTGGCGCATGGAGGGTGAAGAACAATCCATGGTGAAGCTGAATGTCTGTGAAGTACACCATGGGTTGTTCAGTGCACAACCCACACTGCATAGCTTATTTGCAGGGTGGGGACTCTTTTTATTTAGGTAGGCAACTAAGACACAAACTACTTATTACATGCAAATGTATGTTACAATTAAACATGTAAAATGTTTGGAAATTTTGAAGCCAGAAGTGGGGTAACATTACTCCCCAGCTTTGCTATGAAAAGGGTTTGGAAAAAAATGAAAATCTGGGCGAAAGTAAAATATGTTTTATTTACTTTCTCAACCTAAACTTGACATATGTATAGGATTTGATCTAGATTATCCATTACATGAAAGAAGGGGACATTCCATCCGTGGAAGGCACCAGGAACCAGCAGAGGTTATCTGCTGGAGGAAGGGGGCAATTCTGCCTTCTCCTTGCAGACCTCCCCTCGTATCACCCGCCATGCTGCTCTTAAGGATCTCCCCGCCCTCCAGAGCAGTTTTCAGGAGGCACAGGGGGAAAGACAAACTGACTCTTTGCCTGCTTCCTCAAGGCGAGGAGTTAGCTAAGAATTATTCCAGATTGTGGGTGGGCAACTGCAGACCACATTCCATTGGGCACAATGTAGTCTACATGGTACCATGCAGTCCACAGGATGAGCTGAATTATTATTATTATTATTATTATTATTATTATTATTAATTGGTGGCTTGCTTCCAAAATTCAGCAGCAAACTGCTTTGGAGCATTAAAAGGGGTAAATGTAACATGTAAATTTGACCCTCTTAGCCTTCTGCAGCGCCAAAAGTGACCAATTTTGGGATCACAATGTTTTGTCCCGCCACCACCAAATTCAGTGATGCAGTGGGAAAGGGTGTATGTGGCATGCAGGCCACATGTTGCCCACCCGTTCTAGACCAATCCAGTATGTATAACTGAACAAATGCAACTGTAACATTTGGCATGTTTATTAAAATTATAATTGCCTTTGTTTTTATTAAAATCATCGTTACAGTTATGTCCAATATAACAGGTAGAACTGCGAGCTGCTGCACCCTATGGGTAAGGAAATATGTCTTAGTATTTACCTAAATAGGGAAAAAAATCAAGGTTGAAACAGAAAGTTTCATTGCGATAAACAAAATGAAGGTTTTAGGGAAACGGTATGCAGACTGCAGCAATATAATAAAAAAAACGGGGGGGGGACCTCATATTTTTTCCCAAAACCTGCTTCTGAAAATAAACATCCTTACAAAGTAACTAAGTACAGATAAATTTGGACAGCTAACATTTTATAGGAACATTGAACCCTTCAATTATGTATCATCATAATACACAGCAAATGTCTTAGTAACCCAGGACAAAATTAGTTGTCTTGAACCCATATTTATTTATAGCTGACTACATCCCTGAAAATTCTATCATAACTCACATTTATTTCTCTAACCAGAATCAGTGTCTGACAGTGCAACTGTATACTCCATTTACACTAGCTGGAGGTCCTAAGATCTTATTGGGCAGCGCAATCCAAACCTCTCTGGAGCCAGGAGGGTTAGGATGAGATAGAAATGCCCCTCCAACAGGAAGTTCTCCCAATTGGGTGGCATGGTCATCCAAGAGATCCCCGGTACAACCAAGGAAAGTTCCATGGGTAAAGATCTACCGCTAGCAGTATTCCTATTGGTGGAAGTAGGGATGGGTCAGGAGTGGCTTTGGATCCACTGGATCCAAAGACACTTCACTCCCTTGGCACAGACCAGGATCAGGTCCACAAACTAGTAATTTCCCTTCCATTTAGTTCCAGTGGGAAGGAAAATTTAAGGAAAAAAAACCAGAGGGAAAAAGGGAAAAGCACCCACCCTGTCACAGTGAACTGTCAGGGTTTTGAAAGTGGTGGATCTGTTGCACTGATGTTAGCAAATTGCTGATGTAGCATGGTCATTGAACTTCTTTGCCCAGGATCCAGGATTTCTCTTTTTAAGCTTCATGGACTTCAGAAAACTGAAGATTTGCATGAAATGAAGCAACGATTCTCAAATATCTCAAATATTGTTTGTTCCTAGATTGTGTATGTGTATTTTCAAGCATTCATCAGTTTATTTCACTTGATGCACAAAGATGGAGAACTGAAGCAAGTGAGGGCCACGCGGGAGATCCATGATCAGATCTTTCAGTGCTTTTATTTTATACACCCCAGCACCGCTACTCTGATCCAGTTTGGAGCATCCCATGGCTGCTTTTAAAGAGAAATGTAAACCATTGGGAAATCCAATCAAGGCTGTTACTCGCTGTATCTACTTTTGGTTTTGTCGCAGAATTGAGGGCTGAGCTCTACCCAAACAGCTTTTCCTTTCCTCCTTTTCCATTACCTAACCTTAGGTGGAGCTGTGCTCCACTTACGCAAATACACCAGTAGAAGCAGCGCTTTGAGAAATAATACCCCATTTTCCCCATTCTAAAAAAAATCACGGGAAAGTGCTCTGAAAAAACAGATGCAAAACTAGAGGATCACGACGTTGTCAAAAGAACCCGTAAACAACTGTGAGTAAGGAGTCATGAGTGCACAAATGCCTCATATAAAAAAGCTCCTAATCACAGATCTTCTATAGTTTGGCCCTGAGAAGCAAGAAGAGTCAGAGGCTGTGTTGCACAAAGGCCTTCATAACATGTTGTAGAACAAATATGCTTAGCAGAGTTCCAGATTGCACTACTGGGTCAATTACTGAAGATGTTGTTCTATATTCTTCAACACCTGAAAGTATTTTCCCAACATCTGAGTACTGCTTGTTTATTCATCGGATCAAACATTGTCACATTACTACCTTTTCTTATCACTAACATTACTACCTTGGAAACATGGATCTAAGAAGTTTGAGCACTATGAATTGACTATGGGTAATCTACACCTGCAGCCCTTTCACAATGGAAGAGGGGTAATTGCAAATGTTCCCCACTTCTGCGATCGCCACTCATGGAGCACATCCCACCGAAGTTTCCCGCAATGACAGGAGTGCCGTTGCGGGAGCACGTGTGCCCCGTTCCGGGCTTCCGCATGTGTATCAATAGAAGTAGGCGGTGCTAGGAAGATGACAGGCTATAGGGCAGAGATTTTTTTTAATGACTCGGAGGGATGCGCATGACCGCAGACATGCAGCAACACATGGGGGGATAGGAACTCTGTTGAATATGCGCTCCTGCGCAGAGATATGTTTATACTAAAAAAACAATATTCAGCAGTGAAACATGCTGATCCCCATGCACACGTCCCTCACAGCTGATTGGCTGTTCACTGAGCCCGGAACTCGTGCTGAACAGCAACAACCTTGCAAAGGGGGGCACACCAGCCGCAGACTTCAGGATTGTACTGAAGGGGGGGGGGGAATGCGACAAAAGCAGTCAAGGATATGAGAGGTGGAGACGAGATCACCAGGGAGCAGGTGAATATCATGTTAGTGGTGACTGCGATACAATCCTGGAATAAATGGCTGGTGTAGACTCCCCCTATGTGACAGTGTTCTTTTAAAACGCTCCATTAAAAGCTAATTCTGAAAGAGAAAACATTTCATAATACATTTTTTCAATCTTTCTCAAAATGTCCAGTCTTTCTATCTCTACCTCAGAAAAAAAATGTTCCCTCAAATTTTCTAATGTTTCTTCATGCTTTCACATTTTAGTAATGATGCCCAATTTGTTTTAAAACACTGTTTCAGGGGACTGCAATTTTGAGTGGAGATTGCCCTTTTTTTCCTGAAGCTATTGCAAATTTGAATTTGTAAGGTTATACACACATCTGGAGCCCCATAAGAGGCAAAGTAAATTAGGTGGGTGGGTGGCAATTTGGAACTAAACAACATCCAGTGGAGAAAGCGGTAAGCACAAATTTACACATGCCTCTAGTTTGCTCAAAATGACAGCCACCTGATATTATTATTATTATTATTATTATTAACCAAAAATGTCCACTGGAGCATCATTACACGTCGTCGCATGTAATGTATAGTCTGCCCTCTAAAGTTCAGGGCAAGCAATGGTATTTCACCAAACTCTTGTGCTGAATGTCAAAGGCTCATAATTTAAAATTTTGGTCCTAAAAACATTTGCTATTACTTAGCAAACCCCTGAATATACATCCCAAAAAGCTGTGGTAATGTACCCAGGGATATTTAGAAGCCTTTCTTCCTGTCCACTCAACAACAAGCTGTTTTAAGCTTGATGGTTTGGCAAGTTCACCATAAATAAGGTGAAAGATAATTCTACCTATCAATAACTCTTAATATTTTTGTAAAATGATTTACATACACAGGCTGCAGAAACGTAATAGTCAACGATGGGGTAATAATCAACAGTTGTTTATCTAGGGGTACTCCCCACACAACAGGATGATAATCAACCGTGTTGTGGATTAGGATCAGCACTGAGTTGACTATTAGTCCACCCTGAGTTGACTCCCCCACCCTCTCTCCCCTCCACTCCTCCTGCTAGTATCCCATCAGCCATTGCAGCCGCAAATCTACCCTGCCAGCTGGACTAGAGCGGCAGCCACTGCATTGACCACTCTTGCCTTACAACTCTGTGGCTAACGAAATAACCAATGGTGGCTGAGGAAATAACCAATGGTGCCCTCCACATCACACGATAATGAATGGTGGTTCAAATAGCCAACTCTGAGCTGGTTATTTGTGTTGGTTATTTTGGTCAAACAACCAAGTGTTGGTTAAAAAACTCCCTCCACACAACACAATAACCCAAGGTGGGTTAAATAACCAACCGTTGACTATTTAAACCACCACTGGTTATCATGTTGTCTGAACCCAGTCACTGAGAGAGAAATCCTTCCAATGCCCTGCAAAACCAGCATCTCCAGGGCAGCAGAAGTGGGGGCTGAGACTGAAAGAATAGTGGCTTCCCTAGATCAACTAGCACATTTGTAACCGAGGTGGGATTTGAACCTAAGGCTTCCCAGTTCACACTCATAGACAGTACACTACACTACTACACCTGATGACGTACAGAATAGCTCCTGTATTTTCTGGATTAAATGGAGTATAATTTTTACAATATAATTTCATTATAGGTACACCAAAATCCAGAGAAATGTTGCTGGGATGCGTGTAGGGACTTCTTTTTGTTCAGAGCTGTAAAAGGTGACCATTCCAGGAATAATTTTAACAATAAATAAATGAGTAAACACTACAGCCCTGAGAATTTCAGCTTTCATTTGAAAATTACAGCCAAAATACATGAGAAAGAAGTATCATAGATAAACTAAGGGCCAAGTTAATTCTCCTAATCACACATAGCTCCTGTAAGCACGCCCAGCCCTGATTCAGATCGGACCATGGCACTTTGGGAGAAGAGGGTTTAAGCTTCCCCTCACCCCAAATATACACCTATTTTGCAAACAATAGAGGCTTCCCCCCTATTTTTAATCCCCCCCTTGGGGGAGTGGGATTTTGGGACAAGAACAAGTGAGGAGGGCTTAATCCCTCTTTTCCGAAAGTGCCATGGTCCCAATCTGATTCTGTTTACAGATTAGGGAATACAATCATGCATAGCTCCACTATGCATGATTTGGAGACCTTTAGTTTGGCCCTTAGAAAGGGCAGGGAACTTTCGCTTAGAGATTCCTACCCCTTAATTGCTGTTGTACCCCCACCTCACCATTTCTTTCCTTTTTGGTCATGGGAGAGGGAAAGCACATCAGGGGAGAAGTTGGGATCCACAGTTCTATTAGGGCAACTAGGATAAAATTAAATCCAAATTCAATGTGCTTTTCAACTCTCAATGCAATTTCTAGGGTCCACGAGGTATCTACAGATCTGATTCACTGAAAGGGTGCTTCCACATGTTGCATTAACCAGCAATAGCAGCAAGGAAACCGAAAGTACCTGCCTATTACAGAAGCAGAGACCTACCATCACTGTTTTGGTGTAAAAGGAGCTCTTTACCTTTTGCCAGTCCTGCTAGTCCTTGTGAACAGCTATAGCATGGAAATCTCCGCACAGGAACACACGCAATGCAAATGTACATGGTTTGCAAACAATGGACGTTCTGCTTTAAAACACCAACCAATTGTAAACATATTCATATGGATGTGCTAAAAAGAAAAGGGGAAGTGCTAATTTTTCCCACACTTCAGTATAATATCTTCTGATACTGTAGGAACTAGAGTGTTTGTCTTTGTAAGAATGATTGACTGAAAGTTACCAAGGCAACTGTTCCCACTCATGTTTAATGCTGTTTTTTATACCATCGTGCACAGATGTTTATCTTTTGCAAAGATAAATTTGCAAAGATATTTTTTTTTATTTTTATCTTTGCAACCAATGAAGTGTACCATTGTAAGTATCTCCTCCACCAATGGTCATGCAGAGTTTAGAATACCCCTTTTGCCATGCACTAGCACAGGGCCTTTCATGTAATTAAACACGCTGAAGTGCTTGCAATCCATTTAATTACATGCCACTAGTCCAATTACTGGAGGGAAGCAAATAGTCCTACTGAAGTCAAATAACAGACCTGGTAAAGTTTAGAGCCCAGGTCAAAGAAGAATGGTTGGTAAATCTGTAATATATTCCGTTATGGATTCAAACAAATGTAAATGACACATTTGCAATACTATTTTGAAGACCCATAGAAAAGTGTTTTGAACTAATGATTATTGGAAATTAATTATAATTATTTTACAGCATGGGCTGTATCCAGTGGGTTGTATCCAATGTTAGTCTAACTTAAGTCCCATTCATTTCAATGAGTCAGTTCTAAGTGGGACTAACGTTGGATCCATCCCCACATATGGCAAAGCAGGCTAAAGATCCTGTCTGAAAGAGATCAGCATAACATCTCCTCCACATTTCCAGAACTTAAGAGTGCTTCTCCAGCTGCTGAGACACCTTTTCCATATAAATGCAGCGTGTAGCAAAATAATATTTATATCCTACAATGGCTATCTTTACATTACTTCTGAAACTGCCACAGAACTACTTGGCCCTACTTCTATAGATTTCACAATTCTTCGGCAGTTTTATACTACTGACTTCCTCATGGGAAATCCAGCAGTACCTCAGGAGAACTACTATTTAAGGGATAGTATACAATACTACAATTCAGGGTATCTGGACTCCTGTCTCTGGACAGAAAACTTAAATTATTCTGTTGAAACACAACAACCTCCACACCCATACTATTTGCCAGGAATTGTTGGATAGAACATTTTGCTCAAATGACAAACGTGGGGGTTGGATCTCAATTAAACTGTGTGTTGATAAAAGTGGCACTCAAAATAATTACCTCAGGACAATTAATTATGTAAATAAACAAATAAACAAACCACAAGTGACTTGCCAATGGCCATGAATGGAGTCTGCTCTATATCAAGCAAGAGAAATAGAGCTCTACCCTGCTCCATTCATACAGGCTATGCAGCCTCCCCAATTCAGAAAGTCGATTGCCAGAGCAAACTGTGGGCAAAATCCTCACTCTCCTCCCAGACCCCACAACTCTCCACCAACCCCATCTATCCCATTGTCCAAGCGGTGACTATCTGACAACCACAGAGAACAATCCAGCATAAAAGCCTGATGGGAATGTTTCCACTAGCAGTAAAGGAAGTCATGTTTGTCTGTTCACCTAGTTTGATAAAGCCCTCACACCTCAGCCTCTTATCCATTTGGAAATAGTCCAGCCCTACTATTCACAGCAATGAATAAATTATGACACACCTTCAGTCGCTAATAATCAGAGTGTTGTATCTTTTATTATTTTCTATTTACAAAGGCTTGATTTGAACTGACAATTCAGTTGGCTCCCTAAGCATATGCAATAGTATTGGGTCCCTCAGGTATATTCTTTCACATAAGCTAAAACCACAGCCTACACTAAATGCCCAAGCCAAGTAATGCATTAGCCTTAGTGCAATGGTGAATAATGCACAGTCCCTTTTCATTTTTATTTAATTAAGAGAGCATCTTTTATTCATGTGCCAGCATTGGCGACACATTTCTTACCTCTGAACATCTTTCAGAAGGAAGAAGTGACTGAACCACAGAAGTACTAGTGTGACCATGTGGCATTTGACAAGAGACATAGGAGCTAATTTTTCATTTTATTCTTTATATGTATAGGGGACAAAAAGATTTACACAAATTATGAAGTTGCGGGAAGAGTCTCCAGAATTTTAAGTGCATTTATAATCCCATCCTTTAGTTAAACCTTTATTATAAAGTTTAAAAGGAAAAAAGGAAACTTAACTAATTTTCCATTGATTTAAAGAAAACGATGTGTTTGCAAGCAAAGACAATTTTAAGATGTTATACATAATATTATACAGTTCTCTCCAGAATATATATAATTGGCTTTGGGTTTCCTTTGTTGAGAAGAAAAGTGGGATGCAAGTTTAGTAAATACTTATAAATTCACAGAAAACAGACTCGCATCATCCATTGGCCCAGAATTACTTTAGTTTTATCTTATGGTATTTTAAACAGCAGCTCATTGTTAACTAAATGTGTGTCTTTCTCTAGCTAAGGTTTTAATCAGTTACATATTGTTATATTAATGGGAGACATTTCACAATGTCTTTCTTCTAAATTGAATCTAACTTTTCCAACAAACCCTACTCTCTATCCCACTCCTGCAAAAAATCCTATATTTGCAGGATTTGGGGGAGGGGGAGGGGGAGGGGAATTATTCCAGATACTCTACTGAAATTATACAGCATGCATATCTCCTAAAAAAGCCATTATTTCAAAATGTATTATTGAAGCGTTGGGATTTCTTTGAAATTACTAGTGTTCTATTATACATCCTCTCAAAATATACAGACAGGCTGCAATCCCCATACACACTTCTATGGAAATAAGCACCACTGAATACAGTGGGTTGGCCTTACTTCTGAGTAAACACACATAGGATCAGGTTGCGCAATGACATTTTATCTCTCTTAACTCTTGAATAGGCTAATTTCTAAGCTTTGTGATAACTACACTGAATTTAGTGGCAAGGTTTCCACACATTTTAGTGATTCTGGATATCACCTCTTTTTATTAATATATGATTCTAGCGAAGGTGCTCTGCTTTGCACAGGTTGGAATGGCCCTTAGAGTGATACATTGAACCTTCAAGGCAAGTTATGCAGCTGTCAGAGTTGGACACACTGAGTCCACCCGGTCTGAGTGAAAGCATGCCCCGCTGGCACCCATAGGCTGAGCACATACCATGGTGCACCCCTACTGCTCCCTGAGGGAGGGGTCTGCCCACTCTATTCCCCTGAAGGGGTCTGCCCAACAGCAAGGGGGAAGGGTCAGTAATATAACTCTGTCCCTCAGTCTACTTCCTCCTCCCACTTCAAACTGTGCGGATTGCAAAGCTATGCACTGTTTAGGGGGTCTCCCACCTAGTGACTGAAGATAGTACTGCAGGTTTCAAACACATTTGGAGACACATTTAAATTAAGTAAAACCAATTAATGCAGTTTAAAAGCCAAATAATCCCAAGGTGCACACTCCTAGGGTCCCTTTAGTATGCATGCCAAATTTCAGATGTCTAGGTTTCATGAACTTGGAGCAACAGCTCAGACAGACAGACAGACAGACATTCCTTTATTAGTAGTATACATTTGTCACCCTTTGTGATTCACATGGTATTGTGAGTCTAATGTTCCTAATCAAAATTTGGAAACTGTATGAGGGTGCCTCTACAAGAACGATTTAAAACTCTTTCAAAGCGCATTACCGATTTTACCTCCACATGAATGGAGGGCAAATTGGGGGTTGAGGCATTTTTTACCTCTAATTATGCGCATCTTCGCATGCGCGTTAAATAGCGAGTTTTAATTTACCATGGGAGTTAAAGAGCCTTATGACCTTGTAAACAAGCAATTCTCCGCATTATACACCTTTAAAGCGCGTTTCATACAACCGGTAATGCACTTCACTGACTCCCGTGTATAGGGATTAGACATAAAAGCGATTGCGAGAAGATGCGCATAATCGGACAACTGGGCGTCAAACCGAATTCTTGTAGAAGGGACCTGAGGCAGTTAGTCCAAGCACCACTTATCACAAATCCAAGCAAATTGCCAGCTGGTTTTCTTACAAAGTGTGAAGAGAAGGCTTTCAGCCACAGTTCTGACAAGGATGTCATCCTGCATCAAATAGTGTGTTAAAAGCCAAATACTAATGACAGCTCTAATGATAACAGAAATGCCTCTGTTCTCCCCGCCCCCGCGTCTATGGACATTTATCACCTGGGAGGAGTGGGCACGGGGGGGGGGGGTACTGTATACAGGTGGCTTTACTAAAGGAGGGGCTTCGCAATACTGCAGCCTCAGTACAAAGTAAAATCCCACGAAGTGAAAGTATCTCCTCCTTGCAGGTAAGGAGCTGTCGGTCGGATCAGATCACCCTGCTCTCAACCATCAGGAGCCGTCCTACCTATTCCCTTCTGGAGGCGAGGAGGAACAAGACCTGTGGTCCCCCTTCGATGGAACCAGGGCGATCTGGCCACTCTAGCTGCAGGCGGAAGGAAGGCAAGGCAAGGGGGAGGCGGTGACCGAAATGGCTCTCCTCGAGGAAAGCAGGCAACGGTAAAAGAACAAAATCAACCCCACCCACCAGGAGCACCCCCTTAATCCGCCGCCGCCGCCGCCGCTCTTTGGCCTTCCCTTCTCAGGCCAAATAGGAGAGGTGCTGCAGGCGCACCGCTAGGCAAGGCCCCAGGGCAGAGTTGTCTCTTCTCACGCCGCCCAGCAAGCCTCTTCCCCGCATCTCCTGCATTGCACAAATCGCCCCCAGCCCCCCGCGGCCTGCCCATCCTTTTGGGGCCAACCCGCATCACAGGGCCGGTTGGCTTCGCCCCTCCCCGCCCCTGGCTGCGCTTGAATTACCTGTTTGGATGAGCCGTGGCGGGGAAGTCGCTTTCTCCTCTGCAAGAAAATCCGTGGCCGCTCACTCGCTCCCGCTTCCCCTCCCCTCTTGCCTCCCTCCGTCCCTCCCCGCCTCCTCCCCCCTGCTCAATGTGAGCTGGTGTCACTCACAAAAGCCACGCAAGGGGAGAGAGATGCAGGCCAGGCAGTTTCTGGGAGCGCCAAATAAAGGAAAGTCCAAAAGGAGAAGGCGAGAGAGGGAGAGAGAGAGAGAGAGAGAGAGAGACGCCGGCAGAGATGGAGAAAGAAAGCAAAAGGGGGTGGAGTGTGTGGAAAATGCAGAGAACCCGGGAAGAGGTGGGGGGTGGGGAAGAAAGATGCTTTCAGCAATATCAGCTCCAGTACTGACCCAGCCCAGTGCGTGAAAGGAAACTGGGAGTGGGGGAGGGGACGTTTTCATGGAGCACTTAGGAACAGACGCCGTAGAAAGGGGCTTGGGAAAACCAAGACTCAGAGTCAAGAAGGGCAGTCTCATTTGGTCAACGAATGAAGATGAGGCAAAATTCTGGATTAATAATAATGGTGGCTTAGTAAAAAGTGGGGAAGAAAAGTTTTCCAAGGTGGATCCCCATCAAGGCTGGACTCCTGAGTTTCGGTTCACAGCCTCACAGGACGCGCTGGTCCTTCCAACACCACCACGGAGTCCAGACTATCACCAAAAAAGGGGCACTACCGAGATATGTATTCTGTGCGCTTCATTTTGAAGCCGGCGACACACAGTAATGTTATGGGAGATGGCTTGCTATCAGAGTAAGGGCATCTTTTCAAAATAAAAGATTTGACCACAAATAAGGACTATCAGCAGAAATCTTAAGCTTTAGTAGAGTCAAAGGCACATTACACCAGGTACCATCAGTATATCATTTTGGTTTGTACTTGCACAGCATTTTCCATCAATAGTCTCCAGTGACTTTTGCACCCTATTGTCTGTAGGTTTTTTTAATATTAAACACTAGCACTTAACATATAAAGCAAGGGTGGACAATTTGTGTCGCTCTAGATGTTCTGGCCTACAACTTCCATCAGCCCTAGTCAGTATAGCTAATAGTGAGGGATCATGGGAGTTCTGAGCCAAAACATCTGGAGGGGCTGATTTAAAGGAAAGGGTGGGTAGGTGGGTGGAAAGAGCAATTAGAATGGAGGGCAAGAAACTATTTTCAAGTTTAGTAGCAAAACAATTCAATAGAAATTGAAATGTCTCACCCAAAAGCATGCACTAAAGGGGTGAGAATAAAAGTGTAAGAAATTAATATTCTTTCATTATTTTAAGTAGATGTTTCCAAGTGGGTACATGTTCAAATGTTTCCTGTTTGATTGTGGCAAGTTAGGGGCATCATGCAGCATCCCTGCATCATGCTGGGTTATGTTTTCCCAATTCTTTATCTCTACACATACACACACAAACACACACATATACACAATTCGTTAATTTATGCAGTAGTGAAAAATTGTTGAGGCCTGAGCAAGATGAGCATCTTTCTGGTCACATAACTCTGAATCTCAGTAGTCCAGCACTGCAATCACTATAAAGCCGATGGCTGAGGTGCGAGGTTCGGTGAACTCAAAGGTGCTCATTTAGCCCTGAACCCTAGTCTTTTTACCTCTTCCACCCCACATTGTATGGGAGAGTTGGAGGGAAGGATTGGGACTGAGGGATGCGTGCCTCATGGTGTGAATTCCCTGACCTTAATGTAGGCTGACCATATGAAAAGGAGGACAGGGCTCATGTAACTTTAACAGTTGTAGAGAAAAGGAAATTTCAGCCAGTGTCATTTGTATGCAATTAGTTCCTGGTGAAATTTCCTCTTCATCACAACAGTTAAAGTTGCAGGGGCCCTGCCTTCTTTTGTATTTGGTCACTCTAATATAGTGCCTGCAACTTTAACTGTTGTGATGAAGAGAGAATTTCACCAGGTACTAATTGCATGCCGGCTGAAATTCCCTTTCTCTACAACTGTTAAAGTTACATGAACCCTGTCCTCCTTTTCATATGGTCACCCTACTTAATGTAATCCCAATTCCTATATACCTTAAGGGTGCAATGCTATGCATGTTTAGCAAATGGTTTTACAACTACCAGCACTCCCCCATTTTTTTGTATTTTTCTCCAGCTGCCTTGCATTTTCGCTAGGCAGACGATTTCTCCCGTCTAGCCATGTGGCTTCTGAGCAGGAGGGAAAGAGGCTGGGATACACATAGGAAGCTGCATAAGGCAGCTTCCCCATTCTCTTCCCCTCCCTGCCCCCAGGAATTCCCCCCTTTTCCCCAACTCTGTGCTCCATTTCCGAGTGCAGAGACATACTGTGCCTCCTGGAGGGCAATTAACATGCCATTTTGGTTTTTAATTTTTCTTGTTCTTCTTTTCATTTTTTAAAAAAATTATAAACTAGTATCTTTCTGAATATCGGGGGAGTCCTGTGAGTATACAGAAAACCCTGCCATGTCTATGGGTGGACCCATTTCACTGCCCTACTTGTAGAAGCAGAACTGAAAAGGAGATGGCGGGGGAAGCAAAAGTGGAATTCAATGACATTCAGAACTGTTGATCATGCAATAAAAAATAGTTGGTAAAATTATTAGTTGATGTGACTCTAGAATTTGCATCTAGAGGAGCCTAGCAACTCAGTATCCTAATTTAAGATTACTACACACAGACATACACATCATTACAGAGAGGTTGTGTTTTTGTTAAAAAAAAAAATTGTTTGAAACAGATTCTGTATCAGGGTAGGGAACTTAAGGCCTGAAGGCCACATCCAACCCTCTGGGGTCCCTGTCCAGCCCTCCAGGAGTCCTCAGAAGACCATGGCCAACCATGGATCATTTGGTGGTTTCCCAGCTTTTGTGCAGTTTTTCCCCAGCATAAAAGGTTGAGTTGCATCTACTAAGGCTTAGCTGCTGGCAGTAAGAGCTTAAACTACAATATGCTGGAATGAGACCCCCAAGAGAGCCTCCAAAATTGAATTCAGCTGTCGGGCTGAAAAAGGTTCCCCATCCCTGCTCTATGTAAATAAAATGTAACACATTATGAACCCTGCCAAAACTACACACTTTTAAGCCCTATTGATTTCAACTTGAGAGTTTTGACTCTATACATAAATTTCTCCCATAGAAATTAATGAGATGAAAGTATATACATTTGGTTGGATTATGCCCAGTGCAAATAAAAAGCATTTGTGCATATACTTAACTTCAGGCCTGTTGTTTGTTTCATTTAATTACATGAGGTCTAAATTTATTTATTTAGATGAGGAGTGGGAAACCTGTGTGGCCCTCAACTTAATTTCATGTGGCCCTCAGCCTAATTGAAAAGCCTTCTGCATGCAGTCAACCTCTGTGAAGAGCAATCTGTCTCTTCCCTAGCAGCCCAATGCATGGAAAGGAAGAAGGAGAAAATGGGGTGATCTACAGATTATAGATCAACATGCTTTCATTTGTGTTCCAGGAATCCAAGAAAGTCAAACAAGATGCAGATCATATGAATTCCATGTAAACGTTACATAGAAATCTTTCCTAATGCTCACATGCATGTTTAGTAACCAGAGCATTTATTTACTGATGTTTTTCTCTACTCATGCACTTCAATCTATTGATCACTCAACGCAACATATAGTTAACTGGAGATTTCTCCACAATTGAAGAATATTCCTATGCATACTGTTTATGCTTAGTATAATAGCATAATATATATGTATTAAGCACTAATGAAGTACAAAGCAATTAAATTTTTAAAAAGTAAATATGTGAACTAGAAAGATATCGTCAGAATATGCTAAAGAGTATTTAATTTCTCTCTATTAATATTTTAGTTCCTCCAGGACACCCTTCTTCTATTGCTGTTTATTGGCTTTTGTAAATTGCTAGCTTTTGATACTTTAATTTTTATATATTTGCTCAGAATTTCACATCATCTGCTATATGTGAAGCTCAGGCCCCCTCCACAAGAATGCGCCTTTGCGCCTGGTTCCGCGATTATGCGCATTATCGCGGAGGCGCATTTACTCACAATCCCTCTGCACGGGAGGCGGCGAGAAGCGGCGAAGCGCATTAAAAGATGCCCAAAAAGCGCTTTCCAGGTAGTTAATGCGCATAATCGCTTGTTCACACAGCGAAAATGCGCTTTAACGGCCGGAGCAAAATAAAAGTCGCTATTTAACGCGCGTTCGAAAATGCGCATTATCGGGGAGATAACGCGCCTGTACGCCCGTTTTGCGCTCCGCTCGTGTGTAGGTAAAATTTATAATGAGCCTTCAAGGCTCATTAAACGCCCCGTGTGGAGGAGGCCTCAATCCTAAGCATGTTTACTCAGAAGAATGTTGAATAGCACCAGCTCTGAAAATAGCGTGCATAGGATTGCAGTTTAGGGAACTGCAGTGAAGAGAGGGGGTGGAAAAGTACCCCCATTTGTCTGGATTCCACACAGTCCAGCCAAATCTAAGCACTTCTAAATCCCATTATTTTCCATGGGAGATACATCAGCATGTGATTAGCTCTCCCACTGAAGTCAATGGAGAGGGAGTTTATCTTTGGCTGGGTTATGCCCATAGGGATCATAAAAGTATCACTCAGTAAAGCCATTATTAATGTTGCTCTAGCCTCCTGATTAAAAAAAAAATGTTTTGCTTAAATAAGGGATTAATTGAAAGGGCTATGACATGCTCTGACCAGTTGAAGTTTTCAATGCCTAGTGTGTTTTCTTCTTTTTTAATAGTAATACTAACTCCTAGTTATAATGAGATGTCATCTTTCTCACCAAAGAACCTAGGGTGTATTCAGAGCCTTAGTGATCTAATCACAATTTGAACCCAATACTTTTCACCTTCATCTGATCTCAATACTAGACATCTTTAGAACCTGCCAGTCCTGTCATCAGCTTGCCAACAGCTTGCCATTAAATAAAATGAAGTATTTCTCCCCTGAGTGGGCTTGTAGCCAGGTCACAGTCTATCCATAAATAACTATCTCTACACAGAGAGAGTGACCAATCTTCAATTGCGACAATGCTATTTGATTTGCCACTTACGCATAATATTATTTCAGATACAGTGTTTATCCAAGGTAGTAAACAGATCAACAAACAAACCTAGAAAAGAATGTTCACAGTTATTTTCTTCTAAAAATAGAAACTGTAAGGGAAAGATCACTGCAAACGTTACGGAGGGTACTTCCAGAAGAGGCTTTTATTTATGAAATGTTATGGTGGGGGACAGACATCATCGTCTTCCACTCGTAACCCTCCTGTGTTTTCTCACTGCTTCTTTAGTCCTGTTTTGTACCATATAAAATCCATTAAGGAGAAAAAGATGGAATAGCTGCATTGTGGCTTCCAATTGGTAGTGCTACAAGCCCTCTTTCTGGAATCACCCAACCTTGCTTCCGCTGATATATCTCAATCAAAATGCCAAAACTTATATCTAGATAGGAAGTCAAAGGCAGCTTATCTCAAATATTTTCTTTACCAGTCTGGTATTATGAAAAGTAGAATGGTACAGTGGATATAGAGTTTAGGAGATGTGGAGGTTTGCTTCATAACCTTTGTCATCAAGGAGCAGACACAGAGGCAGAGATCTGTGATGATGATCTCCTTTTCTACACAGTATTACAGCTAAAAGCAATCAAATTAATAAAATAAAATCACAATGGCAATTATACGATATAAAACAAAATTAAAACCAAAACCTAAAATTAGTGCTGCAAACTGATTAGATACAAACCAATCATATGAGTTTTACTCATTTAATCTATTGATTAAATTTGCAAATAGTTACAATATTTTTGAAGCAAAAAGTATACATTCTTTGTTTTAGATAATGCACACATGTGTCTTACTAAGCATCATCTTAGAAGGCATTATCTGTGAAAGAAAAGGGAGAATATTTTTTTTAAAAAAAATGGTAACCAGTGGAGCTGGTAGTGGGACCAACGCAATGTTATATGATCTAATGGCTCTGGTCAGAGCACTGGGAGCTATGCTCTGAACCAATTCTTCAGGGGCAGTGCCATGTTGATGGCATTACAGTTATCTAACCTGGAGGTAAAAATAGCATGAATGACTGAGGGATGGCCTAGTTTCTAAAGGAAAGGGCATAATTGGGCCATAAAATTAAATTATGACTTTGGGAAAGCAACTATTTCTTAACCTAACCATATCATTAACATAAATGGCATAGAAAAGGGAAACTGCTGCATATACTACCCAAAAATGATGTAAAACAGCTTACATAACTGAAAAATAAGGAATGATTAGAAGGTTTACACATGATTAAATAAAATTACTAATATTGAAACGTGTTATAAATTTAATGATATCTAAGTTACAAAGTTACTAGAACAGATACTTCCCCATCTGCCCCTCCCCTCCCCCTCCCCTTGCAGTCCCCAGTGTGACCTCAAAATCTGTTGTGGGGTCCTTTTGCTGCTGGAACAATGATATTGAATCCACCCCAAGGTTCCCCCATAATTCCTTCATGGGATGCCAATGCCAATCCAATAGTTTGCTTCAGTATAACATCTTAATAATAAGGATTCACTATACTTAATATTGATAAACAAACAGGAGCCCCTAGGCTTTCTGTCACTCCCTAGTGGCTTATTAGAGAAAGGGAAAACTTTACAGTCAGCAATAGTTCAATCTTATTACTACTCCATTTACACAGGATGGAAAAAAGTTTTGCCTTCCCTTTCTGTGTATTATTCAACAGGAATGGCCTCTTCACAAAAAAAAAAAAAACTTTTTAGAAAGGTTCCGCCATTGTAGACCTCAAAATTCTACTGCTTATACAAATGACACCCGTAAAACTGATTACTTGAAATTTGGCATCCATTATCTACCTGATGAGGCCTACAATTGTGCAAAATTTAAATTACAGCAAGTGAAAAAGTGCTAAAAATCGATACATTTGTATATTTTACTCAAGCTCTGGTTGAGTAAATTCTGGGGGGAACAACTTTATTCTGGGTTGTTGAGGTCTGTCTTTCATTGATTTGGTGAAATTCTGAGCTGCCGCTTAAAAGTTATCAAGGTAGTTTATTCTGCCCTTTGAAAGCCTATGACAGCAATTGTTGGTAAGGTTTTGTTGAGCGTGCTCAGATTCTCTCTAAAGCTAGAACATTGCCAATGTTCCTGTCAGCATTCTGACGGGGTGGGGGTGGAGAGCACAGGGCTATGCAGAGGGGGGACTAGTGGGGCCAGTTGGCCCGGGGCCCACGATTTTGAGGGGATACTCCGACGAGGAGGTCCCCCCTAGCTTACGCTACTGTTTCCGTAGTGTAAGTGGCCCATCGAGAAGTGAGGAGCACACCTTGAGGAAACAGCACAGAAGCCGTCCGTCATGAATATCACAGTCAGACTACACGTTCCAGAGGGCAATGTAGCATACGGGGCGGGGATATATGTGCCTAAATTGCGATGGTTGTCCTTACTGCGTCTCTTTTCTCAATCTTCGCCATGGCATATAATCTCTGGAGCAGAGGTTGCGGTAATGATGATGATAGTCATTAATTATAATAATGATGATGATACCGTGAGGGTGATGATGATAATGTTTGATAATGATGAAGGACTGTTCTATTGTTGTTGCTTCTATTTGTACAGCAACTAAAAATAAATGTTAATTTCTGATTCAACATTGAGGTGATGTAGAACAGGTTTAATATGAAGGTGTTATGTAGAATGGACATGTTGGTGGGCATTAAAAAAACATTAAAAATACTTAATGAGTAGTTTGAAATGGGGGGGGGGGGGGGGTCACACACTTTCTATCTTGCCTGGGCATATTACCAGCTCTGCACAGCCCTGGGAGGGCAAGGAATTGTCGACTGAGATAACAGCAAGTTAATTCTGAAGGCTGAGGGTATCACTCTCACTGAATGACAGATCACTGATGAAGAGAAGGGAAAAAAGGAAAAACCTATGCTGGAAGGAACCCTGTGCAGGCTTACTCAGAAGTAAGCTATTCTGAACATACAGGAACATATCTATTCATTTGTCCACATCTACTCAGTTAATGGGTTGTTTGCATTTTGTTTTTAATTATTTATGTTTTCCCTGCAACTGACCTGGCATTAAAAAGCAGAATCTTTAGGCTGGAGGGAATTCCTTTGCAGTCCTTTGCAGCCTGGGAATGCCCCTGGAAAAGTCGGGGTAAGTCTCTGACTTTTCAGCAGCACATCTTTGCCCTGGGGTGGCTTCAAATCTGCAGCTGCGTCATCTAGCTGATGCAGTGAAGATTCAGAGCCACTCTGGGGGAAAGAGACATCAAGACAGCCCCTAGGTAAAAACCTGAAAGGAGGGAGGGACAGCCAGTGATGCCTAACCTTTTTGCTCTGCAATGGCCATATTGGAATCTCCCACCCTATCTTCCCCTGTCAATAATTACTTGACTATGGAATACCACCAACCCCTTCCCACTTTCCCACATGCCAAGACACATCTCGAAGGCCCAGGAAACGCATTACAAAGACTGAATGAAGCAGCACAAAACCTCTCCTAAAGACGCAAAATCTAAATGCCCTCAAGAGTTCAAATGTTTAATCCAAGTCCCCTACTTAAGTCAAGTATCCCACCACTTACATACACCATTTATGATGTTTCCTTTTTAAGTGTCATCTGTTTTGAAAATGATTGACATGTTTGTGGGTGTTCTGCCCTTTTGTATCCCTGGAATCAAGCCAGTCATTAGGAGGACCGGAAATATATCTATCAGTCAGGTTTGTAAGGGATTAACTATATTATTTTCTCACAGCCAACGTTCATGTTGTTTTTATGGTGAGGATATGTGTTCTGAGCTTTTAAGAACAATTGTTAGCTTTTTTAAAAAATAGAAAAGGTTTTAACTGGGTGCCTGGCATATTGCAAATGCATTTTTAGAAAATAAAAAGGTTGGCATCTACAGCTCAACACTTGGTTTTGAAGTGTGCCCTGCTACCCAGAAAAAAAGGCTAAGCTGGCATGTGATGACAGGAAGCATTCTGGGAGCTAGAGGGAACAGTATGGAGTAAGGGGATGTTTTGCCTAGCTTTTTGGGGTGGGATATGAGTATGTTTCTCTGAGCATTACCAGCTTGTTTTCAGTGAAATGGTTATATTGTTATGCTTTGTGGGAGAAAATATGTGATTTGGCATTTGGGGCACCGAATCCAGGACTACTTTGTACACAGTTTGTTGTCCCAGTTACTTGTCTCTGAACTTTATACGTTTGCTTTCAGTGAAATAGGTGTTGGAGCAGAAAACTATGGGTTTAAGAGTGATTGTAACTCAGAACACCCCCCCCCCCACCTCTACTTTGTACTTAGGTTCTGGGGCAAGCTACGTAGCTTTGCCAGTTTGCCTTCAAGGAATTGGGTGTTTTGTGATCAGCCACAAGCACCATAGCAGACATTTTGTGAGAGCACCCACAACACTATCAAATTTCAAAAACAAATTTGGTTGATAGACTAGGGTACCAGATGAAATCCAGGTCAGGGCTCATGTAACTTTAACAGTTGTAGAGAAAAGGGAATTTCAGCCAGTGTCATTTGTATGCAATTAGTTCCTGGTGAAATTCCCTCTTCATCACAACTGTTAAAGGTGCAGGCACTATACTAGAGTGACCATATACAAAAGAAGGCAGGGCCCCTGCAACTTTAACTGTTGTGATGAAGAGGGAATTTCACCAGGAACTAATTGCATACAAATGACACTGGCTGAAATTTCCTTTTCTCTACAACTGTTAAAGTTACATGAGCCCTGACCTGGATTTCATCTGGTCACCTTATGATAGACACCATCAAATGTGTTGATCAGCAAAAATAAAAAAAAAGTTTGGGGACTATTGTTTTACTTGCATTGTTGCCTTGCTGCAGGTTTATTTCAGTTTAATGTAAAAATTAATGTTAATTTTTGTAAACCGCCCAGAGAGCTTTGGCTATGGGGCGATATAAATGTAATAAATAATGTAATAAATAATCTTACCTGTTCAAAGAGTTTGTCCTAATCCCTTTAGGATGCAATCCTATACATGTTTAAACAGGAAAAAATGTCCTACGACTGGCTGGGGAATGCTGGGAGTTGTAGGACATTTTTTCTGACTAAACATTATAAAATTGCGTCCTTCGTCTCTTCATTTTAAACCCATTTCACACTCTTAATTATTGTTACTCATCTGTATAGTCTTTTTCTTGAGCAATAATATATCATTTTTATTCCAGCTTTTTGTGAATAGAATTGGAGTTATACCTGAAATTATTATTATTTATAACTTCAATATCCTGTCTCCCAATTTGTTGCCGTTGCTTCCAATGTTAGGAAAATGTTTTGAAGTTCTCTTGTTCTCATGAATATAAATTATTTTTCATCCTTGGGAATTCGTTACTCTGCTCTATTTAGACCAACCTCCAGAGTTTGGCTAGTATGAGCTTGTCACATTATAATTTCTGTGTGTCAAAAATATTAGATGATCTAATGTGGAAAGGTAAGATGCTGTGTCACAGTGAGTATTCTGTTTCTTTGGAACTAGGACACCATGGTCTTTGACTTTTCCACATAACAGCATTTCTTATTAATAGAGTTCTACATGTTGTCATGGATTATTGATAGCATATGATAGTTATGCAGAGCTCCACGTTATCCTTATTGCAAACAGTAACTCAAACTATTTTTTTAGTAACATGATTATACACACATTTCCCCACATAAAGCAATAGTCAGAAGTTGAATAGAGATGGTGAAACTTATGCTTTAGAAAAGTATTATATTATGGGACTAATCCAGTAACTCATTTAATCATGCTGTTGAATGCATGCAACTGTCTGTTAAGCACAGCTCTTCGTTCGTGAAAGGGCTACTAATGAGAACTGGAAGCTGGTGCCACTAGTAAGGAGTAGGAAGGATGCAAAGGCCATCTGGATCATGACCCAAGACGGGTGGAGAACCTTTTTTAGCCCACTCAGGATTTAGCAATGGAATAGGGACAGGAAATCTGTGGGAAGAGCTCTTACTTATTGGAGTGGCCTACATGACTAATGTGCACACCTAAAACTGAATATAAAACAATCAACATGTTTTAAAATTCTTGGTTTGCCGGAAGAGGCTAGTTTTTATAGCTGCCTTAAACTCAGAGAGAGTGTTAAATTGACGAATCCCCTTCTGTCCGGGGGTGACAGAAGAAAAAGTCCTCTGGGTAACAGTTGTTGTGGTTTGACCCAGAATAGTTGTTTTAAAATGATATTGTATTATAACCTGTTTTTATGCTTTTTATGGTTTAAAATATTGCATATCTTTTTTTTTAATGTTAATTTTTTTTAATTTTTGTAAACCGCCCAGTGAGCTTTGGCTATGGGGCGGTATATAAATTGAAATAATAATAATAATAATAATAATAATAATAATAATAATAATAGTTGTCAGCCTTGTTTTGGCTGACTGAAGTAAATTCTCCTCAGAGGACCTGAGTGTGCGGGGCGGATTGTACAGGAGAAGGCGATTCTGCAGGTAACCTGGACTCAAACCAACACTTTGTACTTCACCTGGAAATTAATTGGCAGCCAGTGAAGTGATTTTGAAGTTGGTGTAATATGGTCACCCCTAGGTGTACCGGTGACCAACCTGGCTGCCATATTTTTAACTAACTGAAGTGTCTGAACTAGGTACAATGGTAGCCCTATGTACAGCGCATTGCAGAAGTCAAGCCTCGAAGTTACCAGCACGTGCACTACCATCTTTAGGTCTTCCAACTGTAGGAAAGGGCGCAGCTAGCGCAACAGCTGAAGCTGACAATAGGCACTCCTGGCCGTCGCATCTATCTGGGCTGTCATTTGGAGCGATGGACTCAGGAGCACCCCCAAGCTGCAAACTCAGTCTTTCAGGAGGAGTGAAGCTCCATGCAAAACTGGTTGTAGTATAATGGTAAATGACTTGAAGCATGGGAGACGATTGGCTACTTTAAGGTAATGGATGTAGTGGGCAGAAAAAATTAATTAATTGGGGAAACCCATTCAAATAACTCCAAGTATATCTTTAATATATTAGCACCCTATGTTTTCTCTCCCAGCTTCCTACATTTTGTCTCCAGTTATAAGGAGCTCAAAAGGTTTTCACAGTAATAGTGAAGAACACATAATATCATTATTACATACAAACAACACACTAAACCATGGTTAAGCCACTATCCCTTTTGCAGCAAATGGTTAGTGAGCATGTTTAAACTGTAGGTATGTATCCACCATGGTTAGGAATGGTTCACATGACACCCTAAGTCATGGATCACACAACACACTAAAACATGTTTAGTTCAAAATGCTTAACCACTGTGGCTTAGTGTGTCAGTTGAACAAGGTCACATTATAATCAGAAGAGAAGCCCAGGCCAGATAACTTGTGTCATCAGCTCCTGAAGGGACCATCAATAGCTTGAGAGGACTGTTGTGACAGCCCCTCCCCAAACCTTTACTGGGCCTGTGTAAGATCTGTGTGCCCTGAGGGAAGACAGAACAGGAGAAACCCGGGCTGGGGAGCTCATGCCATCCGCACCTGAAAAAAACTTCAGTCAGCCTGAAATAACTATATTCTGATGTTTGGGGTGGGGAGGGGTTGTAACATTTGTTTGTTTCATTATTTTGAAATTGTAAATAGCCTTGGAAGGTAGGTAGTAGGTAGAGAAATGTATTAAATAAATGAACAAATAATAATATTGGGGAGATGAATTCCCATACAATTAAAATCTGCATCGTTAAAAATTAACATCCAATAATCACATCTGTAAAAGCCAATTCCTGGGTTCCAACTCTTTCTCACTCTGCCATAATCAAGAAATAAAACCTAGGGTGAGGCTGTGCAAACAGGCATGGACATAATTCTCAATGGCTCTAATCAAGTGATATAGGGAAAAGTAAACTAGCTTGTTCATGGTGGTGGTCTTGAGCAAGTCAGGTCCTTTTCTCTATAAAGGAATGTTCTTTAAAGCAGGGATCCCCAACCTTTTTGGACAGTTAGGAATTTAAGAAACTGCTACGGACACCACCACAAAATGCCATTTACCTGTCACCTCTATGGATCTTGGGCTGCATCTTATTCAGCAAAATGTTTGCTTCATGTCTATTGGATAATGCAACATCTCTTTAGTAAGGATTGTCTAATTGCTGGCGGTGCAGTACAGGTGATGCTTCTTTTTGGGAGGACTTTTTTTGTACTGGACGTTTTTAATATTCACCGATGTACAAATTATTTACTTGCTTCATGGAAATTAACAAGCGGTCAGCGAAGATGGATTCTTCACACCCTTTTGACAGCTAAAAGGCTGATAATACATTATTGGAAGGATAAGCACACCTCATATAATGCAGTGGATTAGGGACCTTACATTTCAATATTTGAACAGGTGCTATATAGACACCACTGATTTGGACATTTGGTCTGCTGTTGTTGAAGCTTATATACAATTGCTAGAATATTTTATGCATTTCATATGTATACTTCACTATGCATATATAGAAATTGGTGTATGCATATTTTTAAAAATGGAGGAAACAATTTTTTGGTTGCCTGACACCGCCACATTGGGGTTCCCTTCACAGGCATCGTTGGAGGTGCCTGCAGATGCTATTGCACTGTGTGCTGTGTTAAGGAACCCTGCTTTAAAGGATGTTGGAACCACACAACTTTGGCCTGGATATTAACCCTTTGGATATGTTACTCAGGAGTCCCATGGCTAGGGTGACCATATTTGGGACACAGAAAAAGAGGATACCCAGTGGCAGGGGGGGAATGATGCGCTTTCCAGAGGCCCCAGCACACACTCTTTCCCCTCCTCCGCTCCACTTGGGGCCTTAAGTGCCCCGATTGGAGCGAAGGAAGGAAAAGCGTATCTGCCCCCAATGCTCCAATTTGGGCCTTTTCTTTAATGTCTGGCAATGACACATTTTCCCCTTTAACGCCTCGATTGGAGCAGTAGAGGGGAATGATGGCCTCAAAGGACATTCCAGGACATTACAAAAAATTACAGAAAATTCCCCAACATCCAGGATAGAACAAAAACCAGGACAAATCCGGGGGAATCCTGGCAGTTGGCTGCCGATTCGCCTTTCTTATAGTATTTACACTAAATTACTTGTATGATATTCTTCAAATCACTAAAATGTGTTATTAATGTATTATTAACCTTTATGTGTTGACACAGAGTATCAGTCTTGGACAATAGCTTTTGTTGCTTGTGGAATTAATTAAAAATTCAGTGGGATATGCAACAACAGATTGCATCCTTCAGGAACAAGGAATTCACCTCCTTTCTGACCTAGCGGAATGGTAAAAAGCAGCAGTACAATGCCCCTGAGGATAATTACAAATGAGAAATTTGCTAATAATGTTAAGTAATATCTTATTGAAGATCAAAACACACATTTCTGTTTTCACACTTCGCAGCTGCTTCCTGTCAATCTCAAACTCTATTTTCATTTCTTTTAGTACTTTTCCAGATGTTGTCATGCCAGACAGTAAACATATATATTAATGTATATAAGATCTCTGGAAAGACAATCTGTGATTCTGAGGCTACAAGTAATAATACTGGAAAAGATCAAAGTGTGCAAAGTATTATCTGCCATCATAGCTTCTCTTTAAGTTTTGCTTGCTATAGAATAGAAATGTGGTTAATTTAAAACCTTTTATTAATTTTAAAAAAGTGTCCAAGGTCAATCAATAGCAGATTAAAAATATTTATTTACTACAAAACCCAAACAAATGAGCACTAGTAGCACATCCAGCTTATAATGTTTTATAGATTTGCGTCACTAGTATGGATACGCTAGTAATGGTCATTTGTTTTGTGTTTAGAGTGCTGTATCACGCACATCGCATCATCTGCATATCGGTTGAATCGGAGCTGCAAAAGCTGTAGGCAGCAGGCAGCATCTTAGAAAGTAGGGAACCTGCAGACGTCTAGTCTCATGCAGACTTCAGCCATTTTCCAAACTCCACCCGCTCTGCAAAGCCCACCCATCTTATCTCCATCTCCGCCCACTGCAACAATGCAGAACCCTACAGTTTTCAACCAAGGTAATGTGGACCTTGACAGGAAAAAGGTTTCCCAGCTCTATCTTACAAGCATTCTCCCTTTTATCATTTACGGTGGACATGTCTCTTCTAAGATGGCATTGCGATATCATCTTTACTGTCATGGCACCAAAATTATCAAGATCCCATACAAAGAGGCTACAGGTAGCCACTCACTGATTTGGTTCTCCCATCTGGCTCTCAGCAGGAAGGAAGAGTATGTACTATTAATGCTCACTGGTAAAGACATCAGCAATGATGCTGCATTGGTCATAAATGAAATGCACTTTGATGAAGGTTTCTTTCTAAGTAATAGGACTGGAAGACAGAGTGAGGCTGTGAACATAAGCACACCTACACATACTTATCTGGGAATAAGTATCATTTAACTCATTGAGGCTAACTTCTTAATAAACATGTGTAGGATTGTGCTCTTAAAGACCTATATGTGAGCTCTTAGCCATGGACGTGTGAGCAAATTTTGGGGATGCTATTAGTTTATTAACTGAAATTGAATCATAGATGTTATTTATCACCATTAAACTTTAACCACATATAAAAATACCTTTTGTTTGTGAGGCTGCAAATTTGCTGGATCGCAGATGTGGTGGAATAGGTTTGGGATTTGGGTTTATGGAATAAATAACATTATATATTATTTAATTTTAAACCCTAAGATATCCTTAATTGGATTTTTTTACATACGAGCCTTAGGTGATTTGTCTCACAAAGACATGCATTGCAATCCTATACACATATACTCAGATGTAAGCCCCACTGAGTTCAATGGGACTTACTCTCTGATACATACAGGGCTGCAACCTATAAACATTTTCCTTGGAGTAAGTCTCATCCATGAGGCCTCCTTCTGAGTGGACATTTATAGGATTGCATTATTAGTCAGTTTGGTTGTTGCCAGCACATTTAGAAATTGCTCACAAATGGAAAAATACTCCACTTACCCCTCAATACTATACATGTCAACTCAGAATTAAGCCCCATTTAGTTCAGTAGGGCTTACTCCCAGGTAAGTTTACCACTGAACATCATAAGGCTGCAAAGATATAAGATTTATCCTCGATGGACAAATTTACTGAATGATTTCAGGTGTCTGACAGATGAATATAATCAAAAGTTATTTGTTGATAGATGGTTTGTTTTTAACATATAAACAATACTTCAGTAGAGTATTTCTCAAGTCAGCACATACCTTTTAGGAAGTATTTGATCATTATATTAATGTTGTATGGTTGTAGATTCTAATTTAATGCATACAAATGACACTGGCTGAAACTCCCTTTTCTCTACAACTGTTAAAGTTACGAGCCCTGTCCTCCTTTTCATATGGTCAGCCTAGGTAGCGCCTTTCCAGAGTTTCAGGCAAGATTCTTTCCTAGCCCTACCTGGAGATGCAGGGGATCAAACCAAGGACCTTCTACACGCAAAGCAGGCATTCTATTATGCTGAGCTATGGCCCCTCCCAAACTTCTGTACATGGAATAGGGAAGTCCTTCACCTCAAGCAGCAAAGTGTCCTTCACCTTGTCCTTCACCTCAAGCAGCAAAGTGTCTTGGGCCATCCCTGTTCCTTCGCCATATATGGTCCTCACATTGGTGACATTTTCAAATTTATATCAAGTGTCTCCGTTGAAAACATCTGAATGATTCAAGTGAACTGGAACCGTGAGTGGTTCGAGTTGCACCACTTTGAAGAGGGACAAATGTTCCTATTAAAGCTTTAAAGGATGTGGGGGGATCACAAACACAGCTTAGTGTGGCCCTAGTCCTAGGTGCCACATTCTAGAGGGCACCAACAAAACCTTCCACCTTAACTTCCCAGAATTTTTTTTACTAATAGGCCACATCACAACAGAGATGGAGATATTAAAAAAATACAACCATCTCTTTCCCAGTTTCACAAACAGGGTTTCTCTATACCATTCAAACCTCTCTTGTACACTTTGTTTTACCCTTTCTGGACCTAATAGCTTAATAATCCAATATTGAAGAGAGCTGGGAGAGAGGTATAGAAGGCATTAGCAAATAACATTTGTGGTATAGTAACTGCTAGAACATGCTTCCCTTAAAATGTTTGCAATGCTGTGACAGTTACGTCATGTTTTTATTGTCCAAGATTGCATTTATCAACTATAGGTACAAAATTAGTGCTTTGTGATCTCAAATTACCCCATCGTTGTTGTACAGTGGCCAAAGAGTTTTGTATACATTCCTTTGCGTTTCTCCCACCGCTTATTTTGTATGCTTTTTCTCCAAAAAGCCAGATGTCCTCACAAATCACGTCTGATCTTAAGATGCATGAACTTCCATAACCTGTGATACATGATGGAATGATGTGCACCAGCATATTAGCTGTCTGCCCTTAATTTGCTCATTCTCAATAGGCTTGATGCATTTCATAATCTTCTCTCATTACAGAATCAGACCAAGGGCCATTTATTATTTCAATTTGTTTCCCTTCACTGAAACCCAAAGGTCTCTCAGGGCAGTTTGCATGCAGTTTCCAAAAGCAGCCTGACAGATATCCTTGGAAACTCACAAGACATGAAAGTGTGGTCCATCCCTTGTTTGATTACCAAATGCTGGAGACAAATTGTATGCTATTTCTGAATATGGACGTTCAGCTTTAGTTATGAGTACTTGCTGATAGGCATGAATCTGTCTAATTTTTTAGAACCATCTGTGCTGGTATGACTACCACATATTGTGGTGATAAATACCACATGTTAATTATGCACTGTATGTAGTAATACTCGTTTGAGACTTAAAACTGATACCACTGTATAATACAGCAAGTCAACGAATATTTCATTTGTCTTGATTTGCATCTTTGAAACAATTGGACTTGTTCTTCTCACAGTAGAGCAGCCTTCCCCAACCTGGTACCTTGATTACAACTCCCATAATCCCCAGCCAGCATGGCCAATGGCCATGCTATCTGGAGATTGTAGTCCAGCGTATTTGGAAGGCACCAGGTTGAGGAAGGCTGCAATAGAGGAACTACAGAAAAAAGATTAAGATATCTTGATATAGGAAGAAACGGGTGAGGTGCTTTTTTAATACAACTTTAAATCGATTGGATTCAACAATGTTTTTTATTGGGTTTTTTTTAATACAAGTGTATAGTTTAGAAGATTTGAAACATTATAAAGCAATATACATAATAAATAAAATGTACATGAGAATCATGTTATCTACCTTATATAACACTGGCTAGTATTCAAAGAAAATCCAGTGACATTGGATCAAGTCCATAAAAATGCTATCCTGTCTTCCCTTGTATGAAATTGTTCAAGTATAAAAAGATTCCAATACAGTGTAAAATATTAAATTCCTTTTTAAGTCTAGAATAAAAATTGCAAATTATTGCAGTTTCACAGGACAATGTAAAGCAGCGTTTCCTAGCAAAGGAATATGAGTTGATCTATACAGAGATGAAAGTGAAAAACTATTTTTGTTGGGAGAAAATCTTGGCAACCCACCCTAAACACATTATGTGGATCAATGTATGGGAGTTTATTTCCACATATTGCTATTAAGATTGGGGCTTCAGACCATTGTTGGGACGAAGTCCCATTACGATCAGTGGGACTTAGGCCTAATTATATGCTATTATTGTGGCATAAGAACTGTTTCCATGCCATTCAGAACCATGTGGCACCAGTACTGCCTGCAAACAGGAATTCCATGGACTGGACAAATCACATGGTTATTTCCAACATCGTTCATCTGATTCACATGGTGCCCACTTGCAGGCATTATTGGTGAAGCAGTTCCTATTACACAACAGCAATGCATTAATGAGGCCTTACTCCTGAGCAAGTGTGTGGAGTATTATAGTTTTATGGCCCAATCCATTTACCAATTCCCACTTCCAAGGAAGTAAGTTTCACTGAAAATCAACAGTGCTTTCTTCCAAGAAAACAGTTTTTACGGTCAAGGAGATAAAGGGAAAATCATGAAACTAGCATTTTTAAGCTCAAAACCTTTAAAATATGTTTTAAAAGTACCCTTATAAAATGGTGTATTTATTGAATTTAAATAAACCCATGTCAGCATCTTTAGTTGATTAGGTTAATATTTGATATACCATAGCTAAACCTGCTAAATAACTTATACCATGAGATGAATACATAATTTTACAGTTTCACATCTAAGGTTGTTTCTTTAGAGCGCAGCATAGTAGAACTTTCAAAATAAATATTTATTTAAATAGCATTACAATTAAGGCACAATATAACCCACATAGCATTAACCCTTGAAGAACTGCAATCTCCACAAGCTGTCTCATGAAAAGGCCTATGTTTTGCAAATAAATATTTAAATAGGTATTAAATTGTATACAAATCATTTCCCCCCCATCCCTTAACACAGTTCTTAAAGGTTTAAATTCAGCAAATTTCTTCCTGCCTTTATTCGCAAGCCATGAATAGATACAATAAATAAAAAGAGAGGGCTGTTGTAGTAAAGAGCTGATCCTATTTCAGAATCAGAATAGCTGACACCAGCAGTCAAAGTTTCCTAAAAGTGAAACAGGATGGGGAGAGGGATTAGAATGTGACAAGCTCATCAAACAAGCACAAGTGATGTGTTCTTTCCAGAACGGTCTGTGTTATTGATTGTCTGTACAGCTGTTGCACCCATTAATTCCACACCACTTGCTCCATAGTCCCATTCATACAGAGGACAGATGAGAAAATAACTTTTGGTGCCTGTCCACCCTTTCCCCCCAAAGGCCACGTTCCTTAGTTTGTTCGATGCCCGTTCTGAGATCGTCAGAAAACATTTTCTTATTATTCAAAGAAAGTTCTGTAGGCCATAATGAAAAGTAGCAATGACAGTCAGTGCTTTCAACATTTAAATAGTCATCTTCAACTTGATACAGGCTACATATTGCTCACCTGGACCTTTTTTCCCTGATATGGTAAAATGCATCTTCTACTGGTTTTTTGTTTAATATAAGCTTCTTTTGTTACCTCTGTCGTCCTTTCATGATAGGATGATACCTGGACTGATATTATGAAACTCTTACAAAGATCCACCCCACAATAACACCCATGATATGGATGCATACTGTACAAAGACAGTGGCATTTGCTTTTGTAATACTATATTGCATTGCAGCTTTCCTTAAAGCTGGAAGAGTTATGGTTAATTGCCTCTTTTTAAACTATTTCTATTGGAAGGCTGGAAGGTAAAAATATAGGAAGAATAAGAAAGAGAACTTTCTTCACAGGTCCATCTGTTATTGCATACGATCTGTTTGCAGCTGTTGTGGTTGGTATTGGCCAAAAGCAGCAGCTGCTGCTGCAGCTGTCCCAGGTGCTGCTGCAGTGATTGGTTGCTGGACTGCATAGCCATAACCCCCAGCAGTGACATATCCTGCAGCAGCTGGGGATGCTGCATAGGGATACTGGTCATAGGCTGCAGCTGCAGCGGCGGCGGCAGCAGCTGAATACTGAGCATATGCTGCTCCAGTGTAGTCAAGGTAGGGTGTGGTAGAGGCAGCAGCTGCTGTAGGCTGGACATGTGGAATGACTACTCCTGGTTGTACAAAAGCCTGTGGATATACATAATGAGCAGGGATCCTGTTGAAAAATAGAAGACAAAGTTAGATCTCGCAAGTAAATCTCACTTCCAGATTCAGAACTAAAAAACAAACAAACTCAAATTTAGTTGTTGTTATATGCATAGGGTTGCCACAATAACTAGTTCCAATGGACAAATTGATAGAAGCCAAAAGGGAAAGGCATTATTGGGGGGAGGGGGAATAGTGTCACCATCTTAGTGCTGACTTAGCAGCACTGATCGTAACTACTGCGAGACCACATTTCCAATAATTTTAAAATAGTTAGAGGGACCCTGAGATGTGTGGTACATCCATTAAAAAAGGGAATAAATGAGATTTCTAACTACTAGACAGAAGAATACAGAATTTAAAGTCACATCAAAGTGACTCATTTCCCCCTGATACTTGCTAATCTATTGAGAGTGTATAACAGTCTTTGCTCCACAGAACACAATTAGTTTTTGACAATGTTTGACCACATTATCCATGTTACACAAATATATTGATCTAGGGTAATAAAAGTTTTGTATCGTGGCAACCCTACTTGAATTGCTATGCAGACTCAGCACACATTAATTCCTCTGCAACCTCAGTCACCCTTATTAAAACATAATTTTAAAAAAAAACACAGGCGACAAAGGAGTTTAAATAGAAGTTCACAAGTGTGGTAAACACAGCAAGAATCACACTTTTCAAACGAACTATAGTGCAATTCACTCCGTCACAAAAGGCCATTGAGGGGAAGCTACATAGATGCCATTAAAATACACAACAGTGATCCTTATGTAGATGTGCATCACACTTCTGAAAAGGTTATAAGCCCATGAAAGTCAAACCTGCTGTGACCTATCAGGCCACGGATCTCCTGCCTTGTGCCAACTTGTTTATTTCTATACAAGACATAGCTTTGGAAGGGGCGGGGAGAGCTGGGGCAGGATTATGTTCGGGTAGATCTAGTGTTTAACAGAAGCAGAAATATGTTTTGAGCAACAACCCCACGGCTGTTAAGTACATACTTCAATATCCTCCACATTGTGAACTGTTACTTCTTTTTGTGCGCTTAGTTGCACAAGCAGGCTAATTTTGATAGTTGTATCCACGTTGTCACATCTCAAAATACAGCATTTATCTAGTGCTTTGAATGCTTAAAGTGCTTCACATATCTTGGTAATGCTTACAAACATCTTTGCAAGGCAGATCAGCATTGATGCAGGTGGAGGGCTGAAGCTGAGAGGGGATGGTTGGCCTAGAGGCCCATATTGGCCCTGTTCAGAAGACACCTTAAACCACAGCTTTAACCATGGTGAATGAGGCAAAAAACCTTATTTACCATGGTTAAAGCCATGGTTTAAGGTGTCTTTTGAACATGGCCCAGCTTTCTGGCTTAACCACCATGGTTAAAGTTATGGTTTAAGGTGTCTTCTGAACGGGGCCTATGTGAGTTTATGGCTCTGGTAAGATTTTAAAAATGGACTTCAAAGCTCACACCCTTGAGCCACGAGGTTACACCAGCTCTCAGTTCCCCATCTGCCTTACAGATATGAGCATGGGTTGATCCCTCACATCACATAAAATCCAAAATGTACTATTTTCAATGGTTTTGAACAGTACTATCTTCAAAGCGTTGACCTGCAGCTCAAGCTATAGGGGGGAAACAAACCCTCTCACCCACATGAAATGCAGCTTTAATGAGATCCAACACACGCACGCGTGCGGGCGCACACACACACACACACACACACACACACACTGAGCTCCAGATGCAGAATAAAAGCTTTCAACTTCTCATGCAATGTCAAAAGTTCTCCTTTCCAGCTGTTGTACAAGTCAGCTCCACCTGGTCACCCTATATAAATATAGTTAAGATTAATAAAAACGTGTTTAAATAAAAGTTATTTTCAAACACCATTTAAAGTTGCCAAGCAAGAGAATATTTTCAGTTCAACAATGTTGACAGCTCTGAAAAGTATTTTTTCAGGACATTGAAAGCTAAGGTTTGTTTGTTCAGCAACTAATCACTCCCCCTTCAATGTTTTGCAACTCAAGCATTGAAATATTACAAATCTAAGAAAAATATTATTAATAATAAAATAAAAAGAATCTTAAGTAAGAAAAAAATATTTATACCATCTATCTCCCCCTGTTCATGACGGGAGAACTGCAGTGTGCTAGAACCATACATGGGGAAAGTAGCAAAAGTGAATCTTATTTAATAACCGAGGGCCTTTACAGCTTCTCAAATACAGTGGTAACGATTCATCAGTTCTAATGTTGAGTCTATACTAGAAGTATTTCTGTGCTTTTAAAGTCCAAATCAATAACAGCTTTGTGGGATTTGTTTTTAGACCACACAAGAAGTTCCGAGATCATTTAACTATATTATTCACTTAAAAATAGATAATTCCAGAGGTTTGCTTCTGTCAAATCTAACAGAGAGGGGATCTTTAACTATCACGTGAAGGTCAGCTTATCATAGTAGCTGGCAGGAGGGAGGGGAAAAAACTAACCTCCAGCTTTCTGTGCCTACAGAAGCACCGACCTCATGGATTTTAGGACTTGCAACATTCTTGTTAAAAAAAAAAAAAAAAGATCCCGGGACACATAAATGAACGTAAGCTCTTGTGATTTGTTTCTTTTAAGCCAAGAAAATAACAGGTGGGGAATTATGAAACTTTATCCCTTTAGAACCTCTTAGTCTACAATATGCATGAACTCTATGCAGGCGCCCCACTATTATGCCATTTTGCACATGGTGATTGACAGGACAAGCTGCAGCGGGGCTATTTTTGATCATCTGTCATGCGACAAGGGCTTCCAACTGAGTAAAATGACTTTATAAGGCCAAAGTAAACTTCCATCTGTTGGAAAGGCCAGCATGCAGAGATCACCATGATACCGAACGCTAGCTCCTTTTATGCTCAGCAAGGTCAAAAGGTTAAAGAGCAGTTTCCCATTATGCTGCTGAGGTATCTTTATTCAATAGTTTGAGGGGTGTTCTTCTGAACTTATTGTGTAGTGGATGGTGGTAGTAACAATGGAATCGTACATAGTTTCAGATTTCTTTCATTAAAGGAGGTATTTTTATTTTGGTTTTTTAAAATGCTCTTTTCTACCACACCAATCTTACCCTAAGGTTGCAATACTAAACATGCTTACCTGGGAACAGGCCCCATGAAACACAGTGGGGTTTACATTTGAGGAAACATGCATAAGGCTGCACTGCAACCTTGGAATCAGGTCCAACCGACTTCAACACAGCTTATTTTTAAGTAAGTTGCTTTGGATTCCAGTTGTACAGACCGAACTTATGCATATTTACTCAGAAGTAATTCCTGCTGAATACACTGGTTAATTTATATTCATCTAAGCAGCATTTCATTGGTTTTATGGTGAGAGCCATCACAAAGTTAATAAGCTGCATCATATATATTATATAACATAGAAAACTCTGAAAACAGAAACATAACCTAGACCAACATAAATATGGCTACAACAAAAAAGTTAGTATCAAAGTTTCATATTCTTGGCCTATTAAAGCAGAAATTCTTAATGAGGGCCTTTTCTGGTGGCTAGCACATTCCTTTCAGAGTCGAACCAGGAACGTACTCCTTATATCAGAGGTTGTACATGTAAGGAAGCATCAGAATAGTCCTTTAACTCTCACTCTTTACTGCAAAAGGTACTGTATCATTTGCATTTTATTTTTCTAAAATTCCTAAGTTCCTAACATTAACCAGACATTTTAGTCATGACACTACATTTGATCGCACACTGTGCAATGCACCCACCGCCATCACTGTTAACAATTGCTTAAAACCAGTAATGGACATTTTGTGAAAGCTCAGTTACTGCTAACTACTTGTTAGTGAGCTTTTGTTAGGCCTAATTTTGTTCCTATCGATCACAGTGGGAACATTTCCAATGGAATAAGAATAATGCCTTAGTTAAATGGAAATAAATGTATTTAAATAAAAAAGGAAAGTTACGGATAAATCATACATAAAACTACAAACACCACCTCTGATACTGGTTCACTCATTATAATAAGCCATGTGAATAAAGCTAGCCTCCTGCCAGGCTAGCATACTCCCCCATCTCCTTTCCTCTTCCAGTGTGTCCAGAGGGAAGAGTTTTGAAGTTTTCACTTCCACTTTTGATTGCATATGGCTTGTTGTGTCATCTGAACTTAACAAACTGTAGTTAATCTTAACTGTGGTTTGTTCGAAACACGTGAACAGCAAACTATGGATTATGAAACAAGCTAATTTCAACAAAATCATAGTTAAAATTAACCACAACTTAGGGGGGTTTGACACATTAAACTGTGGTTAATCAAAACCTGAAGCAAAGCTTCCAATTTCCTCCTCACAGCTGTGCCAAAGAAGAGGGGAATGAGACTGCGCAAGCCCAGGGGCAATGCTACCTTTGTTCCCATCACACTGAACCATGGTTTTCTGTGACATCCAAATGCAGCCATTAAATAGAGAAAGAATGACCAGAGAGAGAAAAGCAAGCTACAGATTGGCTGAGAGTCCCTCATCTTGAATTAAAAAACAATTTCACTAGAATTGATAAAGACATTTATACGTTATACCTTTTTCCAGAATAGAATAGCTCTTCATAACATAGCAGACATTCTTTCTTTCAGAACATTTCTTAGCACTCTCCATTCTGTATTGAACCACCACCTCCAATCACAGTGGGGTTGGGGTTTATGTGTGTGTGTGGGGGGGGGGGTTGCATTAAAAACCCTCTCATTGGCTAAGTTGAGACAACACATTTCTCAACAGTGGTTTTAGAACTCCACAGTGGAGTTTCTACACCACTGATGAGAAATGTGTTGTCTGGCGGGAAAATTCCATGCAATTGTGGGTTTTTGTTTTTTGGGGGGGGAAACACTCCATGCAGAATATCCACACTGTGCAGAGGAGAGTTTCTGCACAACCATTGTGTTGCGTGTTGTGTGGAGGGCTCCGTAAAGTTTTCTGTTGCGTTGACTTTTCCCATTGTGTACAGAGTTTCCAGGCAAGAGTGGCGAAAGGAACAAGTGCCACTCTAGGAGATCCACCGAGATTCTCTTTTTGCAGCAATGGCTGATGGGATACCATCGGGAGGGCAGGAAGAGAGGAGAGGGTGGAGGAACTGTCAATCAAACGTCGCATTGGATTTTACTCAACTCCACGGTAGCACACAGTCACACAACAGTGGAGTTAGAACATGTTGTGTGGGGAGTACCTCCTAAAAACTCAACCGTTGAGTGGAGTTTTCACACTGCATTGACTTATGTGTTGTCTGAACTGAGCCACTATTTGTGCAACACAACCAAAACATTTTCTAGTGTTATATTTCCTTACATGGGCATTCCAGGAAATAATAAAAATGTAAGAAAATAAATAGGTCAGCCCTGTGTGTTAATCTAAATTCAAATGGAAGGTGAAATGGTACCACATTCAGTAGCACATTTTAGCAGGAACACATGGACCCAAGAAAGAGAAAAGCAGCAAAAAGTGCACCTGGGGACAAAGCCATGAGGTCACCATTTTGTCTGAAAGGACTACAGATTTTTTTAATGGTTCCAGAAGGGCTTACATGGGATAGGGCATGAGGTGTGAAGAACATCAGCTAATGATGATAAGAACAATGGACCAAAAGAAGAAACACATACAAACATACCCTTCAAAACGGACCCCACCAGATCACTATCCTTAATTTTAAGGTAGTGATTGTTATCCAGCACCCAGAATTATATGAAAACAGCACTATGGTTCTACTAAGATTTCCAAAAGATGGATTAAGCGAATGTTTTTGAATCAAATATAACCAGCTTGGAGAGGAGACACTGAAAATATATGGACTTAAGAACATCCATGCTGGATCAAACCAAAGACCTATCTAGTCCAGCATTTTGTTCCCACAGTGGCCAAGCAGCTGCCTGGGGAAGCCTACAAGCAGGACATGAGTGCAATAGCATCTTCCTGTCCGTGCTCCCCAGCAACTAGTGTAAATAGATCTACTGCCTAGGATGACCATATGAAAAGGAGGACAGGGCTCCTGTATCTTTAACAGTTGCATAGAAAAGGTAATTTCAGCAAGTGCCATTTGTATGCATGTAGTGAAATTCGCTCTTCATCACAACAGTTAAAGCTGCAGGAGCCCTGCCCTCTTTTGTTTCTGGTCACGCCCAGATACAAAAGAGGGCAGGGCTCCTGCAGCTTTAACTGTTGTGATGAAGAGGTGTTTCACCAGGTGCTGCATGTATACAAATGACACCTGCTGAAATTCCCTTTTCTATGCAACTGTTAAAGATACAGGAGCCCTGTCCTCCTTTTCATATGGTCACTCTACTACTGCCTCTGATACTGGAGGTAGCACATAGCCATCATGACTAGTAACCATTGATAGTCTTATCCTCCATTTGTCTGTCTAAAGCTATGCACATTGGTGGTCCTCGCTCTTTCTTGTGGTAACGAATTCAACATTTAACTATGTGCTGTGTTAAGTATTTCCTTTTATCTGTCCTGAATTTCCCACCAATCAGCTTCCTTGGATGACCTCAGTTTCTAGTATTATGAGAGAGAGAGAGAGAGAGAGAGAGAGAGAGAGAGAGCTCTCCCTATTCACTAATTGCACACCATGCAGGACTGTTCAGAACGAACTAACATCTGACTATCTGGTGAAGCAGTGTTATGGAAGCATAAGCAGGTCTTCTTACTATACTTAACATAAATAATATACTTTCAAAGCATATTGGACCTATAGAAGAGCATAGCTGTTGAGGGCAAAATACTGCAAACTTTCACTTTTCTGTTAATACAAACTTCCTGCGTTCTAGAAATGGCAGGCTATTAGGAAAGAATAATTTCATCACTCTTATTTGCAAAAGGCACTATAAGGCCTGCTAAGGTGCATTACTCAGATGATAGCAAAAAAACAAACCTACTTAAAAAAAAATTCTCATCATTGTATGTAAAATATATCCCCACAATACTATATATTTTCCACCATGAAAACAGTAAAGTGTTCATATATGATCACTCAAAGGGTCCAACTCATTTATCTACTTTTAATCACCTGCAATATCTCAAGCTTGCACTGCTGTTACACACACACACACACTATATATATATATATATATATATATATATATATATATATGAAATAAACTGTAAGAAAGATACTGAAAGGGAACTTTTGATGAAGATTTCAAAAATTATAATCCTTGGGATTTGCACATCACAGAAAAGGTGATAAAAAGGTGTATGAGACTGATTATCTGGATCCATTTCAGTCAGGTTTCAGGCCTGGCTCTGGTACGGAAATAGCCTTGGTCACCCTGTATGATGACCTATGTCGGGAGAAGGTCAGGAGTGTGACTCTGTTGATTCTCCTTGACCTCTCAGCAGCTTTCGATACCATCGACCATGGTATCCTTTTGGGACGACTGGCTGAGTTAAGAGTGGAAGGTGGTCAGCTCCAGAAGGTGGTGCTTGGGGGACATTGCTCGGCCCCGTGGATTCTCCAGTATGGGGTTCCGCAGGGGTCGGTCTTGTCCCCTATGTTGTTCAACATCTACATGAAACCGTTGGGTGCGGTCATCCGGAGTTTCAGAGTGCGTTGTCATCAGTACGCTGATGACACACAGCTCTACTTCTCCTTTTCATCTTCATCAGGTGAGGCTGTGGATGTGCTGAACCGGTGTTCGGCTGTGACAATGGACTGGATGAGAGTTAATAAATTGAAACTCAATCCAGAGAAGACTGAGATACTGTTAGTGGGTGGTTCTTCTGACCAGATGGAGGGTGTTCAACCTGTTCTGGATGGGGTTGCACTCCCCGTGAAGGAGCAGGTTCGTAGCTTGGGGGTTCTCCTAGAACCATCTCTTTCACTTGAAGCTCAGGTGGCCTTGGTGGCATGGAGTGTCTTCTACCAACTTTGCTTGGTGGCCCAGTTATCTGGATAGGGATAACCTGGCTTCAGTTGTCTATGCTCTGGTAAACTCCAAGTTAGATTACTGCAATGCGCTCTACGTGGGGCTGCCTTTGAAGACGGTTCAGAAGCAGTGGCCAGATTGCTAACAGGGATCAGAAGGTTCGAACATATAAGACCAATTCTGGCCTGCTTGCATTGGCTACTTGTATGTTTCCGAGCCCGATTCAAGGTGCTAGTTTTAACCTCTAAAGCCTTACATGTCTTGGGACCACAATACCTGACGGAACGCCTCTCCTGACATGAACCAACCTGTACACTACGCTCGGGAAGGGAAGCTCGGAGGATGGCAACAAGGGAGAGGGCCTTCTCAGTGGAGGCCCCCCCCAATTATGGAATGATCTCCCCAATGAGGCACGCCTGGCACCAACACTGTTATCCTTTTGTCACCAAGTCAAAACTTTTCTTTTCTCCCAGGCATTTTAACAACTTAAGCTGAGGTTTTTAACTGATTTTTTGGCCAGGCGTAAAAGTTTAAAATGTTTAAAATATAAACTGTTTTTATGTTTTAAATAATAATAATAATAAGAAGAAGAAGAAGTATATTTACAGAGTTGCATATTCTGTTTATCTTACAGCATAGAACTTTTCTGTAACTCACTCATATATGCCACATGTCAAAGAAATGCTTTATTTACCCAGTTCCAATATAGAGCCGCAAGTGCCTTAAACATGTTTCCCTTACAACACAATTCTATACTTTGAAGTAAGCCCATTGCGTTCAGTGGGGCTTGTTCTGAACAGACAGATAGGTTTGTACTGTCTAGAACAAAGGATAGAAAGACAGATAGAAAATTCTTTAAGAGTGCAATCCTATAGATGTTTAGACAGAAAGTCATACAATTCCCAGCATGCAGGGAGTTGTAGGATTTTTTTCTGTCTAAGCATGCTTAAGATTTTGTCCTACACTAGTTGAAATAGAATATTAAAATTTGAAACAATGGACAACTTAGTCCTTAAGTCAAAATCAGAGCTGAAAGACAGGTATAATTTATAAATGAATGAATTCAGTTTCATGTATGTCATGATTTGAATTTCTTCCAATTAGCCATGCTCAGAATTAAGCTATTAGGTTCCGTTCTTATGCATGCCATCTGGATACACAGTCCATTTTCCAAGCAAGTGTGTTTGAGATTGCATACCAGTTACCTTGACTGCAGTAGTACTCTGACCTTGACGTTTTTGTGCTGGAGTGTCTTACTTCAACCCAGCAATTCCTTGTAAGCATGGAAACTTACATACAGAGTCCCCCCTCTCCCCGCACACACACCACCAAAGCATTGACATCAATGGAGAAAGTGGCTATATATGCATTAAATACTGTGTACATGGACCTGCCCCATCCACATAAGTGACTGATGGAACACATTATAACATTATGGGACCCTCAAGGATTCTGCAACACCATGGCGATACTATGACCTGTGCTATTGAGCTAATGGAGATGTTGGTCAACGTATGTGTAAATTGACAAAATAGCCGAACACTCTTATCTTGCATAACTTGTTTGTAGACTACAGCTTAATTTTAAGCCCAATCTTATGCACACTTACCTGGAAGGAAGTTCCATTGAACTCAAGGGGTGTGTGCTTCTGAATAGACATGCATAGGATTGTGCTGTTAGAGCAACTGATTTCTGAGCCTCCCATCTCAAAGGTGGAGGGACCAGATGCAAAAGAGGGCAGGGCTTCTCACCTTTAATAGTTTATTATCATTTATTTGTTACATGTATATTCTGCCTGTCCTCCAAGGAACCCAAAGTGGCATACATAACCCTCTTCCTCGCTATTTTTTAGTTCTGTAGAAGAGGGAATTTTAGCTGGTATAGCTGGCCATGCAACCTACACCTGCTGAAATTCCCTCTTCTACACAGCTATTAAAGGTGCAGGAACCTCGTCCTCTGAAGCATTTGGCCACCCCACTCAATGACCAAATTAGACATGGCATTAATTGCATAATGTCTAGTTTTTAGATTGTAAATAGCAACCATGGGGAAAGAGATCAGGACCATAGGATACAGGATGGGAATGGAGCTAACCCTTTCCTCCCATGCTGTGGTCCTACGGAAATTCCCCCCACAAGCTGTTATTTGTCCTGGGAGGGAAGCTGCCAATGGAATCATCCTTTTGGGAGTGCATAATATTTGGGGTGGTATTTTCACTGGGACTGCAGTGTGAGAGGCAAGGGTTCAACCTTTCTCCCTGCATGCTACATTTCTGATCTCTCCTCCCATGGCTGCCATTTAAATTTTTAATTTTAAGGACTAGAAATGCACATTGCAATAACAAAATCAGCAAACCACAACCATAGAAAGAGAACAACAAATCTTGTGCCGCTTTAACGGCTATTACAGAATAATCCCTTTCTTACCCCCTTCTCCTAGATTTTGTGAGACTATGGTATAATGTTTTCCTTCAGAAACAGTAACAATACTCAGGAAATTATTTAAGTGTATTTTGGGAACTATTTGTAGGCTAGGATAAATGAAAAGAAACCAATTCAAAACAAATGGCAGAGCTATATTTGACATTTTCTGCCAAAAAAAAGGTCAATACAATTGTAGTTTTGGAAACTTTGGAAGTTTGGGGGAAAGAACACTTAATAGCTGGCTGAAACTATTTACATTTCTAAGTTTTCCTCAACAGGTCTGTTTTTGACAGGCCGAAAGAAACCGGCTGCAGATTTAAGGCAGAGGAACGGTGGAGGCGAAGGGGCTGCTTAACTCTTTACCTTCTTCTGCTGTTTTCTCACACAGCCTCTCCACCCTCACCCTCCTCACTCACACACAGTTACTTTTTCCTTTATGGGGAAAGAATAATGATCCCAGTATCTTTGTCTGATGGGTGGAAAAAAGAGCTGGGGGGAAATCTGAACAGAAAAACAGCCAAAGAGGAAAGGTTTAAGCATTCTCTCCCCATGCCATAAATTTGCAGGTTCATGGGGTCTGGATTTGTTTCAAAACAACGTCTGCAACTGCATGCAATGGGTTGAATCCTGAGCTGCATGGAACAGTGTTCCATGAACTGGATGATTCTGCAGGCAGAGGGGGAATAACGATTTTCACCAATCCCCCCTCTGATGAGTTGGGAAATCCTCCAGAACAGTGTGCCAGGTAGAGCTGGGAATAGCAGAGAAAAGGAAGAAATGATGAAAGCTGCCACCTTGCTCCTTTCCTTCAGTGGGGAGGATCCACTGGATTATAGTTTCTTCCATGAATGGAAAGGCTCCTTCTATTCACAGAGGGTCCATTCTGAATCTAAGCCATTGGGCCAGTGTGCATGAATGCTGCAGCCCACCATGGCTTATATAAGCCACGGTGGGTCGTGGCAGGTGCTGGTGGCCATTTTGAATATTTGAGCTGTGGCAGGCATAGGCCAAGGGTTGTTTAGCCCTCGCCTAAGCCACCCTCACCAGGTTCATATGACACAAAAAGCCACATTGACTGTCTGCCACGGCTTGAATATTCAAAAGGGCAGCCAGCATACCCTACAAACCACCATGGTTTAAATAAGCCATGTTGGGTGCAGTAATTGTGTGAACCCAGTCATCGTCTATTTTGGGCTTTAGTTAGCTAGTTAATAGGGTAACTGCTGGTATCTCACAACAAGACATAATAATCCAAAATTATTCTCCAGTAAGTGTCTGTGTTATGATGTATCACCCTTGCTTTCTTGTTAAGTATTTTTCTAGTAAGTTTTGCCATGACTCTTACTCAGCAAGAATTAGAAAGGATATAGTGCAAAGGAAATTCTAGGCAGACTTCACCTTCTATTTTTATGCTTAATTATAGAATAAAAGAGCAAAATGACTTTTAGAAGTATCAAAAGTTTGAAAAAATACTACATATTAAATCTGATAAAGACTTTAAAACTTATCTAATGGGAGAGTGCAGGTGGACGCATATTGTTAATAGAGAGAGCTCCACACCCTTCCCCAGAAACAAAACCAAAACTGCAACATGCAAGCAATGTTGATTTTTCTTTTTTTACAAAAAAAGAAATCAAAAAAGAAGTCACACAAATTTAGCACTCACTACAAAGTACGGTTAAAAAAAAAGATAAAGAATTCACAGGCTACAGCTCAAAAGCAAGAGAGAAAAAAGTTCCTTTGCTCCCCATGGCAAAGTCAACACTTCTCAACAAAACCAAAGTGAAAAGACCACCAAAAACTTTCACTACAGCTCTTTCAATTAAATAAAAGCACACAGTTTAGCTATCAACACCACTTCATTACTGTAATAAATAAAAAAAGCACACGGATAACTATTGACTATATAGAAAAAACATACATGCATCGTTAATCACCATTTTAGCTTGTTTGTGTGTTTTGAGTCTACTGGTTACAGAGTTTAATTCCAAACAGAACTATTCCACCTCTTATCATCATATCCTTCTCATCAGTTATCTTAACTGTAAACGATCCCTGTCAGATTAGAAAGAGATAAATAAACATTGAGTCAAGCTGAAGAAAAATGGGGCACAGTGGGTTGTTTATTAAAGGCACACCTTCTTCTTTTACCACATGATCTTACAAGCAAAGGACTGCTTCAGTACAAGGATAGCATGCATCTTAACACCACTTGACTCCGTTGTAGTACTTATTAAGATAATTATTAATAAAGTGATAGCATTTTAAATCTGGAAATTTGAAAAATATAATTTTACTGCCAGCAGCCACATTAGAGGCCATTGTCATGTACACATTATCATTTCCCACCCCGAAGACTAGTTTAAAGCAGACTTACCCAAAAGGCCTCTGTATTAATGCTGGATGAAGCTGCTGAACACCAAAGGCAAAACCTACCAACAAAACACATCACAGTCTCTATTTGAGCATTCTGTCTACTGCATTTTAACTTCACTTATAGTGCAATCCTATACCTGTTCAGGCAGAACTCTGCCCAATTAAGTTCAATGGAACTTACATCCAGGTAAATGGGTATAGGATTGCAGCCTTATACATTCTAAGAAATACCACCCTGGGATCAGTCTTGATGAAGAGATGTGTATAAATTACCTAAAATGTATAAAAATGTTAATACATAATACAGATTTAAAGACATACAAAATAGAAAAAAATGATATAACCTGGTTTTAATAATTTTAATACGATCAGTTGTACACAGAACAGTAGACTTTATTCCATAGTACAATATCAATGCAAGAAAATTAATTAGCATTATTTCTCACAAGTCACTTTAGCTTGGGGCAGAAATAATGTTCAGAATCTCCTATCCTTAGTTAGTGTGGGCTTGTGTGCACCCTCCTCTCCCCCTGCCTCCTATATGAATTTCCCTCTGCCTATCATTGTTTGCTTTAACCATGATGTAGGATTATACCTGCACTGGCACTAACCAGGTTTCTGTTCTTAAAGAGTTCAAAGTGGATTTGCAAAAACATGATTACAACATAATCTAGTTGGTTTTAAGATGGTTAGTTAAAGCTAATGCAGAGGTAATGACACATCGTTGCTAAAGCCAACTAGGGAAGGGAGGGCGGAGTTCATTCAGAAGAAGGAAGGAATCTTTCTCTGCACAAGGCAACCAGAATTTAAACAAAACAGAGTTCCTCCTAGTTTGGACAGAATAATGAATTTTGATTAGTTTAAAATGAGAAATGGATACAATCAATCTCCTCTTGTGACCATGCCAGAAGAGAGGAGAATGCAGAAGCCAATAGCCAGACTTGCATGCAACAACAACCCAGGTTGAATATCAATTGTCATTGAATTATGGGTTGTCATTACGTGTGAAACTTGTCCTATGGTTTAACTATGGGTTGCTAACCTTGAACAATCCAGAGTTCACAACAAACCATGGGGTTCTCTTCATGGTTAACAAACCATAGTTAAACCATAGTGCAGGTTTCATACAATTCAACAACAACAACAACAACCCATACTCACTCCATACTCTGGATTGTTGTTACGTGTGAACCAGGTGTGAGACACTAACCATGATTTAGTGATACATCTGAAATGAGGCAGTCTGAGTAACTATAGTAATTAAACACGTAGTTTAGATGCTTGTATTTTCCATCTTCTCAGTTTCATAGGTTTGCCCCTCTCTCCACAGGGCAGTAGTCTCCAGAGGTGGAACAATGGCTGAAACTGTCATTGCCAAACCAAAGCACAAAGTATAAATAGCAATTCTGGTTTACCAGACAATTACAAATCATAGTACATCAATTCAGATATCACTCCAAACCTTAATTAAGGTTGCTTGACCATGGTTTGGCATAATTTCTGACCTAAGCCAATGTACAGAACCATATTTGTATATTATAGCATGCTTCAACTTGATGTTCTCCAAACTTTTTGGACTACAGCTCTTAATATTCCATCATTGCCCATACTAGCTGGGGCTGATTGGAGTTGAAGTCCAAAACATTGGGAGGGCACCAAGTTGGAGAAGGCTGGTATTATATATAAGTTGAATTTAAAGGATCTACTACTAATAATAGAAGGATTAAACATAGAGGCTTCAGAGATGGGAATAAATAAACTTTAATGCTTTCAGTGGAAGAGGAATTTAGGAATGATCTGGTGTTAGAGGAAACAGGACATGTCGTCTGAATTGTTAAAATTCTGTGTGGTACAGCCATTCATTCATCCTTAAGAATATTAATTCATAATCAAAAATAAAATAATTATTTTAGAAATTATTTTTAAAATCAGAAGCATTAGGATTGGAATCGGTTCTACTTATTTGGTGTGCATGTGGGCTGGCCATAATTACTCAGTGGCGTGGGGAAAACATTCTGTACATGCTCAAAAGCTTAGCTCCAGTACTAAGAAAGCTTCGAAGGCTAAATTCATGAATACGAATACTGAGCTTAGCGAGTCAATGCAGCCAATAATATACTTTGCTATTCTTGTCAACCTGAGAAAACATATTCCTGTAAATGCAGAATGAGGCTTTGGTCTCACAACGAAATGGGAAGCCATTCTAGTTGTCACTTCAGCTTAGACCAGACAAAAACTCTGGCAGAAATCTGCTATAAATGGCTGTGAGTGACCTAGGTGACTTCTGAAGCTGTCAACTTGTTTCACCAGAACTGATAAGCTCAATATTACAAGAGCACATTATGCAAATGGATCTTAGTTGGTATCAGAACTGGACATTTATGTAAGACCAGAATTTATATTCATATAAGACAGCGGAATAAATATTCAATAAATGAAAGAGCCATTGTAGTTTTAATGTACTAAAAGTATCCAGAGAAGGACATTACTGAATTTAATAAATGTACCACACTGAATTATATATGGAAAGGTCCTGAATATCTGGATATCTACTATTCACATATACATTGGCAGCTTCTCCTTCCATTTGTTTCTTATAGAGAATGTGCATGATGGAGTAACTCCCAGCAACTGCTCATCTTCTGGCAAGGGTAGATCATTCCACATTCTGAACACATAATCCTGCACAGGTGCCTTCTATGTCTTCTACCCCTAGGAAGGTCTGCGTCACGGTTTGTGGCTTAGGCTCAAAAGGCTGTAATATGACTTTAACAACTAAGTCATATCTGTCTTAGTTGTCCTCATAACATCAAGTTTGGTATTGCATTGGCAAGAACCATCTTTCATATGCAATGTCACTTTGACAACTAAGTCTTGGTTGTCCTCATCACATCTGTCTTGGTTGTCCTCATAACATCAAGTTTTGTATTGCATTGGCAAGAACCATCTTTCACATGCATTGGCTGGCATAAAAGCCATAGAACTGGGTGATAAAGGTGTTGTTAGTTAAGCCACAATCCTCAAACTACTCATTCCAAAGTAGCTCCACTGAAATAGGATAGGGTTTAAAATTTCCATTCTCTGTACTAGTAATGAGAAATCAGCTGCAGAAGAGAGGGGCTGTTCTTACCTGGCTGCATTATTCTTGGTTTTGCTCCTAGGTATGCTAGATTCACATTAGCCTTTCTTCCATCAATGATTGGATTAGGATCTTTGCAGGCTCTTTCCGCAGCCGCACGGTCAGCCATCGTCACCTTGACAATAAAGCAGTGCAAGATGTCAAAACTTTTATATTAGACACAACTTACCCCAATATTGTGCTTATTATTGTTATAATGATTCTATCTGGCCTTTTTTCCTCTTGCAAGGAACCTAAGGCGGCTTACATGTTCCTCTTCCTCTCTATTTTATACACACAACAAATCTGTGTAGTAGGATTGGCTGAGACTGGCCCAAAGTTACCCAGTGAGCTTCATGGACAAGTGGACTAGAACCTGGACTTCCCAAGTCCAGTCCAGCACTTAACCACTACACTATGTTGTTTCTAATAGCAAAACCTTGCGATGTGAAACTGGACACTGTTTCCAATAGACTCTTTGAGACGTCATCACGACTCCTCATCCAAAACACTACCACTCACTAACTTTAGTCCCTGCTCCTCTGTCAAATTAATAAAGGGGGAAAAAACTGATCAGGCGTTTCAGTTTCTACAAACTGTGCGGCAGGAATTTTGCAAGCAGGCACTGAACACCAGTGACACAGGAGCATGTGCAGGAGCAGATAAAAATACTAACATGTCATATCAGTCTGAAGCCAGCTGGCTTCATCTGATGCCAACATTTTTCTAGCAACTTTTCATATGCAAGTAGGATGCAAATCTCCGGAGGACACGGCACAGCTCTTCCCCCCCCCCCCCACCGCCGCTCCACAACATAGGGAAGAAACAACACATCAAAATACACAACACCTTTGAAAGGAAAAAGGAGACACCCCCTTTTTAAACTTAGTGTTTATTGCGTATCATCATTCCAGTTGGTTAGCTGCTTTTCAGTCCGTTGCTCACAAGCGTAACAGAAGTTCCAGGAAGTTGACCGCTCACCTGCCTCGCCCATCCCCGCGGCCTGATGGTGATCAGATCTCCCTCCTTTTCGGGGGGGGGGGTTAGGGGGGAATAGGACGACATAAGATCCAAAATGCCACGAAGTGTCTTCCTCTCAACTTTCCCTCCCTCTACTGCTCCTGGATACCCCACCCTGGACGCTGAGCACACGCACATCCCCGCCGCTCCCTTGGACTTACAAAGCCGTATCCCCGGGATTTGCCCGTCTGCCTGTCGGTGATGACCACGGCTTCCTCGATCTCCCCGAAGACCTCGAAGTACTTGCGGAGGCTGGAGTCCGTGGTGTGATAGGGCAGACCCCCGACGAAGATCTTGGTGTACGTGGTATCCTTCTGGGTCGTGTGCATCTTCCAAAAGATGCCGCTTCCACTCCTGCGAGCCCCGCGGAAAAAGGAACCAGGAGGGGAAAGAACAGAACTCCTGCAGCAGCTGCTCAACGGCGACTTCGAAGGCGCCGAGCGCGTGCGTGCCCACTTCCAGCCAACTTCGCCCACCGGTCGCCCAGCAAGCCCCTTGCTTCCCCCCCCACAAAATAAAACAGCCGCCCTCGCTCTCTTCCGACCAGCCCTTGCCTGCAGGCGGACAGGAAGCCTCGCAAGCTGCCTTGAAGAGGTAGATGGTGGGGTTAGGAAGGAGAACGAAGAGGGCGGCGGTGGCAACTCCGGGGGAAGCACCGGGCCCAGCCGCAGCCGATTCAACAGCCCTCTCACCCCTTTGGCTTTCCTCTAAAAGCCACCCGCACGACCTCCCCGGCTCCTGCCGCTCCGCCCTCCCTGGAGCACAGGGGGCGGGAAGCCGGGTGGGGGCGGGGCGCCTATTGGCCGCTTCCTCGGCCGCCGCTCATTCCCTGCGGTTAGCAAAAACACCACTTGGAGAGAAGCGAACGGATGTGCAGGCTGCAAGGGACGGGGCCTCCCTGGCAAGCGGCCCCTCCACGTGCGCCTTGCAGGGGCAGCGGCCGGTCCACGCCTCCCTTTCCCTTTTGTTCGTCCAGTGCCCAGAGAAAGAGGCGGCCGGCGGAAAGCGAAAGCGCCTCGCAGGTGAACAAGAGTCTCCCGGGTGCTCGTTCTACTTGATCTCGGACGCTGCGAAGTTAGAAGCCACCTTTCCTCGAATGGAGGCTTCTTCCTCTCAAGCGGTCAGGGCCGCCCGGTGCCACGTTATGGCTGCTGTGGGCACCGCCAAGCAGAGTTTCGGAGGGAGGGGGCATCCTCCTTGCCCCCCCGCCCCCAGCCAGCTCGTGCCTGCCCACAGCGCGTCGCAAAGAGAGCGCGCGCCAGGGGGCAGAGATTGTGCTCCGACTGGGGCAGTTAACTTGGAGGGTTGTGGCTGTCTAGAGCGGTAGTCTCCAACTGGTCCAGACCCAAGATCCACTTCAGACTTTCAACCTGCAACACAGGACCCATTTTCACAATTTTCTCCATGCCCAAACATGGCGGCAACAGGTTTGCCGGGAACCATTTGGGCTGATCTCAAAAGACAATAGTCTAGAGAAAGAAAACGAGGAGCTGCCATCTTGGCATAGTCCTGTCCCCCCATCCACTGGTGGCACAGTAGGGAGAGTTGGGCCTAGATGGGGAGTGCAAGTGGGCAGAGGTGGCTGTTTGTAACTCACTCCACCCTCCCTGTGGCAGATACATGCAGCAGTGGGGATTAGGAGCAGGAAGCCCAACCCTCCATACTGCACCACAGAGCAGAAGCTTGAGGGAGCTTTGCTGGCTGAGTTGTTGAACCTGTTGTGTTGTATGAATTCAGCAGTGTTAAACCGTGATTGTTAACTATGAACAAGCCACAAAGAGATCCCATGGTTTTCTCTTGGGTTGTGAACTGTAGGTTGTTCAAGGTTGACAAACCATGGTTGTTAGCACGACTGAGGTCACACAACTGAAAAAGCCATGGCTCAGCAACAACCCACAGTTCAATGACAACCCACACTCAACCCATAATCAGCCTTGAGTATGGCTTGTCATGTGTGAGCCCGGCCAACGAGTGCATTACAATAGTTTACTAAGGCATGGATAATTGTGATCAGATCTGACTTCTCCAAGAACGGATGCAATTGATACACCAACTGAGGCTGGTAAAAAAAAAATCTCTCATGGTTTCTAAAAAGCAGTTACTCTCAGACTGAAACCTTGATTCTTCAAGGGGAGTGCAAGCCTGTCCATAACAGCTGAACTCCCATTTCTAGATCAGATACAACCCTAACCAAGTTCCCCCCCCCCCACCAGTGCTTCACAATGTTTCAGGGGTTCAGCTTCCTTGAATTTGTTGAAGATGAGAGAGAATAGCTATGAATCTTCCAACTGATGGCTCTGTAGCCTGACTATTGGGACAACTTCTCCCAGCAGCTTCATATAAATATTAAAAGGCATGGAGAACAATATGGAAACCTGTCTTACCCCATAAGCCAAAGATCAAGGATGGACCAGTAATTCCCCCAGCATCACCATCTGGGCTCTGCTTTCTGGGAATAAGCTCAGCCACTTAAGCAAACTGCCCTGCATCCCATCCTTGCAAAGCAGGCCAGAAGAATGTCATGGTTGAACACAACTGACATGTCTTAAGAGCATTCTTAGAGTCACACACCCTTGAACAATTAATCCAGTAGGGCTCCAAAGGCAGTTTCTGTTCAAAAACCAGGCCCAAAAACTCAGCTGAAAGGGATCTAGATTAACAGATAAGAGAGCTCTCAGAAGTATACACAGCCCATACAACTTATAAATTAGTGGCAATCATCTCGGTATTCGTAGGGCATTCTTCCTTCATAAACTGCTGTATTGTGTTACTCTTCACATAGATCCTGTGCAATACTTTGTTCTTCCCATTTTACAGAGAGGCAACAAGCAAATTAGCTCATAGGCTCTCCCAGATTCAAATTTAACTCTCTACCCACTGTCTAGGTGATAGGGCCTGTTCAAACACACATGTAGGGTGGGTGGGTGGGTGGGTAGGGGAACTGTGGAGAGGGGGAAGGATAATGGAACCACGACAAGTGCCACATGATCGTGGCCCACTACGCGGTCACAGAACCATGCCATACTCCATGGTTCTGCTACCACCCCCGTAGTTAGATCACTTACCTCTCCACAGTTTCACTGCACATCCCGCCATCTTCCATCTTCCAGCAGTCATTCCGTTGATAAAAATTGGGGGGGGGGGGGGAAATGGCCGCTGACCATGGAGAACATCTGTGGAGGTAGGAGCATCACCAGAAGTAGTGGTCACTCTTGCTGGCAGACTTGTCACCATGGCAACCCCATGTACATAAGATGACACGGAAACCACCGGGGAAGCCTGCTAATCACCCTGCAGCAGGTGGGTAGCGGGGGTGGGTACTCTGCCCATCGCCAGGGGAATTCCACTTACACACTGTGGATTGTGTGTTTCAGTGACCCACGGTGGGTTAGTGTGTCATCTGAATATGCCCATACTGGCTCCCATTCACTCCAGTTTTACCCTAATGCTAGGCAGCAAGTAGGGCTTTCCTGGGCACATGGCAGGATTTCCCCTTAACTGCAGCACTTTATTTCTAAACTTAGAGATTTCTAAACTTTGCTGCCAGGGCTACCAAGTACTTTTTCTTCTCCGCATGAGAAGCCGAACATCAGCTGAAGGGCTCCCCCCCCCCCCCCCACTCACAGCAGCCCAGGAAAAGTGGCATGTGCTAAAGTGTTCCTAGTAAATCCAAAACAAGGGCAACTTTTTTTTTTTTTAAATACTTTTGATTTTGTTTGGCAGAGTGGGGAAAACATATCCTTTATCTTCAGTGGGGGAAAAAAGTGAGACACCCTCCCCTATTTTTACATGCTCCCCCCCCACAATAGTAAAGCTGACATTTTTACATTAGATACTATATGATTGGTGGTACAATAGTTTCAGTTCTTTATGAGCTTTATATTGTATAATTGTATGTGCCACTCTACTTACCATAAGAAATAGGAAACAGATGCCAATCAACTTTGCCAGACAACCGTCTCTAAGGAACTACTCTGGTCAGAGCAACAATCTTATGCATATTTACAACACCATGCTGGGAGTTGTAGGATGTTTTTCTGTCTAAATATGCATAATATTGAACCCTTATACTATATCAGGCAAAGGTAGATGGATCCTGGGATGCTGGATTTCTACTAATCTGAGTGGAGAAAAAGCTGAAGTGCTAACTTGTATTAAAATTGGATGTCTGGATTTTTTAATAATTTATTTTCCCAGAGTTTTAAGCTCTGACAAGGGTTTTTAAACATGTAGTTTTATTTTAGTGTTTTATTGGATTGTGTTTTTTTGGTGTGTTTTTATGATCTTACTATTTCTTATTAATTGCCCCAGGAATACTTACTGAAGGATCACATGTAATATAAGTATATTTGAACTCATTTTGTATGTTTTGTGGTTTTATTGTTAGTTCTGTTAATCGTGTTGGTTGTTTCAATAAGCCATTAAAACAGGAAAAGATGCTATAGTGAAATTAACACCAACAACCTTTTTAATAACACAGAATGGTAATACTGCCTGCACGTAGTTACTTGCATCTCCCCAATTAAAAGGCTAGAGTGAGAAGCTGAACATTACAGGAGGTAGTCTAAGACCATAGGCAGCTAGTTGGCCAATGGCCATCCTTGATCAAGAAGCACATGCTTCTCATATTCATCACATTTATAAATATTACATGCATTCTGAAAGCATGCATACCATTCTGGAGTATAATTTAAAATGCCCTTCTTCAAATTTAAGGATTTTTAAACCACATGATGGAGGCTTTTGCCATAACAAGACAATCCTACATACACTTGTCTGGGAATAATTCCCATTGAACTCATTTGGGCTGACGTGTGAGTGGACATGTATAGGATTGCACTGTAGTTGCCATTGCAAATCCTGCTTTCCCTCCCATCTGAGGCTGTTTCAAGTGCAGAGTTCTTACAGCTCATTGTTCTATCCTGTCTGTACCTTGAGTAATTCTGTGCTGCCCACTTACAATGCAGTTTCAGGTTTAAATAATACTGTTTTCTTACTTTCCAGCTTCCAGGAAATGCATAGATTGCCCACACCATTAACGTGGCTGAGAGGACATCTGTGTGTGTACAGATATTCCCTAGCAAGACTAATGGTGGCTGATCTGCTCACTTTCTGGAGGCCTGGAAAACACACATCTTTCTGCCTGCCCTGCTCCCCCTGTACCTTTTTTAAAAAACATTTTTTTAAAAAAAGAAACCAAAAATCCCCCTGAACAACCCCCCTGAGGGTGCAAGAACCCAGACATCTAGGCAAAACCAGACAGTTGGTCACCCTCCCGACTTCTGATCGGGGCCGTGCAGAGGGGGGACAGTGGGGACAGTTGGCACAGGGCCCTTGATTTTGAGGGGGCACTCCAACGAGGAGGTCCCCCCTAGCTTATGCTACTGCTTCCGTAGTGTAAGCGGCCCATTGAGAAGCGAGGAGCCTGCCTTGCGGAAACAGCGCAGAAGCCGTCCGTCGTGAATACCATGGTCAGACTACAAGCTCCAGAGGGCCATGCTGCATGTGGGGCGGGGATATGTATGCCTTGAGGTGTTGTAGAACAGGTTTAATATGAAGGTGTTATGTAGAATGGACATGATGGTGGGCACGCCCCCTTGGGGCGGCCATATTGTCCTCCTTTTTTTAAATGGGGGGGCACACACGTCCCATCTGGCCTGGGCATATTACCAGCTCTGCACGGCCCTGCTTCTGATGCAGACACCATGTCCTTAGTTTCAGGTTCAAAAAATACAATTTTCTTAATTGCCTACTTACAATGCAGGCTACATGTCCTGAGTTTCAGGTTTAAAAATACTGTTTTCAGATTTTTCTAGAAATCAGGGTGCTTACTATAGGTTTACTAGATTTCAGCTTTATATCTGCTGTGGAAGTACCTTATTAATGTTGGTACCATCTTGAGCACAGCAATGAGGCCAAGCAATTTAGCCGTTTTTCAGTGAACAAGCTGCAACTGTTCCTGGCTCAGTTTCATTTGTAATACTTTGTATGACTGCAACCATTTGAGAGGTGATTCATGAGATGTGACATTAAGATGTAGGCCTTTGTAACCCAAGAGAGAATAATTCACTGTCAAGTATTCTTTAAAAATGTATTATGAAGCAATAACTACATCTCTTACTTGTCAGAAGTCATTCACTTACCAATAGTTTAGACTCATTAGAGAGGGAGAGAGAGATTGGTTATTGATAGGCGTAAGTAGGATCAAAAACTGAATCCTGACAGGTTGAGATTTTAAGTTGTCTACTAATGTTCTCCTGAAATCCTGTACTCATTTGGGGCCATCTAAGTAACCCAAGTCAATTCCAATGATAATGCCAACGACATTAATACAAATGCTTCAGTGTAAGAATAAGGATTATTTCCCATTGCAATTTAAATAAATTATCGATATCCATGCAGGGTATAAGTTAGACTGTCTAACATGTCTTTTGGGGATACAATAATATGGCTTCTTTGAAGCAGACTCAAAGGCTATCACTTACAATGAATAGTTTTCACTGATACACTTTATTATAGTCTTCCTGTCAGGGTAGCTATGAGCAGACAGCTTACCAGCTTACCAATTGCTACTGAATTCAATGGTATTAACATTAACTGTATTGTCAGCCTTTTTATTTATTTATACGCACCAGATGCCTGTCATGTCAGAGAGCAGTGGATGTCATGTAGTCATTCAGTAGGCTGCTGAAGACAACAAAGGCCCTCTGATTATATTCCACTCTATTTATTCCTAGCAATGGTTTATTTCAGCATATGATCATTACCCAGAAGGACATTTTGAACAGGCCTTTATGACCTAACAGCACAATCCTATACATGTCTCCTCAGAAGTTAGCCTCATTGAGTTCTATGGGACCTACTTCCTAGAAAGTCTGTGTAGGATTACAGCCTAAATTGAATTTTCTTTGATACTTGAAACTGAGAATGAGTTATCAGGAAGCTTTCCGTTCACATGCAAGGATACAACAAAAACACATTAAATAGTCTAGTCAAGCACAGTATGGGCTCATGAGATCTATGATGTGATTTCATAAAGAGTTTATAGCTGTGAGCTTGTAATATTAGATAATGCTTTATTGTCTAATTATTGCATTCTGAACAAAATTTCATCAATGACATGCATGTAATATGTCTAAATGGCTTCTCAGTATACTTGACACAGAATATTGTCTGACTTCCTGCTAGAAAGTCCTAAATACTATAGAAAGGTAGCAAGATACCTGAAAAGTAAATTGTGCATGTGGGGAGGCAAGTCCTCATATTTTAAAGAACTTTGTAATTAGGTTTAATTATTTTAAATTAATTTCCTCCCTCTTTATTTGGGAAGAAGACATACCATTTCACCATTTATTTGCATTTCTTTTTGTGAGAAAATGTGAATCTTAAGTATTACTAAAAAAAGAAGGTGCCAGGAATTACACCTGGTTGTTCCTTTTTACCAGACATCTGATATTAAACACTTGGTGTAATGATGGTAAACCCACTCCAGATTTGGACTGGATTTAGTATATTCTTGTAATGTGGATGGTGCATGTAATTAGATCCTTATGACAAGAGCAATATTGTAGGCTGTTTTAACTTGTGCTCGGGCTACTGAGGAAAATAGTTCTTCCCTTCACTAAGGCTGTAATCCTATACCCATTTACCTGGAAGTAAGCCTCACTGAACTGAATTAGACTTGCTTCTGAGTAGACATGTATAGGATTGCACTATGAGATATTAAACTCCACAACAAAAACAGTTCAAGCTATACTGTTAACACCCAAAGTATACAAAAGAAAAAAGAAAAAAAGGGAAAGTATAGGGTAGGAAAACATAGTAATCATTTTCCCACAGTTCACAGTTTACTTCTTAGCCCTATTATAAACCAGGTTGGAGAAAACTCATTTGTTCATTAGAAAAACACTCCAATACTCTTAATGATTGTTCATGTATGTAAATACACACAGGTTTTGCTAGTATAGATGTTGTTGTTCACAGAAAATATACATTGTCTAGCTTAGTGCCATTTGCCACCACAGAGAAATTAGCAAGACATGTGGAGTCATGAGTTATAATAGCTGCAGTTAGCTTTCTGTTTCATGTCACAAATTTTTCAAGAAGTGTGTCTAAACTAGCCATTGTAGTTTAGACACACCGCTTATCACACTGCTTATCATGCTTCGCTGATTGTATAATGCGCCTGTCTCCCTTTTTGGTGACCTTTTCTGAGTCTTGAGTATGCTTACAGTGAAGTGCTTGAGAAAATACATTGCATGCTTCATAAGTAGACTATAGTATCACCAAGACTAGTTTTATTCTGAGAGAGATTCTTCCAGGCCTAAGGAAAACAGATCCTTTCTGTCTGACATAACCAAGATTGAGATAGTAAGCGTAACATGATAATGCACAGATGTTCTACTTGGCATTTTACATGACAAAAATAAAGACAGTGCCCGTATAGAGACTTGAAAGTCACCCCAGAGGATATGTTATCAAGGTAGTTAAGTAAGCGCTGTAGCTCATGGGCACCTGTTTATAATTGGACAACTTTAACACTGATATATGAAGGCAGATTTGATCTGAAAGCTATTTAGAGCTTGAACACACATGAAATCCTTAACAGGTGTGAACCCTCTGACATTTTTATACAAAGAGAAGCATGGTAAAGTAATATGTATACAGAATTATGTGTTTTTCAATAATGCAGCCTGATTTTGTGCATGTTTATTTGGAATAAAGCTTCACTGAGTTCAGTGGGACTTACTTCCAGGTAAATAAGCATGTTTTACATGTTTTATAAATTTTAAATTGTTTATAAATACATTCATGTGAGAGTTTTATTTGAGAATTTTCTTTTGCTGAAAGTTTTAATGTATTTGTGAATGAATATCGTTGATTAGTTTATGGCATTTTTGTGCAGTATATTTTCTGTATGTATGTGTATAAAACTGTCATATATTGACCCTGTTCAGACACATGTTAAGCCACAGTGGTTAAGCATTTTGAGCTAAACATTATGGCTTAGTGTGTCGTGTGAACCATGACTTAGAGTGTCATGTGAACTATTCCTAACCATGGTGGCTACATAACCACAGTTTAAAAATGCTCACTAACCATTTGCTGTAAAGGTGTTAGTGGCCTAACCATGGTTTAGTGTGTTGTCTGAACCAGCCCATTATTTAATATGTATTATAGTGAACCCCCAAAGAAGGAGGTTATCTCCGAAACATTGGGCAAATGGCACAAAATAAACTGGCACACAAGTGATCTTACACCACTTTTGGTTATTTGCCTGTTTTTGAAGCCTTTCTGTTGTTGACTGTGGGCAAGGTAGTAAGACCCTTTGACCTCAGTGGGATTTACTTCTGAGAAAACATTCATGAGATTGCATGGCAAGACACTCTTCTTGTTGCTTTATAATCTTTTATTCTGCTATTTCACTTGTGAAACTGAATATGGAAATACGATACAACAATGAATAAATCAACAGGAATAAACTAAACAAAGGCAACAGTATACTAGATGGTGTTTACTTATTGATGGCATCTTTGTGAATACTAGATTTTAGGAAAGAACTGGTGTCTGCGTAGTTCTTAAGTGTGCCACTTGGATTTTGTGACAATTGAATCTATACCTTCATTATGTTTCTGTTTCTACCCGTTTTCTTTACAAACTTTTAGAGAGCAATCTAGCAGCCCCTAGACAGTGTCGGGGGGCAGCAACATAGGATTGTTTGGTTTACTGGCACTGAGGTCGTGGAGATGGGAAAAAGGGGCTGTCCAGTGGAAGGGGAGGAGATCAGAGAAACTGCCTTATGAAGCTTCCTGTGGGCACCCCAGCCTCCTTCGTTCCTGCCCTGGCGCGCCACAGCTAAATGTGCAAAATCTAGCAAAAATGCAGGCTGGCTGGAGTACAGAGGCGAGGACTGCCTCTGTGCTCTGGCTGCTCTGCATTTGGATACTTGGCAGCCTTTGACTTTGGAGGCTGCCAACTATCAACATAGGATTGCACCCTTAGGCGCTTAAAGTGCTCCCATCTTTTATTCACAGAAATGTTAAAGATTAGGAATAAAGTAAGTCGATTTAACATATGGAGAAGATAATGGGAATCCTATCCTGAACTGAATACTAGAATTCATGGCTGTGGGGAAAGAGTGGCTCTGTAACTAATGGTGCTTTCAAACAGGAGTCTGAGAACTTTTCTACACGAGTCATTTGTTGTGCTCTCGTGATCCCTTATTCATGATTATTTAAGGGTTCTTTAGACAGTGTTGTGATCCTCCAGTTTTGCTTCTGTTTTTTTGAGCACTTTCCTGCTTTGTTTTAAAGTGGGGGAAATGGAGTATGGTTTCTGAAAGCGAAAGAAAAGCTATTTTCCTATGTGTGTAATTGCAGTATTTTGCTATAGCACAGCACAACTTAGAGGTTATGTAGTGGAAAAGCAGGAAAGGAAAATCTTTTTGTGTAGAGCGTGGATCTCAATTCTGCAGTGAAACGAAAGTAAATAAAGCGATTAACAGTCTGCTGTAGAAAAGCTGTTAAATTGGCTCTTGTTTCAAGTAAGATTGCAATGCAAATGTGCTAAGAATGGCTAATGAAAAGTGCAGTTCAGCTATGAACTGAATGGGTGAACTTGGGCAAGCCATAAGCGCACTATACAGAGAGAGAGAGAGAAAGAGAGAGAGAGAGAGAGTTGCTTTTCCCCTTTATGGGGAAAGGTTAACGGTGCCTGTATCTTTACTACTCTGAGTGGACAACAGCTGGTGAAAATTTTGAGCAAAAAATAACCAAAGGGGGAAAGGTTAATTAGCCCTCCCCAAAGTCAATCCTCTCCATAGGGTCTGCTTTTGATTGTAAAAAGGCCAGGATAAAGTTACATGCAACTGCATGCAATGGGTGGGATCCAGAGTTGTATGGGGCAGAAATCCGCAAACTGCATGATCCCATGACAGGAGGTTCACCCCCCACATTTCTCCTCCAGAATAGGGTGACCAGATAAAATCCAGGTCAGGGCTCATGTAACTTTACCAGTTGTAGAGAAAAGGGAATTTCAGCCAGTGTCATTTGTATGCAATTAGTTCCTGGTGAAATTCCCTCTTCATCACAACAGTTAAAGTTGCAGGGGCCCTGCCTTCTTTTGTATATGGTCACTCTAGTATAGTGCATGCACCTTTAACTGTTGTGATGAAGAGGGAATATCACCAGGAACTAATTGCATACCAATGACACTGGCTGAAATTCCCTTTTCTCTACAACTGTTAAAGTTACATGAGCCCTGACCTGGATTTTATCTGGTCAGCCTACTCCAGAAGCCCCCAAAGAACTTCTCTGGAGTGCTGGACAATCCTCTAGAGTAGCATGAGAAGTGGCACAGGAGATTGCAGGAGGAATAAACATATCACTGAAGCAGAATAAAAACCAATTCAAACAACATTTTAAGAGTAGGCACCAAGTGAGCCTCTATGGGGAGAGCATTCCAAAGGCAGGTGTCACAATCAAATCCCTCTTTGGTTTCCATGGAACCCTGCCTATTCTCAAAGTATGGGGACACCAGAAGAAAGGCCTCTGTGGATAACCTTAGTGTATGGGCAAATTTGTGTGTAGGAAGCTAGGCTGACCAGATAATGAACTGGGAACCAGTGCACTTGTTGAAGAACCCATTGGATGTGTTGCAGTTGACCTGTCCTGGTTAGTAATCTATCAACTGTATTTTGATAAAGTTTCTGAGAAATCATCAAAGGCATGCCCTCCTCATATAACACTTTACTGTTACAAGGGCACAGATAACTGTGATGAGGCTACTTCTGTCCAGTTGGAGTTGCAGCTGGCACATCAGCCCAGCTGGTGGAGGTCACTGTGTGCCACAGATGCCACTTGGGACTCCAGTGACCAAGGGTGCTTCCAGATGAAGGGGTCCTATCATTAACAATCAAAAGGCATTGTGCAGCTAGTCTATCTTTGCTTCCATAATGGATTTTCCATGGTATGAAAAAACCATGGAAACCATGTTTCCTCACCATGAACTGGTGAGGAAACATGGAAGGTTTATGACTGAAAGGTGGACATCTAACCGCCCCGCCCCCTACTCCCATACATTCAGTGAATGCAGCGACAGCACCATAAAAACTTTGTCTGAAAGTATCCAAACCTGGATTCACTAGCACTCTCAGACGATGAAGCAATCTCTTTTTGGGAGAGTGCAGCCCTGTACAGGACAGATTGAACAATCGGGAAATATTACTTCCTATGCCTGTGTATGACAGGAAGTGCACTACATTCTACAGCTGCATCTATCACCAAGCTGCTGTAATTGGGAAAGGCAGCACTTGCTGTTTCTTTCTCTGCCACAAAGCTCTCAGAGGTTCAGGAGCGTCCCCTTTAGCCAGCAGAATGCTCCTAATAACATTCCGAAGCATTCTTGTACTTGGACAGAGCCAGAAAAGGACATGTTGCAGTCTGCAGCTTGGCCTGATGTGGCGGCGGAGAGAAGACAGAAAAGGCTCACGCTTTGATATTTCATACACAACAGTAGCTAGACTTGGAGCTGGAATTGTGCAAGCCTGCCTCCAGCATTCTGCAGTTGTCTGGCAGTGGGCATGTTGTTATGGCAGCTGTTGGAAAATGTTAAGTCAGACTGCCCCCTTTCCCTCTCTTCAGGATTAGGTATTGTGTGTCTGAGTGTATTTTTTAATGTAGTTTGTACAGTTCATATAAGCTCGACCTGCACCTCCAGCAGATTAAAAGTAACTACAAGACACTACACTGAATGATCAGGTAGCTGAACTTCCTCAGATGTTTTTCACCTGCTATAGTGCAACACCTTTCTACTCAGCTTACATTTATCTTTCATCTCAACTCCAAAACTGCACCAGTTGCTCTAAATTTCGAAGAGCAATTCAAAATTCAACAAAATGGCCGAATCATGATTCTGAACAACGATTCCGAGAAGGATGGTGGTGGTTGTTTTAAGCTGAGGATATACTGACTTTTACAGATTTGGATGCTTAAGTCTGAGTTTCATCTAATAAACTGCATTTTTAATTTCATGGGTCTAAATTCCCCTTTTGACTGGGGAAATTCTTAGAATGGTTCTGTTTAAAATTTGTATGTATATTTATTAGCAGTGGTTGTATATTGTCCACCAACTAACCTCATCTGGGTGCTTAACAATAGCTTGTTTAAAAACATAAAATTAAAACAAACAATGATTACTCCAAATAAAACAGCCAAAGGATAAAAATGAAACAAATAAAAGTGTGTTAACATTTTCACACTTTATGGAAAAATTGATTATCATTTGTTAGACAAAGGAAGTATGAATTAATGCTATCTGCTTCACTTCTTTATTCATTAGCACAAGGAAATCTACTGAGTTTAAGGAATATCCAGGTCCCACCCACCCACCCACCCCAAAAATTCATGGAAATGTCAAAGTCATTTGGATGTAATTTGACCAAAAAATACAGACGAATATAACTACTAGTCTTGGGCTCCTGTCAGTAATTATTTGATGTATAATATTCACAGGTTTGTATAGTTTTATTGAAAACTACCATTACACCAAAAAGTTGCAAAATGTGATTTGAGGTTACTGTTAAGAAAGGTGTAAATGAACCCTTGGGATACAATCCTATACTAATTACCTGGGAGTAAGCACCACTGAACTCAGTGGAAGTACTTCTGAATACACGTGTGTAAGATTGCTCAGCCAGTCACAGAAGATAAGGCAATGTAATGTCTTTCTTGCTAGACCAGTGTTTGGCTGAGCTTTTAACACCACAAAGTTCCTCGATTATCACTCGTTGACAGGAATGCAGGCCATTTCATACATTCTTATGTCTATTTTAAGGCAAGCTGGGCGCCCATATTTTGGAATTCATGCAGAATAGAAATGCATGGATTGTGGGAGCTATGTTCTTATTTGCCAAATGAAATGCACAATATGCAAGACATGTCTTGGCTACTGCCAGGGATAAAGCTCTAGTTGCGACAGTGCTCTCAAAACACTACCAGAAAATTCAAACAGAACCTTGCTATCATGACTATACAGATGATATCAGTAGCATTAACCAAAAGAAAAGTCTTTCCTAGTACTTGTTTCCTAATGCAGTGTAATAGTAATACATCTACCTTTGTGTCTTAATTCCAATGCTCTCTGTTTAGTAAGTTTATATTTATAAAGTAGTATATAACGTGGTGGGCTGGCACATCCCATTCTAAAGGTATGTTTAAAAAACCCTCTTCCATTGCCTCCATGAATGGATAGACCACTGGGTAGTTATCTACATGTTTTATTTATGGATACTGTAGTTATGGATACTGTAGTTATGGATCTGGGAAGAGGGATGACTCCCTGTTGGTGGACTCATTCTTTACAAGGTTAAAAAAATGCTGCTAGGCTTCCACTAGTCAGTCTGAACCTCTTGGCACAACTTAATCTGGTGAGGGCACATCTTCCAGCCCATGGACATAATCTAGGGTGGCCATATGGAAAAGAGGACAGGGCTCCTGTATCTTTAACAGTTGCATAGAAAAGTGAATTTCAGCAGGTGTCATTTGTATGCATGCAGCACCTGGTGAAATTTCTTCATCACGACATTTAAAGCTACAGGAGTATAGCTAGATAAAAAAGAGGGCTGGGCTTGTGCAGCTTTTACTGTTGTGATGAAGACAGAAGTTCTTTTGGGCACAACCTTGTCTGACAATGTTGGCTTCAAGACAGCACGATGTGAGAATGGCAGCTTGTACAGAAAGGTGTCTGTCCAGCTCCCTGACATCTGTGGTGCTTCAGTTTTGACTGAGTATAAGCTTTTGGTGCTGACGTTCACCAGTGCTCCATCTACTGTTCTTAGAAATTAACTGCATGCATGAAAATTTATGATTTCCTCCCTCCTACACTGAATCACTTTTGTTTCCTCTCCCTCCACCTACCCCATGATGATCCCAGAATGCACACGGCAAGGTGTGAAATACATGGCTCTCTTTTATTCACATGCTTCCACACATTGTTTGATTTAGATTTATATCGAAGTATTGAAGAGTTACAAAATAAATTACATAATACCTTTGACATCAGCCTGGTTCCCTCCTGATGTGTTGAACTACAACTCCCAGCATTCCTCAACCAGCCATGTTGGATAGGGGATGTTGGACATTGTGGTCCCAAAGGTGCAAGGTGGTTGAGCATCCAAGGTGAACACAAAGGGACAGAGTAGTCTCAGGATGCTATAAATGATTTTATGGATGAAAAGCATTTTGGTCTCTTTCTTTATTATGAGTCCTTGTATTCCAACACATCTGGAGGGTACCAGGTTGGGGAAAGCTGCCTTAGATATACACAATCCTGGAAGTTTCTTCAGAAATCACATGGGTTGAACATGCATTCATTTCAGCTAATACCCATGGCGTAAAGTGGATGCTTCAAGCAGTGGATCGCTCCTACCTGTCTGTTTTCATAATGCTTTTCACCTGTTGAAATGGAAGGAGCAAATCCCCCGATTTACCCAGCTATGGCTGGACATGATACTGCTGACAACACCAAACGTTTGTTTGGCAGTGCATGGAGGGTGCACAGCACCGGGTCCTGGGCGCAGATTTCCCCAACTCCCACTCTGGTCCAAGCAAAACTGCATCAAGAAGGGCAGTGTATGTGCAGAAGCCTGTTTCTTCATGAACATTGCCTTTACTGGATTGGTGCTTCTGTCTCATCTGCTTTCATGCTGAATTCTAGAATGTGCATGTATAGTGTTGATTTGGAAACTATCAGCTGTTAGGTATCTTCTAGTAATGTAGCCATACATGGACATGAAGTCATGCTGGTTGTGTTAATAATAAACTTTATGTTGCTAAAGGTTTTGCTGTTTTTAAGTCTGTTATTGTATTTACAGATCTTTACGCTATTGCTGGTTTTTATTTTGGCTTCATATTGTACTTTTAAACTTTTATGTTGTGTTTTATCACATTGTTGTATTTCACGGTTTTAACTGTTGTGAACCACCCAGAGGGCTTTGGCTATTGGGCGCTATAGAAATGTAATAAATAAAACAAAATAATGAATAAGTAATGGGGGCACTTTTTCCCGATATTTAGTGGAAGAGAAAACCAGCAATTTTATATTCTAAAATATTACCTGCACTGGGAATTACCTGCAGATTTTTTTTAAAAAAAAACTTCAGTTACAGCTGTGCAACTCTGAAAATTCACAGTGAAAATAGCCTTTAGAAAAACAAGACAGTTTATGCCCACACATTCCATCAAAATCCATGTAAAGAAAATTGAGGAGAAAGACATGGAGGGAAAAAAGTGGGGAGGTCTTGCTGTTTCGGGTTGGCTTTTTCCTTGTGGTTATTCACAGCTGCTAAGCTCTCTAGGTGCACAGTGAAAAGGAGCCTCAAAACATATGTGAAAACATACACAGATTTCCTGCCCACAAATCCAATCAAAATCCAAGTAATGAAAGAGCCATGGAAGGGAAGGAGGGGGAAAAAGATGTGGATGGGGAAAAGGAAGGGAAAATTTGGAGAAACAGTTTTTAAAGCCACTCCCACCAGTAAGAATTGTAATACCAATGTATTGGAAGACAAATAATTGGTACAGCATAGAACCACAATCATCTAAAAAAAGTTATCATAAAAGTAGTTTTTTTTGGGGGGGAAAGGCATATTGAGGGAGAAATAGCAATAGGACAATGGGTTGGGGTGTACGTCACGTGTTACACATGTAAACCAGGCATTACCATTCCAGGATAAAGCATTATTCTAGATTGGCCCCACTTCCTTCACCTTCTTTACTGATAGTGATGGGGCTAGTAAAAGTGGATCCAATGTCAGGATCTAGGCAATGCAAGACACATTGGCTAGACTAGAGCAGACTAAAGATAACTTATTTATTTATTTATTTAAAATTATTATACCTTGCACCTTTATCGAAAAGATTTCAACATACATTAAACTCCAGATATTTACAACAATAAAAACAGTATGAACCCTAAAGAGAAAAAAGATACAATTAACTGGCATTTCAGTTATTTCAACCAGTTAAACATGTCAATGTAAATTTTAGATACACTAGCCCTCGTTCTGTTATTGACTGGATCTGGCTGTCATGATAACCCACGATGGGTTAATTAAGCCACAATGCCTTAATTAACTCATCGTGGGTTATGTCATTTGATGGGAGTTTTTTTTTTTAACCCACAGTGGATTATTTGGCCAAAATAACCCGCTCTGATAATCCATGGTCTGCACAATGGGTTGTTTAAACCACTGTGTCTTATTTTGGGCAGCTAGAAAGCTGTGGGGCAAGAGTGGTCCAAACTGTTGCCGCTCTGCTCCTTGCCAGCTGTCAGTGTTAGGGCACAGGGTTTTGATGATGCATTGAGTGCCTCCTGAGTTGAGGAGGCTGTGTATGAAGCTTTGTCCCGATTCTGCAAACCCCCAAGATTTTCTAGCCACTTCCCCTTTTTTGGTCACTCAGGATTTTCCCTCCTTGCTGAGTTATGGTGGATCAGTTGCCTCCTGACTGGGAGAGGCTGTATATGAAGTTTTGTCCAATCCTTCAAATATCCAATGCTTCAGAGGTGAAACAGCTGTTAGGGCAGAGGACTGCAGCTGGATAGAGAGCAGGAGAGTAAGTTAATTATACACAGTAGCTTAATAAACTACTCACAGTAGCTTATTAGCCCACGCATGTGGTGGGGGATCATGGGCGATTTTTTTAAAAAGCCACTGTAAGAGGCTTATTAACCCATTATGGGCTACCGTGATGTTCAAATGTAATCAGAATCTTAGTAAAGGCAGAGAGGTCATGCTGCTGTTTCAGGTTGCCTTCCCCCCCCCCCCCCCGGTGGTTATTCACAGCTGCTCAGCTCTGATTCATTTTTGTAATGCTGTTAAGTGGAAAAAGTTATATTGGGGTAACAATTTTGTCTACTTCCTGTTTTCTGTTGTTCTCCCTGAACTGTCAATGATATACACAGTCCTGATGAAGTTTTTGTGTCATGCTGTCATTTGTCACTGGAAGAAACAAATTACCTTAATAAATTAAAACATCATCAAATGTTCATTTTGTTTTGTATTTACACTTCTTTTAAGGTAGGAGGAAAAAAACCTAAAGATTATGACAATAGCATTAAATTAAAACTCCTATAACTCAGTATATGTTTTAAAGCAATTTTGCTGGTCAAAATACTTCATCTATTGTGTTATAAGTTACATCTGACTCCACCACACTAAAATCTTCCAAACTGTTTACATTATCATCCACTTCTTCCTTCTCCATCCAACTTCCAGCCCTCAGATTATTTAAGGACTGAAATGGCAAAGCTTTTTTAACTACAGAAGTTGACCAGTCTATCCCATTCCCTGTAGCTCTGCTTTCATGGGAGATTATTGGTGAAGATTTGTCAATCAGCAATTCTTTTTCCACTTGCTCTTCTCTTGTCTGAAAAGAGATGACTCTTTAGATAGAGTAGGCATAACATATTTTTGGAGATGCGCATACACATACAATAGACCAATGTCAAAATTATTAACATGGGTATAATCAACATGTAGAGGGATTGCTGTGGTAGGTCCCATCCTGACCTCCACATACTGATTGTTCACTTTTGGATACAGTTTACATGCATACAAGTTGCAGGGGCATAGGCCCTGTATGTACAGTCTAGTACTTGCCTTTTTCAGGGTACAGATTGCACAGAGAGAAGCTGTGTGTCTACAACTTGTACACATATATGAACAGTCAATTTGTGAAAGCCCTACCACCACCATCCTGATTCCGGCTGCCCTCCATACATGAATTGTATCCACATTAAGAACATCTGAACAGGACTATTGTTAAAAGCGAACTTGATCTTTTTATTGCAGTTAAATGGGTCTATTAGTGAAATGAATATTGAACTTAGTCAGTGTATAGGAAGAAAAAATATCAGTATTTTCAAGAATTTTGCTATAGATTTTTTTTGCAAATTTGTTTTAACTTCTACCGGATCACTTGTTTAGAAATATTTCCTGCACAACAGTGAGAAGAACCAGGTTGAGTAACAAAGGGAATAGGAACTTTCCTAATTCAAAGATATGTGTTTGTGATAATACATACATTTTTATTATTAGGTATTTAGATACTATAGTAAAGTGGGTCAGATTAGTGGCTTTCTTCTATTTTCAAGAAAAGTGGTCTTGTTTTCAGTGTTCTCTATTGTTAATTTATGTTCTTTCTTCTTTTTGTTTTCAAGCTTTTCCAGTTTGGCTGGTGGTTTCTGTAGTGGCCCTCCTATATGTACCAACTGTAGAAATAGATATATACAATTTTATATATCTATATATCTGTATGTGAAGGAAGATAGTATCTTAAAGATGAATGGCCTACTCTACTTTGTATACTCATGTGAAGGATTTAAATTACAAGCTTTGAAAACGACAACCTATTAAGAAGAAGGGAATGAATTACACCGTGATATTTCGACTGCAATTCTACACAAACTTTAACTATAGCCATTGAACATATTGGAATTTACATACATGATTACATACATTAAAAATCGATTGCATTCTAATGAACACAGACACACCTATGCAAAAATCCCTATATGATGGAGTGGAACAGATGTACTGATTTATATTTCACAAGACATTTGTTCCTGTTCACTACAGGATTAAACTTAATTGTCTCATTGAGTATATGAGACTCAATGAGACATGTTGTTACATGTTGGCATTCCAATGAGATCTAGCTCCCTGAAAAAAATAGTGAAATATAGGATATGGCATGAGAAACACTAGTATTGCCATGCTAAAAAAAGGTCATCTTTCATTTGTTGTGGCATAGCAAAACGGTAGTGGCATTCTGGGAAATGGTTGTAAAACCTTACAATGACTCTTTTTCAACAAGGCATCCTTTTTGGGTCGATCCAATGTTGCATCTATTACATTTTGTCAAGAACTTGCGTATGTGAATGATCACAGCAGCATGAATTACATTTGCAGAGCAACAACAAGACCAACAAAACCTGCCTGGTTAAATAAAATGGGGTCTAATTAAATCAGATAAGACAATAGGTCTCAAAACGTTGGTATAAACTGGAGACCAGTGGAATAATATGTTTTAGGTGCTCTTAATGGTAAGAAGTTCTATTTGAATTTGGTTTAATCTGTGTTTGGTATTTTTAAATTTAAACTGCAATTTCAGAATGTATTAATTTATTACAGTTCTATTCCATCCAATAGCCAAAGCTTACTAAGCAGTTCAAAAAATTAAATACATTGTGTTTTTGTGTATATATTGATATAGCATATCTTTGAATATGTTTTAGAACATTTTGAAATTTCTTATTTTTTAATGAATATATTAAGACTTACTTCAGAGTAAATATGAATAGGACTGGCCTGTTACTTGGGTGAGTTTAAATTACTTTCATACATGGAGCTATCAGAGGTCAGTTCATAATTTTTGCTAGCCTATTACCAATAGCTGCATCCAAATAACACAAGCCTAGCCTGGGCTCATCTCCTCTCCCTCCTGCTCTCCTCTTCATTTGGCTGTGAGAAGGAGGTCAGAAGCTTTCAGTTCCATTTCTTATTGTTGTGTCATCTGAACCTGACAACTGTGGTTAATCTTAACTATGGTTTGTTTTAAACAAACCTGCCTCAAATAATAGTTTATGACATGGGCTTATTTCAACAAACCATAATTTAAGATTAACTATAGTTTACAGTTCTAACACGCTAAACTGCGTTAATAAAAAACAAAAGCAAATGTTTCCAATATCATCCAATTGTGAAAGTTGCCCTGACCTGATTTTTGAGGATCCCCACTGCCCCTCAGTCCTTGCACCGCAGCCTATTTAGCAGGAACCCCCCCAAACATTGGGGGAGCTTTTGGGGGCTGGCTGGGGGAAATGCCAGGGGAAGTGCCAGAAGAGAAATACACATGGGACTTCCTCCAGCCCCATTTGTGTGTCTCTAGAGCCAATGCTATATATTCATCCCAGTTACACATACTTATACTTATCTTGAGTTTGGGAAGGGGGCTGAGAAGAAAAGGTGGATTTTAAAGAAGGAGTGGAAGAAAACGAGAGAAGCAATATCATGAAGGTGTTCTGGGACAGAGTTACAGACTAAAGGCCAGCAAGGAAGAAACCATAAAGTGGATTGAGAGAGCAAGAGACCTTTAGAAATAAATTGAAGGAAACAAATAAAATTAGTTCCCTGTTCCACAAGCAAGAGCTATTGCAGGAGTATCCCTAGAGCAAAAAACATCAATTCAAAGCTGAAAGTATATTGCAGTTAATTTTGAAGGTTACTTACCATGGTATCATCTGCTATTCTATTTTTAGAAGTTGCACTAGGGTTCTTGATTATTCCTTGCATCCGAAGCTCCTCCAAAATGTCAGAAGATGTCTGTCTTTCGCTTGCTGTTAAGCTTACTGGTTTCTTGGGAAGTCCAGCTCTGATGTCTTAACAAAGGGAAAGTTCTACATTATATATATTATTTCTTAAAAAGGAAAAACAGTCCATCAGGTCGAGTTCATTGTTATTTTTCAATCCTCTGCATTAATTGATATTTTTATTTATATAATGTGTCAAGTGCAGAGGGGGAGGAGAATTGTTGAGAGGGGGAAGGTTGTATGCTGTATCCTAAATCTATGCTAAAGTCAAAACAGGTTCTCTGCTTACAGATAATTTTTATACTATGTTGATTGAACATAATCCATTAGGAAATTATCCAGCAAAATGCCCTTGAAATTAATATGAGCTCTTGTGAATCCAGTTAATTTTTTAATTTACTATTTGCATTAAAGATTACAAAATATGATTATGTGCATAACCATTATCCTAAATTCCAATCATTAACCAATATTCTGTAGACATCATTAAATCATAAATCCCCTTCCTTTCTTGAGCATGTCTAATATGGATCTGATTTTTCATTGCCACAGTTTCCCAGACTTCTTTCCTATGCTCTGGAACAGTATTTAAAATTCCAATACCTAGCATAATATTTTATAGCTGCATCTATCTATCATCTATCTATCTATCTATCTATCTATCTATCTATCTATCTATCTGAATTGACATCTTGATTTAAAGCAGAATCATACTGAAATACTTCTACATTTATAAACTGCAATTTCATTATTTCAGTAACTATATTATAATTAGGAATGAGAGAAACATGTTCATTGTCAAATGTTTTTTTGGCTCATTTGAACAGGAAAAGTGTACATTTCTGTGTGCATTTTTTAAGGTGGGCTCTTTCCCCCAATGACTAAAGAATGAAAATACTTTTTCTTTAAAAAATGCACATTGTTCAAAATATTGTTCAAACATGACCATAAGTTTGGGAATGTGCACATTTTTTTTGAAACAAATATGCTCCCATTCACATTTGGAGATGCAAACTGGGCAAGTTTGGATGATTCTCATAAATTCCTAATTATAATATTTAAAATCTTTAGGGCAGCTCAGTCATAACTGTAAATAGTCAGTATCCATCACACCATCTTCAAGCAGCCAAAATCATTTGTCCTGTTCATTCTATTCAATTTTGGTAGAGTAGTATATAATCAATAGATCATTATACTATTCATGGATCATCTTAAACTAACTTTCCTTTAAATGTAAATGTGAGGACAATTTATCTGCTATAATTACAACCAATTTCCACTCTCCTGGTGTAAAAGCATACCCTAAGCCACAGCTGGGTCCCATTCTGGTCAGTGTGGTTTGTGCAGCAAAACATCCCAAAGATTTATGCCATGACGTAACCACTGGTTGAAGAAGGAAAGTATTTAGCATGCTGCATGTTTCAAGCTATGTGTATGCAAATTTAGCTTCCTTTACAAAATACCTTAGAGAATCTTCCGCATAATTCAGAAACTGTGTGGTTTCAGAAAATCTGTATCAAAAGCTGCAAACTTCAGCAGGGCAGCTACTGGGTCAACAATTTAAAGACTGCTACCTTTCATAGTGAGCCACAAACCACTTTAGCAGCTGTACATGCACACAAAGCAATGGTGTATTGAAACATGGAGCTCCATCACACCAGCGATTTATCGCCCTCTCACTATGCCTGGTATGTGTTTTTGTAGAGCGATACTCACATGACGTCTTCCCTGTCCTGTGCTCATCTTGCCTCTTCCCCTCCCTTTTCCATCTTATTTTGGAGTGGGGAGAGTCCGTTTTTTCCTCTCCTTGCGCAGCAGAGCCACTCCTCCCTCCTGTGTATTGCCGTCGTTACGCTCTATCGGACCACCCATTTGTTGGGGGTGTATGTGTCAAGAGCAGTCTCACTGACAAAAGAGGAAGGAGAGAGGGGGCCCGAACACCCCATGACGTGGTCCCATTCAACTCTATGGTTCTTTATTCCTGAGTAGGCATGTGTAGGTTTCCTGACCAGAACATTGGCTTCCCCTTTCCATGCCAACATTGACCACAAACTTTCCCAAAAACTAATTGTAATACTTTCTCTTCACTTATATTGTTTAATATGATCTTAAGGGAAAACATAGTGTGTTGTTTTACCGTAATTGCACAGTTTCAGGCTACCGTACTATTGTATTTGAGCAGATATATATATATATAGCAGGGCGAAGGAGAATGTAGGGGGCGGCGGGAGATTTCACCAACATAGTAGTGATCCAGGTAGAAATATACATGAGCTGAAATAGCGCAACAACACGGAGATGTGAAAGTGCCCAGTGCTCAACTCGCTAAGGAAATGGAGGGGGAACCATGGACGCAAACCAGGGGAGGGGGGGAGTAGGTGTGATGGAGCCTAAGGATTTGGGTGTGCAATCTAAAACAAAGACTTCTGTGGATAATGGATTGTATTCACTTTTCCACGTGCATATAATCCACCAGCATTGGGCTGGGTCCACATCACTGCTCCTTGTGTTGTTTATGTTTGCTGCTTCTTCCTGTGCATTCCAATGCTTAGCTTTTATGTGCTTTGCAATTCATGCGTGCACAGCTCAGCACAGGAAAACTGACAGCTCTAACCGTTTCAAGTGGTCAGATGGGGCAGTTATCCGTATGTAGATCTCCTGAAGTGGGTGTCTCTCCAACATCCCATTTCAAGTGTCTCCATGATTCTTGCACATTTGGACTGTAAATGTGCAAAGGACATGAAAAATCAGAGATAAATGACAAGAAGAAAAGAGAGACAATTTCTGAGACAGCTAGAGAAACATTTTCTTTCTCTTCTTGCTGTCAGACACAAAACACTGCTTTTGTAACACAAGACTTGTTATAATCCACACCTATATTTTGCTCATTATTTTCTTCTTTAGCGGATGGTAACTGTTCTGTATTGTCTTCTGGCAATCTTCCTTCATGGGAATCATCTTCAACTCCTGACCCACCACGTGTTCCAAGAGATGCATCTTTTTTCACCTACAAAATAAATTAAATGATACTAGCATTGATGTGTACACAATTCCTACCATATATATTTTGTTTTTAAAAATTGCAGAATTTGTTCATGTTCTTTGCTCAATTGTGCAAGTTCTATTCTCCTGAAGTCTGCCACAGGGAGGGAAGGGCTGAGGACAACTATGCCCCTAGCCTGACATGGCAGTGGTGATTGTTGTGAAAGGCAGTCAAGGATGTTGTAAACCGGCTGCTTCATGGAGGCCCCGGTCCTGTCGTCATTTGCATCCGGTCACCCTTATTTTGTTTACGTTGTATCACAAATGTGCATAATATTGAACAGCAGAGCCTTGTATCTGACCATAAATTACTGCTAAGCAGACTCGGAGTTGGCACAGCGTGAATTCTCCAATGCCAAAAGACTATCCCAGGGTTGTTAATATGATTTTGTTTCCTTGCCAGTCGGCATAGGTTTTGCTTGCATCAGCTGCCATTCTAAATTTGCTATTGTTTATTTATTTATTTATTTATTGCATTTTATTTATTGCATTTTTTTTGCATAAAAAATTGTACTGTTGCCTTAAAAAATCTTGCAGAGGATTGTACAAATATACAAAGTAAAGGGGGGGGGTTTGCAGGAGGATCAGAAAAGGGCTGGAGGGGATGCAAGAAGGATGCATCTGGAAGTGGCAGCAGAGAAAAAGATGAGGGAGGACACAAGGAGGGACCACCATGTCCAATACATGGTGGTGACCATGATCAAGATTACAGGCTTAATTTGGTATTTCTCCAGAATCAATCTTGCTAAGTTAACTGAGAACATTTTCCTCTTCACAGTGGTGCCAGGCAAATGTAACTCCCTTTGAGTTCTATACGTTTTTGACATAGGTGCTGCAAATCAGGCCTCCTCCACACGAGACGTTTAATGAGCCTTGAAGGCTCATTATAAATTTTACCTCCACACCAGCGGAGCGCAAAACGGGCGTACAGGCGCGTTATCTCCCCGATAATGCGCATTTTTGAATGCGCGTTAAATAGCGACTTTTATTTTGCTCCGGCCGTTAAAGCGCATTTTCGCCGTGTGAACAAGCGATTATGCGCATTAACGTCTTCTAAAGCGCTTTTTGGACATCAATTAATGCGCTTCGCCGCCTCTCGCCGCCTCCCGTGCAGAGGGATTAGGCGTAAATGCGCCTCCGCGATAATGCGCATAATCCCCGAACCGGGTGCAAAAGCGCATCCTTGTGGAGGGGGCCCCTGTTGTACTAATTAAATCCACTTCAACCCAGTATTGACCAAGAGTGCATCTGGATGTGGTTTTCATCATGCAATCACCCTGCCTCATTCATGGAGATCCAGATAATGATGTCTTCCACTTGTAACCCTCCTGTGTTTTCCTAAAGCTTCTTCTGTCTTTTTTCTTTCCACAAAACATGCACACACACAAACACGTTAAGGAGGAAAAGACAGAATAGATGCACTGTGTATTTTGATTGATAACAGCACTATCCATCCTGTTTCTTAATTCTTTTAAAATGTCTGCCCTCTTGAGCCACTATTTTTCACCTGGCTCCAGTTGGTGGAGGGCCCAAGGAAAAAACAAAGAATCCAAAAGCCTGAAGACTATACCCCCTATGCTAGGCATGGGGGTCTTCACAGCGCTGGGTTGGCACCGCCTCCCTCTCAAACCCCATGCTTTTCCATCCCCTGAGGTGGCATCAAGTAATCCCAATGCCGAGAAGGGAACGCAGGGTTTCTGGGTGGCTATCTGGGGCAGGGCCATGCAGAGGGGGGGCCAGTTGGCCCAGGGCCCATGATTTTGAGGGGACACTCCAATGAGGGGGTCCCCTTAGCTTGCGCTACTGCTTCCGTAGCGTAAGCGGACCATCAAGAAGTGAGGAGCCCGCCTTGCGGAAACAGCGCAGAAGCCGTCTGTTGTGAAATTCTGAATGTGAAGAAGTGATGTCTTACATCTTGAATAAAAGTACTTCCCATTGCCTTTTTTATATAAATCGTTCTAATTCATATATGTATTTATCACTGAATCAGTCCCACTGATTAACAAATACTTAATTAGCAATTTGAAATGGGGGGGCACACACTTCCCATCTGGCCTGGGCATATTACCAGCTCTGCATAGCCCTGATCTGGGGACCAGAACCGCCCGTATCCTCTTCCTGGTGCAAGGCGACCAATCGCAGGTCACCTTCCACCAAGAACCGCACAGCCACGCCCCACTGCAACTCTGGAGGAAGGCAAGGGGCTGTCTTGATGTCGTCTTGCATGTCCTCGCCTCGCTCTGGAGAAAAATGCCAGGGTAAGTCCCCAAGTTTTTTCTCCGCAGCTTCAACGGAAAGCCCCACGATGGGTGCACGATTGCAGTGTCGTTGTACAATCGACGCCATGCCACTGCGCACCCACTCCGGGGCTTCCAAGCATTTAGACAGCCCCCCTAATTACCTTCCTCCTTGGGTAACAATTTTTTCTCCCCCAGGGATTGAAAGTAGCAACAAAAGGGTGGTGGTGGATGGAAGATGCACAAGCACTCAAACAAACAGAGATGCAAAGAGTTGGCAACTGCTGCTCCAGCCCTCAGTGTCCACTAAAAATGCCATCCTCCATTGAGATGGTTAATTAGCAAGTTTTACACAAGCAAAAGGGAATGTTTTTCTCTTCACACAAGTGCCATTCTGGTCTAATAATTACTAAGAAACAGCTTGTTTTCCCCCATTTATTTTTAGAATATTGAAACTGAGCAACTAATAAAGGAAATTAAAAAAAACAATAGCCCATGGCTACCTCCTTATCTAGAACTCTTCCTTAAACTATTTAATTTGTTCATCTATTTCTCCTTCTTTATGTGAGTAGCTGCTGCATCAGGAACCAGGGTTCTGTCTGGTTGGCCTGACCTGAGCAGGGGCAAAGAAGATTCCGGAGGCAGCAGAGAACAAAGGAAGCAGCAGAGATGGAAGCCTGAGGAGAGGCTAAGGTCCCCTCTACAAGATTTCGGTCTGACGCCTGGTTGCCCGATTATGCGCATATACGGAGAAGCGCATTTACTCCTAATACCTATTCACGAGAGGCGGTGAAGCGCATTACTGTCTGTATGAAACACGCTTTAAAGTTGTTTACATGCGGAGAATCACATGTTTACATGGCCATAAAGCGCTTTAACTCCCGCGGTAAATTAAAACTCGCTATTTAACGCGCATGCGAAGATGCGCATAATTGGAGGTAAAAAGTGCCTCAACCCCCGATTTGCGCTCCGCTCTTGTAGAGGTAAAATCTGTAATGTGCCTTGAAAGAGCTTTAAATCGCTCTTGTACAGGCACCCTAAGTTTGTTAATTCCTCAACCACAACAAAGCCATTCCAGGGGTGGGGTTTACTCAGGATGGAATCCTTTGGGTAGAAAGCAGGCAAAGTTTCTTTTTCCAGACTATCTTGAATAAAGCTGGACAGGAGGTGCTGGATGCTAGAACAAAGCGTAATGAAAGAGTTGTCCAAAATGGTGGTAAGTTCCCCTGGCTGATCCATCAGTGCTGACAGTGCACACATCCAAACCAGACCTTTTTGAAAAGTTGAGGAGCAGCACGAAAGCTGTCTACACATGTGGAGACTGCATTGCTCTTCCACGCTTTTTTTATAATAGGTTTTCTGAGGTCTAAAAAACATGAAAGAAGGATGAGGAAAACATAGCAGGGCAGTAATTTAATAATGACATTGTGAACCTATCTACACTACAGCTTTAAAACGGTTTAAAATGGTTTATAACAGTTTTGAGAACTGTTGGGGCCCAGGACACACTCCATATACAGTTTTCAAAACGTTTTCAAAGTGTTTTATCCTGTGTGTGTAGATAGGCTCTGTGTGAATGTCCCATAACAAGTGACTGGACAAATAGTTGCTCATTGCGTATAAATCCCTAATCTAGAAGCACTATAAGCCTTATTTTCCCACCTCCTTGCTACTTTTTATTAAGTCCTAGCCTTTTGTTTCCCTTTTGACTATCTGTCTCTCTGAGGGCCAGTTTACTGATGCGTTATGGCAGGGACTGAAAACTGCTTCCTCCTGGGTTTGGTCCCTGGTTACTTCAGTAAAATTTGAGGATCTGTTCATATGGGATTGCACTGATTCTGTTGTTCTTTCCCATATCAGTGTAGCTGTTATACAAAGAAGCAACATGATCTTCATGACACCACACAAACCAGGACTTCATCGATTATTAAGGCAGCCTTGGAACGGATGAGCCTCAAGAAAACAAGGTTTTGGATGGTTAATATAGCTCAGTGACATATAAATTGTTTTAGAGTTTTTCTATATGAAATATTTATTGTTTACTCATCATTCCCTACTCCAGTTTTGCTTTTATTTGTAAAAAGCACTTTCACCAAAAAAAAAAAAAAAAAAATTTTTAGAGCAAGGTAAAAGGGAGTATTATTTCTGATGGTGAAAGAAAATGCTATTTCATTTGTGTATATGTGTTATTTGTCTGTGCCATAGTACAACCTAGAGGTTATGTAGTGGAAAATCAGGAAAGGAAATGCTCCTCTTATAGTGCTTGGAGCTCAATTCTGCAACGAAACCAAAAATAGATGCAACGAATTAACATCTTCATGTAATGCTTTCAGATTAAGCTTTTATTGTGTAATTGCCCTGCCTCAAGCATGGAATTCTATAGGGGGCCCAGACCATATTATCGTCCATTTGTAATCCTCCCATGTCCCCCCCCCCACTTCTCCCATTTTATTTCTTACCACAAAAAAATATGTTAAGGAAGGTAAGATGGAACAGCTGCACAATGCCTTTTGATCTGTAGCACTAGGAGCCATCCAATGGAAGCACCCTTAGGTTACAAACCCTGTCAGCAGGGCCTAGTATTCTATTGGTGCTAAAGGGATATTAAATAGTAGTAGCAATAGTTATTAAATGTGTTCAACAACAGGAGCTCTACAGAATTGACATTATATCCATCTATTACCAATATACCAATACTTTTTGGAAAATGGCTGCAGGTGGGGCTTCTATGCAGCTGCAGGTTGCCAAGGACACTGATTTCCCTAGACTGTGGCAGATGGGTGACAGAGTACTATAACAGTTTGAGACCAAAGCTGAACTGATACTTTTTCTGACCCCCTTCATACTTACAGTGATGCCTATACCTGTGTTTAAATATCACAGGACTGAGTGATGTCCAAAATAAAGATGTTTTGAATTGGAATATCTGGATCTAAGAGGGCTGCTTACACACACACTCACACACGGTATACACATATATACATTACCTACTAATGTATACTCAGGGGCAGTTTAATATGACGTCAGACAGATGTAGAATTATAGTGGGATCTTTACTCATTCATAGGGTGACCACATTTGGGAAACTAAAAAAGAGGACACCCAGTGGGGTGGGGGTGGGAAAGCAGCTTTCAGGGGCCTCTGGGATGCATGTCATTCACCCCCACCACCTTAAAGGCCCGAAATGGGGTGGAGGAGGGGAAAGTGTGTAATTCCCACCGTCCACTGCTCCAATCAGGGCCTTTTCTATAATGTCTGGGAATGACACGCTTTCCCCTTTCAGGCCCTGATTGGAGCAGTGCGAGGGAAATGACCCACCTCCAGAAGGTGTGTCATTCCCTCCCACCATGCTAATGCAGCCTTTAAAGGGAAAGCGTGTCTTTCCAGGACATTATAGAAAATTACAGAAAATCTCCCCTGACACCCAGAATAGAACAAAAACCAGGACAAATCCGGGGAAATCCTGACAGTTGGTCACCCTACTCAGTTAAAGGACATTGGATCTTTCCTTCAGTCTTTAATAGCAATGGAAAAGCAAAACTGTTTCCACAGTTCGGGCCATAGTGAAACTTCTCTTGCCTGTTCAGTGTTAGTGTACTCAATGCTATGGCTAACTACATGAGTGCAATGAACCAGTTCATTCTAACAAAAGGGCTATAACAGCCTGGAATCTCTGGTCTTCTCTACATTAAGGGAAAATCCTGCAGCTTTACTGGGTCTTCATCTACCGGAGTCTTCGTGGGTTTACAATGGGTACAATACACGTGCTTCCTCCCCACCCTTGTTTTTCCCAGTTCCTTTGTGGGCATATTCCATAACATTCCACATGTTTCATTGATACAGCCCATAGATGGCGCTGTATGATTTCTAAAATAAGGCACGATTCTTGAATTACACCACCTCTTTGATGGCATTTTTGTTGTTGTTGCTATTGTTACTGCATTTTTGGTGATTTTCAAAATGGAATAAATCTAAAAAGTGATGAAAGAGGCACTGAAGGTTGATGATGTCATGAAAAGGACCTGCGAACATCTGTGACTGAACAACCACAAGCGTACAATAAAGGCCTCATGTAAAAATACCCTCCTTTGGGTATGTGCCTTCCATTAGAGTTGGTTGAGGGTGAATTGAAAAGGGAATTTCAGCAGATGTCATTTGTATGCATGCAGCACCTGGTGAAATTCCCTTTTCATCACAACAGCTAAAGCTGCAGGAGCTATACTAGAGTGACCAGATGCAAAAGAGGGCAGGGCTGCATACATATAAATGACACCTGCTGCAATTCGTAAAGATACAGGAGCCCTGTCCTCCTTTCCATAAGGGCTGCCTCTACAAGAGGCATTTAAAGCTCTTTCAAGGTGCATTAAAAAATTTACCTCTACAAGAACGGACCGCAAATTGGGCGTAGAGGTGCGTTTTCTCTCCGATTATGCGCATTATCGAATGCGCGTTAAATAGCGAGTTTTATTTTGCTCCGGCCGTTAAAGCGCATTTTGACTATGTGAACAAGCAATTCTCCGCATGTCAACAGTTTAAATCGCATTTTGGTCGTCCAGTAATGCGCTTCGCTGCCTCTCGTACAGAGGTATTAGGTGTAAATGCGCTTCTGCGAATATGTGCATAATCGCCTAACCAGCCGTAAAGGCGAATTCTTGTAGATGAGGCCGTGGTCAGCCTAAGTTGGGGGAAAGGACAGAATGAAACTAGAAGCAATACTTGTCTGACTGGACAAATACTGGATGATAGAGTTTTGGTCTGGAGTTAGCTGGATGCAGGAGGGGTGAGTTTGCTGTCTGCTGCAGATATCTTTTTGTTTCCACTAACATCTACTACAGGAATGGGCAATCTTTTGGGGTTCCCCTCCTTGGAACCCACCAGGAGTTGCCCCTTCTGCTGAAATTGCTGCTGCTGCCTGACACCAACATGCCTACTTCTGGGAACACGATTCTGCTTCCAAATAAGGTGTACATGCCCTGTGGGCTTTGTTTCCTTGCAAAATCGCCACTTGTTTCTTTTTCTTTTCTTTTTTTGTGTGTGTGCAGCAAATTCAGCAGGGGCAGCAGGCTGCAAAAATAGCCATGGGAACCACATTCAGCGTGCGAGCCAAGTAGTGCCCATCTGTGCTGGTATGTGTGCAAATAAGGCAAACCTGACAAAGGCACCGTCATTCACCAGTGTACTCTCAACTAAAATAAATGAAACCCTGTAGCTCTGGCTTTAGAACTTCTCACCGTTGGCAGACGTGGAGAATGCTTATCAAGGTATTACCTGCTTGTTGGTTTCTCTGCCGTGATGTGGATCCTTGGGTGATGGCTCCTCAACAATCACCCTGCTGGAAGTGTTGCATCCCATGGTGTGACAAGTGCCCGTTGGAAGCAGAACAGGCAGTTCTGCCTCCTGTTGTTGTTGTTTTTTTTACAAAAACTACGTGGGCACTTCACCATCACTATGGACTTAAGCTGTTGCCAAGGCCTGTTGCTACAATAAATCACACCCAGAAAATAGCCTTTGTCTGGTGCCTAGCACACTGCAGTACTCAGCAACTTAGCCTAGGTGACCCTGCCTACGCTTGAACAATTGCCTTGGTTCTGGTCTAGACAGTAGAATGATAGAATATTGGTGGATTATGTAAGAATCCTAGCTATCCCAATTAAACAGGCGAGAAGCACATTTTAATGCCGTCTTTTCTTCTGCATCAATTTGTGTCCAGATGCTTTGTCTTAACTGCAAAAAAAAAAGGGGGGGGGAATAAAATAATATTAAAACGTTCCAGAAAAAATGTCTGTTTGGGTGTATATGAGTCTAAAATGTCAGAGTCAGAAGCCGCAATAACAAACTGGCTTAGACAACTTCAGCAGATAGGGAAGCTCTTTACATTCCACTGTGTAAACAAGCTGTTGTTATGAGTTTTCAGACAGGACTCATTGCCTGCTAATTGCTGTTCAAACACAAAAGAAGGTTTAGCCCTCTTGCTTCAGCTTGTTGCCATGTGAAACATGGAAACACCGGAAAAGTACAGGAAGTGAATAAAAGAGGAAGTCAAGACATGTCTTGGGAAATGCAATGGTTTATAAGCTAGCTGTCTTGGGTGTTTTAAAGACTATAAAACAGGCTAACATTTGTGCCCGAGTATGATTATTTTGTTTTTTCTAGGCCTCACACCATAATCTTTCTGTAATTTTAATTTAAAGGAAATGTAGATTGACATGTATACATGAGGCTGTCTTGATGGCATCACATTGGCGTCACGTTCCCTCAAACCCCAGCATTTTGCTCCTGCGGGGTTGCGCTACGTAATCCCCACACCAAGGAACGAGCATGGGGTTTATGGTGGTCATCCAGGTACTGGAGCCGCCCCACACCTCTCCTGGCTTTTTCCACTGCTCTCCTTTTGACTTTATTTCTTGTCCTCTGTGCGTGTTTATGTGTGTCCTTGCAATCATTGCTGTTGTCTGCTTTATTTCACTCCCTTGTGACTACTGCAGGCTCTTCCTACAATCTTCCATGCAATAGAGGCTTGGACTTTTTCCTCACGCTGAAGGCAGCACAGAGGTGGTCTGGCAGCCATTTGTGCACACTGGCCCACCCCCTGCCCCCTGCCCAGGCAGACGGCAACCAATCGGGGGTCACCTTCCACCTGGGAACGCCTCCGCATCGAGGATGAAGCAAGTTTAGATGGTGGAAGGGCTGTGTTTGCTTCATTCCTTCCTGAAAAGTTGGGGTAAATCCCCAGTGTTTAAAATGCAGAGCTTCTCTGGAAACCCCATGGTGGCTTCGAGGTGGCTGCTGCATCGTATTATCGACGCAGCACTACTGTGGAGCCACCTCGGGGCTTCCAAAGCGTATAGACAGCCCTCACAATGTCATAGCAGGTTACAGAGCAATACTAAGGGTAGAAAACCACCACAAACCAGATTTAATACACCATGTGAAAATTAGTTACACCAACGTTTAACTATGTGTAACTTTACACGTTCAGTGTTGTCATGTCCATGGAATGGGGGGGTTTGAATGCAGCATAAGTGGTCTTCACCCATGCCCTGCCCACGGCCTGCCAATGCTAAACCCCCTTTTCTGCCTCCTCGGCTGGCATGTCCGCCATGGTGAAGCAGATCTGCCAGTGGATGCCTGAGTTGGCAAGGCAAACCTATGATGGAGCTTGTTGGAGCCCAGTGATGGGCACTTTCCACCAGAGAGGCACTCTAGCTTATCCTAACCACCTCCATTTAGCGGATCTTCAAGTTCGGAATGCATTGTTGATTGTTCCAACAGCTTGTTCTTATCTGAGTTCTAAAAGCTACCATAGCTTGGGCTGCCTCTACAAGAGAGGTTTAAAGCTCTTTCAAGGCGCTTTAAAAAATTTACCTCTACAAAAACGGAGCGCAAATCGGGCGTAGAGGCGCGTTATCTCTCCTATTATGCGCATTATCGAATGCGCGTTAAACAGCGAGTTTTATTTTGCTCCAGCCGTTAAAGCGCATTTTGACTATGCGAACAAGCGCTTATGCGCATTAACTACTTGTAAAGCGCATTTTGGTCATCTGTTAATGCGCTTTGCTGCCTTTCGCTGCCTCTCATGCAGAGGTATTAGGCGTAAATGCGCGTCAGCGATTATGCACATAATCGCCTAACCAGGCGCAAAAGCGAATCCTTGTAGAGGGGACTTTGGTTTGGGTAGGGTCCTATAAACCCTGTTTCTATTAAAAATACCCCCATTTGTCTTTGTAGTTTTCTCCCCCATCCTTTAGATAGCCAAAGGCATGGGTGGGCACAAGATAGATCAGAATCTACAAATAGATCTCTGGGTGATTTGCAAAGGTGGGCAACAACAAAACAATTGTAATAACAAAATTATCGTCACCCACGCTAAATTATAATTCTCAGATGAAGAAAGCTTGGTTGGAGTAAGGGGTGCTAGGAGTGGATTTTTGAATGAAAGACCTGTGACATCAATTTAGTTCTGGTACGCAAAACAAATTCCTGGGCTCAGAATTTGTTAAATTCTAAGTGCAGAGTGCTTCTAGGTGAGGCTTTTGTTGTGCAATCGCCCTGCCTCAAACATGGAATTTTATCTTCCTCTTGTAACACTACTGTGCTTTCCCCCTGTTCTTTCTTTTTTCTTTCTGCAAAAATCCTTTAAGGAAAGCAAGACAGAATAGCTACACCAACCTTCCCCAACCTGCTGCCCTCCAGATGGGTTGGGCTACATCTCCCAGAGTACCCCAGCCAGCATAGATAGCTGAGGGATTCTGGGAGTTGTAGCACAATACACCTGGAGGGGGGCAGTTTGGGGAACGCTGAGCTACACAACGGCTGAATTCGGACAACACGATAGTCAATGGTGGGGTAATAATCAACTTTACAGTTGTTCATCTAGGGGGTACTCCCCACACAACATGGTAATAAATAATCAACTGTGGTGTGGATTAGGATCAGCGCTGAGTTGACTATGCATTCGGATGACACGTTAGTCAATACAACTGACGATTGTTCCCCACCTCCAGTTGCTTATTGTGTCGTCCGAATTCAGCCAATGACTTTCGATTGGTAGTGCAAAGGCCCATCTGTCTGAAATTAACCTATGACTTTTGCTAAAGACTCCAGTTGGTGGCTCTTGAGAGTCTAGTAAAAAAGAAAGCAGATCCCACAAGTCTGAAATCCATTCACCCCGGATTAAGTTTTTTTCCCCAATGTTCATATTGTGGGGAACAGCAGCAGTACGTCTGTAATAGGTAGAGGCAAGGAGAGAGGGTTTTTGTTTTATGAATAACCAATACTCATGAACGACCACCCTACCTATCTCTCCATCTGTGCCTCTGCTTAAGTAATTATGGTACTGAGATATAACTGTAGGTCTATCATTTCCTTATTATTTTAACGTGTGCATACATAATAAAAGCCACTAGAGGGCAACCATACCACAGTGGGGAAAAATCAACAAGAAAAACAGTGCCATCATTCCAATGTTAATTACACTTGCCTCACTATATTGTTCATACCACACATTGTAGTTTCAACCATAATATTGGGATAAATGTAATATTAGAAAAAATGACAAATAACCTTGGCCACGCGTATAGAGTTTTTAAAATACATAACAATACTAGGCTGACAATATGAAAAGGAGGATGGGGCTCATGTAACTTTAACAGTTGTAGAGAAAAGGGAATTTCAGCCAGCGTCATTTGTATGCAATTAGTTCCTGGTGATATTCCCTCTTCATCACAACAGTTAAAGTTGCAGGCACTATACTAGAGTGACCATATACAAAAGAAGGCAGGGCCCCTGCAACCTTAACAGTTGTGATGAAGAGGGAACATCACCAGGAACTGATTGCATACAAATGATACTGGCTGAAATTCCCTTTTCTCTACAACTGTTAAAGTTACATGAGCCCTGTCCTCCTTTTCAAATGGTCAGCCTAAACAATACACCTGACTGCATGTTTAAAAGCACATTTGAACTCATCCCTATTCAGAAATAGATGTACCGTCCCATCTTTTCAGCACATTTATTGTGCACTCATCATTCACTTTTGTGGATTCTTTTGATGACGTCCTGATCCTCCAGTTTGATTTCTGTGTCTAAACTGCACTTTGGGCGAGTTTTTTTCCCTCGAGCAGGGAAAGTGCGGCCTTTAATTATTTTGTTGCTACAGTCTAGGGCCACCTTACCCCTCAATGCCATGCACTGAGGAAAGAATCTTTCCTTGGAGCAAGGCACTGTGGGAAGCGCACACAATGATCACTGCCTCTGCTGCCATCGCCTGGTCGTGACAAAAGCAAATACTGTTTGAAGTGAATTTAAAATTTAAAGTAACTTTACACTGTAGTTGCCCTGTTGCAGCAAAGTGGTGGTGCAGAAGCTCTCCAGGGCCACCTCATCCACAATGCTTTGCTCTGAAGAAGAACCCCTTCTTCTGAGCGAGGAGTAAGGCATGGGGGCAGGCACTCCAGTAAACCCTTGCCGCTGCCAGTCATTCTCTTGAAGCGACAAGTAGGTGGGCAGGTACAGCAGTGGTGTCGGGAGCCAGGGAGATGTGGACGCAGTTCTGGCAACGCGGGGTGGCAATCTGAGCCACACTCAAGCGTGGCCTGGCAGCGATGCGAGCGAAGCCGTGGGCAGGGAGCTGCAGTGGTTGGACGGGCATGGCTTCTGGCCCTGACCTGCTGCTTCTCCCCTTCCAAACCACCACCTAAGGCACAGGTCTCATCCTGCCTCATGAGAGAGCTGGTCTTGTCTGCCCTGCCTCCCTGGTTTGCCCCTAGTTAATTCATCCTGCAGTTGGGCCATAGTTTGGTGCCAATGAGGGAGCAAGCCTGCCCCTAACTCCTGTAGTAAAGAGATACCGTGGGATTAATAGATGGGATGTTTGGTTGATCTTAGCCAGTGGAGGCTGGTGGCTCCGATTTCTTGTGAACTTGAGAGAATTGGAGGGATCCTTAGGGTTAAATTGCAGTGAATATATTTCTGCTGTGTCATATTCAATTCAAACCCATCCCAAAGACAACACCATTTTTCATTTGAACAAAGGTACCATTGTACATACTTGCCTCTCTCATGAAATATAGGATGCCACTGCTACAGTGGCTTGGCACACATCTCCTTTCATGCTGGTTTATTTATTTACAATATATGTGTGTACCGCTCCACATCCACAATATTATTAATTTATTCACAATATTTGTATACCACTTCACATCCAAAGATTCTGGAGTGGTGAACAGCAGAATAAAAACACCCTGTTAAAATAATTAATCGTTTCAAAATGAAAGAAACAAGAGTTCTGCTAAAACTGAGTATTGATAAACTGTGACTGTTTACTCAAGGAAGGCTTCCTGAAATAACAATGTTTTCAAGAGGCGCTGGAAGCAACACAATGTTAGGCCTATCTTACTTCCAAAGGCAGGAAATTCCATAGGAAGGGGGCCACCACTCTGAAGGCTCTTCTCCTGTTAGACTTTAGTCAGGCCACATATATGTACAGGAGTATGGAATAAGCAATATTTATGTTCCAGATCATTTTTGAGATGGGCCTCTGCACAGGGACAAGTTTAAATCTCTGAGATTAAAACTCTACAATATCAAGTCCATTTTCTGCATTCCCAGTTGCTGAATGGCTTCTGCTTTCCGCGTGGAATAATCATCATTGGTTATTGTGGGAGATGTTTCTGGCATGAGTTCATCCCTCCACTCAGACATGAATCCTCTCCTCCATGGAAAAAGCCTTGGGCAAGTACTTCTCTTAGCCTAAACCACTTGACAGTGTGGTTGCAAAAAGATCAAAAGGAAAATAACCAAATGTACACCACCCTAAACTCCCTGGATCCACCATAAATACTAACAAATAGCTGAGATCAGAATCAGCCCCAGGTTTATACACATACATATGAATATATGACACATAGGCTTTTAACAGAGGAAAAAACTGGGACAGTGTATAAAGCACCATGCAAACACCAAAACCAAAAGGAGAAAAAGGGCAAAATATTGAAGTAAGGGTTTGTCTTTATGCGCTAATATGAAATCCAACCATGGTGAGTAGGCAGGTACAATTGTTCTATACATAGCGTGAAGAGAAATCAGTTTGCTTCTCTCGGAAAAGCATCCACCTCTAGATTAGAAGGCGCCGTCAGTTTTTAAGTCTCACTGCAACATTTCACAGAAACAGCATCTGAAACTAATTTTCAAATGACTGGCCAGAGTAATTGGAGATCAGATGAAAAAATGTAATACAGATCTGAATCATCATGAAATACGAGACAAAAGGGACTTTGCTTAGTAACGGTCAGCAAAAATCAGATGCATTGGAATGTCAACACTACAAACATATTCATAAGAGAGGGTTAGAGAACTTCCAGATGGCTCTGAGTTAAGGGATCAGATGTGCTATTCTAGTATATCATATGGGCAGGTTGCTTCAGGCCTACTGGTGCCCTAGCAGTACCTATGATAGGCACTCTGGGCTACTCATTCATAAAAGCTGGTTTCTTTTCCTGGAACTGTTCCTATGATCCCATTTGTTTGCTACAGAACCATCTTCAGAAGTTACCATCTGAAAGAGTCTTGATAAAGCCAGATTGTCAATCACTTGGAAATTTCCTCACTCTGTCCAATTTCCCAATCCTTTTCAGCTCTCCATGTTTTTCAAAGCATGCACTGTTCTAGCTTCCTCCTCTCATAGACATCCCCGGAAAGAGAGATTGCTGAGATTATTCCACAATCGTGCCATCTGGCCTATTATTCATTCATTCATTACATTTCAATACCGCCCAATAGTAAAAGCTCCCTCGGTGGTTCACAATACGGTAAAACATAAGGTACAAACATTTCAAACAGTTAGAAACAATTAGAAATAATTAACAATAAAAATACCAGGACCCAATAAAAAAACTAACGTTAAAAAGCCCAATCATATGCCATCAAATGCTTGAAAGTAGAGGAAAGTCTTAACCTGGCGCCAAAAGGATGACAATATTGGTGCCAAGTGGAACTCACTGGGGAGAGCATTCTACAATTAGGGGGCACCACTGAGAAGGCTCTCTCCCTTGTTGCCATCCTCTGAACTTCCCAAAGAGAAAGCACTTGGACAAAGGCCTCAACTGTTGATTGTAGTGTACAGATAGGTTCATACCGAGAGAAGCATTGTGGTACAGAACCATGTTAGACTTTATAGGTCAAAACCAGCACCTTGAATTGGGCTTGGAAATGTACGGGCAGCCAGTGCAAGCAGGCCAGAATCAGTTTTATATGCTCAAACTGTCTGGGCCCTGCTAACAATCTGGTCATTACATTTTGCACAAGGTGCAGCTTCCAGCCCATCTTCAAAGGCAGCCCCACATAGAGTGCAGTGCAGTAATCTAACTTGAAGATTACTTCTTGGCTCATAGACCTCTAAAGCCAGGTTATCCTTGTCCAGAGAGTGGCATAGCTGGGCCACAAACCATGCCACTGATGTGTTGTATTACATCACATCTATCCTCATGTGTTATGTCAACAAACAGACACTTAGGATGGGCTCTACTGGTCAAGGTGTCACCTTAAAGCTCAGGTCTATATCAATAATGTTGGGTCTAAGAATCTCTATTGCACATTTGTACACTGCCAGCTCTTTTGGGAGTAGAATATCTAAGAGTGCCTCTACAAGAGCAATTTAAAGCTCTTTCAAGACGCATTACCAAATTTATCTTTACAAGAGCGGAGTGCAAATCGGATCCAGACACGTTTTATCTCTGATTATTCGCATTTTCGAATGCGTGTTAAATAGCGACTTTTAATTTACCGCGGGAGTAAGAGCACCTTATGTCCATGTAAACAATTTTGTGAGGAGGCACATTAATGATCAGATGGTCCTGATGTCATGCATAGAACTGCCCCTTCGCTGGGAAAACCTCCCACTTTTTTGTTTAGTTTTATTTCCTGTCTCCCCTGGCAACTTCTTCCTTGTTCTCTGTCTCTCTGGATGGAAGCTTCAGGAAGACGAGACCCAATGTGAACTGAAAATAAAGTTTATTTTAACTCCCCTGATGGAATATTTAGTTCATGGAGACACGGGGCCAGATGGAGGTGGTTTCACGAGAAGTAAAGGGGGTAGGAAGGATGTGCGCATGTGCGCATAATTAGCTATTAGCTTAGACATATTGTCCCCTCGCTTCTTGCTGGGTTCCTGACATGAGCTGTGCATGTGTATGTTTTACAACTGTTGAGCTCACTGGGAAGAAGAGGCAGAAGAAACGAAGCAGCATCCCCCTGTCTGTTTTGGGGTGTGTGTGTGTGTGTGTGTGTGTGCGTGCGTGCGTGCAGGGCATATTCCCATTTACTCCTGAGCAGTTCACTTGAAATGGAAATCGGGCGAAGGGGGATGGGTGGGGGGAGAGAGGCAGCCCTGACTAAAAATAAGTTTTCAAAGGGTGCTGGAGGGGGAAACTTATGGGACACATTCCCATTTACTCCTGAGCAGTTCTGGGAGGGAGGACAACTTCAGCTGGGGATGAAATTGGAGGGGAGAGAGGTAGCCAAATAGGTTAACCACATCATTGCCGGCATAGGTAACCAAAGGCGGGAGATTCTGGTAGGCGGGGAGAATAAAGGGTGCTAAACCTGTTTGGGCAGTTTCCCTGGACAAAGTGCATTACTTTCAGCAACATTTGCATGCATATCAACAACTTTAAAGCGAGTTTCATACAGCCAGTAATGCGCTTCAATGGCTCTGTATATAGGTATTAGGCGTAAAAGCGATTGTCAGAAGGTGCACATAATACAGGGAACCGGGCGAAATCTTGTAGAGGGGGCCTAACACTGCAGAACCACAAATACAGCTGATAAGGTCCCAAACAGGCCAAAAACAGAAGTAAAAATAGTCATTCGATTGGTAATCATGTGAATATTGAAAAGTAAAGTAAATAGGAGCTGTGGTGAAGTCTGATTCAGATCAGGACCATGAAATGGGGCGGCAGGAGGGAGGGAGAAATCATGTACCCCTTTGCCCCTGCCATGGTCCTGATCCACATCAGCACCTTCTACAGCTGGTATTTGCTTTGGGAGGAAAGCTCCCATTGTCTCCAGTACGACCTTCCTCTTAATGCAAATAGCAGCCACTGAGTGGGGCTGATTTGGATCAGGGCCATAGTAGGAGGAAAGAGTTCAAGTGCTGGTCCTCCCTTGTAGGGTGACCAGATAAAATCCAGGTCAGGGCTCATGTAACTTTAACAGTTGTAGAGAAAAGGGAATTTCAGCCAGTGTCATTTGTATGCAATTAGTTCCTGGTGCTATTCCTTCTTCATCACAATAATTAAAGTTGCAGGGGCCCTGCCTTCTTTTGTATAGGGTCACTCTAGTATAGTACCTGCAACTTTAGCTGTTGTGATGAAGAGGGGATTTCACCGGGAACTAATTGCATACAAATGACACTGGCTGAAATTCCCTTTTCTCTACAACTGTTAAAGTTACATGAGCCCTGACCTGGATTTTATCTGGTCAGCCTATCCCTTGCCATGGCCGTACAATTCCCAATTGCATGAAGCATATCACACTTGGTTTGGAAGAATTATGTGCTTTATTTTTCTAGTATAGTTCCTATACTAAAATACTATAATATTTTTTTAAAAAGAATTAGTTTCTAAAAGCACAAGGAGGGTTATTTCATATTGGAAATGTTCTTGGTCTGCTGAATTAATTTTGTGCTCAAGTAACAGTCATGCGGCCATCATGTTTTGTCTACACTATGGATTTTGCAAATATACTGGTTGGTAAAAAGCAATATGAATAGAAAGAACAGGCTGTTACTGTTGCAAAGGAAAAATAAGTAGAAGGCCAACATTTAGTTCAAATATAAATCTCTACTTCTTGTATTCCAATCACTAATTGAAATAAATAGTATTTTTAATACTGAGCCTATCTACACTACTGCTTTAAAGCGGTTTATAATAGTTTAAAACTGGTTAATAACACTAAATAAAGAAACACTAGTTCTTTTGTATGCAGAAAGAATTATGTTCCTGAGCCTCTGACTTTAGTTGGTAAAAAGTTTGCCACTTCTTCATTTCTAACAGAGGTTTTGCACCTGTTTGTGATTTTATTACTGTCTCTTTTATGATATTGATATTTGTGTTTTATTGCACTGCAATCTAGAAATATTTAAAATAAATAAAAGTCAATAAATAAAATGATCAATGCTAATGCAAAAAGGCAACTGTATTGTATCTTTGGGTAGCCATCTAACAAAGCTTTCCCAGCTCGTGAATGGGTTGTTACAAATAGCGGGGCATTGTAGAAGTCTTGGAGGTAGGGTGACCAGATAAAATCCAGGTCAGGGCTCATGTAACTTTAACAGTTGTAGAGAAAAGGGAATTTCAGCCAGTGTCATTTGTATGCAATTAGTTCCTAGTGAAATTCCCTCTTCATCACAACAGTTAAAGGTGCATGCACTATACTAGAGTGACCATATACAAAAGAAGGCAGGGCCCCTGCAACTTTAACTGTTGTGATGAAGAGGGAATTTCACCAGGAACTAATTGCATACAAATGACACTGGCTGAAATCCCCTTTTCTCTACCACTGTTAAAGTTACATGAGCCCTGACCTGGATTTTATCTGGTCACCCTACTTAGAGGCCTGCCATGGCAAATTTGTAAGGTGTTTTGATCTCACTCTGCAGCATAGTCAAACTCTATTATCAAAGAAAAGGTGGTCTTGGCTCTGCCACTGGTAAGAGTAGAGGGTGGAGAGCCTGTGGGGGAGGACAGTGAGTGAAAGTGAGCACTGGAGAGAGGATGAGAAAGTGGGGAGGTGGAGCACCCAGGAATATGCAAGCCTGCCCCGCCCAGCCATCTTGCTCAAGGCCTCCCTCAGCTCTGGCAACACCACTGCAAAGGGGTTTTGGTTGCCAACATGAAGTTGCTCCACATTGAGGGCTGCATCCAAGGTTAGTCTAACTTAAGTCCCATTCATTGCAATGGGTCTACTCTAAGTCTAATGCAGGGGATGGGCAGAAAATAGATTGCCAGCTGTGTTGGATTTCAACTCCCACAATCCCCTGCCAGCATGACCAATTGTCAGCAATGCTAGGTGTTGAAGTCCAAAACATCTGGAAAGCTACCTTCTGCTCACCCCTGCCCGATTGCACCTAAATTAATCCAGAGCCCCCAAATCACTTTGGTAGTATAGAAGAAAGACACTATGGCAAGCCTATTGTACAGATTGAATTTATTCACCAGCCCCTGGTTGTATAACTAAAACCTATCTTCAGGTGCAAAATTAGAAAGAGCTGCTGTCACAGTAGGCTTGAAGTGCAGAAAGTCAAACAGTTCCTTGGAAAGATGTGTATTCTGATACTGAATCTGAATAAAGCTTGGATAAAAATAGCATTCATGAGTAAATTACTAAATGTGTTTTACTTTGGAGGGGGGCAGAATCTCACACAACTGAATTATGTAGAAAACCGACATACTGTACGCTATTAATCTGGCCATGGTTCATATTAGATGTGTTCATAAATATGCATAACTAGCGCCTACAAATATGAATAATTGACTTTTCTGACATCACTGCAGTCCTTTTATATAATTCTAGTACATCACACACCAGCTTTAATTCAGGGCTCATTTTTATTCTACCGAAGGGCATCTATAGATGCTATTCTTTAGGAAGAGCAACAGAATAATGCTACTTCCTCATAGGATTAACTGTTTTGATAAGAATGCTACAAAATTATAGGATCAAAACCACTTTTGGTTTAAAAGAAGAGCTAAACCTCTTACAAATTCATGCATGCACCCAAAAGCACGAAAATGGTAAACTGTGATTGTAATTGTAAATTAATTGTAACTTCCATGCCATTTAAGAAGCAGTGAGTACTTTCTACAATCCCACATAATTTTGCTCGTTGCAGCCCTACTTTCCCTTACATTTTTAGCTCCAGTTCTCTTCCTCTAAGACAAGGGTGGGGAATCTTTTTCACCCAGCAGTGAGCAGGACCAAACCCCAAAGCAGGTGGGGCCAAATCCATCTACATGCTCCATTTACACGCTCTTTCCATTCACACACTCTCTGTATTCATATACATTCATCCATATATATATATATATATATATACACACACACACACACACAGATGCCCCCTCCCACACAGCTCCAATGGGAGACTTTTATGAACCCTAATTTTCAGATGATTTGTTGGTAAGGGAAGATTAACCCTTTGCTCCCCAACTGCTGTCCAAAACTGCCCCTGCAATTAGGCTTGAAAAAATCCTCCCACAGTAACCAGGCCTAACTGCCCAGTGGGGGAGTTGGGATAGAGTGGGGTTTGCAGTGCACGAAGAGAGTTTTTAAAAACCCTTTTCTGCATAGCTAAGCTCCCTCAAATTACCCCTCATGCTTTAATTATTCTTGGAGCTCCATCACACATACCTTTTTTTCCTGGTATGCATCCGCAATTTCCACCTCCGTTCATTAGTATGTCAAGCACTGGTCACTTTCATATACATGCGTTTTTACATTATTTTGCCTTGTTTATCTTTTCACCTGCACCGGCTTGCGCTTCCTGGTATCAACACTGCGCTTGCCCCACCCGCCCCTTTTCCTTGCCCTCCAGTTCATTGGTTCTTGCGGTTCATGGAGATTGTGATGGATGTGGGCACCTCCCCGCCCTCCACTCTGGTTTTCTTGTCTACTGTTTTAACAATTTAGCATTTGATCGGTTAGGCACCATTTCTGTTTTTCAAGGGAGAGAAATAGTAATGAGAGAGCAATGAGAGTGGGGTTGGAGCAGCAGAAGTCTGTTCAAGCGACTCAGCACAAGCCTGTTAATTCGAGCAACTCAGCACACCCTCCTCTTTCGTCAGCAAGACCACCCTTCAATGAACATGCCTCCACAAAAGCGGGTCATTCTGACATAGCAGGAGGACGGCAATACACAGAGATGGAAGAATGATTTTATTCAGCATGGAGAAAAAATGCCGCACTTTCCCCGCCCTAGAAAAACATGGAAAATGGAGGGGAAGAGGAGAGATGACTGCAGGACAAGGATGACGACGTGTGTCATGGGGCAAAACGGTAAACAAGGCAGGACGAAGGTGCAATAAAATGCTGGTGTGATGAAGCTGTTGGGGAATTTTTTTCCCCATCAGCTCTAGTGGGAGAGTTGTGTCATGCCTAACTTCTTTGGCGGAAGCAAGGATGGAGAGAGGTTGGGGAGGCTCTGGGGGGGCACATTTTCCCTTTATTACTGTAAGATTAGGAACAACACTGAACTGCGGACACCATAGGGCCAGCAGCCATCTACTTGTGCAGTAATCCCCTGCATGTTCTACATGCTTTCATTTGGGTTGGAAAGAATGGCACTTGTTAATAGCCGGCATACTAATTTCAATCTGAGTGGAAGAATAATTTGGGAGCCTATAAATCTTGCCTCTTCTTTTTCAGCAAAGTCCCCAAAGCTTGCGTCCAAGCCCTAGTTCAGAGAACTTTACTGGCATCTCTAAGATGCTTTTTAATCCTACCAAAAATGTATAGCACTGAGATATGTCCAACTGCCTGTAATAAGTCTTGCCATCACATTTTCTGTGAATAGGACTATCATTTTGGCTTCCCTGAAGGCAGGGGTGAACAATCTTTTTTTCTCTTGAGAACCACATTCCTTCACTGGCGATCTGTTAGGGGCCACATTTTGGTGGCGGGTGGGTCTGAAGCCAGTGATAGCCAGGGCCAAAGCCCAAAGTGGGCAAATCACCCCTTTTTTCTTACTGTCACCTCCTTCTCTGGCCCTTTCTACACCATAGGGGTGTGCAGGGACGGAGGGAGGGCGATCCCGGAAGTACCTAATACACACCATCCGCACACAGGGAGAGAGGGAGAGTGATCCCGGAAGTACCAAATACACACCATCAGCGCACAGGGACCAGCCGAGGGCCTGGTGTAGAAATAGCCTCTCTCTCTCTCTCTCTCTCCCTACCTGCCAGGCATGCTGCTAGGGAAGGGATAGATCACTTTTGGCAGAGGTATGAAATGACTGCATGCAGAGGTCTTTTGGTATTAGGCTGAGGGCTGTAAGAAACCACTCCAAGGGCTGCAAGTTGTCCACCATAACCTTTAGGCAATACCTGGCCAGAGTCTTCAACTTGACAAAAGTGTGAATAGCCCAGAATATTCAGCAGGTGATGAGCAATCATTTCTTGATTTGAGGAAATGGCCTAAGAAGGCTAGGAGATCGTTGGAGAAGATTATGGTATTCACCACATCAGCAGCAATGGTAGCATACACCCTGTGGGAGGGGGAAAGTTATCTGTAAGTGGAGAACAATGGACTGCCTTTTTGTATGTGATGCAGGTTGTCTTTGCCCCTGGGTGGCTCCAGATCCGCAGTGTCAGTTATATGATGCCACCACTGATTTGGAGCCACCCAGGGGCAAAGAGCCGAAGATACAGAGCAGAAAAGTCAGGGATTTATCCTGACTTTTCCTGCCTGAGCGAGGTCAGTGCGGCTCTTCCTTGTCTGTCCTCACTCAGGCACTGCTCCGGGGGGCATTCCTGGGTGGAAGGTGACATGCCACTGGTCGCCTGAAGCCACAGAAGGGGCTGTTCTCGCCTCCCCTACCTAAATACTCCCCTGAAAGTTTGCAGGCAGGGCATCTGATTCCCCACCCACCCACCTACCTACCTAAGCCCCAAGGCTGGAGTGATGTTAGGACAACAGTTGATTCTTTTTTTTTTTGCTCTTCCTTCTATTATGTCTCGGTTCAAGGTAACTCTTGTTTGTTTCTGATGTAAATGCTTAACTAATGGCTGGATTCGGACAACACTTTAGTCAATGGTGTGTGTGTGGGGAAACAATCGCCAGTTGTGTTGCTTATTGTGTTGTGTGCAGGGTAACACACCGCTCACAAACTACTGACGGTATGCTATTCCGCCCAAATAAGCAACCGAGAGAAACAACTGGCTTGCAAGTTGTTTAGCTCGAAGCCAGTTGGTTAACGTGTGTGGAGGGGTGAGTGGGTTAATGGCGTGCGGTGAGTGGGTTAAAACACAAGCCCATAGAGGCAGGCAGCAAGAGTGACTAAAGCAGCAGCTGCCACTCTGCTACAACAGGCGCAACTTGCAGAGGCTGCTGGGATAGCACCAGGAGGACCGAGAGAGGAGGGAGGGAGGGGAGAAGGGCAGGGGCTGTGTCAGTCAAATGCCGGGTTGACTATGGCTGAGTTCGGACAACACTTTAGGCAACAGAGGGGGGAAGAGGCAACTGCTGGTTCGTTATTTGTGCAGTGCCTGACACACGACACATTGCCCCTCCCCCCTGTTGTGCGGCTGAAAGACCCGGCCTCATGATAAGCAACGGGTCTCCATTAAACAATGGAGTAGCCTGTTGTTTTTCACCGTTGTTACATAATATACTGTCCATTGTGTCCCCCCCGCCATGACACAATAATCAACACAGTTGCCTATTCCCCCCTCCGTTGCCTAAAGTGTCGTCTGAACTCAGCCTATTAGTCCACTCAATGCCAGCCCCAACCACCCACAGTTGTGTAGGAATATGTTGTGTGGGGAGTACCTGCAAATTAACCAACTGTGAGTTGGCTACACAACCCACCATTGACTAATGTATTGTCTGAGAGCAGCCTTTCTGTCTGTCCCAGATATAAAAGAGGGCAGGGCCCCTGCAGCTTTAACTGTTGTGACAAAGCGGGAATTTCACCAGGTGCTGCGTGCATACAAATGACACCTGCTGAAAGTCCATTTTCTATACAAATGTTAAAAGATACAGGAGCCCTGTCCTCCTTTCTATATGGTCACCCTAGGTTCAATAACTTCGATCCTGCTGCTAGTGCCACCACATAAGGCAGATTTCATCTCCCCACCAATGCTACCAGCCATGGGGGAACTGCTCTCTCACTGGGCAATCCCTCCTATGGAGTTTCTTATTTGTAGGAAATGCTTATATTTCTGTCCCGAAAGAACTCTCTGTCACTATGAGCTGTTCTACATGAGGCTCTTAATTGCTGTATCTATTTTTTGTTTCATCACAGAATTGGGATCCGAGCTCTACACAAAAACATTTTCCTTTCCTGCTTTTCCACTACGTAAGCTCTAATTGGTACTGTGCTATAGTGAAATAGTGCATATATACAAGTGGAAACAGCATTTCTTTTCACCATCAGAAATAGTACCCCATGTACTATTTCTGGTTACAAACAAAAGTATAACTTCAGGGTCACAATGTCATCTAAAGAACCTGTAAACAACAGTGAGTACATAATAGGTGCCTCATATAGAAAAGCTCTAAAACTCAGAGTTCCACAAGCCGACCCTGTTCCGTTGCCACCTATTCTGTTGGAATACTTTAAAACCTCCTAGTAGCTGGTATAAGAGGCTTAGGCATGAGATGAACATGAACGCTAGACACAAGATGAACTATTAAACAAGTATTTTATTAAAGGAATATTTTGTACATAAGGGATAACTAATATTTATTTTGGTTTTTTAAAAGACTGCTTAGTGACAATTTTAAAAGACTTAAGAGACACTGTTGTTAGTATAAGCCTCTTAATGGCTTTTTTCTTTTTTAACCTCTGGCCAAATTCCCTAAAATTTCACTCCAGCCAAATACACTCAATACCAGGTCCAGCTGTTAGGTACAGAGTGTCATCAAATGAGCGTTTTATTGCATGCTCGTTACTGGCCATTCATGTTTTTTCACAGGTCTTTTTGACACCACCATCTGCCTCCTGCATGTCTTCCACTCCTTTTGGTCTTTCCACAACAAAATAGAAACCCGGTAAATCTAATTTTGGGGGGAAGTGAAATGTGCCACCATTTCCTGCTGTGTGCGGGAAAAGCAGCATGATAAAAACACCCACTGAATGGGCCACATGGTCATTGTTTACTTCCTCTTCCTCATGTGAAGGAAGAGGAAGTATAATGGGATAGAAGTGGGAGGAGAAAGCGACAATAAGGAAACATGATCCCCTCCCCCATCTGATGACACTCACAGTCTTTCTCTGACTCCCAAAGCTGCTCCTGTTGTGCTACTTACTGATTGGACAGTCTGTATGGATTTTTACTGACCGCTTCAGTAACCTTTGTGTGGCAAAATCTTAGGGCAGCCTGTTTGCATGACACACCTAGCTGCTCCCTATTCCTGATCTTCACTAGCCACGTATGCTTATCCCACAGAGAAGGAATACCATAATATTCAAGCCTTAGCTATTATTCACTTTACCCTCAGCTTTAAAACACCACATACCAACTAGCAGACCTCCTCCCTCACTCTCCACAGACTAACTTAACTGTCAACTATCATACCTTAACTGTCATTTCCTAACCACTCTTTTGCACCTAGCAGTCCCAGCCAATCAGAATTGAATTTAACTGATCCAGGCCCCATCTAACAATATTCAAAGTGATTGGCTGGGTTTGGACAACACGATAATTAACCGGGGGGTGGGGTGTAAAGAGGCTGCTCCGTTGCTTATTATCCGGAGACCCATTGATTAACATGTCGCTCCTGTACAGCCGGCAGAACTTGCAATGCATGATGGGATATGTCTGGGAGGGCTGAAGGAGAAAGAAGGTAGGGAGGAACACCAGCCACCCAGAAGGATGCCAGAATTTTCAGCCACGGTACAGGGGGAGGGGGAACATATCGTGTGGGGAGTAGCTCTCAAATAGGGTACTGCGTGTTGCCTATTCCCTCCTCTGTTGCCTAAAGTGTCATCTGAACGCAGCCGTTGTCTTTCTCTCCCACTTTAGAATGTCACTAAGCAACAACCACACAGGCTTTTGACAGTAACAAACCAAAGCCTCAGGCCTGCTCAGATGCAACGCAGCTTCACAAAGGCCCCACAAAGTAACCATTACATAACAACAACAGTTATATATAGGGCATTTCTTCACATCCCCTGATAGGGAAGGACACCCTGTTCTCAATGGTGAAGAGCTTTTCCTTTTAAACTCTAGTCCCAAAAATTCAGATTTCAGATTGAGTTGCAGATGGTAGTTGCTGCATTGGGATAAACTTCCTTGTTTGTGCTTCTTTTGTTCTTTGGAAAAACATGTACTTGGGAGTTGATAGCAACTTGCTAGTGCTTGCCTCCTAAACTTGGAATGTGGTTTGGAAAATGGATGTTTAATCCTTTAACAAAGCAAGTGTAAGTCTTGTCCCTTTCATACCTTCCTGGGATAAAGATCCATATTTTGAAATATCTTCTTTCCTTTTATGTTAGAATAGCGTGTGATTCTATTCTTTGAATGCTGTTCTTTGCTTTACGATCCCAAGTTGTGCTGATTCTTGTTTCTATTGTTCTGTAATAAAAGGATGTCATGTGATTCTGGTTTCCTAAGGATAGCTTGCTTTTCTGTTTTACTACATTACTTTCTACAAATTTAAACCCTCTAAGCCTACCTGCATTCTTAAAATCCTAGTTGTGTCATCAGCACAAGACTTTGGAGCAGATGTCCAGGGCCACAGAATAAGCAGTAGGGCCCCCAAAAACAGCAGGGTTGGATCACAACATTGTGAAGTAACCAAAGCAATATACACTACCATCTAAAGAGTGTAAATTACCTAACTGCACAAGTGTAAACTGCTCTGTTGTGCTCCCTGTTATTGACAAATAGACAGTTTGGGTTTTTATGTGAGACTTTTAGGCATCCTCGATTCCAAAAAGGCTAAAGGAAAACTTATTTGAGGCAGAGGCGAGTGAAAACGATTGTTTTGGAGAATTTTTGGATTTTAACTGGGAATGCAAAGCAAGGAGATTAATGAAAACCTCTCCTTGGTCCTGGATTTTCCACCTGGATTTACTGCTTACTTATTACTAATTCTGGGGGTCACTTATATTCAGGCCCTAAAGTAGGGGTGGGCACCTTTTGGCCCTCCAGATGTTTGGGCCTACAACTCCCATCAACTGTAACCAGCAGAGCCAATGGTGATGGATGATGGGAGTACACCTGGAAATATATCTGAAGTACTATTGACAATGACAATTTCAAAAATAAAGAATACTCAGGTACTGTGGTTTCTGATATAATGGGCATCTATAATGTACTGTACTGCAATATTCTGGAAAACGTGCCTGTTCTCTAAAATATAGGCTTTCCCTAAAATAAAGGACTTCTGGCAATAACATGTAGTCAAAGTGACAGTAATTGCATTGATCTCACAAAATGAGAAAAAACAAACAGATGGTATATTTTACTGAAGAAATGAATCCTTATAATACAAGCAAGTTTGCAAATGAGACATGCTTCATCAGGCTTTCTTATTCAGAGACGACAAATGAAAAAAATAAAAGAAGTTACATGCCCAACTTGGTGGCATCCAGATGTGTTGGATTGCCACTGTCATGCAGGCTGGGAATTACAGAGGGGCAGTCTAACATATCTGGAGGAAGGCTGTTATATGCCAAGACTGGCTGAGACCTGGCTGAGCTTCACTTCAGCCTCAGAGGTATATTAATTAGATTATAGATCCTGGCCCTTCTCAGAATAGTTCAAATTACACAAATTCCCAAAAGTGAAGAATTAAAATAATCCAGCACAATACCTACATTGTTTAGATCATTTTCCCAGTTCCACTGGGGCTTTACATAAGCCTTCTAAGCCAGAGACCAGATAAAACAAACTTAGATTAGCAAAATTGGAAATTAAAAATTAAAAATATGCAAGGTAAAGGACCAGCTATTAATCCGAACTTCAAACTTGATGTTTGAACAGCCATGAAATATTCTTTCCTGAGCAGCTGCAAATTAGCAATGGAAATTATCGATCAAGGACTGGGACATATTTGCTACACATCTCTCTCTCTCTCTCTCTCTCTCTCTCTCTCTCCCTCTCTGGATAACTGTACCTTTGTTCTCATTGACTTTTGCAGCATAGCAAATTTCTCTGTGTTTATTTTTACATAGATTGAGAAAACTTCCACAAATTTAGTGTAAGATACTGCTGATAGTAAATGTTAATTTGTAGCCTCATTTCTGAAAATCACTAGGGAAATCATTAAATGAACATAACTAGAAACAGAATTGCAAGCCAATAAGGAACCATGCCAGTGGATAATCAAAGAGCCAAACTGAGAAACATATTTTTTTTTAAAAAGACCCTTTCCCCATCCTAGAACATAAGGAATCAGAAAAACCAAATCCTTATTGAGCTTCATGATATAAAAATGGAGCCCAAACTTTACTAGATATATTCTGAAGGAGGTCATTAAGGTGAGTGAACATACAGAGTGACATAAACCAGTTGATTTATTGAAGAATATAATTTTGCTTTGAGGAAGACAACTCCTGTCCTGGTCATCCTTTGTGATTGGTAAAGGACCAGCCTTAGGATCTTCGTGAACTATGAAATGTATTAAAATGGGGTACTTGAGTCTAGGAAACGCCTCTTCACTTATTGGGCTTGGACACATTTTACTGAACCTCAGAGGAGCTTCCTTCATCCTCCAATTCCACTGTAGGGACCACCATCTTTCCCCATTTTCTCTGTGTGCTGTTAGATTTAGATGGCTATTTTTGGTACCTGTTTGCATGATCAAGCAGCCCATCATGATCAGTCATCCATTTTGAGTATTCAAGCTGCAACCACTAGGCTGACCATATGAAAAGGAGGACAGGGCTCCTGTAACTTTAACAGTTGTATAGAAAAGGGAATTTCAGCCAGTGTCATTTGTATGCAATTAGTTCCTGGTGAAACTCCCTCTTCATCACAGCAGTTAAAGTTGCAGAGGCCCTGGCTTCTTTTGTATATGGTCACTCTAGTATAGTGCCTGCAACTTTAACTGTTGTGATGAAGAGGGAATATCACCAGGAACTAATTGCATACAAATGATACTGGTTGAAATTCCCTTTTCTCTACAACTGTTAAAGTTACAGGAGCCCTGTCCTCCTTTTCATATGGTCAGCCTAGCAACCACAGCTTGTTGGGTCATCTGAACCCAGCAAGGGTAGGTTGTTGGCATGGTTAACAAACTACTGACAGCTCTAAAACAGCCCACGAGTGGGCTGTGGTGATTGTGCAAACCGAGTCACTGGCTGAATTTGGATGACATATTAGGCAACAGAAGAGGGGGGGGGAACAGTCGTCAGTTGTGTTGCTTATTGTGTCATGTGGAGGGTAACACACAACACACACACAACTGACAGTACGCTAAGCAGGAGAATTAAACAACGGAGGGAAACAACGGGCTTGCAAGTTGTTTAGCCCGAAGCCCCGTTGTTTAACGTGTCGTCCGAATTGAGCCCCCCCTGTCTTTGTGGACTATTCCGTTTGGGAATAGAGTTCTGCCGGCCAGAACAGCCAAAAAACCCTGGCCGCTCTATACAGCCGGCAGAACTCACGGTGCATGCTGGGATACGGCTGGGGGACCGAGGGAGGGGGAGGGAGCAGACGCTGCAACCAAAATGGGTGCCGTCCGTTCTTCGTAACCGGGGCGTTTGCCGGTGCCGAGCAGCGCCGGCTGTAGCGTGTCGTGTGTGGAGCTTCGGCCTCCTCCACACGAGACGTTTAATGAGCCTTAGAGGCTCATTATAAATTTTACCTCCACACCAGCGGAGCGCAAAACGGGCGTACAGGCGCGTTATTTCCCCGATAATGCGCATTTTCGAATGCGCGTTAAATAGCGACTTTTATTTTTCTCCGGCCGTTAAAGCGCATTATCGCGGTGTGAACAAGCGATTATGCACGTTAACGTCTTCTAAAGTGCTTTTTGGACATGAATTAATGCGCTTCGCCGCCTCTCGCCGCCTCCCGTGCAGAGGGATTAGGCGTAAATGCGCCTCCGCGATAATGCGCTTCATCCCGGAACCGGGCGCAAAAGCGCATCCTTGTGGAGGGGGCCTTCATCTGCCTAATGCACGGTCAGTACGCTATTTACCCCTCCGTTGCCTAATATGTCGTCTGAATTCAGTCACTGTCTAGTTGTGTAGCTCTGCCTGCAAGAGGCCCATAAGTAGGGCAACGCCTTTAAATGCCTTTAAACGCCTTTAAAAGTCATGACGTTCATTTTATTTAATCTTCTTATCTGAGGAAGATGCTTTTGCCCCATTGCTCGGTGTCAAGGTTTGGGAAGAGGAGATCAACAAAGATGATAGCAGGAATAATGACATCAGTTGATCTTAAAACCCCTCAAGGGCATTGGTGAGGTTGTGGGTTGTGGGATGTGAACAGATGGGACAGAAAGCAAACGCTTCAATTCTGATGGCAAGGAGAAGGCACCAGAGTGGTTTCACATAAAGAAACCACAGGAAATTTGGCTGATTCTGGTAGGATTACCAGATGTTTAAATGATTTGGTATGTCACAGACACATGGCAACATTGCTAATCAATCATCTCCTGAATTTGTTTTAATCAAACCTGCTTCGGACGTTACCATAGCAGTGTGTTTACCACCAGCAACCCAAACTGCATAGGTGTATATGTGCATTATTAGCCTGTTGTACGAAGTACATCTGTGGTGCGTGTGTGCGTTACCTTTCAACCTCCTGAAGTACTTATCTGGTGTTGCTAAGCAAGGCTGACAAACTTACACATTCTAGAATCCTTTCTTCAATCCACATTACAAGTCCAAGATGACATACATAGACTACAAGTTTTTGAGCTGCGCATGCCATAGTAAAGTTCCAACTCAATCATTTTGCTCCTAAACAGGCATCAGGTCAAGTCCAAACAAAGATTTTTCTAGCCCAGGTACTTCCTAGAACTGCTACTACCATAGGGCTGGATAAACACATCTGTCCAGCAGATTAGGGCATGGAAGAGCCCACAGATGTACACTCCCAAAAGAGTTATTAAGGGCTTCATCACAGCTACTTCCCCACACACAGACTTTGTATCCGCAGTTTCCCCATCCGTTTCCATAGTGAGTCGAGCGCTGGGCACTTTCACTTCTGTGCGTTGTTGCATTATTTCAGCTCATGTATCTTTTCACCTGTATCACTACTATGCTGGTGAAATCTCCCCCCCCCCCCCCATGTTCTCCTTCCCCCTGCAGTTAATGTTTTTATGGTTTTTTATTATTTCTGCGCAAATACAATAGTACGGCAGCCTGAAACTGTGCAATTATGGTAAAACAACACACTATGCTTTCCCCTAAGATCATATTAAACAATATACTTGAAGAGAAAGTATTATAATTAGTTTTTGGAGAAGTTTGAGGTCAATGTTGGCATGGCAAAGGGAAGCCGACATTGTTTTGGTCAGGAAACCTGAACATGCCTACTCAGGAGTAAGAACCATAGAGTTGAATGGGATCAAGTCCCAGGTATGGGCGGCGGTGGCCTCGCTCGCCTTCTTTGTGGGGTGTTCAGGCCTCCACTTTCCCTCCCCCTTCATGGTTGAGCAGTTGAGTGGAGAACCACCACTCCTCCTCTTTTGTCAGCGAGACCACCCTTCAACACACACCCCCAACAAAAAAATGGGATAGTCTGATATCGCACAAGGACAGCAATACACGGGAGGGAGGAGCAGCTTTATTGCACATGGAGGGGGGACAACAGACTTTCCCTGCTCCAAAATATGATGGAAAACAGAGGGGAAGAGGTGAGATGAGTGCAGGACTCATGTGAGCACCACGCTGCAAAAACACATAACAGGCATGGCGAGCGTGCAATAAATCACTGGTGTGATGGCAGTCAAATAGTCAGCTGGGCTGCTGACAAACTGCTTTTCCACAATTAGCAGGAAGTGGAATTAAAATTGAAGTTTTACACAACATTTACTATAGCGCTATATTATCCAGCAATGTCTTACTTTAAAGAAGTAAGGTAAGACATAGCTGAATAATATTAGTCCTTTTATTATCTTTGTTTCAGCTGTTATTGTCTTTGGAAGTACGGCCAACTGCACAGCGGGAATACTGAGAAGTTGAAGTCAATATATCTGCTCTGTTCTCCTGCAAAGAACTGGTACCTAAGGCTGGCCCAGTATACACCAATTGTTCCCTCACAGTGTTGTTCAGCTGTCTGGACTGAGAAAAGCATGGCAAGATTTTTCTTCCCATGGATTGTAGTGTCTGTGAATGCAGGGGGCTTATCAAGTGGTAAGGCTTGACCATTTGGTGAGTTGGCTGTCTGTATTACCAATCCATGACAGGTTGAGTGGTGAAGGTACTCCTCTGAGCTACTGAGTCTATCACCAAGGGCTCATTGATACCTATGAGTCTTCCAGGAGGGAGGGAGGAAGATCCTAGGCTTTCCTGCTTCTGGGATCATCCCCCAGCATCCAAACACCAGCGTGATGTCCCAGAAGGAAAGAGGGACGTCCGGCACAGCATTTTTGTTGTTATTTTTGAAGGAGACTTTTGTGTAGCAATGTGGGCGCAATCGTGCACCAAAATGTAAGTGGTGTTTTTTTTAAAAAAAATGAGAGCCATTGCTGTGATGGCAAAACAACTCCCCCCTTGCCCCTTCCATGGGCACAGAGCCCCTTGTAGAGCTCCATGCCCGGAGACAGAGCCCCGCTATTCGCAGGGAAGAAGTGACGATCCTGGGAGCCTTTGCCACACCGCCCTTGGTCCTCAGGGTTGTCCCAGGACCGCAGGAAAAACGGGAAAACTGTGAGTGCAGTTATCGCAGGGAAAGTGAGAGATCGTCCCTGGTTCACCCCGGGATCTCCTGTGCATCCTGACCCCAGGATAAATGGCTGGTGTAGACATGGCCCTAGAGTGGTCTTTTAAGGAACAGGTTGTCTTTCCTGCTTTTTATCCATGCTTTTCAGAACTTTAGTGTCAGATTTCTATTCCAAGTTGTTGTTTATATAGTTTTAAACATTTTCATTTAAGATTTGCAGTTACCTGGTGTGCTTTTAAATATTCACTGGTGTTTTGGTGTGTTTGATGTTTTTTCTAAGCAAGAAAACCATAGTCATATCTCTGGAGTTACAGCTCTGTATGTGTTGTGTGGTGAGTACATTGTGCAAAGTGTGTAGTTATATGTTTGGTCTTGATTTCAAGGTTTAAACGGAACAATATTTAAGTTTCTTTTGTTTTTTGTTCTGAACATGATGTGTGCACAAGTGCATGTTGGTCATAATAAGGATTGTGTCATTGTTTCCAGGGTTAATGCTTTGTTAATTTCATTTCTGAGGATTTGTTAAAATGATTAAAGTTATTGTTACTTCCCTCTATGTGTGGGAAGTAATTGCAGTTTTAAAAGGTCTGTTTGCTTAGAGTAGCTTCTGCAGTTAAAGCAAGTCATTAGACAGGTTATCTATTTAAGGACTGAATGCATTTTTGAGGCTATTATCAGACTTTTCAGGTAAAATTCTAGCAATAAAATTTACAGCACAGTCCTATGCATTTCTACTCAGAAGTAAATACCACTGAGCTCTTTGGAACTTACTGCTAGGTAAATATGTATAGGATTTCAGCCTTAGAGTCAGCTGATTTACCAAGCTGAATGCCATTCCACTTGAAAACTACTGGAAATGCCTGCCTGTAGGCATGTGTACACATTTGCAAAGTACAATCACAATTTTAATAAAAAGTTAACCACAAAACATGCATGGAGAACGTCAAATGGAATTTCTTAGTTGGTTTTGTAAGTGAAATTTTATCTTATTGCTATTGTCATTATTTCCACCCTAATTCAAATTGTATAGTACAGTCTTTTGGCTTGATGCTGCCTAGCTTTCAAAGGCAAAAATCTACCATGCGATAAATAGATTTGGCAACTGCGTCATCACTTTTGTAAGAAAGGGCAGCAATTCTAGTAGGAAAATATAGACACTTTTAAAATGTTGGCTCCACCACTGCATCCCTTGAGCTATAATTCAAAGCTATCCAACTTCCCTTATAATAATTTTATGCAACGCCCCCTCCATGCTTTCTCAGGGTAATCAGTGCTTACATAAGATAAAATCACATACACATTTAAAACACAGTAATAAAGGGGGTAGACACACTAAAATGTGCGCTCTGCCCTCTGCCAGCAGATGGAGCACTTTCACTTTAGTAAGACCAGACCATGGAAAGTCAAGATGCATTTCCTCTTTTGGAGGATTAATGTTCCTAGTACAATTTCTTTTATAGATTGGCTTTGGTGAGCATTTTCATTTGACAACCAGCTTGCAGTTTTTAGTTCAGGCCGTTAGGGGCTCCGTGGTGCATCCCTTACCTGCGTTTGTGTGCTTGGTGAAAAGAGGAGCAGAGTGAAGAAAGGACTCTGTCCAGCTCATGATTATTTTTTTCATAGTGCAAAGGAGCTGCTACATGTACCAAGGAGCTTATAAAGAGAATTGAGTAAATGTTATGAAAGATGTTTTAAGATTGTGAATCTGATGCCTCAGTTGTGATCAGGAAAGCTCTCCACTCCCCAGATCCACTTGCCTCTTCTCTGAATAATCAGAGATTGATATAGCTCAGGCCAATTCTTGTACTGTCAAATTCCTCAGGCTTAGTGGAAGTGGCTTGGGCAAATGGAGAGCCAGGAGCCATCTCCAGGATTCTGGCTTTCCCCAGCAGCTGTGCTCAGAGGTGGTCACTAGTTCCTCACAGTGGGCCTGCACAGATTAGTTCACACTGGTGTTTTCCGGTGAAGTTATGTCCCTGTGGATACAATTGTGTGGAAGAGTTTGGAGGTGTGAACATGTCCCTAGAAAAAATAGCATCATTTTCTTGTTTAGCTGCATAAGTCCACCCCACCTAGCAGGCAGGCAGACATACACTACAGATTAAGGAACAGGTTGCATATGAGCACATGCTCAGCACAGGAAATTGTGATCAGTACCAGAACCAAACTCAAAAGACCTTTCACGTCCAAAAACACTCATGGTTTTCTCCCAAGCATTTCTTTTAGTAACCTAATTTGCAGTTGGGGTAGGGGAAAGAAACCTTTTAGTTCTTGTTATTGTTAGAAAATTGGAACTCAGAAAGCCTTGCTGATCCACTTAAAACCACCCAGAGATCTTCCAGTAGCTCCTAGTCTACCTTCTGCCACTCCTGCCATAGATAGCCAGTGGAATGTGTATGCGACATTAATGCCATGTATATCACAAGTCTCTCTTCCTACTTGTACTGTTTTGAGTAGCCCACCAATTAACTGCTTTTCTGCCATTTCTTCTTTGATGATCATGTACTCAAATTGTCACAGTTAAAAAACAACAACAATCCTATGGCCATGTTTTAAGACAGGTGTGAGCAGCTCCCATGATTCCACACCCTTAGCTATGCAGGCTAAGCTTGATGGCAGTGGTAGCCCAAAATATCTGGAGGGCCACCAGTTGCCCACCCCTGTTTTAGGAAGTAGCTTTATCAACGAGTATCTTTGGAAAACAAATCTGTGCGAAAGTTCCCACATTATTGCAAACAGATATTAACATTTTAGGAAGGAAAGCACCTGTCAAGTAGAAAATGTAGCTTTGAAAAGCTGGTTACATTTACTCAACATTGCAACACTTGTAAACTCAATGTTTCTTGTTACATTAAAAGAGCAACTCAGTCACTGCTCCCTTGCGGCTTAATCCCACCCCACTGGGCCAGTAATGCAGGAGAGGCTAGTGATGTGGTTACTTCCATGCCACTATGCCCCAACCCTCAAATGGGGTATCACTGATGTGGAAGTCACTTTGAGCCTATCTACACTACTGCTTTAAAACGGTTTAAAACGGTTATAAACCGTTTTAAAGCAGTAGTGTAGATAGGCTCACAATCTGATGCACAGCACAGCTACATGTAATATACGATTTTGGTAGTATGAGCACCCCAGGAATATCCCAGCACTACGGTTTTCAGCTTGGTCCGTTCCCTTTCATGTTTCAGTGACCTATTTTTTTATTAGTTTTGCATCTGTTCTAGAAGCTCACTGACAAGCAGAAAACAAAACTGTTTACCAGCCGAATTCACAGCTGTTCCTAGTGCTGGAGACTTAGCCAGAAATGACTGTTTTTGTGGTAAGATCATCCTGCTGAATGAAACTCTCTAGAATTTCTTGAAAGTTTCTTTCAACTGGAGTAGTGTCAAAAGTCCCCACATCTTTGCAATGCTCATACTTCAGCTTTTAAAATCTCAGGCTTACACTTACTGGGTTTTTCCAGAGCTTGAATAGATTTAGAATGGTCTCGCCATGCCAATCTCCTCTCAAGGAATCTATATTCTTCCAACAAACATCTCAAGAGTGGTGGCTATGCTGAAACTTGTAGAAAGCACTGGTAACTTTCTTTACAGAAACGAGCCTGTTTTATCCATTCTAAAATGAACACAGTTTTGCTCCGAAAGCATTTTTTAAAAAAACTTTGGAATATTATGTCACCAATGGATTCACTGTTGACAACTTTGAAGTATTGCATGGTTATTAATAGGGGCTAATGCAAATTTGAGCAAAGTCCAACTTTTGAAAAAGGTTGTTTGATGGAGCAGAAATATTGAATCATTTGTGTAAAAATATTTGGCATACATTTTAGATTAGCTAGCATTTCCCATAATGAGGGAAGAGTCTTCATAAGTGTTGTGGGCGCTGCTGTGGTTGTCGGCTGTTCCAGAAGACATTGCTGCTGCTGCTGCTACATTCTTTCATAGCAGGCAGTGACTTCCGACAATAATATCATGTGATGTTATGCAACCAATAAGGTATCATGTTGAAAATGGCATGATCGTACTTGCGGATGCCTGACATAGTTATGTCCTAAATGCATAGGAAATGGTCACACGGGCCCAGACAGTGAAGTATGAATTATATGGCCACCATTACTATGAGCACAGATGTTTATTCAAAGCGAGTGTGTTCTGAAGTGTGACTACCCCCACTCAAATTAGACTGGCCCCAATTTGTTCAGACACGGCCCTCTTTCAAAAGAGCTCATCCTTGAATGGGGCTTGGACCCCATCTCTTCTGCTCTCTGCTTTCATGCACCCCGCCTTTCCCCCATGCCCTCCAAAATAAAGCAGTTACCTTGGCATAGCTCTGAAAATAATTTGGATTTTTTAAAATGTTCCCATTAATACCATGGAAAGCTACATCTTGGTGGCAACTGACACATAGAATGGCTTCCTCCAGTCAACTTCATTGGGCTCATCTTGCTCACAGGATTTGAGCAACATCCGTGATAATGATGCAACCATGTGTTTCACAGGATTTGAGCAAAGAGTTGCAAGCACTAATTTTAATTTTAAAGGTGAGCAAACACTGGAGTGTGCAATAGACACCAGAAATAAACAGCAAAACGAATTAGCAATGGGCATCTAGTATCAGCTCAACTGTTGTTGTGATATCTTTGACTAAGTTCTGATATTATTTTAAGATGTAGGTGCAAAACTAGGTCAAACCCTCCCCCCCAAGACAAAGATTCTGAGACAGTTCCAGAAGACATATTTCAGATTCACATTTGAGCTAAAGTCTTCCAAATGACAAAATCTCAACTGTGTTCCTATGTGATTTTAAGGCATCAACATCCGGCCAAGGATCTTAATTTTTAAGGTGGTTTACTCATTCCCCTCCACAGCCCAAGAGTGATTATATCTCAGGACTCTGCTGAGTAGTAAATGACCTCCTGAGAGATTTATTTTTAAAAATAAACAACAAGAACCCCACAACTAGAGGTTTTATCCACAGACATCCTTGCACAGAACTGACTACAAATACATTCAAAACAACCTATAATAGCCAGTTTGCTCATCAATATGAACCCAAGCCAGCAAAAAATGAAATAAAAATGGCACACTCATCATGTTCTTAAACAGGGGAAAAAAGCATGTCATGGCCACCAATGTTGTTTTAAGCCAGGAAAATAAATGCTCGCCCAAGCTAGGAAAATAAGTGGGTTATTACCTTGTCTACAACTGTGGCTCAGTAGTGATGAGCCCAGAGTTCCATCAGGCTGTGGGTGGGTTTCTGAGGGACAAATTTGGTTTTGGAACTCTTACGGGGGGGCGGGGGCGGGCTGCAGTCCATGATGGGTGGAGCCGAAAGCAAAAGGGGTCAAAATACCAGCAACTGAGCTTTAGGATATTTTAGCTTGCAGCTCTTACTGCCAGCAACTAAGCCGTAGGAGAGACATTTTAACTTTTAGAATGGGGTGGGACTGCCCCAAAGCTGGGAATCAACAAACAGTCATTAGCCAGAGGAGGGGGGTGGGCAAAGGGGAAGGCATGTGATCATCTGGAATCCCCAGAGGGTCAGATTTTGCCCCGTGGCCCAAGATTCTTCACACCTGATCTTGTCCAACCCTCTGTTTGATGCAGGAAAACCAGAGCTAGACCATTCCTAACAAATGGGTGTCCAGCCTCCACTTGAAGAGGAAGTGCTCATTACCCCTCTAGGTAACTGGTTTCATTGTCATACTGTTTTTTTTACCATTGGTATGTTTTCCTAACGATCAACTAAAATCTACCCTTCTGTAACGTAAGTCTATTGGATCTAGTCCTGTCCTCTGGGGTAGCAAAGGACTTTTTTTTTAGCTCTCTTGTGTCTGACAGCTTTTCAGATATTTGATAATGCAATTATTAGCTTCTTCGGATGAGTGATTTATCGCACACTCGCGACGGTTCTCTGCAGGTCATTTTGACAGTGCAGCGATCCTCCTGCACATCTCCCGCTCCTTCTGCTCATTTCCCCATCACAAAATAAGGCCCAGAAAATCCAAATTTTTGGGTTATAATGAAACTTGCCACCATTTCCTGCTGTGTGCAGGAGAAGTTGCGCAATAAAAATACCCACTGAAAGGGTCACATGGTCGTTGCTTGCTTCCTCTTTCTTCCCCATGTGAAGAAAGAGGAAGCTGCTCGTCCCTATTGTGGGACAGAAACAGGAGGCAAAGCGATGGTAGAAAACCATGACCCCCCCCCCCCCCCCCCCCCCGCAATCTGATGATCTTCTATGCCTTTGCTTAGTCTTTTCTCGTTCAGGCTAAACATACCCAGTTCCTTCAATCATTCCTCATAGGATGTTTTGTCCATACTGCCACAACTTAGAGGTAAAGTTGCTGCAACTTCTTAGAACTAAATGTAGTAATTAGAGCAATCAAAATAATCTAATTGTTGCACAAGAGCCAAAGAATACACATGACAAGCAGCAAAGCCAAGATTGGGGGCAGAGGGAGAAGGGAGATATTCAGGTATGTTTCAAACATGGTTCCTTTTTACTGCTATAATTTTGTACCCAAAACAGGTGTGCTCACCATATGACAACCATACTGTGAGGCATTTTCTTTTGGCCAACAAAATTGTGAACAAAAGGGTCTAATTTCAAACGAGGATCATTTCCAGCTATAACAGCTATGAAAAAAAATCATGTAAACATGACCACGGAGTTTATGCTTAAGGCTCTGAAACCTGACATCAAACAAATCTGATTAAACAAAGGCTACAGAGCATTTACGTAGCATATACTGACTATCTGACATTGCTAGGCCAGCTTCAAACAATACAGTGATTATTCGTAGAAACCACCATGGATTTCTGAAGAATAAGTCATTCCAGCCTAATCTTATCTTTCTCTCTGGTGTTTATTTTTAAAAATCAGGTTACTAGCTTAATGGATTGTGGGGATGCTGTCAATGTAATTTAGCTTAGTTTCAGGAAAGCATATGACAGAATTCCCTATGATATTTTGGTTAGTAGATGGACTAGATGATAGCACTGTCTGGTGGCTTCACAGCTGGTTGGAAAACCAGTCAAAGACTGCTCATCAACAGTTCCTCATTAAATGGGAGGGAAGATTTAAATGTGTTGCCACAGGGCTTTGTCCTGGGCCCAGTATACTTCAGAGGTATGGAAAACCAGTCCTATGATGAAAAAGTTACTAAGAGCCTATCTACACTACTGCTTTAAAACGGTTTATAACTGTTTTAAACCAATTAATTATGGTTATTAACCGGTTTAAAACTGTTATAAACCATTTTAAAGCAGTAGTGGTGATAGGCTCTTTGTTATAGTAAGGGTGGGCAATACGTGCTCCTCTCCCTGGTGTTACTAGGGCAACAAGAATAATGTTGGTCTGTTAACAAAATAAAGTGCACTTTTAGCACTGTGGGATGTAAAAGGGTCAAATTTAGCTTGCACACAAACTACAGAGTGATTTACTGCTGAAGTTTGGCAGCAAACTGCCTTTTTAAACATTTATTTTTTATGGCACTGCACCTTGTGGAGTGGAGGGGACCAGTTGCAAAAATGCCCCCCTCACTTCCCATAGTTGTCTACTCTGAGTTACAGGATAATTTTTAGTTGTACATCAGAAGAAACTCTTTAATAGTAAGAGCAATACGATATTGGAATCAGTTACCTGGGGGTGAGTGGGCTCTCCCTCACTGGAGGTCTTTTCCTTGATGCTGGACAGTCATCTGTTGTGGCTGCTCTAGCTCTGGATTTTCAGGGACTAGACTAGATGACCTACAAGTCACCCTCTGACTCTATGATTCTTTGCTATGACCATTGATATCAGTTAATAAATGTCTCTGGTGGTAGAAGGGTAAAAAAATGGCTACTGAGGGATCCCACAGCCCCCCAAACTGCCAAAGAAAATATACTCGGGGACTGCTTTTTACCCCTGAATAAATAGTTGGAGAAAAGGTTCTTTCGAAATTGCATTTAAGTAAAAGGCTTCACACATGGCCTGAGAGGCAAGAGCAGGTAGATCAGGATCTGACACAGCATGGGGTCAGTGCTTACTTGGATCTGTAGGAAGTGGGATGATTTGTGGGTGGGCTTTGTAAGATAAGAAGGCAAAAAGTTCTCCCCTCCCCAACATAGTTATCGTTGCATCTGTGTGGTGGAATAATATTGTTTGTCATCTTAAACTCTGTAACTGTACAATCCCTTTAAACTGGTAGTGTTGCCTATTCCAAGGTGGTATATGTGAATGCTTTCAGTCATAGAGAAACTTTGCCTTAAACCACAATTATTATCTTCACAAGTAATAGCTGCTGAAATTATCATGGGAATCCTCTTTCAGGAATTATTATCAGTGGTGAAATGTTAGCTATTGCCAAAGGGAGTGACGTATCTGAGGTTTTAAGGGACCAAAGGAACACTGTGTGTTGTAGAATGTTTTAAAACATTACACAGAAATATGTGTTGCGCTTTATACAGCCTCCCTCCGATATCCTGGTAATAAAAAACAATTGCAAGCTCCAGACCGATAAAGCACTTGTGTATTTCTTCATTTGTCATGTTGCCAGCTATAGAATCTGGAGAGTTGGCAAAAATATTTTTTCCTGAAAGTACTGAAGGTTTAGGCCTGTCACTAAAATCAAAGAGAGAAAAATGCCATCAGAAGATTACAAAAAACTGATTTCTCATTGCATGAACTGCTGTCTACTTAAAAACTGTCAATCAAACTGGCAATAAAAAACTCACAGCACTTTGGGCCTGTCAGTTTCTTTTTCCAAAGATAGACACAATATCACAGCAGTTACTCTTCCCAAGTTTACATAATGGGGGGAAATTAATGGAGAGCATGCACATCAAAACACACATTTAGGTTGATTATAATACTAGCAGAACCTTAATCAGCTGTAAGCATTTCCTACAGAACCCACAAACATAAATGGGAAGGGGGAGGCCTCATTCGCTGCCACTGCCATGTGGCTTTCTGGCTATGAGCCGCGTACAATGACAGGGAACTGTCCAATGTCCACTGGAGGAAAATCCCTTCAGATATCAACAATATCTGTTGGCATGAGACTTGTTCAAGGAAGAGAGAAAACTGAGGGGTTCACATAATTGGTTGCTATACAATTAGTCACATCTTCCCTATTGTAATATGGAAGCAATAAAGGATGTTTGCACAGTTACTAGGCTACCACCCACACAATTTCCACTCATTTCCCTTCTCCCCATTCCAGGAATACGCTTTTTGTTGCATAAAGCCAACTGTAATGTTATTGTGTTGATGACAGCCCCGTTTGATAACCAGCGAGCTGTGTTTGGATATGGGAGCTGATGGTTGGTGTTGTCCCAGCGCTTGATTGTACTTGCTAGTCTAGTTGCCAACCGTGGCTCAGCCCCCTGCAGGCATGTGTAGGCACACACATGGACGCCCAGAGGAAGCCTCTGCAGAGCATGCTAGCCATTTTGTAGAGCAGGCACAGCAGGGGAAAATACTGGGAAACTGTCTCCATGCCCAAACAGTTTTAAACTCCTGCTTGGTTGGCACCCTTGCTGTGCCAATAAAATTAATGATGTGGGGTGGGGGGAGACTACACTAAATGCTGTGAGCTCCATAGGTTCCCTTCATCCCATAGACAGATAATGTGGCTTAAAGTAAAAGGGAAGGAAGAAAACTTTAGTGCCTGTAGTTTGGTGCCCTAGGTTGTCATTTGCATATGGCAGTTGGGGGGGGGGGGTGAGCAGGGCCCACACTTTATCAGGGCCCACTGTCATGAGTTGCTCCTCTTCAGCATTACAACCTGCTTTTTCGCTCCTCTCTTACTGTGGCCCAGTGGGAGTGAGTAAACTAGGGTGACCAGATAAAATCCAGGTCAGGGCTCATGTAACTTTAACAGTTGTAGAGAAAAGGGAATTTATTTCACCAGTGTCATTTGTATGCAATTAGTTCCTGATGAAATTCCCTCTTCATCACAACAGTTAAAGTTGCAGGCACTATACTAGAGTGACCATATACAAAAGAAGGCAGGGCCCCTGCAACTTTAACTGTCGTGATGAAGAGGGAATTTCACCAGGGACTAATTGCATACAAATGACTCTGGCTGAAATTCCATTTTCTCTACAACTGTTAAAGTTACATGAGCCCTGACCTGGATTTTATCTGGTCAGCCTAGAGTAAACAAGGAAACAGAAGCGGTGAGAAGGAGTAAAGGTAGTTGTCATTGCCTGCTTGCTCATTGCTCATTGGCAAGCAAGCAGAAAATACGATGAAGAAGAGCAGCAGCAGTAAGTGGCAATGAGGGAATAGGCTAAGTGAGGGGAGCCATTGATGGTGTCTTGCCCAAGGGCCCCTCAAAATCTGGAGCTGCCACTGGAGGGGGGGATGTTCTATTCACACTGTGCATATTACTGTATGAATGAGCCAAGACCTGTGTTGGGGAAGGCTACAAACATCCACAGGGGCTCAAAATACCACAGGCCTTTCTGCATATGTAAGATGTTGGACTGTGTCCAGCAATCCCCCATTCCTTGCTCACTGCATGGTAGTTGCAGCCGAATTTACAGCACACATGCTACAGGCTATGAATGGTTAGCACTCAGGAACAAGCTTCTCATGAATGAGTCCTATGCTTGCCACATCCAGAGTAAGAGTCATTGACATCTAAATACGTGAAAAAGGAAAGATCTCAAGTTTCTAATGGTGCTTAAATTAACAGCTTTAAAAATTATTCTTTGAAATAGAAGAAAATCAAATATTTTACATCAGAATAAAAAAGCCATTGAGCAAGAAAGGTGCTAGGTAAATTTACACATGCCTTTTCACAGCCTTCAAATGATTACAGCTGTGTCCTCTGGTGAACTAAGAACGAGGTCACAAAAAGACGTCTGGTTCTTCATAACACTGAAACGGGCTTATACTAATGTTTCATTTTTGCCCTGCTTATAGTATTTACTATTCTACTCTAATATGTTGGACATGAGAGAATTGTTTTCCCATGGGAAGTACTACAACATAATACAGGACCCACAAATAAACAAAGAACAATCATACAAATGGTTCAGGAAGGGTGAGCTATTTCCAGAAACCAATAGTCTAATAGCCATACAGGATCAAGTTATAGCAACCAAGAACTACCAAAACTACATCATAAAAAACAAGAGTGTAACAACAGAGTTAGGTAGGAAATGCCATCAATTCCAAGAAACAATAGACCATGTAACAGGAGGATGTAAAATTCCTACTGGAATGGACTATATAGACAGACACAATACAGCTGCAAAAATAATTCACCAACAACTGGCCATCAAATTCAACCTCATCAAACAACCCACATATTACTATACACACTCACCTGAAACAATCTTGGAAAATGCAGGTCATAAAATATACTGGGACAAAACAATTCATATGCACAAGACAATACCTTGCAACCGACCAGACATAACAGTCATAGACAAAAAAGAAAACACACATACCTCACTGACATAGCAATACCTAATGACAAAAATGTTTTAGAAAAGGAAGAGGAAAAAAGAGAAAAACATACACTACTGGCCATGGAAGTCAATGAACTATGGCAATAGGAAAAGGTCACAATTATCCCGTTAGTCACATCAGTCCTTCCACAAATGCACGTCCTTTTACTATACGGCAACCTTTTGTACTTCCCTTCCAACAGGGCTGTTGGCATTGTTTGGAAGCGGAGGGCTCTAAAGGCCTTTCTAATCGCCAGAAATGTCAGCTCTTGAAGGTACCTAGAAAGATACTGCTCTCTTTTGATAACACTATACCAATTAGAGAAGGCTTGTAGTTGACTTGCCATTCCCAACGGCATCTATATTGAAAATTCTTTGTCTTATGGTCCCCTTATCCATCGAACCTATATTGATCACCCCATAAACACAGGCTAAATCCTTCCACTTGCGCGCCCATCCCCCTTTTGCAATCTGTTCCAGGAAACATAACTTTGCCAAATCCTTATCCTCCTTACCCTGCAGCCTTTTACCATATAGTACCATTGCTTTGTGGATCCTTGCCTTTACTGAGGGCAGGTCAACTTCTAATCTCAATAGTGGCGCAGGAGCTCCCTGTGGGAGGGCCAAAGCTCTTTTAAAAAGTTATTCTGAGGGATCTCCAGTTGGGGAGCCAGGCCCTGTCCCCATAACTCCACTCCGTACAGTAATTGGGGGAGGACCTTGGCCTTGAATAACTTCAAAATTGGTACCACCTGGGAACCCCCTCTATTTCTTCCATATGCCACTATGGCCTTTACTGTCCTTTCTACTGCTAACTTCATTGCTTCTAGGTGCCTTCCCCAACTGCCATTATACACGAAGTGTAGCCAGAGATACTTGAAGCTAGTACATTGCTTGATCGGTTTGTCTTCTATCTGCCATTTATGTAGTTGTTATAGTCACATCAGTCACTGGCTTCACATCAAAAAACTATACAGAAAACCTTCAGAAACGGCCTACCAAAATACATCCACACCAACATCCAGAAAGCATTCATAATTAAAACATGCTCAATTGTCAGGAAATTCCTGAATCTGTAAAGGACAGTATAACTTGGCAAAGCCCATCATGTTCATCTAGAAAACCCACCACAAGCGAGAAAGATATATAATAGTAGTAATAATAACAACAACAACAACAACAACAACAATAATAATAATAATAATAATATACAGCCTCATCAAACAACCTACACCATACTATACATACTCACCCGAAACAATCTTGGAAAATGCAGACCATAAAATATACTGGGACAGAACAATTCACACAGACAAAACAATACCTTGCAATCAACCAGACATAACAGTTACAGACAAAAAAGAAAAACACACTTACCTCATCGACACAGCAATACTCAAAACATGTTCAATAGTAAGGAAGTTTCTGAGTCAGTAAAGGACAGCATGACTTGGCAAAGCACATCATGTTTGTCTAGAAAAACTGCCATGAATGAGAAAAGAGATATAATAAAAATAAAAATAATAAGAATAATGCTGATGACAAATTGCTGAACACAATTTCCCTCTTCACAACTTGTGTTTGTTTTTTAAAAACATAACACTACTTTAAGGTCTTTCTTCTCCATCCTTTTTTAACGGCTTAATTTTGGATCTTTTTTACATTCTACAGGTACAATTGGAGAAAAACAGATTATTATTATTATTGTTGTTATTATTATTAACATAGCACCACCGGTTTGTATGACTTTACAGAGTACAAGAGAAAGAAACAACAGATGAACAGGAGGGAAATAGAGACAAGTGTGAAAACTAAAGCAATCTGTGGTTGTTTCACTTGATTACACTTAGGCTTAGGGTCAAAGTACACACATTTTGTTAAACTTGTAGTATACAGGTTTGTCTGGCTTTTAAAAAATGAATACTAAGCACAGGGTACCCCGGTTTTAATTGGGATCACACCACATGAGGGTAGATGCTTAATCGTCTCCTTCCCTCCCCTTCCCATCCCAGTGAAAATCACTCCCACACATGGCAATTCGCTTTTAAAAAAGGTCCCCTCTACCAGATTTCTGTTTGACGCCCGGTTGCCCGATTTTGCACATATACGGAGAAGAGCATTTACTCCTAATACCTATTCACGAGAGGCGGTGAAGCGCATTACGGGCTATATGAAACGCGTTTTAAAGTTGTTTACATGCAAAGAATCGCATGTTTACATGGCCATAAGGCACTTTAACTCCTGCGGCAAATTAAAACTTGCTATTTAACGTGCATTTGATAATGCGAATAATCGGAGATAAAACGCGCCTCAACCCCCGATTTGAGCTCTGCTCTTGTAGAGGTAAAATATGTAATGCGCCTTGAAAGAGCTTTAAACCGCTCTTGTAGAGGCACACAAAGATGCTCCCATTGGCGTCAATGGGACCATTTTTCCTAAAGCTAATTGCTGGATGTGGGGCTGTGGCTGTGATTTTTGCCAGGATCATGGCATAGTAAGGTGGAATTCAACTTCCCCAACCTGCATGCTGAGGTCTCAGTGAAAATCCCATCCTTCTGCATTTTGTATTAATAAAAATAAAAAAGAAACTGACAAAGCTGCATAATGTGTAGTTTGACCCAGGCTGAGTTACAATAGGGCATGGGAACTAGGAGGCTATACCAAAGGAAAAATTGGATTTTGAAGTGGGATGTGAAGGAAGAAAAAGTGTAAGTGACAACTGTCATGGGATTACTAGACATTTAAACAATGTGCAGATATATCATGTAATTAAAAGTACAATTTCAAACTAAATTAACTGGATTAATAGGAAGAAAACCTTTTTTTCTAGCTAATCCTGATTAAATTTACACTTGTTGAATGGGTTGTGTACATGGCTCTCTCTGCATTCTGAGAATATGTTAATCTATGTTTGATTAACCTACTTTGGGCCATCTTCTGATTGTGAGTTGACCTGTGCTTTGGATTCACAAGCAAGCTGAATCAACAACATGCAAATTCGACCTGAGTTGACTGAAAGAAACAATATAGTTTGGACAGAAAAAGAAACAAAACATGCATTTGAATTAGCCCTTCTGTTTACATGAATTCTAATGCCTTATAATAATTGTGTTCACATTTAAGCAACAACAGTTTTAATCAGAGAGTACTGCCAATGAAAGTTGACCATTTTTGTGTAAATATGGCATTTTTGCTTTTAGTGGTATCAGTGAATATCTCACAATCAGAGCCAGGCAGGGCAAGAGGAATGAGGCAATATCATCTCCATTCCTCCATTTCAATTGCAAAAAGCAGCTAGATGGGTCTCTGAGCCTGTCTAGCTAATTTAGGTTTCTATTGGTGGGGTGGGGACTGGAGAGACCAAAGGTTTATGTGTATCCCAGCCTCTCCCCTCCCCACCCATCAACATACCCCCTTTTCTCCCTCTCCAACTTTTCTTAAGAACTCAACCACCTAAGAGGAGGATAATGAAAGTGTGCATCATTTAAATAAAAAAGCAGGAATCTATATCCTCAGCATTTTGTATTGGAAAGTAGTGAACAATGATGTTGGGGGGGGGGGAGAACAGGAGAAATAAAGACATGAAGTGTTCTGCTCACAGGAAATAGTTCATAAGGTCATATTCATCAAACGGCCTTCACCAACCTAGTTCCTCTAGATGTGTTGGACTACAACATGGTTGGCAGGGGAATGCTGGGAGCTGGAGTCCTAGTCATAGATTTTCAGCCCAAGCATGCCCAGATCTGGCGTACTTTATCACCACCATCACTACCATACAAGGGGAATGAGCCTCCCCTACCAAGTCATGGGGTGCCTCTACAAGAGAGGTTTAATGCTCTTTGAAGGCTCATTATAAATTTTACCTCTACAAGAACGGAGCGCAAAACGGGCGTAGAGGCGCGTTATCTCCCGGATTATGCGCATTATCGAATGCGCGTTAAATCGCGAGTTTTATTTTGCGGCGGGATGTAAAGCGTATTTTCCCCGTGTGAACAAGTGATTATGCGCATTAACTTCTTGTAAAGCGCTTTTTGGACATCTATTAATGCGTTTCGCCGCCTCTCGCAGCCTCCCGTGCAGAGGGATTAGGAGTAAATGCGCCTCCGCGATAATGCGCATAATCGCCTAACCAGGCATAAAGGCGAATTCTTGTAGATGAGGCCATGGTGTGCTTAAGCAGGTCAGCTGTGTCACTGTTCTGCACTGTGTGCCAGGCTTAAGCCCAGCCTTGGCAAGCAGGCAACAGACATGATAGAGGTGTACATAATTATGCATTGTGTGGAGAATGTGGATAGGGAGACATTTCTCCCTTTCTCATAATACTAGAACCTGGGGTTATCCCATGAAGCTGATTGGTGGGAGATTCAGGACAGATAAAAGGAAGTACTTCTTCACACAGCACATAGTTAAACTGTGGAATTCACTACCACAAGATGTGGTGATGGCCACAAATTTGGATGGCTTTAAAAGGGGGTTGGATAAATTCTTGGAGGAGAAGGCTGTCAATGGCTACTAGTCCTGATGTCTAAGTGAATCCAGTATCACATGCAGTAAGCCTGTATACACTAGTTGCTGGGGGACATGGGTAGGAAGGTGTTGTTGCATCATGTCTTGCTTGTGGGTCCCTGGTCAACAGCTGGTTGGCCACTGTGTGAACAGAGTGCTGGACTAGATGGGCCCTTGGTCTGATCCAGCATGTCTCTTCTTATGTTCTTATGACATCAATGCCAGCAATCATTTCACCATTAACTGAGTTAAATACTTTGATTTCCATTTATAATTTTTGCCAATTAATAATATTTTCTAAAATCCTCTAATCTGTGCAAAATGCAGCTTCACCACACTGACCTAATCTCCATCTGGTGCTAAGAGTTGAGAAGGGTGAATTTCAGGCAGTGCTGTCCCGCACAGATGGCTTTCTATTAATACACATGAATGATCCCAAAGAGGCATTTTATTTTAAAAGTAAAAGTGCTGCATCTTCTTGTTAGTTCAGAGGGCTCTTGCCATTTGAGCTTTTGGAGGATCCAGGCTGTTAATTAGGAATTCCAGATGCCAGCTACATCTCATGGCATATTTGTGTATTCTTGAATTGTAGATTCTCTTGGTGAAATGCCGTTGGCCAATACAATTTGGAATAGCCTTTATATATAAGGATTGAAGAGTTGTTGTTTTTTGACATAGGCCTCCTCCACACGAGACGTTTAATGAGCCTTGAAGGCTCATTATAAATTTTACCTACACACGAGCGGAGCGCAAAACGGGCGTACAGGCGCGTTATCTCCCCGATAATGCGCATTTTCGAACGCGCGTTAAATAGCGACTTTTATTTTGCTCCGGCCGTTAAAGCGCATTTTCGCTGTGTGAACAAGCGATTATGCGCATTAACTACCTGTAAAGTGCTTTTTGGGCATCTTTTAATGCGCTTCGCCGCTTCTCGCCGCCTCCCGTGCAGAGGGATTAGGCGTAAATGCGCCTCCGCGAAAATGCGCATAATCCCCGAACCGGGCGCAAAAGTGCATCCTTGTGGAGGGGGCCATATGCAGCCTTGCCTCGATTTAGCAAAGGGCATGAAGGAAGTTTGGGTTTTGGCTGTGACTTATTCTCTAGGTTGTGACATGCCTCAGTAGGGGGGAAATGTGTGACATGACTAACTTTTCTGAGAGGCAATGCCACATGTCTCAAAATGCTGTAGCTTAATCTCACATTTTTATGAATTCCAATTTCCATTCTGTTGTATGTGTGGTTTGACACATTGTGTTCTGAATAAGTTAACAAGAAAGTACATTTCATCTTGTTTTGCTTTGCTTACATCTGGTCACATATACTACAAGACCATAGGGGTGTAGAGGGAGGGAGGGAGGGCGATCCCGGAAGTACCTAATACACACCATTGGTGCACAGGGATCAGCCTGGGGCCATCCCAGGCAAACAACCTGGTGTGGAAAGGGCCAAAGATTCCTTGAATGGTTTCACATTCTGCTTCTCCCTGTCAATTTCCTTTGTCAACCCACATAACAAGCCTAATCCAGAGCGGACACTTGACTATTATAGTAGTCTTTGCTAGTTCTGAGTTAGGCTTACTGCAACAAATATACATTATCTATGAGAGTTATCTCTTCATTCTTCCTACAGAAACCCGTGACCTTCTCCCAAAGAAATATCATTTTGGGAGATGAACCACGTCTATTTTGACTGAAAGATGAGGCTCCATATCTCTGCCTAGCTGCATCTGTTGTAGTGTGCCGGCAATCACTGGTGATGGCACTGATACATTTTATTGTTTTAATATTAATTATTCTCATATAGGTTTTCTTAGCTGCTCTGAGGTTCCTTTTTAGGGCTGAACATGCAGAATATAAATCAGTTTTTTAATAAATCAAATGTAGTGGCTTATTTGCTTTCATTCATCCATCATCTGTAATGACTCTAGTATTAGTGAAGCTCATGTGGTTGGCAATCTTTGAGACAGAAGTCCTCTGTCTATTGAACAGCCGCATCAAGGGTGCTGTGATGTAATGCATGGCTGTTCTTCAACTTGAATGGGGCTAACCTTTCAATGAATATTCACAGAGGACATTCATTGTATTAAGGTGCAGCCATTCATTCAAGTTAGGATGCTGATCACCTACATACCATAAATGTACAAATGTACTCCTTATAAGACCCAGTCTCTTCTAGCGCAAGCTGCCCTAACATCTGTGGTGATGCTAAAGAAAACATGGGGATAAGAGTGGGAAAACATGGAGATGAATATTTCAGCAGAAACGTGAGAAGAAATGTAGCGCTACTCATTCTCAGCCGTCTGTACTGCATTCCATAAATTAACACAATATACATTTATATAACTTTACACCACATGGGCTTAAACATAACAAGTCTTCAATGCTTAGCCCTGCATAGTAAATGTGAGCAAGTGGTAGATATGTTTATCCAAGTGCTGTGGACAATCAGATAACAAAAACATTTTGGGGGAAATAATGAATGTACTAGGTAGCCTTCAGCAAGTCAGTTGCAAGACTAAATACTGCTCTGCGTCCTTGAGAGGCATCTGTCATACCAGTGAAAAACATAGATGAAGGAACTAATAGAAGACCTCATTTTAGCAAGGCTCTTGTGTGACTTTCTGGAGGGGGAAGGGCTAACCTGAATAGGGGAAGGTATAAAGAACAAGACACAAAGGCCTGTCACCTCAGGTGTTGAAGGCTGAGGAAGATTCCTTTGAATGATGTTTTGAATCTCTGGGAGCTGGGAAGAAGGTATCCAGCGCTGGAATTGGTCTGCCCACTGTGTGACATTTGGGGCGTTGGCTGCATCTCTCTCTGTCTCTCTGTCTCTTCCTTTTTCCTTGTCCCAAGGAAAGGCCCAAGCAAGGTATTTATCACACCGCCTATCACACTCTGCTACTAATTATTAATATCTAAATTGCTTATATGCTAATATTTTGAGATCAAAATTAAGAGAAGGTTTCATATACTTTCATTTTACCTATAGGGTTTTTGGCCTATTGTAAAAGAAAAGAAAATGTATCCAAACTATCCAAGAAGTTCCTTCCTTATTTGGAATAGTTTTTTCACTTACAGTTTCTACCTTCTTGTATACCTCATATCAGGAAATGCAGAAAGGATTTTAAGGCACATATTGCTAGTAATATTAAAACCAACAATAAAACATTCTCTAAGGTCACAATCCTATGCATGTTTGGACCGAAAAAAGTCCAGGACTGGGAATTGTAGGACTTTTTTCTGTCTAAACATTCATAGGATTGTGACCTAAATACATCAAGAGGAGGAATACAGCTGGGGAATTGTTTGGATGTTGGATAACAAGGCTACTATAGAAGGATATGGAGATAGCAACAACAAAAAAACCCTGAATGAATTATTTTCATCTGTCTTCACTATGGAGTATGTAGCGCAGATACTCATTCCTGAACTGAAATTTTCGGGAACGGAGTCTGAGGAACTAATGCAAATAGTGGTGACCAGAAATCAAGTTCCAGGCCTTACTGAATGAATTTAAAATAAATAAAGCACCAGGTGTGGATAGTATCAACCCAAGAGTTCAACTCAAATGTGAAATCTAACAAAACTAACAAAAATGTGTAACATGTACCTAAGATTGCCTTCTGAACCAGAAGTGGTCAATGTAATGCCATTAAAAAAAAAAGTGGAACCAGGGGGGTCAAGGAAATTACAGGCTGGGCAGCAGTTAACTTCTATGTGGCCTACGGGCCCCTCCCCACTATCCAGCTTACGCCCCTCTTCCTACCCTGCTGATTGGTTCTGGAAATAGATAAGAAGCACACAGATTGGTCTGCTCGCCAGCTGTTTCTAGCACCAATCAGCTAGGCAGTGGGGAGACACAGTGGGATATCAACGTTCCAGGAGGGAAGGGTTAAATCTCCCTATCCCTGTGTGCTGCGATGGGTTGGGAGGAGAGTAAGGGAGAGCAGGGGAGAAGGGTTTGTGAGGGAGAGCGGGGATGGGGACCCCAGACCTTGCCCACTGCCTGCTCTGGCCCTTGCACCACCTGTGCATACAGCCTAGGGACCAGGTTGCTTACCCCATGTCTCATCAGACATCATATTTCCAGAACCTGACCGGGCAGTATTAGCCGTGGTTCTTCTGGCATTAGTATCTGAAAATTTTAGTGTATGTATATGGCCAGCTGACTCTTTTGAGTTGCTGAATATTCCCAATTAAACCACTGCGATTTCCTCATCTAGATTCTGGCAGAGCATAGCTTCATATAGTTCTATATCTGTCAAGCTTATTCTAAGGCCATTCCTTGGAAATATATCCCATTAATTTCGCTAGGATTACTTCCACGTACATACTGCATCCTTAGAATAATTTATTCCCTCTGTAATTTATTTCAGCAGCACCAGAAAGTTACAGATAATTTGGCGTATGTTTATTTTTATGAAGAGTCACTCATTTAAATTAATCAGATAATCCATTCCAAGTTAGGGGCGGGCAGGAAGAAATAGTGGCTATATATGTCCACTAAACGTTCAGTAGTTTGTATCAGCTGTACCATTTATCCATTTGCCTTTGGTGTGGAAATTTCAGACATACCAGTTCTCCCAGTGGGGATTCTAGTATTTCCTGGCTCAAACTGGGATAGCAATATTGCATGTCCTTTCTCAACATTTTACCCTCCCTCTTTCTGTCAGCCCCTGGAAATGCAGCAATGAAACATGATTTAAAACAAACAGACCAAAGCCAGTGGGAATAAAGTAGAGCCTCATATCACTAAACCACTAAACATTTGCTATAAACTAAATCACTATCAAATAAATTATTTGGTATATTTATGAACTAAAAAGTGCATATCCTTTAGTTCTTATTTAAACAATAATTACAAATTTGCCCAGTTTTAGAAATGGAGCTGCAAGCTGTTGCACTCTAAGCATATATTTTGCCAGTTGTGAGTTGAAGATGTAAACCATCAGCATTGTAGTAAACAAGGAGCATTATAATATGTGACCTTAGAAAAAGCATGAAGATCCCAATGTTATTACACAAAGAAAGTGAACTTATAGATCTTGAGAAACAGATCAGAAATTAAATTCCCATAATGCAATTAACATATGTTTGATATGACTTTAACAGCACCGTCCTATACATGTATTTTTTTAGAAGTAAGTAGTTCAATGAGATTTACTCCCAGGTAAGTGTGTATTGGATAGCTGTCTCAGTGTTCTCATCCCTTCCTGAAAAAATCTCACTGTAATATGTTGCATCTTGGGAAACTGATTTACGTCTGTTGACCAGTCAATTTAAATTAAAAGTGACAGTAATAGTAGAAGAGATTAGTGGGGTAGGGATAAGCAGTTATTTTACAGTGCAGTTTCACACCTAATACATACAAATATGTTTCGTAAAAATGTGAATATACTGGTTCAGGTCTGCTAAATTCATGGCCTCCCAGTCTGTACATAAAATACTGGCTATGCATTGTGGCCATCAGGAGTTTAAGAAACTCCCTGGCTTCGATCCAGATTTAGTTGTACTTAGAGCAGACCCACTGAAACAGATGAGGCTTAAGTTGGTTGTGAATTTGTCCCATTGATTTCAGTGGATCCAACCTCATTTCTGTAATCCATGTGAGATTGCTAGTCATGTACCTGCTAACCACACAGAACACCGAACTAGAGTACAGTCCAGTGGTTGTGAGTTTGACAGGCCAGCTGTAGTCAAAATGATCTATCAACCTTAGAATACCTGCCAGCAAGCTGTACTCACACATGCTAAACAATTCTGGCAGTACTATGTTCACTCTAATTATAGTTGCTGATACTTGAATGGATCATGTAACTGGATCGGGAGGAGGTACAGCTAGTTTGGATAAATAGTGGTCTTGGATAAATGAGTCAGGGTAATGGAGCGCTATTGCATGAAGCTCTCTCAACTTTTTTAAAAATAAAATCTACAACCTCCCTTGTCAATATTTGCTAACTTTTTAGGACATCATTTTTTTAAAAAAATATATCCTGAAAAATACTGAAAGGTAAATAACATTCATGCAAGAAACTTCACTGGAATACACAGAGATTTTAAAAAGAAACTTGTCTGCTGGGAGCTGAACTATATTTAGTTTTCTAATGAAGAAAGCAGCTGTATTTTAATAAGTGAGGCACTGTGTTACATGAAGAGTCTATGACCATGTTCACCCATTTCTGATGTTTATGGGGCACTAGGGAAGTGCAGTCCTTGAGATTTTGCAGCCTAAGTGAGCATGTCATAATTGAAACTAGCATTCCAGATATTCGCACAGATTTTAGTGAGTAAATGATTTCAGCCTTTCAGCAGGGATCTAAACTTTGTCACAATGAGTATCCACTGAAAAAACCCAACACACCCTTAAAGAAAACAGATTGTTTACCTTAACTATCAGAAACTTGGACCTCTGTCAATGGAGGTCTACTTTACTGAAAGCCTAGTTTTTAATGGGCAACTATCTAGACTATATTACTATGAGCTTCTCTACATCAAGTAAACATTCCATACCCTTACCAGGCTTTCTTCTTCTGGAGTCTTTCTGGGTTTACAATGAGCTCCTTTAGATGCTAAACATGTGATTTGGAATTGAAAACTTCCTTTTTCGGCAATGCTGTACATGTTCAATGAAACAGTGCCATCTAGTGGCTACTGATATGCTGTGTTAATTTTTATTTCATCTTACCTCTGATCTTTTTGAAAACCGGATACATGGGGAAAAGTGCGGGAGGTTGACGATGTTGTATCACGAGCATGGAATAAATCACTCGTGTAGAAGCTCTACATTTTATAGTTCAATGCAAAAAGAAAAAAAAGAAAAGAAAAGAAAATGCCTTTGGCCAAGTGGAAAATACCTTTCTCTGTGGTCTGATGCTCTTCTCAGATAATCTTTTTGGGGCAATAAATGCACAGTTGTTGCATAGATACCACATTGTTCAAATACTTAAAAATATATTATTTTGTTTTGGGGAAAATGTTATTCCTCCTCTGTTAGCATATCCATTGCTGTCATGAGTGCTTTGTGCACTGTGGTTGCATGAGCTCTATCGCCATCATGGAGCAATAATTACGACATTACTAGTCACTAGTGATATGACTTCTTTCCCTGTGTCTCCACAGTGGTGTAGTGGACTGGATAAAACTGCTGCAGCCTTGATCCAGCAGCATCACTTCACATGTTGCAGGAAATCGTGTGCTGCCCACCAGTGGTTAGAGTGCAAAAATGTAGAGAGCAGAACTGACTGGCTTATTCCCTATCCAGGATGTCTAAAGGCAGAAGCCACTGCAGAATGTCCACCTCAGAGGCATGGAGACAAGGAAAAACAGCAAGTGGCTCTCTTTAAATATATTTAATTTAGTTCTTTAACAGTTGTGCACTCCTCCTCTCCTGCACTGGAGTGCATTTATCCTGATTTTACTTTTGCTTTAAAAGTGGCAAAGAACTATGCTACTGAAGTACAGCTTCTCTTCTCATCCATTACATGATCAAATATGCAAAATGTGTTTTTCACCATAAAAAGAATGCTATTTATGCTTACATTTAATCATAAATATAAAACAACAAGATATTACCTTACTATTACATACACCAAACTAAAGTACATCTGACTGTTTCTATAAAATCTAGATCTCAAGGTTTTTCAGAAGTAAAAGCCAATTTCTCACCCCTACCCCTAATCTTTGAAACTGCTTTTAAAAATATTCTCACGGCATAACTATAGTGATGGAGAATGCTAAAAAGAGGTATTTACCCTTTCCCCTGATACCTTTACACTCAGTACGTTTTCTTAGATATTTGTGAAGCTTTAAAATGAAACAGATTTACCTGCTGACACGATCAAAAGCCAAACTGCAAATATTACAAGTATTCCAAACCTGCCATTTATTTATATTTTATTTTTAAAAAAATGTTTAAGAAGAAAGTGCAAAATCTGAGGAAAGAAGATTCCACAAGGCTTTAACAGGGCCATAGTTCTTTAAGTTGCTATGCTGGGCTCCTTGGAGCGGTAATCATCAGCAAGCACAGCCAGAAATAAAGGGTAGGACTCACTGTTTCCCAGCAGCATTTGTAATGTGAATGAATGCAAGAAGCTGTATTGTACAGATCTTTTGTGGATTGTTGTGATAAGCTAGATAACAGGGCTAAATAAATTCTGGGGCTGCTTGAAGGGAGAAGGCTCCTTGCTCTATCATTCACAAGGCATTGCTCAACTATTCCATCTTTCTCTCCTTAACGGATGTTCTGTAGCAAGAAAAAAGATAGAAGAAATGGTGGGAAAACACAAATGGAAGACATCGTCATCTGTGTCCCCTTCACCCCACCCAGTAAAATTCCATAAATGAGGAACAATTGCACAATATAAGCTTCATCTACAAGCATACCTGGGGCTGTCTTCACGGTGCCAGGTTGGTGCCCTCTCCCTCCTCAAACCTGCGCTTTCCCTCTCTTGGGTCGGCGTCAGGTAACATGGGGTTTCTGGGTGGCCATCCGGGTCCTGGAATTGCCCCCACCCTCTTCCTGGTGTAAGGTAACCAATCGCTGGTCACCTTCCACCATGCTCTGCCCCTGGGTTGGCCCTGGATTGGCCCTGGAGCGACATTACATGGCGGAAGCCCTGTGTTGATGTCACTCCCTTTTCGAATTGGAGCATTGCGGGGAAGTCCTGCAGTGGCTATGAAGCTGCGCCTGCGGCATCTAACCAATGAGGTGCAGATCCACAGCCACCACAGGGCTTTCCCCGCGCGTAGACAGCCCCCTGGAAAGCAACTTAAGGGCCAATGCAGTACAATGGCGGTCATGCTGGTGTAAAAAGATCCATCTAGTTTTCAACAGTAGTGCCAAACGTAATTTGTCCTAGTCCAGTACGGACTTGTGACATAGGTTCCCTCCTTTCCACACCATCTTTTGTTAGTTTTGAAACATTTACAACATGTAAGGACAGTCCTCTATTTGAAGGGCTGCTAGAAGACTACTCTATATGTTGAAGGCATATTCTATTTGAAGTCTGCTATAAAGATTTTTTTTAAAACCACAAAACTATCAGAAGGGGGAGCTGGGCCTTGAAGACGCCCATCAACAGCCTCTGGACAACAGACTGACCAAGGCACACAGGTCACCTGGTCACAGGCATCCACACTATGATGTATTTCTATTTAAATTATAGTAATAATTTCTAATTTTGTATCTACACATATAAATTAGCATATGCAAAATCTTATGCAGCCTGGTGTCCTCTTTTTTGTGCTTAACAACTGTCCACCCTATTTACAAGAAAAACCCTCAGCTGTCTCAAAAAAGAACGATGATTGGTGTCCTTTAGCTTCATTAGATCCTTTTGTTTAAGCTCCTGTTTCTGGCTGCCTGATTTATATTTATAGCCAGACATGGCAGTGTGGCATTATACACAAGCTACAAATACCCTTTCAACGCTGTTCCCTGTCTCTGGGATCTAATGTTAGTTCTTCTATGCACTATGGAGACCAGAGGCCTATCTCATTTACTCACATCTGTTCCAAGGCTTGTAAATCCTATCGGCAGCACTGGCTCTCATTGTCCCAAGGATCTTAATGCCTGATTACCACGGGACTTGCCTCTGCCTTCTGCTGCCAATTGTGTGCCACGCCCTGCTGGCACTTCCTGCTGGTACACAGCAAATGCTTGACAGAACATGTTACATAGGGTGGCACACATCTCTTTTTCTCAAACTAGAAGATCGGTTATATAGAGTTTCCTGAACAAGTGTCTCTATTTTAGAGGGGGGGAAACAACCAAGGCGCTTGTGGCACCTTAAAGCCTACCAAATTTATTCTAGCATGAGCTTTTGTGGATTATAGCCCACTGCATCAGATGTATTATTTTATTATTTATTTGTGCTATGTGCTGTGGTCTGCGCTTTTGGATAAAGGACATGATGCATCAACATGGATAATATGCATGCAACAGGGATCAGTGACTCTGACCTGCTTTGCAAAAATTGCACATCCACTTTGGCATATAAGTAACCCAAGCAAGTGATGCAAGCATGTGGAAAGGCAGAACTATCTATAAAAATAAAATGGTTTTACACAGCCATAGCAGAAGCTGATGCAGCTTGCAAAGTAATAATAACTTCGTATTACTAACTTCTGTTTACTATAATACTCTTTTCTTAAAGAAGGCAATAGTTTCCAATAACAACTGTTTTTCCAGCTGTGTCACAGAGTCTGCATTTTTTAACAAATGTTTCAGATGTGGGCCTTTTGCTTTTACTTTTTTATAAGTAGGTATTTAAAAACCACACAACTGTCATGTAACCTGGAGTTACTTAAAATCAAACTCAGATAGCAGGAGGAAGGTTTAATTCTGCTTTATTAGAAAAGAACAGCGCTGTTGGCGAAATCCCCTGGTGCCTCCTGGCTAAAATTCCGGGGAACCGCGCCTAGCAAAACTAAACAAAGGCTTTTTACCCTTTGGGCATCAAAAAGAAACACCCCTCTCTAGTGACGTATGTCTTACAACTCAGAACTAGGGAGTAAAAAAATAACACTTCTATTTGCAAGCGGAGATACAGGAAAGCAAAAAAGCAAGGCCATCTGACATTCTTGAGATGAGATAGAAAGAGGCCCTTTGGCTGGCAGAAAACAAAGCTTTCTTTAAACCGGCTGGCTTCTCTCCTAAAGCTGGGTACTTTGACACCTCAATGTTTATCTATTGTAGACCATTTGCCTTCCTTTCCCTGAAAGGAATCTCAAGGATTTACATAAGATTTGTATCTGGTTGATTTACTGATTTATAACCCAATTTGGGAACTTCAGGGAAAAGAAGCAAACCTTAATTTTAAATTCCATGTCACATTTCCCCTCTTTAAGAACTAATTTTATCCTTAACATTGGTTCTTTTTTTTTTAATTTAAAAGGTTAAGGTAGGTTGTATGAAAATGATACGCATCATTTGGCTGCAGAAGCGTAAGGTTACAGAAAAGAAAAATCACTGTTAGTTACATTCATCCTGTCTATAGTCATTCATTGTTCTTTGTGCCTCAAAAGCTGTTGGCAGGATTTTAAACATGTGCGGAGTGCAAAACAGGGAACTAAATATATTCATGGCTATGTCTAGCTTTCTACTTCTTCATATTTTACATCTTCTTGCATAGTTAATGATACATAATGAGAATATATTTTGCGTTCTACAATGGAGTTTACTACTTGTGTCACCAAAGCCATAAAACACGGGATACAGCAAGGTAAAATGCAGATTAGAATCACAACTAAGCAAAATACTAAGAATGCAGTTTTAAGCCATCTAAAATTAGGAAGCCAAGATGTGAGCCAATCCAAACTCCATCCATTCCAATTTTGGACTGGCACATGAGCTACTTCTTTTATGGTCTTAGCTAAGCCTTTTATAACTTCTCCATTGTCATCTATTTGGAAACAACAATCAGAAAAATTCAGGGCAACACAAAGGCCGCCCTGTGCTGCCAATACATAATCTAGTCCCAATTTTAATTGTAAAGTGGCAGTGCTGAGCTGAGTTAGTTGAGTGGCGATTAAATCTAAAGCATCAGCTGTGTGATTTGCTATGATTTCCACTGGTTAGGTTTTGCATCAGGAATGTGAATCGGGGGTGGTGTTGGCACTTATGGCTTATTCTGGATGTTGTCTTTCATCTTTGGACAGTGTGCTGTGCAACATTTACTGGACTCAATTCTCCTAGTCCCCATTGTCCTGCTTGTGTTAGGCACAGTTTTTGTCTCATGTAAAGGGTGAATCTATGGATGCCTATGTAATATGTATATGGCTTTCTAAGGGTTACTTCAAATACTTTTCTCCCAGCACACGTAATGGACCGCTTGGCGGTATAGTATTTTGCATCTATATGGGTTCTAAACTCAGTGTTCCCTCTTGAGTTCTTGTAACATGTATCTATTGTTTTCATCAACTATCAGTAAGCTGCCAGCCATATTAGCATTTTTACCGGGGGCGTAGCTGCACTCTTATGTGTGACGTGATGACACTGCACACGCACTTGAATTTGTGAACTGTGAGTACTGGATACTACGGGTATTGTTTGGATTTTTGGTTTGTTTCCTCCTCCCATGTATTCTTATCCTCTTTATAACACTGCTTATGGACCTACAAGTTGTGCACAAACACAAAATCTTTCTGCTGTTCTGGTCTTTGCTTATAAATATACACTGCTTCTGTGGTCCTGGGTCTCTCAATCCCCTATGACAGTGTTATAAGTTTATTTAGATAGTCCAATGGGGTAGAAGTCCAATTTGCTGGATTCTTCTCCAGAGGAGGCTGTCAGCTTCCGGATGTGACAGCTCCTGTGGGCTGATGCTTCCTCCTCGGTGTCTCCTCTCTCTGGCTGTACTCTCAGAGTCTCTTTCACTGGTCTGGCCTTTCACTGCACTGGTGGTTCAGCACGTTTGGCTCTGCTGTAATGTGTCCAGGATTTAAAACCAAAACATTTAATAGCAGTTGGAGTAACTAGCATAACTTGATGCGGGCCTGACCATTTAGGCTTTAGGGGATCTGCTTTCCATTTCTTTACATAAACCCAGTCTCCTGGCTCTATATTATGTACTTTCTCTGTAAGAGGTAAGGCACCTCCCAGTTTAAATTCTTCCTTACCTCTGCAATGCGTTTTGCCCATGGGACTACCTCCCTTGGGGCATCCTAGCTATTGCCATAGTTCCTCCACAACGGGGAGGGCCTACCGTACATGGCCTCAAAAGGGGTCAATTTACTCTTTCCTTTGGGAGTGTTTAGTATCCTGAACAATACCTGTGGCAATAGCGAACTCAAGTCAGTAGGTCTTCAGTAGTACAGTTCATTTTTCCCAACTTTCTCAGAGCTTTTTGTGGATGCCACGCAGCGTGCAGTCTCCACTCAATGCTTAGAGACCTCGTTGCCTCTTACACTATCAACGAATGCGCTTCTGAGTTCAGCTGTAGTGGAAGCCCGTGGGTGTATTTCTCTGGAGCGTCTCTACTAAGGTCTCCTGTCAGCTATTCTCGGCTTCTTAATCCCTCCTGTCTCTGGTGTGAGGATTTGCTTCGATTTCTCCCTTCTCTGTAACATATAATTGGAAGGGTTTGGACAGGTTGGGTAGTCCTAGAGCCGGTCCATGTGCTAGCTGATGCTTTAATTCTTCAAACTCTCTTTGCTGCTCTGTGCCCCAGATGAACAGGTCTGTGTCTTTATGACTTCCAAAACTACGCCTTGCAGGCAGTATGTTTTTGCTAATTCTGTCAGTCCTCCTTAAATTTCTCTGCATTGTTTCCTCTTATTGCTTTCAATGGGGGGTAAAGTCAAATGCTCTTCTCTGGCAGACTCTGCTCCAGTTCGAGGCTTTAACTCTTTCTGCTCCCCCCCTTGCATTCTTTCTTTCTGTTGCTTCATTTTGCCAAGGAGCAAACAGATCTGAAAACCCTTGAGTACTCCCATTACTCCTGGTCCACCTTAAAAGAATTCAAGCAAACAGTCTGCATTTTCCACATAAGTTGCATTTTCTACACAAGTGGGGTTTGCAACTTGACTCTATAGCTTTAATCTTGATTCTTTTGCCTTCAAAGTCTTAGTTATTAGTTCAACTCTCTCTTTTAGCAAACCTGGCTTTTCTAACGCTTTAGCATTCTTGGCTTGGGGTTGTAATTTCTCGACAGGCTCAGGATCACAACCAGAGATCTTCCTCACGTCATGATTTTTGTTGCCAGCATAGTTTCCTTCCTTACTGCGTTTGCTTCTTTCTGGGCTTCAGTGATAAGTTCAGAGCATCATCTTTCTTCAAGGGAAAGCCCACATTTTCCAACAGCCTTCCCTGCTGTTTGCCATGTATAGCTCCTCCAGCTGCCCACTTATAGAGGCTAAGTTTGGTTTGCTCAACTTGTTGATTAGACCTTTCACTGTTTAATTCTCCCCTCTTTTTGGCATCTAGAGCCTCTTCAGACCTTCGAGTCTGAGGGAGAACAATTTTTGTAGCACCTGGCCCCTGTGCTTCTGAAGTCATGGGCTGTGTCCTTTTCTTTCTCTTTATTTTCATCTCTTTCCACACTGAAGTTTGCTAAACTTCTCGCCTTTTCTCCCATAGCCAAATCCTCTTTCTCCTGGTCTGCATTCATCTCCTGTCTCTCAAGGAGCCAGCCGCGGTCTTCGGGAGCTGCCGCTGTCTTCACAACCAATTTCTGGCACCTGTCGCACCGGTCTCTCTGTCTGCCGGTTGCGCTGTCTTGCTTCTCTCTTCTCTGTGCACGACTTCATCTTCGCAGTCTTTTGCATCGACGTTTCCTTCGTCCATATTCTCTTCTGCTTGCTACTTTCTTTGCCTTTTCATTTTCTGACTTCTAACAGCACGTCTGGGCTTTCTTCTAAGACTCCCTCTCTCTTTCGGAGTTCTTTCTAGATCTCTCAGTTCTTGCCCCATGGCCTGATGTAGGCGCCCTCTCTCTTCTGTACTAAACAGAGGGCTTTCTAAGGTTCTTAGGTCCTGCCATGTGGGACTATACGTGTTTATGACATTTTCTCACAAATCAGCCATTTGTATGGGGTCTTCAGTCAGTGATTTCAGTGACATTCCATCTGGGGATCGTCGCATTGAGATCTATGGGATCTGGGTCCCGCCACTCTTGCACCCTCAATGTTACTTGAAACACAAGTTTCAACTTTCCTCCCTGTTGCTGGGTGCGTACGGGGGAAAACGCTGGGGCGCTAGTTTGAGTAGCTTCTGGTGACTCAGCAACCAGTGAGGCGTCGGGGCAGAATGGGGCGTTGTTTGAGGGGATGGCAAAATTGGATCTCAGCATCTCCTTGCCACTCTCCAAACTCCATAGTTATACACGCCATGCAGGGCTTCAAAAGGACGCAGTCATCGGGAAAACTCTGTCTTCCAGCCCCTGCTCTCGCGTCTGCATACTTTTACTCTAAATCTTGAACTTCACTTCTCCTTCACTGTCATCGCTCCAGTTGGAGGGATGCTAATGAGGGCAGCCGCTGCCGCTTGCACCAATGCTCTTGTCAGGGGGATTCTTAGCTGCTAACTTTGAACAATCTCGTTTGAGATTTCTTTTTTTATTACTTTGCCATAAAAACACCTCTCACTTTGCAGCTTAGTTTCTGAGCGTTGGTCGCGCTGCCTACTTCGCCGGATTCAGCTCAATGGGGCGTTGACTCTTCACCTCTCTCCACGCTCCTCGGCTCCCGACCTGCTTCCTCTTGCCAAAGCACTCAACCGGTCTGCCATCTGTGCCGCTTCCACTGCTGTACTGGGATTCTGGGCATCATCTCTCTGGGTCCCTATTCCTGCTTCTTTGCACGCCACCTCGAACCAGGGGAGAAGTCATTGCCCGCTGCAATGCCTCTACTCTCTCTCTTCCTTCATCTTTTGTCTAGATAATCTGCATACATTTACTGGACCTGCTCTTCCTGCAGGTCCGTCTCCTTACTCGAGAGACGTTTCCCTGGCTCCCTGCTTTTATTTTTCTCTTCAGCCCGTGGGACTTGGAGACTCGGCTGGTTAAGCCTTTTTGTAGACTGGCGTGTCTGCACTGGTGAAGCTTGTATACGTACAGGCTTTGGGATCCTACTGGGATTAGGTATGGATGGGGGTGAAGTAGATGGCCCTTGTTCCAAATCTTCTAGCGATGGAGCTGATGGACTTGGTTGGGGCACTTGCAAAGCTGGCTATATGGTAGTGGTGGCAATTCGTCTTCCTCATCCTGGGGCAAGGGCTCTGGGTCCTCAGCTAGTTTCTCTCTTTTCTTGACTTTAGGGACCTCTTCACCTGGGTGCCCTCATATTTCATCTTTTCTGCCTTTAAGGCTTTTTCTTTTAGGCGTGTTCACTGTACTGGCATCACCAAATTGGCTGTGGTGCATGCCTGTTTACAAGGATTTCTTAGCCACGCTGGCATTTCTTGATAATTAGTGGGCTATTGATATAGGAATTGATCAGGATGTGGAACACTCACAATGGATTGGTAGACTTCCTTAATTTTTTTTTCATCTATCTAAGTTACACCTCTCCTCTGCCTTCTAAGAATCGCTCTGACTTGGCTTATCTGTTTGACAAACAACGTCTCAATGTATGTGGGTCTAACTCTTCTCTATATTCTCTTGAATCCACTTTCAAGATTATCTACCCCTCTCTTGAATCTACTTCAAGATTATCTACCATACACTGCAATATGGTTTGGGGTTTTGAATTTCTCCCATCCATTATGGTTTTCACAGAGACGTCACACTTTCCATACGAACATGAGACACGAAGGGAGGGGAACGGACCGGGTGGTGAGGGGTCCACCACGGCTGACACAAAAAGGGTTTGACAAACAATCCAAACGTGCCCCTCTTTCACGGCTCTGCCTGTCGCCAGAACAGAGAATCTCATTACCGGAGGGTCCCACTCCCCGAAGGGAGTCACACTCGTTTTTTGGGTCTCTGCTACTCAGATAGCCGTCTCAGTCACCAATCCACGCATTCACCAATCACACTTCCAAACCCCTTTCCTAGGACCACGTCAGGGTAATGAGGTTAAGCCAAACCTCCCCCCGGTCCTGAACAGGATGGCTGAATTCCTGTTTCTCTATGGAGGCCTCCCTTTTCATACGTTACCTGCCGGCGTCTTGTCCTGGTTAACAAACCTCGTCCTTTTCACCCTTTTATGGCTGCCGCACAGCTGGCCTCCAACAGCGGGTGTTCAGTCCTCTCTCCGCAAAAGTGGAGTGGCGCCGTGAGGTTTGAGCATCTGCAGCGTGAGGGGCTGTCACGGCCAAAGCCAAGTGGGTAGGTAATTCACCAGAGAACCATCCGAGTCACGGCACCAGATTTGTAACCTGGAGTTACTTAAAATCAAACTCAGATAGCAGGAGGAAGGTTTAATTCTGCTTTATTAGAAAAGAACAGCGCTGTTGGCGAAATCCCCTGGTGCCTCCTGGCTAAAATTCCGGGGAACCGCGCCTAGCAAAACTAAACAAAGGCTTTTTACCCTTTGGGCATCAAAAAGAAACACCCCTCTCTAGTGACGTATGTCTTACAACTCAGAACTAGGGAGTAAAAAAATAACACTTCTATTTGCAAGCGGAGATACAGGAAAGCAAAAAAGCAAGGCCATCTGACATTCCTGAGACGAGATAGAAAGAGGCCCTTTGGCTGGCAGAAAACAAAGCTTTCTTTAAACCGGCTGGCTTCTCTCCTAAAGCTGGGTACTTTGACACCTCAATGTTGATCTATTGTAGACCATTTGCCTTCCTTTCCCTGAAAGGAATCTCAAGGATTTACATAAGATTTGTATCTGGTTGATTTACTGATTTATAACCCAATTTGGGAACTTCAGGGAAAAGAAGCAAACCTTAATTTTAAATTCCATGTCACAGTCATGGTCTCTAAAGTGTGGTTCAAATGTCTTTTGTACATATGTATCAGCAGAACAGTATCATGTTTTATGTCAAGCCATAAAATTCTGCCTTTACTGTTGTGTAGCAAGAAATACTGTTTTCTACTTATACTGGGTTTTTAAATCTTCACATAAAAATAAATTTGGGTTGGATCCAGACTTAATACATACTGAAAGTAGACCTATTGAAATCAACTGGACAAGTTAGTCATGACACACTATGTATAACTAATTCTGGAACCAATCCAGTGACTGGGCTGCTTTTTGTACATGCCGTAGTTTTTTGTACCGGCTTTTGATTGGCAAGATGTACATCTGAAACCAGTTGATCAACATACCTTTTTTCTTCCCGATTACTCCAGGGACAAAGGAAGCAGCTATGACTGGTCGGGTTCAGACCTCAGTTTAAGCCATGATGGCTTAATTAGCTGCACATATTTTTGAAAATAAGCTACTGTTATTGGACACAATTGGACAAATAAGCTATATTCATAGCTTATTAAGCAACTGTCTGTAATAATAATAATATTTATTTATTTCTTACCTGCCTTTCCCTCTGGATCGAGGCAGGGAACAAGATTGAATACAAAATAGTATGAAATACATAAAACTGATTAAAAACATGTAAAACTAATACATTATTAAAATAACAATCAAACATCTTAAAATGTATGGCTTTCTTAAATTCAGAGAGACTGTTAAGTTGGCGAATCTCTCCCGGCAGGCCATTCTACAGTCCGGGACTGGCAGAAGAGAAGGTCCTCTGGGTAACGGTTGTCAGCCTAGTTTTGGCTGACTGGAGTAAATTCTTCCCAGAGGACCTGAGTGTGCGGGGCAGATTGTACAGGGGAAGGGGATCCCGCAGGTAACCTGAACCCAAACCATGTAGGGCTTTAAAGGTAATAACCAACACTTTGTACTTTGCCCAGAAAATAATTGGCAGCTAGTGGAGTGAATTTAAAATTGGTGCAATTTGAGTAATTCCCCCACCCCCTATCCCACTGCAGTCCTCCTGCCCAAGCAGCAGCACTGTTTCACCCGTTGGCAACATTGCAGCAGCCTGAGGGGAGAGATATGGGGTAAAGTATAGGGACATCATTCAGCACTTCCGGCATCACCCCAACAAGGGTGGAAGTTTGCAGGATAGGGACAATATTTCACATACAGCTTCTCCTAGTCAGGAGGCACCCAGCGCATCATCAAAAGCCTGTGTGGTTATACACAAAGGAGTGAAAACCCAATATGCACCAAAAAAGGGGTGGTGCAAAGAAACCCTTGGAAGTTTACAGAATCAGGACAAAACTTCATACACAGCCTTCCCTAGTCAGGAGGCACTCGATGTGATTACTCACAAAGGAGGGAAAAAATGGGTGGAGCAATAAACCCTTGGAAGTTTGCAGGAATGAGACAAAAATCTCTCACACAGATACGTGTTTGAAGTGATCAACATTGAGTGTGCTCAAAACTCAGGCTGTCATAAGGGAGGAGTGCAGCAGAGAATCAGATAGTTAATCAGTTAGAGACAAGTTTGTCCTATATTCTTTATTTTGACTGGTTAGTAGCTCTTTAACCTGATTCTAAGTGTGTCCCATAATTAGGGTGTCCAGATCGCCTGGGGTTTTCCGGTCCTAACCGGGAAACCTAGGCCGATCCGGGCCAACTGGGGGGTGGTGGGGGAAAACCGGGGTGGCGGGGGGTCATGCAGCGGTGGCAGTGAGCGGCGACGAGCGGCGGTAGACCCGGCGGCAGTAGCGGCGGAGGAGCCCAGGAAGGGGCCGCCCCAGCAGGTAAGTGCCCCCCCTCGCACCTCGCACTCCTTACCTGCAGGGGCATCCGCTTCCCTTCGGAGTGCGAGGCACGAGGGAGGGCACTCACCTGCTGGGGCGGCCGCTTCCCGGGCTCCTCCGCTGCCACTGGGTCCGCCGCCGCCGGGTCCTCCACCGCCGGGTCCGCCACCACCGCCAGGTCCTTTGCCGCCGCTGCCGTGCTCGTGAGGCCAGAGGCCGCGCAGAAGAGACGGAAGAGGGCCGGATCCGGAAGTGATGTAATCGGCCCTCTCCTGCGTCTTCCGCGCGGGCATCCGGGCTCCTCGGGGGTCATCGCCATTGTGACGAGCCCCAAGGAGGCCAGAGGCTGAGCGGAAGAGACGGGAGAGGGCCGGATCTGGAAGTGATGTAATCGGCCCTCTCCCGCCTCTTCCGCGCAGCCTCTGGCCTTATGAACCCGGCAGCGGTGGCGAAGGACCTGGCGGTGGTGGAGGAAGACCCGGCGGCGGCGGAGGACCTGTGGGCGGCGGCTGACCCGGCGGGGTGGCAGCGGAGGACCCGGCGCGGGCGGCGGAGGAAGAGAACCCAGTAGGTCCAGACTGGTGTTTTTTGGGGGGAGTGGCTTGGTGGGGGGTTGTTGTTGTGGGTGGGGGGTGGCAGGGGGGGAACCGGGATTTTGGTTTCCAAAATCTGGTCACCCTACCCATAATGCAATTCTAAGGCTTGCTTCCTGGTTCTAACTGCTCTATCTGTGACAGTTATGTTTCATAATGGCAGTTGGTAAGAAGTCTTCAGGAAGACTAGATAAGATTAGTTTATCTCTCCACTCCTATTCTATATATTAGCATTTCAGTTTTGTTCCAAGAATAAACATTCATCATTTTTTGTTCTCTACTATTAAATAATTGTCTCTAGCATTATTCTTTAAGAACACACAAATTCTGATTTCCATTAACAATACGTCTCATAGGGAGGCACCTGATGCACTCTCAAAACTCTGCAACCCTTTCTTCTTTGGTCATTTGATCATTGCTGGCATAGACTAGGGTGACCATATGAAAAGGAGGACAGGGCTCCTGTATCTTTAACAGTTGCAAAGGACAGGGAATTTCAGCAGGTGTCGTTTGTATATACACAGAACCTGGTGAAATTCCCTCTTCATCACAACAGTTAAAGCAGCAGGAGCCCTGTCCTCTTGACCATGTAAAAAAGAGGGCAGTGCTTCTGCAGCTTTAATTTTGTGATGATGAAGTAATTTCACCAGGTTCTGCATATATACAAATAACACCTGCTGAAATTCCCTTTTCTATGAAACTGTTAAAGATACAGGAGCCCTGTCCTCCTTTTCATATGGTCAGCCTAGCATAGACACCTTAAAGTGTTCCTAATGCCACTAAAGTACTAAAATACAGTTGTGCATTTCCTAGGGTGATGCAATACTCAAGATGGAGCCTAACCAGTGCTGAATAGAGGGGAACTAGTACCTTGCGCGATTTGGAAGCTATACTTCTATTAATGCAGCCCAAAATAGCATTTGCTTTTTTTGCAGCCACATCACACTGTTGGCTCATATTCAGCTTGTGATCTACAACAATTCCAAGATCCTTCTTGCTTGTCGTATTGATTAGCCAAGTATCCCCCATCTTGTAACTGTGCATTTGGTTTCTTTTTCCTAGCCTAGGTGTAGAACTTGGCATTTATCCCTATTAAATTTCATTCTGTTGTTTTCAGCCCAGTGCTCCAGTCTATCAAGACCACTTTGGAGTTTGTTTCTGTCCTCCAGGGTATTAGTGATCCTACCCAATTTTGTGTCGTCTGCAAATTTGATAAGCATTCCCTGCACCTCCTCGTCTAAATCATTAATAAAAATGTTGAAGAGCACTGGGCCCAGGACTAAGCCCTGCGGTACCCCACTCGTTACCTCCCCCCAGTGTGAAAAGGTACCATTGATAAGCACTCTTTGAGTCCGATTCTGTAGCCAACTGTGGAACCACCTAATAGTTGTTCCATCTAGCCCACTTTTCACTAGTTTGTTAATCAGAATGTCATGGGACACATTGTCAGAAGCTTTGCTGAAGTCAAGATATACTATATCCACAGCATTCCCACAGTCCACAAGGGAGGTTACCTGATTAAAAAATGAGATCAGATTAGTCTGACAGGATTTGTTCTTGACAAATCCATGCTGGCTTCTAGTAATCACTGCATTGTTTTTAAGGTGTTTACAGACTGACTTCTTTATAATCTGTTCCAAGTTTTGCCCAGGGATGGATGTCAGACTGACTGGTCTGTAGTTCCCAGGTTCCTCCTTTTTGCCCTTTTTGAAGATAGGGACAATATTAGCCCTTCTCCGGTCATCCGGCACTTCACCTGTCTTCCATGATTTTGCAAAGTTTATAGACAGTGGTTCTGAGAGTTCTTCTGCCAGCTCCTTTATTACTCTAGAATGTCGTTGTTGTTTTTAAGTGAATTTCCCAATGTCCGTAACTTAAGTACTGTTTTATCAAACTAAATTTCTCCTGATCAACAATACCAGGGAAACAAATACACAAATGAAAATGAAACCTGCAGCCCAGTCCCATGTAATGCAATGCTATGCAGCTGGAAAAATAAGTCAAACTATTGAACCTCGTTTCATCAGTAACATTTGGCTTGTGGATCAAGTTAAATGTTCATTTTAAAATTGATGTTCTATTCTACCAACCCAGACATTTTGCAATATATATTAAAATAAACATCATTTAGATAAATTATTCTGTATTAAGGCCTACTAAATAATATAAATGCACTGCCAATGTTTCTCTAATTGCCTGTCTTGTTTCTAATTGTGTCCTTTCGTTTCCTGCTCCATCTGCTTAACATTCAAAAGCAGAAAAGGCCAGTTTTATATATGAAAGGGGGATGTTTAAAAGTGAAATACTGTGCTCAAATTTCAACAGGTCATTCAATCATCAACTCTGTTGTTCCCTCTCAATGTTGCTTCAATTCCATTCTCTCTATCCCAGTCTTCCCCAAGATGGTGCTCTCCAATGTTCTGAACTACAAATCCCATCTTCCCTGACTATCAGCCGTGTTGGCTGGGGCTGATTTTGAGAGTTGTAGCCCAGGGGTGGTATCCATGTTTGTCCTACTTAGAGTAGAACCACTGAAATGAATGGGATTTAAATTAGATTAACATTGGATTCAACCAAAGGTTGGGAAAAGCTGTTCTATCCTCACCTTTTTAAGGCTACAACCTTAAACACACTTACTAGGAAAGGGGCACAGAACTTCTTTCAACCTGAAGGCTGAATTCCATTTTGGAAAAGCTTTCGGAAACCACATCCCAGTTGTGGGAGGGACTAAAAGAAAAAGGGGCAGGGCCAAAATACAAACAACAGCTGCATGTTTTAGCTTAAAGCTTTTACTGCCAGTAACAAAGCCTTAGGAGAGGCATCTAGCCTTTTAGAATGGGGAGAAACTGCACAAAAGCCAGAAAACTACCAAACAGTGGTTGGTAGAAAAGGGGTGGAGTTAGAGGAAGGGGGAGTGGCCATCTGGAGAACCCCCAGATGGCTGTATTGGGACTCAAAGGATCTTACGTTGCACCGTTTAGAATTAAGCTGCACATCCTTTTTCAAGGCCTACTATGAACACCAAGCATTTTCTAGACAAAACCATCAGCTGTTGCCCACTTAAAATGTGTATAGTACTTTGCCTAAGTATTATTATGTGGTATCTTCTCAGCTGATATCCTCTCAGTTTATTAAATCCTGTTCTCTTCCTCTCTGCTTTTGTCCTACCTCTCTTACGCTGCAAGGCTACTGGAAGGATGTCAATTCTGTGATGACTGGCACACTTAACTATGTAGCACACTGCTAAGCTAAATAAATATAAAGCAATAATGCCACATTGTGAACGCATTTTTTTCCTGATACATTCATATTTCAAAAATACCCCAAGGTAGCGCTACACATCTTGAAGTTTTTGAAATCCAGAGATTTGCAACAGTGTGATGGAATGATGATAATAGAGAAGACAAGACTCTTCACAGGTTGCATTTTGTCTCTTTACTTAACTTGATATAAGCAGCTCTTTGTGTAATGTTCAACAATTAAGTAACTTTCAAAACGAGTGAACAGAGACAATTTACATCAGCATTTTGCAAAGGTCACAGTGCCGCCTTCAAATAGTTCTGATGAAATATAACAAATGATCAACCTACTCAACAAGACAAGAAAATCCAGGCAGCTTTTTGTTAATGGTGAGAGAGATAATGATAGTTTGTTCCATCACAGTCTGCTATCCTAAAACTGCCTGCAATAAATATACACAGGGTGCATTCGGACTTTCATTGTGCAATCACCCTGCCTGGACTTTTATAAGAAAACAAGAGGACTTTTATAGGGAGGCCAGATGATGACATCTTTCATTTGTAATCTTCTCACATTTTCCCACTACTTCCTTCTTTTTTTCTTTCCACCAAAAATCCAAGGAAAACAAAAAGACCAAATAGTTGCCCAGTATCTTTTCATTGGAAGTTCTAAGAGCCCTCCATTTTGAAACAAGCACTCACACATTCTGGAATATTTGGAAAATGCACCTTAAATCTAACTACTCCTCTTCAAATGGTTTGCGGATCACTTTCCAGGTAGCATTGTGGTTGATTACACTGATTATTATGGCAACAATCCTACCACACTTAACTGGCACACCGGCCCATTGAGCTTAATGGGAATGACATTTGTGTAGACATTGCACTGTATATTGCTGGCACAGCTTTTCAATAAACTGAGGGGAAAAATCAGTTCTCTTTAATAAAAACAAATATGATACACACACATACACACCAAATTAATCATGAGTTCTCACCAGTAAATGCCTATTAACTATGTCCTGTCATATGAAAGCATACTCTAACTTTGGTTTTTTGTAGTGGAGGCTGGTGACTCCGATTTTGGTGGGGGTTCTGACTGGGTTTCAGTTAGAACCAGCCAGAACTCTAAAGGAGCTATCTGAGGTGCTGAATCCTGTGCCCAGCCCCACCAGCCTCCAATGGTTATTCTTATGACTTCTTACAGACAGGGCTAGAGCCAGACACAGTCATACTTAGAGTAAACCCACTGGAATCAATGGGACTTAAATGAGTTGTGTTCCATTGATTTCAGTGGGTCTACTCTAGGCATGACTGAGTCTGGATCCAACTCTAAGTCAAGCCTTCTAAAGAGATTGTTGCTACTTTGGGACAGCAGCAGGAGGCCTTAGTGATGGTAGGGAAAGGCAAAAATCCACCTGTCTGATGACACTGTAGGTCTCACAAACAAAAAGCATATGAAGTGGTAAACCTCTGTCTGGACTGTACTACTTTAAATCATAGGGGCTCATCTGACTGAATGCTCCTCCACACAAAAAATTCCCTGCACATAGAAAACTAGATGATAGGGAGAAGGGTACTAACCTAGCATTCTACCTGACATGCTCATTTTCTACCTATAGGAAACTTTGTCCATGGGGTAGCATTGCATCATGTTAGCCCCCACCTGTAGTCCATGTAGGTCTGTCCTGACACAGATTTATCTCCTTATCTGTTGTTTGTGAGAACTAGGCCCCAATGCCTTCCAGATGTTTTGGACTACAACTCCCAGGATTCCTAACCATTGGTCATTCTGGCTTGGGTTGATGAAAGTTTCAATCCAAAACATCTGGAGTGCACTAGGTTGGGGAAGGCTGCTTTAGAGATTAGTCATTGTATAAAGGAGATGGCCAGTTGTCCAGCAGCACAGACAAATCCGCAGCATCAAGAAGTGTGTGAAATGATGTCTGCATAACAGCAGACCTGAACAGAGTGTAGCACCTTCATAATAAACACATGATGACCATTTGATAGCCAAATATGTCATGCTGAGCATGAGAACATATAGTCAAGAGGAACATCAAGACAAATATAAGAAACAGCATGCACCACATCATTGATCAGTATACATTTTTTTTCTGTCACTCTGAACTTCAGATTACAAAACCACCCTCCCGATGATAAATCAAATTTGAAATTTTGTAAGAATGTCCATAATTATGCATTCCTGATTAGAAAGCAGGATATGTGCAAATATGCATATTCAATAAATATTAAATTATTCATATGAAATCATATCGAACGAGGCTTAGTAAGGGGCGGTAACCCGAAAGCTCATAGTAAATTCTTTTCCTGGAAATCCTGTGTGTCAGCATTTGGCTCTGAGTAAAGGTTAGATTTCTCTTTATTCTGTATTTTCATTAAGGTTAATATTTAAGCCCTGCCACTGCTGTATTCAAAAGAACAGTTGGTCCTTGTACAGCTATAAATGGCAAAGATTGAGCCTGGGTCTGCTACGGCATGTCTGTCAGCTGTTTGAACAAGGCAAGCCTCCTGGGGCTGCTGGCCTTGGAGCATGTGCCCTTCCACAGCCCTCATGGTATTTAGTTCTACCAGCTCTGTGATTGGCTGAGGCTGCCGTCCTCCCTGCATCCTCTAGTGACTGCTGCTGACAGGGTATCTCTCCTCAGCTGAGATTACTGCTGTATGACCTACTTTGAAAATAGTGTGAACCAAGGTTCACACATTACCTTGGAAGGGTGCCATGGAGCTGGTGTGCAAAGGGATGTCATCCAGGAGGCACTTGCCAGAACAAAATGAAACACACACACACAGTTTTCTGTATCCTTCCAGATGCAGTATGTGCGTTCTTTTCCCTGGGGTCTTGGCCTGACAGTTTATCTTTGCATTCCTCGTGAGTGCAACACATTGATTTACTGCGCAAGCCTGCAGCATTAGACAGCCCTTGGCCAGTTAAAGAAAGGACAGGTCCTGCTGCTTTTCTCCTCTCAGACAACGCGAAGTAAGTGATGAAAACGAATACAGGCTTTCAGAATGAGCTACCTAGGCATCGTGTCACTGTATTTTATCAGGAATCCACAGTATCTTCACTAAAATCAGTATTGTTACATATACAGTTCATCTGATTACTAAATTGTGTGCTTCGTTCCGTGTGGCTGAGGCTTTTGTCACTATCAGAAGAGATCACTTGGACATCCCAGTCACTCCAAAATACCAAGTGCAGCAAATAATACAAAACGATTGTCTGGAACAGTCCCAGTCAAGACTGCATTTTCCTCTTTTCTTCTTTGTGAATTTATAGTGCTGCTACAAGAGGTTTGCATTGAATCCAAAGGGGGATGGAGTTTCCTTGGAGCTGTAAATCAGCTTTAAAGAAGAATTATCCCTTCTCCCACTTTCTGAGGCTAACACATTTCATACAGAACAGAGCCACGTTTGTGTTTGTTATCTGATCAAATAATTAGCATCAGTTACAAGGTGAAGTAGTTGTATTTGTAAAGGGCAGTGCTGCTGTACATCAGTAGAATTAAATAGCTTGCTCATCAGGCTGTTTCTCAAAGAAGGATTTTCTTTCCTGGTCTTTAGGTCACAAAGCTCTGTAATAAATTAGCAATTCAAATGAATGTTAATGTCTATTCTTACAATATGAAAAATCACAGCATTTTGAGTGTTTCTGCAGATTCTGCTTTAGAAATAAGGTAAATGAGATTTTTTTTGGTGCAAAATATGTTGCATATATATCATGTTTTTAAGTGTCCAAAGCACTTTCCATGCCCTTAATAATTTTAAAATAATCTTGTATGGAAGCTCAGGATTAGAGTCCTCAAATTGAGATGGGAGGGGGCTGAGAATTTTTTAATGTTACATTTATATCATTACATATACATACTACCCAAATATTTATATTTTTTAATATTACATTCATATGCCTGATGAAGAGATCTGAAAAACTCAAAAGCTTGCACATGTTTGTGATCTTTTGGTTGGTCTAATAAAGGTATTATACAATATGGATTTAAATATTTTTTTAATGATCAACGTGGCTACCTTTGCTTTTATTTATATCCTGCCTTGCTTCCAAGGAGCTCAAGGTTCTCCCACCCATTTTATTCTCACAGCAACCTTGTGAAGTAGATTAATCTGAGACTGGCCTAAGGCTGCCCAGAACGCTTCATGGCTGAATGGGAATTTGTACCTGGTTTCCCCCAATCCTTGTCTGACTGTCTAATCACTACACTACACTGGCTCTTAACTGTACTGAAAGTGGTATATAAAATGCAGGAGCCACACCAAGCAGGATAAAGCACTATGAAAGTGGTGTATGGTATGTGTCAATTGGCCCCAACAGTTGCCAGTGCATTTCAATACTATAAAGCAGTAGTGTGGCTCCTGCCTTTGATATACCACTTTCATACCACTTTCATGGTGCAATATCCTGCTTGGTGTGGATTCAGAGCTTCATCACACCTACTCCCCCCCCCCCCAGTTTGCTTCTGCTGGTTCCCCCTCCTTTTCCTATGCGAGTCTAGTGTTTTGAATCACACATGGTCGGTATTGCTCCGATACTTCAACTTGGTTTGTTCTGAATTTGCATTTTGGACTTTGCCCGTTCAAGGATAAATCGGAAGAGAAACGAGCAACTGTCGGCTCAGGGTGAGAGAACAGCATGACAGGGACAACGTCATGTGAGTCCAGTGGTGAAAAAGTGGATCAAAGTTGCGGCAGGTGTGCATCAAACCGTGCGTGTGATAAACACCTAAGCCTAGCTGCAGTCCTATATACATTTACCTGGGAGTACGTCCCATTGAATGCAATGGGACTTACCTCTGAATAGACATGCATAGGATTGCAGTAAGTGATTTAATGGCTGATGTGAAGTAAGGTTTGGACCTAGGACTTGCACATGTACAGCTCACACTCATAGCCAGTACACTATACAAGTTCCAGTTGCCAACCAATCAGAAAAAGGAAGTCATATAGTTGTTTATTTGTTTAACTTCCAGGCCAGTTTCTAGAAATTTTGTATAAAAGACAGAATTTTAGGATGATTGCCAGTATTTATTCATCCCTGCCCCTAAAGCTGAGTAGGGTGCCTCTACACGAGAGGTTTAAAGCTCTTTCAAGTCTCATTAAAAATTTTACCTCTACAAGAGCGGAGCGCAAATCGGGGGTAGAGGTGCGTTTTCTCTCCGATTATGCGCATTATCGAATGCACGTAAAATAGCAAGTTTTCCTGCTCTGCGGCTGTTAAAGCGCATTTTGACCATGTAAACAAGTGATTCTCTGCATTTCAGCCACTTTAAAGCACGTTTCAAACAACCAGTCGGGCCACCAGCTATACGCTTAACCGCCTCCCGCATACCGTCATTATCGTAACAGTGATTGTGAGAAGATGTGCATAATCGGACAACCAGGCGCCAAACCAAATTTTTGTAGAGGGGGCCTAAGTCAGCATCTTCACATTACTACACATGCTTCAACTGTATCTCTTCACACACTAAGGATCCAGGTTGCTGAGTTCAGTCCCAGCACACCGTGTGATTCATTGTGATATAATAGACTGCAGGATATCTATGGTTGCTTCCTCTGTAGCTGTCCCCACAGATACTGATGAGCTAAGAGAGGCAGGATGGGTGGTGACAGAGCAGTTTCGTGACTGACAGATGCAGCTGTGGGGGAGGCTTTTACAGTCATTTCCATGTGCTAGTTCTTCAGCCTGCACAAGAACCTAAGCACAGTCTCAGGCCATTAAATCTGCCATCCCTTGCCACAGAAGTAGAATGATACATTTATATCTATTACATTTATATCTCAACTTTCCTCAAAGGAGTTCAGGGTGGTATACATGATTCTCCCCCCCCCCATTTTTATCCACACAATACGCCTATGAGGTCATGGTTGAGAGTAGCCCAAAGTCACCGGCAAGCTTTAGGGGTAAGTGGGGATTTGAACTAGGGTATCCCCAATCCTAGTCCAACACTCTAAACACTATGGCCACATTAACTTTTGCCATTAGCTCTACTCTCATCAGAATCCACCAGACTCCTCCCAAATTTGTCTAAGGCTGTGGCCCATGGCCTTACCCAGGTATCATTATGCATGGTGTGGAGAAAGTGGATAGGAAGTTTTTCCTCCCTCTCTCATAATACTAGAACCCAATGTCATTCAATGAAGCTGAGATTCAGGGCAGATAAAAGGAAGCACTCCTTCACGGCATACAGTTAAACTATGGAATTTGCTTCCACAAAATGTTGTGATGTCCATTGGGTTGGCTGGTTTTAAAAGGGGAACAGACAGATTAATAGAGATTAAGGCTATCAATGGCTACTAGTCATGGCGGTTGTATATTGTCTTTAGTATCAGAGCCAGCATGGCGATGTACATCAGTTGTTGGAGAGCATGCGTGGAAGGATGCTTGCTGTGGACTTCCCATAGGCACTGGTTGGCCACTGTGGGAACAGAATGCTGGACTAGATAAACCTTTGGTGTGATCCAGCAAGGCTCTTCTTACGTTCTTATAGTCTTATCAGATTTGTTTGTACAAAAGTTGAACAACTTTAACAAAAGAGCTAAAGAGATATATATTAAAACAACAAAAGGACCACAGTATAATAGTAATGAAATCCAACACATTTGGCTGGGAATTACGAGAGTTGCAATCCATCACATCTGGGGAATTTTTTTAACCTGGTTTTTTTTTTAATCTGATTTTTTAGCAGCTTCACTGGTTCCCAATTTGCTTCTGGGCAAAATTTGAGGTGCTTGCCCTCTAAACAGCCTGAGACCAGAATATCTCAGGAATTGCCTTCCCTCATATCATCTGCTTGAGATACAACTCTGTTCCTTTGCCTTCTGAGATATGGTGGGTGGATACTGTAAAGGGGACATCCAAGATTTGGAATGGCCTTCTTCTAATTAAGTATGTTTGGCCTTATCATGGCCTACTTTGATACAATAGGCAGTAAAGGCAGAACTTTATGCTGCTCTGTTCTTCATCTGCAATTTAAATCTGATTCTAGTTTTAAAAATATGTTCTAGTCTTTTGTGGGGGGGGGGGTAGCTTTATACCAGGGGTGGGCAGAAGGTAGATCTGGATCTTTTGTAGGTTTTGGGTGGTCCACAGTATATCTGCAAGGGGTTTTTTTAGTCCCAATTGTTCAACAATAGTGGCAGCAAAATAGCTCTCTCCACAATGCTACACTATATTTCTGAAAGAAAGCTGGGGATGAAAACCAGGAGTGGTGGATATTTCTGTAGGAATCTGGGGATGAAAACCAGGAGTGGATTTTTGTTAATTTCTGGTACACTGAACAAATGTCTGGCTCAGAATTCTTTAATTCTGTGTATTTCTTTCACATCAGCTCTGGTTGGTGGAGCTTGGGTTTCTACTAAATTCTACAAGGCTGAGGTCTGCCCACCTCTGCATTTAATCGTGCTGTTTTTAACCATTTGCTGTAATCCATCTTGAATGGCCCAGTTGAAAGGTAGGATACAAATTAAAGGATAATAATGGGAGGGGGGAAAGAAAACTCTATTTGCCTCCTAATAAAAAATGTAAAGCGTTTTTCACAAAGACTGGTCTCAGATTATACCCTGCAGTACCCACTGAAGAAATATCAACTGATCAGCCTTTACCATTAGCAAGCAATCTGCTTAAGTAAAAGATCATGGCTCAACAGTCTACCTTTTGGAGGCCAATGGCAACCCCCTGGCGCACATCAATTTAGTAGTGTGCTCCCAGTGCAGTTATAGTGGTAAATGCTTGAAGCCAGGCTGTGATGGTTTAAAAATAAGGGAAGCGGAGACCTTTAGTAATTGTACTATTGGAGGGTTATCTATTGCAGACAGTATTGACACTACCATGTCAGGGACAGTGTCTTTGCCAGTTGCTAAACAGAGGCGAAAAGCCTCACAGAGGTCATTGGAGGAGAGGCGCAGTGGGGGTGGGGTGGAGGGAAGGATATGAAACAGGAGCTTGGCTTTTGACGGTTGTCAGCCCAGTTCATTAAGCGACTGGCCCAGAATCAAGACGGCTTTACTGTCACTGACTGACCAGCCTCCGACTCAACTTGCTGAGATACTCTGCTGCAAAGTGTTCTAGTCAAACAGATGTATTCATATAAATTGCCACTCTGTTGACAGTTTAGCCTAGCAGGGTCATTCATAAGTCTGAGATCGCAGTGTACATTTTAATGAAAACTGTTTGCTGAAGTGATTTGTGTTTTGGTGGGCATTAAGACCCAAGGAGGTAGAAACTAGAGACAATAAATAAGGGGATACATTTTATTCTCCAGCAAGTTTTTCACACAAGTTGGAGAATGGAAAGTATCCCTTTATTTCACACAGGTTTTTCACACAGGTTTTCCATTCTCCAGTGTGTCAGATTTCCAGGCTATTTCGTGTAAATCCTGCTTTGGAAATCACCAACCCTGTCACTGAGATTTGCTTCCTCTACGAGGAAAAAGGAGGTTTGTGTCAAGATGCCACAGCAACATCAACATGGTCTATACAGTATTGATTTTACTGTGAACATAAATTAGATAGCAGTATCTTTTAAAAAGGATACCTGAAGCACAGAAGGCAGATGAGGACCTTAGGTATTTCTCTGCACCAGCTTTGGATTCATTTATTTTTATTTATTTATTATAAATATAGCCAAAGCTCTCTGAACAGTTTGGATGAAATGGAGGTAACCACAACTGCGGCCAGTTTGGGAAGCACATCAGCGGATAGCTCTTGTCATCCTAAAATAGCTTCCAAAGTTGCTGCGACACACTTTTAAAAATGTCCTCACAGGTGGCCAGATTCTGAAATCAAGTCAACACCAACTAGCAATTAGCAGTGAGAGCTTCAGAGTTGAGGACTAATTGCTCACTGGCAATAAGAAGTTATGAGTGAGTGGAGGAGACCAAATTCTCCCTAAAATATTGCTCAAGGCACTTCTCTGCTTTCCCCCCTGTGAAACAGTGGCCAGGGATTGAATCTGGGGTCTCCTATGTACTGGGTTTCTGCTGTTCCACTGTGCTACTATAGTCCTACATTGGGCCTTTTTAGTCCAGTCCATAGAATTGTGCATCCTGGGTGCCATGCATGATGCAGGGGAAAGTGTAAGAGAACAGGGGTGTCATGGGCTGGCCCTCTGAATGACTTACCAACCATCCTGATGTGTCTGTCTTCTGTCTGTAAACTGCCCAGAAAACTTCGACTATAGGACAGTATAAAAACATAATAAAGGAAATGAAATGTCTTCTTCTGTGGCTGTGCAGATAGTGAGTTATTCTGTAGAATAGGAAGCTTGGGTTCGAATACTTCTGCCACTACCTTGCATCTAAAATAATTGTTGCTGGCATCACAGCCCACCAGCAAGGTTTGCCTATTATACCAGTCATATCCATATCTCCTCATGGTAGGACTCAAGCCTACACCTTCTGTTTCTCATTGCAGAATTCTATTCCACTGAGCTTCTGGGTAGCTCTTCCTCATGCTGGTCCTTGAGAACTTCCTGTGTGACTTCTTTTCCTTCTTGTCCATGGGGCCCACTCTCTTCTAAGAACCTTTCTCCCTTCTATAGAACTGCCTAGGGTGGCCAGTACAACTGTCTACAGAGAACAGTGTTCTGTTTGAAGGGCTGTCCAGGCCAAGTCCGGTTGAAGGATAAAGAACTATAAAAAGGGGCCTCAGAGTTGCTCATCTACACTTAGTGCCTGATCACAGTCTTCCCCACTATGATAAGATATATTGTTCTTCTATTTAAATTAAAGGAATTATTTCTTAATGTTCATCTGTACATATAAATTTGTGTATGTGTATTTTATGCAAAACTGTCCTTTTTTGTCCTTTTTTTTGGTGATGAATTTCTTCTTTTGAGTGGTCCAATTAGTGTTTTGTGGAGCATTGTTTCCATAGCCAAATTTATTCATTCATTCAATACATTTATATCCTGCTTTACAGAGATAACGTCTTACAAACAATAAAATTTTTGAACACCAGCACATATCAATATACAAAAACAGCACTATAAGCTTTGAGAAAATTAAGGCAAGTTTGAAGTTGTTGAGAATAAAACACATATTAATTACATACTCAGGAAAAGCCAGTTTGAACAAATATGTTTTAAGGCACAAAGCAGCAGGAAGGAAGTTCCAAATCGAGGGGCCACCACCAAGGGAACCTTTCACCCTTGTGCTCACCAATCTAGATATTTTAACCAGCAAGCAAATGAGCAGAACCTCTGATGATTTAATCATATGGGCAGGATTCTATGAAAGCAGTCCTTTAGGTAACCTGGACCAGGATTGTTTAAGGTGTTAAAGGTAATAACTAACCCTTTGAAACCAGCCCAGAAATGAATTGTTAACCAATGTAACTGGCTAGAGATAATAGGCCATAACCTTTAAAGCCTTAAGTAATTTGGGCCCAAGCTACTTGAATAACTGCCTTCTCCTTTACCAGCCTACCTGTATCTCAACAGATCTCACATACCCACCACCAAGGCTAGTGAATAAAAGAGAGAGGTCTTTCACAGGGTGGCCCTGTACCTCTGAAATCAACTTCAATCAAGAGTTCATCAGGCCCCTTCTTTGCATGACTTCAGGAAAGCTCTGAAGGATCCATCTATTTTCATGGGCCTTCACTTAGGTCTGGGCCATTGTTTTTTACTGATAAGTCTCTCTTAATGTGCTCCATGCTGGAAAGTTCCTCTGCTAACCTGTACTACCTTATCCTTGATCCACAGGACTACTCTTGGTAAAGCAGAATTTGACCTTCCTGGCAGGAATGGGATGATGAGCTGTGTATTACCAACCCATCAACTGGACTCTCTTCAAGGAAAACATGTAGACATTTTTTAAAAAAATCTGGAATACTTTTACCAGCTCCAAACAAGAGATTGCAAATGGATTGTCAAATGGAGGTATCCACAATTTAGCTCATAGTTGGAGCTGTGAAACACAATTTTCTTGTCAGCAGGCTTCAAGCTGATTTTCTTTTAAGAAAATAAATAGTCTGTAGGGTGCAAGACCATCAACAGTTTTATTAGGCCCAGTCTCAATGAAAAGTTTGCCCTAGTTCCAAGCAATGGCACTACAGAGGATCTTCAAAAAGCAAATATTGAAAAGAGTTGTAGCATTCCCCTATGATGAAGAAGCTGGGTGGGATTTTTTAAATTGAACTTGGCCCTAAGTAAGTCAAAGTGCTTTGTAATCACTGTGCTATTAAAGAAAGCCAGAAACTTTCTTTTAATATTGGAGCTGTATGATAGACAAACATGGATCCTACAGGGAATTCTGGCAAATCAGTTTGGCAGAAAGTTAGCTTCAGGGGAAAACAAAGAGTCATAAGAATTAACTCAGGTGAACAAGACTATCAATGTTAAATGTACATGTATTCACTGGATTGCAGCCAAGTATTGGAAGAGGGAAGAGCACAGGAAACTGAGCAGCTGGTGAATGGGTAAGAGAAGAGAGAACACGTTACTGAGAAGGTGTGTGGAGTAGATTAACAGGGCTTTAGGACCAGGAACTCCACAACGAAGGAACGAGGCAACTGAATCCAAGCATGGGCTCTGGGAAGCCACGGATATAGGATGGGCACAATGAAAGAGACAATGGGTGCCTCTAGACGGACAGTATCTGTTGCGGTGGCTTCGGAATGGTGGCACTTGAGTTACATGACGTAGCCGCCAATCTAAAGCCCTCTAGGAGCAAAGGGGCTTTGCTGCGAACTAAAAAAGTCAGCCATTTAGCTCGACTTTTTTAGTTTGCAGCGAAGCGACGACGGCTTTTGCCGTCTGTCCCTTTTTCTCTGCCGCTTCTGGGGAGGCCTGCCCAGTCTATGGCGACCACTGATTGGTCGCCATGGGCTGGGCAGGGAGGGGGGTGGTCCAGTGAGCCATAAGCTCGCTGTACCACCTCCAAGCCACGCCTCGGCAGTCCTTCCCCCATTTTAAGTTTTAAAATAAAAAAACTTTCCTTAGGCGCCTCCGCTGTCCTCCCCCACATTTTGTTTTTAAAAAAACTTACCTGAGAGTAGGGGAGCCGAGGCTCCCAGTCCCCCCTCCAGCTGCTGCCGCGCCGCCGAATGTGCGGTGGCTCCACAGGAAAAGGCGCCATTGCGCCCCTTACGTCAGGACTGGCATAAGGGGCGTCAATGCTCCACGCGACGCTGGAGAGCCGCCACGGTGCAGCGCTCCTGGCGTCGTGAAGATGAGGCCAATGTTTTAAGACTCATCTATGGGGGTCAAAAAACCTGGTCCAGCACTGAGATCACAATTGAGTTAATCATTGTTTATGATAGGGCAGCCTGCCACCTGGTTATAAAGCTCCTCCAATCGCTTGTAAGCACAGTGTTTTGCAATGTAGATGATATACACGTGACCAGATGCACCAGGAGAACATTAGAAAGAAAACAATACTGGACAGGTACAAAGAGGAGTCTGACTAGACACTGCAGAAGTAACAGTAAGCGATTGGAATGTTTCTAACCATGCAGGGATACAGACAGGGATGTGCATCAGGTAGTTGACATACACCATCTAAAGCGCTAACAGGGTCTTAAAGAGTGCAATTCTATGCAGGTTTAGGCAAGAAAACAAGTCCTACAAATTGCAGGACTTTTTCTGTCTAAACCTGCATAGGATTACACTCTAAACTTTGAGAGAAACAATGGCTGGTTTCGGATGACACATTAAGCAACAGGATGGGGGGGGGGGGAGAACAATCGTCAGTTGTGTTTCTTATTGTGTTGTGTGGAGGGTTACACACCATGCACACACAACTGACAGTACGCTATTCCACCCAGTTAAGCAACGGAGAGAAACAACAGCCTTGCACATTGTTTAGCCTGAAGCCCGTTGTTTAAAGTGTCGTCTGAAACCAACCCCCACTCTCTCCATGGACTATTCCGTTTGGGAATAGAGTTCTGCCGGCCGGAGCAGCTGAAAACCACCGACTGCTCTATATAGCCAGCAGAACTCGCGGTGCATGCTGGGATACGGCTGGAGGACTGAGGGAGGGAGAGGGAGCAGACGTAGCAACCAAGATGGCCGCTGGAACTTTCAGCTGCACAAGCACCGGAGTTGCAGCATGTTGTGTGTGAAGCACCGCCTACCTACCTGAAACCAGCCACTGACTGTACTAATCTGATATCAGAGTCAAATGTAGTCAAGGAAACCATATAAATAAAACACCTGGTGGAAGTTATGAAAAATGAGACCATTTTGAAGTTTAAAAATTGTGCCTTTATTAAGACCTTCCTTTTTCCAATAAAACAAAATAATTGCACATAAGTCATCAATGTCAACAATACCTCACAATGTAAACTACAAAAGCCTGCACAAGCCTGCACAAACGGTATGTGGGGGTCAAACAGATTCCATAGTTCTTACTCTCATTATATGAGAAAGAAAACATACAACTAAAAAACAATGCTTTTCTGACTATTTTGGGTAGCAGCAAGGACAGAAATAATTAGGAGTTGGAAAAGCACTCATGGCCCATCTATTCAACAATGTAGACTCAATAGCTTGAATGGAAAAGTTAACCAACACACGAAGGTCATACAAAAATGTGCAAGAAGGGGATAACTTCATCATGATATGATGGGATTTTATAAACTTTATGATATAGCACAAACAGGAAAATCAACCATCACAGTCACATGGTATTTTATGGAAATATTTATTGGGTTACAAGAATATAAACAGAAGAGATCAGTCAAGAAACACAACAAGGATTGAGCTTAAGATGTTCTTATTGATATCTCATGCTATTAAGTTACTTAATGTATCATTAAATTTGAAAACACACACACACACATCAAAATATTGTCCCATTGCCATACATATAATTATAACTGTTTCACAAATATAAGTGCAATAATACTGAGGTCCCCTCTACAAGAATTCGGTTTGACGCCTGGTTGTCCGATTATGCGCATCTTCTCGCAATCGCTTTTACAGCAAATCACTATACGCGGGAGGCGGTTAAGTGCACAACTGGTTGCCTTACCAGTTGTATGAAATGTGCTTTAGAGGTATTTAATGCAGAGAATCGCTTGTTTACATGGTCATAAAGCGCTTTAACTGCCGCATTAAATTAAAACTCGCTATTTAACGCACATTCGATAATGGGCATAATCAGACAGAAAAAGTGCCTCAATCCCCAATTTGCGCTCCGCCCTTGTAGAGGTCAAATTTTTAATGCACATTGAAAGAGCTTTAAATCGCTCTTGTAGAGGCACCCTGAGTTGTGAATTACTGGTAACAACAATCACAAATCTCCTTGAAACCATTAATATATGTTCCCTGAGCAGATTATGTGCAATCCCCATATTTCACAACTGAATGAGGAGGACAGACAAAATGGTTACATGAAGCATAGTTGCTGGTTTATGTTGTTATTTTGTCAAATGCAAATATAATACCTTCTCCTTTTTCCAGTGTTAGCAGTGGCAGATCCTACCAGTTCTCAGGCTGTCTCTCTTGACATCCCAGGCAAGCTGTCTAGGTGTCCAGTTTGAACCCAGGATTCGATCTACTAGGTGTACGAGGAAGAAACTCCTTTTGGGATTTTTATATCATTATGGGCCATTCCGCTTCCAAATAATATAGTCATTTAAGCAGGCAATGTCCACATATTTGAAGGGGAGGAAAAATACGATCGGACACAATTAGGTTATGTGTTTGGAAGTTTATGTGGAGACCATTTGGTCACATCTGTCCACACCACCTTAAGTTTCATTATAATAAAGAATGATCTCAGGCTTGGAATTTTGGTTTGAGATTGCTGCATCACTATTCATTGAAGAAAGGAGAATAACTGTCCTTCCTTTCTTTACCTTTCCAGTGTGAAATATTACTTGCAAGTAAGGTAATTTACGAGTCTAAAATATTCTTAAAATCTGAAGAAAGCTGTTGTGACACTTCTGGATTTATGGGCAAGGGATTGTGGGGAATATCTTAGGGTTTTGTTTGTTCACATTGTGCCAAATCATCTTGATTTTTTTAAAATACGCAAAATAATGTTCCCTCCCCCTTTATGCTCCTTTCCCACAAGAAATGGAAAGAACATTTTCTGGGCTAAGCATCCGTAGACATGAATAACTAATGAGTTTAAGCATAATTTTGTGGGTAACTTTGACCAATACCTTATTTGGATGGTTTTTCATTTGTTTCAGCCCTTCCAAGGATTAAGGATTCCAAAAGGTGTAGGAATAAAAACACTGGCACAAAATTTTTATGATTCTCATCACACCACACCACACCAATGCTGTCAGGATGCATTTGAGCCCACCTCTTGATGGAGGGTTAAATAAGCATAATTACAAGGAAGAAAGACTTTTGTTCCCAATCAGCTCTAATTCCAGACGAAAAAGGGGATTTAGAGAAGCACTATGAGGCTGAGTTATAAAAGCCTACAACGCAATGGCAGTTGAAATGTTATGTTTGAACAGTGTTATAGCAAATATGAGATAAGTTTCCAATGTACTTCATTTTGTGCCAGGTCTTTGGTGAATGAAAGAATTTCCCTTTTTCCTGCAAAATGATTTGAAAGTTTGAAGGAGGTCTTCTGAAGATCAATACAATTACGTTCCTATTAAGAGCCCAGATTGGTCTTTTCTGACATAGTTGTTTCTCTGGTCACCCTTTCATTTTGGGGGATGAGGGCAATAATAGTGGCATCTGACCTCTGACAAATTTTCTGACAAAATATAGCCCATTACTCTGCAAACATAACTATTCCCTTGCCTACATAAAAATGTGAGTGTACAATCTCACTATGTCTACAAAAATATTTTTAAATGAATATACACCATATTCAGTTTCCAAATTAATGGTCTGTTTTGGTTTGTGAAATATCATTTGGAATCTGTAATTAGCTTCTTTATTAAACTTCTAGTTTGAGATTGTGCACCATCAGCTCCAAGGCATTGGAGAGTCCAGAAGTCTATAAATATTGTTAGAAACCATCACAGCAATATGTTATGACTTAGCTGGTAGTCCCGTTTATATTATCCTGCTGGGGAGGGGATGACAGAAGCAAGTCTTATTAGACATATCCATCTAAAGAAATATTTTCTGATTGGAACCTGTTTCAGAAGCAATTAAACGTTGCACTGACTCCATAGATTTATTTTTCCATGGTGGTTTGTACGAATTTTTAATACCTGAGAGGACTATTCTGATCACTTTTGTGGTACTGGAACATAAATATTTCCTGCAAACTATTCCATTTACTTTCCTAATTGTCACTGCTCAGAAACAATCAACCTGGTGAGCTTTTAAGCACCACATTTATCCTGTAATTATGGCAGCTGATCCAGGGTAAAAATAATAAATGTATATCCCAAAGTGTCAGATGGAATTTATGTGGGTTCCCCGCTTTCCATCAGAGTTTTATATCCTTTTGAAACAGTCTTCCCCATCTGATACTTTCCCGATGTTTTGGACTTCAACTCCCATCAGCCCCAGCCAGCATGACCAATGGTCAGGAATGCTGAGAGTTGTAATCCAAAGCTTTTGGAGGTCACCAGGGTAGGGAAGGCTGCTTCTGAAACTACTCCACAAAGTCAGAAGACCTAATGCAGCATGAGGAGTTGGATGGGAACAGACAAAATGCCTCAGTTTGCATGCAAAAGCATGCTTGACCTGGGCCCTTTGATGCTTGCCGAGGCCTGCACACTTTCATACATTAATTAATCTGTATGATGAATCATTTTACATTGTTCTAATGACAGCTTGTGCCCCTGAAATGTGGCAGCGCATTCAAGCTCTTCCCCACACTTCTGCTGTTCACATTCTGATATTTCTCTAATCAGATCAGAACATTCACTTTTAACATGCCAGTCACAAACCTTTGGTAATACAAGAATTCTCATTAAATGTACGTAGACAATGACCTGGTTTGGATGTCATGGTTATCCAGTTTATCTGGGTAGTCATGAATTGGGAGGAAGCTATTGAGCTGGCCCCCAACCATCCAATCACTCCTGCTGAACTAAACAACCCACAGACAACCCATTCCTGGGTTGTTTAACATGATATCTGAATAAGGAACTCTGGGTTGTTGGAAGAGAGACAATCCAGAGTTATAACCCATTTTTTTTCTTGGTTTAGAACTCTGGGTTGTCTTTTCCCCAACAACCCAGAGTTCTCTATTCAGACATCATACTAAACCACCCAGGTATGAGGGTTGTTTAACTGCCCAACTGCAGCAGGAGCAATTGGGCAATAAGAACTAACACGCTCACTTGCTCCCACTTCTCTCACAAAACCCCAGGATTTTAAAAAAATGACTGAACTGGTTCTCTGGCAGAGTTCCTTGAGCAGTAACATACTGACAATGAGAAATGTCAAACAAGGTCAGGAACCACAAAAGAAGAAGAAGAGGAGAAAAAGAGTTCTGCATACACTTCAGTATGCATAATTATTACAGATTCCTCATACAAATAAGTCTTGGTGGTTCTAGAAAACAAAACAAATATTTATGTTTCAGACTCATTCTAGAACTCAAATACAAGTGTACTCACCGTCCTATCTCCTTATGTTAAGTTTCTGCTGAGTACTCACGGATTTTTGTGGGTCCTATTCACATTGGCGTTGGTTGCCCATGCACCTCCTGCCCCTTCTCACCTTCTTCACATGACAAAAAAGATCCCGGTAAATCTGAGTTATTTTTGAGGCGGAACTTGCCGCTATCTCCTGCTGTGTGCAGGAGAAGCAGCAGATCCAAAGGGCCCACTGAATGGGCCATGTGCACGTTGTTTACTTCCTCTTTCGAAAGAGGAAGTAATGAGGGGCAAACATGTGGGCGGAGAAGCGACGGTAAGGAAACGGATTCCCCCCATATGATGGTGCTCATTGATGTCCTTGGGCAGAAAATACAGTATCTCCAACATGATTAGTATAGTGTGAACCTTCAATGCAGTCCTTTAGAACGTCTTGTCAGAACTAACGCCAGATCAGCCAAGCTACAACCAACATCAGATCAGAGAAGTAGCCCAAAATATACTAAGCAAGAGGGGAAGTGAAGCAAGCAGCAAATAGAAACAACGAATGAAACAGTTTGAAAAGAGAAGGTGATTTGACTCAAAACAAACGCAAAACGCACTGAATCAGATTATCATGCAACTCAAAAGCATCTAGCAAATTGCTTGTGATTAGCGGGCATCATGGAAGTCATCACACGTTCCCACAACATCATGAATTAAGTACTCTACAAAATTCCTCCTGCCCCTGTTTAGCTTTACCTTGCTTCTGTTCTGACCAGCTATACAATGCTTTGTCTCCCACAACCTCATGTAGATGTAACCCAGACGTGTAGCCTTTTAAAACACAGAAGGGGACCGGGGAGAACACTCTGGAGTTGCAGGCACTCCATGGGGTGTTAATTTGTTTGGGTGGCTTCCTGGCTGTTCTTTTGTCACTCTATACTTGTTGCTGATGGATTTTGGAGGAAGTATTTGAGAGAGAAATTTAATCCTTGAACAGCTTGGTTTAGGTAAGCTGTAAATTTACAAATTTAAATATTCCAGAGTAATACTTGTGCCTTTCTGAGTGAGCATATCTTGTCAAGTGTTAGTTTTTAATTGTTGCTTGGCTTCTTCTTTCATCTTATGTCTTCTTGGTCTATTGCCTTAAGAAAAAGTGTCACTGTGTTTTTATTACTGAAGCATAGAAGCATGCATTTCTCAGGGAGCTCTTCTACAGCCGGCCAAATGTCCTGACGTCCCCTGAAGTTCGCCCTGCTGTTGACACTGATATGCCATTGATTTTACTGCCGCTGCCAATTTTAGCTTGGAGAACATGGAGAGGGGGACACTCTAGCAGCCATGCTCTCTGTGGTCCCGTTCTCTGTGCATGGCTGCTGGGGTGTCTGCAGAAGCTGCATTTAGAGGGCTGACCAGAGAGTATCATCGTCTTCATGCTTTCCAAGATAACACTGGCGCTGGTGGGCATTTTTGCTAGGCTTTCTGGAGCGGAGGGGAGCAATTTTCATAGGCATCACTGGGGAGAGGGAAGGGAAGCCCCCTGTGTAAGAGAGATGGGTGGGCAAGGTTCTGTATGTGTGGAAGAGGGGGGAAAGGATATGTATCTTTGTTTGTGTATCTGTGTACTGTAGTAAATATCTGCAGGAAACCTTGGTATCAAGAGTGTTGATAATTATGGTTAGTATAAATTTGCATATGTGAGTGTTTCTTCTGCAATTGACTCTTGAGTCCGCTTTAACATTAATCTCTATAATGTTGACCCTGGCAGAAAGATTATATAGACACAAGGCAGCGTTATATTTTAGGAAAAGGGAGCAGAAAAGAATATAATGGTTAGAAATGGCCCTGCTGACTAGGAGTTATGGGAGCTGCATTTGGAGAGCACTACAATGGAGAGGCTGATTTGAAACATTTTACCCTGCTCTTTAGCCACAAAGAATATCGAGCAAAGTTCATATTTGCTTGCAGAAAAGCAATAATTGGGTGCCACTATAGTAGGGTGACCATATTTTGGAAACCAAAAAGGAGGACAACATGGTGGGCTCCCAAGGGGGCATGCCCACCAACATGTCTGGTCACAGGGGGCGTGTCCAGCACCAAAGGGTGTGCCCACCTAAATATAGCCTTGGTCACATATCTGATTTTACAGCACACAATTAAGACAAATCTGTTATACATAACATCTTAATGTTAAAAGCACTGAAATTAACTTCACTTACTCCTACCTTTGTAGCTTTTGCTGTACTTTGAAGCTCTTGCTATACTCTATGTGATACATTCTACCCATCCCTCAAATATCTTTTCTGACTGTATCCTCAGTATGCTGCAAACTGCTGCTGCTTTTAACAGGGCTTGCTGCCGGCTGGCTGACTGGCTTTTTTATTTTTAAATTTCATTTTTTTAAACCTTGTGTATAATTGTCACAAGTTTCTCTACTCTAACATTAGGGTGGGTGTTATGGGCGGCAGACATTATTTCGCCCTTTCATGCTTCTCACTTATATACATTAGCTTCTCAAGGACTGCGCATTGACACCACTTCTCACATACAGATTTTGAACTCCTGTCTATTTCCTGCACAAACACGCGACTCTTGAGACCCTCTTTCTAATGCCCTGCATTGCCTGACAGCACCATAGGGCTAAGTTACAACAGGTGTCTCTGGGTTGTCTGTGCAGCCTCAGTTGTCTCTTTCTATAAGTCATTGCAGTCAAATCAAAGCCTCCAGCCTCAAACAATCTCTCTCTCTCTCTCTCTCTCTCTCTCTCTCTCTCTCTCTGCCAAAGTCTCCCAATGGTCCAGGCGGGCTGCACACTTGTGGCCAGGGGTACTGCTTATTGTTTGGTCATGTCTGGTGACTCTTACTTTAAAAAACTCCGCTGCCAGAAGCCTCCACCTCCTCTCCTCCTGCACACCTGCTTGACTCTGATGCACTTTTAAAACACTCTGGGTGGCAAGCCAGCCTCTCAGGGCAAAGCTACAGGTGAATCTGGGTTGCCTTCAACCTCTCTCTGCCTTATGCCAGCCAGCCGATGTCTCCAGCTTCCAGCCTCAAACAATCCCCCCTCTCTCTGCCAAAGTCTCCCAACAGTCCAGCCAGGCTGTGCACTTGTACCCTGTGGCTGGGGGTAGGGTGCCAGCTTATAGCTTGGTCACATCTGGTGGCTCTTGTTTTAAAAAAGCTCCGCCACCAGACACCTCTGTCTGCACCAATACTGGACTCTGAGATGCTCTTAAAAGGCTCTGTGTGGCACGCCAGCCTCTCAGGGCTAAGCTACAGTCTTCTCTGAGTTGTAACTCTGTCTGAAACTGATGCCAGCCAAAGCCTCCAACCAGCCAACACCGGCACCAACACTTGATTCTGAGACACTCTTGAAAGGATCTGTGTGGCATGCCAGCCTCTCAAGGTTCAGCTACAGCTATCTCTGAGTTGTGTCTTCAGTCTAACTCTGTCTCTAAGAGATATGCCAGCCAGCCCAAGCCACAAATCTCTCTATTTTTCTCTGATACGCACTTCAAACATTCTGCATTGCATGCCAGCAGTGCAGACAGAGCCTAGCTCACAAGTGAACAAAGTGAAATGGAAGGGAAGGGGTGGCAAAGCAAAGCAACGACATGCCAGGTTCCAACATCCGCATCAACAGGACATCCACAAAGATGAGAGCCTCTCTCTCGACTGACACCTGGTCGTGAGAGTTTTTCTCTAAGGATGACCCTTCATCGCCCATGATGTGGAACTCTGAGAAAAAAGCCGCTGGCCTGTTCTGTTTTTCCCTGTGGGCTGCTTTGACTGACCTCTGCTTTCCCACATTTTGATCTGTGGATGCCTCGCCTCTGCTGGGCTCCAGGTGCCCGACTGCCCACCAAATCTGCAACAGGAAAAGTGCCCTCTTTGCCCAGCACTTCTTAACTAAAAACTTGAGATTCCCTTGATGCCAAGAGCTGAAAATTCTCAAGGTGTAATACTCGAAAGAGGTTTGACAAACTGTTTGATGGTTATGGCTCCAGCAGTTTTTTTTTTAAAAAAATTAAATCTCAAACTTTACAAAATTCCTAAAAATCAATGGATGAATAGATCTGATGTAAACTTGGCAAGGATAAAGCCCTGCCTGAGATCTATCATGGTGCCAGGATTCATTTCTTTATCTTTTAAAATGACAGTATATATATATATACACCTCAAACTTAAAAAAAACCCTAAAAATCAGTGGATGACAGATTTGCTTCAAACTTGGCAAGGCTAAAGCTCTATTCGAGAGCTATCATGGTGCCAAACGTCATATCTTTACCTTTTAAAATTACCATATATATATATATATATATATATCCTCAAACTTTAAAAAAATCCTAAAAATAAATGGATGAATGGATCTGCTTCAAATTTGGCACGGCTAAAGCCCTTCCTTAAAGCTATCATGTATTTATTTATTTATTTATTGCATTTTTATACCGCCCTATAGCCGAAGCTCTCTGGGCGGTTCACAAAAATTAAAACCATAAAATCATTTAAAAAATATAAAACAAGCCACAATCCAAAAACAACAAATAGCATACAATCTAAAAACACAACCAGAATAAAACCAGAATAAAACCAGCAGCAGGAATTAATACAGATTAAAATACAAATTTAAAACAGCAAGGATTAAAATTGAGTTAATTTAACTGTTAAAATACTGGGAGAATAAAAAGGTCTTCACCTGGCGACGAAAAGAGTACAAAGAATGAGCTCTCTGGGGAGCTCATTCCACAGCTGGGGTGCCACAGCGGAGAAAGCCCTCCTCCTAGTGGCCACCTGCCTCACTTCCTTTGGCAGGGGCTCACGGAGAAGGACCCCTGTAGATGATCTGGTACATATGGGAGGAGGCGTTCCTTTAGATAACCTGGCCCCAAGCCGTTTAGGGCTTTAAATGTTAGTACCAGCACTTTGAATTGGGCCCGGACCTGGATCGGCAGCCAGTGAAGTTGGAAAAGGACTGGCGTAATATGGTCTCGTTGGCCAGTCCCCGTTAACAATCTGGCTGCCCTGTTTTGTACCAGCTGAAGTTTCCGGACCGTTTTCAAAGGCAGCCCCACGTATAATGCATTGCAGTAATCCAAACGAGAGGTTATGAGAGCATGGATAACTGTAGCTAGGCTATCTCTGTCCAGATAAGGGCGCAGTTGGTATATCAGCCTAAGCTGGTAAAAGGTGCTCTTTGCCACCGAGTTCACCTGTGCCTCAAGCGACAATTCTGGATCCAAGAGCACCCCCAAACTACGGACCCAATCCTTTAGGGGGAGTGCAACCCCCTCCAGAACAGGGTGAACATCACCTCGCCGGACAGATGAACCACCCGCTAATAGTACCTCCGTCTAGTCTGGATTGAGTCTCAGTTTGTTAGCCCTCATCCAGTCCATTACCGTGCCCAGGCACTGATTCAGAACAGCCACTGCCTCACCTGGGTTTGTTGAAAAGGAGAGGTAGAGGCTGGGGAGGATGGGAAGCACTGCTACTGTGTGCCAAGATGCAATGCAAAGTCCATTCTTGGGAAAGAGAAGCAGATAGTCCAGGTGCAAAGTTGTGTGTGTTAAAACAGCTGTCTCAAAAGTACCATGTGATGTCTGGTCAAGATTTTTAAAAAATACCTGAGAGTCTCCTTATTCATTCATTCTTTTTTCTTTTCTTTCCTTTCCTTTTCGATAGCGTGAGAGCGCTTATTTTGCAAAAATATGTAGGAGTCCCTGGGGGAGGGGGGCATTTAGCTCTTGACACCCCAAAACAGGATTTGCCATCTCATCACAACCCAGTTATAGCCAAGCCCCCAATGACTAATTGTTGCTGCTGCTTTAATCTCCAATATTAAAAGCCCATCAGTTATCCATGGACACATCTAGAAGTCATTACTGCTGCAAGTTGTGGCCGTTTATAGACCAAAAAATAAGAACTGTGTCTCCAATAGAAACTAACCGCATTACTTATTTTGGTCTCTAGGTGGCAGCAAGCCAAGATTGTTCGGTGCATAGAATCTGAACTCTTATTTCCACTGCCAATCTGGGTTTGATGTTACATGACTGTCAAAGTCAAGAGATCACTTTATTATCTTGACTTTAAAGCTAAGCACATACTGTCACTAAGGCTTTCCAAAACACTTAGTTTTACCTTTCCTGCAAAACGCTTTAGTACGCTAAAAAAAAGAAGAAGTTAACTTCTACACAGCTTTGTATCACAGATTTACTCTTGAAAACATTAGTGACATATTTCTGGTAAAATTTATGAGTGTTTATCCCTGATTATTTTTCAGTCACAAAATAGTAAATCCTGCATTGAATTTTCAGATTTCAGAGTCAGGAAATCTGCATTTCCTATATGGAAAAAAATAATTTCAATATTTCACTGGAAAAAACTTCAATTTTCAGAAAAATAATCTTTCAGTTCTTCAAAGTATACAAGTCATATGAGTGTACTCTCATATTTAAAAATTATTGGAGTAAAAGCACTAGCTACACAGTGTTTGGTAGCCTTTAACTTTTCTTGGAATTTAACCTGTAACCATAAGTAGGACAATAGGTATTCAGCCTGCTTATGCAGATGTTTAATTATGATGATAGTAGATAACCATGGTGTAAAAACACTGTTAGCCTACAGATCATATCTCTAATCCAAAGCACTTTCATTAGGTCTAATAATAAATGCTGAAATCTGGAGTTAAGGCAGCATACAAAGATATTCTTTAATGCACACAATTTGGATTATATCTGGAACTTTATATCCAACCTACAATGGCTGTATTGTTTCCTTCCCTCTTTTTCTTCCTTTCCGGTTATTTTTAATTCCGCAAAAGTATAAAAGAGCATCATGGTAGAGGCAGCAGCTTGAAGTCGAACTGCAGAGGATTTCAATGGAAAGTTGATTTATTTCAGGGGATTATGAGAGCCCAGGGATAAAGCTGTTCGTGTACATAACTGAACAGAACACTTTAATTTTGTGCAGAGCGTAACCTGAATTCTTTCTCCAAGGGAAGATGAAAGAAACAAACTCTGCTGCTTAGTAGGACATTGGATGCTGTATCCAAGGCTCTTTGCTTTCTTTACATCTTACTTGGCAGGACTGCAAGAAACAATTGTTTGTGACAAAGGGCATTTTGTTATTATGTTGTTGTTGTTTTAAAAATGGTGGCAAATTAATTACGATGCCACTCATAAAACTAGATCTGGATCCAGTGTTGCAGTAAGCAAAAGAAAAACTTACCAGCTGTAAAGCCATCCCAGGCAGCTCTGCATTAATGCAAGAAGCCTAATTTCTCTCTCTTTCGGCTTTGAGCAGTAATTATAAAGACTTCACATCTCCCTGGTGACACCAGAGTTAACAAAATGTGAATCAGGGAAGGGAAGTAACCGGTAGTCTCTTTGTTTTAGCTTTAGCCACACTTCAGAATTTTTTTTTTTTCATGAGATCATTCCACCACTATGGCTTATTAATTTTTGTGGCAACTTTTCAGTAAGCTTTGTATCACTCTGAATTCAAAGAAACGATCTTGAACCGCAGACAAAAAGAGTACAGCATAATAACACAGCGGCAGACTGTATTCCTGCAAAATCATATTACGAAACATTTACTAAGGCCTTGTACTAAATCAAACATGCCATGGTAATTACATTTACTTTCTTTAGCTGTCTTTAAGATTAACAGGAGTAGTTTTTTTCTTCCCTGAAAAGAGCCTTCACAAAGTATGCATTTAATTTCACCACTGAACGTTGTCCCAGTCACCTTCACACTTTTTTGGGATCCCAACCTCTGTCAGCAATCTAAGCCAAGTGTTTCAGCTATGGAGCAGTTTCTTCTCCCACAGGGCAAGAGGGCAGGATCTGACCTTCACTTACTACCTAGTCTATGGCAGACTCTGTTCTGAAGAAAGTTTCCAACAACCCTGTAAGATAGGCTGTTCCTTCTTTCTTAACAATTGCCACTACCCTTCTGCTTCTTTTATGGCTTTTAGGGAGAACAAAATCCCAAATGTTGTGGGTTTGTATTGAGATAGGCAGTTTTAGCAAACTCTCCTCACTCTCTTTTGAGACCAAAGCATGTAGCCTAAATGACCAAATGATCTAGCATGTAGGGGCTTATTTTCTGGGTGATCAAAGGATGCAGTGATCAACTGTATGCCACAATTTGCCCATCCCTGCACTAGGGGGAAAACACCATTCTGGGATGCTCGGGAAACGGAGTTGCAAGCTTTTAGAGAGATCCTTAAAGCGCCCCCTCCACAAGGATGCGCTTTTGCGCCCGGTTCCGCGATTATGCGCATTATCGCGGAGGCGCTTTTACTCCTAATCCCTCTGCACCGGAGGCGGCGAGAGGCGGCGAAGCGCATTAATTCATGTCCAAAAAGCGCTTTACAAGCAGTTAATGCGCGTAATCGCTTGTTCACACCGCGAAAATGCGCTTTAACGGCCGGAGCAAAATAAAACTCGCTATTTAACGCGCGTTCGAAAATGCACATTATCGGGGAGATAACGCGCCTGTACGCCCGTTTTGCGCTCCGTGCTTGTGGAGGTAAATTTTTTAATGAGCCTTCAAGGCTCATTAAACGTCTCGTGTGGAGGAGGCCAGAGACAGGTCAGTGTGGTCAGCCTATCTTCACAGCTGTCTTTATCAGGAGTAGGCAACAGGCTGCCCACAGGCACCAATATGCCCCCCAGATACCTTCCTTAGTGCTCATTGAGACACCCCACTCCCCCCAATGTTTGTTTTAAAATATTTTTATATTTTCTTGCTGGCCACTGGGATTGCTACACTTAGAGTGAGAGCATCTAGCTGCTGCCATCTTAATTTCCCATGAATGCCTCTGGGTAGGTTACTGGTCCTGTGGAACTAGCCATGCCTGCCCTCACCCCACTCACCTGCAGTGTGGGAATAATTATACTGCCCTATTTGATAGGTTTGTTGTTAGGTTTATTATGAGAAGTTCTTTGAACTATTTAGACTCAAAGGGCACCATGCTATGACTGTTCAGACAGAAAAACATCCTACAACTGCCAGCATTCCCCAGGACTTTTTTCTGTCTAAACATGCATAGGATTCTGCCCTAAAGCACCTATTTAGCAAATGCAAAATATTATTCTTATCACCATGAGAATTACTCTTCTGGTGCTTGTGATGTCTGTTGATTCTTGTTTTATATATATAGAATAGATACAAATGTAGATTCAATTACCTTCAGAAAGCAAAATCCTTCCAAGTTAGCTACCCCCTTTATAAGCAAAGGGTTGTTTGTGATTCTAAATTTTATATAGTTATATCTACATTATAAAGGAATATGTGTTTAAGCATGCTGTAGAAATAAACTCCAGAAAGGGGGTGGAGGGAATTTTTTGTAACCACGGTTGCTGCAGTTGAGGGTGGCCGACACACTAGAAAGAAACTAGAATTTATTATCTTCTTCCATGAATCCCCACTTATGCACTTCCTGACATTGGGCATGTGACATCACAAATACCAAAAGTCTAATTTGCAAACCTTGGAATCCAGGGTATTTTGAGTAACCCAGAATTTATCCTTCTGTAAAGTTTTCGGTGAATTAGGAAGCAACTGAAGGATTTCCTGAGGGAGTAAGAGAAGGAAAAGTATCATTAAAAGATCATACCAGGCGTGCGCATTGAACACACTCTTTGGTTGAGGGGTGCTCAGTACAGAATTGAGGACTTTATACTCTACTTCTTTAACTTTGAAACTGCCCTTCTCGGCACTCAGATTTCTAAGCTTCCTGTTGAAATACAAGCCAGCTATACCAGGAAGGCAACCAGGTCATTTTTAACTCATGCTCTTACCTGTGTGTGTGTGTGTGTGTGTGTGTGTGTGTGTGGTGTGTACACCTAAGTACATAATCTTTGGGAATATGTTGTAGTTTGATTTCTTAGGCTGCAATCCTATACCCACTTACCTTGAAGGAAGCCTCATTTAACTTTGTGGAACTTACTTCTGCGTAGGTATTTATAGGGTTGATAGTTGTAAATCTTTACTTAGCATCTTCTTTTTATCAATTAACACAATCTTTCCATTTGTTTTAGCACTGGACCCCAGATAGCCACTTTCTTCTGGCGTTTATTTCATGTAATTCATGAATATTCATGGCTATGAATCATCCAGTGGTAACGCTGATAAGTGAAAGAAAGCTAACATTCTTGCCATTAAGTCTTGTATCCATAGAGCAGTCCTCCACTAGTCAGCCTGCCACTCTGTTTAAGCAGCCAATTTTTGGCATTATATGCATCAGCCTTCTTTCTCTCCCTCTTCCTGCAATGCAGGGAATGCTTTCTTTCATCAGTTTACAATAACTTTTGCTCTAGATCACCACCCCCTCTCTCCACTAACATCCATGCTCCTCTGAACATCTTCAACAAGCCCTAGGGGCTGCTTTGTATATCTATTGATCTTTGATCATGTAGATTCTTATTTATTTAAATTATTTCAATGTTAATAGCCCATCGTTTGTCCCTTCACACAACCCCAGTGTAGTACACAATATTAATTAGAACTATATACAGTTCCTAAAAAAATACAACAAAATAAAACAAAAACTCAAGCTACAAATCACAAGTTATATATTAAAATTACAGAAGTGGGAAGAACCAAACCAAATGTGAGTCAGAACAAAAAGCAGTCGGCATCATTGTAAAATATCAATAAAGGAACCAACTGAGCCTTCTGGACAAGGGAGTTTTGATTGAGACTGCCAAGGCAGGGTGCCACAATCGAAAGGCCCTGTTATGCATCTCACCCAACCAAACCTTTGATGGTAATGGGACATCAAGCATGGGCTCTGATGACAATCACAGGGGGTATGCAGGCTCATGTAGAAAAAAAAAAGATCTTCAAAATCCTGGCTCCAAAACTTCTATGGCTTAATAAGTAATAACTAGCACTTTGAATTGTGCTCTGAAATAAAACGGTAACCATTGAAAACTTAACAATAAAGGAGTTGTATCCTTGAAAAAGTAGGCCCCAGTCACATTTCCCATCAGCTGAAGTTTCCAAATGTTTTTCAGAAGCAAAGCTAATGCCCAGACACTGGGTTCAGGAAAGGATGCTTGAGCACATCCAGTTTAGATTACTGAGACATGTTCTATGTTCTAATATATACTTGTCTATATTAATCACTGCACCTATCCCTTTCTAAAAGGGCAAATTCTCACGTTCATTTAATTTTGGTGGGTAAACATACATACCCAAGTACTACTTACACATGCAGCCATCAAGCTTGAAATGTGTATGGGTATCTTTTCCCCTTTTTGTTCTCTTTTGAAATATATTCAACAGAGGTACAATTACCGCTGACATTATTTTAAAGAGAACATGGCAATACAATACATACGTACAATCTGTGCTGCATGTATCCTTCCAACCTGGCAGCCACAGGTGTATTTTGTACTTGAATATCATTATCTTTAGAGCAGATTTGAACAGGACGGCCATTCAAACAGAGGACACCTTCAAAATAGAGGACAGTCTTCTGGCAGCCCTTCAAATCAAGGTCTATTCTCTGTAAAACTGGACACATGGCCACCCTAAGACAACAACAATTTGAGAGTGCTTCTTGGCCTTGCCTGCCAAACACTTCAGAAATTAACGTAAGTGGCTTGATAAGGCACACATGTGTTTTGTTCTCAGGTATTTCTATTCAAGTACAGATGGGAATCACCCCACAATCAACTTCAGAGAACCCCTTTGTATACCCCTTCACCTCCTCTCTAGACTGTCTCCTTGTAATTTTCCCTTTGGCCTGAATCTGCTCTGTGTCTACTGCTTTGCCTCTCTGTTGTTGGCACGATGCTTGACTGCAGCTTTGGCCTCATGCCGTTGGACTTTCTGCCCCATGCCACTGGTCTGCACTTGGCTTGTGTCTTGCTCTGACCGCTATAAACAGTGCCAGCTCGCTTCTTGCCAGCCATCTCCACCAACCCTGATTCTGTAACCACCAGTCATTTGTTTTCCCCCATTTGATTTACAAACATTCCTGGCTGATGAGAGTTCCCATTCTGTAGATTCGTTTTCTACTTAGGGAAGGATTGTTGGTAATTTACAGTTTTAAATTGGCATGCTGTTATTTTATGCTGTCAAAAAAGCATCTGTTGCAATTGCTGTCTCTTTTGCATGTACAGACTTAAAATAAATCAGCCCAGCAACTTTAGCAGCCAATAGTATGAGCGCCAAAGGCTGCTCAGAAGTTTACTGAAGTATCTTTGGGAGATTGACCTACAAAGCTGTGCAACCTTCTAGGATTCTATATATGAAAGTTGCTGCCCTGTAAGCAGTTAATTGTACAGCCAACTTCATGAGTCAGCACTGCATCCATGCTGATGACCTGGAACTCAGTCCAAACCCATGCAATTAGTAAAAGGTTCATGATGGATAATACAATGTTCAGTGCTGCATGTGTGTTTCACATCTCTTTTAATTACGATAAAATTCTTTTGTTCGGGGGCTGTGAGATATCCTAGAGTTGCATTTTTAAACTAAAAGTCAGTACCACTCATATCTATCTCTATCTATCTATCTATCTATCTATCTATCTCTATCTATATCTATCTATCTATCTATCTTCTGTTCAGATGACACACTAAGCCATGGTGGTTAAGCATTTTGAGGTAAACATTATGGCTTAGCATGTTGTGTGAACCATGACTTAGCATGTCATGTGAACCATTCCTAACCATGGTGGCCACATAACCACAGTTTAAGCACGCTTACGAAACATTTGCTGCAAAAGGGTTAGCAGCCTAGCCATGGCCCAACCATGTTGTCTGAACAGGCCCATCCCCAGCTGACTCCAGACTGGGATGATTTGGGGCCACATGTTCTATGTACGCAAAAAAAAGATAATTAGTATTTTATAGAGCAATTAAAACACTAAGGGCAGAATCTTATGGGATTGCTGCCCATTAGATGGAAATTTCTAAGCTTGGAGGCTTCTGAAAATCCTAAACCCTGTCAGGCTGTTGCTGCAAGGCAGGAAGAGGACAGAGGCACTTTGACCTCCCATTACTCCTCCACGGGAAAAAAACCCAGCTAGATGGGCCTCGGAGTCTGTCTAACTCACTTATAGACAGTCGGTGGGGACCAGCAAAGGGAAGGCCACAGGATTCTGCAGAACCTGACCTCTCCTTTTCCCCTCCTTTCCCTGCCCACACCCCCTTTTTGACATCTGTGAGGTCATCCAAGATTGCTGTTGTGACCTCAGAAAGCAGCCGGTGCAGTTCTTTCCATGATGGCTGCAAGGGGATGAGGGAGAGGGTGCAGGGAGGGATCCGATGTCAGATTCCCCCTCCTAAGGTTGTAGACATGTCTACGGCCTTGGGAGAAAGAATCCGAAATATACTATGGTTCCTCAGACATTCTCCCTGCGGCCATAGGGTTGCTCTGCCTATAAATCAACCATAGTTTCACGGGCAGGCCTAAGGGTGCTTCCAGAGGGAGGGCTCCTCACGATACCAATGAGATGGCATTGTCTAGCCCTTCCATCTTTTTTTCTTAATGGATTTTCCACTGTAAGGAAAAAAGATGGAAAAAGTGGTGTGAAAACACAGAAGAGTTATGGATAGAAGGTGATGATGTCTGGACTCCCCATAAAATTCAGTAAATGAGGTGGGGGGAGCGATTAAAGGCTTTTCTGGAGGCACCCTAAATTTCAAACAAGCAGGGACATGTAAGTTCCTCCATCCAGTTGGTTCACATTACTTAAAGCACTTTTTTTTCTCCCTGGCCATTTTCTGCTTCCATTGTCCCCATATCGGAAAGTCAGCCAAGAACACTGGTTATACTGGAGCATACCGTTTTCACCACTGTTACGTATATCACTTTATTTGTTTGTACATTTCCTGCACGTGCAATTTTAAAATTGAATTTTAAAACTTCACTTGTTAGGATGTACACCCAATTTTAAAATGGCTCCCTTATTTTTCTGCCTTACATTTATAACTAATGCATCCCAGACTAAAAGGCATTGTTGGAGTCAGTTGTGAAAATGCCCTAAGCACATATGGATGTTATTTGGTTTCTGCAATCCTCCAATACTACTTTCTATTCTTAAATCTCTCATGAGATTTACACATTCATGTATTATGATAAGGCCTCTTTTCATTAAGAAAATTTATGATATTGCATAGTTGTACAAAGTATAAACAGAAAAAAGGCCTAAAATCTACAAATCCTTTCTTTTTGAACCAGAGGGTCGACAAGACACATAGAGCTTTCTTGTTCTTGGTTGTTTACAGGTTCTTTAGACGACATTGTTATCCTCCAGTTCCACTTCTGTCTTTAAAGAGCATTTTTGCAGGGGGGACGTTAATGCAAGGAAATGGAGTATTATATGTGAAAGTGAAACAAAACGTATTTTCTTATCTGGGTAAGTACGCTATGCTGGTGTATCACACCACCACCTAGAGTTTATGTAGTGGAAAAGCAGGGAAGGAAAAGCTGTTTATGTAGAGCTTGGATCTCAATTCTGCTGAAGCCGACAGTAGATATGGCGAATTAATAGCTTCATCTAGAAAAGCTTATAGAGAGGATAGGGATGGGGGATGGGAAAGCATATGAGACTGGTAATAGATTTATTCCATGGCCACTTGTTGTGGTCTGGACCCTTCCTATTATGTGCGTTACCATCCTGTTTCATATCCAGTGGAATTTTAGAATGTTTTAAGGATGTTTTTAGGATGTTTTAGGATTTTTATGCAGTTTTAATAATATGTGTCATGTTTTAATCAGTTTTATGTATTTTATCATGTTGTTGTTCCCCGCCTCGATCCAGATGGAGAGGCGGGTAAGAAATAAATTGTTATTATTATTATTATTATTATTATTATTATTATTATTATTTTACCCTTCCTTTCCAAAATCCTGAAGAGAGTGGCCCTCTCCCAATTGGCTCCTTACCTATCTTCCTGTGATTTCAGTGACCCTTTTCAATCAGGGTTCCAAGCTGGCCATTCAACAGAGACAGCACTGTCTCATGTATTGAACGATGTCCTTGTGGCTAAGGCACAGCGCCATACATCTGTGCTGGTGCTGCTGGATCTCTCAGCAGCATTTGATACCTTGGACCACAGGATACTTCTGACTCAGTTGGCATCCCTGGTAATGACCGGCACTGCTCTTTTGTGGTTCGCTTCCTTCTTGTCAGATCACTCTTTTTCCGTCTCCTTTTCTGGAATTCTCAGATCCCTTTTCCCTCACTGTTGGGGTGCTCCAAGGGTCTGTCCTTGGACCTCTCTTTTTCTCCCTCTCGCCCCTTCCTCTGGGCCCCCTCATTTCCGATTCTGGTTTCCAGCATCTCATCTCAGCTGATGATACCCAGGTTTACTAGTCCTTTGAACAGCTTGGGGAAGGAGAGTGGGCATCTGTGGGAAATTGCCTGCTGGGGATTTCCTCATGGATGTCTGCTCACCGCCTCAAGCTGAACATGGATAAAACTGAAATCTTGATTTTCCGTCCTGACCGTCCTTCCTTCTTTCCCTCTCTACCTCCCCTCTGTTTTCAAGGCACTTAGTTGGTCCCAGTCTCTGTTGCCGGGGTCCTGGTAGTCCTGGTGGATGACCATCTCTTGCTTTGTTCCTTTATTGAGAACAGAGTGAGGGCCTGCAATTTCCATGTATTGAACATCCGCCAGATCTGTAGATTCCTGTCTCAGGTGACTGCGGATCTCTTGGTTTAGGCCTTGGTTGTCTCACACCTGGATTACTGTAATAGTCTCTTAGAGGGTCTTCCTCTTTCCTCTCTCAATCCTTTGATTCTGGTCCAGAACAGTGCTGTTAGGACTGTTCTGGACCTTCCCCAATTTGCCCATACCTCTTGGCATTTTAGGACCTTGCATTGGCTTCCATTGAAGGCCAGGGGCCAATTTAAGATCTTGGTCCTGGCCTTTAAGGAACTAGGGTTGTACCACCCAGTTTACCTTTCCTCCCTTCTGTCCTGGTATGTTCCGGGCCAGGTCACCAGATCCATGGGTCAGGCCCTCCAGACCCGTTCTACCTCACGGCTTGTGGTGTCTCGGTATCGTGAATTCTAGGACCTTGTCCCTCGGCTCTGGAATTCACTCCCCATGCCGCTGCGATTAACTGAGAGTTTGGAGATATTCAAGAAAGATTTGAAAACCTTTCGTTTTGAATAGCTGGTTGTTTCTGAGTTGGAGCATGCTGATGGTCCTTGTGGTGGCCATTACACATTTTATATGGGTTTTATTTTAAGGTTTTATTGTTATATTATTTTAAATTCAGTTAAGGCCTTTTATTATAATTATTGTATTAATTTAATTTTTGTAAACTGCTGACCTATTTTATCTCATGTACAGTGTTTTGTAACAAAGCGCTATATAAATAAATTTTATTATTACTATTATTATTTGTGTGATTTCAGTTGACATACTTTTTAATTGTACAGTATTGTTACAGTGTGCCCCTTTTAGAACAATACAATTTTCAGCATGTTAACAGCACACTGACACAGACTGTTACAGTGGAATTATATGTCTACTCCATGGAGTTCCGTGAGGCTTATTCCTAAACAAATGTGATCAGGATTGCAACCTTAGATATTTTCATTACCGTGAATGCAAATCATCCAGAAACTTCTCTGGGAAAAACAGATGCTGCAGCATAACAGAGGCCATGGTCAGTAATGCTGAACTTGTATGCTGCTCTTACATGAGGCTACCAGATTACTGATTATCTGGGATTGTCACATCAATCAGCTAACAGGATTCAAGGATGGCCCCCAGTGTGGACTGCTGAAGCAATATATCCAGAATGATTCATGAGTCTATCTCTAGCACTACAGGTGGAATCCAACATTCATATGCCAGATAGCATTTTTGTTGAGCAACCAGCGTCCTCTGATTTATCACAGCCAGACATTTGCACAGATTTGGGTCTCCTGCAGAGCAGCATACTGGAGAGAGGGCAATGTTATCCAGAACACTATGTAGAGGCTTTATTTGTGATCTCTACACACGGCAGGAAATGGCAACCAATTTTGTTATAATTCAGAAGAGTCGCATTTTGTTTGGACTATTTTACTGAGGAAAAAAATGGCAGAAGGCATGGGAAACCAGTGGGACCATGAAGGAGGCGGACGGCATCATGAGAGGGACCTGTGAAAAACCGTGAGCGCCCAGTAACGAGCATGCTATAAAACACTCGTGATGACGCTCCTAGTCTCAATACAGATCACTGGGGGACCCAACTATTTTCACCCTCCATTGGGAGAACTGTCCATTTATTCCCACTCTCCTGTTCTTCATTGTGGATCGGGAGGAGCCTGGGCCCTAGGAGAGATGGCTGCAGAAAGGGGAATTCCACCATGGAGGCTGAGTGACCACTAACCCTCAAGAACATTGTTGTCTCAGGAGATAGGCCAGAATGATCACTGTGAGAAGGAGTGTCTAATTGCAAATGAAGGCTCCTCGTGATTAAAGGACTCCTTGTGAGTAGGGCCTTCTTCACAAGGGAGACTTCTTCCAGAAGCTGAGTCCTGGGTGGTGCTCTGGAAGCTCCACCTTATAAGCCTCACTCCTAGGCAGGGAGGGCTGATGGAGCAACACATTGGCCTGTTTCGGACGACACGATAATCAACGGAGGGAGGGAAACAATAGTCTGTTGTGTTGCTGATCAGCAGCATTTGGACGACATTGTAGGCAACGGAGGGGGGAAAGAGGCAACGGACAATGAGTTATTGGCAGCATTCGGACAACACGATAATCAACACAACTGACTATTGTTTCCCCCCCTCCGTTATTATCGTGTCATCCAAATGCTGCCATTTACTTCAGCTGCCAGTACCTAGCTTACTTGACCTTGTTTCTTCTTTGGACTGACCTCTTATGCTGCTGATTCTTCCTTGGATTGTGCCTGATTTGGACTGCTTTCTTGTGCTCTGCCTCAGATCCTGTTTTTGGATTGCTTTTCTTCTTGACCAATAACACTGTGTGTCTGATATCTGCCTGCTTTTTGACTTTGCTAAATGGATTTGCCTCATAGTTTGAGCCAGTGTGGTTAGAGGTTCGAGAGATGGGACTCACAAAACCATGAAGTTCATTAGATGACTTTGGACCAGTCACTGACTCTCAGGCTAACCTACCTCACAGAAATGGAATAGAAATGTAACAAATAAATAAATATAATTTGTTCCAGAAATGAGTCTGACCCAGCGATAGCAGCACACTATGGGAGCTGGGCAGTTCCCAGAGAGCGAAAATTAAACCTGACCAATCAGTAGCCTGGAAGGAACTGATGTTGTGGCTTCCAGGTGATTTCTGCAGTGCCTGCTTTTGTATAATCTGAGTTAATATATACAAATGCAAATTTTGAAATTCGATCATAGCCTGACTATGCCAGGCATGTTTTTTGTTAGACGATCTTTCCAAGAAGAATAGTTGGGGGGAGGTTTGGTTCATCAACCTCAGGCGTCTTCAGATGGTGTTTTCTCCTGCAATTTACTGCTTCTTCCTGCTCTGGATTCTTTTCGGGATATACATGGGGTCTTTATACAGCCAAGTTTTTCTTTTTATGCATAACGCTATATGCCATTTACAAGGATGGGTGGAGCCTGGCAGAATGTTTTTGGTTGTCCAGCCCTCTGGTGTAGCCCATCGCCCTCTCTTGGCGTGAAATGAAACACTTCTTCACAAGTTCAGAAGTCAAGGTCTTTGGAGATCTGCCCCCCCCCCCCCCATGCAAGTCAGTAGCAACTCTTTTCTTGTTTGTGTATATACAGGGAGAGGGGATTGGGTGGAAAGAGGTTACACTTCTATCCTGTGTGTGTGCACGAGGATTGAATAGAAAGGGCTAAATTTTTTCCGAGCAGCACATGCAGAGCTGATTCTTCACTTCAGATGTCTGCATTTTCAGAAGTCCTCCTCCCCCAACCCCACCTGCAAATCAGTATTGTCCCTGTAAAAGCAACGGTAACACTTTTCTTGTTTGAGTATACACTGGGAGAGGGGATGAAATGGAAATGGTGTGCATGTGCTCACATCTGTTGCAACCTCCATCCCCCTTCCCATTGTTCATTGCTCCCCATGGCGGAGGGGAGAGGTGTAGGAGGAGGCATTCCCAATTGATCCTGACGTCAACACTGCACCGCCCCACACCAGCCCTCAGAACGCAGGACAGAGCACGATGGGAGGATTACATAGGGAGACGATGGTGGTTTCATCACATGACCACAAAGACCACTGCATTTTCCCCATAGTAAAATAACACGCGAAAAGGGAGGGAAGGCATGCGAAACAACAGCATGGCAATGGCATTGTGTAAAGCCCGCAGGAAAACCAGTGACTAAACTACACAGGAAAGCCCCTCTTATGGGTTCCATTCTAGTTTATAGTCATTTAGGATATATAAGCCCTATGAGTGTTCTTCCATTTACCTCAATTAAAGTTGTAAATCTTCTGCATCTATGTATTATGATGGGTTGATCTTACAAAAATAATTCAAATGCACGTTTTCCTAAGCTATCTGTGTCTGTGCCTAAGTCTTTAACGGAACTGTCTTAATTTTGAGTGTTGATGTTGGGCTGTTTCTCCTTCACATTCCATCTTCTGCCTGCCCAGTTTTAGAAAGGGCTGCCGTTTTGTTTTCCATGCACATTCTGGCATGCTGCTGCTGTGTAACAACATATAGTATGTAGAAGAAAACACCCTCCTTATTATAGCATAGCTGAAAGACCTGCCAGTGTTTCCATTTGAAATTCCTAGTTTCAGGGACTTGCTACAGAGCTGTAACAAACTGCAGGCAGGGTATCTGGCACTCCCCAGCCTAGGAGCAAATTCTTTTACCAACTCACAATAAATAAAATTAATTAGTATTAATGGCATGTCCTTCCAGCAACCAAAGCAAAGGAGAGTCATTTATATTTCTCTGAAACAAACAGTGAAAGAATAAGAAAAGTAAGTGCTTTAAGTGTCTATGCACAAATGTAAGGAGCATGGGAAATAGGCCAAGAGTAATGTTTCTGAATGAGGAAGGTTATTATTTATCCTTTGGGTATTACTGAAAGAAGATAAACTGCTTCTTGTAAGAGGGATATTGGTATCTATGAGCACTGATCAATAGATAGGAGACATAAAATAGAAGCAGGAAAAGGGTCTGTTTATCAAAACTATTTCTATTGCCAGCAAATAGCATTTGACAATGGGAACGGGTGAAGGTGAAATTCTTTGTGTGAGGTTAAAAGAAGTGGAGAGCAACGAAAAAACATTTGCTGTGGATCAGTGAAGGTGGGGAAGTTCTATATCCCAACAATCCAAATCATGGGATATACGTGCAGGGTTTCAAAAAACAAATCTGTATATTTAGAACCAACTAAAGATACGCACTAAATATTGAATTTATTTAAGAAAATCAAAATGTATATGGCATACAAACAGGGCCAGCATTAAAGGTAGGCATGGTCGGCCCCACACTGCAGCAAGGACTCATTGTCAAGACCCTCCTGGATTTGCTTCTCCTCTTCACTGTTGCAACCTGCTTGTTCACCTGCCTCTCATTTTGGTCTTCACAGTGGTGGTGGTGAGAAGGAGAAGCAGGTGCCACATCGGCTTACTTGCTCCCTGACTTTCGGCTTGTTGAGTGAGCAAGTGGTAGCAATAATGAGAAAGAGGATGAGGAGCAGCGGCAAGGTGGTTCACAGCCAAGTATTAGAAAGATGGTAAAGGGCTTTATATTGAAAACTGGTACCAGAGAGTATGGCAGATTGCTGTCTTAGAGAAATTGACTCAACTGTTAAGGATAGCGCGAGGACAATTGAATGAGGACAAGTTTGAAGGGGTATGGAGCAGACCATGGGAGAATGTCTCCGTTGGCATATACAGAGCTATGGAGAGCATAGGTCTAAGGAAATGAGGCTCCCTTCTAAACATGTCCAAAAGGAAACTTGGTCTGTAAATAGGTGATCCAGGGTTTACAAGTGGTGTGTAATGCAATAAAGTGCATTAAGCAAGTTAATGATATATCAATATTAAAAACAGGTGGAAAATGGACTTGTAATTGAATGTAAATTTATGACATTCTTGACTTATGTAACTAGATCTAAAGAATAATAACATTATTTTAAAGAAGAAAAAAAGAAAGAGGAGGAGGAGCAAGAGCCGCTGTTGACTATAATGGTGAGAAGGTGGATTCACTGAGGCACTGATTCACACTAAAATATCTGGGATCCAGAAAGCAGATTCGTAAAGAGCACCTGAGTATTGCTGAGACTGGATCAACACAGGGCAGTGAAGTTGTTTTCCTGCAATTTCTAACCATGTAGCAAGGATTATGGTGATGATGATAGTTTGTCTGGTAGGGGATGGATATCGGTTAACAACACAGATTGCCACTCATACCTTTGAATCTTTGGGCTCTGATACGAGAAACAATAACTTGCAGCAAACCAATTATCGTCTACTATATATGGGTGTGTAGATACAACTCACCAGTGTTACTGCCTACTAATCACTATTTTTTTACTTACCATAGCACAGTGCTGGATTCAGAGGTGAGACAGGATTTTTCAGAGTGTAGAAGCAGTGTAGGACACTTTAAAAGAATGGCTATATTGATCCATCATCTGATTCTCATGTCACATGGGTTCCATCACATTTATGAAATGAACATGTCTCCCAAATTTGTCCCAATGTACAGCTAGTTTTTGGCTAGTTTGGGCCACATAAAAATTCCCAATCTAAAAAATCAGCCTCATGAAGGCTTATTTCAAACAACCAGTCTAGCTAGTTTTGGATAATGATGTGAAGGCCTAAGGAGGGGAAAGCCAGGACAATTTTTTTCCCAGCCTTTTCATATCTCTAATTTTGGACCATCTGGTATGTGATCTTTCTGTCTCTCTCCCAGATATGCCCACTCACACAATTTTTGGGGAAAATGAGGTAAAGCGGATTTTCCTATTCCATCCAGTTTTCCTTAAAGTAATTTTAAATTTTGTTTCTTTTCCACAGGCCTGTGATCAGCACTGCATTTATTTTTAATTCTGCGCCGTCGATTCATTGGACTTGGACTTAATATTTCCACCTATAAAGTGAGTAAGGTTTCAATAATGTCTTCTAAAAGCAATAATAATAATAATAATAATAATAACGGTCATAGACAAAAAAGAAAAACACACATACCTCATCGACATAGCAATACCGAATGACAAAAATGTTGTTGAAAAGGAAGAAGAAAAGAGAGAAAAAGATACAGCACTGGCCATGGAAGTCAAAGAACTATGGCAACAGGAAAAGATCACAATTATTCCATTAGTCACATCAGTCACCGGCATCACATCAAAAAACTATACAGAAATCCTCCAGAAACTGGGCCTACCAGAATACAGTCACACCAACATCCAGAAAGCAGTCTTAATTAAAACCTGCTCAATCGTCAGGAAATTCCTGAATCAATAAAAGACAGCATGACTTGGCAAAGCCCATCATGTCCATCTAGAAAAACTGCCACAAGTGAGAAAGAGTTAAGTATAATAATAATATATTATATAGTAATGATACTAACAAATCATTAACAGTATGCTGCATATAAGTGTGCCATACTGGTTTGTGCTATAGGCTCTGTGTGCATTTTTAATTCTTCCATTGTGCTTAGAGAACGGTTCCAGTCTGGATTGTGTTAGACTGATCTGTGAAATTATGGGTGGATAGGATAGCATTGCTTGGTTCGGCAGGGGACTTATAAAACCATATATTGTAGATGTACACCTTAGAAGAACGGAGTATTTTCTATGGGCACCACAATTGCACTGTATTCCACGACACCCCAAGCTCCATGCATCAGCCCCTTTCGTCTTCTCTGCCTGACCTGCCAAGTTCAGTCCCTTGATCTACTGGGCTCTGTCCCTAGGCCATTATGCATAACAGATTTTTTTTTAATCAAACATTGGCAATCCTTTCTTTCAAAGCCTGCTGAATCAAATGTAAATCCTTCAGTGAATTGGCTCCCTCTCTATGTAACTCCCTGCCCGTTGATGTCAGGCAGGCCTCGACATCGTTTCATTTGTGGCACTTACTGAAAATATTTTTTATATAAACAAGCTTTCCTAGACTAACCAGACATGGTTTTATTTGTATAATTTGCTTTTAAAGATTTTAATTCTGTATTTTGACCCCCACTCCCCGTGCTGAGTTTTGGTTCTCTTTCTGCCAGGTCCAAGTCATCAATCAGGTTCTTTTGGTTATCAAGATGAAACAAGCCACTTGTGCAAAATATTGCAGTTTATTGATGGAAAATGGATGCAGAATATATCCATGCAAAGAAAGTTAGCACTTCCAGCTAATCAAGCTTTCACAACTGGGTGTCTATCGAGGCCCCCATGATAGATGGAAGCCATCCCTTTGAGCCAAAGCAGATTCTCCAGGCCATTCACGCAGTTCTTCTTGAACAAAGGCTGAAGCATGAAGCTTGCCTTGGGATGGATAATATAGGCTTCCCTGTGAGTTGCCTGCCTTTCTCTTAGGAGCTGACAGGCTGCATCCCTCCCCCCTCACAGAAGGAGCAGGGGGGAGCTCCCTCTCACAGTTTCTCAAAGCATCTCAGCTTGGGAAAATAATTGGCCTGATTAGGAGTGAAAACCTCCCTGGTCATCCAATGATAAGACTGACATAACTATGAGAGGCCCATCCAGGGAATGAGGTCTGCCCTTGTCAACTAAAGCCTGCTAAAATTTTACTCACTGTGTTAGGTTATTCAGGTCTCTTAGCAGCATTTTGGAACTCTGTGAAGTCCATATTTTTGCTCACTAACAAATGCACTACACCCCCTTTTTCCATTGGACAGAAAGCGGTATGTACAAATATTGTAAATAAAAGAAATAAATGGGAAGGTGTTACTTCTACCTAGGAAAGGATTCCCAGATTGAGAATGACACCAAAATAAGAGAAGTTGTCCTGTGACCATAGACTGAGAGTTTTGCAACATACAGAAGCAGCACCAATTCAGTGTAATTGCTTACTGGAAATTAAATTATGAGGAAGTATAATATGCCAATAATATGAAGGGTCATGGATGACAATGTGTTGATTTTGCATTAATATTTATTATTGTAGGATTTACAACCCTGATTCTGAAAGTAGGGGACATACCACACAAAGAAAGGATAAATTCTCCTCCCATTGGTCCAAGTGGAGGCCTAGCAGTCTGGCCTACAATGACAGCCTGCTCCTAAGTTTGATCTATGGCTACAGTATGGCAAAAAAAAAAATTGGGTCACTTCTGTTTTCCCATGATAGGAAGACAGAAAGAAACAATATTCTATTTTCGCATTACTCTAGAAAGCAAGTATACTGCTAAAAAATGTAGGATGATAAGACTTCGAAAGGAGTACTATTGCCAGCTAATCTTGATTTAGAAAACAACAACTAAAAAGTATATATAAAAATGCTGAGGGGTGTTTCATAGATTGAAATAGATTTGAATTAAAACGGTGCAATAGATGTCTTACAAAAAATACTTGAATATGTCAACTGATGTAGCTAAGAATTATTTCATAGGGGTAGGAAACCTGTTTTAAAGAGGCAAAAAAAGAGAATACAGGTAAACAGCAACATGACCTTGAAGAGGGAGAGATAAAAACAGTGAAGGCTTTGTTTTGCATTTTCATTAGTGATCTGGGAAAGTTCTTGGTTTAACAAAACAATGAAATGTGGAGATTATTATTCCAGATTGTGGGGATTTGAAAGGCCAGTGAATATTACTCAACCAAGGACCTTCAAGTGGAGGAAGATTCACAGTGCAGAGTTATGAGTTACATGATCAGCTTTGGTATTGTGAAGAAAGGGACTAGAAAGGCTACAGTCTGGCTGGAATGGCCAGTGTTGGCCTACCTTGCAGGACTGGGGCCTTGGAGTGGGAGGGGGAAGAATTCTGAGGAGAATTGTATAAGACTTCAAACTGCTGGTTCCCACCCAGCAACCACACCTGGCCCTCTCACACTTTTCTTGGGAGGCTCCAGCTTTAAGGTCAGGGTTAATTGGAAGTGAGCTGCAAGAGCTTCAGCTGTGGGAAACGGATGTTTGCAGGGATGGGGCTGGTGGCGTGAGTGGGACGGTCGAGGATTGGTTTCGGTTGGTCATGGTACCAGCTAACCCAAAAAGGGATAAAGGGAATACACACCGGGTGGAAGCCATCTTCTCCTGGGCCGGTGTGTGGAAGGAGGGATTCCTACTCAGCAAGGTGATGCTGGGGAATAGATGTATTGCTTTCAGGTCTGGCGCGTTCCAGGGAAAGACTTGTCACCCTTTGGGCATGATTTAGAGTTTCATTGTTTTACTGATGCTAACTTCTACCTCAAACCTCATCCTACCCCCCATCACTCCCCGCTACCCCTCCCTTTCTTTCCCAGCTTGCATTTTAACGTCTTATTGGACTGACTGGAGCCTTACGTGGTTAGACATTAGGATCTCAATAAATTGCTTCAATCCTTAACTTGTGTGGTTATTTCTAATGGCTGGCTTGGGGCTACTTGGCCTTGGGATAGGGCGGCAGGCTTAGGGGGAACTCAGCTACAGAGTTCTGCACCTACTTGGAAGGAAAGGGGTCCGTTTCCTTCACAGGTATATAAACAGGTTGTGTTATACAACCAGTCTTTACAACTAGGGCCGTCATCAAGGGTAGGCATGGTTGGGCATGTTCTGAAGCCCACAAATCAGAAGGCACCTAATACTTTTATATTGTATTTTATACTATGTTTTTATACTGTTGTTTGTTTTATATTTTGAACAGTTTTCACGGTTTTAGTTTTTGTAAACCACCCCAGAGAGCTTTGGCTATTGGGCAGTATAGAAATGCAATAAATAAATAAATAAATAACAACAACCCCATGGAGTTGCTCCTCCTCTTGCAACGTGCTTGTTCACCTGCCTCTCATTCTGCCTCTGACAACGTTGGTGGTGAGATGGAGAAGCAGTAGATGCCGCTGCCAACCTGCTCACTGTCTCTCTGCATGTCACACAAGGAAGTGGTAGCAATAATGAGAAAGAGGATGAAGAGCAATACCAGCTGGTGACTACGCCCCCCTCTACAAGATTTCGGTTTGACGCCCGGTTGCCCGATTATGCGCATATACGGAGAACCGCATTTACTCCTAATACCTATTCCTCCTAATACTTATTCACGAGAGGCAGTAAAACGCATTACGGGCTGTATGAAATGCGCTTTAAAGTTGTTTACATGCGGAGAATCGCATGTTTACATGGCCATAAGGCGTTTTAAATCCCGCAGCAAATTAAAACTCGCTATTTAATGCGCATTTGAAAATGCGAATAATTGGAGATAAAAAGTGCCTCGACCCCCGATTTGCGCTCCGCTCTTGTAGAGGTAAAAATTGTAATGCACCTTGAAAGAGCTGTAAATCGCTCTTGTAGAGGCACCCAATGGTGGTGAGAAGGCAGACTTCCTGAGGCTGGGGGGCATTGTAGGGGCATTGTAGGGGCTTTGCTCTAAGGCTCTCAAAAACCTGGAGCTAGCACTGTTTACAACAAAGGGTCTTGTGGAACTTTAAAGACTAACAAATGTATTCAGGCACAAGGTTTCATTGACAATAGTTTGGGGGGGGGGGGGGTTAGACAGTACATTTGGGCCAGATCTACACCAAGCAGGATATGACAGTCTGAAAATGATTTGAAAACTGTATATGGAGTGTGTCCTCCTGGGCCCCAACAGTTGTCACTACTATTATAAACCATTTTAAAGTGGCAGTGTAGATCCTGCCATGGTTGCATGTGTGAAGAATTGTAAACAGTGAGGTCAGAAGGAAATTCAATGCAGAAAGTACTGATGGTGACAATCACATTATTAACATTATTAATTACATTATTTAATGTGATTGTCACAATAGACTATTAGAGAGTGAGGGGGGAAAGCCAATTGGTGACAGCTGAAGAGAGACCTGAGGGAGAAGAGAAAGATAAGAGAAAAAAGGCAGATACAAGGCACTAGAAAACTGAAAAAGAATGATCACAAGCTGCAGGAACAATGTATAAAAAACTGATATTCAGCCAACATCAATTAACAGGGCATCATGAATTGTAACAAATAGTGGTATGGGGCTGGGAAATCTATGTTGTTGTTTGTTAGTTGTTATTTTTGTTGATGTGTATTATTGTCTGTAATTATAAGATAAACATTCCCCAAATTCCCTGAATTCCAGGACTAGTTCTACCTTGCCTCTCCTCATACATAGTAAACCCAAAACAATGTGTATTACAGATCAATTTAATAAGTAATTTATGTGCATAATGACATTGGGGGATTCCTTGTATGGTATTAATTCCCTTATGTATTTATCTATTACAATTAATTTTGTTGGTAAAAATAAATTCCAAAAATGAGCTCAGGAAGGGTTCCATTTTAGAAAGGGGAAATACATGGTAAAAAAACCCCAAAAAATATCAGAAAAATTACAGTTGTGTGATTTAGACATAACATTGCAAACCAAATTCAAAGTACAATGTTAAACACATAAACATTATCTTTCTCTGGAAAAAAAATGTTATCATTAATGTCCACCTTACCTATATTGAGAAATAAAGAACAGAAAGAAACTGATCACATATGATCATAACCAGAATAGACTTCTATCCATCACTGAGATGATTATCTATCGGCAGCTTGTAGCTAGCATTTTGTGCTCTAGCAAACAGCTATGAACTATAAGCCTTCCTCAAAGAGTTCATTTGTGTCTTTGCAGTAAATATGAGATTTGCTATTGCCAACTGTAAAAACTGCAGCAAGAATATATATCTATATCTATATCTATATCTATATCTATATATCTATATCTTTCATGGTGATGATATTCTAATCAGGTTGGATTAGATTGATGTTCAAATCATATATACTCATGCAGAGCAATTTAGGCATCCCCTAATATATAAAATGGGGCTTACCCCATAGTAAGTGTGCTTAGGATTGTAGCCTTAGGGTGCAATCCTATACCAATCTTATACTGGCTGGAGAGTCTTGGGGGTTGGCATAAATCCCCTATGCCGGTATATTTTGAGATGCCAGCATATTTTGAGATGCCATCCTTGGAAACATTACACAAGTAGAGGGGCCAAAAAGAGGTGGCATTGGGCAAGTTGAGAAAGAAGCAGGCTTAGTGTAACCCTAAACTCCCCTAGACCCTGATCCCAGCCTCTACACTAGCGCAATGTTCTGCCAATAGAAGAGGTGGTGCAAGTCAAAACACACCCATTGAACTTGACGAAGAGGTAGAAGACCCCTGCCCCCTGGCTCCACCTGTTCTGCTCAAATTGCCACTATGGAGTATAGATGGCAGTGAATCCTGCATTCAATTGTAGCACACCCACAGCAGTATATAACCCCCTGCCTGGGATCCCTTTACCATAGGTGAGGGGCATGGGCTAAATCTCTCCGGCCTCATAGTAGGACCATGGGAAGCTACTTTATACTGAGTCAGACCATTGGTCCATCAAGCTCAATGTTGCTGACAATGGGTCCCTCTATACAACAGTGGTATGATGCCTGTTTCTCTGAATATGCGCATTTTCCATTATTCGAATTTACGTCTATTAGCAACAGACGATAGCCCTGACGTCGGATTACTGGCTCTATATACTGCGCTTTACAATTGTTTATATGCGTACATTCACATCAGAGTTGAATGAGGAAAAGTTGAGGAAAGTACCACCCTAGTGGCTTTTGGTACCACCCACCTGCATTTCCTGCGGTAGGTTTCCCCTGCCCACCTGAATTTCCTGCCGTTGGTTACCTGTTACCCCTGCCCACGATTTCGCGGTTCTTCGCATGTGAACTCGATTTGTAAAGGTTGGATGTACACACTTGCCCTGCTGTGATGGATCCTGTGCTGTGTCCTTCATAATTTCCCTTCCTGTGCATTTACAGTCATTTGTTAGATTTTTTTAATTGTCAGTGTTTGTTTGTTTTCTCAATTTCTCGTTTGCTACTGAGATTTGGTACAAAATTGTTGGATAGCAATAAACAGTCTATAAACTTTACTGTGAAAAATCATGCTGCGTTTTCCCGAAGAGTAACCCTGTGCAAGAGAATCACAGGCTTGTCGATTCCAAAGCATGCACACATTTACTCAGAAGTAAGCCCCACAGAGTTCAATGAGGCTTGAATTGTAGCCCTTATGGGACAAAATGAGAGCAAGTCCTGGCAGAAACCAGAGTGAGGTTACTAGTAGCAATGATGATCAATAACACAGGCATATGGTGGGGGGACTACATGAGGGGAGGGGAACCGGTAAAGCAAGACAGAGAGAGAGGAGAGGGGGGAGGGAACTGGAATAGATACGAAGTCTTAGTGGACCTCAAATTACACTCAGAATGAACAGCGCACATCCTTTTTCCAACCCCCTTCCTTTCGCAGGGGTCAGCCATCACGACGCTCAACGATGTACCAAGGCAAAAATATCTAAACAATGAATCTGCTCAGAACCCCAACACGTAAATGGAAAAGTGGGAGGGGTGGCCAGGTAGAGAAAGAGAAGGGGCAGTCATTCACTTATGACATCACCAGCCCTGCCCAGCAAACTACGCCCACTATTAGCATTAAAGCGAATGGTCAATATTGGTTACATTACGAAAATGTGCTCAAACTGCTGAGAAAAAGTTTAAGTCGCGGTAAGTCGACACCTTCGAAATGCGCATTAACGGACCCTTTGCGCCCCTCTCGTCTGTCTAAAATGCCATCAGAGCGTAGTCAAGGAGGCGCAAATAAGCAGTCTAGAGGTACCCAATGACTCACAGCTGATCTCCTAGCTGCTCTAGGAGTCTTTCCCATTCCTACCTGGAGATGCCAGGTAGGAATGGGAGTGAAAAGCTCATACTCCGCTATTGTATTACAGCCCTTCCCCTTTGAACATGCGAGAGGGAACTCTGTAGATGGGAACTCTGCAAAAGCAGCCTGGCCTCAGAACGGATAGAAGAGCACGTTGCTAACAATCAGAATCCTTACAGTTTTCTACCTCCAATACAAACATCTGACAGCAACTCCCACTCCACCCTTACACCTGGGTTTGCTGGGACAAAACATCCCACACAGGTAAGTAAAGATTACAGTCTTTAAAGCTCAGTTGAAACCTTTTCTTTTTTCTAAAGCTTTTAGAAATTGATTTTGATCTTACTTTTAAACTGTTAGTTTTATTGTGCCCTGTTCCTGTTTGGTGCATTCCCTTCCCTTTCTTATTGTTTTATTATGATTTTATCAGAATGTAAGCCTATGTGGCAGGGTGTTGCTGTTTTATTGTTTTTCCATGTAGAGCACCATGTGCATTGATGGTGCTATATAATAATAATAATAATAATAATAATAATAATAATAATTCCTCTGAGTATGACTGCTTCAACAGCATAGAATCATAGAATTGTTGAGCTGGAAGGGGCCTATATGGCCATTGAGTCCGTCCCCCTGCTCAATGCAGGAATCCACCTTAAAGTATACCTGACAGATGGGCTGTCCAGCTGCATCTTGAATGCCTCTAGTGTGAGAGAGCCCACAACCTCCCTAGGTAATTGATTCCATTCTCATACTGCTCTAACAGGAAGTTTTTCCTGATGTCCATCCCATGTCAGTCCCCTTCCCCAACTCTCACTTAGCTATAAAGAGCTGTGTCTTGGTTACTGTCTTGGTTAAAACCATCCTCCCTCCCTCAACAGCTAAAAGCTTTGTCTCTCACCCAGAACAAACAAGAGTACATGTTCACTCTGCAGAATGGGAGGACCTGGTGGCCGTGAACCGCTTCACTCACTGCTGTTGCTAGCCAAACACTCTTGATCGCTTTTGCCTTGCGTGATCACGTTGAGCAGAATAAAGAAGGTTATCCACACAGGGTTCCACAGCAACACCATACTACAGAAGTGTAAGTAATGTCTCAGCCCCTCTATGCTATGTATTGGTATTGCATTATAAAATGATATCAAAAGTCCTCTCTGGATGTGTGGACAAGTGTACACACATTCAGAGATACACTCATCTATGGGACATTTGTTGCTGTGCATTTGGCAGGAGTGACACAATGATGTACGCACACACAGAGGTCTCTTTAAAAATGGGTTTTATTGAACGTGCAAGAATAAAAAAATATACACAGTGATTAATCCTTGGGAATTAACTGGTTGGCAAAAGGCACTACATGAATTCTAGAATGAACTCAATCAGTTCACAATTTACACACACACCTAGACAGATTAGGCAAAGATAGTAAAAGGCAAAATGGAGAATGTAGACATCTATGCACAGGGTTCAAGTGGTGGGGAAATTAGCTAAACAATCCACTTGGTATCTAAACTGAGGGGTGTGGTGCGTAGACAACTAAGTCATGGAGATGTTGCAGTGTTGAGGTTGAGCTGGGTGTTTTTCTACACAAGGCTGTTAGTCCACTGTATCTACTTTCGGTTTTGTTGCAGAATTGAGCTCTGAGCTCTGCGCAAAGAGCTTTTCCTGGCCTGCTTTTTGTACATAACCTCTAGGTGGCACTGTATTCTGGTGGAATAATGCAATTACACAAGTAGGGAAAATATGTTTTCTTTCACTTTCACAAATAAAACTCCATTTCCCCCACTCTAAAGAAAACCCCGGTAAGTGCTCTTAAAAAGAAGTAAAACTGGAGGGTCATGATATTGTCTAAAGAACCTGTAAATAATTGTGACTGAAGAATGACAAGTGCACAAAAATGCCTCATGTATAAAAGTTCTGGGTTGGTCTATGAGTCTGTGAGAGTTTCAGAACACAGGTCTAAGCGTATTGGGGGCCCTAACACTGCTTCTGGGAGAGAGAAAGAGAATGATATTTCGGGATGAGAATGCATGAGTGGGGAGGAGAAAACAGCTTACAGGGGGGGTTGTCTTTACCAGCAGGCAGTGCACAAGGCTAGTCCTTGCACACAGTTACAGTGAAGAAAGGAGAGGGGAGGACTTGAGTTACTTATATTTAAGCCACACACACACTTCAATTTATAGCGTCTTCTTTGCAGCCCACTTCTTGTCTTCCCCTTAGGGAAACAGGCTCACACCCACCCACCAACCCTTCTGAAGGACTTGGCTCACCACAACAGGCTCAAGATTGAAGGGAAGACAAAGAGGATAGCAAAACAGGTAAGGCTGGTCGCGATCTTTCTACTGGATGACCAGAGCAAGGCTATACTAAAGTGCCAGGCTTCTGACCAAAAACTGATTAAAAATAGACCAAATTGCTACACACTCACACCAGCACACGATAGGAAAGTGGGTATGGGTGAAGGCTAGGACCTCCAGAAGATAGGAGAAGGCTTGAAAGAAACCTTTCCTGGGCTCTTGTTAGATTCTTCCAGCAGACTGCACTGGAGTACACTGAAACTCCTGAGGTTTCAGCAAAAGATGAAGTCCTTGAAAGAAGCTGCAAGTGGATTACCACTTCAGCATAAACAGGGCCCTAGGTGGACAGGGTACATTGTCTGGGAGAAGGACTCTGATGAGGCTCAGACAGAACCCCAGGCAACGTGGTGTTCAAGTGATTTCTGTGTAGCTAGAGCCAATGGATGCAACTAGGACTAACTGGGCCTGTCATGAAACCAAGTGATCTCAAGAAGAGATGGCTGCCTTAGGTGCCCACTGGCCAGGACCTGAGTGATTTCAGCAGCAAAGCAGTGCCTTGACTTGGAGTGTGGACATGAAGTCCAGGGTTTTTATAGGGTTTAAACAAAGACTACAAAGGGATCTAGGTCCAATGAAAACCATGAAACAAAAGAGAGGGAGGGACACTCTTGGGCAGAGTCAAGATTGTTTTTGGACACCCATAAAAAATATTGAGGTGATTGGTTGCTATAATCATCAAGGTTCTTAGTTTGAGATGAGCGAAATGTAATCAGGGCAGTGCTGTGCCTAAAGCTGTCATGTTTAAAATTGGGAAATTCCCTGTCAGTGATTGTCACACGTGGAGAGAAGTCACTCTGAGCCTGGGGTGCATGCGTATCTACTTCCCTGATTGCTGTGCCTGATCTAATTATGGGGCACTTAATCTAGTGCTGTTTGATTAGGTGGTATTGCTAAATCTGGACCAGGGTATGTGACTCAACGCTGCTGCCTTTATGGAAAGATTGCTTGCTAAATTGCCCTGTAATGTCTCCAAGCTTTGACTTGCTCCATTCTAGGCTGAGTTTCCTAAAGTGAACATACCATATTCTGCCAAATACTGAGTTGAGCTGCCTGTGCATGCTCTGGGCCAAGCAGCTTGCCAACAAAATACAGTGGATTCTGTACTGTATTCATTAATATCTGACAACAGAACAGCAGTTGTGTGTGAAAAAAATACCGGCACAGGAGTGCCTCAGAAACAAAAGGGGCTCCAGTATAAAACCTGCCCAAGTACCTTTTCCTACTCTGCTTTTAATCGATGAGAATTGCATTTGGCAAGAAAGAAGTGGATACTGTTCTTCAACTATTACTTGCCTGCAACCTTATTTAAGAAAAAAGTCATCTTCTAATCAGTGAATATGTGTGTGGGGTAGGGGGTAATAAGGCAGCTATATAACTTCACCATCTGTGGGACATCCTCACCATCCTCACTGTTCTACCCATTTTGGAAATGGACCAATTTCACTTGGCCTCCCCAGTATATGCCTCATGAGATTTTAAATCAAGGGTGCACCAGGTGTCTGCTGGGGTGGTGGGGGCCACTAATGTGTGTGCACACAATGTACACAGATATACATGTACATTCAAATACAACCCCCTAATACTCATTCTCTCTATAACACATACACACATACCACTCATGCACTGCACTTGTCTTACATACATTCTAATATTTTAAAACCTTCCATTTAAGGAAGGGGTGGGCAACCTTTGCTGCATGCCCTTAGGGGTAGTGTGTCCGCCTGTGCCCCCTCACTCACACAAACTACCACCACTCATATGTGCTCACTTCTCCCCTCTCTCAGTCACTCCTCCCGCTCACTCACACATACCCTTCCCTCTGTCATCATTTGAAAAGAAAAACCCTAACCCTTCCCTTTGTCATCACTTAAAAAGGGGGGGGATGTTCTAGGAATAGGATCTATGGCTCTTCTCATAGACACCTCATTCCAAGAGCATCCCTAAAACATTCTAGAAAGTAGGCAGGGGGCGTTAAACAGTACTTCCCAGAATGCTCTAGGAATGAAGCTTCCATGGCAGGAACCGTAGAGCCCATTTTAGAGCTTTTTTTTCTTTGCTTTTTTTCAGTGTTGGTGGATGCTGTGGGTTTGGGGGGGGGGTTGCCTGAAGCCTATGTGCTGCCCTTCTTGCACTCCTCTTTTAAATAATCGTGGCCAGGTTTGCTAGATCGAGATCAACTCCCTCAAGGGAAATATGGTCACTGTCTCAAACTGTGAGTTCCCACCCATGTAGCAGCAGTGGCCTCTTGCCCTTGGGATAGGATCCTTTGCAGCTTGTACATCTGTGCCTAAACCTATAAACTGGTCTCTTGGGTTTCCCAGATCATTGTACTCCCAGCAAACTTGGCTGCTGGTGTCCTTATCTGGGGAGGCCTCATGTGAACCTTCGTGGGCACCCTGTTCTCAGCATATGGCTACTATTGGCTTTGTTTCCTGCTACGGCCCAGTCTATAGACATTACATCCAGTCACATCTCTGATTGCTTTTGTCCCATCAAAGGGTTCTGTCTGAGGCAGTTCTCATCCTAAGTTGTTCATTGCACTGAAGCCAAGTTGGCTCTGGCAATGAACTGTAAGCCCTGTGTTATGATGTCTGACATTCTACAGTTTTCCCTAGGGCAAAACAAACATGCACGTTCCTTTTGATAGTTAGAAGTTGTATGCATGTGTGTGTGTGTGTCTCTCTCTCAGCTAACATGCACACAATACACACTGAAATACTGATTTTCCTAACCTGATCCCTCTCAGATTTATTGCTCTGTTTACAACTCCATATAGAACTTGCTGTCATTCCACAAAACAGCCAAGCTATCCATCTTAGAGCTTTACCAGTTTTAAAAAAAGGAAGGAAAGAAAGAAAACTCAAATTAAAAGCTGTTTATTTGGCTTCACTCATAAAAGTTATAAAATCCTCTATTCAAGTATCAGTCTGAGGAACTTCTATTTCAGGCTGTAGCATAAAGCATCATGACGTAAACACCCCAAAGCACAGACCAATCTTGCAAAACCTTCCCAAAATCAAAACTCAAAAGAGTTTTTTAAAATTGCAGTGCTCTTTTAAAAAAATCATTATATTTGTTCCACAAAAGTTTGCTGGGACCCCAAAATAAGCTTCAGGCTCGAAGACTTACAATTCTCACTCTTTGTTTAAAGAAAACTATTCGTAAATTCATGTATACAAACAAATTTAAGAAGATAAAAGGAAAAAAAAACATAATGCATTCAATAAACATTAAAAAAGAATAAACCTGAAAAAGCTGTAGTATCATATAAAGTTATATACCTGCCTTAATGCGTCCCCCCCCCATACATTTGCTAATTAGAAGATGCCTTTTTACTTAAATAAGCAGCCTCTCACACCCACACATTCACAAAAATCTATCTTCAATAGCCATGTTGTCAGAGGGGAAACCTTTTCTATCCCCAGCCTTTCCCAGTGTTTTGTTATTTTAAAAGTAATCGAGATCTTCCACATCTTCAGCAGCAAAAAGTAAATTGTTGGTAGTGGGACACACCCTTCTTATGATCATAAGAAGAGTCCTGTTGGATCTGGTCAAAGGCCATCTAGACCTGGGGTGGGCAGAAAGTATATCTCCAGACTATGGGACCAACTCCCAGCATTCCTGACCATTGGCCATGCTGGCAGGGGCTTCTGGGAGTTGAAGTTTTTTTAAAAAACCATCCACCTTCTGCCCCACTGTGATCTAGACCGACTTCCTGTTTCTCATAATTGGAAGCTCACAGCAGGGCATAACCACAATAATTCTCTGCTTGTTCCACAAAAACTGATATTCAAAGACGTGGTACCTCAGAGCACAAAGATGTATGTATGTATGTATAGGTATTTACAACATTTACATCCCAGCATTTATTTTTTCAGGGATTTCAAGATTATTTACAAAGATTAAAACAACACTAAATACAAACAAAGCAAATAGTAAATAAAAGCAAAATTAAAAGTCAGATAGTTTAAAATATGTTAGATAGTAAATGTTTTTGAAATGCTTAAGTGAATAAAAAAAAAGTTCTGGTCTGGCACCTAAAAGATGGCAAAGTGAGCACCAGGTATACCTCCTACGGGAGGATGTTGTTCCATAGCTGAGATGTTGCAAAGAAAGCACTTTCCCTTGTAACAAACTTCACTTCTAACAGAGGCAATATTTGGGGAAGGCCTCAGCCAGTGACAGTGTGTGGGCATATTGGCATGAGGAGGTGCTCCTTCAAGGACTTGGATCCCAAGCTCTTTAGGGCTTCAAAAGGAAGCTCCGGTGCCTTGAATTGGGCCCAGGAGTGAACAAGAAGACAGCGAAGATCTTTTAAAACTGGCAAGATTTGATCTGAACAAACTGTGCCTGTCAAAATTCTGGTTGCTATATTCTACACTAACTAAAGCTGCCAAATTGTTTTCAGAATCAACCCTCTGAAATCATGCATTGCAGTAATCCAGACAGGATGTACCAGAGCTTGGATATTTATGGCTCAGGGTATTGTGATATTTTACTGTTTATTGCCAATTTATATAATGTAAGTATTTGCATTGTGTTAATCTGCTATTCAGGAAGTAAGTGCTGTGTGGCTTCAAATACCAGGTTGGCAAATGATTAAATCTGGTGGGTGGGAGAGAGAGTGAATAGAATGTGAAGTGAATGCTGATTGGCTGGTGGTTCAAAGGTATGGATTGGCAGTTAGCTGTGAAGGGGAGGAGTTAAGAGAGGCAGTAAGGACTATGTGGAGAAAGAGAGAGTTGGAATCTGGGTTTGTCTGTGGAAGGATCTAGTGAGAGTGTAGGAACAACATTTTTTATTATTTTGGGAACGCAGTGAATGAGAGGAGAGAGTGTAGTTTAGGGGGTAGCATAGGCAGGATTGCATTTGAAACTGATTTGAAATAAACAAGCATTGAAACTGATGAAACCATGAGCTTTGTAAACTGAATAACCTTACTTATTGTTAATTAAAAATTCTTTCTGTTTCATAAACTGGAGTGGATTCTTGGAGTACCTGAGATAGGATACATTGTTCAATGGTGGCAGAGGTGAAGGAGAAAGGGAAATGTACACCGGAAGGAACGCCAAGGCGGCTTTTCCTGGCGCTGTTGGTGCCGCCACACACACGGCTGCCCAGCAGCAGCTGGAGGGGCGACAGGGAGCATCGGCTGCCCTACTCTAAGGTAAGTCCTTTTTTATTATTATTTTTTTTAAATGGGGGGGAAGGACTGCGGAGGCACGTAGGTTAGGTTTTATTTTTTAACTTTATTTTTTTTAATGGGGAAGGACTGTGGAGGATTGGAGGTGGTGCAGCGAGCTTATGGCTCGCTGGTCCACCCCCTTCCCTGCCCAGTGGTCGCCATAGACTGGGCACGCCTCCCAGAAGCTCCAGAGCAACAGCAACAGACGACAAAAGCCGTCATCACGTCGCTCAACCCTAAAAAAGTCGGGCTAAATTCCCAATTTTTTTAGTGTGGAGCTTTGGGGTTTTGCCCCTAGATGGCTTCGGATTGGTGGCAGCGTCATGTAATCCACTTGCCGCCAATCCGAAGCCACCACGACAGAAAGTGTCCGTCTAGAGGTACCCATAGAGTGCTAGGCTGGCAGCATTCTGATGCACGTTCCATAGTTGGGATCTTTTGATTTATAGGAAGGAATAAAGGGCAGTGTCACAGGTATCCCTATCCAGGGAGGTTGCAGCTGGAGAAACAGCCAAAGTTGGGTAAAGGCACTGCATGCTACAGAGGCAACCAGGATCTCTGAAGACAAGGCTGGGCTGGAGAGCACCTCCAAACTGTGATCCGTCTAGCTGAAATTCAGGGCTGCTGCAACTCTGAGGTAGCGATCGCCTCCACTGTCCTCCTGCGCTGCACTGGATAGTTCGGAGGCTGTCAGCAATCCACATAGGATTTCACCTTTGGTGTGTATAAAATCCACCAACCACACACTGACTTGCTGTTTCCTTTCAGATTTCATAAAGCAGTATCACTAGAACATACTGTATATTGTGAAGTTGGTGAGAGAGGCTACTACAACCATAATACTGCACATCTTGGAGATAAGTGTTCAAAGGAAGATGGTGGCAATGGTATGTTTCATTTAAAGCAGGCATTTTAAAGTAGAACCTGGCAGGAAAATTTACCACCTGAACCATATTTGGTGAGCATTTTGCTGCTCAGGACTTCAATTGAATGTAAGCTGTGACAATTAGAAGGAGGGGGGAACCCAGCCCTTCCTGCATCAGGGAGCAGGCAGAAACACAGTTACGTAACTTCTCCAGAATAATTTATAATGTATGGAGTTTCCCTTATTCCTCATAAAGGAAAGGGAAAGTTTGACAGAGAAGTATTTAAAAAAGAAGTAAAATAAATAGTTCAACATGGAGATTTGTTTTTATTGTAATGCATGCACTTAAAATAATAATATGTTGATAGTGAACAAAATAGACTATTCTATACCTTCCTTGTTTATAAATCTTGTTTGTTATTTTATGTAACTTATTTTCTTTAGATAATTCCATGGTTCCTTTTTATATGATTCTAAATAAATTAATTCCATAATTTATGGCTCATACATGTAATGTATTTAGTTCAATTAAAGTGCAGCTATTGATCTGATGGTTAAGCATACTTTTATCATCGATTGATGCTGGCATAGTATTCCCTATAGAAGGTATTTATCAAGTGTTCATTAGAAGCCAGATGAATATGTGATAAAGGCTATGTGCAAATGTTAGTACTGTACTGGAATTTCACCACATCCTGCAAACTATGTTCTGCAATAAGTAATACCATATGCAAAAATGAAGCTGTAAATGGAATTCAGTATAACAACTTTTTATTCTTTAAGGATTTATGTTAGATTAGATGATATCTCAATCCTTTTATTACCCCCACAACAGCTCTGAGAAATAAGATTAGGCAAAGAGATAGCATCCAGAACCATCCAAATTTCTGCTCACACATGAAAACGGTTGATTCTAGATGTACCAAGCCCCACTGCACCACACAACAGTGTTCACACTATTATTGCAGTGTGTATTGGTGGCCATTTTGAATATTCAACCCCCAACAGGAGGTTGCCATGGTTTGTTGTGTTGTCTGAACCCATGGTCTGTTATAGGATTATGTTGTTTAACCCTCAAACAACCCCTGCAACATGGGTTCAGACTAAGGTGACCATATTTTGGAAACCAAAAATAAGGACACCCCAACATGGCCAGACCCCAAGGGGGCATGCCCACCCCAATATGGCCAGCCCCCAAAGGGGCATGCCTACCGCAACATGGCCTTGGTCACATGTCTGATTCTACAGCTCACAATTAAGACAAACCAGTTCTACATAATACCTTAGTGTTAAAAATCACTTAAATAAAGAACAAGTGAGACATTCAATGTATCTGAAAATAACTTTACTCACTTCTACTTTTGTAGCTTTTGCTGTACTTTGAAGCTTTTGCTATACTATGTGTGGTATAATCTCCCCTTCCTTCAAATGTCTTTTCTTACTGCAAATCCTTCACTGGATGACCATAGTCTCCATTCCTAACATTTAACACTCCTTCCACATCATCTTTCTCATAGCCAGTTTAAGTCAGGATCCATACTTACAGATTGAGCACAATGCTACCACTATACAAATGAAGCTGTTGACAAGTGCAGAACAATCTAGTACAACAAACTAGCAACCTAGCATTCAGAAAGAGTATAAAATACTATTACCCTGCAAAAATTAGCCATGGAAGAAAATGGACTAAAGGCTTGTTGCAATCATTTCTCACTATCACCTCTTAGCTTGTTTCAACTTCTGATTTATCAATGAGAAACTATCATGATGTTAGGTTTTCCCCTCTTTTTATCCAAATATCTACTGAAGTTACATTGCCTCAGTGTGCAGAGAACAGAAATCCCAATTAGGGAGTGTAATGCTCAGCCCAAAGAAAACTGCCCAAACAAAATGCAGAAATAAGTCCCATTGATTTCAATAAAGCTTACTCCCAGATAAATGTATATAAGATTGCAGCCTTAAATGAAGGTGCTTACAGGGCCATTAGTATTTTATTGCTGTTCATGATAAATCTTCAGTGTGCTAGAATTTAAGCAAGTTGAACAGTGCAACATTATACAGGTCTACTCAGAAGTCCAATTGACTGCAATACGGCCTGCAATCCTAAAGTGTTAACATAAACATAATTATAAACACAATACAGGATCATTAACAGAGGAGGGGGAAAGTTGTTAGTAGGGGGAGGTTTCTGCAATTGTGGAGTAAGTTGTCAGTCACACACAAGATGAACATAGTTTGCACAATTTGTGAGTCTTCAAGATGCCACAAGAACAAGAGGTCCTTCAACTTATTCACATCTGCTCACCTTTCTCTAGCTAGTGCAAGCCCCTCCTGTCAAGGAGGACTGTGCTCAGGAGGCAGTGGGTCAGAGTGCTAGGACGACGCATTGCTCGATAGCTTCTGGGACAGGCAGGGAAGCCAGTGAGCGACGTGTCTGCCTAGCACTGCATCCCATTGCCTTCTGAGCCGGCTCAGGAGGAAGCAGGTCAGAGCGCTAGCAAGACATGACATTTGGTGGCTTCTGGGAGAGGTGGGGAAGCCACCAAGAGAGTGACAGTTTCCTTGCCTTTCCTGGAAGTCTCGCAAGACAGGGGACTTCTGGGAGAGGTGTGGAAGCCACTGAGCGATATGTCTGCCTAGCAGTGCATCCCATTGTCTTCTGAGCCAGCTCAGGTGGCAGCAGGTCAGAGCGCTAGGGAGATGCGTCACTCAGTGGCTTCCAATAGAGGTGGGGAAGCCAGCGAGTGAATGGCAGCTTCCCTGCCTCTCCCGGAAGTCTCACATCTTAGGAGACTTCTGGGATGAGGGGTCTGACGTCATGCGAGATGTCAGACATGTCATCCTGGAAGTCTTGTGAGACATAAGATTTCCAGCATAGCTGGGACATTGGGATTTCCCCGGACATTTTTTTAAAAAAACTTGGGTGTCCCAGGAAGGAGCAAAAACCCAGAAAAATCTGGGGAAAACTAGGCATATGGTCACTCTAGTTCAGACAACAGAGAATTGTGAGAGCTAGTGTGGTGTAGTGGCTAGAGTGGTGGACTGGAAGTTAGGAGATCTGGGTTCTAGTCTCCACTCAACCATGGAAGCTCACCAGGTGACTTCAGGGCAGTCACAGACTTTCAGCCCGACTTACCTCACAGGGTGGTTGTTATTGTGAGGATAAATGGAGAGGAGGAGGATTATGTATGCTGCCTTGGGTTCCTTGGAGGAAAAAATGTGAGATATAAATGTAATAATAAATAAATAAAGCTCAGCTGCCACACAATTAGTCTCAAATGCTACTTTTGCTGATACACAACTGGAATTGGATCACTTGGGTAACTTATGAGACACAAATTAGGTGCTGTAATTGGCGAGCCACGGAAGTATTATATATAAATAGACTTGGGCAGTATGGAGTCTGTATCTATCATCACCTCAATGCCCTGGGGATTCCTTATAGCAGGAACAGACACTTTAACAATGCTATCCATTGTAATAACTTCACCAAGGTCTTCCATATTTAAAACAGTAGCTTCTGCTACAGCACCTTGGCTTACAGGTTGTCTAGACTGGACACTCCAGCATATCCTAGCAAAATGTCCTTTCCTTCTGCACTGTCTGCATTAAGCTTCTCTTGCAGGGCAGTTAGCTTAATTTGCTATATGTGGTCTTGATCCACAGTGATAGCATACTGTCTCTGCACATTTTGAGAGCTGTGGGACTTATTTGCACCATCTTTAAACTTTTCCAAAGACCTTGGGACTGTTTGGAAAGGCTGCACAGCTTGCAGTGGTTCTATCTTGCCTTGATACATTAGCATTGCCTCTGCCACTGCAGTTTCTGGTTGGCTTTCTGCAAGGTAAGATCATAGAATCACAGAATGGCAGAGTTGGAAGGGGCCTACAAGGCCATTGAATCCAACCCCTTGCTCAATGCAAGAATCCACCTTAAAGCATATCTGACAGATGGTTGTCCAGCTGCATCTTGAATGCCTCTAGTGTGGGAGAGTCCACAACCTCCCGAGGTCATTGGTTCCATTGTCGTACTGCTCTAACAGTCAGGAAGTTTTTCCTGATGTCCAGCTGGAATCTGGCTTCCTGTAACTTGAGCCCATTATTCCGTATTCTGCATTCTGGGTTGATCGAGAAGAGATCCTGGCCCTCCTCTGTGTGACAACCTTTCAAGTATTTTAAGAGTGCTATCATGTCTCCCCTCAGTGTTCTCTTCTCCAGGCTAAACATGCCGAGTCCTTTCAGTCTATCCTCATAGGGCTTTGTTTCCAGACCCCTGATCATCCTCATTGTTCTCCTCTGAACTCCTTCTGGTCTGCATACTTCTCAAAGTGTGGTGTCCAGAACTGGACACAATACTCCAGATGAGGCCAAACCAGTGCCAAACAAAGGGAACAAGTATCTTGCACGATTTGGAAGCTATACTTCCATTAATGCAGCCCAAAATAGCATTTGCTTTTTTTGCAGCCACATCACACTGTTGGCTCATATTCAGCTTGTGATCTACAACAATTCCAAGATCCTTCTTGCTAGTAGTATTGCTGAGCCAAGTATCCCCCATATTGTAACTGTGCATTTGGTTTCTTTTTCCTAGGTGTAGAACTTGGCATTTATCCCTATTAAATTTCATACTGTTGTTTTCAGCCCAGTGCTCCAGCCAAGATCACTTTGAAGTTTGTTTCTGTCTTCCAGGGTATTAGCTATCCCACCCAATTTTGTGACATTTTCAAATATGATAAGCATACCCTGCACCTCCTCATCTAAGTCATTGATAAAAATGTTGAAGAGCACTGGTCCCAGGACTGAGCCCTGCAGTACCCCACTCGTTACCTTCCCCCAATTTGAGAATGTACCATTGATAAGCACTCTTTGAGTCAGATTCTGTAGCCAACTGTGGATCTACCTAATAGTTGTTCCATCTAGCCTACTTTTACCTTGTTTACTGATCAGAATGTCATGGGGTACTTTGTCAAAAGCTTTTCTGGAGTCAAGATATATCAACTTCAAGCAAGAGGCGTTCCCTGATGCGAGGCATGACGGTCTTCTCCACCAACTGATCTTGAATAATTTTCTCTCCCATATCCCCCAAATTACAAGTATGAACCACTTCCCTCATAGCACCAATATATTGACCTGTAGTTTATCTTGGTTTCTGTCCGCACTGGCAAAGTTTATAGCCAGCAGGGACAGAAAAAAGTTCCTTTAAACAGCCAAAGCTGTTACATGTTTGTCATCCATAACAGTTAAATTAGAGAAGATTCTCTGAGCTTCTGCTCCCATGCAGTGGGCGAGCAATGCATGCTTCCTTGGCACTGGAAGGTTCTCATTATGAGTAGCCACACATTGGTATCAAACAATCTAGTCCAAGAAGTAAATGGAATCACAGGCTTACCTGGGCTTTGGGGAAAGGTGGTGGTTGGAGTCAAAAGTAGAAGAGCCATCCCAATTTCATCATCAAATTGTTGTATTGCAAGAATCCCAAGACACCAGAGACAAATATTTAAGGCTTCTTTATTCTAGGCCTTCGCTAAAAACTGAAACTAAAGCAAACACCATCATTTTGCAATCACCCTGACTCTTTCCTCCACTTCCTCTTGCTCCCAGCTCCTTTTCATGTCTCTACAACAATCCCCAACAATTTACCTACCACAATGTGACAGTTTTCAAATTCTTCCATTGAATATACACATTTGGCTGTGAAAAAAGGATGTGAAAAAATTGACTGTGAAAGACATACAATCCTAATTATGAAACTTTAGACTGTACTTCTGATCTATACCCATTTCTCTGGGAGTTAGCCCCATTGAATGAGGCTTACTTCTGAGTAGACATGTATAGGGCTGTACTCTTAATGTAGCCCTCAGCATAACACAGGTCAAAGAACTTTATTTGATAAATCTGGTTTAAAGTCCAATAACTTGGGGTTACATACAATAGCTCTGCTTTTGGAAAGCTATCTAGACAAGTGTTGAAGACATGGAAAGATTAGCTTTAAAACTGTTCCTGTTATTGAAAAGTGTCAGTAAAATATGCTGTAAAATACAATGGATATGTAAAATGTAATTGAAGTTGTGTACAAACACTATTTTTGTGTTTACTTCTATGTAAATATTAAATGTCATTAAACAAATTTTGCTCAGTGCCTCCTCTTATTACAAAAATCTAAGTCTAAAATTGTTCATATAATTCCTAGCAGTGCAATCAAATTAAATAAAGTCAATCTGAATTTCTTACCTTCTTATATAAAGCTGGTCCCAGAGTTACCAATCCTTTGATTTATGTGGGGAGCTGCATTGGACATTATCCAACACTGTTGCTCCTCTTACGCTATTGGCATAGTGTTAGTATAAATGACCTCTTGCAGTATGCCAGTAGCATAAAATGGGATGATAGGTTTCCTCAGAATACCCACCATGGCATTTTACACTATCGGTATAACGCTGGGAATTACCTATGCTAGAAATACAGTAGTAATGTAAGCAGAGCGGCATTATTCGATACTGCCTATAGCTTTTCTCTCTACACTTTGGCTACAGTGCCTCTCTCCATAACTATCCCCTTCATAGAGGTTAAGGCCCCAGGTGATTAGGATATAGTTCCAAACTCCTAAAAACTAGCTATAATCAATGTGTAGTGTAGTACTGATCCTAATCTTCCGTTCCTTTCAATCTTTTAGTATCACTTGTCTGACCTTAATCTTTTCCAATCCTTACTCTCTACATTTATGTGGGGGTCGTTCAAGAGGTTCTTAGTAATGTATTTGACTGAATTAAATACAGTTAGGCTGCAATCCTAGGCATGTTTGGACAGAAAATTGTCTTACAACTCCCAGCTTTCCCCAGCTAGCCATGGGGAATGGTGGCTGTGGAAATGCTGGAAGGTATAGGACTCCCCTCTCCCAATCTAAACCTGTATAGGATTGCACCCTTAGTCATGTATGAAGTAAGCATCGAACCTTAAGGGACCAATGCCTAATTCCATGCTGCTACTAGAATACTTGTCTCCACGTCTGTTTGCTTTCCTCTATAGAATTCCTGTATGGAGCATGTATTTTTTTTTCTGACTGCTTGAGCAACATCCCATTTCAGCCAAATTAACGAAGTGCTTTTAAAAATTCTGATGCAATTTATGGGTTTGGCAAAAGATAATCAGTTTTAGCGGAGCATGGGCAGAGACAGCCTGTAGTGCCGGGCTATGGCTGGTGTAAATTCAACCTTGAGGTTTACTGTGAATGTGAGATTCAAAATATAATGGAAAATCTTACAATAAAATCTATATGTGTTCAATTGTCTGTATTTCCTTGTTATCAGGTAGGAACTCAAAACGTACAGTCCTGATCAAGATATGCATGTCAGTAGCTGTGTGCAGTCTGACAGCACTAATAATCACCTCTTTTGTGGGTGGTGGTGGAAAGGGGTCTGGATTCAACCTTTTCCACCACTGAAAAAGTGATAAGTAGTGTAAGGGTGGACAATACCAGCATTTTTGAGCAGATTATACTTGTGATTCAGCGATGAGACCAATGCATGCAGTTCTGGAAGCTTGATGCAACTTGGAGCCATATGCATAACCCTAACCCTAATTCAGTAAAGGATGTGTGTGCATTACTCTAGCTCAGGAATAGGCAACCTTTTAGACCCATTTGGAAATTTGAGAAACTGCCCTGAGCACAACCATAAAATGACTGCCATGGGTGGGCATGGCTAATAATTACATACAACTAGAAACCTGCCCAGAAGCATTCATGGGAAATTAAGATGGCAACAGCTAGAGACTCCCATTTCACTTTGAAGCAATCTGAGCTGCCTTGGTGGGCACCATGGACAAGTTACAGTCACAACAAGGCCTTCTGCAACTGTACTAGCCTTCAGAGGCCTATATCGTTGTATATATTTAGGAAAGAAGACTCAATCTCAGAGTCCTTTAAAAATAAGTTCAATTTTAATGTTTTACAATTAATATAATCAAAGGGGGGAACTCAATAAAAAGTAATCTACTGGGTCACTTTCAAGCATACAGTAAATAAGTTATTTTTGTTTTCTTTCCAATATATTTTTTTCTTTAAAATACTTTATTTTAAATAAAAACATTTATGAGATTGTTTAGTAAAACAAATAATACATATGAATTAAAAAAAATGCATAGATCCAGAATGGCTACTTTCCCCTTCTAGTAACAACAGACAGAAAATCTGAAATACATTTGAGTTTATTGTTGTGAATTCTATAACTACAATCTCCTGAGAGTAATGACTGCTTGTGAAAGCCTGCCTTATCCGAAGCAGGAAGGGAAACTTCAAAAGAATAAGCTCAAACACTAGTAGTATAGACTTGGACTGACCTGCCACAACTGAGCTCAAGAGGGTGGTGGCCTGAAATAAAGTTGTGGGTGTGTGAATTACCCGAAGTAGAACTATTCCAAAGGGATTGCTTTGCGCGTTCTGTAGAGACAGGGCATGTGATTGCTTCGAGGAATAGTTGATTACTTTTGACCACTAGAGGCTGTAGTGAGACCAATTATGTTATTTTTATGACAGACCTGAAATGTTGTAGACAATCATCAGTTACTTTGGAATATAATATTCGAAGGTTGTGGAAAGTAAACAGCAAAATATGCCTTTTCAGTGCCCTGATGTTCAGATAGCATATCTAAATTTAAAAGCTATCTTGTGTCTTTCCATTGTCATAAACAGAGGTGTAATACATATATAGTGGATGACACATGTCCCCGTGCATCTGCGTGGAGTGTCTTCTGGACTCTGTGTTTGTGCGAGTTTACAATGTCAAAATGAGTCATATCTTATGCTCATGAATTCATGTAGAAAAGAATAATATGTTCTAAAGCAGCAGCAGTAAGTACACTAACTAAAGTGGATGACACTTCTCTCTTCTTCGGGCACTTTAAGTTTGCACTTTTGTCAATCCCCTGGACAAGTCGGTAAGACTTTTGCTGGAATAAAGACAGAGAGAAATAGCTGGGATTTATTAAAGGATATGTGAGCCTTGTGCTAAGCATCTTGATTGCTTCAGACCTAAAAGCTTCTTGCTTCCCTAACATAGAGAAATTAACACATAGAGGTTAACATGTGTCAGCACAGAGTATGTTCAAGTATCACAACCACCCAGAGAGCTTCAACTATTGGGCTGTATAAAAATGTAATAAATAAATAAACTGAGTTCTTGGGAGGTATAGGAGGTACATCAATTCTACCTACATTGTGTAAGCTTCTTGTTTTTATGTTTTTCCTCTGCATGGAGTCTGTAATCTCTAGGCATATCCATAAAGGGTTTTTGAGGGGGTCAGATCTGGTGTGACATGTTCCAGCAGATGATCCATAGAATGGCAGTGTCAGCACAAATGGGACAGTCCATTCAGTCATGTTGCAGAAAGTGTGTATAACTTTGTACCTCCTTTCTTGGGTACTGTTTTCCACCTCTTCAGTCTAGCACTTGCATGGAAAACACTGGACCTTCCTGCCACTAAAGGTGACAAGTCAGAATTTTACAAATTAGCATTTTGAGTAGGGATACTATTTAACAGAAATATGCATCCTAACCCATGTAGTGGCAAAATGCTACACTTTACAAGTGATGGTATACAGTCCCCCCCCCCCCCCCCTATTTGAATACTTTAAGTCATAAAAACATTAGCAGCAGCCTCTTCCCCTTCAGGTTTTGCCATATTCAAAGCCTGGGCATATAAGAATTGGTTTGGTTTGTCTTTTAGTGGCCAGGTATTAAAACATTACTTGGAGAATTTTCATTGGGGTTTTACATATATTTATTAAAATTATTTGTACCATGCTTTTCAAACCTGGCGGATTCCCAAAAGAATCTAGTCAGTTGTGATGTGTGCAGGTAGGTTGGCCATGTGTCCTATTTTACAGAGGACAGTATTTTATTTGAAGGCATCCATTTGAAGAGCTATGCAATTCAAATCCATTGTAAAGATAAAAAACCCATCAGAAGGAAGAGCAGGGCATTGAAGTTGCCCATCACCTGGACAGCAGATTCGGGCTATTTATCACAGTGCCCCGATAGGCAGCACACAAGGGGACATGGGGGTGTCATCACTTTCCAGTCACAACCTTTAAGTGGTTTCTGAGGAAGAAAGAGGGCCTAGCCTGTATTGTGCAGGAGGCCTATGCAGAGTTGCATTTGTGGAATTTAAAATTTTGTAGACTGCTACAGTTACTGGAAAAAGTGCCTATATATATTCCATGAGCTCTATTCCCTGTTTTGCAATCAGGCTCAGGAACACAACACACACACACAAACCTGTATGGCACATAATAGAATCTTACTGTGGTTATGAGGGTTTAAAAATCTGCATACGTTGTTTCTTTAGTCATATGCCTGGTTTTATTCATGTTGTCCACTTTGAGCTCTTTGAAGAGGGTGGGTTAAATAAATTTTAAAAATAACTCTGCAAGCCAGTGTAGTGTAGTGGCTAGAGTGTTGGATTGGGAATTGGGAGATCCGGGTTCTAATCCCCACTCAGCCATGGAATCTCACTGGGTGGCTTTGGGCTAGTCACAGACTCTCGCCCAACCTACCTCACAGGGTTGTTGTTGTGAGGATAAAAATGGAGAAGAGAATTATGTATGCCGCCTTGGGTTCAAAAGGGGGGATAAAAATGCAATAAATGAATAAATAAGCTGAGAGTAACCCCAATGAATTCAGTGGGACTTATTTTTAAACAAATATGAATAATTTTTGGCTTCTTGTCTCCCATAGCAATGGATGCTGTAAGATACACAGTACTCTTTGCAGTGTCTGTGCAAATAGTGACTTCTGAAATATGTGGGAGATTGGTTTGGCTTCAACTGAAGCATTAAGAAAGATAAACTCAGGATAAGGATGATTAAAATAGTGGTTGTGAGTTTGCATTGAAAGTGGGAAGGTTTATTGTGAGAAGCATCTTTCAAGCTTTTACTTTTTGCTTTTGCAGAGATCCACTCCCATGTGCCTTGTTTCTCAGCAGAATCACTGGGAATCCAGCAGCGCATTGGAGACCACACCATAGAGGTAGAAAACCCAATGGGGGCAACATATTGCCCACCCTGTGATACTGTATCAAAGTTCCCATCAAATACCTGTTTAGTGGCAAATTGCTCCACCATCGCTCTCACCTATAGTATCCTCCAAGCATTGTACATCCCATTTACCAGGAACACTGTTTTTCTATCCATCCTCTTTGCCACAGCAAAAAGTTTTGGTTGTCTAGCTATTGCAGGGCCTTGGATGCCTCCTTGTATCAACTTTAATTCTGGGCTTGTCATAGTTCAGAGATTGTACACTTCAGTGCTCTGGCCCTTCAGTTTGGCATAGCATGGCATGATCTCTCAAAGGACACAAAGCTCTCCTGCATGATTACCATCAACTACTGGAGGCTTCAAGCCTTCTCTTTTGTAATTGAAAGCAAATTTCCCACCCCAAAGTTCTCAGTCTAGAGCTGATGGGATGGTGATCTGGCCCCCACTGTGGTTTCTAGAAAGAGGGGGACCTGAACATGGAGTTCTTACTTGGCCAAGTAGTCTCACATCTCTAGATTTGTGGAGCAGCATAAGCTTGAAACAGTATCTTGTCTGATGCTTGATACTTCCTGCTTTTGCTCTGAACGGGTGAATTAGTGTTTTCCCTACTTAGAGTTTATCTGGCAGCTATTTCCACTTTTCATTGTCCTGTTGACATTTGCACAGTGCTTGCCACATGCAGCAATGAAATGGTTCATGAATGTCTGGTTTGTTGAACGTCTACCCTGTTGTCCCAGCCTCTCCATCACTGACCCTCTCTATGATTGATGGCAAAGCCCTTCAGACTACTGGCTACTCTCGTGATCTCAGTCTGCTCACCTTCAGAGAGGCCTTCCTGGTGGCTATTTGCTTAAACAAGAACTAGTACAGTTTGTGCACTTCATTTTGATCTGCCCTATCTCACGATGCATGGGGATATGGCAGAGCTCTAGCCAGACCTGTTTTTTTTCTGCTGGAGGTTATGTTGGCTGTCTATCTGCACCAGAACATTGTCCTTTTGGTGTTCCACATGGACCCCCTCATTGAGCCTGGAGCATTCACTGCATGTGTTGGTTATATAGCAAGCCTTGGTCTTTTACATTGATGAAACAGCTGGATTCTTTCTCAACTCAAAGTCCAGCACCTACCAAAGCTCCAGCCACCCATGATCTTAATTTGCCCTGAGTGCATCTAGACCCATGTGGGACCCCACATTGGGGCAAAAAGCACACTGGGAAAATTAAAATGGTGGGCGGCATGAGTCTTGGCAAGCATTGTGATTCACAATGTAACCAGCTACCCTGGAAAAAAGTGGCAGAGGCAGAAGAGCCTCACGGGTGCTGCGACAGGGCTTCACAAATGCCATGTTAAAAATACTTCCCTCCTTGCCTCTGACCTCATTATGCTCGCAAACTCTTAGGGGTTCTCTAAACATCATCTTTTTCCGTGATGGCTGCAAATCGGTGCTGCGTCTGTTATATGATGCAGCCACTGTGGGGTAAATAGATTACCTGCTGCCATCCCGCAGCAGAGAAAGTGTAGGGTTTAGCAGCAGTGTGGCGCCAAGAAGGCAGGCCCTTCTGGGTTTCTGATCTCTGGGTTTGCCCTGCATTTCTTGACGCTTTTGCGTGGTCTGCTCTGATGTCATAGTGGCCTTGCAATACTCTTGTATATGAGGCAGCTTCTCTGACTAATATGTCTGAGGACTGTTGGCTTAGTTGCTCTGAAGGAATGGAAGGGCACGTGTGCTTATTACAGCCAAACAGCTGCTGGGGCAGGGAGAGGGTGGTGGATGGGAAAAGCTTCAAATTCTGAGGTCTACAAGCAATTTTTGCTATAATATACCTCCTAGGAGGACTGTACCACATGCTCTCCCAAAAATCCCTCCCTGAAGTTATTGTGTTAGGCTGTCCATAAAGTTGCCCTTCCTTTAAATTTTTAACAAGGCCTGGAATTTCTATTATATATATATGTATGTATGTATGTGTGTGTGCGTGTGTGTGCGCACACATACACACACACACACACACACACACAATATTAGAGCTAGGCTTTCCAGAGATTTGTTACAGAGTAAGCCCATTTTAGGAAAATGAAATGCTAATCAGTCATTCCCTCAGCTCACAACAGGGAATTGGTTCCCATCTCTGGTTCTGTCTTGGCTAAGGCTCAGTTTCCAGTGCAATACAATAAGGGCACAATCCTATGAATGTTTAGACAGAAAAATGTCCTACAACTCCCAGCATTCCCTACCCAGCCCCCCTTCTCCCCCCAATAAATGCACAGTTGTTATTCATTTATTATGTAGGATCCCTTCTTTCTTCAAGGAAGAAATTTTGTAGGAATTTATTTATTTATTGTGTTTTTAACCTGCTCGCCAGCCACAAAGGCTTCTGGAGCAGCTTAGGGTGCCTCTACAAGAGCGATTTAAAGCTCTTTCAAGGCACATTAAAAATTTGACCTCTACAAGAGCGGAGTGCAAATAAGGGGTCGAGGTGCTTTTTCTGTCCGATTATGTGCATTAGCGAATGCGCGTTAAATATCGTGTTTTAATTTACCGCGGGAGTTGAAGCGCCTTATGACCATGTAAACAAGTGATTCTCCGCATTTAAACACTTTAAAGTGCGTTTCATACAACTGGTAATGTGCTTCACCGCCTCCCGTGTATAGGGATTAGGCGTAAAAGCGATTGCGAGAAGATGCGCATCATCGGACAACCGGGCGTCAAAACGAATTCTTGTAGAGGGGACCTTACATACAACCATTAAAGCAAACAGGCCCTGCCTGCAGGCTTCCAATCTAAAAAGACACAACACACAAGCAAAAAAGGAATGGAGAGGGAAGAGAAAAAAAGTAAGTTTTTCAACAGGGTTGAAAAAAAGTTTTCAGAAGGATCATCTCCCTCAGCACATCCTGTTGAAATAGCTCACACTTCATAAATATCACATAAATATCACATTTTCCCATAGGTCAAACATAAATATGCTGAGAATGTGTGTTGTTCCTCTACAGAGCATGCCAATAACAGTAGACAAGGGTTACTGTTTAATCTGTTTGGGTACCTGGTGTGGACAGCAATGGGGTGTCCTTTATATTACTAATGACGTGACAAAATCACCCCAATGCCTGTGCTATTTTGTGAACACTTAAAAAGTGTTCTTGTATTTTAAAATTGTTCAGAGAGTGAGCACTCCCTCAGTATACCACTCAGGCCTAGCATGACTATACACTGGATGTATGCACACTTACTTAGGAGCTAATCCCATTGGACTCAATGAAAGTTCTGCGTAAATATGCATAAGATAAAGTTATAAAAATGGGGCTTACTTCCAGGTAAGTGGGTATATGATTGCAGCCTTAGGGTGCAAGCCTGTGTCTGTTTAGACAGAAAAAAGTCCTACAACTCCCAACATTCCCCAGCCGGGGGAGTGCTGGGAGTTGTAGGGCTTTTTTCTGTCTAAACAGACACAGGATTGCACCTTTAAAGAATTTAATATTTTCCTCACATCTTGTGAATGCTACCAAAATCATGCGGATGTCATAATAATTATTTGTGAGTATGTGTGGTAATGGGGTGGAGGAGGAGGTAGTCTCAAAGGTATTTATAATAAAAACAAAAATTTAAATTCTATCCGGGAAGCTGCCAGGGAACCCTGGAAAGGGTTAAAGCTGGCCGGGCTCTGTTGTGCGTATGCAATAATCTGTGTGGCTCTCTTGGCCGCCTGACAAAGTGTTGCCTCCTTCTCCTCCCCCCTTTGCATGAAGTAGGATCCTTGAGCTGATGCAGAGGCAGCCAACTGCTCCATATTTGGCTTCTATTACACATTTACATACTGGAGAAGAGAGGAGCGAGCTTCTATACCGCAGACATCATTTCTACTACCGTGGGTGAGGAGACATCCGTATCACAGCGAGGGGGAAGAGAAATAAAATTCATTTTTAAAAAAAGCCTAAGCAGCCCTTGCGATCAGCTGGCAAGACCTTGTGAGTCTTTCCCCCCCTTTCCTGTCCGCCCCCCTTCGACACTTTATAAAGAGTAAGTGGCTTTAAAAAAAACAACCCTCCGCTTTCGCTTCTCTTTCTCTCTCCACCCCCCCCCCCCTTCCTGAAAACCTCTAGCGATTTCCAGCTGGAAAAACACATATAGGGCTGGGGTGGTGGTAGGGGGGAAGGGTAATGCAATGTCCAGTCATCTCTCAAGGATTTGAAGTCTCCCTTACTAGAACCCAGTCATTGCATCTTTGCTTAGTCTCCCCCCCCCCCCCCCCTTCCCAATCCTATGCTGAGGAGGCTGGAGATGTTGGAGGAAGGGGAAACCAGGCCAGGAAAATGTTGTGTGTGTGTTTTGTCACGGGGGTGGTGCTGGCTGGAATTCTTTGCACTCTATGTGTGCCTGCGAGAAACGTCCCCCTTATGCAACCAAATAAACATAAAAGACCCGGAGGTTGTAAGCGTCTTCCCAGCACCCCCACCCTCTCTGCGCGCGCGCGAGCGTGTATGTGGCTTGTTTTCTCGCTTTCCTTCCTCTCCGACGAGCTGGAGTACCCCCGGTGCGTGCCTGCGTGCATTAGCGTTCGTGCCTGTGCTTTCCCTTTTGCGCTTTGCCATATTGTGTGGCTGCGCCCCGGGAGGGAGACTGGCGAAAAACTCGGGCGACGACGAGTGTGTGCAGCTCGCCCAGGCCCTGGGTTTTTGTGTGTCCCGAAGCAACGCCCTCCGCCCGTTGCGCCGCCGCCGTCTGGCTTGAGCTGCGTCCCTCTTGCTGCCGCTGCTGCTCCTGAAGGCCGGCTCGGCTGCTGTGGGCGAGCGGAGCAGCGCGCGCCCTGCCTCCCCTCCCTCGGCTTCATAGTAGGGAGGGCCAGTCTTCGCTGCACTGTGTAGTACGGGGCTGGGTGGTTGCCGGAGGGGTGAATGAAGCGAGGAGGCGGCGGCGGCGGAGGAGGAGGCGGCGCTGGGACTGGGATGTGCCCGGCAGCAGCAGCAGCTCCACCACTATGCTCCTACGTTCAGGGCCCAGGTCGGCTGGAGACTCCTCCGGACACTTCAGCAAGGAGTCAGTGAGTGAGTGAAGGCCACTGCTGGGCATCAGGACAGGAGGTAGGGGTCCATTGGAGTGGGAGGCCTGCGCTCCCCCTTCACCTTGACACCAAGCTAGCTGCTTCTTCTTTTTTCTTTTTTTTTACCTTCCTCCAATCTTTCTCAACAAGCAGATATGCACAGTCCAGTTTCTCCAAGGGGACTGCCAAGATTCTTTTGATTTTCTGGAGCTGATTGTCATGTCTCCAGATATTATAGGATTCCCTATCTTTTCTTTTTTTCAATGGGGTGTGGGAAGAGAGAGGGTTCTGAAACTGGCACTGTTTTTAATTTGTTACATGCTTCCAGTGCTCCCTTGTCTCCCCTCATTCAAAATTATTTTTCAAAGTTACCTTATTTTAATTTGCCAGAGCCTTAATAATCTGTGTACATAATATAACTGCATATCTCCTAAGAGTGTTAGAAGCAATTAAGATTTTTTAAAAGGTATGTTGGCTTATATGAAATAATAATAATAATAATAATAATAAAGCAACACAGTGTTAAAAAGGCAGCATTGGATGGAGGTGCTTGGAATTTTGTAAAAAGAGCAGACACAGAGATCAGAAAGAGAGCAAATTGAAAGCTTGTTATATAATGCCACACTATGTGGATAACAAGAACAAGCTATTTTTATTTTGTTTACCGTATGGTATGCAATAGGGACTCCTCCAAAATAATATTTCTTCTTGGTGATCCTGGACCCCTGTTACAATTAGAGGAAGGAGGAAACCCACAAGGTGGCACATTATGCATAATATTGCTTTGTACAATTTTCTGTTTATATGCGCACGCACATTCACAGACACACACACACTCACTCTTATGCAGATACATGCCTTGAGTTTTTTCTTCCATAAATACGAATAAGAAACATGTCATGATGCAGGTGATTAAACATTTAGGAATTCCTGTTATATTTTATGCAGTTAATAGTTAAATATGTTTGAATATAGCCAATTCCTTTGCTGACATTTTAGGCAGTTCATTTCAGTTTCTGATGAAATCCTTAGCAGCAAATTCAGATTTCATCTGTGAATGTGGGATTGTTTGTCTGGCTGGTGGGGACAGCCTAGCTTTATTGCTCTCAGGATTAGGGTTTATGAATGAGGAAGAGATAATTGAAAGAGGGAGAAAGAGACTATATTGCTAGAGTTTTTATCTCTTCAATTTTAAAACAATATTTTACAGGTCATGGTTCTGTTGAGTAGGTGGCTTTAATCTCTTCACCTCTGTAATATAAGACAAAATACTGATAGGTTTTCCACAGCTGTGTGTGTGTGTGTGAGTGAGAGAGAGAGAGAGAGAGAGAGAGAGTGATCATGTAGAGACATGTCAGTGGTGTAGGTTTTCAGTGCACTCACTCTAGCCCTGATCAGTCATGTAATTAGATCGGGCTGCCATGGTAACAGACAGTATTCATCGTCCATTCAGGTGCGTTTTTCTTGTGACTGGGATGCCTCAAATGGTGCCCATACTGCAGGGATGGGCAACTTGTTAAGCAGTGTGTATTGTTTATTGTGTGCTGCAGCTTGTTTGAATTTGATTTACATAATTTGCATGTAATTTGTAATGGAAGATATTTGTACATAACAGCATATAACATATCAGTAGTAGACTTTCTACTTTACTAGAAGCTGCATTTCGTAAGATTGTTCTGCAGCTGATTACTAATTATTTGAGGGTTTTGTTTATAGTGCTTTAGCAATGGTCACTGTGCCAAGGATAAAAATTAGGTTAAGCTTGTTGCGCCAGATTTATTTATTTTTAGTCCTTTTCAGGGACTGGTAAAATTCTGAGTAGAGATGGGAAAGCTTTGTGGGTAAGTTGGTTCCCTTTGCAGCTATAGATACATGAGCTAAAGAGTTTGTTAAGAGCAGATAGCATTCCAATGTTGTCTTTTAAGAAGCTTTTTTTTAAAACTCCAGCCACACTTCCTCTGCAGTTGCTGTCTATTTTTCATTATTGGCATTTTACTTTGAAGAAGCCCTTCGTGGCATTTATGGAGGCATGGGAAGGCCTTCCTTGCTGCTTGCATCTTCTATTTAGTAGGGCCACTCAAGCATACAGTGAATGAAAACAGCACTTTAATACAACTCAAAATGTGACAACTCTTTCATAGCATGAAATTTGAAAACTGTAAAAAATAGGAGTTTGTATTTGATGTCTTAATTTTTAATATTGAAATAAATGTTAATTGTGTTTTAAGTTTTTCTTCCCTATCTTTGTTTCCTTCCTGCAGCGTAACATGATATTGTTAGGATTTTAACTAGATTGGACCAAGGTTAGGGAACCTGATGCCATTCAGGTGCTTTAGACTAGAATACTCATGTACCCCAGCCACCATCTCCAATGGTCAGGTATTATGGGAGCTGTAGTCCAAAAAATATGGAGAGAACCAGGTTGCCTGCCCATAACAAAAATGCTTCAGGAGATGCCTACATAAATTGCTCCTTTGGGATCTTTTGCAGTAATATGTTATAGCATGTGTGTTTTGTGTGTGTGTGTGTGACTCATTACTCATCTGTGCCAAAAATGTTCAAAGCATCCAGCTACTGTAGGAATTTAAGGGTTCCAGTCCTCAAAAAATCTTGTAAAGGTCTAAGCGTCCTGCTTTCTGGAATGAGTCTGCTTTCCATGCTGTTTGATGAATGGCTGCTACATCCCAATTTCTAAAATTTATACATTTTTTTTTACAATAATGTACAGGCTTGTAAATGACTTGTGCTTTTGATAAAACATGCTTCTTATATTTTGTTCCTGGCCACTGAAAACTTAAGGAAGTTAATCTTGAAACATATAATTTTAGTAGATTTCCCCTACAAATAGATTAGGTCTAGATCATAAAACTTGCATACAAATAACACGGGTGTGTGTTATTACTGAGCCAGTAAAAGTTTGTAGCTTTTTAAAGCTTCTTCCAAGTTTGTATGAAAAAGGTCCTATTACAATCTGGTGCTTTTGGTTGGGTATTTAACCGTTTGAAGGCAAGAATTGCATGTGAAGCTTAAAAAGTATTCAAAATTTAAAGAGACTGATTTTAGTTTGCAAATTTGCAAAAATTATGCACATATTTAACTTTAACTGTATCAGCTAGTGCAATTCAAAATGACAGAACTTAATTATCAAGTTTAAAGTTAAATGCATTGTGACGTTAATGAGTTTTTGTTTTATTCTGGATATTTGTCACCTTAGAAAAAGCTTTAGAGAAAATAAAATCAATGGAACTTAAAAATTATGCTCTCATTAATGGTTCAGGTAATTAGTCAATAGCTTTGTTTTTCATTTAGTTTCACTATTTTTAATTAAAGTGAGGGAATAGCAAAGGCCTCTTACTGTTAAGTTAATGCATTTTTAATGTAAAATAAAAGCATTTTGATATTGCAAATGGCCCACATTGCTATTTGTAGCATATATTTAACAGACATATTTTACCAGTCTCAAAAGTCGGGTTACTGTGTTATTGAACAATTTGTTCAGAAGTAAAAACAAAACAACCCACCCAACTATTAATAGTGTTGAGATTCAGAATGTTTATGGTATGGGTGATACTTTAAAAAAGTTCTTTTTAGTATTTAAATCATGCATTGCAAATATGTTCATAGTCTCTCGTGTAGTGTAACTGAAGTGGCAGGCTTCTCTCCATCTGCCAAGCCTCAGCTTCTCTTCTGATGGCTTTTGGGAGCAGTTTCTCATAAACTGAGAAGGCTTAGTTCTTTCATGCATTGAACCTGCCTGGGCAGTGCTATTATGGAAGGCTGTAGTTAGTTTCCCAAAACAAAGGTTGAAGAGAATGTGGTGCAATGTGTCCAGGCCACTGGTCTGAAAACAGAAGGCAGATAGGGAAATGGTGAGGAAAGTGAAAGGGGCTACAAAAAAATAATTGTATAGAATGTGAGTCTGTGAATTGCATCATGGCCTTATTACATATTGTTATAAGTTGATTTGTTTATAATGTGAGGTTTTATGTTCTTCTAGGAATGCTTTAGATGTGTGATTGAGATCTTTTTCCCCAGGATGTCATTATGTAAAAATTTAGCAAAGGGACTTTTATTTTAAAGGATATTTTATAAAAAGCCTCCCTGCTTATGACTTCTTAAATCATATCAATTGTTCTTTATTTTAGTATTTTACTGTAGAATAAACTGTCTTGTGCAATAAAACACATGATCAAACTCTTTGGTCTCTTGATAGCCAGAGGCAGTACTTACTGGTGTCTGGGGGAGTCTTTTCTTTCCCTTTCCTTTGCTGCTATAATAGTGAACGTTGTCAGAAATGTTTACTGGTTTCAGGCATAACCTGGTAAGAGACAGTTTCTGTGAGACATACATTGAGACAATCCTTGCGCTCCTAGTTGACTCTAGAACTGTTGAATGATTAACCGTTTAGGTACAAAATATGCATTTAGTTCAAATAATAGATTTAGAGTGCAATCCTATGCCATGTTTAGACAGAAATAAGGCCTACAATTCCCAGCATGCCCCAACCAGAATGGCTGACTGGAGGGAATCTGGGAGTTGTGGGACTTTTTCTCTCTCTCTAAACATGCATATAAACCCCACGCCTGTACCCAGTTACCTGGGAGTAAGCCCATTGAAATGGTACTTGCTTCTAAGTAGATATATATATATATATATAGGATTGTGCTGAGAGTTGGGCCTTTTATTGGGGATGTAACAAGGTAAACATAAATCATAAGTAAATTCCATCATCAAATCATGACAGTTGGATAGTAGATGAAAAATATTTCATACTTCTCAAAGGCAGCTGTCCTGTGGCATTTACTGCAAAAAATTCAAGCTCCAAACCTTTTCTAGTTACTTAAGATGTAACTTTAACACCACCTTTACCTAAATGTTAAAACACTCATTTTTCAGTGTTGTATTTATTCCTGTGGATGCAGTTACTTGTAAATATAAGCACACCATGACAAAATCACATTGATATGTCTGGAATATGACATGGAAAATTTTCTTTCAGACTTCATGTTTTGTTTAAGATAAGAACAAGATTGTTGTTGAAGTCTGTATAAGTTTTTAAAAAACAGAGTTAAGCAGACCAATTGTCCACTGAAGTTTAAAGTAAAGCTCCGTGGTTTTTATAATGTGAATATCTAAATTGATGAAAGGTGATAAATTCCACATTTTTTTTTGCAGGGGCTGATAGTTTAATGATCCATTGGATCTTTTCCAGTATGATTTTATTGAGAATACCAATAATTATGGGCACAATCCACCAGTGAAGTTTTATTACACAAGTTTATTTAAATGGAACATGCACAGGAGATCTTCCTTATAGATTGTGCCCTATGTGATTAATCCCTGTGCTTAATTTGTCTTAAAGTTAAGCAAGGGTGTAAAGGTTGCAGGTGTGTGTGTGTATATATATATAGAGAGAGAGAGAGAGACACAGACTATTTCAAGGGCAAAACGTTTAGTTTCTTTCAAGCTTATGTGATCGGGAGAAATACTGTGTATGTGTTCTAAAATAGTGTGCTCCCCCCTGCCCCAAAAGAGGGACAATATAATCATGTTTACCTTTCTGAGTTTGTATTGCAAATGTTTGGTGTCATGTGTCAGAATTAACATGGTAAATTGTAGACATGGGGAGAGAGATGATAAAGCTCGTTAGCTGGTCCTTGGGCTCCTCTTGAGAAACACATTTTCCTGTTGTGTTGTTTTTTTTAAGCTAGATTTTTTTTTTAAAAAAAAACTGTTTTAGCCGAAAGCTTGGCAAACAGTGCAGTCCCACTGAGAAGCAAATGCATTTTTATTTGTTATGGTATTTTATTGTTAATTGCTCTGTTATGGGAGTTTCTAATTATATTTGAAGATAAGATTGATTTATGATTTTATTTTTTAAAAAACTTACATGTATATAGTGGTATTGTAATGGGAAGGTTCCTCCTGCATTACTTCTTTTGTAAGATAAGAGACCTGCCATCTTAGCACTATAGGTATAGATGTAATTGTGCTGCCCTTGTAGTTAGGCTGTTAATCATTCACAATCCCATCATAAATGGTCACTTACAGTAATGGGCATTAGACAGATGTTTGTCATTGCAGGAATGTGGAGTGTGGGAAATAATGAGGCAGACACAAAATTAGGATTTAAACAGGGCCACATTTATTAATAGATCCGCTGAGAGGGTAATTCTAAGCGAGCATCTTTTCTAATCCTACCTCATGCCGTTGTTTTATTGGGCGAGACATTCATGGCCTGAGAGTGGCGGCTCAACTTTTGCCATCTCCCAGGCTTCCCCCCTTTGGGGTAGGGAGGCCTTCTGTGTCACCCTCCTTGTGCCGTAAAGCTCTGAATGGGTGAGGAAAGTTGGCCTCAAAGGTAACCCTTATCTCCGCCAGCTGGGCCGTAAAACTTGCAGCTGGCGAGCTTCAGCCATTACCCATCACCGCAATGGTGCCTCTGAATGCTCACCGACCCTAACCTGTTCAAGATGCCCACACGTACCTGCCTATCAGCAAATGTGACCAAATTGTTAACAACGCCAAATTAACCTAATTATTTCTCCCTGCCTGTCTTACAATGTGAAGTAGGTGAAAAAACTCATAACCAATGAAAGATTATGAGCAAAGAATTCCTACTCGGCCTCCGAAAGGGCGACCAGCGAGCCCTCACTGCCTACAGGGAGGGAGCTGCATTTCAGAGAAGAGGAGGGGAGGGGTGAGAGCCTATAAATGGGCTCAGATTTGCTCCCTCTGGTGGAGCCACAGGGAGCCGCCAATGGCGTGCCTCCACTTCTTGTCTCCCCACCCCACCCGCAATAGCCTCCCTACGTCCAGGCTTTGCTGGGCATGGAAGTAAGGCACTTGTGGGAGTATGGAGTATTACAGTAAGGGGCATTAGACAGTTATTTGTCAATGTAGCTAATTCTGTGCTGGCCAAAATGCCTTTAAGAGAATGTGTAGGTGAATTGTCTCTACTGTTGCATCTGTTTTGTCACCTCTCTGCCTAAGTATATAAATCTGTACTGTCTGACAGTGCTGTGCAGTATGTACTGTGCAGTATGTACTGTACAGTATCTGGCAATATTAGCTGTTATTTATGAAGGGGGAATGAAACATTTTATTTGATGGGAGAATATGGATACATCTCTGACCCTATGTTGTATTCCTACTTGCAGGTCACTTCGGTTTGTATTGCATTATATCTTCACGGCTTTATGGTCTTTGAAGGGCAAGAGAGCTATATTTTAATTTCATTAAGCTCAGGAGAATAAAATATGCCCCAAAAGGAGTCTGTCTTGCCTCTAAAAAACTGATTTTTAAAAAAGACCTTGAAATTAGAAATTAATATAGAGTTCTGTTTATCCATTTTTAGTTTTGCTTGGGTTAGGGCTTTTGAATCATGAAGATTATGGTGCAGTCTGGCTTTTAAACTATTTTCTTCAACTATCTCCAAAAAAACCTTTGTTATCTGAGATTGGTTTTGAATACTGTTTTAATGAATCTAGTTTCTTGTGTGTGTGTGAGAGAGAATTTTCCAGAAATACTTTTGGTTTACTTTTTGAAAGTAAAATTTGTCCAAATACATTTATATTACAAAACAATACATCATATCAAATAATGATGATGATGATGTCAGTTCAATTTCAGGATGGTTAGCTGTGTTAATCTGTTGCAGTAAATATAACAAAGAGCCTCTTGGCACCTTAAAGACCAACAGTATATTCCTATGCATGCCGATTCAGAAGTAAGCCCCATTGAGTTCAATGGGACTTATTCCAGTGTAAGTGTATATACATTGCAGCCTAATAGACTTACAGTGGCATAAGCATTTGTGGACTACAGTGCACTTTGTCAGTTAAAGTTATTCTGCACTCTTCAAAACAGCCTTCATATTTTTCCTAGGAGTGTTCTAGCACTTTGTAAGCAAGTGGCACATTAACATTTTTTTGTTCATTTGTTTTTCCCTTCTCTTCAGTTTTTGGATCAACAGTTGCAGCAACTAAACAGGCAATCTAAGCACTGAGTTTCTTCTTGACCTCTCTAAGAGAAACCACCACTACAATTTTTATTTTCATTGTTGAAAGGTGCTGTGTAAATAAGGTGAGAATTTAAAACGTTCTTCCTTTTTCTGTTTATGTATTGTATCTTTTAGAACAGTTTATTTTGAGGTGGACTTGGATACACTTTATAAGTTTTTATGTACCTCCTATTGACAAGGGAATAGCGTGCTTTTGTATACAAAATAATTTTAATACTCTGTCCTGGAAGACACACACACACACACACACACACACGAGATAGACACAGACACACAGATCTTTGAAATTTTTTGAGCTGATTCTTTCCAAGCAAATTCCAACCTTTAAGATTTTTTTGTTGCTGTTAATAGCTAATGTGGTCACTTGTTCTGAGAGTAGGGGAAATTATTTCTTTTAATTTGCATAAACATACTGATTTAAATAGGTCTGCATTTTGAATTGTTTGTTCACCTTCTGGAGATTGAGCTAATAAAAAGCCCCCCCCCCCCCCCCCCCCGGTTATGGTGGCAACCGTAGAACTAGATCAGAAATCTGCTCAGCAACAAATACTAAAGTATGAATGGAGGCAAGGGAGTTGTAGCATTTGACTTGTGTACTATGAAACATGAAAAACCAAAATTCTATCTATATTTTTATTGGCTATCTAAAAACAACAACCACTACAGCTGTATAGATACCACAGCAAAGAACTATTCCAACTTCCTCTTTCGGTTTATGATCTCACTAAATCAGTAACAGGAGACTTTTTTCTCTTCCTACCCCCACCTTTAATATGGTTTAACTAATATTTTTAAAAAATCAAAAGTTAGAATAGTTCCTTGAATAGCAATTCAAAGTGCTGAAGTATGAAGAATTTGTATAAATCCAGAAAATTACATTACTGTAGTATTCTGCTTATGAAAATCTGATAAAGATGTTCTTGGAAGAGCTTGTTCACATATACAGAATGACTTAATGAATTATACAGTACATAATTTAAATTTTATTGTGGCTGTGAGCTTGGGTGTTGCACTTTAAAGGAGAATAATTTCAAGAACTTGTTGCATGTAAAAACATGCAACTTACAGTCCACAGTGACTAGTTGGAATGGAGAAGGCATGTTTAAACGATGTCACCTAGTAATTTTACGTTTTCTTAATGGTTAACGTCAGACAAAACACTTTAATGCTAGCACATCTATACCCTTTGTTGTTTTTGGAAGGAAAATTACATAATGATTGATTAATCAGGTAGGAGAAGTTGCATTGTAATGTCACTGATGTTTATCTGGAGCCTGTAGCGATACATGCATGATGCACATTGCAGTTACTAGCCATCAATACTGTGCTGAGTGTGAAGGCCCTGGTTTGTACACTGGAGACACTGCTATGCTACACCTGCTCAGAGTCCTGTAGTAGCCTATTGAAAATGATAATGTCATTGGTTCTGGTTCACAATGGTACAGACCTCTATACACTTCCATACATACAGTGTGAACTCTAATATCCACAACCAGTTGATGTGCAAGCTAAAATTTTAGAGTGTATGTTGCACAGCAAATTCTGTCTGACCACACTTCAGACAGAGGACAACTGCAAGCTTTAAACACATTTAATATTAATAGGCACCTTCTTGTTACAATTAAAACAGGCAAAGTTAAAACCACCCCAACTCCCTGCATGCATTAACCGTTTAGTAGCTTTTCAGCCAGTTATTTCCTTCCATATAGTTGGTTTTGATGAATGGCTGTTGCTTATTCCAACAGTGTGCACCAATACACAGGTTGCTGCTGCTTGGAGCACATCAAATTTGTGGAATTATCATAGCAATGTTTTTGTTTATTGGGATGATTGTCCTAGAAAATGCTCATATTTAAAAGACAATATTATTTTTCATAATCAAACCCAAGTGAGTTGAGAGACTACTGTGTATTGTTGGAAATTTAGTATTACTATGTCCTGCATAGTAATTAAACCAATATTATAAACGTTAAGGAAATATTTTGCAGGGATAGTTTAATATTGTGGGCCAACCCGTCAGTGGGAAGGATAGCATTTCTAAGGAGATGGGTGGAATTGGGATTATGTCTATGCAATCAATCATACATGTTTCTTCTAATTATTGCAGAGAGACCTGAAAATAATATAGTTTGTGTAGTTCTGGGTAGTCTATAACTCTTGAAATGTTTGCAAAGGACTTGGCTTGGAGACAATACGCTAATCCTTTTGCAGCAAATAGTGAGTGTGTTTAGACAGTTAATATGTAGACACCATGGTTAGGAATGGTTCACACAGCATGCTAAGTCATGGTTCACATGACATGCTAAGTCATAATGCTTAGCTCAAAATGCTTAACTGGCTAAGCGTGTCGTCTGAATAGTTTCATTGTTGTCCTGATCTAGGAAAGTGAAAAGCGTGGTGCATGGTAAAAAACAAAACTCCCAAATGTGTTCAGTTAGGGTTATATGTAGTGCCTCTTGTTTGAGTGGAACTGTATACTTATTCATTAAACAAAAAACCTACGGTTTACAAAAACAATGTTAAGGCTCTACAGATTCCAACCAAGCACCAAAAAGCAGGGAAATTGGGAGTTAAGGCTCACAAGCCTTAATGCCACATCCTCCCTAAGGAAGCAGAAAGTGCAAGTGAAATTCTCATTCTCCCAAAGCAGATAAACCATGAGGACAGGGTGGAAAATATGATATGCAGAGGTGACTGTGGGGTTGTGGAAAACTAATCACAAACAACTTAGGGCCTTCCCCATAACACATAACATGGGAGTTACAGTGCAACACATCTGGAGAGCACCAGGCTGGAGAAGGTTGACTCCTATACATGTCTTCTCAGAAGCCAGTGCCACTGAATTCACTAGGGCTTTCTCCCAAGAGGTATAGGATTGCAAACTAATCTCATCTGAAAGGTGTTCAAGACAGCCAAACTAAACCTCTTCTGCTCCACTGTTGCTTTGATGAGATGATGTATTGTGCAGGGATTGTGGGGAGTGAACAGTATATTTTTTATAAATACATTTAAAGAAAAAAAACATTGATTCTTAGAAAGGCAGGATATTGACCAAAAGTTGGAAGTGCCTGGCACATGCTGTGGTTCTAAATCTGTAATGAATAGTGCCCCTTTTGTTATCAAGAGTGCTGCTATATGCGAGATGTGTGTGAGAGAAAAGTATTGGGCAGACCCTGTATTTGGTAAGGGTATGGAACAACATTCCCCATCCTGCTGCCCTCCAGGTGTTTAAGATGACAAGTCCCAGCATTCCTGACCATGGGACATACTGACTTGCAATGATGGGAGTTGTAGTCCAACACCTTTGGAGGGCACCAGGTTGGGGAAGGGCTGCTCTAAACAAAAAAGAAGTAGGTGGCCCTAAGTTGTTCGTGATCAGTTTTCCACAACCCCACAGTCACCTCTGCATATCATATTCTCCACCCTGTCCTCATGGTTTATCTGCTTTGGGAGAATGAGAATTTCACTTGCACTTTCTGCCTCCTTAGGGAGGATGTAGCGTTAAAGCTTGTGAGCCTTAACTCCCAATTTCCCTGCTTTTTGGTGCTTGGTTGGAATCTGTAGAGCCTTAACATTGTTTTTGTAAACCGTAGGTTTTTTGTTTAATGAATTTCATGGCTTTGTGTAACGGATGACTGGATATTATACAGTTGACAACCAAGCCAGCGTCAGCCAGAATGTTATACCATCTTGACATCCAATATAAAATCAAAGCTAGTGTTAGGTGTTGAACTCACTTTTAACATTAATAAATCAACCAAAATGCTTGCATCTCCCTCATTTTTAAAGATAAAGAGATGAAACCTGGCATCATGGTAGCTCTTAAGTAAGGATATAGCTATGCCAAGTATGAAGCAGATCCGTTCATGCCTTGATTTTTAGGAATTTTTTAAAGTTCAAACAGAAATCTCTTTGGGGTCCAGGACCTTGAGCAGTACAAGTTTAAAAAATGAAATTAAAGATAAAGAGCTGAAACTTGGCACCCTGGTAGCTCTGAAGTAGGGATTTAGCCATGCCAAGTTGGAAGCAGATCTGTTCATCCCTTGATTTTTAGAAATGTTTAAAACTTCAATTAAATTTTTAAATTAACTAAAATGCTTACAATTCCATCATTTTTAAAGATAAAGGGATGAAACTTGACAGCATGGTAGCTCTGAAGTAGGGATTGAGCCATGCCAAGTTGGAAGCAGATCTGTTTATGCCTTGAGTTTTAGGAATTTTTAAAACTTCAAACCCAATACTCCTCTTTGGGATCTTGGGCCTTGAGCAGTACATTAAAAAAAAAGAAAGAAAGTAAAGATGAAGAGATAAAACTTGGCACCATGGTACCTCTTAAGTAAGGCTTTAGCCATGCCAAGTTGAAAGCAGGTTGGTTCATGCCTTGAATTTTAGAAAAAAAATTGAAGTAAAACTTTAAAAAAATATATTCTAAAAATCAAGGCACGAACCGATCTGCTTCCAACTTGGCATGGATCAATTCCAGGGTGACCACTAGGGTGTGGCCTAGTGGCTAAAGTGTTGGACTGGGAGCTGGGAGATCTGGGTTCTACTCCCCACTTAGCCATGAAAACCCATTGGGTGACTTTGGGCCAGTTGCAGACTCTCAGCCCAACCCATCTCACAGGGTTGCTGTTGTGAGAATAAAATGGAGAGGAGGAGGATTATGTATGCCGCCTTGGGTTACTTGGCGGAAAAAAGGTGGGATATAAATGCAATAATAAATAATAATAAAAAACTGTCAGGATTTCCCCAGATTTCTCCTGTTTTTTGTTCTATCCTTGGTGTCAGGGGGGATTTTATGTAATAGTCTATAATGACCTGGAATTTCACACTTCCCCTTTTAAGGCCACCATTAGCGTGGCAAGGGGAAATTACATGCTTTCTGGAGATGTGTCATTCTCTCCCACTGCTCCAATCAAGGCCTTAAAAGGGAAAACGTGTCATTCCCAGGCATTATAGAAAAGGGCCTGATTGGAGCAGTGGGATGGGGTGAGAATGACATGCTTTCCCCTCCTCCACTCCAATTGGGGACTTTAAGGTAGCCCCAGAAATCCATTTTCCTGCCCCCCCACTAGGTGTCCTCTTTTTTGGTTTCCCAAATATGGTCACCCTACTCAGTTCTTGCACAGGCTGCATTTCCATCCCTAGATATTTACTCAAAAGGAAGACCCATTGAATTTCCTTGGTTCTTGAAAAGCAACATGCTTGCTTTTAGATTTGCCAGTCTCAGCATACTATGTGTGCTATGAATGCCTGCTCTGTCTGTCCCTATAGTTTCCTGCAAGGTCCAGCCAGGGGAAGCCAGTAAATTAAACCCAGGGGTGGAAGGTGGGATTCCCTCAAATTCATCTGACAGCAGGTGCTATAGAACATGGACCTTCCAGGAGTGTTGAGGCTGGATTTCTGGCAGACCCAGCCAGGCAACTTTATGGCCTGTTAGTCCCTCCATTCGGTAGCCCGCAGAGCACCTACCTCATAAGGCAAATGGCCACATGAGAACTGTTATTATGGCCTACTACTTTGTTTGTCTTTAGTAGTCTGTGGTCCAGATCTCTTCAGAAGGGGGAATAGTGTTTTGTGGTTGGGGTCAGTCTAAATTATCTCCAGGGATCCCTTTTTCAGTGCCTCTGATAGCAAAGAGATTGAGGATTTTCCCCAACTCTGTTACTCTTGAAGTTACTAGGCCTGTTGAAAATAGATTTTATAACATAAGCATGAAAACAGTGAATACCCCTTTTAACTTGTTAAACCAATGAAAACATGCCACACAAGAAGTCTTAAGATATGAATGATTTATAAAGAAAAGTAAATGCAAAAGAACATCAGATGCAGAAGTGAAATCTGAAACATTACTACTACTACTAGTAGTGGTAGTATCCTGCCTTTTGCCCAATGCTGGGCCTCAGGGCAGCCTTACAAAACTAAAACATATACAGCTAGGAATATACTAGGCTGGTCATATGAAAAGGAGGACAGGGCTCATGTAACTTTGTAACAGTTGTAGAGAAAAGGGGATTTCAGCCAGCGTCATTTGTATGCAGTTAGTTCCTGGTGAAATTCCCTCTTCATCACACCAGTTAAAGGTGCATGGGCCCTGCCTTCTTTTGTATATGGTCACTCTAGTATAGTGCCTGCAACTTTAACTGTTGTGATGAAGAGGGAATTTCACCAGGGACTAATTGCATACAAATGACACTGGCTGAAATTCCCTTTTCTCTACAACTGTTAAAGTTACATGAGCCCTGTCCTCCTTTTCATATGGTCAGCCTAAATATACAAAAGTTAAAAATATAATTAAATACTTTTCAATATTAAAGCATTTTAAACATTTGAAATACATAACAATTTAAAAGTCAAAGGTATAGACAGAAGTCCAGATTATTTGCCAAAGGCCTGCTGGAACAAAAAAGGGTTTGTCTGCATCCAAAAACACATCAAGGAGGGGGCCAGTGTAGACTGCAAGGATTAGAAAGAAAATCCATGTGTGTACACTATGCAAAATAAACGACAGCTCAACTGTTTCTAAACCTTATTAGAAAAACAGGGTGACTAGGCCAAAACCAGCGTTGTAGGCCCAGAAGCACTTTGAAAGGTTTCAACATTGTACTTAAAATTTAACACCGGCCCAAACTAATTAAATGAAGTGTTTGAAGCTTTCAACTTTATAGCAGTATGGACCAAACTCTTAGAAACGAGGGAAGGAGCACTGTGTGTGTATGGGGTGGGGGGGATAGAAAGAAAGAAAGGTATAGCCACCTATTCCCAGGAGAGATCTGAAGATCAGGTTACCATGGATCCAGAGGAACCACACCCTGCTTCACCAGGGAGCAAAAGAGCAAACTGGCCTTATGAAGATAGCCCAAAATACTCTCAGAGCCAAAGGAATGCATGTTCCAGAAGAGAAAAGAGAAACTCTTCTTCTTCACTCAAAAGGTCTGTGCTAGAGGCAGCAGCCATTTCACTCACCCACCCCACATTCTAAGGCAGGAGGGAGGGGGGAGAGCGACGTTACTGAGCATGTGTCGCGCTATGAGGAAGATGGCCGCCTCATTGACTTGAATGAGAGGTTAAAATAGTCCTTAAAAGTGAACCGAAGGGAATTTTAAAAAAACGAAAAGCTTTCCACCAACTACAGTGAAGGAGGAAGAAGACCCCACCACTGGATTAATTAATAAGGCTCTAGAAATTATGCAAATTGTGAGCACAAAAGTCGCAACGGAAGTAAATTTACAAAAGCAGGGAGACAGGTTTGTATTCCTTTTCTACCTTAAACTGCTCTCCTTCCCTCAATCTTTCACCAATCTTCTTGAAATTTTCAGGTAATGTAAAACAAACATTTCTTTCTGGCACCTGTAAATTTCAGAAAGGTTGGTGAAACATTTTCGATTTTATGGCTGTTAGAATGACCCCCCCTTCCCCCCAATTATCCCTTTAACATGGCGGAATGTGTTTTTTACTGACGGCCCTTAACAATGGAGGCACGGCTGTGCCTCCATTAATAATGTTGGATAGAGATGGTCAGCATGGGTGGGTTTGCCAGTGCTGATCACCTGTTCAAGTGTGACTGATTTGTAGCCTCCTTTGGTGAAATGTCATTATGTGTGCATCACAATGTATTATTGAACTTATTTTATGGAATTGCTTTAAGTGATGTATTGATAGTTGTGTGATAATCTGTAAATATATTTTAAGAAGGAGATTTTTGTTACTGTAGGGAAGATATTAGTGCTCCCTGCTGTCTGAGAGCAGTATTTGTCTCTCTTATGCCATTAATTTTGCATACTTAATAACCTGAAGGGTAAGTGTGAAAAACAAGTTGAGAATTTTTTTTTCAACTGAAAGTACAAGGAGAATGACTTCCAATTTGATTTCAGTGTAACTAGATTATAATTATAGAAAACTTCAATTCTTTTCAAAAAATATGTTTAGTATTGAAGTATAAAAGTAAATTTTATCTACTTGGAACTGATTCCTAATCATTACTGGCTTTAAAATAACAACATTTTAGATTTTTTCCTTTAAGAGTCCAAGTTTGTGTATCCCCCTCCCTGCTTCACCGTAACATTGGAGAGTGAAATTAACACACTTAGCTATGAGATATGAGATTTTCAAATATAGATTTTTATGATCTAGACTGGAATTTAGAAGAAAAAAGAGCATTCAGTCTTTTCAGCCCTTTAGATGAAATATCAATGGTTTCTTAGCCTACTTCTTCCAATGACAGGGGATAGAATTTTACCTGGTTGCACTTTTCATTGCAGAATTTTCACAGAAGTTTACCTACAACATAACACAATAGTTCTAGGATATTGTCACCTACATGGTAGAAAACAGTGTTTCAGTGAGTTACTGTGTACAATTTTCTTTCTGTTAACTAAAAGTGCATGGAACAAAAAATAATCCAGAAAACCCAACTGATTCCAGGGTTTGGGGTGCTTTTTTTGTCCCAGTGTCAGGGTAAAAAAAATCCAATAAAAATTGATTCAAGGAAGCAGATTTAAATGCCCATACTGATTTTTCTTTCTGAAAACCAAATAAAGTCTGGGACAAAAACATCACAGGAAATCTATTGATTTTTACCATTGGCGTATGTTTACATCCCAGCCAGTGGTAAATATTGGGCTAAAAATGGGCTTATTGGGGTGAAAGAAAAACTGATTCAATACAGAAAAGCAGAATTAAGTGTCTTTTGTCAGTAACTACACACAAGGTTTTGTTTTGGGGACATTTTTACTATCTTAAGATACATTTGAATGTGGTTTGGGGTAGTAGAATACCCAAAACCCATTTGTCAGTTTCTTTGTTTTTGTTTGTGAGACAGCTATGTGTGTACTATAGATGTATACATACAGAGTACATGTTGGCTTTGAAGCGATTATGCACTGGAATCTAATTCTCCTGGAAATGAATGATAATATATCCTTATTGGGGGTTGACATTTACACAAAATATTTTGGAACACGCTTGCGACTATCATGTCATGTTTTTATTTCTTAGATATCTCATAAACCATAACTTTCAGACAAATGGTTGCAGAAATAAGCCTGTTTCAGCCAAAGTTAAATGCCTTTAACTACTAGTGGCTTTATTGAGAGAGTTAAGCATATGCTTACATCTCACCCAATGAAATTTAAAGGGCTGAATTTTCGTTGGATGGGCAAAATGTGAACATAGTAGATTTCCAAAAAGAAATCTGGAAATTTGAAGCTGACCTTGGCTCCCCCTGCTCTCCTAAAGAGGTATTTTTCAGTAGTGCCTTTTCATGTCGATATTGTACTATAGTTAATCTAGCAAAGAGATTCTTTAGGGAAAATAATTGTCTGGCATTTCTCCAAATGTTTTGGAACCCTAATTTTAGAAGTGAAAGCCAATTTATCCTCTAATGCAATTTACAATAGAGGGCTTAGTTAAGTTTTCCTTATGTAACAAAAACTCAGAGTATTGATGGAGTATGTGTTGTTACTCAATCATTGGTTGTCTTTATTTCACAAATAACCCAGGAAGAAAACCCATGGTTTGTTGTTGAGTTGTGAATTCTGGATTGTTCATGGGTAACAACCTATAGTTAAACCATGGTGCAGGGTTTGCACAACACAACAACCCATGCTTCAACAGCAACTCATATTCAACCTGTACTCTGGATTGTTGTTATCATGTTGTAGTTAAGAACAAAGGGTTGTATCCAATGTTTGTCTTGACTAACAAGACTCATTCATTTCTATGGGTATACTTTTAAGTAGGACTAACATTGGATATAACCCATAAGAAGACCCCTGCTGAATCAGACCAAAAGGTCCATCTGCTTGCAGTCTTCTGTTGTTGCCTCCCAGTAACTGGTATTCAGTGGTATATTGCCTCTGAACGTGGAACTTCCATATAGTCAGCATAACTAGTAGCCATTGTTAGCCTTACCTTCCATGAATTGTCTAATCCCTTTTTAAAACAATCTTAAGGGCAGTATCTAGTCTGCTGCTGCACTAGTGAGAACAACTGCTAGCAGAATAGACAATTCAATTCCCTTTTCCATTCCTGCTTAAAAACTTATTGTATTTATTCACCAATGACACGTATTAATAGACATGGATTGTGAGTCACTTTGTCTGACCAACCTCAGTAAGTGCTTTCAATAATGCCGGAGAATCTGATGCTGTAAAAGCGGCTGGGCTAAACCTAGATACCAACAAATGCGGGAATTGCTCCACTGACTTGTCTCTTGCTGGAACCGGCAGTTGTTGACTATTTTTAGTTGCACTAATTTCCCATTCTGCCTAATCAATGGATTGCTGCTTTGGCCCCTATATTTGTTACATCTATGGACCTTAGGCTACATCTTATTCAGTAAACATATTTTGTTTCTCTTTAATAAGGGATTGTCTGATTCGTCTAATTGTTGGTGATGCCATGTAGCTAATGCTTCTTTTTAACTTATGTTTTGGCAATGTCCAGTAGTTTCTTCTTTTTGGGAGGAGGTTATTATACAGACAAATTTTATACTGGAACAGTTTTTAATATTCACTAATGTACACTCTTTTAAAATTATTTACCTGCTTCTTGAAAAATAACAAATGGGCAGTGAAAATGGATTCTCTGTGGCCTCTTGACAGCTAAAAGACTGATATTATAACATTGGAAGGATGAACTCTAACAACCTATAAAGCAGAGGATTGAGGACCTTATAGTGCTTTCAACATTTGCACAGGTGGCATATACATGTCACCTTCAACGGATACTTATTTGAGTATCTGGTCTGCTCTTGTTGAAGCCTGTATATGATTGATAGTAAGTTGCATTTTCATATATATGGATTTCATATATATTCATTGCTATGGATATAAACAAATTTATTGTTGTGTGTGTATGTGTGTGTGTGTATATTATATATATATATATATATATATATATATATATAATATAGACATGAAAAAGTCAGCAGAGCTCCCTTCTGCACCTGTGCTGACTTTTCCCATTCTGGAAATGTTTGTTTTGACTATTTTCCCAGGCTGTGCTAGCAAGTGCTAGTTTCCCGTTGCACTAGCAGTCATTCCCACTAGCATAGTGTGTTTAGTGCTGGCAAATTTCTTTCTTTAATACATTTATATACTGTCCTCGATATTTAAAAACATCTCTATTTAAAATGCATTGTGTGAAGAAGTATTTTCTAGCTCCTTGATCATTTTGGTTGTGATATTTGACACCTTTTCAAACTACAATATTCTTTTTGAGAGGAAGTGACCAGAACTAAACATAGTAGTCAAAGTAAGATTTGTATGAGAGCATTACGATACCAGCTGTTTTATTTTCAATCCCTGGAATTCACCATTTTTCACAGCTGCCGCATCTTGCTGACCACAGTGACATATCTGCGTGTACTTGCCTTGTTAAGTACACAGCCCTCCTGCAATTCATTCCATCTTCCTGTCTTCCACATTGAAATCTTCCTATTTCCTTGGAATTCCAGTTACTCGTTTGTGGACATTCAGTAATCAGGTGGTGGATTCTTATCTATAGGTTCTAGGCTTATTAATGACATAGAGCTGATCCCTAAGGAAAACAGTGGTACAAGCAGAGAACAAGATTGCCATTTCCTATAGGAATATATGTTCTTACATCAGAAGAAAATGAGAAGAGCTGTGCTGGATCAGACCAAGTGTCCATGTAGTCCAGCATTCTGTTTACACAGTGGCCAACCAGCTTCCCACAGGAAACCCACAAGCAGAACATGAATACAGCAGCATACTTCCATCCATGTTCCCCAGCAACTGGTATACATAGGCATACTGGCTCTGATACTGGAGGTAGCATTTAGCCAGCAGGACTAGTAGCCACTGATAGCTTTCTCTTCCATAAGTTTGTCCAATCCCCTTTTAAAGCCGTCCAAATTGTTAGCCATCACTACGTCTTGTAGAGGTGAATTCTATAGTTTAACTATGTACTGTGCGAAGAAGTGTTTTTGTCCATCTTGAATCTCCCACTAAACAGTTTCATGAAATGACCATGGGTTCCAGTAGTGTGTGTGTGTGTGTGTGTGTGAGAGAGAGAGAGAGAGAGAGAGAGAACGAACTATCTCCCTATCCACTTTCTCCACACCATGTATAATTTCCTTACTCGCCTTTTTTTTAAGCTAAGCAATCACAGATGTTGTAACTTTTCTTCATAGGAAAGTTGTACCAGCCCTTCGATCATTTTAGTTGCCTTTTTCTGCAGTTTTCCCAACTCAAAAATATCCTATTCTAGATGCAGTGACCATAACTGTACAGGGATTGACATTTTCATAAAGCTGTCCACCACAACCCCAAGATTTCTTTTTTGGTTAGTCTCTGCTAGCTCAGATCCCATCAGCTTATACCTGAAGATATAAGTTCAATGACTGGTATGTGCATATGAGTACCCAGTGCTTTGATCATATGAATGACCTTCTCGCAATGCTGATAAATATATGTTATGGAGATCCTATGAATGTCTCCTTTGGGAAGGTGGAAAACCTAAGCATTTGGATGCAGCAGTTTCTACTTTGGGTGGGGTGATCCTTGGACAAATATTTGTGTTGTAACAATATCCTAAAGTATACTGGATTATTTGTAGGGGTGTGCACGGACCCCCCGGATCGGATCGGGACCCGGATCGGGACCTCCAATTTTGTCCCGGACCGGTTCGGACAAAATCGGAGGCCCCCCGGACCGGATCGAGTCCGAACCCGATCCAAAAATCGGAAATTTTTGGATCGGCCGCCATTTTTTTCCCCATAGACTTGCATTGCAATGCAAGTCTATGAGGAAAAAATGGCGGCGGGTGGGTAAGGGGGGGCCTAACTCCCTCCCCCCCCCCGGGGCCGTCCGCTGTGGACGGCCCCGGCAGGTAAACCCCCTCCCCCGCGCTCCCTACCCCCCCTGGGGCCGCCTGCTTCCATCCGCTGGCGCCCGCGGGCGCCAGCGGATAGAAGCGGACGGCTCCGGGGGGGGGGTAAGCCCCCTTCCCCGCCACTTACCTTCTCGGCACGTCCGGCGCCGGCGGCTACTACCAGCGGGCTCCGCGGCCTACTCTCGAGTAGCGCGCCGGGTGATGACATCACCCGGCGCGCCACCCTGGAGCAGGCCGCGGAGCCTGCTGGTAGTAGTAGGCGCCGGCGCCGGACGGGAGCCGCCGGGCCGGGCAGGTAAGGGCCCCCCTCCCCCCTCCCCCCTCCGCGCGCCCCCTCCTCCCCCCTCCCCCCTCCGCGCGCCCCCTCCTCCCCTCCACGCACCCCCTCCTTACCTTTCCGGCCCGGCGGCTCCCGTCCGGCGCCGGCGCCTACTACTTCCAGCAGGCTCCGCGGCCTGCTCTAGAGTAGTGCGCCGGGTGATGACATCACCCGGCGCGCCATCCTAGAGCAGGCCGCGGAGCCTGCTGGGAATAGTAGGCGCCGGCGCCGGACGGGAGCCGCCGGGCCGGAAAGGTAAGGGCCCCCCTCCCCCCTCCGCGCGCCCCCTCCTCCCCTCCACGCACCCCCTCCTTACCTTTCCGGCCCGGCGGCTCCCGTCCGGCGCCGGCGCCTACTACTTCCAGCAGGCTCCGCGGCCTGCTCTAGAGTAGCACGCCGGGTGATGACATCACCCGGCGCGCCACCCTAGAGCAGGCCGCGGAGCCTGCTAGTAGTAGTAGGCGCCGGCGCCGGACGGGAGCCACCGGGCCGAGAAGGTAAGTGCCCCCCTCCTCCCCCCCCCCGCTGTCCACTTTCATCGGCGGGCGCCCGCTGGCGCCCGCCAATGGAAGCGGCGGTGGGCGCCAGTGGGCGCCCGCCGATCCGCCGATCCGCCGAACCGGTTCGGAGCTTTTTCGGACCGGTTCGGATTGGATCGGCCGATCCAGCTGCGGGATCGGAAATCGGATAATTTATCCGATTTCCCACTGGACCGGACTCGGATCGTGGATCGGGTCCGATCCAGTGCACATCCCTAATTATTTGACACAACTGAACTTCAGGTTTATTGCCAATGTGCCACTAGTAATTAAAATGTTACAGTTTTAATTCTGTGTAGTATGTCTGCTTCTGATATTTAACTAAGAGAAGGCCCCTCCCTTTAGCGGTTGTATGTCATTTGCTTCAAAGAAATAATTACTTGGCAATTCCCATTTGATAGTTCTCTCTTTATTTTCTGATGAGCTACTTAATAGTGATGAGATTGTTGAGCACACTGCATTTAATCTGAGCTTCAAAAGCATCAGTGTAGATCTGGGGATATAGTTGTATGTGTTTTTTATGCTGTTCAGTCTTGTCATAAGAATACTCAGACTACAGCAAGACAAGTGAACACTTGATGACAGTGAATTATAGCTTTAAATGAATAATCGTTTTCTTAAATCAAAGCTGGGTTTTTAATTTTTTTGACCTTATTCTATGTGTTTTAACTATATTGCATAAAGTGTAAATGGGCTCTAAACAGGATTTAAAAAATTAAGCTTCCAAGACAATAAGTAAAATATAAAAGCTGTCACACTGCTTGTATATTAAGGGATACAAATTGCATCATAACTGTATCTTTATATCTATATTCAAATTCCGATCTTCACTGCCCCATCCCAAATAATTGGTAACTTGGCAGATTTTACAACATTTTTGCATTATAAAGGATTACTTGATCTGTTAGTATGTGTTTTCTCTGATGTCCCTTGATGCTTTGGTCATTGCTATTTTCTCATTCCTTTGTTGTATGTAATGGCCAGTCAGGTTCATCTCATCTTGAGGAATGAATAATTGCTTGCAGGTCCTTCATTGCATGCAAAGCTCCCAGAGAGCAGGAGGTCAGCGTTTTTATGACTGTTTTGCCAAGTTAATTTGTTTTAAATGCAGGCCTGTTTTAGCAGTGTGTTCTAGTGATAAAGGATATTTTTTGCAGAGATTGGCTACTTTTATTTGATGGAGGGGGTTTACATTTTTTTAAAAAACTGAGAATTGGCTTGTATCACAGTGCATCATTTGACAAATCAGATGTTTACTAAGCATTATCATGGGCTCTCTTGTGTTCAGTAAATATAAAAACCTTTAACTGTTGACTTGTTGTTCACTGGTGTTTTTTTTCTCTTCTGAAGTTTGTGGTAGGAGTAGTGAGTCACAAGTTAAATATTATCCTATAAAGACATTATTAAAGTTGGCATGCTATTATGGAAGAACTACTAATAAAATTGTTTGGGCACATTTGTTTCTGCAGTTCTGATATGTTTGTTCTCTTTTCGTTCAAGAAAACAAAAGTAATAAAACACGTACATTTTTAGTAAATTTCTCTTTAGAGCCTGACAGTCTCTTGCAGATTGGAAAGCTCCATATGGTACTTTCTACAGTTGACTTGGCTTGCCTCTTGACCAGGGATGCTGCTGGCATACTGTAAAATAGAGAGGCATCTGGGATGATTTCTACTTCATGCTAGGAAGAGAGTGCTGCTGGGTCAGAAGTTTTGCTTTTTTGCTTGTGGAGTGCTACTCCTTAACAAACTTGCACCCAAAATGTGAATGAATTTTTCTCTTTTAAGGTTGCCAACTCTTGGGGGGGAAGTACCTGGCCAAAGGCTGGAGACAGAGCCCCCGGATCATTTTTGTTGGGACTAAGGACAATACAAACATGTATATATATATTTAAGGCATACAGTCTTTTAAGAAAAAGAAAAGTCTGAGCAATGGAAAATACTCTTATTTTTGGCAATTGCCCTGAAAACAGCAAGCACACAGACAATTCCCCCTCCTTAGTTTATGTGCAAACTTTTACACTGGGAAGGCACTTGAAAACCCCAGCTGGGGAGTGAACCCTCCACAACCACACTTCTTAGGAGGGTAGTGACTAGGAATATATGATAATTTTGTTTCTGTTTGCAGATCATACAGAAATGTGCTGTTCACAATCCCGAATGTGAACGTAAGCAGGATTGCTTTTTGTGGGGACAGATCAGAAGTGTTTGCAAAATTGTGTTTAAAAGAATGTTTTTAAAAAAATGCATTTTCATGCTTTAGTCAATGGGATGAAAGCGCACACTTTCAAAAAATATACACAGAAATGTGCACTTATCCCATTTGAATGAGCCAATAAAAGGTTGAGAATTACAATATGATTGAGTAAAAAAAAAGCTTTGAAATGATTTTTGAAGAACTTATGTGAGCTCAAAAATTGATGATTCTTCCATCCCTAGTAGTGACAGCGTCATTGGGGTGGACATAGCTTGCTTTAGTATATTTGCTACTTTCCAGTTTAATAATCTTAATCATACTTGGCATTTATATAGCTAAACAACATGTTTAGCATGCTTCAGAAGGAGTGAACAGGCAGTGTGCATAAGTTCGCTGCTCGTTGTGAAATGCAAACGGTCAATTGCTTTATCATACAAGTGGACAGTATAACAACTGATTGAGGTTTTTCTGTAAACAGAAAACAGAGAGAAATTAAGAGCACAACCCTATGCATATTTAGACAGCAAAAAATCCTACAACTCTCAGCATGGCTGGTTAGGGAATGCTGGGACTTGTAGGACTTCTTTCTGTCTAAATATGCATAGGATTGCACCCTAAGGGGGTGCTTCGCTGATCGTGGGTGTAAAAGAGACCATCATGGCTTCTTCCTCTGTGCCTGTTGTTGACAAAATTACATGTGCCACAGCATGGGTTGGTATATTGTCTGAAACTGGTGAGCAGTATGGTGGTGGGTGGCTTACCATGTGGCTCTGGGAAAATCAGTGTCAAAGCATTGCCCAGTTTCACAAAATTAGAATAATAAAAGTTTCTTAGGATTGTTGTGAGGCTATGTAGCCTTGTAAAACATTTTGTATATGATATACATTTCTGTACAACTCAAATGGAAACTGTTATATTTTCTGTGTTCATAAAAGACCACAACTCTTACTAGGAGTCTGGTTTTCTATTAGCAAATGAAAACTGAAATTCAGTTAAGGTAGCCACATCATAAACTGCTTTTGTCTTTTGAGGATCCACTATCCTGCATGCAGCCATGCTCACTGAACAATCTATGGCTAACCTATACTAGTAGCTATGGTATTTTCTTCTACATTAGTATATACTCACTTTTAATGGAGCTATAACCCTACCAACACATATATTATTTCTGGAGACATATCTCTGATCTCTGTTGTGCTGCTTTCTCAGCAACAGTGGTATATGCGCAGCTTTGGACTGACTTGCTTAGTTGTGTGTTTAGTTGTTGATTTATGAGCTCTTGACAGGAGCTCATAAATCAACCTTCCTCAACCTGGCACTCTCCAAACGTGTTGGATAGTGGCAGGTTAGGAGTTGCTGGAAGTTGGTGTCAAACACATCTGGATGGCACCAGTAGGGGAAGGCTGTCATAAATGATACAACAGTGGTTATAGAAGTGCTATCAGATAATGGATCTGAGGCCTGTGTGGTTCAAAAGCTTGTGAAAAGTTCTTACCCTGATGTGGTTTTCAGAAATGTAATGGCTGTAAACAATGAGTTTTTGAGTATTTTGATTTGCACAAAACTTAATCCCTAATATTAAAGAGAATATGGTGTTCTGTGGACTCTCACAGCTCTGTGTTCACCCAGAGCCCTGAAGGGTAGTACAACAGTAGGACAAGCATCTTTATTTGTGTGTCTTCAGCTCTCTAGTTGCATAAGCTATAAATCTTCAATGTGTTTCAGAAGAATGCAGGGTAAGTGAATTAAAATAGTTGGATTGTATTACGTTTCCTGCCAGATAGCACTGTGTATATTTTGTTAAAGTCAAGAATACGTTTTTAATAACAGAAATAGACATAGAACAATCTCCTTTTTTCTTTTTTTTGCATTAAACATTACCAGACAATATACTCTCTTGTCAGGAGCTCAACTTGCGTGGAATGTTATTTAGAAGAAAAGGAATGGGAGAAATGCAAACCAAGTTGACACTTCACCAACGTTTATTATAGCCAGGCATACTGGAAAGTGCTTAGTGCTTTTTAAAATAGCTGTTGCTTGCAAGGATATCTTAACAAATAGTTTGTGTTCTGTACGTTATACCCACCAAAGCCTTCTGCCCCTTATTTTCCTTAACTTATAATAAGCTCACAGATGGGATTTAAATGCCAGAAGCTTGTTTAATTGCTGTAGGTTTACACTGCTAGGTTTTGGACCTGAGTTAGTAAAGGGAGGCAGGGTTATGGGAAGGGTGAACCTCCACTAAAGACAAGATCTCTGTTGGGAGCTGGGCTGTCTTGGTTTATAGGAAAGAGGAATGAAATTGCAGTTCTGCTTGGCAACTTGAAAATATTTACTACCTGGTCATGAATATCTTTCCATTTTCTCCCTTTGCCACTGATACAGATGTTTGTTTTTCACTTGGTAAAACTGTTGAAAGAATGGGATGGGGTGGGGGAGACATGGTAATATCTTACTGTTCCTTGCTGCAGTTTTCTATATTTCGTAACTCATTGCTAAGGAATTATTCTCCTTTTCTGGGATTTCTCTGCGCAGAGCATTGTCACTGTATATCATAATTGAATTCTGCTTTTTTCCAGGCTCATTACTTTTGTGGCATGTTGTATCTTCTCTTTTTTCTGGCTTGTCTGTGACCCCTTGTTAGCTGAAGGATTTGCAAAGCTGTCAGCATTTCTGTAGAATTGCATGCAACAGCCTTCCTTCCTTATTAGTCATAAATGAGTTCCAAGTCTCTACAGTTCATATGATTTGTCTGAAGTAGACTTTCATTCCAGTAACCCTCCCTCCCTCCCCCTCCCTGATCCTGCTTCACTCATGGGAAAATCTTTATATATACACATTCCTCTGAAACTTACTGAGATTTAAAAAATCTTGCATGTCCCTGCCAGCCTGTTTTTTTTATTGTTGTTGTTGTTCCAGTTGCAGTGGTTTTTAACGTCTGCTAGATTTTGTCTGCTAGATTTTAATACGAAAGTGGATAAAATGCAATTCATCATTTATATTGTAGACAGTTAAAATTCATGCAGCTGCTTTTCTATATTAGTGCCTCATCAGGGAGGAACATTTAGTTCACCAGTTTTAAGGAATGCTATTATATTGAATGCTTGCAAATCCTACATTATAAGGCTCCAAACTTGTGGAGGGTAGAAAGCAACTGATGATGTTTAAGTGTTTTTTGTGTGCTGTTTCGTATTCTAGAAGCAAAAGTAACAACAATAGGGTTCTCCATGATATCAGGACTTTTGTTTATTCAAATAGCATAAATCGGGGTGATAAAGCTACAAGGGGGGAATTGCAAATAGCACAGGTAGCAGGGATTTGTGGTACTCCTGTTACGGTATTGTCAGGCCTACATTCTGTCCTCTTCTATTAAACGGTGTTACTACTTGCTGGCTCAACAGAACTTGAGGCAAAGCCACATGAAGGCATTAGAATAGCACTACCTAATACTCAGTAATTGACTTGTGGCCACTATTAGTTTAACTTGTAATTTTGCTGTCAAAATAATACTTATTGTTGACTAAGTCATTTGGGCTATGTTTAGCACTTTATTGACAGGCATATGGCTAAATAATTTGCAGGTGGCTGAGGTAGAGGAGGCATGTGAAGAAAGTCCAAAACTCAGATGCCACAGTATGCTTAGAGGAGTGATGTTGGGCAGTCTAGAAAATTGTATAGAAGGAATATAAGAGACCAGACAACAATCTGGAAGCTACAAGGGATAGCCTAGTGTCTACTTTAACATTATTTAGTCTGTGTACTATAGGCCTTAGACCAGAGGTCGCCAACCATTTTGGGCCTGCCACCACAGTTCAAAATGTGAGAAACTGTCACATGTTCCCCAGCAAAATGTCTGCCACAGGTATGTGGCTGGTCACAAATGGCTGCTTTGGAAGTCTGAGTAACACCTTGACTGAGATACTGAGTATAAGGCAGAAGTAGGATCTGAAACCCAAATACATACATGGCCAGCACCACCATCTAAGGCCTAGGTCATCACCTCCTTTTCAAGAATGTGTTATGTAATGTGGTGTGGTAAGCCAGTATGGTGCAGTGGTTAGAATGTTGAACTGAGATTCAGGAGGTCCAGGTTCTAGTCCCCACTCACTATGAAGTTCACTTGATGATTTTGAGCCAGTCACTGACTCTTAGCCTAACCTATTTCACAGGGTTGTTTTGAGGATAATATGGAGAGCAGAAGGACTATGTGAACCACCTTGGGTTCCTTGTGAGAGGAAAAAATGCAGAATATAAAAATAAAAATAAAATGTATACATTCTCGCCTACATTACTCACTTTGGGTATAACCTGTAATTGAGCATAATGGTGGAATATAAATATTTTAAATAAATAAATGCCAAACTACACATATGCCCCTGCAAAGCATAACAAAATACCCATATCGCAGAAGAAACTGGTGATGCTCAGAGACTGCGTCCACTCCCCCACAGACAAAAAGCAGGCCCCTTCTGCCCAGGTATGAGGGAGCCCTGAGAAAGATGTCCTCTGGGACCCCCTGCACCACCCTGATGGGGCCCCCTTGTAAGTTTAATAGGCAGCAGTGGGCAGAGTTTTTGATAAGCAGTGTCTCTCCTGAAATATCTGCACTGGCTCTATTGGTGCAGGGAGTAGGACAGTGGTGCCTGGCCCACTGGGTTCTTAGTTTGAGGTGCATGCAGTATCCAGTGGGGCTGCTGTGCTCCAGCTGATTGTGTTGCACTAGCAGGACTGACATCTGGTGTAATGAGGAGATTGGGGTTCTAAAAATAACCCTGGAAGTTAGTGTAAATGCTCTATTCCTGATTGGAACAGGTCAGTGAATCTCTCTTCTGCAAGCGCCACTGACTTGCCCTGTTCTTGAAATGAGCATTTCTGCTAATTTCAGGTTGCTTTCTGAGCCGCTAACCTCAGGTTGTGCTAACAGTCAGACCTGCACAATAGGATACTGCCCATGGTACCTACTGATTTACATTAGGCAGCATATCATGATGGATCCTATCTTGTTGTCGATTAATGGTGTGTATATCTATATCCATATCTATATTTATATACATACATACAGAGAGAGAGGACAAACAAGAAGTGATGTAGTAAATATGCAACAGATATCTGGAGAGACTGCTTACACTCAGGGCCGCCGAGAGCGGGTCTGGGCCCTGGTGGAAAAAAATTTTCAGGTCCCCCAGCAAGGATCATTCCTGTATTGTTATAAGATCAATAACTTCAGAAAAATCACATTTTCTTGTGAATTCAGCCTCAGCTGATAGTAAACCTAAATTTGTCAATTGGTTTTGGGCCACTGTAGACTTTAACACGTCTTTTATTCTAGAAAGACAACTGAAAGAGTGTTCAGCTTGAGCCACTGTTACTTGTATGGTGCAGAACAACCTTAAAGCAATGACTATGTTTGGAAAAAGAATTTTGAGTTTTAATTGTCTTAGTTTATTCAAAAGGTTTATTGGTGAAATATATTTTTTTTGCAAATTTGATTTATATATACTCGGAAATGCTCTGTTCGTGGCACAAGTTCGCAAGCCGTTATTCAGGATTGTGCATGCATTGAACATGAAATATATATATTGTTAAGAATTACATTAAAATATTATTATTTTCTGTTCTTAATATGTAATTACTAGTTGCTTGGTTGATTAGAGTCTATATTTGCCGACAATTGACAGAATTTTGTATATCATTATTATTTTCTTTGAAATTCACCGGTTTTACAATGGATGTCAAAAACAATGGACAAATAATGATACTACCGAGAAAGAGAAAACATATGCAACATAGTCAGGGGCCCCAGTAGTTTGTACCGGCTTCCCCCCAATCTCATCGGCCCTGCTTACACCAAAGCAAAGTATGTTTTTACGAGATCATCCCCAGAACTTGCTTTAAAAATAAAACAGAACACGTTGTAAAGTTGTTATTGTGTGGAGTATTTCTTTATAAGCACTACTTCAATTTTCAGTTTAGCAAGGAAGAAGTCTTGACACTGAAGAAAAGTTTGCTTAATTGTATTTGGTATTGCAGGCTAACTTTTTAAATAAATAAATAATGGTGCTAAACCAAGCATTGTGAAATGCCTCAAATAGAGATGTTAATTTTATGTTAATAATCCCCCCCCCCAAATCATGACTTGTTAATTATCAGCTTTATTTTGAACATAGTGTTCTGGATTTATAAGCTTACGGCAGTGTAATTCAGAAGCTGGAGTCTTGAGGTTGGACCTGAGTAATTTGTGCTCAGGTACCAGTTCAGCCATAGACTTGCTGTTGGATCACTCTTATGTGGCTTCAGTTTCCTTTCAGTAGGTTGAGAAAGAGTGAATTGGTTCTCAGCATCATGGTGAGGGCAGATAAGGTTGCAAAGAACTTTGGTGTTGTTTTTTTAATTGCATGGTAAGTGAACAAGAATGTAATTTTAAAAAGTCATTCTGAAAAAAAGATTACCACAATAAACTGCACACAGCTAGTACCAATGATAGAAATTAATGGAGAAAAGATCCCTTCCCAGTTTGTTTGCATTCTGTATTTGATAGCACTTTGTTTCTGGTCAGTTTCATATCTGTTCTGTAGCATCAGTTTCCTCAGGGGAGAAAAAAAGAGAGAAAGTACCTCCAACCAGAAAATGTTGGCTTTCAGGAATTTGGAAATGGATTTAATGCTGGAAAATGCTTTTAAGTTTTTTAAAAAATCAATTAGCTACCATATTGATAGAGTCTCTCTTAAAGCCAGTGTCCTTTTAATCAGCAAACTGGTCCTTAGTGCCTCTTCAAAATAACGAAAAATAAAGCACTGTTTTTGAAGACGGCATCTTGCAAAAGTGTCTGTATTTCCGTCTGTATGTAGTTAGCAAATTATTTTATGATATTTAAACAGCACAATCCTTTCCCCACATCTCGTATTTTATCCTGGTGTCCTGTTTCCTCGATAAATGATTGTGTTCAATAGTTTTTGTCCCAGGATTATGAACATGTTTCCTAGTTTCTTGTTACACTTTGCAGAGCTAGATGGGGCATGGTGGAGTCTTCATGTTCAACTCCCAAAGGGTATATCCTTGTCAAAAGATTGTGGCTTGGATCTAAGATAAGTTAACTTGAGGGCTCATGGAAGAAAAGTTTTCATTCTCCCTCTGTATATCCCACATTGTTCAGGAGGACGCTTATATTAACAGGTGTTTTTTTTGGAGTGAAGGTGGCTGCAGGGAAGATGAAAGGATTGGAAATATTCCTTCTGTGAACTTGTTACCTTTCATCGGGATGAAAATACACATGGAAACAACCTGCAATCTTACTAATTTCAGTGAATGAATCCACTTTAGATAGGCCAGGGGTGGGCATCTTGTGACCCTCTAGATGTTTTGGCCTACAACTTCCATCAGCACTATCTGCATAGCCAATGGTGAGGGCTGATGGGAGTTGTAAGCCAAAACATTTGGAGGGCCATTAGTTACCCAACCCTGAATTTGGCCTACACAGTGTATTATCCACTAAGCCAGGGATAGGTAGCTTGTTGCCTTCCAGATGTTTTGACCTATAGCTCCCATGATCCCTCCCCAATGGCTGTACTGGCTAGAAGTAATGGGAGTTGTAGGCTAAAACATATGGAGGTCACGAGATGCCCACCCCTGCACAAAGCCAAAATCAATCCGTGAGCCAAAACCACCAGCGGTTTAATAAATCTCTGTTTTTGCTCCCCGCCTGGAATTGCAAAACCAGGAAGGGCTGCCAAGCACCTGACAGGCCACAAAACCTAAGATCTTCTGCATTCAGTGAATATGCTCTGCACTGAGCTATTCTTGAGAAGGACATGCAACAAAAGTCACTTACTGAAGTGGGAGAAGAGTTTAAAAGCCTGTTTGCTCCAAAAAGACAGTAGAGGGAGAGCCTATAGAAGACACAGTATGTTTCTAAATAAAAGCAAAAGACTTTAATCAATGGAGAATCTACCATATCTGTAGGTAACATCTTCCAGCTGCACAACTCCTGCTTTTACAAAGTTTCCATCTAATATCCTTTCTAAATTTTTCAGTTGCATTTTACGTGTTCTGTCTTGTCCTTAGTAGGTAGGAAGATGAATTGCTCCCTTTGTGTTTCCAGACAAGGCTTTTATTGTGCCATCGCCCTGCCTCATTCACAGAATTTTATGGGGCTGTCTAGATGATGCTGTTTTCCACTCCTGTGTTTTCCCACCACTTCTTCCAACTTTTTCCTTACCACAAAAAATCTGTTACAGAAAAAGGGATGCAATTGTCGAACAATGCCTTCTGATTGGTAGCACTAGAAGCCCTCCATCTGGAAACACCCCTATCATTAAGGCAACTCTTCATGTATTTGAAGACTTAGTGGTTCTCCTTTCAGTCTTCTCCCAGCTGTACACACCCAGGTTCTTCAGTCTATCCTCCTATAAACTTTTGTTACTTCTCCTGAGTTGTCATTAACTGCTTCGTCATATCTGTCTTAAAGTAAGATAATTGGAACGAGGTTCAGCCCTCTGGCCTTGCCAGTAGTGAATAAAATGGGAGTATGTAAAGGGTTAACAGCCATAAGATGGAGAGAACCAAACATAGGGCTTGAGTGTGCTTTCCAAGAAGTAGAGCAAAATCAGAAGTGCAGCCAGGTACATCTTGGTACTCATGGTGTAACTATATGTTATGAAAATGCATGTATGAATCCCTATTAGCCTGCTTCCCTACTACAAAGCAACATTTGAGCAAGGCGACATTGCTGAGAAACAGTAGACTGTATAAGCTTTATGTAAATCTTTCCCCTTCCCACTGAAACTCCCACAAGCTCCTTTACCCACACAAAGTGTTCCAGTTGCATGTTTACAACTGTCTAGAATGATGCTGTGCGAAAAGCAACTGAGGGGAAAAGAAGAAGATGTTTTACCACCCCCTGCCTTTCTGCTCCAAATTGCCCCAGAGCCATTAGGATTCCAATATGCACAAACACTTTTTCCTATAGTTCAACTCTCCATAGCTTGGTCAGACACAGCTGTTTACAGCAGGCAAGCAGGGCAAGAACAAGTGACATAGCTGACTTAACCCATGTCCTTCATTTCACCATGTTTTCAATATGCTGGCTTAGACCCTATTTGTGAGGACAACATCTTAGGGCACTATCCTATGCATATTGATACAGAAAAAAGTCCTACGATTTCCAGCATTCCCCAGCCAGTCGTAATTTTTTCTTTCTCTCTTCCCACCACCAACCCACCAATACTTTTTAGGACAGGTTCTTTTCTTTTCGGTAGGAATATAAACTCCTTTTCATGTCTCTAGTTGCATTTCGATGAGTACTTGCATGCGCAGGCTTGCAAGTTCATTGGTTTATTATCAGGAAAGTGTCTGTGCCAAAAGAAATGTGTTTTTACAAACCAAGTATTTTTCAACAGATATGGAGCGTAGCATATTTGTTCAGATGTGTAGTTAACCAGATAATAGAGAGAAGTGACATGAAGGCCTCAATCCTCTATAGCCACTTCTTGTGTGTAGCCTTCTGACCACTGGTATTATTTGCAATTTTACAGCATATTCTGGGATAGTATCTTGGATGTAAAATTTCACACTACTTTATAAATGTACTGTAAAAATGGAAGGATACCACTCAACTCATACCAGTGATATCCCTGTACTCACCTGTTTCCTTATAAACTGTTTGTGAAAGACAGATGTAATGAGAGAAGTGGCCTTTAACTGTGTTTGATCTGTCAGCACACAGTACCTTAGATTAAGCAAGCAGAAGAGATAGAAGGAGTAGTCCCATGGCCCCTAAATGGCCTGGGAGGCCATAGGATATTTTAGAAGACAGCTCTCCGACCTTAGCCCCAGGAATCCTAATTTCCTGCCCCCTTCACCTCTTAGCTAGCGTGGAGAGAAGCACGCCAGATGCCTCTCTGAGATCACAAAAGCAACCACAGAGAATAGGTAAATAGGTCATTCCTGTGAGCAGGGAAGGGAGGGGACTGGAGAGGCTGGGTTATGCTGAATCCCGAGGTCTCTCCAGCCTTCTTTTCTCTCTTTATGTGATGCCTCAGCTAATTGGGTGAAAAAGCCTGTCTAGCTGAAATGCAGAGCGGGACGGCTTCTGCCACCTCTCCCGCTCTGCACTGGATATTTATAAGTCTCCAGGTTTAGAAGCTTACTAGTACCATAGGCGGATCTCATAGGATTACACCCTAAATTTCTGTTTTAAAACTGAGTGCATAATGGTTTCTTTAAAGGAAATGTAATTATGTAGGTCATTTATGTATTTTTTCTTCCATCATACGCAATTTATGCAACTATATTGAAAGCCTGCACAAGCTTTGCTCCGATTTGCAGGAAGAATAGGGATATCCGTTTCTGGGAAATCTGGTTCTATTTTGGCTCATTGAACTTGCAGAGTGTGTACAACTCGCTTTGCATTTGCAAGCCAAGCTGCGAGCTTTTCTATGAACTCCAGGAACAGTTTTTGTACATTTTCTCCACGCAGGTCCTACGATTTGCACAAATTGCTTAGAAATTTGAGCAAATTGCTCAGTCAGGTGCTGCAGTGGGAACCGGAAAAATGTCCGGGTGAGGAAAACCTAAGAAAACACATCGAACTCCACCCCAAAATGAATTTCTACAACACCTCTAAGGAAGAGGCTGTTCTGAGCTATATAATACCACCACATGTTACTATTAAGACACACATGTCTAATAATAATAAAACAGCTCCAATGAAACATAAGCACTTGTCTTAGACAAGGTCTCAGTGACACCTCTTAGTAGATATGAATAGGATTGCACTGTTGAAGGACTACATAGACAATAATGGCTGCACTCCTATATACTTACCCGGAAATAAGTCCCATTGGTCTCAGTGACACCTCTTAGTAGATATGAATAGGATTGTACTGTTAAAGGACTTCATAGACAGTAATGGCTGGCGAGTATAGCAAAATGTTAAAATTGAGTGTTAAGAAAATGATTTTTTTCTCTTAAATATATAAAGATGTGATGATTCACTGCAGCTTAAAATGGCTATTGTATGTAGTGTGTGTATACAAAACAAATATGTCACACTAAACACTATAAATTTGATGGATATATCAGTGTGAATAGCACTCCATTAAAAGAATAAATATATATCGTATCTGGAAACCAGAATGACTGTTTCTGGAAACACAACAGCACTGTTATAAAAACACACACAAAAGAGACTCAAAAGAAATTTTATACAGGTTTTTTAAGTGTTGTTTTCTTCCAGTCAGGGTTGTTGAAATTTCAAGTCAGTAGCAATATTCATGCTTCACTTAAAATTGCTCCAAATGCCTTAGACATCACAGGAAATGTGTTTTTACATACTTGACATTTAGATATTAATACTGATACCAAAACTTTTTGACCACAAAGAAATGCTGGAACAATATTTGGAAAGGGGCCTTTTTTTAAATTAGGTGAAATATAAAATAACTCTAGCAACACTGTCTAAAACTTGTGCTATATTTTTAATATGTTAGTCACTTGGAGAAACTATAAAATACAATGTAAGAGTGAAACTAGATGCTTTTTTAATTCCTTCTGCACTCTCACTTGGATTTGCTCCTTTTAAGAAATGTATTATTATTATTGCATTGCTATACCGTCCCATAGCTGAAAATCTCAGGGCAGTTTATACAGTGAATAAAAACAATTAAAATATGTTATATAAACTATAAAAACATATAAACAGACAAAATAAAACTAAAAACAATTTTAAACAATCATTCATAAGACAGATCTAGGACCTGGTTAAAAATTCATCATATGCTGCCTGATGAAGATGAAAAGCGGAAGAGCTGTGTGTCATAAGCATAACGATGACAACACACTCCAAAACTCCAGAAGACCACACTCAGCAATTTCATGTAGATATTGAATAGCATGGGGGGGACAAAAATGACCCCAGTGTAACCCCGAACTGAAGTGTTCATTGGGCTGAGCCATATCCCTCAAGTTATTATTTATTTATTTATTTACTGCATTTCTATACCATCCAATAGCCAGAGCTCTCTGGGCGGTTTACAAAAATTAACAACATATATACATACGTTGTTAATTTAAATAAACATATATTTTAATATGTTGTTAAAATATAAAACAACAGCAGTATAAAAACATAATTTAAAATACAGTATGAAAGCACAACCAGGATAGAACCTGAGCAGCCATGCAGAAATTAATACAGATTTAAAATACAAATTTAAACCGCAAGATTAAAAATCAAAGCACCACCTTCTGGAGCCAACCCTCCCAAGTAGGAGCGAAACCACTGCAATGTAGTGCCTCCCATTCCCTACTCAGGGAGTCGTCCCAGAAGGATACCCTGGTTAAGCAAGTAGAATCAACAAGGTCACACTTCATCCAGAGATCAAGGAGAATCAACAAGGTCACACTCCACCCAGTCTTGCTCCCGCCATAGGTCATTATACAGGGCGACCAAGGCTGTTTCTATGCCAAAATCTAGCCTGAACCCCAGTTGAAATCGATTTAGAGCTGCAGGAGTAGCATGTTGCTCATCCTTACAGTAGAATATGCTATTAAAAAACGTGAAAGCGTTGTCCTTATATTCTAGTTCTCAAGATTTTTTGAATGTGCCACAGTATAATATCCATGATAAAAGTAACCACTTGTTATAGTTTTCAGTGTGTGATAGAACTTCAATTTTTGTCGAAGCAAAGATCCCTGTCCAAGCAAGAGGTCTATACTCTGGCCAAAACATATAAAAAGAAGCCCTATGAATCACATTCTTCTGTCAACCAGCTATCCTCTAAAAGCAAGGTCAATCAAGGAAACTACAGTTTCAGTGATTACTGGGATATTTGGGGGACAGAGATGAAAGGTGTGTTTGATCTCCTAGACAAAAGCACCATGCATACATTATAGACATGGCATAACTTCCTCCTGATGTGGTATAAAGCAATTTAAGACAGGGGCAAGCGTTCTAATTGTAATAAAGAGATCTATGCCACAGTGGCTTGGTTTGCATGATCGTGGCTGAGAAAATAAGTTGTAGTGGCTTGCTTTCCCTGCTGTGCGTGCCAGGCGCAATATTTTGAACCACAACTCTTATAAACCTGGATCATTAGCCAGGCTGCCTTGGGCTGATGGGAGCTATACTCCAAAATATGGAGGGCACCAGGTTGCCTAACCCTATAGTAGAGTGTACTTGTTCTTACTGGTGTGATGTTTTTAAGTGGAAGAAGAAGAAATTATATTAGTGGGAAACGTTTTTGTTTCGTGCAGTACTTCTTGCACCTTTCCCCCTTCTTAAATCTGTTCCAAACATGATTAATACTGTTATATTCAGAATGCTGTATATCTGTATAATACCGTATACCTCTAGCTTGGGTTATGCTGCTTGTGCCAATACACAATTTCTTCTTTCAAAAATTGCTCACTATGCATTTTAACTTAATATGTACAGTTTTAATTAGCGTTCATTTACTAAACTTGTGGTCCTTTATCTTCCATCAGCCCCAGCTGATGGTGAGGAATCCTGGGAGTTGTAGGCCAAAACAACTAAAGAGCCACAAGTTCCCACTCCTCATCCATATGAAGCTGGTGAGCATAGTAATTCAGAGTTTTGAGCTTTGTTGTCACCAGTATGTAGATGATTAGGATGGATAATGGAGAACAATCTGAAATTCAATCCGAGAAAGAGAGAGGTTCTGTGCAGCCCCCCATTCAACCACCTAGCACCACACGTAGCATTTGAAACCAAAAAGGTTGCCCTTCAAGGTATAAATACACACTCTGGTCTCTTTACTGTGTCCCAACATACCACGAAGAATACCTGAGAAGTTCTCTCCCAGGGGAAGGAAGCTAAGCTCCTGTTTTACTTTGACTGTTTTGTGCCAACTCCCTTGCTCAAACTGCTCACTAGTAGGTTGTGAGCAAGTTGTGTATGTACTCTTTTATGAGTAATACAAAACATGGTAATACAGATTGAATCAAAATGTTTACTGTTTATGTACTTTCAGAAAGTAGTTGTAATGGATTTATTAGTTTAAAATGAATCAGTTACTCAGATTTAAAAATGTTGGTTTAACTTTGAGTTCCTCTGAAAACAGAAGGTCCCTGCTCTTGGCGAAGAGTATATTAGTTCTTCTCTTCGTAGCACTCTGTCAGATGATGAGCTGCTGTGATTCTAATAGGAGTATGTTTTCCTCTTTGCAAAATGTGCTGTGCTGCAGAACTGGTGTCATTTCACAAATGGTTATGTCTTCTGGCCAGTTACAACATTTTTTATATTTATGAAATCTAACTTCTTGAGGCAACTCCATTCTAGCCACTGAGAGAAATGCTAATTTCTATTGGACAAAAGTTTGATTCTTCTTCGTGGTCTCTGTGCATCACACATATGGGCTCGCGCCGGCGCCGAGCTCGCTTCGGGAAACTTCTATCTAGCTAGGATTCTTGGCGGGAACCCCTCCCCCCACCGTCCTACTGAGCATGCTCGGGGTCCCGCCTACCTCAGTTCTTCTTCGACCGCTTAGCTGAACGCCTCGCGGGAGACTTCTTCCTCTGTCGGAGACCTGTAAGAAGACGAAATAGAGATAAAAAAATTTACCTTCTTGTTAGTTAGTTAGTTAGTTAGCTAGGTTTAGTTTAAAAAAAAAAAAAAAAAAAAAAATTCAATTTAATTAATAATTTAAGTAGTGTTGCTAGATAGTCCTCTGTGGCCTATGGCGCAGTCTGCGCTCTTTAAGCGCTGCTCCGGCTGCCGCGCCAAACTAGCCCTCACAGATGGGCATTCGCTCTGCCTGGGCTGTTTGGGAGAGGGTCACATCACTGACTCCTGCTCCCATTGCATGAAGTTCTCTAGGCAAACCAGGAGAAACAGGGCCGACCGTCTGCGAAGCCTCCTCTGGAGTAAGGCCCTCTCCGCCATTGACCGCCCAACTACGAGCCGCATGGAACCGGGGCCAGCACCCTCTGGGGAGCGCGGGCAAACGCCCACTAGACGCTCACGCCCAGCAACTCCTGACTTGTCCTCTTTTCGGACATCAGTTCAGGCATCGGTGCCGCCATCTCCCCCGCCTCTTAAGCATAAGAAGGGGAAAACGGCAAAGAAATCGAAGCACTCCTCGGCTTCGACGAAAACAACGAAAACCAGACCATCGACGTCGACCAGACCGTCGACATCGAAGCCTTCGGTACCGAAGAAACTCTCTTCGACACCTCTGAGGCCGATAAGCACCGCGCTACCTAAGCAGCCTCCATCGGTACCGACCTCGCTACCGAAGAAATCATCATCGGTACCGGCCTCACTTCCGTCGGCGTCCACGGCATCGATGCATCGTAAGCGCCCCTCTTCACTACCGGAAGGTCACCCTTCTCAGGCGAAGCGTCGCTCGCCAGCGCACACGCATTCACTGCTGGGTCATTCGACGCCGATCGCGTCACCAAGTCGGCCATCCTTGCTGCCGTCGCCGATACCGACAGAGCAGCCATCACCAGACATCCTCCCCTTCGCCTCCGACATCATCGTCGTCGACGAGGAGTATTCTGATCCCATCGGTACCGAGGCTTCGGTACCGATGCCCTATCAACGATCACGCTCCGCCTCCCAGGACTGGGACCGCAGCTCGGATCTCTCCCACAGCATGCCTCCCCCAGTACCACCCCGACGCACGACGTCGTTACTCCCCACACCGACGAGTCGACGCGATCAATCGCACTCCTCGGTACCGGAGCAATCCCTCGTTCCTCGGTACCGACACTCGCTACCATCACCATCCATAGAAGACTACGAGTCTGACCCGTCCTCAATTTTGTCACCTGCGCCGTCAGTGCCATCCCCAACTGAACAAGTCGCTACTGAGGAGGGGGCATCTCCTACAATGGAGTTAGGGGGTTTTAATGAACAGATGCTACGGCTCGCTCAATCACTGGGGATTGACGTCCAACAACCTGAGGAAGAGGAGGGGGATATCTACGACGTCATGAGGACGGAACCAACCCCACAATTGACGCTCCCTCTGGTCCCTACGTTGCTTAAGACAGCCAAGCAATCCTGGTCGAACCCAGCGACTCTGCCTCCCACTTCAAAACGGCTCGACGCCCTTTATAAGGTGAAAGAGACGGAAGCACCGTTCCTGGCTACCCACCCAAAGCCAAACTCTATTGTGGTGGAGGCCTCCCAGGGTAAATCTGGCCGATCTCACGCAGCCCCTGTCGACAAGGAGGGCCGGAAACTCGACTCGTTTGGGAGAAGAATATACGCATCAGCGGCACTGGTGATGAAAACATCTAATTACCAGGCCATGATGGCGAGGTATCAGTTGTTTCTATGGCAAAAGATTTCCAACCTAACTGATTACCTACCGGACGATCAGCGAGAGCTAGCACGTGTCTTCCAGGCGGAGGCCATTCGCCTATCGAAACAGCAGATGACCACCGCCAGACATCAAGTGGACTCAGGCTCTAAGGCCATGATCGGAGCGGTTGCCCTCAGGCGTCACGCGTGGCTGCGGTCTGCTAACCTACCCATCGAGACCAAGAACCGCATCGAAGATTTGCCCTTTGACGGGGAAGGTCTGTTCAACACCCAAACCGATTCGACCATGGATACTATCCACAAGGCGAAGATGACCGCTAAAAAGATGGGGTTCAGCCAACCCCCTGCGCAGACTTTTCGGGCCCGTAAGTGGTATCGACCCATACCCTATCAGCCCAGACAGGGCCAGGACCGTGGTCACCGTTACCAGCAACCGAGCGCGTCGACCTCTTACCAACACAAACCTGCCCCCCGCTACTCCCAGGCTCGTTCGAAACAACCACAGCAAAAACGTCGCCTTTGACTTACCTCTACGACACCCCTCTCTGTCACTGAACAGGCTCCAGCCCTTTTTCCATTCTTGGGCATCCATCACCACCGACCAGTGGGTTCTTCAAGTAGTTCGACGGGGCTACGCAATAGACTTCGAAGTCCTTCCTCCGCTAGGCACTGTAAAGATCACACCCCCATCAGAAACCCTACGCCAAGAAGCAAAGGTTTTGTTGGAAAAGGGCGCAATCGTACCTGTTCCGGCACATCAGTCAAACAACGGGTTCTACTCCCGCTATTTTACAGTGCACAAGAAGGACGGGGGACTTCGTCCTATTATGGATCTCCGGAGCCTGAACAAATTCATCAGACAACGGAAGTTTCGAATGATCACTCTTTCTACCATCCTGCCACTCCTCAAGCGAGGCAGCTGGTTCACACTGATCGACCTCAAGGATGCATACTTCCATGTAGCCATCCTCGAGGACCACCAGAAATATCTCCGTTTCGCCATTGGTCCCCAACTCTACCAATTTGTGGTCCTCCCATTCGGGCTAAAGACAGCCCCAAGGGTCTTTACCAAGTGTATGGCAGTGGTGTGTGCACACCTTCGGTCCATCGACATCGAAGTTTACCCTTACCTGGACGATTGGCTAATCGTCTCTCCATCTCGCCACCAAGCCATCGCCGACGTCCATGTCGTAGAGTCCATCCTCTCCTCCTTGGGCCTGCAAATAAATTACGAAAAATCAGTCTTTCAACCCACCACAACACTTCAATTTATAGGTGTGCGTCTCGACTCCACCGCCACAAGAGCCTTCCTCCCTCAGGACAGAATGGAGACCCTACAGGCCTTAGCAGACAGATTACGTACCCGCACGAGGGCAACAGCCTTCACTATACTACGGCTCCTAGGCCTTATGGCGGCGACTATCTTCGTAGTCAGATGGGCACGCCTAAGAATGCGTCCTCTCCAACAACTCTTATTGAGCCACTATACACCGCTCCAGAACCCACGAAAGCTGGTACTTACCATTCCGCATCACGTAAAACGCTCGCTCCTGTGGTGGGCAGATCCCAGCAATCTCTCTCGGGGCCTGCCCTTCGTCGATCCCGGGCCGTCCAAGGTTGTCACGACCGACGCATCGCTTCAAGGCTGGGGGGCACACCTGGAGAACCTGTTCGTACAAGGAAGGTGGTCACCTTTAGAGAGTTCCCTCCATATAAACAAATTGGAACTCCTCGCGGTGCAGAAAGCTCTGAGGGCGTTCCTCCCCCAGCTCAACGGACACCACGTGCGAGTTCTCTCAGACAACACGTCCGTGGTGTGGTATATCAACAAGGAAGGCGGCACCCGCTCCCCGCGACTACTCCACCTCACCTTGGACATCTTACACTGGGCTATCGCAAGAAACATTCGACTCTCGGCTCTGCACATAGCGGGAACATCCAACGTCAAAGCCGACGAATTAAGCCGATCTTTCAAGGACACGCACGAATGGGAACTAGCCCCCCGTATCCTACAGCGCATCTTCTCACGGTGGGGCACCCCAGAGATCGACCTCTTTGCAACCCCACACAACCGAGTTTGCCGGGCATATTGCTCAAGAGCGGGACTAGGTCACGACTCCCTAGGAGACGCCTTTCTGTTGGACTGGGCACAAGGTCTCCTCTACATGTTCCCCCCGATTCCCCTGTTAACAAAAACGGTCACACGACTGCAACAGCACCCGACCAACGCTATCCTGATTGCACCATGGTGGCCACGCCAAGCGTGGTTCACGCCTCTACGCAGACTAGCCGCCCACCGAGTGTGGCGTCTCCCGGTCGCTCCGGATCTCCTGTCCAGAGACAACGGCAGAATATTACACCCGGACGTACAAACTCTACGTCTCACAGCATGGAGACTCCTGCCCTCTGGCGTGGAATAGCCATTCCTCAAACTATACTGTCTATCCTCGACGCGTCACGAAAACCTGCGACTAGATCATCTTATTTGGCTAAATGGAAACGTTTTCAAGTTTTTGCAGCACACAAGGGCTTCGATAGTAATTCGGCTGCTATTACTGACGTCATTGCCTTCCTTCACTCCTTGCATACTGCAGGCTTACGGCTCTCGTCTATCAGGGTCTACTTAGCGGCCATTACAGTCCACCATCCCCCCATCGACGGATTTTCGGCATTCACGCACCCTCTGGCCAAGGCTTTCCTTAAAACTCTGCACAACCTCTTTCCACCCACTCGCCCATTGCTCCCACAGTGGAGTCTATCTCTCGTATTGGCTGCGCTGACTACCAAACCCTTTGAACCGTTAGCTACAACTAATCTTCGCCTGTTGACACTGAAGACAGTTTTTCTCGTTGCCATCACGTCCGCAAGGCGTGCGTCAGAGCTTGCGGCATTACTTGTCGATCCTCCATACATGCAGTTTTTTCGCGACAAAGTCGTCCTTCGTCCTTCGCCATCCTTTGTCCCCAAGGTTGCCTCCGATTTTCACATCAACCAGGACATTGTACTGCCTACTTTCTTCAAGGCATCTTCTGATCCATTGGGATCCACACTGCACGCTCTGGACGTTAGAAGAGCTCTAGCCTTCTACAAATCGCGCTCAGAGGAGTTCCGAAAGTCACGTCAACTCTTCGTCTGCTTTGGAGGAAAGAATAAGGGCTTACCTGTATCCTCGCAGCGTCTCTCCCAATGGATTGTAGGCACTATTGTGCTCTCGTATCAACTCATGCGCCAGGAAATACCCACGGGGCTAACTGCCCATTCCACCAGAGGACAAGCGGCCTCAACGGCGCTCCTTCATGGCGCAACGATCCCAGACCTGTGTAAGGCGGCCACGTGGGCCAATGCCTCTACCTTTGTGAAGCACTACCGCCTGGACGTTAGAGCACGTCAAGACTCTTCCTTTGGCAGAGCAGTCCTATCTTCAATATGCCAATGACCACGCAGCGTGCCTCTCCCACCTCCGGTAAGTTGGCTTATTACTCGCCCATATGTGTGATGCACAGAGACCACGAAGAAGAAATGCAGGTTGCTTACCTGTAACTGTAGTTCTTCGAGTGGTCATCTGTGCAGTCACACAACCCACCCGCCGTCCCCTCTTGGCATCGCTGTTCTGTTGTCAAGTTGACTCTGGCATGCTCAAATAGCTTATTTATATTGCATACCTTATCTTTACCTTGGTCGCGAGGCCTTGCGGTCTCAGGGAACTGAGGTAGGCGGGACCCCGAGCATGCTCAGTAGGACGGTGGGGGGAGGGGTTCCCGCCAAGAATCCTAGCTAGATAGAAGTTTCCCGAAGCGAGCTCGGCGCCGGCGCGAGCCCATATGTGTGACTGCACAGATGACCACTCGAAGAACTACAGTTACAGGTAAGCAACCTGCATTTCTCCATTAATATCTTAAACAGTAGATATTGTAGATATCTGTAGATAGATATAATCTTGTAGAAATGCTAGTCTAATTAGCATGTGTGCAGTTACTTATTGTAGCTAATGTATCTGTGGACAACAATACCCTAGCTACCCTTTAGTCATAAGGTAGTTAACTGCTAGCTTGTGTGAGATCATTCATAGACTCATAGATTTTAAAACCCATAAAGGAGCCATTATAATTGAGTCTGGCATTGCAGCATAACACAGGACATAGACTTGCTAGTAATTCGTGTATCGCACTTGTACTTTATGGTTGAATTAATATTCCAGCACTTGATTTGGAGATCTTGAGCGATGGATAATCCATTGCCTTCTTAGGCTAGGCAGATTGTTCCCATGGGTAATTACGTTTGTTGTGGAGTAGTTCATATCCTCACAGGAAAACCCTATCCTACTAAACATGTTGGAAATTAGCATATTAAGCGCAGTTTGTCTCCATCATTGTGGAATGTTGCAGCCCCTGCTGGTTAAGGATGGGTGAATTAAATTCATTCTGTTAATACAGCACTGTATTAACTAAGTGCAGGGTAGGCAACCTGGCGTCCTCCAGATATTTTGGACTTCAATACCCATAAGCATGACCATACTGTGAGCATGAAACAAAAAACCAACATTATGCAAAAATGATCAACTTAAGAAAGTGACAGATGGTAGCTGTAATGAATGAAAATGGCTATGGAGAAGCCATCAGACTGTTTAGTTTGTAGGTCACTGACACAGGTTGTTACGATGCTTCTAAAACATGCCACAAAATAAAATGTTTTAAATTTTGGATTACTTTAACGACAGTCTGCTATGGCAGTGTGTTTTATACATGTATAATGTGCAGAACCCTGTTGTTTGCAAAACTATGGTGTTTTACCAGTATTTGCTTTCTCCATCTGTGTCTGTTTTTTAAATCCTACAATTCAAACTTGCAGTATAGAGAGGCTTTCATCTTCCCAGACTATTTTTCTTCTTCAAAAGCTTCCTATGCTCAAGCATTGTTTCTGAATGTTCAAGTTTGTTGGCTTACCTAGTGGGATAAAGTAAAAAATATGGGCCTAATAGATTTTGCTTTCAGAAATATTGTGTGGAGGGGGGTTTACTGCTTCAAGCAAAAAATTGCCACCACTCATAATACTGCTTGGTTGGTACTGCATGTTCCTATCTTGGCAGAATATAAATCAAGAGCTTTTTGAGTGGCTATATTATGACACATAGAACAAGGATTTTTCATGTCGTGAGAATTCTTTCTAAAAATTGTGCAATCCTAGGGCTAGGCTACGCAACTTCCAGAGGATCTAAGTATATGATAATGCTGTATCCTGCGGTAAACAGCATTCAAGGAGAGTGATGGTCTAGTTGGTTATAGGGTCATTTTTAATGTACTACACCCTGTTCTCATTCATTGCAAACTAGTATCATTTTTCTTAACGTACAGCATGTATTGAGGTCAAATTGGTGCAAAACAGGAGTGGTTAAATGTTAGCTGAGCTGTATGAATGTTAACGGAACTGAAGTAATACTGAAACTATTGTGGGAGTAGAATTGGTGAGGTGTGAGATAACTTGAGAATGTTTCATTTCATCTTGCATCCTTGAATGAAAATTAAGCACTAAAATATGATATTTAGATACGTTGTAGTAAAATACTGATCAAGTTGAATTTTCAGTTATCCCGTTCCAGCTTCGATATGCATCTCCAGTAAAAAAAATATGCTTTATTTCTGAATGTATCCCATTTTTAAAAAGTGTTGATACTCTAATCATATAATGTAGTCATTTTATGCAGTTTTGAAAAAATTCTGCTGTAATTCAATAGCTGAACTTTGCATTTCATTATACAGTCATTGTAAAATCATTTATTTATTGTACGAGTATTGGTTATGGTTGTTTTCAAGCTATTATTATTTTAATAAACATTAAACTTTGAACTGAAATTTTCAGTGGTATTCTAGCTCTCAGGTTACTTGTTCAGTTACTTCTTTTCTAGTTAGAGTCATGCAACTTCTGTAAAAAACAAGAACAAAACCTCCACCCCCCAAAACACTTCTACTTTAAAAATCTAGAGATGAACTCAAAATACTAACAATCAAGCAGTTTTTGAGGAAGTTCATTATCAGAATTTGCATCTTTGCATGCTTCTTAAGAAGCTGACCTTATTAAATTGAAACTACTTTTTAAAAAAGAATTTTCCAAGATGTAGACAGATCACAATTTGCCGTATTGGGATTTCTGTGGTTGTGTGGATACCAGCATCGTTTCATTCATCACAAAAATCAGGCTAGTATTAGGGATTCCAAGGGCTCATTTACATAAAAGTGCTTCCTCTCTTCTCACAACTGAGAGGTAGTCTCTTTTGCAGTCTGTTTGTGCAATGCAGGGCATGCAGAGAGGTCTTTAGTAGTTCTTCTGTAGCTCTGGCACTCTCTTCCTCTTCAGGTTTGCAAAGGACCAAGTCTAAGTGTCTTCTGGAATTGCTATTATACTTTTTGTTTGTGATGGAGGATAAATAAAGGTGGTTTCAACAGTATATTAAAATATGTTTATAAAGCCAAACACTTTAAAAAATGTTTCCAAATTTCTTGGTAACTGGTTTTTATAAAATCTATGGGCAGCTAGCGGTTCTCAAAGCAACCCGAAATGAGCAGAAATTCTCATTTCTGGAACAGGGCAGGTGTGTTCTGTTGCAAAAAGAAGTGCTGTTGATCTGTCCCAATCAGGAAAGAAATGTTTCCATGGTTGCTTTTAGAACTACTAGGTCCCCATTGCATGGGAGACGGACTTCACTTGCACACAAGATTGAGAGGGTGTACAGTGGGAGTATTGGAGACTGCCTAATAAGATTGACTGTAAGCCATCTATCTATCTATCTATCTATCTATCTATCTATCTATCATCTATCTATCTAGAGCTAAATCTGCAAAAAAGAATCCAGAATTCAGGCATTTTTAGTGTGGCCCAGCTTTATGCAGGCATATTGAGTGAAGTTTTTGGGTGATCTCTCTCTCTCTCTCTCTCTCTCTCTCTCTCTCTCTCTCTGTTTTGTAAAGATGCAAATTGAAACATATGACAATATATACTGAATTAAAAGAGCTACAAATCTGTTCTTTCATAATAGACAGCAACTTGTTTACTAGTTTTGAGAATGTGTGCACATCAAATAACATGTGGTATTTGGGCCAGAGTGTACCAGCATTATGCAAAGGGAAGATTAACAGCACTCAGTATAAAGCTATGATCCACTTTACTCTTGATTCCCAGACACTATCAACCAAATCAACAAAGAACAAAACTAGTGGTCATGTTCTTTAGTTCATTTGCATCATTATAAGGGGGAAGTCTTCCAGAATAGTAAATCTCACTGCATCTACTGTATCATCTCTTAATCATCGTGGTACACGTAGAACGATTATGGTTGGAGAAAAAAAGAGCCAGGAAAGCAAGTGTGCCTCATCTCAATGAAAGACTACTCCATACATTTCACAACTACTGATGCAGTAGTCCTCAGCTAGGTCTTTCACTAGCTTTTGTCCTCAAGTTGCTAGTAGTCTTTGAAGCAGGTAGTCATAAATGATAGCAATAGGGAAATCATCTCTACTGCTTTACTTGGGTCCAAGGACAGAGACAATGGGTGTTTGCTTCTCTTGTTCAACTTCCCAATGAGAATACAGGATGAGAATACAGATTAATTGCTACCAGTGCTTCATATTAATTACCAGGTTCAGTGGGGAGGGGAAAATGGGAAATGCAACATATCTGCATTAATGGCAGGTATCTCTCCTGGCTTCTCTCTCCGTCTTTCGGCATTAAAACCAGAAGGCAAATGTGCTAATGATGCATGGCAGGAGAAGGAAAAGGAAAGAAAAGGAAGGAATGAGTGTTGGGAGGGTCAGAGCTCAGATATGTGAAGTGGTGAATGGCAGTCAAAAAAGGGAGTGGCAGAGTCCCAAAAATGATGGTCAAAGAATTGATGTTCTGATGTAATGTGCCCAGTGTGTTTCAATATATCAGTGCCTTTATCACTGAAAGATAAGAACTATATTAAGAGTATTGAACATTAAAGAGTATAGATACCATATTTCATCGAATCTAAGATGCCATCGAATGTAAGACGCACCTTAATTTCAGGGCCACCAACAAGGAAAAAGCTTTGTGTCGATTCTAAGACGCACCTTAATTTCAGCACCCCTAACCCCCTCCCCTCCATCGCCGTTGCCTGTCCTTGTTGCCGCCACCGCTGCGCCGCTGCCAGTGGTCGCCTCGGCCTGGCAAGGCGTTGTTACTGGGAACTAGGCCATGATCCGGCCTAGTTCCCAGTAATTATGCATTGCCAGGCCGAGGTGAGCGGCAGTGAGGATGGGTGAAGACAATGGAGGGGAGGGTTAGGGCTAGGGCCCTGCAAGTCCCCCCTCCCCCCTCCCCCTTACCTTGATTGCTGATGCCTCGACCTGGGAAGGCTTCAGTACTGGGAAGTAGGCTGAGATCTCCCGAGATCATGGCCTACTTCCCAGTACTGAAGCCTTCCTAGGCCGAGGCAGCAGCGATCAAGGTAAGTGGGGAGGGGGGACTTCTAACCAGCTTTGTGGGGTCCCTCGGTACCTGCTAGGGCGAGTCACGGGGGGGCATGCAGAGCCCTAGTGCCTTCTGCAAAATGCGGAAGAAATCCAGTGATTCTAAGTCGCCATCGATTCTAAGACACACCCGGTTTTTACAGACGTAGACATGGGGGGAAAAGTGCATCTTAGAATCAATGAAATACGGTATTACATCAAATATAAGCAAATGGTGCATAGCAGGGGTTCAGAACATCTTTCAGCCTGCAGGCTGCATTCCACGGTGGGTGGGACTGAAGTAGGGATGTTGTGGGTGCCCGACCGGGTCCAGGAGTCTGACGGACTCCTCCACATCCACCCCTCTGGACCCAGTCAAGTGCCCTTGCCGTGTTTGTGGATGTGCAGGTTGAATGCCAGGCAGCCATCCCCCCCGCCTAGAGTCTCCATTATGCGCAACAACGGAGTCTCTGGAATTACATAATTCCCGCTGCTGTGTAAATAGTGGACATAAATGGGGCTCTTGCGGTTGCCATTTACGCAGAGCACAATGGAGGCTCCGGTGGGGTTGGATGGTTACTGGGTGCTTGCTGAGCCACCAAAGAAGTTTGTGCCATGGTGGAGTGGTAAGTATCTGACAAGTTGGACCTGGGTGAGTTCACCCATCCCTAGGCTGAAAGCAAAAGGAATGGGATGAAATGCAAAAGAGGGAGGCCAAGATTTTTATTTATTTATTTTCTAAAAACCCCAAATGCCAGCATATTTTAGTTTAAATCTTTTACTGCCAGTAACTAAGCCATGGGAGAGGTATTTCAGCATTTTTGAATAGGGAAAAAAACCTGCAGAAAAGGCAAGAAAGCACAAACCCCTAGAGACTGGCATTAGCCCCTGAACCTGAGGTTCTGTACCTGGGCGAATTGCCACCACAATCTAAGATCAGGGGAAAGAGTTGATGAAACTCAATTTTGAACTGGATGGGTGAGTGACCACTCCCTGAATTTTTATTTTAAATTGATTGGCTGAATTGTGCATTTCTATAGACGCGCACAACCACACTCACACATATGTATGAGTGCACTATATAATCATCTTCCCTATTTCATAAAGATGTATTTTATTTCTTGGCAGAAAACTATTAGCAAGGTGGTTGGATATTTCAAGACTAAAAGGATTGTTACATGAAAGAAAAATAGGAAAAAGCCTTTATATTTATTCTGTAAGACATTTTGTTTAAACTTTTTTGTTTGTAGTTCTATGTATTAGTAATACCCAAGGGAATTTGACATGACAATAAAAAGGAGCAAAATGATTGTATCTGAATTTTGCATTATAGCTTTGAGACGCCCAAAACAAGTGAATTAGAAAAACAGCACTTCTAGGATCAGTGTGAGTAGATCAACTTGGTAAGCTTCGAAAATGAAGATGCTGCTGGATGGGAACAGGCGCTTTTTAGTTGTGGCAACCCAATTTGGAAATGTTTTCTCCAGGGAGGTTTGCATGGGGTGCAGTATCCATGCCGAAACTGCCTTGTCATCAACTGCTCAGAACCCCCTGAGTGCCATGTTAAGTAACCATAGGGCCATCGCAACATGTCATAGGCCAAGTATAACCTGATCATCATACTCTGGATTTGGTGTTTTCATCAGGTCAGGAAGATGTTGGTCTAGATATAGGGAATTTCTCGTTGATTTCCTTGTTATGATCAGATCACTTCCTGGTGAGGTTTAGGCTCACTACAGTTTCTTCCCTCTGCAGCAGTGGAGGACTATTTAGAATTGTCTGCTCTGGATATATTTGTGACTGGCTGGTGCTCCTGTTGATGCATTGGTTACCCTGTGGGATGTGGAAGTGACTCAGGTGGTTGACATGATTGCCTCTTACTGCCATCTCCCACTGGATAGGGCTTGTTTGACTCCTTGGTTCACGAAGGAGCTAAGAGCAATGAAGAGGATGGATTGACAGGTAGAATGTAGCTGAAAAGTGAATCCAGCTCAAAGTGAATCAAACTGCATATATTAGGGCTCATTTTAGAGCAGGGGTGAGCCACTTGAGGCCTATAATTTCCATCATCTGTAGCCCGCATAGCCACTGGTAAGGGATGATGGCAGTTGTAGGCCAAAAAGTCTGGAGGGCAATAAGTTGCCCATCTCTGTTTTAGAGCCTGTTCTGTGGCAGTGAAGGGGACCAAGAAGGGTACTTCTCTGCCATTGCTGTGACCTTGCAGTGCTATATAGCGATACTTTTCTTTTTCGCCTTCTCTCAGGCATTTAGCAATATCTGATGAGCCTGGGTTTGTTTTGCTTTTTAGGCATATAGCTTTTTAAAGTTATTGTAGTGGTTTTAAATGTATGTGTATATTGTGTGTATTATATGTTTTTGCTGTTTTAATTTTTGTATATTGTTTTTAATTGTTTTAATCTTATGTAAACCACCCAGAGAGCTTCGGCTATGGGGCGGTATACAAATGTAATAAATAAATAAATAAATTTTCTGAGTAATTTGGGGCCTTTTTTGATCAGGCAGTCAGATAAATGTTTTAAGAGCCCTTGGTGATTCATGAGAACTCATTTTCCCTGACATTTTGAGGATAAAGTGCTTGGATCCATAGCAACTTGGGTGCCACCTTGTGCTATACTTCATGAATGTGTCTAGAGCATTTTCTAGTCATGTGGTGTTGAATGTTTCAGTTGTTGAGACCTAAGGATGTGAATGAAATGCTTCGAGGAATGCAGCCTATTTCCTGTCTGCTTGCCCTTGTCTCTTATGATATCTAGCGACAGAGTGGCTGAATTCGGACAACACGATAGTCAATGGTGGGTTAATAATCAACTTTACAGTTGTTCATCTAGGGGGTACTCCCCACACAACATGGTAATAAATAATCAACTGTGGTGTGGATTAGGGTCAGCACTGAGTTGACTATGGCAGCATTCGGATGACACGATAGTCAATACAACTGATTATTGTTCCCCCCCTCCCAGTTGCTTATTGTGTCGTCCGAATTCAACCAGTGTGTGTGTGTGTGTGTCTGTGTGTGCTGACCATTTAGGTCCAGAAGATAATAAATGTATACTTGCATAATAAATGAATACATTTTGAACCCTAGTTCTTGACCAGTCACAAATATACTCGTATTGGTCAAAGTGCTCAAGTAGGTATTTGCTGTGCAAGTCCAAACATTCTTGGATGGCATTGGCTATCTGGAATGATTTTAATCTCGTTTCTGGCCTGGTTTTGGCACTGAAGCAGCTTTTGTCCCCCTTGCCAATGACCTGTGCCAGAAGAAGGAGAATGCTAATTCTGTTTGACCTTCTGGTGGGTTTCAATACCATAAACCACAATATTCTTCTTGAGTTGAGGATTGCTGGTACTGTGCTTCAATGGTTCTGCTTCTATGCAGATGGTCATTCCAAGAAGATAGTGCTGGGGGACAATTACACTGCTCCATGGCAGCTATTATATTGACCTGGTTCAACATTGACAGCCCACTGCAGATTAATTTATCCATGGGGGCTGTTGTGTTTGCACCTGGCTTTCCATGGGTTATTATTAGTATTTATTGCATTTATATACCACCCCAAAGCTGAAGCTCTCTGGGTGGTTTACAAAAATGTAAAACTTTGAACATTAAAAACCCGATATACAAAATTTAAAAACCATAAAAAGCATAAAAACAGATTATAAATATGATATCCATTTAAAACAACTATTCTGGGTCAAACAACGACAACAAAACCCTCAACATACGCTGTTAAATGCCTGGGAGAAGAGAAAAGTCTTGGTGCCAGGCGAGCCTCGTCGAGGAGATCGTTCCATAATTGGGCCACCACTGAAAAGGCCCTCTCCCTTGTTGCCATCCTCTGAGCTTCCCTCAAGTAGACACCTGGAGGAGAACCTTAGATGTTGATCATAGTGTATGGGTAGGTTCGTGTCGGGAGAGGCGTTCCATCAGGTATTGTGGTCCCCAAGCCGTGTAAGGCTTTATAAGTTAAAAGCAGCACCTTGAATCGGGCTTCGAAATGTACAGGCAGCCAATGCAAGCCGGTTGTTGTGTCATGTGAACTCAGGGGGTTATTGAATAATACATGGCTTGTTTTATAGTTATTTGAGAGCTGTCTCACCCTCAAACAACCCTACTGCCTGGGTTCGCATGATACAACAAGCCATGGCAAGCCAGGTGCCTATGGTCACCATGCAAGAATGATGTCTGTGGGTGCCTGGCACAACACAGCAGGTAAATTAACACACAGTGAACTGTCTCGTTGTGTGAATCAGCCCATTGTGTGTGGTAGAGCTCTATTTTGTTCCAAGTGCTGTTCATCACCTAATTTAAATTTCTGACTGAGGTCATTAGGGATTTTTCATCTGCTCCAGGTGAAGATGTAGAAGTGCTGACTCAATAACTAGAATTGTTAATGAACTGGATGGGAGCCAACAAGCTAACTCTTAATCCAGACAAGACGTAGATAAGGTTTGTGGGTGTGTCATCTGTTTGGGGAGATGGTGCATAGCCTGGTATGGATGGGGTGTAATTCCACTAAAGGATTAAGTGTGCACCTTAGATCTGGCCAATTTTGGAAGCTGGGTATAATGATGGCCAGGCTATCCCATTTGCATTATTGTAACGTGTTATATGTGGGGCTCCCCTTGAGGACTGCTCATAGACCTCAGTTCACTCCAAATACAACAGCTGGGACTGGGTGTGTGCAATGTCTCACCAGTTTTAAAAGAATGACATTGTCTCTTGGTCTGTTCCAAACAAAATACAAGGTACAAGATGTTTTTAATGTTGTATTTTTCTCTTGCTTTTAAAATTTTAACTGTTGTGATTTTTGTGTTTTATATTGTTGCTGTTCCCTGCCTCGATCCGAAGGGAGAGGCAGGCTACAAATAAATATTATTATTATTATTGTTGTTATTATTATTATTATTGATTTTAATCTTTAAAGCCCGAAATGGCTTAAGACCTTGCTATCTTAAGGACTGCCTTCTTCCCTATGATTGCCCAAGCATTAAGATCTTCCTTGGAGGCCTTTCTCCAGGTTCCTCCACATTTAGAGATAAGGTGGCTGGTGACCAGGGATATGACTTTTTCAGTCCTCATGGAGTTTCCTCTCATTCTGTGTTTGATATCTTTTTTCTCCCAAGTGAAGACTACCTTAATGTTAGATATGCTGTTGTGCTCTTTTCATTTTTCATTTATTGTTTTACTTGTTTTAGCTCTTTTTGTTTTATTGTGTTTCAAAATTCTTTTATAAGCTGCTCTGAGAGGCTCTTGGGGCTACAGAGCAGGATACCAAATATTCTATGTAAATTTTCATGTGTGTAACTTCTCTTGCTAAGGCAAGCTAGATGCCAAACTTAGATAAGTTTTGAAATAATTTCAAAAATGCCCTGCATCAAAAAGTGTTTAAGTTAGGTCTGTCTTCATAAGAAAACTTTATTGTAGGAGAATTGATTGGGAAAAAGCACAAAAATAACTGTGGAAACTTGCCCTTAGTGCAAAGTTGAGGACTATATTTGGGTTACTTAATGCACTTGATGTTTTTGCTTTGTTAGAGCAAAATATAGTTGTTTATTCAGAGGCGAACTTTAGTATTACAGCACAATAGGCAAAGGTTTCAGATTTTCAAGGGCTAGTTTGTATATTTGCTATTCTAATTGAGCCACTGACTGCTTGTGAGAAACGGTGGCATTGTCTATCACATTATTAAAGAGGTTGCTTCATATGTGCTGTTTTCCTAATCAAAGGTACCGACGCCTAGGGCACATCTAGAGAAGGGGTTTGCCCCATGGTGGCTTCAGAGTGGCAGCAGGTGATCTACATGACACAGCCGCCATCCCAAAGCCATCCAGGGGCAAAACCCCAAAGCTTCGCTTTAAAAATGTCAGGCACTTACCCCACTCTTGCTCCGGAGCTGCTGTGGAGGCGTGTCACAGCCTGGTGACCACTGATTGGTCGCCATAGGCTGGGCAGGGAAGGGGGTGGACCAGCGAACCGAAAGGTCGCTGGACCACCTCTGCTGACCATAGTTTAAAAAAACTTTTAAAAAAAGGGAGGTGGATATTAAGAGCTGGTGCACCCTATTCTTCTACCCCTTGTTGTTTTTCCCCCTTGTTTATCTGTAAATGCAATTGATTGCATTTACACACACATATAGAATACAAAAAAAAACCAACCTTGAGGAAGGGAAAGGTTGCCGACACTTCCAGGCGCCCCATCACCAACATGAGTGGACGGGCATGGAAAGCCTGCAGTTGCGCTCCTTCCGATGTAGTTGGCCGGAAGGAGTGCCAATGTGGGGGGCTGCTGCCGCGCTGCTGCTGTGGCGACTCTGTCAAGATCAGCCCCTAGAGACTGCCAAATACGTATGTGTTTTGCTGCATGACAACGTATTAGAAAACCTTCAGGCTGAAATTTACATCTGTGATTTTTTGTAATGAGAAGCAGTAGTTTTAATTCTTCAGTTGCTTCAGATGTCAAGTCATATGTTCAAATTTGAACCTATACTTGCTTGATTTCTAACATACTTAAGGCAACACAGCAGATGCAGCCCATTGTTATTGTGAAGGACATAAATCATTCATTTTATGGTAGTGATTTGTGGTTGAGAATTAATATATTACTTAGCCAGCATATCTGTGACATAAGTACTGAATTTTCTTTGAGCTTATGGAGAATTTGATTTCCCCCCACCCTCAAAGCTCATTGAATTATCTTATTAGCGTATATTTTAATTTTAATGCATCAGTCAATAGTGGCTTCACATTTATTGACAGGAAGTTTTTTGCTTACTGTTTATCATGGATGAAGAATATGAGATTTTATCGACCCAGTAAAAATTAGGACATAAATCACTATCTCTTTACTTATCTGCCATATGCAGATACACTACCCTGTGGGGGTTTTCCATTATGGAAACACTGATGAGGCAAAATGTATAGCAGAAATGTGATAAATCCAGTGGAGCTTTGGTGCAGAGTAATGCTCCACATTAGAAGATGCAACACGATCTTGATTTTTCATTTTTGCAGCTTCCTTTTTGTACTTGTTATATAGACTAAGAAGTGGGGATTTGGAACAACATCAGTAGAGGAACACCGCTGCTAATCCATTATTTCTGGGCTTTTCTGTCACTTTACCTCATCTTTTTTTTTTTACTACATGGGACTTTAGTAAGAGTGAGGAAAGCAAGTAATGCTCATGTGTTTCTTTTATTTCTCCATTCTCATTACATGATAGAACGAATTGGCTTCTGCCAAATGACCATAGTTAGTTAAACTGTGATTGGGGCACAAAGGAGAAATGATTTGTCTAGCTAGATGCCTCGCAAAGTAAGCCAACACAGAACTCACTTTCCTGGATGTGGAACTATTTCCTGCTGTTTTATTTTTCAAACTTTCCCCACAACTTTGAAAAACTCATTCTAGCTGATGCCGTCTCCTGTACTTCTCTCCCATCTGGTATCTGTTCTGCAGGTGAGTATGCTGAGATCCTCATGTACAACGGTGGTAACTTCTGCTAGTAATGCAATAAACTAGTGTTAGATGACAAATAGAACAGAATATCTGAGACCTCTTCTTAAAACCGCCCACAGGTAAATAGGAAGAGTTGCTTCTTTGTTCTCGTGTGTTTATTTCCAAACTCAGTTTGAGAGGATGGGGGGGCAATTGAGGTGATGTCATTCTCACAAACCAAGATTGATTATAAAGGTCTTTTGACAAGGCCATTAACTGTCAGAAGGAAGCTCCGCCACCTGCTCCATGATTTTCTTCCTCTCCAGAACTTTGTTCTAGGCCCCATTCTGCAGTTTGAGAATCTATGACCAATTAGTTCATTTCTTTGTAGTCATTTATCAACTCTATTGCCAGTTGAGACTATTTGGCTAGAATAGTGCCTGCTGGCTGTTTTTCACACTTTGTCATGTGATAGTTTCAGAAATAAATGGCAAGTCAAAGTGAAAGTACAGAAAGGTGATATTTTAAAGTCTAAATTTATGTGACGACTGGAAAAAAATCTGCCCAAATATACATACCGGGGAGAAATATGAGGGGGAGAAGGCGGGGTGGACAGAAAATGAAGTGGGAGGAAACAAATGTTCTGTTTCCACAATCTCTGTACTATTCTTTCTTGACACTGTAGTTGGGCCCCTGCTGCTTCTGTTTTCATTTTTAAAATGTGATATGTTTACATTTAACTCATGGATGCATTATATAGCAGAACACAGCCACTCATGCAGAGCAAATCCTGTGGTAAAAATTTGAGCAATGGATTTTTCCAAGGGTGAATTCGAAATATCAAGGGCTTGATCCAGACATAGGCATATGTAGAGTGGATCCATTGAAGTTAGTTATGACTACATTAAGTCCCATGGATTTCATTGGGTCTGCTATAAGTATGACTCTGTCAGGATCCAATGCTAAGTGCCCACAGCATGGACAAAAAAAAGTGTTCTTCTTCTTTTGCCATAACATAATTTACTCTCTCCTCACATGAACTGTACCTGCAAGGGTATATAGCTGTTTCTCCCATCTGTTTTACCTTTATTTTGCACAAAACTGACACTGGCATCCTAGATCATTTCTAGAAAAGTTCAGAGTGGTGATAGATTTTCAGCTTATACCATAGATGCTGGCTAGAGCTCTCCTACTTGTACTTCATACTGCCCTAGGGAGCAGCCAACACATTGCAAAATCACTTGCTGCTGATTCCTCCAGCTTTACTCCCTGGCACACAGATTCCATGTAGCTGGGCAGCAAAGAGGAGCAGAGGAAGAACCAATATTGTTAGGCTGGAATATTGTGTTCCCGCTTTTTATGTCTTATCTCTTCAAGTTGAGCCACAAAGTGGCAAGATTGGTATACCTGGGAACTAAGTTGGTTTGTGATCTTACCCACATATACTTGGAAATAAGTTCCATTAAAATATATCGGATTTACTTCCTAGTGAGATTGTATGGTTAATCCCATAAAATCAGTGGAAGCAAATTGATTTAATCTAGCTTAACTAGTTTGAGAATTCAGCTGAATTTCCATAGAATCAGTTAATGATACATGCTGAATACATTTCTTATAAATGGTCTGCACTGCATTCACTCTGGACAAAAAATGCAATCCATCAAATGTTTGTAATAAGTAAGACCACCTTCCTACACTGCCACACTTGTATGGAAGCAGGTCCTATGGTGCGACATGTGGCTGTAGTATGTGTGTGATACAGCACCAATAGGAGGGGTAGAGCTAGTTGTGTGTGTCATTCAAACCTGATTCACATACATGCCATACCATGTGGCTGTTCCACAGCTTGGGCAGGAGGGGGGGGGACTAAGTCCTCTTGAAATGAGGGGGCTTAAGAATTTGTGCAATTTCGTTCCATTGTTTTCAGCAGGACTTAGTTGTAGAACTTTCTGTTGAATTTTATAGTATACCTATAAAATATCCAAAAGAGTGATGGACACTCCCCCCACTATAATAATAGTAATAATAATAATAATAATAATAAGGCTTGGATCTATTGGAAACAGCTCGTAGAACAGGACTTTCCATTCTCTCCTGTTGGGAACTGTAGTGAGGACGCCAGTGGTTTCTTCTGTGCCACTGGGAGAATAACACCATTGGGTCCAAGATTTTATGTGAGTGATACTAACACTAATACTGCGTTAGTGGCAACATCAGTAGCTCACATATACTATATATATATATATATATATATATATATATATAATTTATTTATTTCCTTACTGGCAGGCTTCCTATTTAATTGAAATTGATCATGAGTTTGAAATTATGTACTCTCCAATTTCTAGATAAATCCAGCATTTTAAATTAATATTACAGTGGCTACTTCAGTCCAACATCTTGTTGCCTTTGTGTTCTCAGTCCTTTTCTAATAAAGTCTTAGAATCAGTGAAGTATTATGTTTTTGCTGAACGTCTGCTGGGTTGTTATTTATATTAAATAACCAGTTTAAGTCTGCTGTGTGGTTGATGACTTAACAATTTATTTAATAATGTATTTAAGAAATGTATACCTTGCCTTTATGCAACAATAGCACTCAAGACAATTTACAGGTACACAGAATCATAGAGTTGAAGGGGACCTCAAAGGTTATTCAGGCCTGCTCCATGTGAATGCAGGAAATCCACCGTGATAGCATTTTTGATAGGTGGCTATCCAGTTTCCGCTTAAAAACCTCTACTGAAAGAGAGCCCACCACCTTCTGAGGAAGTCTGTTCCACTATTGAACAGCTTGTGTTGGCCGGAAGTTCTTCCTAATGTTTAGTCTAATATAGGCTGACCATATGAAAAGGAGGACAGGGCTTCTGTATCTTTAACAGTTGCAAAAGACAGGGAATTTCAGCAGGTATCGTTTGTATGCATACAGAACCTGGTGAAATTCCCTTTTCATCTCAACTTTAAAGCTGCAGGAGCTATACTAGAGTGACCAGATACAAAAGAGGGCAAGGCTTCTGCAGCTTTAATTTTGTGATGATGAGGAAATTTCACCAGGTTCTGCATATATACAAATGACACCTGCTGAAATTCCATTTTCTATGAAACTGTTAAAGATACAGGAGCCCTGTCCTCCTTTTCATATGGTCAGCCTAGTCTAATATAATTAAAATAATGTAACTTCTAACAGTAGACAAAAATAATAAAAATATAATGAACCAGCAGCAAAGATTTTAATAAAAACTCTTATTTCCCCTTTTTACCTGAGTCAGAGAGGCTGTGCAGGTGCCAAAGAAGTGTCTTCTGGGTGGAATTATATTACACAGTAAGGGGGTTCTGCTGGTTGCCTACTTGCTTCTGAGCCCAATTCAAGGTGCTGGTGTCCTCAGGGACTTGAGAACCAAGTGCCTTTCTTTATACCAGCCTGCCCTTGTCTAAAGATTGGCAGGGTGGGCTCTTCTCAAAGTAAATTCTCTGTATGATTTGATTACAAGGGTAAGAGCCTTCTCTGTTACAGTGCTCCATTTGTGGAACGCTCCACCCCCTGCAGAGGTGTGACTGGTGCTGACCTTGAATCATGTCAAAACCTTTCTGTTTGCATGAGCATTTAAGTTAGTCTGTTTTGTATCTTTACTTCTTTTAATGATATTTTATGTGTTTCCTCAGGACTGCCCACCTGAAAGTGACCTGTAACAGGGCATACGCAGTTCTCAATGAATTGGCAAGTTCATATGGAAGAAGGGAATCCTTTAGATTCCTGGATCTCAAGCCTTTTAGGGCTTTATAGGTTAAAACCAGTACTTTGAATTGACCCTGGAAAGATACTAAATATCCCCAGAATGATTGCTGTGTAATAGGAAGACTTTTATGTAAGACTACAGATCAACATGTCTGGAAATTTTGAAGCCATTGGGGGGGGATGCTTTTTTTTAATTCTCTCTGTAAGATTCCCAGCATAGTTACTTATTTCTTCCATTCCTTATTAAACTTATTGATCTAATCTATGTTTTACTGATCGGCATTTTGGGATGCTCCAAGTCATATCCAGTTTCTCATCATGTAACTAGAGTCACCATGTTATAATAGCGTCCTGTGTTTTGGGGCTTATTTGGTTAGATGCTGTAGCAGTCAATGAATGTAGTTCTAAAACCAGCATGTGAAAGAAATATTGTAGTCTATTCTGCTACTATCATCAGATGCGATGAGACAATGTGTTTTTAAAAACAACAACACCAACCCCCCCTCCCTTTGAGGCTTAGATTTGTAATGAAGTTCCCAATTAAACCTCACCATGCTGCCTCAGCTATAAAACCTTTAACTACTGCCTCTAAAATAAAGGCTTTATACCTATTGCAAATTTACCGAGTTAACTTTTAAATGTTTTAATGTTAATGATGTTATGAGCAAACCAAGGTGTACATAGTACATTTTATATTCCTAATCTGTAAAGGGTATTACCAAAAGTATTACATATTTTTCAATTTTCAAATTTCAGCATGTTCCCCCCCCCCCCCCCCCAAACTTCAAGATTTTGGAATGTCATATCTCTATCCCAAAACTTCCCAGTAAGGACTGAGCATGCTTGAAGCCCTCAAGAACCATGGAATAATAAGTGTCATTTGGAAAAGAAAATTGGAAATTGGGGTAGGGTTGAGGAGAATGTATTGGCCTGCTTGAGCCCCCTTATATCAAATTCACATTTTGTCAGAGTTGTATACTTCGTTCATTTTTTATTATTTCACGCTGTATACCCAGCCATTCCTGGGAAAGGGAAGAGTATGAAGTGAAACATTTTCTGTACTAGTCTTCACATCTAGTGATGAGTGTAGATATTAGAAATCCCATATTATTCATTGAAGGGGGAAAAGGGGATAGGCTGATGTTATTCCTGTGGCCAACTACTGATACTTAAAGTGAACTTTGCACAGGAGCTAGTTTGTGGTTGCTATTTATATTAAAAATTCAAATTACCTTTTCTGTGGGATGGGATAGAGTGAGGGGCAGCAGTAGCTTAAGTCTAGTAAATGTTGCTAAAGAAGCTATGCTGTAAATTGGTAAAACAGACATTTCCTCAGCATCAAGGGTGGGGAGATGAAAGTATCAGCCTGCAGTCATGATTAAAAGAGATAGGAAGTGTGTGTAAGAAATGCCTTGGGGAGGGGCCACAGCTTATAATAATAATTTATTTATTTATTTCTTACTCGCCTCTCCCTCTGGATCGAGACGGGGAACAACAAGAAGTATTAATCCCTGGCATCTCCAGGGGGGATAGGAAAGAATCCTGCCTGAAACCCTGGAGAACTGATTCCAGTCAGTGTTGACAATATTGGGTTAGATGGACCAATGGTTTGACTCAGAATAAGGGCTCGATCACACCTACTTTTTTCCCTGGTTTGAGTCCGCAGTTTCCCCCTCCGTTTCCTTAGCGAGTCGAGCGCTGGGCACTTTCACATCTGTGTGTTGTGCTCATGTATCTTTTCACCTGTATACCGCCACTGTGCTGGTGAAATTTTCCACCCTGCTCCCTACGTTCTTCTTCCCCCTGCAGTTAATGTTTTAAATATATTTTTAATATGTTTTATTTCTGTGCAAATACAACAGTACAGCAACCTGAAACTGCACAATTACAGTAAAACAACACACTATGCTTTCCCCTAAGATCATATTAACAAGATAAGTGAAAAGAAAATATTACCATTAGTTTTTGGAGATGTTTGTGGTCAATGTTGGCATGTCAAGGGGAAGCTGACATTGTTCTCATATGGAAACCTAGACATGCCTACTCAGGAGTAAAAACCATAGCGTTGAATGGGACTGAGTCCCAGGCACAGGTGGCGGTGGCTTCGCTCACCTTCTCCATGGGGTGTTCAGGCACCCTCTCTCCCTCCCCCTTCACAGTTGAGCAGTTGTGTGGAAAACTGACCCATCCTCCTCTTTTGTCAGTGAGACCGCCCTTAGACACACATACCCCCAACAAAAAATGGGATGGTCCAATATAGAGCACGGACAACAATATACGGGAGGGAGGAGGGGCTTTATTGCTCAAGGAGGGGGGAAAACAGACTCTCCCCGCTCCAGAATAAGATGGGAAAGGGAGGGGAAGAGGCGAGATGAGTGCAGGACAGGGACGACGTCATGTGAGTACCGCGCTGGAAAAACACATACCAGGCATGGCGAGAGTGTGATAAATTGCTGGTGTGATGGAGCTCTAAGGCAGCTTCTTGTGTTACTACAATGTTCATTGCTTTCATAAGCAATGGCACTTTCATGTCCTAATATCTGTAATGTGTTTAGAAAAGCATTCCCTTTAGGTTGAGATTTTATTTGAAAGTTTGGGGTGATCACTGTTGGACCAAGTTCCATGCATAGACATAGCCCGCTTCTTTTAGTCAATTTGGCTGTGAAGCTTCATTTTGTTTTGTGCAACCCCTTGTCGTCACTATTTCCATAAAGTTGCATTTTGACAAGAACGATATGTATAGAAGGAAAGTACGACTTTTCTCAGCCTTTCTGCCAGTTAATCTGTTAGAACAAATCTGTTGCTTTTTCACAGTGTGCTAAGCCCTGCAGCTTCTCTTCCTGAGCACACCTGCCAACATTTTAATCTATAAATAAGGAGGCTTGTGGAAGAAAAATAAGACACACCTTCTAACTCCATTGAAATCTTCTGGAACAGGGAGCTTATTTTGGCAGTGATGATGAGGGGAAAAACACACACACACAAAAAACACCCCCACACAGCAGAAATATAGCGGTTGCCCCTCCTAAACAGGAAAAGTTGACATGAGCATTGGCCAAGCAGTTTCACTTAAACTTCCAGGCTGATGAAGCACCTGGATTTAAAAAAAAAAAAGTGAAGGAAAATTATACAAATCAACCGAATTCTATTTAAGTTGATTTTTTGCTGCTGTGTGTACCTAAATCTAGAATAACAATAGAATCAGCAACCTTCTGCCTCACAATTCTAATTTATCTGTTTGTTTTTTAAATAATTTATTTCCAGTTAGCTACTGAGGTCTAGCACCGGCATGACGCTGCCATTCTCTGAACCAGCCTTCCCCAACTTGACTCCCTCCAGATGTGTTGAATAACAACTCCCAGAATTCCCCAGCTAGGCTGTGGCTTTTCTGTAGTGTCCGAAGCCCTTCAGTTCTCTTCCTGGGCACACCTGCCAATGTGTTAATCTATAAATAAGGAGGTTTGTGGAAGAAAAATCCCCCAGACTGGGGAATTCTGGGAGTTGACATCCAAACACATCTGGAGAGCCCCAAGTTGGAGAAAACTGCTGTGAACCACATCTATGACTTTGGGAACAGCTTGTGGATTTGTCTGCTCCCTTGCCCTTCTCTCCAACATGAATCCCCTGTTTTCTTTTCTTATCAGCATTACTATGATGTAATGTTATGGGTTTGAGGCAAAGTGAAGAGAAGATTCTTATCTTCCCGTGCTTGCCACAGACTTATCAGAGGTGGTCTGGAAGCTGGTAGAAGGACTGCTCTACAGAGCTGTAGCTAAGTGCGCACAAAATGCAACAGGAACAAAACGTGAGTTCATTTGCAACCAAATTTGATACTCAATTGGAGAAGTATTTCTGTACTAGCAGCAAAACCCGGAGCAAATCTCAGTGGGTGTGGAGAGGCGTGATTAGAAGAAGAAAATCTAACTGTCAGTGTTAAATATAGGATTTTATTATAAGAATTAGCAACTTCAAGCTCCGTGGAGCCAGAAAATCTGCGTTACAGTCTTGTAGATTGTAAAACAACCCATTTCTCTTAATTGCCATGGTTCTTTGGACCATTCAGGGAAAATGGTGGCTTTTGTCTGCCAGACTTTATTGAATATAGTTTCTCTGACTAGAAGAAGCTGAACCCATCTTTGACATAAAATATATTTTGGGTGATAGCTGAACTGGACTTATGTCATATGTCTTTACCCAGTTCTAAGAGCTGGATTCAGGATCTGCCTACCATTGATAAAAGGGCTCTGGTCATGGAAATTGATTCTACCCGATTTTGGGGAACTGTGCCCATGAAACACAGCTTACCCCATTCAGAAAATTCCCCTGACCCTCTGTGATCATTTTCAGGGCACAGGAAGGGGCTTCTGTGGGGAGGTGGGCTTGTTGGTCTAGAATTCTTATTCTTCAGACTTCAAAACATGTGACACTTGCATTATCTTTGCCATTTTCACAGCCAGTTTGAATTGTGACATCTTTTGTGACTTTTTGTGACTTTTGTGCTATCTTAACACAATATTAATTTTTCAAAAACATTCTAAGAAATCGGAGATTTTTTGGTCGTATGGTGAGGTATATTTAGCTGCTCTTTTTCCAATACCATGGAAAGGCTTCACCTCTGTAATCAAGACAAGCTATATATGATTTGACTTTTATGCTGGTAATTCCTACAATATATAGTTTATATGACCTTCCCTGGCACTCTCCTTGTACTTTGAATTTGCTTTACAGTTATAGCCCATGCTAGTATCCAGCCTTGGCAAACTAAAACACACCTTGGTTTTCACTCTTTTTCAGACCCTTAAACTTAGGCGATCTGAAACTTTTTTCCTTTGAAAACTGCACCATAATCTGAGTTCCTAAGTTTTTGGTACCCACAGTGTGGTTTAGACACCACAAAACAGCATGACAAAATTTTAGTTCCTGCATTTGCAGGCTAACAAAGACAACGATACAAACACTACAAAAGAATTAAGGGAAAAAACCTCAAAAGGCTAGAAAGGAAGGTTAAGGTTCTCCCATCTCCTTTGAAACTTCTGTAGTCCGGAAAGTGACCAGCTTGCCAACCCAGACCTAAATCTTTTACTTAGAAGTAAACCTATTTCAGTAAACTTTAATTTTGAAGTATTTACTTAGTACTGTAAGCCATTTTCAAGGTTTGTCTACGTTTTACATAAATTAAATGTAGTAGGGAACTTCAGCCATGAATAATGATAATGGGAGAATGGCCCAGCTGGGATATTAGGGCCAGGATGGAAAATTTCTTGGTTTTTCCATTATATGCAACTAGAATTGGCTACTATTGCAGATAAAGTCCTGGACTAGATGGACCTTTGGCATGATCTAGAACAGTCCGTTCTTATATTCCTGTGCTCTCAAAAAAATTGCAGCCACTGTCTCATTGATCTTCTTCTCTCTGCTGTTGAGAAGGACTCTTAAAGAGCTGTACTGGAGTAAACCAAAAACCTATCTTGTCCAACATTCTGTTCACACACTGACCAACCAGCTCCCCGTGGGAAATCTGCAAGCAGGACATGAGGGAAATCTGCAAGCAGGACATGAGTGTAACAGCACTGCCCTGCTCATGTTCCCCAGCAACTAGTATACATAGACACACTGCCTCTGATACTGAAGGTAGCTCCTAGTCATCATGACTAATAGCCATTGATAGCTCTGTCCTCCATGAATTTGCCTAATCCCTTTTAATGCCACCCAGATTGGTGGCCATCACTACATGCTCTATGTGAAGACATGTTCCTTTTTATCTGTCCTGAATCTCCAATCAGATTTAGACCCCGGGTTTTAGTATTATGAGACAAAAACATCTCCCTATCCACTTTCTCCATGCCATGCAGAATGTTGTACCCCTTTGTCATGTCTCCGTAACTTGTGTTTTTTCTAAGCTAAACTCTTGTGTCCCCTCCCCCTCAACAGCAGATGAAAGTAGCTGAAAAGAAATGAATTGGGAGATGCAGAAGATGCCTTATTTGGTATCGTGATGCATGTGAAAGTATGGTTGCAGTCTTTAGATAGGGACTGGCAATTCAACTTGTAGGCCTTAAACTTTACTTTTCTACTTACAAATAGTGAGGTGGGTTTCTTAAGTGTTTAATATGAGAGTGCCAATGCCCTGCCAGTGCCCTTTGTATCTGTGCCTTTCAGTACAAGAAACAGTCTGTGATAATAGATAAACATTGAAATAGATCACAGGTTCAGACATTTAGAACCAACATCTTATCTGGAGCAGGAAGAATGCACATTGATTCTCAGTTTGCTTTTGGCATTTTTTAATATCAAAAGTATTACAGTTTCTTTAGATACTAAAATCATGGCTGGAATCCTATTTCTTGTTCATGTTCAGATTGGGCCACTGACTTGAGCCTGAGACCAGTAGAACATCATGGGATTAGACTTTATGTTTTCTAGCTGCTGTCTTTGGAGAAAACCCATGGAAAATATGACTGTAGCAAACCTTAAATGTCGAGAAGTAAAACAAGAGAAACAATCTAATGTACTTAATGTAATGTGCAATTTTTGCAGAGTTCTTAGTTTGGCGCAATGCATGTGGTTATCCTACTAGAAACATTATCCAGGAACAGACCTGTAATGTTTACACAGTTTGTGCTGTCCATGAACCTTTAATTTTAAAGAGGAACATGACCATTTACACATGGAGTGCGCCCTTCATAACCTATACAGTATGCATGTGTTTTGAATGTGTGTCACTGTAGAATGTAGTGTCAGAAGTTATCTATGAGCATGTTATCTTGAGTGGGAGGGCAGTTGGGTTTAGTGATTTCCTGGCACAGTCCTTGACACCCAAGAATCCTCCTAAACATTGGGGCTGGGAAGAAAATGAAGATTAAGGAGCAGGTAATAATCAGCCAGTGATTAGCTCAACTGTATTTCATCCTTTTCCCCATTTCATCGATAAATGGAGGGACCAGTATTATTTTAGTGAAAGTACTTGAATAGGTTCTCCCCTCCCATCCCACCTGGCTCAGGTTTTAGTAACATGAGTATACATCAGGGAGGTTACTATTTGAGGGTAGCTCTAGATGGACAGTATCCGTCACTGTGGCTTCGGAATGGTTACTTGCGTTACATGACACAGCCGCCAATCCGAAGCCATCTAGGGGCAAAGGGGCTTTGCTGCGAACTAAAGAAGTCGGCCATTTCGCACGACTTTTTTAGTGTGCAGCGAAGCGACGATGGCTTTTGCCGTCTGTCGGTTTTTCTCCACCGCTTCTGGGGAGGCGTGCCCAGTCTTTGGCGACCACTGATTGGTCGCCATGGGCTGGGCAGGGAAGGGGCTGGTCCAGTGAGCCATAAGCTCGCTGCACCACCTCTGCTGTTGAGTAAAATTTCTATTCAGATGAATAAAAGGACTGGACAGTTGCTGAGTGTCCAGAGGACTGACTATTGCACCTGATGTCAATTAACAGGGGAGGTTTTTTTTCTATCTGCTTCTGTAAAGGTCAAAGAGATAGTGGTTTTTACCCTGGGAGTTTTTTCTCATTTTTGTGCAAAGTCATTGTCCATGCAAATGTATATATATCTGTAAATATCTAGTAATGGTTGATGAGGATATGAGGTTGGACGGTGATGTTATGTGATGTAATTCTTCCTGGAAACCTGTATTATATTTGATGACCAAGACTGCTGTAAATATATTGAAGGAAATACTGAACCTCAGTAAAGCATTTACTGAAGACAAACTGCTGGTGTGTGAGTATTTTTCCTTGCATGGATCTCTGGAACACGCTTACTCTGCTGTAAGTGAACCGGGATCACTAAACTCCCGGACATCCGCACCCCGCCTCGGTAGTCCTCCCCCCCCATTTTAAGTTTTAAAATTTAAAAAACGTTACTATGCACCTCCGCTGTCCTTCCCCCATTTTGTAAAAAAAAAAATTTAAAAGAACTTACCTGAGAGTAGGGGAGCCGAGGCTCCCAGTCCTCCCTCCAGCTGCCACTGCAACGCCGAATGCATGGCGGTGTGAGCGGCTCCACGGGAAAAAGCGCCGTTGCGCCCCTTATGTCAGGACTGGCGTAAGGGGCATCAATGTGCTGTGGGACGCCGGGAAGCTACCACGGCACAGCACTCCCAGTGTCGTGAAGAGGGGGCCTGAGTTATTTTAGCCTTCGTGTTTAGAACATGGAAACATGCATTAGGACTGATTGGGAAAACAAGGACAAAATATTATTCTCTCTCCTCCCGTGCAAATGAGAAGAGGGCCCCCTTTGTCTTTGTTGATGCAACAAACACAAACCAGCCCTTAACCTGTGTGTGTCTTTGTACATTTTTCTTTTACAAATAGAGAGGCAGAGCAGAGGCCTTGGTAGGGGCAGGGGGTTAGGCAACTATTAGGGTTAGTACATTGTGTGGTATATATAACGATTTCCCTTAATTCCAAAGTATTATTGCCATTTTACTTCATCTATCTATTGCTAGTAGCTTGGGAACCCAGTCACAACTACCTTGTGTCACTGTTTAGGAAGTGTTTTCATTAAGACAATATCCTATATAGTAATATCCTACAACTAATTCATTCTAAGAGTATCCTTATATAGCCAAAATAACACTTTTATGCACAAGAGGGAGATACCAGCAGACTTGGGAGAAGCTCATGTTTTGCAGTAGCTAAAAAAAAAAAAAGCTTCACTGAAAAAAGCTGGGGGATGGGGGACCCAAAAGCACCCAAAGGGCACAAAGCATGCTGATTGGCTGCCTTGCTTGCTGGCATCCTGAACAGGAGCTTGTTAAATATAATTGTGCTCCTTCCTCAAAGATGTCTTACTTGACGAGGTTCTGTGCTAGGGCAGCATGACGTATTCATCTCCTAAGATACTTCCCTTCAGTCTTCTGATGGCTGTAAATAAGATGGATGGATTGGACAGAGTAGCTAATGCAGTCAGTGCTTAGGGTCGTTGCCAGACATTTTTCACAAAGTAGTGCCATTTCCTTTACTAAATGTCATGTGTCTTATGTAAGCATTTTGCAGGAAACAACTAACACAGGGTAAATGTAAAAATGTTCAGTGCTGTAGAAGAGCTGTTTTCCCTTTTAAATCACACAGGGAAAATGTTGGAGGGGAAGAGTAGCCATTTAGTTTTTCTCTCCTTAGATCTTCTGCCACCTCTAAGGTAATGATTTTCATTTGGAGGCAAGTTTTTCTATCAGCATTCGAAGATGGGGAAGTGAGCCATAGGTTGTGTATGTGAAAGCATTGCCAGAAGGTTTGGAAGGAAAGACCGCTGTGTGAAGAGAACATGTACAAGAATGTTTATTATTCTAATGTGATTAATGGAGGAAGACGACAGTGAACAGTGATTGTTTTTCATATGATGAAAGTCCAAATGAATTTAATTTAAAAGTACATCCTCATCTGTCCTTATGCAAGTCCAAGCAATTGTAGCCTGATCTCAGATGTGAAAATGGTATATGTTTTCAAATCTCTTTTGTGCTCCTCAGGTTCATGTCTGTGCTTGAAAGAATGCAGATAAATACTCAGGCCTGTTGTAGCTCTCTTGTCCATAGGGCAGGGCTATGTGGGCTCTGCACTTAAAATAAATTCTTTGCCAAAAAAAAGCTGAATTCTGTACAAAGAATGCAAATTTGCACATATTTCCTTTAGCTTGCATAATTTGTTTTTTTCCCCTGTTAGTTATTGTAGAAAAACAATGAGCTATGCTTAAGCCCCAGCCTCGGCCCCCCTTGAAGTTTTATAGATGGCTACTGCGGCTTTAAGATATTTCCAACAAATGAACACAACAAAAGCCTGCTGAATCAGCACAAGGCTCCAGTATTTTGAGCACACAGTGGCCAACCATCTGCCCAAGGGAAACCCACAAGCAGGACATGACTGGAACAGCACCGTTTCACCCATTTTCCCCATGGGAACATGGGCAAGAGAGTGCCCTTCTCCAGGAATTGTCCAGTCCCCTTTTAAAGTCATCCAAATTGGTGGCCATAACTACATCCTGTTGAGGTGAATTCCATAGTTCAACTATTCACTGCATGAAGAAGTACTTCTTTATATCTGCCCTGGATCTCTTACCAGTCATCTTCTTCGGTTGACCCAGGGTTCTAGTATTATGAGAGACGTGTATTTCCATACACTTTAAAGCTTGTGACCTGGTTCGCATGTTTAAGACAAGGTGTGTGCTGGCCTGATTTTGAATATTCAAGCTGTGGCTGCAATTTGTCATGGGGTTATTGTTGGGTTATGTGAGGGTTAACGAAAGAACTCATGGTCCTCAGGTTTGGAGACATGAAAAGCTGTAGCTTGAATATTTAAAATGGCTACCAGAATGCACCAGAGGCTATTGTGGGTTATTTAAGCCAAGGTGGGCTGTTCAGCCATGGGAACTGGCTCTTATCTTCCTAGCCATATGGGCTAGGAATTTGGCTTTTTTTAAAAAATGAAAGCTTTAATCCTCAGTTTGTCAATTCCAAATTTCATGGCTTTTCTATGATTACACAGGACTGCAGATACACACAGCTCTCCCACAGCCCATCTTTTGACACTGCTATATGACATATAAGGTTGTAGTTTTGTATTTTGAGAAAGCTTTCCAAATGTTCTTGAGATGATAAATGTGTAGAACTGACCATGGGTGTCAGAACATTGCCATATGCATTTAAAAAGGTTTGAGTTCTGCCTCCTTTACATCATGCCTACATTAGAGATGTGGAAGTCCTGTGTTGAACTGTTTTCTTGGATCCCTATATCTTCAAAGTCTATATAGGCTATGTTTTCTTCTTTACCCACATGTACGTGTGTGTGCAGATGTGCACACACATACAGATTCACAATAATACATTGTCTTACAAGCAAGTAAAGCAATTGTAACAGTTTTCTAAGAATGTTTTAATGTTGCATTGAATCTGGTGGGTACCTGCAGCTCAAACATTCAGCAATACTGATTATCTGGCTTGGCAGTTGACAAGGAAGGAGAGAGTGGAAGGGAAGCAGTGTGCATTTTTTGCTTGTAGATATACTACAGCCTTCTCTCCTTCCCACTTAGATAATAAATGGAGATTTGCTTTTTGCTCACTTTTAATGTTTTAAGTAGATTGGAGTAGGAGCATTGCTCAAGTATTTGTGAACCAACCCAAAATATGAATGCACGCACACACACACACACACACACACACACCCTACACCTGCTTTCACATAATAAATTACTGGCCGTTCTAGCCCAGGACTTTCTGCTCCAGGGTTAGGTAAGCTGGTGCCCTCCATATGTGTTGGTCTATAACTCCCACCGTTCCTTATCATTTGCCATTCTGGCTTGGGCTGTTGGGAGTTATAGTGCAAAACATCTGGAGGGTACCAGGTCACCCAAACCTCATTCAGCAGCTTCCCAAGGTCTCATTAAGTTTTCCCATCCTTGCTTCTCAAGACCTTTTTAACTGGAATTATTAGGGGCTGAACCTGGGATTTTCTGCATTCAAAGAATCTGCTCTGTCACTGAGCTATGATCTCTCCCCTAAAAAAATGCCCATCCCTTTGCAAGAAGAAAGGGTGGGAGGCATTGCTGTGTCAACACAAGGAGCATTAGAAAATGCCCCCCCCCCCAGCTATATCACCTCTTTCACTGGCAGAAATGCTGAGAAGGACACTAGGAGAGAAGCCAGGTGAAAGTTACCAGCTCTGTTTCCCCTGACAGCTATTGTGACAGTTGTTTGTTTTACCCAGATGTTCCCATACTGTAATACTATATTATCACATAGAATTGCAGCAAGGGGACCCTTGGGTTTTAAAAAAAAGAAACGGAAAAGGATGGCCACCAGGCTGCTGCAAAACAGGCAGTGTGGCTGTGGAAAATGTACTCCCCCTTAACCCCCAGATTTCCCCAAAAAGTTCTTATTGAGAACTTTTGGCCCAGTCCTACATTAAGCCACTTTGCTACTACACTAGCAGTTAAAAGAAGGCTAATCCTCCAATTCTCCTCTGACGTGGAGCCACAGTGGACTCAAGCAGCCAACTACGGAAACCTCATACACAGTACTGAGCTTCTGGCTTCACTAGGGAAGAAAAATACATTTCAGACTAGAGGATTTAGGAGTGTAATATTCTGCATTATACTAAATCAGATATTGACCCATCTAGCTCAGTGTTGTCTACACTGATAGGCAGTGGTTCTCCAGATTTCAGATTGAAGTTTTTAACCAGTCCTACCTAGATTTAAGGGATTGAACCTGGAACTTTTTGCATACAAAGCATGTGCTCTATCACTGACCTATGGCTCTTCCTTCAAAGGTATCAGTTTAAAACACATTGGTATCACCTGGTATCATGGATCTGGGATGGGGAGATGATGTTCCATGCTGGTGGACCTCTTCATTTTTCCAAGTTTCTCCCCAAAAGAATTCATGATAGGTTGGCACCACAGGCTAATCCTTGCTTGAACACTCAGTCTCTTCAGCTAGGCAGTTCAAGGTCCTTCTGCCAAGGGCCCCTCCCTTCTGCCCAGCAGAAGGGAGGGGCCCTTCTAGAGGGGGGGGAAGGCATTTTGGATTTATTTGGATTTATAAAGCTCAAAAAAACACAGAAGTTAATAAAACCTTGTGGACTATGCTAAGAACACAATGGCTCAATTCGGATGACACAATAAACAACTGGTGTGGGGGAAACAATCGTCAGTTGTTTTGACTATTGTGTCATCTGAATGCTGCCATAGTCAACTCAGCACTGATCCTAATCCACACCACAGTTGATTATTTATTACCATGTTGTGTGGGGAATACCCTCTAGTTGAACAACTGTAAAGTTGATTATTACCCCACCATTGACTATCGTGTCATCCGAATTTAGCCAGTGAATAGCTTTGCAACATGGAGGAGATTTTTAAACAATGCAAACAAATGTAGATATAGAAAAAGAAGTTTATTTGTGGAAATGGGGAAACAGCAAGAACATGGGAAGCCAGCTGTCACTTGCAGAGAATTCCAAATAAAAATAAGTAAAGTCAAACTAACTTAGCTAGTTACATGTTACCTACTTGAGTAGAATCTTGAGTTTCAGAGTGTATGCAGAGCAGAGAAGAGAGTCTGAGGCCCCCTCTAGAAGAGGTAGCTTTTAGGGCTGATTCCGAATCTGCACATTAACTTACAGTCGAGTTTGTGCCTAATACCTATATATGAGAGGCGTGGAGGTGAATTATGGGCTCCATACAATGCACTTTAAAGTTGTGTACATACGTTTAATCGCATTATCAATTAAGCATTTATCGATGCTCAAATGGAGAAATGTTGACGAAAGCACCGCCCTGTTTCCTGGTGGAACGCCCCCCTCAGTTTCCCGCCGTTTGTTAACCCTGCCCACCTGAATCTCCCGCCTTTGGTTACCTGGGTTACCTGCCTCTTCCTTTGTGCACGATTGCCATTTGTAGTAGTCCCCCCCCCCCCCTGCAACTGCTCAGGAGTAAATGGAAATGCAAGCCTATGGCTTTGGACAGGCTCTTACGGGATGACTTGCCCACCCCTTTCTGATTCTGCTGGCCACTCTTTCCTTTGCAATTGGCTTCTGCCCTCCCTTAAACAGCATTTGTAGAATAAAGATATTCCAGTCGTATCTCAGTAATAACTTGTCTTTTTGGTGATCGGCAACATACACACAGAACATACGCACATACGCACGCCTCCCAGGGAGGATTTCCCCCCACCTGCTCAGGAGTAAATGGAAATGCAAGCCTATGGATATTTGCCGGAGCAGCAGTACCCGCGACCGGCGGTGCTTGAGCCAGGCTCGTACGGGATGGGACGAGAGAAACTCCCTCGGGACACCCCCCCCAATGCTAGCTCCAGATGCCCCTTATCTCCCTCTGCTTTGCAACCTCTTACTAGGGACATCTGCCGCCTCAAGGGCAAATTTTGTGTAGCCTTTCTGCTACAGTGTTTCATCTTGCACTGATGTCCTCTTTCCATGCCAAAAGTCCCCCTCATTATACACATGGATATGGGTATCGAGATGCCTCCTGCCTATTGTCCTGCTTGCCGAAGCGCTGAATGGGCATAGCGAAGCAAAGACACCAGGGCAAAAGTGTCCAGCACCCTTTCCCTTGCCCAGACAGAACCTCTCTAGGGGTTCCATGTTGGTTCTCACCTGCTTTGACTATCCTATAGCAGATAAAAGAGCCCTCAACCTCCATGGTTGAAGGCAAAGACCATTGTGACTCCACAAGAAGAAAAAAGGGTCACAAGGAAGCCTTCATCTTCATCTTTTACTTTGTATAGTTTTCCCTGTCAAGTGATCATTGGAACTCCAACTCCCTTCCTAGTAAAAAAGCAAAGGTCTAACTCTGTGGCTCTAAAGGTCAGAATCACCTTGGTGGGTGAGACTTCACAAAAGTGAGCCCCACAGCAGCTCCAGGTGACAGCTGAAGCCCTGGCACATGTCTGATAACAATGGCCCCCCTCCTATGGAATTCCCTGCTTCTGGAGGTCAGGCAGGCTCCAACTTTGTATTCCTTCTGGCACCTCCTGAAAACGTCATTCCAGGAAGCTTTCCCTTAATGACCAGCCATGGTTTAGTTTGCACTTCATTACATTTTAAAAATGTACTTTTAATGTGTTTTTATTCTGTTTTTATTCTATTTTATTTTGTCCAGCGCTCTGGAATTTTGAATGGGGAGCGGTATATAAATATTGTAAATAAATAAATAAATAAATAAATCTTCCCTTATTTGTCTGCTATTCTTGAGACATTTCAGTCTATGTAGTATGTCTTGGTCATTTTGCTTGTACATGTTAATGCACTGAAGCAGTATTAGGCTAAGTATACTGCTTCCTACCATCGTACTTGAGCAAGTGCTTTTATTGGATACACAAAGAATCAACAGTGGTCCGTGTCCTGCATCTCTCTCGTTGTTTCTGTAGTGTTGGCAGCTTTTGGTCATTTTCTAAAGTTTCTTTTTATTTTTGGCAAGCGGTTACAGTGAGCATGTAGAGTTTAAATTAGTTCATTATTGAGATGTTTGTGAAGTACTCTGAATACTTGAAATACACTATCTAAAATCTCCTCCTCCTCCCTTTCATGTAGGGACCAACCTCTAGCTTTCCAGCTTTGTAGTAGTAAAATACAGCAGATTACAGCCACCAGGCCTCAAACAACATCAACGTGTGTAGCACAAGCTCCAACTGTGTAGGTTTTCTGCATGGAGGACATTGCACAGAACAGGCATCATGGTATATAATATGTAAATGCACTTCTTAAGCCAATATTTTTGACAGACAGACAGACAGATACACACACACACACACACACACACACACACATATGACTTCAAAATATTCCAGAAGCAGTAGTTATCGATAGGTATTTGTACAAAAATGCTGAGATGTTAATGAGGTACTGAGGGTGTTTCCAGATGGAGGGCTCCTATTGCTAACAATCAAAAGACGTTGTGGAGCTATTCTATCTTTTCTTCCTTGATAGATTTTTTTCCAGTAAGAAAAAAGATGGAAGAAGCAGTGGGAAGGCCCAGGAGGGCTACAAATGGAAGGCAATGTTGTCTGGAGCCCCTGTAAAATTATGTGGACAAGTCAGTGTGATAGCACAATAAAAGTCTTGCCGTGAAGTGCTCCATAGATAGGTTGGAATGGGCAATGTATTTCAATTTTTTTCTGCTGTCTAATAGCCTTAGTTGTAGGCTGTAGTTTTCCTTTCATTTGCATTTAAATGAGCATATGATATATTTGGTCCTGTTTTAGCTACCGAAAAGAACTGTGTCATAATAATAATCCCCATGCAGAGATTCCAGAGTAGCTTGTGTTTCTTGTCGTGTTTAAGTACGTAAGAGAATTTCTTTCCTTTCCACCATACCATCAGTCTCTGTTTTTCTGAGTACTTCACTCTTGGGAATAAATCCAATTTCTGATTTTACCGTTGCTAATAAGTTTCCCTAGCAGCCGCCCTGTGAAGTATGCATGACTCTTCAGTTAAAGAGCTGTCTTTGGGGTCCATTGTCAGTGACTACTCTTGTAAATGTACTCTCCATTGTACTTTGACAGCTAAAAGCAATGCTGTAGAACTTGTTTTGATTATTTACTCCTCTTAGTTTGCAGTAAGCCTGCTAATTTAAACCGACTTTAGGATTCCAGTCTGAGACCTTATATTTAGTCCTTTGGAATCAGTAGGCTTGGTTGTTCACTACTTGGCCAAAAGACTGTGTTACACATTTTATTTCAAATTATTCATATTCTTCGTTTCCACTATTCATCCAAGGTGTCTGTCGCCTTAAGATATATTTTCTTACTTTACTCTTGCACACTTTATTTGCTTTTTGGGGGGGAGGGGTCTTTGTTCTGTTAAAGATCATGGCTTCGACGTAGATAGGTTGTTTTTAATTATGAAACTTTTCTAATAATCCCGATTTGAACTATGAGGATTTATGATGAACATGATGCTTCCTAATATCAGGGAAATAAAACAATCTGTCTTGTAAAATTGTAAAGCCTGAATGAAAACATAGGATACAAAAGGCAATGATATTTCTCTTCTCCATTTTTTTCTATCACACACAGGCTGCCGACAATTTTTTGTGATAATAAAGGTCACCAGCAGTAATGTCTAGAGAACAAGTCATGCTACATCTTACCATATGGCAATTCAATGCAGCATTTTACTGGTTGCTGTTAGATTGCTATTACTTGCCATACTTTTAACCCATATTTTAAAGCTGCTGGTAGGTTGCCAGATGTAGACATAGGCTGATGACCAGATGTTACAGCCCTGATTATGTAGCCATCTCAGGATTCCAGGATTCCTTAGTGCAGCATACCTTTGTGTGCTCACCAAAGTGACACATTTGAATCAATTCCTCTTCTTCTTGTGTAACTAAGGAACTTCTTCTTGCTCAGTTCATTGCTACAGAATATATTGCTTTGCTCTTAGTTCTTTGTGCTTCGTGTGTTTACATTTTCAAATGGGGAAAACAGGTTAGTAGTCTGGTTCTTGTACTGTACTTTTTTGTAAAAATGAATGTGGTAGTATGTAGACATTTGAGGAACTGTCCTCTAGCTGTCCCAAGCAAATGTGCAAAGGATTGCAGCCTAAATATGTATATATTTTAGCACTCAGTTAATGGCAACTACTTTCTTGTAACTTTCAAGCCTTTTTTAAATTTTGGATTTGGGCATAGTACTTACATCACAGAAGGAATCCAGGGCAAAAGCTACCTGCCCTGTAACTGAGATCTGTATTGGAGTTCCTGATCATGTCCCCATCAGTGAGATCAGTTAGGTGAGTGAGCTCAAGAGACAGGGCCTCTTCTAGGGCTGTTTCAACTTGACCTCTTGTGGTATTCAAGAAAGACTTCAAAAAGTATCTTTTTACAACTGCTTTTGCTTAAGTGAAAGTGTGATCTAAAGGAAGGAAAGACAGATTTCAGGCTTGCAGAATCTACTTGATTTTTGTTTACCAGAATCTTGAGTTCCATCAACCAGAGTCAGATGCAAAATTTATTTATTCTTTTATTACATTTCTATACCGCCCCATAGCTGAAACTATCTGGGCGGTTCACAAAAATTAAAACCTCAAGGTACAGCATAAAACAATATAAAAGCCCAAAACTACAATATAAAATTACAACCAGAATAAAACCCAGCAGCAATGCAGAGATTTAAAATACATATTTAAAATAGCAGAACTAAAAGATTAGAATACTAAAATGCTGGGAAAATAAAAAGGTCTTCAACTGGTGCCAAAAGGAGTATAATGTAGGTGCCAAGTGAACCTTTCTCTAGGGAGCTCATTCCATAGCTGGGTGCCACAGCAGAAAAGCCCCTCTTCCTAGTAGCCACCCACCTCACTTCCTTTGGCAGGGGCTCCCGGAGAAGGATCCCTGAAGTTGATCTCAGGGTCTGGGCAAGTACGTATGGGAGGAGATACGTTATTAATGAACAAGGATGCCTCTAAGTACATGTTCTGCCCAGGATATGTTTCAGGACCAGAACTAAGTTCACAGTCCAGTCACACAAAAATCCATTCCTGCTTCCCCCATCTCCCAAGCTTTCCTCCTCTTCTGCATCTTGATTTAGAACAAAGCCTTTTTGTTAATGATGTGGTTTAAACCATTGGAAGTCAGAAACCCTTGATGATTTACTGCCTTCTGCACACTTCTGCTCTAAAGCAGTTGTCTCATTCATCTATTTAGCTTTGTCCAGTTTATGCTTACATATTCTGCTTAATATTTTGTGTCTGTGTGTTGCGTTGTGAGGACATGGCCCTGAAAAGTGACGACAAATAAATAAATAAATGTCCTGTATGCGTCTTGATTTGCATTAATTCTAAAACTTCATGTGGAATACATCTTCTTTCCTTGTACATACCTTAAAAGGAAGGGGTGGAAGTTGTGTGTAAGCATAAGACTCAAGGTTCTTGGTGTCAAATCCTTGACCAGATTTGCATGATTAAAATAAGTCATAGAGGCTTATTTAAATCGTGGCATGTGGCGGGTGCATGTGGGGCACAATTTTCATAATCCTGGGCAAGGCTTGTTGTGTTTTCCAAACCTGGCTGGCAAGCCTTGTTGTAGGGTTATTGGAGGGTTATATTCCCCTCCAACAGTCCACAGTAGCTTATTTTGGTCGTGTGTACCAACTCCATGTGTCTGTCTGTCTGTCTGTCTGTCTATCTATCTATCTATCTATCTATCTACACAAACATAGACACCCTACCTTAGGTTACTCCAGTACCTTTTTGTTTTTGTGTGGTTGTTAGTGTATCATTAATTCTATGCTAACTAAAAATGTAACTGATGCATATAGATTTTAAATGTGTTGGCCTAGAAGTCAATTCCACAGTGTACTTCCTAGTAAGTGAGCTAAGGATTGCGGCCTTAACATGCGATGTTAATCAACAATCATTGAAGTGTTTCGGAGGAAGGGGGTGGCTTTGTATTTAACATGGCTCTCAGGTTCTACAAGTAATTGGAGTGGTAAACAGACTAAGTGTGAAAGGTACATTCACTTGGGAACCATGACTGATAACTGTGTCTCCTTAGTTGTTAAAGAGCCTCAATGCTTGCCTTTTTCCTTTTGCTTTCTTAGCACAATTATGTAGTCTTCCATCAGGTTCTGATAGACTTCGTGTGATTTTTTAGGATGACAAAAGCAGCATTACACATTGAATATGGGAATGTATGAAGTGTTCATGGAGTGTTTTTAAATGTGGCACTTCTCTATTAAGTTACTATAAGCATATTTAAAACTGGGAATTTCAAAATTCCTACTTTTAATTATATGCAATAATTCAGCAATGAATGTTACAGTTCATTACTGTTTCTCTGCAGTGCATCTCACTTCATAATAAGTCTGAAATTTCAACCAGGGTGTTTGGTATCATCACAGACTGAAGATGGAATTACAACTTTAATTTAGGTAATTTAATTCAAGTGACATGCTTGCTGCTAGAATTCCTAGAAGTGGTGGTGACAATTGTGGATATGTTGCAATGTTTTAATTTTAGGACCTTTTGTTACAGCCTTGTATAGAGAGTGAACATCCACTCAATTCAATGAGGCTATAGAAAATGCCTGTAGGCTAGGCATATCCATACTTTTGCAGAGCTAGAGGCCTTGACATCCAAAAGTGTTCCTGTTTTTGAGTTCTTCAGTCATTCACTATCCTTTTATGTGTGGGTGGGTGTATTATTGAAGATTATTTGAAAATCATGAAGTAGTTACTATTACTAAACAGGAAGATCTGAAGGGGGTTTCTATGCACGTTCAGTTAAGCATACATAGATGCCTCTGCCTGATTAGGAACTCTGCTCGAGGCAAGGGTGGGGACTGAGTGGGCGGGGCCAGTGGATGAAGGGATGTTGGGGTTAGGTCAGAGTGTGTGGTCCCAAACCCCCTGAATCCATTGCATTTCCCTGTTTCAGGCATAATGCCTGACAGGGCTACTCTCTGTCCCTAATCCTTTTAATATTATCATGTTGAGTAATTGAAGTACACAGGTAACTTTGTAGAATAGTGAAGTGGGAGTAACTTTAATGGGAGTTTCGTCAGTAGAAAAATGGTTCCTATTAATGGGTCACATTTTTATAAAAATGTGCACATAATATGCACTTCAGTCGTGGCACATGCAGCCCATTCCCTTAAAATAGGACACAGTGAGCAGGATCACATGATTACCACAATCCACTATGGCTTATATAAACCATGGTGGGTTGTGGTGTGTATTGTTGGATATTCTGAATATTCAACCCCCAGTTGCAGTCATTTTATCCGAATCTGGGTGGCAGGGTCTGTTGTAGGGTTATTTGAGATTTTTTTTTTAACCCTCTAACAATACCTACTGCCCAGGTTCAGACAACAAGACAAACCATGGCAAACCCCCACCAGGGGCTGAATATTCAAAATGGCTGCCAGCATGCACAGCAATAACCGAGGGTTGGCTGTGGCGATTGTGTGAACTTGGTCATTCAGAGGTGCTCAGTAGCTGCTGCAGCAGAAGTTGTAGCTCTCTGAGTCAATCACATGCAACAGCTTTTGGGGGGATGTTTAAAAAGTGTATATGTCTAATTCAATAATAATAATAACAACAACAACAACAACAATGTACTGTATACAATTCTCTTGTATTTTTATTTGCCCTGTGATTTGACTCACCTAATTTGATTGTGTGCATTGCTTGGCTCTGCATATACTTTATTCTTTTATATTGTTTGGTGTGTGTATGTGTGTGTATTTACACCACACCATCTATTTACATTTGTTAAATTTAAGCAGTTATGTAGCTATCTCATTAGATATGTAAAGTGCTGCTGTGGGGGGGCACATCCAGCCCACCTTGCACCATATCCAACCCAAATGTGATGTTCTCCAGTATGCAACATCCCTCTCCCCAGTCTTACTTATCACCTGACAGGTTATCAGTGTGGTCAGAGGTGATAACTTGTTTAACAAGGAGACAGGAAGGCATGGAAGAAAGGCTCCTTGCTTGCAACAGTGTATATGTAGCCTACTGATATGCATTCACTTACTTTGGATCTGGGCTATCAGTTATTGCAAATGTATCCATTATGTCTAGATTTGCTCTTTTAGTGTTTCTCAATAGCTTTTGCACAGAATATGCTCATTGTGGTTTATAATCAAATTAAAAATAGCAATATATTAAAACAGGGCATCTAATTTACTCGCAGTAAAATAGATTAAGAAAATAGTTTATTTGGGACATATTCAATTGTATCAATCTTCAATTGTATGCTCTCTTGTCTGCATTTATTGGACAGCTCTTTTAATACTGCTTACTTTTGAACTCTATCAAAATTATTCTTTGTGTGAAGGTATTCAGAGGAATATTATTAATTACCTATTACTACATATTTGTATTTTGTGTATGTTTTAAGAACAGGGAAGCCTTTCTGAAATGCAAACTTTTTGTATTACAGATCATTTTGACAAGAAAATGTGGAATCTCTCAAGATTGCTGGTTACTATAATAATCTAAGCAAATCACTATAAAGTTACATGGCATTATTTGATTTGGAAAAATATGTGTTTGAAGATTAGGCAGATAAAGGTTTGAGAGTTCAACTGTGGTAGCAAAATAAATGTTTTGTATTGAAGTTACAATTTTACAAAACATTAAGTTTAATCATATTCTAAAACTCTGATTTCATATCCAAACCACACAAATCTTTAGCAGTAATATCCTTTTGCGGGGTGGGGGGGTAGATGCAGTATGACTAACACAGGTATTTTTGCAAAGATTTAAAACTAACCCAAATGGTATAAAACCATTGGATATAACAGAAAATTATTTAACTTGGCTCAGAAATGGGGTCCTCCGCATAATAGGGAATTGACTAGGGTGACCATATGAAAAGGAGAACAGGGCTCCTGTATCTTTAACGGTTGTATTGAAAGGGGAATTTCAGCAGGTGTCATCTGTATGCATGTAGCACCTGGTGAAATTCTCTCTTCCTCACAACAATGAAAGCTGCAGGAGCCCTGGCATCTTTTGTAGAGGAGTCTGCCTTGCCCTCACTCTAGTATGGTTCCTGCAGCTTTAACTGTTGTGATGAAGAGGGAATTTCACCAGGTGCTGCATGCATACAAATGACACCGGCTGAAATTCCCCTTTCAATACAACTGTTAAAGATACAGGAGTCGTGTCCTCTTTTTCATATGGTCACCCTAGAATTGACAATCCCTAAGATACAATTATATTGTTTTGGGGATCTGCTGAGATGAACCACCTGCACACATAGGCTTGTCCAGGGTTAGTGAGGAATCTCCTTATGATTCCATAGGGTTTAAAAGGGCTGCTGGCTAGTGGTCATTTTATTGCCTTTCGAAGACTATTAAATTAGGTTTTGAAAAATGTAACCAAACCCGGGGCTATGTTACATTAACCAGCAACTGAACATTTATTTCTCCTCTTCCCCCACAGCAATGTGTAGGATGCCGTACTCGCCATGGCACTCTGCATTTTCTAAACCCTCCTCCGCATAATTTGCAGCTGCTCATTTAATGTTTAATGTAAGACTACAAACATTTTTGGAGTATGTTCCTCAGAATTCAGTGGGACATACTTGTGATTAAACATGCTTTAGCATCAGGCTGTGTATCTTAAGCACTTGTTTCTAAGATTCAGTTTGGAGACAGATGGAGGCTGATTGTGTTTCTAGCAGTTATTGGGTCATGAATAATTCTTTTGTATTAATATCTTTGGGCATCACTATTATAAAAGACATCCGTGCTTTTGGGTTGCTTTTAGCTGCTGTAGAAGCATTGTCTATATGTAGCCACAAGCACTGAAGAGATCATGGGACTTCCCCCACCTCCATAGGTTTCTGTGTTTCGGATAGTCATGGGGACTTGTGCTCATCAGAAAGCCTTGGGCACATGAAGTCTGGGGTCTTAGGAGGAGGGGACAGTCCCTCCATTTCAATTTCAAAAAGGACCTGTTTGCTGAAGTGTCAAGTTTTGAGAAACTGTATTGAAAGAGTTTGGATAAAGTATACCAATCTATAACGTGTCACAAGGCATCTATTAAAGCAGGAATTTAATTGTGGTTTGAGCAGTGTCCATAAAATTTTTCCTGCCAGTTTTCTAGAGGTCAAATTGAAGACTTGGATACATTTCATCTTTTTTTTTTTTAAAGGAGCAGTAGTTACATCAACAGAGAGGAGATTATATATTGGCTTTAGAATTTTGTTTTACAGTTTGTAGTATTATACCGTTAAATTTTGCAGTAATAGCAGGATGGGGAAAAGGCTTCATGAGTGGTTTACTGTTATATACTTGTTTGTTTAAAATATTTCTGAGCTGGTATTTTCCACATGTGCTCAGCATAAATAGAAATATGTAGGGGTCCATAAATTTTGAGGGGGAGAGGTGTGATCTTGCCTGTGTCATAGTAGTAAGCAGAACTGCAGAGACAAATTCCCATTTACCTTCCCACATTCTCTCTCTCTCTCTCTCTCTTTCTCTCTCGTGTGTGTGTGTGTGTTGATGCTGCAAACACTGAGCTGTGGGGAAGCTTGCAATGCAGCAAGATATCTTGCTGCTTTCAAAGCCCTTTCACAACTCCATAGAAGTTAGATTTCTTCTGCCCATCCCCAGAGCTTGGAGAAGTGTGGGGGAAGTTCTCTAATGCCAAACTTTGGAGAGGCAGAGTCTTCCCCAGCTTCCTAGGCTTTTCTGAGGCCTAGAATGAAGTCAAGGGTATCCTGGAGGATCTTGCCAGAATAAGAAATGAGTTCACCTATAGCTTTTCCAGACCTGTAAAAAACATAAATACAAAATATGCATAAAGCATATTTATATGTAAATAGAATCATAGCTTTTGTTCTCTCTTCTACTCTTTAACTGTAATAGCTATCTCTTATATGTGTGGCCGGTGTGGACAGCCTGCAGCCTTCGGCCTAATTTCAAATGCCCTGTGTATGCAATTAGTTCAGAACTCTGGCAAGAGTGATCTGTCTCTTCTGTGGCAGCTTTCTGAGCATCAAGGAAGAGGGAGAGATCGAAAACAGGGTGGCAGAAGGTGAGAGAAAGAGAAAAGGGGTAACCCACCTGCTTCCCTCCACCAGCGTGCAGCCCTGCAACATGCTTTAAGGTAGATTCCTGCATTGAGCAGGGGATTGGACTCGATGGCCTTATAGGCCCCTTCCAGCTCTACTATTCTATGATTCTATGAACATTACCCATGTGGCCCTCAACAGAAAACAGGGTTGTCCATCTCCAGTCTATGGCCATGCCTCCCAATGCAAGGATTCAATAGTTTACTCAGAGTGGGCTCCGTAACGGTAGTTGCCCATGTCCCTCTCCTCACTTTTTCATAATTAACCCTGCTCAGTCCCAATACATATATTCGGAAGAACCCTCTCTTGACTTTTCTCCATTGTGAAAACTGTCAGTTTATTCAACCTTCTAATTCCTTAAAAAAAAAAAAAAAAAAAGCAGTTACTAATCCATAAAAGAACATGCTGTATCCCATAACTGCTGAGTTGCAGGAGCTTTTGATGAGGGACTTTGTCAACAGATTTTTTTTAATTCAACATGAAACAAAGTAAACCATGTTGGTCAAAAAGAAAAAAAATGCTGTAATTCCTGTTCAGATAGAGATCCAAAACCACAATATCTTTATTAGAACCAATCAAAATTGCACAAAATTGTGAGTAAAGTTTAGAGATCTTCTTATTTCTTCTTCAGGTTGGAGACTGGACACAGCAGAAGGTGGGGAGGGGAAAGGGATGGCCAGAAGTCTGCATGGTCAAATTCTTAAGATAGAGAGCCTGTTCAGACAACATGCTAAACCATAGTTAGGCCGCTAATCCTTTTGCAGCAAATGGATAGTGTGCATATTAAAATTGTGGTTAGATATCCACCATGGTTAGGAATGGTTCACACAACATGCTAAGTCATGGTTTACACAACACGTTAAGCCATAATGTGTAGCTCAAAATGTTTAACCACCGTGGCTTAACGTGTCATCTGAACAGGGTCAGAGTGTACTTAGTAGTTGGAAGGAAAGTAACCCCAAAAGAGTGAAATCCCACATTCAAGTGGCAGAAACCCATCTTCTCTAGTTGTAGTAACCTGCTCCTCCATGGCTAAATTCAATATTTTCCAACTTACTCAAAAAAGCAAAGTAAGTTATTTTAATCCATAAGAAAAATTCTAAAATCAATTTGCTGGATTACCACATCTGTATGTGAGCCAGCTACTTTGATGTGAGATATGTAATTCTTTATACTATCCAAATACAAAATAAAGCAATGAATCTGTACACTTTTTATTTTTAGTAGGGAAAACAGCACCTGGCATGACTTGTCACATGACAAATCAGGCTGTTTGTTTGGTTACAGTCCAATGAAAAAGAGCAGTCCCTCCCAGGTATTGGTTCTCTTTTCCCCCAGCCCAAACTTTGCAGCTGGAAACCTAGCTGCCTGTTATCTCCCACCCACCCCCTCTGCAAACCCAGTAGCTGCCTTGCGGGGCTCAGAGGAACAGGACCCACTGAGAGCCCGTCACTGCCCCATTGGAGCAGGCTGTGTGGGAGGGACCTGTGTCCTGACTGCAGTCCATAGAGTCATCACTGCACACTCAGGTCCTCTCTACACACCTGAGTTTGAACGACATGTCAGGCCTTGCTTGTCTTGGACCCTACAATCCTGCCCTGTGTTGCAAATGTAAGTAGACCTAACCTCCACTCCTATCCGGGTGAAAACTGTGATGTAATCTCTTTGACCATGAATTTACCTGTTTCAGTTTGTTCAATGCCCAATCCAGTGAAGCAATCCAAAGAGGCTCTGCTGGCTGACTGGGGAACGTCTGTGTACCAGAGATTTCCCTCCCATGTTCTAGAGTATGGGTGGGCAACCCTGGCCCTACAACTCCCATGATCCCTCACCACTGCCTAGGCTGGTTAGGAGCTGTAGGTCAAAACATCTGGAAGGCCAGAAGTTGCCCATCCCTGCTCTGGAAAGATATGCCGTAGAGCTTGCAACCCTTAAGGCTAATTTTAACAGATACACAGTTTAAGGCATGCAGGCTGGGAGGGCTCCTCACAGCTTAGACGATGCTGAGAAGGAGAATTAAGGCTGTTAAGGCAGATGCTGTTTCGAGAACTACCATTGGGGGATTTGGAGAGGGAGAGTAAATCAGGAGAAAAATGTATTCTGCTTTGCCCTGCCCTCCTGCTTCTTTTGTCCTGAGCCCAAGTAATGTCTAATGTTTAGCTCTGGCTCAAATTAAATGCACAAAATTATCTATGTGACCTAAATCATTTCAGTTTTACAGAAAGAAATAGGCTCTTTTTTCTTCATAAGGGCAGTACAAATCCTAGTGTGGGGAAAGGGAAGCATGTTTAAAAAATGCAGTGCCATGGTCTCAGAAAGTCATCCCTGAAGAAATGGAGTTGGGGTGCAAGAAGCCCATTTATTATTATTAATTATAAATAATTACTTTACAATAAGCTCATTTGTGCCAGGGTTTGCCACTCTGCTGTGTTTGCCTCAGGTATATTCTGTGTACATGAGAAGTCATGTAATTGCAGTTTACTGTCACATGAGAAATGACTAATGGCATAATTTGTGTTTTCAAAATACATAAACAGCACAGCATGAGAGAGTGATACAAGTAAGCTACTTCCAGGGGACAAGGGTGAAGTGTTAAGAGTAGAAGATGGAGATCGCTGAGATTTCTTTTTAATGAGCTGTAGCGTACATATCTCTTTGAATAATGTATATTGTTTGCTTATGTTCTTCCATATACATGAGCTGTTTCACACCAAGATCTGGCAGTAATTGGGAGATACTGTAGACTTGTATAACAAGATATTACACATATTTTAAATGGATGGCATTGTTAAAAGAAGTGGATGTTGAACCTTAAACTAGTTTTGGGAGTATAGGGCCAATTCTGACAACTTCCTCCCAAGGTGTGCTTTCAGAATAATGCCTTATCTAGGAACTAAATATCCATGTTGATTTCAATTCTGGTGTATTTTACATGCGAAGGTCAAGCTGGTTTCTTACTTGCTCTGAAGACAGTAGTAACTGTAATAATTCTGGATGCTGTTTAGGCCATAATTCTGCAAATGCTTTGAGCTGTGACAGATGCATTTATTCACCCTGAAGTTTTAATGAGACAAATAATAATGTAGAACTCAGTAAGTTTCTCCCTGTCCGTCTTTTATAGATTCAGGACAAACACTTTTCATTCAGGGTGACTTACCCTGAACCAACAGCAGGAGCTCAAGTTTGCTTGGGACATCCAAGTGATGCTAGTAGTTACATTTTTAAAATTTGCAGCCCAGTCTTAAAATAATGGTGCCTTTTCTATAAGTTATGAACTGTATCCAGCTTTGCCCTCCTGGTACTGCATGCCATTGATCCCAAATGAGAGAACCAAAGCAAGAGTCATACGTGCCTGAACCAGGGGACAGAAGATTCCTCCTCCTCCCCTTTCTATTTTGAGAATCTTGCCAAGAAAAACATGAAAGAGTTGTCCTACTTTTCTGCTCTTCATGCTTTTTAAAAAATAATTCCAATAAAACTGATGTGTCTTCTTGCTTTGAAGTTGCTTCAGTCTTTGGATTTAGCCTTGATCATGTAATCAGATTCAAGGTTAATAAGAGGTCAGGATTTTTAATTTGGGCTATGGAATAGTGTATACAGGCTTGGGTGTATGTAAAGAAAACAACGCTCCTAAAAGAATGCAAATAACAATTCAAACATTTGTGTTAAGTTTATTTGGCTTGACCAGCTGTCAACTGCAGCAAAACTGGTACATCATAGTTTATGAACACTCCTGAGATGATGCTTAATGTGATGCTTACTTTCATGTTCCAACTCCACTCTGACTGCCAAGTCTTGGCTCTTTGTGTGGCGTCATATATTGTGACCTTACGTTGATGCAGATGTTGTAGAATTGCTACAGTAGTGTCTTGCTAGATATACTCACATCGATGCTTAGGAATGGCATTTAGCAGTCCATATTAAGGCCAGTTCCAATACTCTTTTTCTTCTATTGAAGTGCCTTGTGAGATGTTTCCCAATGGGAAATACATTTGAAATATATATACTGAAATTGAAAATTCATGTGGATTTTTCAGGAAAGCTCTTGGAAAACAATGATAGGGTGCCAACTGTTTCCATATTACAAATCTTTATGTGGATTTTTATAACCTGGATGGTTTCAGGAGCCTTTGTTTAATTCAAAAGTCTCTTATGTGCAGTATAGACATTAACTTTCTTCTTCCCTAGTTTGAAGGCCCTAGGCAGATTTTTGAAGGGTTGAGGAGACAAAGGTTTAGACCAACCAAACATACAGGAGTGATACAGACTTACTGTCTTGAGGGTTATGTTTTTTGAACTGACATTAATTCCCAAAAATTGGCCATAAAGGCCATTGAAATGTTATTCCTTTGGAAAAATACTTATCAAATTTGACAGGTACCACCACAACAGATTTTTGGGACTTGGACATTCTTAGAATTTTATAGTAGCCTTAATTCAAACATGAAACTTTTGGTAAACTACTTGCAATGATAGGCAGCTGAGGTTTCTGCATTTTAGACTGCAATCTTAGACCCACTGAGCTGAGAAGAAGCCTCGTTAAAGAATATTGTTCCAAATTAGGGTGGGGTGAGGGTGTTCCCATACGTATAATAAGAGTGTCAGATCTACAATAACAATACTGTATACCTGATTTGTGAAAAATTGGATAGAATCTGAGTGTATATATTAGTGAGATTGCTGACATTCATAACTACCTGGTCTGGAATATGAGTTTGTCTCATAAGGCCTGCCTTAGTTACAAAATTATCTCTATATGCCCCACCCCTCCCTCAGCATAAATCTAATCTGGTTTGCACTGTAATCCAGGCTGGTGGTCTTCCAGATTCCCTTTGATTTGCAGTAGTATTGTCAAGTTGGTGCAAGGTTACTGTGATTCCTGCAGGGATTGCCTATGCTGGCATGTTACTAGGTTCTGCAACTGTAGGAAGATTTTGGACTAATTCTGTCCCTGCCCAGAGGGCTTAAGTGGAGGATAGGATTTTTCAGTTAGTCTTACTTATTGTGGGATATAAATAAGAACAGCCATGCTGGATCAGACCTAGGGTCCACCTAGTCCAGCACTCTCTTCATACAGTGGTCAAGCAGCTGTTGAGCAGAGACCCACAAGCAGGAAATGGTGCAACAGCACCCTCCCACCCATGTTCCCCAGCAACTGGTGTATATAGGCTAGTATTGGATAAAAATTCCTCCTGGGCCCATGAGGGTAGCGGACGCCCCTGCGTCTAGCCCTGACAGGCCCAGGCAGACCCATCCAGTGCTAGGAAGGGCCCATGCCCGACTGCTCTCAAGCCTTACCTCTTGATGTAATTTAACCCATCAGAGGGGTTTGTGGGAGAAACCCAGCTCCTGATCCCAAAAAGGTTCCCTGCCCCTGCTTTAAAGGGAAAAAACTAGCACTTTGAATTGTGCCTAGGAGTGAACTGGCACCTGAGGTGAAATTGCTTGTTCAGTTTTGAACCAGCTGAAGTTTCCAGATAGTATTTATTTATTTACAATATTTGTATACCACTCTACTTCCACCAGATTTTGGAATGATGAACAGCTGATAAGATATAATAATAAAAACACCACGTTAAAATAATTACTATTTTAAAAAAGAAACAGAGTCCTGATAAGCAGAGTTCTGAAGGCAGCCTCATGTTGAATGCATTACTGTAATCCAATTTGGATGTAATTAAGGCATTTGTGATGTCAGGTCCATCTTCTCCAGAAATTGGAGCAGTTGGCATACTAGCCTAACCTGGGCAAGGCTACTCTAGGACACTGCTGTCATTTGGGAATCCAGAAGTTGATCAGGAACAATGTTTGTTGGAAGTCTTACACCTTGAGAAAGCTTGCAATCGCAACTATCGTTCAGGTTATTCAGGAGCAGTAAATAGAAAGATGAAGTCAGCTAAATTGGTTAGCGTGGCTGTCTTTCATCATGTATGTCTTCATAGAAGATATTCATGCATTACAACTTCAGAACACTTCCTGTTAGCTGAGTAAAAACAACTGAGGAGTGTGGAATGCAGGACACTTGTGATACTTTTCAGGTTGGAATTCATTTTGACACTTCAGCTTTTTGAGTGTCTTCATAAACTAGATAGATAGATAGATGGTGATGGTTATTTTTTTTTGTGCACGACCCTTTCACTTCCAGTGGTAGTGGCAGGGGTCTTATTTCCCACATAGAAAAAAGTTATTACAACTAAAAAAACACATGTACAGGAGATTATGATGCTAGGACCTTTCTCAATGGCATCTAGGTTGCTGTGTCTACAAAGATTTTTTTTCAATGGGGAAGTATTCAATCATGTAATTTCCCACTTTAGTTTTATCACCTTATTTGCTCTTTGTGCAGGCAAAGCCTCACAAAGTTATGGAAGGGGTTTGACAGTGATCCATTAAGAGTGGAATCTTTACCATTATATTTTGCAAAAATGTAAAAATCTGCATGAATTGTATTTCAGTGGGTGTAAAGAGATTGAGAGATGTTGAATAATTTACTGAGCCAATCTCCTGTCCCAGTACTGGGTATTAGGACGGGGAAATATTGACCAACCCAAATGAAGTAACCAAGAATTACTCTTCCTCTTGATATTCTACTTTCCATAGCATGCAAATTAATATACCTAAAGGGCTTAAGGTAGTAAAATTGAGGTGGCTACAGTTGATCTTATTTTAGGAGTTGTAAAATGATCCCATGGCTGCAGTAATATTAATTTAGTTCCCTACAGAGTGGTTTTGTTACGAGGATTCTGAAAAGTGTGCTAGAGGAAAAGCAGACATGACCGCAGCAGAAGTTTCACAGTTTTATTAACCTTAAACTGAAGCATTTCCATTAATTTGAGTAAGTGAATATGTAGATTAATGTAACTCATCTTGAAGAAAACCAATATTTATTTGGAGGGTGTAATGCTATAGCTAGCACTTGTATTTGTGTTTTGAATGTGTGTTTGTCTATAGACACGCAATTGACCTACACTAGGGGAAAGAAAAGTAGTCTTCCTGATAAAGAAGCAATTCACTTCCCTTTGGAATTTGATCTATCATATGAAGTTTAGTTTAATATATTTATATGCCACATTTCCACAGTAAACTGTGCTCAAAGCAGCTTCTAACAAACATTTAATATATTGACCCTGTTCAGACAACACACTAAGCCTCGGTGGTTAAGCATTTTGAGCTAAACATTATGGCTTAGCATGTCATGTGAACCATTCCTAACCATGGTGGCTACCTAACCATGATTAAACATGCTCACTAACCATTTGCTACAAAAAGATTACTGCCCTAACTATGGCTTAGCATGTTGTCTAATATCAAATACATGGCATTTGAAAAAACAGAATTCTTACAAAGCATAGGCAAAAGATCAAATAAGACAAAATCAGAAATTCAATAAACATAGGCTAAGTTCAAGAATATAATAAAATCTAAACTTAATACATAACAAGTGTAGAGAATAGCAAGCAGGCTTCTGGTTTATACCAGGGATGTTGAACCTCTTTCAGCCTGAAGGCCGAATTCTATTTCAGACAAGCTCTCAGGGTCACATTTCACTGGTAGGTGGGGCTGAAGGCAAATGGAGAGAGGCATATATATGTATGTGTGTGTATATATATATATATATATATATATATATATATATATATGCATATTGTAGTTTAAAGCTCTTACTGGCAATAACTAAGGCTTAGGAGAGGCATTTTGCCCTTTTAAATTGGGAACAAAACTGCACAACAGCCAGGAAACCACAAAATGATTGGTTGTCTTGGGAAAGGGGGTGGGACACGGGGAGGAAGGTGTGGTCATCAGGGGAACTCAGGAAAGTGGAGTTTGGCACCCCAGTGTTGGGTGTCAGGTGCTTCGTAGACAATTCACAGGGCTGGCCCTGTGAATTGTAGACTGAAGACTTGGCAATTTGTCATGAGAAAATGTATCTCTGCTTTCTGGTATGTGCTTATCTCAAATAGTAGGCTGAAGGCCTTGAACGTTCTCTGGGAATTAAACTATGCTTTGCAAAGGTGGGGGCTATCTTCCTCACACTGTGGCGTCATCAGAAGAGGTTGAACCGTGCCGCCCTGTTGGTACGTGAGTTTAGATTACAGGCCTGAAGCCCTGTCTATCAAAGTAGCTTAGAATTTGCCCAGCCTCCACACTATATTGCCTTGGTCCTGAGAGTAATTCCGTTGCTAGGAATTATCTCGTCTATCCTCTTGCTGCTCTGCTGCTGCTGTGAGTTACTATTCTGATGTGGAATTGTGTGATGCACTCTGTACATGTTCTATGCTGTGTGGACTTGTTGCTTCTAAAAGAACTATGCCATGAAAAGTGCACTGTAGCTTTTCATAGATTTGGACTTGAGATTACTGTTCTAGATTCGTGTTCTATAGCTTGCTGTCTCTCTCCATGGAGCCAAAGTTACGGGCAGAGAGAGGCAGAAGCTCATTGTTGCTGTTCTACAATTCTGTGTGTGTGGGACCTGTGAGAGGACCTTCCTCAGAGCTAAAGCTACGTGAATTGGGAAGGCTCCCTAGGTCGAAGAGGTTCATTTCCTGACGTCTTGGTTCGGTGATCTGCTCAGCGTTCCCCGACAGGCTGAGTCTGATTTAGTTCAAGATAGTCTTACCTACTGTCTGGAGGCTTTCCGAGAGTGTGTCTCTACGTTCCAGAGGATTCCAGTGCAGTGTGGCCGCTCCTGACCTCTAAGGACTAGAGCTAATCTCTAAATGTCTACCCCTGAGTGAGTGCTGTTCACATTAAGCTGTTCTACCTGAAAGCTGTCTAGTCTGACTTCAGCTTCAAGTGTGTGTTTGCAGAAATGAAACCGTTATGCTTTGAATTCCGTGTGATTACAATAAAAGAAATCTCACTGTTATTGTTGTGTATCAGTGTACATGAAGTCGTGAGCAAGAACTTTAGAGAGTTAGCCAGAGTCACGACAGTATAATTCCTAGCCACAAAGCCAAGACCTGCTGTGTCCAGAAATCTCCTGCTAGAGATCTCCCTCAAATTCGAAAAGACCTGCAGGTGATTCTCTTCAACACCGAGACTGTGTAAATTCTTCAAAAGAGTAAGTAGATCTCCCTGTTCCTTGGATTTTACAAACCTTTGCCTGCATTCCTGCAAGAAAATTTATGATCAGCCTGAAAGATTCTCACACCCCCCTCCACCGCATCGTTTTTGCTAATTGAGATCTATCTGCGAATTGTACTTTCATTTTCCTCGCCAATACAAGCCGCTTCAAAGAAGAGAAGAGAGGGGGGGGAGTAAAAATAAAAAAGAAAAAGAAAACCACCTGTCATCAGCTTTCGTTTTCAGAAAATTTAGAACTCTTTTTTTTTTTCTCATCCTTGCTAAAGACACTGTTCATTTGATTTGAAACTTTGAATTTTGCTGTTATCTGCCTTGTCATTTCTACAGTGATTTTGTTCTATATTATGTACCACATGTTTTGCTCTGATTCTGCCTTTTTAATATTTCTTACCATATACAAAATATTTTTAAAATGTCATTGTTGATTTTTAGAACTTAAATCAAAATGTTCTGTGTAGAAAGTTTTTTTCTCCCTGTTTGGAGGCTTTTCTCTTTTCCCTTGGCTGTCTCCGTTTGCGCGCCGGAGAGAGCTAGGGGGAGGGGTAGGTGTTTTCCAAGTTGGGGGGCATTTTGGGGAGGGGATAGTGTTGGGTGTCAGGTACTTCGTAGACAATTCACAGGGCTGGCCCTGTGAATTGTAGACTGAAGACTTGGCAATTTGTCATGAGAAAATGTATCTCTGCTTTCTGGTATGTGCTTATCTCAAATAGTAGGCTGAAGGCCTTGAACGTTCTCTGGGAATTAAACTATGCTTTGCAAAGGTGGGGGCTATCTTCCTCACACTGTGGCGTCATCAGAAGAGGTTGAACCGTGCCGCCCTGTTGGTACGTGAGTTTAGATTACAGGCCTGAAGCCCTGTCTATCAAAGTAGCTTAGAATTTGCCCAGCCTCCACACTATATTGCCTTGGTCCTGAGAGTAATTCCGTTGCTAGGAATTATCTCGTCTATCCTCTTGCTGCTCTGCTGCTGCTGTGAGTTACTATTCTGATGTGGAATTGTGTGATGCACTCTGTACATGTTCTATTGCTGTGTGGACTTGTTGCTTCTAAAAGAACTATGCCATGAAAAGTGCACTGTAGCTTTTCATAGATTTGGACTTGAGATTACTGTTCTAGATTCGTGTTCTATAGCTTGCTGTCTCTCTCCATGGAGCCAAAGTTACGGGCAGAGAGAGGCAGAAGCTCATTGTTGCTGTTCTACAATTCTGTGTGTGTGGGACCTGTGAGAGGACCTTCCTCAGAGCTAAAGCTACGTGAATTGGGAAGGCTCCCTAGGTCGAAGAGGTTCATTTCCTGACGTCTTGGTTCGGTGATCTGCTCAGCGTTCCCCGACAGGCTGAGTCTGATTTAGTTCAAGATAGTCTTACCTACTGTCTGGAGGCTTTCCGAGAGTGTGTCTCTACGTTCCAGAGGATTCCAGTGCAGTGTGGCCGCTCCTGACCTCTAAGGACTAGAGCTAATCTCTAAATGTCTACCCCTGAGTGAGTGCTGTTCACATTAAGCTGTTCTACCTGAAAGCTGTCTAGTCTGACTTCAGCTTCAAGTGTGTGTTTGCAGAAATGAAACCGTTATGCTTTGAATTCCGTGTGATTACAATAAAAGAAATCTCACTGTTATTGTTGTGTATCAGTGTACATGAAGTCGTGAGCAAGAACTTTAGAGAGTTAGCCAGAGTCACGACACCCAGGCCGGCAGGTCTGCATCTAGTTTGTAAAGGTTAAAGACAATTAATAAAAGCATTCTCCACTTGCATTTTCACTTTTTACAGGGGAAGTAGCATAATCAATACTCCCCCATCTTAAACAAAAAAGAAACAATAGTAGAGTTGCAGAGTCTGATCAGGGGAACTTATCAACGGAAACCTTTGATGATTAACTGGTGAGGATTAACTTTGAAGTATTAGTGGGCAGAGAGTTAAAGGCACATCTGATTATATTTTGAGTGTTAATGTATTATGGAGTAAAAAAGGAAATACCAAGATGGGTGTTCTCTTATTTTTCTTTACTATTTCCTGTAAGTATCTACATTGATATAATAACATCCATATCTACTTATATTAAATAGATTTATTAATAGAGCAATCCTACAATCCCTGTGAGAGTATTCCAGAGACCATAGCATGTCAGATTTCCTCTCCTGAGGCTGTAGACACTTCTGTGATCTCAAGAGGGGGAATCTGAAATCAGTCCTCACTTGGCACCACCCCCTTGCAGCTGTCACAGAAAGCCCCACTGTGGCTGCTTGTCAGGGGTTACAACAGCAAATTCGGAAAACCTCTGAAAGATTAAGGAGGAGGCAGGACGATGGATAGGGAGGGAAAAGGAGAGGCGAGGAGCTACACTGGGCCCTTCTCACAGAATCTTTTTTTAAGGGGGAACTGGAAGATAAAATTGCCTTTGTCATTCCTCCTGCCTTTTGCTGGAAGGACATAAGATAGATCAGAGGGCTCTGATCTCATCAAGTTGAGAACCCTAAAAAATACCCATAAAAGGGCAGACATTGCAGGTGGTTGGGAGGCTGTATTTGTAGCCTTGCTGGATGACCTCTAGACAACTTGATTGGTTATTTCCTAATTTTCTACACCCGTCTTTCTCTCTCAGTCCTGTCCACAGCAGTCCTGTAGTCAACAGCACAAAACAACAAGGGTTCAGTTCTGAACTGATAGGATCCAGGTGGAGGATGGTAATAAGGGAAAGAGGATCAGGAACTGCAGTTGAATAAAACTGAGAATGAAGAAGCTTCAAAGATGAAGAATAACGGGGGATGGGACAAAAGGGAAAGGGAGAGACATTTTACGATTTACATAGCTTGTTAGTCCTAGTGAAAATGGCAAGTTAAAAAAAATCTCCTGAGTAACACAGATTTGGATAGATGTTTATTAATTCGTTTAAAATATTTCGAGGCTGCCTTTGTATTTCCAAAAATTTCAAACTTATCTCGGGTCATGCTGTGCTTTTCTAGAGCCAAAATATTTCCCAAGCCCCGTTAAGTCTATGTTTACTTGTAGCTGTTCATAGCCATTGTTTCCCTTGTCGACTGGTGCTTCGGCACATCCCCTCCCTCCCAGCTTTCTTTTACCTCAGGTGATTCAAGCTGATCAGGAGGCACATGATAAACATGATTATGTCACAGAGGGTGCCTCCACACAAGCTCTTTGAAGGCTCATTAAAATTTTTACCTCCACACCAGCGGAGCGCAAAACGGGCGTACAGGCGCGTTATCTCCCCGATAATGCGCATTTTCGAATGCGCGTTAAATCGTGACTTTTATTTTGCTCCGGCCGTTAAAGCGCATTTTCGCAGTGTGAACAAGCGATTATGCGCATTAACTTCTTGTAAAGCGCTTTTTGGACATATATTAATGCGCTTAGCCGCCTCCCGTGCAGAGGGATTAGGAGTAAATGCGCATCAGCGATAATGCGCATAATTGCCGAACCGGGCGCAAAAGCGCATCCTTGTGGAGGGGGCCAGAGCTATGTGGTCAATCAGATCTGGCTATGGGATGAAAGCACTGAGAGCAATGGTTCTGTTGTGTTGTTCTTCGTCTGAATAGATCAGGGATGAGCAGCATGCAGCTTCCAGAGGGAGCTTTGTGGGTCCCATGTACTCCTCTGCTTCCGTGCACAGCCCCAGGGATTCGGCTCGGAAACAAGGCACATGGGGAGAACATGCCTTCTTTCCCCGCAGAATCCCCTTCCTCCCACCCCTGCTTGCCAAACTGCCGTGTGTTTTCAATGGGAAAGTGTGATTCCACTGGGAAAGAAGGTGCAGAATCGTGCTCCCCCAACCTGCCAAACAGCTGGGAATGCAGCTGCATGGCCACTTCCACTTGCAATACAATCCCTTCCAGCTGTAGTGGGGCAGGGGTGCTTCCCCAGAATGTTCTGGGTATGTGTGTCCAATGCCCCTCCAACCCTCCAAAGTTGCCCACCCCTGGAATATATGAACACTTCCACTATCACCTCCTTTTGATATGATTCCCCCCCAAATTTCCAAACAAACAGGCCTTTTTACTGGTGTCCAAAAGCACCCACTCTTCCCTTTTGGCTTAACCTTGTGCAACAGGCATCACCAAGTAGGTGCCTGTGACAGCCGTGTAACAACAGCAATCTATGCAGCACTCAATAGAACAGTGAGCATTTACTGGGAGAGAGATAATATTTACTAAACAACAATCTGCTGCATTTAAACTCTGGGGAAATAGTATTTCCTTGTTGTGACACTGTTCCCTTGATGGAAACTGTCTGGAATTGCTGCAATAAATAAGAAATTACTGCATGTGCAGAAAATGAAAAAGGTGTTTGCCTACACAACACCCAGCAGAATGAGCACAATGAATGAGTTCACTTTTTGCTTAAGTGATAGAGAAATTTAACATACATTAAGCATGCAATTTCTGTTGATTACTTTGGCATGATAAAGAAACAGTGATAGGAGAAAATATACTGCTAAATTAGAATCCTTAAAAAGATGATAATCTTTCTCCCTGCTTTAATTGCACAAAGCTGGTCATGTGAAGTAAAGTAAAGCCTAGGTTGATGCTGCTGATCTGATCTTTGATGTGGTCATGAAGGAGGTGTTCAGTGCAGCAGAAGGGGTGAGGATATGTGTCTAGATTGGGCAGTGAAGATTCTATAATTTGATGGATTTGCTTAATTTCTTAGACCATCCATTTTGCTTATCACAATGATTATTAGTCCTGATTCTCTGGTCACTCCTACCCTTTACATGAACATATTCTGTTTAATCAGCAGTCGATCTCAAGTTAATCATAAAAGCATGTTAACAACCAAGCTAACAGACAGCATGTATTAAAAAGAATCTTTAGGTTACAGAGTTAACCAAAAAAAGAAAAAAAATTAAAAAGTACAATCCACAAAACTGACCATAATGTTCTTTCTGGTTGCAAAAACTAGCTTACTTAAAGTCATCAGAAGCACATTATAGACAGACAGCTCAGGGATTTCCCCACCAAGCACTTGAAGTGACATTTCCCCTCTAAATATTTCCTGTTGTGTTTTTAATTGTAGCATCCTGGAGCACAATGAAAGAGGTTTAATGCACAGATTAGACTTCAGAAAAAAAAGTGCTGCGCGGAGTGGTACAAGGAGTGAGAGAAAAGAGGTCTTAATCGTAGCACCTTGGAACACTCCTATCATTTGAAGTAAGTAATGGGAAGCCATTCTAATACATGGGAAATTGCAATTCATTTGTAATTTTGTTTGTTTTTGTGTCTCAAGATATGCATAGAAGAATCTCTGGAAGGGTTTAGGTCTGTATGTTTTAAGCTTGGGTCTGTCCCAGTCATTTAGAAAGAGGATGTGAGGAAGAGGGCCTACTTTTAACAGCAAAAGAGCTACATGGGCAGATACAATGAAGTATCTGGAGGGGCAGAGACTTCATTGTATCTGCCCCTCCAGATGCTTTCCCTTGCCCATAGCTAAGCTCCAAGATAGGAAATGAGATTAGCTGGAAGCAAAGCACTTGGGGAAGGGTTGGGAGGGGGGTAAGTGGCAGGGGAAGGGTTTATGCTCCTTTCATGCTCCTTTTTTATATTAAAATCAGACCACATCATCCCTCCCCTGTAGTTGAACTCGGGGTAAATGATCAGATCTAATGTTTGAGTGCGATTCTCGAAGAGCAGGTTGGGTCAGAAAAAAGACAATAGGTTGTGCCTAGATTTTTAAGAGCTTTACTTAGGTCATGTCAATGCTGTGATATGTTGATCTTTGCAAGCAAAAAAATAAAGAAAGAAAGTCCGCAGTAGTTCCTGCTAATTTATATGGCAGATAGAGATAGGGTGGAGGTGGGCCTTAGCATTGGTTCACACAGAGACATTCCATGCAAAAGGAGAGCCAACTCCAGGCAAGAATTTACTAGAAATTTGCAGCAGGCAAGATTTATTCAGAGACTTCCTTGCTGCTCAAGGCCCCCAGCCCTGCATTTTCCCAAAGAAAAGGTTTTGGAGAAACAAAATTGTTCACTCTACATCAGATTTTCTTGTGGAAATTGAGATGGGAAATTCGACATTATGAGCACCCCTACTTAATTTCTGGTGGCACTCTACTTCTTGCTGGCCACCTGACCACATGGAAACCAATAGGATAGGTAAATTAGGGATTATGAGTCCAGACTTATGCAGTTGATTCCCACATTCTGGGATTTTAGCACTGAGCTAGTGCAAAACCCAGCACAGCGTAGCCCTTCTTCCTATACTTCCAGTGCTAGTTTAGCACTCTGAGGAGTTTCCCTGTAAATATGCCTTAAGGGCTTTGCATGGAAACCACATTTTATTTCTTGGATGTTTTGCAAAGAGGGAGCTATTACATTTAACATGCCTCCCCATGCCCTGTTGCAACTAAGCCTGTAACCAGGCCTAAGGATGTGTAACTGACACATTTGTGAATACCTTCCATATTTATTGCTACCTCTCCTTCTTCATTTGGTCCCCCTGTATTGAATTTTCCACTGTTAAGTCCTTTGATGCGAGGATCTGTCCTCTTGTACACAGTGCCAGACACACTACTGGCACTATGACATTGATTATTTAAATTTGATTGTTAGTGATAAATAAGTACAATAAAATGCTCAAAACATGTAATATGTGCACAGACCTTTTTAAAAACTATGTAGGTAGCAGTGTTGAGCTAAGAAAAAGAAACATCTAAAAAGCACAATAGGGGGGTACCAACAAGCACAAACTAAAATCTTACTAAAAAGTGAGCAAGCTTTCAAATTCTCTAGAACTCTTCTTCAGGATGCTAAACAAAATGGTGAGGGGATGAGATGGGTGTTTGGCAAAACAGCAAGGGCAGGCAGGAGTAAGTGGTATTAGGTAATTAGGAGTTTCAAGCTTTTGCAATCAGAAGTTTCACTTTCTGTGCAGAACAAATAAAACAAAAATTGCTGTACTAGGTCTGTTGCTGTACTAGAAATACTGTACTATTTCGTAAACAACTTTTGTTGCCCTGCTGGCCATTGAACTTTTTATATAATTGTTCATAGAAAGATGCCTAAAGAGTATTTCTCTTAGCCATTCAGGTGTTAAGAGTTCTAGGATTCCAAGGAATATGGATAGGTTTAAATGGAATGTTCTTCTGCAATGTGTTGCTGTTTCATTTTATTAAAATATCAACATTTTTGCAGAACTTTGGGTTGCCTTTTTTTTTAGTGTTCATAATTTGGCTGCTATATTTCTATTCATAAAAAAAGTTTTTAACTGATATGATTAAAACAAAATAATGTTCTCCTTCTTCACCATTGCTGACACTTGAATGTTTGAATTGTACCATAATTAGCAACTGCATGATTCAGACTACATTTGCTATTTTTATTTTGTAATTAAACAACAACAACAACAGACAACATAATATGAATTGTACTGAAGGGCTTCACCCGGCTTTTTATTTTCCAACCCTTTATTTTTCTCAAATACATGCTCTGGAAGGGAAACAGTTGTAACCTGTAGTTTAATATCAATAAGAGGATAATAAATAGAAAACAAAAAAATTACAAGCATTTCCCCTTGTGAGAAATACAGGGTCTTGTTACTTTCCCACATTGTAAAAGGAGACTTTGGCTGCCTCTACAAGAGAGGTTTAAAGCTCTTTCAAGGCGCTTAAAATTTTTTACCTCTACAAGAACGGAGCGCAAATCGGGCGTAGAGGCGCATTATCTCTCCGATTATGCGCATTATCGAATGCACGTTAAATAGCGAGTTTTATTTTGCTCCGGCCGTTAAAGCACATTTTGACTATGTGAACAAGTGCTTATGCGCATTAACTACTTGTAAAGCGCATTTTGGTCATCTGTTAATGCGCTTCGCCGCCTCTCGCCACCTCTCGTGCAGAGGGATTAGGTGTAAATGCGCTTCAGCGATTATGCGCATAATCGCCTAACCGGGCGCAAAAGCGAATCCTTGTAGAGGGGACCAAAGAAATCACTGCAAGCTATGATGCGAGCATTTACAGCATTTCTTTCATTTGGAGAGATGAGTAACCATAGAAAGAAACAAGCATTATGTGTATATCTGGGAAATTCCAGCCTCTGTGATCTTGAGACACTGCAGTGCAGCAGTGAAAAAGTATAGCAGGCATATGAAAAATGCTCCCCCCCCCCCGGGAGGTGAAAGACTTACTTCATTTAAAGTCAAAATGTGGATTTTCTGATCGGTGTTTTCAAAGCAATTTTTAAAATTAAATTCTCAGACACTCTTCTGCCTACCCATTGATTATGGCACTAGATTATGTTACAGATTTTTTATTTTATTTTATTAAAGCATTTTTATCCCACTGTGACGATACCCCACATTTCCATCTCCCTAAGTATGTCTGGATTAGTATGTCTGGAGAGTGCGGAATGTTGGACTGAGTGGGTGTGGCTGATGATGCTGGGAAAGGCAGGGGGGGAGGAGTATATATAGAGTGAGGGAGTGTTTCAATTTATCTTTATGTCTTATCTTATTGTTTTGGTTGGGTGGAGGGTAGTTGTGTGGAAGATAGCTGTGTGTGATCTAGTCAGGAGTGTGCGTGAAGAGATTATTAGGATTTAGGATTATTAGTAAATTATTAGAAGTGTTAAGAATAGGCAGGTGTGAAATTGATTTAAAAGAACTGTTAACAGCAATAAACGTTTTCTTTTATTTTTGCTACCACAAACCACGTGTCAGCTTGGCTTTGTAACCTGCTCTATAAATTTAATAAAGAAACACATATCGTTACACCTTCAGCCAACATACTCACAGGAGAACCTTATTCAAAACCCTTAACACCTTTTCCCTTCTGCTATAAGGGAAAAGTGGTGCGTCTTTTACCCTTCCCTCAGGTAGTTGAGTGATGGTGCTTAGCCTGAGAGGGGTGTGCTCGTCTAGGCCTAGTGTTTGAGGCTGTGGCAGCACACACACCCTTTAACCAAAAAGTCTACCAAGGCGGATTACAAAGATATTTCTTAAGACAGGCCCTTCCCACAGATGTCTAAGATAAGGTTGTTAACTCTATTCTTCCTTAATTCAGGGATTTTTTTCTTCCTTAACAGCTTTTGTAGTTCTAATTGATCATGTTTTATGGCAAGAGTCTGGAAAATTAACTAGTGTTTTCATCTTTCCATTGTGATTATGTTCCTTATGGATTTTTGAGTTTCATAACAAATGCAGCTCTGTTTGGTGTCTCGGTTTCATGTGTTGTTGTGCGGGCTGATGCAAGACTGAAAAACCTTTGCAGACACGAAGGTAGGCTGACAGGGAGTGTGGCCAAGCAGAAACTCTTTTTAGAAATGTGTAATCTCTTTATTTCATACATCAATAAAGGGGTTTCTTGGTCCTGTCCTCCATTATCTTATTGTTCCTTATCAAAAGACTCTCTTAGCTGATCCATGAGGGTAATGGAAATCTAGCTGGAATATTATTTTGGGCAATGACAATATTTGTACATGAACATGCTCTCTAGCTTAAGTTTGTTTCTATTGTTTATTTTGTTAAGATTTGTGTGTACCTGAAGATCAGTAAAATTTGGGGGCGAGAAGGGGGGAAACACCTACACAGAGTTTCTCCTTTCTAGTGCCCTTTTTTGTCTTGCAAACAAAGGTGATGTAGAAATGAAGTGGGCACACACCACGAACTGTGTTGATTGGGCTATTCATTTGAATAGTATTCTTTTTTTGGTCATGGAAAATTATATCCTTTTTAACCTTCCTATAATGCAAATATAGCAACATGATTGGTGAGTGGTATAGAGAAAAGAGAAAACCTTTGGTGTTGAGATAATGTAACAGAACAGCAGGTACTATTTCTAGATTATGAATGTGTGTGTGTGTCTTTAAATACCCACTCATTTGGAGAATGTACAGGTTGTATTTTCTTTTGAATACTTTTTCACAACACGCAGCTAGAAGAATGGAAAATTTAGTCCTTTGAGGGTTAATAATAGGTTTTTCTAAGTGGTCACAATTTAGTTATCTTCCACCATCCCCTTATTATTTCTCCTAAAACATTCAATTTAGCTCTTGGAAGAGTTTGATTTTTCTCAGCTAATGATAAAAAGAGTCTGCATGTTTCTCTATAGTAAGCTGCTTGCTTTCTAAAGAAATTTATGTTAGTGTGAAATAAGGCCTTGATAATACGTTGGTTTTATTTTATTTCTTCTGGAGATTGTGTTTTGTTGTCTGTGCATCTTTCCAGTTGGGTACTGCTTTTGTGAATTAGAAAAAAAATATCCAGTCTGCCAGGCACATAACAGAACTGTTCACTTGTATGAGCCTCTTTAAAAAAGAGTTGGTGGAGAGATAGAATCAGGACTTGGTATGTGGCTGGAATAATGAGATTACAGGTATGTTGCTCCAGTGAGATGAGCTTCATATTTACAGCCATTTTGGAAGCTGTTATAACTCTAACTATACTGCAGTGGTATTAGGAGTGTTTCCAGTGTAAACATTATGACTTAGGTGGTAGGGAAATGTGCACTCAGATATCAAGGTTTCCAACATCTTTTAGTGGGGCAAAGTAAGTTGTCTTCTGCCCTACTCTGAGAATTTGCAAAATTTATGAGGTTATCATCTCTCATTTGACAAGGAAAGAAAGATACGACCTGAATCATGTTGTAATGTGTAGTTCGTACAGCTGCAAAGTAATTCCTATTATTCTTTGAAGATGGTAGATAACTGGTCTGCAAGTGTTTAGATAATGAACAAAAAAAATAGTTCACATAGTCTGGCTGTGTTTGATTATGTTCTGATGAATCCTGTGTGTGTATGTGTGTTCTGGGAATACGCCATTAGATAAGCTACAACTCTGAATTTTACTTAGTATTCAGCTTACGTGTAAGTCTAGATGACTTGGAAGTTGAAGTAGCATTTGTCTACTGTACCTATAACTGTGAAAGGTGAAGTGTTTTGACATACATTCTCCCAAAAATTCTGGAAGGTTTCCAAACATTCCTTTAATCTGTATGCACAGTCTATCAAAAAGAGTGGTGTGAACATGAGGAAAGACAACAGCTTTCTTCCTCCGTCATTGTTAGGGCTATTGATTGTCAGGGATCCTTGACAAAACAATTGCCTGTAGAATGGATCTAGTCTCTTGGAGCTGGCTCTTCCCTTCACAGCTGGAAATGGAAAAAAAGGTAGAAGTTGCTATACCAGATCACACATTTTTGTCTATTAGGTACCCACACAGGATGCTTCAGTGGAGGTGCAAGAAATAGTACCATCCTGGAGCAAGAGATAGTACCAATCAGATTAGAGTTTTGTGCTCTATAAACAGTAAGGCTTATCTAGGCTATCTGTGAAATTGTATCCCCATTCCATTTTATCCAGTGAGTACTAGTTGTACAGTTCCCCACTCAAAGACAGCAGTGTTACCCAGTCCACAAATATGGCCTTGCTGGGGATGGAAGTAAGAAACTGCTCTTTGTTCATTTGGTGGGTTGGGGTAAACACTGTGGAGCAATATGTATTCTAGTCTTATAACGGGTGCATGCACAGGGGTCTTTCAGATATAATATCAAACCATGGTTTGGTGTTGTGTGAATAAGCCTTCAATGAACCTTATGTTTGTGCCGTCCCTCCTCTCCTCAAGCAGTGCGATTTCCTCGCTCCTTTCCTAGGGTGCCTCTACACGAGAGGTTTAAAGCTCTTTCAAGTCTCATTAAAAAAAATTCCTCTACAAAAGCGGAGCGCAAATCGGGGGTAGAGGTGCATTTTCTCTCCGATTATGCGCATTATCGAATGCGCGTTAAATAGCAGTTTTCCCGCTATGCGGCCGTTAAAGCGCATTTTGACCATGTAAACAAGCAATTCTCCGCATTTCAGGCACTTTAAAGCGCGTCTCAAACAACCAGTCGGGCCACCAGTGATGCGCTGAATCGCCTCCCACGTACAGTCATTATCGTAACAGTGATTGTGAGAAGATGCGCATAATCGGACAACCAGGCGCCAAATCGAATTCTTGTAGAGGGGGCCCTAGTTTGACGTGAACCATAGTTTTGCAGTTCAGGCAAAAGGTGCAAATCATGGTTTGCCTCATACCAGAAAAGCATAAGGGAATTGCCATGAGAGAGACATAGGAGGAGAAGGAGAAGGAACACACAGGCTTGAAGGCTTGTTCATGTAGCACCAAACCATGGCTTGGGGATATATCTGAACCAGCTCACAGACTCTAAGAACTAAGTAATATAAGTTCAAAGTTGCTGTCCAATAGGTGAGTGAGAAATGGCATGCTTGGGTTGATCACTTACCATACTGTCCTGTGTTTTTGTTTCTTGCATAGTTTTGCAACTTTGTAGCAAGAGACCATAGAATTTAAAAACTTGGGAAAAGTGGGAATTCGCAAAAAAAAAAAAAAAGAGAGAGAGATAAATTTTAAAAGAGCAGTCGGTGTTTGCATTTGGCAGATAAAGATGCCTTGTGACATGGTGGTGGATAATCTCCAACAGCAAAATATAGAGACAGCTTTTCTTGAATTGGCTACAGCTTGCTCCTTCATAATCACAGGCTTTGTTCACAGTTAGACTACAATTAGTTCTAGTCCTAAGAACTAACACAGAGCAAGTTTGTACTATGGTAACTATAGTCAATGCAACATAGACATGAACTGTAATGTAGACAGGCCTTTAAATCGGGTGGGAAATCCCAGGCTCAGTGACCCAAACTGGCCCTCTGGGGCGTTATAGAAGCCTACACGCCTTTCCTCTAGTGCTGCTCCTCCCTCCTCTAGCTCTGCCCTTTCCCCCCTCTGTAGAAGGCTATACCTCTTTCCTCTAGCGCTGCCCTTTCCTGGCTTTTGGGCAGCTTTTCCCCTCATTGTAAAAGATTGAAATGCCTCACCTAATGCTTAGTTATTGGTAATAAGAGTTTTAAGCTAAAATATGACTGTATTTTTGGCCCCACTCCTTTTACCTTTGCTTTACCTCCTTTGCCCGCTGCCCACCACTGTACGGAAGCCCCCAAGAATTACTCTGAAATTGAATTCAGTTCTCAGGCTGAAAGAAGTTCCCCAACCTTTCTTTAGAATTACACAAAAGGGATTAGAAACATTAACTTTAATTTAACAAACATGCTTTGATAGTACTGTTAAAAAAAAAATTGAAAATGATGTAAATTTTGGCTCACGATCTAAATCTCTGACTGTATACATCTAAAAAATAATTATTGAGCCCTGCAGACAAATATGTTTGGAAGCAAAAAATTGTTAAACCATTTCCTCAGCTGGCTATCTGCCAGTGTGCTCTGCATCCTTTTCTCGCATTGATAACATCATAAATACCTAAAGGGGTACAAAAGACTGTTGAGATCTATTTACTATTTTGGGTGTGTATCATGATAAGCAGCAGAAAAACAAAACTATGAATGTGAGTCGTAAAAGGGAAATCAAGAAAAAATTGTTTTCACTTAAATAATTAGAAAATAAATAATTGTAGCTTGCATTTACTTGCTATGTTAAGGTAAGTAAGCCACTAGGATGAGGCTTACGTGTCAACTTTAGGACTTTGTACCACTGATGCTTACTTACCCTATGTTTCTGTGTTGTGAGAATGGGTTTCAGAATTTGTTTAGGACAGATAGGCTTTGTCATTTTGATAAGGGTTGTGCCACTATATGACGGAATTAATATTGTGTTGTGTATTGCCTTCTGTTTTTTTTATTTTTAATTATTATTTTTTGCTATACGTATATCGTCATGCTTTCTACTTTTTTTTTTTAAAAGCATAGTAGCTGTATTGCACTTCTGGACTATGAATTAGAGGCTGCATTCAGACAAGACGATAGTCAACGGTGGGGTAATAATCTACTCGACAGTTGTTTATCTAGGGGGTACTCCCCATACACCATGATAATAATCAACCATGGCGTGGAGGATCAGCGTTGAGTTAACTATTAGTCTATGTTGAGTTTACTCACTCATACCCCCCCCCCCCCCGTCCTCCCACTAGTGTCCCATCAGCAATTGTTGCTGAAAATCTATCCTGCTAGCTGGACTAGAGTGACAGCCACTGCTTTGACCACTCTTGTCTTGCAACTCTGTGGCTGACGAAATAAGTAATAGTGGCCGAGGAAATAACAAATGGTATCCTTCACACAACACAATGGTGGTTCAAATAGCCAACTCTACACAGCATTGGTTATTTATGTTGGTTATTTTGGCCAAACAACCAACTGTTGGCTAAAAATCTCCCTCCACACAACACGATAATCCATGGTGGGTGAAATAATCAACCATTGACTATTTAAATCACCATTGGTTATCGTGTTGCTTGAACCCAGTCAGTGTGTTTACTACTCTGTTGAGCTAAACATTATGGCTTAGCGTATCATGTGAACCATTCCTCACTATGGTGACTACAGAACCACAGTTTAAACATGTTCACAAAAGGGTTAGCAGCCTAACCGTGGCTTAGCGTGTTGTTTGAGCAGATCCACTATGGTTTATACCAGCCTTCCCCAACCTGGTGCTCTCCAGATGTGTTGAAAGCAAGAGTCAGCATAGCAAATCTAACAGCTACTTGCACAAAAGCTCCTGATGTTTCGATTGAGCCAGTTATTAACGAGTGATGGAAAACTAGACTTCTGAATAGTGCATTAAATGTTTGCATACAGTTCAGGAAGTCCCTGATTCTTGCATCATGAACACACTAGATGGCCGTAGGGAAACAGTTTCTCTAATTCAGTGTATGAAATGGGAAGAAAATTCAGTTTTGATAAGCTCAAAATAAAATACGTACCTCGCAGTAAATCCCACTTTATGGTGACAAACCATCTGAGATTTGTTTCCATAGGTGATGTCAGCAAAAATTTCTCCAGAGTTTTCATTAACCTGACCTTCCCCTGAGAATTACTTGGGATATGCCACTCTTAAATGCTGTAGAATCTCTTAGGAGCAGACACTTTCCTTGTTTTGCTGAACTGCTTTCTCAAGTGGCTGCGCTGAGCCTTCCAACTTCTTTGATTTGATTCTGCTCCTTGTGTTGGCAGGCAATCAAACAAGTGTAATTTACTACAGTTCTTCTCCACCAAGTTTTGGAAGACAAGAGGACAGTAAATACAGTCTGCCCTGCCAGAATTCAAGGTATATTCCTTTTATGCTCATGCCTTTTATAGCTCATTACAACATCCCTTTCTGCTTTTTGTGGGTTCCTTCACCTGAATGAGCAAGCAAGGCTGCTTGGGATTCCATAGTTCAAATAGCAATGAGTAGATCAGAGATTACAATTGCAAGCTGATCCTATGTCAATTGGATGGGATAAGAAGTGCAAGTAAATACTTGTTTGCAACGTGTTCCATCTTCCTTTGTGCATTTGGGAAATGTTTGTAGGAAGGTAGCTAGCAAATGGCTAAAGAGAAGATTGATTTACTTTGTACTGAATAGTGGGTAATAAATATATGGAATAATAGTAATAGTAATCCTGGTAGGTGGCAATTTTAAGTATTTCCCACCTATGCCCAAAGCATATGATTTTTGTGATATTGGATATAAGTGCAGGATGTATAAGATGTGTAAATCAAAAAGTTCCCAGGAAGCTTGCAAGGTGCGTGTCTTATACTCCATTTTGACCATTAGAAACATAGAATTATAACGATAAGAAACAAGAAATGTCTTCTTCCATTTTCTGCCTCTCTTCCAAATATAATAAGGGAAACGGCAGGTCAGAATTGCACCCTAACTGCAGCAAAGGTGATACACACACAGTATAGGCTAATCACACTGTTGCTAATAATGTGGAATAACATTAATAGGAAATATTTCTTCTGTGTCATGCCAGAGAAGAAATTAAATGAATCCAACTTTGTTAAAGGAAAGTGTAAGTTAATCCATATATGAACTATGGAAAGGCTAAGGTAAGAACTGTGAGTATGTCATAAACTAACAGGAGGTTCTGGCACTTCAGCGTAGTACAATGAATAGAGTGTTGGCCTTGGACTAGAAAGACTGGTTTCAAATCTCCACTGAGCCCTGAAGCTTTATGTAGACTTGGGTAAGTCACCATTCCTCAGTGTAACATACTTTACCGGATTGTTCGGATATATTGGGATAATTTTCAAAAAACCCTGAGCCTTTTGGAGGAAGGCTGATAAATAAACAAATGATATGGGAAAGTAAGGAAAATGTAAAAAAAAAAAAAAAAAAAGGAGAGAACTGTTTTCAGATGAAAGTGGGTACTGCTTGCATCTCACTAATCATCAATGTGTTTAATTTAAATGGTTTCACAATTTACATTCAGTTAACCTGTTCACTGTCTGTTTTGACGGATTGCTTACATTATACTTCTAATAATTGTGTAGTTTGCTAAAACTTCTGCATTACTCCTTTGGTTAATATCCACAGTTCATTTTACATTATTAAATATGGCAGTAGCTGCATTGCCACATAACATTAAGCCAGAATTGTGGATAATACTGGCTTATTGTTCATGATTAGCCTGCTTGTGCATGCTGCCTGATTGCTCCTGTTTGGCTCCTCCCACCAGCTAAAGATCACCAGTAACTAATCAGGAGCCAAAAGCTATGTCATAACTGAGACTCCTGGCTTGTCACTTCTAATCAAGTCATTGTAAGTCAACCACAACCCTGGATTCAGATTCTGGCTTATTAGGGGAGTAACAAACCAGGAGTCTTGGTTTGGACCTAACTATAAGCTATTGTTTCCTGGTTAATTCCTGTGCAGGAGGAGCCAAGAGGATATGATCGAGCCGTGTGCACCAGTATGCTGCTCATGAACGATAAATGAAGATTCCCTGCAATTCAAGCATATAATTACATATGAATGCAGCTAGTGTTGCACTTCAAAGTTACCCTTTCTATGATTCCCCCTTTAATATCCCATCTAGACACCCTTTCCCTTCTCAATATCTCTTTGAAATCTTTAGTTACAAATCAAGAACATTACTCAGTGAGTGAAATTGTTCTTTGCAATAACTAGTAGCCATAATTGGCTAAAAATTACATTCCATAGGATTCCTACTACTCATCCAAATTATGCTGCTTAGAGTTATAATTGAGGCTGTCATGCTATGGTATAATAGCATAGCAATACCACTGAATGCCGTTTTAAGGGTATGTGGACAGAATGTGTAGTGATTTCAGAATAATGGTATGCAATTCTTTGACAGGCTCATCTGATTTTTTTCATAATATCTAGCAGGGGTTGAATTTGCAGAGTAAAGGTGTTCTACTGCCTTTGCATGGAATACAAGTAGGTCTTAATGAGAAATCACAAATATTTATGTATGATACATCAGAATCTGCATTACCTGAAGATCGATTATCTGAAGGCATGTCTTACACATATATAGATAGGTGAATATAATATGTATTTTCTAAACATACTGGCTACCCTAGTTCTGAAGATAATTTGGGTGAATGCAGCTGCTAATATGGATCATAATTCAGCCACAGTTACACACTCTGAAGACCCATTGATTTCAGTGGAAGACTCCCATTGACATCACTGGGACTTCACTGGGTTGTGTGTTCACATGCATACTTTATAATTCAGTTTTATAGTTACCAGACAAAGAGATAAGGAAATTACTCAAGCCTGTATTGAAATTAATTTGCTATTCGTTGTCATGCATTGAACAGGTTTCTTCGAAAGGCAAAGATCTAACTATGCATTCTTTGTTTTTCTTCTTTGTATAACCTTGTTATACATTGCATGGTTTTGGCTTGCATTCCTTCATGTTTTGTCTTTCATCATATTCCTGGACTCCGATGTCAAGTGGACTTTTATTTTGCCTTTGTTCTCAACCTTTTCTTCAGAATGCATGGGTGTGGTTTACTTGCCAGGCCTTAGAATTCTTCAAAATATTTTTTAGGAGATATGCACAGTTGCCCACCTATGTAATACTGGAATCACATGATAGAACACTTGACAAACAAGAGCAGGGGGAAAGTCCTGAACAAGCTAGGAAGTAGGCAAGCCTTGTAACTTGGCATTCATTTGGTTACCTGTGGCAAGGAGCAGCCAATAGCAGCTGACTAGGCACCGCTCCAATGCTGCAGGGATAAAGCCTGATGCAGAACTACCATAACACTTTCCTGTGTTTGCACAGGATTGACTTGAGATGACTTCATTTACAGCACTTTCACAGCACAACTACTCTGCATGTTTACTTGGAGCTAAGTCTCGCTGTGTTCAATGGGCCTTACTTCCAGAAATGTGGAATTAGAGACTCATTCTCCCTTCTAGCCTTAGAACTGCTGTTGTGTAAACTAGTGGGAAGGATGAGCTATTCTCATTCTCTTTTCTCGTTTACGGTCTAAGGCTGGGAGAGAGATGGTGTCCTGCCTGCAACCACCAAAGTGGTGACCTGTTTGACACACAGCTATGTTGTGTAGGCTGACTGCTGCAAAGGTTTATTCCCGCTGTCGGTCCTAATCAGACCCCTCGGATATCCCATAGCAACCAAAGACAATAACTTTGCCGTAGGATGAGATTGGTGGAAAGGCATGATAGTGGCAATATGCAACAGAGCTGAGTCGTATCGATTCTAGGGGTAGATGAACCTGTCAGTTTTGCTTTCTCCCACATTTTTTGGTTTTTTTAAAATGTCAAGGTCTTTCTGTCCTAAATATGAAGAAATTTGTGATGAATTCAAAAGCAAACTGTAATGAAAATTTCATCCACCTGCACCAACCATATTCAATAGGAACAGCTGTTCCCAGCATGGAGAGGACTACGTTATACCTGCCTGCCATGTAGCTGCTAAAGATGAGGTTAGAAAAAATACGTGACAACCCTAGTTCAGCACTAAGATGGTTGCATGGTTGAATGAACAGCGGCTGCATTCACACACACAATTTGAGCCACAGTGGCTTAAATAAGCTACCATGACTTGTAGCATGTGCTGGAACCCAACCCCTGTTAAAATAGCCCAAATTTGTGGTGGCTTTGTTAACCACTCCAACAACCCATCATCACTGGGTTTGGATGACATGAACAGGGGTTGGATTATGGAATGTGGTTCAAATTGATGGTGCGAACCTGGTCAGTGATTCAAACCCAGCTTTTTAAGAGTTAAGCACTTGAAGCTCTGGGCCTGGTTGTAGAGATCTGTTGCTTTTGATTTCTCCCGTATTCATTTTTTTTAACTTTTAGTTTTTTTCCATCCTGAATATAAGGAAATGTACCAAAATTTGCAGATCCTTATAAAAAATGAGCTGAATCAAAAAATTATCTCTCATCCTAAGGTATTCATTAGAAAACAAGATTTAGAACCCAAGGAAATTTAGAACTCTAAAACTTTAGAACTCTAAAACTCAAGAGTTAAAATTGTGTTCATATCTTCTGTATATACTGTAGTGTTCATGCTTAAAATGGGTAGCCATTTAAACTAGACAAAACTATATCAGACATTTGTTCCTTATATGGCAAAGGTTAGTCATATCAACTAAAGTGAGTAGGGTGTGCATGTGTGTTTAAATCAATGCATCTTGTTCTTGTGTAAGAAGAGTGGGCTATGTTAAAATTGTCTCCAGAGTTATATAGCAATCTTTTTCTGAAACAGACAGAAAATGTATTAATTACAAATACAGGATGTAGCAGATATATGCTTTTATAGTCTGGTAGCCTATGTGTTCTCTCTGATTATTTTGTTTTTGTTTTTGTTTTGTATTTTGCTCGAGTGTGTGTGTGTGATAAGCCAGGCTTCTTCAACATGGTGTCCTCCAGTTGTTGGACTCCTGGTCCCATCAGCCTCGGCCAGCATAGTGAATAGGAATGGTGGGAGTTGTATTCCAAAACATCTTCAGGGCACCAGATTGAGGAAGGCCAACATCCATTAATATCTTTAATCAGACTCCCTCCCATACTGTCTCCTGCACAGGAAATGTATGTTTAAAAATATTAAATGCCTATAAGCAGTAGAATGACCCATAATGTGGATGTATTTTTATGTTTGTAACCCTAACCCTATTTTTCAGCCATAGCTGGAGAATTCATAATGCCCCACACTACAATAGGCACCAATTGTTTTGTGCCAGTGCTTTAGCCTCAGTTGGAATAAACACAGTGAGCTTGCAACTGAGAAGGCAATAGGTTGATGGCTGAAAATGATTTATGCACAGTCCTCTGGGTTATGTTATCTCCTAAGTGCATTTGACATTATATCATTCCTAGTGGTATCTAATGACCTTGTGTTCTGTACATTCTCTGCCTTGTAATCTGAATTTATTTGTCATTTTATAGGCTACTGAATTTACAGGAATGTCATTGACAAGAAAATTAACATAAATATTGTAGATGTTTGGGATGCCTCTGCTTTATATTTAAACCTTTCCCCCCACGTTTACATTTTTACAAGATCGGGCGATTTTACTTTTAATATTGAAGTGGAGCACGTAATCTAAAGGTATGCGTTTAAGTGTACAGAGAGCAAAAATTCTCAAAACAACCACATGGTTTTAGGATGGTGGGTGTTCTCTCCCACCCCCTAGTCTAACACTTGCTGTGCCAACAAACACATTAAATGTCTGGGAAAGTAACTCTCATGGGGAGGAGAATACTGACTTCTAGTGCCAGGGGAGTGAAGCAGGCTTCTAGATTACATTGGCATTGCTAAAAAGTTCCACCTATGGTCTAGGCAAATATGTGGGAACAAATATTTAAGATTAGAGTGTTAGTTCTTCAAACTTTATCATTATGAGCAGCCCTAGAAGTGTGATTAAGCTGCTGGATATTTGATGCTGCGATCCTATGCTCCAGGGTGGGCTAAACACAGGCTGCATACAGCCTCTACCGCCACGTGTTGTGACCCCATGGAAGCAGTTTGCTTCTCAATTCTGGTGACGACCTGTTAAGGAATGGTAAAGAGGTCATATATAGTTTCAGAACAAGTTAACTTTGATCTTTTTATGGCTCTGTTGTGGATTGCTGCTGAAATTCAGGGGCCAACTGTCCTAAAATATTTGCTGCCATCAAATTTGGCAGCGTGGTGGCACAAATGTGCCCGGGGGGAGGGAAATGCCCCCCAATGTTCCCCATCCTTGCTATACACACTTACCTGGTAAAAGCTCCATTGATCTCAGTGGGACTTACTTTTGAGTAGACATGTATAGGATCATGTTAGTGTGGCTCGTACTAGCTGAGTAGATTGAAGACTGGAAGTTTAGCTGCTTATTAAGAATGTTCTTATTTCTGAATCTTGAATGACCTACTTCCAATATAACTTAAGCTGGTTTTACAGCCTGCTCTTAGATGGCATTGGCTTGTCTCCAAATTCACTCAAGATCGAAGTCCCTTGTGGAGGAATGCCAGTATGTTACCCTAGTCAGTAGTGTAATTCTGAGGTAAACAATGCGGGTTATTCCCACCACAGCTACACACTCTCCCAGCTCCTCAGCAATTCCGTTCTCTTGCCTACTTGCCACTGCAGATTCAGTGAGAGAAGGTCTTTGGTTTATGTTTGGCTAGTCATTGGAATGGCTGGCTCCTTGTAGACTTGAGCCATGTTCCATGTAGACAGAGAACAAAAACAGGAAACCATGTGTATGGCTGCTTAGAACCACTCACTTATCCCCAGTACTTTGAGATTTTAAAGAAGTGATAAGAGCAACCTTACTGGATTGCCTCGTAATCACCACATCCTAATACCACACCCCTTCCTGGAAAAAGACTTTATGTAGATATAGAAGGCTATGAGGTTGCAATAATGGGCTAGTCAGCAAGAACTAGCCCATTGGAGTCCTCAAAAGGCTAAGTTTATGGCCTTCCTTGGGCTGGATGTGGTCCAAAGGTCACTAGTTGCTGGTCTCTAACTACTACACCAATAGATAATAAGTTGCACTTCGTGTCTCATGAACTAACTACCCTTACTGTTAGGGTGCTTTCTATATTATTTCTAGGACCACTAATATTCACATTCAGATTTATGGGGTTGATAATAGGATCTCTAGTTTTTTATATACCAGAATTGGCTGAGTGCCAGTGTTCATAGACCTCCAGGGAGTCAGCATGGGATTTCTTCCATATTGACAGCACCATGGGGTTTCCTCTGTACTAGTTTCTCCTGAGAAAAAAGGAAAGCACCTGAAGCGTCTACAGCCATGCTCCCAGATACAGAAACTAAAAGCAGATTGTGGTTACTCTGTAGGAGGGATGCTATAGGCTGCTAGCCACAAACCTCTGTTCCTGCAGAATGGAGTTCAACATATGCATGATTCTCCTGGGATGCCTGCCTTTCCCTCTCAGTACCATGAAGTTGTTATCTCCAGCGCAATAGTCTCTTCTTTTGTTTGTTTTTCCTTTGTACTTGGAAGTTCTCTTGGACAGAATTCTCAGTGAGCTGGTAAACCTGTTTCTGGGCTGCAGCATTTGAGAAAGCAGGTGAAGGCTCATATGAAGGAAAGCTCCTCTGAATGCAAAATCCCCTCAGCTTAGAAAACTAGCATAGCAGGAGGAAGGATAGGCTACGCTTTGTCCCTGACATATTAGTTTTCTTTGTGGAGAGGGTTTTTGGTATGGAGGAGCTTTTAGTCATATGAGCCCCCATCTGCTGTCTGAAGTGGTACAGCTCAGGGTTACTGTCTGTGGGAACTATGCCTTAGATATGGGCTGGAAATAGTCTCCCCTTTGAAGTAACAAAGCCACTGAATGTGGCTTAAATAATGCTAGTTGCTTCCTCCTCCCTTTAATGTACTCCATGGTACCTGCAGACCAATTGTATGCTTTGAACTTGAAAGAAAGGTAGTATAAAAAAGGAAACCACCTCCCTTCCAATATCTTGGCAGAGCAGTTTCTAAATCATTATAGTCCTTGTGCTGTCCAGAGCAAATACAACAATGAAACACATAGGTGACTTTGCGTAAATTTCCTGATACCTTTTGGGATGTTTGCACTTTACATAGCTACATTCTGCTTATTCTTTTCTTTCCTTTTGCCTGGCAGAATTCTTTTAGTGAGTTAGCTCTAAAGGAATTTTTCCTGCTGTCAAAGGTGTTCATAACCTCTAATTTGCTTGCCACGCCTTTTGCAAAGAACAGCAAGAGCTCAAACAGATGGCAAAGAGCCACAGAACTGTCAGGCACTTCGTTATAGAAGCGTTTCCTCCTGTGTCTTACTGCATTTGATGGAAATGAGAGAGAGAGAGAGAGAGAGAGAGAGAGACAGAGACAGAGAGAGAATGAGCTGTTTTACAAATAAGCTACACACTCTTACAGCCATTCTCTCAAGCAGTGTCCTGAAAAGCTGACTTATCAGCAAACTATAAAGTCTTATAAAAATGGAAAATGTAGTCTTTATACAGGCAAGTGAAAAGCAAGGAAATACTCACAGGCTGACTAGATGGGGAAACATTTGGGACCAAAACCTCAAGTTGCTGCTTTTCAGCTTGTTAGTTACAGCATTCACTTTCTTTGTCTTGAGCAGGGAATGACACCTTTAGATTTATTCTTGCATAGGCCCTGGAATACGATTAAAAAGCTTTCCTTTTTCAGAAATAATGATGAGTCCATGTAGCACATGAATACCTTTTACCCAAACCTCAGAGAGGTGCATCACATGTTCCTGACTTTATTTCTCAAAGGAATTTTAAATGGGGGGAAAATGGGAGTACTAATTAGTGCCTCATTAAATACTTTTAGTCAAGTATGGTAATTTTCTTGAAAGGATAATGTAGTCAGTGAATAAAAGTATACTCCATTAAATACTGAATGCAAACTCTCCCCCTCCCTTTTATACCACAGAGCTTTATTTTACATTTTTTGAAAGAAAAAAGAAGTTAATGTGATTAAAGCACAATGTACTTAATTTAAAGTTAACACTCCCAAAATGTTCATGTTTTAACTGATCTGACAGAAGAAAACAAGTCCACTGGTCTGATTGCTAGTGAATAATGTTGTTCCCATGTTGATTTTCTGATGTTAAGAGTTCTGTTCTTAGTACATGGGTTATCTAGACCCTGTAAACACAGTTCTCACATATGCAGAAGTACTTAATTGCTACCAGTTTTAGGATATAAAGAGATTTTTGGTATGCATCTTGAAGACTGTATTATGGAAATTTCTAAATGACCTTATAAAAAGTAGATAGCATAATTACCTGTGCAATCTACTACTTTCTGTGTATATATAGTACCAGGTTCACAGCTATAACTGTTTAGCTCACTTAATCCAGGACATTGCCAGTTGCTTTATTCCTATATTTGTGTTCCACCCAGCTTCCAAAGAGTTCAGGACCACATATATGGAGTTCTCATTATCTCAACAATAACTATGCGAGCTTGGTATGCTTGGGAAAGTCCAAGGCGTACAAAATGAATGTATTGTCTGAGTGTCACACTTTCAGGCATAATACTCAACCCACTATCCCTGCCTGGGTCTCAGGCTGTTTCTAGTAGGACAAAGGCTTTATCAGTTTTGAGGATTCAGATACAGGTTCAGAGACTTGAAAACGCACAAATCACAATGACACTGTGGCAGTCTCTGTGCTGTGAACCTGTAGTAGTCTAGATAGCAGATAAGATAACATAAGTGGCACAGTTGAAAGTCATATGCCTGCACAACATGATGCCTTTACAGGGGGCAGGGGGGCTGTAGAGATTCTTCTTCCTGCATTCCCAATTTAGTGCTGAAGCATGAAACCAGAATGGCTTTACCATGTTTGCTGCTTCAGTGAAGCTGAGAGAATCTTTCTTTTTGAAGAAAAAATGCTGAATGTGAATTTGCACAGACTGCAAGGGAAATTGGAGAGGTGTGGTAGTAGCTGAAGCTTTTCTAACACATTAGTAATATCTTGCCAAGAACTCAAAACTGGCAATTCTCCCTTAATAAAAATGCTTTTGTTGCAAAGAGCACTACTTGAATTGGTGAATAATTGTGGTAACTGAGAAAGACTGTATTGTAGAATAGAATCCATTTAGTTATTCTGATAAAGTCACTTTAGGTCAATCTTTTTGTTATTTGTGGCTTTATTTCCTGCACTAAAATGGCTCTCAGAGCAACAGTGGACAAACCAGGTTTAGCTTTCTGTTTTTCTGTAGGATGCCCAGCTAAATATCCCTCCTTCTTTTTTCCACTGGCAAAGCTTCACAAAGGAGGATCTAGAATAGAGCAGACAAAGGAAACAGAACAGACTGAAATCTTGTATCCAAATGATAAAAGGCTTGGTGTGATGTCTGAATGGATGAACCATGGTTTCTGGTTGGCTGGCAAACCAGAATGGAAACCATGATGAAATGGGTTTGCAAACCATGGTTTGGGATAAATGCTGCATGATGGAGATGGAAGTGAATTTTTGAAGAAGACAACTTATTTTAAACATGATTTAGGCTCTAAATTATGTGTGACTTATTTAACCCACATTGAGGCTATGGTATGTGAGGGGCACGTACGACTACCATTTTGAATATGCAGCCTCCACTCGGACTGTCATTTCATGTCGTGAATCTGGCGAACGTAGTTTATGCAAGGGTTAAACAACCCTTGCATAACCTGTAGTCTGTTTTAGAGTTATATGAAAGTCATTTAACTCTCGAATAACCTACGTTCACTGGGTTCGCATGACAAAAAAACTGACCAGGGGTTGGATATGCAAGCTGGTGCCTATGGATGCCACAGCTCTTCCAAACCCAGTCAGTGTCTTGAATGAATGTCCATTCCTTTTGTATGTAGAGTCATTTAGCAGAGGTCCTTCTGTTGGTAGTTGTCCATCAATTAGTGTAACAAATAATCTTTTATTGTTGCCTTCCTGGAGTGGTTTTTTTTTGGGGGGGGGGTGGTTGGTTGGTGTGTGTGTGAAAATGTTTTTAAAAAATCTCTCAATCTCACTACCCAAGGATTTATATTGTTGGAATTTCAGAAATCCCAGATAACAAAAGCTGGAAGGCTGCATACAAAAATTGGGAATTTATAACAGTGCATTTTTGACTGAATATAGTTGGTTAGTCCATGGTATTTTTTGTGCTGTATATCTTGTGTATGTATGAGTATAAAAGTATAATATATTATGAATTTTAGGGAGTACCTGAAGAAGGAGGTATTCTTTGGAAAGTTGGGCAAGTTGGCACAAAATGGCATCTGTGTGATCCTGTATCACTTTCGGGGGTTCTTTGCAAAGAAAATGTAGAATGGTTGGTCAACTGGAGTCAGCTTGGGAATCTGAAGTGGAACGGAAAAGATTTTCACCCAGGCTAGATAAAGGCAATTTGCTGAAACAGATTTTGACCAGTATTCTGCAGTTAGAGTACATATGTAATTCATTCTTGTTATTATACATTAGTTGACAATATAGTTGTGAAATATATTATTGGGATTTGTGGTTTTTGGATATTGTTTCAATCCCAGCACAAGGGAACCCCTCTCCTCCATTCCCTGAGTTCCTCAGCATATGAGGGGAGGGATCTGTGGCAGCCAAGAATATTAGTTTTGGCTAATAAAGTCAAGTCAAAATTTGTGAGAAAGCACTTCCATTTCATCTGTGTTTTTGTCCAAGTCCTTTTTATCCAGGCCCTAGCTGGAACTGTTCAAAAGCTCCCAAAGATGATTAGGTTTCCAGAGAAGTGTGCACTCCCTTAGCTAGCCCACAGGACATAGTTCAACAAAGCTCTCAGGCCTTAGAAACAGAGGAGCTGTGCAAATGTTAAATTTGTCTGAACAGGCTTTGGGAAGTTCTTTGACTGCACTAAAGCTTAAACAGAGTCCCTTTATTTGTGGACCCTGCTTGTTACCAGCATGTTAAATTGTGCCTAGAAGGCAAATGTTCAAGCACTAGTGCAATGAGCTTGTGGCCGCCCCATTCCTAAATCAGAAAGGTATCTGCCAAGTTCTGTATCAGCTGAAGCTTCCAAAGAACCTTGCACCCAGTAATACACTCAACTCTGATGTTTCAAGAAATCACTGTGCAATGTAAACATTTAAACATCTCAATTACCTCCAGTAGTTAAAGATAAACAGTAAACCAAAGCAAATGATCTTCAAAAACTATTGGGGAAATGGATCTAAGTAACACAGAAAATATTGTAAGATTATATACATCTTCGACAAGTAACATTGGGTACGAAAGCATAACAATTACATACACTACAAGAGAGTGGCATTTGTCTGTCTCTTCCTTCAAAAAGAGTTTCAATTTAATTACCCAATTAGATTTCAGGAAGCTATTTTTACATAAATGAAGTCTTGTAAAATTAACCTTTGAAACTCATTGCCTTTAGATATTGCGAAGACTAATAGAAATAAATTCTAAAAAATAAAGGGTTTAACAAGTTCATATGGCAATCACTGTTAGTATAGTTGTGCATGTTGTTGTAGTAACTTGTGACTTATGTCTGGAAATCTGAGTAAAATATAGGGGAAATAAATCATGCCTTAATTACCAAGTAGCTCATTTAAGACATCTGGTATCTAGCCAGAAACCAGATACCAGACTAATGAGTCACTGGTCTCCTATAATATGTTCAGGTCTGTGATACTCTGCACCAAAAAATTGAAAATATATATTAAAAACATGACAAAGGTAATCCAAATTCTGTAGTGAGACAAAATAGTTGGAATTATACACAATTGCCTACATTTACTTTGCAGAGTCTATGTTGTTTTCAAAATCTAGTTTTTAAAATAGTTTTAAAATAGTTTTACAAAAAGATAGCACAGTTTGAGAGAGGGAAAAAGGTGTGTGGAGAATGAAACTAGCCAGTTAGAATAGTTGGAAGGGTTGTGTTACAATAGCCACATGAGAATTATTGAGCATTGTAGGGACCTTTGATTACCCTGACAAGTTGTTCTGTGTTCTGAGCTTTCCTTCACAACTATGAGATCTAGAAATCTACTTTTTAAAAATGAACTAGTAATGATCAAATCATGCTCTACTTGGAGAGGTCCTCATCGGAGGATGATATGGAGCTCCCAATGCTGAACATTTCAGAGGAGCAGTCTGTTTCAAGAAACCCTGGGGATGATCAGGTGATTCCTATGCTGTTAGTAAGCCTGGGTCCTCAGGATGCAGAGAGTCCCCTTCTGATTTAGAGATGGAAGACTAGGCCCTGCTTATGCCTGGGGGTGCAGGCTAATGTGGCTGCCAGGTGAAGAAGTGTGCGTCTAAGGATCAAAACTCTTCATGAGTAAAGGGCTACTTATGAGTAAGCCTCTCCTCATGAGTAAAAACTTAAGAACAGCCATTCTGGATCTCTTCCACCATTTCTTCCAGCATTCTGTTCACACAGAGGCCAGCCAGCTGTCGACGGGAGACCAGCAAGCAAGATACAAGTGAAACATCACCCTCCCACCCGTGTTCCCCAGCAACTGGTGAACATAGGCATACTGCTTCAGATACTGGGGGCCGCATCAGGACTAGTAACCATTGATAACCTCCTCCAAAAAATTGTCTAACCTCCTTTTAAAACAAGCCAAATTGGTGGCCATCGCCACATCTCGTGGTAGTGAATTCCAAAGTTTAACTATGCACTGTGTGAAGAAGTACTTCCTTTTATCTGTCCAATCTCCCACCAACCAGCTTCATGGGATGACCCCAGGTTCTAGTATTATGAGACAGGGAAAAAATGTCTCCCTATCCACATTCTCCACACCATTGCATAAGTTTGTACACCTCGATCATGTCTCCCCTTAGCTTCCTTTTTTCCAAAGTAAATAATGCCCGCTGCTTTAAACTTCCCTCATAGGCTCTAGCCCCTTGATCATTTTAGATGCCCTTTCTGCACTTTTTCGAGCTGTTTCCAAGGCAACTCTGATGACTTGCAGTTGACCGTTGGGTGGGGTTCAGAGAGCTCAAATGTAAAAGCCTTCACTTCAGGGCAGATGGTTGCTGGAACATTATCAGTTCTCCACTTCCCAGACTTCTGTCTGGCATTCACTTGTTACCTAGTTCCCCTTTGGATCCATAGGTCTTCTTCAAACTTCACTTTTTGGAAAACACCCAAGCCAGAGCTGCTTGCTTTGCTGGCTTCTAGCACCACAGCCTTTGTGTGCTGTATCACTATGCAACCCAAAATATTCAGTTGGTATCAAAGACCAGGTGCGGCACAGTTTGAAGTAGGACATAACCAACAAAATGTAAGTTGCAGAATGGTTCTTTTATTTGTTTTACTATTCAAAGAGATGTGTGCATAATTATAGTGCATGCTGATATTCCTTAGTAATAATGATTTACAATTAGGGCTGAATTGAAAGAAGTATTTGATCTTTGAGGAATTGCTCTGAAACAGAGTTAAACGTTTTTCCCATTCAGAATGAGGATGTTGGCCTCACTTAGAATTGGCTTCATTTTACCTTCAAGTTTGGCTATATGACAACAACACTGATTTGGCTACATAGTGTCATAAGCTCACCGCAACTGCTACATTATCCAAGATTGGTTGGAATCATTATCTCAGAAAGAGGAAAACAAAATAGTTACAAAAGCAGCAACATGTTGAGAATATGAACAGGCAGTGAATGGGGTGTGTGTGTGTGTGTGTGTGTGTGTGTGAGAGAGAGAGAGAGATCATCCCCATTAAAGCTTACCTTTTGACCCCAAATATTAAACGGGTGAATATTCAGGTTACTCCTAATTAACATGCCTGTTAAATATTTCTGGGGCATGCATCTCCTTACTCTCAAATGCTGTGCTTCAGTAGCCAGTCTCTAGCCACATTGTCTTTGTTTGTTCCACTCAGTTCCTCTCTTGCTGTTGGAGAGTGATAAGAAGGTGGGAAGGGAGCCTGGAAGGAAGTCCGAGCTAAACTGGGGAGCTGACTGCATTGCTGGAGAAATGTCAGTAAGAAAAATCTTGGTATTGAGAGTCAGGACTGTGTTGGCTAAGAGAAGGGGACAAAAATGGATACAATTTTTTTTTATTTTGATTGGAACAGTTTATATTTGTGAACATGCCTGCAAGTATTAGAGTTGTACATAAAGTGAAATAGAATGGTAGCTAAACTAAGTAACAATGCAATGAGCAAATCCTTGTATTACTGTGCAGAAGATGAAGAGAACTGTGTAGATTATTTTTTGTGCTTTGCATGTTAACCTTAAACAACTCTATGGAGATCATATATAGTTCTATAGTAAATAGACTCTGTATAAGACAGCTTTTATTAGAATATTTATATTCTTAGAGCTGAACCAATAGCCACTTTAGCTTTATTTAAACCCTGGGTAACCATGATGTATGAAGCAGGTTAATATGTGAAGAAGTTTAGGTTTGTTCTATGGAGTCCTGTGCTTGTTCTGGCTAGATGCTGTAGCAGTCAATGAATGTAGTTCAAAAACCTACATTTGGAAGAAATACTATTGGTTATCCCGTCACTGCTACCACATGTGATGGAACAACATGTGGGTTATTCCACCTATATTTATTTTTCTTTAGATAGAACTCATTGCTGCAGTTTCTAACAAACTTCCAAATTGGACCTCACAATTAGGGAATGCTGCTTCAGGTATACCATCAAAATAAACCCTCTATACCTAAAATAAACTTGGTACCTTAGTTTCTGTAGCGTAGGCATGGGATTGACACCACCATTAGACAAAACCTTTCAAGATGTACAAAAATTAAGGGGAGTTATTTACAAAAGGGAATAAAATTTTACTCTTCAAGAGATAGGTTGAGATTGCTTAAAGGTTCTTTAAATATGGTTGGTTGCAATTCCTAATAGGTAAGTAAGTCATCCCCAGCTAAGGGATGGAGAACTTGCAGGGGGCCCAGCCGAGTGCTTGGCGATTCACACTTTCCGGGGCATCCAGAAAGTGCATAATTCACATGGCACACTATCCCTTGGAAAGCATGCTTCCCTCCCACTGCCCCGTGCCAATCGTGGCCTTAAAAGCCCTCTTAATCCAAGAAAGCCTTTAAGGCCATGATCGGCACAGTGGGAGAGAATGTGGGTTGTCTTTTCCCCCACTGCATTAATGGTGGCTGCCATTAGAGTGGAGGGGGAAAATACATGATTTCCCCAGCCTTGAGGAAATCACATTTCTCCCCCCGCTGATGGAAGCCTTAAGGAACCTGTTAATAGGGCCTTTAAGGCCCCCATAGGCGCAGGGGGGAAGAGAAATGCAATTTCCCCAGCCTTAGGGAAATTGGGTATTTCCCCCCACTGCATTAATGGTGGCTGCCATTAAGGCAGTAGAGGGCAAGGACAAAGGGCATATCCAGGTCTGGGCAGAACTGAGTTCCACTTAGACCTGCTCCCCCTTTGTACTATGGCAGCATTGGGGGTGGAAATCCGCCAGGCGTTTTCGGAGGGACCCATGACGGCCGGATGCAGGGGCATCCGAACATCTGCATGCCCAGGCAGATTTTCGCCCCATTGCTATCACTAGCTGAGTAAGCTCTCAATAGCTTTTCCTTTAGACCAGATTGTTCTAAACTGCATTCCAACCAATTCCTCACAAACAGGCAAAAAAAAATTTCTTGTGTCTTCTGGCTTTTCGGATGATTCAGACATTTCAGGCACTACTTGCTGAGTTTCCTTCTTGTGAGATATAAAATAGAAACCTAAAACATATTATGTATAACTCGCTTTGCTCAAAAAGTTATCATGTGCTAAATTTATTTTTAAATTATCTTAATTTTAATGATAATTTTATGAGCAAGCTGTTACACATAATACATTTTATGTTTTTAAAGTAACAAAGTGACTTTAGATCTGCTAAGAGTACTGAAAAGGGTATTGCATATTTTTTTCAGTTTTTGCCAAAATGTCTGTCCCCCTCCCCAGCTCAGTGCTAATATTGAGTATTTAATTGCTTATTTAGGATGTGTCATAAGTGGGGGTTTACACATATATGCTGCATATGCCAGTTTGACATTTCAATAGGAGAATACCAGTAACACCCAAAAACTGCTATAATTTATTTTGAGATAGTTAAATTTGTATTACTAAGTTAAATGCAAACCAAATGCTGGGTGTGAATACACTACCTAGAGATGGGTGAATCACTGCATGAATAGTATGTGTTCTTTGTTTGTCCCAAACTTTGGAAGATGTTTCTCTCCTTCCCTGTGTATTGTCTTTTAGCCCAACTTAATGCATATTTACTTGGAAGTTAGTCATACTGAGTCTAATGCAGTTTAGTCCAAAGAAGTATATCTACTAGGATTCTAGCTTTAGGACACAATTCTGTTGGGATGCCCATCAGCCTCCGAACTTGGAGGTTGACGGATATCCTATGCCGAATGGGAGGAGCACGGAGGCAATCTTCACCTCTGTGTTCCTCCCACTCCAAATTTTTGCTAGATGGGTTTTTTGTCCATCCGGCTGGGGCTCTGTGGAGTGGGAGTGAAGGAAGCTGGCACTGGAGGATTCTTCCTGAGCTGGCCTGCTCAGTCCCCTCTCCACCCCCAGAAGTGCCCCCCTTTCCTCCTCTCTGAGGTTGCTTTTGCGACCTCAGAGAGGCAGCTGGTGCTGTTCTATCTGCGCTGGCTGCGAGGGGGTGGGGAGCTTGGACTCCTGAGTCCAAGATCAGAGAGCTGACTCTGACTTTGGATCCAGGAGTCCGAAAAGTCCTATGGCCCCCAAGAGACGGTCTAGGGAGCACAGGATTGCTCCCTCCGTTTGTTACTAGATAGTAGCTCTGCTGGTTGTTATTCCTCTGTGTTCCCAGATCCTTTCAATTTAGGCCCGTTCAAAATGGTAGTTTCCTCCCATTTCCTTATTGTGAGTTAAGAGCAGGAGAAGATCTTAAAAACAGAGTGAGGTTAGTGATAATTAATAATAATAATAATAATAATAATAATAATAATATATTTATTTATCACCCGCCTCTCCCAACGGATCGAGGCGGGGAACAACACCAAACATAAAATACAAAAACTGATTAAAAGCAGATAAAACCAGTACATCATTAAAACACCAATAAAACACCAATAAAACACTTTAAAATTCATCTGGGTAGGCCTGCCGGAAGAGATAAGTCTTTATAGATCTTTTAAATTCCGGAAGACTAGTGAGTTGGCGAATCTCTCCCGGCAGGTCATTCCATAATCTGGGAGCGGCAGAAGAGAAGGTCCTCTGGGTGACGGTTGTCAGTCTAGTTCTTGTTGACTGTAATAAATTCTTCCCAGAGGACCTGAGCGTGCGGGGCGGATTGTATGGGAGAAGGCGATCCCGTAGGTAACCTGGACCCAAACCATGTAGGGCTTTAAAGGTAATAACCAACACTTTGTACTTCGCCCGGAAACTGATTGGCAGCCAGTGAAGCGATTTTAAAACTGGTGTAATGTGATCACCCCTAGGTGTACCGGTGACCAACCTGGCTGCCATATTTTGAACAAGTTGAAGTTTCCGGACTAGGCACAGAGGTAGCCCTATGTACAGCGCATTGCAGAAGTCGAGCCTCGAAGTTACCAGTGCGTGCACTACTGATTTTAGGTCTTCCAACTCTAGGAAGGGGCGCAGCTGGCGTATCAGCCGAAGCTGATAGTAGGCACTCCTGGCAGTCGCATCTATCTGAGCTGTCATTTGGAGCGACGGATCCAGGAGCACCCCCAAGCTGCGAACACAGTCTTTCAGGGGGAGTGTAACCCCATCCAGAACTGGTTGACATACCTCCAACCCCAGGTTGTGGCCCTTGACAGTAAGCACCTCCGTCTTGTCTGGATTCAGCTTCAGTTTGTTTTTCCTCATCCAGCCCATTACCGCCTCCAAGCATTCATTCAGAGGAGACACACTATCCTTAGCTGATGCTGTTGTCGAAGGCATAGAGAAATATATTTGGGTGTCATCAGCATACTGGTAGCACCCCGCCCCATGCCTCCGGATGATCTCTCCCAGCGGTTTCATGTAAATGTTAAACAGCATTGGGGAAAGGATGGCACCTTGTGGTACACCACATAGCAACTCCTTTTTTGAAGAGCAGCTATCCCCAAGCATCACCATCTGGAACCTGCCCGAGAGGTAGGACCGGAACCACTGAAGCACAGTGCCCCCGATCCCCAATTCCCTCAGGCGATCCAGAAGGATACCATGGTCGATGGTATCGAAAGCCGCTGAGAGGTCCAGGAGTACCAACAGGGACACACTCCCCCTGTCAATACTCAGGCGTAGATCATCCACTAAGGCGACCATAGCAGTCTCAACTCCGTATCCTGCTCTGAAGCCAGTTTGAAATGGGTCTAGAAAATCTGTATCATCCAAAACTGCTTGGAGTTGGAAGGCAACCGCCCTCTCGATCACCTTGCCCAAAAATGGAAGATTTGATACTGGCCTATAGTTATTAAAGTCCAGGGGATCCAGGGAGGGCTTTTTTAGAAGCGGCCGTACTACCGCTTCTTTTAAACATGATGGAAAACTCCCCTCCCTGAGAGATGCATTAATAATACATTGTAGTTGTGATCTAACTGCATCTCCTCCCTGGGCGACCAGCCAAGAAGGACAGGGATCGAGAGGGCAAGTCGTCCTCCTCACTCGACCAAGCAGCTTGTCCACGTCCTCGGTACTCACCAACTGAAACTGATCCAGTGTAATTCTACTCGCGGAGTCGCTGGACACTCCATTATCAGCCTCTGCTATAACGACAGCATCTAAGTCGGCTCTTATCCGAGAGATTTTATCTGTGAAATGATTGTTAAAGGCATCACAGCGAACTACCGAAGGCTCTAACATTGGGTTCAGGGGGGAGGGTGCCCGAGTTAGACCCCTCACCACCCTGAACAGTTCTGCTGGACGCGAATTCGCAGACGCAATGCGTGCAGAGAAGTAAGCTTTCTTCGCTGCACGTATTGCCACCCCATAGGAACGAAGATGTTCTCTATGTCGTGTCTTGTCGGATATAAGTCGAGTTTTCCGCCATCGGCGCTCCAGTCGTCGTCCTTTCCGCTTCAACTCCCTGAGATCTTCTGTATACCAGGGCGCCCGATTAGAAGCGGGTCGGAGAGGACGTTTGGGGGCGATCGTGTCGATAGCCCTAGTTAGGTCTTGATTCCATCTATTGACCAGGGCTTCTACAGGATCGTCGACGATACCAGCCATAGATCCCTCTAAGGCCTTCTGGAATCCAGCAGGATCCATCAGCCTTCGAGGGCGGACCATCTTAATAGGTCCGCCACCCCTGCAGGGGCGGGTGGTAGCTGTGATACTAACCCCGACCAGAAAGTGGTCTGTCCATGACAATGCAGAGGTATTTGTTACCTCCGCCCACAGATCTGTCTGTTCGGAGCTGAAGACAGCATCGAGGGTGTGACCTGCTGAATGTGTAGGTCCAGAGACCAATTGGGATAGGCCCATGGTTGTCATGGATGCCATGAACTCCCGAGCTGCACCTGACAAACCAGCCTCGAATGGGATGTTGAAATCGCCCAGGACCAAAAGCCTGGGCGAATCCAACACCAACTCCGAGACCAGTTCCGTGAGCTCGGCCAGGGAGTCCGATAGGCAGCGGGGTGGCCGATACACTAACAGAATCCCTAGTCTATCCCTGGCCTTCAGACTCAGGTACACACACTCGATGTGCTTCAATTGTCGGACAGGAAGTCTGGTCAGGTTAAGATTGTCTTTGTAGACCACAGCTACTCCGCCCCCCCGCCCACTTTCCCTCACCTGCTCACTAACACAGTACCCAGCTGGGAGAGCCTGAGCCCATGTCGGCCCACTATCATCTCCCAGCCAGGTTTCTGTGAAGCATGCCAGGTCGGCCTCCTCATCTATAAGGAGGTCATAGATGATATTTGTTTTACTTTTAACCGACCTGGCATTGCATAGGAGCAAGGAGAGGTTCTGTGGGTGGCCTGGTTCGTTCTCCAAGATCCCCGGGATAGCAGGGCGACTGGAAGGTAAGATGGGTGTTAAATATCTATCTCTCCTTCCCCTATGATGGCACATCGCCCTGCTATCGCCATATCTCCCCTTGCCCTGCACAACCGATATTGCCACTCCCAGACACATTTCAATTCAACTGCACTCCCAGCCACCTCAAGCGTGTCAGAGGGGTGGACTAGACCAGTGTTCTCCACCTCTCCGCAGGTGGGCTGGGGCTGCGCTGGAGGAGACGCAGGGAGTCCCTACGCACAGCTCTTTCTCTCCCCCTCTCCAGCTGATGTTCTCCCTCTCCACCTCTCCGCAGGTGGGCTGGGGCTGCGCTGGAGGAGACGCCGGGAGTCCCTATGTGCAGCTCTTTCTCTCCCCCCTCTCCAGCTGATGTTCTCCCTCTCTGCCTCTCCGCAGGTGGGCTGCCCTGGAGGAGACGCCGGGAGTCCCTCTCCGCCTCTCCGCAGGTGGGCTGGGGCTGCGCTGGAGGAGACGCCGGGAGTCCCTACGCGCAGCTCTTTCTCTCCCCCTCTCCAGCTGATGTTCTCCCTCTCCACCTCTCCGCAGGTGGGCTGGGGTTGCGCTGGAGGAAACGCAGGGAGTCCCTACGCGCAGCTCTTTCTCTCCCCCTCTCCAGCTGATGTTCTCACCTCTCCGCCTCTCCGCAGGTGGGCTGGGGTTGCGCTGGAGGAGACGCAGGGAGCCCCTACGCGTAGGGTAGTAACTGTTGTGGGTTTATTTGTGCATCTGCCTTATATTCATGTATACTTCTTTTTAGAAAATGTCTAAAATAAAAGGGGTGGCTGCAATTATTTTCATATACTTATAAGGCTTTTCTATAATTAACCATGATAAAGAGCCCATACCTTGTGAACCATGTTGTTCACAATATTATATTTGCAATTTGAATAGGCAAATAATACTTCAAAAGATTTATTCCTCCATGTAAATTGAAATTGGTAAAAGTGAAATAGGTTTATGTTACACATTGTTTTTTCTCCAGTCTGAACTCAGATGCCCTCCATAGCTTGTCATTTGCTTATTTAGTGCTCTGATAGAGTTAATGCTAGGATAACAATACCTTGCATAGACTTAAACTGTAGCTATTTTAATTCTAAAGAGCCACAAAGCGCTTTACTAGCTTTGGCCATGAGATTCATTGGCATTTCAGTGGAGAAAGGATTAATTAATCTAGGCTTGAACTGATTTAAAACTCATAATACAGGAATTACTTTAGCTGGAGTAAGCCTTTGGTAGGCAAAACATTCAGTATTTAAAAAACCCTATAGGTATATATGGTTATAGGAGCATACAGAGTATTGATATAGAATGGGTTGAAAGGAAAAATGGGGCGAGAGCTACAAGAATAACTGTTAGTAATGAAATTTGGTGATTTAATTATTTCTTTTGAGAAAAGGATAATTTCTCCAAAAATATTGGAATCCCAAAAAAATGTTTGGATGTGCACATGTGCCTCAGGATTTCCCCTTCTAGTAGCTCCTTGCTGTGAATCAAAAGCCATTGCTGAGTTTCCCCTGAGTTTGTGACTGACATGCCCAGTTTGCTACCCAAACACTGGGTAGCCATGAACAAGAGTGCTGAGTTCCATTTGCTCATGTATGCCCATTGAGTTAAACAACCCAGGAATGCTCTGTCCTTGCATTTTTTATCGTGATGCCTTAACCTGGAATTGGAGTTTGTTGGGGAAGAACATGCCAGACTTAACTCATGGTTTGTTCTTGGGTTACAAGTCTTGGTTTTTCTTTCCCCAACAACCTCCAATTCCAGGGTTGGATGTCACGATAAATAACCCAGAGACAGAGTGTCCCTGGGATTGTTTAACTCAGTGGGAGTGGTGGGGGTGAAGGGAGCAGCACACTTGCCCATTCTCACTTCACTATCAGCAACCTATATATAGTGCTTCCAACTCTTGCCCTTGTAGTGCAAAGATGCTAGCATATGTTAAGCTATTTGACATGAACAGACTAAAGTGGCTTAGGCCAATAATTATTAATGTTATAATATTTGTGCACATTCTTCATATCCCATTATTCTCACATCTGAGGAGCTGGGTGAGACTATTTTAAATAATCACAAATTGTGCAATTCAGTTAACATCTGGCCTGGAACAGACAAGCAGTTTGCTAGAGCAATCCTTTCATGAATTGTTTTATGGTATGAGGATCTGGCTGATAAGTTGTCTTGTGGTTCCTTCTGACTCATCTCTTCTGTCTGGGAAATGAAGCTTGGGAGCTGGTTGTTTCATCACCTGGTGATTGAGCATGAAAGAATAATTCTCACACTGCCCCTCCCCCTTGGTTGATATATGTATGGATAGTGTCATTATATAGCAACCTTCCCCGACTTGTTGCCCTACAGAAGTTAGGGACTGCAATTCCCATAAGCCCCAGCCAGCATAGCCAGTGGTTGGAAATGGTGGAATTGTAATCGAAAACATCTGGAGGGCACTAAGTTGGGGAAGGTTGTTATATAGTTTAATCACTAGGTGGCACTGAGGATTATTAAGAGTTTCTTGTTGTTATCTCCTATTCTTATTTATAAGAAAGACTGTAACGTTCTTGTCTAACTTTTTCTCTGGTGTACCTTGTAAGCCTTGGATGATAATGTGAACCAGTACACATTCTATAGAGTTAGCAGCTAACCCGGTGATAAGAACAATTGTTACAGACAAATTATAAACCTACTTTATTTCAGAGTCCTCTTTGCTCCATAGCCACCCTTATAACAGTCTATAGCATTGCAGTTTAAAAAATTTGACCTACTGATAGGTTCTTTTTATTACAAGGATATGCACTTATTTGGCAATAAGGTTTGCAAAAAAAATTAACATGTGCAACAATATGTCATGTGTCATAATTTAAACATTTTAATTGAGTGGAAGATACTACAGTTGAAAATAAATTGCACTTGCAATACAACATTTGTATTCAGCCAATCTTAATCTCAAATGGGAATCTTGAATTGCCAAAGTTTTGATACATGACTTCAGAAATCATTATGAGTTAAAATGCGTAACGAAGCAGTTCTTTTCATTTTCCAGCTTTTCTTTAATTGTTTGTCACCATACTTTCCTATGACTAATCTTATCACTTTTACGGTGAAGGTAAGGAACTCTTTAAAAAACATGAAAGCTGGAATTCTCAAAATAGAATATCTTAAAGGATATTGTAAGGTACACCAAAGGCACTTGAGGGTGATATATTAACCACCACCAATGGAGAATTGTGTGCATATGTTTTGATTTTCAATTCATCTATTACTGTGATCCTTACCTCGAAATAACTGCATATCCTTGATAGTCAAATATTGTACTGGATATTTTTAGCTGGAGATGTGGACTGAAGAAAAGAAAGGAGCCATTGACCAAGTGACATGACAACTCTTTATTCCTCTTGGGTGCCAATTGTTTGATTTGCAGTTGGATGGCAGACAGAAATAACCACATAAGGGATTACTCTATAAGTAGCTCTGAAATTAAGCAGGTTTGACTAACTGTGAAAAGGCACAAATTCTTAAATATGAAGCACTTATAACTGCAGTGAAAGACTCCTGTTTTTATTTCAACTGCAGCTGATAATATTTACATATTCCAGACAAAGCATAATTTTAAATGTTTGTAAGTAGTGCACATTGAAACTCTGCAGACAAAGGTAGGGTACTAGTGATGTGTGTGTGTGTGTGTGTGTGTGTGTGAGTCCACACGTATTGTGTATCCTGTACATTAATGTCACTTCCTCTCACAGGTAGGGCTGTTAGCCACCCAACCTAAAAAAGATACTAACAACAGATGGCAACCAGATGGCAAGCCCAGATGCCAGCTCTGTCTCCATATCTACCCTGGCAACACTATTACAGGACCTAATCATGCCATCCACAATTTGAGGGGTCCACACACCTTCTCATTTCCCAATGTAATACAGGCCATCATTTGCTTGCAGTGACCTTCTTCATTGTACATAAAAGAATAAATGCACACAAATCTGACATAAGGAATAGCGATGTTTCAAAATCAGTGGGCGAGCATTTCAACATCTAAGGACTCTGTGTGAATTACCTTAACATGGCCACTCTTGAACAAAGGAATTTTCAAGACAGATACAAATGTGAAATTGCTGAAGTACAATTCATTAATAAATTCAACTCTATTTCCTGTGGTTTAAATAAGGACAAGGGTTTTTAATTGCAGTACTTATGATTATCAGCTCACCATTACAAAGATTTCTGTGTGATCACACAACAATGTTTTGTGAATGACAACTGTTGAGCGAATTATCATTGTATTTTTGTGTTTGCATTGCAATCCCCTCTGTCATCACTGTTTACATCCCCTTCTCCCCCCCCCCAAAACACAAAAAAGTCTGGAATGCCCAATTTGAAATGGATAGTTCATGCACCGGATGAAGTGGACAATGTCCATGAAATATATATGTCACAATAAATACATCTGTTAGTCTTTAAGGTGCCACAAAACTCTTTGTTGTTTATATATAGTATTTCACGTGATTTTTGCCAAGCAAGTGAACCATACTGCCTTGATACCCTATGACAGTTGCTCTCATTACAAATAATACAAACATTCTTCTCACATGTGACTCACAATTTTTACAACAGCCTCCTAATATTTTACAGAGCTATTTCTCCCATATTATAGATGGAAGTTGTCTGTTTTGGGGGAGCAGTAGTGAAACATTTAATGTATTAATATGAGGTGGTTTGATGGGCATATTGAAGTGTTGATTCTGTGTTTGTTTGTACTTAGCTGACTATGCTCCGAATTGAATTGTTAATGAATTTTCTAGGAGTGTTTCTTTTATGCTTTATCATGTATTGTACTGTGTATTGTGTAAGTTGTTTTGACATACAAGTAAACTGATGTTGGTGACAGTAGGGGTTAGGTCTGCAATCCTAAACATTTAATAGAGAGCAAACCACATTGAATACAGTGGGATTTACTTCTAAGTAAATAGACATGAGACTGCATTGCAAACCTGAGTGGTTTACCTAAGGCCACCCAATGCATTCATGGCTAAGTTAAACTATGAACTAGAGGATGTAACTTGCACCTCGTGCTGTCAACTGCTACACTAGACCATACCCATCGAAGTGATCAGTGCCCAGTCTTCATTTTAAAAAGGAAAATATCTGGGTTGTCCAACATGGTGTCTTTGGCACCAACTAGGCTCTCAGACCTTCCTGATTTTTATATATATATATATCAGTTTATTTTTCACTAGAAAGCTGGCATGCTGTGAAGTGAAGGGCTGCTCTCCAGTGCCATTGTTACTTGGGTTGAAGAGAGTGGTTTTCTGTTTGTTTGTGGAGCTCAGTCCCCACCTCTGCCTTGTACCTGGGTTCTTGGGCAAGTTACTTTTCTTTTAGTCTTATTAGTTTGCCTTCTGGAAAATGCGAGTTTTGTGACTGATCATGCCAATCATGGCAGAACATTATGAATTTGCAAGCCTTCGACAGAAGCCATTTTGTGAGTGCATTCATGACACTCTCAAAATGTACCCACTGACCCAAGAATGTTTGGGACTAGCCTTTATGATTGTTGACAGAATTAAGGAATGCATCCTAGTCTCAGGAATGAGAGCTAAAAATAATAATAATTGACTATATGTTTCTGATCATTAAGAGGCCATGCCATAACTATGAATGTATGGGATTCATCCCCCTTCCCTTCCCCGCAACAACTTCAAGGGGAAATTTAATAGTGAAAGAACTTGCTGCATTTTGGATATACTGGAGATTATTGAAACACTATACTAGGCATGGATCCTTTGGTTATATACATGGTACATTGGAAGGAACAATTAAAAACCTATACATACGTTTTATAAGCACACATTTTTCAGCAGTAGACCTCTCATTTTTATGAAAATCACTACAAAAGGCATGTCAAAGATGTCAAGTACCATGTTTATTTTATGCAAATTACCATTATGAATAAGTGGTAACCCTTCAGCTGTTCATGTGTTTCTGAACATGTCCTTTATGTGGACATTTTCCCCTCTTACGTTTATGTTTCCCATGGTTTTGATCATTATAGTGCACTTTTGGAAGCATATGCATAAGGGGTTTAAGGGCCTCTTGTTGGTTACCAATCAGCTCATTTCCTTAAGTTGTACTTTCTTTAAGTATTTGGTTTCAAAAAACATTTAAAAGCTGTGCTTTAATTTTAGATAACGAATACCTCCATATGCCTGCCTGTTTTAGAATTGCAATGTAACCAGAAAACATTTTTTATTTTTTGTTTAAATGTTATATATGCTATCATTCATTATGAAATTACAGAATTCATTAAAAAAAACCACAATTAAAATAAGCACAGGCCACAATAAAACCAGAAAATCTATCCACAAAAGGCTTTGCAAACCATAATCAAGACATTCAAACATGTGGTCTGGTCTCTCAGTTGTCTTCTTGAAAAGAGGTTTTCTGAAGTGTAAAACAGGCAGCTATTACCCAGGTGGAAAAAATGAGTCAGCATTCAGGGTCCTGCTGCCAATGGTAGGCTTCTGCCAAGTCATTAATTTCTCAGAGCTGCTCTGTGCCCTCCTCGATAAATTTTATTTGGAACAGGGAAAAGTCCAACGAGAGTCCAGTTAAACTATTCCTGTGCTTTTACAATAACTGTGGTTTGATGGCAATACTTAGGCTGACCATATGAAAAGGAGGACAGGGCTCATGTAACTTTAACAGTTGTAGAGAAAAGGGGATTTCAGCCAGTGTCATTTGTATGCAATTAGTTCCTGGTGAAATTCCCTCTTCATCACACCAGTTAAAGTTGCAGGGGCCCTGCCTTCTTTTGTATATGGTCACTCTAGTATAGTGCCTGCAACTTTAACTGTTGTGATGAAGAGGGAATTTCACCAGGGACTAATTGCATACAAATGACACTGGCTGAAATTCCCTTTTCTCTACAACTGTTAAAGTTACATGAGCCCTGTCTTCCTTTTCATATGGTCAGCCTAGCAATACTAATTCTAGTATTCCTGATATTACCATCATTCATTCTTAACAATGTTCCAAGGCAGCTAGGGGGTTATCTTTTTTGTCCATTTGGAATCTTACTTTGCCTAGAATAGCCATGTGAGTTAGGCTGTAGGAGAGGGCACATTGTTGTCATCCTATATCACCTTAAAATTGATTACATTAAATTTAAATTGGATACATTTTTTATGGGAGAGGAAAAACACCCACATTTTGTAAGGTCACCACATATGCTTAATTCATGTTATTAATCTGATTTTGCCAGCAAGGGAGCCCTGCTTGTGCAGAGTTGATCTGTTCTTGTAGTTTGAACTGTCAGTGGTAACTTTCAGCTAGACACAAACTACATATAGGAACAGCTGCATATTCTGTGTTAGAAAATGAATTCCTGAACTGCCTTTTACAAAGGAGAGAAAGAGAAGTGAAAGAGCAAGAAAAGATTCCTGCTGCCACATCAAAGTGCTGTTATTCTTCAGCGAGTGCTACAGGCTGGCTGAACCTAAGGAAGTTCTAGTAAATTTGTATCTTGTCCACTATAGTGAAGAACCAATAGGAGAACAATAGCCATTGACTTCAAAGAACCTTGTTCTTTGGTAAATAATTTTCATATTGGTGGAGGATTTGGGGAAGCACTTTCCCCTCTTAAATTAGGAAGCAGAAGCAGACTATGACAGTGAGTAGCATTCGAACCTAAATACTGAATGATGGATGTTATCTCAGATATGCCAGATTTTTGTGGCAAGAATATCCATAATGATTTCTTCCTGGGAATTGGGGATGTGGAGAAATATAACCTGAATACTTTTAGGTAAAGATCACAAACAAGGCATGTAAACACAAGTAAGGGTCTCAGGGTTGTGCAACCGCTTTCCTCCCCACCTGCAATTTGTATTTCAAAATAATGATCCATAAAACATTTGTAGCATTATTTTACAATAGAAGCTGCATGCGTGGGGTCCCCAATCCAGATCAGGGGAGGGGTTAAAGTTCCTATACTGCCTCCATGCTAGAGTTCTGATCTGCATTGGGCTCCTGTACCTACTCTAGAATAAAAAAGAAAACATGCAGCTGCTAGCTATGGCTTTAAAGCAATGTCTGTTGACCCTGATTTCTTATTAAGTATGATATTTCTTATTTTATCAAGTTTCTCATTTTCAATTTCAAGTTTGCCTAACTAGACAGTTTTAGATAGAGCCTTGTCAAAACATAATCAAATTCAATTAACAAAAAAACTTTCGGTTTAACATGTTTTGTTAAGGGCTGTCTATGTTCACTCAAGCTCCAAAATGCTGGAAAATTACAGAATTATGGTTTATTTAGGCAATGTGGTTATGGTTTGATATCCTATGCTGGGGCTAGTTCTACCTACACTACCTTGGAACAGGATTGTTGTCAGTGGAAGAGTGGTGACCTGAGTCTCAGGTTTGTTAATTGGAATAGACACATGAAGACTGTGCAACTGAAGTTATGTGACTGAAGCTACCATTCCACATTACAAATACCCAATATGTAACCATTACCATCCACATAGCTTGGGTGAACATGGAAATCCCTTAACAAAACATGTTAAACCCAAATATTTTTTGCTAAATGAATTATGGTTCCTGATTATGCAGAATGTTCTACTCATGTTCAAACTAATGGGTGTAGAACCCCTTTTTAGACCTTGCTGCACAACATGATAAAAGTTGGGCATGGAGAGAGAGGGCAGGGCTAACTATGCACATCCTTGTGCTCCTTAATTTGTGTTTGCATATCCTACTTAGTCTTAATGCCTGAGCAGGGCTAAGGCCAATAAGGAGAGTAGGTCATTATACTTAATATGTAATATGTCATAATACCGTGAAATTAGTTCTCGTAAATGTTCTTCTGGGACAACAGTTGGTGATTTTGCAACTTATAGTATGTGTCTACTCAGAAGTAAGATTGATTGATATAAATGGACTTCCTTCTATGAAAGTGTTTATTGCATCAGGTTTATGGGATTGCAACCTCAGGAAAGCTACATCATCATTAACTGTACTGCTTTAAGACATGTGAGTTTGCATGTATTTTTGATTATTCATGAACAGGGTCTAAAAGATATGCTTGACCTCATGTTTCTATCTGTGACCTTTCCTTAGATGAGCTCAGGGTAGTATACACGTGTTCCCCCCTGTTTCTTTCTTTTATCTTCATAATAAATCTTTGAAGTAGGTTAGGTTGGCAGATGGTGACAGACCCAAGTTCCCCCAGAGAGCTTCATGGCTGAATGCTGATTTGAATCTGGGTCTTCACAATCACAGTCCAACACTCATGTTTACTACCGTACCACACTGACACAGGGAAGTCTGCTTGGGAACGTGTGTTGGGAAAAGGCAATTGACTAAGCTTTTTTATGCTCTTTTGCTTCATGGTACGAAGCGTAAAATCATAATAGTATTTCTTTGTAAAACTTCAGAAATGGTAACAAATACGGTAATGTTTAGTTTTAGCTCACCCCACTTCATCCTCATATGAAGGCCCTATAGGGCGTTGTTTCAGTGCTAATAGCTGCTGCCTCCTGGCTCTGGCCAGTTGCCTATAAATGACAACAATTTTTTTTTTTTTTTTGCTTTTTTCTTAAAAATGGCTAGCAAGTCCTGAGAGGAAACTATGTCCAGGGTGGGAGGAATGGAGCCAGACCCAAAAATCTGACAAAAGGGTTATGTCAAACAATCTCAATAGAGGTAGAATCTTTTCATTACTCCTCCAAAAAAGCCATAAATGAATGAGGATTCATGCATTTCCTAATTTAGTATTTACAGCAGTGGGTAAAACAGCTTCAATTTTCAGCAACACGGTGGAACATTGTGCCAAAATACCCTAGTGTAGACAAGGCCACACATATTTGCAACGTGTACTGTTCACAGAAGACAGATTGATGCTAATTAGGAGTGGGTGGCATGCGAGTATAAAAATAAAATTCCTTTCTACAATGTTTTACTATTAAAAATAGAGTACATGATGTGGTGATTAGTATGTGTGTGTGAAGAAGCTGTGTACCTTATGAATTTTGCAATGGTACTGGGAATTTGCATAACTTGCTTAATAATAGAAGTATAAGCAGGCAGGCTCTCTTGTGAACAGCGTGGTACAGGGTATTTCAAGCTTGTTTCTGCTGCTTTGGAATATATATATATATATATATATATATTAAGAAAGAAAATTCTTAAGAATCTAATAGGTGCCAAGAAAACTATTCAGGTTGCAATCCTATACATGCTTATCTGGGAATAATTCTCATTTAAATCTCATTGGATACAATGGGACTTACTTCTGACATACAAAGGATTGTGCTGCCAGAGTACCTTGCCTTTCAAAATCATTGTAGGTCTACTATTATAAGAAAGGTCCAGTTTATTTGCAAATCTTGACAAATGCTGCACATTAAATCTAAATGGGTGAATTAGCTAATGAGAGATTGCCCTAGCTGAAATTAAGTTTTGCTATCCCTGGAAAATAGAATGCGGTGGATCAATTATCTGATGCTTAATCTACTTAAATAAAGGACAAAAACAAGTAAGGGAGCAACCCTATGTCCTGTAGACAGCATCTGGGGGGATGTAGGTTTGCTTAGTTTCCTGGCTCCAAGCTCGTAGACAGGGCTCCAAGGCGGCCGTGCTCCCCCCCACTCCCCCTCATAGTCAGTACAGAGAGAATCATGGCGGCTACATCTTTGCACTCGCAAAATGGAGCACAACGGGTGGTGAGGTGAGCAGACTGGGGAAGGTAAGATGTATCCCCAGCTATGCCCAGCCTCCTTCCTTCCCCCTCTCTGAAGCCTCTGCTAGAAGGAAGAAATTGTCAGTCTTGCTAAAATGCAGAGCGGGACATGTAAGGCGCCTTCCTGTCTGCATTGGATACTTATAAGCCTCCGAGTCCAGAGGATTATGAGTAGCCAGGGTGCATCCTATAGGATTGCACCCTAAGTTGATGTTTTAATAGTTAAACAGTATTACTTTTAAAAGAATTATTCATATTCAGTATTATGCCTATCAATATTCTCTAGGGACTTATGGTCAAAATGGAAATAGTTAATTTATTAGCCTTATAATGGCAAATTAATGTTTCCTCTTTATCAGCATGCAAATAATATTTAATCTTTGGGAAATTATTAAAAACAGAAGTTATGTGAATTCTTAAAATAAAGTCCTCCAATCAATTGTTAGGTCTTACCTCAGTTTATATAAACTATTGTACATTTATTTAAAATGTATCACAAAGTTCTGTGTTCAAATATATATATATATATATATATATATATGATGATGATGATGATATGTCCAAAATATAAGTATGAATTGCTTGTGGAAAACTTAACTTCTCTGTTCTGTTTTTGAGTTCTTCAATACAATTGGTCATTCCAATATAGATTTTGAAATTTTCCTTAGCTAATTTAGCAACCGTTAAATTTTATATTCATGATAATATAGATAAAAGAAGAGCTCAATTAATTAAGTAAGTTTTACTGTACGTTGTAGTAATTTGTTTTACAATACTAGAAACCGGAGTGATCCAGTGAAGCTGAATAGTGGGAGATTCAGGACAGACAAAAATAAGTATTTCTTCACAAAACACAGTTAAACTATGGAATTTGCTTCCCCAGGATGTGATGATGGTCACCAGCCTTCCCCAACCATGTGCCCTCCAGATGTTTTGGATTTTGACTCCCATCAGCCCTGGCCAACATGGTGAGCTGTAGTCCAAAACATCTGAGAACACCAGATTGGGGAAAGATGCTATGTACACTTACTTGGGTGTAACTGCAATGAACATACTTCACTGACCAACTCTTTTGATCTCATCCATCATGGCTCTTCATAGAAGAACTTACTTCTATGTCAACATGAATAGTGGGGGTTGCAACCCAAGAAGGGACAAATCCAGCCCTCCTTGGGTTGCAATTTGACCCTCAGGGGCTTCCCAGATAGCCATGTCCCCACTCCCACTCTTTTTCCCCGACCACCAATCATTTGGTGGTTTCCCAGCTTTTGTGCAGTTTTTTCCCCATCCTAAAAAGTTTAAATGCCTTTCCTTGGTTTGTGGAAGCTGGACGGCACTGTTAGTCCTCTGTCACTGACCAGTGAGCGGACTGGAATGGAGAAGACTTGACTATGCAGTGCATAAACACAATGCTGTATCTGTGAAGTGGCCTCTAGGAAACTGGTCATGCCCATGATAGTTGCATAAATGCCTTTCCTAAGCATTTCTCCTCTCCCCTGTTGCAGGGAAAACTTGTAGGTGAGAGACGGAGTAAACACCAGGATTGTGGCGCTTGTAGTAGTATTATCATTCATACCAGAGGTAGCTGCACAATTGTCAACCTTAGTCCAAGCCCAACTTCATTCTGCTTAGGCTGAGGTCTTTTTACACACCTCTTGTATACAGTTCTGAATATTTCTTGATATTCCCATTGACTTCATAAGAATGCTTAGCATTTTTGTTGCATTTTTGAGTGTTCAAAGTGCTTTGCATGCATTACTTCATTGTAATCGTGCAACAGTCCTTTAAGATAGATATTACTATACCCATATTACAGATGGGTCTGAGGCTTAAAGAGAAGAGATGAGATTCAAGTCAGGATCTTTCTGAACCATTCCTCAGTCATCTAGGGCACAGGGCACAATTCTATGCATGTTTAGACAGACAAAAAGGCCTACCACTCCCAGGATGCTCCAGCTAGCCATGCTGGCTGAAACTGCTGAGTGTTGTAGGCCATTTTTCTGTCTAAATATGCATAGTATCACACCTTTAGCCTTCACTCTATTTTACCAGTTTAGATTTTGCATCGTAGTACCTTCTATCAGTAATTTGGCCCCTCACTTTTACAAAATGTTCACACTAGAGAATCTTTCCTTGAATTATTTTCCTCCCCAGAAAGAAAAAAAAATATTATTGGAATAGGACTTTGTTATGCATTTATTGAAATGTTCCAGTGAGATTTATAAGACCAATATACTTTACTGTATTATCTGCAGATGCAATCCACTAACGGAAACCAAGACAGATTTGTGTATGTGTCTGGAAAGGATTATCTATCCTGAGGCAATCCAGAAGTAGTATAAACTGTATATTTCTATTTTAAAATTATGGAAACTGGCTTCAGCTGGCAATAAATTTTGTGTAGAATTTTTTTTGGTCCTATATCACTTGTTTATATGAAGCAGAATTCTTCAGATGGCTTATTCATAATGTTTAGGATAATTTATTCAAAAATCTCTTTATTGTAGATGCAGTTAGGGTTTCCTTTGCTTTCATTAGGAACTAATACATGCTTTTGTTGGGGGAATATATCCTTGAATTCTTTGCTGATTTACAACAAACAAAACCGGTAAAGTTTTAATTTTACATTGGTTAAAATAGCACAATTCTATATGCTGCTTAAAGACAGTGGCTACAGAGAATAATAATAATAATAATAATAATAATTTATTTATTACCCGCCTCTCCCTCTGGATCGAGGTGAGGAACAACATTAAATGCAAAAATTCCATAAAATGCATAAAACTGATTAAAAACATATAAAACTTATACAATATTAACAATCAGACATCTTAAAATTCATCTGGGCCGGAAGAGATCAGTCTTTATGGCTTTCTTAAATTCAGAAAGACTATTAAGGTGATTAATCTCTCCCAACAGGCCATTCCACAGTCTGGGAGTGGCAGAAGAGAAGGTCCTCTGGGTAACAGTTGTCAGCCTAGTTTTGACTGACTGGAGTAAATTCTTCCCTGAGGATGCGAGTGTGTGGGGCGGATTGTACGGGGGAAAGTGATCCCACAGGTAACTTGGATCCAAACCACATAGGGCTTTAAAGGTAATAACCAACACTTCATACTTTGCCTGGAAACTAATTGGCAGCCAGTGAAGTGATTTTAAAGTTGGTGTAACACTAAGAGAGTAATCCTATGGTCTCTGAGGGAACGTTCCAGGGACCATAGGATTGTTCGGATTCCTGCTTCCGAGGTTGGAGACAGGACCAGCTGCTCTCCAAGATTGGAAAAGTGACCTTGGAGGAAATGGGGCGTTCCATACAGATTATCTTGGCCTCTTCCAGCCTTCTGCCCTCCCCGGCTGAAGTGCCCTGAGTAGACAGGCTAAGAAGCCCATCTAGCAAAATCTACAAGGTGGGAGGGCAAAAGATGATGACCTCTTCTGCTCCTCTTATCCTGCATTGGATGATTGGATGCCTCCAAGTTCGGGGACTTCCGATCACTGAGGGAGCAATCGATAGGGCTAAACCATGGTTTATTCCACAAGTTAGAATCTAGCTCACAGACATCAAAACAAGGGCAGTTTGTGTTGAGTAATAGTTAGTGTATTGTTTCCCCATTTTTTTCTGTGAATGCCTGGCTGCTGGACCAAAGCCTTCACATCAATAATTCTATTCCCATTGATTGGCTCCAGAAATGGGGTGGGAAACACAAACTCCCTCCTCCTCTGATAACTTTGACAGCTCCTCAAGCAAAAAGCAACCATAAAGTGTCCCTTCTTTCCCTCATTTCTAAACACTCCCCCAAAGTACTTGTTGCCCCTCTTTGTAAACCCTTTCCTTTCAACCCTTCCAAACCAAAGTTTGCTGTGCCCACTGTTCAATAAAGACACTAGGTTTTTTTTTTTAAGTACTAAAACTTTACTTGTAAGCCAGCAAAAGAATAGGTATTAACTATAATTCATTTCCTTGACATGGTGGGTTGTTGAAGAAACAGAGTTTAGCGGGAAGTGGGTGGGTTGCATGGGGTTGATATAGGGAGGCTTTTAGGTCAAACTGTGCAATTACATCTGTTGAACTGTTGGTAAAGCTTGCTCAGAGCAAAGGTGTGCTTTTAGGATATAACCATTATTAGATATGAGTAAGATTGCTTGTTCTTTCATTCCCCCCCCCAACAATGCTGTTGTGAAGCTAAGCAGCTAGAGTAGAAAGGCAGAGCTTGTCAGTTGCCAAGAAGGGGGAGGGGGGAGGAGAAGTCTGTGAAAGCACCAGTGAGAGTCTCTTTGCTGCTCCTGCCTTGCAGCTCTGTAGCTGGGTAGGCAGTGAGGGTGGAGCAGTAGAACTAGGATTAGCCAGGATACTGATTTCAGACATAATGATAAACCAGTTAGCACAAGCTGAGATTCACAAGCCAACTTCAAGCCAATGTGTCAAGCTGTGGATGGTTGATACTGAACAAACCACACTTGGTGAGGCTGCTTGGGTTTGTTTGTACAAACTAAACAAGCCATGCTTTAACTTTATATACAAACCAAGCCAGAGCCTAAAGGGCTCTGTTGCATGCAAGCTTATTTAACATTCATTCCCTTCCTACAGGGAACCATAAGAGGAACACTAGAGATCTCCCAGAGATAAATCTTTACACCCTTGTCAAGTTTCTTTTCGGGAAGCCATGGTAGTTCAACAAGTTTACAACAGATATTCATTTATCTGTTGTATATATATATATATACTGTATAGATTTCCTAGTGCTAGTTTCCAACAGCAATTGCCTTTAACATTCTCAGCCAGGCTACCCCACAGACCAAGTAGAGTACAACCATTTCAGGCAAACACAACTGAGTTGTTTTGCAGAGATGATAGAGTATCTAATGTGTCTCATGTTGCATAGAATACACAATGATTGTTCGCTCGTAATGCTAAACCATGGTATACCATTATGAGAATGAGTTTGTGCAACTATGGGCTTGCACCTTCTTTTCTCCCCTCCTCTAGCACAAACTTGGAGTTCAGAAGTTTCTGTTTAATTTTTTATTATTATTAACCACAGTTTAGATTATGGCTGAACCTTAAACTTCGGTCAGTTTTAACTATGGTTTACTAAAACAAGCCAATGTCTTGAACCATGTTTTATAGTTGGCTTTTAAAAGTAATCCATAATTAAGACTATCTGTATTTTGTTCAGACGGCTAAGCTCTGGTTAATCAGAAATGGAAGCAAAAGCTTCTGAACTCCTCGCAGCCACTTGGGAGGGGGAATGCACAAGCCTGAGGCTCTCACAGGTTCATCCTTGTAACAGTGGTTTAGCATTATATCCAAATGAAGCCAGTGGTTGGCATACGTCTTTGGTGAGTATAGCAAAAAAAAAAAAAAAGTATGGAAAATGTGGTTTCCTAGCTAACTGCATTGAGCAAGGTAGTTTTGCCTTGCTGCCAAGTCATACGATTGTGCCACTACTGTACAATTGCAACTTAAGCAGATCCATATAAATTGCTAAATAATTCTCAGTGCTGTTTTGCAGAGAGAGAGATGCCACATTTGCAAGAACAATAAGCTAGTTTTCTGGGGAATTCAAGCCTATTGTGAACAAGTCGTGTGCTAATGCCCATTCACTCCCACTTTCCTTCTCTCCACTATCATGACTTCTAAACAATCCAGGAAGTGATTGTTTAGCGTGTCATCTGAACTGGGGGTTCTGGCCTGAAAATCACTTCACAAGCCAGGAATGCAAACCAAGGTTTGTTCTTGGTTTACAAATCCTGGCTTGTTTGGGAGTGCCAGTGTAATAATAATAATAATAATAATAATAATAATAACAATTTATTTCTTACCCGCCTCTCCGTCTGGATCGAGGCAGGGAACAACAACATGATAAAATACATAAAACTGATTAAAACATGACACATATTATTAAAACTGCATAAAAATCCTAAAACATCCTAAAAACATCCTTAAAACATTCTAAAATTCCACTGGATATGCCTGCTGGAAGAGAACAGTCTTTATGGCTTTCTTAGGATTCCCAATTTGGACAATTTGGACAACACACTAAACAAACCCTTTCTGGGTTTGCATTGTACAGTGGAAACACAGTCAATATGAGTTTTAGGATAGACTGTATAAGTTTCTAAATAAAACATTATTATATTGGTCATTGTACTACTTCCCTTGCAAGATATCACCAATGTGTGAGTGGAACAGCAGAAGACACATTTGCAAAGTAAATTTATAAGCTGTCAGTGTATATGAAAGAGGTTGTTTAAGCACACATTTTACTTAGCTCTGAAAGTCTCATTTCACCCTATGTGTTATTGTTTTATGCACTGCATACAATTATTAATATGAAAAGCAGTGTCAGATTTCTTTGGCTTTCTCCAGTTCCTCCCTTCTATCATTCCTTGCCTACTGGGTCCACGAAGTCCATCCCACATCAGTCATTTTGAACTTTCCATTTCCCTCACAAGACACTGCAAGTTTTGGGTCTCAAAACAAACCATTCTCTTATATTGCTCACTGTCCAGTGTCTTCTGCTGTGTGCCAGTTTCCTTACTTCTTTTTGCCAGTCTTTTTCTATTAAGTTCTTCTTGTTCAGAATTCTAGCAGCCAGAAGTAAGATAATGGCATTGTTTTCAGACAGGTTGCCTTAGCATGATGCAAGCCCACTTCTCCTTTGATTCCTGTGCATTCATGATGATTTTTTAAACTTAGGCAATGCTACTTTCACAACCTTCTCTGCCTTAATGGTTCTAGTGTGAATTTTGTGAAACCTTTCTTTTCTGTTCTATTGTAAATTGAACTGGACTAGTACCCTGCTGGTACTTCTGGATCTTTCAGCGGCTTTCGATACCATCGATCATGGTATCCTTCTGGAACGCCTGTGGGGATTGGGAATCTGGGGCACTGTGCTCCAGTGGTTCCGGTCCTACATCTCGGGCAGGTTCCAAATGGTGATTGTTGAGGATAGTTGCTCCTCAAAGAAGGAGCTGTTGTATGGTGTACCACAAGGCACCATCCTATCCCCAATGCTGTTTAACATCTACATGAAACGGCTGGGAGAGATCATCCGTAGGCATGGGGCGGTGTGCTATCAGTACGCTGATGACACCCAAATATATTTCTCTATGCCTTTAACAACAGTGTCAGCTAAGGATATTGTGTCTCCTCTGAATGAATGCTTAGAGACAGTAATGGGCTGGATGAGGAAAACCAAACTGAAGCTGAATCCAGATAAGACGGACGTGCTTACTATCCAAGGCCCCAACCTGGGTTTGGAGGTGTGTCAACCAGTTCTGGATGGGGTTATACTCCCCCTGAAAGGCTGTGTTCGTAGCTTGGGGGTGCTCCAAATAACAGCCCAGATAGACAGCTCCGTCACTCCAAATGACAGCCCAGATAGATACGACGACCAGGAGTGCCTACTATCAGCTTCGGCTGATACGCCAGCTGCATCCCTCCCTAGAGTTGGAAGACCTAAAGATGGTTGTGCATACACTGGTAACTTTGAGGCTCGACTTCTGCAATGCACTGTACATCGGGCTACCTCTGTGCCTAGTCCAGAAACTTAAACTAGTTCAAAATATGGCGGCCAGGTTGGTCACCTAGGGGTGACGTACACCTAGGGGTGACCATATTACACCAGCTTTAAAATCACTCCACTAGCTGTCAATTACTTTCCGGGCAAAGTACAAAGTGTTGATCATTACCTTTAAAGCCCTACATGGTTTGGGTCCAGGTTACCTGCGGGATCGCCTTCTCCCATACAATCCACCCTACACTCAGGTCCTCTGGGAAAAACTTACTATAGTCAGCCAAAACTAGGCTGACAACCATTACCCAGAGGACCTTCTCTTCTTCCGCTCCCAGACTGTTGAATGGCCTGCTGGAAGAGATCCACCAACTTAACAGTCTTCCAGAATTTAAGAAAGCTATAAAGACTGATCTCTTCTGACAGGCCTACCCAGTCGAATTTTAAAAGTTTTATTGGTATTTTAATAATGTATTAGTTTTTATATGTTTTTAATCAGTTTTATGTATTTTATATCATTTGCTTTTAATGTTGTTCCCACCTCGATCCAGAGGGAGAGGCGGGTAATAAATAAAGAAATAAATATATTATTATTATTATTATTTTATTATTATTATTATTATTATTATTAAAATGTTTTAAACTAAAACCCAGACCTGTCACAACACTTCTTAAAAATGTTTTTAGCTCTGATGAAAAAAGGCCAGCAACTTTCAAAGCAGAATTTATGTAATCGGCTCCATCACTGGAATGATGATGTATGTTCACGAGTGAGGCAGGTTGACCAAATTAGTCTATAACACAGCTATTAAAAATCTGACTACATAGCTAATAGCTCTGGAATCATTTTGTAAGTGGGATTTATTTTTAGACTAAAAAGCTGATATCATTTGTTTTAACAATTTGTTTAATTAGTAAATGTAATAGGCTTGGATGGGCATATGTGTGAGTGGGATTTATAGTAAGTGAAGTCACAAAACAAAGAGGTGTGTTATCTTTGGGCTGTTGAGAGGAGGATACTGCAGATCAGTTCCTGGTTCTAAGATCGAGTAATATAACCTTTTATGAAAGTATTACTCCCACACCCTTGGTACCCAGTCTTAGGGCATAAACTGTCACGATGACAGTCACTGATAAACTGCTTGCCCATACAATGCATTCAACATACAATACATTATTTATTATTACATTTATATCCCACCTTTTTTTGTCTTGCAAGGGAGCCATGGTGGCTCACATGGTGTTCCTTCTCTCCATTTCATCCTCACAACAACCCTGTGAAGTAGGTTAGGCTGAGAGTCAATGACTGGTCCAAAATCACTTCATGGCCCAAGTGGGGACTAGAAACTGGATCTTCTGGGTACCAGCCCAACACACTTACCACTGCACCACAACTGGTTGTTATAAAAACATAACATTAAGAATGGTTGCCTGGGTGCCCTTGTTTTTCTTTTCTCTCCCCATCATTCTCTTCTTTTGCATCATGTCTGAGGACAGACACTCTCTTGGTTTTATTAAGAACATAAAAAGAGCAATGTTGGTTCAGACCATCTTGTCTGTTCACACAGTGGCTAGCCAGCTGTTCACCAGGAACCCACGAGCAGGACACGATTGCAAATGCGCCCTCCCACCCATATTCCCTAGCAACTGATGTACATAGGCCTCTGCTCCTGGAGGTAGCACATAGCTTTCAGGATTAGTAGCCATTGATAGCTTTCTCCTCCAGGAATTTTTCTAACCCTTTTAAAGCCATCCGGATTAGTGGCCATCACAACATCTTGCGGTAGCAAATGTCATAGTTTAACTATGGAGCGTTTGAAGAAGTACTTCACACAGCACGTACTGTAAGCCACTCAGGAGATAAGGCATAATTATAGCATTTTTCTCATCATGTATATACCATTACACATAACACAGGCAGTACACACGTATATTACTGTGTGTATATACCTGATCTTAGATGAGGTTGCACTCCCCCAAAAGACCCCCAAAAGACCAAGTATGCAGTTTGGGGGTCCTCCTGGACTCTGAGCTAACTGGGAAGCCTGGGTGGTTGCGGTGTCCAGGTGTGCATTCTGTCAGCTTAGGCTGGTATGCCAGTTGCAGCCCTATCTGGAGAGGACGGACCTTTCCTCAGTTATCCATGCACTGGTCATGTCCAGGCTGGACTACTGTAATGCACTGTATGTGGGACTGCCTTTGAAGACAGTTCGCAAACTTCAGCTGGTGCAGAATGCAGCTGCCCGAGAATTGGTGAGAATTGGTGAGGGCGGGGCAATCTGACCACTGCACTGGCTGCCTGTATGTTTCCGAGCCCAATTCAATGTGCTGTTTTTGACCTTTAAAGCCCTAAATGGTTTGGGACCAAGCTACATGAAGGACCACCTTTACCCATACCAGCTTGCCTGCACTTTAAGATCAAAGAGAGAGGCCCTTCTCACCTGCCACCAGTGAGAGAAATTAGGTGGGTCTCCACATGGGAGAGGGCCTTCTCAGCGGTGGCCCCACACCTATGGGAAAAACTCCCACCAACGATCCTCCATGCACCATCCTTACCGGCTTTTAAGAAGGCCTTAAAAATGTTTTATTGTCATAAATGAATACTGCTTTGCTGCTATTGCCCTTGTTGTTTTTATTGTTAGTTTTAATGTTAGCTTTTTTGTTTTTAACTGATATTTAACTGTCTATGTTTTTATTGCTTTTAATGTTTATACTGTTTTATGTATGGCTGTAAGCCGCCATGGGAGGGCTTCTGCCCTGAAAGGCGGCTAAGCAATGTTATAAATAAATAAATAAATTTTATGTGAATCTTTCCTTGTACAAAAAACAGGGGAGGAGGAACTGAACAAATCTGATGATACATACAAATGTATGTATCATCAGCATCATGTGTTACCATATGTGAATGGTGAGAAGAGAATTTATGGTTAAATAAGGTGTGCGAAGTGGCCCTTCATTAAAGGGAATTTCTTTGTCTAGTTTAAGATACAAATACCCACAAAATTTGATAGTCTTGCTATTAATGCAGATTAATGAATAAGAGCATCAGAAGTCAATTGGTTGGTTCCATTAAACTTTGTTCTTTAACTAATTTTGGACTTTCCAACACCATCTACAACCTGAAATGTAAAGATACATTGGTTATTGCTTGTTTTCTAATTTATTTTTTAAACAAAACTTTTTTCTTAGGGCTTCTTCAGTTAAGAGTTTACCTCTGGGTGTACTTCTATATGTACTTATAATTTTCTTGTTTGTTTAATAGCATGTAGTAAGGCTCTAAGGTGTCTTTTTTCATTTAAAAAAGTGCTCAAAAACTGAATGTCACTAGCTGCAGTTGCAATTATATATGCCATTCTTAATTTGTAGTAGCGTGAGTTTTTTTGGCTTTCATATTACACATGTAAATTCTCTTAGCATCTTAAAACAGAATGTGGGGGAAAATACTGTATAATTTCAGGCTGGTGAGAATTTTGCTAAGCAATGGAAAATGCTAAGGGATGCAAAGTGATGTCTTCTTTATGTTCTGCTTTTGCTATTGTAGTATAAATTCTTAGTTGAGGATTTATTTATTTTTACTTTAGGCTGCCTCTACAAGAGAGGTTTAAAGCTCTTTCAAGGCGCTTAAAAAAATTACCTCTACAAGAATGGAGCACAAATCGGGCGTAGAGGCGCATTATCTCTCCGATTATGTGCATTATTGAATGCGCGTTAAACAGCGAGTTTTATTTTGCTCCGTCCGTTAAAGCGCATTTTGACTATGTGAACAAGCGCTTATGCGCATTAACTACTTGTAAAGCGCATATTGGTCATCCCTTAATGCGCTTCGCCGCCTCTCGTGCAGAGGCATTAGGCGTAAATGCGCTTCAGCGATTATGCGCATAATCGCCTAACCAGGCGCAAAAGCGAATCCTTGTAGAGGGGACCTTAGAGTCTGTAGGTTTTGAAGAGTGAGCTCTGAAAGCCTAGTTGTGAAACTATAAGGCCTTCAACCAGAAAGAACATAGGGAGCTGCCAATATTGGTCCATCTAGCCCAATATTATCAACTGGCAGTGGTTCTCCAGGATTTCAGGTGGGATTCCTTTCCTCACTCTACCTGGCTGGGGATCGAACCTGGGACTTTCTGCATGCATGCAACCAATGTGTTCTATCTCACTGAGCTATATGTATGTGTATTTTATTGAGCTCATTAATTGCAAATCAGCCCAATAAAGCTAGATGTTTGCTTAAAATAGATCAAGATGTGGTGAGTGGGTTAGGTACATAACTGTGTTATGTGCAAGTGTGTAAGCTCAAGGGTACATTCCAGGATTGCTAGGCCAGAAGGAAGTTGGAGGACATGGTGAATTCTGTCACTGTGTACTGGGGAGGATTTTAGTCATTTTGAAAATCCTTTTCTTGGCCTAGTTAATACAGCAGTATTGCCATGATGAAAAAGTTAGCAATTCCTTGCACTGAAGGGATTTGTGCAGCACTCATTTCTTATGGATGAGAGAAGGGTAGGTCTGCACATACCCCAGAAGCACACTCTTCTTTATTAGTTGACATGTTCCAGGGCTCAAAACTGGGTCTGAAAGCAGTTCTGTCCGTAAGACATAGTAAAGCCTGCCTAAAATTAGCCTCTAAACAGTAGTTCCAACAAACCTCCCTTTTCTAAGTAGAAGAAAAGGTCTTTGAATTGTTGCTGGTATAAGGGTGGCTTTCATAACATAGTCATAGTAACATAGTTATCTATTTGAACATTTGCGGCTGGTAACTGTGAATTGCCTAATTCTTTAAACTTAAACACGCTAGTTTTGAAGAAAGGACTGATTAAAACCAGCTAGTTGGTCCTGTATGTGTGTATGTATTGCAGCTATTTATTTCTCATCTTTCATGATATAAATCTTTCCAAATAGGTGTTCCAAGAAAGACAATACATTACCAAAATTCACTATAAACTATATTAAAAAGAACTCATAAGGATCCTTCCCACAGGGCAGATAATAGTAGAAAGACCTTGGAGGAAGGGAGGGACAGTTCAGTTGGAGCAGTCTCTGTGATGGGCTTTGTCTGCCTGCCTCTCTCTTCTTGGATCTTCCCCACAGGGCAGTTGGTGGTAATGGCTTTGTATTTATGCTTTCTTCCAGTACCAAGGTGTAAAACTGTGATCCCAAGTCCTCTTCCTTAAAAATAAGGCCCAGATCACATCTCGCAATAAGCTGTGGTTAACAATCTGTGAGTTGTTGAAAATGTAGCGAGATCAAATGAGCATGCTCATTCTCAGCTGTTTTTCCTCTATGGCCAGGGCCAGGTGGAGCTCAATAATCCAGGGATGCTTCATGTCTGGATTATTTATCATGATATCGAAACCTAGAACTCTGGGTTGTTTGTTCCCCAACAACCTAGAGTTCTGGGTTTGGTTGTCATGATAAATAACCCAGAGCGTCCCATTGCAGCAGGAGCAGGCAGGTGGGCAAAAACCAGTATGTTTGCTTGCTTCTGATGCATTTTCAACGACCCATAGTTAACAAACCGTGGGTTGTTGAGGACGTGTGAACTGGGTCTAAGTTTCACTGAAATCAAAGGAAATAAAACTTTTTCAGGATTGGCTTATAAGGCAGTTGGCATGGACACGTCAAACAGTTTTGCTCTCCTTGATACGTATTCCTTGATATGTAACCCACAAAACACACAGAACAGGTAATTGCTTACTTGGTTATATGAAAGTATTTTTAAAGCCATTTTTTTCCTTTGCAACAGTAGCTCTGCTCCTCACAGATACTTAATTTATCTCACTTGTTTCAGAAACACTTGGCACCCTCAAAGATGTAAAAGCTAATTCTTGGCCTGAATACTTCATTAGTAACATGAAAATCACCTTTTTGTTCGAAGCCTAAGATAAAATGCTTTCTGAATGGATCCAGTTTCTCATTAATTTGAGCTTTAGGAATCAGAATAAAGGCGTGCAAATAAGAGTGCTTTCAAATAACTCATAATTACATGTACATAAAAATGCATGGACTAACTTTGAATGTGCTTTATAGCTCAGATGGGGTGCTCCTTATTCAAGATTTAAACTGAAGATAAATTCACCTTTAATGGCTGTTGAAATATTCTGGGTCTGATTCTTCTTTACTGAAATAATTGAAAATCAGCAAAAATGGGAGGAGTTTGAAAGACAGAGTAGATACACAGACTTGTTTTGTGGAAAAGTGATAGATAAGCATAGGTGGTAGTCAACTTACTCAGACTTTGGGACCACATCATGAGGATATCAGACTATGGAATGGCCTACCGGAGGAGATTTGTCAACTTAATAGTCTTGATCTCTTCCAGCAGGCCTACCTAGTCGAATTTTAAGAGTTTTATCTGTATTTTAATAATGTATTAATTTTTTGTTTTAGTTTTATGTATTTTATGTCATTTGTATCAATGTTGTTCCCCGCCTTGATCCTGAGGGAGAGGCGGGTAAGAAATAAATAAATAAATATATTATTATTATTATTATTATATTTATTATTATTATTATTATGATTATTATCATCATCATGGGATAGATTACAGTTGGCCTTCACAATTCAGTTGTACACAATTGATGCATATTGGATATTGTTCTGATGAAAAGAGTGATGCCAAACTACAGTGTTTTGGCATGTTGCATTAACTCTACTTGTATTCCGAAATGGATGCTTCAGTAAACTCTTCTGTCTTTGGTAAAACTGTGGTTCTTGGGATTCTAACAAGAACCTATGAGCTACAAAGTAATGTGTTGAGGATCATATATCACTATCACCCTGCTGCCTTTGTCTAGTCTGCCAAGCACTGAAAATGCTTGGATAGCAGTCAGGCTTACATGGCTCACATGCATTTTTATCACTTAATTGACTTCCACATTGAGTGATGACTTGCATGTGTGAAATAGACATTATAGATCAAACACCACCAACAGAGCTTTCATACCTCGGTGAGGTTTTTTTTTTTTTAAAGTATTGCTTAGTTTTCTGAAATACTTTAAAAAGTGAAAAATGATTACCTAGTAAACAAATAAATCCTCTTCTAAAGAGGTGGAGGGCTGAAGCATCACTTAACCAAGTCTGGGAAAAGTCTTTTTGGCATGCGAGAGTAAAAAGATTTCACTGTCCTTTTACTCTGTTTTGGGTCCTAAGTGACTGCTCTTCTGAACTTATGCCACATATCATGGGCCCCCCATAAAACTTGATTCCCCACCTTTTTAATACACCTACATGGATTTGTATATATCCATGGTAATGAATACACATTAAACCCATACAAGTTTTGACAATTATACTTATGCTTCAACAAAAGTGGGCAAAAGATCCAAATAAGTATCTCATTTGAAGGTGACATCTATATGCCAACCGTTAAGCATTTTGTGATGGTGCCCATGGCAGTTTCTCAAATTCCCAAATGTACGCAGGGGTCCAAAAAGGTTGTAGACCCCTGCCATGTGTGTTAGCAGTTTATATCTAATTTAGTTACAGGTTTTGCTTTGGCTCTCCGCATCCAGTTCTGCCACTTTCCCTGAAATAGGGAGGGGGAAAACAGCAGTGGGAGAGACCACAGCCAAACCTTGCAAGGCATGACTTCTAGAGGATGGTATCAATTTGCTTTTCAGAGGCAGGTACAATAAATTACTTTGCATCAGAATTGAAATTTGCTACACTGACACGTTTCCTCCTCCACAGACTACTGCTGGGTTCTGAGATGGTGATAAAGAGCTAGTAGTCATGAAACGTAGGTAGTACTTTACTTATTTAGCTGCTTTTATGAAGTATATGGCATGTTACACAGACAAGTTATTTGCAGGAAAATTGTTTTATAATGTGCTATAATTATGGGGAATTTGCTTTCCACTTTGATTAGTTTCCACTTTGATTAGTTGAAAAGAGAGAAGCATTGTGGGCAAAAATATAAGTTCCGAAGGATACGTCTCATAATAGTTTTTCTAATGTTGAGGTTAATCTGAATTTTTTGAGTCCTAAAGCAATTCGCTTTGATTTCAGTACAACTGTCCTGGAAATTGTTTCTATCTTACATTTTTAGAAATGAGACTTTACCTTTCAAAAGTTGTGACAAAGAACCTTGCAGGCCCTCTTAAAATTCCCTAGTTGAAAAAGTAGTTTGAGAATTGGATGTGAAATCATTGTGAAGGGGAAGTGGTGCCAGTTCATGTGTGTTATTTCCCCTCTCCCTTCCAATTTTCTTTTAAAATGTTTATTAGCTTAGCACAAAGCTACAAGATGACTCATGGGCTGGACTTGCAGTTGTTGTTTGGCTAGAACAATCCTGAAGAAGGTGTGAGTGAGGGAGTAGAATTGATTATTAGAATGCATAACAAGCATGACAGATTTAATGTGCAGGAATAGCACATTAAAAGTCCTTCCTGAACTTTACCACTTGCGAGTACCTGTGGGATTAAATGTTTGATGCTCCTTTGTATAAAAACATTTTCCATGTACGCAAAGCTACTTGACCTTGTTCTTGACTTACTAACATTTCATGTGAGGCAGATATTTTTACTACAGGGAAGCACTGAAACAACCAATTCTCCACTTGCAGATATGTAGCAGTTCAGGAAACGTTAGTATGCCCTATTGTAATAGCCCAGAAAGGTTGAAGGGAGAAATGTGAGAGACTGCTAAGGGGTGACAGATGATTGGGAAGAATTTGGTTTGGTTTGAGAAACTGCAGGTTTCTTTGTGGAGAGAGAGACTGAGTTTGCACAGTATGCTAACTAACATGCAGTGGTTGAGTGTGGGTTGTTGCTGAACTGTGGGTTGTTTGTTGAACCATGGGTTCGCTTGTTGGCTTAACCCAGAACTTTTACCATAGGGTGGCTGGTTAACCATGCAGCGTGGCTTGTCAATCACCTTAAACAACCCAAGAACCATAGATTCTCAAGTTGGCTTGTCTGAGAAAAATAAGCCACACTGCATGGTTAACAAGCGACCCTGCAGAAAATGTGAGTTCAGACAACATACAAACCCACAGTTCAACAAACAACCCACAATTCAACAACAACCCACATGTAACCACTGAGTATGGGTTAGCGTGTTGTGTGAATAACCCCAGAGTATGTGTGTATATGGGGTGGGGTGAGATACTATCTGGCATCATAACAAAATATTTAAAGAGTCCCAGGCCAGACATTTCTGTCCTTAGCTGGGTAAAGCTAAATTGTTTTTAAATATTTACCCCAAACGTTTGTCATTTTAGAACTTAATTCCTAAGGCCACAACCCTCATGCTTCTTGTTTCAAATTATCTAGTAAATGGTTTGAAGATAACTACTTAAAGGTCTGCGTCTGGGATTACTCAGAGAAGCACACTGGTAAATCCTGCTAAACATTGGATTTTTATTATAGTTAGGACAGGTTTGCTTACATACCAGTCCCACATGTAGACTAGCAGCGGTATAGTAGGGAAAAGCAGCAGTTTTCATGTGGATGTAATTTGATACACACTCCAAAATTCACAATAAGATCTAAAACTGGCTTGATCTACTGAGAAATAGGTTACAGCTACAAGACTGTGAGCTTCTCCCAGCCAACTAAATAAATCTGATGTAAGGTTGTTGAGTCCTACTAATAGGCCTAAATAACCCTCATTATCCCTGGGATCATTAAGCAAGCCCATAGGCAATTTATACTGAGTGAACTGTACTCTACTTTGCATTTGCACATATTTATTCATGGATTGTAAAATAATTTTTATCTTGTGGTAAAATAAATCTTAAGCGTGGAAAGACAAGATATGGGTTCATTTATGAACTACGTGCGTTGCTTTTAGTATATGAAGTAGCAGGGATTTGATGTACTCTGTTGCTAATATGAATATGCTAATAGTTAGCACAGACCACCATTATTGATCAGTGATGTAATTGTCCTACAGATGGATAGAGGAGAATGATGTAATCCTTATCAAGTTACTGAAGACATTGACCTTGAGCGAGATCTGATGACTGAACATCATGGCTAGGAACAAAACATTCTTCTTAAAAGCAAAAATGTCCATAGAGCTATAGCAGTTAATAGAAGAGTGAATTTCAGACAATGCAATCATCGTTCAAAATATGCAGCACTTTCTCTGATGAGTAAGAGAACGCTTGGAATATTGGGGAGATATGGTATTTTAGCTTGTTTGTTTTACTTTTGATGTCCTATAATGTCACATATACAAAGTCACAACCTTTATTTTGAAATAATTAATTCAGAATTGTTACCATTTCTAGTTTCATATTAAGAATGTTGGAATCCCATTAATGTGAATTTTTCAAAGAATTGTGGGAGGTGGGGTGGAGAATCTGCCCTTCTAGGTTACAATTCTAAACATGCTTACTTGGAAATATACTCCATGTAAAATTACTGAGACTTCCTCTCAAGTAAAAGTGTTTAGAATGAAGGTACAAGTTTTATAATTTCTGTATATATCTTAATCTAATTTTGAGCTTTAAGGAACTGGAAAACTGCCCTGCACACTTTCATCAACAGAATGTGATCCTTACAGACTTTAAAAACCTTCCTGTTAGCACAGTAGGTCAGTTGAAGAATGTCAAGAGATAACTAATTCCTATTAAGATAGACTACACATATGTAATAAGAAATAGGCATATTAGAACAGAAATAGCATTGATATGTCTTTTGTACATTCACTTGTAAAGGAGTAAATCAATAAACTCAACCTAATGCACTATAAAAAGTATTTCGCTGATAGTGTTCCAGTAGTGATGCACTGAGGCATGCGTTTTGGAAGAAATAGTCATTTACAGGAATGCATATGGTATAATGCCAGTGGTATTATTTGTGTAGCTGGTGCTTGCGGTGACACACTCCCCCATGCATGACAGTAGTTACAATTACAGCTAACTACTGTAGTTCATGGAGATGTATATGGTACTGCCAGGAATTAGCAGTAGTAATGGACCAGAGTTTATAACTCTGGTTTAAAGGATTAACCATCCAATATACGTCTCGTTTTTGGTCATAGAAATGCTCTCTAGTGCATCTCAGTATTCTAGAGAGGTAAGGAACAAAGAGAGCTGAATTGCTCTATAAGTGTGCTGTATTGGGGGGGAGGGAGTGGAGGGAACAGAATCCACAGTTGGGGAATGCCTACATTAGCACCAACCAAAATGCCACAATAGCTTCCAAATTCTCCAGAACTCTTCATCAGGCTAGGTGCTACAAAAAGGTAGGGGATGGTGAAAGAAACAGAAAAATCCAAATATGTGGCCTGCTAGTAAGATTGCTATTCCCATGTAATGACAACTCATTGGATTGTTGTTCATGAGCGCATCCTCCCTCTTCCCCTTTTACTCAGCAACCACAATTGGTTCAGCAACCCACAATTGGCTCCTGATGAGTGGGACATCTGAGCCCAGACTGTTGGGTTGTTTAGGGATTAAGTAACCCAGCAGTTAACCCATGGTTTGTTGTTGCATGCAGTGCACCCACTTTCTCCCAGTTGTCCCCGACAAACCACTGGGTTTTAATCCAGTACATTGTTGTTGTGATGGGTGAACCAGATCAATGTCTCAAATTGGATATTGCAGAATGAATGTATTAGTAACTGGTAGATGTTGCAGGAATCAGATTACACCTGATCCTCTTTGCTGAAAACATTAAAGGGTGGTCGGAAAGATTTGTATCTTGCCTTGGGTGAAGCACGCAAGTTCCTAGGTGGGCGGACAGCAGATGTAAAGAGAAACATGACAGTCTTTATATTAGTTAGCCCAGAGATAAATTTAGGTGGTGCACTAGGTAAAAAAGTAAATTGATGGCAAATAGTGTAGTATTACCTAGGGGTTGGAAAAGGCAAAAAACTGGAGTGCTTCTTCTGTTACTAAAATTTGGCAGTGTGGCAGCAGCAAAAAGAGGCTAAAGTAAAAAAGCCTCTTTTTCACGTCACCGCTATACCACCAAATTTTGGCATGCCACTACCACCACATGCAGCAGAACGGTGTATGGGTTTATCCCACCTATGTTTCTTTTTCTAAAAGAATTTTGCAGCTTGGGTCTACGCTACAGTTTTTAATAAATTCCCAAATAGACCTCACAGTTAGGGAATGCTATATCAGTTATAAAACCTTTAACCACTGCCACCAAAATAACTCTCTATACTAGTGGTGAACATCTTTCAGGTTTTGGGGGCTGCACTGCCCACTCCAAACCCCACTGGGGGTGTGCTTCCCACTTCCCACCATTCCACCAATATGCCACCCAAAATTAGTGGCATGGCGGTGGTGTGAGAAAAGGCTGTTTTTACAAGAAGAAATTTGCAGTTTGATAAACGTGTGGGTTTTAGAACATCATTCATTGACTGTTACAGCATCTAACTAGAACAAGCCCAGAAATACAGGACTGTAGAGAATAAAACCTAAACTGTCAAGAATGCGCATTTTCTTGACATATTATATCTGTAGTCTTACATCATGTAGGTTTTTAGAAGTCATTTTGGGGAGTAAGGCTGGGTAGCAATATATGAAAACCTTGTCCTAAATATTTTATACATTCTAAAAGAAGATATTTCATAATCCACACATTTTAAAATTTTTTGGGGGGGAGGTCCTTGGAAGGAAAAATAGTACAGAACCATTCCCCTCCTACCCTGATTTTTTCCGGACGTTCATATCTCTATGCTTTCTGAGTTCCTAAAATTTTATCTGCTGTTTTATCTGCTGTGTGAAGCATGTATTGTTTGTGCTGTATTTTTTGTTTGTTACAATATAGCATAATATTAAATTATGCTATAAGAATTGTAAAGTGGGATATAAATTATGCAGATTAATAGGGTATAAATTATATGAAACCATCGTGATTACTGCAATGCGCTCTACGTGGGGCTGCCTTTGAAGACGATTCAGAAGCTGCAGCTTGTGCAGAATGCAGCGGCCAGATTGGTAACAGGAACCAGAAGGTTCGAACATATAAGACCGATTCTGGCCCGATTGCATTGGCTGCCTGTATGCTTCTGAGCCTGATTCAAGGTGCTGGTTTTAACCTATAAAGCCTTACACGGTTTGGGACCACAATACCTGATGGAACGTCTTTCCCGACATGAACCTACCAGTACACTACGCTCAACATCAAAGGTCCTCCTCCGGGTGCCTACTCCGAGGGAAGCTCGGAGAACGGCAACAAGGGAGAGGGCCTTCTCTGTGGTGGCCCCTCAATTATGGAATGATCTCCCCGATGAGGCCCGCCTGGTGCCAACACTGTTATCTTTTCAGCGCCAGGTCAAAACTTTTCTCCCAGGCATTTTAGCAACTCAAGTTGAGGTTTGGATTGACATTGTGGCCAGGCTTAATAGTTAAAATGTTTTAAAGTGTTTTAATGACAGCTGTTTTATGTTTATGGTTTTAAATTTTGTATATTGTCTTTTTAATGCTCAATCTTTTTAATTTTTGTAAACCGCCCAGAGAGCTTCGGATATGGGGCGGTATATAAGTGTAATAATAATAATAATAATAATAATAATAAATAATAATAATAAGTAAATACTTAATATGATGGAGTTTTGCTTTGTAATTTAAAAGCTGAAAAATACTGAAGAATATTCATTATCTTTTTCCTGCAGGTCAGGAGAGCAGTTGTTGTACAGATATATTTGAAAACCAAGTAGAAAATTCCAAAGAAGGTTGTTCAGGCTGACATGGTGAGTAAATTGTTTTCTGTCTCACTTAATGATGAGCGTTCAGGCCTTACAGGGAAGGGTACATATGTGATAAACAAATACCAGAAGGTGCAAAATGACAATAAGAGTCCAAAAACCACATTAGAGCAATACCAAATTTAGGACCAATGAAATTTCCACAACAAATGTGCAAGCTTTTGTGTTCTCCAGAACCTTTTGTCAGGATAGGTGATGGTGCAAAAATCAGGGCATGGATGAAGAACCAGAAAAGTCCAAAAATTTGGCCAGATGTTATAGCCATGAGGTCTGCAATTCAGATTGACCCAATCTCAAAATGAAGATTTGCATTCTGAATGAATTAGGTATGTGTTGCAAGTATCAGATTGCAATGCATTTTGGGATGGAGAAGCAATGACTCATCACCATTTCTGAAAACACAAAGGATGGCCATAGCTCTGAATTTTCTCTTGCCTTGAGCAATGCACGCCTTGAGCAATGCACTCAGGTTCCTGAGTCGGCATAGAACAGGAGTGCAGAGAACCAAAACAGTCCTGATGCTAGCAAAATGAGAGATTATATGCACCACCTAATAAAAATTTTTAGGAACATTTTTGAAAAATATTCTCATGGACCAGCATGGCTCTTTATTTGTGTTTATGTGTGTTGTAAGGAATTTACCCTAATTTGAATATGGGAAACTTCATCTATTTTGGATTAAAAGGAATTTTTTAAGATGGTATTCAGTAATATATAAACTTAACTATACAGGGAGCAGGCAGATTTCTCTACTTTCAAAAGTTATTTTATCCAACTGCGGAATGTTTTTGGACTGGCTTCAGTGAATGTCATGTGAATGTTTTCAAGAAAAGGTTTCTCCAGTGAATTGAAATAGCCTGTTCTACTACTAGGAGAAAATCTGCATTATGTTCGCAGCAATGATTTTTTTAAAACAGTTTTTTCCCCTCTTTTTTTCTGCTATTTCTAAAGAAATAAAGAAAAAATAGGATTTTAACAACATCCCCCCCATGTCATGTCATGAGCAAGTTGACGTGCAGATTTGAAAGAAATGTCACAACCTATCAGTTTATTTCTTTGAGATCCATTAGCAATCATGTTCTTTTATGTGAATATGGATAGTGCCATTCAGTTGAAACAAAAAAATAATAATCATAGTCGTGGCATTTTAGAAAAGGCTGCTATGCTGGAACAAATCTCAACATCTACCATGTTTCTACCCATGCCAGTTTGCATGGTAACTTTTGTCATTGATTTATTTCAGTGGAATTATAGTGGGGCACAATTGCACCCATGATTGTGTGAAAGTACACATGAACCAACAGAATGCAAATTATGTATGCTTTGTAGCAGTGTGCATGACTGCAGTGATAGATTTTTTGAACATAGAAATTGCTCTAAAGTATAATGTGAAATACTGCTGGTTCACATGTGATCATATACCCTGGAAGTGGGAAAACGTTGAAAATGACTCTGGGACTCAGTCGTAACATGTAATTACATTGGTTTTAGAACCAGAAGGGGTAGGAACTTCATTTATCTTAACAATTGTACTTGCACTTAGATAGTGGAAACCTTGGAAACGAATGGCTTATTTAGACTGCAGTTTGCTGCATCCTAGAATAGTTCACAGGGCATGATCTGCATTTATATTTTCACCTGTTCCTTTAACTGTATGTATATGTACTATAAAGGGAGTTTATATGTAACTATAAAGGGAGTAGGCAGTGTTCTCTACATTGAAAAGTTCATAAAATGTGAACTTAATGTTTTATGCATAGGAAATGTTTTATCCTATGCCCAAAAGGGAATCCCAATTCTCAAGTCGTATGCCTGTATGATCACAGAAATCACTAGACTGACATCATGTTAACCTGCCACTCTCTTAGACTCTTTTTCTTGATGTATATTTACATGTGGAAAAACTGTATCCAGAGGGAAAACCTATTAATTTCATTTTATACATAACTTTATAAAATACATGTGGGGAATCCTTATCAACTAAAGGGCCAAATTTGAATTTGGAAAATGATTTGGAAGGCCGCATTCCATCTGTGGGTGGAGCCAAAGGCATAGTGAACAGGGCCAAAATGGGTTCCCTATTTTAAGCCTATTCAGAAGTTTTCTTCATGTCTACTCAAGCATAATCATAACTGAATCATTCAACAGTACTTTCAGATAGTATCCCAAGTACCAAGCCTCTGTAGGACAAGCCACAGAAGTAAGCAAGACTGAATCCCTCAACAGTTTCCTCCCCAGGCCCCTGCCCACTATCCCTGGCTGGAAAAACTCTTATCTCCTGATTGGAGATAAGAGATTTTCCTGCCAGAGAGGGGGCAGGGCCTGGGCAAGAAGCTGGTGGGCCAGAGAGCAGGTGAGGCATGGGCAAGAAGATGGTGGACCAGACAGAGGATGGGACATGGACAAGAGGATGGTGGGCCAGACTGGGAAATCACAGTAGCTAGAGGTTCCCATACCTGTTATAAGTGATTAATAGAGAAGAGACAAAACTGGTATCTCTTTAACTGAGGCTTATTAATAACTTTGTAACTGAGGCCTACTCTGGCAGCCTGCCAACTGCAAGTAAACCTGTTATTGTTGCTACCAAGGAGGCAATTATGAATTTTATTGGTTCACAGATAATCCTGTCTGTTTATACACTTGATAGGAGAATCAAAAAGGTCAACTTGCAATAAGCCAGTTAATGAATATTCTATTAACTCATAAATATAGGTCATAATGGACTAGCAGCTAACAGTGTGTAAAAAGGGAATTGGTGAGAAGGTTCTGGCTAGAATGTATAAAAGGACTATCCCAACACTTGGAGCAATTTGGATAATTCATGTGGAGAAAGAGAAGACAGCAGTGGCTAGAGAAGAGGCTGAAATCACTAAAGCCAGAAGCTGTGAGAGCTAGCAAGGAGTGGAAGACTTCAGAGGCAATTCACCAGGAAAGCATTTGGCCAAAGTGACGGTAGAAACAGTTTGGCCCAGGAAACAATTAATACTCGAGGAGGCCATTGAGTGAACTTCTTCTTTGTTGTGTCCTGGTCATGAAGAAATAAGACTGAAAGCTGAAGCAAGCCTGCTAATTAAACTTCATTCGTCTCAAGAAGTTGGGGCAGGATCTCCACTACAGCTTTAAAACGGTTTATAACAGTAGTGACAACTGTTGGGGCCCAGGACACACTCCATATACAGTTTCAAAATGTTTTCAAAGTGTCATATCCTGCTTGGTGTAGATCTGGCCTGGTGAGCCACTTTTGTCCAATCCTGCATCCTTCCTGACCAGAGGGAGAATTTCAGGTCTAGAGGTCTCCGGGAGAGTGAATTGGGTTAGAGGTAGGAAAATGGGCAATTGGCAATTGGGTTTAACAGGGAAGTGAATCAGGATAAGGAAATAACTGCTTCCTTAAAGAGACAGTACCTTTAAATGCAATTAACCAGTAAAGCATATTGATGACATCTGAAGTGAACATATTTCAGTGTAAATAAGTAGTAAGGAATGTATATTTTAACTTCTAAATAAATATTCTTGTCAGTTTATCCCATGCCTATAGCTTAGAATCCTGCTACTGATTGTGCTAAAGTCATACGGTTTTATTAAGTATTCAGCAGTGCCAGGGAAAATTAATGGATAATTAATGGAACAGAGGTATATTTTTTATATATTGACAATTCAGGCAACATAAAAGTGGTGTTTGAAACCACAAGCTCCCACATTTGGTAATCAGAGAGATGTGCTAATAAAAAGGTACAAGATCCCAATCCTTCACAGTTTAGTGACAGTTTTGATGGGATTTAAGAAGCTGAGCCTCAAACATTAGCGAATCGCATTAACACAAGATGTAGATTTGCATATATACACAAGGAACAACAGAAACCAAAACTAACTAAGGCAAGCCTTTTGATTTCCTTTAGTGCCCTGTGAAAAGGTCAAAGATAGCAGACAGAAAGCCAAGGAGTGGCCACAAAGACAGGCAAGTGTAGTCCGTTTATGGCTGTTGGCCATGATCACAGCATGAAATAACTCAGGTTTTCAGTCTCCAGACATGATTGTGCTGTTAAATTTTCTCAGGACCATTTGCTGCTCTGAAGAGGGGCAATACTTGAACCTCTCAAATCTGGTTTGTTTGGGTTTTTTTGCCGTATCAATGAATAACTTTCAATGTAGAGTCAGCTGCAGTAAAGTATTATTGTAGATAAGCCTTAAGCAGATGTAGAAAGATAATAATCTTGCTTGCTGCACCTACATGGTTTGGGTCCAGGTTACTTGCGGGATCGCCTTCTCCTGTGTAATCCGCCCCACGCACTCAAGTCCTCTGGGAAGAATTTACTACAGTCATCCAAAACCTTCTCTTCTGCTGCTCCCAGACTGTGAAATGGCCTGCTGGGAGAGATTTGACAACTTAGCAGTCTACTTGAATTTAAGAGAGCCGTGAAGACTGATCTCTTCCGGCAGGCCTACCTAGTTGAATTTTAAGATGTTTTTGATAATGTATTAGTTTTATATGTTTTAATGTTTTATCTGTTTTATGGTCTTTGTATTTATATTTATTGTTGTTCCCCGCCTCGATCCAGAGGGAGAGGCGGGACAAACTACTTCTTCTTCTTCTTCTTCTTCTTCTTCTTCTTCTTCTTCTTCTTCTTCTTCTTCTTTCTTATAATCCACCTTGACACTGTGTAAGATCATCAGTTTTCTGAATTACAATGATCAACTAAGTATGGCCTTGATGAGAAGTCAACCATCTAATCCTAATATATATTTGTCTTTGCAGAAAAGCAATCAACACTTTCTCATAATCTTTTTAAGCAGGGCATGACTGATTTTAAGCTTACTCTGTCTATTTTCTGAATAACCTCACTAAACAATTGATGTTTGTTCTGCATTAAACGTTCTGACAGTGCAGTATTAATTGGTATATTTTACTATCTTTTATGTTCTTGTCAAAATAACTTCAAGCAGTGTTGAAGTTTGTGCAAATCTGCTTCTACCATTATGTATTAACCTTTATTACTGCTTAACTTTGAAGCTATAAGCATAAGAACATTAGCCTAACCCAGCAGAGCAGTTTCTGTTTCTAGCAGCAGCCAACCAAATGCTTCCGGGAAGCCCACAAGTAGGACATGTATTGGACAGCTGTTTGTCCCTCAAGATGTGGTACTCAGAGTTATACTGCCTCTGAACAGAGAGGTTCTGGTCATGGTCAGCTCCAACTTTTTTGGGTCCATGGGCAGCAGAATATTGCTAGGCTCCTTGGCCACTCCTCAAACCACACCCCTCCCACTATAATCTAAAGCAGGTCTTGACCAATATGGCAAACACTTGTCAAAGAAGAACAATACAGACTTTTGAACATCACATTTTTATTTTTTGTGAACGATATATAATGTATGGCAATGGAACCAGTTCCCTAGGGAGGTGGTAGTCTCTCCAACACCAGAGGCATTCAAGAGGAAGCTGGACGTCCACCTGTCAGGTATGCTTTAAGGTGGATTCCTGCATTGAGCAGGGGGTTGGACTCAATGGCCTTATAGGCCCCTTCCAACTCTACTATTCTGTGATTCTATGATAGTAGGATTAGAAGCGGTGCTATTAATTTATTAGCTACTAGAATTTGATATTTTATACCAATTACTCACATGAATAATTATGACATGTTAATTTAATTGGAGTGATAGATAATAGTGTAGTAGTTTACTCTGCGATATTACTTTTGAATTTAGTCAGTTCCTTTTTGAGTAACTCTTGTGGACTTCACTGGAAATACTAACTGAGGACTGCTGGCTAAGTTTCTGCTTTTCAAGTGAAGTCATTCAGTTTTGGTTCTGTAATATACATCAGTTTGAAGCTGTGCAGAGTTAGAAATTAGCAACTAGAGGTCCCAGCACCAACTGTGCCCCCATAAAGAGTTTTACTCCCAATCTAGAGGCAGGAGAGAAGCGTGGAGGCAGTGATGACAGAACTTGCTTGCAGGCCTTTTTGATAATGTGCATGACTCCATCTCCTCCTCAAAAGGCACTAGAGTACTATTTGCTGGCCAAGAGTGTAGACAAAAGCATTATGGTGGATGAGTACCAATGTTAAGAGAGTTTTCAAAACTGAGGCAGGATAACTTGTTTAATACAAGTTATACCATGCTTGCTTGTCATTTTGGGCTATTGTAGACTGATTGTGCAATATACTTCATAGTTACACATAATTGCAGGTTGTGACTGGCTGAAGGTTTGCCCTTGTTTTAACTATTGTTTCAAATTCAAAATAACAGACGTAATTATTCAGCCTACTCCTCATCAGACTGCATGATCCAGTAGCTCAATTCAGATCTAATACCAACCATGGTTTGGTGGATGGGGACCCTTGGGAATTTGTGCATTCTCTCTTTGTCCTTCTTTCCTCCTTGCATGTAGTTTCACTCCTACATTTTCAAATTTCATTTACCATAGTTTTGCCTTGATATCCAAATTGGCAAATTTTAATTTGTACTAACATCCAAATCACAATTTGGTAACCCGTGTCAATCAATAGGTTCAAATTGTGGTTTGGAGGCAAAGTGTATCTATATACTTTGGACATGCTGGGACTGTTAAGGCAACACACTAACCCACACTCAGTGTTTGAGGGTGGATTGCTGTTCGTTTGTTTAACAGTGAGTGGGTTAGCGTGTTGTCTGGACATCCTCATAGTGGCTTGTTGACCATGCAGGCTGGCTTGTTAACCACTCAGAACAACCCAACAACAAACCATGGATTCTCAAGTGGCTTGTTTGAGAAAAATAAACCACAGTGCATGATTAACAAGCTACCCTGAGGATGTTGAGACAACGTGATAACTCATAGTTCAGGAAACAACCCACTGTTAACAATAACCCACACGTAACCACTGAGTGTTGGTTAGCTTGTTGTCTGAACAGTCTCAGTGGCAAGTTAAGGATAGCTACTCTTAGGAGTGGAAGAGGGATTCCACATACAAGAGGGGAGAGCACGCATGGGCCTGCAGTGAGCACTCCTGATGTCAACTTATGGTTTGACGTTATGCCTAAATTAAACCACTATGATTAGAAGCATCTATTTGTGAGAGTATCTTTATTTTGAATTCTCACTTCTGACAGTGAGTAGCCTTCATTCACTGGAAGTCTGTCCTTTTGACATCAGAAAATGTTCCCATTAAGCAACTATCTTGGACATGTAGCATAAGTCCTTCTGATTGTTTAGTTTCAGCTTGTGGTTCAGAGTTTTGGAAAATGTCATTGCTGAATCAGTTATATGTTGTCGTACAGACAATGTTGAGTAACCATGAACTAAATCAAAGTGAAGTTTCTATTTTAAATTGGAAGATTTTAAGGCTGGTGTGACCTGGGAGTAAGTGCCATTGAAGCCAGTGCAGTTTACTTCCAAGTTAACATCCATAGGGTATGGTTGCATGTGAAATTTGCATAGGTGGATGTTCTGTATTTGTGCTCTTGGCTTTTCCAGAGGTGTTTGATTTAAATTATCTGTGTGTTGCCAGTTGGTTAAACCAGAGGTGTATCCCCCTTTTCCCTTCTAATATAAGTAGTCTTGATTGCTTGTACGTGATAACAACTTTACTTCTATTTCTGTCTGCATAATTACTCTTGTAATTTAAGTTGTCTCCATTAGCAGTGATGTTTCTTTTCCCTGTTGTCCCAGCATTCTTATTTATCCTGTTAATAAAGAAGGGTAGAGGAAGTTGATTTTTGGTAAGGGTGTCCAAGGGTGGTGATGTCTAAATGGCCTTTAAAGGGATTGTGTTTTATGTTAATACCATTTTGCTTATCCTGCAGTAAATATTGCAGTAGTGTGAAAAATCCCAGCTTTGGTTATGTTGTTAAGCCCAAATGTAAATCTAAAACATACTAGGACAAGGTTAGCCTAAGACATTTTGATGCCTCAGGTGACATCCCACCATGGTAACAGTATAATAGTTTAATTGAACAGTCTTATGTGTGTTTACTTGAAAGTAAGTCTTACTATGTTTAACAGGGCTTTTAATAATGGAGTGCCGTAAACGGTGTGTTTCCCCAAGGTTCTGTATGGGGATAGATGCAATAAATTATTTGGAGTTAGTGATGAGCAATGAAGTGGCCAAGTTTGCTGATGATCCCAAAGTACCAGGATGGTGAAAACACAAGCAGATTGTGAATTCCAAACTGAGTGAATAGCATTAAAATGGCAGGTGAGGTTCAGTGTATATAACTACAAAGTGATACACATTAAAGTAAAAAACACACACACAACATGTAACCTCATATATAGAGAGACAGGTCTGAATTGAAGTAGAAAAGACATATTTGGTTTTCTGTTCAGTTAGAATCTTCAGCTCATTGATGATAAAAAGCAAATTCCATTATAGGAAGCACCTGGGTGAAAACTATGGAAGACAGGATCTATATGGACCTTTGGTCTGATCCAGCATAGTATTTTCTTACATTTGTATGTTACTATTCCTTGGTCTTTCTCAGCTCAGTTCAGATGTCATAGCAGTCAATCACCAAAATATGGTTTGGCAATCAGGAATGGTGGTTTGTTTCCTTCCCTGGTTTGCTGTAGCAATCATTTCCCATGATTGCTGAATTGAGTAAACTATAGTTGGCACCAACCAGGAATTGCCTACAGACCATGTTTGGAAACTCATTTCAAACCATAGCTTGAAGACAATTGAACAGGATCTACCCTTAAAGGTGGCCTAAAAGTAACACTAATAATAATAATAATAATAATAATAATAATAATAACAATTTATTTCTTACCCGCCTCTCCGTCTGGATCGAGGCGGGGAACAACAACATGATAAAATACATAAAACTGATTAAAACATAACACATATTATTAAAACTGCTTAAAAAATCCTAAAAACATCCTAAAAACACCCTTAAAACATTCTAAAATTCCACTGGATGATTAAATGATTAAAATAATTTCTGCTTAACACTAACTATGATTTGCCCACTGTGAATGTTGTGGCAAACAGTGGTTAGATCAAACCAGGAATGGTGGAGGAAATCTGTGCAAGAGGAGTGGGGAGCATGTGAGCCCATGTGGGCTGCTGACTACCTTAACATCTGAACTGGTTCTTGGCATAAAACAGGAAAACCCAATGTATGCCTTCCAGACTCCTTGGAGAATTATAATATAATTATAGCAAATCAATATGATAGATAACATTACAGGATCTTTTTGAGCTATCCTTTCTATAGTTGAATAATTCAGCATTTAAGAAGCTCCTACACATTCCTGTTTTCTAAAGGAATGGCTGGGTCATGCTGGGAGTTGTAGGCCTTCTTTTCTGTCTAAACATGCATAGTATCATGCCTTAAAGGGGATTCAATGGTCATATTGTGTCTAAAACAATGTGTACTGCTTTGCTGAAGTGTACTTGTACTAGGCAATAATTATGGGTATGTGATCATGAGATTATTGTGCGTGCACTAATCCTGGGCAGAGAACCAAAACTTGCAGACTGATATTCAGTTCTAATGTAGCTTTTATGTCCCAGTAAATATAACCTGGGTTAGAGAGTGATAGGAGATGCTGCTCATAGGGCCTGTTTGAACAAACCATTTTAATGGTTTATGAAGCAGGGAGTATTCCATTTAAACTGTCCTATTTCTTTGTAGCTATTCACTGACGATAGGAATCTTTAAATAGAATAAATGATTTTCCTCTGAATTTCTCTCCAGATTTTGTGGCTCTGATCACAGAGTGGCACCAATACATTAGATAGCCATTATTCTGCATTGGATTTCCGCTTATGCACACTCCTGGAACAGTTTCCCATTACTTTGTGTTTTTTCTTTTCCCAGTAGGTCAAGAAAATGTCTGCATTAAAATATCCAGTGCAGCATTTTTTAAACTATGTTGTTGTCCATATGTGGAATACTTTGAAAGAAAGCAGTAACTCCAGATTCAAACTCCAGATTCATAATGCTCAGATGTGCAATTCTTACAATTCACTTGTAAGCTAGAGAAATATTATTATTCCCGTATTGCAAATGAGATAAGACTGAGGGGCATTATTTTGCTTAATGTCAAAAATGAGTTCATGACTGAGGTGACATTTTTAATTTCTCAGCTTGTATTCTTAACCACTACACTACACCAGCTGTAGAAGAGTTGTTAGTATAATTTTCAAATGAATGTAGGATGTAGAAGTATTGGAATGCTCTAGAAGCACCACTTCTTACTATGAGTGGAAGCTGAAAAGAGCAATATACAATAATGACTCTGTGTATGTGTGACTTTCCACGCAACTAGAACAATAGACATACTACAGACAGGCTGCTTAGTGAGTCAGTGTCCAAAACACAGCAAGGGTTTACCACGTGTAGCTATGACTCATTTTGTTCATCTACTGAATTGACTAATAGAAAATAAGCACTGTTTCTTAAGAATCTTTGGAACTCTTGGCTGTGCTAAATGTGCAGTTAGCATTCTCAGGCTCATTGCAGGTCAGCTTTTTAAAAGCAAAAGCACAAGAATTATGAAAAGTGTTTTATGTGAAAGTAAAATCCAATTTTAAAATTACGAGTTTGCTATAACAGCAAATCCTTGGTTTATTATTGCAAAGAGGAAAATGAACTGCTCAGTGCAGTATTTGTTTTGATACCCAGCCAATTGACTTTACCCTTGCACAAAATAGGTTATAATAAGGATTTCTTGCCTGTGAACTCTTTGATGTTTGTTCATAGGAATGTCTCATGTTGGAAATAGATAGTGCAAACATTAGCTGGGGAAATGGGTATTAAAATGGCAAAAGTGTGAGCAAATATAAATGATGCACACTGGAGCAAAAACCTCTAACTTCACATATATGTGGATGGAGTCTGAGCTGGTAGTGTGACTGATCAGGAAAGGGATCTTAGGGTTATGGAAAATAGCTCAACGAAAACTTCAACCCAATGTGCAGCGGCTATGAAAAAGGCAAATTCCATGTTGGGGATAATTAGGGGAAAAAGTGAAAATAAAATGGCTAATATCATAATGCCTTTATATATATCTGTGGTGCATCCACACTTGTCTATAGTACTGTATATAGTTCTGATCACTGCATCTTAAAAAGGATATTGTAGAGCTGGAAAAGGTGTGCATGACAAAGGGCAACCAAAATTATCAAAGGGCTGGGGAAATTTCCCTGTAAGGAAGGGTTACAACGTTTAGGGCTTTTCAACTTAGAAAAAAAGTCAAGTACATGATAAAAAGTGTATTTATGCATTGTGTGGAGAAAGTGGATTGGGAGAATATTTTCTTCCCTTTTCATAAAGCTAGTCTCTCCTAATTCTGGTCACCTGATGGGTCATCCGATCTAACTAAATGGTGGGAGATTAAGGATAGATAAAAGGTGGTACATTTTCACATACACATAAACTGTGGAATTTGCTTCCACAAGATGTAGTGTTGGCCGCCACTGCTCAAATTTCTTCTTATGGTTATGTGTGATTTAGGTGTTAGGTGCAGAGGTTTATAGGAACAGGCTCGCTATAGATGGGAGCTCCCTTACTTCACCTTCCTCCAGTATTGTTTGACACTTCCAACCCATTCCTGGAACTCATTGTTAATCTTGGTTTTTCCTCCTTTCTCTCTTCCCACTCTCATCTTGTATATTTAATGGAGACTGAAATCTTCTGGGTATGCACCACTCCAGCCTTCTATATAGTCACTGGCACACTGTTGAGTCTGCATAAAAGTTAACTAGTAGTAGCAATAGGAGGACAAATACTATAGGAAGAAAACGTGTCTTCTCTGAAAAAGTGGGATTGAAGAACTTCTTACATCCTTCCTTTACTTTTCCCCCACCTCCCCTTGCAATTAGAATCCATCTCAATGAGAATATGATTGTGCAACATTAAAGTTAGCCAGGAAGTGTGAAATCAATTATGTTTCCTTACCAGTTTATATGGCTAACAAGAACACTGATAAATCACAGCAGGGTAAGGAAATACCATCAGATTCTCTGAAAATTATAGTAAAATTTACAAGAAAGGCTGGGTGGCACAATCCATCCTAATCTGAAAATATGGAATATACGTGAGATCCAGACTGTGAGGCTCCGCTATTACTTGTCTTTGATTTGTTTTAATATGCTTGCTGTTTACTTTAAGAAGAGAGAGGGAGAAAGAGATATATCATTTTTAGTTTACAACAAAGAAAATGCATTTTTCTCATAAATGTCTAGTTATAAAGTAATTTGAACTAAATTTCTGCACAAATCATTTCCAAGAGATTGGCTGTCAAGTGTTTTGTAAAACCCGATGAGACTGTGTGGAGTAGGATTTCCCCCCCCCCCCCCCCTGCACTTGAAGTGTGGTTGGAGATGTCAGTTTTTAAACAGTGCTTTGAGAAGTAGTTAGCTTTTAAAGTGCACCAATTCACAGCACTCACAGAATGATTTTGAAGTGTAAAGTCTTGGGAAGAAAGTTGACAGATTCCCTGTAGTTAAGTGAGACAGGCACCTACCATGGCGATGCTGCTTCCCTATCCAATAGGTTTTGCACATCTGGCATAAGAGAGAAACATACAAGAGAAATGGGTTTTGTTTCGATGGATTTACTTGTTAACCTAATACAATTTGTATCACCCTCTATGAGGTAACATGGTTGGAAATGCAAGAAGTCTTGACTCTTTCAGAGTAATCTTTCTAAAAAGATTTGTAGGAATATTTAAAATGACTAGAAATACAAGTTTACTGTTTATACCAAGAATGCTGCACTTGTAAGAGAAAAATGTCTTCGTTTTTTCACAAGGCCTGTTTTGTTAGGAAACCACTCCCTTCTGCTTGTGCTGTTCAGACTGGCTGCTAATTGCCTCCTGGTTGATGACATTTTCCATGCATTGCCACATTGTGCCCAGGATTGTTACAATTTAATGCTGTTAATTGTTTGCAGAGTCTTGGCTTGCAACTCATGCCAACAATGGCAGAGTGGTAAGTGAAGAGCCCTTTCTAATTAAAAATGCCTGAAATCTCTGTATCTGAGTATTTTACGTTATTGCCTTCTTGGGAATGCTAACAGCACTTTTGCCATGAGAAAATAGCCTCTTCTAATCTCATTGTATTGCATTCGTAAAATAATAAGAGTGGTGGTTTTAACAAAAAGCTCTAGTCAGTTGGATCAAGCTCAATTCTTCATGCAGCTGTGTTTAGTGTTGGAAAGATTTTTTGATTTTAAGAGGTAGGCATTGTCGTATAGCAGCCCACACTTCACCGTCTGTCTGATTTTATGATTAGGATTACACTTGCCAGTAGATTGTTATGCGAGTGGAAATTTCTGAGGTTACCTGAACCAGCTAGTCCAGTACAGAACTGCTGAATTACTTGGATTAGTTGACAAGATTACATTTCACTAGTTCTAAACCGGCTTCACTGTTTGGAAGTCCACTTCTGGCACCAATTTAGACCCCCTCTACAAGAATTCAGTTTGATGCCTGGTTCTCCGATTATGCGCATCTTCTCGGAAGCGCTTTATGGTAAATGACTGTACGCAGGAGGTAATTGAGCGCACAACTGGTGGCTTTACCAGTTGTTTGAAATGCAGAGAAGTAGTTAATGCGGAGAATCGCTTGTTCACATAGTCAAAATGCGCTTTAACGGCCCGCAGCAAAATAAAACTCTCTATTTAACGTGCATTCGATAATGCGCATAATTGGATAGATAACGTGCCTCAACTCCTGATTTGCGCTCCGCTCATGTAGAGGTAAACATTTTAATGAGACTTGAAAAAGCTTTAAACCTCTCGTGTAGAGGCAGCCTTAGAGTGCCTGCATTTTAAAGCCCTGTATGACTTGTGGCCTGGGAATTTCAAGGACTGCCTTCTCCCACATGAGACTGCCATGGTAAGAACAGAATGAGGTGCTTTTGGCAAACAAGGCCTTTTCTTCCTTGGTGCCCCACCCTTGGAGTGCCCTCCCCCTGTTGCCAAATCATGTCCTTTTGGCACCAGAACAACCCCTTTTTATTTTCCAAGGCCTTTTAAAATATAGGAAGTATCCCACGGTGACCAGCTGCGCACAGCCAATCCTGTTGTTTCTATTGTGCAAGCAGCCCCCACCGCTTGCACAGTATCAAATTAGCACTTCAGGGGCAACCCGAAACGATCGGAAACTTTCATTTCTGGAAGGGGCTTGGTCGGTGGAGCTTGCATAAGGAAGCTCTACCAACCTGTCCCTTTCTGAAACATGTGCTTCCACTCATTTCCGGGCTTGCCTCTAAAGCACTAAAACAGTATGGTGCAAGCAGTGGAGACCGCTTGAGCAATGGAATTGGCGGGGCTGGCTGCGCACGAAACAAAGCATTGGTTCTCGCATGCAGATGGGCAGGATTGGATGCTGCCCTTTGTTTGAAGCTGGTTTTTCTCTGTTCTATTCTCTTGTGTTTTCCTCCTCTGCTGATTTTATTGTTTTCCGTATTTATTGGGAAAGCCACCTTGAGGATTTTATAAAAAATCAGTATATGAATAACATCAACTCCTCCTTGAAGCCGCATATGGGTGAAAGGCAAGTTATGGCCCTTCAGCACAAGATGCAACATAATACCGCTTAACCCCACTGGCACCATTGTGTTCACATGTGAATCTCTGTAATATGTTGTGCTGTGCATTAACTAGAGATTTGTTTTAAATTTGAAGGCCTGACTGGAAGTGAATCTATATTTGCAAATAGTTCCTGATATGCTGGTTTGATCACCTGTGAATGGATGTGGTTTCGAACAAGGTTATTGAAAATGAAGCATTCTGTCTATCTGCAGTGCATGGTCCTTCCCTGTGTCAGAGATGGTAATGGTGAGGAATTTAGATATAGGAAATTGCTGTATGGTGGTTATTCAGAATTCAGTTGTTTCTATTGTCATCTTAAAGATGCATGAAACTTAAATAGGAATTTCAATATGTCTGAGAAAACATTCATTTTAAACAAAATTGTCTGAAATATTCTTCCTGACATGTCAGCTTGTATTTAGCAGGGGGATCATTGGGTGAGTGTTTTACCATTTGGTTGTCTATCTTAAGTAGTATAACCCATCGGTAGACACAAGTGAGTCTATTGATTGTGTTTTCTTGCTCTTAACCTCAATTTTGTGGACTGAAAGTAGGGGACTAGCATAAACCAGAAAAAAATGTCCCTTGTGCTTCCTGCTTCATTCTGCATTAATGTACTGATTCAATAGCTCAACATCTTAGGTTTAAAGTAATAAATCTTGGCAACTTGCGCTCACTGACAGTTGCTCAAGAAAATAACTAGCAGCTAGTTATTTGTCAAGGTTACATCAAAAATAGAAGCTAACTTACTAGAATCCTGAAAATACTATTTTGCTTTTGCAAAAACTTTATGTAACATTTTCTTGTTCATGAACTTACACAGTAAAACAAAATGTCATTGGCTTGGAACTTAAGATGAATTCACTTTTCATGGAAAGAAAGTTTTCCTTCCCCCTGAAGCCACCTGTGCCCCCCAAAAGCCACTCTGGAGAGGTAATGTGGAATGGGGCACCTGAGACTGCTGGGGAAGGAGTGAACAGATGACTTTCCTTCTGCGAACTTCCTTAAGTTAACTTACCTTAGGAGCCAAGCCAATGTCAGTTTCCATATTATGTAATAATTCATACTCCTTTCATACATATTCACACATGTGCCGTTATTGCATGAAACACTACTGTTTCTAATAAGGGTGAGTGGGTGAAGGAGAGATGGTAAACAACACAACAAAACCCAGACTCTGTACATTTGGCTGGTTCCTTAAAATACTTAATGGTTTAACTGGAATAGACAACAGCAATTTGGGTGGGAATAGCAGTATGCACAGCTGACATAGCTGGTACTGAGAACTGTATATGTGAACATGTTACAGGAGGTAATTTCAGACAGGATAGAAATTCAAAGGGGAGGAAAAAGCCAAATCAGAAGGTTAGTAAAGAGTTGGGGATAGGGAGGAAGAGCTATAAGACTTAAGTTGCAGTTTTCTATTCCAGTTAAACTATTAAGTATCTGAAGACATTAGCTAAATATTTAAATCTCTATTTTTCCTGTTCTGACGATATGCCAAGCCACGGTAGTTAAGCGTTTTGAGCTAAACATTATGGCTTAGCATGAACCATTCCTAACCATAGAGGTTACATAACCATGATTTAAACACGCAAACTAACCATTTGCTGCAAAAGGGTTAGCGGCCTAACCATGGCTTAGCATGCTGTCTTAAGAGGTCCATTGTGTAAGGACAGAATTTGGCATGGAGCTTCTACACTGTTATCCAAAGTTTTATCCCACTGCCATCACCATCTGAAAACCTGAGGCATAAGAGCTCCAACTGTGCTCTGAAAAATAAAAGAATACATGGGATGTTGGAGACCTTTCCCTCCTCCTCTTTCCAGCAGCTTGCTCACTGAAAATCTGCTGCTATTTCTGCATTTTCTTCTTATTTTAAAGAATCACAGCCTAACAGAAGCTGTCAGTAGGGAAGAGGTCTTGAATGGTCTCTCAAACAGAAGTTGGGCCCCAGGAATTCTCCCTTTGTCTCTCATACGGTTCTATCCCTACAGTTTCCCCTCATATGAAAGTTCAAACACATTACAAATAGACATAGCAGATTTTCACAGACTTTTAAAACAAGTGTTCAAAAATAAAATGGATATTGCCAGAGACCCCAGGGTGCCAACTTTTTTAAGTGCTAGTTTTAAGACCATATTTTTAGTCTGGACGTAGGGAAAAGTGAAAGATGAGAGCATTTTTACACTGAATATAGAAAACAAATGAGAGTAGAGCTCTACTCATTCTACTTCTGTGAAAAATCAACATGGACCAGCACCTGACAGATCCACCTCAGTCACCCTCCATGTGTTGGAGGGATAAATTCTGAAGTGGGGAGCCTTTTCTTTTTTTTTTACTTTTGTAGGTTTGCAATGCAGAAGTTTGATTTTATAGGAAACTACATAATGCAGAGAGCCAAAAAGAGTAGAGAAGCCTCCTGATTTGGAATTTATCCGTCCAATTTGTAGAGAGTGAGTGGGGCTTGAGTTAGCTTGCTCATCCAAATTCTCTCCACTCATATGTTGATTTTTCACAGAAGTAGACTACCCGAATAGTAGTGCAATCCTAGGCATATTTAGAAATGGCTGGATGGGGCATGCTGGGAGTTGTAGGACTTTTTCTGATTGCGCCCAAAATGTATTTTCAAGGTGTTCTTCGTATCACATTCTTTTACCACACAAGCCCTTCCCCCAGTTTTCAGATGAATTCTAACAAGTGAAAGATTTGCTTATAGGTTCTTGTTTGAGCTTGGCTTGATTTCAGTGGGACTGCACCAGTGCTATAAATTGCGTCTTTGGCATAGTAAATAATCCAATATATTTGCTTGCTTTTAACAAGCAAATTACTCTGGGAGTAGTGATTTAAAGGTTCCTTTCCACAGATAACATATTAAAGCACAAACTACACATTACTTGGGATTCCATTTCCCACCTGTTTTTTTTTTTTAAAGCAGTAACTGTCTGGCTGTGCTATGAGTTGAGTTGGAGCAGAAAATGGGGGCTGGAGAGAAGCTGCTTACTCCTTTCCTCTCTGATCTTCTTCAACTCAAAATTATTCTCCTCAAGCTGCTTTTTCACCCATACATTTGAGCCTAAATAGCAGCAGATCCTGAGATCCCAATGACAGTCTTCCTCAGGCATTATCAATTCGAGGGAGTAAGTAAACTTTATGTCCATTTGTAAGCCTCTTTTTTAGGAAACAAACTAACTCAATTAAAAATGGTACATTTTAGTACTGTTCACCATGGCTTGGTAAGGCTCAGACACCATTGACTAGTATTGTCTGTATTACTCAGACTGTACTTGCCTTCAACAGGGAATTCAATAGTTTCAACCCCGAACATCATTAATCAGGGGCACCACTTGGCATTAAATCCAAAGATTACCTGTTGAAGCGCTGGAGGGAAACACTTTTTGATGTGGGTTAGTTAATGAGATGCGAAAACCAGCTGTGTGTCTTACTACATCTTTTCCCCCCTCTATGAATCTAGTATTTAAAATCAAGACATTGACTGTTGGGCAGAGTTCTCAGCAGGAAATGCTCTACACAGAGTAATCATTCCAGTTCGTGTTGTTGCATGTAGCAAATCAGCAACAGGTTCTTAACTTTGTCATTTACACTTTGCTTTGAAGTTGCGCTAAAACACTTGCTTCACCTCATACTGCTTCATGTATGGATTATTTCAGCCATGGTGGAAGCATGATTACTCTTCATTGTATCACATTCTCTATTTCCATCCTATCCTGTTACACATATATTTTAAGTCATTATATTTCCTGTAAAGCCTGTCAAGTCTGTGTATGTAACAAAAATAATCAGGAGTTATTAAAATGCTATCGAAATTAACCATTTCCAAGTCTACTTAAATCACTAGGATTTGCTTCCAAGGAAATGTACTTGGGACTGGGAAGCAAAGGGCAGTATCCAAATCAACATGAGTGTTAATGTAAATTCCGTTGTAAGGGACTTCTAGTGCAATACCAACCATTAACTAGTGCTGTGGGTTTTCCTGGGAATCGCCTCACGCTAGCTAATACAATTGGTGTCGCGCTAGAGGTCTCTTACACTAGCACAACATTAGCACTCATGTTGACTTGGATACTGTCCACAGTTGTTATTTAGCTTTCTTCATTTGAAATCTCTTGGTTACAACTGTTTTTTTACTTTTAAAAGAAGTAAATAATAACCTGCTTTAAGCGCTTTTTATTGCTGTCTAACAAGATTCCCTACAAACATATGATGCATCATTCTGTGAGACGTTTGTTTCTCAATTTTCAGGCATCAAGCCTAATATCACATAGCCAATAAAAGGCTGCCCCTTTGTACAAGGCTTAGAGATAGGAAGAATTGAGAATTGTGGGGGGTTCCGAGTGTTGAGATGCAACACAAAGGTCTCGGGAGTGGTGGTGGTGGGGAATGGTCTGTAGCCTTGCACGATAACTAGGTATATGAACATCCTCCCCTCTGCAGAGTTCTTCGAGGGGGGTCTTAGTTTGCTCTCAGTGATCCTATCTGCACAATGTGAAAAATGGTTAAGTCTGCCCTTTCCAGCGTTTTGCAACAAGAGAGAAACTCTCTCTTCTTCTGATCTTCTCCAAAGCCTGAGACAAAAGAAGACCCACAACACAGACCCTGATTTTTTTTGAAAGCTGGAAGCAGTAAATAACTCCGTTTTCTCTCCCCCTCTCATATTTTGAGAGGGCCTACTTGAAGGCATCTGGCCTCAAGGGCACTTGAGAACCTGGAGCTGGCATTGCCTTGCATCATCAACTCTCAATCTTGTGGTGTAGATACAGACTTGGGAAATGTACTGCTGGCATGGGGAAAGAGTTTTCCATCAGCATACAAGGTTCAAAACAGAGGGGAATGTTTCCTTCATACACATCTAAGGCTTGGAGCAGAAGAGATGATGATGCAAGGGTGAGAGATGAAGCTGAGGCACGCCTGCGTGCAACGTAACTGGCCTTGGCTATCTGTCTTCCTCTGTCCTTGCATCGTTCTCCTTGCTCCTTTGAGCCTGGTGGGAGCTTTCTCTGTAGTCATAGCAGCCTAATAACATGATGTTGCAGGTCAGATGCTGCCGTCAGGTCACTGGTTGACCATCCTTGCTAAGTGGAAAGCAAACTGTCAATACTGTTGAGGTCAGAGTGCAAAGTCTTGGCTTTTCATAACTTTTTATTTTGTAGAATTTGCCCTCAAAATCCATTTTTGTTGCATATTTAGACAAAATAATAGGTCTTTTAAAAAGATTATATTTCTAAAACAAAGAAACACCCCTGGGAATGAGCACATTGTGGAACTGAACTGACAGCTCCTATTATCTAGCCTGGCAGAATGTCTGCATTTTTTTTTAGGTGCTAAATACTGTGAGTAGGAGGATGCAAAAAGGAGCTATATTTAATTCAGATTTTAGAATCCTTCCCATATTGGACAATTATTATTATTATTATTATTATTATTATTATTATTATTATTCTAGCTGATTGTGTCAACAAAGCAGTTGGCCACAGCACTGAAGGAATGGCTTACTTAATCTGCAGTCTTGTACAGAGGCTTCATAGCTCCCATTTAAGTGATTGGGGTTTAAGAAGTCTATTTGTATACAGAATTGCAGCATTAGGATACAATCCTGTTGCCCTTTCCACTTTCCCTTCCACCTCTCATTCATGCTAATTGAGTTTTCTTCTTCTGATCTCCTCTTCATGTCCTACCTGTATGGGACCTTTCTCCCCATTTCACCTTAACGTGAGGGACCTCCATCTTGAGAGATAGACTTGCTGAAACACAGCACAGTTGGTATAGCAGTAGCCCATTGAACAAGCCTTTTGGAGGAGCACTTCTTCACACAGTGCATAATCAAACTGTGGAATTCACTTCCACAAGATGGCCACCAATTTGGTTGGCTTTGGACAAATTCATGGAGGAAAAGGCTATGAACGGCTACTAGTCCTGATGGCTAGATGCTACTTCCAGTATCAGATGCAGTATGCCTATGTACACCAGTTGCTGGAACGCAGGCAGAAGAGTGTTGTTGCACACACTTGTGGGTTTCCTGCGGACAAGTGGTTGGCCACTGTGTGAACACAATACTGGACTGGATGTACCCTTGGTCTGATCTAGCATGGTTCTTCTTATGTTCTTATTGCTTATTATTATTATTATTATTATTATTATTATTTACATTTCTTACCACTCAATAGTCAAAGCTCTCTGGGTGGTTTACAAAAGATAAAACCTTAAAAAATGCAACACAATAGATAATATAAAAACAATATACATACAAGAGTGATTTGAAACGATCAATAATAAAAAATCCCAGAACCAGTTAAAATCTTATCGTCTGCTGTCAAATGCCTGGAAGTAGGAGGAAGTCTTAACTTGGAATCAAAAGGGTGATAATGTTGGCACCAGGTGGGTTTCACTGTGGAGAGAGTTCCAAAATTGGGGAGGCACCCCTGAAAAGGCCCTTTCCCTTGTTGCCATCTTCTGAGCCTCCCTCAGAGGAGCACATGCAGGAGGGCCTCAGGTGACAATTGAAGTGTACAGTTGGTTCATATGAGGCGTACTAGAGTGCTAAGAGCTGAATAAACCTCTGGCCAGATTGCACCATGGAGTCAAGTGTACATAAACCCATGAATGAGCTTAAGGGCTCAATCCTAATGTATATGTTCTGGGTACTCAACCTCTGTGTATCCAATGCAGAATGGGAGGCTCTGTATTTTAGCTAGATGGGTGTTTCCACCCATCTGCAGAGGCTTTGGAAAGGGGGGAAGGAGACTGGGGATGGCTAGGGATAACTTGGATCCCCATAATCACAGTCTCTTCCCCTTCCCGCCCACAAGAACGACCCCTTTCACCCTTCTATGAGCTTGTTTTTGCTGTAGAGGTAGCTGGCATGGGTTTTATCTGCACTGGCTACAAGGTGGCAGTGAGCTCAGTGTCCTGGCTCTAAGGCAGAGTGCTATCTCTGACCTCAGATCCAAAAATCTGAAATATCCGATGTCCCCCAGACGCTGTTAGATTGTTCCCTATGTGAATGTAACTTTCAATTAAATTGTAGCTCCTGTATATCATGGCCTTTCAACAAAAATAGGAGTTGTACTGCAAAAATGGTTACAGTCTTTAGGACAAACCTACAAAAATCAGGACAAGTTTTGTGATGGATATCAGTGGGATGTGACATAAATCTCGATCTTTTACCCAAATCTGGTGCAGTTTAGGCATTAAAGGTGAAAAGTGTTTTGGAATAGTTGAACTAGAAATAGCTGATTCACAAATACGTTAATTTTATTTTTAAGGACAAGCCAGCAAATTCCTTACTTCTATCTCATGTTGTTTTATAAACCTGTTGAAAACTGTTTAAAATTACACATAACATGCACTTTAAATAAATGAATGTAATGTTTTTTTTTTAAAAAAACCAGCTTCATCTTATCCTAGTCTCAGTCGAACATGAGTGAACCTGTTCAAGGCTTATTTCATGTGACAGTGAAGAGGAAGTGAACTAATGTTTAAAAATGAACAAAGGATTAGGGATGGAAAAATAGGAAAAGTGAAATGGAAACTTTGTTGCAGGCGTTTATAACAGTGTTTTTATAAGCGTCCAAATTACAGACTACCTCATAGGACAGCAAAAGGAGGCATTGTACAAATATTAAGAGAGTGGAACAATGTCATGGACAATTGGCTGATTTGGTTGCTGTACTCCTGACTGTCCCACTGACTATGGCTCTCTCCCCCCCCCCCCCCCCCCGGCATTCAGTTCAACAGCATATTGATTTGTTTTAGGAAGATTTGCTTTATAGGAAGCCAGAAAGTGTACTTTTCTGTGCTAACAATTCTCCAAATAATTTAAACTAAAAGCCAAATTCTGAAATGAGGCATAGGCATGAAACATTTGCATAAACTTACTCTAGTTATATAACTTATTTTGAGGCTGAATAGAAAATGTTCAGTTTTCCCATTAGGATTTACACTTTTCTACATGCTTCCATCATATGTCTGTGCATAATGTACATGCAGGGGGAAATAATGATGTGAGGGTGAAATTCCAGTTTGGTACTTGGAACTGTGTGTCTTTCATGTTCCCCACACTAGCAATACCTCCTGAACCTGAGATTATGTGTCTTAAATATATGTGAGGCAACACAACAAAAATAGGCATAGGTTGGTCTATGAAAAAGCAAGCAAATCAGGGTCATGGCTCAGACCATATAGAAGAATGCCTTTTACAGAAAATACTCCTTACTGGGGAATGAAGCTGGGAATCTGCTCTTTAACTGCAGTTGCACTTTATACTGTGTGTAAGTGTTTTTCTTAGTGGGTGGGGCTGGATGAGAGCCAAGTGGAAATTTTCACAGCACTACAAAATTGTACAGTACACTTATTGCTTTAAATTGTACAGTACCATGCAGACTTGTGACATATTCCAAATAACAGCTCTTGCACTGCACAGGTTTATGTGTGGGTGGACTCTTAAGGCTTGTGTACTTAACAAAGAACAGATATAGTGAGAATATAAAGCCCTACCCTTTGAGGTTCTTTTGTTGTATTACATGTGATTACTACACATGTGACAACAAAGAAATCTAAAAGGTTCATTTAGAAATTGTGAATTAATATCCACATTGGTCCAGTTCACATGTCACAATAACTCAGATTTTTAAAAACAAGCCAGTGTCCCTAACTCGCATGTCACAGCAAACAACCCAGGGTCAGAGCATTTCTCAGTTGCTTGCAGCAGGAGTGATCTGGCAATATGCACTAGCATACTGCTACATTCATAGTAATCCAGAATTTTAAAAATTCAGGGTTATTGTGATGTGCAAACTGGACCATCAGGGCCGGTGTTAAGGGGTAGGCATGGTTGGGCACCTGCCAAGGCCCACATCTCAACAAGGTTCCACTAACAAGAGCTCCCAAGACTTGCTCCTCCTCTTCACCATTGCTACCTGCTTGTTTACCTGCCTCTTGTTCTGGCCTGGACAATGTTGATGATGAGATGGAGGCGCAGAAGATGCCACTGCCTACATGCTTCCAGCTTGTCAAGCAAGCAAGTGGTACCAATGATGAGGAAGAGGATGAAGAGCAGTAGCAGCTAATGACAATGGTGTTGAGAAGGGGGACTTACTGAGAGAGGGAGGCATTGAGCTTGTTCTGCCCAAGTGTCCCAAAAATCTGATGCTGGTGCTGTGGGCCATTATCTTGTTTTGAAACAAGATCCGCTGAGCCATGACCAATAATTAAGTTGAGGAGCAGGACTCCCAAGAACATTTTGGAGTGGTATCTCCAGTCACAATTTCATTTGGTCCATTAAGCTTATGGAAATGCATTGAAAATGTGTTGTTAAGTATAACGTAGTGTCTCTCACTGTTTTTAAAAGATTTGTTTCTTGTAATTTTATTTGAAAGAGAGCACCACTGAAGGCCTGTGAGCAATCCACCAACATCTGCAATTTCTTCAAGCTGAAGGATAATCTGGGACACCCAACAGACGGCAGTGAATGTTGTGAGTAAACTATGCAATGATAATTATTAAAGACTTCCAGCGTAACCATCTTCAGCATTGAGTAATTAGAATTAAAAAGAGTCTTGGCTTGACTGACACACCAACATGTATTTGGTGCCACATTTCAACTAAGGATTTATATTGCACCTATGATGTCTCTTGAAGTCCAGTGGATTTACTATATAAAGTGTTCACATTCTGAGGTGTCTCATGTTTTATATATAGGCGCTGGTTTCCTTTCAATAGTAACGTCATGACTATTTATTATTGAGGGCATTTTTTCCTGAACTCCTTCAAAATTTTTAAAAAATTGATAGTTGGAAGTGCCTATCCGTTTTGGTACATCTGTTCACTTCTTATGTTCCCTTGAAAAACTGAAAATGGGAAATATAGCTGAAAATATATTTATTTATTACATTTATATTCAGCCTTTTTTCCTCCTTAAGGAACCCAGTGTGTAGCATACATGATCCTCCTCTCCATTTTATCCTCAAGTCTGTGACTGGCCTAAAGTCACCCAGGGGGCTTCCGTGTCTGGGTGGGGACTAGAACCCGGATCTCCCGACTCCCAATCCAATACTCTAGCCACTACACTGGGCCTCCAATGAAATTTATTCAGATATAATATATCACGTTGATTTACTGAAGGTGTATTTCAACAATAAATACTTTAAAGTGGTGGCAAAGTATGATACCAGAAAGTGTCATGTATTAATCATGTTTATGCTTATCTTAGCTATCAAAAACACAACTCTTTTTTCCCCTTGAGATAATTTACTTCTCTGACTTTTTCCAGAAGAATAAGACACTCATCCTCTGATCTGTAGGATAGCAGGACCCCTAAAGAGAGTAACCCTAGCCTCACATATATATTTGGGAATATATCCCACTAACTTTAACGGAATTTGCCTGCAGTTAATTGAATTTAGGATTGTGGCATAAGGCTACTGTCCTAAGCACATAAACCTTGGAGTGAGTCTGTTGAACTCAGTAGGGTTCATGTCTGAGTAAACATACATACAATCAGTCTGTAAGATTACAGTCATAAACACATGATTATTATGATTATTATTTGTCCTCAAGGTCAGGCACAGAGGAGTTCTGGGCCTTACTTTATTGAGAGTAACAGCAACAGACCATGTGAGTGAACATAAAGGAGAACAAAGAGTGAGTTGAATTTTACCCAAAAGTAGGTGTGTGGGGCTCAGTCTGATCAGGACCACCACAGCCTGGGAGGAGGGAGGTTTAAACTTGGTTGCTTCCTGAAATTCACACATACATACACAGAGGTGGAAGAAGAAGAAAAAAAAATAGAGAGGCTTCCCCCCTTTTTTTGGAGGCCTTTTTCTGCAATTTAGGGAAATAAAGTGGTGGGGAGGAAGGTTTAAACTTATCTCCCTTGCGCATGGTAGTCTGATCTGGCCTTGCATTCTTTCTTTAGAGTAAAAAAAAAGAGAGGATCAGCTGCATGTTACATATGTAACCCTTGGCTCTGCCTATGGTGACAACTTGGCTTCATTCCACCAGCCCCCAATAGCTATATAAACTACCTTAAAATTTTACAATTTAGGGATTTAAAACACACACACACACACACACACACACACACGGTCAGTGTTCATTCAGCATCTGAGTTTTTAGCTTCAAAATATATGTTCACGTTATACTTACAGGAAATGACAATAACTTGTTCAATCAATGAATCGATTGATTGAATAGCTTGTTAACTTCATGCTTCTACTGATAATGATAACATGTGTGACAGTAAAATGAGGATTGCTAATTGTTCCAAAGGAAGATTCAAAGCTAAGCGATGTGCTAAAATATATCTTTGTTCAGTCCTGGGAATGGATGGAATCAATTCTTATTTTCAACTAAAGCTTTTCTGCCTTGTGCTTATAATTACATCTTTTCACCACCAGGTACAATCTAAAGCCAAATAAGTTTATAAAATTCAGTTTAGAATCAGTTCCTTGTATCCACTAGAAATTGTTTGTTTACAAGGCAGCATCATTTCCCTCTTAACTTATAAACCCCTTTCTAACTCTTTTGGATTATAGCAAAGATATTTGGTTACAAATTAAACATTGAGTATGGTCCTAATAGCTGTTACGGAGGGACATAATATTATTTATATAAAGAATGCACTTAAATGTAAGCTTCATTTTATATATGCAAGATACAAGTTTTCTTTAATTAATGAGTTGTTTGCACAGTAATTATATTATAATTGTTTTTCACCCTTATTCTGAACATTGTTTTAGCCTTCCAGTGAACTGGTAAGAAAGGTTAGGCTAAGAGATAATGACTTGCTCAAGACAACTAAACGGGGTTTCAGGGTTCCCACCTCCAAACTCAGCTCTCTGTTTGTATATGGAATGCTGAATCCATTGTTATGCACACGCATGGAATATTTGATTGTAGTGTAGAGTAATATATAGCAGGGATGAGAGGACTTCAGGCTTGCAGGATCTACTTTATTTGTTACTTTATTTGTTATTTGTTACTTTATTTGTTACTAAGCCCCAGCAACCAGAGTGTAGGTGCAAAATAGTGGTTTGGGTGGACAGACATATGCTAATAAAGGAACAAGGTTCCTCTGAACACATGCTCAGCCCAGGAATTTGTGATCAGTATTAGAACCAAGCTCACAAATCCCTTCATGCAAAAATCAACTCTGCTCCTCCCCCCTCCATTTTTTTCAGGAATTTAATTTGGGGAGGGGGAAGCTTTTTAGTGTTGCTGTTGTCAGAAACTCTTGCCAATCTACTGCAAAACACAGAGACCTACCAGTACATCCCTATCTACCTTCTGCCTGTCCCGGTATATAGAATATTTCACACCATTCTAAGGGAATTTTAAAAATAGATTTTACAACTATATTTGGGACAGTAAATGAAGAGTTCTGAGATTGTTTCCAGCAGTAGCAGCTTACAAAAAGGGGGCAAATCCTCTGTTTGGCAGGCTAGTCATTGCTATGAATGTGGTCTTTTTTTAAATGCTTCGGAGTTTACTTCAGAATAAATGGACTGTGAAAGTAAATCTCAATACACCTCTTAGAGTTTAGTTGTTCTTGTAAACAGTATCTGGTATTCTGCTTTTCCTTTCTTTTTTCCTTGTCTCTTTCTCATTGGTTTTTATTTCATACGATTGATTTATAACCCGCCTTTTTTCCTCCAAGGAACTAAGGTGGCATACATAATCCCCCTTCTCTCCATTTCTATCCTCACAACAACAACCCTGTGAGGTAGGTTGGGCTGAGAGTCTGTGACTGGCCCAAAATCACACAGTGAGCTTCCATGGTCAAATGGGGACTAGAATCCAGATCTCCTGACTCCCAATCCAACACTCTATCCACTACACCACACTGGGCCCTTATTGTTTTCATCTTAGGGATGTCTACACTGTAGATTTAGAAGCTGTTGCAAGATACAACATTCATTTAACCCATGGTGAGGCTGCATACATGCAGGATGTGTGTGGCCTCCATATTAAATATACAAACCCTGCTCAGGGTTGTCACGTTGTGCGAACCCAGTGAGCATGGGTTATGCAAAGGTTAAACAACCCTCACAAAACCCATGGTCTGTTTATTTAACCCTTGCATATAATCCACGTTCACAAGATTCTCAAGACATGACAACGCTGAGTGAGTGTTGCATGTGCAACCGAGCACCCACAGGCAGCGCAGCTCGTCATGTGTTAACTAATTTGTGTTTTGTTTTATTCTAGTCTAACTGTGCATAGTCCAGATTTGGACTGGGATCCCCCTCCCACCGCCTCTTTTCCCCAAATTCCATACACGGCAGGCGGGCGTATTTGTGGAGGGGGGAAAGCCCTTTTGGAGTCAATGGAGGCTATTTTTTCCTTGTTTTACAGGGGGGAAGAAGAAATTTCAAGGAAAAATGGGGGGGTTAATCTCCCTCCTGGAGTGCACTGGTACTGATCTGAATCAGAAATGTACAGAGTTACACTAGATTAAAACAAAACATATCTACGCTATATGCTGCATGATTAGTGTAAGGGTTTGGGTGGCTGGAGATATCTAATAGAATCTCCACATCTCACCAATCCAGAATTCCCAGAATTCTTTGGGTAAAGTGGTATGAAGTCATTCATACAAATTTGTAGTGTAGATAGAACCATAACAATTGAGCAACACTTTGTGGAGCCGGTGTCATGCTGCTTCCTGTGCTACCTGGAAGAGTTCATAGCAGCCCATTCACACCCTTTGCTTGGATAAAGTTTTCCTGCTTCTCAATATACATACCATTTTCGATATACATACCATTTCCTAAAGCTGCTTGGCAACAACAGTAGAGACCTATGGAGAGTATGGCAAAAATCTTTATGAAGTAGCATGAAAAATAAAGTGTTAATGAGCAATTTACAGAGGTATTTTGAATACAGGAAATACATGTTGTGGGTCTCTTGGGAGAACTGTCAACTCTTTACTATGGTGGAATGAATGGAAAGTTTTGACACAATTTAAAGTCCTGAATTTGTCTGCTTCTAAACTTGTTTGCATCTGCTTACAGCTCACTTCATGACTTTTTTTTTTAACACAAAGTGCTGAGAGAGAGAGAGATCCATATGTCTCTGTTCTTGTAAGCAGCTCTCTTTTGTGTGCCACCTCGTATTTTTAGGGATGGGGCAGAAAGAGCAGGAATTGTAGTTATTTGAAAAATGCAGTCTCCAAAAAGGCAATGATTTATTCTCAGGCATTATTCTTGATTAAGAGCCACAGACAGCTGCTGCTTTCCTTTAAATAGGCATAGCTCTGTAGGCATGCTGTATATCAAGGTTCAAGGGACTAATAGATCCCTGCCAAAATCATAAGTAGCACCAAATGAATGATTACTCGGAAAGTCTTATTTCCTGATCTCTGTCATTTGCTTCAAGTACAGAGCAGTAGTTCTTACATTTTGTCAAAGCGAGCCTCCCTAATGCAACTGGGAAGAGATCATAGCTCAGTGGGTAGAGCACCTGCTTTGCATGTAGAAGGTCCCAGGTTCAGTCCGTGGCTTCTCCAGATAGACACTCTGGAGAGATGCTGCCAGTCAGTGTTGACAGTACCGGGCTTAGATGGTCCAGTGGACTGAACCAGTATAAGCTGCTTCCTATGTACCTAATTGTTTTGAGCTTTACCGACCTAAGACACAAAAAAGATAATTTGGTTTGAAGAGCTTTTCCCCCTTCTAGGTAGGTACGAGGCAAAGGAGATCAGTGGAAAAAAATAGCTCTGCAATAAGCTCTCCCAACCGCCTAAGGCGAGAGAACACATGCGCCGCCATGTTGTATTCCCTTCCCTTCCCTTCCCGCCACCACATCATGCCCCATCTCCTTCCTCTTCCCTTGTTTGCATCATGCCTCCCTTCACATTCCTGTGTTGTTTCCCCATTCATCTCTTTCCCCAGTCACATCCCCCCTTCCCTTTCCCGTGTTGCGTCCCCCACCCTTTCTCTTTATTGCATCCCCCCACTTCCCCTTACCTTTACCACCACACACCCAGATGAACTAGCTGGTATGGCACTTCAGAGAGCTGGATAGTCAGGCATGGGAGGGGTGTCCCAGGAAATCATTTGTAAGGACACTGCTCCTCCCACAATACTTTGGGGAGTCCCACCAGCCACTCTCTCACTGCAGCGAATATCGTGGCTGGAGAGAGGCTGGCAGGGCTCTCCAGAGCATCCATTGGAGGCGGCGGGCCCTCCTGACAGTGCAATTCACCGCTCCTCCTGCTCTACTGCCCGTGATGGGGGCTTCATCTCGCCTCATGGGAAGGCCAGCCCTGGAAAAAGTAAGGATAGCAACTTGCTTGGACTGCTGTATTTATCCCAGTGCCGTCAGTCAACAAAAAAACCCAGACAAGTTGTCCATTTACACAGATTTGGGACATGAGCGAGATAGCAAAGGTATACTTTGCCTCTTAACAGAGATGTAATATACACTAGCAGAAAGGAACTTCTGGTGCTTCTAGCAACTGTTCATCTCACCACAGAAGTATGGCTTTAATTGGAACAAGTTCAGTTTCTCATTGCTCCAAAAAGAAATCCTAAGCACGTTTTACCTGGCAAAAAGTTCCATGTAAGTTACTGGGACTTACTTCCATATAGATATGGATATGATCGGGCTGTAAATTTTCATTTTGGCTGAATTTTAATCTCCCAATGGTTTTTAAAATAAGCAAGATGAAAAAATTACAGTTTCAGTATCATATTAAGGATGTTTTCTATGTTACTCTAAAAAGATATAGAAGCAACATTATATATACACACACACACACACTCACGCACACACACACAGAGTAACATGCATAAGACATCGTTAAAAATGCAGATGCACCTTTGGAGGTCTTACCTTTATAATAAATAAAAGTATAATGTTAGAAAAGTAATAAATGTACCTGTTTTGAAGAGCAGATATATACATCATAACCTTTTCACTCATTTAAGACACAGATGTAGCATCTACGTGTACTCATGCTTTTGAAAGAGGCTAGATTAATTTTCTATTTTGTTGTTATCGTCGTCGTGATCATCATAATCCAGTTTACAATGTGGCACCATTTTTTGAGATAATTGGGAAGTTCTTGCAACATTCCTGTGGTTTTTCTTGACTTGAAATAGTGGGGATTCTGCTTTTTAAGAAATACTGTCTCCTAGGATGCAGTTTGTTAGCCTTGCTGTGTGAAGTCTTTCCATTAAAATCCAGAAGGTGGGTTATGATTTAGATTTCATGCTGCCTTGGGATCATGGGAATTGTAGTCCAGCACTTCTAGAGGCATCAGGTTAGGAAGCCTGATATAGACAATAATTATGATTTAGCTAGTTCAAATGGAAGAAGCTGTTTGTTGGTTTGATGCACAGTGTGACTACTAGGACAGTACCCTAACAGTGTAATCCTATGCATTTTTACTCAGCAGTAAGCCCCATTGAATAAGGCTTATACCCAAGTAAGTATCCATAGGATTGCAGCCTAAGAAATGAGTTTTTCCTACAAAAGTTTAAGTAGATTCTGGTTTGCTTCTGATGTATATATGGTGCTTAACAGGAAAAATGTGGGTGTCAGTGAGTTCGACGTTGTAGTGAAACATACTGTATGGTTTTGTCCAGGGTGTTTGAATGGCCATAGCAAGAAAATCTTTAAGTAGGTAGCATACAATACCAGCTAAATGCTCTCATTTCTCAGCTTGCTGTGCTGGGCATCTATCCAAAAGAGGTCAATGTCACTGATGTACTAGTGAGAAGGATTCATAGTCCATTGAATCCTGATAGGGGAAATACTATTCTGTTGAGAATAACGTGCCTGCTCACATCCATTTCAGGTCTGTTTCCAGCCTTTAAAATACCTGACTGCAAACTATATGTATGGGGTAGGGATGACAGATGATCTCATGAACACTTTGTGGTGTTGGCACTATCTGTATTTCTTCAGAATGAGGCTTATGTTTCTGGTTGTGTCAGGTATGGTACTCTGCGTTACATGTGCTGATAATGTTTCAGAGGGATCTAATGGCACAGAGGTCAGGAGGGAGACAGAGAATAAGGAAACAGCTACCTTGATTGCTCTTGGCTCCTTTGTCTATTTGCATGTAGAAACAAAGAAGCAGGCTGGGTAATTTAAGGAGATGCCATTATTTCTGTGCTATCTAGAATGGATTCTTCAAGCCATTTTTCAAGTAATAAAACAACCTCTCCCTCTGTTGCCAGTAAAGTTCACTGTAATCAGCGGGAGACTACATTCTGCAATCAGTTTCAGCTTTACTTTATCAAAAACAAATTCTTTTTCCTAATACCAAAAATTCACAACAGAGCAAGAGCTATTCCTAGCTATTTTCTGACTGTTTACTCTGTTCCACAAAGACAGGCAAATCTCACATTAAAGTACCAATATTATATTTTGTCATAAGTTCATTGTCATACTGCTGTTTTCAGCATGCCAAAACACAACTCAAAGCCCAGTCATCTTGTTGAGTACTGCAACTTCCCCTGCTCTGTTCTCCCAATCTTGGGCAGCTACCAGTCAAGTCAAAATAAAACAACCCTTGATTCCTGCTTCCTTTACGTCATCTCCATTCTTCCAGTTTGCTATTAATCATGATCTGGGTGTGTGTGAAAATTAGCCTTCCCCCAATGTACAAACTATAGGAATTATCAGAAGCTATGGTTTTCTATAACAAATGATGCTCTCAAAACTGTACAGTATAACGCCCAGGTGCAGAACATCTTTCAGTCCAGGGGCTGACTTGCATTTTGGGGAAGCTGTAGGTGACCACATTCCAGTGGTTGGCAAGGGCAAAAATAACAGCACTTTTTAGTTTAAAACTCTTACTGACAGTAACTAAACCTTAAGAAAGGCACATCAAACTTTTAGAATAACACACAAAAGCCAGGAAACCACCACAATCAGTGGTTGGTAGAAAGAGGGTTGGGCAAGGGAAAGAGGACAGGGCCATCTGGGGAAACCCAGGGGACCAGATTTGGCCCCCGGGCCTGAGGTTCTACACCCCTGGTGTAGAATATCATGAAATCTCAAGTCATTTTGGAATATTTGGTATATGGAGTTGGTAACCCTGTTGGCTTTTGTCAACTTAGGACTGGTTCCATCTTTAACTGTTTTATACATATATCCCTAGTTTTGCTGTCAGCTGTGTTTTAACTCTCTATGGCTCTGTTCAGACAACATGCTAAACCGTGATTTTTGAGCTAAATATTACGGTTTAGTGTGTTGTGTGAACCATACCTAATTATGGTGGCTTCATAACCATGGTTTAAACATGCTCACTAACTACTTGTTCCAAAAGGGTTAGTGGCCTAACTGTGGCTTGGAGTGTTGTCTGAACAAGCCCATTATAGAAATAGTTGTTCCTTTTTTCTTTTATTCATTTCTAACTGTGATCTACATTCCTACAATTCCAGCGTATACGAATAAGCCTTTCAGTGGACATCATACCTAATGCTCCTTGATAACGCTTTCTTATATCCGCATATTACGAAGCATTCCAATTATAACAGCCACCCACAACTCTATTTCTGTATCATATTGTTCTGCATTGTGTGAACTTGTTCTATTGTATCGTTAGCGTTTTGATTGTGCATTTAACTGTCGTAGCACAATTTTCCTGCTTTGGAGGGCTGCAACATAGAGCTGACAACAGAACAATAACAGTGCTATTTGTGGCAATAGTATTATTGAAAGATTTGTAATATATTGTAAGAAGAACGTTGGTCTTGAACTCTGTAACTAATACCGAAACCTGACTTAAATTTGATGAACAAAGAGAGCAATATGATGAGTACTCAGGGAGACTTGATTCGAGTAATATTGAAAGCTACTTAATCTTAATCTGGTTGTGTTTTTCTTAAACTAGTTAATATAATGCCAGCATACAAGTGAACTATTGTTACTGCTTGCTTCATGGTACCTGAATTGTGAAGTAATTATTCCATTTATCTCCCAAAGAGTTCCTGGAACCTATTCCACACGTCTCTGCCACCACCCCCTTAACCAGGGTTAGGTCCATTTAGACATATAAAATTTGGATAGAGATAGCAAATTTCTTGGATTTATTTATTTATTTTTAATACTTATATAAAGCGTAATATAATGTAATATCTGGGCAGTTCACATGTAAATATTAAAAATCACATTTACATCCACTATTAAAAACAATTCCAACTTACAATAATAATTCATTAAACAAAAAACCTACGGTTTACAAAAACAATGTTAAGGCTCTACAGATTCCAACCAAGCACCAAAAAGCAGGGAAATTGGGAGTTAAGGCTCAAAAGCCTTAACGCCACGTCCTCCCTAAGGAGGCAGAAAGTGCAAGTGAAATTCTCATTCTCCCAAAGCAGATAAACCATGAGGACAGGGTGGAGAATATGATATGCAGAGGTGACTGTGGGGTTGTGGAAAACTGATCACGAACAACTTAGGGCCACCTACTTCTCTTTTTTTGTTTAGAGCAGCCCTTCCCCAACCTGGTGCCCTCCAAAGGTGTTGGACTACAACTCCCATCATTGCAAGTCAGTATGTCCCCAGATTTCTCCTGGTTTTTATTTCTATCCTTGGTGTCAGGGGAGATTTTATGTAATATTCTATAATGACCTGGAATTACACACTTTCCCTTTTAAGGCCACCATTAGCGTGGCAGGGGGGAATGACATGCTTCTGGAGGTGTGTCATTCTCTCCCACTGCTCCAATCAAGGCCTTAAAAGGGAAAAACGTGTCATTCCCAGGCATTATAGAAAAGGGCCTGATTGGAGCAGTGGGGTGGGGTGAGAATGACATGCTTTCCCCTCCTCCGCTCCAATTGGGGACTTTAAGGTGGCCCCAGAAAGCCATTTTCCTGCCCCCCCCCACTAGGTGTCCTCTTTTTTGGTTTCCCAAATATGGTCACCCTACTCAGTTCTTGCACAGGCTGCATTTCCATCCCTAGATATTTACTCAAAAGGAAGACCCATTGAATTTCCTTGGTTCTTGAAAAGCAACACACTTGCTTTTAGATTGGCCAGTCTCAGCATTCTATGTGTGCTATGAATGCCTGCTCTGTCTGTCCCTATAGTTCCCTGCAAGGTCCAGCCAGGGGAAGCCAGTAAATTAAACCCAGGGGTGGAAGGTGGGATTCCCTCAAGTTCCTCTGACAGCAGGTGCTATAGAACATGGACCTTCCAGGAGTGTTGAGGCTGGATTTCTGGCAGACCCAGCCAGGCAATTTTATGGCCTATTAGTCCCTCCATTCGGTAGCCCGCAGAGCACCTGCCTCATAAGGCAAATGGCCACATGAGAACTGTTATTATGGCCTGCTACTTTGTTTGTCTTTAGTAGTCTGTGGTCCAGATCTCTTCAGAAGGGGGAATAGTGTTTTGTGGTTGGGGTCAGTCTAAATTATCTCCAGGGGTCCCTTACTCAGTGCCTCTGATAGCAAAGAGATTGAGGATTTTCCCCAATTCTGTTACTCTCGAAGTTACTAGGCCTGTTGAAAATAGATTTTATAACATAAGCATGAAAACAGTGAATACTCCTTTTAACTTGTTAAACCAATGAAAACATGCCACACAAGAAGTCTTAAGATATGAATGGTTTATAAAGAAAAGTAAATGCAAAAGAACATCAGATGCAGAAGAGAAATCTGAAACAGTAGTAGTAGTAGTAGTATCCTGCCTTTTGCCCAATGCTGGGCCTCAGAGCAGCCTTACAAAACTAAAACATATACAGCTAAAACCTATAAATAGGAATATACTAGGCTGACTACATGAAAAGGAGGACAGGGCTCATGTAACTTTAACAGTCGTAGAGAAAAGGGGATTTCAGCCAGTGTCATTTGTATGCAATTAGTTCCTGGTGAAATTCCCTCTTCATCACAACAGTTAAAGTTGCAGGGGCCCTGCCTTCTTTTGTATATGGTCACTCTAGTATAGTGCCTGCAACTTTAACTGTTGTGATGAAGAGGGAATTTCACCAGGGACTAATTGCATACAAATGACACTGGCTGAAATTCCCTTTTCTCTACAACTGTGAAAGTTACATGAGCCCTGTCCTCCTTTTCATATGGTCAGCCTAAATATACAAAAGTTAAAAATATAATTAAATACTTTTCAATATTAAAGCATTTAAAACATTTTAAATGCATAACAATTTAAAAGTCAAAGGTATAGACAGAGGTCCAGATGATTTGCCAAAGGCCTGCTGGGACAAAAAAGGGTTTGTCTGCATCCAAAAACACATCGAGGAGGGAGCCTGTGTAGACTGCAAAGATTAGAAAGAAAATCCATGTGTGTACACTATGCAAAATAAACGACAGCTCAACTGTTTCTAAACCTTATTAGAAAAACAGGGTGACTAGGCCGAAACCAACGTTGTAGGCCCAGAAGTACTTTGAAAGGTTTCAACATTGTACTTAAAACTTAACACCAACCCAAACTAATTAAATGAAGTGTTTGAAGCTTTCAACTTATAGCAGTATGGACCAAACTCTTAGAAAAGAGGGAAGGAGCACTGTGTGTGTATGGGGTGGGGGTGGGGATAGAAAGAAAGGTATAGCCACCTATTCCCAGGAGAGATCTGAAGAACCACACCCTGCTTCACCTAGGAGCAAAAGAGCAAACTGGCCTTATGAAGATAGCCCAAAATACTCTCAGAGCCAAAGGAATGCATGCTCCAGAAGAGAAACTCTTCTTCACTCAAAAGGTCTGTGCTAGAGGCAGCGGCCATTTCACTCACCCACCCCACATTCTAAGGCAGGAGGGAGGGGGGAGAGCGATGCTACTGAGTGTGTGTCGCGCTATGAGGGAAGATGGCCGCCTCATTGACTTGAATGAGAGGTTAAAATAGTCCTTAAAAGTCAACCGAAGGAAATTTAAAAAAAAACGAAAAGCTTTCCACCAACTACAGTGAAGGAGGAAGAAGACCCCACCACTGGATTAATTAATAAGGCTCTAGAAATTATGCAAATTGTGAGCACAAAAGTCACAACCCGGAAGTAAATTTACAAAAGCAGGGAGACAGGTTTGTATTCCTTTTCTACCTTAAACTGCTCTCCTTCCCTCAATCTTTCACCAATCTTCTTGAAATTTTCAGGTAATGTAAAACAAACATTTCTTTCTGGCACCTGTAAATTTCAGAAAGGTTGATGAAACATTTTCGATTTTATGGCTGTTAGAATTACCCCCCCCCCCCAATTATCACTTTAACATGGCGGAATGTGTTTTTTACTGACGGCCCTTAACAATGGAGGCAATACAAAACAATACAAGAAATAGTAAAATGAAGCAGAATCCACATACAAACTAGATTTTCAAACTAAATTTAAGCGAAATATTAATTTAGAGACTATTGTTTGGAAGTTCTATCCAATCTAAGATCTCTGGAAGGACATTCGGAGGATTTCAAGATCAACTGGCTGCTGGCAGATAAGGACAAATTTGTAAGCTATACTGTAGCGTTGTTTGCTATAGCAGCACTGAAATTAAGGAAGGCGTTTTTGGGGGAGGAAGAATCTGTTTATGTGTAAAGGAAATGTCGAGGTAGGATGGTTATTTGGCCATAATTTTATAAAGAAGTCATCCTGTCTTAATGAATCTCTGGGCCAATAGAGTTGAGGTTTTAATGATTGTATGATTTTGTTGAATGTTGATATGGCCATTGGCTTCCAATAAAGGTTATGAACTAAATGTAAGCGAAATATTAATTTAGATACTATTGTTTGGAAGTTCTATCCAATCTGGTTTATGCAAAAGAAACTAGATTTCAACATCACCTGTCCCTCAATTTTCCAGGTCCTTTTTATTTTGACCTCACATATTATTGTAGCTTTAATTCTTAGAATTTTCTATTGACCTGTGAGATTTCATGATGTACTTTCAGAGAGATTTTAGCACAATTATGAAAAACTACTAAAATGCTCGCTTTCAAGGTGCATCTAAGGGACACATGAATTGTAATCCAAAAACAAAACATTAGTAAAAGGTAAATCTTTTGTAATTAGTTTGCATATTTTATTTAGATGCCTTATGGCAGAATCCTATGTATATTTATACAGAAAAACATCCTACAATTTCCAGCATACCTCAGCTTCTCTTTACACTTCCATAGGATTGCGCCATGAATAGCATAACTATTCCCTCATTTCCTTTATATGAGCTTGGTGAGTGCAAAGACATAGCAAGGATACATGTTTCACTCCGCAATTGTAGGTACACCAGGATCCCCACCAGAGTCAATGCCTCTCCAGCTATTTAGCAATAATCCCCGGAATTGATGGAAATAGTGCTTGGAATCGCTGCTTTCCTAAGATATAGCAACATGATTGTCTGATTAAACATGGAGGAGTGGATACATGTCAGGAAAGTGCCCAGAATTGTAGATAGACATCTGATGCTTATCTTTTTTGTATTTTTGCTAATTGTGGATTGAAATAGTACTTTAAGAATCAACATTTGATATCTTTGTAATGCATTTGGATTTGGTCACCGTTTTACTCTGGTCTCCTCTGCCTTCTTTCCTTGACTTCTATTGATTATCATGTTCCATAATGCCCCACCCTTTTGAACAACTATCTTGAGTTATATTCCTTGTTGAAATAATCTCTAATCTCTGGCCTGGACATCTTAATCTTCCTGCTAATAAAATAATCAGCCATCTTGTCCTTGGAGGTTTTCCAGTTTCTCAGAGTTCAGTCATTCTTTCTAAAGCATAGCTTTTCCTTTTTATTTGCACCCCAGCCTTAGGCATACAGGATGTTTTGAAAAATTATGGTGCCTGCTAATCACGTGAACATTTAGCCTTTGGTTCTGAGTGGTGTTTATACAAATATCTAAGTGTTGTCCTGAACCAAGGTTACTTTCTTCTTTTGGAATCTGCATTGTTGTGATAATTGTTTTCTAGTTTGAGGACTCTTCCTTTGGACCTTTTAAAAAACTTTAGGTCCTATCTTGGCAAAACTCAAGACCCATTCACTTTACTGATTGTTTAACCGTTTATGAAAAACATAATGAGATGTGTTTTGATGATGCCATTTAATGTATCCATCATTCTCTAGCAGAGCTCAGTTTTCCTCATATCACTTGCAAATCTAGGAGTGCATTGTGCTAGGTCTCTCTGCCCAATTTAAGGAGCAACATGCCTTGGCCTCGCAACTGAATGGGGGGGGGGGGGTGCACATGTTTTTAGCCTACTGATCAACACTATTATACCTCTCAAGACTGACCCAGGAAGTAAAGAAGAGACCTGAGATATAGTCCTACATTCTGCCTGTCATCCCATAAGGAAAGTTGCAGCAGGAAAGTGTATAAATTCTTTGATGTTTACAGTGACTCACCTGGCATCCTAGTTTTGACATGCAGGCATAAGTTCAGTCTCTCTGTTGGCCTAGACAAGATCAGAAGGATCAAAGTCTAGAAAGGTTGGCAGAAGAAAGACATTTTGGCAGAAAGCAGGCTAGTGGTTACTGTGGCCAAGTAAAAGTTGCAGCAAAGCTATGGAAAATCCCTAGATTGTTTGGATGGCAGGATCAGAATGGTTTCAAGAAGAGAGGGTGGGACAGTGAATGTACAGCCAGTAAGATAGGGGTCTAATGATATGCTGATAGAAAGGTAGCAAGTTCAGGGTAGCCACAGAGCACTGTTGGTTAAAATTTATACTTTTTATTAAATGGTTTTTGGGGTTTTTTCAGTTGCAAACATCACAAAACTAAACAGGCTAAACTAATAAAATGCATACAAAAGGGTATGTGTGTGTGAGAAAAGTTAGGGGGTTTGGGTGGGATATTTATTGATAGAAAAAGAAAAATAACAAAGTTACATTCCATAGATGAATTAGCCGGTGGGTTTATGCCTCATCATCATCATCATACAATTTGAGCCAGTTGACCAAGTTTTCTGTGTAGGCCAGAGAACAGTGTCATGTACAGCTAGGGTTGCACAGCTACAGGCAAGACCAGGGGACTGGGATCTGTCCAGAAAAAAGAGTTGGGGAACCTTTTTCTTTCTGGGGGCTGCATCCTATCATGGCTAATCATCCAGTGGCCGCGTGCCAGTGATGGCCTAGATCAAAACAAAAGAGCTGTCAGCGGGCAGGGTCATTTTACATACACACATTCAGCACGCATCTTAGCCTTTAGCAGAACTTTAGTAGTATATATAGAACGTCTAATGGCAGGTTGCAATTAAATGATCATAGATTGGCAGCACACGAATGTGCCTCTCAGGCTGAGTTTGGGCATTAGCACCTACAGACTGCTGGAAACACAAGTACGTTGCGCTTTCAGATGTCGCAGCATTTTCTGTAGGATCTAAAGGACAACTTGTTTTAGATGGTTCCACAAATTTTGGCTGTACTTCCAGATTGAAAATCTTTTCTATGTGAGCTTGTCTTCAGACAATGCAGCAGTTGTGCAACAGCCTGAAGCATCAGCCGCTTGCACACCATGGATAGGCTGAGATTGTTATAATGTCTGCAGCTGTTTCTTGTTCTTTTAAAAAATAATAATAATAATGATCTAAAGCAGGTTACAACGGTGAAGGTTTTAGGTAGCCACAATGCACTGGCAGGGCTTTATGATGAGCACTGGAAAGTGAGTTAAAGGAACATGTTTATGGCAATGTTCAGGATTTGTCTCCAGCAATTCAAGTTTAGGCCATATGGCAATAGATGTCTGTAGGCTGAAGTCTGCTGCAAAAATTGTGGTCTCAAGATATCTGATAAATTTAATTATTCCCATGAGAAGAATATTCCCTCTAGCACTTCTCTAGCACAAAATCTGGCTTGCACATTCTTACTAATTGATGTCCATATTGTTTTGATAACACTAAAGCTTGGGAGAGTAGTGACAAAACACCAGGTGATAACTTTCTTGTTCTTTTTAGTTAGAGTCATGTCGCTTCTGAAGTTCTAACTACAGTGCAGAGACATCTAGTGGTCATTCTGCATGATTGCAAGTAAATCTCAAAAACAGTTTGCATCATTATAATCCTGTGAAGAGGAACACACAAACTGCATTCCTCACAGTAGCTGGGAGAGGCAAGGGGAATGGATTTTCCAGCAACAATATATTGTTGAGAACTATCCCTGTTGCAATGCAAAGTATTTTGAGTTGGCTTGGTTTTAAATGGATAATTAAGACCCATTAGCTTTAAAGAAAAGAACTACAAAAGACGTGTATAAATACAACAGAAATATGGATCAACACAGCTGGCTACATTTTTGGACTCACCATAATGATGTGGCTCCAGGAACTATCACATTGAGCTCAGGCACTTCAAAATTTAACACTGCACCACTGCTTTTAATTGATGTTCTCAATATTCTTCTACAGGAATATGTTCTTTGCTTCCAACTGGATTAGACCAAATTTCCATCTAATCTGGAATCTTGCATTTCACAGTGGCCAGTCATGATTGCAAGTGACTGCATCTTGTGGCATTCAGAACTGACCCAGTTGATTCGCAAAGTGACAGCAGGCAAGCGGTCAGGAGGGAGCACACTGGCTCAGTTCGCATGTAAAGACCAACCATGAGTTGGCTAACCCATGGTTAGTCAAAGCTACATAGGAGTGAGTGAGTGTGCTGACTTTGGCCCGCTTGCCCAATTCCACTTTACAAATTAATCCCTTCTCTAAACAGCTACCATTAATTTCCTTCTACTAGCTCTAGTGGGCTTTAATCTGGCCCATGAATGGATAGCCTATAATCAGGGACCCCATGCTAGTTATGTACATTAAACATTATGAGGCATTTTGAAACGTAGGACTGGCCTGGGTGAATTATCCTGTGTTTTAAAATCAGGCTGTGGAAAGCAGTTCTTCTAAAACAACATTTGAGCAGTGTATCTGTTGCAAGGCATTTTAAATGTCGTTGCCTTTTCATCTATAAAAGGGAGCTCAGCCTGCCTATTTCTTTTCTTTTTACATCCCTTTTAATACTGTTTCGTCAAAGACTCTTCTTGACAGAAGAGCATCAGGAGTTATTACCTCTGGGACTTTTCCTGTAAAATTGACTACCAGACAGAATACTGTACTTAGCATGCAATAGTGTTCCCTGACTTTTGTAGCTACAATCAGGATGATCTTGTTAATACATGTTGAAGTAGTAAAATTGTGCTGCTTCCTGGCTAATCTAACATGGCTGGAAGCTCAGAGGGAGCAACAGGGAAAGCTGTTATGCATAACCCCTTGCACATTTGCAAATTTCTTCTATTCCATTTTGTATTGGATGGCACCCTAGAGGTTGATCACTTGTCTGAAGTAGTGTGAATGCTGTTGCTTGATATCTCTGGCCAGTATGGAACAGACCTTGGGAATTTCTTTTGTTCGAAACAAAAGTGTGTTCTGTTTGGAGAGTTTATTGTGGTACTCTGCTTCCTATATTACACAAAGTGTGTTTCAGATTAAAGAATTGCTGCTCAACTTTACTTCAGGCTGAATTGTCATTGTATGCTATAGCAGTGAAAGCATAGGAAACATTTTGTTTTTTTCTAGACAACTCTCTGAGTTTTGTTCTTGACCATGTTTCCATTGAAGTGCCAATGAAACGTACAAGAGCATAATTGATAAATAACAGGGTTTTTTTGCTTTTAAAGCTTAATTAAGCTGCTATTGTCAGTATAGAGGTTTTTAAACAAGTACAAAGGAAATACTTCAAATTAGAAAACTGGGTGTCATGAGAGCTGCCTAATACCAGAAAACAACTCTGTTGAACACCATTCTTGTTGTTATTACTCCAACTAGGTGCATGGTGCTTTATAACATTGAAAAAACAAACAGATCCCAAGTCTAAAAAATGAACTATGCTCAGAGAAACGACTTTTCTGCTGTGGAATGAGCTCCCTTTGGCACCTATGTTGTATGTGAAAACCTTCCTATTTTCCCAGTATTTTAGCAATTTATTATCTTAATCCTTTAACCCGATTTTAACTTAGCATTTTTTTTTATTCTGGTTGTACTTTTGTATTGTGGTTTTAAGCTTTCGTATTATATTTTATTCTGTGCTTATGTCTTTAATTTTTGTAAACACCCCCCCCCCCCCGAGCTTCGGCTATTGGGTGGTGTAGAAATGAAATGAAATAAATAAATGAATAAATAAATAAATAAATTTGGAGCAAGGCCAAGATGGCCGTGGTAGTGGGAAGAAATGTGTAGATTGCAGGCAAGGAGAAGTACATGTATGTTAGCTTAAGTTTCCTTCCCATTAATAAAGTTAAAGAGTGTTCAGATATTTCTGTAGGAGTTATTCAGGAATAAGTGTTTCTGTACTGTTTACATGTGGATAAATGCTCTTCACTCCCTCTCCCCCTGTCAATGCAATAGAATGGAGGAAAGGATTGTGTTTGGACTTTAAACCATGATGGGTTAGTAAGCTCTAGCTACTATTATCCCCCACACAAGCAGACAAATAAGCTACTGTGCATAATCTGAGTCATCCCCCACACCCTGCCTTGCTGCAGTCCTCCCGCCCCAGCAGTGGTGCTGTTGCACTCACTGACAACATCGCAGCAGCCTGTTTTAACCTTCCAGAATATCCAAATGAGAGGGGAGAAGTTAATTCAGCGCTTCCAGCATCTCCCCAACAAAACTCCTGAGGGACAACACAATAATTTATGATGGGTTAAATAAGCCATCATGGTTTATTTAACCCGTCATTGTGCTATCGAAACCCAGTCAAGGAGAAGTTTACAACCAACAGAACCAAAAAAGAGAGAAAAAACAACAAAGGCTCTTGTGGAACTAACAAATTTGTTCTGGCACAAGCTTTCATGGACTATATAGCCCACTTCATTGTATGCAAGTGGGCTATAGCCCATGACAGCTTGTGCCAGAATAAATTTGTTAGACTTTAAGGTGTCACAAGACTCTTTGTTGCTTTTTCTGCAATAGACCCAAAACAGCTACCCTCAAGCAAGAAAGAACGCTTTTCTTGGGGAGGCTTGGGGTAGTCAGCACCTTCAAGCTGCAGTTGGTGCCTAATGGAATGATCCATTAGAGTGCCTAATGGGATGATCTCCAGAAAAACACATTCCTGCCCATGCTGATTTTCTATGTTCAAGGGGTGTGGTGTTGTTGTTCTCCCACTGCCCCTCCCACCATTATGCAAACTGACTCACTACTGCCACCTCTGGTATTCTGAGGGGGTGCTGTATTGAAAAGGCTTCACCACTTGATTCTGCTGATTGCAGTAAAGTGATGTGAAGATATCCCAGATTCTGGTTGGCTCTGCTTTCTAGAGAGAACATGGTCACACACTAATTTGTGGACAGAGTTGAGAGGGTGATGGGTATGCCTGCGACTCATTTCCTCCAAATCACTGCTGACTCTGAAATGTGATTTCCATACTAGCACCAGCTTTACTGTTGAGTTGTTGTATGTTGTCAGAAGGTATTTGAAGCAGCACACTGGAGCCTTCCCCACTAAAGAATCTATCCATTAGTAAGCAACCCATCTGACAAACATCATGGACAGGCTGGGCTGCTTACTCATGAATAACTTTGCTGCATCTCTTTGCTGGTGTGAACTCTGCACCCAAAAAGAGCAAGAGAACATTTCAGGAAGAGGGGGGAAATCTTCCTTCTTCTCCCAGAAATACACCTTAATAACACAGCCCTTCAATGTTATATAAAGTTAGAGTGAGCGAGAGAGCATGTTTGTTAAATAATAATAAAAAAGAAAGCTAGTCCAGGGTTGTGCTATATAGCAGCTCTCTTCCCTGCTGAGTTCTTCTTCTTCTCTGTACTCATCTGAGGGGGCTTATAATACTAGATGTAGGCTGAGGTAGAGGAAGCTATCAGGTGTAATGTGAACTCTGGCTATACAGTGGATTGACGGTGCTTAAAGTTAATAATACATGCTACTGACTGACTATACTGTGTTTCACTCAGTGAGGAAGATATTATCACTGAAGCTTCTGGGCAAAATGATAACACAAGGGGGTGTTTTTTGGGGTGTGTTTTTTAATAACAACACTTCCACTTTTGGAGGAAGTTAAATAAATGTGTTAAAGCTAGTTTATTACTCCTCTCCCTGTTTCCCAGGATGAATACTATAAATTCAATCTTGTATTAATTAACTGAAGCAATTAGTAACTCCAAGAGAAGCTGTAGGTTTATCTCTTGTGGTTAAATATTATATAGACCTCCCTAGGGATATAATTTCAACTAGGAGCTGCGCCTTTATTTTCACTCTCTTTGTGCAGTGGTTTGTTATCCAGGAAATCATTTTAAATAGTCGAATTAATTCTCTGCCATATACACGATGTAAATTCATGTCCAAATTTGGCCATTTTATATTGCGTAAGAACAGTATATATTGTGCTGTGAAATAATTCCTATAGGATATAAATTAGGGGTGTGCACGGACCCCCGGATCGGATCGGGACCCAGATCGAGACCTCCAAATTTGTCCCGGATCGGATTGGACAAAATCGGAGGCCCCCGGACCGGATCGGGTCCGATCCAAAAATCGGACATCCGATTTTTGGATTGGCCGCCATTTCCCCCCCCCCCCCCGCGCTCCTTACCCCCCCCCCAGGGCCGTCCGCTTCCATCCGCTGGCGCCCGCAGGCAGAAGCGGACGGCCCCGGGGGGGATAAGCCCCCTCCTCCTCCTCCTGCTTACCTTCCGTAGCCGTCCGCCGCTGGCTGCTACTGCGAGCGGGCTTCGCAGCTTGCTCCTGGGTAGCGCGCCAGGTGATCATCACCTGATGCGCTACTCAGGAGCAGGCTGCGAAGCCCGCTCGCAGTAGCGGCCAGCAGCGGACGGGAGTGGATGGCCACAGAAGGTAAGCGGCGTGTGTGCGGGGCCCCCTCCCCCCTCCCCCCTGCTTACCTTCGGGGGACGTCTGCCCCCATCCGCCACTGGCCACTACTGCGAGCAGGCTTCACGGCCTGCTCCTGAGTACCGCGCCAGGTGATGTCATCACCTGGTGCGCTACCTAGGAGCTGGCCGCGAAGCCTGCTCGCAGTAGCGGCCAGCGGCGGACGGGAGCGGACGGCTACAGAGGGTAAGCGCGCCGCGCGTCCCCCCTGCCCCCTGCTTACCTTACCTGGCCGTCTGCTCTCGTCTGCCCCTCCCTGCCCCCGTTGTCCACTCCCATCGGCAGGCACCTGCTGGCGCCCGCCGATGGAAGCGGACAGCCCCGCTTGGGAAGCCCCCCCCCCCCGCTGTCCGCTTCCATCGGCTGGCGCCCGCTGGCGCCCACCAATGGAAGCGCTGGCGCCTGCTGATCCACCAATCCACCCGATCTGGATCAGAACCTTTCCGGATTGGATTGGATCGGCCGATCCAGCGGTGAGATTGGAAATCGGATAAATCGGATAATTTTATCCGATTTCCCCCTGGATCGGATTCGGATCGTGGATCACACCCGATCCAGTGCACATCCTTAATATAAATTTACTTTCAAGGTAGTTTGATCTGCTACATCTTTTTTTTTTCTTGATAGCAAATGTGCAAGTTATGCATGCAGTGTGAAGTCTCTTTTAATTATGTTTCCATTTCGGAAGTATTTGGGGATAGTGGGAGTTTAAGGAGCTTTTGCCTTGGATTTAACTTGATTTAATTTTAGTAGGCTATTTCTGAGATTGAAAGCCTTAGTTGTAGTAATTCTGTTCCATTTTATACAATTTTGGAAGTACATTCAATGATATGCATTTTTAAAACAACATAAATAGTTTTAAACCTTTCCTTTCTGGGTAATTTGAGCAGATTCTGGCTGTAACTATACATGGGAAAAATTGCTTGGCTGGGTAAAATGTAATGCTCACTGTATTGTAACTGTACATAAAGCCAAAGTGCCATTAAAAAAATGCCAGATCTACTTTTTTTTAAAACAACAACTGAATACTATTTGCATATATGCATTCCTAAAGTCCGAGCTTAAAGAGGTCTCTCTCAGAAGTTATTTTGAGAGGTTGTGGTTTTTTTTAATAGTGAACTCCGAAGCTAAAGAGCTCAGCAATCAGCATGCTTGAATGTCAGCCAAGACACTAAACTGGCAGCCTTCCATTCTGCTATTGATGTGAGTAAAATGCGTACTCACTGACTTGAGTCAGGGCATACAGCTTTTACAAGCAGATGCTTTTGCTTTTTCCAGATGTACAGAAACTGGGAAAAAGTGTGTGTGTTTGTGCAAAAGCAAAACAGAATCAATTCCTCATGTTTAGTTCCCTTTCCCAGACCAGTTGAGACCTCACTCTTAAAATATTGTTGTGACGCCATGTTCCCTTTTCTAGGTAACACTCGATTATGTGTTCTAACACTTGAACAACTGAATCTACTTTGTTTAAAGGGCCATAAATATCTCATATCAGTACTAAGCTGCAGGAAAGTAAAGCTAATTGATGTTTTGTATATATAGAACTAGACAAAGCCAATTGAAAACTATGCATGGTATGATACAATCAGATTTGCATTTTCTTGGTGATTTGTAGAACATGAATTTTGGTATAATTGCCTCTTGGAAATATCCATATGCTGGTGTCCTAACTTCACAGGGTGAATTTAGCAGTGTAGCATTGTGATTTTCCATGCAGGTTCTTATTATTACTAAGCAACGTGCAGCAATAAATAGTGACAGAGGAAACAGATTTGTAAGGTAAATACATTCAGTACCTCAAAGAAATATTATACAAATCTTACATGCTGCCAGAATTAAGTTGAATAACTTTTGTTGGTTGGTACTGCTGAGTGTTCCAAAATAAACCTTACCTTCTATTACTGTCTTCCTTTTTATTGCATTTTTGGAGTAAATAACAGAGTGAAACAACATAAGATGCCGATATTTTTAGGTTTCCACAGAATTAGTAGCGTTAACATGCTGTTAGCTAGCTACATGTTTCATTAGTCCAACACACCACTATTCTCATTTTAACAGGGGGGACCAAATTGTCCCAGGTCACTGGAAATCTTTGTAACTAAGGGGGAATTTGAACCTAGTAACAAGTCCCATTATATTGTCCAATGAACCACATTTGTTAACAGATGAAAGTCTTTAAGAGCATTTCCAAATGCTCAAATAAAAAGTGACCAGAATTTATCTTTATAAATGCTCTATGTGTTGTGCCAGAAGCTCAATATGTCCTTCCTATATAATGGATAAAAGATAGCCCTGCTTCCAGAGGATGGCAACATTCTTCTCCAGTACATTCTCTTTTAATGCAGGAAGTGGTGGGCATATACTATCAAATACAGTATTATGATCGTGAAAGGGAAATTGTAAAATGAGAAATTACAGAAAACTATCATCCAAGAAGCGAATAGAGCAGTCTTCCTGTACCTGGTCATACTGCTTTGGAATTATGGGAGTTTCAGTCCAATACATTTGGCAGGCATTGGGTTGAGGAAAGATTGGATGAGTTAACTATAGAATTAGCTACCATAAGATGTAGTGATTGCCGCCAATTTGAATGGCTTTTAAAAGGGATTGGACAAATTCATGGAGGAGAAGGCTATCAGTGACTGCTAATCCTGATAGCTATGTGCTTCCACTGTCAGAGGCAGCTTCAGTTGCTGGGGAACATGGGCAGAAAGTAGGCTTTGCATTCATGTCCTGCTTGTAGGTTTGCCGTGGTGACTGTGTGAACAGAATTCTGGATTTGATGGACCCGTGGTCTGATCTTGCAGGGCTCTTCTTCTGTTTAAATCACTAGTAAAATAATCCATGAAGAACTGTTTCATTTTCCAGTAGAGCAAAGCCTGTGAGGTATTAAAAGTATCTGCACTTACTGATTTTCTCTTTTGCCAAAAATCTTTCTAGGTTAGGAATCTGAAATTGTGTGTATACACTGATTTTAGATGTTATATACATTCAAAATCTTATTACCCGCACCATCACATTATTGCCTCTCATACAAACTGGAATAGTTTCAGATACAGATCTTTCCAGAACAATTTTACTCTCCTCACTCCACCACTGTTAGCACACAATATAAATAGTTTCTGGAGCTAGTTTTGTAAACGTTTTGCATCAGTATTTTATGATCCTCTGATAAGCTGTATCCAATCCTAAATTTAAATGTTTGAGTCAAATTTAATTAACATTTGTAAGTGTGGGTGGAATACATTTGCTTTCGCTAGATTATGGGTTTGGGGAAATATACATGTAATTGCCATAGACTGAAGTGAAAATCCTCTGCATTCATCTTGAGGGCAAAACTATGCTCTTAATTTAACTGGATCACTGGGTGAGATATTGGACGTGTTTCCCTATTACAATTACCCACACAGAAAATCACAGCATTCTTGAAATGAATACTCCTATTGCCTAGTCATTTGTCAGGCGAACCTCTTAGTAACAACTTGTAATTAGACAACTAATCCATTGGCATGAGGCAACACCCTTGTTTCAGAAGTCTGCCCAGGAAAAACATGCTTTATGTATTTGGAAACTTGCTTTGTTTGAATTCCACCTAATGGTAGTGGGTTTCATGTTCAACAGTATCAGTAAAATAATACCTTTATTATCAACCAGTGTTTATTATGTGAACCTTCATGTTATATAGAATCCTGAGGAAAAGTCCTGCCATAGAGAAAAGAGGAAAAATAATTTTAAAAAAGAGTTTGGAAAATAAATGTTATGTAGGGGGTTTATGTAAAGCACAGGGATGGGGAACATGTGGCTTTACATGTGCTATTGGACTTCAGCTCCTATTGGGTGTGTTTGCTAGGGCTGATGGGAGTTGTAATGCAACAACATCTGAAGGGCTTCATGTTCCCCACCCCTGATGTAGGTTGTTAAATGCTTGTCTGCAGATTGCTTCATGTTTAAGATAGTGTTGTGTAATAATAGCTGCTGCTAATAACTGTTAGGCTCTTCATTTTTAAAACATGTATTTTGGGAACTGCTGCTATTTAAAATACGTTACTAGAATTGTGTAGGGGTTTATGAGTCATTACTAGAAATAATATAGGTGACAGAGTAATATCTCAACAGTAGCTAGATACGGAGGATTTGTTACTTATTTAAGATGGCATCTGCTAACTTCAGAAGACGGAACAAAAAATACCCTAAGTTCACCATTAAATTCTCCGCTGTGCTTTTTGTTATTTCCTTTTCAGAGTTATTCAAGTGGCCAATAACTCCCCCATTCTGACTCTGAATAGACCCAATTCAAATGATGTATTTAAAAGAAATCCGAGGTAATTCTAAACAAAATTCAGTTTAATTTGACCCCTATTCTAGTTGAGCCCTGCTGCATTCCTTAAGAGCATAGTGGGGACCTAGAAACCTTTCCAAATTCTCCCTCCCTTGCTCCCTTTCCTAAAGGGATCTTAAACAGACTTGAGTTCTGCCATGAGCAGGCATAGCAACATCGACTGACACTGAGAAGCATGGAGAACACATTGAGCTTGTTTGCATGATTAAACAAGCCACTATGGCTTAAGTAACCATGGGGGTTTGCTTAAATAAGTGGCGCATGCTGGGTGTCAGTAGCCCAGTTACCCGCCTGGATACAGCTTGTCATCTGCACTTGGGCAGCATGGCTTGTTTGAGGGTGAAACAACCCTCAAATAACCCAATCGTGCAAACTGGGTGAATATCTGTGTTTCCCAGCCCCAGCGGGTATTGCTGTACAAGCTTGTGGCAGCGTCCACAAGTCCTCCCAATAGCCCTTTGCCAGGGTAAGTTTGTGAAAAGGGGGCAAATGGTCAGCCAGGAGTGAGATGGGGAAAATACTTCAAAGCAAGCTCATTTTCAGTTGCCCTTGTCATTGGACGCTCATGGGTTTCATGCCATGACATTTTATGTCTTGAAGCCCCATTTTAGTTTTTCAAGCGCTGCTCCATCACTCCTGATGGCTCCATCACTCCTGATGGCGCCATCTTGTTTGCCTTATGTAGTTTATTTAGCTATTCTGACTTTAACCTTGCATTTCATGCCTTCCCTGCGAAGTCTACTGCCAAAACACTCACAAATGCTTAACACTATAGCAGATTTTCAACTCCAGCTTTATATCCTGACTAGCACATTGTTTCTATATTTATAAGAATGTACCACTTCAGCCTATTATATAGTTCTCTAAGGTTACAATCCTAAACATACTTACTTGAATTAAAATTAATCTGGTTTATTTCCAATAAATATGTTTAGAAATGAGATATAAATCTTCATCTAGACTACTTTACTTGCTGGTTGTAATATTTGAAAAGATTCTCCCCATCCCATCTGCCTCAGCACATCTTAAGAAAGGCTGCCTTGGTTGTCTTTTGGCAACTGCATTTTGCCTGCAGCTTTATTGCTGTTATGCCAATAGCATTCACCTAGAGGTGGAAGGGGAGGGGCACTAAGCAGCGTTGCTACAGCGACAGTGAAACAGGAAATGATAACCACGATTCAAATCATGGCTGACTGAATTGAACTTTTTGATAAGTTGTTGTTCAGTTATTTAAATCTGGAGTCTTTCTTCAAAGTTCCTTTGTTCGAGAATGACCACAACATTGTGTGTAAGACTCAATTTTCCTTAAGCAATATATATATATATATATATATATATATTAATGAATTATATATATATATATATATATATATTAATGAACATTGTTTTTAACTGTTTTACTTTTTGTATGTTTCCAATAATTTCATTCCAAGATGCCTTGGATCTTTTTTTTTTAAAAAAAGAGAAAAGCATCTAATGAATTGAAATAAATAATATTTCAAACTTTTATTTTTAATTGTACATTTTATTATGCTTGCAATCATCTGAAATATCTTCTATATCCTCTTGCAGAGCTGACCAATCACATTTAGAATATTGGGAGCGTGTCAATAGCACTTTCAAAATATAACTGCCATAGCAGGAGCAGGTGCTTACCAGTTCACAAAATGGCTTCCATGACGACAACAGCCATTTTCCAGAAGGCAAACTGGTGAGGGTAAAAGAAAAATAACTTGCCCCATAACTTAGGTATAAGGCAGAAATGGAGTCTGAGCTCACACTCCTGGACAGCCGCCAAAAAACCACCAGACGGAGCACACACATCAAATACTCACAAACTCAGGCAAAACACACACAACAAATCCCAGTGTACACAGCCATATACATATGTATAAACACAGGCAAAACATACATTATACCAAAACCAATCAGTCAAGATAATTCATTACACCTCCCTCATCCCTTCCACTAGCCCCCTAGGACGTCCTCTCTGATCCCAAGCTTACCTTACGAAGTGGGGCCCAGAAGTGTTCATGGAAATAAAAATGGTGCTGGAGCTGGCACTTTGTTCTGCAGTACGTCCCAATTAATCCAAAAACATTTTAATTTAAAAAAAAAAAAAAACCTACAAAAATCAAGAGGGGCAGGAATTACCTTTGTGGACCCTAGTCCTATTGTCTTCTGTCAGTTTTCCTCTGAACAACCTTGATTTATACATTATAGCTGCAATCCTAAAAATATGCAGTTCACATATGAGTAAGGGGACTATTGATGGTCCCCCCCCACCCTTTTAAACATTTTCAACAGCAACTACCACTTTCAAAAAGGCTGGCCATTTTTGAAACAAAATGAGCTCTCCATGATTAAGAAGTGGGGCAGCTACAGGGGCTATTTCAAAAGAAAGATCTGACTGTGCATATAGTTCCCTTACTCATGTGTAAATTACTTCTTGTGCATCATAACTGTGATTTGCCTGTACTGGATCTCATTTTCATCAAATTTTGTTAATGCAAAGACCAGAACCTCCTTCCACTATGAGAAGGCAATTGTTGGTCAAAAACATTTTTCACTCCTTCCCGAGTCTTTTTACCCCCACATTCTTTCCAGATGTTTTTTTAAAAAATATTTCTAGCAATATATTTCGATATGCTATGGAGTAACAGGTGGCTTTTGAAAGCAGATGATGCTTTCAAAGTCTGTGGAACATTGTGTGCACTGCCCAGGGGTTAATGTATCCCTCTAATTGAACCATTTCTCTGTCTGTTTATAATCTGAAACTCACACTTAAGATGTCCTTGGTTTGGATAGGAACTGGCCTTTTATTTTCATAGTATGGTGCTGAGAAAATATGCAAGCATTCCTTTTTGTACATTTAATCTCTGTACTTGATTGGCAGCAATCTCTAACTGGGAACCAAGTTATTTGGGGTAGACATTTTCCTGTTTGATCTTTGAACCGAATGCAACATGTTTCAACTATATAAAAGAAAATATTTCTGTGGATACATGATATTATATATTAAGAGAGACTGCAATGGCTAAAGTCTTGGGTTTGGATGTTGAAAATGGCACCATTCAAAGTATAGTTTAGGGGTTATATAAGAACCAAGCTGTTATGCCCGAACAATTCAGTGACTTGACCATAGTTTAGTGTTATATACACAAATTGTGGGGTTGTGTATGCCCCACTTCTCTCCTCCAGTGCAGCTGCAAGGAAATCAGAAACTTCTGCTTCCATTTTCAATGGTGGTTGTTTTTATGTCCAGACCAGAAACTATGGTTAGCCGTAACTGTGGTTTATTGTAGCTTGGCCATGCTAGCTGGGAATGATGGGTGATTTAGTCCAACACATCTAAAAGGCAGCAGGTTGGGGAAGGCTGGTTTGTTGAAACAAGCCAGGATAATTAAACACAGGCCTAGTTTGCAAGTTACAATAAGCCAAGGCTACGGAGGACCCTGGCTTATCATGATCGAGCAAGTGTGCAAATGCACGCTGCCTAATGGCTCCTGCTTGGCTGCTCCCACTTGCATGAATCATAGGTATGAATTGGCATTTGAAGTTGAGTTGTTTCAATAACCACAGTTGTCTGGGTTTAGACATGACAAATGCTTCCAGTCTCCTTGCAGCCGTGGGGGAGTCGCTTAACATTAACTTATGGCTTAGCATTATGTGCAAACACAGCCAGTGTTGCAAATACATTGTGTGTTCTTTCTACTCCCTCTTTCCCTCACTTACTCTGATTCCATCCTTTATTCTTGTTTGAGGAAACCATAGTATGCCTCCAAACCAAGGATTACAATTATCGATTGAACTGGATTCCAATGCCTGCATTGGAATAACATTGTGTCTAAACTAATCCATAGTTTCTTGGCTCAATGGCATGACTTGAGTGAGGCAATAGGGGCACGTGCTTTGGGCACTACCTGAATAAGGCTACAGAACTGGCAGCAAAGGGTAAAACTGCACACACACTTACTATTATTTAAATAATGTTAAATCATGTGAGTTTGTTTCTGGGAGCCTGGTGGAAGGTGACCAGTGATTGGTTGCCTTCCACCAGGAAGAGGGCAGGGGTGGCTCTGGGACCCACATGGCCACCCCAAAACCCCGCGCTCTCTCCTTGGCGTCAGCATTACCCAATGCCGCCAAGGGAGAGGGAAAGCGCAGGGTTGAGGGTGACGGTGATAACCCGGTGCCGTGAGGACAGCCACCTGGTTGTTTTTATATCTGCATACCCTGCATTATAAAGGTCATTCAGCCACTGAATATTGCTGGTGAGAAAGGAGAAAATGAGAGCTTATTAATCTGCTCCATGGCTGCTGTTGGGAGCAGCAAGCACATTTTTTTGGACCACAACTTCTAAGTAAGTCTTTGTAGAACTGGAAGAGCAGTCTGTCGGACCAATGAAAGTTTGGAATTCAAACAGCAGTAGCTTTACAGATCCAAAACTTGACTTAACTTATTCCAGACATTACCATGGAATGGGGGTCATTCCAGAGGTACTTCTGTTTTCTTTTTCTTTCTTTTTTTAACCTATGGCATGAAATATTGAACAGGGATGGTGATGGTGTGTGTTTTAACCTATTCTGTGGGAACAGGAGTTCACAAATACAGGCTTGGCTTGCTAGCCAGCATTCACCCCCTCTTTGTGTTTGGCACTAACCATCTCCCGTCCTCCAAGTTCTCTGGCATGCATGAAGGATTTCGAGGAGGGAGAGGGATTTCTCTCATTTGTGCTGCAGTTTGAAGAAGAAATGGAATAGCAGGAAAGACTCCGGTCATTTATTTCCTTAGAACAAGGGTCAGTGGGTGAATTTGTGCCTGCCTGCCTGGGGAGACAGGGGGTCATAGAATTGGGAGAACAGCTAGCTATGGCACTGTTTTGGCCTCACCCACCTCACAGGCTTGTTGTGAAGCTAAATGACGAGTTTCTTGGCAATATACAAATGTAGTCATTATCTGGAATACTGTCAGTAGAGTTATCTCCAAAAGGAAATAATAAGGCAAACAGAAGTATGGTGATTTTCAAACGGTTTTTAGTTAACTAGTATTTTGTAGAAACAAATGCAAATGCATTGTACAGAAATAGCAGTAGTAGTAGTAGCAGCAGCAGCAGTAGTACAACTCCACAGTAGAACGTTGTTCTAGCTCTGGTGCAGTGGCTTCTTCCATACTGTCATGGGATTAACTGAAGGTTCACAGCAGATGCCCGGTCAGTGGCTCCACACCAGAAGCCAGCTGAGCATTGCAGCAACCCATCCTGCAAGAAAGAGATGGTTTACAGAGCAGAGGTCTAGAGCCAGTCTTTCCACACCCGTGAGCAGAAATCTTATATCTTCCCCTGCATTTTTTGTCCTTCCCATCCCCAGGAGAATGCCCAGTGTGTGTGCTTCCTTTTGGGGTGGTCAAACTAAACTGGAAGGGTGCAGAATTCCTCTGTGCCTAAATGTGTTCCTTGAAAATAAAAACAATGAAGAAGGAGAGGAGCTCTCTTTTTAAGTAATCTTACCTTAAAATGTATTGTGGGCACTTTTATTTGTTATTTACTTATTTCATTTCTGTACCGCCCAATAGCATGAAGCTCTCTGGATGGTTCACAAAAAATAAAACTTGAGGCTGACAAGCCCACTATCTTAGATCATGCGTCCAGAAATGGACAGCCCTCCCCCTTTGCACATACTCTTGGATGATTGAGAAGAGATCCTGGCCCTCCCCTCCTCTGTGTGACAACCTTTCAAGTACTTGAACAGTGCTATCATGTCCCCTTTCAGTCTTCTCCAGGTTAAACATGCCAAGTTATTTCAGTCTGTCCTCCTAAGGCTTTGTTTCTAGACTCCTGATCATCCTCATTGCCATCCTCTGAACCTCCTCCAGCTTGTCTGCATCCTTCTTGAAGTGTGGTGCTCAGAACTGTTGTAGCTGCCACTGTGAGAGCTCAGTGGAGCAATCACCCTGGATGGCAGTAGCAGCTGAAACTTTACTGGGCTTTTCTTTCTCTTGGAACATGCTTTAATCCAGTTTCGATGAACACAGCCACCTTGGAAGGCTCCTGGCATTCTTCTGTAGGGATGAATGTGAATTTCATTCTTGTTTGCAAATCAGTCGAACATGTTCTATTCGTAACCTGAAATGAGAATGTGAGCAGGAATGCAATTCTTGGGAAATTTTCACAATTTCTTGAACTTGTGCTTGCTTTTCAAAGTGCACACATGCCTCTAAAATTTGCATTTTTATAGTTTTGCCTGTGGGAGAAATGCACATTTTTGATCAGGAAAAATGCAGATTTTTTTTGAAAAGCGCATTCTTTAAATTAGAAAAATGCCCACTTTAAAAATGCGATTTTTTCCTGATTAAAAATTCTCATTTTTCTGTTAAAAGAAAAAAATATGTTTGCATTCAGAAACACAAATGAGGTGAACTTCAAGGATGAATTTGGAGAACCTCATCAAGCCCAGACATCGCATGTTCATTCAGGATGTCAGTAACCAGGTGAGAAAGTAGGGTGGCATAGAGGCAATGAATGGCTGGCAGCAGTGGCAGGCAGTTGAACAAGGTAGGCAATAAGGGGGGGGCTGCTCAATCCGCCATTCTCTCCCCCCCCCCCCCATCCGCTGTCTAAGTGAAGGCTTCATCTGTTGGTCATGATTGACTTAATTCCCATTGATTTCATTTGGTCTAGTCTTAACTATGACTTGGGTCCCCTCTACAAGAATTCGGTTTGACGCCTGGTTGTCCGATTCTGCGCATCTTCTCGCAATCGCTTTTACGGCAAATCACTATACGCGGGAGGCGGTTAAGCGCATAACAGGTTGCCTTACCGGTTGTATGAAACACACTTTAGAGGTGTTTAATGCAGAGAATCGCTTGTTTACATGGTCATAAGGCGCTTTAATGGCCGCAGTAAATTAAAACTCGCTATTTAACGCGCATTCAATAATGCGCATAATTGCATAGAAAAAGCGACCCCCAATTTGCGCTCCACTCTTGTAGAGGTCAAATTTTAATGCGCCTTGAAAGAGCTTTAAATTGCTCTTGTAGAGGCACCCTAAGTCTGGAGCCAGTCCCATTGAACATAGTGAGACTTTTGATCAAACATGTATTATAAAGTTGTACTGCAAGTGTACATAATCTCAAATAGCCAAATTAAGTAAGCAGCCATGTAGGTTTCCTTATGTAAGAAATGGAGAAACATTTGTCCAGTATACGTTATTACTGATGTACTCAACGTCAAGATTGCTGTTCCTTCCCATAGTCTAGGAGCCTTGTGAAATCTACTTTATTCCTGAGTAGCAAAAATAGCTGGCAGGAAAGCAGAAGCACTTCTGCATTTACTTTAAATGAGACAAGTTGTCAGCTTCAAGGTAGCATATTTTGGGACTTTCAGAGGAAACCATTTTTTTCCCTTTGGAACACTTGCTTATTTTTCTGATATTACAAAGGGCTGGTGAAATTGGTTTGGTTGGATGTCAGTTCTTAATTTTGAACTTCACTGTGCTTTCGGTATTAGTAGCAGACTACAATTCCCATTGTGGATCAAATGAGAAGCAGTCCAGTGACTATAGCTTTACTCTCCTACTCAAGATAGGATAGTTTAAATCATGCCATGACCTTTCCCATATAAATAAAGTGTAAGTCCCTTATAAGTAAAAAAAAAAAAAAAAGTGCCCACTCAACACAAAACGTATACCTCCCTTAAGGCTTTGCTGTTTGAGATGTTTCTGTGACATTTCAAGATGTCAGAGTTTTGAGCAGGCTAAAGGGGAGTGGGGGGAGGGAGAAATTCAAATAGCCAAATTAAATTGCTAAACAGTTTGAAACCTAATACCTGCTAAGAAAAATGAAGAGAAAATGAGAAATTTGATCGCATCCCAGGCCCGTTTAAAAAGTGTTCTTCATATATTGTTGGGATTTAGAAATGAATTTAAAAGCAGGGAGCCTGCAGCAATACCAATAGAATGTTGAATCTGTTGCTATTTTACTTATTAGTAATAAAGGTTCTTATTATGATAATGCTGAACATCATTTTTTTTTTAAAAAAACCAACTGTTTAATTCTCTTTGTCCAAAATACTACAGTGTACTCCTTAGCTTTAGTTTAAGAACAAAAAGATCCAAACTAAAACTTTGTAAAGCACCTGCCTTCTTTTTGCTAGAGTCAAGTTTAGTGTGTTATCCAGACCCATATGCAAATTAGTGTCCAATATTTGATATGTGGCTGTAAAACTGAATAGGCATTGTTACAAAAGTAGGGGGTAGAGATGCATGGGGTTTTTTATCTTTTAGGAGTACTGAATTTTAAAACGTAAAGAAGAAAGAAATTTAAACTTTATTCCATTTTATTCATAAAGACTAAAGTACTCTCTCTCTCTCTCTCTCTCTCTCTCTCTCCATTCTCTTTTATGGATTACTTTTTTATTCTGTTGCTGTTGCAACAAGGAATATAAAGCCATCTTGCAGTTTATGACACCTACTTTCATACTTCCTAATAATTACTTCATTTCAGGTCTGACAGCCAGAGCTTGCCAGAGTACATGCAAATCTTGACTTGCTTCAGGGTAATAAATAATGTCATAATAGCTTTACTGTGATGTTCAGGATGTGTGTGGTTACTATGGTAAGGGATTAATATTTGGAGTTGTACTGCATTGAAATTAAATATGCTACACACACATTAATATATGTTACTCTAATGTAGCAATTTATGTTCCCAGAGAAAGTTACAAGGATCACCAGACCAAGTTTCTCTACCATAAATTCTAAGAGGGATGGTGGTTGTCTTTGAGATTTGTAGAAGTTGCGATAAACAATTAATGAAAGTCTGTGGTTACAAAGTAAGAGACAGGCATCTCTGAAATTATTCCTCTCTGATTCTCCGAGGCCAATTCTTGTTCATGTTTTATGGATGGGTTAGATCAGGGGTGGGCAGAAGGTAGATTAGGATCTACTGGTGATCGACAAGGTTTTACTTTCTAAGGTTGTACAGATTCTGATTCTAAAGGCTCCCCTCCTGCCCAGAAGCCACTTGCATAGTTTGTAAGGGCAGGAAAGGTGGCAGGTCACTGTAAGGAAGAGTGGGGGCGGGGAGGCCTCACTGCGTCAGCTCCAAAGATGTCCTGACATTTTCTTTCCTGATAATAGAATGCTATTCTAGGAACTTGCAACTTCCACTTTAGCTTCTTTAACTGCAAGAGTAACCAGTACCATTAAATATACTTTTCTTTATAGATCAGCTATGCAGTAGTAAGGAGCACTTGCAGGAACAGTTTCTTAACTGATTCCAGATATAGCATTTACAGCTTTCTCCTTTAACCTCTCTTAAAGTGTTGCACATTAAGGTACTTCTGGAAGGGGTGGTTGTTATTCCTGATTGATTGAGGCTATCAACAGAGAGAATTTTAGACAACGTCTGCTGTGTTTCTCTGTACATACGAGCACTTGTCTTTGCCTCCTCTGGCACCATTTTGCTTGCAAAGTTTGTAAGTGACAAGGAGCTGATCTTACATTTTGATTTTACTTGAAAATACAGTCCGTTGTTTTTTATAGAACCCACTTCTAAATGTCACTACAATCTTAATAGCCCAGTGTAATCTGCAATTGGTAAAAACACACGGATACACACGCCACACACCACATCATATTGGGCGTGTGAAATTAGCCTGCTGCTGTGACAAACAATTACATGAGCATTTACAGTCTGAAGTGGAACAGAGTTTGTGTTATGAGTGAACTTGTTTTGCAGTGAATATTAATAGTTCCTTGTGCATTTCCTAGGAAAGATAATTGCTTTTCAACACAAATATAACTTCTGTGTTATTGTTTTGGCAGATTTCTTGCTCATTCCATGTGTGTTTACTTATTATTCCTTGGAGACTTATCTCTCTCAAATTTTGTGTTCCATGAGAACTCAGTGAGAGTGTTGATATTATAGCTTCAGATGGAGAAAGTTGACGCCACTTCCATTTTTGTTTTCAACCATGGATTCCATTGTTTCTTTTTAAGACTGAAACCATATTTGCATATTAAAGAGCTTTAATTATCACTTGGGAATCTTCCTCTGCTTAACTAATGCACATTGCCACCCTTCACAAGATATATTTTTCCCAATTTAAATATGATCATACCCTGCTCTGGCTAGAGTGGAAGCAGAAACTGTGTCTTATGACTAGATTCAAATGCAGCTCCATAGTATGGTGGGTAATTCTACTTTTCTGCACTGTCTTCGTGCCTACCCCTCTACCTTCAGCAGACAAATGAATTACTTTGTATTCGATCTAAGAATACTTATCAGTTTTTCTTTTCTATGCCTTCTTGGTTTCCTTTGTAAAAATTAAAAATTACTGTATTCTTCAGCATGGATGAATGTATCCAGTCTTTCAAATGAACAAGAACAGTGCTTAGTTAGTAGCTGGGAATGTGGACAGGAGGGAGAAGGACACAGTCAATGAACAAGCACCTTTCTGAATTGCAGGCATGAAAGAAAAAGAGGTGACAATTCCATGAAGTAAAGAGAAAGGTAATATGAAATCATTATGACTTGTACCCATTGATAGCCTTATTCTCCACGAATTTGTCTTATCCCCTTTTAAAGCTGTCTTAGGGGGTGTTGTCATGGCGTCGGGTTGGTGCCTCTCAATCCACGCTCTTTCCTTCCCCATGGGTGGTGTCAGGTAATCCCGATGCCAAGGAGGTAGTGCGAGGTTTCTGGATGGCCATCCAAGGAGTGGAGCAGACTCCGCCCTCTTCCTGGTGGAAGGCAACTAATTGCAGGTCTCCTTCCACCAGGCAGTACCCAGCCATGCCTCTACTGTGACTGTGGAGCAAGGCAAGGGGATGTCTTGATGCCGTCTTGCGCATCCTCACCTCGCTCTGGAGAAAAAAGTCCGGGTAAATCCCTGACTTTTTTTCTCCACAGCTTCAGCAAAAAGCCCCGGGGTGGGTGCACGACTGCAGTGGCATCATATAATCGACGCTGTGCCACCACGCATCCACCCTGGGGCTTTCTGAGCATTTAGACAACTCCTGGTTGCTGTTTTTCACACCTTCTCCAGCTCTACAATAATCTTTTTTTAAGTGCAGTGTCCGCAACTATATAGTATTCCAAGTGAGATTGTGCCATGGATATGCTTAAAGGCATTATGATATTGATAATCTTATGTTTGACTCTGCAAATGAACCCCAATGTGAAATTTGCCTTTTTTTAACAGCAGCAACCCCAGTTTCCCTTTACTGGTCAGCCACTGCCAGCTCAGATCCCCATCAGCATATATACAATGTATACACTGATACACTCACATAAACACACACATTAAAGGCAACTTTGCAAATAGCTCCTCAGTCTTGCTTCACCCGCCCCTATTTGCACCACCTCCCACTCGCTTCTCAGCCAGAAAAAGCCCTACAGAGTTATTTCAGCTTCTTCCCTTGACGTTAGGGAGCAGGCATTTTAACAGCTTAAGTTGAGGTTTTTTATTGAATTTTTGGCCAGGTGTAAAAGTTTAAAATGTTTTAAATGTCACCTGTTTTTATGTTTTATGTTTTCAAATTTTGTATATTGGCTTTTTAATGTTCAATCTTTTAACATTTTGTAAACCGCCCAGAGAGCTTCAGCTATGGGGTGGCATATAAATCTAAATAATAATAATAACCAACCCAACAAGAAGAAACCTACTACCTAGACTAAGGTTTGACAAGGGCATGCAAAAACTCATAAACATAATGAACAGTAAACTCACCACATACATTAACAACTATAGCAACCTAGAAGAAATCCACACAGTCATCTATGCATCAGCCACAGCAGTCCTCACCTGTAACAAACAGGAACACCCCACAAACAACAACACACGCAGAAGATTAGAAACCAAACCAAAACGGCAAATCAGAATTGAAAACAAAATTGAAAAACTACGAAAGGATATAGGAAGAATGACACAATACATAAATGGAAATCGCTCAAAAAACATCCTCAAAAATATCCAAGACATCATAACAAACAATAAAGAAACAACAATAGAAGCTCTCGACACGTTGAAACAAAAACTAGCAGTCCAGACTACCGGGCTAAGAAGATACAAAAGAATCAAATGAAAGAAAAGCCCAAAACGCTCTCTTTAAAAGAAATGAGAAATCATTATACCAAAGAATAAGCAAGAAAAAAACATTACAACCCCAACTAAAGAAGAAATAAACACATTCTGGAAAAATATCTGGTCAGTACCAGTATACCACAAAGAAAACACAAGCTGGATAAGACAAGAAGAAGAAAGACAGAGACAACTACAGCAAACAGAGTACACAATAACCCTAGAGGAACTGAAAGAAACAATAAAAAGGACACACAACTGGAAAGCACCCGGCCCTGACTGAATTCAAAATTTCTGGTACAAACAGCTCACATCAACACATGAATACCTTGCTCAACAGATCAACACAGTCATAAAACACCCGCAGCTATTCCCCCTATTCCTTACCAAAGGCAAAACCTGCATTAAATCAAAAACTCCAGATACCCCAAACCCAGCTAACTACAGACCCATAACATGCCTTCCAACACTCTGCAAAATTATAACTGCCACAATCACACAGAAAATTGAAGCACATCTCACCCAACATAATGTACTTACAGAAGAACAAAAATGATATAAAAAGAACAGCAGAGAATGCAAAGAACAGTTAATAATAGACAGTATCATCATGAAGCAAACAGAAAAGAAACCTCCACACCTGCTACATAGACTATAAAAAGGCTTTTGACTCCATCCCACACAGTTGTCTGAAAAATGTACTGGAAATATACAAAATGCATCCCTCAATCCAAAACTTTCTGACAAGAATCATAGAGACATGGAGAACGACAATGCACCTAACAACAGACATCAAATAAAAATATATACAGAAAACCTCCAGAAACTGGGCCTACCAGAATACATCCACACCAACATCCAGAAAGCAGTCATAATTAAAACATGCTCAGTCGTCAGGAAATTCCTGAATCAATAAAAGACAGCATGACTTGGCAAAGCCCATCATGTTCGTCTAGAAAAACCGCCACGAGCGAGAAAGAGATAATCATAATAACAACAGCTTGTAGTCTTTCCAGTTCCTTGGACTGGAAAAAGTGTCTCTGAGCTACACCAGCCTCCTCTTCTCTATTTAAACTACCGGCGGAGCAGCATGGAGGTGGGGGGGGTTAAGCCCTGAATGTTCTCTTTAGCCAAGTAGCAAGGAATCTTTTTCTGGGCTTTAAAAAGATAGACAACCAACTGCACGTGCCTCCTAGGGCACTTTGGAAAGAACAGTCTGATATGGACAACAGAGAGGGTGGTAGAGGAGAAGGACAAGTGTTGCCACTTGCTACTGACCTCTGGGGCAATTCTGATTCAAGCATGGGCCAATGAGTGGCAGATTGCACCTCTGTCCTTGGAACAGTAGACCCTTCAGATGCAGGATATTTGTGGGGCTGGGCTGGGAGGGTGAGTTCTTGTTTTGTGTGATTTCTGCATAGTCTATACAAGCAGACTGATACTGCTCAACTTTACAGTGCTTTCTCTTGCCAAAGTAGGTGGTTATGAAAAGGGGAAAAGACAACGTACTAGTGTAGGAGGAGCTCATGGAAAGGGAGGCTTGCTTCCAGGCCAGGGTAAAGAAAAGATGGTGGAAAATATTCGCGAAGAAATAACAGCTGCTTCTAGATGCTCCAGGCCACGTTACAAGGCTTTGATTTCCAATGCTGTCATTCAGGTGCTCATTGTTCAGTGCTAAAAGGACAACATCCCAGAGGGAAAAAAGAAAGGCATGGCTGCATAGTGAAGAGGTTCATAATGCTTCATTACAAACCATGTTGTGAAAATAGCCATTTGGCAGATTTACTTGGCTGTGAGACAGATGAAATTCATACTAGGAGTTGCTCTGGGTCATTCAAGAATCTAGTTGCAGACTTAACAGTGCAGAGCAAATGAGCTGTGGAAGAAACAAAACTGTCTACGGTGATTGGACAGCAGGGCGATGAGTAGCAGTTTTAACGGCAAATGTCATGCTGTTGAAATGTGAACCGGCACTGAATGCTTGAAAAATTACCTTCCTGCGCAGCCTTAAGTAGTGCTTTTCAAGGCTGGCCAGTTGAAGATGAAGATGTTTTACATTTACTAGGAGCATGTTTGCACCACTTTTATATATGGGAGCTGCTTCTCCTACTAGTCCCCTATCTATATTTTCCGCCTCCCAAAGCTGCTTTTCATATGAAAAAAACAGTTGGGGCTTTCTTGCATGCATTTGAGTATAAGATGCCATTTGCCCAGATGGATGTGGGAAATGTGCTGAAATTGGGCTATGATGCCTTTCTTTACCATTCGGATGAGCACAGTACTTTGTGCAGCAAGTGCAGGATGGGAAGTAAATAGAGCCCTTGTGGCAAGCTGGTGGCCTCTAATTATCTTGGCTTCTTTCCAGGTCTGGTGCTATGTTTATGAACCCTCCAAGACTTTTTTTGCTTTTCAAAAACTTCTAGTGCCTCCCTATTCAGTCTTATTGGCTACTGTTTTCTTATAAAGGCATAGCACTTTCACAAGCAGAAGAGAAGGGTGAGGGCTCAAAAAAGCAGATGCCTTTCCTATCCGCCATCTTTATGTTATGTTTTTACACAAAGACCCATCTGGGAGAGTCTCTGGGCCCTATTATCTATGACGAACACCCCGGTATTTGTCCAGATGGGCCAGCTGCAAACACAAAGCATGACAGTATGTTTTGTACTCTTGTAATAAAATTCATGCTGATATAAGTTTCACTCAGACTTTATGCATCCTCATGGTAGACATCCAAGTCTTTCTTGTTTCTTGACACATTTAATTTTGGAAAGCACTTTGTGAATTGTAGGTGTTACTTTGAATAACCTTGTTAGGTTTTAATTCGTACACTATGCTTATACCTTTACAAGGCTCTGTAGCATTAAGACAGGAAGGAGCTGCTGCACCTTCCCCACCCCATCATCGGGTCTTTTGCTCACACTTTTCTCCCACCCACATTCTCTGGGCCATGGCAGACGGGAGGAGAGTTGCAGAGGGACTGCAGAATAGTAGAGTAAGCGGTTCAGCAAGAGGTGCAGGAGAAATAAACACAAAGTAAGACCCAACCAGGTGCTTCCAGTTCACCTACTGAACAAGCAGCTGGTTCAATGGCAAGTTGGACTGTCATTGATATTTTGATAAGGCTACAACAATATAAGCAGAAACCAAAACCTCCATGAATTGAGTAATGAATTGATTCTAGCATGTGTATACTTCAGCCAAGCTGAAACAGTAAATATGTTTGAATTGATATGGTGAGGGAAGTTTCGTTCATAGTTGGAAACTGCTGTCATGCTTGGCATAAATGTAAACTGAATAGCCCTCATAGTTTGTCCATCTGTGTGAAAGAGTACAATGTGCTTTCATTTTGACAGGTTTTTAAATGGACGGGTAAGAAAATCTGTTGGACACTAGTCACTTCTAATTCTGCCCATGGGGCATGTAAATAATGCTAGTGGACTCTCACATCTGCAGCTTATAACAGTGTTTTTGCCACAGATAGGGAAACCAAGCAGATTGGAGCAAGCCCCAAACACTTTCAAAACAAGAAAAGGCTCTACTTCTTAGTGAAGCTTTTCTTGAAGGTATATCCAGCTTTCATCACTGTATATATGGTATGGCATTCAGGAAGGATATGCACAATTCTAATTTGGGTGCCATTCCAGTCCACTTACTGTGCCTAAAATTGTCTCACATTCTGCCAATAATATGAGGCACAAAATCAGTTTTGTGGAACTTTGATCCAGAAGTAGTGATATATTTCTCAGCTTCATGCAGTCCTTGAGACTGAAATGAATAATGTTTAGTATAATAGGTTATTTCACAAATACTGACATTCCAGGTGAATAGCATCGTAAGCTATTTTAGAAAGCTGATTTTTAAAGTTCACCTTTCCAGAACATAATATGTATGTACTGAAAGCATGGGTGGTAGTGGTGGTGTTTTTCTCTAGGAAAACAAACATGTAGGCTTGGGAATATAACATCACATGAAACCGCATCACATTACACCTACACAGATACCAAGATAGAGCGGAAATGCCATCATCTGTCTTTACAGCAGTGTGAATAGCACTCATCACTATCTTGGTTGGAGGTTGCTCCCACCTTGCCACCAACATACCTAACTTGGGGTGCAGGGATTCTGAAACAGCTTTTTGATAACCACAAAAATTCTAACAAGGTAACTCAGGGAGTTTTGTGGTTCATGTTCTTGTTTAATACATTCCATTAAAAGTCAGAAAGTCTTAAGAGCTCCAGACATAACATGGAAGAGTCCGCTTTGATAGAATAGCACCTATGCACTTAAGGGCTGGCATCCAGTCTACTAAACTGAAGGCCCAGGCAAACACAATTTATATCAAATCACTGCTTTTTTCTCTTGACTTAAAATAAATATTCTTTCACAGAGCAATCTTCTTTGGGGCCTGCAACTAAAAAGCCATGTTGCGTTTTCCCGGGAAAATATGTTTCTAGCCAAGCATTCTTCACATTTTCCCCAGGATTTAGTCAGAAAAATCATGCTGGACGTATTGCAAGTATGAAATGTGTGCTTATCTGATAAAAGGCAGCGATTCTGTCTTGCGGCAGAATTCTCTGTGGAAACATTTCTTTGCCACAGTCAGATACAATATCTCAAGTACTCAGCCTCTTTGTCTGCTATTGCAGCTTTGATATGTAAAAAGAGTGAGCTGGACTATATCGTGGAACAATTTGGCTTTATAGCAAGTAGCTGTGTGTTCCTGAGAAAGGTCAAGGTATAGTGTGCTTTGCTAATGTGTATAGTTGCAAGCTTGTACACAAGTTTGTTCTCAAATGAGCTAAGCAGTATGGCTTTGCTCTAGAAGTTAAGAGTGTTTCTTTTAAGAAGTATAAGAAAGGCAAGTAGAGGGGCAGTAACAAGTTTGAAGCATACTGATCAATATATTTATAAGTTGGTACTCTATCCATTTCAAAGTGTGCATTCACGAAATGAAAGGGACTTATTCCTAGCTTAAGGGAGGAGAATATGTACCAAATGAATAAGCAGCAGAGGTAAGGAAAGGATACTTGACTTTTTCATAAATCCACCAGAGAAAAAAAGATGCTGAGAAAATATTTAAATCATCTGAATGAATACATTGTTGCAGGTTCAAGCGTAACACCTTATATGGAAGTAATCCACAGCTTCTCATTCTCTGAAGCATGTACTAAGGTTGATTATATATTTAGTGATAACAGATATTGTTGTTATCCTGAATCAACGGTCTATGTCTATATGATCAGGAAGACCTGAGGTATCTTAGCCACACAGTTGCTTTTTGTTTTACCAGTATGGAAGCATTTCCTTTTAATTACAATGTAATTGTATGTACCAAGTGTGTCAGTTGTCACATGCATTTAAGAACATAACATAAGAAGAGCCATGCTGGATCAGACCAAAGTCCATCTAGTGCAACATTCTCTTCACACAGTGGTCAACTAGCTGCCTGTAGGAAAACCACAAGTAGGACATGAGTGCAAAAGCACCTTCCTGCTCATGTTACCCCGAAATTGCAGTACATTGATATACTGCCTCTGATATTGGAGGTAGCATACAGCCATCAGGACTAGTAGCCATTGATAGTCTTCCCATCCAAGAATTGTCCAGTCCCCTTTGAAAGCCATCCAAATTGGTGGCCATTACTACATCTTGTGGAAGCGAATCCCATAGTGTAACTATGTGCTGTGTGAAAAAAATATGTCCTTTTATTTGTCCATAATCTCCCACCAATCAGTTTCATGGGATGACCCCAGATTCTAGTATTATGAAAGAGGGAGAAAAATGTCTCCCTATCCAATTTCTCAACATGATGCATAATTTTGTACACTTCTATCATGTCTCCTTTTACTCGCTTTTTCTTAAAGCTAAACAGTCCCAGGTGTTGTAACCTTTCATCATAGGGGAGTTGTGCTAGCCCCTTGATAATTTTACTTGCCCTTTTTGACACTTTTTCCAATTCTACAATATCCTTTTTTAGGTCAGTTGACCAGAACTGCACACAGAATTCCTACTGTGGTCACACCATAGATTTGCATTAGGGTAGTGCGATATTGGCAGTTTGGTTCCTTTCCTAATTATGCCTAACATGGAATGTACCTTTTTCACAGCAGCCACACAGTAGGTTGACATCTTCAACAAACCATAACCCAAGATCTCTTCCTTGGTTAATCACTGCTAGCTCAGATCCTATCAGTTTATATGTGAAGTTCTGGGTTTTTTGTCCCATAATCCATCACTTTACATGTGCTTACATTGAACCACAGTTGCTATTTTGATCCCCATTCTCCCAGTTTTGAGAGATCCTTTTGGAGCTCTTTGCAATCTCTTTTAGTTTTAACCACCCTAAGTAATTTGCTGTCATCAGCAAACTTGGCCACTTCACTGCTCACTCCTAATTCCAAATCATTTGTTAACAAGTTATAGCATTGGTTCCAATACAGATCCTTGTGTGACCCCCACTGCACTCCTCCCATTGGGAAAATTTACCATTTATTCCTACTCTCTCCTACTCATGCATAAGAGGAAATCCCCTCTAGTTCCATGACTGCTTCGTTTGCTCAGGAGTCTTTGGTGAGAGACTTTGTCAAAAGCCTTTTGGGAGTCCAAATAAGCTATGTCTACTGAAACTATATCTACATGTTTATTGGCACTGTCAAAGAACTCTAAAAGGTTTGTGAGACAGGACTTAACCTTTGCAAAAACCATGTTGATTCTTTTTCAGTAGGGCTTGTTCTTCTGTATGCTTACTAATTTTATCTTTAATCATGCTTTCCACCACTTTACCCAGAACAGATGTTAAGCTAACTGGCCTGTGAATGCCCTGATCTCCCCTGGATAATTGGTAATTCCCCACTGTTGGGGTATAGAGACTGATTTCATGCACAGCTATCTGTCCTACATCTTCTGCAGTAAAGGCAGATGAAAAGAATTCATTCAGCTTCTCCGCAATCTCCTTAACCTCATTTTAGTACTCCTTTACATCCATTGTCATCCAATGGTCCAACTACCTCCCTAGCTAGTTTGTTACTTCTTATCTATTTAAAGAATTCTTTATTGTTGTCCTTCATGTTGTTAGTGATACACTCCTTAAAATACTTTTTTTGCATCTTTTACTGTCTGCTTTCATTTCCTTTGTGCAAGTTCGTGTTCCTTTTTGTACTCCTGGGCTTCCTTGACATTGCTTATTAACCATGCTGGTAACCTCTTGGACTTGGTGCTACCTTTCCTAATCTGTGGTATACATTCTAGCTTAGCATTTATTATTGTGGTTTTGAGTAACCTCCCCCTTTCAACTTTTTATCAGTTCCTTCATTTTAGAGAAAGTTGCTCTTTTAAAGTCAAATGTGACTGTGTTGGGCTTTCTTGGCAATTTTCTATTTAAATATATATAGCACTGTGGTCATTGTTTCCAACTGGTTGTACAACACTCACATCTTGCACTAAACCTTGGGTGACACCTCTGGGTGATACTGTGTTCCTTCTCGTTGTTTCCATGATCAACTGTTCTAGGGCGTCAAGAAATGTAATCTCTTTGTCACGACTGGAACATTTCTGTTTGCTTCCACAGCCCATTGCCAACTGGAGCTTTCTACTCATGTAAGCATGGATACATCACATGACAGTACATGGAATTTCCCACATAGAAATATTATTCATGTAGTAAATTTGGTTGCTTTTGTGAAGTAGTCTTGAGCAATGGAGAGGAGTCTGTGCTCTTGTAGTATTCAGAGAGCATGCGTGGGCAGGCCTCAGAAGTAACAATTGAATCAAGCCTAACTCAGCATTAAGTGCCATTGAAGACTTGTGGCAATAACAAAACAAGCTGGAGCTACCTTTGTGAGAACTTGCAGAGAGATTAATTGATTGTGCAAGATACTCATCTGTGTTTACAACAGGTATCAGATTGCATTCGGGGTGGAATGAGATGGTGTCTATTACAAAATAGATCTATGAATCTGTCAAGTTTAACATCTTGAAATACATAAACACTGATCTTTTTTTGGCAAAGTAATTTTTCTGTGCTGCTGTACACTTTGGCAGCTGTCATTAGGAAGAACTTGTCTCAGCAGTTAACTTTATTATTATTATTATTATTATTATTAGTAGTAGTAGTAGTAGTAGTACAGAATCAGTTTTGAAAGGATGTATAAGAGCATAAGAAGAGCCATGCTGAACCAGACCAAAGGCCTATCTAGTGCAGCACCATGTTTCCCTCAGCGGCCAACCAAATGCCTATGGGAAGCCCAGAAGCAGGACCTGAGGGCTTCAGCTGCTCTTCCTCTTGTTCCCCAGCAACTGGTGTTCAGAAGCATACTGGATCTCTAATCCTGGAAGCTTCAAATAGCTATCATTAGTAGGCTTATCCTCCATGAATTTGTCTAATCCTCTTTTAAAGCCATCTACATTAGTGGCCATCATTATATCTTTTGGTGGCCCTATTCTATAGTTTTAAATATGCAGTATGTAAAGTAGTATTTCCTTTCCTTTCGTCTGTCCTGAATCTTCCACCACTTAGCTTCATTGCATGACCCCAGTTCCAGTATTACGAGGGAGAAAAACCCTACCTCTCCTCACTATGCACAATTTTATAAGCCTCTTGCCATGTTTCTCCTTACCATTTTTTTCTAAACTAAAACGTTCTAAACATTGCAACTTTTCCTTGTAGAGGAGCTCCAGCCCATTGATCATTTGTGTTGCCCTTTTCTGCTCCTTTCACAGCTCTACAATAACTTTTTTGAGATGCAGTGACCAGAACTGTTCCAGGTGTGGTTAAACCATAGAACTGTATAAAGGCGTTATGATGCTGGCAGTTTTATTTTTTTTATTCCTTTTTCTAATAATCCTCAGCTTGGAAATCACCTTTTTCAGAGCTGCAGAACACTGAGTTGATGTTTTCATTGTGCCACAACCCCAAAAGCATTATTATGATGAGCCAGTTTTAGGAATCGTAGGAATTCTTAGATGAACCAATGCACAATGCTGTCTTTCTCTTCTTGCTTCACTTTTATTGACAAATGAAGTGTGCTCTAACTACTCTTATTTCTGTAATGAATAAATTGTGGAGGTTTTTGTCAGAAGCTGAGGAAGACTAGAGTAGAAAGTAAGGACATCGTGACAGTCTTAGTAGTTTGCATGTCTTAGCTCCTGCATGCAAAGAGGTGGCGAATGCACATGCATGTAGATGCTTCCTGCAGATATCAGAAATCAGAGAGAGAACAAGAACTGTGGGTAAATGAGACTGTAAATAGAAGCAGGAACATCATAATGGTGAACAGGTTTAACCCAAGATGCTCTTTTTCATAAAATGTGAGAGGAAGGGGTATTAGGGCTGCGTTGTTGCTACGGAATCCAACCATACAGCTGGGATGGACTTACGTTTCCTCCCACTGCCAAACTGATGTAGATTTCACGATATCTATCTGTCAGTTTGCGCAGGAATACTCTCTACGTACTCTGAAAATGTAATGCAAGAGGAAGACAAACATACTTTAAAGATGTGTAAACTAATATACGTAATATATTTTTTACCTCCTGTGGTGTGTAAGAACCAATCCATAGGGCAGCTCCCATTGTACGCTGTGTTTGCAAAAGCAACTGTGATGGCCTGGTATCATGGGCTAATATAATAGCTGTGCGTATCTAAATTAACACATACTAAGGGTAATGGCAGGGTTCCCCACACCCCCCACAGGGGGTGGCATATCAAAGGCAAGTTCATGACTGGCATTTCAATCTGGGTAAAAATCAAATTGACTCTTGTTTTCAAACAGTAAATTGAACAATAGCTCCAACATGCTTAGTTTTACAAATAGAGGTCACATGGGGCTTTAAAATGGTTCAGGATTATGGCTGTTTTTGTCCATGGAATGTTTCACTACCCTGCTGCTGTCTGACAAACCCATATATATATATATATATATATATAGTAGCAAGACCTGCATAGCATTCTATAGCAAATAATCCTTATGCCTTAAAATTGCAGTGCTGCAAAAAAAAGACATTTTCTGTGATAATCTGTGGATAATGTCTTTTTCCTTTGCCCTTATTTGGCCCTTTTTAAAAATAAAAAGTGCCCACGTACAACTTGGTATCATATACGTCAAGATAGGCCTATTAGGTAGACAAAGAGTTATGCACACAGTTTCCTTAAGATCTAATGGCTGAAATTAGCACAAAACCCTTATTTTTAAAAATGTATTTGCTTCATTTGCCTATCAGCATTTTCTTTTAAAATACTCAGAAGAACTGCTTTAATGAAGCATTAAAATTGATAGTTTCTTGCCAGCAGGGATCTTTCTCAGTCTTCAGATTATTAAAGACTTCATGAAAACTGCAAGAGTATCTTCTTGAATCATTTACATCTTTTCTTCTTTTTCTTTTTACGGGCTTATGTAACCATGCAGAAAATCTAATAATAAGGGTGCTATTAGTATATACTGTGGTGCCTTTGCGCAAGCTGAGGTGTCATGTTATTACAAATTGCAGTGCAGAAATGCTACTCGTAGAGTTGCAGAACATTACTTATTTGAGTAACCTTTATCTAAAGATCTTAGCCTAATTGAACAATCTTTCTACCCTATTCATTTCTTCAGCTTCATAGCCACTGAAGGGAACATTACAGACAGCCTTTGTTTGGTGTTCTAAGATTGACTCTGATGTGCAAAATCTAGACTTACTGGTCGGAGCCAGAATTCTAGAGCCCTTTACACCCACGTGCACTTTATTGTATACTATGCTTTGTTACAAAGCAAAAGGGAAGCAATAAATACTCTACTGTTCTTAGTGACAGCTGAATTTGCCACATCCAAGGTCCCCAAATCTAGGCAAGATAAACTATGTATTATGCAAATGCAATTTCCTACATTTAAAAAAAAATAGCTTCGGCTATGGGGCGGTATACAAATGTAATAAATAAATAAATAAATAAATATTTCCATCAGGCACTTCAGTCCTCCTGTTGCCATAAATTTGAAGTAGAAAAGAGGAGGTATTTATTACCAGATAGTTCTTTGTCTGAACAGAGCGGCTTCCTGCATCAGTTCTCTTTCAGTTCTCTAGGAGGACATCCAGCCAGTACACTCAGTGGTCTGACTATTTTTGGAATATTGCACAGCAAATAGGGACAATTTCCTCTCCTCCTCCCACTGCCCCAAACAGGGAGAGGTGTACATTTTTCTTCTCTCAAATGAAGTGTTTGTGCATACTGGCCACTTGAGGAGGTAATGGCAGCCCCAGCTACTACCCAAAGTGCTGTGAACCTGAAGACCTTGTGTGACAGAAAAAGAACATTCCCTTCCTCACCCCAGGCTACAAAAGTGGTGTGCAAGACTAGTACAAAGAACAAACCACTCCACATGTCAGTACTATAGCGTTGCACAGGCATTTGGGATGCAGGGAGGGAGTGGCTGAATGAATGAGAAAGGAGACACAACAACAACAACACAAAAAACTGGGATTGTGAAAACAAACCACAGTTCGTTTGAACATCTGTCAGACAAACTCTTAGTACGGCAACAAACCCGGGTTACCGTTACGTGTGAACCAGGCCCATGTATCACTCCCTCCAATAGCAAGTTCAGTGCCACTGTGCTGAACAAAGTGGAGTCAAAACAGGGCTAGGGAGAAACATGGGGAAAGTATCAGAATGCTTCGGGCAGCCCCCAGGGTGTGCAGAATAGTAAAATTCTTCTTTAAAAAAGAAAACAATAACAACACAGTGAGCATTGAGCATGCTCAGTGGTCACCATGAGCTGTGGAATGTGGAATGTCCATTGGAAAAGAAAAAATGGAAAAGAACATGGGGAGTGAGCAAGTGAATTGGTCTCCTTGAGCCTCTTTAGCTTATATTATCTTGGAGGAGGGCATGGCTGGTTAGCTGGCTGGAAACCTGAACAAGGACGGGGTGAGGATACGCTGCAACACTTTGTTGCAGGTACCACTTGTTTCATATAATTTTGTACTTTAACTCAGGGGTGGGCAAATTGTGGCCCTCCCCAAGAGGTTGTGACCTACAACTCGCTTCATCCCTCACCATTGGCTATTCTAGCTAGGAGCTGATGGGAATTGTAGGCCACAGGTTGCCCATCTTTGCCCTACCTCCTGAGTAGAGTTTTGAAAAGATTCCTTGCATCAGCAAAATGCAGCCTTACTCAATGTTAATTGCTTCCTTTATGCAACAGGTTGAAGCTGAATAAAGCTTAGTGTGTAGAGTTCTCCATTTTTATTTAAGATAGGACCATTACAATTATTATTATTATTATTATTAATAATTACACTTATATACTGCCCTATAGCTGAAGCTCTCTGGGCGGTTTACAAAAATTAAAAAGAATGAGCATTAAAAAGACAATATACAAAATGTAAAACCATAAAACAGCTGTCATTAAAACACTTTAAAACATTTTAACTGTTAAGCCTGGCCACAGTGTCAATCAAAACCTCAACTTGAGCTATTAAAATGCCTGGGAGAAAAGAAAAGTTTTGACCTGGTGCCGAAAAGATAACAGTGTTGGCGCCAGGCAGGCCTCATCGGGGGGATCATTCCATAATTGAGGGGCCACCACAGAGAAGGCCCTCTCCCTTGTTGCTGTCCTCCGAGCTTCTCTCAGAGTAGGCACCCGGAGGAGGACCTTTGATGTTGAGCATAGTGTACGGGTAGGTTCATGTCGGGAAAGACATTCCATCAGGTATTGTGGTCCCAAACCGTGTAAGGCTTTATAGGTTAAAACCAGCACCTTGAATCGGGCTTGGAAACCTACAGGCAGCCAATGCAGGCGGGCCAGAATCGAACCTTCTGGTCCCTGTTACCAATCTGACCGCTGCATTCTGCACAAGCTGCAGCTTCTGAATCGTCTTCAAAGGCAGCCCCACGTAGAGCGCATTGCAGTAATCTAACTTGGAGGTTACCAGAGCATAGACAACTGAAGCCAGGTTATCCCTGTCCAGATAGGGACGTAACTGGGCCACCAGCCGAAGTTGGTAGAAGGCACTCCTTGCCACTGAGGCTACCTGAGCCTCAAGTGACAGAGATGGTTCTAAGAGAACCCTCAAGCTACGAACCTGCTCCTTCAGGGGGAGTGCAACTCCATCCAGCACAGGTTGAATACCCTCCATCCAGTCAGAGGAACCCCCCACTAACAGCATCTCAGTCTTGTCTGGATTAAGTTTCAGTTTATTAGCTCTCATCCAGTCCATTGTCGCAGCCAAGCACTGGTTCAACACATCCACAGCCTCACCTGATGAAGATGAAAAGGAGAAGTAGAGTTGCGTGTCATCAGCGTACTGATGACAATGCACTCCAGAACTCCGGATGACCGTACCCAATGGTTTCATGTAGATGTTGAACAGCGTGGGGGACAAAACTGACCCCTGCGGAACCCCATACTGGAGAATCCACGGGGCCGAACAATGTCTCCCCAGCACCACTTTCTGGAGCCGACCTGTCAAGTAGGAGCGAAACCACTGCAATGCAGTACCTCCCACTCCCAACTCAGCCAGTCGTGCCCGAAGGATACCATGGTCGATGGTATCGAAAGCCGCTGAGAGATCAAGGAGAATCAACAGAGTCACACTCCCCCAGTCCCTCTCCCGACATAGGTCATCATACAGGGCGACCAAGGCTGTTTCCGTGCCAAAACCAGGCCTGAAACCCTACTGAAATGGATCCAGATAATCAGTCTCATCCAAGAGTGTCTGGAGCTGGCCAGCAACCACCCGCTCAAGGACCTTGCCCAGGAATGGAACATTTGCCACCGGCATAAAGTTATTAAGATTTTCTGGGTCCAGGGAAGCTTTCTTCAGGAGTGGTCTCACTACTACCTCTTTCAGGAGGTCTGGGGCCACTCCCTCTTGTAGAGAGGCATTAATCACTTCCCTGGCCCAGCCGGCTGTTCCATCCCTGCTAGCTTTTATAAGCCAAGAGGGGCAAGGTTCCAATACAGAGGTGGCTGCACGAACCTGTCCAAGCACCTTGTCCACGTCATCGAGCTGTACCAACTGAAACTCATCTAAGAAAACAGAACAAACCTGTGCTCTGGATACCTCACTAGATTCACCTGCTATAACACTGGAGTCTAAGTCCTGGCGGATGCCAAAGATTTTATCCTGGAAGTGCCTAGCAAATATATTACAGCGGGCAAGACAGAGGCCTTTCTTGTCAATCTCAGATACTTTTGGGGCAGTGCATTTGTAGAAGTATTTTGCAAAGCAGCTACCTGGCTCTCAAATCTTCACAAAACACTGTAAAATGTCTGTGTTCTCATTTGTGGACAATGCCTTTGATAGACGGGTTTTGCAGGGGGTTCATATACGTTACTCCTGGTCCAGTTGGAAGTCCATCTGGGATAATACTGCTCTTCAACATCTTGAAGGTTCTGAAATACCCACTGGAAGCCACAGAAGAGAACAGGACGTTTCTTACCATGAATTCATGTTCTCTCTGCCTCCCAGAGGGTATTCCATCCACCACTGTTATTCTTTCCTTCAGGCTTATGCACCACTGTACCTGTAGGGGAACTAGGCAGAAACTCTTAAGCGAGTTCCTTCCTGTCCTGTCTGTTTCAAACTTGATTAATTCTTTACTTATTTGGAAATTGTCTGTTGTGCCCTAAGCTGTTATTTAGAAATTTGAGAGGGGGTTGTTGAGGGGTTGCTTTTGCTCTTCTGGTCCAGTTTGGGAGAGCAGGATAGTCCCTCCCTCTGGAGAGGATCTGCATAACTGAATTCTGCCCTGCTGTTCCAAATGTTCTGCGATGCCCTTTGGAAGACACAAAGAACATGAATTCTCAGTAAGAAAGAATTGATCCTTTTCACCTGATCATCATTACATGGTAGCTGGGACACGGGGGGGGGGGGTCAGTTGCTCCCTCAGCATTCCTGCTTGTAAACAATTCATGAACTGAAAGGCAAAATAATCCAAAGTTCTATATTTTAAGGGAACATATTCATTTGTCAATTATTCCTCTGATTATTCAGTCCGCCTTCCTGTATTTTGCAAGTCTTTGTCTTTGATTGCCGGCTTGTTAGCTGTGATATATATTTTATTATTATATGCTACAGATGCACTTAACATCTTCTACCGCAGCAAATATCTTATGTAACTGATCATTATAAAGCTGTGAATAAGACTGTGAAGTATGTTATCAGGAGGTTTGAGAGAATTGTAAATTGTTTGCTACAGATTGGTTTGTTAATCAAACACATCAAGAAAAGGAGGGAGCTGGGGAGCTATTTCTGAAGATGGGAAGAGTGGTGATAATAAAATGTTGATAGCTATTAATTGGCAAGCTTGATGGAGTTTGTTATTTGGTATGTGGTAGTCATAATTATATTGCTATCTATATACATTATTTCAAAATTTTATTTAGTGAACTCCTCAGTGGCTTCCCTCCTGCATCTTACAAGTTCACTACAGCACACTTCTATTCTGTTTTCATCATGTGGTGTATCAGAGACCATTGGAAGGTTTTCTTAATCAAACATCCCTTCTCTACTTACTTTACTCTTCCTCAAAATCATCTGTGTGTTTTGTTTTATTTGCCACCTTTTGTCAATAAAAGTAGTTGTTTGATTTGAAAAGCAGTGAGCAAATGAGCAATTGAGAGAGTACAGCAATCAGATCACAGTGATTTCATGTTGCTTACTCTTATAATCTGGCTCTTTCCTGCTCCACAAAGGGTAAACCAGAAATCCCAGGTTACATTGGCTAACTCCATGCTGAAACTCTTTCCTATCAACTTCCTGGAACTTGAGGCAAAGCTGGTGTGTGGAGTACACCTATGGCACAGCACAAGCTCTTTACATGTGGCACAGGTCCAGCCATACCCAAATATAATAGATTTGGGGCAAATAGAGTCCTATTATACCTTTGGAAACTAGGCTTTCACAACGTATAGTAATTTCTACAGTGAAAGTTGGATGTACGTTTCCCAACTATTCCCATTGTCACACAGGGCTAGGCAAGATCTGATCCCTAGTTGTATTTTAATTTAAACTGGATAGGCAGGCCTATCCAGTTTAATTTTAAGATGTTTTTAATAATGTATTTGTTTTTATCTGTTTTAACGGTTTATCTATTTTATTGTTTTATATTTATATTTGGTGTTGTTCCCCGCCTCGATCTGGATGGAGAGGCGGGCTAGAAATGAAATAAATAATAATAATAATAATAATAATAATAATAATAATAATGCTGATGCAAAGCCTTCGAAGCAGACAAATTTGCATGCCACAATCTCTCCAGGCCTCCATTCCGCACTTCCTGATGCCTGGAGATGGGGAGAAGAAAATGACTTGCCAGTATGAAATGAGGGGGAGAACGAGAACCCTCTTAGGGTGTTAAGGGAGATAATAGTTGTGTGGGGCATCCCCTTAACTATTGCTTTCACCAAGACCCAACATTTCCAAAATGGCCCTGGTCTAAGTTAAATCTCTCACAACACTTAGTATACTCTTAGTGGATTTCAGAATCCACTTAGTATACTCTTAGTGGATTCTGAAATCTCTTCTTCTCTGTAGTCTTCCTGTTTGTCATTTAGGTGAAGAACTGCTGCAAAAGGTTCAAGTAACTAATTGAAATGATAGACGTGTACATCCTTTTCTACCTAATATTAATCTTATTGTACTTGGAATCATAAATGGCAGAGATAGTACTCAGAATGCCTACTGCTTGGGCTCAAAATATAGCTTTTAACAATACTTTATATTTCTCACCACTGCTGTTTTCCACAATAGAGTTGATGCCAATTCTTCACAGGCGTTTGTGGTGAGATAGAGTTGGAAGTTAGTCTACAGTAAAATGGTCTAACTTGCATTCCTTTTCATCCTATCCCTCCCTGTCCACTAACATGTTATGTTCCATGGAGGCCTGACTTCTGAGGTTTGTTGAGCACATGATGCTAGCCTGTGTATCTTGCTGAGAGATGATTTTAAAAATCATGTGCAGTCTAAGGCTGGGGTCATACATCACACTAACCCATGGTAGGTGGCAAGTTATGCTGGGTAGGTGGTTATGCAAACAACCTACTGTGCTCCCATCAGACAAACAGACAAACAAGTTACACAGAGTAGTTTATTTCACACATACCATGCCACCCCTCCTCTTCCTCTTGTAGTCTTTCCACCCAGCCAGGCAGGTATCCCAGCTTCCTTTGTGGTGGAAACAGAGATGGCTTGAGAGGAACAGAACAGCAGCAGTATTTCGGGCTGCTCTTGCTGAGCGGCTCTGTAGGCAATCACTATAACCCATGCTGTGTGACAGACAACACACTAACCCATCATAGGTAATATAACCCTTACTGCAGGCCATGCATTCTCAAAGTGGCTTATTTAGGGGAAATAACCCACCATGGAGGTGGAGGGAACATCGACAGACAACCCACCATGGATTGTTCTGGAAAATAACCATCATGGGTTAGCATGTAGTCCAAAAGTAAGTCCACATGAAAACTTACACAATGATGATTATAGTATTGAAACTAGAACCTGACTAGAATATTATATGAGAACTTTTAAGAATTGTGATCCATGTGAAGCCTTATTGATATATATTAACAGTTCACTTAGGTACAGATCATGGCTTTGCAAAAATTGGATATAGTCTCTCTAGGGCAGGATTGTGGGATCTGTGGCCCTCCAGATGTTGTTGGACTACAACTCTCATCAGTCATGACCATTGACAATGCTGCCTGGGGCTGATGGGAATTGAAGTCCAACAACTTCGAGAACCCCTACTTATCTGGGAGCTTGTAACTTCTGACTCTTTTTTGTTCAGCTGTTTATATGAGTATGTAAATATCAGGTTGACGACAAGGCCAGCTGTTTTCTCAGAACTGTTAGGGCAAATTAATTTTCCCTTTCACAAGTTTTGCCTGAAATGCAAATAATTCCTGGTTTATTTAAGAGAATTATTACTGTATTTTCCACAGGCACATATTAGTACAACAAATAAGCCAAACTAGCGACTGTGGGTATTTCTTACATTTTACCCATCACAGCTACCCTGTGAAGTAGATTAGTTGGCTGAGAGCCAGTGATCCAAAGCCACATTGTTACTTTCAAAGCGGAGCAGGGATTTGAACTTGAGCTTCTCTCATTCAAACACCGTGTTGCACCACTTATGCTCTGTAGTTTTCTGAGAGTTTTTAGAACTTGTTAAGTGCCATTGTCATTCTGTGCCAGAGTTTTCACATCCTTTGTATATAACGTTTTTTTTCTTTGACAAAAAGATTTCCCTTCTCCCAAGCGTTTTATCATAGCTGCAAGGGGTGACTGCTGAAAACCGAGTAACTTAATGCTCCTTGCAAACAAATGCTCCCTCACACATGCACACACATGCTGTTCACACTTACACTTTATTAATAGAGAAAGAGAAGTGTGTGTTCTCTGCAAGAGTAAACCACCTGTCAAGGTCATTTAAGGTTAGCAAAACTGCTGACAATTGTTTGCAATGGCTTTGTGTGTGTTGGTGTGACTTGGTTTCCCTGACCAAGCACGGCTACAGTTTTAAAATGCACAACACTTTTATATTTGATTTTAAGTAGTACAACTGGAGACTTGCATAACTTCATGAGTGAGTGAGTGTTTGTAATAGCTTCTGTTTCAATAACAGCAGCTTGCATTTAGGTTTTTGTTTGTTTAGTTTTTCTTCTGTTTTACAGCCCACTCTATGCACATTTTGTGTCTTAAGCTCCCAACCTATGTAGAGTCCCAAGTTTATGTAACATAGTATTTATGGCCAGTAACCTATTATTAAAAGCCTGCTGCCTTGAAATTAGGTGATTAGCTCAATCAATTTGTGAAATCCAGCTCTGTCTGCTTCTTGTCCCTCTTTGCCTTCTTGGGCTATTTATTTATTTGATTTGATTTGTACTCCACCTTTCTAACAAGAAAAATGGCGCTCAAGGGGGCTTACAATCATAAATAAAAATAGATTAAAACGATAATGAAACAAATGCATTAAAACACAATTAAAAACAACAACAGTAACAGAATAAAAAACAACCAACTCAACAGACCCACTTACATGCCAACAACCTCTTTGCCTGCCAGCGGAAGGACAGCAGAAAGGGAAAGGGCCTAACCTCCTTGGCAGGGAGTTCCACAACGTGGGAGCAGCCACTGAGAAGGCCATCTTTTGTGTTGCTAACAAACACATGTCTGGATGCAGCGGTCTTGAAAGAAGGGCCTCTCCCAAAGATTTTATATGGGAAAAGGCAATCTTTCAAATGAGCTAAAGTAGAAGCCCAAAATTCCCCTTCTATGCAACTGTTCTAGACCTGGGATGGGGAAATTGGTCCACATGTGTTCCTCAACCTGATTTCATGTAGGGTGATAGAGAACAAACAAGCTATGCAATCATGCAAACTCTTCCACTGTGAACCTTGGCCCCAATTGACTTTTTCTATTGGTCAACAGCCTTTCATTGAAAAAAAGCTTTCCACCTTTTGACTGTAAGAGTCTGTAGACCTAGCTTGGTGAGCCTCTCTCGGGATTGAGTTCCATGACTGTGAGGCCACCATCGACAAGACCCTGTCCCTGATCGTCACCAGTTGGGTTTTACTTAATGTCAGGGCTAAGAGGAGGGTCTGACATCAGTTTCAGGGCTTGGATAAGTTTTAAGTACATATATCCTAGCCATTAACAGCATTTTCAGAATGGCTTACAAAACAGAAATATCAAGCAATTAAGGTACATACATCAAATAAAACAAATATTACAATAACATATATGGAATCATTAAATCACTTGGCAGAGACAAAAATTAGGATGGAACCTAAAACATATTAAGAGTGCAATCATATGCATGTTTAGACAGAAAGAAATCCTACAACTCCAGGCATCCCCCAGCCTGCAAACCTGGAGTAATTTAAAAGGACTAAGGACATACCCATTGGCATCATTTCATAAATATCTAGGAGCAAAGCAAAGAGAAAGGCCTCCTTTTAAATTAAGTCAAAATATTATTTTAAACTGTGTGGTCTTGAGATAGGACATCATTGAGATTATGATAATATATATATGGGAGCAGTGGAACGTTAACATATACTTTCTGTTCCCAGGCCTTAAACTCAGCAAGTTTACTTGTTGGCATCAATTAAACATTGACTCTGAATGATGTACCATCATCATGTGCAATGTTAAGTGAGCTAGATAAAATGTAGGTCTTCGTAGCTGGTAAAATTTAGTTCTCTGACCCTTATATAGAGTTCTGTCTCTTAGGCTTTTATTACAGTAAGTTGTTTGTATATGAACTGTTATAAACTTGGGATATTTGTATATAAATTGCAGCAGCCAATATAGAGGCAAACAACAGCCACCAGAGCAAGCACGTTCCCATTGCCTCTCACCATGAAAAGCAAGGTGTTCCTGCTGAAAGCAACTAGGTGTCAGGTAGAAGTGGAGCCGTGGGTCTCTCTCGGCTTGGAGCACTAGGCATGGCAAGGTTTAAACAAACGTTTCCCAGCCACCACCACTTGTATTGACTGCTGGGGGAAGGAGATCACTCTTTCCCCCAGTACCACTCCAGTATAAACAGAGGGCAGCTTGAATGCAGATGGTACTGAGTGGTTGCTTAGCTCTGTGTGAAGAGCTGAGAGTGTGGTGTGCTATGGGACTTCTGTTCCTGACAGCTACTGGGCCTGTTCAGACAACACTCTAAGCCATGGTTAGGCCGCTAACCCTTTTGCAGCAAGTGGTTAGTGAGTGTCTTTAAGCCATGGTTATGTAGCCACCATAGTTACGAATGGTTCACACGACAAAGTCATGGTTCACATCACATGCTAAGCCATAATATTTAGTCTAAAATGCTTATAACCATCATGGTTTAGCATGTTGTATGAACAGGGCCAAAGTATTGGAATGGAATAGACTGTGTGTGTGTGTGTGTGTGTGTGTGTGTGTGTATACATGTGTATAAAAATGTTCAGAAGGCAGGATTCAAAGTATGCATACTATTGCCTGTGCTTTGCATCTGTGTCTGTGTATTACAGTTCCCATCATATTGCCCACTGGAGTAATTGTGTGCCCCAGTTGTCAGGAACCATCCCAAATACTGCCTTTTCCCCAAGCTTTGTAAAGCATTAGGAAAACTACTAAATCAGACAATCTTCTAAGCCTGTCCCTGTCCAATGATTCTATTTCCCCCCCCCCTGTTCAAACAAATTGATTCAGAGTTTTACAGATTTGGCAAGACTGTGCAGCCACAAAGACAAATGTAATTAGTATGTACACTTCTTTGACAAGAGTCAAGGAGCCATGGGCACATTCAGTAATCTTTGCTTTTTATTACCTATGCAGTTGCAACTGGAATCATGGTGTTGCATGAAATGGTGCTGAATAAGTAATGTTGCTAGCGTTTGCTAGAAGAAAATCTGCAGTTCTATTCCCAGAAGGTTTACCAGTATATAGCAAGAAGGCTGTTTCCCAGGAAACAGTTAGATCACCTTGCATTTATACTAATGTAAAGCGCTCATTATAGTTTGGGACTAGCTCTTTGCTAATACATCAATCTTCCATCTTCCAAGGCATGTTGAAAGAGCTCAGTATTTTATCAAATTAACTCTGACAGGAGATGATATGATCTTCTAAAAATATGCACAGTCCATCTTGAAAGCCATATCCTGATCTGTGCATTTATGCTGCCCACCATTTTAGGAGGGAGAGATTTTCACTTGTGAAAATATCCAATGCAGATTTTAAAGTTGTACCAGGTTAACCACTGAGGTTGCACTTTTTAAAATCTCTTGAGGTGGCCAAGTTTCCAGTCAAGGAATTTGATTGGATAATACACACACTTGCTCTCTCTCAATCTCCAGTGTTTATGCAACATATATTTAGGGTGTCTGAAATGGGATTTTAATTGTGCACTGTTGAATTATGTTGGGCAGTATCCATGCAACACTACTATGTTGTGCTAATGTAAATTACCTCAAAGCACAATGCCAATAGTGCTTGCTAACATGACACGTTTCCCTGGAAAACCTGTCACACCAGCAAGCACTATTGACGTTGTGCTAGAGGTTATTTCTAGTAGCACAACATAGTTTTCTTTAGTAGTGGTGTTGCACTGGATATTGCCCACAGACTTCAAATTGCTTATTAATGTCAACTTTTTAAAATGATAGAAATTACAGAAGGAGATGGTCTATTTTCAGATATCTATTGCATTGGTCCAGTCCATTTGTTTTTAAAGTGAGATCTTTATTAGTCTATTTTTAAGGCAATTAATAAATTTAACCTTTAATGGGTGTATAGAAGAGCAGTTTATGTATTTGTGAGCGCTTACTGTGGCTGGGTTTTCTCTAGCATTTTACTGCCATGCAGTAGAATCTCTTGACTGACAAGCGTCTCTATGACATGGAGCATAAGGAAACCTAGCAACACTTGCTTGCTACTTAATAATGCTTCCCCTTTCCTTCACCTTGCATACTAAGTACCTCTGCATCAGCATGCAGAAGAAGCCGATTCTTAATTCAGTGTGCATTCCTGTTTGCTCTACAAGGTTGACCTTCAGTATTTTTTCTCATTGTGGTAAAACAGCCCACCACTAATCCATGAACCACATATTTCACGTGTGTATTTGGGGGCTACTTTGAAGACTTCCTGAAGAGAAGTCCCTTCTATAGGTCTCAGTCATGTGGGCAGAAAGTCTAGGGCAGAAGCTAAGAGTGGATAGTTGTGCAAAGCAAGCCATGCTGGGGAAAATAATATTGAAAGACCTTAGTGTGACTGGATCTTTTATGCATATGTACTTCGTTGGAAAAAGAAAGAAACAACACAAGGATGTAAAGTGTGATGGCTGCATGTCATGATTCCACTTCCCAGCAACTGTTTCCTTGATTGTGGCTGCAATTTTTCCAAACACCATGCTGGTCAGAATTGCCACTGGGAAATTGGAGGTGTTGACAGAGATGTGTCAGGTCACATGTCTCCCCGAGGACACAACTGTGTGGAAACATTATGTGATTTGCACTGAAAACACTGAGAACTGGCCCATAGACTCTGTGTCTGTAACCTTGGCAACTATCTGTAACTAGGCTGCAAGGTTAAAAAAATGGTGTACAACCCTTTTCAGAAGATCTGTAAGTGTACCCCTTCTAAAACTTAAGATACAAAATCTGCGGCACAGAGGATATATTTGTAAAGTAAGACTAATACTAATACTTATCTTTATGAAGAAGGTAAGTTTCCTCCTAGGGTTTTCTGACTGGTGATGAGAGTTGGGGCAATGGCATGGAAAGTAGAACTGTGTGTATACCGAGAATCCTGTGAGCATAGTTGCCCAGAGGCTTCTGGGAAATGGCTACCTTGGCTTCCCACAGCACAGCATACTAAGGCATCTTCCTAATTGCTGGGAAAATGGATCAGAGATGTCTCACACCTGCACGTTATCTGTCCAAGCCTAGCAAGCTGGACAGAGTAATAACGAGCTGACATTCCAAAGCTGTTGAGCTTTGAGAAGCAAGGATAAAGCAGTTAGTTCCCAAGAAGATAAGATGCCTGCCTATGCTAGTGTCATAACTGCTTCAATGTTATTGTTTGGTGCTTGTACCGCTGCCAAGCACAGAACTGTATATCAATTGCTTTCGCCCCCATCCATGAGCGTCTGCTGTCTGAGTCCACACCGTTTATTAGGTATGCTTGTATAGGCCTTAAGATGCTTAATAAACTGTCTCCTTGTGAGTAAAGCTCTGAGTCTGAGTATGCAGTTTCCACAATGCTTAAAGGAACAAACGTCCAGGGGCCCTGGGACATTACAAACGGTATGCTGGCCAGCACTCTGTGGAAGGATCCATGTGAAAGCTGTTATGTCAAAATTCAACATCTCCATGGATTTGCAGGGAATATTCATGAGAAGATGGTTTTAATCGAATGCAGTGTATTCACATATTTAAATTTTAGCTATAGTAAAAAAAAAAAAAAAGCCCTTAAAACAATACTTGAATTTAAAGTAGATGATGCAGTATCTAATATTTCAGCCTATTCATAGCTGAGCTAACCTGGTTTAAATGAGGGAAGGGCTAACTGGTCTACTACTACGCCATATAGAACTGTATGACTCACCCCAAATTACTTAGACAAATAGCTTAATGGTGCAGTTCTATGCATGTTTAGACAGAAGTAAGTCCTACAAGTCCCGGTATTCTTTAGCCAGCATGGCTGGCTGGGAAATACTGGGAGTTGTAGGACTTACTTCTGTCTAAACATGCATAGCATTGAGTCCTAAACAAGTGAACTTGCCATGAGCAATGGAAAATGTTTCTAGAATTGTATGTACTAAATAGACTTTTCAGTATTTTTGTTGCTATATTTCTGAACCTGAGTCATGAAACAGCTTAGCAGAAGTGGGATCTCAGCAGACTTTCAGAGAAGTTTTTTTTAAAAAATAGCCCATAAAAATGTTCCCAGCACACTCTCTCTCATGTATATCACAGGGAAACATGAATAGCCTGCCAATCTATTCATCCAGAATAAGGTGCTACTTGCCATAGGGTTTATGCCTGACTGCAAAGGTTCCTCATAACTATCTTATTTCTCCACTGCTGCAAATATGTTTTTTTTTACCTTCCTTGCAATGCAAAGTCAAGCTGGCGTCCTACAGCATTCCTTTCTGTTGCACTGACTTTGCGTGTTGGCCTCTACTGATTAGATTACAAATGTGATCTTCTACCCTGTCTAAACATACAGAAGTGTGTCTGCACCAAGATCAACAGCAAGGAGTGGGGGAGGGAACCTGGGGGTTATATTGGCAATGAGCTACAACCCAAATGCAGATATCCTTTTAAAAAAGAAAAAAGGGTTGGCCCTATTCCAACTCTGCCACCTTCAAGTGGATGCTATCAAAAAGCCCTTCCACATGATCCCATCCACAAGGTGGGCATAATGTTTAAAAGCTTTTCATAACTCTACATCTTAATCCTGGTGGCTGCAGCACTAACATGCACGCGTTTGGGGGAACACATGGTAAGAAGCTTTTAAATATTGCACTTGCCAAGTGGACTGACATCCTGGTGAAAGGTTTTGAACTGTCTCCATATAAGAGCTGTAGTGTTTAGCCCCCGCTAGTTTCCTTGCTTGCCCTCTCCATTAGCGCTATCTTGGCTGGGGCCACTACAGAGCAGCTCTGAGCAAGCTATTCTTAAGGAGGCAAAAGAAAGTGTAATTCCTGCTTTGTTTCACATACTGTTCAGTTATCCCAAGAAACCTAATTGAATCACACCTTTCTTTGCTTCCTTAGGTATCCCACTTCTGGCTTGTACTAATACAAGCCAGGAAAAGTTGCTAAAGACCCGATGGAAAGGGAGTAGGTCACAATAAGTTCGATGGAAAGGAGAAGGCTGTATTTGGCCTGTTAATCTGAGATTCTGCTGCCTAGATGTAAAGTCACCTTTTACTAACAAGATTCTGGAGTAATTATATCATGTCCTTGTTAGGCACGCTAGTTAATAATATATTGCCCGTTAAAAAAAATTAACCCAATATCTCAGAGTATGCAAAAGTGTTTGATTTATGCAGCAACAGATAATATCTAACAGTGTTAGGAGGAAGGAATGTTTAATCCATATGAGATGTTATTTTGTATGCCCCACCCACCCCATCACATTTATAGCCAAGTCATCATTTGTCTCAGTTCTTTCATGTCCTGAAGCAAGTCAAGTCCTTGTACTTTCCACTTTGATAAATGAATCAGCTATAATAGGTTGTTGTTTAATCCACTCTGTTTGTAGCAAAACGACTGTAATGTAGGTGTCCTATATTTTTGTTGTAACAAGCAAATAATATATCATCCATCACAAGTAATCCCTCGCTTGACTATGAAAATATTGTGTACATAAATCTGAAGAGAAAATTATATTTCTTTCAGTACGTGGTTTAAAGTACACAAGCTAGAGACACCCAACAGAGACATTAAAGAAAAATTCAACAAATTGAATTCAGTGTGTTTGACTAAACTGGAAAGAAAAGCTTTCTAAACAAGGAAGCAAAAGGCAGCACTCAGTAAAGTAGAATTTCCAGATATGGTTCTCAGTCTCTTTGGGGCTAGTCTGTTTTTGTCAAATGCATCCTAGCCAAAACTCCTCAAACGATCGATAGATTAAACAAGGTGGGTTGCCAACAGACTAAATAATGTCTAGTTGATTATTGCAGGTGACATTTTCAAATACTAAAAATGTATAAAACTTTGGTAAAGACTGCCTCTCACTGTTGAAAAGAGATGTCATCTATTGTGATTTTCTATACACAACCACACTAAGGGGTTCATCAGACGAGCTTTTTATCGCACAATCACTACTGCCCACTCACGTTTTTCTGTGCATCCTTTAGATGACGACATCCGCCTCCCACGCACCTCTCCTTCTTGCCTTTTTTCCGTCACAAAATGGACCCCTTTTAGTCTGACTTCTTTTTTTGAAACGGAATGTGCCACTATTTCTTGCTGTGTGCAGGAAAAGCGGTGTGATAAAAACAGCCCCTGAATGTGCCATACAGTCTTTGTTTACTTCCTCTTTCTTCTCCAGGAAGAAAGAGGAAGTAATGTGGGACAGGAGCGGGGGTGGAGAAGTGATGGTAGGGAACCGTGATTTCCTCCAGTTTGATGACACTCCTAACTCTCACTTCTCAAACCTGCCAATTGAAATTGCCCCCTACCAAAGTTTTACTTTGATTAGTCTACTGTATCAAGTGGTTAAAGCTTGCAGCTTTACAGCCCCATCCTACTTATATTACTTAGAATTAAGGCTGCTTCCACAGTGGACATTTCATCATGTCACCATGTCTCGTTCACTCACATTTTGAAGGGGTGGGACATTCCACACAACATCATCATCCATTATCCTCTCGTGTTTTCACAGTGTTTCTTCCATCTTTTTTTCTTACCACAGAAAGTACACTTCCTTTGGCTCTGAAAAGTATTTATTTTAGAGATTTCTATAACACCCTTCAGTGGAATTTCCAGAATTGTTTAAAGATAAAATAAAACATAACCTATGTTACAAACAAATTCATCAAGGTATTAAAATTCATTAAACCGCATGGAAAAATAAAAGTGCCTTTGCCTGGTCCTGAAAAGATAACAATATCAGTGCCAGACAGGCCTCTCTAGGGAGAGAATTCCACAAGCAGGGTGCCACCACTGAGAAGGTGCTCTCTCTGAGCACCACCCACATTACTTCAATTGGACTGAGAAGAAGGCCCTAAAGAAGATCTCAGAGCACAGTCAGGAGCAGGTGTTCCTTTGGATATCTGGGTCCTAAGCCAGGCAGAGATTTGAAGATGAGCACAAGCATTTTGAATTGTGCTCAGTCACAGATTGGGAGCCAGTTACATTCTTTCAATACTTGTGAGTTATTTACTACCAAGCAATCCCACCCAAGAGCTTAGTGGCTGTATTTTGAACTAATTGAAGTTTTCAAACAATCTTAAAGGGCATGCCCACATACAATTCATTACAGTAATCAATCCTAAATGTTACGAGCATGGATTACTGTGGCCAAGCTTGTGAAGAGAGAAAGATGTACATGACCTTAGCGCTGCTCTTCCCTCTTTTTAAAGAGATATGGATTTTAGGTGGCAATGATGTATCAGGCAAGTAAATCTGTCACACAAACACTGTAACTTTTGCAGTGGGCACCATTTTATACTCTCATTATTATTTTTAAATTGCTCTTCTAATTAGCACTAAAATGCTTGTCTGGCTATATATTTTAAATAAATAGTTGCAAAATGCTACTTAAATAAAAGATTGTTGTAGTATAAGGTTCGTTTTTAAAAAGAGACTGTTTTAAAAAGGAGAAATCACTGCCATTTCAGAACATGGTGTTTTTTTCCCCCCACCCCACACTTTCAATCCAACTTTTAAAAATATTAACAAAATGCTGCTTTCATTGAAAGAGTTATTTTATTATAACACAAATTTAAAAGAAAAATGGTGGCAGGAACCTTTTGTAGTTACTCTCGTTTAAGTACTGTGGTGTGTTTTTCCCTAATTAAACACTTCCTGTCAACCCTTCTGATCCAAAACAAACTTTAAATGCTTTGTTTATGATGTTTTGTGGGTAGTAATAGTCAGTCCGGCTTAAACAAATAAGTGCTTAGCACTAAGTTATTAAAATGTAAAAATAACTTAGATTTCTTTTTTTAAAAAAAAATGCTCAAGTGAATTAAACTTTCCCCATCTGTGGTAGCCACGTCACACCATCTTATATGGATAGTGTGTAGGAGGATAAACATACAGAAAACGTGCAGGATCCCCAATAATGTGGAAAGTGTGTTGCAATTCCAGTTGTAGCTTACAGTGAAAGAGCAATGAATTATTAGCACTAGGGGTGCCTCTACAAGAGTGATTTAAAGCTCTTTCAAGGCGCGTTAAAATTTTTACCTCTACAAGAGTGGAGCGCAAATCGGGGGGGCAAGGCGCTTTTTCTGTCCAATTATGCGCATTATCGAATGTACGTTAAATAGCGAGTTTTAATTTACCGCGGGAGTTGAAGCACCTTATGACCATGTAAACAAGCAATTCTCCGCATTTAAACACTTTAAAGCGCATTTCATACAACCGGTAATGCGCTTCACCGCCTCCCGTGTATAGGGATTAGGCGTAAAAGCGATTGCGAGAAGATGTGCATAATCGGACAACCTGGCGTCAAACCGAATTCTTGTAGAGGAGACCTAGGAGGCACCTGTCTGAAAGCAACCTAAGGCTAACTACCTCTACTACTGGAGGTAGCATAACTAGTGGTCATTGATAGCCTTATTCTCCATGAATTCATCCAATCCCCTTTTAAAGCCATCCAAATTGGTGACCATCACTTCATCTTGTAAAAGTGAATTCCATAGTTTTAACTATATGCTTTGTGAAGAAGCACTTCTTTTTATTGGTCCTGAATCTCCCCCAATCAGCTTCAGAGGATGACCCAGGGTTCTAGTATTATGAGAGAGGGAGAAAAATGTCTCCCTATCCAATTTCTCCACACAATACATAATTTTTACACCTTATATTATGTCTCCCCTTACTTGCCTTTTTTTTTTGCAAGGATTTGGATTCGGACTGTAAACCTCCCCTCCTCCCGCTATAGGGCTAATCCAGCTAATGGGCTCCACACCTACAGTTTCTGTTGCCAAATAGCACTGATCAAGATCGAGCCTAAAGAGGACGGCAAAAAAGAAACAACACCAGCAAACCTATCCCCCACTGTAGCCTCCTGATCTGGATCAGGTCCTTTGCACCTACTCTAGAGTAAAAATGAGAGAAAGACATAGATGCTGGTAGCTGTGATTTTAAAGTAATTCCTGTATTGGTCCTCAGTGGTGCTTATAGCAGACTCACTGAAATTATTCAGACATGTTAATCCAGAGATGGACTAAGTTTGTATCCAACCCATTAAAAATGTAACGTGGCAGTATTTTTTAATATACCCGGGCTGGTGAAAATCCTCATTCCCTCCCCATTTTTCCTCCTCTTGTACTGCCGCTGTGTGGCAGGATAGCGGTGGGGCTCTTAAATTGCCACATCATTGGTTAAAATGAAATACATTATTCTGCCTGTGTTTTAGATGCAATATCCAAACTGATAGGACTGCTGCCCTTAGCAGGCAGTGGCAAGAAGCAGTTGTGCAAAATAAATTCTTTGCAAAACTGAATTGAATACTAAGCAGTCTCAAAAGTGATTCTCCAAAGCTTTGTCTTTTGGCCTCAATTTGGTGTGTGTAAGACTGGCACGCTTCTTGCTTGTGCATTTTGCTGGCTGCCAGCCAGCATGAGTATTAGAGAGATACTTTTTCCCCCTTCCTCTCAATGAATGACTGAATGAATGAACACCTGATTAACTTAATGAAGCTAGGCCAATGGTGGGAGGAATGACTTGGCTGCTGAATGCTCCAGGAGATCTGGCAACCGATAAAACTTCCCTAATGCTTTTACAAATCCAGCCTGCTCTTCTTATGAGCCATAAAGGCTGCAGTAATTATTTGGTTATTCATTTGAAACAGCTAGAAGTACATAGTCGCTCCTCTGCCCATTTTGCTGGTCTGTGCAAGTAATTTTACTACATTTCCAAGGTAGCTTTTCAAAGTGGGGTATGGCATCAAGAAAGAAAAGGCTACTATTTGCTGCCTTAAAAAATAAACAAAAACAGAGGTTATTTTCTGATATTTTTTTGTTTAGAATAGATGAATTAGCTTAGTGGCAGGATGAATATATTTAATTGTATTTTAAGTAACTATTATACTTAGATCGACAGTATGACCTCTTGGTTGGTCCCAATAAATGATGTGAATTTTGGAATTTTTCTTACAGGCTAACACAGCTTTATTTGGTTGTTGTTTTTTTCTTTAAGTTCTTTACTTTTAAGTTCTTGTTTATGCATATAATAGGACTGGAGTACTCACCTTAGTGACAACATATTTAAAGTAAAATAGAACTTCCCAAATTTACTCATATTATTTTGCTGTTGCTTATTATTTCCTGCATCGCAAGGACTCAGTGGCAGGTTTCATAATATTGTTGTCACTTCTTAACTTCCCAACAACTCTTTGAAGTGGATTAGACTGAACTGTACACCAGTTTAAACATGGTGAAAATATTGGGATTGCAGATCAGAATGCTGTTCCCCATCAGAAGCTTTCTGAGCAACATACTTGGCCATGTGTTCCCCCGCCCCCTGAACTGGCTATAAGAGAATCCCAACTCATTTCAAAGGTTCCTTATGGATACAGGAACTCTGATAATATGCTTGGGCAATGGATCTCCTTTGTACCCCTTTAATCTGCAATATGATGTCCCTGTGCTGTTCTCAGTGGGGTTGCCTACTCTTGTGATAGTACTGTGCATACTTTAAAGCTCATACTGGGATTTGTATTGGAGCCAGAGAGTTTGGAACAGCCACAGGTTTCTTAGATGAATGAAAGTTTGCACCTGCAGCTCCCACATACAAGCCCAGCTCTAACCAAATTACACTCTTGGCCTACGTTTTTGAGTCATACATTTCAAAGCCGTTTCATATACTTAATGTTAACACATTTCTTATTATTTACCTGGTAAGATTGACTCATATAACTGGTAATCTCCATACAAACATATTTAAGTTCCAGCGAAATATACTAGGAGGTTGGGTAGCATACTCCCAGATTGTCTATTTCAATCTAAACATCCCCATCTTCAGTCTTCTCTATTATATCTTTGGATGAGGCAGCAAGAAGTTTTTCTGTTATTCTTAGGGAAGTGGAAACAGAGCTGGTTTGAGCTTTACTGGAGGCCTTATAGGCCCATTATTATTGCACACACTGGGATTCCTGTCAATGCTTTTTAGGAATTAAGTACTGTAATTAAAGACAAGTGCCAAGGCTAAAGCTATCTGAAGCCAGACGTTCAAGTCTTGCTTGTGAATTTAGCTAATATGATGATTTGAGCAGGGCTTACAAATGATAATTTCTGATAGCATACTTAAATCTAACTAGGCTGTCTGTTATATATGTTCACTTTCTAAAGTTGCTAGTAGATGGGGAGTATCAGAGACCTGGAACATTTTTCTCCTGTGAGCAGAAATGAATTTTGTGACATGTTCCAAGGTAAGACTTGATACAAAGTTGACATAGATTAATGAAATAATTTGCCTGCCGTGTACATAATTGGACTAGCATTAGAAGAGATATATAGTACATTCAAAAACTACCACTTATGAACATACTACATTTAGGGTACAATCCGTTCCACACTTTCCTGGAGGCTGTTGGGTCCAATTTTAGTGTGGTTGTGATTCCATTCTGGGTTTCAGTCAGAACTATCCAGAACTCTAAAGGAGCTATCAATCCCCCAAGCTGGTGCCTGTTTCCTTTCAGTCCCAAGCCACAACTAGCAGGGGGCAGAAGAGCATTTATCTTCCCCCTCTCCTCTCCTGCAGATCTTTTTTCTTTTTTTTTAACAGACCCCTGAGACTTATATTTCTGCACCAGGACAGAGGAGTCTTCGTGACATTGCTACCCAATGGCTACTCCCCACTCCCTTACTAGGGACATCTGCTTCTCTTAAGTACTCTTGCTTTCCCCCAGCTCTTGCTTACAGCTAATTAAATGCCTTCATCTCTATTCTCCTACACTGTACTGAGGAATGTGAATATTCTGTGACATTGTCCCTATTCACACACACAACACACATACGTATCCAGTCCCTCTCATCTCTCTTTGCTTTTTGCCTCTATACTCATGCCAAAGTCATCACTATTTTGCGAATTCATTTTGCACTCCCTCTCCTTCTACTCCTTTCTTATCTCTGCCCAAGGCATCCACATTCATATATCTAGTGAGAGCTGGCTTTGGCAGTGAAAGGAGGTGAGTAGACCGGTTGGGGATGAGCATCCATTTGTGAACAGGCAGCAGTAAGTGTCACTAGTAACACTGAATGATGTGATTGATAACATTATAGTCCAGTGTTTAGTGATCTTCACAGCATTTGCACTATTAGTCTTCAGCAAATATGTCTGGTAAGTCCTCATTTTACAACATGAGATGTGCACATTTTCAGAAAACAGAAACAGCCAAACTGATGGACCTTTCTCAACATTTGAACTGGAGCTTTCAATCTGGGACAAAATAAATAGCAAACAAATTGCATCAATCTCTGATGTGAAGGAAGGGGAAGAGAGAGTTCTGAAAGTTAAGTACAGTCAAGCTTCAGTGGATATCTGTTTCATCCATACACTGTTCATCAGGCATCCCTTGGTGCTGGAAAGAGATGCCTCATTTTTTAAAAGATGCATTTATTTTCAGGTCTTACGTTCTTGCAGTTGCTCCCCTGGGAAATTTACTAGAAAATGGGGAACATAGTAGAGTTGGACTACAAGCTATGAAGCATTGTTGGCAGGTAGTATTTTGAGCAATGATTCTGTGGCTGACAAAATGAGTGTGTAAAGGTCTGAGAGAATCTGGCAGACTGGATCAGAATCAGACTGAAGTGGAGTTTTTTTTATTAAGTAAATAGATTGGTACATTTTTATCAATACCATACCAGTCTTTTAGTAAACCGGGTGCTTGAGGTCATAATGTTCTTACCATAGCCGGCTTCTCATTGACTAAATGGGATCGAAGACTTTGCCCTAGCTAAGTGTGAATAATCCGTAGCAGACAACATCCACATGCAGTCACCCATCCCGCTGCAGGCTGAAGTCTTTCCAGCTGAGCAAATGTGACATGACATGCTAGCTGCTGCACAGCTATCCTCCTTGAATATTATGGAAGATGGCCAGTATTGTTATATGTTATGAGGCAGTCTGAAGAATCTTCCTCTGAGGAGGAAGAAGTGGCAGAGACTGCAGCTTTACCCATTCCCCAGGACTTACCGGAGGAGGAGGAACAGCAGGGAGATTCCTCTGAAGAGCCCCAGGAAAGCCATCCTCTCCCACCCCCTGTTTCTAATGAGGAAGACTCGGGGCCTGAAGGAGTTTGTCCAGTAACTCCCCAGCAAAGGCGGCAGCTCAAACGGGCGGAGAAAGCTAAGCCCACAAGGCGAAGCATGAGACTGAGAAAACAGAGCACAGCTGATGCAAGCCTTAAGTAAGATAACGAAGGAATTGCACACAGCTGTGAACAGGCTCAAGCAACTATAAAGGAGAAAGAAGCTAAGATCCGTTGAGAACAACTGTTGTCTTTGGCTCTTGACACCCGGCATACTCCTGAATCGGAACCTGTGGATTGAACAACTGGCTTGACTATTTTGGCTCTGGACTTTGGACTGCTCTAATACTTGGTTTGACCCTCGGCTTGACATTCGGACGGACTGAACTTTTGGCGTGACCTTGGCTATTGGTAATTGGATTTTGGAATTGCAAATAAACCCTTTAAACCGTTAAAGGCCTGGCATTTTTCCCAGACATTCTTAGATAAGGGAGTTGGCAGGCTTCCTATACTAAGAGTCGTAAATATGACATTATAGTATTACTTTTTGATGTGCCAAGGCAAACTAGGTTATTCTAGATTAATGAATTTGTCTTTATTGAACTGATATTCACTTGACATTTATTTATTTATTTATTTATTTCATATCCTGCCATTTCAATACAGATAGCAACAATAAAATCAAGATAAAATACAAAATGAGAATTAAGCATTAAAGCGAATCATTTTAAAATGCTTTAATTAAACTGAGACAAACAGCACCCACAAGTTAAAACCTACAGATGAAGCTTACATATGAGAATATGAATATTGGATTTCCTAGGCATTTCCTGAGGTCCAAAGTTTGTAATCATACTTTATGCATAATATAGGTGTTAAGTTTTGAAGAGTCTTTCACAACTAGATTCAAATAAAAGTCTGCAAAATAACATGTAAAGTGTCTGGATTCTGTTGGTTGCTGTAGCTCTGAAATTACAATATCACTATCTGCAGCTTTGGTAAGAAAATATGCAAGGCAGGGCTGACTCAAGACATTTTTATGCCTGAGCCAGAGCAACAAATGGTATCTCCCCTGAGCCCCCAACATGTAAAAGGCAGGGCAGGTTATTTTGGCACCTCGGGCAGAAAATCCCATACATGTAATGCCGGCCCTGATGCAAGGCTTCTAAGGTTGCAATCCTGTGTACACTCACACTAGAGTAATTCTCACTCACTGTAGTAAGATTTACTTCCAAGTAAACATGCATAGAATCAGGTTGGAGATAGGTCTGATACACCTACTTGTCAATTCAGTGGGAATGCCCAGAAAGAGAGAAGAACTGTTATTCCTGTTGCCTGTTAGGCCTGTTTTTCTTTGGATGAACAGAAGATAATTGGTTAAGATTTTTGTTTGTCAGGATGTTATGGAGATGACCCTGTTCATCTTTTTTTTTTTTTTTTTTTTAAAGCTTTTTAATATTTCATACTTCAGATCCTTCAGAAGTGAAAATTCACTGAACTTTGCTCATATGACTTGTCCATTTTTTCTTTATTTTTCTTTTTTGCCTTGAGGCTTTCCAGGAATTTGAGTAAGTGTAGGCAGACTGCCAATGGACACTGCCTACCAAGACACTCCACAATGTTCCATGTGTGCTAGCTGACAAGGATGCCAAAGTCCCAGCTGCAAGCCTCAATTTTCCTTGTTCTGTTTACTCATCAGCACTCATTCACTCCGATGGAGAAGGGCCGTAAAAATATAAGATTTATTGCTGGTGTGTTCACTTTGTTCCAATAAGACTGAAGAATAGATTAAAGAATGGGAAAGGAATTTAGAAGTAACCGATATTCTAATTAACTTCACAATTTAACAGATAGTAAATCTTTGAGATATCAGAGGAACTGGAAGGCAGTTCCAAAACAGATAGTAAATTCTATATTCTGCCTGTCTTTGTCCATTGCACAGGTTTTCACTGTGATCCAGAAGAAAATGTTAATCATAACTAGTTATTACAACCATTGTTTCATAGTATTTCATATTTTTGCAAAACTTTCCTGTCGGTGGTCTGGTTAACAAATACAAGCTGAATACTTAGCAGACCGTTCCACTGGCACAATCTGATAGTGTACCAAAACCCCCCAAAAAACTTCAGGAGTGTGTGAGATAGATGATAGATGATAGATAGATAGATAGATAGATAGATGATAGATAGATAGATAGATAGATAGATAGATAGTTGACACAACTAATATTACAAAATCCACTAATATTACAAAATCCACAATCACTGATATCAAATGCTGAGAAAAAGATCTGTGATACTTAGAACATAATTGTACAATATATTTCTTATATGTCTGGGACTGGTGCTCTTTATAGCTATATCTTGATGAGGATTTAGTATACTTATTCATTTCCAATGAATTTGTGAAAATTCAGCTATATCAGCGAATGAACTCCACAACAGTCCACAGAATATTACTTATATATCCCAACAGGGCTGAATTTTGATTATTCACTATTCATTATACAAAATTAATGATGAACTAAAGCATAGTCAATAAGTGAAACAAGTACAGGAACAGTCCTATGGGATTTAATAAAAGTAAACAATGGGAACAGTTCAGATGTGGTAACTCCCAGCTTGTTTTTCTAAAAGTAAATCTCTGTTATAATGATGACATTTAATAGATCTGTTCTGAAAACTAGGAGAATCTTCCTCCAGGAATTAGATGCTCCATTACATTCTCTGGCTCCCACCAGATCAGTCTCATGGATGGGTCTATGACCAACGTATCCCTATCTTGCCCTGTTTTGTAGAGACCATAATGACCTGGTTTACGCGTAATGGCAATTCCTGGGTTAAACAACCCAGGAATTGCTGCGGCCACATGGGAACAAGCAAGCGCACTGTGTGCGTTCACAACAGCTCGTGGTTTGTTAACTGTGGGTTCTTTGATAGTCAGAACCAGAACTATAAGAAGCTATAGTTCAGGGGTAGAGAAATCTTTACATGACTGAAGTCCCAGTCTTTATCTTTGGCATCTACAATTTAAAGTGCCAGGTAGCTGGACTGGGCTTGCCTAAGGCACTGAAGAGATACTATTGCCACTCAGTAAACTGAATCAGTTTCTCAGTCGCTTTGAGCTGCGTGAATTGTATAGCTGTAACGTAAACTGCATTGCACTGGTACTATTTTCATGTAGGTATCTGTTTAAAAGAAGAAGGTCTGTAGTTATGTAGTCCCTTCTTACCAAACTTTGAAAATCATAGCTGGGTGCATTGCATGACCATTACTGCATCATAAATAATGGTACTTAAAATTACACTGCTTCTTAAAATTACCCCCTTTTAATGCACTTCTTACTTTTTCTAGGACAAGGATGGGCAACATACAGGCTGCAGGTTGTATGCAGCCTCTGTCATCCCCGAAATGCAGAAGGGCTCTCTTTTCCAAAAATGTAAAATTCCAAACAAAATGGCTAATAAGCCAATTTTGATCATTTTGTCACTCTGTAGTAGCAGCTCCAGAAGCCATTTTCTGTTTTTAAAAATTATTATTCATCTCATTTTTGAAATCCATGGGGTGGGAAGTGTGCCCCAAAGGGGGCCCAGGGGCAAAAATAGTTCTCAGACCTCCCAAAGTTGCTCACCCTTCTCTAAAAGATCAGACTCCAAATTATTCATTTCAGCATGCCACCCAAGGTGTACAAGTAAACTTCAAAAACTATTGTCTTCATGTTGCAGCATAAGATAAAGAGACATCTTGCATTAAGTGTCAAAGACTTGATGCCACGGATTGAAAGTCTACAGTGGCCTAGAGTTCATGAACAAATGTAGCTTGTATTCTGGGACTCTAAAACCTCTCTGGCCTAATATAACATAGTTTGCCTGCACTCACACAGGCAAAGATTTTTATACCGATTCACGGAGAGCGGCAATCTTTCTCTGCCATCCCACACTTAAAATCTGCCACAGTATGGAGAACTGAGCCATCCTGTAAGGGAAGGTGCCAGGATAAGTCTGAACATTCAGATCTGAATTCTGCAGCTGCTGTCTAGCTGTGTTCTCGTCCTAATTTATAACATGATTTTTCCCCCACCCTGAAGTTTATTGAACCTGTTTCCTAATACAGAGTAGCTCCCAGTCATTTGTAAGTGCTCTTCTGCTACTCAGAAAGTAATCAGGCAGCAGCTGCAGCTCACAATTCATTGGTTACTAAGAAACAAGGGAACATGATATGATTGGGGCTATATATGAGGTTATTATAGTATGCAATTTTAACCATGTAGGTAGAGTTTAACCTGTGCATGTTGCAGGGATCAGAAAGTAAAATCCTGTACAGGTACTTTTCCAGTGAATAGTCAAAAAAATGCGGAGGAAGGTAGTTGGGAAGAGACATTGTAGTACCAGCAACAAAAGTCCTGACTAATAGAGACTCATGTTTGACTTTGTGCTCCTGATCTAGGTAATACTTGAAAACTGGCAATAGGGATAAACCCTCCACTTGGTTATTGTCACACATACTGTCACATTGGTTTTGCCTGCCTTCCAGTTTAACTTTCGTAATTTCTAAACCATACATACCACTTTGAGTACCACAGTGGGGGGAAAAGGCAGGAAATAAATATACAAAATTAATTCAAATTAATTTTGGAATAGATTTTATGTACACCTTGTCACAGTAAGATTTCTTTTTGATTAGTGTTTACTCAGCGGTGTGCTTCTGTGTTTCTGTATGTTGGTCACCTATAAGGGGACTACAGGGATGTGAATATCTGTGTGGTGCCACTAAAGGCTATAGTAACTGGGGTACACTGTGCGTGTTCACCAATGTAGCCACCATGCAGTATATAAATAATGCTGCAATTCGAAGATTTAGGATACATGCTTTGGTGGGAGCCATATATTAATTAACTGGGAGTAAAGGTGGAAAATGGAGAGAATGACAGCCTGATACTGTGCATCGTTATTTGGCAGTAAGCCCTATTGTGTTCAGTGGGATTTGTTCCCAAGTAAATGTGCCTGGGGTTCCAAGCTGAAGGACACAATCTTGAAAATTCTGCCCTTAATCATAATTATCATAATGCCTTAATCGTGATGTACCAGAGCTTCTTGTTTTATGGTATAGCTAACAGAACTTGGAACAAAAGGATTTTATATTAGTATCCTTTACTTTTTTCCTGTACTAGTATTTTGATTTCCTCTTCTCTCTTCCTCCCCCTTTCTTTTTCCCTCCTTTTCTCTCGTTCCAGAGATGCGTGTGGAGGATTGTGTTCACAGGGAGATGATTCCTCATGAAGTCTCTGGATCCCCTTCAGAAATCAAATGTGACTTTCCGCTTAGCAGACTGAAATCAGAGCCAGCCAGGCAGTGAAGCCACAGAAGTGGGCAGGGGCCGGTGAAAAATGAAATCTAACCAGGAGAGAAGCAATGAATGCCTGCCACCCAAGAAGCGAGAGATCCCTGCCACCAGCCTGCCTTCTGATGTGAAGCCATTAGTTCTGGCCAGTGAAAACCACCGTGCAGATAACTTGTCATGGCTCTCGAGTACAACCAGCAGCCAGAGCAGCATGACTGGGCGGAACAGGCCTGGAGGGATCTCGGTGGAGGCTGGTTCACAACTGGGAATAGGTTTACACAAGTCGCTATCTATGGGAATAGAGTATTCCCCACCTAGTGCTCCTAGGTCTGTTCCGGCCACCGCAACACTTCCCACAGTGTACCCGTCTGCACTCTCACAGGCAGGGACGCCTGTTTCCCCAGTGCAGTACACACACCTGCAGCACACTTTCCAGTTTGTTGGGCCCCAGTACAGTGGACCATATGCCGGATTCATCCCTTCCCCACTGATTTCCCCAACAGCCAATTCTGCAACCAGCACGGCAGCTTCTGCCACTGCTGTTGCAACCACTCCATCCCAGCGTTCCCAGCTGGAGGCATATTCCACTTTGCTGGCCAGTGTGAGCAACCTAAGCCAGCAAGGGCACAAAGTTGAGCCCCATCTTGTCAGGACACCTGGATTGATCACAGCAGGGTCTCCTCCACCTACCCAGCAAAACCAGTATGTCCACATTTCCAGCTCTCAGAGTGCCGTCAGAAATGTCTCTCCTCCGGCCATCCCAGTCCATTTGCATCCCCACCAGACAGTGATTCCTCATGCATTCACTCTTGGCCCCTCCTCCCAGGTGGTGGTGCAATATGCGGATTCTGGCAGCCATTTTATCACTAGGGAGTCCGCCAAGAAGTCTGAGAGCAGCAGGCTGCAGGCTATGCAAGCAAAAGAAATACTGAATGGGGAAATAGAGAAGAGTAGGCGATATGGCATCTCGCCATCTTCAGAAGTGAATCTTATCAAATCAGGCAATAAACCATCTCCTCATCATTATGAGGCCAGACATGTGGTGGTCCACTCGGGGCCTGCTGATTACATTGCACGGGATTCCTCCAGTGTCCGGTCCTCCGTAATGGTTGTCCCCAACAGTGGCACACCTACTGCAGACATGGAGACTCAACAGGCCACCAACAGAGAAACGCCTCCTTCAGCCCTTGGCGAAAAGGGAAGCTTGCATTTAGGAAAAACAGCCCACCGATCCTATGCTTTATCTCCGCAACAGACTATGGGTCATGAAGGGGTGAAAGCAGTCACCACTTTGTCCCCTCACACAGTCATTCAGACCACCCACAGCGCCTCAGAGCAGCTCCCTGTCGGGTTGCCTGCTGCAGCCTTCTACACTGGGACTCAGCCACCGGTAATTGGCTACCTGAGCAATCAACAGCAAGCCTTTGGCTATCCTGGAAGTCTCCCACAGCACCTGGTGATCCCTGGCACCCAGCCCCTCTTAATACCAGTAGGCAATGCAGATATCGACACATCAGGGGTACCGCCTGCTATAGCCACTTCATCTCCCCAGTTGGCAGCAGTGCCTCACACGTTCGTCACAACCGCCATTCCGAAAAGTGAGAATTTCAACGCCAAGTCACTGGCGAGTCAGACGGCTTACCAGGCAGCAGTGGTGCAGGCCCAGATCCACCTCCCCCTGGTCCAGCCAATACCTTCTTCAGCAACTGCTCCTCCTACACTGCCTCCTTACTTCATGAAAGGGTCTATCATTCAGTTGGCCAACGGAGAACTGAAGAAGGTAGAAGATTTAAAAACAGAAGACTTTATACAGAGTGCAGAAATTAGCAGTGACCTGAAAATAGACTCCAGCACCGTGGAAAGGATTGATGACAGCCATAATCCAGGCATTGCCATGATACAGTTTGCAGTTGGAGAGCATCGAGCACAGGTAATACATCTGAGAGGTGGTGGTGGTGGTTGTGGTGGTGGTGGTAGGTTATTAGGCAAGGAGAAGTAATATCCCTACTTACAATTGTTAGTCTCTTTCAGGCACAGAATGGCTAACAGACAGAGTGGTTTGGTGGTGGTGGTGGTGGTGATGATGAAAGGCCTTACCCAAGTTTATATCAGTAACAAAGGAAGGTGATTTTGGTGAAATCATTATGTTATAAACCAGACGCTGGCTTAAATTCAGAGTAGTATAGAAATGTCAATTGTACATGACTTAAACATGCTTAATAGCCATTACCTTATCAGGACAAAATCCAAAAGTAACAGCAGTCTAATACTTCATTAGGACTTTCTAAAACCTCATTTAGCGACAAACAAACTTTTGAGTTCCCCAGACCTCTTCTTTAGTCTTGATGTTAAGCAAAACATCTACAGGGGAGAAAGCTGGGTGTACAGTACAAAGAGTTGTGGGGAAGTCAAAAACTTGTTCATTATCTTGTGACATTTTAGCTCATCCTAATAAAGATATGACTTGGTCATTATTTCTGGTTGTTGTCTTTTAATAAATGAACTCACACAGCTGCCTGCAATTGTTGCTCAAAGTGCTTCCTGTTAAAGAGAGTTTCAGTGCAGAGTTGGCCATAAGCACAGTGCCAAGGGAAAGGAATGGAACAAACCCATTTAGATTTCTGTTACTTGGATCCCTAGAACGCTCTTAGGGTGTACCTGAACCAGTGGGCTTCATTTGCTTTTGGTTTTTCACACTGTTTTAGAAAAAATGTCAGGATGTAGCACAATCCATAACACCTCCTGTGGACTGTGGTTGGTTTCTGTTCAGCACTACATTTCTCAACAGTTATACAACCCTTCCCAAAATGGGTCTAGATAGGCTTCTAGCGCTGTTCCTCTTTCCAACCATTATTCCTGTTACTCCTCAATTATCTTGAATTTGTAGCATTACACCTGTACACTAGGAACACCTAATTTGTTCTGCTAACTGCTCCATGATCCTGTAATCTGGCTGTTTTGTGATCCCTTCCAAAGGTTTCTTTTCCCCTTTTCCCCCAGGACATCACATCAAATTTATTAAGCTGTTATGTTGGTTAAATTGCACACATTCAGCCCTAACTGAAGAGCAGAAAAAGAAAGGAATAGAACTTAAAATCTCAAGCCTGTAGGTCTGGGGAAAGAAGTGTATATGTATAGGAAACGTGTAAAGATCCGTTCTGAAACAGTAAGGATAAAACCTAAATTGAAAGAAATGTGACAAGAATGCTAATCTGAATGCAACCAGAATGTTTTTTCGTGAGTAAGAATCTCATTGGGTTTGCTTCAGGTTTCAGCACCATGCAGATGCTAAATGGATTCTAGGGAATGTTAAAAGAGAATCACTCTACTGCTTGATTGTGCCCTTCTTCACATAATTTATAGTACTTTCTATTAAAGGTGAAGAAGGGATTATCTTTCTAATGATTGTTCAATGACTGGTATGTTACATATGTGGACTGTAAAGATTTAGCTTGACACTATCTGATTATTGGTGGTTCAGATTTCTGTGAATCACCAATGAAACACAGCAGATGTCTTTTTTTTTCAAATCTGCTTTACAAGGTCATATATTGCACAATTTGGGATGAGGTTAGCAGACATGGCTTTGGCTGCAATTATTGTGTGATAGTTTGGCCATCTGAAAGTTTGTATCCTATTGTAGATAAAGCATTTTTATGCTGTGCAAACATCAACAGGAAAAGAACTGTTGATCTTTGTATATGGTGCCCTGCAACAGAATTTGGCAGTGTGGAGTGCTTCTATTCCGGTTTCCAGTCACTCCAGATTTTTTTCTCAGTTTGGGTTTTTTTTTCTTCCTATATTTTTTTTCCTGGGGTGGGGCGATGTGGACACACTTATCCCCAAGTCTACTCGAGCTCTGTTAAAAATGTTGATTTCTCCATTGATGTTTATGAACAGCTATCATTTCCATCCCTGGAGCCATTTTAAAATAGCTTCTCATTGACAATTGGCCTGTTTCGATGATCTGACAGCCTACTTCGACTGTAGGTTGAAGTACATGCCAGCGGCCATTTTGAATATTCAAGCTGCAACTGCGACTTATATCATTCAAATCTGGTGGGGGCTAAGTTAAACAACCCTCACGTAATCCTAAAGCGTAACCCTCACACAACCCCCACTCCTGCTGAGTTCGGACGACACAACAAACTACGATTACAGCTGGAATTTTCAGGATGGACACTGCAACTCATCGTGATTTAAATAAGCTATGACGAGTCATACCAATCATGCAAACGCAGTCAATGGGATGGTTTTGTCTACTCTTTTTACCTGTCCTCCTGTCCTCCATTATACTTCTACTTCCATCAATTTCTTTTGTGCCCCCCACCCAATTCATTCCAGTACATCTTCCACTCAGCTGTTGTTAGCCTCCCCCCCCCCCCCCCCCCGGTTCAGTCAACATTCTGTGCCACTGGGTTATGTTGGGCTGCTGGAGTGAGAGTTCCTCTTGGAGGGCTTTCATAATATTTTTGTATCCCTGCAAATTTTCTCCAAGTCTGCTGTGAAACCTCCTTTTTATGTGTGGGTGGTGTAGTTTTAGCTACGTTTGCATGAGGACGGGAAAACTTGAATTGGTATTGGAAGGACTGGTAATCAACATGGAAATGGTTAAACTAGAAAAGGGACTGGATAAGGGACAGAAAATAGTTTAAAACATTTTCCAGTGTTCACATCATCATGCAGATAAGCAATTAGTGTCACCTGACTTTTTGCACTCTGGACTTTCTCAGTCAAACTACATGTTAAGCTGGTCTTTTTGAAAAATAAAAAATAAAAACTTGCTTAACACAAGCCGTATTCCTTTTTAATCAGGGCAGTAGGGTTTCAGGGAGACATTTAACCCCTTCTTCCTTGCACTGTTTTCCCACTAGTAATACCCTCCTGCTTCGATTTCTCCCCCAAAACTGCTATTTGTAGTAACCCTTCGGGTGAAATAGCAGCTGGGGAAGGAGATGGGTTTTGGTGAGAAAACAGAACAGGAACAAAAGGATTAACCCCTCTCCCTGTTTGCCATAATCCTAGCCTGGATTAAGGTCTCACACAGCTGCTTTAAGTGACCACTGCTATGCACTTTTTTTTAAGTGTGCTTAATCTAGTGTGTGGTTGGACCTTCAGTTGATCTGCTTAATCAAGGTGTTGTTTGTAATCCAGTGTTGCTCACACAGAGATGAAGCAATTATATTTTATGGAGTTGTTTGTAGACCTTGGGCTACAGATTTAAAGGTCTCTTGTGTCCCTGTACACTCCTGACACTACTCTGACCACTCCCTTTGTAAATCAGAGTACCCAGTCCAGATTGGGTGAGCGCAAGGTACTGTTGCTGTTTTCATCGGGAGAAAAGCTCCTATTGGCACTAATGTGTGATTATCGTAATGTGTTTTCTGAGACTCAAAACAGACCTTATCTGAAATAGCTGGACCTCTGCCCTCGCCTTCTTTGTCCAGGACTTGCATGGTCTGACAAAATGTATACCCTCAGCTGCACCTTCATTTTCATTAACTACTTTACAAGATAGAGGGTGCCCTTGCAAAAGTGGCTGAGGAAGCTATGTTCCTGGGTAAGATAGATGATTCCTCCAGTCTCTATAGGTACAGGGATCCTCCTAACCTTCCTATACCCATTTCCTTTAAGGTTAGTAACATTTCAATAACATGGACTCAGTGGGGTGGTTTGAACTTGGAGTAGTACATCAGTCTAATTGATAGCACTTTTGCAATCTGGCTTTTTAATTGGCAAAATCCTCCTTTTAAAAAAAAATAGCGCTGGGGAAGGACGAAGTGGCTTCTAGGGGGCTGAAGTTTAATCTGCTACTTTAAGTTCAGCCAATGTTAAAAAGGCTTTTAGAAGTTGGTATTTTCTTTGAATCTAGAAGCCACTTTGTATGATGATGAGTATAAAGGAATCCCCAGATTAGATTCTTCATAACATTAGTAAGTCTAGACTTGCAGAGTCACCACTTCAATGGTAGGGATGGGCCATTATGGGAAGAATAATTGTTTTAGCAAGGGATGTTCATTTGCTTTTAACAAACACCTTAGGTGAATTATTTCTAGCTGGAAGGAAGAGTTGGTAATTACCACGGAATCCACATTTCCTAGGATTGATAATAGCAAGGCGTATCTACAAAACAAAGACACTCTGAGCAATTGCAGCAAGGGAAATAAGATAAGGTTGGTTATTTGAGGGTTGCTGTCCCCTCAAACAACCCATACTGCCTGAGTTTGGATGATCTGACAAGCTACGGCAGGGAGAATAATTAGGGAAATCCAACCAGCACACAGGGTGGGATTAACAATCAACCATGGTTTGTTAACCATGCCATGTTCATGCGAACTGACATTATAGCAAACCATGGTTTGCCATTACAAACTCAAGACACCTTGAACTCTTGCATTTCCTACTCCCCTTATCCTGTACACAAGGGCATGAAATTATAAACTTATGTTCCTGGCTTGTGGCAAACCATAGTTTACCATTTGTCCCAAACTAGCATAGTTTGTAAAAATCATGATCCTAAATCAAAATTTGTTCCTGGCTTGGCATCCTGGATTGCCAGCAAACTGTGGTTTGAGCAAACCAGGAATGGACATTTTTAATGATCTGTCATTTGCAGAAGAAGGGAAGGATGGGAAGTGCGAGGTTGAGGCTCATGCCTGCTCATGCTTGCAATAAACATCTAAATGTAAATAATAATAATAATAATAATAATATTTCTTACCTGCCTCTCCATTTGGATCGGAGGACATGATTTTATCAGCTTGTCCTTATGAATGCTTCTCAAATTGATAGCTGGTTTATTTATCAAAAATGGTTTAAGAAAGGATTATTCTATCAAAGACACCAGGTCAGCCAACTGTGAGAGGTAGGGCAGAGGTGGAGGAGACTGAAAATAGAAATGAGGCTTAACATATTCACAGCCCATTGTACTCAAGGTCCTTTTGCTCATTAATAGTCATTCGCATTTCTATAGCTCTTACAATCTGTAAATTTGTCCCTATAGCAACCCTACTAGAATTAGACCATAAGTAGTAGTCTCATTGTATGAATGGACACCTGAGGCTGAGATTTGTGATTCATTCAAGGTCACTCATGTTCACAAATCCAATACAGGTGATACAACAGGTTCTGGCTTGTGTGACTATAGCAGATTGTGGCAGGAAAACAAGTGAAAGTGCTGACAAATAAACCAAAACTGGGAACCATTATTTTTGAAATTATGCCATTTCTATCCCTTCTCTGTGTGTGTGTGTGTGTGTGTGTGTGTATCAAACACAAATAATGTAATGCTTCTTCAGATGGCACACTTTACTCATGTCACTTTAGTGAATCCCTCATGTTGGTTTGACACATGTTCCTATGAGAAAGTTCTGTGTAGGAAATTGAACTTGGTATAAATAATCCTAAAAGTCGAAACTGGATATGTAATGAAAACCCAGAGAATGGCTTTAGTATGGACTTTCTTTAAATCATGGGTTGTTGTTAAATCGTGGATTGTCATTGCATGCAAACCCTACACTATGATTTAACTATGGGGTTGTTAGCCACAAACAACCTAGGAAGAGAACTCATGGTTTGTTATTGGGTTGTGAACTCTAGGTTATTCATGGTTAACAACCTGTAGTTAAACGTAGTGCAGAATTCACACATAACAACAACCCATGATTCAACAACTCGTGCTTCAATGACAACTCCTACTCAACCCATATTCAACCCATATTCTGGGTAGTTGTTATATGCGAATCAGGTCAGTGAGTCTTGTGTAAATAAAAGACATTTCGCCTCACCTCAACATTATTTTGCTTAAAATCATTTTCGCCTGAAAGATAGAACTATACACAAAGTGGATACATTCCAGTGTGTCATGTCACTAGCTCACATAAGTGAACAACAATACATTTGTGTACACATCTTTCCCTGGCATAAAGTTAAGGGCTAGGAAAAAAAACTTCATCTGCAGGCTGCTATTAAAGGCATAGCAGTACCAGGAAAAATGTGGCACTTGTAGGGTCAGTCAAATCCTGGAAGAAAGGCAAAGCTGAGGGGGACAAGACAGAATCACAGTCCAAGAGCCAGGTAAATCTTGATTCCAGGAGGTCAGTCACATTGGCTAGCTGAGTGACAGGTGCAAAGGCAGGGAGATGAGGAAGCCAAATGAGTCAAGCTGGAGCAGCAGAGAGCAAGAGTTGGTGCAAGTCAGATGGCATGAGATTCGGAAGCAAATGCAGAGTGTGGAGAAAGAGAAGATATACAGGGCTAGACTGAATAGTCCCCAGAAGGGCAGGCACATCAAGAATTAGCAGATTTTTGACAGGACAGACCCCTGGTCAGAAAGACCACACATCCAATGCAAAGGTTCAAGGTTCCCCCAATGCATGGGGGCCTGACACTGAGGCTCCTGATCAAAGTTGCCAATATCCCCCCCCCCAAAGATGGGTTCTTTTGCCTTTAACAGCTGCAGAACCAGCCCTGATGGCTCACGAAGATGCGGTGATGCAAAAATCTTCTAGTCATACAGCTGTGGAAAACACTGGAGCCCTGCCAGGGGAAGGGATGGGGAACACCTCTCAACACAGAGAGCAGATGGGATTTGCTGGCTGTTTCTTATAATCTGGGACACTGGAAAAGTTCTGTTTCCCCCTGCAGAGAAATGCTTTTTAAAAACCCCAATCCTATATGTGACGCCCCACAATGTAGTTCATTTTAGGCCCAGCTACAGTCACAACGCTGTCTTCTGTGCCAGCCGCAGAAGTATGGAAGCAGCAGGTGCCTGCGTGTGGTGTGTTCTGTCTTGCTCACAGAGATTTTCAGTGCAGCGAAAAGTGGCACAGCTGGAGAGCTTCCCTTTCAGAGATGGAGAGTGCCATCATCTGGTAGAAAGGATGATGGCCTCTCCTATTAAAAGTGTCACTTTCTGCAGAAGCCTGTCAAAATCTAGCTGACATCATCACGCTTAAAATACTCCACCAGCTGTGTTTCTCACAAGGGACGCTTCCAGAATTCAGAGAGAGTCACGTAGAGATATGATTAAAATGTGGGTTTAATTTAGGTTTCCTGTAGATTCCAGGACTTGGATCCCTTCCCAGATCCCTCATGTTCTTCTGTAGTAGCAGCAGCTACTCTTCTGGTGGCGAGGATTTTGTTGTTGTTGCTTTTAAAAAATCTTCCCTGGCTACATGGCTTTTTTGTTTCTTGTGTTTAAAATGTGCATTGAGTCCCCAGACACAAGCAACTTTTATGTTTGAAATAAACAGCATTTGTGTAGCATTATGACTTATGCATATGAGCCAGGAAGTCCCTGGTTCAAATGCACCTGCAGCCATGCATACCTTAGATGACTTTAGGTGTCTCTATTGCCTCTGCCTTCCAACCTTCAATTTTGAGAGGGTGATAGTGCCCAACCTTGTAGAGTGGTTCTAAAGATTGCTGAGATAGTATATTTGAATTGATTTTAATCAGCTTTCCCCAACATGATGCCCTCCAGATGTTTTGAACTAACACCTCCTATCATCCCTGATCATTGGCCATGCTGGCGGTGGCTGATGGAAGTTGTAGTCCAAAATACCTGGAGTGTGCCACATTGGGTAAGATTCATTTTAAACACTTAAAAGGGGCTATATAAATGCTCAGTATTATTTTTAGGTGCCATATGTGTTGGAAAAACTAAGTTCATACTCAGAATAGTAGAAGGCTTTCCAGGCAGTCCAAATGTGTCACCAGATTAACATCTGTGCTGCTAATTAAACATTGATGCCAGCACTCTGCTCTTTTAAGCACCAGCTTGTGGAGCTGGGCGAAAATGGATCTTTTCTTTAAAATATTGCCTCTGCTTTTTCAAATGTAAGTTTGTTTTGTTTAACTTGTTAGATGTATATCCTGCTCTGTTCCGTAGGGTTGAAAAAACGATCCAGGAATTCATACATTAGAAGAAAAGCTCCTTACTTCCAATTTGGGATGGGAGAGGGGAAGAGAAATGATAATTGATACTTTTTAATTTGTTTGATACCTGGCTCTTTCCAGACCTAAAGAGAGAAAGAAAGAGAGGGGGGAGAGAGAGAGATTTATAGCACAAAGGTTCTATAAAAGAGGAAATGGAAAAGAAGAAATGGAATGGAAAAAGAGCCAAGGTTACAGAGAAGGGATTGTCAAGAAATCTACTTTCATGTGCTCTGAGCTATTGGAAAGTGATGGCAAAAAGAGATTGGTTAGATTATGAATTACGTGAACTGCCCAAACTAGAACAGAGTGGCTGGGTCTACATGTAACGGGAAGCCATGATTTCCTACTACACGATCAGGCCCTGGCAAGTCTCAGGCTCACACACTCTACTCTTTAATGCATGCAAGAAGGAGATTGAAAGCTCCTTTTTTGGTTCCAGTTTTAAACTAACCTCAGTTCCCTGTGATATTTGAAAGCATGGAACTATGCTTTGTTTAAAATATGGTTTCATCACAAGCCATAAACTGAAACCACAGTTTCATCCTAGCTCACTAAGCAAACCACAGTTCCCAGAGTTCAGATGTCACAGGAAACTGTGGTTAATTTAAAATCTAAAGATGAAGCTTTTGATCTCCTCATGGACACAGAGGAGAGAGGGAGAACGGGATCCTAAGGCTCACCATAGCTCATGCTTTGCATGCAAAGGGTCCCAGGTTCAATCTCCAGCATCTCCAGATAGGGCATGGAAGGAATCCTGTCTGAAACCCTGGAGAGGTGCTGCCAGTTAATGTCAACAATACTGGGCTAGATGGACAGCATAAAACAGCTGCCTATTTTCCTGTTATGTGTGAGTACAGCCACTCTGTGGGTTGGGATGGTGGTGGTGCTGCCACCATGAAAGCCCTTTGTTATACTCAGGAGATTTTAGAAATGTGGAAACTAACTATTCACTTTGTAGTTAGTTTCAGAGGCAAGGGAAACCCTTTCGAGCTCAGACTTCAGACACCCAGGCTGCACTTTTAGGACATAAAGTCCTTCAAAGTTAAGAACCTAAGGTCAGTCAATTTCCATTGCAGTGACCCTTGAATTAAACAAAAAGGATTTGTTGTGAAGAAAAGCAAATATCTTGATGATACTGATTATCTAGACCCATTTCAATCAAGTTTCAGCCAGGATACGGGACTGAGACTACTTTGGCTGCCTTGGTGGATGACCTAGACAAGGAACTGGTTGCGGGAAGTGTGATGTTATTAATTCTCTGTACCTTTCAGTGGCTACTAGAACACCTGGTGGGATTGAGCTTTGGGGGCACTGTATTGCACTGGTTCTAGTCTTTTCTGTCAGGATGCGTCCAGAAGATAGTGCTGGGAAACTACTGTTCAAAACCATAGCCTTTGACCTGTGGTATTCCACAGGGTTATGTCTTGTCCCTGATGGCATTTAATATCTACATGAAGCTGCTGGAAGATGTTACCTGGAGCTTTGGAGTGAGGTGCCACCAATATATGGATGACATCCATCTCTATTGCTTTTTGTCACCTAACACCAGGGAATCAGTTAATACCCTTGAACGTTGCTTGGGCGCGAGAATGGGCTGGATGAAGGCGAACACCGAAATCAAATCCAGACAAGATAGAGGTGTTGTTTGTCAGGAGAAAGTCCAGTTTGAAAACTACAATTCACCTTACTCTGGAAAGAATTGCACTTCACCAGAAAGATCAGGTTCATAGCTTGGGAGTGTTCCTTAATTCTGCTATCCCTAGATTTTCAGATGGCAGTGGTAGCAAGGAATGTACTTGCACAATTATATTTAGATTTGGCAACTGTTAACCATGACTTGGTCACACACATTCAGACTATTACAATGTACTCTGCACAGGGCTATCCAGAAGCTTCATTTGCTGCAAAATGCAGCAACGAGATGGCTAACTGGTACACATTACCAGGATCATATTACCTCACTATTGAAAGATCTGCACTGGTTGCTGTCAAGAGTCCCCTCTACAAGGATTCGCTTTTGCACCTGGTTAGCCGATTATGCGCATAATCGTGGAAGCGCATTTACGTCTAATACCGCTGCACGAGAGGCGGTGAGAGGCGGTGGAGCGCATTAAGGGATGACCAAAATGTGCTTTACAAGTAGTTAATGCGGAGAATCGCTTGTTCACATAGTCAAAATGCGCTTTAACGGCCGGAGCAAAATAAAACTCGCTGTTTAACGCGCATTCAATAATACGCATAATCAGAGAGATAACGCGCCTCTACGCCCGATTTGCACTCCATTCTTGTAGAGGTAAATTTTTTAAAGCACCTTGAAAGAGCTTTAAACCTCTTTTGTAGAGGCAGCCAAGAAGACGTAAACCGGTCTCCTTGCCGTGGCAGGCTGGTTCCCTTCCCGCCACCCAGTTCCCCAGCCAAAACTGGCTTGAGCCAACGCTAGAAATAACCACACAGAATTTAGGGACCAAAGCAAATTTATTTACACACTATCTAAGTTAAGGCCTTGGTCAAAACCGACATACTCATACACTGATCACAGCAACGTGAAGGCTAGAGGGAATGGGAGGGAAAGGGAGGGGGGAGGTTAGAAAGATATGAGGTAGGTTTAAGGTTAGCAGCACAAACAGAACAAAGCTATAAAACCATTAGGATCCTAATACCTCAAACACACTCTTAAAAGTGCTAAGCATCCCCAAACCGAGCAGGCTTATAAAACAATAAAACTCTAACTAACACCCAACTTAATCCGGACGGACGGAGATCCCCTCCGACAGCGTCTCCGCCCCGAAGAAAGATGCAGAAAACCGCCCAAACCTTCGTTTTTCTATCTTTTCCCAGGCGGGCCTCTTGGCCTGGGAAATCAGCCCTCCCTAATTCTTTTCAGCTGAGGCTCGTTAGCAACTGCACCTGCTTCTCTAGGAGCTGGTACGAAGCGAGATAACCAGCCCAGAACTATGTCAACAATCAATTCCTCCATCACCCTCCCCCCTGGAGCTCCAAGGTTCCCGCTTTTCGGTTTCCCGCCCAGCACTCCCCCTGCAGAGCCGTTCAATTTGAAACCCTCTGTCCTTCACAGTTGCCAGTTGTTTTCTGGGCTCAATTCGAAGAGACCACTTTCACACTATGAGCCTGTCTAGTTATTAAGATTTGCAGGGAAAGCCCTTTTGAAGATACCATCACTCACAGAGCCCCATTTGTTGGGCACACGTGAAAGGGCTTTCTCCTGCATTCTCCCAAACTGTGGAATGCTCTCCCTTTAGAATTAAGATTTGTCCCCAGTCTCTTGGCTTGTCAAAGAGGAGTCAAGTTGCATTTCTTCAAGTTAACCTTTTAATTTGTTTTAGTGGTTTCAGTAACCACTAGTTTGGGGATACTACTGGGTCCAGCTTTGTCACTAGAAGCCCAGGTGTTCCCAGTGGCTTAGAATATATTTGACCAGCTTCAGTTGGTTCCACCAGCAACAACAATTCCTGTTATAGGAGATAGTCTTGCCACAGTGGTCCATACTCTGTTAACTTCCCAAATGTGTGGTATTTGGGGCTGCCTTTGAAGACAGTGTGGAAGCTCTAATTTGTGCAGGATGCAACTACTAGGATATTAACATGTTTGGCCAGATAGGATCATGTTATACCAATCTTAAGGGAGCTGTAGTTGTTACATGTTTGCTTCAGGGTCCAATTCAAGGTGCTGATGTGTAACTGTAATGCCCTAAATGGCTGGAGACTCAAATACCTTAAGGAACTCCTCTCCTCCTATGCCAGCCTGTCCATGTCTTGAGATCTTCAGGAAAGGCTCCTATCAAGGTACTTGTTCTGTGACATCTATAGAAAGAGCCTTCTCAGTTCCATTTGTGGAACCCCTTCCTTATGAAGTTGTGATTGGCACCAACTTTGGTATTGTTTCAGCACCAGGTCAGCACCAGGTACCCAGGCATTTTAAGCTGGTCAACTTGTTTTATGTTGTTTTTTTTACTGACTTTTATTGTTTTGTAATTGTTTTTTATTTTATTTTTTGTTATTTATTGTTCATGGCCATGATATCATTTGATGAAGGGTGGTTTATAAATATCCAAAATCGATCATTAAAATGATTTTTTCCCCTGAGAGAATAGTTATTACTAAAGAATATTAGGAAGTAAATGTGTTATGGGTGATCCATCAAACTGGATTTCCCAGGAGACAAGAAAACACCTGGGTGCACAAGGAAGCAGTATACAAGGAATCTAGAGAAGACATGGATGGGGTGAGAGGACTCATTTTTGTGATTTTAGATCTGTACAGCACCTAGCTAACGTATGGTGCTTTATTACAAAAAAGACCAGTAATAATCATTTAAAAATATCTCAAGTACATAGATTTATTATAGTTCAGAAAATAAGAATGCTGATTATGCTAATGATGACTATATAGTAGTAATAATTTATTTGGATGCCTATCTTCATGTTCACTTTTGTTTTTACATTTGTATTGTAAGCTGTCTCATGAGGGCCTGACCTAAAAAGTGGGGCAGAAATATATTAAGGGCACAATCCTATGCATGTTTAGACAGAGGGAGAAATCCTACAACTCTCAGCATTGCCAAGCCTGTGTAGAATTGTGCCCTAACTGAATAAGTAAAACCATCTTAAAAGCAGACACATGTTTAAAGCAATTTATTTGGACTTACTATGGAATCCAGTACAGTGGATGAGACATAACTGCTTTAGGTCTGCCATTTCATCATCATCGTTATCCATTCTATTACATTTATATCCCATCTTTTTTCCTCCAAGGAGTCCAAGGCATCATACACAATATTCCTCCTTTCCATTTTATTCTCACAACAACCCTCTGAAGTAGGTTAGGCTGAGCATCAGTAACTGGCCCAAAGTCATCCGGTGAGCTTCATGGCTGAGTGGGGACTAGAACCCAGGTCCCCTGAGTCCTAGTCTAACACTCTAACCACTATACCACAGTGGTTTTATATTGTTTGGTTTCAGTTGTTTCTATAAAAAAAAAAAAACACCTATAGCTTTAAATGTGAAAAGAGGAGTTCAGTCTCTGTCTCCGGACTTTTTTGCAAAGTGCAAAAAGACAGTGATGAAAGAGTACTTATAGGTTATCCATTCTGTCCCGTTCTTCTTTGTGGTCTCTGTGCATTCCCACATACGGGCTTCATGCCTGCGCGGCGGTAAATTATTTTACGCTGAGGAAAAAACTATTTCGGTGGGAACCCCTCCCCACCGACCATGCGCAATGCGTGCTCGGTTCCCGCCCATCTCCTCAGTTCCTTTCGACCGCCGACAACATTGCCTCATTGGCTTTTTGCTCGTCGTTGAGTTGCTGAGGAAATAGAAATAGCCAGTCTGATTTTTAGCCTCTTTTCTCACGTACCAGTCCTTCGCCTTCGACTGGATTATCTTTTCACTCTTTGTTATATGTGGCTTGGATCTGCAATAGAGCCAGAAAGGAGAAGCATTGGCTTCCTTTGCCATAAGTGTAGGTTTATAGAAATCACACCCCACTGCCCCCTTGGGAACCCCACATATCATTAACTGGACAAAGTAGCAGTAATTTTATATTCCAATGAACAATACTGAACCTGAATCATATTTTCAAATGGACTATACTGCATTATTCACTTTGAAATGTGTAGGCATTAAGGAGAGCATCTGGGTAGACATAGCAGGAGAACACTCACTGGAAGAGAACTCACCAGAATGAACTCGGGGGAGAAACATTCTTCTTGTTTGCAGCAGAAGCTGCTGTGCACAGTGCTGATTGGCTGGAGCTGGTGAGGTTACATAAAACATATATTCAGCTTTAAAAACAATAACAACAGGGAACACTAATACACTCAGTGCTTTCTTCCTGAATCATGAGGCAAGAGCAAGCTACTGGACAACATTTTATTTACTGATCTGGGGGTGGGGTGTCTTCATGGTGCCGGGTTGGTATCACCTCCCTCTGAGATTGATTGATTTACTTACTTATTACTTGCTTACTTCACTTACCTCCTTGCTTACTCTGTCTAAAGTTTTCCAGCTGCCCAGTTTCCAACCTCCCAGGGTTCCCTTCTTAATGAAATGATTTTAACAGAGAGTCAGGTGTCATGGCTCTGTTTAATTCTTAAGAAGACGCAACAGAATAATGTGCTTACTAGAATAAAAAAACTATGCAGTAAATCTGATATTCACATGTTGGAATATTCCTAGTTGGAATCTTGTGCTTTGTAACATTTGTGAATATCAGCATTTATTGGTACATGTCCCTGATTGTTGGGCATGCAGTGGTAAATACTGGCAATCTTATTTAAGAGATTGTCAGCATTCGTTGGTGTGAATTTTTGAACATTCACAAAATTCATCTTGGATTGTCAACATTCATGTCAGCAGTCACCACATTTGAGACTTTCATTGAACCATATATATTCCAGTATTTCAAGGACCATCTTTACATATGGACTGAAAATTCTGCCATTGCATTTAATTAATCTACAGTTCAAGAGCTTAGAAGCTTCATTTACAAACAAAGCCCACCCTGATTTATCTTATTAATAGCAGAGTTCTAGGGTCATTAAGGAAATATCTGTTTTCTCAAAGAATAATTACAAAGAACTGCCAAAATTATAAATAAACAATAACTTTGGGCATGCTCAGGATGGGTTTAAATGAAAGGATAATAGTTTGGCTCCTAGAATGAATAAATTCATTCCAGAGGTCCCTGACTTCTTGATTGATTTTAGACTGGCTAGTAGAGCCTTACAAAATGTTTTCATGGGACAATCAGATGGAGGTTTTTAGAATAAAGGACTCCATGGGGAATACCCACATAATTCTTTAATCTTCTACCGTATTTCACTGAATCTAAGATGCCATCGATTCTAAGACACACCTTAATTTTAGGGCCATCGTAAGGAAAAAAGCGTTGCGTCGATTCTAAGACGCACCCCATTTTCAGACACATAATATTGGGGATAAGTACATCTTAGAATCGAATACGGCAGGGCTGTGCATGCCCCCCTCGATCCGCCACCCAGGGACCAGCTGGGCTGGGCCAGCCCGGGTATGAGTCCCCCTCCTCCCTTCCCCACTCACTGCCAGCGCCGCCCCAGTCCTCACCGCCAGCACTGCCCCGGTCCACCAGCGCCAGCGCTGGGGAGGCCACTGCCGGCGAGGAGCTGCTGCCGTGGCAGCGAGGAACAGCCTTCCTGACTCACTTCCATCACTGCCCAGGTCCTCACCGCCAGCGCCACTTGCAGCGGCCTCCCTAACCTGGAAATGCGGCGTTACTACAAAGTAGGCCGCATTTCCAGGTTGGGGAGGCCGCTGCAAGTGGCGCTGGTAGCGAGGATCAGGGCAGCGATGGAGGTGAGTTGGGAATGCTGTTCCTTGCTGCTGCTGCTGCAGCGGCCTCCCTGGCGCTGGCGGACCGGCATGGACCGGGGCGGCGCTGGCAGTGAGAAACAGCGACGCTGGCAGTGAGGACCGGGGCGGCGAGGACCGGGGCGGCGCTGGAGGCCAAGGAGGTCGGTGCCAGCGGCACGGCGGCAAGTGGGAAAGGCTGAGTCGCTTGGGTGGGGCATACAGAGCCCCTTTGTGAAGGCGCTGTGGGTGGGGGGGGGTGTATCTTCAACTCCATACCAGCGCTGGAGAAATCCAGTGATTCTTAGACGCCTTCAATTCTAAGACGCACTCCATTTTTATAGAAATAAATATGGGGGGAAAAGTGCGTCTTAGAATCGAGGAAATGCTGTAATTTATTTTGAGTTGAGGACACTTCAGGATTAGACCATATTTCCTGCTTTAGATTGGCCAATTTGGGTCACCCTCATGGGTTACTTTACTATGGTGGAAACTGAAGGTCAGGAAAACATTTGCATTTATGTGGTGTTCCTATTGTCCCTTACTCACATGAGGGCAATTCCTAGTGATCCATTTACAGTAGAGCAGGGGTGGGCAGAAAATGGATCTCCAAATGTTTTGAACTTCAACTCCCAGAATATTTTACCATGGCCATGCTGGCAGGGCCCACCCCTGCAGTAGAGAACATGCAGGCCATGAACTTCTATTACAGTAAAGAAAGGTAGCTAGCATACTACCATCAGAATCCTCCTCCTCCTGGCTGTCATGAGTCTCTTGCCCATGGAGCCTTTCCTTGAACAAAAGACATATGACACAAAGTGCTAGGGTGATGCCAGCAATACACATGTATCCATTTTGGTTGACCTTCTCAGTAACAAATTGATCCCATGTTGTCACATCTACATCTAAACCTTCTACCCATCTGGCTAGGTTGGATTGTGCCACCCCAAAGTGGCAAGCATTATCTGCCTGGTGCCACAGGACCTGCCCTGTCCACCAAATGGACAGAAGATCTGGAACTTATTAGGAACAACATGAGAGTCGCTATGGAAGTGATAACAACCACTGCTCAAAGTAACACAGAAAAAGGGGCCTTTCTCTAAAATGTTTCGTAGTCAGCAACATGTCACCATTCTCCATGGCAGAGATTACTCAATAAAAAGATTTTGTCAAACATCTACATACTCCAGAAGTTATGAAATTCCTAAGAGCTAATGAAAGAAGACTGGAATACAGTGCAGAGAGTATTAGAAAGATGGGGGTGGCTGGTTGCAGGGAGTGGGGAGGTTTTGCTGGTATGGTTTGGTCTTAAAGTAATAAACTCTTAATTTGTTTTATATTTTGAATGCTTTTTATGGTTTTAATTTTTGTAAACCACCCAGAGAGCTTCGGCTATTGGGCGGTATAGAAATGTAGTAAATAAATAAATATTTTGCTCTTGACTATTTACATAGCCAGACATGATATCCAAGCTTAATGTCAGTAAAAGTACCCCTGTTAATGAGAGTTTCCTCTGTTTTTATCTCCATGAAATGACTTTATAAATGGTCATGCTGCTGTAATTTCTCATACAACAGAGGTAGATAATGTTCTGTAAATAGACAGTATCCCAAGATGGTAGAAAGGTGACCAAAGCAGTTGCATTGAATCCGGGATCTGACTTCCATGAAAGGAAGGTGCCTGCTCACGAAAGGTACCCACTTGTGAAAGGCTGCTTTGCCTGATTTTTGGAGTACTGCCGCGCACACCACAGCTCATCCCATTCACTCTCTGTAAAGCATTTTCAGGAGGCTGGAGGGGCTTACGTGGGAAGGAGGAGGTGGGGAAATCCACTTCTATCAGTGCAGCTGATCAGCGTAAATGTGGATCCAACCCATTGAAACTAAATTTTATGGTCTATGCAAGTCTGCTCATGTAAACAAGAGTGATGCCTCTGTGATCATAATCAGGTCACAGTGATCATATGAAGAAGTCCAATGATAATCTTCATCTTGGCATTTTTTTAAAAAAACAATGTTTTATTATGAAATTTACAGTAGGATTACGTTAAATTACTGGTTGCTGAAATAAAGATCTCATAGATCAGAAAGCTCACAGTTGAGTGAACAGAATTTAATATGGTTTTATGTAGATCCCAAGACTATTACCACACAATTGTTTTAAGGCAAAAGGAAATGCTGCTATTCCCAGGAGAATACAAGGAATTAGGCTCCATTCCCAACCATCCCTCAGCCCCAACTTGTATTAATTAACCTACATGAAAGTTCTCTTGGGGTTAATCGCTGTGGAGTAGAAGAGGCTTATGAAATTGCTTCTATCCAGCTCTTAATGAATGCAAAATGTAAGCATGGGAAAGCAGATATATGTATGATAGCTTCTGCAACCATATCCCATGGTATTAGGCAGTCACTTACCCAAAAGATAGCCTGTTTTCACCCCCAAATAGGTGGGGTATCTTGGTGGAAAACCTCATTTTAGGTGTGGTACTATCTTCTGTGAAAAAGATAAGAAAGATATATCAAGTATTCCAAGATCCTCCCAAAAAAGGCTCAAAAGACCAGTTTTGCCTCTGGTTTTGATCACCATCACTTTCTGCATACCAAAAAGCATAGAGCTCCATAATTTATGCCAGCTGGATGAACGGTGTCCCTCTACTCCCGGACTGGTTGAATATTTGAACAAGTCAGAATTAGTCTAGGAATTTGCATCTTACCCAGCACCACCACACCATGTTTATTTTTAGAAGTGTGTAAAGATGATTTTACTTGTTCCACCCTAATTGCAACATGTTTGAAATGTCCAAAGCTATTTCCACATCTCAGAGAACTGTTAGAGTAGAGAACAAGTATGAGCTCATACTACTTGTAGGAACTTCCAGGAGGAGCACTTCCATGAAGAAGCTTCCCTTACTTTCTAGTACTGTGGGTCTACACTTCTTCTAATGAGAGAGATGACTTTTTCTGGAAGTGGATTGAGCAGGTTTTGACAATTCACCTATAATGAACAAGCAAATGCATGTTTTCAAACTCATGATCCACTTTCTCTTTCCCATTCCCCTCCCCCAAATTTTCTTCTCCCCTTGCAGGTCAGTGTTGAAGTCTTGGTAGAATATCCCTTTTTTGTATTTGGACAAGGTTGGTCATCCTGCTGCCCTGAGAGAACAAGCCAGCTCTTTGATTTGCCGTGTTCCAAACTCTCAGTTGGGGATGTCTGCATATCACTTACACTCAAGAATCTGAAGAATGGCTCAATTAAAAAGGGCCAGTCCATGGACTCGGCTAGCATCTTGCTGAAGCACTCTAAGAATGACAGTCTAACTGGTAGTAGACATAGGTATGCAGAGAAGGAAAATGGGATTGATCAGGGAAGCGCCAAGATGTCATCTGAGAACGGTGAACTGAAGTTTCCAGACAAAATAGGATTGCCTGCAGCATCTCTGCTCACCAAATCAGAACCCAGCAAGCCCACAGCAACTAGGAAGAGGAGGTGGTCAGCCCCTGAAACACGGAAACTAGAGAAGTCGGAAGAGGAGCCACCGTTGACTCTTCCCAAGCCTTCTTTTATTCCTCAGGAGGTTAAGATTTGCATTGAAGGGCGATCTAATGTAGGCAAGTGACATCTGTTTAGGGAAAGGAAAATTAGGCTATCCCTTGTCATTTTTATCCAGATTACTGTACTGTAGGCTAAAATAACCCAGTATTTACATGTTATCTTATTTTAGGTTTATGTTATAACCTTGTTGTTATAGTTGCAGCTGGTATTATGCAGGAGACTGGTGCATACTTCCCCCCCACCCCCACACCGAAGTGTTTATCGGTGATTATTTTTAAGGAGAGCTGCAGAAAGGGCAGTACCTGCTTCCTCCAGGCCGTTCGTGGAAGCAAATGTGGCTGTCACGGCTTCTGTTTTCCAATATGTGAAGCAGAATAAGCCTTGACTGTCTTTGGAGACGAGATGGGAAGGGAACTGTAGCAGAGATGAACACTATTGCCTGATTCAGTGAGAGCTTGAGGCTGGAAGTTCCATAGCAGTGTGGTTTGGTGGTTCCCTCAACAAGCAGCTATTGGGAATCCAGTCCAGAGGCAGTAACAGAGAACTGAGCAGTCTCTGAGGCTTTGCACAATAAACCACCTTTTAAACAAAAAAAATTCCAAAGTTTGCCACATATTTTTCCACTCCTCCCAGCCCCATCCTCTGCCCCACAATGGGGGTCTGACTGCACTATTTTTTTTAAATTATTTTTATTATTATTATTATTACTATTATTATTATTCTCAGTGACTGCCACACAGAGATTTCATCTCCACTTGCTAGTACAGTTGCATAGCAATGGTGTAGCGACGGATCCTTGCTTTGCTAACACTGGGAATTTCTTTAAAGTAGGATGATGTTGCTGTAGGCCTAGTGAGTTTCAAGTTGCGGGGACCCCGGCTAGTGCTTTTCATTACTTGTGAACAGGGTTAACGAGATTCACTGAGTGTTGCCAGCCACTGACATTTGCTTCCACAGGTAAATATGCACTGCCCCTTTGGGAGAGTGAACATAAAAGTTGTTTGCATTTAAGTTGCAAATCCTTGTCTAACTCTAGTACTGTTTTTAGTTTCTGACGATGGACAACTAGTGCCACTTTTTTTTTTCCAAATTTCAGTGTGACACCAGGAAGTGGATGTCGAAGATGAACATAGAATGTCTTTAAGCACTTAAAATGCTGTTCAGACTTTGGTTGCTGAGCATCTGGGCTTAACACTCAGCAAGTACTGTATCTCACTTTAATCTCTGTGAGGAGAGAAAGAAAAACAAAGAAAAGAAAGAAAATTGATCTCTTCAACACTGTTAACTACATGCAAAGTATGTAGAGGTTTTTCACAAGCAAGATGTTGAAAGTTTTTCATTTGGTTTCAAAGGGATGAATGTGAATTATGAACTGCTATGTGACAGTCATTGTCCACAAGGACTACTTAATAGGAGGCACTTTTAAAACTTTAATGCTTGTGAAAGAGTTAAAGGCATATGTGAGCTGACAGATAATAAATGAATAAGAGAGAGTATAAAAGAAAGAGAAGAAAAAAAATCATTATTGTCCAGTGTTTTTGAAAAAGATGGACTTTAAAGAATCTTGCAATTTGCACATCTTGAGTTTATCATTTGTGTGGTATTCCTGCAGTTTTTACCTAATAATTTTTGGGGAAGGGAGAGGGACTGAAAAAGCTTAAACAAATGTAGCAATTACTTACCTGCCTGATCTCTAGGCCATTTTTGTAGGGTTAGGTTTCGTTTCAACCTCTTTTATTTTCTTTCTACCATATCTGTCACCCTGAACCAGGAAAGACTCTGAGAATTTCTCTTCAAATTCAGAGTTTTCCATAAGAAGTCATTTTGACACAGAAGCAAGTTATGTTTTTCCCCCTTTTAATTCTAATCCATTGTTGTTTTTTTATTGTGAATGTTACTCTTTGTTACTTTGAATAACTTCTTTCCCATTAGTAGTACAATGTAGATGTCAAAGTTTGGTACAAAACAGGACAATGGGTAAACGTTTACCCAGTTAAGCTCTTTTGTTGTTGGTGTTGTTACTGTTCCCAGAAATCTGAAACAAATTTAGGAGTGGATCCAGAGATCCTGACTCCTGCTGATTCTGTGGCTTCCATCATGAAACCAGTTCCTGACAAATAGTCACATTAAAGCCCTGGTGACTACTCACTGATGAGTGATTTGACAATGCCAGCCTGTGAAAAATTCACATGAATAAGCGTTCAGCTTTGTGTAAAGCCCAGTTAATTAAAATAGTGCATTAATGTCTGAAGTTTGACAATTAGCATCTCCTGATGAGAGACATTCTGGACATTTTCACACATGAGGCTTAATTTGGGTCCTCCTTGAGTTGGTCTGTAATGTGAATCTAAAATCCGTGTTAGTGTGTTCTATCCATGTTAACAATGACCACATGTGGTGCAAATGATACGAGAAGCCTATATATATATGTATATATATATATAGTGCCGTGTGTGAAAATGGTCGAACGTTTTAACATCAGTGCTTGTTCTAGCTTATTAGGTGGGTGGGCGTGAATTCTCTTCTTTCCCCACTTGCAATTACTTTTTGATGCAATCCAAACCCAGGGCAGCAAGTAAGGCAGAATGCAGGGCAAGTTGCCTGTGCAAGCAGGTGATACTTATCCTGATTTCTTTTGCATGATCGTCCCACTTGCCTTGGGTTAGCCACTGTCCTCGAAGTGGCCTTGTTTGGGGAATGAATGAAGCTGAAATAGACAGTTCACATATCTCTGCTACTCAAGTGAAGGGTAAGCTGTAACCTTAGTCTGGGTTCAATTAATGTTTTAGTTGAGAGACTTGCGTAACAGGAGTTTATCTCTCGTGATCAAGACTTTGACCTCAAACATGGTCCTGCTGGTTTATTGGGGCTGTGAGTTTGAGGCCCTTTCAGATTAAGGATCGAAATTTTAAATTCCAGAATACAACCTGAAATGAACGAATTCCTCCAAATGTTCATTTTCCTCCCTAACTTGCTTAAATACAACATATTTTTTTAAAAATAACCCCCACCCTACCCCTTCAATTGTTATGTCTTTTTGTTTGTTACTTGAACGTTAGCTCACACCAGAACTAATCATTTTTGTACCATTTTCTGGGGTGCACCAAAAATATGTTTAAATTTTAAAGTAGCTTGAAATCTGTCTTGAATTGTTGTTATAACCTCTCAGTAATATACCAAATAGCTGAGCAGGTTCCTCCTCACAATCACACTGCTTATTTAGTGCTGTAATTTTTTTCCCAACATTTCTGCTCAGAGACCTTGCTTAATCTTCCATAAACTCTGCTCAGGGCACTTTCAATTTATTGTTTATTGGAGTTTTATTTTGGCTTTGTTTGTTTGTTTTTGTTTTCATTTCAACCTCTGATGGTGAGAGGAATAGAAAGGTATGGGGCAGAATTCCCTATTTCATTCCCACCAGTACCACTATTCTCATGTGTACTCAGAGAGCATCACACATATAAGGAAGCAGGGAATATGAAACTGACTGCATCTACAAAACTAACACTAACAAGTAAAAAAATCAATAATAATAATAATAATGATGATGATAATAATAATAATAATAAAAGATTGGAGCAATAGGAATGTATTTGTTCTCTGTTTTCTTTGCAGACTTAGAATCCTGCAGTTGTTGCCTCCTTTCAAACATTGTTCTCCTTTGTTGTGCTTTTCCTTTTTAGCATGTGCAATATTTTATGTGCCAATTTAGACTCACCCACATGTGAGCTAGACCTTTTCCCTGGCCATCTTTTTTTGTGTGTTAAATTTAAGGTTCTGTACCTCCCTCGGTCCATGGCAGGGACAAAACTTCTCTGGGTGCCAAAGATATGGCGCACATGGAGCGAGGGCTCTATAAAGCTCTTTTTCGAACCCACCTGGCTTCCACATTTAAAGGGGGGAATCCAAGCAGAGAGAAAAAACTATTAGAAAATATTCCTCCCCCAAAGGACTTTAAAGGAGGATGGGATGACTTGGGAAGGGACAGATTCTGTGAATATGAGTGAACTACAAATCAGTAACCGGACACTTTTAAGATGGGTGTAAGCAGTCTTTTGCCAGAATTATTAGCACCATCTTCTATCTGACATGTTGTTATTACTAATCTTCCCCTTCCATCAGAAATATTTATAAAATTCAACCCTGTGCAAAAAGAGCAGAAGAACCATGCCCACTCTGACCCAGTTTGCACATAGATGGAAATCGTACGTTAATTAGCCCAAGATTTTCCAGGCAGGACTGGGAGGGCGCGAGTGCTCTCCCTCCAGCACGCTCCTAACTTCCACTTTCATTTTACTACTCACAATTGCCCTGATCATAGGCTGCTCTTATGACATCCGAACCTTGTTTCAAGGTTAAACAACCCAGAATTAACCCAAGAACAAATCATTGGGCTTGAACATAGGTTGTAAAATAAAAGGGGAAGCGAGAAGCACCTGCTCATGCCTGGGTTACAACATACATGCAAACTGGGTTACGGACTTTCAATTGTGGCAGTTTTGTGTTGAGTAAATACTACTTTGCCCCCGGAGCATTTCACGTTGTGCTTTTTCATAGCAATTAGTGAACTGACAAGTTATTGTTGAGTTCCGTGATTTCTTTACCTCCCACATTTCCCTTTTTCCAAAACGATTCATGGTGGATTCTGGCCCTGTTGATGTCCTTTTGGCCTCGTCCTCAACTGGATTAGGTTTTGAGCCTTGGGCTCCTAAGTGCCTTGGTTTCTTTTGAAAAAGGCACCTAATTTCATGGAACGTATTTTAACCCCATTCATGTTCCTGGGACTGCTCCTGCAGGCTGTAGTTCGCAGAATCACTCCCTCCCCACTTCCTTCTTGTTTATGAAATAGCCCCTGACAGGTGTGAAGAACATCTTCAGATTAATGTCATTGTAAGAAGCCTCTGTATAGTGTCCACATGGCAATATTAACTGACACCAGTTACTTTTTTTCCCTTTCCCTTTTCTTTTTCCTTTGTTTTTGTATCATACCTGTTTAGTTTACAATGAAACTCATACAATCACCAATAAATAATTAGTCAGGGCAAAGAAAAAAAAATACCAGAACCTCTTTATAGGAATTTCTAAATAAATATATCTATATCTATATCTATATATAACTATATATAAAATTACTGTTCCTTATAGTGTTTAACTTAGGCATCATTTCAGTTTGTCTGGGCCACATCGTGGGGGGTCTCAGAGTGAGATGTCACTTACCTCGTATCCTGTAAGTTAATCCTGAACTACTCTCTTTTTTTAATGCCCTTCTATGCATCTTCCTTCCCCCACCCCTGTTCCTTTTCTGGAAAAATGCATGTTTTATCCAACTATTTTGATCCTGGTGTCTCGTTTAAATTTGTTTGGGGGGGGGGGGTTGAGCCAGGAAGTGACATCACTACTCTCGTTTCCCTAAAACAAGGAACATTTAGAAACCTTTCACACCTCTTACTCAGGGATGGGGCTGGCGTATGTGTGGTACACTGATGTGACCAGAAGGAGCACTTTTACTGCTCTGGAGTAGGGATGTTCAATTCCAAGGAGATGTTTGGATTTCCTCCATGGTCATGGATTAACGTTCCAGATTTATCACATAGATTGCAATATAAAGCATCAGATCTAGTGTGAACTGTAGCTTTTGGTTGTGGAAAAATTCACTCTGTGCACAATGGCTTGTTTTACTTTGATATGTTGCCAAGCAATGGAAAAACCACAACAATTATATTGTTTTGAGTAGGAAATGAGAATGCTATTTTGAAGACAATTAATTGGTGTTTCTTCTAATTTTCAGACATGGGTTCTTAAACCATTTTTCAAAAAAGATGCCATATACATCCAGACCACAGTGTTGCAAAGCCTTACTTAACATCTTCAGGGCTCAATCCTACAAGGGGAATAGTCATGATTCTCCCAAAACCTTTGAAATTATAAATCTATCTGCACTTAAAAATGTGTGCTTTGAAGGGTCAGAGCTACCCATTAACTATTCCTTTCAAAAACAATGCTTAAATTCCTGGCCAGGTTCATTCAAGGCCCACTTACTTGTGTGCATTTCTCATTGCAACGTTGGAGCTATAATCACTTGGAGGTGTTTTCACGCATCTGGAATTTCAGGTGTTGCCATACTCTGAGGTTTGGTGATGGGTATTTGGGTGTGGACACATTATTTCAGCTTTAATGGCAGCACTTTGAACAGCATATTTCCCACGAGTGTAGAATAAAGGGATCTGCTGGCTATGTTGGCTTATCCACAAGTAGTCCAGCAGTTGTAAGAAGGCAACCAAAGCTGCTGTTAACGTTACCCAGAATGTAGTGATAGCTGAATAGTGGAAGCGTCCTTAGGATTACACTTGAGTTACACAGTAGTGTCTGTTTGAATTAATGCTGTTGGCTTTGTGGCGTTAGTCCATGGGTTAAAATCCCAAAGTGCCCTTCCACATGTGGAAGGTGTCTTCTGCACATGGAAAAGCTGTTTTACAGGCCATTTGCAAGCAGAAGCATGCAACTGGCCACTGGCCCTACCTTATTATAGCCCCATGCAAACACTTCTGCTAGTGATGACCTAAGTGATCTAGTGTCTATTTTTCTTCTGCTCACCATTCTTTTTATACACTTGAATTTAAAAAATTGGGCCCTTTTGTGTCACATCTACTATGAAATTGTTCACAGCAATATGTGACCAGCATTCTCTTCCCTTCCCCTCCCCCCCCCCCCCCCCCCAGTCATTACTGATAACAGTGTTGTCCAGCCTTGGGACAGACTGTGATAGTGTGAAACAAAGGGAAATTGTACTATGTCTGTTTTAAACAGAATGTGGATAGCGCTTTCCTTTTTTATGTTTATTATCCTGACAGTTCCTGAAAAATAAGAGGAATGAATCGTGTCCCAAATTGTGACTGTTGTTTTTGAGAGCACAGGAATATTATGTTGATTTTCTTTTGTAGTTTCCAAGAGCAGTATTGTGTTTTTTTCTGTTGATAGGGAAATTCCAAACAAGTTGCACACTTCTACTCCAGAGTTCAATTTCTTTTACATAGATGACCTCGCTTCAGATGTGTTACCTTTACTGATAGGATCTTTACTTGTAGCACTATAACTCGTGGGAATATTTTTTTATGTGAACCTAATTTGATGAGAAGCTTAAACAAACTTTTTTGAAGCACTCACATTGAGAGGAGTACAGGTAATGTTTTTTTTAAAAAAAAATTGCACAAAAGAAACATGAATGTTGGAATGATTCATTCAGTGTTTGAAAAGCGATGGATATGTTGAAATCGTGTGTTGTTTGTAAAAATGAATAAAAGTACAAAAGCCGAGAAAGGGTGAAAGTTACATGTTTTTTGTATATAGAAAACTCTCACTTCTAGTTGATCCGATTGTATTGGTTCTGGCTGGAAAGAATAGCTAATTTACAGGTTTTTCAAAGATAACTATGCTTACTTTTGTATTTACATTACATGAATCCCATTGTTGGGGCAGGGGAGAATGATTCACAATTATACTATTTGTTCCTGTTTTAACTTAGATTTTGAACTCGGTTGGGATGTCTTTACTCCTTCTAGGGATGATTGTCTACATCTTCTGCACTTCTTGTTCTTAAAGAAAAAAGAAAGAACCCAAAGAGTTTAATACTGAACAAGACGTGTTTGTTAGAAAGGATTCTCGCAGCCAGTAAAGAAGTCCAAAACAACGTATTGTCTCCTGTAATCCCACATCTCTCCCTTCCCTGCACAGAACAATCCCCCCACCCCATCTATGCCTGGAAGTGTTAAGGACATAATTTCAGTTATTCTAGCAGATTTTAATTATTTTTCATTTGGTTGGGAAAATGTATATTACTGACACACCAAAAATGAAAGGAATTTAGGAATAAAGTATTCCTAAGGAAGGGGTCCAAAATCCATTTACAATGGGAAGACTTTAAAGTGAGGGGGTCTGGGTGATAGTTGTCTGAATCCTTCTCCCCTTCTTCCTTGCAGATTATAGTAATAATCCAAATTACCGTTCTGGCATTTAATATGGAAGGGATGTAATTCTGTATTAAAATAACCCTTTCAGGTGCAGAATGATGGCCTCTCACAAAATAGAATTAAATGCATTTCAGCAATGAGTGGTGTTTCTACAGGAGGGATTGCAGGAACTCTGTGGTTTTTCTGATTGTTATCGGAAAGGACTCGAGTCTTCCATTGAGAATTAATCAGAGGCTTCATCCGAGGTTGCTTTTGTTTGTTTATTTTCTTTCACGTGATTAAAGCTCTTGTTCCCTTTTCCTCAGTCATACAATAGGCAGCCATTGGAGGTGTCATCTACTATAGACTTAAGTCACAGGTGCTGGAACTGCTGTGTGATGAGAATATTGCAGGTCAGCTTCATTGGGGCCTGGGAGAAGTGACACTAGAGAGGTCCAGACCATAGGCACTTGCCACTTTCAAAGGCACCACTTTGCCAACAAAATTGTATGTGTGAAAATGGTGGCTAGTGAATGGTTGTAAAGCCACTAAAAGCTTGGTACAGAAAATGCTTGGCTGAATTCAGCTCTGAACATCAGATTACATAGGATCATTCTTTAGATGTGTTCATTTTGTTAAGTTATAAAGTTATATTCTGAACTAGTAGCAGTAGACCAATTTACACCAGTGGAAGAACCAGTCACCAAAAGTTCTCTGAAAATTAGAAGTCTTTCAATGTACAGATGTGCAGCTCCTCTTGAGATAATATCTCTGTAACTGAGGGGACAACTGAATTTCAAAATGGCTGCCAATAAATCTCCACCAACCAAAAGCCAAAACCAAAGGAGGAGCATGATAGATGCCGTTATTTATTGCCCAGAAACAATAATACAATTCTGATATATGTTGAGAACTAAAGGCTAATGGTCGGCAGTAGAAGATAAGCATTTTAATTCATCAGATTTTTTTTTAGTTTACATACTTGCAAAGTTGATTGTTGGATCTAGTTTGGATTTACTTGCAAATTTATGTTTGTATTTTTTAAGGTTAAACCTAGAAGAACGGCCTTAAGTACTTGAAATGCCTCGAAATGTTATTGTCTGGACAATAAATATCTGCATTTACTTAACTGGTCAATAGTTCTCATGTTTTCTATTTGTACCTCAGAACTGTTGCCTCTCAAGGTTATTACTCTATTAAGATTTAAACTATAATTTTGGTCAATCCATCAGCCAGTATTAAAAAAAAATATTTCTTTTTAAAAATAATACGTAACATGACAAAATACTTTGGATCTCTTGCATTAAAACAGGCAACTTCCGGGTCCTTACATTTGGTTTTGATAGTAATTTTGTCAATGTTTTGAGCATCTGGCACATTCTTGAGGAACAAAGTTTCCCACATCAATAGATGGTTCATGCTAGGGGCTTTTTTATCATATACAAATGATTAAAAATTACACTTTCAATGTCCTGCCTGGTGTTGGCCTAGGAAAAGAGGTATCATAGCTTTATGCTGAGGTCATATTGGGTTGACATGGCCAGTATAAAGGAGAAATAGGGAGGGAATGTTTTGCACCTTATAGAAAAGAGGAGAAAAAAATTAAGTGCATACAGACATAAGTAAGAGCTTTTATTGTGACAAGAGAACTTTTTCCATATGCGTGCATACTCTCTGTAATTCCAGTGTAAAATATTGTACTTGCACTAGCTTTTTTAAAACAAATATTAAAAAATGGAAGAATTCATATTCTATTTTCTAATCGTGGTGTGTCTATTTGTAGGATACACTCGCGTCTGTTTATTGAATTTTATGGTCCCTTTCTTTGATGGTGCTTGCAGGTTTTCTAGGTAGAAATTATTTCATTATTATAATAAAACAATGTTTGATTCAAAATTTGAACAAAATTGTTTTAAAGAAATTGTCTGTATACCAGTACAAGTTTATTGTTTCAGTATACTCGTACTAATAAAATAACAGTGCCAATTGCAAATCAGTGTGCTTTGTTGTGTCTGAATTAAGAAAGAGGTGGGTGCCATTTTCTCTTTGAAAGAACATGTCCACATGGATTTTCCCTCCATGATAAGGAGTGGGTTTGTTTGTTTGTTTTTACAAAATAACAAAACGTATTTATTTTATTTGTAATAAAATATACACAGGGAATTGATGCGTTTCTGCATATTCTAGCTATCTGCAAAACTGTTTGATACAGTATATCAACATAATATATATCTAGTTTCCTTCCTCCCCACCTGCATATGTAAAAGGAAAAAGCTGGTACTTAATTGTATTATCCATGCATAGTACAACTAAGAATTTATCTAGAAATTATTTAGAAATAATTTACTTCCATTATCTTTGTGTTTTATTCATGCGTTCTTTCAAATCACTTTAAAAGCTGAAATAAGCTATAACACTTGGACTTTTTATCTAGCTGTGTGTGCTTTCAGTTGTTACTGCCAAACTCTGTTTACTGTATGTTGTCTTCATAAAATGAAGAAACATTGGAAATGAGAAAGCAGAGCAAAAATTGTTAGGATGTATTGTCAGTTGCCTTTAGGATGTTTTTAGTGATGCTGGCAATGCCAGAACCTAGCACTCCAATGTATAAAATATAGACATTGTCCACAAATAATGCTAACCCATGGTTTATTTAACCCATGGCATGTTGCCCTAACCATCGTTTGTCTTGCAGATAATCGAACAAATCATGATTTGTTTCTTCAATCCCTGGATTGTTTGCTTCCCTCCTCCTTCACCTGCTCCCCCTCTATATCCCAAATGCCTTTGGAGTGCTGTAATACTGACATGTAGAGCAGCTTTTTTTTTAACCAGTCTCGCTGCTTCTGTAGCCTGGCAAAACAAACCACAAATAACACACAGTTATGGGTTCACACATTATGACAACCCATGGTTTAAAGCACCCAAAGTTCACATCCCAATAACAACCCAGAATTTAAGAAACCATTCTATGGGTTAACATTATGTGTGAACCAGGCCATGAAGTATTTACAGCTAGCCTTTTCTGTGAAGTGCAGATAATGCATCTGCCATGCCAATAAAGGAGGCAAGCCAGCACTGCATTTCTTAGGTCAGAAGGAATTGCATCATTTGACCCACCACCTGAGGATGACTATACGTTATAGTCATCCTCAGGTGGTGTCTGGGCTGGTGTTTCCAAACAGCCATTCCAAGGGAAACATATGCGGGAGAAAAAAACAAAATTGAAGATTACTCCATAGCCTGTCCAGAAGCAATAGCAGCTTCCAACTGTTGGGTTCATCAGAAATGACAACAAACTATTGTTGAGCACATCTAGTAATAGCTCCTTGCTTATCTGAGTTAATTGGTTGGCATGGGAAGCTGTTAAGGGAAGTAGCACCCTACTACTACTACTACTGCTGTAGTAATGTAACAATTGGCCTGTGAAAAATCACCGCTAGACGTAAGTTGGCATTTATTCATAGATGTTGTGGTCTGAAGGTGCTCTGATGCTCTTTCCCTCGTGCATTTGTTTATATCACACAACAGATGTGGGGCTTCCAGGTCTCTAATATATATTAATGAGAGGTGTAGCTACAGTCACTGTACTACTATTGTTACTTTTTTCTTATCTGGACACTTCAACATATGCATTAATTGTAGATATCCAGACCTTACCCTCTGCTTGCATGGACAACCAATATAATAATAATATGACATTCACTGTGTTTTATTTTATTATTTTATGAACACATGCCTTCCGCTGCTCTTTTTGTTGTAGAACTAAATGGTGGTGACTTAAGTAGGGACACTGGTTTTAAAATACGATTGCACAGCCATGGCCCTGAAGATATTTAGCTAGTTTGGGAAGGGAGGAGGAAGTGTGCCTCAGTTTCATTCTGGAATCTTTTTACACCTATAAAAAATATGGTATAAGCATCATTAAAGCAAAATGACAGAAGTTCTATGGAGCTCTACAATGCAGTGGAAAACATTGTTGTACTGTAGGCAGAAAGGCTAGACTTATTTTGTCTTTTAAATAAAGTATTTTTAAAATATATTTAAAATATATTCAAATCTTATATTTAAATCAACCCAAAAGAGTAAAATAATTATTTACAGTGCAGTCCTATGCATGTTCTACTGTACTCAATAGACCTTACTCTTCTGTAAGCATGTTTTAAGACTGCACCCTGAGTGTTATTTTTTTTTAATCACTCAAATTTTATTTAAACTCTGAGATAAAAACAATGGTGATTCTGCAAGTATGTGTCAGATGGTTTAAAAGATAAAATCATAGAATAGTAGAGTTGGAAGGGGCCTACAAGGCCATCAAGTCCAACCCCCTGCTTAATGCAGGAATCCACCTTAAAGCATCCCTGAAAGATGGTTGTCTAGCTGCCTCTTGAATGCCTCTAGTGTGGGAGAGCCCACGATCTCCCTAGGTAATTGGTTCCATTGTTGGATTGCTCTAACAGTCAGGAAGTTTTTCCTGATGTCCAGACGAAATCTGGCTTCCTGTAACTTGAGCCCATTATTCTATATCCTGCACTCTGGGTTGATCGAGATGAGATCCTGGCCCTCCTCCGTGTGACAACCTTCAAAGTATTTGAAGAGTGCTCTCATGTCTCCCCTCAATCTTCTCTTCTCCAGGCTAAACATGCCCAGTTCTTTCAGTCTCTCCTCATAGGGCTTTGTTTTCAGATAAGGAACTTGATCTCTGCTAAGATCACCAGATCATGTCTGTAGTTTTGGGACCATTGCAACAGTGAACTCCATGAATAATGTCATCCATGTCCATATGGTTGGCAAGGAAGTCCTTTTTGCCTTTTGGAGTTTTCTGGCTTTTCTGTGAAAGGAGCCGTTTGTCTGCATCTTTGAGGCTCGAGATCAGGAAAATATTAGAAAGAAAGAAGAGGCTATTCCAATGGCCAGTGCCCATTCCTAAATATAATAGTTAGACCACATTCCTTCAGCATAGTTGGTTTTAGTGTCTGGTGTTTTTAAACATTGGAGAGATGTAATGTCCCATCAACCCAATACCAGGAAAATTCAAACCTGCAAGGCAGATTTGGCATGGTATTCTCTTTCCCAAGGTTGTACTTCATCAAGTGTATGCTTTTATATAGGCTGACAATATGAAAAGGAGGACAGGGTTCCTGTAACTTTAACAGTTGTAGAGAAAAGGGAATTTCAGCCAGTGTCATTTGTATGCAATTAGTTCCTGGTGAAATTGCCTCTTCATCACAACAGTTAAAGTTGCAGGCACTATACTAGAGTGACCATATACAAAAGAAGGCAGGGACCCTGCAACTTTAACTGTTGTGATGAAGAGGGAATTTCACCAGGAACTAATTGCATACAAATGACACTGGCTGAAATTCCCTTTTCTCTACAACTGTTAAAGTTACAGGAGCCCTGTCCTCCTTTTCATATGGTCAGCCTCAAACCTGCAAGGCAGATTTGGCATGGTATTCTCTTTCCCAAGGTTGTACTTCATCAAGTGTATGCTTTTATATGCTTATTTGCCTCTTTACTGGCTAGATCATCTGTGGGAGTAAAATAATCAGCAAATAACAGGGAGGATTATATTTGTTCCTTAACATGCTCAGTTGTACAATTCTCTGTATATCTTGCTTTCCTCTCACATACATACTCAGCTCCATCAGACGAGCGTTTTATTGCACGCTCATTACTGACCACTCACGGATTTTCACAGGTTCCTCTTATGACGTCGTCTGCCTCCTGCGCACCTCCTGCCCATTTTATTCTTCACACAACAAAAAAACACCCCAGTAAGTCTGACTTCTTTTTAAAGACGGAAGTTGCTGCTACCTCCTGCTGTGTGCAGATGCAGCGGGATCAAAACGGCCCACTGACATGTGCAAGTTGTTTACTTCCTCTTTCAAAGGAGGAAGTAATGAGGGACAAACGCGGGGGCAGAGAAATGACAGTAAGGAAACGCGATTTCCCTCTGTGTGATGACGCTCTCACACACCCTACCAGGGTGAAACGGGCTTTTCAGAGGAGAGTTGCTGGAAACAGTGTCACTGTTTCTGCACACCCTGCCAGTGGCAGGAGGGAAGGCAGAGCTTACCCCCAGTTCAATCATTTCATAACAGAAGACCTTTTATGCTCTTCCATAGAAATAAATGCAGCCATGTAAGCAAGTGAAACAGCTGCAGTTAGGGACATAATGAGGGCCAAACCTGATTTCTTTGTCTGTGACATGAATGACCCCAGGGTCAGAGATGGGCAGCCACTCATTTTTCCTGCAGAAGGTGAAGAAACCCAATCCTCCAGAAGACAGAAGCCACAGAGCAGCTGAAAGGCTGCATGACCAATGTCCTTTTCAGAGGTTCAATTTCAAAATCGTGTAGAGGGGATGTGGGGTCGATAAGGCCTGGTAAGGCAGGCTTCCCAATTACGTGGAACTTCATACCCATTTCATCTATAGACCTTCCTTGTCAACATAGGGAGGTCAGGAATGGAGGGGGAAGGGCGGAGCATGTGTCTCCCGCTCCCTCTATACGATTTTAAAACTGAATGCCTGAATTGGGCTCAACCTATCCAAGGAACTTGCTTTTATGGGATTAGGTTTATTCACTCTAATAACACTTATAAACCACTGCAGTATTTCCAAAATTACGTCCCTTCATTTCTGGAAGAACCACAACGGCAGCTTGTTCTCCAGCTGGCAATAAGAATGAGGATAGAGGTTTTGACACGGAGTTACAGACTGAAGGACATGACAAGACTGCCACTCCTCACCTACAAGGCCTTGGTTGCAAGAGACTGCAGGCCTCAGGATCTGATGCTCTTGGCTAGCTCTTAAAAAGAGAATTGGGCCTTCTCTAATCTGTGCTGTAGTGTCTGAAAGCACTTGATCTTTAATAAACAAAATGAGGTTTCCTATTCGGTCCTGTACAATAGGCTCTGAAAATATGAAGCTGTCGTGCATTCTTGATCCTTAACCAAACAGATTTGGGAAATATAGCAACCATCATTATCTCACATGTTTCTTCTTTAAAATATTCTGTCTGAATACAAAGGGCAGAGCCCAGCAAAGCATTACAATAAAATGAATATAATCATTTAATCAACAATTTTAAGAACATTAATTTTTCAGCACACATTAAAAATCAAGCAGTTAATGTCACAGTGAAAATAAAGTAGCATATTTTAGTGTTAGAAATACTGACATGCTGGGCAACATCCCTACAATTGAGCACCTTTTAGTTTTCAAAGTAGCCCTCCTCTTCTGACTTCCATGCTATTTTGCAGGAGCAGCAGGAACTGGTCATTTGAACATAGAGGCTTAAATGGATTTGCTTTTATTTGTAACTGAAATTCTTTCAGCCGACAAAGATACTATGAATTGAAATCTGGGTGACTTTCACAAGTTACCATTAAAAGATCAAACTAGATTTCTTATTTAAATAGGCCAAGGCTATAAAAAGATAGTGCCATTGTATTTTGACCAAAAGAATGACCGTAGACAGAACAGCAGCTTATGGCTTGTCCTCCTTATGCTTAACCCCACCACTAATAAACACTGGTGGCAATCAATCTGCTTTCTTTCCTAGCTTGGAGTATGCCAGCAAGAAGCTGTATTGCCAACAAAACCACACAAAACAAAACCAAAAGAGAAGGAAGAAGAAAAGCCAGCAAGTTTCACAGCTCTAAGCTCAGTTTTTTTCCCTCTTTGGCTAATGAAAGAATTGGCTGTGCTGCTGAGTTACTCGAATAAAGGTTGTCCTTCGACTCAGTTCTTTGAGTCTGGCAGCTCCCACATAGGTGCAGGTAGATCGCAGGCCTCCCAGGATATCACGGATGGTGTCTTCCACATCCCCTTTGTAAGGCACTTCTACCGTTTTGCCCTCTGAAGCTCTGGAGATGAAGGTGGGTTTATTTTAATTGTAGAATATGTTCTTTTCTTACCTAAAATATATATTCTCTGATATTTTTAAAAAGGTGATTTCTCAATCTGCATTGGAGGTGGGCCTTCAACACTGCAGGCCCCCTTCAAATATAGCCATTTTTGCTTTAGCTCCTGATTCAAAAACCATCTACCCAGTAAGATAGGTTGGTAAGGCAATCCTGGATATTTGTCTGTTGTGTTTACAATTGTTCTATGTTTTGTGTATGTGGAGGGCAGAACATCTTCAAATGGAATAAAGATTATATAATTTCCTAAAAGTTGTCACAAACTAACTCCTCACAACTGTTTTGCTTCTTATGAAAACCTTCACAATGTGCTTATAAGCTGATCCAGTCTGCTTGACACTGCCAGGATGAGTTTATTTCCCCACTGTTGAGAGTGTATAAAAATATATTCTTTTTTTCATCAACTAGGTAGGGGAATAGATTGTGTACCTTCATGATATTTAATATTAAACATGGAAATATTTTCACCCTAGAATGTAATCTGGAAGTGTGGAATGAACAAGTTATACTTTGAATTTCTAAGGTTGCCTGGGCTTATTTGACATGAACTTTGTCTCAGGATATGGTCAAATTTATTGCTTAAAGGCCAGGCTTTGATGGAAATACAGGGGAGAGTTGACTGATGGGCCTAAATTTCAAATGGGCCTTTATAAATTATTATAGCATGAAAGCCCTATTTCATCTAAAATAGGGTGACCAGATAAAATCCAGGTCGGGGCTCATGTAACTTTAACTGTTGCAGAGAAAAGGGAATTTCAGCCAGTGACATTTGTATGCTATTAGTTCCTGGTGAAATTCCCTCTTCATCACAACAGTTAAAGTTGTAGGGGCCCTGCCTTCTTTTGTATATGGTCACTCTAGTATAGTGCCTGCACCTTTAACTGTTGTGATGAAGAGGGAATATCACCAGGAACTAACTGCATACAAATGACACTGGCTGAAATTCCCTTTTCTCTACAACTGTTAAAGTTATATGAGCCCTGACCTGGATTTTATCTGGTCAGCCTAATCTAAAAGAAATCAGATGATGCTATCTAGAGTTAGTGTTGAAGGTGCTGCTGAATAGTGTTTCCTTAATAAATTTCTTCCCATTTTAGTATACAACCCGGGGTTTATGACTATGAAGGGTTTAGAATCTGTGACTTTGATTCTGCAAGTTTGCACAAACAGCCCACCATGGCTTATGTCATGGTGGGCATGGTGCATGCCAGTGGTCATTTTGAATATTCAAGCCCGACCACAGCTTGTTGTGTCATCGTGCACTGTTAAAAAAAAAACCTCGCATAATCTTAAACAAGTCATGGGTTCTTCAAGGGTTGCTTAATGCTCACATAATCCACGGTCTCCAGGTTTGGACAAACTGAGAAGCCGCAGCTTAAATACTCAGGCTGTCTAGCTTGACATGGCTTAAATAAACCACAATGAGACATGATGATCATGTGAACCTGGTCAGCGACTGCCAAACAGCTCTGCGAATGGTGCCATTACACAAGGCAAAACTAGAAGTGTTCCTCAACAAACTAACATACTGCTATGACTTGTAAGAAGCTAGCAAGCCAGAGGCCACAATCCTACAAAAAGACCTGGTTTGCACATCACAACAATCCATCAGTTTAGAAACCTGTCTGCAGAGCACCTGCTCTCTCCTGCTTGTGCAAGGCGACACATCGTGTTTTTTAAACTGATGGGTTGTCAATACGCTACAAAGTAGCGCACAGCTGAACATACTGAAATCAATAGGCTTAAGCACTCCTAACTCTGTTCTGCATAGTGGCCGCTGTTCTCCATATTATCAAAATATCTAGTTTTAATGGGAAACATTGTGATGAAGAAACTCTGATCTGACCTCCAAATTGATTGCTAGGGAGGATTTGTGAGCCTTGTACTAGCTAGAGGTACAGCCATGACATCTGTTGACAATAATAGGTTGTGCTCAAAACTGTGCTATTGGTTGCCAATAACAACATTCAAAAGTGAGGTTTTGAGAAGTAAAATTGACCCCTGTGCCAAAGAGTGAGTATAGCTGGTACCTGTATTCTGCAACACCTCCTGCATGCTTCTTCATAGCTGTATCAGAGCTCATCCCATAGAAGAGCTTAATTTTCTTGCTGTTTTTTTCTATGACTTCCCCAGCACATTGATCATGCCCTGCAAACATGCCCCCAAGCATCACGAAATCAGCGCCAGCTCCTGTGGGCAGCACAGAGAAAGATTTTTTTTTTTTTTTTGCAGTTTGGAGGTGCTCCAGGATCCATCAACTGTCACTGGAGGCCCACCAGCGTAGGTGGGTATGCCAGCTCTATCAGTTCCTAAACAGAGATAGCGTGGCCACTGTGATCCACGCATTGGTAACCTCTAGGTTGGATTACTGTAATGCATTCTAGGTGGGGCTGCTCTTAGGGCTGTTTCGGAAGGTGCAGCTAGAGCAGAATGCAGTAGCTAGGTTACAGACTGGAGTGCCTTTCTGTGCATATAGTATGCCTGCGCTAAAGGATCTACACTGGCTGCCAGTGTGCTACCGAGCTAGGTTTAAAGTTGGTTTTACTATGTTGGCATTAGTATACAAAACCATATACTACTTGAGACCAGGTTACTTCAAGGAACATCTCCCCCTATACCAACCTCCCAAGCACTATGATTTTCAGGGCAGCCCTGTCGTCTGCTGCAGCCTACGTATTTCTGCTTGGTAGCAACATGGAGGCAGGCTTTCTTTGCGGTGGCACCCACTCTGTGGAATGGTCTCCCCTCTGTGGTAAACCAGGCCTCAACTCTGGCATGTTTTCGGTGTTTATTTAAATAACTTTTTACTTGGGCTTTCCCCCCAGCTGTAACCAGTCTTTGAATCAGTCGCTAATATGGTACTATTTAATATTGTATTGTATTTATTACATTCTTTTGTAAACAGCTTCAGGATTTGTGCAAATGAGAAATGATACAGAAATACTGATAATAAATAAAGAATAATAATAAAGAGAGCACTTGAGTGAATGTGCAACAGAGAAACAAAGTCAAAAGAGCACAGCACCAAGATTTCACATCCATGATTCCACACATTTCAGAGGAGGCACCTTTTTCCATTTCATGTAGACCAACTGAAGAAACTGTGCAGGCAAGCAAAGCATGAGAAAGAAAACCAGTGCACCCCTTTGAAGTTGTTTCTTGTTTGTCTAATTCCTGGAAAGACTCCTATTGAAATAAAGTGGGTTTTTTTTCTAGTAGCAAGATCTCAACCTTGTAGTGAGAAGCTGGAATAGCCCCCAAGAGATTGCATTAAGGAAAGGGCTGGTATCAACATAGGGAACGTGCTAAAGAGAACTATGGTCCAAACAATAGGTTCCTGTATGAGAGGAAGTATTCTAGCCAGACTGAGGTGAGGTTCTAAATCGACACTTTGGTGGCCAACATCCAACCGGTTCAAGTTGACCAATGAGCACACCATCATTCCACCTCACGGAGATCCCCTAGCTCCATACAGCATCTATCCTGTGTAAACCATTTTGGTTTGAAGTGCAAAATAGTTCTTGAATCTGCTCCCTTCATCTGTATCCCTAAGACCCTCAATCCTTTCACTTGTCTCAATTCTATAGATTGAGGGATGAATGGTGGCATGATCATAGTTCTGTTAGCCACTGGACACAATCCCCAAACACTTCTGCTGCACAATACAATGTTCCTGTGCGACCCATTCATTGCAATGGGATTTTCACAGATGCATTCTATCCAACTTCCTTTCTTCAAGCGTGTAGCTTTTCTACAAGTTATTGTGCACTGCACAGTCTGTGTAGTATAACATAGACATATATACTTTTGTCTTGGGAGGGTTTCCCCTAAAAGGCAATGTATACGTCATTTAAATAAATAAATAAAGTATTAGTCATTAAGTTATTCACAATAGCAACAGGTAATACTGGGCAAAAAGTTGTCTCAGAAAGCTAACCAAGGGATGGGAGAACGACCACTGTGTGATAATTGTAGAACTTATGACAACTGCGATCACGATCCAGAGAAGAACTGGACAGCTATACAAAGGGCAAGAATTTTCAGAACCAGAATATTTATTGCTACTAAAATTATGGATAGGAAGTTCATATCTAAATGCCAAACCTAGTCTCTAACTATTAGGTATCAGGAAACAGACAGAGGTTGGTCCATATCAGCCTATAGTGAAATGTGTGATTTTCTTCATCTAAGATACTTGGAAGATAATTCATCTGGAGACAAAATATTAAACTAGAAACTGTAGGTCATGTTAGACTGGTCCTACTGCTCTTCACACTCCTCAAACAGCAACACAGTACTCACCAAAAGCTTTAGCAACATCTCCAGGACAGCTACATCCCCCATCCTACAAAAAAGAGGGGGAGGAGGGAAAGAAGACAGTGCCAATGTTCATATGTGTTGCTGCCCCAATTGCTGAAAGCAACTATGTCTCTGAGGGTGCCTCTACAAGAGCGATTTAAAGCTCTTTCAAGGTGCATTAAAAATTTTACCTCTACAAGAGCAGAGCACAAATCGGGGGTTGAGGCTCTTTTTCTGTCCAATTATGCGCATTATTGAATGTGCATTAAATAGCGAGTTTTAATTTACCGTGGGAGTTAAAGCACCTTATGACCATGTGAATAAGCGATTCTCCGCATTTAAACACTTTAAAGCGTGTTTCATACAACCGGTAATGCGCTTCACCACCTCCCGTGTATAGGGATTAGGCGTAAAAGCGATTGCGAGAAGATGCGCATAATCAGACAACCAGGCGTCAAACCGAATTCTTGTAGAGGGGACCTCATACCAGATGTAGGATTTCTGAGAACCATTCTGACTCTCTTACAAGATTGCCCATCTCTGTCCTGCTCCAACAGTTGATCAGTGACCTCCAAAACAACTGCTCTATTATTTCTGGCTGCATTCCTGTCCTCCAAGTCAAAGATGGAAAAAGGTTGGGAGCTGCAACACCTGCTTGAAAAACTTAGAAGTCACTGCATCAGGTTGAAAAGTCTCCACAGTAAGTACTGGGATGTCCTGCTAGACACTGCACACACTGGACAAAAATTGGTGCCTCTTTTTGACATGAAGGGATCAGTATTCACCCCACCCCACCCTGCAATCCTTGCTATTCTGCTTCTCTTGCTCCCTGGTTGTCCCCAAGTAATCCTTATGTGACCATGTGAAAGAGCATCGCTGAACAATCTTTATGGATGCTTAGGCTGGCATGGAGAAGAGGAAGGGTTCTCTTCAGGCGTGGCAGAGCTCCAATAGCAGCCAAGGTAGCATATGCGGGGTCACCAGAGGTCCTCTTGCCCATCAGGTATTAGGTTTGGTGACAGCAGTACCAGGGGCCTGGGTTTGTGCAAGCCACTTGGAGCTTTTCATCACAGGGATGCGTTAGATCACTTTTGCCTGCTGTTTTGCAGGCTTGGAGGCAATGGTTTTCCCTGCTCACATTATGGATAGCGTTAGCCAGGCCAAGAAGTGAAGAGGAAACTAGAAAACTCAGATCAAGGATCTGAAAGCTAAGTAAATGCTTTTTTTATATATATAAAGAGAGGCAAGTAGAAATCACAAGAAGGCATAAAGCAGGGGTGCACTGCCCCATGTCATGCCATATTTGCTGCCAATTTTTATGTCACCACACTTAATGCCAGTTTTGATGCCAGTGTTCAGTGCTACCGTTCCCCAATTTGTGCCATTCCCCTACTGCCAATCCCCAGGGATTACGACTGTCACTGCTTCCACTTCCTGCTGGATACTCCAGGAGCCAGAGGGCCAGAGCATCGTCTAGGAGACATTTGGCAGCACTTGGCTCTATGACTCTTTGCTGCTTTTGGTGCAGCAAATCTGCTCACAGAACAGATACTGGAGCATACTCTTTTCAAAGTAAGCATAAAAGGAATGGCACAATGGAGGTGGTGGGAGGCATGTTGGAAGAAATCTGTGTGTGCATGCGCGCATGCACGCCCTCATGCAGCTTCTCAGCCAACATCAGATACCCTTAAAGCTGAAAAGGTTGTGTACTCCTGACTGGTGTAAAGAAACAAAAGAATCAGAAGCTTAAGAGTAGCAAAGAAACAATCAAAAGACCTACCTCTGCCCTGGGTAGATGGTAGAGATACTTTGGGGACAGCTTGAGAGCCCTGATACTAATGCAAAGATTGTGGTCATGTGATCCCTGCCTTTCCTGGGCCATGGGGAGGCTGAGTCCATAGTTGAACGCCTTCTCAGAGCAAACTGGGAAGAACCACACTCTGGCCTCTACTATTAGCCAGGGAACCCAGGGCTGCTGGGAGGCTGAAACTCCATCATGGCATGGGAAAGAGCAGGCTCCTATCTATTGGTCTGAGAAGGAGCAGTTGCAAGAATGTTAAGAATGTAAGAGCCATGCTGGATCAGCGCAAAGGTCCACATGGAGCTTTTCTACATGGGGCTGTTCATCCACCGTATCTACTTTTACTTTACAAGTAGCCCACAAGTAGAACTTGAGCACAATAGGACCATCCTGCTTGTGTTCCCTATCAACTGGTATACAGAAGCACCTACTCTCTCCGATACTGGAAATAGCATTTAGCCATTAGGACTAATAGCCACTGATAGCCTTATCTCCTGGTTCAAAAATCAAAATAACCTGCAGATTTTTTTTAAAAAAAATCTGGGTTATTGTGAACATGGTAGCATTCTGGGGCACACTGCCTGATCACTCTCACTGACAAGCCAGAGAAATAACCCATGGTATCTTGGGTTATTTCTCTGGCTTGCTGGAGAAGAGACAAGCCAGAGTTCCTTTTCATATGCAACTATAACATTTGTTTAGCCACTCCTGTTTAAAGCCAGAGTGATTGGGCAGCATGTACCAGCACACTATAATGTGTGAACCAGGCTACTGTGTCCTAAATACTAGCACAACATAAGGATGACTACTATATCAGTATTCCGGGGTCTGTTTCCTATAGCCTGTGTCAGGCACAATTCAGAGACTACTTTTGAGGTTAGGTGCAAGTTTTTGATTCATACCTTTGAAAATCTGAGTCCTGCAGTAACTAATGTTCAAAAATTACCATAGAAAGGTTTTCTTTGACTTCTACTTGCTGGCATGTTTAATTTACACCCTTGCTTGTTTTGTCAAATTTAATCCAAATCCTACTTACTGAAATTATATGGCCTTTCAGTCCATGGGCAGAATCTGCACATTCAATGACCGCACTCAGCTGTGGGTAACCCACACCGGTTTTTATCCGAGTGGTGCACACAGAACCTAGACATTAAAGATGAAAAAAGAAAGTTGAAACTGGGAGTTGCAGGCCAAAACGTCTGGTAGGTCACAAGTTCCCCACCACTGCTGTAGGTACTTCTCTTGCCATCAAGACGTTTCTCCTAATTTTCAATCAAAATCTACTCTCCTGTAACTTAAGCCCATTAGAGCTAGTCCTGCCCTCTGAGGATGCAGAGAACATGCTTTAGCCCTGTTCTAAATGACAGCCCTTCAAGTATTTAAAGAGTGCTATCATATCCCCACTCAATTCTTCTCTTCTCAAGACGAAACATACCTCGTTCCTTCAACCATTCCTCACAGGATTCTTTTTCCATCCTCCTATCTTTCTCAAAATGTAGTGCCCAAAACTGGACACAATACTCTTGATGAGGACTGATTAGTGTGAAATAAAGTGGAAAAGTTACTTCTTATAACTAAGGAATTATGGCTCTATTAATATAGCCCAAAATTGCATAAGCCTATTTCGTAGCTGTGTCACATTGTTGACTCATGTTTAGTTTGTGATTGACTGCAATCCCAAGATACTTTTTGCATCTACTACTTGCAAGCCGGGTATCCCACATCCTATACTTGTGTATTTGATATGATAATGATGATGGTGACGACAATGCTTAAATGCAGAGACAGCTTAACGGGAACATCTTCGAAACCTAAACTCACTATAGCATCACCATCTTTGCTCCGCACCTCATATCTAAATAGGATGGTAGCTTGTGATGTTGCTGCATTCTAACATCATGGCATACGTTGCTACCCATCTATTTTACCAGCTTAGTGTCCATGCTCACAGCACATCCAACATGAATTGGTATGTGTGTGTATAGATAGATATAGGCCCTTTCTACACCATAGGGGTGTAGAGGGAGGGAGGGGCGACGATCCCAGAAGTACTTGCTTCTGGGATCATCACTTGAATCCACATAGAATTATGACGACCCAGCCTCCTCCCGGGCTGTCGCAGTCACGGGTGCCTTTTTTTTTTTTGAAGATCCACGAAGAACGCACTTGCGCTCCAATGAAGGTTAAGGTTTTTTGTTTTTTTTTAACTGCCTGAAATTGGGGATCCCACCCTCCAGTTGACATCCTGGGGATGGAGAACTTGCCCCCCCTCCCCTGATGGGCACAGAGCTGCGTAGTGCGGCTCCATGCCCATTTCTGCTGCTGTGTTTACTCGCGCATAAGTGCAGCAGCAGCCGAGATGGGCAGCCTCATCTCCTATGGTCCCAGGAACTTCCCAGGACCGCAGTAAAATCAGGATTTTCCAGGGATCCCTTATCCCTAGCAAATCCTGTGCCCACCCTCCCCGCCCCCAGGAGTCCCTGTGCGTCATGTGACACGCAGGGACCAGCCAGGGGCAATTCCAGGCAAAACACCTGGTGTAGAAACAGCCACACTTATAAATTCTCCTAACATTATTGCACATATATATAAAGATGCTCTCTTTGTACTCCAAATCAGCTTACCTGGTCCAATTCCCACTTTGATAATGTCTGCTCCAGACAGAAGAAGTTCTTCTACCATCTCTCCTGTCACCACATTACCTGCCTGAAACACAGGCAAGAACATCACAGATGAGAAATGAATCCAAAGATGAGCGCACCAGTGAACAAATAGCTGGGTTAGTTTTTATTTATTTAAGCCTTTCATATGTAGTGCACTGCTCTTATTTGCATATACAAATGGAGCCTATTTGCAAAATACCAAGGCTCCTTTTAGCAAAGCTCCTTTCAAGTGGCAATGTAATTGTACAAATGCCCTATTTCAGCAATCAGAGATCGGCAGGGTCAATTTACACCCTAAGTCCTCCAAATGATCAGCAGGTGCACAGAAGCCCAAAAGATTGGACAATACATGCCCCTATCCTGCAGAAGCAATTACTGCCACCAGAATGTGTTGTCCCTTTGCTTTGCATAGTTCACATTAAAGGAATAATACTTACTTTGCTCTCCCCACTCTCCTAAAATTTTCAGATTAAGCAAAATTTATTTGTCTCCACTTATAATTTTATAACCAGTGATTAAGTCCCACCCCCATTACTCATATTTTTCTTGAACTATAAATCCCAAACATTTTAACCATTCCTGATAGGGAAGATTCTAGGCTATATGAAAATTCTGATGTTCAATTCAATTCCTAAGGTTCAGTGTTCCTCAGTCTAGGAGCAATGTGCTGTGGTATGAACTGCAGGCAGTGGTGGGTTGTTGTTGTTGTTGTTGTTTTTGCATAGACTTTGAGGTGAGCATGTTACATGATCCAAAGAAGTGAAACACTGCTCGAGGCTCCAGATCATGTTGCAATTTTACTCTGAGAGATCTCTGCTGACTACAGAAAGAAAACTCAGATTGGGGACCTTCGTAAATTACAAAGTTCTTAAATACGACTTCTATTATTAAACTCACTGGCCCCGTTCAGAAGATATCTTAAACCATGGCTTTAACCACAGTAAATAAGGCATAAAGCCTTATTCACTGTGGTTAAAGCTAGTGGTTTAAGGAGATGTCTTCTGAATGGGGCCAATCTGTTCCAAGGCCACCAGCTCTTCTTTTTCCTCCCTCTTGCTCCTTCCTCCTACATTTACAAGAGCAACCACAATACAGAACACATCTCCTCCTCATCTACTCTGTATCTGACACCTGCATGCAAGAGAGGTAAAAGCTTAAAATCCTCATTCTAAGCCTTGATTCAGCCCATCCTCCTGAGAGCCAACCTGGTCCACAGAACACATACGGCTCTGACATGAAAGACCTATACTTACTAATTCAGACAGTAAGTGCTCTTGGACAAGTCATTGGTTATGTTCCAATGCTATGAGTATGTTTTTGAATGTAATATACCCTTTCCCCTTCAAAGGATTCCCCTGGCCAACTCAGAAACTGTTTTCACACTCTTCTGAATTCAACTGTGCCTTGCAGTGGGGTGGGGGCTGAAGAGGAAACAGCTCAATAGACTAGGAAGCCGCCTTAGCCCAAGTCAGAGCATTGGTCCACCTAACGTAGTATGGTCTACAGTGACTTGCAGCAGCATTTCAGAATTTCATAAAGAAGTCTTTCCTAGCCCTGCCTAGAGGTACCAGAAATTAAACCAAGGACTTTTTGCATGCATCCTGACTACTGTGCATGCAGACAGACGCGACGGCCAGGAGTGCCTATTATCAGCTTCGGCTGAAACGCCAGCTGCACCCCTTCCTAGAGTTGGAAGACCTAAAGTCAGTAGTGCACGCACTGGTAACTTTGAGGCTCGACTTCTGCAATGTGCTGTACATAGAGCTACCTCTGTGCCTAGTCCGGAAACTTCAACTAGTTCAAAATATGGCAGCCACGTTGGTCACTGGTACACCTAGGGGTGACCATATCACACCAGCTTTAAAATCTCTCCACTGGCTACCGATTAGTTTCCGGGTGAAGTACAAAGTGTTGGTCATTACCTTTAAAGCCCTACATGGTTTGGGTCCAGGTTACCTGCAGGATCGCCTTCTCCAATACAATCCACCCCGCACGCTTAGGTCCTCTAGGAAGAATTTACTACAGTCAATAAAAACTAGGCTGACAACCGTTACCCAGAGGACCTTCTCTTCTGCCGCTCCCAGATTATGGAATGACCTGCCGGGAGAGATCCGCCAACTCAACAGTCTTCACGAATTTAAAAGAGCTATAAAGACTGATCTCTTCTGGCCGGCCTACCCAGATGTATTTTAATAATATAATAATAATAATAACAATTTATTTCTTACCTGCCTCTCCGTCTGGATCGAGGCGGGGAACAACAACATGATAAAATACATAAAACTGATTAAAACATGACACATATTATTAAAACTGCATAAAAAATCCTAAAACATCCTTAAAACATCCTTAAAAAAACATCCTTAAAACATCCTTAAAAAAACATTTTAAGTGTTTTTATTGGTGTTTTATTGGTATTTTAATGATGTATTGGTTTTATGGGCTTTTAATCAGTTTTGTATATTTTGTGTTTGTCGTTGTTCCCCGCCTCGATCTGGATTATAAATTATTATTATTATTGTTATTATTGTTATTATTATTATTATTTTGTCACCTCAAGCAAGGCAGCAGCGTCACTGCTACTGCCCACCCACTCAGCTGGCCTACTTGCTTGACCAGCCGGCAGGTTGCTCCCTCACTTGCTTGGCTAGCTGGCCTGGCTGTCTGCTCGCTCCTGCCCACCTGGCTACTCCTGCCTTATGGGGGCTGCCCGCTGAAAGAAGCGGCAGCTGGCAATGCAGCAAGTAGATTGCCCTGACAGTTGCTCTCTTCCTGCAGCAAATGCTGCAATGCGAGACAGCTCGTGGGACTCTCCAGAGCACTCGCTGGTGGTGTCAGGGAGGCAATGGCAGGACCTCCTGGAAAGGCCAGGGGCTGGGAGAGCCGCGCAATTCTCTACTCTTCTCGTTCTGTTGGCTGATGCGGGTGCATCAGCCTGCATAATAGTAGGGCCAGCCCCGCTACTGTGTCTTAACCTTGGGACTCTCATCTGTAAAATAGGAATGTCTGTTATAATGAATGATACTCATACAAAAGCGTTTAAAGTATTCAGTTTTCCAGAAACGAAGGAGCCATCAAAGTTGCATGACACAGAACATGCTTGTTGGTAAAAACATCTTTCATCAAATGACAAACCCATCCATCTCCTCATGAGACCTACCATGATGGTGTGCTTTGGAAATCTGACACGGACAGCTTTCACAAACTCCACAAAATGCTCTGAATATCCATTGGCCACATCCAGACAGATGTACTTGATAAGTGGAACGGCCTCTATGATATTTGTCAACCTCTCAAAGTCAGTCAGTCCGCTGCCTGAGCTCACTGCTATATGCTGGAAAGAGAGGATGAAAATGGTCAGCAGCTTTTATACAAACGAGGTCAAGAGCATTCTCTCTGAATCTATTTGTGGAAGAAACCAACTGGGAATATCAAAGACAGTAAATCTTAGAATATACCTCCAGCAAATTTAGAAAGAAAGAAAGAAAGAAAGAAAGAAAGAAAGAAAGTTTTTCAAATCTAAAGATCTAGCACAAGTCTAAAGATCTGGGAATTTGGCAAGGGCTTGCAACTCCAGTTTGAGACTTAATGGAAATTTTCCATTTCCAGCTATGCTGTTCACTAAATTTATGCATAGTATTATTTTCTCTTGAGCACTGAAACTTAACAGGTCTATCAATACAATACTTTGTCCATCTGGTTTTCAAACGAGGTGGCTTTTTGACATTTAAACATTTCCAGATTATTTTATAAAACTCTTATTTGTTTCAGTGATATTTTCAAAGATGAAATTCCTGGTGTTTTCTGCCCCATAGCCAAACCCTTTCCTGATTTTTTAAATCTGTTTCCTTACAACATAGTTTTGGATATTGTACAATGCCTTATCTCCTGATTGGTCTCTTAAGCATTTCCGTTTCTGCTTTAGTAAAATCTTGTCTTTCATTTGAAGCTATTTTCATATTCAGTCCCTACCAAATAAACCTAATTTCTAACCATTTTATCATGCCAACTTACTTTTATATATTTCTTCAATGAATGAGTTGCCTGATTCAATATAGGGTTGCCTACATACCATACCATCTGTTTCCACATTAATATTAATCTTTCCATTAATATTTTGTTGTTCCATATATATTTATTATTTGCGGTTGCAATCCTAAAAACACTTACTTGGGAATAAGCCACATTGAATACAGTGAATCTGACTTCTGAGTAAACATGCATAGGATCGCACTACACAGAAGGAAATCCACAAAAGTAGCACACCAGATTCAGACTTTTAATTTATGCATATTTAGCTACATTATACTGGTCACTGACTTTTATCCTTCGAGTCTATTTTGTTTCTTTAATATTATCCTCGTTCTTGTCACTTTACTGTAATTACTTAGATAAGTATGCAGAAGATTGTAGCTTTACAGTGCAATCCTAAACATATCTACTCGAAAGTAAATCCCAGTGAGTTCAACAGAATTTACTCTCAGGTAAGTGGGTATAAGACTTCAGCCTTAGAGAGCAATGCTATACACATTTATTTGGGTATAGCATTGCAGTCCATTAAACTATCTGTTATAGCCACTGTGATAAATGCTATGAACTGCTGCCCAGTCCATGACCCTGCTTTCACGGTGCTGTGTTAGCGCATTCCGCCACCAAAAACTGCAGTATTGCTGCTGTGAGGTGGTGATGAGTTATCCTCACTGGAGGAGGCAGAACAGGTTTTCCAGCGACCATTCGGGTTGCCAGGCCCGCCCCTGCCCCTTGCCTGGCGTCAGGTGACCAATCGAAGGTCGCCTTCTGCCTGGGAACATCCTCATACCACGCTGGAGGGAGGACAGGCAGCGGAAGAGCCGTAGTGACCTTGCTCCAGCAGGAAAAGTCGGGGTAAGTCCCTCACTTTCCAGTATACAGCTTTGCAGGAAAGCCCTGCAGTGGCTGTGGGGTGGCTGCTGTGTTGTATAACTGATGCAACACCATCAAGCAGCTACTGTGGAGCTGTTAAACCATATAAACAGCTCCCATATCTTCCTTGGCTGTACTGCATGTTCAGTCCATACATCACAGATACACTTCATGGAGCATCAAGCGATCAATGGCTATATGCTATATATAGTCCTGATGGCTATATGCTACCTCCAGTATCAGAGGCAGTAAGCCTCTGAATACCATTTGCTGGGGAACTTGAGGCAGGGAGTGCTATTACACTCACATTCTACTTGTGGGTTTCCTGGAGGCAACTGCTTGGTCACTGTGTGAACAGAGTGCTGGACTACATGGACCTTTGGTTTGATCCAGCATGGCTCTGTTTATGTTCTTACTGCTGCTGGAGTCCTCACTCTGAAATCAATGGGAATTTTGAATTTAATTGTGCATTTCCCACTGAAATCAATGGGAGTTAACCGTGAAATGTTAAAATCACTGAAAGTAGAAAGCTAGCACAACAGGAAGTGGCTTGGGAACTTTCCCACTGATGTGTTCTCTTACAAGGAAACTGACACCTTCCACCAGCAACCTGGACTGTGTTAGTTCGTTCTGTCATCCTATTTTGTTGCATTTATACACCACGCCTTATTTGTGTCTAGTTTTTGCTGAATTTACCAACCAAAGAATGTGCATAGCATGTCATGCAGGATTAAAAAACAAACAAACTTTTATCTCTTTATGTTCGAATTTTCTCCCACAATTTTAATATTGTGCTAATGTGTTGTAGTTAACTAAAAGTTAACACAAGGAAGAAGCAAGCTGCCATGGAAGCTAAAGAATTCAATGGAAAAAGCCAATGGGGATAGAGTCCTGAGAGAGTCCTGAGAAAAAATGACAAATGGAGACTATTAGCTGGTGTTAGCAAACGTGTGGGAATGATACTCACACACATATATATCATTCATGGACTTTGATAGGAGACCTTTTGCACACTTAAATGCAAATGTATGAAAAATCAACCTTGCTCAGGGCTTCACTAACTTTGGTGCCAATTGTTTTGCTAAGAATCGCAAAGTGGTACCTCCTAGCACGACTCATTCAAAATTGTGAATGTGAGCAATGCCTGGAGAGAAGGCAAATCTTCTCTGTTCTACTGCTGTTGTCACTCCAATCGGGAGGACCAGAGTTTAGAACCTCTTTCAACTCAAGAGCCAAATTCCATTCTGGAAAAGCTTTTAGGAATTGCATTCCAGTGGTGGGCATGCCAAAGGCAAAAGGGGCAAGCCCAAAAAATAGCAATATGTTTTAGCTTACTTTTCTTACTGCCATTAACTAAGTCTTAAGAGAGGGATTTCAACCACTGAAAAATTGGGGGGGGGGGGGTGTATGGCGCAAAAGCCAGGAAACCACCAAATGATCGTTGGTTGTTGGAAAGGGGGTGGGAACAGGGGAAATGGTGGGGCCATCTGGATAATCCCAGAGGGATGTATTCATACCCCAAGAGGGTCAGATATGGCTCACAGGCTTGAGATTCTACACCCCTGGTCTAGGAGCTGTGGGCTTCTTCCCACTAGGAAGTGGAGTGAAAAGGTTGACAGTTGGGGGGTGGGCTGTTACTCCCTTACATTTACAAAAGAACATTTACGCCCTTACAAAATTACTCCCTTGCTGTTCAACATCTACATGAAACCATTGAGTGCAGTCATCCGGAGTTTTGGAGTGCGTTGTCATCAGTATGCTGATGACACGCAGCTCTATTTCTCCTTTTCATCTTCATCAGGTGAGGCTGTGGATGTGCTGAGCCAGTGCCTGGCTGCGACAATGGACTGGATGAGGGCTAATAAACTGAAACTCAATCCAGACAAGACTGAGACGCTGTTAGTGGGTGATTCTGCTGACTGGATGGAGAGTCTTCAACCTGTTCTGGATGGGGTTGCACTCCCCTTGAAGGAGCGGGTTCGTAGATTGGGGGTTCTCCTAGAACCATCTCTGTCACTTGAGGCTCAGGTGGCTTCAGTGGCACAGAGTGCCTTCTACCAACTTCGGTTGGTGGCCCAGCTACGTCCCTATCTGGACAGGGATAACCTGGCTTAAGTTGTCTATGCTCTAGTAACCTCCAAGTTAGATTACTGCAATGCGCTCTACGTGGGGCTACCTTTGAAGGTGGTTCGGAAGCTGCAGCTTGTGCAAAATGCAGCGGCCAGATTGATAACCGGAACCAGTAGGTTCAAACATATAAGACCTACTCTGGCCCGCTTGCATTGGCTGCCTGTATGTTTCCGAGCCCGATTCAAAGTGCTGGTTTTAACCTATAAAGCCTTACATGTCTTGGGACCACAATATCTGGCGGAACGCTTTTCCCGACATGAACCTACCCGAACACTACGTTCAACATGTAAAGCCCTCCTCCGAATGCCTACTCCGAGGGAAGCTCGGAGGTCGGCAACAAGGGAGAGGACCTTCTCTGTGGTGGCCCCCCAATTGTGGAACAATATCCCTGACGAGGCCCGCCTGGCGCCAACATTGTTATCTTTTCAGCGCCAGGTCAAGATTTTCCTTTACTCTCAGGCATTTGGCAATATCTGAGGAGCCTGGGTTTGTTTTTTTGTTTCTGTAGCTTTTGGGGGCTGTTGTAGCGGTTTTAAATGTATGTGTGTATTGTGTGTATGTTGTATGTTTTTGCTGTTTTAATTTTTGTATATTGTTTTTAATTGTTTTAATCCTATATAAACCGCCCAGAGAGCTTCGGCTATGGGGCGGTATACAAATGTAACAAATAAATAAATAAATAAATACATATTTCTTTCATTGTACATATGTGAGATATTTTCCTAAATTCCAAGAAATGCAGTTTAAAAAGCAATAATTACATGTAATAATTAGCTAAGTGAAAATATACCTCTAGACATTCTGGGTGATTGCTTGCAAATAGCTTCCACTCTTCCAGAGAGTAATGCTTGTGTATTGCAGTGAACATTGCATACTAGGAAAAACAAACGAGATAATATTATACAGTTTGTTGCAGCTGTACAAAACAAGGGATCCACAGCTACAAGGCAAAACATTAACTGTTCTTATTTGACTAAAAATATTGCAGGTCAATCTGTATGCAAAACTAGAATTCCATGCACAGATTTCTTCTGCCACACATGTCTGATACTCCACCAAAAATTACTCTCAAGGCCTTTGTAGCCACAAAGTAAATACAGTTATGCTAAGCATAAGCTAAGCACCTCAGCTAGGCCAGGCCCCACCCATCCCTGGATGTTGTTAAGAGAAAGACATTGCTCCCCAACTGAGAGAGAGAGAGAGATAAGAACCCAGGCCTGCCTGACAAACCAAGGATGGACAGGGCCTAGCTCAAAGGAACTTGGCTCTGCCTACCTTTGAAAAAGCATGCCTTGAAAAGGTACTGCGACCCTATTGAGGGGAAGAGAAAAGAACCCAGGTCTGCCTGCTGTACAATCAGTGAGAGACAGGCTTGAGTTGCACCTCAACTGGGCCAGGCCACACTTACTCTCCTAGAAACTTGAAAATGTGTTGGAACCCTTGAGACGCTGACTATAGGGTGGTGTAGAAAAAGAAAGGAAAGTAAGAAAACTAGCTCAACCAGATGGGGCCTCAATAACATAAACAACAACCACAGAATTAAGGTTGTTTGGGAATGCTTGATAATGCTTCTATATTTTTGTAGTTGAAAAGAAGGTCTAATGACCTTGAAGAAATGGTATTAGCTGGATGGATGGATGGATGAACGCTAATGTAATTTACTGCATTTAGTTCTTTAATTTGATGACTTGTTTTTTTTTAATTGAATTAAAGTATATTATATTTTTATGTATGTTAGCTGCTTTGAGTACCTGTAGGTCAAAAAGCAGGGTATAAACTGACTGAATGGGTCAATTTATAATTATTGCTTACACATATATTTAATTATTGGTTACATAAGAGAAAACAAAACTACATATATCTTAACATAAACTAGTTCAGTGCATATTAAATAAAATTAATCTTTTGCTTTCCTATAGTAAGTTACCTTACTTAGGAGAGTCCAGACCATAGTACTTTAACTTTATACCAGTCTGTTAAAGATGGCAATTGTGTTTCCAATGAGAAGTCATGCACCTTTTTGAAGCAGTTAAAAGACAAGAAACGAATTCAGAATCATTTCCCAAAAGTGCTATTTTTAAAATATCCCCAAAGTACTATTTTTAAAAACTATTTCCCAAAAACACAATTTTTAAAATCTATTTCCAAAATCTGTTTACAAAAAATCACAATGAGAGAATATGTCTATTATAAATTAAAGATTTTAAGTAAACTTTATGTCAAGGTAATGAGAAATCTGTTAAAGATTTTTTTTATCCTCACAGATCTATAACAGTTAAGTTAAAAGCTAAGTCCTTTTAAAATGTACTGATTTCAATAAGAGGGTTAAACACATGCTTGAATTACTTCCACTAAAATCTGTGGCATTTAAATATTCTTAACTTCAGCTGTATCACGTGTCACATGTTTGTAATGTAGACAAGTCATATGACAGGAATCTAGAATCCTTTTACTCCAGACTAGTTTTATTAAAGAAAATGGAACAGCTCAGAGTAAGCAGATTACACTTTAGATCATTAAGATAATTTTATTTGCAGGAGAGGAAGAATTTAAATGCACTTACTTTAGTCATAACCTGTGCCATTTCAAAAGTTCCCACAGTGTCCATATTTGCTACAATAATGGGAATCCCTGTGAAGGTTTGTTTGGAGTTACGGAATGTGAAGGTACGCATGAGTTCCACCTGAAACAAACAAACAAACAAACAAACAAACAAACAAACGTTTTACTCTGTACTTTGTACCAGCAAGGGATTACAGTTTTATACATTATTCTAGGTATGTCAAAATCTTAATTAAATATAGAATAACAGCAAAAGGTTAGGAAAATGTAAACACTTAAAAAAAGGTAATGTGAATTAAAACATTCTTTCCCCGCACAGGTCTCTATAGTTCCATAACTCATGCTTACATTATAAGAAACATGGTCTTAAGATAGCAGGGAGGAGCATGTATTTCAAGCCAACCACTTTGTTTATGTCCTGTAGGTTGGTCTAAGGCATTATTAGGGTGCCTCTTCACGAGAGGTTTAATGCTCTTTGAAGTCTCATTAAAAAATTTACCTCCACACCAGCGGAGCGCAAATGGGGCGTAGAGGCGCGTTATCTCTCCGATTATGTGCATTATCGAACGCGCGTTAAATCGCGAGTTTTATTTTGCTCCGTCCGTTAAAGCGCATTTTGACTGTGTGAATATGCGCTTATGCGCATTAACTACTTCTAAACCGCATTTTGGACATCCATTAATGCGCTTCGCCGCCTCTCGCCGCCTCTCGTGCAGAGGGATTAGGCGTAAATGCGCTTTTGCGATTCTGCGCATAATCGGCTAACCAGGCGCAAAAGCGAATCCTTGTAGAGGGGACCCTAGTCAACACACATGCTTCATTTGACCTTAACTATTCTGTAAATGCTACCAATGGAATCACCTCCTCTGGAAAGAGTAGGTGTGTACTTTGGGAATGCTTCCAGATCTAGATCTTCTCCTGGATGATTAGGTTGAAACAACAGAAAGAACATTTTCATCAGCTTTGGTTTTTTTCACCAACTACATGCATTCCAGAAATAGAGGGGCTTGGCTGCTTGATTACATGGCCTGGTAATCTCCCAAATGGACTGCAATAGGCATTACATGGCTGCACCAAATTTGAAGGCTGCACCAAATTTGCAACTTGTCCAGAATATAGCAGCCAAATTACTGAGGATAGTACTACTTTTAGATGAGCTGTTCTGGCTGCCTTTCAGGACACATTCAACATGCTGGTTCTTACATTTTAAGCCCTTCAGGAAACCACTGAGATCATTTTTTCCCATATGAATTTATTAAAATCCAGCTCAGAAAACCTCTTGATCATTCCATCAATTAGCCAGGTGGCCTCCATATTATGGAACAAACTGCCTGTTGAGATCCGCCCAGTTACAGATCTTGGCCCTTTTTTAGTCTTTAAAGACCTATTTAGGTACACTTTTGCTCCTTAATGTGCCTAATCTGATTATACTAGTATAAAGCCCATGTCGCCATGGGTGCTAGTAATTGAGGGTGAAAAAAGACTGTTCCTTGACTGCCACTATTCAGTCCTCCAGAAGCTGTATGGTTACTTTCTTTCAATGCAACGGAGGTCTTTTGGCCCTCACTTCCTCTCACCCATCACCAGTGAATGACAATGGCTTCTTCCCATCAGGCCTCAGGCCTACCTCCTTTCCTCTTCCCCCATATTTTAAAACCCAGCTTTTCCTACAGCCACTTCTTTTTCTCCTCCTCTTCCGTTTCAGTGAGTTTGCCACCACCACCTCCACCCATCATCCCTGATGCCAATATGGCTGCTTTGAGAGCGGGCTCAATTCACAAAACCCAAGGCCTTCCCTCCAACCCTGCCTTTGCGTTTTCCTCCCTGCACACCTGCCCAGCACAGAACCGTATGAGAGCTGGAGTTCCTGACTATCTCAGGCCCCTGGCTAGGATGCGGAAGCATACTTTTTGGCTATTAAAGCTCGAACTTTGAAATTTTTTGAACTTTAATTTTCCCCTGCAAGAAGCACCGTATTTTGGAGTTATTCCTATTCCTATATTCTCTCCAATTTCTAACATCGTGAAATTGATTGAGAAATTAATCTGTATTTAACTACTACCCTACTACCAGCTTCAGCTGATACGCCAGCTGCGCCCCTTCCTAGAGTTAGAAGACCTAAAAATGGTAGTGCATGCGCTGATAACTTCGAGGCTCGACTTCTGCAATGCGCTGTACATAGGGCTACCTCTGTGCCTAGTCCAGAAACTTCAACTAGTTCAAAATATGGTGGCCAGGTTGGTCACCAGTACACCTAGGGGTGATCATAACACACCAGATTTAAAATCACTTCACTAGCTGCAAATTAGTTTCCAGGCAAAGTACAAAGTGTTGGTTATTACCTTTAAAGCCCTACATGGTTTGGGTCCAGGTTACCTGCGGGATCACCTTCTTCCATACAATCCGCCCCGCACGCTCAGGTCCTCTGGGAAGAATTTACTACAGTCAGCCAACTCTAGGCTGACAACTGTTACCCAGAGGACCTTCTCTTCTGCCACTCCCAGACTGCGGAACAACCTGCTGGGAGAGGTCCACCAACTTACCAGTCTTCAAGAATTTAAGAGAGCTATAAAGACCGATCTCTTCCGACAGGCCTACCCAGTCGAATTTTAAGACTTTGTTGATTTTTATAATGAATTTTATATGCTTTTAATCAGTTTATGTATTGTATATTGTATTTTATATTGTCGGTATTGATGTTGTTCCCCACCTCCATCTGGAGGGAGAGGCGGGTAAGAAATAAATAAATAAATAAATAAATATTATTATCATTAACTAGGCAGCCAGATTTCCCTTAATTAAAAAACAACTCTTTGGTCCAGAAGAGAACATGACCTGGCCGGGGGGGGGGGGGGGGGGGGGGAGAGAGAGAGAATTTAAAACCTATCTTAAACATTCATGGAGCCCAATCCTAAATGTTGTTGGACTACAACAAGTATTTGCCATATTTTCTGACAAGCCATAGCTAATCCCTGTTCCTTCCCTGGCTTGTGTACCTCTATGATACATGCAGTTGAAAATATTACATTACTTATTCTATTTTTTAGGTGTGGATGTAAGACATTTGATGTTAGGATAGTTTTAAGATATACACTTCAATAGAAATCTATGTGAATTACCCCCAAAGATGTTAAAGACCACTTTAAAATTAAAGCAAATTTTACCCCTCCAAAATCTGACTACTTGTCTGACTATTCATAAAAAATATTTAATCATAATATCCCATAGAAAAGGCACCACAATTCTAGAGTTCCCCTTATCTTTGGAATGTTGTTCCAAAGGCGATATCATACCATAAATCACTGTTAGCCTGTTGAGTTAATGGACACTATAAACCCACTTTCAGAGGGATTTCCAACAGCATTATTATTAATAATATATTTATTAATATAATTTCTGTGCTGCCCCATAGCCACAGCTCTCTGGGCAGTTTACATTATTCTGGTTACAGAGATATAATCTGGGGTTGTTTACTTGAAAATGCTTGTAATAGTAATAATGGCTGCTGGCTAATCAGAGAATAGAAGTGTACATGGCCTTCAGTCATGGACCTAAATTCTAAGATGATTGTGCAAATCATTAGACCACAACCAACAATATTTCAGGAATTTACATAACAGTGGGAGGGCAGGAGGATGGAGGAGGAAGACTGCACTTTTATTGACAGCCAACCAAGTTCTTTTTTTGATAAGAACAAAGCAGATGTGTTGTAAGTATGTGAAAATGGAAGCCCTGCTGGATCAGACCCAAAGGACCATATAGACCAATATTCTGTCACAATAACCAACCAAATTGCGACATGCTTCCACTGAACATAGAAGATTTAATTTATCTACATGGACCCATCCTTCATCAATTTATCTGATTCTCCCTTTAAAAGACTTCGTTTGTAAAGTTAACATACAATTGGAAGGTACCTTGAAGATCTAGACCAGGTTTTCCCAACCCGGTACCCTCCAGATGTGTTAGAGTTGTAATCCAACCCATCTGGCGATCACCAGGTTGGGAAGATTGACCTAGTCCAACCCCCTGCCCAACAAAGGATATGTAATGCAGGATGCAACTACAGCATCCCTGATTAAATATCTCCAACCCATCACCTCCCGAGACAGTCTGTTCCACTATCAAACAACTCACCCTGTTAGGAAGTTTTCCTAATGTTTAGACAAATTCTGGTTTTAGGCAATTTCCACCCCTTAGTTCTAATCCGGCACACTCTCTGGAGCAACAGATATCAACTCTGCTCCATCTGCCACATGAGAACCTTTCAAATATTTGAAGACTGCTATCATGTCTCCCCTTAATATTGTCTTCTTAGGACTAAACATATACAGCTCTTTCAACCGTTCCTCACAGGATGTGGTTCAGGCCCTACCATCCTGTCTGCTCTTCTCTGGACACACACTCCAGTTTGTCAATGGGTGCCTCTACAAGAGGCATTTAAAGCTCTTTCAAGGCGCGTTAAAAAAATTACCTCTACAAGAACGGAGCGCAAATCGGGCGTAGAGGCGCGTTATCTCCCCGATTATGCGCATTATCAAATGCGCGTTAAATCGCGAGTTTTATTTTGCTCCGGCCGTTAAAGCGCATTTTGACTGTGTGAATAAGCGCTTATGCGCATTAACTACTTGTAAAGCGCATTTTGGACATCTGTTAATGCGCTTCACCTCCTCTCGCCGCCTCTCGTGCAGAGGGATTAGGTGTAAATGTGCTTCAGCGATTATGCGCATAATCGCCTAACCAGGCGCAAAAGCGAATCCTTGTAGAGGGGACCAATGCCCTTCTTAAAATGTTGTACCAGAACTGGACACAATACTGCAAATGTGACCTAATGCAGTCATTCAGAGCCTATCTACACCAAGTAGGATACAACACTTCAAAAATATTTTGAAAACTGTATATGGAGTGTGTCCTGGGCCCCAACAGTTGTCACTACTGTTATAAACCGTTTTAAAGCAGTAGTGTAGATAGGCTCTCAGTTTTTGAAAACTTTGCCCTAGTGTTTTTTAGATGTTGCAGTGTTGTTTTTACTTTGGTTTTATTATTTTGTTTTAAACTTTTTTAGGTTTTTACATTGTTTTATTATTTTTATATTATATGGTTTTAAGTTTTACTTTGTGAACTCCCCAGAGAGCTTTGACAATTGGGCAGTATAGAAATTAAATAAATGTATAAATAAAACTATTACTTCTATGGCCTAGATACTATGGATCTTCAACATCCTTTTAAAATATTTGTAAAAGATTGATTATTTAATTTAAAATCTAAATATATTTTTAAGGTTGCAGAACATCCCACTTCAGCTATAAATATACAAATGCCTCACACACACACGGCAAATAGTTTCTGTTAGCCACGAAAAGAATATTTTCTGTTTGGATGCCGCCTATCTATAAAAATCAGACCTTTTCTTCCCTCCCTCTGTTGAGTGTGTGTTTTCAGGACACCTGACCTGCCCTGTCCTCACAAAACTGCTTCTCTCTGGTATTACCTTCCCTGCCTTCACTCAAAACCGCAGGCCTGTGATGCATGGTTTGTAACTTGAAGCCATCGGCCCGCTCCAGTCCACCCATTAGCTTGCAAGATGATGTGTCATGCCATTAGTTTATCCGCACCTTTACAAACAAATCCGAGCACAATGCTGCCCAGTTCTAGGACACCTTCCCTCATCCATCTATTCTGGTTTCTTGCAAATATAAAGCAAAAACTTCCGCAGATGCACCAGTCGGACCGAGTAACCCGTTCAAGAGTAAAGGGAGAAAGTCCTGTCTTTGATGAGTTCACTATAGAGAGGATTATGCAAGGGACCCTTCCTTGGATCTCATTCTGCAAAGGGCGAAGCGAAAATTAAATAAATAAATAAATAAAAACACTGCCTGCAGTGTGTCTTTAGCTAATGCACAAGAACCAACCCACCTATGAGGTCATAAATGGAAAGATCTGGATTGCTGCATTTGGGGTTGGGGAAGAAAAGACAAGAGACGGGAAGGACAGGACGATTAATCCGTTAGCCGGCGAAATGCAAATAAAGAGGAAAGAGGTTAGATGCGAACTATTAAGCGCGGGCGCGGGGGAGGGGGGAGGAAGCATGCTTGCTTGGAAATGCCCCCACCTCTGCTCTGCTTTTGAGGCTGCTTCGTTTAGGTCTAACCAAGACATCTTTAAAGTCCAGTTTGAGATCTGCATCTACTCGGGTCATCTCGCTGGTTTAGTGAGGCTGGAGAAGGGGTGTTCCTCGCCCGAGGCTGCGTTGCCTTGGCTGTTCCTTTTGCTGCCGCCGCTGCCGTTGCTTTTTTTATTTTTATTTTTTTTGCCTGTCCCAGTCTGGGGTAGGCAGAACAGAAGCAAAGCGCCAAAGCTTGCTTCCGTTTCAGGGCGAGTATTTATAGGGAGAGAAGCGCCGAGAGATCGCGTCCAAGCCCCATCGCTTTATTAGGAACGGGCCGGGTTTGGAACGTGCGCGGCCAGCGGGCAGGTCAGGTGGCTTGTCGGCCCGCCGCCGCCTCCTTTCCCGGCCTCACTTTTCCTCTCCTGGCTTGCAGGCTGCCGGCTCTGTGGGTGCCTGCGCGTTACTACAGCAATGCAGGTCAACAGCGGCCAGCCGGAGACACTGCAGCACTTTCGAGGAGGTGGAGGAGGCGGCGGCGGCGGCGGCAACACAAATATCTGATCGATAGTGCCGAGGCCGGACCGGGTGAGCGAGAGACCGGCAAAAAGTGGGGTTCGGACGTTTCAGGAGAGTGGCAAGGAAATCAGACACCGGGTAGAAGTGGCTGCGACGCGGCAACTCCAAATTCGGAGCATAGTGTGGAGAATTGAGGGCAACCCAAGGGCAGAAGAAACCGGGAGCGCCCATGTGATTCCCCCGCCCCAAATCGCCCATATTTATGCTCGTATGAAAAAAACAGGCGGTCCTCGCTTTCTCTCCTTTAGCCCCTCCGTCCCCTCCATTTCGTTGGTTTTGTGTGTTAACTCTTTGGTAGGGGTTTCTTTCTCGGGCATGCTTCGTTTGTTCTGCAGACCAGTTATGGAACAACATATTGTTTATTTTGTCCCTGAGAAAACGGACCAAAGTTGCTTGCAACCTCTGGAAAGAGGTGGGGAAAACTCTTCCCCTAAATAGGAGCATAGGCAGCTGCAAGCAAACTGTTAAGGCTTTAATGCACTGTTAGAAATAGGATGGTACATGATGTCGGGATTATGAGGTCCCATGGAGGCCTTGGTCCTTATGTAAACACTTGTACACTGATTTTTTTTCCCCCAGAGGTACTCTGATCTAATGTTTTTAATTAATCTGTTGCATTAAATTCCATCTTTTCTCACAACAACCCTGTAAGATAGTTTACACTGACAGACAGTGACATATTCAATCTCTAGTCCAACACTAACCATTATACCGCATTGATAGAGATGTAGAAATACACTGGTGTTTGAGATGAGCCAGTTCGTACAATATCTTCCCTGGTTATCTTTCACCTTTTAAGAACTCACATGAGGAGTAATTACTGTAGCATGTAGCATAGGATTAATATAAATTTGTCATATTATTTACATACCACAGATGGCATAACTGAAAACAATGACACCAACAAACAAGGCCCTTTCAGCAAAATTGGCTATCAGAACAGTAATAGGGCTCCAGCCCACCTGCTTTTTTTCCTGGTTTGCATCCGCAGTTTCCCCTTCCATTTCCTTAGCAAGTTGAGCGCTGGGCAATTTCACATCTGTGCATTGTTGCGCTCATGTATCTTTTCACCTGTCTCACCACTGTGCTGGTGAAATCTTCCACTCTGCCCCCTATGTTCTCCTTCCTCTGCAATCAATGTTTTAATATTTTAAAAATATTTTTTATTTCTGTGCAAATACAATAGTACCGCAGCCTGAAACTGCGCAATTTCGGTAAAACAACACAGTAGGCTTTCTCCTAAGATCATATTAAACAACATAAGTGAAGAGAAAGTATTGCAATTAATTTTTGGAGAAGTTTGTGGCAATGTTAGCATGGCAAGGGGAAGTTGACATTCTTCTGGTCAGGAAACCTAGACATGCCCACTCAGGAGTAAGAACCATAGAGTTGAATGGGACCGAGTCCTGGGCACGGGCAGCAACGGTCTCTCTCACCTTCTCCACAGGGTGTTCAGTTGCCCTCTCTCCCTCCCCCTTCACGGTTGAGCAGTTGAGTGGAGAAATGCCCCGCCCTCCTCTTTTGTTAGCGAGACCACCCTTCAACACCCCCCCCCCAACAAAAAACGGGATGGTCCGATATAGCACAAGGACAGCAATAAAGGAGTGGCTTTATTGCGCACGGAGGGGGAAAACTGACTTTCCCTGCTCCAAAGTAAGATGGAAAATGGAGGGGAAGAGGCGAGATAAGCGCAGGACAGGGACGACGTCATGTGAGTACCGTGCTGCAAAAACACATACCAGGCATGGCGAGAGTGGGATAAATTGCTGGTGTGAAGGAGCTCATAATTTGGACTATCTGTTTTTCATAGATTAAACTTTTCAGTGGATTCTGTTTTACAATGAGCATTCAAAAAACTTCAGTCAACCATGATTTACACACACACTTCTATGTAAAAATGGGCCTCTAGGCGCAGCCGTTCATTATGTATATTCCTTGATAGATACCCCTGAGGCACATGATTTGAAAGGGATGCATGCCTTGACGCATGTTGAGAATTTCATTATGATTTGCACTTTTCAGGTCTTCCTTCTCAGGGCATCACTGTCAACTCTACAGTAAGTTCTCTGGCCTTTATGGAACATGACCTGACACTTGTAGGCTTCTTTTCTGTGACACCACATGTCTGTTTTCCTGAAAGTTTCTTTTGGTCAGGAACTTCTACCCCTAAGGAAGTCATCCTATACCTCTCTACACTTTCATTCCTACAATATAAAGAGTGAAGCATTGTGCTGGTTCACATATTTATTTGATCTGATTTTATCTCCCCTTTCTTTGATGATAGAAGTCAAGGTGGCATACACAGGGATTGCAGATAAGCCCTATTTGTGCATGTATGACAGGACTATGGTTTCGTGTGGAGGCCTCTGTGTTGACAGCATGTACCCGCTCTACGGACATTCAGACTCTACGCATGGACAGCAACAGGAGGAATCAAATGACATTGGGGTGGAGCTATGTGGTACAGCCCCGCTCATGTGGTCAGATACACAGCTCGAATGGCTGTAGTCAGCCATCTAATGCTAACCAGACCCACACCTACTTAGCTTCAGTAAGATTGTTGGATCTTGTGTCTTCAGTCAATGTACTGAGCCCATATGCATGTTCGTAATTGGATTGCTGCAGTATCAAGTGTTGATTCAACATCTGTGACTGGAGCTGTCACAGGTAGAACATTCATATCACCACACATCACATTGAATGCAGAGTTTTTCAACAGAAGCAGTTCACACATTCCACAGCCAGTAGTCAAGGATGGGCTATATCAGGTGATATGCATACATACTTGAAAAGAGCCCTTCAGGAGGGAATTCAAGTGAGCTGCAGACAGGCCTATAGCCAGAAATGTTGTGGTGAGAGGGCCTAAGTCTACAGGGAAAGGGTAGAATTAATGCTGAACAGACACATTCAAAATTCAGGCAGCTTAATATGTTTAAAGACATTTGTGTTAAAAATTAATAAAATAGGTTTTTTATAATATTTTATAACAAGTGCCTAGCGCTTGTCTGCTATTCCAGTGCCTTTTTACTAATTGGCCAGGATTTTACTGGAAGGTGGGAAGGGGTTTACGTCTTACTAAGCAATTGAGTGCCAGCACACTTTTCCTCAAATGTCTAGAAATAAAAGGGCTATAGAGTTAGCTTCCTCTTTTTTAAGTGACAGTCAGGGAAAGAGTGATGGATTCCCAGAGGGAGCTAGGATTCCAGAAGCCCACCCATGGCTGCATAGTTCCTTCCTCTCATATGAACATACCATCTGCAGGTTTCAAAATTCCCTAGCTGCGGAAAAACATTGTATGAACTAGTTCTGAACGGTTCATACAACCATGCGGTTCTGGTGTCATATTCAGTGGGACTCATGAGTCCTACTTGAATTGAGATCTGTGTACTTCTTCACACAGCTCATAGTTAAACTATGGAATTTGCTACCCCAAGACGTAGTGATGGCCACCAATTTGGATGGTTTTAAAAGGAGGCTAGACAATTTTTTCCTGGAGGAGAAGGCTATTCAATTGCTATTAGTCCTTGCAGCTGTATGCTATAAGTAGAGGACAGTATGCCTATGTACACCAGTTGCTGGGGAACATGGGTGGGAAGGTGCTATTGCATTCGTGTCCTTCTTGTGGGTTTCCTGTGGGCAGCTTGTTGGCCACTGTGTGAACAGCATGCTCTAATACAGCATGGTGCTTCTTACATTCTTATATGTAGTCATCAGGAGTTGATGGATTTAACTGTGGATGGCATTCACGAGCCCCACTTCAAATACTATTTAAATTACTAAAATTACTAATATTCAGAAGTGAGGCACTTGCCATTTTTCAGTGGTATGAACCAGCTGTCTGCCGTGGACCTTTGCTGACTATCCAGAGACATGAACAAGTTCACGGTGAACTTTGCCTATCTGAGAAACAATAGTACTATTGTTTACAGGCCTTCCATTGCTTATTTGTCCTAGCATGCCTCTGTGTAACCCAATACTTCATTGCACAGCAAAGTTCTAACCTAATAAAGTCTACAAGAATTGTCTCTGTTACTAGCTTAAAAGGTAAACGCACTTCCAAAGAAACTATTTATTATTATTGCATTTATATCCTGCCTTTTTTCTTCCAAGGAACCCAAAGTGGCGTACATAATTCCCCTCCTCTCCATTTTATCCTCACAACAACCCTGTGAGGTAGGTTGGACTGAGAGTCTGTGACTGGCCCAAAGTCACCCAGTCGGTTTCCATGGCCCGACTCTCAGTCCAACACTTTAGCCACCACACCACACTGGTTCTCAACTGTGGTATCTACTCAGGAACACTATTCCCCCTTTAACACATTGTATTATTATTGTTATTATTATTATTTTCTCATTTTTGGCAGTTTTTCTAGATGGACATGATTGGCTTTGCCAGGTCATACTGGCTTTTATCGATTCAGGAATTTCCTGACAAGCTGTTTTAAGTATGAGTCTTTCTGGATATTGGTGTGGATGTATTTTAGTAGGCCCAGCTTCTGAAGGTTTTCTGTACAGTTTTTTGATATGATGCCAGTGACTGATGTGATTATTATTATTATTATTATTATTATTATACCATCTATAATATCCAGCTTGTTTTATTGATGATTTTTGCTGATGGGCTTTTGGATAGGGAGTTCAGCACTTTTCTTCTGTTGCCTTATGGTATTTTTACTTGACCATAACTAACTGCTGTTCTGTTCTATTTGGTGATTTAAATCTTTTTCCAACGCCCCCCCCCCCAATTGTATTATTTTGTATTGTGTTTATTTTTAAATGTATATTTGCATTGCATATTTTACAGTAGATACTGTTCTAAGCAGCCTAAGGCAGATCTAGGTTCAATAAATAAATAAATACATATTGTTTGCATGGCTTTTTTCTGGGATAAAGAGCAGTGAGTTAAAATAGGCTGACCATATGAAAAGGAGGACAGGGCTCATGTAACTTTAACAGTTGTAGAGAATAGGGAATTTCAGCCAGTGTTATTTGTATGCAATTAGTTCCTGGTGAAATTCCCTCTTCATCACAACAGTTAAAGTTGCAGAGGCCCTGCCATCTTTTGTATATGGTCAATCTAGTATAGCATCTGCTAGGGTGACCATATGAAAAGGAGGACAGGGCTCCTGTATCTTTAACAGTTGCAAAAGACAGGGAATTTTAGCAGGTGTCGTTTGTATATATACAGAACCTGGTGAAATTCCCTCTTCATCACAACAGTTAAAGTGGCAGGAGCCTTGTCTTCTTGACCATGTACAAAAGAGGGCAAGGCTTCTGCAGCTTTAACTTTGTGATGATGAGGTAATTTCACCAGGTTCTGCATTTATACAAATAACACCTGCTGAAATTCCCTTTTCTATGAAACTGTTAAAGATACAGGAGCCCCGTCCTCCTTTTCATATGGTCAGCCTAGCATCTGCAGCTTTAATTGTTGTGACGATGAGAGAATTCCACCAGGAACTAATTGCATACAAATGACACTGGCTGAAATTCCCTTTTCTCTACAACTGTTAAAGGTACATGAGCCCTGTCCTCCTTTTCATATGGTCAACCTAGTTAAAAGCCCGAGAACATTATCTTGTTGATTTTTACCAGCTTCAAATTCTGATTCAGCCCTTGAATGCATAAACAAATCAGAGGCTAAAGAGAGTTCAGAGAAGTTTATAATTCTCCCATGATAACTGGCCCTTCCAAACCCACATCAAAGTAGGCTGACCAGATAAAATCCAGGTCAGGGCTCATGTAACTTTAACAGTTGTAGAGAAAAGGGAATTTCAGCCAGTGTCATTTGTATGCAATTAGTTCCTGGTGATATTCCCTCTTCATCACAACAGTTAAAGGTGCATGCACTATACTAGAGTGACCATATACAAAAGAAGGCAGGGCCCCTGCAACTTTAACTGTTGTGATGAAGAGGGAATTTCACCAGGATCTAATTGCATACAAATGACACTGGCTGAAATTCCCTTTTCTCTACAACTGTTAAAGTTACATGAGCCCTGACCTGGATTTTATCTGGTCACCCTACGTTAAAGCCTTATATGTCCTTGTCTGCACAAATGAACTTATCTAACCACTTGCACTCCCCATTTAACACCTTTCACATAATCTTCCTTCCCCAGCAGTATAAGTTGTGAGAAACTAGCCAGGGGTATACATTTAGAGCAAGCTTGCAAACGAGCCCAGTTTTACAAGCATGAAAGGGAGCCCAAGATGACATCAAGGAAAACAGTTAAGTAGACAGACAGGTTAAGCAACTATGCAAGGAGAAGGTAAGTACTAAGTGTTTATTTCATTATTTCATCATAAACCGAAGATGAATAAAGGATAGAGCAAGGGCATTGCATGCCAGGAGCTGAGTCTTGGTAATAATATTATAGTACAGGGGTGGGAAACATTACCAATCTAGGAAAGCTCTTTGGAGCAACGTTGCATCTGTAGTGTAGCGAAAGGCAAAGTGGGTAGGGGCAAAGGAGAATTATTACTGATTTTAAGCCTACTCAGAAGAAGTCAGCAGGACAAGGCTTATGTTCATCTACTCAGAAGTAAGTAGGACTGAATCACTCAGCAGAACTTCCAGATAACATTCAAATACCAAAACTCTGTATATCTACTCAAAAATAAGCATGAGCAGCCTGTCTAATCACAAGTAAGCAGGACCTAGGGCGCAATTTGGATAGCAAAAATTCCTACAACTCCCAGAATTCCCCAGCATTGCACCCTGAATCACTCAGCAGCTTCTTCCCTAGGCACCACCTCCTTTGCCTGGGAAAAGCAGCCACGCCCTGCCGCACAATGACAAAACTTTATTTTCTTGCTGCACAGCATGGGAAAACGTTTATCTCAGATAAACTGCTCATTGGAGATAAGAGCTTTTCATTTGTAGGGGCTGGTAGGCCAGATGGGGCCATATCTTGCTGACAGGCCAGAGGTTTCTTATCCTTGCTGTAGAAACTTAAAGCTGTTGTAAAAACTTGCAAACTTTTCAGCTCCACTGCAACAATGGAGCCTTGACTGGCTGCAGTAAACCTCAACCTAACACTCAGAATAAACATTCCTTGAGAGTATTAACAAACATGTGGATGGGGTGATCCCATATACTTGGTATACTGGGACTTTCAAAAAGCTTTTGACACAGTCCCTCACCAAAGACCCCAGCGTAAGCAGTCCTGGGGTAATGGGATGGCTTCTTTTATGGATTGGTAATTGGTTAAAGAATAGTCAGCTGTGAAAAAGGCATATTCCATCCTAGGGATTAATAGAAAAGGAATCAAAAATAAAACAGCCTATATAGTGCCTTCGTACAACTCTATGGAGTGACCACGCTTGGAACTGTACAATATACAGTTCTAGTCACTGCATCTCAAAAAGGATGTTGTAGAGCTATAAAAGGTTCAGAAAACGGCAACCAAAATGAACAGGGCTGGAGCAACTCCTCGCAAGACAAGTTATAACATTTGGAGCTTTTTAGTTTAGAAAAAGAAAAGTGAGTAATGGGGGTAGCCCATGCATCAGGGGGCAGCATAGGCAGGCAGCTACTGTAGGCCCATCTCTGCCTCTGAGACAGTTGCTGCGGCTGCCGCCATCTTCCTCTTCCTTTTTCTCCTCCCCCACAGAGTTGAAAGGCCTGTGCCATGGGCAGAAACCCACAGCACCTCATTTTAACAGTTTTTTAAAACATATATTTTGAGTAGCAGCAATCTAGACCAATCAGGTACTGCTTTTCAGGGGAATTGATATAGGCCTTTCATCTGATCCTTCAGGGTTCTTATTTTTCTTGTCCATTTAAGTTTTGCGCGTTTGAGCAGATACAAAACAAACATGAGAAAAACTGCAGGAAAAGGAGGGGGTAACAGCTCCCTAGTAAATGTTCAGAAAGGACATGTCTCTCATTGCAACTTTAACTTTTTGCGCGGTCTTTGCTTTTTACTTTATTAAAAGATAAATGAGGGTAGATAAGAGAACATTCACCTGTAGTACTATAGCATTCATGTCTTTCAAAGGCTATGAAAATATGCCTTTTACTGTCTGTAATGGAACTCACAGCTGGAAAGCAGAGCACGACACTCCTTTCCTTAGCAGAGTAGAAGATACAACTGCCTCTTTCCTGCATTCATGCCCTATACTTTCTTATTATCTGCATCTTCCATGCAGTATTGTAGGCACAACCCTATTTTGGCAGCAACTGATGGTGCTATCCAGATAAGACATATCTTTATTTTTAGTTTGACTTTTCTAACTTGAACCAGCCATTGTATTTGAATTGTAGGTTTTCCATAGTTGTGGGAGGTAAAGTTCATGAATCAATCTAAAGCAATAGCTGACCAAGGGGCTGGATTCAGGCAGGATCTGCCTTCTGCAGGAGAACAGCACCTTCCATGAGCAGAAAGGCTCCACTCGCAAAAGGCCCCACCTCTGCCTGCATTTGGGGTATCCCACCACTATCACCACAGCTCACCCCATTCAGCAGGGTCTCGACTCTCTGTGTAGCATTTTCAGGGGGCTGGAGGGGCCGCCATGGGAAGAAGGAGGCAGTCCACTTACACCAGCCCAGTTGCTCACACTTAAATCTGGATCCAGCCCTTACTTTTTAATTTTATTGCACTATTCTTACGAAAAATAGTTTTTCTATATATTTCACAAGTTGATTATGTGCTGTTTTATATTGCTTCAGCTTTTAATTTCAGTAGGAATTTCAATGTAAAGGGGATTTAAAACCAAAAAAGATCCAGAGCAGCTTTTAAATTGAGTTCTGGGAGAAAGCCAACAGGAACTGGGAAGCATCTGGTTTGAGACAATTTATCCCCTAGGATTATTAGCAAAATGTAAATGATCCAGGTTCTTTAAATAGGTATAGGTAGAATTTGTCAAAAGCATGCAGGACAAAATGAAAAGTGTTTGAAGATACCAAGCTGTTGTAGAAGAAATGCACACAAAAATACATTTGAAGAGGAACACAGTGTATAAGATGATTATATGCTAATATAAAGATTGTGGACTATGTGTGAGGGAAATCACACATTTTACATGAAACAGAATTTGACAGGTCATAGCAATTTAAAACTACTACAAGCACATTAACCATGGCTGGACATCAAATATTTACTGACATGCCCAATAGCACCATCTACTGGTGTGAGACATCACAAATGTAATTATTGTTAATTAAATTCCAGTTCTATATGAGCAACATAGATTCCATGCAAAGCAAACCCCTGGCTTACTTGGGCTTGTAGACTGTTGGATGAATGAGTAGGATCAAAACAATATGCCTCTTAGAATTCTTATAAGGTTGTCAAATGGAAACAAGTTCCTTGAGGTTCAAGGTGTGACAAAAGGTCCTTTAGGTTGGTTTTTCTCCCCCAGACTGTGTTAATAATTGTTCTTTTGCTGTGGTAAAAGCACTGTTAATGTACTTTGAAAGGGTTTACTTAGCTACTTAAAATTTTAGTGCAGTTCATATAGGCCTTTATGCTTGCCATCTCTATTATGATGTGCTATACCTTATCTTATCAAATAGACACTACTAGAAAATATAAATAAATGTTACGATCTCCCTGACGAGGCCCACCTGGCGCCAACATTGTTATCTTTTCAGCGCCAGGTCAAGACTTTCCTCTTCTCTCAGGCATTTGGCAATATCTGAGGAGCCTGGGGTTTTTTTTGTTTTGTTTTTGTTTTTGTAGCTTTTTGAAATGTTGTAGTGGTTTTAAATGTACAGATTGTGTGTATGTTGTATGTTTTTGCTGTTTTAATTTTTGTATATTGTTTTTAATTGTTTTTAATCCTATGTAAACTGCCCAGAGAGCTTCGGCTATGGGGTGGTATACAAATGTAATAAATAAAATAAATAAATAAAATAAATAAATTTCCCCGTTTTCAAGGCAAAGTGCTTGTTGTTTTAAAAATAGATTACTCCCTGGTTCCTCCTCTATATATGAAGCCAGGCCTTAGTGGTTCCATTTTGTATCTCTCTCTGCAGGTGGCCACATTTAAATGAAGGCTGAGGAAACATTTACAAACCATATAGAAAGTGCTTTTGGACTGTTAGGGATGAAAACTGTGATAGGCTAAGCTATTATTCATTTGCTTTTCTCAGGACAGTCAGTGCTAATAAGCTCCTCTTTCATCTTCAGTTCCCCAGATTAAATTGTCAAAAAATCTCCATAATAAAATGAACCTTTGCTCCAAGCAGACTTATAATCACTGCTATATGAATTCAACTTAATAAAGAGAAATGGTTATGTTCAGTGACTGGCCCTTTATGCAAGCAAATACCTCCATATTCTCATCATTTTTGTCACTTCTGCTAATATTTCCCTCTCATTTATTGTATGAAAACTTACAGCACAAGGGAGGCATATCTAAAAAAAGAGGTATACATGTGTTTTGTTGTTGATCATCATTCCATATTTTTGATGTTCTAAGTAGAAATCCCTCTGTGATGATTCAAAATGACATGATTTAAAAAGAGAAACCCAGCCTGTGACACATGGGTTTTCTACAAGTTCTGCTTTGTAAAGGAAGTCCTGCCACCAAATTTTAAAAAGTCTCTCACCAAGGAAAGTGGGGTTTGCACAACAAACACATCATGTACTATGTTCTTAGTTTATATTTCATCAGTCACATTACTGTCCACACCACTACAGGTGAATCCGTTCATACCTGATGATTAGTGTAATAAACTGGCCAGTAGGAAGATGTTGTTATGCAGAGGTGTAAGTCACTGTCCATGTAACCATAAATTGTGTATGTGTTTGTTTTAACAGGAGAAATTACTGTTTCAATCATTTAACATAGGTAATAGAGAATTACAAACAGGAATCGTGAAGTAGATGACAGAGGAAATGACTCTACATAGCTTTGCAAGCCCAAACTGATACAGAAGGCTCATTACTTGCACATATTCAATAAATGTATAATTTCTTAATATAACTCTGACATATTTAAATTTTATTTTTTCTTTGTTGCTGTACGTTTATGCACTTTATGTAATAAAGTATTTTTAAATTGATCTAAAGTAGGTAATACTTCTTTCAAAAGACCTTTTCAATGCAAATGATGTTGAGATCTTGCACTCAGAAGGTATGTGTTGATAGCAACAGAAGACCAACCATGTTGAACATCTATTAATAGATGAAATTATTATGAACAGGTGGATTCAAAACACAGCTGTGGAAATAACAAAAAATAACTCTTACTTAGATAAATTATTACGAACATAGATCAGCATATTATATGTGCAATACTTGCACACAGCGGCGTACATAATTATATAGAAAATAAAAAAGACTAATATGGTCCCAGAGTGAAATCACAGTATTATATCTTATTATCATCTAGGTCTTAGTAGGGTGGCCAGGTGTCCTACTTTACAGAGGGATGTCTGTTTTGGAAAACTGCTAGGGGACAGTCCTGTATTTGAAGTTATCCACTAATTGAAGAGGTGTCCTTTCGAAATCTGGTTTAAAGTCAAGAAGGAGATGGAACGAGAGGCCTTGAAAATGCACATTGACAGTTAGCACCTGGACTGCAGATTGGGCAAGCACTCAGGTTGCCAAGTCAGTCTTCTCCACTATGATGTTATATTTTTACAGTTATCTTTTCTAAATTTACACCTAAACATATTCTCATTTGAAAATATTCTGGAAATTGGTGTTCTTCTTTGTTCTCGTTTTTGGTATACATTTACTCTTTTTTGGCAATGCATAAGTAGCCACTGTAAGTCTTATACACATCCTTAAGCAATTCCAAACTTATAGATGTAAATATAAAGCACCAGCCAGTTGAATCTACATCCTGACACTTGAATCCTCATGCCTCCCATTGACCAAAGGCAAGAACAGCAGGAACCAAATTAACTCTCCTGCAGGCTACCTAGGAAACAAAAGACTCTGCCCACAAACAATAGTGGGCAAGTAAAATTTAATTTGCCTCGTTAAATTATCAGCACTATCAATCCCTTTTCCATGATCTCACTTTATTCCAGCTATAATTATTGTAATGGGCAAAGCTGAAGGGGAGGAGGCAACCCATGTGTCTTTACATGCCCCCTACACAAGGTAATGCAGAATTTGTATTCTGAAGGTGCGAGGTGAGCCTAGGAATATGCTTAGGAATTATTGATTGAGCTTGAAGCTTTCAGATACAGCCAGGGTTCAGAACCTCAGGCCTGGGGAAAAATGCAGCCCGCCTGAGGTCCCAGTCCCCAGTCCCCTTTCCCCCAAGCGCTGATTGATGCTTTCCTGGATTTTATGCATGTGCAATGGAATCGGTGGGACCCATTGTGGAAGAGAATGAACGAGACGAAAGTGCCCGGTGGATACTACCCCTTGTCTAAATCATATAATCTGTGTGCAAAATCTAAACTATCAAACAATACATTTTTAAAAAAAATGTTTACATATTTATTTATTTTTAATATTTTTAAAAAATATTTTAAAATATTTAAAAATTCATAAGAACTCAAGCTTGGGTATTGTTAAGAAACAATAGAAATCTATTCCAGTTCAATAGGTATTCACGGACTGGGCTAGGTTGCCTTGTGCCTTTAGGAAAATGTGAGGTATAAATTCCAATAAATAAATAAAACCATAGGCATTTTTCTTTTTCTCATGCTCTCATGGGGGAACTCAAGGTAATTCAAAAGATACACCAGCAGAGGGCAGCTTTGCATCAGCTTTTGAATTCAGTATTCTGAACATTCTGGCTTTTAAGAAAGTAAAAAGATTACTGTTCAATATTTGTGGAACGTTTCTGACCAGGGATTAAATGTATTTTTGTGTGTCCTAATGGACCATTATATCTTTAAAAAGTACTTATCCCTGATTGAATTTTTTTTAAAATGCCAAATGAGTATAGTACAACTGGTAAAAGGCTGGCAATTCCCATGATATTAACACATGGGGACATATTACCCAAAATTACAGTTAATTTGCAAAATTCTCCCATTTAAAAATATTCAGAGATCTTTTTTTTAAAAAAAATCCATTGCTTGTCCTATAATGAAATATACATAGTGGAAAGGAATGTATATTTCAATAGTCAGAGAGCTGGAGGGTGCTTTGTAAGCCCCAAACGCTGCTCAATGCAGGACCTCCAATGAGGAAGAGCCGCCATGCCTGTAATTAATTGTTTCCGTTGTCAAACTGATTTTACCATCAGTTCTTGAAATGAGATAATGGGCAGCGCAATCCTAACCTCTGTTAGAGACTGGCTCCCTTCGTATGAGTCTCTTTATCTTTAAACTGGGCTAGGACTGTGTTTCAAGTGATGTTTGCGGTCACCGAAGAATCAATCAGGAGTTATATGAAATAAAGCTAAACTTGGTTCCAACGTTTCTGCCCCTGCACAACTCTGACTTTGTGCTATGGCGCTGAGTCACTTCCTCATAGTTATTCCCTCAATGTGTGGCTTCCTTCTACGCCACTGAGCTACTATTCCTATCTGGCATTCCATCCATCCTACCAAGTTCTGCCTCATACATTGATACAAGTGTCCTCTGTAAAGTAAAACACATGGGCCATCCTACAATCACCAGCGCAGCCTAGAATATACACAATACTCTCCTGTGGTTGCACATTGCAGGCAAGAACAATAATGGAGGACAAGGTAACTTTCAGGAAATGTTACCTTGTCCTCCATTAGGGCAACCACTTGCGAATTACCAAAAACAGAACATGCATACAAAAAAAGAGGACAGAAAAGACACCTATTTGCATAAAACTCATATGCTAATTTATATGTATAGATGCAAATTTTAAATAATTATGATTTATAGAGAAATACAATACATCTCACCCTAGTGTAGAAGACTGCAACAAGGCTACCTGTGTGCCTTGCTCAATCTGCCATCCAGGTGCAGTTGATGGGCACCTTCAAGGCCTAGCTCTTACTTCTGATAGTTTCTTTAAACCAGAATTGGACTGGACAGTCCCTCAAAGAGAGGTTGCCTTCAAAATAGAGAACAGTCTTCTGGCAGCCTTTCAAATAGAGGAGTGTCCTGTAAAAAAGAGGACACATGGCCACCTCATGCCATTACTGATATTTCATTGAGGAAACCTGGGTTTCCCTGGGACAGCACTTTCGAAACCATTGGAATAAGAGAAAATTATAGAGGCGTGCAGTCATTCTGAAAAATAGCTGTAACATTCACGATAAAACCCAACCAAACAAGGGATAAATAAAAGGGGGGAAATGATTAATATTAACAATGACATTTTGGCAGTCTAGCATTGGGCAGTAGCCTGTTTTGCCGCTGCATCTCCACTGTTTGTGTTGTGCCAGTGGGACACACCGCTAGTGCAACAGGAAGCTAGTTCTTCCTAGAAAGGTCCCGAAAACAAGCCAAAATGCTTGTTTCCAGCATGGGACAGGTCAGCAGAACTCCCTTCGGCTAGCTCTGTTGACTTGTTCCATTCTGGAAATGGGCTTTGGCTTGTTTCCAGTTGCTTTAGAAATCACTATTCTCCCATTGCAGTAGTAATGGTTCTTGCTGGTGTGCAAGAAGCATTGTATATAGCCCACGGCAAACAGCTGAAAAGCTAAACAAAACTACATTCTTCCTGTGTCTAGATTTCAACAGATTGAAAAATTGTGCAAGGATCATTGGATATAGCCCATGGCAAACAGCTGAAACAAATCCACATTCTTCCTGTGTCTAGACTTCAACAGATTAAAAAGGTGTGCAATACTTTTGGAAAGGAATCAGAGAACTGGATGCAGATTGTGATGTTGAGACAGTTGGAATGAGCCCAGAAACATTTTGTTGCATATTTAAAACACCCTGCAGATATTCTTTATTCAAAAAGATCTCATTGACAGGTCAACTGCATATGAGATTTTCCAAGAAATGTGCAAGCTGGAGATGATATTGCATGACATTTGAGTAGAAACAACATGCCATTAAACAACAGCTTAAACTTGAAACTGAGCTAAAGAAAAACTATTCAAAGCATGGCTGAATGTAGCAGGCTACTTTATAAGTATCATTTGCCTAAGCAGAGAACACTTGATAGCAGATGCTAAAAAGGTAAAGGGCCATTCATAACATGCCAAAGTTGGAAAATAAGCTATTACTAATGAAGCTTGTGGATAAAGTCCAACAGACAACACAATACCGTGAAGTGCTCCATTGAGAAAATGGGATAAAATAAGGCTGAATGGATTTGAGAACCAGAGCAACAGAATGTTTCCAATGTGCCAGACAGTACAGTTTCTCTTGGGCCTAGTGGAATATAGCAACTCCAATAAAGAAAAACAAAATGGAAAGAGCAAGAAAGGAACAATTCTCTGAGGCTAGCTTCAAAATGAGTGATTTTGATCGTTTGGAGCCTACCTATGCTGCAAGTCATTCAGCTAAGGCATAGTATTTAGTCCCACAGCCAGGCAGGATTTATTTACCCCAGCGAGTGCAAAAGCTTAGTGAATATTTTTGGTTTATATATGACAGAAATGTCTCATAAAAGTGAGTTTTATAAAATTCCAGTGGTGGGGGGGCTGCGTTCATGTTCACAAACTTTTATACTTTGATACTGTATATATGGAGATCTTGCACATAAATTACTGGAGCACATTATTAGTATACTTTTATACTTTCATAGCCATAAATGTCAAACACCAGGTGTACTTCCTTAGCTGGTGTACTGCTAGTAATGTGCTCCAGTAATTTACGTGCAAGAGCTCCGTATATATCAAAGTATAAAAAATTGTGAACATGAACGGCGAACAACTTTACCAACTAGTGACATCAAAGTAACAGGCACAGATTAGAAAAAACCCCAAAAAGGCAATTGATGCACTTCAGAATGAGCAGTTTAAAACATCACTTACATCTTTCCTATGCAATGAATGGAAAAATCAGAAGTATGCTTCACTTCTGGCAGGCAAAATTCTCTTTGTCGGAGCAGAGACTGTGTGTTACAAATACACCAGCAAGGATGTCAGTGTTGAGGCAACAGAGGTTCCTGATCTTGCTTGCTATCAGCAAGAGGCAGACACAAGGATTATTTGGCACATCCAACATACACCACATGTAGGTGATCAGGCAAAGAATATCCTGGTTAGAGCAAATGACACTGATGTGTTGGTTCTGTTAATTTACCATCAAAAGCACTTCCTAAACTCTCGGGTTTGGTTTGATTGTGGCGTGTCTTCTAACAACAGCAGAAGGACGATAAATGTAACTTGTATCACAGAGGAGCTCAGACATGATCTGGTAGAGGCTTTGTCTGGCTACCACGCTGTTACATAGCTGCATTTGCAAGACAGGGAAAAGTTAAACCATTTGAAATCATGAAAAAGAATCATGAATTCCAAGAAATTCTCAGCCAGCTAGGTGAGTCATTAACTTTAACCAAAGAAAAGATAGCTGGGTTGGAGAAACGTGCCTGTGCCATGTTCGGCCACCCTAGATACTCCTCTGTGAGTGTCTATTTATGAAGAAAACAACACCTAAGATCCTGTCTAAGGTAGTCTCCAAAGTTAAAGGGATTGACCCAACAATGCTGCCTCCATCTAAACCTGTATTGATCCAAAAGATTAAAAGAAGCAATTCAGTGTCATAGCTGTGGAAACGTGCAGATTGTAGAAAACCTGACGACAGGCTTGATCCTACTGAACACGGCTGGTACGTGGAAAATGACAGGTACAACATAAAATGGTACGATGGTCCAACACTCCCAGAAAATCTTGAAATGGCCACAGAAGAGGACAATGAAAAAGAAGACGAGGAAAGTGATTTTGACAGTGATGATAGCAGTTCCAATGGAAATGAAAAGGACATCCAATGAAATTTATTTGTTAACCCTTCTCACAGAACAAAGTTTTTATTTTGTATTGTAAAGTTTTGCTGAAGATTTTAAAAACATTTGTTAAGCAATTCAACCTAATAAATTTATATATCATCATACTCGTCCTTTTAGAAATTTTGTAAAGAACATTTGAACATGTTCAACTGTAAAAATCACAGTTGAACATGTTCAAAATGATCTGTGCATCAGATCGAGAGATATTTAGGGTGGATACTTTTGAAATGAAAGCCCTGTATGGTAAACAGGGCTTTAAAATCATACAATCCTGAGAAAGTGGATGTATAACGAGATATCACTCATAATTCCCTAAGCGTTAGGGTAAACCCCATGTTATTATACATTTTCTTAATCCTCATTAAAAAATGCAACTTTTTTGTTCTTGAGTATTCTTTCAAAAGTCATATAGTTTTTGAGTAAATCATGGTTACACGTCACACATAACCGATGTGAACACTGATTTTATACGTTCAAATGAAAATATCTCAAAAACTCATGGAGTTAACAAAAATGTGTAATTACAAAAAGTATTTATCATTAAATTTGAAACATTTCAGAAAAAAACATCTCTGTAGCATAAATGGGTGAGAAGTTATGCATATTTAAATGTGGCAACTACATAATAGTGCGGCAGCCACATTGATGATGTCATCACGCAGCTCCCCACCACTGGAATTTTGTAAGACTCACTTTTCTGAGACACTTATGTCATATATAAACAAAAAATATTCACAAAGCTTTTGCACTTGCACGGCTTTTGCCGTGTTAGTCCTGCCTGGCTCTGGGACTAACACGGCAACCAAGGCATTTTCTGTTCCAAAACCAGGCCTGAAGCCCAATTGCAAGGGATCTAGATAATCCGTTTCATCAACCTTGCCCAGGAAAGGGATGTTAGCCACTGGCCTCTGGGTTCAGGTTAGGCTTTTTCAGGAGTAGTTTGATTACCGCCTCTTTTAAAGAGGTCGGCACCCCTCCCTCTCTCAGGGAGATGTGCTCTCGGAAGCATTTATGTTTCCCAGCGATAGAGGAACAGCTGGGGGTTGGGAAGCTGTTGGGTAGATTGGATCATCACACCCCTGCTACACAAGTTGGCACCACCTTCCCCTCAAACCCCACAGTTTCCCTTGCCCAGGGTGGCCTCAGGTAATCCCGAGTCAAAGGGGGGAGTGCGGGGTTTCCGGCAGTCATCCAGGTACCAGAGCCACCACCCCACCCTCTTCCTGGTTTCTGGCCACCAATCGCTGGTCACCTTCCACTAGGACCACAACCCCCCCCCCCCCCCCCCGGATCAACCCAGGAGCCTGGTTGAATAGCAGAAGAACTGTAATTGACCTTGCTCCCACTGCAAAAGTTGGGTAAGTCCCTGACTTTTTCAAAGCGCATCTTCATGGGAAAGCCCCGCAGTGGCTGCAAATCTGTGGCTGTGTCATATAATTGATGTAGCGCTGATTCGCAGCTACCGCAGGGCTTTGGCCACGTATAGACAGAGACGGAGATCCACTTGCATTCTATGGCCCCAGGGATCCTGTCTAGGGGCCATATGATAGGATTGTTCTCTTAACCTGAATAGTTCCAACAGTTCTAAGGCCTCATCCCCAGCTTTCTATGTGCATGTGGTTAATTTCTTTGTGTGTTCCTGTCTGCAGAGCTGGCCCTACTATTTGAGTGAGGCCTCAGGCAATGGATGTTGGTTGAGTAGAGGTTGGTGGTGAGGTATTAGGAGAACAGAGCTACTCAATACCACATCCATACAGAATCCTGCCCTACGCCCCCTAAACTAGCCTTCGGCTTGGTGGAGGACGCTGTCAGTATTGAAGTAAGGTTCAACTGCCACTCTGGTTGGCTTCTGTACATGGAAGGCTGGGTGGGTAGGGGGGATATGTCAGCTTGTCCTTTACCTCAGGTAACAAAATGTCTTTGCCAGCCCTGCCTGCAGGGGCCAATGACGCCTTTTGCCTTGCTCTGGCCTTGCTCAGAGGTGTGTTGGCAATTCTGTCTGCAGGGGCCCTGCCTTCTTTTGTATATGGTCACTCTAGTATAGTGCATGCACCTTTAACTGTTGTGATGAAGAGGGAATTTCACCAGGAACTAATTGCATACAAATGACTCTGGCTGAAATTCCCTTTTCTCTACAACTGTTAAAGTTACATAAGCCCTGACGTGGATTTTATCTGGTCACCCTAGTAGACATGGTTTCCTTTTTTGCTTTCCCCATTACTGGTTACTTTTCATAAGCCTGTTCTCTTACCACTTCTTTAAAGGCTTGTCAGCTATCCTTTGACCCCTCCCTCTCAGCAGGGAGCGGATACCCTCTGTTAGGCTGACCATCTGAAAAGGAGGACAGGGCTCTTGTAACTTTAACTGTTGCAGAGAAAAGGGAATTTCAGCCAGTGTCATTTGTAGGCAATTAGTTCCTGGGGAAATTCCCTCTTCATCACAACTGTTAAAGTTGCAGGGGCCCTGCTTTCTTTTGTATATGGTCACTCTAGTATAGTGCCTGAAACTTTAACTGTTGTGATGAAGAGGGAATTTCACCAGGAACTAATTGCATACAAATGACACTGGCTGAAATTCCCTTTTCTCTACAACTGTTAAAGTTACAGGAGCCCTGTCCTCCTTTTCAGATGGTCAGCCTACCCTCTGTTAATATTATAGTTTCTCTGTAAAAAGGCAAGACTCAAATCTCCCAGAAAATTAAATTCTCTCTTCATCCCTGGTGAGTCTCTTTTTCTGAAGCTTTGCTATGTGAAATGCATATTACCTGCCAGAGCCCAGGTAACAGATGGCTGACTCCATTTTGAAACCTTTGCAATGGTTTGAAACAAAGAACTCTTGGAACCATGTAGGTTTGGCCTGTGCAAGTGTTAAAAAGCCACTAAATCTCAGGTTTCACTGCATTCTAGAGACTAGGAGGAGGAGAAAAAAGAAGGAAGAAGAAGAATGAGGAAGAGGAGGTTTCTAGCCCTTACGTTGTTCATTTAAAAATAATAATCCACTTTTCACAGGAATCAAATTCAAACAAATAAACAGATAAACAATTCAAAACAATATCAAAACATCGAGACAAAGGAGGCTGGGGGCTCCAATATCAGTGGGGCAGTAAATCTACTCCAGGTTTCAATCAGAATGTGATAACTCCTTTTGAGTTCTGCCTGGTTCTGCCTGGAACCTGGAGCATATTCACGACCCCACTGATTTTGTAGCCAACAGCCTCCTCCATTGCAACAAGACAGCAAATAACAAAAATGTTGACAGCTCCAAAGCAGAAGAACTGAAGTAAAACCCAACCAACTGTTGTAGGAGCACATCGATCAGAATCAAACACCAAAAGTAGCAGCTAGCCACACCCAACAGCTTTGCAGAACCAAAAGCTTTTGTGCATGTGTTTTTAACCAGCCAATGGAAGACCAATATACTGAAAGGGCTGGACGAATGTCCCCAGGGAGCATTTGGCAAGATCCGTTTTAAAGTTTGTGGCAATGCAAAATTAAGTATTCCTTGCCACGTAAGACTAACTTTTTAAAAAAACGCAGAGTATACACAACCTTGCTTATTGTTAGCCGTATTAAATTACATTCTCAAAGTCACCGCAAAGGAAAGGTGTGTCTGTCTCTTCTATCGTTCATTTGTAAAGCACATATGTTGCTCTTATAAACTCTGGGCCAGGAAGGTTTTAATTACTGACAATTTGAATAATATGCTCTCATTTCTCAGCACGTTCTGATTAAACTTGGGCAAGCAAGAAATTGCCTAAGAAAAGCCTACACATCGCCCTCGGTGATTCATTCCTCTAAACTGAATCGCTTAAACTGATTGCTCCAATTGCACTGTCAGTAAGAATTCAATTAAAGAAATCATGTGGCAGCCATCCCATCGACAACAACAAATCGATTACCCTTCCAATAGTTTGATTTGTTGCTCTTTTCTGAAGTATGAAAATGTACTGGTGAAGTGCAGCCTTCCAATTACTCTCTGACATAAGTGTCATGAATATACCATTGTCCATCGCTAGCAAGAGCATTGGGGAATTATATTCATACTTCCTCACATAAATGTCTTCAGTGACACAGGGAACACTAAAGCCAACAATACATATGGCACTGTATGTGTATTAGGTAGATAGATAGGTAAGTAGATAGATGTCTAATCCAGGGATTCCAAATGTGGTGCCCATAGGCGCCATGGCATCCGCAGGAATCTCTAATGGCACCCGTGAAGTGCTCCCCTCCCAGACCCCTTAAAAAACATTTAAAGAAAAATCTTGGAGAATGTTAGGGCAGTCTTCTTTCTCTCCCTTTCTACCTTTTAGTGTCTAAGTGATGGCACTGTACATATTTATAGTTCTTGAGGTATAGAGGCCTCATGCCATTTGTAGGGATCCACCTTCTTCTTGAGTTAGAATTCCACCCCTATTCTTCCTTCCTTGAATCTCATCTGAGTTGTAGTTATTATTGCCATTTCTGACTATGCCTTGTTATGCTTTGATTACAATGAGCATAATTCTTGCACCACCACCCCTAACTACTTAACCTTGCTCTACTGAACAACCTAATCTTGGTAATACATGCCCAGGTGGAACAGATCGTGTCTTTTACTCCCACTGAAAACTCTGTAAAATTACAAGTAATTGGGTGGTGTACTTATAACTCCTACATATCTGGCTGTATGATTACCTACATGTTCATAAGAATGGTATTATAGTGGAAGGCTATGGTTAATATATGTTGGGTGGAGTAGGACATTCAGTTCAGTTATGTAAATTCACCTCCATTTGGACATAGGGAGTTGTATAATCTGGGGTTCCCAGGTGTCTATAACCATTGTTGACGTGTTCCTAGGTGCTTCACTATCTAGGGAAGTCATAGGTGCTAGATATCCTTTGAAGATACAAGACAGGAAGAGTGACTGGAGCATATTTTTCCTAGGACCATCGGTTTGGATTTGGTCCAGTTTGTAGTGTACTACCCTGAACCATACTTCTGAACCGGTGCTATAAAGGTTGGAATTGAAACTGAAGGGGTCATCTACAAAAAGAAGCATGCTATCTGCAGACAGCAGACTTATATACCGCCCAGAGAGCTTTGGCTATGGGGCAGTATATAAGTGTAATAAATAAATAAATAAATAAATAATAATAAATAAATAATAATAATAAGGCTGGGTCTCTTCAAACTACAGCATTTTCCTCTTGCACAGTGCATGCCAAAGGAGCCCTCTTGAATGTCAACCCTGCTAGTTGCAGTTAGTTATGTTGTATACCTGACCTTGTAAATCATAAAGAAAAACTGAAATAAAACCCCACAATGCTCTACTCTTAATGAGGTACAGTGATGAGGGAGTTGAGTTTCTGTATAATCTTCCATGATCTGTTCCATTTGGTCCACTTTTGAATGTATCATCACCAACACATTTGTATCACATCTGTATAACTTCTTTGCTTTTACTGGCGTTACAGAACTTGCTTACCATGGAACTACATGTTCCATTTTTGGAAGAGAGAAAGAGAAAAAAGAAAGAACTGATTGAACCAAAGAACTTTCTCCTGCTTAAAAACAAAACAACAAAAATGCAGACAAACCTTACATGCACAATTATTCCAATTTTATTTATTTATTTTTATACACAATTGTTTGTCAGTACTAACCCTGTAAATTGTCTGGAGAGATCAAAACAGTATTTGATGTGCTGTAAATTTGCGAATTTAGGTTTACCAAATATATGCATATGAAACGAATGGCGCACATGACTACATTCAGGATAAACATTTCAAAAATGTTCTTAAAAAATAAATCACCTTATTTGAATTATAAACAGTACCTGAAAAACAGACTAACCTGATTTGTATCATTAGAAAAAGCACATGGTACATTGTTCCTGGTATTATACCTCTCCGCTGATGGGAGACTGCATTTTTAATGTCCTCCCTCAAACTCCATACAGAAAACTACTACCTATGAGAGAAGGCTAGAGTAGAGTTCTTCCTCCTGACATTGTGGCTTTCCACAAACAGGATTTTTTGACATGGGTCCATTCAATCTTATCATTTCCAATTCCTTTTTGAAGTGGTACAATCCCAGGAGAACTGTACCACATCTCTTTTCTCAATGTGTAAGAGTAGTCTTTATTCCAAAGATTTTCTGTTGAGTGATTTGGAACAGAAGCATAATCCTGCTTTCAATTGCAAAATGTGTAAGGGGCTGTCTTGACAAGGGCGCATTGGTGCCTCGAGCCCCCCAAACCCTGTGCTTGTGCTCCTTGGGTTGTCCCCACCTAAGGAGTGAATGCAGGGTTTGCATGTGAAGGGGAGTGGCCATCCTGTGCACTGGGGCACCCATGCCTCCTCACATCCCTCCAGTTTTTTGTTTTGTTTTTAATCTTTTTTCAGGGGCCAAGCATCCTTCTCCCCACGCTGGAGAAGCGTGGAGGCATTCCAGTGGCCATTCAGCTCACTGGCCTGCCCACTCCCCCTGTCGAGACAGCTGGTGACCAATCAGGCTGCCATCTGCCCGGACATGCCTCCAACGCAACTCCAGAGCAAGGCAACAGACAGCAGATGCCATTGTCGCCTTGCTGCAAGAGAAAAAAGTCAGGGTATGGTCCTCAGCATTTTTATTTCAGATCTTTGGGGGAAAGCCCTGGGATGGCTCTACAATGGCTGCTGTATCATATAAATGATCTAGCGCCACTGCAGAGCCACCCCAGGGCTTTCTCTTCATCAAGACAAGGCCTAAGTCTCAACACCACCATTATGATTACACAATGGGGGGGGGGGGGGGAGGAAGCCACACACTTTAGGGAACAAGCAGCACAGGCATAATTGTGCATGTGCCTGGGAGTGGCGTGTGCCTGGGAGCGGCATGCCACCACCTCGCCCATCATGCTTGCCCAGAGCCAATGTAACCCCTGCACTAAAGTATAGAACAAGAAAAATCCTTTAAGAAGGAACTTGATATATTGTGCAGTTTTAGTTCTGCTTTCAAACTGCAACTCTGAATAAACATATGTGATTAAGTTTATCTTTTGCACACTTTACATCTTGTAGAAATACGGAACTCAAACCTTCCCCATGGGGAGATGCAGGAACTGTACTCATATTGAGAGCTTCATCATGGGCATGTGCCAGTTGCCCTTATGCATGAGACTTAGTGAAAGCAGAAAAAGAGGTATGAGTCACTCCTGAATCATCTCCTCCTGCTTCTGTGCCTGATGCAGAAAGGCGATCACTGCAGCATAATTTCAAGGATTTCCATCTTCCTTCCACATCAGCTTCTAACAGCATAGTGGGGAACACAGGCATCTTCATGTGAATTAAGGTTTTTTAAATTATTTTTAAAAACAGATTATGAGCAAGAAAGGAAAATTGTTGGGAATGTATTCAGTCTGGAAACTGTTGCAAGTAACAGCTTATTAAGTATGTGAGTAACCTATTTATTTATTTTATTTCTAACCCGCCTCTCCATCCAGATCAAGGTGGGGAACAACAATAAATATAAATACAAGAATCATAAAATAGATAAAACATTAAAACAAATAAAAACAAATACATTATTAAAAACATCTTAAAATTCAACTAGGTAGGCCTGACAGAAGAGAGCAGTCTTCATGGCTCTCTTATATTCCAGAAGTCTGTTAATTTGTCGAATCTCCTTCGGCAGGCCATTCCACAGTCTGGGAGCGGCAAAAGAGAAGATCCTCTGGGTAACACTCGTCAGCCTAGTTCTGGCTGATTGGAGTAAATTCTTCCCAGAGGACCTGAGTATGCGGGGCGGATTATACAGGAGGAGCCGATCCCGCAGGTAACCTGGACCCAAACCATGTAAGGCTGTAAAGGTAATAACCAACACTTTATACTTCACTCAAACTAATTGACAGCCAATGGAGTGATTTTAAGATTGGTGTTATGTGGCCACCCCTAGGTGTACCGGTGACCAACCTGGCTGCCATATTTTGAACTAGTTGAAGTTTCCGGTTTAGGCACAAAGGTAGCCCTATGTACAGCGCATTGCAGAAGTCGAGCCTTGAAGTTACCAGTGCGTGCACTACCGTCTTTAGGTCTTCCAACTCTAGGAAGGGGCGCAGCTGGCGTATCAGCCGAAGCTGATAATAGGCACTCCTGGCCGTCGCATCTATCTGGGCTGTCATTTGGAGCGATGAATTCAGGAGTATCCCCAAACTGCGAACACAGTCTTTCGGGGGGGGGGGGGGTTGTAACCCCATCCAGAACTTGTTGACACTCCTCCAAACCCAGGTCAGGGCCTTTGAGAGCAAGCTCCTCCATCTTGTCTGGATTCAGCTTCAGTTTGTTTTTCCTCATCCAGCCCATTATCTAAATTTCCAGATGGCTGCAAAAGACCCCTGCAAACTAGTCAGTTTCCTGTGGTATATGTATACCATAGCATGATGCTGACTGCAGGCCTTCTGCTTCTCCGTTCACTGTCCTTTATGCACCCCACCACCAGCAAACCCCCCCTCTTTATGGGTGTCAGTGAGGTAGAGCTCCCAGCAGTGGTTTAGCAAGTCAGTGCTTTGCACGGCATTGGCACTTGTGCGTCTGCTCTGCTCACCAGTCAGTGCAGCTCAGTGAACTATATGTGATCGGCTTTTAGATTAAGACCCATTTAAAAATAGGTGCACTTTGCTCAAAAGCCATCTGAGTCTAGGTTTGTTGGCAAACAGACTTTGTATTCAACTGCAGCAATTCAAAATAATTGTTGCAGAACAAAGTACAGGACATGAAAGATGGAAAGTGCAAAACACTGTGTGCTTTGGTGAACTGCTTTAAACTAAATCCCATTGTGATACAGCACTAACTTCCCCAGGCAGTAACGCAGATTGGGACTGATCAACTAATTCATAAAGCTTTCTATAGATTTTTTTTTTAAAAAAATGGGACATTCCCCCCCCCCCCTAAAATACTTAGATTTTATTCACCAATTCTAGTGTTTGCTCATTTTTCTCCTTAATACCGCTTTAATAAATTACACCCGGTTAAATGCATTATAGAACATATATGATGCTAGAACATATTTCAGCCCTAATATTTTCCCCTTTGCATGTTGGGAGCAACTCTGAAGCTTTGACAACAAGGGCAGTGGGTCATTAATGTCCTGCATACCTGCTTTCATTGTTTTCTTTAGGATCAGAGAAAATAGCACACATTAGTAATGGTAAGCTGTATGCAAGGTTGATAGATGCAAATTGTAGAAAGCATCTCAAGACCAAAGGCAACTGGGTATTAGGAAGTGTCCCTGGGTCCATCAGGCTATATGTTTTCAGGAGAAAGGAAGTGGTTAAGTTCTGCTTATAAGCAAACATACAGAGTTTTGAGTTTCGCAAGAGGTTAGCCATTTATAATTTACAGCCAGAACGGAGCAAGTGATGTTCTGATAATGCTGAACAGTTACTTTCCTGTTTTTACTTTTGGTTTAACACGCATAGCAGAAGATAAACTTTTCAAGAATGTGGCTATCAGAGTTAAAGTTCAGAATTTATAAGCGTATACCTTGTTAAACATTGACATAGTATTTACCTCAGCTTCACTGTTGCCTCCAACTGTGTGGAACTCACCTTGTACAAGAACACAGTGAAACTATGGCTTGGTTCAGACAACACGTTAGTCAGCTGTGGTTTTAGAACTCCGCAGTGGAGTTTTTATACCACCGTTGAGAAACATCGTTTGGCAGGAAAGCTCCACGCAACGGTGGTGTTATTTTGGAAAACACTCCATGCAGAATATCAACATTGTGCAGAGGAGCGTTCCTGCACAACCGTTATGTTGCATGTCATGTGGCAGGCTCTGTGGAGTTTTCCTCATGTCTACAGAGTTGCCAGACAAGAGCGGCACAAACCCTAGTTGCTCTAGCCCAGTGGGGCTCTATAAGCATGGGAAAGAAATCCGTGCTGGGATTTTTATAATTTATTTATTTAAAAACATTTTATAGCATTTTATAGGGATGTGCTTGGGGAGCCCTGATTGTGCTGATTACTGCACCCCACGTGTTCGCAGGAATGTGCACGTCCCTTTGCCCACCCCACGACCTGTGATCCATGTGGATGGCGGCTCGAGGGGATGGAAAGAGCTTACCTGATGCTCTCAGGGGAGAGCCCGTGCTTGTTCTATCCTCTCACACTGATCTCCAAATGCTTTGCAGGGCGGGGTGGTGGTGGTGGTGAAGAATGTCTCCTGCGGCTTGACATGTATCATCAAACTGCGAGAGATATCTTTCCTCCTTTCAGCGCAGCTACAGCAACCTGCACGGGGTGTCCTTACTGAGTCCATCTCACTGCAGATTGCTCTAGCCAGGCTGAAAGGAGGAAGTGGCAGATAGATCGCCATTCCTCCAAGGACCGATCCACCCTCTGCCCCTTTCTTCCTATGGCGATGGTTGCATCGGTGACAGATGCAACATGCCCATCACCCTAGTAACAAGCGGCGGTGCATCAATGTAAAATGGATTCATCCACTGAGGCCATTGCCTTCCTTCGGCGGATGGAGCCATTTTCCAGGGAGGCACGCTAATGCTGCTTGTTGCTAGAGCAACAGGCGTGTCACATCTTTCATCTTTCTCCCTTGCTACGCCCCTCCCCATGGAATGGCGGTGCCCCAATATGGTAAGCGGAAACCAGCGCCACCATTCTGTGGGGAGGGCGGGGGGGGGGGGAAGAATACTTACCTTACCCAGCGGTTGAACTCCGTGGGGTGGAGTTCACACCAAAGTGTCGTCTGAACATTTATATAATTACAGGATCTGTTTGTGAGGGTGGGGGAGTAAATTTTTTTTTTACCTTACCTAGTGTTACATTGGCTCCTATGAGAAGTTGCCATTGTCACTTCTCTAAAAAGAAATAGTCATGACAAAAATTGCCAGTAAATCTGTTCTCCCAGAAATGGTTTTGATAGTATGTGGCAGGGTTTGGGGAATTTGTCCTCTTCCCCCTTACCATTTGAGATTCATTTTTACAAGTTAGAAAAGCTCTGATTTCTATTTGAACATGACTTCTTTGGAGATGTGCTCCTTGTTTCATAGCATTGCAAAGAGCAGCCAGCAATGTATCTCGTATATTTGTCGCAGGCTCTTCCATGTCAGTTCTTTTCTTTTATTTCCAAGCTAGCTTCATTAGCACAAACTGCATCTTTACTATCTGGACTGAGGGACAGGAAGCCGTTGGACCAGGACTCCAAACATTTTAATCCCATGATCAACTTGACTGTAGGCCAGTCCACACAACAGTTTCACTCTCTATCCACTACTTTGCAACTACATAAGGGAGATAAGCACCCACTTATATCAAAAATCTGCTGACCATTACAAATAATTACATACTTCTAGCTTCCACCCAAAACACACTGCAAAATCCATTGCCTGCAGCCAAGCCTTAAAATGCAACCATTTTTGCTCAGACTTGAACAGGGATTCACAAGTTAAGAATGTAAATCTGACATTTCTCAGACTACAGTTCCCACCCAACTAACTGAAAGAACAGATCAACTGGGCCAGATTGGTGCCTAGGACTAATAAATTACAGGCCATACCCACAAGAAAAAAAGAACAGCATATTGTTCCCAGCTAGAAAAACCACTCAAACATATCAGTAGTCTACAGCTCATTCTAGACAATGACACTTGTTTCTCATAGGCATTGGGTGGTAGGCCTGTACTTAGACAGTAACCCACCCCAACTTAAAACAGCTACTCGCCACCAATCATGTAATAGGAACCAGACCCTGTTGCAGACTCACATGCCAAGTCTGTCTCCATATCTATTCTAGCGACCTGTTGGTGTCAACTTCCTGCTCATTTTCTAATGTAATATATGTTATCATCTGCCAGTAATGCCCTCTTGCTTTCTACATTGAACAGACAAGTCAGTCTCTATGCAAAGGAATAAATGGACACAAATGCATCAGAAATGGCAATATTCAAAAACTAGTGGGAGGTTATTTCCAATCCCCCACAAGGTGTCAAGGCAGATTGCAACGTGAAACAGCTGAACTACAATTCAACACAAGGTTCAACTCATTTTCTACGGCTTGCACTGGGATCAAAAGATTGTTTTTATTACTGTGTTGATCACTTTAACAGAGTGTTACTTTCTGCATTTCATTTCCCTCTGACCTCAGTTTACAACTCCTTATCACCCCCCTTCCATCCATGTAACTCAATATAACATTTCATGTGTCAGATGAAGTCGGCTCCAGTCCACAAAAGCTTCTGCCATAATAATGTGTTAATCTTGAAGGCACCACAAACTTTGTTGTGTGTTTGCACTGCATAAGTTACCTTCTCTTCTACACTCTTCCCCATTGATAGAAATGGTAACATTACCTTTTAAACTACACTGTGGATTTTCAGGCCAACTAAAACCTAGATCCAGTTGCATGACTGGAGGTTAAAATTATTTTCCAAATTCAAAAAGCTAATTTTAATGTTTATTTTTCTGGCAAAGAAGTCAGGAACAGTGCAAATCATCCCAACAGCCAAAAATGCTAAGCTGCTGCTAAGTCACACATTTTTCATCCACTTTCTCTGAAATCTGGACAGCTTTTACACCTCAAAGAAATTCTCCATAGTAACTTCAATACTGTCAGTTTGGCTATTTTATAATGACTAGAAGTTATTATAATGAATAGAATAGTACAATAGAAGTCATTATAATGAATAGAATAGTACATAACTAGTCCTGCGTCTGTACATAATTGTTCTATCTGTTCCTTAGGAATACTTGTACAAAAGGTTAAATAGTGTCATCACTCCAAGTACTATTCATCAAGTACTAATCAAACACTCTTAAGCGCTTGAAGTAAGGTTGCATTTAGCTTTACACTTCATCTATCGTATAGTTGACTCATTGTTCTTGGATTTAGACTGACAGCTACACTGTAGGTCAAAGTGGCAAAATTTCTATCAGTTTGGCCTTTTAACTGAATTATGGTCAGTATTCAAGACTTGCAGATGATGCATAAAGGTTTCATTTATCTGGAAAACTAAGTTCTTATCACTTGAACTTTTAAGCATTTGCAGAAAGACCAGTTGCTTTCCAAGGTAAATATTAAATCTTTAAAAAAAAAGAATCACACATTCAGTCTTTTAAAAAGTTCACTGACCTTAGTTCATTCGTGGCTTTATTCAGCTGTTTTAATACTTACAGGTAATTTTTAGAGGTTTAGTATAAGGAGTGTTGGTGTATACTAAATTTGAACAAAAGATTACTAGCTTTCCAACCAAATAAAATCTTAAACAACTCTCATTCAAAAAGGTATTTGCTATGGTGGGCAAATATCTACATGCTCAGGAGTATATTTTCATTTGTTTGTACAGTGACCTTCATCCCACATTTGTAAAAGCTGTGATTTATTTTCCATAAAAAATATCTTAGTACTTTGCAATTCAGAATGTCAAACTTTCTACCTACAAAGGCTAACTACACCATGAATGCAATTCACAAAGCAGGCTTCCTCATCAGTTTCTGATATTTTGATTTATATATCACAATTCAAACGAAAAGACAACTTTTATATTATAATTATGTTAGGGCTGCTTCAGCCCCTTCAATAACACACAGCATTGTTCTGGTATAGCATATTGATCTGGTTCACATGATATAGCCAGGTCACCATGGATTATTTAACCCACACTGAGTTGCGGCAAGCATAGCCAACAGTTTGAATATGCAACCCAATTGGGGCAATTGGGGGTTGTGCCATGTCATGCAAACTCAGCCATCATGGGTTAAACAAACTTCAATTAGTGGTAGGGTTATGAGAGGTTTAACACTCAAATAACCCACAATGGCTGGGTTTGCATGACATGTGCAACCCGATTGCCTTGATCAAAGGCTGGATATTCTAAAAGATGGCCACATGTGCTTTGCATGCACACATGGCTCAAGTAGGGGTTAAAGTCAGCCATGTTGTGTGGACTAGCCCACTGGATCATTGCAGCTCTTCTCATGTACTTTTATTTCATTGCACTTCAACTTCTGGCAATTGGGTGTTCAGTTGCCTCTCTGCACGTACCTTAATTTCCACCCTCTTAGAACTAGACACCTTTTCACTATCCAAGAGCAAAGGAGGTTGGTCTGTGTCCAGGTGAGCTGCTAAGCAATAGCAGTTGGATGGGTTCATTCTGCCCAACATTATCAATGCAGACAAGTCTCTTATTTTAGCAGTTCTATATGCAAGCTACACCTGGATCAGGTTGCAATGGTGTAGTTTCAATGCAGGGATTATACAAAATGGGTATTAAAAAAGCTTGTTTTACAGGGTCTGACTACTCATTGAGCAGTAGCTACAACTGCCTCGTAATAAATCTCTTTACAGCACAATCCTATATATGTTTACTATGAAGTAAATCCCAGTGAGTTCATTGGGACATATTCCCAGCTAAATGTTGAGTATTTCCACCTTATTCTCATGATTTACTGAACATTCATATGCTAACATTCATATGCAAGGTTAATGGGTAAAGAAACTACTGCCAAATTCTATTTAAAAAGTCCTTTATTAACCTGAATATATATAAAAAAGACAAGTTGTCTACCATATAGGAGCTCTTGCTTCATGTGGAAACGAAACTTTTTACAAAGTGAAAAAATAAATACCTTTTGGAGTAAGGTTTATATGCTAATGTGCCATAAAAAAGTAGAGTTTTAAGATTTTGACAAAATGTCTGTGCAAAGAAACAAATGCATACACACATTACTGCTACATTAAGGCAATATGAAAAGTATATTCAGAAAGTCTCAGTAAAGTGACTTTTCTAGCTTTCATTTCAGCTAGTATTGCACCCAAACATGGTCATCTAGTTTTCAATATTCTGGAGCATTCACTAGTTGACCGAAGTCCAAAATGCCAAGGGAAAGGGTTTGTGGTCGAAGGTAAGACGGTTTTTAGAAAGAATAATTTAACACAACTGCATTTTAGAAACCCACACAAAGATTATACTGTTCAAGGAAATGTTTCTCCAGACACAAGGCAGATGAACCCGAACAGTTGATTCTTGCAAAAGAAAAATGTTTCTACAGATGTTCAAAGTAACACTTTTTATATGTCCTTCAACATTCTCTCAGAAGGTGCCCAACAGGCTATCAAAGTATTCAAATGCTGATAGTAATTTTGCAAGAAATCTATTTCTATTTTTGCTGAAACAAATACAGCTATTTACTTAAAGCTTCGCAATCTTAGGTTCTTAAGTAAATTGACTTAAAAATAATTTCTTCCTTCAAGTGGAACTAAAAGAAGAAACTAAATTATCATACTACAACAGCTGTAGGTATTAAAAACTAGTTTTCCTAAAATATAAATGGAGTGATCATGCTAAATAAAGTAACTTTAAAAATAAAAACAATCTTTATAAAATGTGTAAAAGAAGCTAGGCTGCCCCTGCTGGATACTACAGAGAAACTTTCTGTGTCTTCTCCTCTCAGAAATTTCAAAATATTGCCATTTTATAAATAATGTTGTTTCAGGTGACATGAGGTTGTCTACAAGTCATTCACAGTATGCCCCTAAAACATATTTTCAAACACTCTGAACAGAGACTTCTTCCCCATTCCTCTCCCCACCCCCAAAAGTTCTGTAACGGCTTTTCTGTCCATAAATTGCTGGCAGATGTTGAAGTGACTGCTCTTCTTCATCATCAATGGAGTTGGAGTGAACATTAGTGCAGTAGTTCGGAAGTCCAAGATAGTTTAGAAGCTTGCATGGTGGATGTTTTCCAGTGATAGTATGGAGATCATATTACCGTAAGGTTAAGCAGACTGGTGTGGGTAGGCAAATACACATGCTGGACATGCTCTACTCGAGATCTGCAAACTGGACATGACTAGAAGTAAAAAAGCACAAATTAGAATATTGCTTAATAAGTATTAACAACTCAATGCCTAATGTAAGTTTTATTATCTCACATAACTGGAAGTTCTAATATTCAATTTACATTACTGAAATATACCTACTTGTAAAATGCAAGCCTCAACAGATTCTTAAGAATATCATCATAACTAGCAAATGTGTTCTTCCACTGACTAGTTTCCAGAATCTAAGGTAGAGTGACCACATAATCTCTATGCACATATTATTTATCCATATTATTTGGATTTTTTAAAAAAATATGAATGTCACAAAGAATACAAGAGTCCAACAAATGTGGGGCTCAAAGAATTTCAAGCCTGCATGCAACACTTTTAGCAATTTCACTGAAATGTTTGTGTCATCACTTTTTGAACTCAACCAATTACTTACCTGGTTAGGTCGAGTCTGGCGAGCATTACCAGATGTTTGACAAGGCCAACAGTGTTTTGACCACTACTACGATATCACCTTTTCTTCCTTCACAGTATCCTAAAAGGTGCTCAACTATCCAGCTATGTGACAATGCTATGAACCGATTTCTCTCCCCACCTCAAAATGCCTTTAGTGCTATTCTATCTTTTATCAATAGTTCTGAGAACGTATTTGAAGCATGAAGAACTTCAATGTATTTTGAATGATAGTAATTCAATTTGTGATACTACGTTGATTTTATAGTTACCTGTAATTGTGCAGCACATGACTCACAGCAGACAGTGTGACCACATGGACAAAATGTTGAATTTATTTCTTCTTCACAGCATACCATACACAGCAGAGACTCTTTAAGCTTCCGTAACTTTTCTTGAAGAGCTTTTGTCTGCTGGCAGTTGAGTCCCTCACAGCTGTCACAGTTCATTCTGTTTTCTGAAGACTTCAGAGGGGAACTGGGTGGGCTCTGGTCACTTCTTGAAACTAGATCCACAATGCCAGCATTGTAAAGGGCTCGCCGTGCATGATCATAAGCCTCCTTAGATGTCCGCTTAATATCAAATACATACTTTTTGCCAAGATTAATATTCTCATTCAGGAACAAGGATGCTAAGTGGCCTTTTAAGTCTCGACTGTACTGCATCATGACAGCACTAGTAACAGTGTCACATCTACCAGGAAAAACACATGAAAGTACAACTAAGTCAACTGAACAAAAAGCTGACATTTTTAGTTCTGTTTATTCATGCAAGTGCAACACTATAAGTAGAATGCGAATACGGAAGGCCATTCTGAAAACAAAATTACATACTAAGCTTGAATACTCCCCATTCTCAAAAGAGAATTGCTCTCCTAGATGGTTACCAGTTTAGTTTTGCTTTCAGGCTGACCGAACAGTAATCATTCCAGAGTTGCACAAGGAACTGAATTAATAGTATTTTTAGAAAGTGTTAACTTTGTGCTGTGCTAATACAAGAGACCTGCTCAAACATTACTTCCAAAGCGAGGGGGGAAATTCCAACACAACAAAAATAAAATCCATTCAGGTGGACACTGGAGTAGCATAAAACAAAATTTATTGTTCACAGAACATTAATGTTTACACAATGGGCAATACCCAGCAGGGGAGCTTACAGCCCCACCAATCCTTTTCTGCCCTGCTAATTCCATTACACAAGCAGCCCCCACCGCTTGTGCAATGGTGATTTAGTGCAAACAATCCAGAAACAAACATTATATTCGTTTCAAGGCTTCCTCTAGGAAATGCTAGATCTCCATTGCTTAAGCAGTGTGTACTGCTTGTGCAACGGAATCAGTGGGACCCATCACTTTCAGAAAGGAATTGGCAGGGACATAAGTGTCCTGTTGGATACTGCCCAATGATTTCACCAGATAAAGATAGAATCTTAAGTAGAAAAGTGAGTCACTAATATTTAGCATGCAACTATTCATTTACATTTTAAACTGATTTTGTCTTCTAAAAATACAAACCTGTAAAATGCATGTGTTTCTGTTATTGCTCTGTACAGCCCACTAGCTGCTCTGGTGCTGATCATCTTGAAAAGGTGAACTATACTATTGCCAGATTCCTTCGTGATAGTCAGGTACACATTCTTCCCAGACTGTGTTGCCATCTGAACAACTGGGTATGCAATTCTAAAAGGAAAGGAAACATGTTAAAGAACAGGACATGTACTGCTAGCTTTAAAATGCTGTAATGAGCAGCTAGGGACCAGCTATAGATTGGCAGTACAAAGTAAAGGCTAGTACTAAAACTGATTGTGCACTTCTGGAAAAAAGCAAAACCAGCTACAACAATTTTGACAACTTAATCCATCTTTCTCCAATATGATGTGGACTACAACTCCCATGCTCCCTGACCATCTAATCATACTGGCTGATGCTGATGGGGGTTGTAGTCCTTAATATCTGGAGCATAATACACCAAGGAATACTGGCTTAGCCTACAGCATGAAATAACAACTGAAGTTTCAAAGTCACAATTTGTGCTCAATAAGTCTAGAGCTATTTAGAGAATTCCTATTTCTTTTTGGAAAAATACATTTGAATGAAATAATCTGTTCTAGCAATAGTACGCACAAAGTTACCTGTTGACAGGAATGAAGTCATCTTTACATATGGCAATGCCCTCAGGACCAACACCAATAAAAAGTTTTTGTCCTTCGCTGTCTCTTACTGAATGCCATTCTACACCATAATTCTCCAGTGTTGACGCCATCTGTAAAACCTGATACTCTGCTGAAGCTTGGCTGAGGCCTTCAAGTTCTTTATGCTTTGCAATAATACTGTAGGGTAGCAAGAAGATGAGAGCAGATTAATCATTCAGACAAATGTGGCATGATCTGGTCTTTAAAGACAAATTCATTCAATTTCTCTACAGTTACTTTTTAAATAATTAATTATTTTATTTAGAAGAGTTACATGCTGGTTTTCAACAAGAACTTCTGAAATTTTATTAATTTTACAGCTTAAAAATAGATAGTACATAGTACTTCATTTCTTGTTCTAATTTTAATGTATCTAAGTTAAAGTTTTCTGTGCTAGTTAGTATTTAGAGTCAGTTTATAACTAATTAAGCACTTGTTGATATGAGCACCAACATAAAATCAGGTCCCTTTTAAGAGAATTGAGATGAGTACATAATTTGCTGAACTGTAAAAAGTGATCTCACGCTTAAAAGTCCTACTCAACTGAACTGGAAGTTAAGCACATGGTAATTCTCCCAATGAAATCAGACCATCTTTTAATATTTTATTTCATCACTCTAAGAAGCTTGGATAATATGTTCTCTATTGCAATTACACACTAAAACCAAATTGTTACGAAACTGAATACCCTTAAATCTAATGAGTAGCCATCAAGTCTGAAAACATAAAAAGTATGATTTACGATTATAGTGATTTTGCCAGTGCTGTACATTTCTGCCATGTTCTGTTCTTAAGAAATAAGCTGTCTTACCTGTCCAAAATAGCAGTTGTAAGCTCCTTTGCACAGAATTCTTCATAGTGATATTTGGCAGTATTTTGATTATAATCACCAAACTTCAACTGGGCAAGCAGTGCACTAAGTTCAATTGCATGATCAGAAGAACACTGAAGATTACCAGCCAGAAGATCCTCCTCTATATGCAAGAAAAACATGTGCCTATAAAGGAAAAAAGTTTACATGTTTTAATGTAGGAAGTCAGATTTTGGAAAATGTAAAACCTGTTCAACACGTGATATAAATAGTTCTGCTCTTGCTTATTAATTTTACACAACGCTTTCTGATTTTTTCTAGCTGAAAGATGGGAAAACAAACTACATACTACCAAGGTGATCAAAAACAAGTGTAAGAACGATTCATTTTGAAAAATTAAAATACAGAGAAAGCATTAAAGTATTAAAATTTAAGCTGGAGTAAATTGAACAGTATTCATTATAAAGTTTGTTTAAAGAAAAAAACCCAGGCATTTCTACAGGAATTATTTGGGGGAACATGTTATAAGTTCTGTCTTCACACTATTAATGTAGTTGTAATTGAAGAACGGTGGTGATTTTTTTTAAAAAAAAGAGAGCCACAATAAATTGAAGGGGAAACCTCTCCTGAAAAATCAATGGGTTGGATCCAGACTTGCATAGACTCGCTGAAACCAATAGGACCTAAACAGTACTTAAATTAGTCATGGCTAACTTCAGTTCCATTGATTTCTGTAGGTCTATTCCAAGTATAAAAAAGACTGGATCCAACTCAATGTTTAGAAACACATATGGAATTAGAAGGTTTAAGATTAAAAAAAGGCTGAGATATGAGCTGTTCCACCACTACAACTGGATTACTGGTTCAATGTGAACAGAATGCAACTAGCTGGCAATGACCAACTTTCAAGCTTTTATACAGATACTGCCTATACTGAGTATTTCTCAAATGCAAACAAAGGGAAGAAGAGATCTGTTACAAACCTAATATCCTATCAAATATATTGTGAAAGACCTTGAGCATTCTTGCACACCAAATTAGAAGCACCACTGAGCCTATTAACATGACAGTGTATAGCAATATTAAATTTATGAAATTAAGAAGAGTTTTAAAAAACAACTTGCAAACATTCTGGCTATGCTTAAGGGAAGGCAGGTGTAACAATCCCTGTCTCTCAAATCTGTTAGCCAAGAAATATTTAGTACATGGTAGGTGTCAGACTCTGCACAAAGAACACCACTGTCAATAACATTACATGTTCAGAAGTTTCCTAGGAAAATAGAAAACATAAACCTGGCTCTCATGGGTTGTTTAAAACATGGGTAGATGGGAATGCACTGGAGTAGGTGAGCTTGCTGCATCCCAACCGCTCACTGCTTCTGCTTTGTTAAACAACGCAGGAAGTGCTTTGTGCAATCCAAATCCATCATTCTGGATTGTTGTTCAGTTAATTAGTTTGCCAATTAGTTTCCGGGCGAAGTATAAAGTGTTGGTCATTACCTTTAAAGCCCTACATGGTTTGGGTCCAGGTTACCTGCGGGATCGCCTTCTCCCGTACAATCCGCCCCGCACGCTCAGGTCCTCTGGGAAGAACTTACTGCGGTCGGCCAAGACTAGGCTGACAACTGTTACCCAGAGGACCTTCTCTTCTGCCGCTCCCAGACTGTGGAATGACCTGCCGGAGGAGACTCGTCAACTTAACAGTCTTTTAGAATTTAAGAAAGCTATAAAGACTGTTCCGGCAGGCATATCCAGTGTAATTTTTAGAATGTTTTTAGGATGTTTTAGGATGTTTTAATGCAGTTTTAATAATATTTGTCATGTTTTAATTAGTTTTATGTATTTTATCATGTTGTTGTTCCCCGCCTCGATCTAGACGGAGAGGCGGGTAAGAAATAAATCATTATTATTATTATTATTATTATTATTATTATTAAAACTTTGTGTTGTTTCCCTCAACAATCCAGAGTGCTTGGTTTGGCCATCTAGGTTGTTTACCACAGTGGAAGCAGCGAGAGGTCAGGTGGCAGCATACTTGCTTGGTCCTAACAACCCATGGTTAACAAACAGTTGTTACATGAGAACCAAATCATAGCGTTGGATTCAGACTTAGAATAGACCCAATGAGATCAATGTATTTTAAGTCTGGATCCAATCCATGAGTCTAAAATATGCAGGATGGGATCCTAGGGACATGTGAAAAACAGTGGCTGCATTCAGACAACACGATAGTCAATGGTGGGGTAATAATCAACTTTACAGTTGTTCATCCAGGGGGTACTCCCCACACAACATAGTAATAAATAATCAACTGTGATGTGGATTGGGATCAGCGCTGAGTTGACTATGGCAGCATTCGGACATGATAGTCAATACAACTGACGATTGTTTCCCCTCACCAGGTGATTATTGTGTTGTCTGAATGCAGTCAGTGTATTCATACTGCAGTTTTTCCTCCCTTTTCCTCCTTATCCCCCTTTGTGCACACATACCCTGAACCTTGCTTAAAGATCAGGAGACCCTTCAGAGCAGGATGTGACATGGTGCAAGAAGATTCAGTAGAAAGAGAAAACTGGCAGTCTCCCCTCATAAATTAGTGTTCTCCGCTCATGAACAAGATTCTTTAAAGCCCTGGCCACAGAATTGCAATGAAATTGGAATGTAAGTATCCAGCTAGTTTAACAAGTACTTTCTCAGAACTAAAGAGAGCTTAATTCCATCTACATCAAAACTGATATTTTTGACACCTCACACCTAGTCATCTATATTTCTTCATGTTTGCTCAGTGTTTCAAGGTTAAGCCCATATTGTTGCTGTCTGTAATCTAATGTTTAGTCTTTATATTAACTAGTTAGCATTTTTATTTGACTAAGAACAGATTTCTGAATATTCCATCTTATTCAATAAGCAGTATCCAATACTGTTCATGTGCTGACGGAGCCCGCTGCTAGTCCAATGGGAAACCAGCAGACCATACAGCAATCAAAAACGAGTGAAACCCTAGCTTCTGAAATGGGGCAGGTCAGTGGAGTTTGCAGAAGAGAGCTCTGCTGATCGGTCCCGCTCTGAAAATGAGCATTTCTGGGATTGTTGTCTGAACTGCTAGTTCCTGTTGTGCAAGCAGCAAGTCCCGAGAGTGCAAAAGAAACAGCAGGAGTATACTGGTAATATTCAATACTGGCTAATCTTTGTAAATAAAAACGAAACAACTATGCATAATCCACTGCAATTCACAGGTGATACCTGCACCAAATGTTTAGGCTTTGAAACAACTAGGCCTGTGGTATTTTAGCAGAATGCAACAAGCATGTGGGGAAAACAAAGAATATATCAACTGTAGGAAGAAAACAAGAATATGAAGTATCCTCAAGTCATCAATGTGCCAGAATTTCAGCAGATGGAAAGTAGACACTTAGCCATGTCATACCAAACACATCTGCAGAGCATGCAAAATTCCAGGATTTCTTCAACATTGTTGATTAATTAGGGGAAAGGTTACCACCGGCTGTTCAACTCTGCTTCATACAGCTAGATATATTCAGGATTAAATTTAGCAACAGCCATTAGAGTTTATCACACTTAGATAAGCGAACATTTTATCTAGTTCAATGTCCATGTATTTGGATTGCGAATTATAACTGAGAAACAGCGACGTATGCAAATGTTTAATGAAACTTGTGTTGTCTGAAACCACGTGGCAAATTCAAAATAGTCCACTGGACAGGCCAAAATCCTGATTTTACATCTTCAAGTAAGAGGAACTAGCGAACTAATTCAATAGATGCTATAATGAAAAATCAAAACTTGTTTGCTTTTGCCATATCCTTCACTGTAGTAACTAGTTCTCAGATCAGTCATTATAAAAAAGTTAACTATATTTCAGTAGCAAAATTATTGTATTGCTACTTAACTTGAAAAAGTAACTGTAATGCTATAATCTGGATTAAATTTAATGTAAGGTTTAAGCTTGTTTACTTAATGTCAACACTGCTTGCTATTCCAAAAGAAGACAAAAGTTTAGACCTATTACTTGCTTCACAAAAAGCCTCAACTGCAAAAGCCGAACTTTCCACCCAGAGGCAACTGTTGTAGACCAATCAGGAGTTGAATTTCTCCAGAAACTGGGCTTTCTTCCAATGCAGCAGTCGCTGACTTGGTAGAACAGCCCAGCAGCTTTTAGCAAGGGTTACTTTCAGTCAATGACCTATAGTAACATTGCTGTTGCTTCTCTGGCGCAGGAGCAGTACTTCCTTAATTGAAGCCAGACTTTTAGCAAGTACAAAAAGAGCCACACCCAGAACAAGTTTTTAGATTCAACTTTCACATGACAATTGACTTCCGAACCTCTGGATTTTTGGATAACTACCCTGTCTTACTTAAAAACAAACATAATTGGGGCACTCCCAGTAATCTGCCTTAAAATCCAGTGTGCCAGCAGATAGAAGCCAGATAATTTCTCCAGTTCTATAGATGATGCTTTCCTAAAACCACAGTACCATCTATTTTAAAATGGGAAGAAAATATTTTCAGTAGAAAATTATTCAGTTGTCATGAGTATTGTAAAAGCTTCAAATACTGAAACATTTGTACCTTGAACAAACTCCTGAAATTTCAGCAGGCACACTCCCCCCCCCCCCCCCCCCGGCTGTACATTACTCTAGTAGAATGAAGGAAAATTTAATAGCAATGATTTGCCACAGTGGAAATTAAGGTAATAGTCAGCCTATCCAGTTAAACAGCGGAATGCTAATCAAAGCTTCATACTTAATGTCACATTCCCATACATATTAAAATCAGTGTCAGAGGTTAAGCCAAATCAAAGACTTATTACACCTTCAAAATCTAATTCAGAGTTATGTGCAGATTGGTTTAGGTTTGAAACCTTGGAATTTACATTTAAAGAATCTGCCATGCCAACTATCTCGCGAATCCCTCACTATAAAGCTTCTCATTACAGTACAGATGTTTTTAATGATGTATTGGTTTTTATTTTTTTTTAATATCTCATCTATTTTGTGGTCTTTGCGTTTTGTATTTATTATTGTTGTTCCCCGCCCCGATCCGGAGGGAGAGGCGGGTTATAAATATATTATTATTATTATTATTATTATTACATATTGACACAGTGACTGATACAGAATATACTGAGAATAACACTTAAAGAATCTGCCATGCCAACTATCTCGTGAATCCCTCACTATAAAGCTTAAATATTTACAGTAAATATTGACACAGTGACTGAAACAGCATGTACTGAGAATAATCTTATGCTGTATCATTACATTGTCTGGGTAGACAAGCAATCAGATTATGCAAGTGCAAGAAAACTGATCTTTTCAGTACCGCCAGGAACTCCTGCCTATTCTTTTTCAATGACACCAAACGAATAAGGAGAAAATACCAACATTAAAACTTAAATCCTGACACACAACCAAAGTGCTTGTTTACCTGTAGTCTCATCCTCTGAGGCTAGGCAACCATTCATAGGATAGTATCCCAATTGTACCAGAGTGTTAACGCTAATGACATTGTGCTAGCATAAACCAATACATGTGTAATGTAACTAATGTTTGCTAGGGCAATGGCAAATCATTGTTTTTCACCATTGCCTTAGCAAGCACCAGTTACATTGTGCAACACATCATTAGCATAGTGCTGGGGTACAACTGGATACTACCCACAGCCTCTCAAAGCAGGTCACAAGACTGTTGTTTTATTTACACGACAGGATATAAATCCTGGTCTGCACTGTGCAACTGTACATCACAGCACAACATATTGCATATGCATATCACTAGAAAGATTTCACAAGCCCAGCCAGCTGCAGAGCTCCAAAGAACTGCAGCAGCATTAAAAAGTATTCCCCAAGTTGAACTATTCAGTGTTATAGTCTTACAAGCAAACTATTAAGCAAAACAATTCATGTAAGAAATACTCTTCCATCACATGTATAGAAAGCTTGTACAATAACTGCTGTTGAAAAATTAGATCTAAGATTTACAAATATTTCAGACACATTCCAGTCCCTAAAATATTAGTAGAGCTCCCATCTTATGAATGAGGCACTGCAGTGAAGAAATGTTAAACTTCTAAAACACACCTGGAATTCAATTACACTGTTTTTGTGAGTGTATTTCTCAAGGAAGAAAAAACAGCCGTTTTCTCTTTGTGGTTTGAAATAAGGCTTGAAACATTACTGTAATACGATACCAGATTAAATGGAGGAGCTCTGTAAACTGAAACACTGGAGGAACAGTTTCCTGCTATGAACAATTTAAAATGACCTGCAATAACACTGCCAAGAGGTTACTATCGGGCATTGGAAACAATACTTTTGTGTTTCTTCCACTTGTAAAATGAGTTCTACAATTATATAACTCTTTGTCAGGTTCCTTATGTGGTGAACATTAATTGTTACAATACTTTTTCTTCTTCATAATAAATTCTATTTTATAGTAACATCAGAATTTGAGATTCCACATTAAAGGCATACTGAAAGTCTCAATCCAAAGTTATACTGTGAAGTTGCATATTTTCAAAATATTATACAAATTAAAATAAATTTCACCCGGGGGGGGGGGGGGGGAAGAGTTCATTTTCCCTTACCTTGTCTGTTCTTGCAAGATGAGATGTGGCTCCACAAAGAATTTGACACGCAGCTTCAATCTGTAAGGAGGCAGACCGTCCATCTGCTGGGATATTCTGTTTCGCAAATTCAACCACAAATTTTCTCCTTTACTACCTGTGAACTGGAGTCCGAAGTAATCGACTTCTATAATCCCCAACCGTCTGCAAACCTATGATTAAAATTGGAATCATAAAAGTTAATGTGAGAACTCAAGAAGTACCAGTTTAATAAACAATTAATCTAAGAAACCTAACTAAACAACAACAATACACTCGTTATCTGTGGAGCTGTAACTGTAGTATACACACCAGCACTTCCAAGTGTGCACCCAAAAATGAGCACTCCATATCATGCATAAGTTTTTCAGCAAAGAACAATCCAGCTGTTCAATAGACTGCAGTCCATGAAAGCTTATAGCATTTTAGATTTTAAGTTGCCACAAGACTCTTTGGGTGCCTCTACAAGAGGCATTTAAAGCTCTTTCAAGGCGCATTAAAAAAATTACCTCTACAAGAACAGAGCGCAAATCGGGCGTAGAGGCGCGTTATCTCCCCGATTATGCGCATTATCAAATGCGCATTAAATCGCGAGTTTTATTTTGCTCCGTCCGTTAAAGCGCATTTTGACTGTGTGAATAAGCGCTTATGCGCATTAACTACTTGTAAAGCGCATTTTGGACATCTGTTAATGCGCTTCGCCGCCTCTCGTGCAGAGGGATTAGGCGTAAATGCGCTTCTGCGATTATGCGCATAATCACCTAACCAGGCGCAAAAGCGAATCCTTGTAAAGGGGACCTTTGTTATTTTTGCTGCAGCAGACCAACAGGGCTTTCTGGAAAAAGTACATCAGACATTTAGGTTTTCTCCCCCTAACCTATCAAAGCCTGAACATTTGAGCCAATGCACAGGGTTAAACGAACACAAACAACAGATGCAGCTGGACTAATGCCTAAAACCAAAAAAAAATCCATACGCACGCTTAAGCCATTACAGCCACGATCACAAATGGCAGGTACGTTACACCAACGAACATGAGAGTGTCCAAATGTCTGGGTTACCACGCTCCCCCCAACAAGCATAACGATTCAACCCATCAGCCTGGCTGTCTATTCCCGAGCGGCGCACAGATTAAGGGGCGGCAGTGACCCACCCGCCACTACCCTCACCCCCTGCAAAGCGCCACGTGGCTAGGGCTGCTAAAACGGGCTGTGGGGGGAGGGCATTTTCACGACTGCGAGGTGGGTGCGCGTGGGAAGCTCAAGTGTCCACGCGTGGGAGGCAGCAAGAGCAGCGACGGCGACGCAGGCTCCGGGGCTCGGAGGTCGTTACTTCGCTCCCCTCCCCAAGTCTCCCCTTCCCCCGGATTCATCACGAGCTGCTCTGCCCGTTCCACTGAACATGGGGGGAAGCGGCGGCGGCGGCGGCGGCGGCGGCGCCTCCCTGAAGCAGCCTTACCGTCGGTGTTCGTGAATGAGTGTGACGGGCGGCCGGGGCGCGGAAGAGAGGAGGAGAATGTCATTTGGATCTCGAGTCAAGGGGAGAACGCGCGAGAGCAGCCCCATCAGCGGGCTCGAGCCGCCTCAACGGCCGTTCAGGGATAAATATGGGGTGAGGGAGAGAGAGCAGGGAAGAGGATGCGCGGCTCTTCACCTGGTTGAGGCAGTCTTCGCCGTTGGCTTTGGCCTCCACCTCCACCTCCATCACCACCGCGTCCGGCCTGGTCACATAGCACAGCATGGCCGCTGTCTCGTCGCGAAAACGCACACCGAAGAGTCCCAGCTGCTACCGCCTGGGCTGCCCACCCCTTCCCGCCAGCACGTTCCCCCCCCCCCCCACGCTCAACCCTTGTCGTGCTATGAGGCTATCGGCAACTACTGCTGCTATATCTCTTCGGTCTTCCCTACTCCCTCCTCAGCCCCCGCCCTCAGGCGAAACCTAACCAATAAGCGAACGGAGTTCCGTTTACATGCAGTCGTCCAAGCCAACCAAAAGTGGCGCTGTTGGGAGGGCCGGAGGGCCGAGAAAGGCGGTTTGTTTTTGTCAAAGGGCTACAGTCCCACAGATGTGATAGAGAGACTTCTGGTTTCCAATTGCAGACGTAGACCCCTCCAGGTGCGGGGCAACGATGGTGGAAGGTAACCGATATAAACACTGAAACAAAACAGGCAGCGTTAAAGGTGGGATGGAGTATTTCCAATGAAGTAATATGTATTTTTAGGCTGACCAGATAAAATCCAGGTCAGGGCTCATCTAACTTTAACAGTTGTAGAGAAAAGGGAATTTCAGCCAGTGTCATTTGTATGCAATTAGTTCCTGGTGATATTCCCTCTTCATCACAACAGTTAAAGTTACAGGGGCCCTCCCTTCTTTTGTATATGGTCATTCTAGTATAGTGCCTGCAACTCTAACTGTTGTGATGAAGAGGGAATTTCACCAGGAACTAATTGCATACAAATGACATGGGCTGAAATTCCCTTTTCTCTACAACTGTTAAAGTTACATGAGCCCTGACCTGGATTTTATCTGGTCACCCTATCAGTATTTTTAAATCTAGGACGCCAATAAAATGACAGACCAATGGTCACACTGAATGGAATCTGAAATGTGGCTTGTAACAGAGTACACCTAAAGACCCCAGATCAACAGCAAAGGGACAGTTTGCAATACCACCAGTCTGTGCAACTGCTTTTTATAATGGGCATAAACATAATACATAGAAGTTGCTGTAGTGTACTCTTAAAACTATGATTCATCACATGGTGAGTTCAAGTGGTTGTCTTACTCTTGGAAAGAGAATAACATGTGAGAATATAGAAGTACGGATCTGAGTTATATTTGATGTCTAAAATGCTTGGGCCTCCTTGTCTTGACTGTCTTAAGCCAGAAGTTTCTGGACACTAAAAGACACCTATTCCCCCCCCCCCCCCGGTTTGCCTCTGCATTTTTTACCTCTGTTTCATAAGCGCGTCAAGCTAAATGTCCCTTTCATGTGGGTTTGTGATATTGCGCTGCACCATGAAACCTCCCTTTTGCTTGTTTGCTCTTCCACTCCACCCTGCCCCTTCTCTAATAGCACACGCCCCCAGCAAAGTAAAAAGCGAGAGGACAGCAATACCGGAGACATAAGGGTGCATTAAATCCACTTGAGGAAAATAATCTAGACTTTCCCCACACCAAAATAATATGCAAAGCGGAGGAAAAGAGGCGAGATGGGTGCAGGACAGGGACAACATCATGAGAGTCCTGCACTGCAAAACCAGATACCAGACGTAGCACGTGTGCGTTAAACCGCTGGTGTGATGGAGCTGTTACATGATGATGGGAAATTATCTAATCAAGGTCTATTGTTAAACTATAGATTTCAATTAAATCAAAGCTAAATGTTGTATCACTGAGACAAAGTTATACTGTCTACTGAAGAAAGATGGGTTTAGGTACATGTTTAGGGGAGCTGTAGTTTTTTTTTCCTGTCCAAACATGCATAGGATCGCACCCTTAAGTTGCTATTCATAACAATAATCAGAGTTGTAAAGAAGAGGGTTTTGTTTTAACTTTGGAACAGTGGACTAGTTTGGTCATATGGTATACATATGGTGTATTAAAAATACTCAAAGCTCCACTTGAAATGCTGTTTGTTTTGCATTCCATTGCCATTTAACTCCACCTTTTACCCCCCAAATAATAATAAATCCATTGGTGGCTGCTCCAAGGATCTGGAACTCCCTTCCCAGGGAGGCTAGACTGGCTCCCTCCTTGCCATACTTCTGGAGGCAAACAAAAATGTTCCTGTTCCGGCAGGTCTTTGGAAATAGTCTGGACCTTTGTTAATGCGCTGGATTTTTTAATTTGTCATTTGTTTTTTAATCTTGAAATGTTTTAATATTATAGATGGTTTAATTATATTTTTAATATTTATATATTTCTATTTATATGTTTTAATTGTATATATTTTAATTTTGCAAAGCCGCCTTTAAGTCCCAGTATTGGAAAAAGGCGGGATACAAATAATAATAATAATAATAATAATAATAATAATATGCATAGATAGGTGATTCTGTCTCTCTAGGCGCAGCTTAGGGGAGATGGAGGGACGGAGGCTGGGAGCGCATAAGAAGCTGAGTAAAGCAACTTCTGTGGTCTCCTCCCCTCCCTGTTCCTAAGACCTCCCCCTTTTTTATCTGTCCCTGCTCTGTTTCTGAGTGCAGGGATGTAGCTGTCATGGCAGAACCACGCGGGCTGCAAGGTGACAAGGAAGGGCAGTTTCTGGGCTCCAAGGTCAGAGCCCTGATTTCTACCTTGATTCCCAGAAACTGAAAAATCCTATGGCCCTCTAGTGTTCCAGTTCTGTTTCGTTTCTACATACTTTCATTTGCAGTTTAGGCCTCTCATGAGGCAGATTCTATGAACTGCAGACTGTGGGGAACCTTTTAAAAATGTCCTTGTTGCTCGCAACCACCATGCGATTGTGATGGTGTAAGGAACAATAGCCAAGGATATTTTTCAAAGTTTTCCAAAGGCTGCTTGTAGTTCATAGAAGTGGTGATATGAGGATGCCCAAATCCCTGCAGTGAGGAAGGAAGGAAGGAGCTAGAGCATCTGACACTGTTGGGTATAATTGGTACTATTCACCATTGACAAAAGTCTGTACTTGGCCCAAAAAAGGGTTCTTGTTTCAGTTTAGAAAAGCACAGTTCCATCTAAAGTAGAAGCTTACCACCTTCTCCACAGAAGAAAATTTTCTTTAGGGCAAGAGTGCTCAACTCAAGAGGGCTGTAACATTGGCTGAATTCGGACGACACATTAAGCAACTGGGGTGGGGGAAACAATCGTCAGTTGTATTGACTATCGTGTCATCCAAATGCTGCCATAGTCAACTCAGCGCTGATCCTAATCTACACCACGGTTGATTATTTATTACCATGTTGTGTGGGGAGTACCCCCTAGATGAACAACTGTAAAGTTGATTATTACCCCACCATTGACTATCGTGTTGTCCGAATTCAGCCACTATGTTTTATTTGCAGAAAAACTATCTGGTGCTCTACATATATCATGCCCATTAGATTACATTGAGGAAAACACAGAATGGGGAAGACAGAGATTGTGGTTACATCTGTCTGGAAATGTGCACTTGCTTGGGGACATTTTCATCTATTCATCTATTCCAGGATTAAGTCCTGATGAAAATAGATGACATGGCTGAGCTCTGCCACAAACTGAACCCTGACTACCTATCTTTCAGGGCAGCCACTCACCATTACTTCAGAGACCCATCAAACACATGCACAGTTATCCCGGTTACATGACAGAGGACCTACCAGTTCTTTCAGCAGTAGCAAGTAAATATCACACTGCAGAAGATAAGTACTTGCCAGTTCCATAAACTGAACTGGTTTATGTCTGAATGATACACCAAGTAGGCCTCTTTACTAACCTATAATTCAGGAAATGGACTTTAAACATATTGAAGCCACATCCCAAATTCCTGTATCAGACTGCTGATATGTATGTTTGGGCTTATATTACCATTACTCTTTTCAAAAGGTTTATTGCTACACTTTTCTTGAAAGCTAGTTTTATAAAGGACATTGAGATTTTAATGTATGCACTTGATCTAAGATATTTTTTAAATAAAAACTGACACATATTACATAAGGCATGTGAAACACATTAATGGTAACAGTGCTTGACTATATATGCAAAACACAAGGGCTCCCTTCCTCTCAGTTTCTTCCAAGTAGTTTGTACAGAAGGGTGGTTTCTCTCTGAAGCATGTTATTAACCTCCTACATTAGGAGAGACTATTCAGTAAACAGCTGATTTATTGTAATTCTATGCATGTTTACTTGAAAGTAAATCCCATTGTGTTCAGTGGATTTATTCCCAGGAAAATATACATAGGATTGTAGCCTAGTAGCGATAGATTGCTTTGCATTGCCTATACCTTTCTCTGCGCAATACTCAGAGGAAACAATCACAGCCTAGGCAAAGTAAAACAAAAGTCAATGTATTTTTCATACATACATTTGCAATATTATAGTACAAATAGCTCTGTAGTTTCATATGCCCAGAATGTTGGATTGTTCTAGTTGCATCTTAATTATAATAAGCCTTATATCTGTATGTGCCAAAACAAGCTCTTGCCAGAGGACAAACACCTGTTTTAAAAATGTGTTTGTCAATGACATAAAGTTTCTGTGAAACAAAAAGAGCCTCTTGTTATGGTATCTTATGACCTGCTGTGCCAACTCATACATATTTATAAATGCGTTTTACCAATTGCTATGCCAGTGCAATCTGAATAAGGGCATATTCCTTACCAGTGGTGGCACCAGAAAAAAAAATCAGGTGTGTGTGTGTGCACAGAAGGGGCAAAGTATATTTCTAGGTTGGTGGGCTGCATCCCATATGTAAGACCTCTGAAAGAAAAATAATGGTATATCTCACACTAAAACTGCCATCCTAACCATATATTCTGAAATAAGTCATATATTGATAAATTTAGGGTTGTTGTTTTTAAATATAGCATGTATTAGCCAAATTCAAATTACTGTAAGGAAAAAAAGGCTTTCAAAAAAGGTACAGTTACTACACAAGCATTTCCTTGACGTACAGATTAAACGGACAGAATACTTTCTTTTGAACCAGTGCAGGCAGAACCAGAAAGGTAGACTCTTAGTGTAAGGAAAGAGCAAACTGAGACATCTGGGCCCTGTACACCTAGGAAACCCAATGCATGTGAAGTACTAATCCAAAGATCCAAAAGATTAAGTTTTTGAAGATGAAGCTCCTGATGAAGCTAGGTGTTTTTTTATTGCAATCGATTGCCTTTGTAATATGGAATAAAAGAAATAAAAGGCATTGAATATGGTGGGCAAACATACATAGGCTTGCACTGTGAGTAAATTCTTCCCACCCCATTCCTGTCCTAATTCTCAGCGGAGAAAAAAAGGAAGATGTGGAGAAGGTACAGATTAATTCTTTCCTCCCCCTCTCATTTTTCCTGGCCTACTGTCCTGAGAAAAAAAGGAAGAGATCCATGGAATAAGCAGATTAATTCTTCTGAGGGTGTTCTTGCTGCTCTGGCAGTTGGTGCCAGAGCAGCAAGTGTGTGCTTCGATTACCTAATTGCAGCATACTAAATTCCCAGAACCAACAGAGATCAGGCTTTTTTTGTGTGTCTAAGAAAAACAATTTATCCAGAGTATGTCACAACACAGAGAAAGGCATTTATAGCCAAGCCCATTCCTCTAAGATTTAAATTAAAGGGAGATGGGAGACTACGCAACCCATTTCACGCATAGGCGAACTGAGACAGCAGGAAAATAAGAATCAATGGCTGTGAGTGAGTGAGTTTGGGTTACATAATCACAGGTTTCGGAAGAAGAAAAAAGTATGCCCCATAAAACAGAAGGAATTTAGCCAGGAAAATATGTTAATTTGCACCACAAAAAGGAAAGAAAGGATTTTTTAAAACCACATTTTCACAATATGACTTAAATACAGCAAAACAAAATGGATTCTAGGCCATATTTACAAACAGTTGAATCCAACAATTGTTGGGGGAAATGAAAGCAAAGAGGGGAAGAAAAACACCCATTAACCCTTTCCTTGCCCAGAAGGGCTCCTAATACCTATTGGCAGTAACTTACTTCTGAGTAAACATGCATAGGATTGTGTGATAAATCCTAAAAACTGGTACAAACCAATTCTTACAATGAAACTCTCTGGTCAGTTAACAACAATTAAAACCACAAAGTGCATTATAGATTACAATATAAAATCTAAAAGTGCAAAAGTTTTCCCCAAAGTTCTACCTTTCTAAAAAAATTAAATGAAAATAAGTGGAAAGCTGCAATTAGGAAGAGAGGAAGGAATCTTGGTAAGGGGTGTTTACACTGCCAGCTATTCTTCCACTAAACCAGTCTTCCCCAACCTGGTACTCTCCAGAGGTTTTGAACTTAAACTCCCATCAGCCCCAGCCAATAGTCAGGAATACTGGGAGTTGTGGTCTAAACCATCTAGACAGTGCCAGGTTGTGCATAATTGCTTTTAAAGTCATTCTCTAGAAGCTACCCTCAACCCACCCACCAAATACACATGGGGGGAAAGAGAGAAACTACTCCACTCTGTATTTTCCCCAGTTAGGGCAAAAAGCAGGATTTCGGGCAAGGGTGTGTGTGTGTTAGAGCAGCAATGGTTGGAAAGCTTTAAACATCCCCTTCCCACAAATTCTTCCCCCACTCCTAATTTCAGCCTGGGATCTTACAGGGACTTAGTAACAACATAAAAAAGTCTGAATACAGCTAATAGCCCTAACAAGTCATGATGGAATAGAAAAAATACTATTATCACTGCATCCAAGTGACTTTAATTACATACTTCTCACATGTACAAGAACAAACATGAATTTCACAGAACTCTTGATGGGAGTTGCTTGTAATGAATTATTGAAATGCAGCAGACATGGGCCCGATCTACACAGTCCTTTGGAACGTTTTAAAAAGTATTTTAAAACGTTCCAAATAGGTGCGTTCTAAAACATCTTAGGCCACATTACTGAGTACTCACGTTACAGGAGAACAGTCTTCCGTCTTTAAAGCGATGTGTGCGGTCACACACTGTTCTGCCCTGCCTCTTTCTCTTTCGTTTTTCAATGAGTTTAGGGCAAGGCATTGTGGGGGTTGTAGTTCAGTTACCCACTTCCTTCTTAGTTCCTCTGTCATTCCCTAGCGAGTATAGGGCTAAGAATTGTGGGTGTTGTAGTTCACTGGTCCACTTCCTCTTTCTTCCCCACCAATCAACTGCTAAGCATTTGGGCACCAGTAAAGGAAGCACTACCCCCATGAATCACAAACGATAAGGAAGGACACATTATTTTACTTAAAACGATTTATTAAAAGTGAAACCGTTGTATATAACTGAAGTGAGTTTTAAAAAAACTCAGATATGCAACATTATAGGGAGTGCGTCATGTGGCCCAAAGAGTTTTCATAACCCTTATAAAACGTCAAAAACCTCGTATGTAGATCGGCCCATGGCTAGCCTTAAGTAACATTTGTGCTCTTCTTTAGACATGATGTTTAAAAATGTGTGTATTCAACAACTTGAGAAGAAATTGAGAAAGAAGCTGTCTGAAGGCCACAACTCTCTGTCTGTCTGTCTGTCTGTCTGTCTGTCACACACACACAGTAGCCCTTGCACATATGACACCACCCAGAGAACTCAGTACAAATATGTATTTGTTTGATTTATAACTCACTCTATCTCATGTAGGGTGACCAGATAAAATCCAGGTCAGGGCTCATATAACTTTAACAGTTATAGAGAAAAGGGAATTTCAGCCAGTGTCATTTCTATGCAATTAGTTCCTGGTGAAATTCCCTCTTCATCACAACAGTTAAAGTTGCAGGGGCCCTGCCTTCTTTTGTATATGGTCACTCTGGTATAGTGCATGCACCTTTAACTGTTGTGATGAAGAGGGAATTTCACCAGGAACTAATTGCATACAAATGACACTGGCTGAAATTCCCTTTTCTCTACAACTGTTAAAGGTACATGAGCCCTGACCTGGATTTTATCAGGTCACTCTACTTAGAGCAACTTTCAGCAAATGTTCTAAAATGTAAATGATTATATCCCCAAGGGGCATAGTTTTGTCTGTATAGAATATATGCATAAAAATCATGTCAGGGCATGTCTGCATACCTTGTGACATACTAAGTTGTGAGGTGCCTACCTGTAATATATGGTGGATTACAAGTAGCACAAACAAGCCTCCTTTTGTTCCTGCCTAGAACTGCAAATATGGGGAGAGGCAGTGGTATAGTGGAACTGGGGCACACAGGGATGCAGCGCCAGGACTTTTTCATTAGCAGGGACACTGGCATCAGCTGCAGTTCTCACACTAGTTGGGAGGAAATGAATTTTCCCAGCAATAATATATTGTTCCCTGTGGCAGTGCAAAGTATTTTTGCTGGCTTGGTCTTGAGACCCATTATCTTTACAAAAGTCCTGGCTTTGATGGAGATAAATACTGCTAGAATTGGTTTGTTGATGTGCATCAACAGAGCTATGTGAATTTTTGGACTCTCCTTGGGGACGTGGTTATGGGGACTGTCTTGATGAGCTCCTGCACTTCAACATTTACCAGTACACCACTAGGAGGGGGATCATGTAGCTGACAAACAACACCAGCATGGGGATAGGTTGAGTTTAGCTTGATGAGTCACAAGTTCTCCAAGTCTGATTGGAGATGGAACTAACATGCTAATCTCTGAACACTGGAGAATTAGTTTTACTACATTAGGAGTTGTAAAATACTACCACAGAACAATTACCAGTATATTTAGTTTTAAAAGTATTGTTCTAAACTCACAGTAAAATGCTATAAGGTTACAATCCAGAAATTAGTTAAGCTGACATACTTGTGCCAGTTTAGTTATACAGTTATTAGGGAGACAAGCCAGCTGCCATGTAAATTCTGTTCCTGGTACAAGTCTATGTGTCTTTTCTCAGAAGTAAATACTACTGAGTTCAGTGGGACATTCCCAAGGAAGTATAACCTAAAAGGTGTCTGGATTACATTAATTTACGTCCATCAGTATTAATGTGCTACAAGATTTTCTTTGTAACTTTGAATTTATGGTACTTGTTAGTAGTTCTCTAACTTGGGGGAGGGACTATAACTCAGTAGTAAAAGTACATGCTTTGCATTCAGAAAGTCTGAGGTTCAATCGCCAGCTTCTCCAGGCAGGACCAGGAAACAATCCTGCCTGGAACCCTGGAGAGCTGCTGCCAATCAGTGTTGACTATAGATGGACCAATGGTCTAACTCAATATATGGCAGCTTTCTATGTTCCTACCTTTGTCTTTTTAACAGGGGTGGACAATGGGTGACCCTCCAGATGTTGTTGGACTGCAACTCTCTCACCCTTGGCTATACTGGCTGGCACTGATGGGAGGGCCAAAATTTACCCATCCCTCTTTTAGGACATTGTCACTAGCATCATATCCCCAAAGGAAAGCCAATTGCTATGAAGTTTGCTGCCCCACAAAAACTGCCCAGAATAACATGTTATCCAGAAGTGAATGGGTTTTTCTATATTTATTCCAAGTCCACATTGATGGTTAGGATAACTACCTCAGCAGAATTTCCACTTATAGGACTTGCCTGTTCATAGTTGCGCAGCTTGTGTGGTGTTCATTCAAAATTATTTCACACCTGTTAAAGTATCCTTTTTAATAGAAATTTGCATGTCCTGCTTTTGCAAGATATCTGGCAAAATAGTCTTTGTATAACGCTTTTTGTTCTCAGGCTGCAGGCCAACTCATCCCACTCCACCCCTTGCCCTTTGCAAAGAAATCTAACGTTTCATATCCCTCACCTCTGACTCATATCTTCTCTTTGCAAATATATATAGACATTATAGAATCTGCAGACATTACGGAATCTGCTGCAAGAGTAAGATTTGGATTAACCCATTGCCTGCTCTCAATATGCCCTACATGGATGGGAGTCAAGCTGGACCGACTGTTTGGCTTCAGTAGCATGGGGGAAGGATACTACTTGTTGACTTCGGTGGTGCCAAAATAGTTGGCAGTTTTGTTTTCACCTCTCTGTAATGGCTTATATATTCAACATGGTTCCATGAGGCAAGTTTGTGCCCCTTAACAGTTATGATTTTATGACATGGTTTGCACATAACGATAACCTATAGTATTGGTTAAGTATGGGTTGGATATGAGTTGTCATTGAATTGTGAGTTGTCATTGTGTGTGAACTCTGCAGTATGGTTTAACTATAAGTTAAGAGAACCCGTGGATTTTTGTTGGGTTGTGAACTCTGGGTTGTTCATGGTTAACAACCCATAGTTAAAACATAGTGCAGGATTCACACGTAACAACAAACCATGATTTCACAACAACCCATACTCAACCTATACTCTGGATTGTCGTTACATGCAAACCAGGTCAGTGAGTCTGAAGATTAACTGTGGTAAAATGCAAACATCAGCATGTAACAATATATAATATGAAGAACTAGAAGACCTAACAAAATATGTATAAATTTATAAACTTTGATATCCTTTATTACCAATCCCATTTCATAATTTGTGATAAAGAAAGTGATTCTGTTTGAACAGCAATAGTGACATTGGACACTATTGAAACATGGGTTCCACTGCACAAATACTAAAAAACAGAGCAATGTGGTTATCCCATAAACCAGATGCAATTTGTATAGAGAAGACTATAAACATATACAATTAGATTTTTATGTTTAATATAGTATGCTAAAGTAAGATATGATAGAAATCCTTCTTTTTTCTTCTAATCAACACATCATCTTTTCCCATGATAGTTTCCAAATAATTTCTCAGGATTCTTGAGAATCAGTAATCACCAGTAATTTATGATGGCAATAATATGGCCCAAGCAGTTAAGATGGAATGGTCTTTGTGACAAGGTAAAAGATTTGAAAAGTTGCTCTGATGAGTTTAAATTCCATTAGTGGTTGTACTAATAAAAAGACTGGAAACTAAACTCTTTTCACACTTTCTCTATAATGTTTCTATACCCAATCAAAAGCAAAGCAGTTACAATCAAAATCTGAAGGTACCCTCCAAACTACTTGATTATTGAAAATCTTGCCCACTTTCATATACAGAATATTTAGTAGCAACCACTGTACAGCTTTGATTTGTATTGTTCTGACAAAGAGGAATAAGGAAAGCTAATTTCAGAGTGGCAGGTATTGACTACATAATAGCTTTCTTGCTGTTATCTTGAATATTTTCCTAGGAAAATAATTTTAATGCTTCTTTCACATACTTTTTTACTTTGAAAAAAAATTGTTGCAGTTCTGAGGCCGCCCTTTTCCCCCATACATGCCTTTGACAGCTGTATTGCAGGTAGAAATTCATCAGGCACAGCGCTTCCTATCACTATGCTTGTACCAGTTTGGTGAAATTTTACTTGTTAAAGGCACAGAGAGCTTCTCTAATTTTTTTTTAAAAATGCTGCTTTCTGCTCCTGTTTTCGTTCTGGGATTGTAATTGGCTCAATTACACAGGCGGACACATTTTATCACATGCTTGTTACTGCCCACTCACAGTTTTCCGCGTGTCCGCCTCCCGCCCCTTCTGGTATTTTTTTTCCACAACAAAATAGACCCTGGTAAATCCGACTTATTTTTTTAAAAGTGAAACATGCCTCCATTTCCTGCTGTGTGCAGGAAAAGCAGCGTAATAAAAACACCCACTGAATGGGCAATGTGGTCATTGCTGCTTCCTCTTTCTTAAAATGCCTGGGAGAATACAAAAAAGTGTTCACAGGACCCTGAAAAGACCATAATGTACGTGCCAGGTGAGTCTCTCCATGGACTGCATGCCACCATTGAAAAGGCCCTCTTTTTTGTTGCCACCCACTTTGCTTCATGACGTGGAGTCAGCTGGGGGCTGTCTTGATATCATGGCTCCAAATCTGCACTGTGTTGGTTAGATGGCACAGCCACGGATTCAAAGCCACCCTGGGGTAGAGGTGAAGATGTGTGGCTGAAAAGTTGGGAATTCACCCCAACTTTTCCAGCCACAGACGTCAGCCCGGCTCTTCCGCCAGCCTGTCCTCACTCTGAGGTATTCCAGGAGTTTTCTTTGGTGGAAAGCGACCTCCTATTGGTTGCTGGAAGCCACAGGAGAGGGAGGAGGTGGGCCGAGTGAGCCTAATGGCCACCAGAAAGCCCACACTGCCTCCCCTCATTAGGATAACTTGCCACCCCCACACACCAGGGATAGTGCGGGGTTTGGTGGCGGAGCAGCATCAACTCAGCGCCATGAAGACACCCCCAGAGAGATAACTATGGGAGAACCTGGCTCCATGCAATTAAAGGTTAAAAACAGCACTTTGAAATTTGGTCTGGAAACAGAATGGCAAAATTTTAAATATTTCAAAGCTTTTGCCTCCCCATACCAAACTCTTATGCAGCCACAATGCATTTCAGCAAACAGAGAGGCTGAATTAATGCTGCTAACTCCCATGTCCTTGTCAATTTCTTGTCTGTTCATCCCACTACCTGCTTTAATATGCAAGCAAATACTGCAGATAGTTGGATTTAGTGATCTGCCTAGGTAGTAGGGTCATTTATTAATACCCCCCAACAGATTGTTGGGTATTAAGGCTATGCCAGTACAAGAGGGTATAAATTGCACACGCTTTTCACCAGCACAGACACGAACAGTAGCTCAGTAATAACATGCCTCATAGTATATACATCATTTCTCACAAAGGATTAATTTTTCTGAGGGTGAATTTCCATAGTGGTTGCACAAGGGGACCTCTACTTCTTATGCACGCTTGACCCTTCAGCCACATACACAAGGGAATTCATTCTGTGATTTCTTGCTTTACTGCATCTGTCTAATTGCCAGACCAATGCAAGGCAAGTAAAGTGCAGAAGAAACTGGAAACTTGATAAGATATTAAAAGGTAGGAAAACTTCTTCTAAATATTTCTACATCTATTGAATATGTGTTTGTTACAATTTCCCTTTCTTATGCTATGCCATAGAACAGCAAGATATGCTATGCAATAGGCTTCACTCTACCTCCTTCTTGTTGAAGTAATATGATACTGACCATTGTTCTTTATACTACGTTAGTGATAAGATCTAAATTAGCCACAGTTAGAATGGACAGTTATTGCTGTTCCTTTTATAACTTCTTTGCACTTCATCACTTTTGTTCAGTTTTATAGGCCTGATGAAAAGATGGAGCCAGCATAATATACTAGCCCTTGTTTATTTTGGTATCATACAGACCTTTGAAATACTCAGCACAGTATTCCGATTCTCTTCCATTTGTAACTGCTATGACTTTGATAATGAATTAGTGGGTAAACCTTTGGGCAGCAAAAGTCTATAGAAGAGGGAAATTATACCGTCATTCACTTCAGCTGGTACTCAGTCAATAAAAATCCTAGCAACCTGAGGTTTCCCAATAGAGAATACACCACGGTTAAGTCGATCTTCAAATTAATGACCCACACATGTATTATAAAATTAGCTTTTTATCTTCCATAGTGGTTACTGCCTGTAAGTGATGTAGAAATCATAAGGTGGAAGGGCACCCAGGCGACGAGATGGTCACAAACATCCATTTGGAAAATACAGGCACGGAGAGGATATTGTGAACCTGAGACAACACTTCCTTCATATGGGCCTATTATTAGTGACTCTAGCTTGACTCCTTCTTTGACATAGTTCTGGGACCGAAGGAAAAATGGGATTTTATTCTAGCTCATGTATTATAAATAGGATTGTTGTGTACATTTCAAATGTAATATGTCATATTACATAATCTTAGCCTGAAATAATGCAATTTGACTTTCAGATTCTTAAGTGAGTTTACATGGTTGACAAAAAATGAATCTTCTTCCCTATAACAGATGTCAGCTACACACAGTTCAGATGTTGCCGGCCCAGTAATTTAACTGTAAATGAAAAGACAGGAGACATTCTATCAAAGAATAAAATAAATATTGCCCTGCATTTCTGAATGGATGAAATGTTCCATTAGTGATTTGAAATTCATACAATGATTCTGCGATGATTTCTCAGGACTGACAAGAGTTCAAGGAACCAAGTGCAACCTTTCCTTTGTATCTTAAATGTCAAATACAATCAACAGCGCAGGGGAGAGAGCTCATGGAGGAAGAGGAGGAACACCTTAGAGGTCCCCTCTACAAGGATTCGCTTTTGCGCCCGGTTAGGCGATTATGCGCATAATCGCTGAAGCGCATTTACGCCTAATCCCTCTGCACGAGAGGCGGTGAGAGGCGGCGAAGCGCATTAACGGATGACCAAAATGCGCTTTACAAGTAGTTAATGCGCATAAGCGCTTGATCACATAGTCAAAATGCGCTTTAACGGCCGGAGCAAAATAAAACTCGCGATTTAACGCGCATTCGATAATGCGCATAATCAGAGAGATAACGCGCCTCTACGCCCGATTTGCGCTCCGTTCTTGTAGAGGTAAAAAATTTTAAGCGCCTTGAAAGAGCTTTAAACCTGTCTTGTAGAGGCAGCCAAAGTCTCTTTTCAAAATGTGTTAGAGAAATGTGGTATTAATTCAATCGCTTTGATCAGGCCCAGCCCAAGGCAGGACGCCGCCTGAAGCGGGGACCCACCACCGCCTCCCTCCCTCCCAAACAGTATGCCCTGCTGGCCAGCTATCTTACTTTTCCTGGCCTGGATACACATGCTCACCTTGCCAGAGTGCTACCCTTATGGTGTTTCCACTTTCAGAAGCTGTGTGGCACCTGTGTGTCTGGCAAAGTATTGCGAGAGATCCCAGAAGTTCTGGGACTTCTTGTGATACTTTGCCCAACCTGCGCATACACCATGCAGCTCCTGAAGGCAGAAAAGCCTTACAGGAAGCACACTGGTGAGGCAGGTGTGCATATCTGGGCCAGGAATAATAAGCCAGTCATCTGTCAGGTGGGCAAGGCCAGGTGGATTGGCAGGTGCACAAGTGGTTGAAAAGAAGGGAGAAGCAGGTTCTCAAGATGCTGAATTTTTTTCTTTATTATTTTTTGAAAAATAATAAAGAAAAAAATTCAGCATCTTGAGAACCTGCTTCTCCCTTCTTTTCACCTGATTTGGATGCTTTTCTCCCCGTTTTTTGCCTAGGTGCACAAGTGAGACACGTGTGCGCACGGGAGGCAAGGCAGGAGGCACGGCAGTAGGCACATGGGCGAGTGAGTGGCTGCTTCTTGGTCCTACTGGCTGCCTGCATGACCAGCCTTGCAGGCAACCAGCAGGACCAAGAAGCGGTAGATCCCTTGGAGGGGGAGAGCGCCGCTCTTCCCATACACAGCTGCCTGCTGTGCCCAAATGGTAGGGCTGGCCCTGGCTTTGATCTGTGTAACACCATCTACCTTTATGAAATCTCCAGAGGGGCAGCCATGTGTCAGTCCATTGCAGAAAAACAACAAATGGTGATGGGTTCACACATCACGCTAAGTCACCCTGAGAATAAGCTACTATAGGTTGATTGTTTGCTCACTAACCCGACAGACGTCGGGCAATCTTTGGCTTGCCATGGCCTGTTTCCCCCCTCAGTCCATCTGATGGCTCCAGCATGTATCCCAGGTGTCTTTGTGGCAGAACTCCTAGTTTTCTGAGACCCAAGTCAGCACCCTTTCTGCAATTGGTCTGTTGGAGTTGCTGGCTCACAAGGTGGAGATAGGGAGCCCAAGAAGATATAGCCACCCCCTCCTCTCTTTCATCTATCTCTCACATACACAGAGGCTACTGGAGTCAAGGAAACACAGTGGTGCAGTTAGATAATTTTAGTCCCTGGGCATATTCATTTTACGGGGTGGGGGGCTTCTTTAGATGGTAATATGTAGTCCTGCTGTGTTTGGGGACATTGCTGATCATTCCAGTGCAGGCTGTTGTCTGATGTCAATGGAGTAGTGCATCACTCTGGTTCCCGTCAGAACTAGTCAGAATCCTGTCATGGTGGTTCTACTGATGAGACTCAACTAGACAAGCTAGTGTTGTAAAAATCTGAACAGATCTATGATTTTCACCACAAAACATGTCCATTTCCCCTGACACGCATCTTACACGCATCCTACATGTGTTCGCTGACATGCACCCCAAAGCCCCATTCCCCATTGCCTGTCCATTGTATCCATTTCTGCAAAAGTCAAGCTGCTTGCAAGTGATTTGGTGGCACAAGAACTAGGAGCTTGTCAATATTGCCAATGCTCCTTCTTCTCCAGGTCAGACTCCATTGTAACCAGGAGTGTGACTCATCCAGATGTGACCTTGGCACACCTGGAGAGACAAAATGACCATATAAGGGAATGATAGAAGTGGAGAGATGTTGCAAAGCATCTCTGGGTACAAGTAAAATAGCACATGGCAATGCAATGCCACGTCTGGCCGCTACTCGGGTCTACTCGAGAGTAGCTGTAGCCAGAAATGATGTTTTTGGGGCTGTAAACCAATGGGATGAGGGCTAATATCATGTGACATCTGATGTATAAAAGTATTTGTTTGAACCTTGGCGCGGTGTGACTCTGGAAAGCAGCGTTAGCATCCAGAGGTCACCTATTCTGCGCAGAATAAAATCAGTTTCCAAAGCTTCAAGAGGTCTTTCATCAAGTGTTTCACATCTGGACTTTGGACACTTGGAAATAACATAATTTATGCAACACTAGTTCCATATCAACTCAGCAAAAAGCAAACAACAACTAAGCAGCAATTCATGACATGTCTACCCTATATAATATCAATAACTAATCTTGGTAGATAGCATAAACATGTGGATGTGTCTGAGAACAGACTTAAAAGAAGGGGGGAAACATTGAACTATAAAAACACTAAGAAGTGTGACATGTGTACAGTACTGCACCTGATAAATCCTGTATTACCTGTTACTTGATGTGTAGTATGTCCAGATCAACACTGGCATATGAACGTTAATGTTTGATATTTCTGCCATCTCATCCTTTATAGTGGTTTAAAATGAGTCCTTATCCTTTTCCCCTGGTGTTATTTTATTGAAGAAAACACCAAGATCCACTGCTCAGTACACCATATCACAGACAGTGTCATGGACCTTGCATTGATGGAACATGACACAACATTACCCCAAGCAATAGGTCAAAAATAAAACATTTTTGAATCCAATATTCTATCTTAGCTGGAGTCAGTAGCTATCACCATCTATGAAATGTGCACCCCTTCAACAGAACATGAGAGCCTTTCAAGGATCTCCAGTTTTGGAAAGCTATCTTATGCTGCATCTTATGGTATTGTATGCTGTCACTAATGGTCCTGAGGATGTTATAAGAGCTTTATCTGTACTGTCATTATAGATGTTGGCAGCAAACTCAAGAAAAGGATAAAGAAACAAGAAAAGAGGGGAAAGAGATCAGGCAAATCAATATTTCTTTTGGTGCAGTAATGACCGAGCTAGCTTATGTCTAGGAAAGAAAGACAAAGAATAAAATTAAATAATAATAAAATGGGGAAGTGTGACAGGGGCAGGAAGAAGTGGGTTCAACTGCTTAAGAATGATGGACAACTTTGTTCAGAAAGCAGCAGGAAGAAGTGAAGGGGTAGAGAACTGTCTTATTAAATAACTTGCAGCATGGCTTGTTATATCTAGAGCAACTTGTATGTCAAGAATAATAGCGGCCAGATCCTATGCAGGTTTTCTTAGGTAGTATAATATTTTTTTCATAAAATTAGTACAAACTCAAACAAATAAATGAACACAAGGGGCAATATACACTGTGACAGAGCATGACTTATTAAAGATTGAATATAATTCAAATCCATTCCAAAGGCATGCTGAAATCCATTGAAATCAAGTCTTGATGTATATATGACTGTAGCCAATTTTTCACCTAGTTTCATCACAACTTTTTGAAACAGGTGATTTATTCTTCTTTTATCTCCTATTTATCAATACAAGTTGAGGGCTACTTTGATATGCAAGCTCCTACTGTGAATGAATAGTTTCTGCAATTGGCTCCCAGTGGACTGTAAATTTCAGTGCTGTATCTAAAAAGTTGAACTTCATAGCTAATTACATGTATTATTACATGTATTATTCATTCAAGCAAGAAGTTGGCATATGCAGATACCAGAATAGCTCACAGAAGATGACTCATATCAAAGGCTGCTATTCTAATCGCACTTAATACGGAGTAAATGCCATTGAACACAGAGGGACTCCTGAGTAAACAAGCTTGAGTTTGGGCTGTCAAAATAGCTCCTGTTCACTCTCGATTTTAATTGATTTTTTTATGGCATTTGCTGCTGTTAGATATTTGAAATTATATTTTAACTGCATATTTTAAAATTGTTTTCTAGTTTCTTTAATATAGAATTTTACTCCCTCTACCAATGTGACAAACCCCTAAATTCTGATGTAACTAACAGTGCTTTCAAGAGCACCTGATAAGTTGACATTATGCTGGGATGCCTGAATAGATAGATCTTACCGTTTTGTTCCCTAATACAAACCGTTTTGTTCCCTAATATGTAAGCTCTTTCTTATAATAGTTGCCCAGTTAGAACTGGAAACTCTAAAACTGTAGGCGCTTTACAAATGTGGGTCCAGCCACTAAGTATTGTTTTCCTTGCTGGCTAGACTGTTGACATTAGAAATGGAGGATATCACACGATTGGGCCAGATCTACACCAAGCAAGATATAACACTTTGAAAAGGGTTTGAAAACTGTATATGGAGTGTGTCATGGGTCCCAACAGTTGTCAAAACAGTTATAAACCATTTTAAAGCAATAGTGTAGATCCTGCCTAGGACAAAAGAAGTCAGTCAGTCCCCATTAAAGGGACTGCTTTTATGCCTCAGTTTCTATGAAAGTGAGTTTGTTCTCATAGTCTTCCCTGTAACATCTAATCAGAAGGCCAAGATGCTCTCTCTCAGACATCTCTACAAGGAACTCTGCATATGCTCAAAACCCAAGATTCTATTCAAGTTGGTAACATTTTACTCGTTGAATTAAATGGACTTTATTTAATTTGGTGTGTGTGAATAATCTTTTTATATTTGGACATTCAGCTGCAGTGTTTTAAAAGGGAATTTCTCATTAAAGCCTTTCATATGTGAAGCACAGCATGGCTGCAAAACTACTGCTTGTGTTCTTAGGATTTCCACAAGATGTTTATGTCTTCTCAACCTTTGGGAAAGAAAATCCAAAGCATCTTTCTGTTTATTTTTTACAAGAGCTGGGCTGAAGAAAGGAACCTCACTTCCCAGCTGGACAGCCTATCAGTAAAAAAAAATTGGGCAGGGGGAAGGACCCTTGCGAAGAAGGGGTCCAACAATCGGGAAAGCCATTTCACCTCCCAGATTCATAAAAACATTGTGAGCCGCCTTGGGAAGACCATAGTCTTGAAAGGTGGCTAAACACTGAATGGGGAAGACCAGAGAGGTTATATGATTTGTCCAAGTAACTTGAACATGGATCAAACACTATATATTACTCCAGTCATGTAGGGAATAGGATGTAGGCAAGCATGGAAGGATTATATTCAGATAGTAAGACAAGATGCAAAGAGCAATCAAGATTCCAAATGCAAAATTCCATCTTAGGGTCAAGTGTCAAGCAGGAAATCCATAGGCAGGGGGAAAAGAACTGAGAGCAAGGCCCAGGAAAAGCTTGAGAATGGAATAGGCAGGCTAGGAGCTGAAGCAGGTTGTGGATACGTAGACTACATGATTCCCCTTGATGAAGTCTTGGGGCAGACTTAATGAGCAGGGCAAACAATGGGTCCATGGCTTCCAAAGATGGCATCATCAAGTCCTTACAGGTGCTGGTACTTTACTGACTTGCAGTAGGCCAATGACTTCCCCAATATATTGCAAAGCATTATATGTGCATTTAAAAAAAAGTTTTTCTTTAAAAAGAAAATAATAATGATTCCGAACATATCAGTCCTCTTACAAACAAGTTAAAAAGTATTTTCAACAATACTGCTTGAGCTATTGAAAGGTGAATGGATAATGAATAGGCACAATACTTACATAAATAGGAATGCCTGCATGTGCAATATCCCCCAGACATTTTAATAAGCAATCATATTCATTAGAGACCATAATTCAGTGATCCAGAATTTATATGAGGAATCCAGTAATTTGTACCCATTATGGAACAAAATAAAACCACAACCATCTAAGCTGCTTATACAACCGTTAAGGTAAAAGTTATGTTGTACTTTGCTCTGAGTTGGCATTTTACAAACTAGTCATCTCTTTCTATTTGACTATTCACAATTAACTATATAGAATAGATGGAACAGGGAAGGTTTTTTTTTGTATAGCACTACAGTCCATCTGACTATTTTAGGCAACGTACAGCTGACTTGTCTTACTAGCAGACTAGCTGAAGGAATTGCTTCTGTGGATGTTCCAATTTTTCAGGCCAGGCAACAAAGAGACACATGGAAATCCGCTAACAGTTGCCTAGAGGCCAGGCTCAAGCTTCCAAGATGCTGCCGACATCTCAGCACAGCAGATATTGCACGGATGCCCATGAGTGAGTTTGCAGTGGAGCAGACAGGACAACGCACCTATACCTGTAAAAGGATAATAATGTGTCAGGAACACTTCTTGTAAAAGAGGCTTTAATGGTCATGGCAAATCAATGGCTTTCCATCCAATTCAGACAGAGGGGAACAAAAGGATACCATTAGCATAGCGTTAGTAAGAATATAGCTTCCTATTTTACCAATACTCATTTGCAACCCTTCCCAGAATTATTCGTTTTATAAAAACAACCTGATTTTAGTTATTTATTTAATAAATAACTTATTCAATAATGTCAATGATATAACTTTATGAACTTTATGTGGTAGAGGATGGGGTCTCTTTCTTTCCTTTGCTAGCATTGCTAGACAGATCTGCAGAACTAGAGCTTGTTCCGACAGTCGTTTTATAGGATGCTCATGACTGGCCACTCATGGTTGTTTGTGGGTCATTGTGATGATGCAGTGATTCTCCTGCACATCTTCTGCTCCTTCCGCCATTTTTTCATTACAAAATAATCCTCATAAACGCGACTCTTCTAAGCTATAGCAATATTTGCCACGATTTCCCACTGTGTGCAGGAGAAATTTCACTATAAAAAGCCCACTAGAAGGCGCTGTCCCACGAAACTGAATGGGCCACAAAGTCACTGCTTGCTTCCCCTTTCTCCCCTGTGTGATTCTGCTGATCCCTATCGCGGAAGGGAAGCAGGAGTGACGGTCACGAAATGTGATTCCCTCTGTCTGAAAGAGCCCCTAGAAGCAAATCATATAGATACCAATGCTTGTGGTGTCTAGGCTCCCAAGATTCCTCTTTTTGTGGATTCTTTCTTCAGAGCACATTGACATGAAGTAACTATACAGATAAGCACTCTGCCTTATACACTTAGAAAGTGTCATATAATAATCTAGCAGATCCAAAATTTATTTTAAAACAACCAATCAGTTTGTTAGTTTGAATCTTGGGTCCTTAGAATATTTAATGCAGAGTAGGAAAGCCTTTTTATGACTTGTGGATGGGATCATGATACTAATCTTCATATTTCAGGGTTATGTATGAGAAAAGCCACATGTGTACGCTCTATGGCCTCACCCTTCCCCAACATGGTGCTCTCCAGATAATGTTGGACTTCAACTCCCATCAGCCCCAGCCAGCATGGCCAATGGTGAGGAAGTCTGGGAGATGTCGTCCCAAACATCTCGAGGGCATCAGGTTAGGGAAGGCTGCTCTTTGGCCTAGTTCTCTGGCTTCTATACCTACAGAGGAATGAGGTAGGGATGAAATGATAGAATGCTGAGGTGGTAGAATGGATCGTACCACTTCTAACTGCAGATATGGGCTCATATTTTTGCCCAGTGGTTCTCTACATTAAAAAACAAAAACCTCTTAAACAGAGCCAGAGGAAAACACTGTATCCCAGCCCTTTGCCTCGACACTGGATTCCTATTGCAGTCACCATGTTTGAAATAGCCTCTACATAGCAGCTGCTACACAAAGTAAGCTCTTTCTGTGTATATGCCCACTGCAAAGATCAGCCACCCATTAGCACTGCTGCTATGTTGAAAGGCCATGGGTAGTTCCCACAGTACCCTAGCTATTCTCACTTCTTTGTTGCCCTGGATGCTCTGCTTTCCCCCCCTGCTGCTACTCCCATTTTCTCCTCCCCCTGCTGCCCCCAGGCCACTCTGCCATCAGCCACCCCTAAGCTTATTAGCCAGAAAGGAGCTTTCTTTCTTGAACCCTCACATATTTATGGGTGGCCAGGCATGCGTGGACTGTGAAGCAAAGTGCTAGTTGATGTTCCAGCCACCCTCCTCCATTTCCTCAGACAGCCTCTGAACCTCACAGGGCACTGACTAGGCTACCCTACAAGCAAGTTTTTTAAAAAAAGAAAGGGGATATTGCATAAACCGGCATCTGCCACTGCATTTGCTCAACTGTGCCGAGTTCTGACACTTCTGGCACCCATCTGGTGAATTTGCAGGCCCCCCAGACTTTTGTCCAAAAAGTTTGTCCTAATTGTTCCACTGGTCCCCACTGTGTAGGTGTCTCCATGCCACCACGAATCATTCCAAGCAGCAGCTTGTGATGATGCTGTGATGAATCATACATGCATGATAACCCAAAACACATTAAGTTCACTATGTGGTTAATTGGATCCTAAACGAACTTTCAGTGCAAAAAGCATATGCTATGTTTTGCTGATGAAACACCAGCAAAATACTCAGGGAACTAATGAGAACTCCAATTTGCTGAGTCAAAGAAAACAAACACTTCCCTAGAGAAACTGGTGTTGATGACGAAATTGCTATTATGTTCCTGCTTGACTGGAAGTTTGCACATCTATTATCCCACTTTATAAGCAGCTAGAATGGTTCGTTGCTTGGAAGCACTGAGCCATCAGAAAGGTACCTTTTGAAAGCTCAAGATGTAATGCCATCAATTGGGATGTTTAATTTCATAGATGTGCATAAATCTTGGAATTCAGATTCTAAGGTTCCCTACTACCTCCCAATCACTTCAGCAACTAGGGCAAAAGCTAGCCATACTCCTTCTAAGTAGCTTAGGCAAGGATATCAAAGCAGCTAAGCCAATGGCAGCCAGAGAGCTGTAACACAGGAGCATCAGCAGATTCCCAGAAGAAGCTTGAAGAGTGTTACATAGCAACCATAATAAGCTGATCCCTTTCTTTCCTTGCAAAGAATTGAACACTCACCACTCAGACTTCATCTCACCACTCTAAAGGAGACATATAAACAAGACATAGGACTGGAGTAGGATTTGGTATCAGAGTATTGATTCAATGTATTTTGTTCAGCACATAGAAGTCACATGGGTGTTGTTTCCTGTTTTAAACTGTGGGATTCGCTTTACTTCCTGCTAGACTCCTTCTTTACAGGAATTTCCCAGGAAAATAATTTTGGATTAGCTGCCACCAATTAGGATGAACCTCCTGACACACTCTAGTCTGTCCAGCTGCTTGGGGAGCTTCTGAGCCCTATAATTAAATACTGTATTATCTCTGTTTTTTCTAAAATGTGAGATTACTGGGGAAAGGTGCAGGAAACGTTCTGGAGGTTGATGGAGTCATGTAAATTACCTGCAAATGTCTGCGAGTAGTCAATCATGAGCATGCAATAAATTGCTCATATAGAGAAGCTTTCTTTTCCAAAGTCCAGAAATGCAGAACATAACAAAAGCCTTTAAAAAAATCCTAAAAACACAAGCAGTAGTTTTGTGACCATGCGGTCCTTCATGTGGAGAAGAATTTAGTGAGAATTCCATTTTTAAAAAATGCAACCAAATGTTCAAATATAAAAAAGGAGTTTTGTTAGGAAACTGGACAAAAGGGAGGCAACCATCACACACACACACAGAGAATTCCAAATAAAATCAATAAAGGGGGAGTCTACACCAGCCATTTATTGCAGGATTGTATTGCGGTCATCACTAATGGGGCACATGACATTCACCTGCTCCTGCGGTGATCTCGGCTCCACCTCTCAGTTATTCAGGAATATTGCTGGTTGCTTTTGTCACGGTCTTTTCGTCTCTCTCACTTCCATTCTGAAGAACGTTTGCAGTGTGCCCCCCCCCCTTTGTGAGGTCGTTGCTGTTCGCTGGGAGTTCCAGGCTGAGCGAAAAGCCAATCAGCTGTGAGGGGCGTGTGCATGGGTATTGGTGTTATCACTGAGTGGTTTTTTAAAATATATAATACAAACATATCTCTGTGCAGGAGCACACATTTGATGGAATTCCGACCCCCCATGTGTTACTATGCTCATGCTCATCCCTAATGACTCATTAAAAAAATACTGTGCCCCGTAGCATCTGCCTTGCCACTGCACCACGGCAGATGTGCTCCCGTAATGGCAATCCTGTCATTGCGGGAAACTTCACTCACATGTGGCCCATGAACAGCGATCACAGAAGCAGGGAATAGTCACAATCATCCCTCTCCCATTGTGAAAGGGCTGTAGATGTAGATTAGCCCAAAGTCAATTTAACTAATCTAGTAGCATTAGCTACTTGAGTAGAGTCTTGAGTTCCAGAGCATATGCAGAGTTCATTGCAGAGAGGATAGTCTGAGAGAGACCATGTTGGCTTCTAGTTAGATGATATATGGCAAGCTCTTTAAGGAGTAAGCCCTTCTTTTTTGAGGATCTCAGTTCAGTAAAAGCCAGCCTCTTAGCAGTGTCCAATACTATGATAGCCTCTATCTATAATGTCAGCACTCTAACCAGCAAATCAGATAATTACTTCGTGCTGAACCCACCTTCTTAATGACTGTAAACTTACATCTTAATAGCCCAAGGTGGCTAGAACTGGTCAGCCTATTCTAAAAAAGAGTTCATAATTTTGGTTGCATTTTTGAGAATAAAAAAGCGAGATAAGCCTATTTAGGTTGCATGGCAGGGTGCCAATTTATTAGAAACTCTAGGGACAATGTTGCGCAACTACAGATTATAGGGGTTTGTCACAATGTAAGTTTATGCATTCAACTGCATTTGTGAATTCCTAGGCTTCTCCTCAATGTGCTAGTTTTCTGGAGGTGGAGGTGGCATTCACACATGAAGCCTGAAGTCCAGAAAAGTTTTACTGCTTGATAAAGAGGCCTTCATTTGCCTCAAACAGCGGTAAGTGGCTATTTGGATACAACCTATCAAAAAAAAGTCACATAGGTTGGGAATTCCTCAGAATGCAAAAAAATAATCTGATCCACAATGAGATAGTTACTCTGCTGCCTTACTGAAGAAAACCTTCAGAGCTATTCATAGATCATTACCTGGCAAGGAATCTGCAAGTGCTCCAGAAAACATCAAAGAAAAGGAGGGCAAATTCCACATTTTATGAGAACTAATGTGTCTTTGGGCTGCATTCAGCAGTTCTGATAAACTGCAACAGATTGTAGGAATCATTTATTTGTGGGTGTTGCTCCCCCCACCCCAGATAAAAAATATCAAAAGCACAAAGCTGGGGGAGGGAGGAGAATACAAGCCTGGGCATCAACACTGCCAAACTTCTTGGAGGTCCCAGATTGTGATCTTTCATGTGGGTGCATGGAATATCTCCACACCTTTTGCCTGTCAGTACGAAGAACCGCCCACAACCGCCACCCTTGCATTCCTGACAGAATAAGAATTATTCAGCAATGCTTAATATCAACCATTTGCATATCAAACAAGCTGGAGGAAAAAGTGATGGGAAGAGCCCCAGATGTCATTGGATATGTATTTATAGTATAGGCTGACCATATGAAAAGGAGGACAGGGCTCATGTACCTTTAACAGTTGTAGAGAAAAGGGAATTTCAGCCAGTGTCATTTGTATGCAATTAGTTCCTGGTGAAATTCCCTCTTCATCACAACAGTTAAAGTTGCAGGGGCCCTGCCTTCTTTTGTATATGGCCACTCTAGTATAGTGCCTGCAACTTTAACTGTTGTGATGAAGAGGGTTATAAGTGAGTCAACTCAGCGTTGGACTAATAGTGAACTCAACACTGATCCTAATCCACACCACAGTTGACTATTATTGTGTTGTGTGGGGAGCACCCCCTAGTTAACAACTGTTGAGTTATTATCCCACCGTTGACTAGCGTGTTGTCTGAATGCAGCCAAAGGGGTGATGCATGAAATTGCCAGAGTCTGTTTAGGCAAATACAGAAAACCCATGCATGCAGGAGATCCATGTATGTATTAGAAAACAGATCACACTCCAGACCGAAGTGAAAAATATAGAACAGCTTACTAAAACTAGAACATATTACAATAGAAAATGTTAAAGTCTAGGGAGCTTTTGAGAATTGCTCTCCTTTTATGTAATGTTTTCTGAAAGACTTGCAAACTCCTTCCTGGGTAATGATCTACACGTAGTTCTCAAGGTATTCTTACATTAGCTATGTGAATAAAGTCCACTAGCAGGAATAGGTGGATTGTGGACATTGGTAAACAAAATAAGATAAATAAGCATCAGATTCATATTATTCCTGTAAAGGAATAATAAAGTTGGGGTCTAAAATAAATGGACAGTCTATTTATTAGACTAAAACAAGGTTGCCACCTCCCATTTCATATTGTTTTTGTCATTTATTTTGAAAGCATGTGCTGCTTCGAAGCAACAGATAATGGCTTTAGCTGGCTTTTAAAAGATGCAGCTGTCAGGAGGGACCTTCAGCTAGAGGTCTATAAAAAGGCAGGGCAGACCCTGTCTATGATGTACTCTGAAACATAAGGTCCACCTAATGAAGATTATTACTGTTCCCTGCCCATTCTGAACAGTCAAGAGCAGTCGCTGTGCTTTTAAACAGCTTAATCCATCATACTGGGCTGTCTCTTATGCTGGAACTCTCTCCTAGAAGTGGAGCCAGCTTTCCCTCTTCTTCCAAATGCCTTCTTTTCCGAGAAGCCTTTGGCCTAGTCCCTTAGCTACCATCCCCTACCAACTATTTTTGCTCTCTTTCAGCCCTTGCTTCTCCCATTTCTCTACTCACTTTGTTGTTGGTTAGTCCTGCCTCTGCCTCCCCCCCTCTCTTGTCCACCCATAACACCCTTGTCAAAATGCATCTTTAAGCCCCGCAAGGCAGGGACCTGTCTTTGCTGCTTACTGTTACTCTGTAAAGTGCAATGTACATTGATAGTGCTGTATAAATAAATAATCATAATAGTGCATTACAGTAATTTAACATCAGAGTTACATAAACAGCAGCTGCGAGGTCTGAATATGAAAGAATCCACGTAAATTCTTAGACAACATCATATTAACAAAAAGGAAAAGGTTGGTAATAAAACAGAGTCAAACTATACAAGACACAGGAGATCCATGCTCAGATCTCTAGAGACATTTCTGTTTTTAGTTAAAAGGATACTGGTGGGACTTTGATTTTGATTGCAGTACTAGTGGAGAACTTTATCTTCATGCCATGAAAAAGTTCACCTGCTGATTTCTGCAGCCATGCTGTTGTTAAAGGCAGAGGAGCAGGCCAGACAATTTTTCTGTTTGCAGCTTGCAATTCTAGTTTCCCGTTTCTTCTTATTTGGGAGCATACAGTGGGGCAAGGGCCTGGGGAAGCTGATGAAGTGATGAGCAAACAAATCCTGCTTCTTGACTGAGAAATGAACCTGAGTCTGGTTTCTGAGGTGGCCAGCCTCCAAAATTTCCTCAGGGTTGATTGTGGAATGACCTCCCTGAAACTGGGCCTTGGCAGTCTTGGGGAATATGTGGAGTTTCTGAGGCAGACTCCTGCTGACCCATAAGAAGAGCCAAGGGTCCATCTAGTCCAGCACTCTGTTCACACAGTGGCCAACCAGCTGTCGACCAGGGACCCACAAGCAGGACACAGGTGCAACAGTCCCCTCCCACCCACGTTCCCCAGCAACTGGTGTATATAGGCTTATTGCCTCTGATGCTCAATGGGCCCCTCTGTCTCAGAGTCAGTATTCAGTGTCATGATACCAGAGAACGGAAAAAGCAAGAAAGTGGGAAAGGTCAAAATATTTTATGAAACAATTTGCTGAAAAGGTGATTTACAAAAAACAAAACAAACCGTTGACATTAGATATGTATTGAATGTTAACCCTTTTTCAAAAGCAATAAATCTACTAGCAAGATAGTGTCTTTTGTGTTCTGGAAGACAACACAAGAATTGCCTTGTCACAACTTTTTTAATTCACACTTTCGATAAACTTCCCTACTACATCTGTTGATATTTGCTTCTCCTGCTGCATATTTACTGACACCAGCTTCATCACAACAGATTCAAACAATTCTTCCTCGATACTTCACATCATCATCATCTCCTGTACCTTTTTTCTATTGGGACCTGCAAAACTGGGATATTACAGGAACCTTGTAATAATTTTACATCTTCACTGGGGGCTGTCTATATGTGCTCAAAGCCCCGTGGGTCAGACTTTTGTAATAATCAAGATGAGGATTTGTGTAGAAATGTTTCAGGATTTTGGGGAAAATGTTGAGGAAATAAACTATTTCCCCTTTCTCCACTCCAGGAAAATAATAGACCTGAGGGGGGAATGGAAATATGTGCAATACTGACTTACTTACCTAATCTAAATCAACTTGTAGTGCTTTTATTTATGAAATAGCATATATTATATTATTTTCCATTTGGAAAAATAGGGGGGAAAGAAGGAAAACTCAGTCTATTAACACAGTAATAAATAAAGAAAAGTTATTATTATCTAGACATGAAAAGACAGGCTGCATTTGGAAGTAATTACACTCCATGGTTTTGTCATTATGAATTAGTTAACAAACAAGGATCTTAACATTCTGAAACAGAAAATATTTCATAAAGGGTTTTCTTAATTATTTCAAAAAACTTAATTTTCCCACTGTAAATTTTTTCTCGGGAGAAAAATTGAAATATATTTCATTAATGCATTCAAATTATGATAAACCTCCCATTTTCCTGGCATTCACAGATCTAGATTTGTGACAATATAAAGACCAACTAACTTATTTTGGCACAACTGTCATAGGCCAGAATGATGTCATATGTTGTGCGAAGGGGAAGGACAGTAGCATAGATGCTTTGCATGGAAACAGTCCCTGATTCCTTCCTTGACATTTCCGAATAGCGCTGGGAAAGATTCCTGTCTGAAAACTTGGAGAGTGACTGACAAGTTAGTGTAGCTCAGAGGTGGGGAACCTGTGGCCCTCCAAATGTTGTTACATATCAATTTCCATCAGCCCCAGCCAGCTTGGCCAATGGTCAGGAGTGATGGGAGCTGTTGTCTAAGAACATCTGGAAGATGTTCTCCACCACTGGTGTACACAATACTGAGCTAGATGAACCAATGGTCTGACTTGTAGCTTCCTGTGCCTACTCTGGCTCAGTAGCAGAACACCTGCTTTGCATGTAGAAGGTCCCAGGTTCAATTCCCAACTTCTCCAGGTAGGGCCAAGAAAGACTCCTGCATGAAACCCTGGTGAGGTGCTGCCAGTCAGTGTTGACAATACTGGACTAGTTGTCTGACTCAGTATAAGGCAGCTTCTTATGTTCCTATGAAAGGGGAGAAGGAAAGCAATAGATAGATGTATAATGTATTATTTGTATGTACACACACCTTATGCTCTCTTTTTTAAACAAGGAGTACTCAAACATATGGCACTTTATTTTAGCCTGGTCAGGCTGTGTAAATATAGCTGTCCTCTTTCAAAGAGTTAGCTTCTCGCTCTCTCACTGAACACATAATCTCAACATATGGCTCAAGAAGAACTGGATCTTTCTTTGGCAGCTACAATCATCTGTCCAGTCAGGCACCAGAAGGCAATCTGGTCGTCTCTGTTGCATGTCAATGTGAAATATTGCTGGAGACTGAGGAGTAGGAAGAGGCCCTTTCTATATATTCTCAGAGCTCTCTCCAAGCAGAGCAAGGTTTCTTTTTATCTGCCATTGGTGCCTCGGAGCAGAAGGCGGGCGCTTGGTTGCTTTGCATGAAGTTGAGTTGTTTTGACAGGTTAGGGCTGAAAAAGGTCTTGGGTACTTACAAAGAAGGAAAAGGCTAAGTGTGAACTGGCAGAATGAATTGGCAGCAGTAGCAGAGGCAGCCCCATTTGTGCTGACACCCATTTAATCAGCGCTGGCCTTTAAATATTTGCTTTACAATTTACGCTAACAGGTTTCACCACCTCTAGTTCCTGCCAAGCCAATGAAATGGACTAGCATCATAAACTGTCAAAAGTTTCTTTGTGTTCTCAAAACCCTGAAAGCACTTGCCATTGTTGGGTCTACTTATTTATTTAATCATTAGAGGCCTGAGTTTGAAAAAGCCTCCGCAGAACCTGGCAGAGGTTCTTTTGAAAGCAACACAAAGTTTCTTTGTATTCTTCCAAAGAGAAACAGGGATAAAAGCTATATCCCCTCAAGTATTTCCAGGAGTTGGCATTTAGGAGAGACTGGTCTTGAAAGCTTGAAAGCTTGTTGGCAGCAACCTCTCTGGCTTAAAAATGTGCTTGTTGCCCAATTGGGAGAGCTTATCTCATTCATGCCGCCCAGTTAACACTCACAGTTTTTCAACACGGTGCTATTAAACAGCAGACATAAGGAAAAGGAAAAGGAGATGACCTCCTTTCCAGTAAAGATCTTTAACATTAGAATAGATCCAGGACTGCAAAGCTCTGAGAAGAATTGAGAACAGAGATTCTCCACATGTTCCCTCTATAGAAAACTTTCCAGTGCAGAATTTGAACGCCTAATCATTCCAACTCTTTGATTCCTGAAAGTTTCCAATCATCCTGCTTTTCGAAAATGTGCTGTCAACATGATAAACATGTATAGAACATGTATAGAACACGTATAGAACATGTGGTCACTCAGAAGCTTCTTTTTAAAGTCTAAAACAACAAACTGGAAAGAAGTGCTCTGCAACCTTATGCTTACTTCTGAAGTCTTAATTCTGTTTACTCAGAAGTAAGTCTCTCTCTGGCCTCCTCCACACGAGACGTTTAATGAGCCTTAGAGGCTCATTATAAATTTTACCTCCACACCAGCGGAGCGCAAAACGGGCGTACAGGCGCGTTATTTCCCCGATAATGCGCATTTTCGAATGCGCGTTAAATAGCGACTTTTATTTTTCTCCGGCCGTTAAAGCGCATTATCGCAGTGTGAACAAGCGATTATGCGCGTTAACGTCTTCTAAAGCGCTTTTTGGACATGAATTAATGCGCTTCGCCGCCTCTCGCTGCCTCCCGTGCAGAGGGATTAGGCGTAAATGCGCCTCCGCGATAATGCGCATAATCCCGGAACCGGGCGCAAAAGCGCATCCTTGTGGAGGGGGCCCTTGTTCAATGTGGTTGACTCAAATGTAAGCCTGCTCCCACCTTGGATACAGGGCCCTTTGAGCCTTCTGTTGTCTCCTGCATCCAGGCGTATGACTGGTGGTGACCTCCACATACTTTCTCCAACAATCCCAATCTTTAGTCTTAGGATGGTCCTGTTTTTTTTAAAAGGGAAGGAGGCCTTGTGGGTGCTGACGGAGGTGTCTGAGGGTGCCCTTCCACCTAGAAGCACAATATTGGAGACCCCAGGACAAATACATATCAGGTTGAACTGAATGATCTTTCTTGCATATATAGAAAATAGATTATCTTTCTCTTTCTTCTATATATGCACTGATGGGGGATAGCTCAATGAAAACTCTGAACCAGCATGCAGCAACTGTGAAAAAGATGAATATCTGTTAGGTATCGTTAGGAAGGAGACTGACAATAAAACCACCAATATCATAACACTCTTAAATTTATGGTATAACAACACTTGGAATACTGTATACAGTTCTTGTTGCGTGTCAAAAAAGGTACTGTAGAACTGAAAACGGCAACCAAAATGGTCAGGGGGTTGCAACAACTTCCCCCCAAGAAAAAGGTGCAACATTTGGTAGCTATGTAAGTTAGAAAATAGGTGAGTAAGGGGGATAAGAGGTGTATAAAATTATGTAAGATGAGCAGAAAGTGGCTAGAGAGACTTTTTATCTCTCTCAATACAGAGCCATGAATGGTGGAAGATTCAGGACAGACAAAAGGAAGCCTCCACACAGTACATAAACTACGGAATTCACTACCACAAGCTGGACACTAACTTGGCTTTAAAAGGAGATTAGACAAATTCATGGAGAATAAGGCTATCAATGGCTACTACACATGACTGGAATACCAACCACTGGGGCTATTGCCTTCATGTCCTGCTTGTGGACTTCCTGCTTGGCCACTGTGAGAAACACAACACTATACTAGACAGGGCTTTGGTCTGATCCAGCAAGGCTCTTCTTAGATAGGTCTGCAAGCCAATGAAACGTATCCAAAGTGGAGATGAAATATTTTAAGAGAATCCAATATCAGCCTTATTTTAGGCATTAATTGGAAGGGATTTTGAGACAAAAGCTTAAGGGAAACTGCTTTTCTTCCCACAATTTATGGGATGAGATGTCATCAGGATGCGCCACTCATATTAGCCACTTCTACTTGGATTCTTCATGATCTTAAGTATGAGCATGAGATGCATCCATGTGTGTGTATGTGAAACAAGAGTGGAAATTCCCAGAATGTTACACGAAAAACATATTGTATAAATATTAAACCTTCAGCAAGCAAAGCTGGCTTATCCATGAGAGATGAACACACAATTGAAGGCAAGGACTTCATTTAAATACATTAAAATTCTTTGTTTTCTTCAGTAGCAACACTGAAAGAGAGATGGAGGTACTGTAAGTGAAAATGAGAATATAAATATGTACATAGAGCAGAGATACTTGGTACTTGTAAATAAAAACAGGGAATACAATTTCCATTCAGTGCTGGAGATCAGGGAGTTCCCACCCGCTATCACACAAAACAAAGAACGCTGCTATCACAGCGCCTGAACCTTTTTACATCCAAAATGCTCATGCTTTGTAGTTCCATAAAGACTTTAGTGCCAGCCTGGTGATAAAAGATATAATCAGCATCTTCAAAGAGAATCCACAGCAGAGATCAATACAGAGCAAAAGGGGAATGTATATGAGACAAAATGGCATCTCATTTCTCCTATTCTTTTCCACATAGACCAGGATAAGAAAACAACAAACAGAGGCATGAAAGAATATTGTGCTCCTCCTGTTTCATGCGCTTAAGCAGTTTTTCAAGCATAGTCATAATCCTCAATAGAAGCTATTATTTTGGATATATATTTGGCACAATTCTACTGGTATGGTTTATTCCAGGATTCACAAGGAATGAAAAAGGCACGTGTATTTTAGGAGTAGAATACAACACGGGTAGGGAATCTTCAGGTAATGGTATTTTTTTTTCTCCAGAAATAAAGAGGGTTGTTTAACAAGCCTCTTTTTAGAAGCATAAATCTAGTCAAATTCAAAGCATATCAAGGCCTTTAATGCTACATTATAAAGTTCAATTCAGAGGTTGTTAACAAAGCCAGGTCTACCACTAGGTAGAGTCAGGCAGCCCCTTCAGGCAGCTAATATAGGGTGTCATGAAAATGCAGCAACTTGTTAGATATTTAATCTGCTGTTGTTGAATTTTTACTGCCAGGGAGGGGGAGAGGTGATTGTGGCATTTTCTGCTGCAGGTGCCAAAATGACTTGACCTGCCTTGTGTACTATGCACTTTGACTTGGGGTGGTAGTGGTAGGCTGACCATATGAAAAGGAGGACAGGGCTCCTGTAACTTTAACAGTTGTAGAGAAAAGGGAATTTCAGCCAGTGTCATTTGTATGCAATTAGTTCCTAGTGAAATTCCCTCTTCATCACAACAGTTAAAGTTGCAGGGGACCTGCCTTCTTTTGTATATGGTCACTCTAGTATAGTGCCTGCAACTTTAACTGTTGTAATTGTGACGGCCTGCCTGTACCTGTGCCACTCACCAGGCTACACAACAGGGCTGTCCACGCCACTCGCACTCAGGGCTTACTTCAACCCCCCCCCCCTTTGCTTATTACGTGTTTGAGAATTTAGGGCTACTGCTGCTGCTCCCGTCCCGCCTTTATTCTTCTAGGCCCCACGGCTCCACAGCCCAGCACCCTAGCCCTCAAATCCCCCTTCTTATGTCCGCTGCTACCAGTACCTTACTCAGGTACAATTCCAATGATCACACCAGTTGTAAATAAACAAGATTTATTAACAGAAGTATATGCAAGTCAATAAGCGTGATGGTTTCCTCAGGTATAGACTCATATTGGTTACAGACACAATGCTTTATGGTTTCAGTACTTTCTTCTTATAACATTGACAATAGAAACTCTAACGTTCTAATTATCCTGCCTACTCTACCCACTCTACACTCTCTCCCACAAACCAGTTCCCCCAAAATAACAAAACACGTTGGTCCTTCCTATCTGCTAATCACTCTCCTCTACTCACTCTCCTCTCGTCCCACACTCTCCTTCGCTAACTCACTGTCAGCTCTTGTCAGCTCCCTCAATATATACACAGACACTCTCACACAGCCAGCCAATCCAGGCACTCCCCCGCCACCATCCAATCAGCACTCACACATACACTCCCCCCCTTATTCTTACCTAGTTACAACATAACTGTTCTCATATTTACCTTCTGTTATGGCCTTTTACATACCACTACTTACAATTGTTGATATAAACAGTTCTCCCAGCAGCTGAACATCACAGTGATGAAGAAGGAATTTCACCAGGAACTAATTGCATACAAATGACACTGGCTGAAATGCCCTTTTCTCTACAACTGTTAAAGGTACATGAGCCCTGTCCTCCTTTTCATATGGTCAGCCTAGGTAGTGGTGCTCTGTTTCAGGTGGCAAAATGTCTTGATCATCCGTGCTTATTAAAATAATTTGGATTCAGTATCTGAAGCTGTAACTAACCATTACAGTTGGATGGCCAGCTGGAGTACTGTTGTTTCCATATAGGGGTAAAGATCTTGCAGCATTATTATTTTTTTATCCTTAGCAAACTGTTAATTTGATCCTGTTTAGTTTTAAAACCTGCACGTATAAGGGTTTGAAACACCCCAATGGGTAACCAAGCCCACCATTGGGCAAAAGGCGGGATATAAATAAAGATAAATAATAATGATAATAATAATACTAACATCACCACAGACTCATAACTTTACTGAAATATATTAATGGTGTTATCCTATGCATGTTTAAACAGAAAAAAATTCTACAACTTCCAGTGTTTCCCATGGCAGCTTGAGAAAATTGGGAGCTGTATGGCTTTTTTCTGTCTAAACATGCATAGGGTTGTACCCTAAATAATCTAACTTCAACTTGATGCCCTCCTGCACACTACTTGAATGTAAAAAGCTAAGCTAAAGCATTAGGTTTTTCTAGGCATGTAAAGGTTTACATCTGGCACCTAAGGAGTTAAGTATAGAAGCTAAAGCAAAAGAAACAAAAATATCCTCAAAATCTAACAATTCCAGGACAGCAAGGACAAGTGATAAGACAGGAACGGTACCAGTTAACTGAAGCCTCACTGCATGGACTTTTATACTCTGGTCAGAGGTGAGGGCTATATTGGTGGCGGGACCAATCATCTACCAACCAGGGGCAAGTTGTTCCCCTGTCCCATGTGTTTACCCCGGCTTTGTTTTGGGAACATATTGGCATGTGTGTCAAAGTCCCTTCATCCGGATATGTTATCTAGTGGGTACAGTATCTTATCCACTATCGGGTTAGTAATTCTTTATGTTCAAGGTCATTTCACAGTCTGAGCATAGTTAGGAGAGTGTTTTCAGTTAAACTACTGCTTTAACAGTTTTATCACTCACTGTAGGTGATGCTGCATTCAGTCCAGTTATTTTGGGGACTATGCTTCAGTAGAATATTTCTAACCCAGCATGCGTTCTCCCATTAATATCACTAGTGTGGAACGGTATCAGTATTGGATTTATTATTCTATCCTTTTTTTTTTTTTTTTTTACTTTCCAGTGGAATATTGAAACTGAAAAATCCATTTAAAGTTTGACAGCAATGGATAGCTGTAATTCTTGAACTGTTTACATTGCAATGCAATTTCTACTAGAGCTAGCAGTACTGCTTCAGAGGGGACAGTTCCAAGTTTTCATAGTGCTGTAGATGGGTGATGAGAATTTGGGCAATGTCATTTTTCATCAAGAACTTCAAATCTACAACCACGAGCATGAACGTGTCGGCAAAACAAAGCAGTTATGAACACAGATGAAATATATGTCTGCTTTTTGATCACAGGGTTGCCTGTTAATTTTCAGATTGGTAAACAGCACCCTTAATGTTACTTTAGATTACGTTTTCACATCAAGTCAGTGAGTTGTGATCCAGCGGGCCTGTGCGTGTATGTGCATGCAAGATATGGAGGGGGGAAACATTGGTAAATATTAGGTGTTAGTACATCATTCTGAATGAATATATTATAAGGCAAATCAACTGTGACAGAAGCTACAAAATTAATCTAATCCTGTATGATTTTTTTTTTTAAAAAAAAAACCTGACAAGCTCTAGTTAATTTGACAATGATGAAAAAAGCCATATTAGAGTTACAGCTAATTTTAACTGCATAATTGCTTCAACATCCAGAACTCAGCATGCATGACAATTATCAACAAACAAGTAGGACCCTATAGCAAAATGTTGCAGTGTATCTCTGGGGGGGAATCGTCAGTTGTGTTGCTTATTGTGTCGTGTGGGGAGTAACACACAACGTGCACACAACTGACAATACACTAAGCAGCCCAATTAAGCAACTGAGAGAAACAATGGGATTGCACGTTGTTTAGCCCGAAGCCCTGTTGTTTAAAGTGTCATCCGAATTGAGCCCCCGAATTGAGCCCCTCTCTCCGTGGACTATTCTGTTTGGGAATAGAGTTCGCCGGCCGGAGCAGATGAAAACCCCCGGCCGCTGTATACAACCGGCAGAACTCACGGTGCATGCTGGGATATGGCTGGGGGACTGAGGGAGGGGGAGGGAGCAGCCGTAGCAACCAAGATGGCTGCCGGAACTTCGAGCTGCACAAGCATAGGCGTTGCAGCATGTCGTGTGGGGAGCTCCGCCTGCCTATCACACGGTCCGTATGCTATTTCCCCCTCCGTTGCCTAAAATGTTGTCTGAATTGAGCCAATGAATACAAAGGGACTAGGATAACTGATAAACAGTAAGTACTTATATTAAATGTTATACAATTAAAATGTTTTTATTAAGGCACAATCCTATGCATGTTTAGACAGAAAAAAGTCCTACAACTCTCAGCATTCCCCAACCAGCCACTTCTGGCTGGGGAATGCTGGGAGTTGTAGGAATTGTGTGTGTGTGTGTGTGTAAACATTAGGGGTGTGCACGGACCCCCCGGATCGGATCGGGACCCGGATCGGGACCTCCAATTTTGTCCCGGACCGGTTCGGACAAAATCGGAGGCCCCCCGGACCGGATCGAGTCCGATCCCGACCCAAAAATCGTACATTTTTGGATCGGCCGCCATTTTTTTCCCCATAGACTTGCATTGCAATGCAAGTCTATGAGGAAAAAATGGCGGCGGGTGGGTAAGGGGGGGCCTAACTCCCTCCCCCCCCGGGGCCGTCCACTGTGGACGGCCCCGGCAGGTAAACCCCCTCCCCCGCGCTCCCTAACCCCCCTGGGGCCACCCGCTTCTATCCGCTGGCGCCCGCGGGCGCCAGCGGATAGAAGCGGACGGCTCCGGGGGGGGGTAAGCCCCCTTCCCCGCCACTGCTTACCTTCTCGGCCCGTCCGGCGCCGGCGGCTACTACCAGCGGGCTCCGCGGCCTACTCTCGAGTAGCGCGCCGGGTGATGACATCACCCGGCGCGCCACCCTGGAGCAGGCCGCGGAGCCTGCTGGTAGTAGTAGGCGCCGGCGCCGGACGGGAGCCGCCGGGCCGGGCAGGTAAGGGCCCCCCTCCCCCCTCCGCGCGCCCCCTCCTCCCCTCCACGCACCCCCTCCTTACCTTCCCGGCCCGGCGGCTCCCGTCCGGCGCCGGCGCCTACTACTTCCAGCAGGCTCCGCGGCCTGCTCTAGAGTAGCGCGCCGGGTGATGACATCACCCGGCGCGCCACCCTAGAGCAGGCCGCGGAGCCTGCTGGGAGTAGTAGGCGCCGGCGCCGGACGGGAGCCGCCGGGCCGGGCAGGTAAGGGCCCCCCTCCCCCCTCCGCGCGCCCCCTCCTCCCCTCCACGCACCCCCTCCTTACCTTCCCGGCCCGGCGGCTCCCGTCCGGCGCCGGCGCCTACTACTTCCAGCAGGCTCCGCGGCCTGCTCTAGAGTAGCGCGCCGGGTGATGACATCACCCGGCGCGCCACCCTAGAGCAGGCCGCGGAGCCTGCTGGGAGTAGTAGGCGCCGGCGCCGGACGGGAGCCGCCGGGCCGGGCAGGTAAGGGCCCCCCTCCCCCCTCCCCCCTCCGCGCGCCCCCTCCTCCCCTCCACGCACCCCCTCCTTACCTTCCCGGCCCGGCGGCTCCCGTCCGGCGCCGGCGCCTACTACTTCCAGCAGGCTCCGCGGCCTGCTCTAGAGTAGCGCGCCGGGTGATGACATCACCCGGCGCGCCACCCTAGAGCAGGCCGCGGAGCCTGCTGGGAGTAGTAGGCGCCGGCGCCGGACGGGAGCCGCCGGGCCGGGCAGGTAAGGGCCCCCCTCCCCCCTCCCCCCTCCGCGCGCCCCCTCCTCCCCTCCACGCACCCCCTCCTTACCTTCCCGGCCCGGTGGCTCCCGGCCGGCGCCGGCGCCTACTACTACCAGCAGGCTCCGCGGCCTGCTCTAGAGTAGCGCGCCGGGTGATGACATCACCCGGCGCGCCACCCTAGAGCAGGCTGCGGAGCCTGCTAGTAGTAGTAGGCGCCGGCGCCGGACGGGAGCCACCGGGCCGAGAAGGTAAGTGCCCCCCTCCTCCCCCCCGCTGTCCACTTTCATCGGCGGGCGCCCGCTGGCGCCCGCCAATGGAAGCGGCGGTGGGCGCCAGTGGGCGCCCGCCGATCCGCCGATCCGCCGAACCGGTTCGGAGCTTTTTCGGACCGGTTCGGATTGGATCGGCCGATCCAGCTGCGGGATCGGAAATCGGATAATTTATCCGATTTCCCACTGGACCGGACTCGGATCGTGGATCGGGTCCGATCCAGTGCACATCCCTAGTAAACATGCATAGGAGCAGGTCCTAAAAGAACTTTAAACACACCAGGCAAGCTGAGTTAAGCTTCTGGCTCTTTTGTATCAATTCTTTCCTATCTGTTCTCCCTTAGGTCTCCTGAGCCTACGATATTTCTGGCTACAGGCCTAGGGCTAATATGAACATATGCATGTTTTAATTTGAATCATGTCCTTAAGAAAAAACAAGGAACCCAAAATCGTGCTTGGGAAATAGCTTGTCAATAGAGAATAATCTCTTTATGATTGTTAAAATCCCTCTGAAGGTAAATGAGGCAGAAAAATGTGACGTGAGATTAAAATAACAGCATCTAACTAGAGGGTAGATAATTTAATGGAAACTGAAGGTCTACATTGACTGGGGCCACCTGCTTTGTGCTCTGCTTCTCAGGGTGTTGCCATCTTTCTACTGATGCTCATTGGCTTTGGCATAAATGGATCTCGCAGGCACTTGCTGTTAGTATACAATCAGGATATTCTAAACTTGAAAAGCCTGATGCAATTTAAATTACTTACACAGACAGGAGTTCTCTCATTAATCTTTTATACATAATTAACTAGGGTGACCATATGGAAAGGAGGACAAGGCTCCTGTATCCGTAACAGTTGCATAGAAAAGGAAACGTCAACAGGTGTCATTTGTATGCATGCAACACCTGGTGAAATTTCTGCTTCATCACAACTGTTAAATTAACAAATTTAACTAAATTAACAAAGTGCTCCTATACAAGTTTACTTGGAAGTAATGCTGATATTCAGGTAAGTGTGCATAGGACTGCAGCTCAGGCTGAGAAGAAATGCATTGGAGTCTCAATAAAGAAGAACTCTTTGGCTGGGTTATAGGCACTACTTGATTGCTAAAAGTAGGCTGACCAGATAAAATCCAGGTCAGGGCTCATATAACTTTAACAGTTGTAGAGAAAAGGGAATTTCAGCCAGTGTCATTTGTATGCAATTAGCTCCTGGTGATATTCCCCCTTCATCACAACAGTTAAAGTTGCAGGTACTATACTAGAGTGACCATATACAAAAGAAGGCAGGGCCCCTGCAACTTTAACTGTTGTGATGAAGAGGGAATTTCACCAGGAACTAATTGCATACAAATGACACTGGCTGAAATCCCCTTTTCTCTACAACTGTTAAAGTTACATGAGCCCTGACCTGGATTTTATCTGATCACCCTAGCTAAAAGTGTAATTCTCACTGAAGTAATAAACCTCTGCCTGAGCTGTGCTACTTGAGACTGCGCTTAGGGTCTCACATGATTGAAAGCCTCTCCATATCAAAATAACAATAATTTAAAAATTCCATGCAAATAGAAATCAGACATTAGGGAAGAGGCTAAGCGGGAACTTTCTGCCTTGATATAGTTTTCTGCACACATAATTTATTTGTATGGAGGAACATGCTAGCCCTATGTGCAGAGCATATGTAGAAGAAGTTTACAACCACAGTGAGACTTAGGCTATAGAGCTAGCAGGAGGGTATATGGCATAGAGGATGCTTACAGAAAACACCAGTGATGGTATGTATCTTACTGAGCACTAATATTAACTAGGAACAAAAAGAGAGGTACATTTTGCAACTGATGAAAGAAAAATCCTACCAAAGACATGAAAAGGCTTATCCAAAACTCTATCTAAAACCACTACTGTAGTCAAACAAGATATGCAAATCACGATTAAGGGCACTGAATGAAGTGCATTGAGATAATGCCTAGTACACCCGCAAACAAAATGAAGGCCATGCATTTCAAACAAACAATCAAAATTCAGTCAGTGAATTAAGACATGCAGCCCAATAGAGATAGGAAATATTGGCAATTGTGAACAGGAAAAGGTTAAGTCAATGTTTGTTCATTACTGCAATTCAACAGATGTCCTTAGGGAAGAGAATTCAGAGATTTCCAACTTGGATGCAAGTAAGCAAAAAGGCGAAAGCAAGTAACAGATAAAAAGATCTCAGGGCCAAACTAAGGGTGTCTTCAGACGGGCATTTTTTCATGCGATCATCATGGTTTGGTCAATGGTTTTCCCGTGCACCGTACACAACGGCATCACCATGCAGTTGTTGTCTCATGTCTCCCTCCACCCTTTTCACATGCTATTTTGGTATGGGGAAAATGCAGTATTTTTTGTGGCTATACAATTAAACTGCCATGGTCTCCCTATGTAACCCTCCCATCGTGCTATGTCCTGCTTTGTGCGGGCGGGTGTTGGGCGGTGCAGCGTTGACATCAGGATCAGTTGAGATTGTCTCCTCCCACCCCTCCACCCCTCTGCCATTTCGCTCCTGCGCAGCTCTGTATTTTGGAAATGCCTAACCAGATGGCCAACAAGGGGGGGGATACTGGTTGCAACGGATGTGAGCACACACAACCCGTTTCCATTTAATTTCCTCTCCCAGTGTATACTCAAACGAGAAAAGTGTTACTGTTGCTTTTACAGGGACAATACTGATTTGCAGGTGGGGTTTTGGGAGGCGGAACTCTGAAGATGCAGTCTTCTGAACTTGCAAAGAATCAATGCTTAACAATGGGATGGGGGCTGCTCTGCACATGCTGCTTGGAAAACTTTTAGCCCTTTCTATTCAATCCCCATGCACACAAAGAGGAGAGAAGTGTACCCCCCTTCCACTCAATCCCCTCTCTCACTGTATACACAAACAAGAAAAGTGTTACTTTTGCTTTTCCAGGCACAATATTGTCTTGTATGGTTGGAACTCCAAAGACGCAGACTTCTGAACTTGTGAATAAGTGTTTCATTTCACGATGAGAAAGGGGAGGGGTTACGCCAGAGGGGTGAACAACCAATAACATCCTGCCAGGCTCCACCTACCCTTCTAAATGGTATATAGCAAGAGTGACCATATGAAAAGTGTGAAGGAAAGCAGGATTCAGCCCGACTCCCTACAAGGTAGGCTTAGGACTCACCACCTGAGTTTCTCCTAGCCCACCTCCCTAGTCCAATGCCAAATGCCCCCAAGCCAGCCTTCAGAAATAACCACACCCCGTTAAGGACTGAAGCAGTTTATTAAAATCCTAAAATCTATCCCACGTATGGCTTTAGTCAGACAATAAGCCATTAAAATACAAGCAGGGAAGAAAGGGAGGGGTCAAGGGGGATGGGGGTAGATAAGGTTTGAGGTAAACTTTAGCAGCACAATAAACCGATTAACCCACTCTAAATCACACCCAAAGGTGACAAGTCTTTCCCTGGAACGAACCAGACACTAAAACAATTATTCTATCTAATCCCTAGCTGTCACCTTGCTGGTCAGCAATCTCTCCATCCACGTCCTGGTCCAGGAGAAGATGGCTTCCATCTTGTTGCTATCCCATTTATCCTTTTTTGAGTCTGCTGGTACCATGACTGGCTGAGACCAATCCCCGGGCCCCCCTCCCTTAGAGCAGCACTTTCCCACGCTGAAACTCTCGCTGCCTTCTTCCAATTAAGCTGACCTTGGCGCCTGGGCCTTTGCAAGATAAGAGGCCAGGTGGGGTTGCTGAGAACCAGCAGCGCTAGCTTATAACATTTAATTATCAGAATTCTCTCTCTCCCAGTCAACTGGCCCCAGTACTGCAAGTTAGGTCAATGCTGCCTCTCTTAGCCAGACTGTAGCCATCTTGGCCCCCTTCTTCACAAAAAGGAGGACAGGACTCCTGTATCTTTAACAGTTGTCTAGAAAAGGGAATTTCAGCAGGTGTCATTTGTATGCATGCAGCACCTGGTGAAATTCCCTCTTCATCACTGCCCTGAGGGACTAGATACAAAAGAGTAGGCTGACCAGATAAAATCCAGGACAGGGCTCATGTAACTTTAACAGTTGTAGAGAAAAGGGAATTTCAGCCAGTGTCATTTGTATGCAATTAGTTCCTGGTGAAATTCCCTCTTCATCACAACAGTTAAAAGTGCATGCACTGTACTAGAGTGACCATATACAGAAGAAGGCACGGCCCCTGCAACTTTAACAGTTGCGATGAAGAGGGAATTTCACCAGGAACTAATTGCATTCAAATGACACTGGCTAAAATTCCCTTTTCTCTACAACGGTTTGGGGCTGCCTCTACAAGAGCGATTTAAAGCTCTTTCAAGGTGCATTAAAAAAATTACCTCTACAACAAGAGCGATTTAAAGCTCTTTCAAGTCTCATTAAAAAATTACCTCTACAAGAGAGGAGCGCAAATGGGGCGTAGAGGCACATTATCTCCCCGATTGTGCGCATTATCGAATGCGCGTTAAATAGCGAGGTTTTTTTTTCTCCGTCCATTAAAGCGCATTTTGATGGGAAGCTGCTGCCGCCGCCGCTCTCTCTCCACTGTCCTCCGGCTCCTGCTGTGGGGATCAGGCTGTCAAAAGGCGCTTCCCTCCCCTCCCCGCCGCTCAGCCACATTTCCAAGGCAGCCTCACGCACCCCTCTCTCTCCACTGTCCTCCGGCTCCTGCTGTGGGGATCAGGCTGTCAAAAGGCGCTTCCCTCCCCTCCCCGCCACTCCCCAGCTGGCTGGCTGGTAGGCTGTGGGCAGCACGGCTACTTCGTCTCTGGGCGGGCGCCTGCCCGCCCGCCTGCGACTCCTTCCCCACAAGAGGGGTGCCTCCTGCTCGGCACCCGCGGCGGGGGGCCCGGCGGGAGGCGGCGGCGGCGCTGGTAACGGGCGGGCGGGCGGGCGGGCAGGCAGGCGCCCCACTCGACTTTCTCTCTCTTCCTCTCCGGCGACTAGTTGGGAGTCACGCTGCGATCGTCTCTTTTTTTTTTCCTTCCCTCCCCCTTCAAGCGATGCCTGTTGCCGCCAGAGCAGATCGAGAGGGCCCTTAATTTCAATAGTTCTTGATCATGGGGTTCCAGAAGCTTCTGCTTGGCCAATGTGGCGACAAGGTGCTAGACAAGATGGGGAGGGATGGGGAGGGGAGGGAAGCGCCTTTTGTCGCCGCCTCTCGTGCAGAGGTATTAGGCGTAAAGGCGCTTCAGGGATAGTGTGCATAATCTCCTAACCGGGCGCAAAAGCGAATCCTTGTGGAGGGGACCAAAGTTACATGAGCCCTGATCTGGATTTTATCTGGTCACCCTACAAAAGAGGACTGCTGAAATTCCCTTTTCTCGACAACTGGTAAATACAAGAGCCCTGTCCTCCTTTTCATATGGTCACCCTATATAAACCATTACAAAGCAGTAGTGTAGATCCTGCCTTTATCACTCTACTTTTCCTGGACACAGCAGGAAATGGCGGCACATTTCGCTCCCCCCCCAAAAATCTATTTTGTTGTGGAAAGAAGACCAGAAGGAGTGGGAGACGCATGGGAGGTGGACAGTGTTGTCAAAAGGACCCGCAAAAAACCGTGAGTGGCCAGTAACGAGCATGCGATAAAACACTCATGTGATGATGCTCACAGTGTCACAGTTGTTGGAGAAACCATCCCTGAAATATTTGCATCACTGCAGATACAGTGTGGCCTAGTAGTCACAACACTTTTCACCCTTCGGACAAGTAGGATCCATTCATGAGCAGAAAGCTACAGTCAGAAGAATAGTGCCCTGTTGAGTAATATAAGAAAAGTTCCAATGGTAATAATGACCTTGGGTTTATACAAGGCATTTGACACGGTAATCCCGAAATTTATAACCAATATGCCAGAAATATACAATTTGGGAACTAAATTTAAACACATAATAGATATAATATATGAGCAATCAAAGGGCAAAATTAGATATAATGGTCTAGAAATGGGAGAAATAAAGTTAATGGCAGGAACAAGACAGGGATGCCCATTATCACCTTTATTATTCACAATGGGCCCGCCCTATTATCTCTGGAGTTGGGGAATGCTAAATGCGTAGTTAAACAAAGGCTGCTAGATATTAATCTCCAGGATTTGCATAGTTGTTCCTTTAGTCCATGCTCTCCTTCTGCCCAAGGTCTTTCTGATTTCCAACCAAAGGGGAAGACGCTCTATTTGAATTGGCTCAAAGTCCCTAAATACAGAAGGGCTTTCTCTCTGGCATGTTTTAATACTTTCCCCTCCAAGCTTTTGGAGGGGAGATATAAAAAGGTTCCCGTTGAGTGTAGATTTTGTCCATGTAATAACTCTGAAGTAGAATCCACAGCTCATGTGTTGTTCGACTGTGTTTTCTATAGCAATGTCAGGAATGAACTGCTGCATCCCATTACTCGACGCCCGTGAGCTATTGGTTGTGTTGCTGTTACAAGGCATGGACAGGTATATTACAATACAAGTTGCAAAATTTCTATCATATGCGATCCAAAGTAGACTACTGATGCTGTCGGAATAATCTATTGCCTTCGATTGCTGTATGAATTTATGGTTTCACTCTGTTAAGTGAATTGTTATTTTGCTGGTCTATCGACTGTAAATAAAAATTTCTTCTTCTATTCACAATAGCAATAGAGTTCTTGGCATATAGAATCAGAGCAAATACAAAGATCAAAGGAATACAAGTTGGTAGGCTGACCAGATAAAATCCAGGTCACGGTTGTAGAGAAAAGGGAATTTCAGCCAGTGTCTTTTGTATGCAATTAGTTCCTGGTGAAATTCCCTCTTCATCACAACAGTTAAAGTTGCAGGCACTATACTAGAGTGACCATGTACAAAAGAAGGCAGGGCCCCTGGAACTTTAACTGTTGTGATGAAGAGGGAATTTCACCAGGAACTAATTGTATACAAATCACACTGGCTGAAATTCCCTTTTCTCTACAACCGTTAAAGTTACATGAGCCCTGACATGGATTTTATCTGGTCAGCCTAGTTTCAACAGGTAGCAGACCTTAAGGTAAACACGAAAAAATCAGGACTGATGTGCTTAAACATAGGGCCCCAGGATCAAATAGAAATATCTGAAAGGATGGGCATCCCAATAATATCCGAAGCATTTAGATATTTAGGAGTACAGATTCCTAAAAAACAGAAGAATAGTGCCCTACATACTGCCAAAATGTCTGTTCAGGACACTATATTTTCCTCCTGCCTAACTTTCCCTCTAAGTTAGGAATTTGAATGCTTAGGTCTGCCTTTCTGCCATTCAGAATAGCCACAATATGTAAAGCCCAGCCTCTCGTCCCTCACATAAGTAGACTACTCTGCCTATCCTCAGAGGTACTCTGTTCCTTATTTTTACATGTTCAAAGGCTAAACTTTGGCTTTAAAAACAGGTTGCAGAACTGAGCCTTCACAAAAGCCCCCTTTTAAATCAAGAGAATAACTTGCAAAACTCACCTAGCAAAACTTGCTGGGAATTTTCTGGCAATTCCCCCTATATTATACACAGGCCGACACCCAACCCCCTCATTTCCTCTTTCTGTTTTTTGTCTTTTTGACAACTTTTCGCAGCTTTACAGTGTGTCAAATCTTGTATGAGATTTATTGCATGCTGTTTTTATGTAGCACTTCCTCTGTGAAATGTTCCCCTGAGTGCTATTCTTGGCTGTTTTGTAGATGAACCATTGCTTACTCCGTTCTGAGCACGCAGTCAGCATTAATATCGTGCTCAGCACAAAGCAGCACAGTGTGGTGATGCCAGACACTCATTGATCATTGATTGTACTTGTCAGTGTAAAGAAAGCCTTTTAATAGGCTCAAAACATATTCTGGTGGCTGCTTTCAAAAAGTCTCTGGTGGAATAATCAAGTTTGTACAAAACTGGTGAGGGGAAAACACAATACATTCCAGCTCAGACACTTCATCAAAAACAATTCCTAAGTCATTCTTATTAATGAAGGCTTGAATGAACTGTCAAGATTACAAAAAAGTGTTTGAAGGGCTATGTATAAATTCCCATCACCGCTGTGGAGTGTGAAGCACACTACTGGAGCAAAGCCAATGAGCAGCCCAATCCTATGAACAGGGTTTAGTGGTAACAGAGCAAACATTAGGGCCAAGCTAATGTTAATTGTGTGTCAGCATGCAAGATGACACTGGATTACTAGATTAGTGCAATGCGTGGGGCTGCCTTTGGAAACAGTCCGGAAACTCCAGTTGGTCCAAAACCAGGAACAAGATTGTTAACAAGGACTGGCCAACAAGTCCACATTCCTTCATTACTTTTCCAACTGCACTGGCAGCCAGTCTATGTCTGGGGCAGATTCAAAGTGCTGGTATTAACATTCAAAGCGCTAAACAGCTTGCGGACAGGTTATCTGAAGGATCGCCTCCTCCCATACGTACCTGCCCGGACCCTAAGTTCATCTTCAGAGGTCCTTCTCCATGAGCCCCTGCAAAGGAAGTGAGGTGGGTGGCTACCAGGAGAAGGGCCTTTTCTGCTGTGGCACCCCAGATGTGGAATGGCTCCCATAGAGAGGTTTGCTTGGCATCTACGCTGTACTCTTTCCAGCGCAAGGTGAAGATATTTTTATTTTCCCAGAATTTTAGCATTTTACCATCCTAGTCTTTTAACTTTGCTATTTTAAATCCACATTTTAAATCTCTGCATTGCTGCTCAGTTTTATTCGGGTTGTACTTTTATATTGTGATGTTAAGCTTCCATATTTTATATTTTATACTGAACCGCCCAGAGAGCTTTGGCTATTGGGAGGTATAGAAATGAAATAAATAAGCAATTGTGTGTTAGCAATGTCCATATTTTTTTAAAAATTAAATAGCTGCTAGGGAGTGGGCTGAGTGGGATAATCCTAGCTTGTTAAAGAGTTCTGCGGCACTTGAAAGCTTGTATGTTTCTGTGGAATTTTGGTTGGTCCTAATAAAGGAGAGGGGTGAAATCTTCCTCTCTCCTGCTGTGATCTCACCAAAAATTAAAAGCCACTCAAGTGCTATGAAACCTGGGGGTAGTTTTTGTTGGTACCAACTGTGCCAACTGGTACCAACTGCGCATTAATTGCTTTCACACAATTAATGTCACATCTAGTTTGGCTTCAGCTTGTGCGGCAAAAGCTAAACCTATATCCTAAACTGGGCAAACATTGAGTGCAGTCATCCGGAGTTTTGGAGTGCGTTGTCATCAGTATGCTGATGACACGCAGCTCTATTTCTCCTTTTCATCTTCATCAGGTGAGGCTGTGGATGTGCTGAACCAGTGCCTGGCTGCGACAATGGACTGGATGAGGGCTAATAAACTGAAACTCAATCCAGACAAGACTGAGACGCTGTTAGTGGGTGGTTCCGCTGACCGGATGGAGGGTGTTCAACCTGTTCGGAATGGGGCTGCACTCCCCTTGAAGGAGCGGGTTCGTAGCTTGGGGGATTCTCCTAGAACCATCTCTGTCACTTGAGGCGCAGGTGGCCTCAGTGGCACGGAGTGCCTTCTACCAACTTCGGTTGGTGGCCCAGCTACGTCCCTATCTGGACAGGGATAACCTGGCTTCAGTTGTCCATGCTCTGGTAACCTCCAAGTTAGATTACTGCAATGCACTCTACGTGGGGCTGCCTTTGAAGGTGGTTCAGAAGCTGCAGCTTGTGCAAAATGCAGCGGCCAGATTGATAACTGGAACCAGTAGGTTCAAACATATAAGACCTACTCTGGCCTGCTTGCATTGGCTGCCTGTATGTTTCCGAGCCCGGTTCAAGGTGCTGGTTTTAACTTATAAAGCCTTACACGGCTTGGGACCACAATACCTGATGGAACGCCTTTCCCGACATGAACCTACCTGAACATTACGTTCAACATCTAAGGCCCTCCTCCGAGTGCCTCCTCCGAGGGAGGCTCGGAGGTCAGCAACAAGAGAGAGGGCCTTCTCTGTGGTGGCTCCCCAATTGTGGAACGATCTCCCCAATGAAGCCCGCGTGGCGCCAACATTGTTATCTTTTCGGCGCCAGGTCAAGACTTTCCTCTTCTCTCAGGCATTTGGCAATATCTGAGGAGCCTGGGTTTGTTTTGTTTTGTTTTTGTAGCTTTCTGAAGTGTTGAAGTGGTTTTTAAATGTACAGATTGTGTGTATGTTGTATGTTTTTGCTGTTTTAATTTTTGTATATTGTTTTTAATTGTTTTTAATCCTATGTAAACCGCCCAGAGAGCTTCGGCTATGGGGTGGTATACAAATGTAATAAATAAATAAATAAATAAATACCAGGCTTCTTTACACAGAACATATGTAGTGCGATCAAGATCAGTTACTCACTGAAGTCTGAGGGTCCTTTTCACAATGTTGTCATTCTTCGATGCCTCTCCTGTTGTTGTTTTTTAGCTTTATTCCACTATGATTTAACTCGCTGAAAATGCAGTAATAAATATACATCACCTTCAAAGAGCTATTGTATTTCCAGGATAGCAGAATATTGCTGTAATGTTGCAGCACCACTTGCTGGTTGTATAAATGTAACATATGGAACTTCCCCATACAGGAAATGGCCCAAAGAGGGGGAGGCACTTCTGTTGTGCTCATTGTTATCCTAGAAAGACTCTGCAAGAAGAAAGCTCAGTAAGGGTTTGGTTTTTTTTGCTTAATGTAGAGAAGCCCACCCTGTCCCCCTATCAAAATATGAATATGAATTGATAGTGCATCCGCATGTATGATGTGCTTTCAGAAATTTAACTTCAGGATCATTTATAGTTGTGGCTCCATTTGGGTTGTGCCTTTTCTTTTGTTACTGTGTTTTCTGGCACTATTAGATGCTTTTGGAACTCTGTGGGGGCGAAATGTCCCATCTCTCCCCTGCCAGTTCTCCACTCTAAATCCACCCCCCCAAAGCAGAAAAAAGGCATCTGTACATGTGTCTGGTTCTCATGGAAACAGTAAAGTTTCCAGTGGAGGTGAGTCTACATCAAGAATGGAGGATAAACAGCCATCTAGAAAAAAAAGAGATGGAATGGGAAGGGCAATTTGAAACATCAACAGGAGACAGCAGGTTGGCAGGCAATAGTATGGGAATAAAGGTAGCAAAAATGGCCAATTTGGAGCACAGAATGTCATACAGTCAAATCGCAAGGATGCAGTGAACCTCCAAGATGTGGTTCAAAGAATGGGTCCCATTTGAATATTCTACTTAATGTAGAAACCTCCCTAAACTGGTTCTGAGTAAGATAGTGCCTTTTATTGGACTAATCTAATTTTGTTTGGTCAGATTTTGTAAAGCTTTCCAATTTCACAGAGCTCTTCTTCAGGAAGAGATAATACATAATATCCATTTTACACATTGAGATAATGCACAATACCCATTTTACACACCGCAGTCCACATACTGGCCTGTTTCAGATAACACGATAATCAACGGGTGGGGAGGACAATCATCTGTTGTGTTGCTGATCGGCAGCATTTGGACGACATTTTAGGCAACGGAGGGGAAGGGGCAATGGACAGTAAGTTATTGGCAGCATTCGGACGACACGATAATCAACACAACTGACGACTGCCCCCCCCCATTGATTATTGTGTCATCCGAATGCTGCCACAGTGTTTAATACTGCGTGGCTGCAGCAAGAGCAATCAGGTGCCAGAAACAGGTCACTCACTTGCTCCTGCTGCATTCACAGCGAACTGTGGGTTGTTGTTGTGACATGCACACCAGGGCCAGAACTACACCAAGCAGGATATAACACTTTGAAAACAGTATATATAATGTATCCCAAACAGTTTTCAAAAGTGTTATAAACCATTATAAAGCTGTAGTGTAGATCCTGCCCAGATCTCAAAGTGAGTGAGTGACTGAGGCCTTTATCACATGTACCATTTTTTCCCTGGATTGCTTCTGTGGGTTCCCCCTCTGTTTCCTATGCAAATCTAGCGTTTTGAATCACACGTGGTCGGTTTTGCTCGGATACCTCAGCTGAGCCTGGTGAACTTGCCTGAACTTGCCTGAAACAGACTTTGCCCGTTCAGGGTTAAATCGAAACAGAAACTAAAAATGGAGCACTCAGGGTGAGAGAACAGCACAAGGGGATGACGCCATGAAAGTCCCGTGCTGAAGAAGTGGATCAAAGCCATGGTGAGTGTGCTTAAAACCGCGTGTGTGATAGGCCCCCTCCACAAGGATGCGCTTTTGCGCCCGGTTCGGGGATTATGCGCATTTTCGCGGAGGCGCATTTACGCCTAATCCCTCTGCACGGGAGGCGGCGAGAAGCGGCGAAGCGCATTAAAAGATGCCCAAAAAGCACTTTACAGCTAGTTAATGCGCATAATCGCTTGTTCACACAGCGAAAATGCGCTTTAACGGCCGGAGCAAAATAAAAGTCGCTATTTAACGCGCGTTCGAAAATGCGCATTATCGGGGAGATAACGCGCCTGTACGCCCGTTTTGCGCTCCGCTCGTGTGTAGGTAAAATTTATAATGAGCCTTCAAGGCTCATTAAACGTCTCGTGTGGAGGAGGCCATAATGGCCTGGATGAGGGAAATCTGCAGTGTTCTAGGGACGAGGCACTAAAAGTGTATGTAACCCATTCCAATCAGAAAGCTTCATATTTCTTCTCTCAGAGCTTTATTCTTCCTTACGCCTTCTATTCTGTTAAAATAATTGTCACATCTTACTGCCTCCTGAGAGACCATGAGTGGATTTTAAAAATCAATTTAGCAATTTGATTACACTAATGGCGCATGAAATAAAATGTGGTGAGTATGTTATACATGAAAGGGAGAAATTATACATTTTAAAAGGAGAGAGGGAAGGCCACTGGAGAGCAGTATGGTCAATTCATTTCAGAGATGTATAAATTGACTTTTTAAAAATCCTTTAACTTCCAAGTAAATCATGGAAAGTAATTATACCTGACTGGAATGAAAAATACTGCTTGATCTGACAGCAGAACAACAAAGGCAGGCCTATCCAGATGAATTTTAAGATGTTTTTAATGATGTATTGTTTTCTTGTTTTTTTAAATTTTAACTGTTTTGTGATTCTGTGTTTTATATTGTTGTTGTTCCCCGCCTCGATCCGGAGGGAGAGGCAGGTTATAAATAATAACCTTTATTATTATTATAAAGCTGGAGTAACTTTTTTTCTTCTGTGTCTTCAAGACCAGCATGGCAAACAGACATCCAGCAGATTAAGCTTTTCCCATAATCACTGTGTCCACATAAAGTACGAACACAATAAGAGGGTGAGAGAACATAGCAAAGTGTGTGACAAGGGAGGAAATGGGTTGGAATGTGATGTCTCGCCCACACATCTATCTATCTATCTATCTATCTATCTATCTATCTATCATCTATCATTATTTCTAGGCCACCATTAAGGCCTTTCAGCACCCTTCATTTCACTTATGATTTCCCTGTTGTTTCCCTGCTTATTTCTTGGTTAATTCTCTACCTCACTTACCAGTCCCAACATTCTACCTCAGACTTCCCCAACCTGGTACTTCCAGATGTTTTGGACTTAACCCCCAGCATTCCTGACTATTGGCCATATTGGCTGAGGCTGCTGGGAGTTGAATTCCAAAACATTTGGTGGTCATGAGGTTGGGAAAAGCTGCTCTACCTTTTTCTGTATAATGGCAACATCTTTGTGTGCTCATGTACACACACACATACACACGCACTGCTTTTGCCATTATGTAGATAGGTATAGCCACTCAAAATTCTGAGCAGGATAAAAACAGTGTTACAGGTCTTCCAGTTTTGTGTAGCTAAGAGTCTGGAATCTTTACTTTCTTCTTGGTACCCAGTGGCCTCAAGAGCAAACATTTCCACTTCTCCCTATCAGTACTTCAAAATGAAGTGCTGACCTTATTGTGCAAATATGTGCTCCTTAAGGTCCAGGAAGTGCTCAAGAGGACGAAAAAGAAAGGGAATTTCTATGCTGCAAAACTGAAGGGCCTAGAAACATATTATTTATATGGGGAGAGGTGAAGGAGTTTTATTCTTTTATCTTATCTTTGTATCCTTTATTGTTCACCGTTCCAGAATCTGTTTAGATGTGGAGCGGTATATAAATGTTGTAAATAAATAAATAAATAAAGAGCCGAATCCAATTTCAGAGAATATCTCAGAGGGAAGTGGTGTGTAGGGACAAAGACAAAATGGATGGAGTCAAAGGCAAAGGGGCCAGGACCAAAATATGGAAATACATAGGCTGACCATATGGAAAGAAGGACAGGGCTCCTGTATCTTTAGCAGTTGTATAGAGAAGGGAAATTTAGCAGGTGTCATTTGTATGCATGCAGCACCTGGTGAAATTCCCTGCCCTCTTTTGTATCTGGTCACCCTAGCTAAAGAGGGCAACACCCTTAAATTCAGGTTTTAAGATTTTTCTGGTACATTGTACAGCCAGACCTATCAGCATGCCAAATTTCAAGTTTCTAACTCATCTGGAATTGGGAAAACATTTCCGGACATACACAGCAGCTAAATTTGATTGTGGGGGAGACAACAAATAGATTCTCCCCCCCCTTTTTTTATTTTGCTGGTGGTGACACTAATGGTGTTGAAGATAATTGACTGTAGCATTTTTAGTTTGCTATGTGAATCTCATTTACATTCCTAACACTGTTCATCTCTATGGCTTGGATCCTAACTATGTGTCTGTGAATGGAAGGATCCCACTGGTAGAAGGGAAGGAAGCTCATTTCTGCTGGTTTCCTCCTCCCCTGTTCTAGAAGGTTCCCCAGTGCTCTGGAGTAGATTTTCAGGGACACAGGAAATGGCTGATGGGAGCATCCATGAGTAGAATTCCAGGGGATGAGCAAACTCTGTCAGTGAGAGCAAACTCAGGATACCAGTCATTATTAATGAAGAAGACTCTTGCTGTAAAAGAAAGTATGCTTGTATAATGTGTTCCCAAGGACTGCCACAGAAGGTCATATCTCTCCTTGTTCTACAACACCCTTTTCCTTTCTGAAATGTGTTCAATCCAAGGGGAAGAAATCTGTGACTGAAAAATGTTCATTGAGCTTAATGTTTCCTGTCACACTGTGTGCATCTGCCTCCCTGGATAACACAAAATAAAAATCAAACTGGAAAATAATAAATAAAACAGATGCAGAGGAACATTTATAATCTAGAGGGGAAGAAGAGGCCAAGGAAAGGGATGCAAACGGATGTCTCAAGTGTAATATGATATTACTGTGGCATATGAATTAAAAGGAAGGGAAGGAAACTCATTTCTGCTGGTTTCCTCCACCCCTGCAGCCCATCCTCCTGTTCTAGAAAGTTCCCCAGTGCTCCAGAGCAGATTTTTAGGGGCACAAGAAATGGCTGGCGGGAGCATCCATGAGTGGAACTTCAGGAGATGCTTCTGCCAGTGACAGCAAACTCAGGATTCCAGCATATTTTATCTTAAAAGCCCTTCTGCCAGTAACTAATCCTTCAGAAAAGCATTTTAATGTCTTTGAGCATCATCAGATAAGCATTTTAATGCATGATCATTACTGGCCACTCACTTTTTTTGCGGGTCCTTTTGATGCCGCCATCCCCCTCCTGTGCTTCTCCCACTCCTTCTGCTCTATTTTCCATGACAAAATAAGATCCGGTAAATCCGATTTTTTTGAGGTGAAACTTGCCTCCATTTCCTGCTGTGTGCAGGAAAAGCAGCGTGATAAAAACAGCCACTGAATGGCTCACATGGTCGTTGTTGCTTCCTCTTTCTTCCTCATGAGGGACAGAAAAGTGACGGTAGGGAAATGCGATTTCTCCCCTGTCTGATGATGCTCTTAGAATGGATAAGAAACTGCACAACAGGAAACAGTCAAACCATCACTGGTTGAAGGGCTGGATTTGGACACTGACCCTCAGGTTCAGATTTCCTGGTTTAAGAGTTAATGGCAGTAATAACTTTTTTACATGAGGGAAGGTTACAACAGCTGGGATTGTTTAGCTTGGAAAAAAAGAGGCTAAGGGAAGACATGATAGAGGTGTACAAAATTATGCATGGTGTGGAGAATGTGGATAGAAAAATATTTTTTCTCCCTCTCTCAAAATACTAGAACCCGGGATCATCCCATGAAGCTGATCAGTGGGAGTTTCAGGACAGATAAGAAAGTACTTCTTCATACAGTTAAACAATGGAATTCGCTACCACAACATGTAGTGACGGCCACCAATTTGGATGGCTTTGAAAGGGGGTTGGAAAATTCCTGGAGAAAAAGGCTATCAATGGCTACTAGTCCTGATGGCTCAGTGCTACCTCCAGTATCAGAGGCAGTAATCCTATGTACACCAGTTGCTGGGGAACATGGGTAGAAGGTGCTGTTTCACCATCTCATGTTTACGAATCCCTGGTCAACAGCTGGTTGGCCACTGTGTGATTGGTCTGATCCTGCATTGCTCTTCTTACGTTCTTACATTGTGAAATTGGCAATATTACTGCTGCATAACCACCTTCAGTGAGACCTTATTAATTCCAGAGCAAAAAAAAAAAGAGGGGGGAGCTTAAAATTGATCTAATTTAAAGTAATCAATTAGTGACCACTTTAATACACCAAAGTGGAATGGTAATAAGTAAAGCTTCAGGAAGCTGTATTTTACAATACCACAGTAGTCTGAAAGGTAAAGCACAAGAGAAGTTATCTAAGGCAGGATCTATACTATTGCTTTAAAATGGTTTATAACAGTAGTGACAACTGTTGGGGCCCAGGACACACTCCATATACACTTTTCAAACTGTTTTCAAAGTGTCATATCCTGCTTGGTGCAGATCTGGCCCAATATTATTCAAAAGCAACTCTGCAGAAACAGAGTGAAGGGGCCAATAACATCACTTCAGAAACAGCAATAGTAAGATAATTGAGGCACAACTTGGATTCCTATAGTTTCTGCCAAAAGATAGGCTGACCATATGAAAAGGAGGACAGGGCTCATGTAACTTTAACAGTTGTAGAGAAAAGGGAACTTCAGCCAGTGTCATTTGTATGCAATTAGTTCCTGGTAAAATCCCCTCTTCATCACAACAGTTAAAGTTGCAGGCACTATACTAGAGTGACCAGATGCAAAAGAAGGCAGGGCCCCTGCAACTTTAACTGTTGTGATGAAGAGGGAATTTCACCAGGAACTAATTGCATACAAATGACGCTGGCTGAAATTCCCTTTTCTCTACAACTGTTAAAGGTACATGAGCCCTGTCCTCCTTTTCACATGGTCAGCCTACCAAAAGATGCAGTACCAGGTATATGACATGGGAAATATAACTGAAGGAGTTGCTACAGGGATTAAGAGTCAAAACTGGGAAGCTCCCAGAAGGGATGAAATGTAGTACTATGGCCCTTTCCACACCAGGCAAAATGCCTGGGATAGACCCCGGCTGCTCCCTGTGAGTCCACATGATGCACACGGAGTACAGGGGTGGGGGGCGGGCATGGGATTTTTCCTGGTTCTCAGGAACCAGAAAAATCCCAATTCTTCCATGGTCCCGGGAAGTTCCCAGGACTGTGGAAGAATGTGGCTGGTCACCCTGGTGCAGCCGCGCTTACTCATGAGTAAGTGCAGCTGAACCAATGGCCACAAAGCCACACTGTGTGGCTCCGAGGCCATCAGGAGAGGGGGGAAAGCAAAATCGCCATCCCCAGAATGGCGGGTGGAGGGGGCGCGATTGCACACTGTGTGTTTTCCCCCCCAATACTTACTTTTGCAGAGGAGTGCTCATGCGCTGTCTGTGGATCGTTTTTAAAAAATGGCCGCCGCGACTTGTGATGGTCCGGGAAAAGCCCGGGCCGTTGCAGTTGTGATGTAAATTGGGTGGGCCGATTCCGGGAGTGGCTACTTCCAGGATCCCCCGCTCTGAGCCCTCCACACTGCTATGGTGTAGAAAGGGACTACGTGTGCTTTCAATACGTTTTTCCAGGATTTAATAAGTTCTTTCTTTTTCTTTTATGCTATGGCATTACTGTCCATGATTCTAAGCAACTACATGCTTGTTGTAAGAGCACACCCCATAGAAATAGGGAGAGGATCCCAGGTAGATATGGTAGGAAGCCACACCATGTTGTTAGCCCAATATCTGTTTTTTGTCTGCACTTTAGACAAGCCTATACTGTGTGTGCTCTGCTGTGTGTTCTAACAGGACACTGTGTCTTTTGACAGGCAGGACATTGAACTGTGTGTTCCCACCGGGCAATGTCAGAGTGTTCAGATCTTGCAGTTTATAAGAATTAGCTCTTGGCTGGCCTCAAGAGGAGGCATGGTTGGATACCTGCTGAGGGCCAGCACCCCAGCAGGGGACCACTGACAAGAGCCCCTTGGAGTTGCTTCTCTTCTTCACCTCTTCGCCTCTGCAACCTGCTCATTCATCTTCCCTTGCTCTGGCCTAGACAATGGTGGTGGTGATAAAGAGGAGCTGTAGATGCCACTATCTACTTGCTTACTGGATCTCTACCTGTCAAGCAAACAAATGGCAGCAAATTGCACTCCCCCTGAAGGAGCGGGTTCGTAGCTTGGGGGTTCTCCTAGAACTATCTCTGTCACTTGAGGCTCAGGTGGATTGGTGGCACGGAGTGCCTTCTACCAACTTCGGCTGGTGGCCCAGCTACGCCCCTATCTGGGCAGGGATAACCTGGCTTCGGTTGTTTACGCTCTGGTAATCTCTAAATTGGATTACTGCAATGCACTCTACGTGGGGCTGCCTTTGAAGACGGTTCAGAAGCTGCAGCTTGTGCAAAATGCAGCGGCCAGAGTGATAACAGGAACCAGAAGGTTCGAGCATATAAGACCTACTCTGGCCCACTTGCATTGGCTGCCTATATGTTTCCGAGCCCGATTCAAGGTGCTGGTTCTAACCTATGAAGCCTTACACGGCTTGGGACCACAATACCTGATGGAACGCCTCTCCCGACACGAATCTACCCATACACTACAATCCACATCTAAGGTCCTCATCTGGTTGCCTACTCCGAGGGAAGCACGGAGGGTGGCAACAAGAGAGAGGGCCTTTACAGTGGTGGCCCCCCAATTATGGAATGATCTCCCCGACGAGGCTCACCTGGTGCCAATATTGTTATCTTTTCGGCGCCAGGTCAAGACTTTCCTCTTCCCCCAGGCATTTAACAGCATATGTTGAGGGTTTTTTTTTGTTGTTGTTGTTGTTGTTGTTGTGCTTTGACCCAGAATTGTTGTTTTTAAAAGTTATTGTAATTATAACTTGTTTTTATGTTTTTTATGGTTTAAAATTTTGTATATTGGTGTTTTTTTTAATGTTCGATGTTTTTAATTTTTGTAAACCGCCCAGAGAGCTTCAGCTAGGGGGCGGTATATAAATGGAAAAAATAATAATAATAATAATAATAAGAATAAGAAGAAGAAGAAGAGAGAGGATGAGGAGTTGTAGTAGCTAATGACAATGGCAGTGAGAAGGCAAACTCAGTGAGGAAGGAGGCCCAATTTATTTATTTATTATTTATTTATTTATTGCATTTTTATACCGCCCCATAGCCGAAGCTCTCTGGGCGGTTCACAAAAATTAAAACCATGAAATCATTTTAAAATATATAAAACAAGGCACAATCTAAAAACACAGAATAACATACAATTGTCTTGCTCAACGGCCCTCACAAACCTGGCTCTCATTTTCCCAAAGTGAAGGGTCAAACTAGAGATGACATGGGAAATCCATGATGGGATCTCTCAAAGTCTTTCTTTGGTTAAAAACAGTTACAGGGGAGTAATTTGCATCAGGGTCAGTGATCCTGATGCAGATCACTCCTCACTGGGGGAGGAGTGATCTGGGGGAGGGAGACCTGGGGGAAGAAGTGAAGAGTCTTCTTGGGTCGGGAGGGAGTTTCGCAGCAGGGGTTAGAGGGCACCCATGTAGGACCGCAATGAAGGCCTTCGGGTGCCACATCCAGCCTCCAGGCTGCAGGCTGCAGACCTACACCTACAGCCTTTTTGCAATGGAAGAGGGATAATTGCGAGGTTTCCTGCTTCTGCAATCTTCGCTCATGGAGCACACATGAGGGAAGTTTCCACAAGTAAAGGAGAGCCGTTGCGGGAGGATGTGTACCCCATGACAGTGGTTCCAAATGTGCATCAGCAGAAGTGGGCAGGAGTGGACAGATGGGTATGGGGCACGGAATTTTTTTTCATAATTCCTCTGAGATGTGCACCAGCACAGACACACAGCAATGCGAGGGGGGATAGGTACTGTGTCAAAGATGCGCTCCTGCACAATATGCTTGTGTTTTAAAAAATACACATGGTTGGCGCCAAAACACCCTGATAACCAATTAAAAAACGTGCCAAAAATGGCAAACGCCCGCTCCTGCACATGTCCGAAACCGCTGGGCATGCCCCTGACAGTGGGTTGGCTGTTTGCCAAGCTGGGAGCTCATGCCAAATAGCAACAGCTTTGAGAAGGGGGGCACACCAGCCACGGATGTTGGGATTGTAGCGAGAGAGCCGGAAAATCCAATCAGCGATATTCTTGAATGTCAGGTATAAGTCTTCAACAACAAGGCCAAAGGCCTTGTTGAATGTAGGTAGATTTATTAGGAATAGGTTTAGAATGTCAATGTCTCTACAAGCTTATATCTGTCAGTTTCTCATGGGAGTAGCTCTCTCATTCCCTGTCCTGGCCTTGCAGCTGTAACAGGTTTCTGTGGGAACCTGGGTATGGTGGAAAGGTGTGGGGGGAACTGTTTGAAGGTGTAACTCAGATTGTAGCATCATTTTAGTGGGTGGAGCAGTCCCGTCCTGTTGGCACATGGGCATGGTTTGCAGGTCAGAGAACCTGTCCATCAAGTGGCTTTGAATAGGCCAGGCCCCCGGTCTATAAGAGGGGGGAGCAAGGCTGAAGAGCCTTGCTAGACTTCATCTTTTGATGCCAGGCCTGAAATCCCTCCTGTTTGGATCCATCTCTGTCATTGGGACTTTGAAAGCACCCTGCCTATGGACGCTCTTCTCTTGGGACTTTGGATCTCTAAGGACTGTGCCATGAAAAGTACTGTGAGGCGTTTCACAGACTTGAACTTGCATTTGCTGTGGATTGGGTGTTTGTGGCCCGACTCAGGTGGCAGGGAGTTTGGCAGTGCTTGCAGTAGCACGGGATTCCTGTGCCTGAGGTTTTACCTTCCCTGTGATCACGCTTACCTTGTCAGCTCAGTGTTTGACAGGTTGGGTTTGATGGTACATGATCTCTCTCTGCCAGACTCAGGTAGCAGGGAGTTTGCCAATGCTTGCAATAGCATGGAACTCTCATGCCTGAGATTTGTACCCTACCCGTGATCTTGTGGCGTGGGCCATGTCCCCTGAGTTACCAGCGTAGGTGGCGTCTGGAGAATATCCCTTGGGATGGTTTGCTAAGCCTTTCAAGAATTCTCCCCCCGCCCCCTGTGTGATTACCTGAAGGTACCATATCGGGAATGGAGCCTAAAGCTTTCTGACCATCATTCAGCTTAAAGTGTGTGTTTTTGGAATGTGTAACCATTAGGCTTGTTACCATGAGATTTCTGCAATAAAAAGAAGTCTCACTGATGTGAGTGTCTCGTGTCAGTTTGCCAGCACGTGTGAATACTAGAGGCAACGGGCATGCACACGACACTGAATAACTGAGGGGTTGACCCGAGATCATCGCGGGAGTAGGTGAACGTCATGTGGCCCAGTAGGGACGACTGCGATATTATTCAGGAATAAACGGTTGGTGCAGACACGGCCTTGGTGTATAGGATTGCAGCTGTACCTGCTTTTCTCAGTGAATTTTATAGTCCTTTCTTATTAGTATTGTGGGATCTGTTCCTTTTTACCAAAAATGTATGAGTATTTTTTGTTGCTGGTGGAAAAATGTATCAACCAGACTTCAAGTATATCTGTCTGGTTGCTTTCCTGCTTATTCATAGCTATACAGAAACATTCCCCCCTCAGAATTCCTGCATTGGACTGGGGGTTGGACTTAATGGCCTTATAGGCCCCTTCCAATTCTACTGTTCTATGATTCTACAAATTCTAAATCCTTTGAAACCTGTACTGCTTGCATCACTAACGGTTACAGGTTGTCTATCAATTTCTAAAGGCGTGGGATGGTGGGGAGAGAAACTGGGTTGACACCACTAGATCTTTTGTGAAGATTCTGTGGATGGATCTGGGCCATCTATCTTCAAACACTAAAGCAAGATTGTTTTGAGAGAGGTTTCACAATAGTAACTGAACATCTTTTATGACCTTACAGTAATAATATTTTAAGCTAACATTTTCAGAAAGAAGTAATGATTTGGGATTGCTCTGATTGAAACCATGGCCTGGGCTGGCCTGATTTTCAGCTCATTTATTTGGTGATCCCACTAACTATCTCATTTCCAAACAGAAGAGAAGCCTAATGGTGACACCATTTTTATTCCTTTCGAACACCAATGCACATTGTAAGGAACAGAGTAATTTAAAATGTAGAACTACAATAGCGTAGAGAACAAAATCCACCAACAAACATTTAAAGGCTGTAAAACCCAGAGATAGAGAGAGACAGCTCTTATAACTAGGATTAATTTAAGCAAAGGGTAACCTGAATGAGATAATGGGGGAATGTCTGTTCTATTGTCCTGTTAGGAAACCCTCATTACCTTGTATTGAATGATAAAGTCACAAGGCCAAATCTTACCCCTTCTTATTGTGTAAGGATACACATTCCTTGGAACCACATGGATTTTTTTAAATATAGCAACTGCAGCTTTTAAAGTTGACTTTCAGGAATCAACTGTTCAGTGGCCTTAAATGAATACTGGTGGCACCATTAGAGAATGATCTTATCTGCAATGAATTCACCTGCTTTCCCTCTATACTGTGGAATCCAGTTCTGTTAAGATGTAATAGTTTTGTGCAGGCTGGTAAGGCGAAAAATGGGAATGGCAAGGTAAGGCAGGGGTTGCCTGACCATCCCTTCCATTTTGTCTGTAACGTTTTAGGTCACCCTTCCCTGGCCTGATGGCAATTGACCATGTTGGCTGGAGATTATGGAAGTTGTGATCCAACAAATCTCGTGGACACTGGATTTGAGCCTACTAGATATCTCATTTCCAAAAGGAAGAGAAGTCAGGTTGGGGAAGGCTGTTTTAGTATTTCTTCTGTAAGGAGGATACAAGATAAAAGGTGTACCTCCATTCAGGTTTCTAATTGCATTATGACATTAAGGTGAGGTGAGGTTTTACAATACAAAGACAGAGAGCTTGTGGGCAAAGATTCATCTTTTTAAATAAACAAATAGTACTTAGAAATAGATTGTACTTAATAACCTTCCTTCTGATGGTTCTTAATTATAATTCCAGACCTTTATTTGAAGTTCCTTGGACAATCCTTTAAATAGAGCACTGTTCTATAAAAGAGGACACATGGCCTCCCTAGCACTGCAGGTCAAATGGCTCAAGCCAGGCTATATACAGAGTAGGCTTTCCTACATGAGGCATTTATCATGTATTCGTCATTCCCTACTCATGGTTGTTTACAGATTCTTTAGACGATGGGCTTCGTCACATGAGCAAAATAAGGCACACCCATGACTGGCCACTCATGGAACTTTGTGGGTCCTTTTGATGACGTCGGCAACCTCCTGAACATTCCCCACACCTTCCCCTGTTAATTTCATTTTTAAAAAGACCCTGTAATATCCCAATTCTGCTGAAATATCTTGGGATTTCCTACCATCTACAGGGGAATTTGCACTACAAATCATCCACAAGAGGGTGCTGTTCCATTCAGGGCTATGAGCAGTGAGAGGAGGGGAAGTTTTCCATTAAAGACCATGTGGTTGCCCCACTCCAGCCATGTAATGCAGCCCCATTACAATCGCGCAAGAGAAGCAGGAAACAAAGCTCTGGTTAGAAAATGTGATTTACCCTTAATCTAAAGAAGCTGAAGATTGTTACCCTCTAGTTTCACTTTGGTGTCTAACCAGCACTTTCATCAAGTTTTGTTAGTGCAAGGAAAACATGGCATGTAATTGTGAAAGTAAACGAAAGCACAATTTTCTCTTGTGTATTTGTGCTATTCCACTATACCACAGTGCCACCTAGAGGTTATATAGCGGAAAAGCAGGAAAGGAAACTCTCCTCGTGTAGTGCTCAGATTTCAATTCTGTGACCAAACCGAAAGTAGATACAGAGGATTAACAGCCAATTAACAGCCTCGTGTAGTACAGCTCAGTGCTGTATTTTAATCTCACCCAGTATTCTCTACTCTGACGGGCAGCAATTCTCCAGGGCATCTGAGAGCCTATTAATTGGAGATGCCAGGGGGCTGAATTTGTCTGGGACCTTCTGCGTACAAAGCAGGTGGTCTGTCATTCCTCCCATTGTGGTATATGGTCAGATGCTCACAACTGTAGTTTTTCATAGGATGGTTCCATGTTGTTGTTTTTAACAGATTCCATTTTGGATCAAAATTCTATAGAATTCTTTTATAGAGGAGAAGCATCCCATCTTTTCCAAAAACTGAGCTTTCTGATGATTTTAAAAAGACCTCTCTCATGGGCAGGCCCTCTCATGAGCAGGAAGCTTTCAAGTAATATAAAAATAGAACCAGAGCTTATTAAACATGAAGCGCCTGATTTCTGGATGGAGGATATGGGACCATGGGCTTTTAATCCTTTATTCTTCCATTTCAAAAAAGAAACATTATGCAGCACTAAGATTTTTGAAGCTAGGACTGTGAACAGGTGAGGAATGACAATGGCCTGTGTAATTCCTTCATACAGCTAGTGTCATGTGATTGTCGATCTAGATGGAGAGGCGGGTAAGAAATAAATCGTTATTATTATTATTATTATTATTATTATTATTGTCAAATGTGTTTTCTCTAAATGCCTCCAGCATACGATGTGACGTGATGATAATGCTACAGGAGATTGCACTTTGTCACTTCCTTACGTTTGAATATATAGCTTCAGCCTGAATGGCTTTTTCCAAGGTACCATGTCATTCAGTTATAGAATCCTGCCTGAGAGGGCTCATTTCCACTAGTTATCAATAAACAATTGCCCTACCAAGATGAATGAAGAGGCTAATGAAAGTCAGAATACTAGGTGAAACTGAACAATCAGATCCTTTTACGGGAGTTGTTCTATTTCCCCAAGATTGGACCTTTCAATGTGGCTGAAGCTAAAATTGTTTCCGATGAAGCCTCTGTGGTTAATTTGCAGATGATTAACTTCAGGCATTAATTAAAACAGTGTTCCTTCAGTTAATTATTCCACAAGCCAGAGACTGGCAACTTTCCTAATCAGGTCTATTCCAAGATTCTTATCTTTTTAAAAATACCTCCTTTGCAGAAACACATATCCTCTTTTTTTCAGCAGTAGGTATTTTGCTTTCTAGAATGCAGTATTACACAAGAATCCCCATTAAATTAATGGTGTAAGAACAAAACACTTTAATAGCAAATGAATCACACTTTCAGTGAGCCCCAGGAAAGTTTGAGAGCTTCTCTAAATGAATGATTTATAGCACACTCATGATTGGCCACTCAAAGAAGCTCATGGGCCTATTACAGGATGTTGTCAACAGTCAGGACATCTCCTGTGCTATCCCCTAGAAATTGTGCATTTTAAAAACACACAGATAATATGGTATTATCTGGATATCACAGGATTTCACCTCCACTAGATGGCACTGTCTCATTCAAACACAATGGGGCCTTTTCAAGAAGGGAACAAATCATGTGGTCACATGTGAGGGAGTGTGTCACGATCGTAGGAATACTGTGAGGATGAAAGCCCGGTAAGGTGTGGGATTTTTCCTGTGTAGAGATGCTCCCAGAGAAGCAATGATGCACTGTGGGAAGCTTATTCAAAAGCCTATGGAACAACATATCATCTTTTAATTCTCCATTCCCCTTAGTTGAAAAAGGTTAATATTTTCCCTTCGACAATGCCCTTTCTATGTGGTGCAATTTTCCATCGGCTTTTCTAGGGATTATCCATAAAATATGCCATATGCTTTTAAAAATCATGGTGGATACATGCCTAGAAAAGAAAGCAAGGCAAGGCAACAAATTTCAGGGCAGTCAGGAAGGGTTGGTGGTTAACAGCCCAATCCTATGCATGTCTACTTGGAAGTCTTGCTCCCAAGTAAATGGGTACAGGATTGCCGCCTAAGAGGACTAAAACCAGTGCTTCTAAAATAGATAAGGATTAAAACTTTTAAAAATGTAACAATCAATTTTAAAATGTAAACCACCTCAACAAGTGGATGAAAGAATTTCAGCCACTTTCTACCCAGGTGATGGAATGCTCCAGTTCCCTTTGACTGGTGTTCTCCATGCAATGGCAATGTTCCCATCTCTGGGAAGATTCCAAATAATAAAGGACAAGAGCAGCTCTGTAAATTATTGCAGGTTCCAGATACTGTGTTAACAGTACAGGGGAAGCATGTTTCTCCTTGTAAGAGTGCTGGGAGGCAGAGAGGGTCAATGCAGATGTCATGCAGCCAATTGCTTACCATGGTAAAGTGAGTGAAAGGAAAGAATCATACAACTCCCCCCCACCTCCACGTCCTGGTGGGGAACATGGGAAGGAACGTATGATACATATGGAGTGGTCCTATATTGAGCCAGCAGACGATTGATCTAGCTCAGCATTGTCTACAGCAGTGGTCTTCAACTACTGGGTCGTGACCCAAAAGTGGCTCGTGAGATCAGTCCAGATGTGTCGCGGCAAAGGTGTTGCCCCCATGTTGGGCATGGAGACAATTGTGAAAGTGGGTCCCATGTTGCAAGTTGGGAGTTAGAGGTAGGTCTCGGGTCTGGACCAGTTAAAAACTACTAGTCTACTGATTGGCAGCTTTCTCCATGGTTTAAGACAAGGGTATTTCCCAGCACTACCTGGAGGTGCTGGGGAATGGATCTTTTATGCTCTGCCACTGAGTTATGGCCCTTGCCGTTCTGGAGCACATTTTCTTACTAGACTTAACTATAGTTAAGTCTAGTAAGAACATGCTACATTTAGAGTTAAGCAGAGCTCTTGCTTAATCCAAGGGTGCTTCCAGATTAGGCTTTTGTTGCCTCATTCAAGGAATCCTGTAGGGAGCTCCGATGTCACTTGTAACTTTCGCGTGACTTCCTACCACTTCTTCTACTTCTATCTTTTTCTTAACGTGCAAAATCTTTTCAGGAAGAAAAGGTGGAATACCTACCTACACAATTCTTTCTGGTGGTTAGTACTAGGATGCATCCCAAGATTTGAAATCCGCTTCAGGCCATCATGGTTATATCCTAGGCTCAAAGCAAATATTGTTCACTTTAATCTTTGTTAACTTTGCTGCCAGGGTAATGATTCGCCCTGGCTAAACTCAGCAGGGGAAACGTGTGCTCCAAAGGAAGGGGCGGTGCATGATCGAGCATCTGTAATTTTACATCCACACCAGCTCAATGAATCTGTTATATGGATCAGAGAGGGGTAGTCCTGGCACATGGGTCAGAGAGAATTACAGCTCCAAGACATGGGTCCATGTCTTTTAACTAACTTAAGGCTGGTTGACTGTTCCTTTGGAATATGAATGAATATATTATTAAGAGATTTGCAATCTCATTTTAAAAATACAGCTACCTGAACTACCTATGACTAATTTGGCTTAATACAAAGCAAGCAAAGCAAAACAAAACATAACAAAACAAAATGAAAACTCCAAAAGCTGACTTGACCGACAAATAGGAAGTAGTCCTTCTTCAAAGCCACCTGATGTCAAAGAGGATGAGTAAGCTTTTGTATTTGTGTGTAACGTAATAGCATTCCTACTAAACTACAAAGGATGCACTGCAGTTGAAAGGATCTCCTGCAGTCCCTTTGTATTTCCGTTTCCTTGGGAAAAGCACATATGATTCAATTACATTGAAAACTTCAGTGGTATCATTCGGCTACTACAGACAAGTGTATCAGAGGGTGCCTCTAGATGGGCGCTTTTCCCCACGGTGGCTTCAGAGTGGCGGCAGGTGATTTACATGATGTTGCCACCACTCCGAAGCAATCTAGGGGCAAAACCCCAAAGCTCCACTTTAAAAAAGTAGGGCATTTACCCCGACTTTTTCAGCTTGGAGTGAGGCGACGATGGCGTCTGCCGTCTGTCGCTCTTGCTCCGGAGCTTCTGGGAGGCGTGCCACAATCTATGGCGACCACTGATTAGTCGCCATGGGCTGGGCAGGGAAGGGACCAGAGAGCCATATGCACGCTGCACCACCTCCACTGACCTCCCCCTCCCTTGTAAAAAATAAAATAAAAAACTAAAACTTACCATGGAGGAGGAGGGCGAATGCTCCCAGGTGCCCCTAAAGCTGCCACTCATGCTCTGTTGGGTGGGTGCGGCAGCGGCGGTGGCAGGAAAGCCCGCCACGGTGCTCCTTTCCCTGTAGCGCAAATGCGGAGTGTGCCGCCTGCCGCCGCGCTGCCGCCCCGATGCCGTGAAGATGAGCCCAGAGATAGCTGTTACTGTAACGATAAGGGAGTAATGATTATGTCCATTAAGTTGAAACTTGGGGTTGTTGTTTTTAGTTGCGGTGATTATGTTTCAACCTATGGGAATTCAGTGATGTGGGTGATTTCCAGGCTTCCAAAAAAGAAAGGGACAATCCATACTCCATTGAAATCAATAGCCAAACTCCAATGGATTGTAATGCAGCTGGATTGCAAATGCTTTGGACTCAGGTCTATTTGAAGATTATTATAGGTTCTGGGCTCTGACACAAATGTGTCTTGTTGCCTCTTCCAATGTAACACTTCCTTCCATGCAAGTGATTTTGGAACTATTCCCATCCAGTGGTGACGCTGGACATGAAGAGGCAGGTAGAGATTAATGGCCAAACATTTTACCTACGTTTGTTCTTCAGTAATCTGGTTTACACATTACTTCACCTGCATGTGATGCTGCTTCTGTATTGTGATCTTATGGTTTGCTGTACCATGTCGCATGGCATGCCATGTCAAGTGGGCGTAGCTCAGTGGCTAGAGCACCTGCTTTACATGCAGAAGGTCCCAGGTTCAGTCTCCGGCATCTTCAGGTAAAAAAATCCTGCCTAAAAGCCTGGAGAGCCACTGCCACTCACTGTTGATAATACTTGGCTAGATGGACTATTGGTCCAACTTAGAATTAGGCAGCTTCCTATGTCAATACTTCTGAATGTATTGCTGGCACTGGATTTTCCTAGAGGAGTCTTAGCATTGGTTTGGTTGCCTATGATGCTCCTGGCTTCACACTTGGTGCAGTGATCACAACACCAATTTATATTTTCCCAGTTACAAAATATTTTACATAGGCCAGGGCAACCCCACATTATAGAATTAAAGTGGTTTAACGGTGATTTCTTCTCCCCAGAGAACTTTTGAAATTATAGTTCTGTGATTCTCTAACAGAAAATTGACAACATTCTCAACAAACAGCAATTCATAGGATTCCTTGGGGAAAACATTGGCAGTTGGCAGTTTCATTTTTGTCATGTCCCCATTCTCAGGAGGTTTGCTGGGTGCCAACATTGATGTCATTCTGGCAGCAGGAAAGGCATTTTTATTTGCCCAGGTTTTAGCAAGTAGCATGCACAATGGTTTTTATCTGCTTTTACACACCGGGAGATCACACGACTTCTCAGATATTTCCACATTTTCACTGTTTTTTTAAAACCTGTGATTTCCAGGAGATAGTGTGGGAGGGGCCTGGATGCTGATGATGTCATGTAATAGACCCACAAATTTCCATGAGTGCCCAATCATGAGCATGCTATAAATCGCTTGTTTAGAGAAGCTCTTCATCTTGAAGCACTCTTACACATTTTCCTTCCTTCAAGGTAGCACTTCTGTTTATGGTGTCACTGCATTTTTCTGATGATTCAAAAGCCCTGTCTATGCTGCAGACTTAAATCAGTTTTATACCACTTTGTTTGTTTGTTTGTTTTATGGTTAAGCCACCCTTCAGCAAAACATTCAGGGCCATATTGCCCAGTGTGAGTGAACAGATGGGTGCCATCTGGCAAGAGAGCAAGGGGCTGTGGGGTTTCTGGGCAGCCATCCAGGTCCTGGAGCCACCCCGCCCTCTTCCTGGTGGAAGGCAACCAATTGGTGGTCGCCTTCCACCAGGCTCCGCCCCCGGGTTGACCCCAAAGCAATGTCACATGGCAGAAACGCAGTGTTGACGGCGCTCCGTTTGAAAAAGTCGGGGTAAATCCCCAATTTTTTCATATTGCAGCATCACAGGGAAGTCTCACGATGGCTGTGAAACTGCACTTGTGTCATCTAACCAACGCGGCACAGATCCACAGCCACCGCGGGGCTTTCCTTGCATAGAGAGCATCATCAGATGAGCAATTATTACACACTCGTTACTGGGCACTCACAGATTTTCGCGGGTCATGTTTGCAATGTTGTTCGACTCCCATGTGTCTCCCGCCCCCCCAGCTTTATTCCGGTGATAAAAAAAGAACCCGGTGAGTCCGATTTATTTTAGAAATAGAACTTGTCACTATTTTCTGCTGTGTGCAGGAGAAGCGGCGCGATAAAAATGGCCTACTGAATGGGCTACATGGATGTTGTTTACTTCCTCTTTCTTCTCTGCGGGGGCGGAGAAGCAACGGTAGGGAAATGTGATCCCTCCACATCTGATGGAGCTCACAGATGTGAACCAGCAGATGTCTTTCTGTCTAGGCAGCTCTTCGTCTATCATCATTTTTCAGCCACTCCATTCCATTCCCCTCCCACCTGTTTTTCAGTTTGCCCCCTCTCAAGAGTCTGTCATCATCCTGTAAGCACGCTCAGTCCTCACAGAGCTATTTTGGGGGTTCCCCCTAGAGTCCCCCCAAAACTTATTTGTTGCACATCTTCAAACCTCAGGTTACAGATACTTCTTTTTGGCTTCAAAAGCAATGGAGAACTGGATCAAAATTAGAATATAGGACTTTAAGGCTGCAATCGTATGATCCCTCAGAGGGCATCTCAGGGGCTATAGGATTTTTTTGGATCTCTTCCCCCAAAGAGTGGGGAAAGGTCTGCCCTTGGAGAGTGAGAGCCAACCTAGCAAGCCTCCTCCATGCGGCTGCAAAAAGGTCTGCAGGTGTGCTTCTCCCACATCAGAGAGGCAATCCGGGGAAGTTATGGGAGAGGTGTAGATCTGCAGGTTCCAAAGCCCTCCTGTGCCCCCAACACCACCACCCCCTTCCTAGAAATGGGGAAGAACAACACCAGCCCTGAAGCTGGCATAGTTCATTTCCTTCCACTGGAGTCAATGGGAGGAAGAAGAAAAAGAAGAAAGAAAACAATAAAAAAATGGCCAAATAAAAAGTACACATATTCAGGAGATCATCATATGAGTGTATTATAGCACGCTTGTTACTGGGCACTCATGGATTTTTGCGAGTTCTGTTCACAATGCCTTCCACCTCCCATGCATCTCCCACTCTTTCTGGGCTTCTTCCCGTGACAAAAAAAGACCCTGGTAAGTCCAATTTATTTTAGAAACGGAACTCGCCATGATCTCCTGCTATGGGCAGGAGAAGCAGCGTGATAAAAAATGCCACTGAAAGGGCCACGTGGTTGTTGTTTACTTCCTCTTTCTTCTCAGTTGAGAAAGTGGAAGTATTGTGTGACAATAGTAGTGGCAGCGAAGAAGGGATGGTAGGGGGCTGTGATTCCCCCCCCCCTCCAATGAAGCCCTGACAGGGCATTGTAAAAGGTGTTTTCTGTCTCCCGGTTCCTCTCTCTCCTTCCCCAATGGGATGGCCCTCTAAGCCTCTGGAGCTTGGATGTTATTTATACAGAAATGAAAAGAGGTTGGAGTGGGGGAATACTTGACACACATTCACAACACAACACATTTAAAGCTTCTCATTTTGACACCCTCGCTGAAGAGACATGGCAATGTGATTAAATCACTGTCTTCCTCTTTGCCTCTTGTCACAAGAGGCAGTACTTGTTCTGAATGGCTAAGCACAAGCATTAAATGCAATCAAGGGAGGTGGGTTCATGCATATGTTTGACTTTCATTCCTTTGTTTGACAGGAGAAATGCTTCCAAAGGTACACCATGGTATGGCGCTGAACTGATGCCAACTAATGAGAGGTTCAGTGAGCAAAGAAAAGCACAAAATAACAATTTTAAACTCTATTATGTACACATTTCCGAAACATTGTTGTACAATGGCAGTTCATGAATACCAATGTCGATGTTGGTCTGTGTAACCTTAGCTCTGTGTCACCTACCTGAAGGCTAGCAAGGGGGGGGGGAGTGAAAGGGCAGAATAAATATGCATGAGCTGAGGGGGAGCAGATGGGCCTGTCATTTGAGAGAGAAAGGAAGGGTCATGTTTAATACAACTCATAACTGGTCTCTACAAATAGGCCAATGAAATTTGCATAAGCTGGTGGTTAAAAAGTCAAACAGAAGAATACAAGTCAAGTTTTGAAATGTTTTTGGCATGCAGAGAAAAGGAGAGCTATATCCAAATCTCATGCTAAAAGAGCCAGTGTGGTGTAGTGTTTAGAGTGTTGGAACTGGGAGTCAGGCGATCCGGACTCTAGTCCCCACTTGGCCATGGAAGCTCACTGGGTGATTTTGGGCCAGTCACACACACTCAGCCAAACCTACATCACAGGGTTGTTGTTGTGAGGATAAAATGAAGAAGAGGAGGATTATGTATGCCGCCTTAGGTTCCTTGGAAGAAAAAAGGTGGGATATAAATGTAATAAATAAATAAATAAATAAATAAATAAATAAAGGTACACTCAATACATACTTACTTGGAGTAAGCTCCACAAAATTCAATGGGTCTTGCTTCTGCATAGCATGTCATAGGACAGGGCTACAAGTTGATATATGGCTTGTAGCCTTAAACAGGGGTGCAGAACTTCAGGCCCAAGTGTCAAATCCAGCCCTCTGGGCTGTCCCAATCTGGTCCCAACCCAGATTTCCCAGATAGCCATGCCCCCTTTCACCTGACCTCTGATTGTCGGGTGGTTTTCTGGCTTCTCTGCAGTTTTTTCCCCATTCTAAAAAGTTGAAATTTATTTATTACATTTATATACCCCTTCATAGTTGAGCAGTTGAATGGAGAACCGCCCCACCCTCCTCTTTTGTCAGCGAGGCTGCCCTTTGACACACATGCAACCAATAAAAAACGGGATGGTCCAATATAGCGCAAGGTCAGCAATACATGGGAGGGAGGAGCAGCTTTATTGTGCATGGGGGGGGGGGAATCACTTTCCCCATTCCAAAATAAGATGGAAAATGGAGGGGAAGAAGCACGATGAGCGCAGGACAGGGACGATGTCATGTGACTACCATGCTGCAAAAACACATACCAGGCAAGGCGAGAGTGTGATAAATCGCTGGTTTGATGGAGTCCTATGAGTGGGATGCATGTGTGTGGCTGTTGAATTCAGACACTGACCTCTGCAGCTCTCCTCTCCAATGTTTAAATCATCATCAGAGAAGAACAGAGCCTTAATTTAGGTTGCCTTTCTGAAGGATCTGTGGGGGGATGTTTAGAAGACTCTCTGGAAGTGCTGATAGTGCCATAACTCATTACTTTAAGCTGTTAGAAACTCGGACTCCTGATAATGGGGTATAGTGTAACATCTTGCAATAATGTGCAGAGAAGGGGCATGCCATCTTTTTGATTGGGGGGCAGCTTTGTGAGGAGTCAAAGGGGCCCTCTTGACGATATTGTGAGCGCTGCGCCTTGGCTCCTCCCAGCGGCTCCCACGTCATGTGGCAAATCGATGCCTCTTGGCACGACGGGGGCTTTTGCTGGCGACGGCCGCACCGCCGCTCATGGTGCGGCGCGGCGCCAGGTGGAGGGGCAGCTGGGAGCATCGGCTCCCCTACTCTCTGGTAAGTGATTTTTTTTAAAAAAAATAACAGAATGGTGGTAGGACAGCGGAGGCGGTGCATTGAGCTTATAGTTCACTGCTCCACCCCCTTTCCCTGCTGCCCGCTTCGACTTTAAAATAATCGCACTAAATGGTGACTCTTTAAATGTCGGAGCAAAGGCATTTGTGTCGATACGCCTTCGCACCGGCAGTGGGTGCCTCTACAAAAGAGGTTTAATGCACTTTGAAGGTTCATTAAAAAATTTACCTCTACAAGAACGGAGCGCAAATCAGGCGTAGAGGCGCGTTATCTCCCCGATAATGCGCATTTTCGAATGCGCGTTAAATCGCGAGTTTTATTTTGCTCCGGCCGTTAAAGCGCATTTTCCCCGTGTGAACAAGCGATTATGCGCATTAACTTCTTGTAAAGCGCTTTTTGGACATCTATTAATGCGTTTCGCCGCCTCTCGCAGCCTCCCATGCAGAGGGATTAGGAGTAAATGCGCGTCTGCGATAATGCGCATAATCGCACAACCGGGCGCAAAAGCGCATCCTTGTAGAGGGGGCCAGTTACAGCATGCAAACGAAGATGAGGCCAGTGCGAAATCATATCGACCGCTCATTTAGAGGTTTTCCTATCAGCGCAAAGTCCACGAGGTGGAAACTTCTCATTTAGAGGCACCCAAAGTCTCATCGGTGTCTGGAGCTAAGATGGCAACCCGCTCTGGGAAAATAAGCAAAGGAGATGCGGCAGATAGCCCCCCCAGGTAAGCCGCCCCCCGCTCCTTACATGGCGGGGCATCCTCCTCCGTCCATTCCCGGCTGTAAACTACTGCAAACTAGGCCTCGCGGCCTAGTTTACAGGAGAGCACCAGGTGATGACATGTCGATATGAATATAGTTAGTTATGATAATGGAGTGTACTATATTGAAATTAGGTGGGATGTATCAGATTTCTACCCAAGCAGTAATTACAATAATACCATAACAACTAAACACGGGAAAGAATGTCACAATTGTAACGCTCAATGTCAGGGGCTTAGGGGATGTTGTTAAAAGGAAACGAGTTTCTTATATTCTTAGGGGTCGAAGACCTTCTATTATTTGTTTACAGGAAATATATAAAGCAGGAAGGGGAAAACAGGAGAATATTTACACACATATTATGGTGACCAGTTTGTGGCTCCAGGTTCCAATCATGCAAGGGGTGTAGTAATAATTTTAGCTAGGCACTTTGATTTCCAAATTAAAAAAATTAAGCAGGATAATGAAGGTCCTTATCTTTTTTTAAAAAGGTCTGATAGGCGAGCGCCCTAGAACAATAGCCACAATTTATGCGCCAAATGTAAATCAATACTCATATATGGCCAAAGTATTTAAAAAACTAAGAGAATTTGCTGAAGGAGAAATCAGAGTAACAGGAGATTTTAACTCGACATGTGATGCCTTTATGGATAGAAGCAACACAACACCCAGGGTCATGCAATAGTCTGGTAAAAGTATATCTGTTGAAAAGGTTCTATTTAACAGACACCTGGAGATGAAAGCATCCAGGAGTTAGGGATTATACATATTTCTCTTCCAGATATCATACATATTCCCAATTAGATCTTATATTGGTTTCCACTGTATTGGTTCCAGACATATTTCAGGCTGATATATTACCTCGGACTATTTCAGATCACACAGCAGTAGAATTAATCTTGCATAGACAAGATCCGGGTCCATTACACCCAGTGTGGTGAGTAGATTCATGCTTATTAGAAAACCAAAAAAGTGTACAATCTTTGACAATGGCTCTTACAGAATATTTTAACATAAATACTACACCAGAGATATCCCACAACATATTGTGGGACGCTATGAAAGCAACTATTCAGGGAACATGTATTGCTGAAACAATAAAATTAAAGAAAAGATCAGACCCATTAAAATAAAATATAATGAAGAATATAGCTGCCTTAGAAACCAAACACAAAAGACAGGGTCCAGAATTACCCTTAGAAAACTAGAATACAAATGTAAAGAACTGGAAGCATTGGAATCTGGAAAAATAGCTAAATCACTATTATATATGAAGCAACGTTATTATGAGTCAAGGAAATAAAAAATACAAGACTATTGGCAAGAGCTCTACAAAAGAGGAAAAACAAGGGAAAGATACTTTAAATGTGTAAGGAAGATGGTAGTAAGACTTCGGATCAAATGCAAATTAATACAGTATTTGCAAACTTTTATTAAAAAAACCTGTATCAATCAACATATCTTAACTTAGAAAATATTCCAACATTTCTGGAGCACGGGGGTATTACATATGCGACTCCAGAACATCGCAATATTTTGAATTAACCCATTTCAGTAGAGGAAGTAGATCAATCAATTAAAAGATTGAAACATAATAAAAGCCCAGGCCCTGATAGGTTTGGAAGTTCTTTTTATAAAAAAAATTAGAGAAACATTATGTCCGCACCTTACAATTCTTTTTAATGCCATTTGGGAGAGGGGGATCTATCCCAGATACATGGAAATTATCTCGTATTATAGTACTGCCAAAACCAGGGAAAGATTTAACCCAGGTGGGATTGTATCGCCCTATAACATTGCTCAATCAAGATCAGAAATTGTTCTCCTCTGTATTAGTATCTAGACAACATCATATTATAAGTGATTTAGTGCATCAGGATCAAGCAGGGTTTATTCCAAAATGGCATATTACAGATCCTATTCGAAGACTTTTGAATATAATCTGGGATGCGTCGTATAAAAAACAACTCTTAGCCTTATTATCTTTGGATGTTTTTAAAGCATTTGATTGTCTTGAATGGCCATATTTGTTAAAAGTTCTTCAAGCATATCAATTGGGAGATCAATTTATTGCAGCAATTTCAAATCTATACACTACAAACAGGGCCATAGTTAGAACAAATCAGATGGATTCATCATTACCAATGCTGACTGAAAGAGGCACAAAACAAGGCTGCCCACTATCTCCTCTGCTCTTCGCCCTCTCCCTGGAACCATTAGCTAATGTTTTACATACTAACACTCTTATAACTGGCTACCGGGGAGGGGGCGAAGAACACTTACTGAATATGTATGTGGATGATATGATAGTGATGCTATCATATATTGCATCAATATTGAAACAAGAATTAATATCTTTTGCACAAGTGGCAGGCCTACAAGTAAATTTTGAGAAATCAGTTATTATGTTTTTTAATATACCTCCCCAGCAGCAACTAAATGCGTGTAGGACCCTCCAGGTTCCAATGTGTCATACTTCATTTAAATATTTAGGGATACAAATACCACATAATATGGCCAAATATTTAACTTAAATGATAAACCATTAATCAAGGAGATGAAACGAAATATGAGGTTATGGTCAAAACTAAAATTATCAATTTTAGGAAGAATAGCAGCAATTCAAATAAAAGTGATTCCAAGATTCTTGTACCTATTCCAAGTCCTCCCCATTCTCATCCAGCCTCAAATGTTAAGAAAGTGGCAAAAGTAAATAAATGAATTTATTTTTCAGGGCAAAACACCTCGATTAGCAATGAAATATTATTATAAAAAAACTGCCAGTGGAGGTTGGGGACTCCCTTCCTTATGAAGTATTTCAATTAAAACAATTGGGATTCATAATAATGAGAAACTAAGGCCCCCTCTAAAAGAGATCGGTTTTATGCCTGATTCTCCGAATATGCACTTTAGCTTACAGTCGAATTTACACCTAATACGTATATTATGGGCTCTATACAATGTGCTTTAAAGTTGTTTACATGCGTTTAATCGCATTATCAATTGCATATAGCGATGCTCGAACGGGGAACCATTGAAGTAAATCGAAGTAAATTAAAAGTCGCTACTTAATGCGAAATCGAAAATGCGCATTTACGAAGATAAAAATCGCCTGCACGCCTGATTTAAGCCTCGTTCGTAAAGAGGTAAAATCGGTAATGCGCCTTAAAGGAGCTGTAAATCAATCGTCTAGAGGGAGCCTAAAAGAATTGGATTGGATTGGAGCAGGAGATGTTGGGGATGGGCCCAATGTGGGCTGTACCTCACAGAATAATAAAGATAGGAGATATCCACCAAATTAAAAACCCATATACATTAACAACTTTTACTATTTGGAAACGGTGGCAGACCAAATTAGCACCAGTGTGCTCTCCATTGACTCCATTACAAACATATTCCAGACTACTAGATGAAAGGTTGAAAGAAAAATAGCACAGTGGGCAGATTATGGCCTGTTTCGTTTAAGAGATTTTTATATACATGACACTCCTTATATGATAGATCAGCTGAAAATTAAGGTACAACAGTGGAACTTCAATTGGATACAAGAAATACAATTAATGCACATATTGCAGGACCCAATCACCAAATTACATGCTACTAGGCCACTAATGGCAACTGAACAAATTATTCTCTCAACTGGGTTTACAGGGAAGGGAATTGTATCTTATCTGTTTAGTACCTTAGTTGAAGTACAAACAGGTTCTCTACAGGGACTGAAAATGGTATGGGAGACAGACTTTGGCTTTAATATACCGGATAGCCAATGGAACCAGCTTTGGGTACAAAACCCCTACAAATCAGTTTCAGCAGGCATTAAGGAAACATCTTTGAAGTCGCTACATCGATGGTATAGAACTCCAGTTCAAATGGCTCACATCATCTCAGATGGGAAGTCTGCTTGCTGGAGGGGATGCTCCACTAGAGGTACATATTATCACCTCTGGTGGGAATGCCCGCGGGTTCAACAGTTCTGCCATATGGTACATCAGGAACTATTACAGATAACAAAGGAACTTATTCAGTTTACCCCAGGATTATTCTTATTGTCCCTGTACTATAATAAAAATGAATCTATTGCAGCCAAACAATTAGTAATTGTCTTAATAGCAGCTGCAAGATAAACAATAGTACAACAATGGAAAAATCTGGATCATCTTGATAAAGAGGCATGGTATAGAAACATATGGTCTACTGTAATATGTGAAAAAATAACACATAAATTACGAGTACTACAAGGGAAAGATGATCCCCTAATATTTAATGCTATATGGGGAAAATTTATTTATTTTACATACAATAGATTCTGAGTCACTGACATGTATGTCAAATATAGCTAAGGAGATATGGACTGTATAAATGGTATGAAATTTCCGATATAGAATATAGTTTTAGTAAATTCATAGTATCAAGAATTTAAAAAGGTAATAAGGGGAATAAGCTTCACTCCAATGTGTGTGTGTGTGTGTGTGTGTGTATATATATATATATTCTTTTTGTTATCTATTTATTTTGGGGGAGAGGGGAGGCGGTATACCATATCATTAAATATTATATTACACTATGGTATAATGTCTATGGTTGTCGAATATATTAAAATCTTTAATAAAAACATTATTTAAAAAAATGAGTGGTAGAATGCAATGTCTGTGCATTAACAGAATAGGACTGCCTCTCCTTAACAGAACAGAACTGGAAGCCCCTTCACAAGCATGATTTGGATTCTCTCCGCATTTGTGTGCTACCTTTGCCCTTCTGTCTGTCTGTCTGACTGTCTGTCTGTCTAAACTAGCCTTTTTATTTTGAAAGGGCAAAATAAATATTTATTTAGCTTGTTTTCAAGCTAAATTTGACATTTTTAAGCCTCTGGTTTTTGCTGTGGGTGGGTGTGCTGCTGCTCCTGCCCCACCATCAAACTTCAGTGGCACAGCAATGGGCAGGAATGTGGTTCATGGGGAGGTCTGGGGGGAAATGTCCCCCCAGACTCCCCAAAGTTCCCCATCTCTGATCTAAACTTTCCTGAGAGTAACTAAGGGCACAATCTTATGCATGTTTTGACAGATGAACATCCTACAATTTCCAACATTCCCCAGCCAGCCATGCTGACTAGGGAATGCTGGAAGTGGTAGGGTTTTTTCTGTCTAAACATGCATAGGGTTGTGCCCTAATATTTTTTGATAATGGCTATTATTGTGTTGGCAGCAATTAATACAAATTCTTGGTTGTCTGTTGCAAGACAGCTAATAGATTTGCCTGTGGGCTGGACCATCTGCACTAGCCAGGAGCAATGCTTTGGTATTGCTTCTCCTTCATTTCCGCCTTTTCCATGGAAAGATAGCACTGTATATCAAAAAACTGTATGTTCTTAACAAACTCTCCCAAATATATAACTGGATGCTAATTAGAGGTTTGCTGTTTGGGATTGGAATGGCTGTATGTCAACAGCAGTACTGAATAATTCATATTCAACCTTACAGGTTCTGTTAAATGTGATTTGTGATTTACCTTCTCTGTCTGGTAGTATGTTCGGATTTCAGTAAGCCTATGATAATAAATGAATGATAGTGGGTATATTTGAACTTTCAAAATGCATGGGATAATGATATGGGCATGGCCGATCTGTTGCTGTACAGGGTTTCCTCTTATTTCAGTTCAGCATAATGCTCTATTGCCATTTAAGTTCTTGAAAATGAAAAGCAATACTTTTACTGCATCAGCTTTTAGGTTAAACCGAGCTCTTCAGCATGTAGTATGGAAAGGTAGCTTATGCAAAACTCTATAGAGAGCAGGATTTTTTATTTTGGCAAATAGATTTAGGCTTGAATCCCATATACACACTTACCCAGGAGTAGGTTCCAATTGAGTTCAGTGGGAACTTACTCCTAGGTAATCGTGTGTAGGATTGCACTGTTCATTTATTAAACCATAATATAGACAACAAACTGTGTTAAATGCTTATTTATTAATTAAAATATTTCTTATAAAAATCTGTGGTGCGACCATACTTGGAATGTTGTGTAGAGTTCTGGACATCACACCTAAAAAGAATACTGTAAAATACAGTATAACAATAAAATAGCCCAAACAATAAATAATTAAAACATTTAAAATTTTACAACACTATAACAATGAAAACCAGGGTGGTAACGGAGACCCTGAGAGGTTAGGGAACGCTTCTGTGAATATGTGTGTTTTCAAGAGGTGTTCAAAATGTGCCACCATTTCTGCCTCTTGAACCACACGTAGGTGGGTGCCACCACTGACAAGGTCCATTTACGCAGTGCTACCTGGCAACATTCCGGCCTCCTCAGAAGCTTTCAGGGATTGACTGCGTATATATAAGGGAAGGTGGTCAGCTAGATATCCTGGTCCCGAGTCATTTAGGGCTTTGTATGTCAGCAGCAAAAAACTGAACATGGCTCAATGATATCACACTGATATATTTAAGATCTTTAGATACAGAACATCTGCTCTAACCACAGCCCAGAGTTTGTGTGTAGGCATATGTGTATGTCTCTGTGTGGAGAAAATTACTGCTGTGTTGTGTGCTTTGAAAAACTAAGAGATACGCATTGTCTTCATGAGAAACGTAATTTCAGGACTTGTGGATTCCAAAGAAATTCTCATTTTAACACTTGAATGCTAGGGAAGAAACTCATTGTAAATAACTTGGATAAAGGCTTTTGATATTGAAAAGGGATTTCACCTCCTGTCTTCAGTATTTCTTTAGCTATCAAAATAATTTGTCAGCATAATGGGTGTTGTGTCAACCCTGCATGTATCACCTAGCAGGCACTTCATATTTCAACTGATGTAATGATGGAAATGGACTGAAAAATGAAGCCAATCAATCAATAGTGCTCTATTCCTAGGTTTCGCTTCCATTGAAGTACTTTATATCGACAAGTCCTTTGTGAAATTTACACAGGAACTTCAAACCCTGATAACTAGAGCTGTATAAGGGGTTTTTCATTGGTTGGTGCTGTTTATTTCGTTTATGGGGTTGTTTTTAATTGTATCTTTAATGTAACTGTTTTTATGTTATGGTTTAATTAAGATTTTCTTTTTAACCTTTATTTTATTGATAGATGTCCTGAGTGTCTTGTTTTTGGCAGAAAGGTGGGATATAAATTAGATAAATAAACACATTAGTAATAAATAGGAACAAGGACCTGCGAAAATGTAAGTGAGGATGAGAGGGAATTGGACTCAGAGTGGAAGCATCTTCTGAGCCCGAACACCTTTTCCTAGATCCTTTCAGCTGCAAAGGGACTGTTTTGGTGTCCATATGCAGATACCTCACTCTGCTAATGTGTGTATACGATGGGTTTGCTTTCAGATGTCTGTTAATAGGATTTTCCCTGTTGATTAGGCAATACAAGGCCAGGAGGAAACATCTGGAGGCCACAACATTGAGGAAGGTGGCCATAAATGTTTTCAGTAAGGGCCCTTCTAATGAAAACTGAATCCAAGTTCCATCCCTGGAACTTCTCAGTGCTTGAGGAGGTTAAGACAAGCATAACAATATTAATGGTCAGACAGTTAGTATACATAAGGCAATTCTATAAGGTTAATCAATGACGGTCTTCAGTGATTGGTAACTAAGGCAAAATTGCTCTGGTCCCCAGTTGCCACTTTGCCAAGCAATCATCATGCTCGCCACTGCTGCTGCCTTCTCATAATCACTGGGAGCGAAAATCCTTTTCCTGGCATGCTTAACTGGAAAAGAATATATGGATGTTTTTTAGGAGAGTGCAGGAAACAATTACAAGGCAGCTGCAATCAGCCAAGGATGTGTGTACATCTGATGCTCCCAAGGCATCATTAATTAATCCGAGTAGCATTGTCACAGTACAAGAGTACAGAGTACTTTACAGAGTACAAGGGGATGGGTCCCTGCCCCGAAGAATGTACAATTTACATTTTAACACAGGGGAAACCACAGAGGAAGGGGAGAGAAGTGGAGGCTGGGGTAAACAGAGAAGATGTAGTGATGGCCACCAATTTGGATAGCTTTAAAAGGGCATTGGACAAATTCCTAGAGGAGAAGGCTATCAATGATTGCTAGTCCTGGTGGCTATACGCTACCTTCTAGTATCAGAGGCATTATGCTTATGTACACCAGTTGCTGGAGAACATGGATAGGAAGGTGCTGTTGCACTAATGTCCTGCTTGTGGGTTTCTCGTGGGCAGCTGGTCAGCCACTGTGTGAACAGAATGCTGGGCTAGATAGACCCTTGGTCTGATCCAGCATGGCTCTTCCTATGTTCTTATGGAAGAAACATGTGTTTTCCCCCATTTGCATGTGTTTAGGATTAATTATAGGCTCAGTTACTGTTGGACAGCTTTCCCCCACCTGCCACCCTCCAGTGAATTATGGGAGTTGCAGTCCAACACATCTTGAGGGCACCAGGATGGGGAGGGCTACTTTGGTGGAATCAAATAAATGAATATGCACACCATGGCAGTTGTGCACCAGAATACCACCTCCACATCTTTAGAATGCCACTGGGCTTGTTTACATGACCTGACAAGCCATTGTGGTTTATTTATTTAACCCATGGTGAGGTTGTAGTGTGTGTAGGGTGCGTGTGACCACCATTCTGAATATGTGACTCCTGCTTGGGGGATTGTTGTGTTGTACGAACCAGTCAGGTGTGGGTTATGCGAGAATTAAACAACCTTTGCATAACCCATGGTCTGTTTTAGGATTATGTGAGGGTTCTTTAACCATTGCATAACCATTGTTAATTTATTTTACTTATTTATTTGATTTATACTCTGCCTTTCCACCAAGAGGTGGCACTCAATGTTCACCAGGTTCACATGACACGACAACCCCTGAGCGGGGTTTGCATATGCAACATGGTGACTGTGGGCACTGAGGGTCCTTGTGGGTGAAACAACCCATGACCATCTTCAGTGTGTAATCTGAACCTGTCCTTGTCTATACCTACTCTGGGTCTCTCATCTTCACCTAAAGGTCTAAGAAATGGGTGACTAAATAGCGTATATTGCTGGAAACTGATTCTGAAGCTGTTAACGTCCTGGTCAATTCCTTTCAATGAAGAGCAGATCAATAGGGACTAAAAGCTGTTTGTCAATTGTTCTGCCACATTTATCTTAAATTCACTGATCTCAATCTTTTTCTAACTGGTGATTTTTTTGACTTCATGAAAGCTACTGTCATACTCAGCATTAAAATCAAACCTTTGCTAGGCACTCTTAATACATTGAAAGCCAAAGAAAGCACTTCCTTCTGGAACAGTCTATCAGGTATTGATGTTCTGCAGCAATTAACAATGATGGTATTTCATGGTTTCTATTCATGTATAAGGCTGCCTCTACAAGAGGCATTTAAAGCTTTTTGAAGGCGCATTAAAAAAATTACCTCTACAAGAACGGAGCGCAAATCGGGCGTAGAGGTGTGTTTTCTCTCCGATTATGCGCATTATCGAATGCGCGTTAAATAGCAAGTTTTATTTTGCTCCGGCTGTTAAAGCGCATTTTGACTATGTGAACAAGCGATTCTCCGCATGTCAACAGTTTAAATCACGTTTCGGTCATCCAGTAATGCGCTTCTCCGCCTCTCGTACAGAGGCATTAGGAGTAAATGCGCTTCTGCGAATATGCACATAATCGCCTAACCAGGCGTAAAGGCGAATTCTTGTAGATGAGGCCCAAGATGTATTTTTTAGTAAAACAGCAACAACAACTCTAGAATTACTGCACTTTTTAAAATATTTTTTAAGCTTGCACATAAATATGTGAGAGGGGTTTTTTTTCTTGATCTTGTTCATAATTAAAAATAATAACACTCAAGTTCGCTGTCACTCAATGGTTAGCTTATGGCTTTCATACTCCACACTAATTACATTGCAATTTTAGATTTTAAAACAATGTCCTGGTCTATTTAAAAAAAATCACAGCTGGCTTCCCAGATGATATAGACATTGGGCACAGAGGATGGTTTGACACTGCCTGATGTAGTTTGAATGCCTGAAGCAAGCAGTGCATGGGGTGGGAGTCAATCTGGTAACCCTCTGATACACCTCTCAGGGCTTTTTGATGAATGCCAGGATACTAGTGCTAACTAATCACATAACACACAGTGGTTTCATGGGAGAAACTGCAGGGCAGAGGTTCTTTGGTTCAAGACCTTGTTGCCAGCCTTTCCCAGCGAAACAGCAGCCCTGCTTTTGTCCACCAAAACCTACAATCATGCTATATTAGTCAGCCTTCCCCAACCTGGTGCCCCCAGAAGTGTTGGACAGCATCTCCCATCATCCACAGCCAGCATGACCATGCTGGCTGTGGATGATGAGAAGTGCAATCCAACACATCTGGAGGGCACCAGGTCAAGGAAGCTTGGTATAAGAAAATGCATCACCTTCCAATGTGTCTATTTCAACAGTTGCACTGGAAACATTTTATTAACAAGTCTGAAGAACAGTACTAAGTGTAAAAAATATGACTTCCACTTCTGCTAATCCCTATAGGCGATCACTTGCCATTTCAAAAAGGCATTATCATTAGTAACTAACATGGGGGAAACCATTTTAATTATTACGCCACAGCATTTTGCATGAATAAAACATCAGGATGTTCACAGAGTTAAGTATTCTAAAAAAGAAGTAAAGCCTCTTCTCAGTTAGAACTGTTCACACATCATTCCCCACTGTGGATTATGCTGCTATCTAAAGAATTACTGTGGTTTAACCAACACATGCCCCTGCCCCTAGGGGAAAACTACACACCAAATGTTCCTCTGCTATGACTGGGGCTTTGCAAATGATTTTCAAGATTGATTGCATAAGATTCTCATGTACGCTAGTGTTGCAATGATTGTGGGGGCAGGAGAAGAGATTATATTAGCAGCAGTAGCTGTTGCATCCAACACCTACGCAGGGAAATAGAAAGCACACAACTCCAGGAAGAATGAATTTTAAAAAATCATACCAACACACTCGATTGTTGGAAATGTGAATTGCAGGTTGGCTTGTTGCATGTTTTCTTGAGTTGTCCTAGAGTACAATTATGTTGGAAACAAATATTTTCATGAGATAGAAAATATGAGTGTTGGGTTTTAATTTGACTTTGATTTTTTAAAATTAATATTGTTTAACTATATAACTGATGTCCAAAATATGATTCAGGTGTATTTGATTGGTAATCTTTGGGTGGCTGCAAAGATTGTGTTGGCAAAATACCGGAAATCTGTCACCAACTACATCAAGTACTAGGAAACGGTTATTTAGAGCACTAGAATGGGCTCAGATGGAGAAATTGACAGAACTGGTCCATAAAAGAAATGGTCCAAAGTTTCAAAAAAATATTCTTTCTTAAAATGGGACCCATTTATTTTCTTATTTATAAGAACATAAGAAGAATCATGCTGGAACTGACCAAGGGTCCATCTTGTCCAGCATTCTGTTTATACAGTAGTGACAACTGTTGGGGCCCAGGACACGCTCCATACAGTTTTCAAAACACTTTCAAAGTGTTGTATCCTGCTTGGTGTAGATAGGCTCTACTTCTTGGAGATTTTTAAATCCAGGGGTAAGAGACTTCTCATATTTCTCTCCTAGATTTCGCTTATTTTCAAGGCTAGTTTATATTCTGGTTTCCCTGTTATGGATTCCCAATCTTAGATCATCGAATATTCTTCCCAGAGTAGTCTCTGATCATGCTGCAGTCGAAACAGACTTGTCAATAAATTCCCAAAGCCCATATCATCCAATATGGCTTTTGGACAGCAACCTCTTAATTAGACAATCATTGATTTTAACTATTAAGAAGGCCATAGAGGAATATTTTAATTTAAATGAGGAGCTGGACATGGCACCGAAGATAATTTGGGATGCCATGAAGGCTACAATTCGTGGAGCTTGCATTGCTGAAAGTGTAAAAATTAAAAAACGGTTAGATCCAATTAAGCGAGATTTATTAAAAGATATAACAGACTTGGAATTTAAACATAAACAAACTGGATCTATAAAAATACTTAAGAATCTAGAGGCAAAAAGAAAAGAATTGGAAAGTATAGACACTATAGGCATTGCTAAATCTCTGTTATACTTAAAACAAAAATATTACTCTTCTGGCAATAAACTCTCTAAAATGTTGGTCAATGCACTTAAAAAGAGACAAATAAAATCTAAAATTCACTCTATAAGTAGGAATGACGGCACCTTATCGTTTGACCACATGGAAATTAATACCTTATTCACAGACTTCTATGCACAGCTCTATTGTACAACCTCTCCGGGGGCAGATGTTATAGAAAAATATTTGGAAAGAAAAGGAATTGCCCCAATTAATGAAAACCAACAAAGAATGTTGAATGGTGATATACAGATAGAGGAGATCGAGCAAGCTATTAACCATTTAAAACATAATAAAACTCCAGGCCCAGATGGATTTGAAAGTTCTTTTTATAAAAAGTTCAAAGAAATACTGATCCCTAAGCTTGCTCAGCTCTTCTCCAAGATTTGGCATGGTGAGGATCCTCTAGATACTTGGAAAACACCCAGGATAATAGTTATACCTAAACCTGGAAAAGATAATACAAAAATAGGATCCTACCGTCCAATCACATTATTAAATCAGGATCAAAAACTCTTTTCATCTATTTTAGTCCATTGGTTAAATAAGCGTGTGGGTAACCTCATTCATACAGATCAGACTGGATGTATTCTACAAAGACATATATCGGATCCGATAAGACGGGTACTAAATATTATTCATGATGCAACTAAAACAGATAATTCACTGTCGCTAATATCACTTGACATATTTAAGGCCTTTGACATTCTGGAATGGCGATGTTTATTGAGAGTCCTGAATTATTATCAACTGGGAACTAAATCTATATCCGCAGTTTCTAAATTGTATAATGTTAATACTGCACGGTTTGAACCAATAATATAAACTCTCCACTAACCATTGGCTAACATAATACGGCAACATCCAGGTATTGTTGGACATAAAAGAGGCAGGGAAGAACACGTGATAAATATGTATGCAGATGATATGGTAATCTTGCTAGGAGATCCTTTTCATTCAGCATCTAATTTAAAGCAAGAACTTAAACTTGTAAGGACCATGAGTAGGGCATAACAAACACACAATAAATGCCAAATTGGGCAAAAGCTTGTTCTCTGCTCCCTAAGAGATCAGGACTCTACCTAGTGGGCTTAGAATGATACTTCACAAAGCTGATGCAACTTCATGAGGTGCTACCTTGTCCCATATTCACCACTTTCCTGATACAGCCATTGTGGTACTATGACGAGTCCCCCACCTGCTCTCACCACAGCACTTGTCGGTGTAGCAACAAAAAACATGCCCCAATATCATACATTTTTTAAAAATTGTGAATATCAAAGAAACAGAACAATAACAACAAAAATGAATGGTGGAAAAAACACATTACATATACAAGAATGTCATCATTTTTCATCAGTATTCAAAAAAGAGAGAGAGAGAGAGAGAGAGAGAGAATTATGCATAGTTTTTTAAAAAAACAACCCAGACCATATAGCCATATATTTATTCACTCGCAAGTTGCGCCTGTATATCACCCGTTCAAATGTTGATAACGTTATTAAGTCCTCAATCCATTTCATTATGGGAGGTGAGCATTTATCCTTCCAATATGTCATAAGGGCTCTGAAGATCCATTTGCGCTGACCCTGTGTTAGTTTCCAAGAAGCCGGCACGTAATTTAGGAGGACATGCACATCCTTCCATATTAACGATTGATTCAGGACAAGATTTATCTTTATTTTAACCTCCTCCGAAAAGGAGGCGACTACTGACCACTGTCAAAACATATGAATTAAAGACGCATTAGGTGCATTACATCTCCAACAATTATGTAAATTAGACCATTGTCTTAAACCATGGGTATAGTATTTATTTACTAATATATGAATGAGTTGATACCACAAATGTATAATGGAAAAGCAATTGCTTCCCTACCACATTGAGAAGAACCACTTGGGCTCTCTATTTTTGTTTTGTGAGGATCAGTATTATAAATTCTATTTCTCCATTTCCCCTAATTTTTAATTTTCCCTAATCCCATCCATCTGGTCTGTTTCTGTTGAGAGCCTTCTAAGGGATATGTCCCATATTTATAACTCAGAACTATACTTAATGTCCTAAGTCCTCGGTACAGGGTGGGACAGAAGTCCAAATTAATAATTATAAGAGTATTTCATGTTTTAATTAATGGTGCCCTATTGCTACTTATATTTGTTTCCTAGGAAACCAGCTTGCAAAATATTATTTGCTTAACATCAGGAGGTTCTGCATTTGCTATGTATATGGGAGAAAATCATGGTATGAAAGATAATCAAAACATTCAACTTAGCCTGAAAAAAAAGAAAATTACAGTGATCAAGGCATCTGTGTTGAAATACAATTTTTCTTGAAATAACACTTGAAAGTTGATTATCTTAATGAAGGAGTGAAGACACACACACCGAGATGTTCTAGGCAGGAAGGTTGTTTATTGTCTGTTAGCTTAGCTTATATAGATCTTCAGCAATGCTGTCCACGGGGACAGAAGGTTGCTGTGCATCAGGACACAGCGTGATTCTACACAGTAGAGCACACACACATTATGGCTTGTCATAGGATAATACAATGGAACACAGAATATGGCAACATGACTTCTGTTACATTGGTACTGCAACAATTGTTGTTGAATAGAGAAATACTTGGCTGGCTAGCAGGAACATTTTGTATATAGCAGGATAGAGAGATTAGGGAGAAAGAAAGAACTAGGTGACTCCACATCAGGGCCTTCCCAGCAATGCTTCGTCAGCCGTGTTCTTTCCTTCATCTTAAAACATAATAACGCATGTATATGTAACCCAAAAAGCTGCATGCTAATTATGATTCAAAAAGTGATTTGTGGTTAAATAAGTTCAAACATATTTTTTTCCTAAAGCGATGATGATTCTATTCACTTGATGAAAGCTAGCATAATTAGAGGCCATTTTTTAAAAGAAGAGTTTGTTCAGTCTGTTTGCCTCTTGGTAGAATAGCATTACTCAAAGATATTTAATACTGCCTGCTAGTACCAAGAGATGGAGAAAAAATGTCCATCCCCCTGTAATGCATTCTAAACAAGTAAATAAAATTAAACTTCTTCTCCAGAGAATCAATATTGTGTGAATATTTTTTCCCCTGAATATGACAATCACTGAAGATTCTAGACTGTTAGGCTAACCTTTTGCTTTCAAAGATCCACAGCAGGCTTGATTGATAGCTCTACATTTCTGAACATTAGCCACAAGCTTAATAATACCCCAGGAGGACAGAGGCCACAATCACTCCAGTATTAATCCACAAAGTCAATGGGAAAAGTTAACTGTGGGTGGATGAGTGGGCTGGCTGTAGGCTGTAAAGATGAGTTAAATGAAGATGCGTCAAAAGCATACTGTTTCCTTCCTGGAAAGTTACAGCAGCAGGAGGGAATGGGTATTAATGCTCCATGGAATTTTTTAAAGGCAAATATGAGGGTGCATGGAAGCATAGAAGTAAGAAATGAGTGACACAACCTTGAACTTTAGTTCCAACAGAAAGCTGCTGTTTAAGGAGCAGAAGCACAATGTGGATAAGGGGAAGATGAGGAACCTGTTACCCTCATGTAGTTCTGTGACATTTTGCCCTACTTACTTGGCATTGGGTACATAGCAGAATTTAACTTGTGACCAGTATACAGTATTGGATAGGGATGTGCATGCCCGAAAATATCATATTTTATCGTTATCGGAATTTTGGACCAAAAAAATTATCGTCTCCGATAATATCATAGGTTAATCATATTGTCTTCACAATAATTATCGGAAATCCGATATTTAATTTGCAGCCCCATTGAGCCCTATAGGGCTGGATTTTTTAAAGACAAAATGCCTATAACTACTGTATTTTTAAAGTTACAGTCTTGAAACTGGGTCACAATGCTTATGGGGCATGCCTAAGTATGTGTATGAAATTTGAGATCGATCCCTCCAACCCTCAATTTTATATGAATTTATTAAAGAGCATTTAAGTTCTGACAGGTCAAAAGTTGCACGATCTTTCAAAAATTCATATAAAATACAGGGGTGGAGGGATTGATCTGAAATTTGGCACATATGTGCAGCAACATGTGCTAGACATGTGTATGAAATTTGAGATCGATCCCTCCAACCTTCGATTTTATATGAATTGTTTAAAGATCCTGCAACTTTTTGACAAGTCTGAATGAACGCACGTGGTGAGCTGTCATTCTGACCTGTCAGAACTTAAACAATCTTTAATAAATTCATATAAAATCGAGAGTTGGAGGCATCGATCTCAAATTTCATACACATACTTAGGCATACCTCATAAGCACTGTGACCAAGATTCAAGCCTCTGACTTTTAAAATACAGAAGTTATAGGTTTATTTATATGGCAGTCCGATAATCCGATATAATCGGGCTGAAAATTATCGGATCGGATATTTATCGGAAGTTTTTCTATTGTATCATTATCATTAATCGGATGTCCAATAACGACCTTATCGTATTGTTATCGGACATTTTAACGATACTACACACATTCCTAGTATTGGAGCTCTATGAATGTGTGAGCTTTTCTAGGTTTTAAACCATCATTTTACTGCTGCCTCTGCTTCCAGATTATTTGTGGGATTAAGATTGGATATCTACAGTTGCTTGTTGTTATTTTCTTTCTCTGCCTTTCTGCATATTCTGCTACATAATCTCTAGGTAGTGCTGTGGTATAGCGGAATTGCACAACTACAGTAGCGTTTCATTCCGCTGTTCCCCAAAATGCTGGATTTTCCCTGGTCAAAACAAAACAAAAATGTGCAAATGCTTGGAAAGCACGGGAAAGGCCCTGGAGGATGACAATGTCATCTAAAGCACCCACAAACTACTGTGGATGAGTAATGGCGATCACACAATAAAGCCTCTTCTAGAAAAGCCCTGTGACCCATTTCTTGTCTGTGTGAAGATCTCCTATGCCAAATCAATTTTCATGTTCTGAATGCTTTGGAAAATTGAGATGTTATACTGCATGCATCATCATCATCATCATTATTATTATTATTATTATTATTTTAATGAATGGTTGTCTTTAATGCAAAATAATTTGAATTAGGACTATAAGCAATAGGGGTGCATCACATGAAAGGGGACATCTAACCTCTTTTAAGGGATCAAATCTATGCATGTTTAGACAGAAAAGAAATCCTACAACTCCAGCATTCCCTAGTCAGCATAGCTGGTTGGGGGATGCTGGGAGTTATAGAACCTTTTTCTGTCTAAACATGCATAGGATTGCAGTCTATATTTATTATATTCTTTACCTTTATATGAATTATATTTCTCCCCTTTTCTCTGTGGTAACTAGTTTTGGTAAACTATTTTCTGTAGATCAAAGCACATGCATAACCAATATGTTTTTTTTTCATTCAGCACAAGTATCATCAAAACCAGCACTGTTTTATGAAGATCACAGGTCCTAGGCCAGGCCTCTGAGAAGAGCCCCTTTAACTGGTAATTATTTACAGAAAATCAGTAGACAGCACCAGCATTATATTATGAAAATCATGGCACTGAGCTAGGGCCTTATCTGCCTCTGGGCCTTATTAGCCTAGTCAAAACAGCTCAATCTCTGTTGTCAGAGAAAATAAAGTGCAGAGCCATGTACAGATATCCTTGACTGTTATGCAATCTTTGGTCCATGGACCAGCCTGAGAAGCTATCGTCTATGACATGTGGTCTAAAAGAGCATGGTGTGGGGAGGAGGGATGATTATCCCATCTTCATGAAGATTCTGAAATTTTATGGAATCACCTATGTCAAGAACCCCATTTTTTTTGTGGTCTAACAGTCTGCAAGACTCCATTTGACCAAGCTAAAGTTGCACTTGATAATACAACCTCCTGTATGTGTTATCTCAAGATGTCATAGCTGCAAGGTCAGAGTAGGGCTCAGTTAATTGGATTGAATGATCTCAGCTGCATTCCTGTAGGATTTTTTCCCTCTCCCTCCACCCCCCCCCCCCGCCCAAATTAGGTCTGAGAATGCTGTTCCAGCCAGCCTGTGATTGGCTATCAGAAATCTCCTCGGAGTTGTCAGGGGCTTGAGCATAAAAAAGGGGGGGCTGTAGCTGCCCACTATCTTCACTTTTGTATTTTCATCTTGCCTCAGGCTTGGGACTTTGAGCATCCTCTTTTGGGCCCTGTTTGATGAGAAGATCTGGGCCTAGGTACATGGAGTCAGGTATAAGTAACTTTTATTATTATTATTTCTGTCTGAAGGATTGTTTCCAAAGCTTACTTTGGTTCTTCTATGCCGTTTTACTCCCTTCCCCTTGTAAATAAACCTAACACCTTACTCAAGAGTGTCCTGCAAGGTCTGAGAGTCCTCTGGCTCAGGATGAGGTGGCAGCCTACTTTGGTAGGCTGACCATATGAAAAGGAGGACAGGGCTCCTGTAACTTTAACAGTTGTAGAGAAAAGGGAATTTCAGCCAGTGTCATTTGTATGCAATTAGTGCCTGGTGAAATTCCCTCTTCATCACAACAGTTAAAGTTGCAGGGGCTCTGCCTTCTTTTGCATATAGTCACTCTAGTATAGTGCCTGCAACTTTAACTGCTGTGATGAAGAGGGAATTTCACCAGGAACTAATTGCATACAAATGACACTGGCTGAAATTCCCTTTTCTCTACAACTGTTAAAGTTACAGGAGCCCTGTCCTCCTTTTCATATGGTCAGCCTAACTTTGGTAACCGTTTGCCCCACCCACACTGGAGTTAGGGCAACCCCTTTCCTTCCTTCACAACCTACATTGTTACTTTTGGGAGTGGGGAGGTGGAGGACTTCTTGACTATCAAGAAGCAAAAAACCTATGCCCTTGACAATTTTTCACATTAGTAAAATACAAGTGCTCTGTTCAGTGCTTGCCAGAGCCATGTGTAGCAACACAAATGACATATGTAAGCTGACAGAAATGAAGGGTTCTGTGAATATATGGAAAATCAGTCTGGCAACTGAGAGAAGCCTGTTCTTGCTGACCTCACGCATGTTGTACATCTTGTTGCATATTGACTAGTAGTTAATGGAAAGAAGCCGAGATGTGTCAAGAATTTTGTGATGAGTCACTCTTAAAAATCAGTGTGATGATTAATCCAAGCCTATAAATGGGAGATCAAATAACTCAGTGTACAATATGTACAGTCCGTGTCCAAGTTACCATAAAGTGGGCAATGAGAAGCCCTCCTTGTGTTGGGGAAGGCTGATCTGGCTCATATATGGGCTTAACTCCTGCTATTGTAAATGCTGAGGCACTGTTCACACATAGTTAGTCCAATACATAATTCATCACACTGTTACTATTAGCACTGGCTGATTTGAATAAGTTCTAGGTTAACTAAAGTACAAAAACATTGTTCAACTACTGCCATATTTTTAAAGGCCATTAATGTATTCACTTTTGACTAGCAGGCCAGAGCCATTTGACACAGACTGGTATGTGAACATATTATTATTGATTTTGTTTATTTAAAAAAATCACCTTACAACTGTAATAGTTTACAAGGTGGTTAACAGCAAGGTTCAAACTGCGAACAGAGGTTAATAACAAAAACAATCTAATTACAAAAAAATACAAAAAAGCTGTGACAATTTTATAGGGATGTCCACTGCCAGGAAATCCAGCCCTTTTGGGGCTCGCCAGACTTTTGCAAGTTATGCTACGTGGTTTCCCCAAGTTCTGGAAACTTTTAATGCTTTTTGTTGTTGTTTCAGATGTAATTTGGCAAATTAAAATTTGTGCAAATTATAGTTGTAATTTGCACAAATGTTTATAATTTGTGCAAATGATAGCTGTAAATTGCGCATATTTGCATAAATTGCGAACATTATAGCTGGAATTTGTGCAAATGATTTTTTACACAAAAACCAATTATTTTTTAACATGCCGCCAGGTGGCCTGACTCGTTAAGCACTGAGTCGGGCCAGCTGGCAGAGGACAAAATGGAGTTGGAGGGGAGCTGACGAAAGCTCATAGAACTCCACTCCCCAACTGGATTCCTCCAACATCCCTAGTGATAAATACCTATATTCTGATGTAACTCAACAGTGCCCCCTAGCGCATGCCAGGAAACCTCCATAGGTTTATCTCATTGTGTTTTCTGGGCTCCAAGGTTGGAACCCTGGAAACCAAACAATCCTATGTCCCACAAGTGCTGTCTAGGGGTCATAGGATTGCTCCCTAAATTAGATTGATGTTTTGATTTTATTTCGAATTCTCTAAATGTGTGATTGTTGCCTTCCCTTGCTTTTTTCCCTTTCCCTCTTCAAGCCCAAATAAACTCCTTTTTATATTTGGACATTTGACTACTTTGTTTTAAAAGGGAATTATCACTAAACTCTTCCCCACACAAAGGACCACATGGGTACAAAATCTACTATTTGTGTATTTAGGATTTTTATATGGTTTGGTTAAGTTCTGGGTTTCTGGGTTTCGCGCAAGAAAAATGCAAAGCAGTTTTCTTTTTCTTTTTTCCTAGGGCTGTGGTGAATGGTGGGGGTCCTTAGCAGAAGAGCTCCAAAACTCCCCAAGCAGCTGGACAGACTAGGTTGTGTCAGATAGTTCATGCTGACTGGTGGTAGGGTATTAGAAAACCTTTTGGAGGGGAACCCCTGTAAAGAAGGGTCCCACCAACAGGGAAAGTTATTCCCACTCCCAGTCCATAACAAAAGCAAAAGCAATTAAAATAGTAACAGGAATATCAGTCATCAGCACCTTAGCAAAAGCAAGAATCCAACAGCATTGAAAACAAAACAAAAAAACAGCTGCAAAACATGGGAGCTGGTGCAACCCCAAGCCAGATAGTATTTTATAGGTTGATATGAACGCCCCGGATTCATGTTAGAGTTTTCTCATACTACAGTCTGCTTCAGTGCAGCTGGTGGGCATTCCTCTTTCTGACCTCACTTTTCTCTAGCAGTATAGCTATGCATTGTCCCCAACCAGGAACGGTGTCAACCCATAGACATAGCGGGACTTTGAAGTTTTTAAAATATTTGCATAAATGCATGAGCAGATCTTCAAGAGTACAGTTATGAAAGTTGGCTTCTTCTATAGAGTCTTCAATTGGAAAGGAAAATAATGTATGTTCCAGTAATTACATTGGAAAATTCCATTTCACACCTTCTTAACAGCTTATCTTTCTATGGATTCAAAATTATCTGCATGAAGGTAGTTCCACCATACTATTATAGTAGTATTCTAGGTCCCACAATATTATTGTTATAGCTTCATGTCCTGGATTTAAAAATTCATCAGAATCATAAGAAATGCAGAACGAGACAAAAAACCAGCCATATAAAAAATTGCAAAAGACACATTTGGAAAAAAAAATGTTTTCTGAATACATTCTTCAAGTACAAAGAGGTGGGGATGAATATTTAATATGTTTTCCCAATAAATAAGTAATCTGCATATACTTTTATATCTACCATAGAACTGGTGGACATAGATATCTGTCAGTGTGTTCAACTAGAAGGACCTAAGATTACATACTTTAAGATCAGAAAGAGAGACCCTTCTCATTTGTCCACCTATAAGAGCAATTAGGTGGGTGATCACATGTGAGAAGGCCTTCTCTGCAGTGGCCCCACACCTTTGAAACAAGCTCCCATCGGAAGTCCGCCATGCTCTGTCATTGCAGGCTTTTAAGAAGGCCTTGAAAACAGATTATTTTACCATGACCTTCTCGTGATATGACTACTGTTGTTGCTGCTATTGCCATTGTTGTTGTTGGTTTTATTGTTGTCTTTTATTGTTTTTATTGCTATTTTATTGTTTTTATGTTTTTATTGCTTTTAATATTTTAACTGTTTTTATGTGTTTTGTGTTGTAAGCCGCCTTGCAAAGGCTTCTGTCCTGAAAAGCAGCCAAGAAATGTTTTAAATAAATAATATTGATAGAACACTGTATGGTAAACATGGGCAATCAAAGGCCTGCAGGAAGCCTGCATACCCCATGGCGCTATCTTCAGATCTGCAGTCCTTTCTTAATTTTCCAATCCAAATGACTGCAGGGGAAACTTTGAAAATGGAGGACTGAAAAAAGTTGGTAAAACTGAAACTAATGATTTATTTAAACTGTCATGATTTTTTAAAGTATGCACCTCATGCTTTTTCAAGAGCCTACAGATGTTTTCCGTATTTGTGGGTACCACTTTTTCTCCTCAAATTGCAGCGTTGCAGGAATGTATATGAAAATGAGCCAGATTTATGGGGGAAAGCACATGATGTGCACTGCAGGCATTTAGCATGAACATTGGCTACGGTTCTCTGACCTTTTATTATTTTTGATGTGCTGACCAAGCTTCTAAGCAGGGAAAGAGATATGGTGTGCTGAAGGCTGATCCTGCAGATGGGATGCAGCGGTGATATGAAGAGTTGTACACTACAGGACTGTGGGAAAAGAAAGTAGAGGGCAAATGAGGTGTTGGACAGAGATTGAACTGATTGTGATTCCTCTGCATGCACCCTTAAAAGCATTTCAACCAGCACTGGGGCCATTTCTACACCAGGCTGTTTGCCTGGGATGGTTCCTGGCTGGTCCCTGTGAATCCAAATGACACAGAGGGACTCCTGGGGGCAGCCACGGGATTTGCCAAGGATAAGGGATCCCTGGAAAACCCTGAATCTTCCGTGGTCCCAGGAACTTCCTGGGATGCAGAAGATGTAGCCGCCTGTCCCGGCTCCGTGCTCATCAGGGGAGGCGGTGGCACCAGTTTCACCACCCCTGGGAGGGCAGGGAGGGGGGTGGAGGCCCAATTGCACACATTTTTAAAAAAGACTTACTTTTTTGCAGAGGAGCACTCCTGCGCTCTTCCCGGATAAAAACAAACAAACAAAATGGTGGGCGCGATGCGCGACGACCCAAGAGGGATCTGGGACGTTGCACCCATGATTTATATTGACAGCCACGATCCTGGAAGCAGGTACTTCCGGGATTGCCCACCCTGCCTTCTTCTCTTTACACCCCTATGGTGTTGAAAGGGCCTGAGACAGTTACATCAGTGCAACCCTACCTGCCTAAATATGCTAGTAATTTCTTTTCATTGTACCTGATGGGCTATTGGGAAGAATGGACCTGTTCCATTTGCCAAGCTCAGAATACCTCTGCTTATACATCGCCATAACGTATTCCATGGCCCATCACAGTTCTGCGCTAAGATTTAGAGGTAAACCTGAATGTTGGGGCCTGATTCCTCTCTCCTCCCCACCTCCACTACAAACTCAACAGAGTGACCAATTTTACAACACATGGATCCAATATACACCAGCTACATTTTACATTGCTAGTAAATATAAAATGCACCTTTGTTTAAATAACATACCCACATTTTAAATTTTAATTTGATTTTATAAAAACAGTAGAATCTCACACCTGGGCCTTTTCTCAATCATCTTCACCATGAGTGTATCTTGTCTGTCTGTCTATACTCAAATAGTTACAGGAAAGGGCCCCAGATTTAATTTTTAAAGCTTTTTTGTTTGTTTATAAACACAACCAACTCAGACATATGTATTATACAATTGCTCCTGTTGGAGGTACTGGATCTTTCTATTTCTGCTGCACCAGATATTTGGCTAGCAAGGATACTCTCTGAACCCATCAACAGAATCACCTGGTCTGAGAGAATCCGGATGGGTATATATCCCATACAATGATATGTAACTCAAAGAACAAACATATCCAGAGCTAATATGGAACAACCTTATATATTCATCATCATCATCATCATCATCATCATCATCATCATCATCACAATACAGTGCAATCCTATATATGTCTATTCAGAACTAAGTCCTATTCAATTCAATGAGACTTACTTCTAGTTAAGTGTGTATAGGATTGCAGTTTTCATGTGCTATGTAGACCCAAATATGTCTTTTTCATCTATAATGATAAAAAGGATGTCTGTATGTCTGCCTGTCAGTTCCATAGTTCAACGTCTATGAAACCTAGACCCCTGAAACTTGGCATGCATAGTAGGGAGTTCCTAGGGGTGTGCAACTCAGGGTTATTTGATTTTTAAAATCATTTATTTTAATTAATTTAAGTGTGCCTGTGTGTTTGAAGCACACATTACCTTCTCCAATCATTAAGTAGCAGACATCCCTAATCAGTGCATAGCAGTGGAGTTGATACAGTTTGAAGCCAGGGTGGGGAGTAGTCCCAGAGACAGCGGGGACTTTTCTACATGAGGCTGTTAATCTGCTGCATCTACTTTCAGTTTCATCTCAGAATTGAGATCTGAGCACTACATGAGGAACGTTTCCTTTTCTGCCACATAACCTCTAGGTGGCACTGTGGTATGGCAGAATAGCATAAATACACAAGAAGAAATACTGCTTCTTTCACCATCAGAAATAATATCCCATTTCCCCAGCTCTAAAAAAGCACGCTGAAAGTGCTGGTTAGACACAGAGGCAAAACTGGATAGGGAATGATGAGCGCCCAACACATGCCTTGTGTAGAAAAGCTCAGAGTTATACCCTTCTGTAGGAGTGCTCTCTCTATCAGGGGCTATAGGCGTGCCAGCAGCCGTCACTTCACTCAAATGTGACGGGCACAATGTGATGGGCTGCATAACTTTGCTTGAAGGCCTTTCTGTATTAAACTAAGGGCTTTTCCAACCTGGGCAGAGCTGGGTACATTCACTGGTATGAAATAGAGGGATCCATGTGTAATTATAATCTTATTAGGAGGAACAGAAACATGTCATCCATGGGAATTCATACTGCAAATTAAAATAATTGCCTATGACAATGTGATTCAGTGAAATGGTGTCTTGCGGAAAATATCTCATGCACCTGGATGAATCTATGTTTAGCCTGTGCTCTGATTCATAAGAAAATGACCCAAGATCAAAATACAGCTCTCCAGAAGAATTATAACTCTAGTCTCATGTTCAAATAGATTATTTCGTACGCCTCTGACATGAAGGCATTAATGAGATGAAAATGAAAATTATCCCACTACCCAATCAATTACTGCAGTTTTCTGTGGTCTCTAAAATGCCCTTTACTTTTCCTACAGCATGATTAGGTGATCAAGTCTGTTTGAAAAATCACATTTGGAGAAAATGAGCTGCATTAATAACTGCTGGAAACATGTTAATGCCCTTGAAATATCTACCTCAGGTTTTTAACAAGAGAAAGCCCCCAAATACCATGGAGGCAGCATATTAAACAAAAAATTGGATGACCCCAGAACTATCATGAATTTATAACATCTCTTCATGTATTTGACCAAGTGGGTTCTAATCACAATTACTCGTGCTGTGATAAATCTGTTAGTTGTAAAGCTACCACAAGAATCTTTTTAGTGATCACAACAGAAATTAACTAATGCATTTTATCTCACAGTAACCAGTACTGCAGATCTATAGCCTAAATACAAATAGGCTGAATTCGGACATATTAGGCAACGGAGGGGTAAATAGCGTACTGACCATGCGTTAGGCAGGTGGAGCTCCACACACGACATGCTGCAGCCGGCGCTGCTCGGCAGCGGCAAATGCCCCGGTTACTACAAACAGACAGCGGCCATTTTGGTTGCAGCACCTGCTCCCTCCCCTTCCCTCAGTCTCCCAGCCGCATCCCAGAATGCACCATGAGTTCTGCCGGCTGTATAGAGCGGCCGGGGGGTTTCAGCTGCTCTGGGCGACAGAACTCTATTCCCAAACGGAATAGTACACTGGGGGGGGGGGGGACACCAATTCGGACAACACGTTAAACAATGAGGCTTCGGGCTAAACAACGTGCAAGCGCGTTGTTTCCCTCTGTTGTTTAATTCTTCCGATTAGCGTACTGTCAGTTGTGTGTGCGTTTTGTGTTACTCCCCACACGACACAATAAGCAACACAACTGACGATTGTTCCCCCCTCCTCCATTGCCTAATATGTCATCCGAATTCAGCCATAGTGAACTTAGCTACCTGAGCCCCATTATCCCCAGTAGTGTTCGCTCCAGGTTTCGGAGGGCCCTTGGGCAAGACACCTTCCATGGGACTCCTCCTCCATCAGTGAGCCTACCTTCTCACTGCCATTGTCACCCACAACTTTTGTTCTTCCTCCTCTTTCTCATCACTGCTGCCACATACTTGCTTGGTGCAGGCAGAACACCAGTGAGCAAGTAGGCCATGGCATCTACTTTCATAGGGTGACCATATTTTGGAAACCAAAAAGGAGGACAACATGGCCGCCCCAAGGGGGCCTGCCCACCAACATGGCCAGCCTCCAAGGGGGCGTGCCCACCAACATGGCCGGCCTCCAAGGGGGCGTGACCACCAACATGGCCAGCCCCCAAAGGGACGTGCCCACCCAAAGATGGCCTTCGTCACATGTCTGATTTCACAGCACACAATTAAGACAAACCTGTTCTGCATAACATCTTCATGTTAAAATCACTGAGACATTCAGTGTATCTGAAATTAACTTCACTCCTACTTTTGTAGCTTTTGCTGTACTTTAAAGCTTTTGCTATACTTTGTGTGATACAGTCTCCTTTTCCCTCACATATCTTTTCTGACTGCAAATCCTTCACTGGATGACCGTAGTCTCACCTTTCCTAACATTTAACACTCTTTCCTCATCACCTTTCTCATATCCATACTCACAGATTCAGCACTAAACAAATGAAGCAGTTGACAAGTGCAGAAAAATCTAGTACAGGAAAATCTAGTACAATAAATGAGTAATGTAGCATTCAGAAAGAGTATAAAATACTATTACCCTACAAACAGTCATAGAACAAAATGGACTAAAGGCTTGTAGCAGTTATTTCTCACTAGCATCTCTTAACTTGTTTCAACTTCTGGTTTATCAGTGAGAAACTAATCTAAAAATGTGTCATTATATCTCTGGTTCATTAGCCATGTAAACAAGCCCATGGTCAGTAGAGGTACAAAGAAAGGCCAGAACAGATGCCCATTATCACAATGCTAGACAAAGATCTTTCCCTCCTTTTATCCAAATGTCTCCTGAATTTACACTGCCTCAGTGTGCAGAGAACAGAAATCCCAATCAGAGAGTTTAATACTTTACCCAAAGAAAACTGAGTAGCAGATAACTCAGAAGCTATCATCTCCCTATGTCCTATCATACAATGCTATCCTATGACAACTCAGGAATAAGTCCTGTTGACTTCAATAAACCGTACTCCCAGATACATATGGGATTGCAGCTTCTTCACATTTGTTCACCTTAATATAGCAAGTGCAAGCCCCTCCTGTCAAGGAAAACTGTGCACTCACCAGAACCCGGCCTCGTGGATCATGCAACCAGCAGATGCTCTCAGAACGATGCTTTCAGAGCCTAGGAGTCCCAGACACAGTCAAACAAGACAAGACAAGCCACACTATGCACTCATATATTATCTTGCTGGGACAGAACAATTCTGGGACAAGGCAACACTTTGCTATCAACCAGACATAACAGTCATAAACAAAAATGAAAAACACACTACTTCATTGACATAGCACTACATAATGACACAAACGTTGCATTAAAGGAAGAGGGAAAGAGAAAACTATACACCACTGGCTATGTAAGTTAAAGAACTATGGTAACAGGAAAAAAGTTACAATTATTCCATTAGTTAGAGTGATTATGGAAAGGAGGACAGGGATCCTGTATCTTTAATAGCTGTATTGAAAAGGGAATTTCAGCAAGTATCATTTGTATGCATGCAGCACCTGGTGATATTCCCTCTACATTACAACAGTTAAAGCTGCAGGAGCCCATCCTAGCATGACCAGATACAAAAGAAGGCAGACATACACACCCCAGGAAAGATCAGCAGTAGCAGCATCCACGCACACCTCATGCTCACTAAAGGCAATAAAAATTAAAATTTACATACCCCTGCACACTTGCCCAAAGTGGGGGAAAACTCCACATCCTCCTGAAAGCAATTTAAACAACAACAACCTCCACACACACACTTAACTGGAAGGGGGGATAAAAATCCACCCCCACGCTCTCCAAAGGCAAAATAATAATGACAATATTAATAATAAACCACCCACACAATGCAAAATAAAACAAAAACATGCACACACCCATTGCAATAAAATAATATTAAAAATACAACACTCACCCACATACCCACCCAAGGAAAAATAATAAAAATCCAGACAAGCACCAAGGCAAAAAACAACCAACAGAACAAATACACACACTCACCAAGACTGAAAATACAATAAATATCCACACACACCAGCATACTCACCCATGGCAAACCTAATAATAATTTTAAAACACACACACATGCACCACCCCAATTAATTCCTCAAAATATATCAAAAATATTAAAGAAAAGTTCACTAAACAGTAGCAGCACCCAACGATAAATGAAATCACATCCAGGCAGCCCCAGCCCCGAGTGCCAGGCCAGGCTAAGACGCCTGCACTCCCGACTGGGCCAGGCCACCCCATGGGCTTGAAGTCCAGCGTGTCACACTCCAGGCCAGGCCAGACTGCCCCACACCCGGCCAGGCTGTGCTGGGCCGGGTTGCCCTGCGCTGGGCCAGCTGCAACGCTCACCATGATGCCCCGGTGTGCCAGGAATGCCCCAGGACACCGGGTGAGGATGCTCCCCCACTGCGCCGCCCCATGGGTCACACTGGGTCAGGCTGCACTGGGTCAGGCTGCACTGTGCCAAGCTGTGCTGCCCGCACGCCATGCCAACTTGCGCGCCGTGCCAGGCCGTGCCACCCTGCACTGGCCCAGCACCCGTCCACCCCGCTTCCGCCTCGTCAACCCCACGCCCGCCCATCTCGCATGACCTGCACACTTGCCCGCCGCACCCTATGCCCGCCCCACCCACCCCGCAACCAGCAGCTGTGCACCACACAACCACTCCACCTGCCTCACCTGCAGTTTGCCTGCCCACCCCGCACTCCACCCCCGCGCACCCGCTAGCCTCGCCCCACGCCCACCCCACAACTGCACACCCCACAACCGCACACCCCACAACTGCCTCATCCCACCCCACAACCCACTTGCCCCACCTGCACTGTACTCACCCCGCGCCCACCTACCTAGGGTAGGCTGACCATCTGAAAAGGAGGACAGGGCTCCTGTAACTTTAACAGTTGTAGAGAAAAGGGAATTTCAGCCAGTGTCATTTGTATGCAATTAGTTCCTGGTGAAATTCCCTCTTCATCACAAAGTTGCAGGGGGCCTGCCTTCTTTTGTATATGGTAGGGTGACCATATGAAAAGGAAGACAGGGCTCTTGTATCTTTAACAGTTGCGTAGAGAAGGGAATTTCAGCTGGTGTCCTTTGTATGCATGCAGCACCTGGTGAAATTCCCTCTTCATCACTGTAGTTAAAGCTGCAGGAGCCCTGCCCGCTTTTGTACCTGGTCACTCTAGTATAGCTCCTGCAGCTTTAACTACAGTGATGAAGAGGGAATTTCACCAGGTGCTGCATGCATACAAAGGACACCAGCTGAAATTCCCTTCTCTACGCAACTGTTAAAAGTTACAGGAGCCCTGTCTTCCTTTTCATATGGTCACTCTAATTTAAATGGAATTTGCTTCCTTCCATGCACTTAAGCATGCTTAAGGAACGTTAGCAAGTGTTCCTTAAGCATGCTTAAGTGCATGGAAAGAAGCAAATTCCATTTAAATTAGGGTGACCATATGAAAAGGAAGACAGGGCTCTTGTATCTTTAACAGTTGCGTAGAGAAGGGAATTTCAGCTGGTGTCCTTTGTATGCATGCAGCACCTGGTGAAATTCCCTCTTCATCACTGTAGTTAAAGCTGCAGGAGCCCTGCCCGCTTTTGTACCTGGTCACTCTAGTATAGCTCCTGCAGCTTTAACTACAGTGATGAAGAGGGAATTTCACCAGGTGCTGCATGCATACAAAGGACACCAGCTGAAATTCCCTTCTCTACGCAACTGTTAAAAGTTACAGGAGCCCTGTCCTCCTTTTCATATGGTCACCCTAATTTAAATGGAATTTGCTTCCTTCCATGCACTTAAGCATGCTTAAGGAACGTTAGCAAGTGTTCCTTAAGCATGCTTAAGTGCATGGAAAGAAGCAAATTCCATTTAAATTAGGGTGACCATACGAAAAGGAAGACAGGGCTCTTGTATCTTTAACAGTTGCGTAGAGAAGGGAATTTCAGCTGGTGTCCTTTGTATGCATGCAGCACCTGGTGAAATTCCCTCTTCATCACTGTAGTTAAAGCTGCAGGAGCCCTGCCCGCTTTTGTACCTGGTCACTCTAGTATAGCTCCTGCAGCTTTTACTACAGTGATGAAGAGGGAATTTCACCAGGTGCTGCATGCATACAAAGGACACCAGCTGAAATTCCCTTCTCTACGCAACTGTTAAAAGTTACAGGAGCCCTGTCCTCCTTGGTCACCCTAAGGAAGCCCCAGCAGGTGCCCCGCTCCCCCGCGCCGCCCCCCCCGCTGTGCGCCCCCGCGCCGCCCCCCCGCCCCGCGCCCCCGCACGGCACCCCCACCCGCCCCGCACCCCCGCGCCTCCCCCACACCCGCCGTGCGCACCCGCGCCGCCCCCCCACCGCACGCACCCGCACCGCCCCCCCGCCGCGAGCACCCCCGCCGCCCTCCCGCCGTGAGCACCCGCACCGCCCCCCCGCCGTGAGCACCCGCCCCGCCGCCCCCCACCCACCGCGAGCACCCACGCCGCCCCCCCACCCCCCACGCGCTCCTTACCTGCTGCTGCTGGGGCGTCCGTTTCCCTCCGTGCTTGGAATCTACTGAGAAACAGGCTTCTTGGCCTGTCTCTCAGCAGTGCGCCGAGTGATGACGTCATCACCCGGCGCGCTACTGAGGGATAGGCCGCGAAGCCTGTTTCTCAGTAGATTCCGAGCACCGGTGGGAAGCCCCAGCAGGTAAGTGCCCCGCGCCCCCGCACCGCCCCCCCGCCGTGCGCCCCCGCGCCTCCCCCCCACCCCGTGCCTCCCCCACACCCGCCGTGCGCCCCCGCGCCGCCCCCCCGCTGCGCGCCCCCGCGCCGCCCCCCCCGCCGCGAGCACCCGCACCGCCCCCCCGCCGCGAGCACCCGCGCCGCCCCCCCCGCCGCGAGCACCCGCGCCGCCCCCCCGCCCCACCCCCCCGCCGTGAGCACCCGCCCCGCCGCCCCCCACCCACTGCGAGCACCTGCGCCGCCCCCCCCCCACCCCCCACACGCTCCTTACCTGCTGCTGCTGGGGCATCCGTTTCCCTCCGTGCTTGGAATCTACTGAGAAACAGGCTTCTTGGCCTGTCTCTCAGCAGTGCGCCGAGTGATGACGTCATCACCCGGCGCGCTACTGAGGGATAGGCCGCGAAGCCTGTTTCTCAGTAGATTCCGAGCACCGGAGGGAAACGGATGCCCCAGCCGGTAGGTGCCTCGCGCCGCCAGCCTCCCGCCACCGCCACGTGACCCCCCGCTGCCCCGGTTTGCCCCCGCCGCCCCGCGGTTGGCCCAGCTCGCCCCAGGGCCATCTGGTCACCGTTTTGGGGGGCTAAATTTCCGGATTTGGCCCCCCCAAACGGTATTTCCGCCCGGATGCGGATTTGCACCCCATTTCCCGGATATGTCCGGACAAATCTGGGCGTCTGGTCACCCTAACTTTCATCCTTCTCACCACCACCATCACTCTGAGCCGGAACGAAAAGGTAGGTGAACAAACTGATTGCAATGGTGAAGAGGTGAGGCAACTCCAGAGGGATGGTGTATGGGCCCTCCTCAGTAAGTGCCTGACCATGCCTATTCTTGATGCCAGCCTTGGTCCCCAGCTCCTCTCAAGGTGCCTGTGTACCACCATTAGCCACTAGAACTCAAGTGACAGCTAAACAAGTCAATCATGCATGGCCTAGAAAAGGGCTGGCTGGGAGAGAAGGGAATAGGTTAATGAGATCTGGAGGAAAGGACTAGGCAGTTCCCCTTCACCTCCTAACCAAACCCCTCATGCTCTCTTGCAGGATAGTGACTATCTATACTCCCAGATCATGGACATCCAGCAAAGCCCCCCCCCCAGGCATTACTTGCAGAATGCTGAAAATATTGTTCCATAACTGGGCAATCTTTCTTTGTTAGAGAGCTTGCTTGTTAATGGCACAGAATGTCTGTTAGATGTTTCTTTAACAGGATCTAATGATTAGTAAAAAGTTGAGAGAGGTCCCTTGAGTATTTTGAATTGGTGTGAACATTGTGGTACCTTAAAAGAACCTTGTGGTACTTTAAAGAATTACAGATATGGTATAAACCTTTGTGGACTAAGACCTACTTCATCAGATGCATAGGATATGATCCTCTGTTGTCATGAGTTTAAGGGGTGGGGTGGAATATAAAGGCCTATCCTATACTGACCTAAGTAATTAGTTGAACAGTACAAGCTTATGCATCTCTGGCGGGATGTGTAAGGTCCTGTCTGAACACAAATGCAGCCTATCCCCCATGGACTGTAGCATCCTGTGGGGACTTGCATGTGTGAATCAGATAACACATTAATTGCCACACACAGAACTTTCACATCATCCGATGCCTACTGAAACACTTTCCAGTGGACACAGTTCACACATTCGGCAGAGTGATGTCAAGTGGTAAACCAACCCTACAGTTTATTTTATTTTGTCTGGCCTGGTTGGGCGATGGGGAAGTCTGGGATTTTGGATAACTCTGTTTTTATTATTGGGTTAGAATCCATCCGGAGTTGCACATAGTGATGAAATCAGAAAGATTATAATTTTAAAGATACACTTAATATTTAGAGGGATGAGAATGTTTGTGGGACGTGATTTTTACATGTTACCAAGACAGCAAGTGTCATTGGAGTTTCTGCTAACTACTGAAGAATGTATCTTTGTGTTTTAAGCAAACATTTACAACGAAGGAAGAAATAGCTCTTTCTATATGCAGAGGCCGCAGAAGTAAGTCCCTATTCCCTGGGTGCTGAAAACATTTGGGCTGGTTTAAAGGCCTTACTTTTCAAAAAGAGTGGGAAAAAAGAGATTAACTTTTTGCATAATGAAGGATAAGAAGATTGGTGTCATGGGATTTTGCTTGCAAAATGTGCTTTTCCACTGGTGTAGCCCAGAGCGTAAATCTTTTCACAAAGATCTAACACCTGTGCTTTTAAAGTACAGCTGGTGCTGGTGCTTCTAGGTGTATAGCTAAGCAGTGTGCATCTGTTATAGTGCTGAATGTGCTGCGTTGATTGATCTCCTATTGATTAACATATCATTGATTTAAGTTCAATGTTATGTTGAATGAGGAAACTCTGCACAGCAAGGGTGGCTTTTATCTAGACCGGTTTGGTTGAGCAGCTTGTGGGCCTGATACACCCTTCAGGGTTTTTTCAATCTGTCCAGCCTGCTTGCCTATTTTCTCCACCAACCGTATCCCAAGAAGAAGGAAACAGAACACAAAGGAAAGGAGGTTAGAAAATAGTGAGTCTTGTGGACAGAGCAAGAACCAGACTGTGGGCTGGAGACTCTTTACATAGATTCTCCCAACAGATTTACACAAATGTCTCGTCTGGTTTGAAATATTGACCATTGCTGTTGTTTTTCATCCCAGTAGTCCTAGGTGAAACCTGAAACCTGCATATCTTCTAGTAATCTAATTGTCTCCTACATCTTCCCACATCTTAAGACTGTCACTAAATGCAGATTCCATGGCTTCAACATCGGCCACTTCTTTCCCCCCACCCCCAATCTTTCTTTGCCATATAGCTTGATGAAGAACTCAAAAGTTTGCACACTATTTATGAGTTCTTCGTTGGCCTAATAAAGGTATTGCTCTAATATGGATTCTGATGTATTTGGGGGCTGCCTATACGGCAGCAGGTTGTCGCCGCGATAAGCAAAATGTCACGCTTTTGGTGCTTCGGAGTGGTGTCGGCTAATCCTAATGCAGCAGCAAAAGTGTGGGGTTTCCAGTGGCTGGGCCCATCCCCTGCCATCTGCCTGGGCAGATGGCGACCAATCAGGGGTTACCATCTGCCCGGCCACACCTCCGCTGCAACTCTGGAGCGAGGTTAGCTGGCGGATGCACCATACTTGCCTCGCTGCGGAGAAAAAAGTCAGGGTAAGTCCCCAAGTTTTTTGCTTTGCAGGAAAAGCCCCAGGGTGGCTGTGAGGTGGCAGCTGCATCATATAATCGATGCAGTGCCACTAGCCACCCATCCCTGGACTTTCCGTGCATATAGATAGCCCCTGGGTCATTTGTCTTGATTTAGACATGTTAGCTGGTGATATGATTGATTCAGTCTTCTGTTTGATTTCTATATTCATGTGGCTTCTTAATCCTCTGCCAATATCAGCAACCTCGATGTAGGCAGTGCAACTGTTGGAAGTCATGATGTGATCTATCACTCATGTGATGCAGGAGGTCAGTTGTTACCAAAGTGATATGAAGAAGAGTCTATTATTTACTTACTTACTTACAATATTTATATACCACTCAATATCTAAAATAGATTCTGGAGCAGTGAACATAGGAATAAAACAGTAAAAAGAGTAAAAGAGTAAAACAATGTATTAAAATTGTTCAATGTAAAACAGAATACCAATAAAAAGGGTGGCTGGTCAGTTGAGGAATGCTTCCTGGAAAAGAGCAGTTTTCAGGAGGTGCCGCCACAGTGTTGGCACCTGCCTGGCCTCCAGGGGTAGGGAGTTTCAAAGAGAAGGGGCCACCACACTAAAGACTTTTCTCCTGGTGAATTTCAATCAGACCATAGGTCCATGTGGAACCACCAGAAGTATGCCCTCTAATGACCTCAGTGAATGGGCAGGCTGGTAAGGGAGAAGGTGCTCTCTTGGGTATCCTGGTCCTAAGATGTTTAGGGATTTGTAAACTAGTACCAAAACCGTAAACCTGGCTCGGTAGCCAATAGGCAGCCAAAGTAGTTTTTCTACACAAGGAAGTTGTTTATGTGTTCGCCCTTCCAGTTTACCTTCTGTTTTTAGACAGCACTTTCTGCGAAGGGAAACTGCAGTATTATTTGTGAAAGTGGAAAAAAAACACTTTCCCCACTTGTGTGCTGCAATGGTACCCAAAGGTGCCATTGTTGCATCGTGTTTACAGCTGCCTGGCTTGCCAATCGTGTGAACCTTCGCGGCAGGAGTTGTTGGAGGCACCTGTGAGCACTCAGCACACAATACAACAGCCCCCGCAGGTAAATTAACCCACAGTGGGCTGTCTTGATGTGAGAACAGGCCCATTAACTGGTCTAAGGTCATTTAGTGACCTTCATGGCTGAGTGGGAATCTAAAACTGTGTCTCCCCAGTCTAAGCTCAACACAACTTAAAACACAGTGGCTATTAATGCTGAAGGACAGGTTGTGGATAAGGGGGGCACTTATGCATCGCAACAAAAGCTTTGGCTATTGCACAGAATAGAAATGTAATAAATAAATAAAATAGGACACAGATTGGCATGAAATGTAAATGTGCTAAGTTATACATATAGGTGCACATGTGGAAATAATTACTGTAGCTTAAATAGAAAAACAATACATCTCACCATAGCGCAGAAGACTGTGTCCAGGGGGCTGTCTACATGCACTGAAAGCCCCGGGATGGCTGCTCAGTGGTGCTGCATCGATTATACAATGCAGCAGCTACTTTGCAGCTGTCGTGAGGCTTTCCTGTGAAGCTGCACAGCAAAATAGTTGGGGACTTAGCCTGATTTTTTTCTCCGGAGTGAAGGAAGTACAATGCATCCACCATCCATCCTCGCTCTGGAGTCACAGCAGAGGCATGGCCAGGGGGATGGCACCTCCTGATTGGTCGCTGTCCACCTGGCCAAAGGGCAGGGGTGGGCCCTCCCCTGCCCGCCCCTGCCCACCAGAAACCCTGCTCTTTCGCTGCTGCATCAGGATTAGCTGCCACCACCCTGACACAACAAAACCATGCGGTTTTGCTTATGATGGCGGCAACCCACCACAGTATAGGCAGCCCCTGGGTGACATGTGTGCCTTGCTTAATCTGCTGTCCATGTGCTCGCTGTAGATAGGCAACTTCAAGTCCCTGGCTCTTCTGTTTTAATGTGTTTTTTTAATCTTTAAACTCGACCTGAATTGGACAGCATATCAAATACATTCAAGGCTGTGGAAATATAGAAATGGAGAAACATCGACATTCATGAGTGTTTAATGTCGGAGAAGTCTCTTCTTCATCATTTTCTGATCTTTGCTACATTTGGAATGCAGCAATAATGACTACGGTAAATGTTGTCCAAAAGGCATGCACATTTTGGAGGATTTGCGCAGTTTACCTTTTTCTTTTCACTTTTGGGGAGATGTGTGCACATTCGTATTAGCTAATGCACATTAGTTAAAACAAACATGGGCCAATCTCCTCAAAAGTTGGGTTAAAAAAGGTTTTAAAAAAGCACAAATCCTTGCCCTCCCATATTTGCATTTTTTCTGCTTTAGCCAATGGTGAGGGGGGAAATGCTGCCTGACAATCTGCAGAACACAGGCAGAAGAGATTTAACAAAGTTTCACCCCTTAAAAAAAGTTGTGCTGCAAAGGCCTCTGGGATACTGCAAAGGCCTCTGGGAGTGGGCAGGAGGTTCGAGCGGGAAACAAACCATGGCAAAATGAGGAGCACCTGATCGTCTGATGACAGCAGTGTGGGTTAGAGATGGACTAAATAAGGCACCATAGTTGTTTTTTTTAGGGTGGCTTATCATGATGTGTGGACTCACCTATAAGGTGTTTCCAGAGGAGGCTTTTATCCTGCAATTGCCCTGACACAAACACAGGATTTTAGGGATGTTTGTGTCCCAGGCAATGTTGCCTTCCACTTGTAATATGCCTGTGTTTTGGGCCAGATCTACATCAAGTAGGATATAGCGGTATGAAAGCAGTATGAAAGGCAGGAGCCACACCAAGTAGAATATAGTGGTATATGGTATGTGTCAATGAGCCCCAACAGTTGTCAGTGCACTTCAATAGCGCTATAAAACAGTAGTGTGGCTCCTGCCTTTTATATACCGCTTTCATACTGCTATATCCTGCTTGGTGTAGATCTGGCCTTCCTCTGTCTTTTTTCTTTCTGCATAACATTTGCTAAGGAGAAAAAGACGGAACAGTTGCACAGTGCCTTTTGATTTGTAGCTGTAGGGCTTCTTCCACATGAGGCTTTTATTGAACCATTACCCTGCCTCATCCACAGAATTTGATGAAGGGGCCAAACAATATTGTCTTAAACTCATAGTCCTTCTGCATTTTCCCACCACTCTTTCAATATATTTTCTTACAACAGTGGAAAAATCTGCTCAGGGCAAAAGGCAGAATAGCTTCACAACACCTTCTGATTGTTCATGCTAGGAGGCCTCGAGCCCGGAATACCCCATGTCCCATAATTCAAGAGCTCTGGCTGGCACCCCACCCTTTTTAATTCATGTTTTAATCATTTATTCAATTTATGCCCCACCTTTCAACCAAGAAAATGGCGCTCAAGGTGGTATTTCTATACTGTCTTTCTGAAGCCAACTGAGCCGGTTTACAAAAAAAAAAAGGGGGGGGGGGTCTGAAAATAAAAAAGCATAATCAAATAAAAACATAGTTAAACCTAAAAAAACTGATAACAATAATTTGAAAAGCCAAGTTAACAAGATGTGTCTTGACCTCCTTCCTGGCCACGGAGAGAGTGAGGGCCGGTTGCAACTGCAAAGGTTGCCAAATTTGGGAGCTACACAGGAGAAAGTGGTGGGCCTCTGGAAGTGAGGTTGCCTTTGGTGGGATAATAGAGGAAACCGCAAGTCTGGAGACAAGTTGATGTTGAAAGCGTTCTGTAGAATGTTTTAAAATTACTGCTTTATGGAATGGTAGTCTTCAATGCTGTTCCATTTGGAGGGAGGTACTATATTAAAAAGCTACCCAGGAATTGCGGGGGGTACCCCCTACTTGGTGAGGAGTAGCCTAGGGGCATTTTACAGCAACATCTTCTTTTCCTCATGTTTGAGTGGTCCAAGGCAGCTTTTAGCTGGGGATCTACTACTTGTATAGTTCTGGCACTATTGAAAGTTATAGTTTTGGCACTATTGAAAGTCATAAACTATTCTTCTAGTAGTATTCTGTCTTCCATCCACAACATTAAAATTAAAAGTTTGATCCTGTGAACATTTTCTTGATATTTCTTCTCTGTGAATCTTGTTGGGGGGGTTTTCTGGCATATTATTTATTTGTTTAATTGGAACCATTTTGAAAGCACCATAATAACCAGTGGCCAATTCTGTAGTTGCCATTTCAGAAACAGATTGTAGCTACTTCTGTTTCCTGCAAATTGTCCTGCTCTCAATATTTATTTACAATAAAATTGTCAACAACAAGTATTGCATTATAGCAAAACAATAATAACTGAATCCACTCTGTACAAATTATATTAAGCTCTGGGAAAAGAGCAAATAACTTGAGTTGCTCTATTTGTCTATATGAAGAAACATTTCACATAACAAAATCCAAGTAACCCTATAGCAGCAATCAATATTTTCACAGTAAACCCAGGCAATTCAGGGGCAAAAAAAATATCTGTTATTAGCTTTGTGTTGGCAAAATATCCGAGCTTTTGCCAACAACCAAGTAAATGCCACAAAAACTTGGCTTCCAGGTTGTTGCCTAATTGTTAAATATGGGTTGTTAGTGTGGCTGTGAATAGATTAATTGTCCATAATTAATTCTTACTTTGTTTATATTGCGAAGGAGAATAAATACTTCAAATTTATTCAGCGATACCATTAAGAGATAGAAGTTAATTGAACAACGACATTATAAAAGACCTTCCAGTGCACAGGTATTGCAGTGATTTCTATCTATGTAGCTCATGCAGTTTTCTTTAATATCCCACCAAAGGACATTTGTCCTGTGTGCTGTCCCTATAAGAGCTTTTCTATATGAGGATGTTGATCTGCTGCATCTACTATTCAGTTTTGTTCAGAACTGAGAGCTGAGCACAAGAAGAATGTTTCAATTCCTCCTTTTACATTACATAACCTCTAGGTGGCACTGTGGTATAATGGAATAGAGCAAATACACAAGACAAAATCACAGTTTCTTCCACTTACACAATTAAATGCCCTACTTCCCCTGCTCTAAAAAAATGTTCACTAAAAGTGCTGGCTTAAACATAGAAGCAGAACCGGAGTGTCTAAAGAACCTTTAAACAACAGTGAATAGGGAATGACGAGTGCACCATAAATGCCTCATGTAGAAAGGCCTTAAGAAGTGGCCATTTTCTGTTGTGGTGAATTGGTATATCTTTTGAGAAGAAGGGGCAACTTCTTTTGGGAAGGGTGATAAGTCAGTGGTACATAATGTGCTTTGTATGCAGAAGGTCTCGAGCTCAATCCCCTGTATCTCAAATAGGGCTGGGAAAGACCCTTGACTGAGGGTGTGTCCAAACTAGGATTTTTATCATGCCATCACAGCATTTTATGGGTGGTCCAAACAACATTGCCTTCCACTTGTAGCCCTCCTGTATTTTCCCACTACAGAGATAAAGTGGGCAAAGGAAGAGGGAAACAAACAACCCAGGGATTGAAAAAACAAAGCATGATTTATTCTATTGTCTACTAGATAAACCCTGGCTAGCGCAATCAACTATCGGTTAAATAAACCATGGATTAGTTTATTATGTGAGAACCAGGTCACTGTGTCAAGCTACTGTTAAAAGATCAGCAAGAAAATATGGCTGCATTTGTTATACTTCTGCTGTCTACAACACAGGGTCAGTGATTTGTTCTAGAAAATCCCTTCAGAGAGCAGAGTCTGGGGGGCCTTAGGGTTCCCTGGATTCCTGGATTTGAGGCCCTTAGGACTGAGCCCTTAGGAAAGTAGATGGTGTGCATGCACATAGCAGGGTTTGATGTGGATGGCTGCATGTACATTAAATACACCCAGCACCCACTATTGCAATCTGCCTTTGAAACTCTCCCAAGAATTTGAGTTCTGTATATTTGTTCCAGTTCTCCCTAATTAGCAGTTTCACACCCAGAATTCAACACATCTTCAACTAGGTATTATTTTTAAAATAACACCTCATGTGTTATGCACTTTGCATAAGGAAAAGTGTAACATTTAAAGGTCTTGTTTATTCCCCCCCCCCCCCAGTTGTAACTGTAAACTATAATAGTTGTTGTCCAATTGTAGGCTAACTACTATTGTGTTCTGCTCCCCACCTAAAAGCTTTAGCAGAGGGGAAGGAGGGACCAAGAAGGGATGGAAGGGTTGGGACTACTGTAGAGGATTGGGGAAGTATTGTTTCGTACCTCTGGGTTATTTCTTCTTCAACCACCGAGAGTGCCAGGTTTGCATGTCATGACAACAACCCAGGAATGGGGTGTTCCTAGGTTGATTTTCAATACAGAAATAAAGCAGAAGTGGCAAGTAGGCAGAAGGCAGCATGCTTATGTAACCCAAATTGGGCCACTATTTTTGAACCCAAGATACCTGACAATGTAATGGCATTTAGATCATCCCTAATCTAAATGGACTGAATCCACTGGCATTTAAAATGAGTTGCAGATATATGTTATGGATTGAATAAGAAACATAAATGTTATCTTTCTAGAATGCAGAATTTCTTCATGTTGTCATCTATTAACTTGCATGGGTCTAGAGGAAACACCTAGAATTAGAAATTAGTAGGACTTCAAAAACAACAACAACAACAACACCATCTGCATATTGGCTGAGAATAAAAGCATTATTTTCCTGAATCGGATTAAAGGTCTGTTTAAAATCAGTGCTTTGTTTTCAAAGAAGTGAGTGGAAATCTGCTCTTGCCATGGGGCTTTCCTGTCCTTCTCTGTAACTCTCTGTGCTATTGAGGCTGAGAAAACCTCCTGGAATATTGTGGGATGTGTACTGAGAGAGGGGATTGGCTTAATGTGGCGGGGGATGGGGAACTTTGCGAAAGTGAAAGATGTTGCCACATGCACAGGATCTCGTTGGATCTAGGCCTCTGTCTTCAGCACGGACAGCCATTCTGGGATGCTCACAAACAAAGCACAATAGTGATAAACAATTTGTCCCCAGCATCTTAATGAGAAGTATACTGCCTCTGAACATGCTATTAGATTTGATAGATTTATCCTCCATTTGTTGTTTTCAAAATTGTTGTTCTTCAATAAACAGATTTCCTATCATCTAATTTCTGTCAAACGCTAATCAATAAGAGCAAGGTATGGCTAATCTTTAGCCTTGACTAAACATGTGTGTGTGGCTGAAGCCAATGGTGAACATCATCATGGTCAATGGGGCAAGATAATTAATTTTTTAAAACTGGGCAGTAAAACTAGCAATCGCTGTCCACGTTTCTTTTCCTCCAATGAGTAGTCTTAGCAATGTGTATTTGCTACACTATACACCACAGCCACACATAAATCAGGAACCTACTACAGGTACTGTCCATTGGCCTGGCTCTTCATTGTGTGTAAAGAGGATTGAGTGGAGTATTACAAAGCTATGACAGTAACTGCTGCATCTTGTGTTGAGAAAAGGTAGGTGCAGTTGGAACTATCTTTCTGGAAAAGCCAAACAGATCCTTGTTTTGGAGATACAAATAATGATATGGAACCACCCTCTATCATTGGTCCATTTAGCCCAGTGCTCTCTGTGCTGATTGGCTGAAGCTCCCCAAGCTGTCTAAGCGGAGACTTTTCCCCAGTCTTACTTCCTGGAATTCTTTAATGCATTTGGACCCTGAACCAAATGCATATAAACCATGCATTCTAATGAAGCTATGGATTCTAACACTATGTAGCATGACTGAAGCATAGTTCTGGCCTTTGTTTATAAGCTCAAAATTCATGAGCTGGTCACCAAAGGTAAAATAAGGACACGGAGGAATTATGAGCCTGAAATTAGAGTAACTGACTTACATAAGCAGCTGTTATAAAACTGTTCTGAATGTTCACATAAATAAAAATGTGTGGATTGGGTTCAGAGATTGCAGTACTTAAAAAAAAAATCACAGAAGTGGTCCCAATTAAGTCAGAATGGAGAACTATTATTTTCATTCTTCAGACAAAGATTAAAGTGAAGCAAATAAAAAAGCAGCAACAGAAAGCTGAAAAGTATTTTTAACAAATACATTTAGTGCCTAACATTTCTTTTAAAATATCATTGCTTAAAAATAGATCTGCAACAGCTCTACATGGACTTTTGCTATAACCATAGAACAATTTCTTTATTTTTAAGGAATAAGATGAAACAAAACATAACAAGAACCCAACACCATTTGGCTATGTTCCATATATAATATATAATATTTAATCTCTGAAGGCCTTCTTGCTTATTACTGTGAATTTTAGCAGAGGTGAGCTTGACTGACTGACTGGTTTCCAAAGAAAGATGAATATGTTCAGTTTAGATGCTGAAGAAAATGTTCCATTATTGAATGCCATTACTATCAAGTGGCTTTGCCAACAGAAGGATTCATAAAGATATAGACACATCATATTAGTTTTTAGCATACCATATATAAATAACTGCTCATTTGAGGATGGAGGGGACCCCTATTAAGGTTCTACACATATTATAGAACAGAATACAAACAAATTTACAAAATTAAATTGGAGGAATTACATCCTTTCACAGTTCATCAAATGTTTTTAAAGAGTCAGTGGTCATCCAGCTAGTCATTTTAGAGTACAGCCTGATCATGTTTACTTAGATATCCCATTGAGTTAAAATGCATAAAAGGAGCACACTAGCAATCTATATGGAACACTGCTATTGCATTCTTTCCCCAGCAATCAGTTTTTCTGTGGTCTGAGAGAAGATGAAAGCCCAGAAAAATACAAAACATCTAATTGAGGCTATTTTGTAGAAAAATAATAATGACTGAAGAAAGCATGATTGTTCCATGTTTTGCATGCAGAAGATCCCAAGTTCAATCACTGGCATCTCCAGGAGCTTGAAGTGGGGGGAATCACATCTGCTGCTGCAGTAAGTTAGACAAACTAAAGGCCTGACATAGAACAAGGCAGGTTCTTATGTTGCTAAGTTCCTAAGCATTATGAGCAGTATGACTGACCAGACGCCCGGATTTGTCCGGACATGGCAGGGAAATGGGGTGCAAATCCACATCCGGGCGGAAAAAACCGTTTTGGGGGGCCAAATCCGGAAATTTAGCCCCCCAAAACGGTGACCAGGTGGCCCTGGGGCGAGCCGGGCCAACTGGGGGGCGGCGGGGGCAAACCGGGGCGGCGGGGGGTCATGCGGCGGTGGCGCGAGGCTGGCGGTGCGAGGCACCTACCGGCTGGGGCGTCCGTTTCCCTCCGGTGCTCGGAATCTACTGAGAAACAGGCTTCGCGGCCTGTCCCTCAGTAGCGCGCCGGGTGATGACATCATCAGTCGGCGCACTGCTGAGAGACAGGCCAGGAAGCCTGTTTCTTAGTAGATTCCAAGCACGGAGGGAAACGGACACCCCCAGCAGCAGCTGGTAAGGAGCGTGGGGCGGGTGGGGGGGCGGGGGGGGGCGCGGGGGAGTGGGGGGGCGGCGCGGGTGCTCGCGGCAGGTGGGGGGGCGCGGGTGCTCGCGGCGGGGCACTTACCTGCTGGGGCTTCCCTCGGGTGCTCGGAATCTACTGAGAAACAGGCTTCACGGCCTGTCCCTACTGAGGGATAGGCCGCGAAGCCTGTTTCTCAGTAGATTCCGAGCACCGGAGGGAAGCCCCAGCAGGTAAGTGCCCCATGCACCCGCGCCGCCCCCCCCCCCGCCCGCCCCGCGCTCCTTACCTGCTGCTGCTGGTGCTGGGGCTTCCCTCCGTGCTCGGAATCTACTGAGAAACAGGCTTCACGGCCTGTCCCTCAGTAGCGCGCCGGATGATGACGTCATCACTCGGCGCGTTACTGAGAGACAGGCCAGGAAGCCTGTTTCCCAGTAGATTCCGAGCACGGAGGGAAGCCCCAGCACCAGCAGCAGCAGGTAAGGAGCGCGGGGCGGGTGGGGGGTGGGGGGGCGGCACGGATGTGCAGGGCGGGTGGGGGGGCGGGGGGGGCGCGAGACACTTACCTGCTGGGGCTTCATGTGCCACGTCTCCCTCTACCTCCCATGTGCTGCATTTCCCCTACCGTGCCTGCCCTGACTGCCTCTCCCATCTCTCACCTACCTCCCCATTGAGATTGCACTGTTGCTGCTGCTGCTGCCCCCTCCCACAATGCTCTAAGGAAGGACTTCCAAGAGTCAGGCATTTTGGCCTGTCTGAGGCACACAGGCTGCTTTTTACAGCCAGTGGAGTTTTTTCATAGAGACTGCCCCCCTCGCTCACCTTCTGAGGATCTTTGAGGAAAGCCATAGGGCGGGTGACTGCTCTGGGGAGCCCCACTGGTTATTCTTCCCCTTTGGCATTTGCTTAGGGTGACCATATGAAAAGGAGGACAGGGCTCCTGTAACTTTTAACAGTTGTGTAGAGAAGGGAATTTCAGCTGGTGTCATTTGTATGCATGCAGCACCTGGTGAAATTCCCTCTTCATCACTGTAGTTAAAGCTGCAGGAGCCCTGCCCGCTTTTGTACCTGGTCACTCTAGTATAGCTCCTGCAGCTTTAACTACAGTGATGAAGAGGGAATTTCACCAGGTGCTGCATGCATACAAATGATACCAGCTGAAATTCCCTTCTCTACACAACTGTTAAAGATACAGGAGCCCTGTCTTCCTTTTCATATGGTCACCCTAGTGTTTGAAGCTTTCAACTTTATAACCATATGGTCCAAACTTTTAGAAAAAGGAAGGGAACAGTGTATGTGTGTAGGTGGGGAGGGGGAAAGATTAAAAGGAATGTATAGCTACCTATCCCAAGGAGAGATCACAAGGAGAGATCTGAAGACCAGGTTATGATGGATCCAGATGAAGGTTGAAAGAGATCTCTCCTAGAATCCAGGGTATAGAACTCAGCAAAGTCCAGGTAGGGAAAATTAAGCCACGTAGAGAGTGTAGAAAATATTTAAAAATGAAAAGATCAAAATCAAATAGAGGGTGAAAACAACACCAAGCTGCTCACACCCTAAGAAAACAACACCCTAAGATCAGTGGCCTTTTCAATGGTGACACCCCGTCTGTGGAATGCCCTCCCCAGAGAAGCTTGCTTGGTACCTATGTTGTGGTGTTTTCATCACCCAATTATTTTAATAAGTATTTTAGTGCTCTTCGCCCTATGCACCTTTATTTTCTGCTGGTTTTACTGTGCTGTTGTGTTTTTACTGTTTATGGCTGACTTCATTTTGGTTTTATTATGTGCTGTTTTTAATTATTGTTTTATTGTTTGTATGTTATTTTTTAATTATTGTACACCACACAGAGAAGTTGGGTTATTGGGTGTAATAAATAGAAAGCATAATGAATACATAAACAAGGAACACAATTAAAGTCCTATTGATTACAATGAGAAATGCCCTATCCTGTGTCCAGCTTGTGATATCATTTTAAGGTTTTCTTTTATTGTCGTATGCTTGGAGAGAGAGAGAAAGCATGCACAGACTGCTATCACTGTGCTTTAATTTCATGTATTGACAATGACAATGACATATCAACGTCCTCAGCTCCTTCCTGGAGACAGAGGCCAGCTCATGGACCAGCAGCTAATTACCTCAGAAGCTGTGGTTAGAGTTGTATTTTCATTGGAGTTCTACTGTTGAAAATTCTGACCAGCAAAATATCTCAATCTATGCCAATATGAGCGAGATTTCCTAAAACTTTTGCTGGGTCTCTCTTTTCCTCTTCCTTTTCTGCAACATTTTTGTTGTTAGGTATTGCTATGTCAATGAGGTAGTTGTGTTTTCCTTTTATATTTATGACTGTTCTTGTCCCAGAATTGTTCTGTCCCAGCATAGCATGGCTTAGCTTGAGTTTGAGTGTGTCTGGATCTCCTAGGCTCTGAAAGCATCTTTTTGGAGAGCACCTGCTGGTTGCATGTTCTCTGCACACTGAGGCAATGTAAATTCAGTATATACTTGGATAAAAGGAAGGAAAGATCCTTATCTAGCATTGTAATAATGGGCATCTGTTCTGGCCTATCTTTGAATTGTACTGACCATGGTCTTGTTCACATGGCTAATGAATCAGAGATATAATCACACATTGTTAGATTAGTTTCTCACTGATCAACCAGAAGTTGAAACAAGCTAAGAGGCGAGAAGTGACTACAACAAGCCTTTAGTCCATTTTGTTCCATGGCTAATGTTTGCAGGGTAATCATATTTTATACTCTTCCTGCATGCTAGGTTGCTAGTTTGTTGTACTAGATTTCTCTGCACTTGTCCACTGCTTCATTTGTTCAATGGTAACAGTATGCTGAATCTGTGAGTATGGATATGAGAAAAATGATGGGGAAAGAGTGTTAAACGTTAGGAAAGTTTAGACTATTGTAATCCAGTGAAAGATTTGCAGTCAGAAAAGATATTTGAGGGAAGGGGAGACTCTGTCACACAGAGTATAGTAAAAGCTTCAAAGAACAGCAAAAGCTACAAAAGTAGAAGTGAGTGAAATTAATTTCAGATACATTCAATGTCTCACTTGTTCTTTATTTCAGTGATTTTAACATTAAGATGTTGTGTAGAACAAGTTTGTCTTAATTGTATGCTGTGAAATCAGACATGTGACCAAGGCCATGTTTGGGTGGGCACACCCCCTTGGGGATGGACATGTTGGTGGGCACGCCCCCTTGGGGCGGCCATATTGTCCTCCTTTTTGGTTTCCAAAATATGGTCACCCTAGTCTAGCTCCTCAATAGCCCTAGGAGTTGCTTCTTCAGTCAAAAACCTTTGAGCATCTTTTCCTGAGCATGCTCCAAAAGCGGACTGTTTTTCTCACTGTACTCTTAACATTATTATTACGTTGGAAGGATCAATGTTCACCTCCTATAATGCAACGGACTGAGGACTTAACAACACTATCAAGATTTGAAAGGGGGTATATAGATGCCACTTGCGAGTGAATAAATACATGGATTTGACCTGCTCTTCTTGAAACCTATGCATAACTCACCCCCCACCCTTTTTAAAAATAATGGTGTATCTGATGTGGAAAAAATGACATTTCTATGCATATTCTGTTTCCCACCACCACTATTTGTTTTCTGTTTGTTTTGTTAAAGTCACAATTTTAAAAAAGCACACACACAAAAATTCAAATGATAAAAACTGATCGTTTCAACCCCCCTTGCCACATTACTTTTAGCCTCCTCCTTGGCAGAGTGTGATCGGTATTCCAAGCAGGCCTTGACTGCTCATTAATTAGCATTCCTTGCTAGTGGCCATGCCATGCCAAAGCTAAAGAGCTTTGTCTTGAAATAATAAGACACCATGGCTCATAACAAAATGCACATAGCATTCTTTAGCGTGAGCCAAGTGTTCTCATAAGGAAACTTTTTTTAAAGTGCAAAACTATGCTGGGAAATGGTGCAGGAAGGGTCCTCGGTGACACCACAGGAACTGGCCAACTAGCGCTGTGCATAACTGGCTTCTGCTTCAAACTTTTTTTCTCATTAAAATATAAAAAAATATACAGTAGACAAAAATCAATGAATCCTGAATTTAAAATATACAGTAATATCTTCTTTATATGTCTGTCTAATCTTATATGCTCTGTTTTATTCCAATAAAGAATAAAACTTGTCTGTTTTTCTGCAGTGCTGATTCTATGTTGATTTCCAGTTCTTCTCTAAAACTTTTTGTCAGTTTATCAGTTTCTGTTATATCTAGATATTTAAGCAGTTGTTCATGAAATGTAGAGATGTCCCCAATTACTAGCCCATATTACTTTAGCAGCTGTTAATAAGTGTGTAGCTAACATTTTGTTGATGATTGTAATATCTAAGTACCATATGGGCTTCTGCTTTAAACTTGCAGAAGCTTGCGCGGGATTTGAACTTGAGGAGGAATTATACGTTGCAGGACCCTTATAATATTTATAGGAATAACTAGGCTGACCATATGAGAAGGAGGACAGGGCTCATGTACCTTTAACAGTTGTAGAGAAAAGGGAATTTCAGCCAGTGTTATTTGTATGCAATTAGTTCCTGGTGAAATTCCCTCTTCATCACAACAGTTAAAGTTGCAGGGGCCCTGCCTTCTTTTGTATATGGTCACTCTAGTATAGTGCCTGCACCTTTAACTGTTGTGATGAAGAGGGAATTTCACCAGGAACTAATTGCATACAAATAACACTGGCTGAAATTCCCTTTTCTCTACAACTGTTACATGAGCCCTGTCCGCCTTTTCATATGGTCAGCCTAGAATAACAACAGCTTGTGGGACCCAGGAAGCAGTCTAACTGCAGTTACAATGTCAGGTGCACCTTTCTCCATTGAAATTTGGACCTCCATCACACCTATTTCCACCCCCTGGTTTGCCTCTACATTTTGCAGAAGTGCATCAAGCTTATGATCCCTTTCACCTGAATAGCTGTTCTTTTGCTCCTTTGCTCATTAGCAGTTCCACTCCACTCCACTCCACTCCTCCCCTTCTCTTTCTCCCTCCAGTCAGGTCCTGTTAGATAAGTACTTCAACCAGACAGGTTTTCTGCCCGGCAAAAATGGAACAACCTTTTAGTCTGGCTCTTTGGAGGCTTCGAGGGAATACAATCCTGTCTCTCCAGAGATTCAGGCATTGTATGATTTCAAAAAATACTTTCAAGCCTGGAATGCAAGGTTTGGGTTTTATATTGAGGCTTGGAGTTGGCTGCTTGAAGAGATGGCTTTTCCCTGCCAGGACCTGATGCAATCCATTCAAGCCCCCAGTTCCTTTAAAACTACATGGAGGTTTAGGGCATATTAAATTAGGGGTGTGCACGGACCCCCCGGATCGGATCGGGACCCGGATCGGGACCTCCAATTTTGTCCCGGACCGGTTCGGACAAAATCGGAGGCCCCCCGGACCGGATCGAGTCCGATCCCGACCCAAAAATCGTACATTTTTGGATCGGCCGCCATTTTTTTCCCCATAGACTTGCATTGCAATGCAAGTCTATGAGGAAAAAATGGCGGCGGGTGGGTAAGGGGGGGCCTAACTCCCTCCCCCCCCCGGGGCCGTCCGCTGTGGACGGCCCCGGCAGGTAAACCCCCTCCCCCGCGCTCCCTACCCCCCCTGGGGCCGCCTGCTTCCATCCGCTGGCGCCCGCGGGCGCCAGCGGATAGAAGCGGACGGCTCCGGGGGGGGGGTAAGCCCCCTTCCCCGCCACTTACCTTCTCGGCACGTCCGGCGCCGGCGGCTACTACCAGCGGGCTCCGCGGCCTACTCTCGAGTAGCGCGCCGGGTGATGACATCACCCGGCGCGCCACCCTGGAGCAGGCCGCGGAGCCTGCTGGTAGTAGTAGGCGCCGGCGCCGGACGGGAGCCGCCGGGCCGGGCAGGTAAGGGCCCCCCTCCCCCCTCCCCCCTCCGCGCGCCCCCTCCTCCCCTCCACGCACCCCCTCCTTACCTTTCCGGCCCGGCGGCTCCCGTCCGGCGCCGGCGCCTACTACTTCCAGCAGGCTCCGCGGCCTGCTCTAGAGTAGCGCGCCGGGTGATGACATCACCCGGCGCGCCATCCTAGAGCAGGCCGCGGAGCCTGCTGGGAATAGTAGGCGCCGGCGCCGGACGGGAGCCGCCGGGCCGGAAAGGTAAGGGCCCCCCTCCCCCCTCCGCGCGCCCCCTCCTCCCCTCCACGCACCCCCTCCTTACCTTTCCGGCCCGGCGGCTCCCGTCCGGCGCCGGCGCCTACTACTTTCAGCAGGCTCCGCGGCCTGCTCTAGAGTAGCGCGCCGGGTGATGACATCACCCGGCGCGCCATCCTAGAGCAGGCCGCGGAGCCTGCTGGGAGTAGTAGGCGCCGGCGCCGGACGGGAGCCGCCGGGCCGGAAAGGTAAGGGCCCCCCTCCCCCCTCCGCGCGCCCCCTCCTCCCCTCCACGCACCCCCTCCTTACCTTTCCGGCCCGGCGGCTCCCGTCCGGCGCCGGCGCCTACTACTTTCAGCAGGCTCCGCGGCCTGCTCTAGAGTAGCGCGCCGGGTGATGACATCACCCGGCGCGCCATCCTAGAGCAGGCCGCGGAGCCTGCTGGGAGTAGTAGGCGCCGGCGCCGGACGGGAGCCGCCGGGCCGGAAAGGTAAGGGCCCCCCTCCCCCCTCCGCGCGCCCCCTCCTCCCCTCCACGCACCCCCTCCTTACCTTTCCGGCCCGGCGGCTCCCGTCCGGCGCCGGCGCCTACTACTTCCAGCAGGCTCCGCGGCCTGCTCTAGAGTAGCGCGCCGGGTGATGACATCACCCGGCGCGCCATCCTAGAGCAGGCCGCGGAGCCTGCTGGGAATAGTAGGCGCCGGCGCCGGACGGGAGCCGCCGGGCCGGAAAGGTAAGGGCCCCCCTCCCCCCTCCGCGCGCCCCCTCCTCCCCTCCACGCACCCCCTCCTTACCTTCCCGGCCCGGTGGCTCCCGTCCGGCGCCGGCGCCTACTACTACCAGCAGGCTCCGCGGCCTGCTCTAGAGTAGCGCGCCGGGTGATGACATCACCCGGCGCGCCACCCTAGAGCAGGCCGCGGAGCCTGCTAGTAGTAGTAGGCGCCGGCGCCGGACGGGAGCCACCGGGCCGAGAAGGTAAGTGCCCCCCTCCTCCCCCCCCCCGCTGTCCACTTTCATCGGCGGGCGCCCGCTGGCGCCCGCCAATGGAAGCGGCGGTGGGCGCCAGTGGGCGCCCGCCGATCCGCCGATCCGCCGAACCGGTTCGGAGCTTTTTCGGACCGGTTCGGATTGGATCGGCCGATCCAGCTGTGGGATCGGAAATCGGATAATTTATCCGATTTCCCACTGGACCGGACTCGGATCGTGGATCGGGTCCGATCCAGTGCACATCCCTATATTAAATGTGCTTAGGGAAAATAATCCAGACTTTTAGTGTTCTAGGAAAGGCTGGGGAAGAGGCGAGGTGTCAGCAGGACAGGCCCGGTGTCATGTGAGTACCGTGCTGCAAATCTGCACACCAGGCATGGCGAGAGTGCACTAAATTGCTGGTGTGATGGAGCTCTGAGATAAGAAAGGCTAATGCTGTAGCAGAATCTGCAACTATTTCACGCCATCCCAACTCATAAATAAAACATGATCATATATTTTTTTAAAATAGAAGCATCCAAGTCCCATTCCCCACCCCCACAATATAAGTGGATTACATTCTTGGCATAATGGAAAAAGTAAGCAGCTGGACCGGAATACTGCAAGGAACAGAATTCAACTTTTTAAAGTATTAAAACAATGTGAAAACTTCAGTCTCACAGACTAGGTTAAGACTATCACAGGTTTTAACCAAATACTTGACAGAAAGGTTTTGAAGAAACATCTAAACAAGAGCAACATAACAGGAGGGGTCAGATAATTGCTAAACAAATAAATGAGCATTAAAATAAGAGAGAAAATTCCCCACCACAAGAGAAGAAAGACACTTGATGAGCAGTCTTTTCTTTAATATATGATCTTAGAGAAATGTAAAAGTGATCTGTTACCTTAATGGTACTCACAAGCAGAAACATATAAGGGAAGAAATACATGTTAGAAGAAATTATGGTTCCCTGCTTTCCACTTTCCGCCTGCAAATGCCCTCTTAGACTTAATCAATCAATCAATCATGGTTTCCCCAGCTGGTTTCTGAAAGTGTTAGAAAATACAGCCATGGGAGGGAGATTTGCAGGGGGAAATTCTATGAGTGTCTTCTGTTCTGCCTCCCAATTTTCCCATGCAAGTGCTTCCGCTGTCCCTGCATTTCCATTGTCTTGGCAATGTTTGGAAACATACATCAAAACGTTATTGCTGAAAGATACAGCTACGTTTTGGTGAAGCTTCTGTAATATATTCCAGTAATTAATTAGTGAAATGGAAGTGAACAAAATTAAAAGTGTGTCTTCATTGCTTGGGGTTTGGGAATGCAAAAAGGTTTTAATCAATAACCTTGCTACAATCTAATTTTGTCTTCTAGGCTGCCTTATTTTAGAAACTTTCTAAAGCCAGCTAAGGTGTACTATTGATTTCAGGTGGCTTCATGTTAATTATGCAATTGGAAGTAACAAATGTAGCACAGTCCTATGTCTCTTTGCCACTGATGGAATTTATAGTGCAATCCTATACACATTGGCTTAAAAGTGGAGTTTGATGGAGCTTACTCCCAAGTAAGTGTGTATAACAGGGATAGGTGATCCAGTGTCCTCCAGATGTTTTGGACTACAGTTCCCATAATCCCTGACAATTTGCCATGTGCTGGCTAGGACTATTGTAGTCAAAAACATCTGGAGGACACCTGGTTCTCTAGCCATGATGTATAACTGGACTGCAGCTATAGCTCCAACTTTCCATTGTATTTCAGTGTGCAGAACCAACCGAAGACATTTTGCTGCCTTAAGCAGTGGTGCCTGGTGACTCCAGGGTTCAGTCAGAACCAGTCAGAACTCTGAAGGAGCTATCCAAAAACGCACCTTGGATGGTACCTTTAGAATTCTGACTGAGAACCTGGAGCCGATTCACCGCCCCACTGACATCGGAGCCACCAGCCTCCACTGGCCTTAAGTACACTCCAAATGGTACCCCCTACCTCCACTCCTCAGTATCGTGTTCTCTGCCATATATACAGTGCTGGCCCAAGACACTTTACAGCCTCAGGCAAAGATAGTATCCCCCCATTCCATGTACTGAAGCTGACCAGATTGGCAGTGGAATCATATTAAAACCCAGTCAATGAAACAACATCCACAACTAAACTGAAAGTAGTCACCTGGCTTAGCAGGTACAGAGCAGACTAGGGTCCCTCTACAAGAATTCGGTTTGACACCTGGTTGTCCGATTATGCGCATCTTCTCGCAATCGCTTTTAAGGCAAATCACTATACACGGGAGGCGGTTAAGCGCATAACAGGTTGCCTTACTGGTTGTATGAAATGCGCTTTAGAGGTGTTTAATGTGGAGAATCGCTTGTTTACATGGTCAGAAGGCGCTTTAACGGCCGCAGCAAATTAAACTCGCTATTTAACGTGCATTCGATAATACGCATAATCGCATAGAAAAAGCGCCTCGACCCTTGATTTGCACTCCGCTCTTGTAGAGGTCAAATTTTTAATGCGACTTGAAAGAGCTTTAAATCGCTCTTGTAGAGGCACCCTAGTTTAGGGGGCTCAGAGTGAACAGTGGGAGAAGGCTTCTGCTGCCCCCTGCATCTATTGCCTGTGGCAGCTGCCTCATTTTGCAGGGCTGGCTATGCATTACTCATCACACCTTCTAGTTTGGGGTAGGTCACATATGAATGTTGTTAATGAGGTATAGAGAGCAGAAGGAAGCTATTTTTAAACAGAATGTACACATTGCATCAGGCCAATGTATGTTTAAACTTGAATTTCAGGCATAGCAATTAAAACTAAGCAAACTCATTTAAGTCTGGCCTGTGAAAATGACCTCTAAATGTCACTCTTTAAAACCTTGATGACAGAACATGCAGGCAGGGCCATAAAAATCTGAGCTGTTATATAGCTGTTGCCTAGCAATACCACCAGATAAGAACAGTGGTGTGTGTGTGTGTGTGGGGGGAGGTTGTACTTATATAGACACACACACACACACACACACACACACACCTCATAACCTAGAGGAGACTGAGCAGACGCTTCTGGCATCACTGAATGAGGAGTGTCCAACTGAAACAAAATAAAAGTGTAAATGTGTTTAAATTGCATAATGTGCTCTGGGTGCACAACCCCCAAATTACTCTCCCAGGCATTTAACAGCGTATGTTGAGGGTTTTGTTGTTGTGTTGATGGGTTGACCCAGAATAGTTGTTTTTAAATGATATTGTATTTATAACATGTTTGTACGCTTTTTATGGTTTTAAATTTTGTATCGGTTTTTTAATGCTCAATGTTTTTAATTTTTGTAAACCGCCCAGAGAGCTTCGGCTATGGGGCAGTATATAAATGGAATAAATAAATAAATTTGGGCAGGAGGGTCTGCAGAGCACATGGCAGTTTTTTATTGTTGAAAATCAAAGAGCTCTTTGGACAATGAAAATTATCAATTTTATTCAGTGCTTTGAATGATCTGGAAATGTATTATTCAAGCTCATCTGAAACTTGTTTGCAGCTGAATGGAGTCTGTTTTCCTTTAGAGCAGAACTTTTTCTGACTCTGCTCTGCCCTCTAGCGACCTTTACTGCTACTGTTTCAACAAACTACTGGCATTTCTGTATTATCAACGAAATGTGCCTTACATCTTATGTTAATTATGAAACCCCTACATGTCCTAACCCAAGGGCATTATTATTATTATTATTATTATTATTATTATTATTATTATTATTTTATCCTGTACCAATGTAATGACTGAGGGGTAGCCTTGTCCTGGGGAAATAGCCATCTCCTGAAGGAATGGGGCATGATGGAAAATTGTCCTTGCCTCATGTCTTCTCTATGGGGCAGGCATTAAAATGTCCTCTCCCCATGTTCTTGTTATCAGATCTCATTGGTCAATCAGTGTGGACAGAGGCTTCCGTCCTAGTCGCAATAGTGTGAGAGAAGTGTGGGTGTGCATCCGAGCATGTTTTGAAACTTTTTACTACAACCAAACCCCAGATGGCACAGGCAAGCCACTTCCTCTAGCTTTCACCACATTTTCTTTGGGCATTTCAATACCAGGAACCTTTAATACCACAGATGCAGTCTTTATCTGTATTAATCTGGAGGCAGAATTAAACTGGTAGTTCCATGCAGCACTTCATATAGCTCTACATTAACCATTACAGTCTTGCAATACCTGCCTGCATGGCAAAATCCTAAGAATGTTTGCTTAGAACCAAGTCCCATTTGGTTCAATTGAACATACTCCATTGAGCTGGAGTGAGGAACTTGTCTCCAGATGTTCTTCAACTCCCATCATCCCTGACCATTTGCCATACTGGCGGGGACTGATTGGAGTTTGGGCCCAACAAGATCTGAAAGGCAATAGGTTTCCCATCCCCCTGCCCTAGAGCATGTCCTAAAGACATACCCTAGAGCATGTCCTAAAGACATGCTCAGAAAGGGGGTGGGAGAATCAAGTTTCCTTACTGTCACTTTCCCCTGCTTCTGTCCCATGATACTTCCTCATTCTTCACATGGGGAAGAAAGAGGAAGTAAACAATGACCACGTGGCCCATTCAATGGCAGTTTTTATCACTCCGCTTTTCCTGCACACAGTAGGAAATGGTGACGCATTTCATTTTAAAAAAAATGGATTTAAAGGGGTCCGTTTTGTGACAGAAAGAAGGCAAGAAAAGCAGGGAAAGCGGCACAATAAAAACGGCCACTGAATGGGGGGCAGATGTTGTCTTCAAAAGGACACACAAACATCCGTAAGTGGGGAGTTTCAAGCTTGGTGCCTTTAGAATGGCTCCACTTTTTGCTGTTCCCAGCCTTCAGTTAATTGTTTCTTGTTTGCTCACAGCCACTACATTATTGAATTGGCCTTTTAAATAGTCATTTCCTGTTCCCTGCTCACAGTTTTGGTAGTTATTGGTTTCCTCTTTGCAGCCAGAGCACACTTCTTGTTAATTTCTTTTATTTATATTTTTCTCAACTCTGTTTTCATGGAAAAAATGGGGGTGGAGGACATGAATATGCAAATGCTCTGGCTGCAAAGAGCAAACAGGTGATTAAAGGCCCAGTGACAGGAAACTAAAGGACCAAGACAGTAATGCTGTAATACTGGGGAGAGTAACCAGACTAAATTTATATTTGTTTCAACTGATCTTCTATCCCATATTCCTACTGTTTATCAAACACAGCAAAAGGAAGAGTTGGGCCATTCCACTGCGAAAGCAGATATTAAAATATGCATGTAACACAGCTAGCTTTCCACTAAATAGTCAGGCAGAGGTAGAGATGTCTAATGAACGTCATCTGAGGAAAACTCAAAATCAGAATTCAGTACTATTTTTAGTCAGTGTAGAGAATACTTCCCCCTGGCCAGAGACCTGAAGGCAATATGAGAGAGCCAGTGATGTGGAGGATCAGAGAACCACTCCAATTATTCAAGAAATAGCTGCTTAAACTGGAGGTCCAATTCTCTGATGCGATCTGATGCGAATCGGATAAAAAAAATTGGACTGGAAAGAATCGGAGCTCCTTGGACCAGCATTGGAATCGGGAATTGGATGTCCGATTTCCCTTGAATCATATTGGAATCGGGCATCGGATCCGATTCAATGCACATCCCTAATACTTAGGGGTTCCACAGAATGCAACATACCTGTTGCAACTAGGGAGTAGGGCAGGAGAAGAGAGGTGGCACAGATTAAGAGATCAGAGGCAACCACTTTGAACAAGTAGGTACCTAATACTCTGGGATTAAAAAAAATAGGAACATTGATGATAACCTCATTTTAAACATTGTCAAAACTACATTCATTTTTCTGCAGCAAGGAAATGGAGACACAGTTGAAGAGCACTAGAGTTTCCTAATTACCTTTAGAAAATGAGAGATAAGACTTTGATTGAGAAGCATTGGTGAGCAGCTACTCCAGGAAAAGAAATTATGGGGAAAAAAGTAAGAGAACTGAGACTTCCCTCACTCTAAAGAATGTTTACAGTTGCTTGCAGGAAATTTTACACACACACACACTAATTATGCCTCTGTCTGCTTTCTTTCATGCCTTCTAAAGACAGTTCACTTTTATTTCATCAGATATATTAAAAAGAAAAAAATGTGTGTTTGGTGTTTGGTTCATGTTATACTGTCTTAACCCAGGGGTAGATCATAAAAGTGCAAGATTTTTTTTATACAGAAAGATGTAAAACAACTGGTATGGAGAAGGCATATTTCTGACAGAGGGTCAAAATGTAATCTGTTAAGAATTCAGTCCTAAGGGATTGCTGTTCAAGAAACAGGGCTCTAGGATTGAAGTCCCCTGTATATCCCAAGGGTAGGCAACCTTTTGGAGCCTGTGAGTACATTTGGCAATTTAAGAACCTGTCCTGGGCCTCACCACAAAATTGGTGGAAACCATCAGCAGACAACCATCTTCAGTTCCTAAGAATGTTTCTGAGCCCCACATGTGGCCCAGAGACATGGGAAAAGAAGATGGGAGCAGCTCGAGTCCGTCACTTGGCTCTGAAACAATCCCAGCTGTCAGTAAGAAACCCTTTTTAAAAAAATAAAAGGCAGGAGAGGTAGGGTACCTTGGTGAGCACCAGGGAAGATGCAGTGGTGTCCAGAGGCAGTATGTTGCTTACCCACGGTCTATCCTATGTCCTGTCAGGCAGGGTGGGAGAAGAACGGAGGTGAAAATCCCTCCCATTCCACCTTTTCTTTGCATTTTCAGTTAGACAACCCTCTCTGCTTGTCTAGCTGAACTGCCCTTCTTCTTGTGGGTGGGTAGGATCTTGCAGATTCTGGCCCCTCCTCCATCCTCCCTGCCCACCCCCTTTTCCCACTCCTGGACATCTTCCGACATCGCTGTTGCGACATTGAAAGAAGGCATCATCAAGGATTAGGGGGTTAGGGGAATGATCTGATCTTGGTTTCTCCCTCCCAACATTGTAGCAGTGTCTAAGTCTTCGAATGGGTGGATCTGCCATTGTACCAGGGATCATAGGATTACTCTGACAGTTCCATAGCAAATCAACTGATACAATGTTTATTTAATATGTTGCAATAGCTCATTTAGACTTTTTTTCATATCTGACGTGTGTTTTATTATATTAGGAAACCCCTGTCTTTTGCATGAAATATTAGGCTTCTCTAAACGAGCAATTTATAGCACACTCATGACTGGCCACTCACGGAAGTTTGCGGGTTGATTACATGATGTCATCAACAGCCAGGATGTGTCCTGCACTATCCCCCCTTATCCCACTGTCAAAAACACAAAGATAATCACCTATTTTAAAAAATGCAAAATTCGCCCTGTGTAAAGTTGGCGTTGTACTATAAATCTGCCACTAGAAGGTGCTTTTCAATTGAGCTGAATGGAGGATGCAGAGATAGGAAGTATTCAATCCAAACCTTGTGGCTGCTCTTGTAATTGTGCTGATTGAAATCCCAGAACGAAAACGGGAGCAGGAAGCCCTGGCTAAGGCAGCTGGCTAAGGCAGCATTTTTTTAAAAAAAAATGTAGAGAAGCTTATTGAGACATGATAAATTGTATAGAAAAGGCTCACATGTTTGGATGAAGCTCCCCTGTGTGTCTCCAGACAGAAAGATGTGATCAAAACACGTATATTTATCTATTTGTTTATCAAATGTGTTTATTAAAGTATTTACATACCACTTCCATCAAAAAGGTCCAAAGCAGTTTACATTATAAAAATATAATTTAAAAACTTTAAATGTGAAATCTAATGTTATGGTAGCAGAAGTTTGGTAATGCAACAAGACTTTCTCCCTCAGGTAGCTTTTTGCACCACCTGAAAATCTGCTCTGGAAGCTTTCCCAGTCCTCTGGCACAGATTTTGAGGGCACTGGTGGGTGGTAGTGGTGATTGCCTCTCTTCCAGTTCCACTGACCGGAGCAGTTCTGTCAGTGGAACTACAAGACTAAATTAAATCCAGCATTTTTAACAGAGAGTCTGATGAAAGAGAGTTACCCCTTCCTTAAAAAAACAAAATAGCAAGGAGGTTACTTTCCTCACCTCTTCAGGTCCCACAAATCTGGAGCAATTACCATGAAAACCCAATCCATCACTGTCTGAATTTGCCACGAAGCCGGCATGGACAATGAGGCCTGCTGACATTTATTGTGGCCTGCCAGTTTCATAAAAACCTGCAGTTTTTTTGCATCCCCAGGCAGGCAGCAAAACTGGTGCATTTAGGAAGCTCCAAGTGGGCTGGATGCAAATACTGCTTTGGGTGTATACTGGGTGCTGTGTAGATACTGCTTTATGGATCATAAACAATGCACAGCTGGTACAGATGTATTAAACAGTCCCAACTATGTATGTATGGTCTGCATGATTCTAGGATGGGGTGCAGAACCTGATTCTACTTGAGGGCTGAATTCCATTTTGGAGAAGCTCTTGAAGCAGGGCGGGGGGCATTAAGGCAAAAAGGTCGGAGCCAAATTCCCAGCATATTTCAGCTTAATGCTCTTACTGCCAGTAACTTCCTAACGTAAGCTTTAGGAAGAGACAGTTCAAATTTTATAATGGGGAAAAACCACAGAAAAGCCAGGAAACCACCTAGCAATTGATGGTTGGAGAAAGGGGGTGTGTGGCCTTCTAGGGAATACTCAAGGGCTGGATTTGGCCCCTGGGCCTGAAATTCTGCACTCCTGTTCTGGGATCTCTGTTTTGATCTGCACTAAAACTTCTCCCTGAGATTACCGTGGATGGGATAGACCCTGCTTGCTCAGAGATCCATGTATGCATCAGAATCTCACTGAATGGGTAGCAATATTTTAGAAACATGCAGCTGTCGAGGTTATTTTATGTTGGAAGAAAATATTTCCACGGCATTTCAAGATGTATCCTTTTCACTCAATATAGGAAATGTCATGTGGGGAACACGTCTTCAAGGCCATGCCGTTTTCATACAGCCATGTTTCCAGATTGCACTTTGGAATGCAATCTTTTCTGGTGAATGACAATGGGGCAGAGGGCACCCGCAATTTGACAGGTGACATGTTTAGATGATAATCAAAGGTGGGAAGGGGTGGGGTCTTTTCAATTAGAATTACTTAAACATATATGTAAGGAATACTTCTTAATAAATATAAAGACAGATAATTCTATTCAGTATCCTTGAATAACTCTATATGGAATCACATGAACAATCTTAGGCATATTTACTTCGAAGTTCCACTGTGTTCCAAGGGCTTAAGTGTGCATAGGAATGCAGCCTAAGAAAGGCCTTCATGCACCATGATTAAAAATAAGTATAATGATCTTCATTCATTTTGCTCTTCTCAAGCCTACTTGACAAGTCCTTTCCCATCCCACTTACACCTCAATCAGGATGTAAGCAGGATGGGAAATTGCCACTCAACGCAAGCCCCGGCTAAGTCTCTTCCAGCCCCACTCACATCCCAATCAACTCAACTCAGCAAGCTCCTGCAAGCACCAGCTGGGTTGCTTTCTGTGCCTCTGTACAGAAAAATGGCTGTATCATCCAGTTTGCTGGGCTTGGACCAGGGGGTAGTCTGGTCCCAGATCAAAAGAAGTTATGCCCCCTGCCCTATACCAACCTGCCAACTTTGCTCCCCTCCTGAAATTACAGGTCTTAAATAAATAAATGAATAAATAAACAAACTGAATTTTTAGGATGGAAAAATAAAACATGCTCCTATTGTGTAGAAAAAGTGTATGCAATGATAGCAAGAACCACAATGTGAGATACATAGGGCTTTTACCTCTTTAATAAAGAGGTACTTGATCAAGAAACCAGGAGAAACATTAAATAGTGACTATTTCTGTGGTACAAACTTTGTCACTTCTTCACATGAAGCCCAGCAAAGGATTATGTTAAATACTTTGGGTATAAGTATACCTGAAGAGAAGTGATGACCAAGAATTGTTGCATGCTTTTCTTCTGCTCAAAGAGAATCTATTCTTTATATTTCTGTAACTGCTACTTGTGCCAAAATGAGAGTAAGGCACAATACTAGAAATAGTGCACCCATTGTTGGAGTGGAGCAACAACACTTATGGTAAGTTATATGAACCAGTGGGTGGGGGGCGATAGACAGAAAGGGAACCTGTTTCTTTCTCCTCTAGTTTTTTCTTGTAACCACTTGTTGATATAGATTGTAACTCTCAGGCTTTACTTCCTTCCTCCTTCTCAGTTAGTTAGCTTCCTTTGTGTCTGAAGCTCTTTCTCTCTGAAAGTATTTGTTTTCCCAGGAGCTATAGGCTCTTAACGTTGCTATCTAGCAGTCTTCATGAATTTAAGAGAGCCGTGAAGACTGATCTCTTCCAGCAGGCCTACCCAGTTGAATTTTAAGATGTTTTTAATGATGTATTAGTTTTTATTTGTTTAAATATTTCATCTATTTTGTGGTCTTTGTGTTTTATATTTATTGTTGTTCCCCACCTCGATCTGGAGGGAGAGGCGGATTATTATTATTATTATTATTATTATTATTATTATTATTTAACTAAAAGTACCAGTGCGAGTGTTTCTTTCTGTAGCCTTGCCTTGCACCAATTACACACTGAAGCTACGCAGCTGTAGTTTACCAAAACAAAACATAACTCTAACACCCATGACCTTAATTTTATCCTGGTATCAGACTGCACTCCAATAGGATTGCCACTTGTCTGATTCTAAATTGACATAAGTCAAGTACCTATTTTTCCTTCCACAGGACTGTGGGGTTTTTTTGTGTTTTCAAAGCTGATCTTCAGTCCGACTCAAACAGACACTTAATGTTTGCATATCCATGAATTTTATTAATGGCATTTTATTCACTATTGGAAAGGCAGTGTCTTAATTCTTGATTTGTGACAAACTACATTATGCTGATCTCTCTTTCCAAGCACAGAACTGGTATGCAACAGCACATTGTGAAAAAACATGCTTGTTGTAGTTTACATGTTTATGCATGTTTATTCAGAAGTAAAGCCCACAAAATTCAATGCAGCTTCCTATTTTAAAACTAATTTCTGACATTACATTTGAAGCCGCTTGGGACAGGCAGACAGATTTCAACTGTATCTTTAAGTAGAAGCATACTGTCTATGCTATATTAAATTCTAACAAAGCAATATTGATATTAGATATTTACACAGGAGCTGGCATAGTGGCTAAGAGCCAGGAAATTCCCAGTTCCATCAGCTCACCAGGGAGCCTTAGGCAACTATCATTTAGTGAGTCCAAACCTCACATCTATAATAAGTGGATACTGAGATCACTGAGACAATGTATGTGAAGTACTTTGAACAGCTCATGGAACTGTTCATAATACATAAAAACATTATTATATTAGTTTTATGGGCCAGATTTGTCCACATCAATATATTCTACTTTTGCCTGGGATGTTGCTGAAGTAGAAAACAGTATGATGAAAATCCATCAGCTAGCTATTTCCATACAGTTTGACTTTAAATCTAATAATAATCAAACAGCTACAGTAAGACAAAAATCACAGCATCAATTAATATTTAGGTTCACTCATTTTAATAACAATATAACAACTTCATACATGGCTTGAGTATCAATCCCTCCATTAAAACTTCACCACCCTTTACTCCCTCCTACCGGCTATACAATATCACCCCTATACCACAATAAAATTTTCCGTGCAGTAGCTCTTACACCTGCTATTTATAGGAGGTGTGAGCCACATGCTGATGTCATCACGCGAGCTTGCGCATGACGAAAGGGAACGCTAGCTACCAAATGTAGCCACAAATTTATCAAAAGTGTAGAGTGACACATAGTCTGAAAAACAATATATCAACATTTCCACACAGATAAGACCTGAGTTAGAAACAGCAGCAGCACCTCTATTTACTGGTATATTTTGGAGGTTCGTTTTCATATACAGGTTGTGAAATTCCTGGATTTCTCCATTAATTTCTATGGGCAGGTACCACTTCCACTTCAGGAGAGATGGTTTATCTCAGGGAAACCCGGAAATTCCCTATCCAGACAGTGCTATAACTTTCTCTTCCCTATTTATACCTCTACGACCCTGCAGGCTCTCTCTTCCTCCTTTTTTCCTCTGACGAGCGGTTGGATTGGGCGGTCCCGGGTGGGTGGAGTTTCTGTTGATAGGCGTAGCGCGTGAAGGAGCGGTCGACGGTTAGGTGGGTCTTCTGTCGGCCTTACGTTAGAAGCTCCGCCCCTCCCGTGGTGTTCCGTGTGCTTCCCGGGTGCCGCAGTGAACTTGAGACTTCCAGCTGGGGAGTGCGAGTGAAGGAGTGCGCTCGTGCCGGAGGGGTGGTGGGGGGGGGGGGGGAAGATGTTTGAGAGCCTGCGCGAGCGGCTTCTCAGCGTCCAGCAGGATTTGACCTCAGGGTGAGTAACGGCCGCCGCGAGAAAGTTGCTGTGGGTCCCTGACCAGTTGAGGGGAGGGAGGCGCGGGCGGACAGGGGTGGTGGGGAAGGGACGAAGTAGGGCTGAGAGCGCGCAGGCTCCTCTCAGGGCTCCGCACATGACAGACGTGCTGTGGGGTGTGAGCGCTGAACAGTTTTATCTCCGCTGCCCTGCCCTGTCCTGGGAACACACATTCCAGAAGTAGCACCAGCCCGCCTCAGTCCGCGCTAGCAAACAATCAAACGCCAGGATCCCGGGGCGACTTGAAGACGAAGCGTTGTATCCAGTGTTTGTCTTGCTTAGAGTAGACCCCATTGCCATGGGCGGGACTTAAATTAGACTAACATTGGATGCAGCCCACTGGGCACAACCCGAAGGCTGTAGTCCTTGGCACGCTTCGTTGGGAGCTCAAGCCCCATTGAATTCGATGGGGTGAACTTCCCAGTAAATTGGGCAGGACTGTAAGAAATGTATGGTGACTTTAGCTTTGGTGGGCAAGACGTGTAGGTACTGGAATCTAATGCTCTGAGATTTTATTTTACTTTTCTCTCTCTTGAATATGTTGTCACACATAATGCTGGATGGGGTGGCTAACCTGGGCAAAAAGATTTATATGCAGTGTGTTGTTGTTTTTTGGACATGTGTGGGGCTTTCACAAAAACAAGTTCTATTATTCTGGATTAATTAATCTTGAACAATAGTGTTGTTCTGGTTTTGATTTCCTGAATTGCTAATCCTAATTTAGACTTGTTGATTCATGCTCAAAGATGTTCTCAGAGAGTGCAAATTCTTCCACTGTTTTCCCACCTCTTTCAAACTTTTGCAAAAGGGCAGCTAATATGAGAGTAGAGTACATTACCTATAGTATAGTTTCATCTCGGGATAAAGGTGCCAACCACGGTAATAGGTTCCTTTTCCTCTCTCCTCAGCTTTTAAAAACTGTTCCTGTTGTAGTTTGTGACTTGTAGTATGCAGCTCATGTGACTTTGATCTGGCTTTAAAAAATTGGCAGCAGAATTTAGCTCCTTGTGAAAAGATTATCATTTTCATGTTTTATGAGTGCTGTTTCCCATGTTACAGTTCTTGCTCACAGGGCTGCTTAAAATCACTCTTTTGATTAAAAACCAAATGTGGGATCAAGTTATGCAATTGTATAATGAAAAACTGTTGGCATACCCAGGTATGAATCATGAGTGGACCTCAATTTATTTGTTTTATGCATTATAATTTTACCTCACCAATGCTAGCATGAGTACTCGCACAAATAAAGACTATAACGTGACAGGCCCTCTTTGTTTTGTTTCTTGATGATCTGTATTTTAAAGAATATTCCACTCATTGCAGAATGCCAGTTACCATTTAAATTGTATTTGATCATCCCATCCTTCATGTTTGTACACCAACTCCATGACAGTTAAATTGTAAAACAGGCAATGCAGAATTGTAAAGAGTATATAGCTAGAGGGCAGTATCCTTCACTGTTAGTGTGCATGCAGAACTGACTACTAGAGCAAAAGGAACAACTGGAAACAAGTAGCAACATTTTTTTCTGGAATGGGGCAGGTCAGCGGAGCTCTCAGAAGGGCTCTGCTGACCTGTCCTGGACATGAGAGTTTTTGTTCATTTTCGAAGCTATTTCAGTAACTACCAGTTCCTGTTGCGCTCGTAGTCTGTTCTGCTGATGCAACCGAACTAGCAGAGGCACAGCAGCAATATAGGATACCCACCTATATTGTCTTTCAGATACAATATTTGTATTGTGATAGGCATCTTGCAGTGTTTTACGTACACTTTTTTCAGTGTCTACAAAAGCATAGGCTCTGCTGATGCTATTTCAGGCTAAAGAAGATGAAATAGCCATCTGTAAAGTGACTTTGAACTTCTGTGATGATTTACTATAGCCCTAAGTCTAAATAAAAATTGTGGACCCCTTACTTGATTTAATAATTTGAAGTACAAGAGCTGACATACAAAATTAGTGAGACACATTCTATGCAGTCAAGTTAAAGTGAAAATGAGTGCTGAATTACATCCTGTTAACAGGAAAAACCTTAATGACAGTACATGTTAATGAAATAACTACTTATTGTAGAGCAGAATAATGACATGATGGCAGCTATGACATCTTGCCAGAAATGATAGCTCTAGATGATTCACTGATCTAAATGGAGTATTGTTTTTTGACAAGACAAGTCAGTAGTTGCCAATTGTTCATGGACAGTTAGTTAGATCAATTTCGTAGTTTCAGGTTATTTATTGTTCCAAATTCTTTCCTTTCAGGAACAATCCCTGTTAACAATGACTATAGATACTGACTCAATTAAGATGTTGCGTTTGAATGCCAAAGCCTACTAACCTAATTAATCCACATCTCATTAACTCAATTTGGGCTTTGCTTGCTCTGATCTTCACACTGACTTTGGAGATGAGGCAGTGGGCTGTCTGAATTGAGCCGTTGAAGTTATGGGTTATTCATTTAAGGCATTTATACATCCCCCATCATAAAACATCTGAAGGCAGTTAATAGAGCATTTTAAAATCTGAAACAATAAAAAATTAAATATACAATAAAAAAAACAACACAACTATAATCATCTAGACAAAAGAGCAGACTGAAAAACTGTCATTATCAGAGCTTAAAGTATATGCTGAAAACGATGAACAAAATAAAAATGATATCTAAATGGTTATAAAGTATGTGCTATGTGACATTCTTTGGGGAGGGTGTTCCACAGCTCGGGTACAACAAATGAAAAAGCCCTCTCCTTTGTTTCCACCAGCCTGATCTCTGATGGAAATAGAACTCTGAAAAGGGCCTCAGTGGAGAAACATACTGCTTGGGTAGGCTGATATAGGAGAAGGTGGTCTTTAAGGTTGAATCCTGACAGGGTAGAGGCCCTTATGCCCAGCAATTGGGTGTGCACAGTGTTCTGGATGGGGTTTCACTCCCCCTGAAAGAGCAAGTGTATAGCTTGGGGGTACTCCTTTGTCCAACAGAGTCACTTGAGGACCTCTTGGGGTGCCTCTACAAGAGAGGTTTAATGCTCTTTGAAGGCTCATTATAAATTTTACCTCTACAAGAACGGAGCGCAAAACGGGCGTAGAGGCGCATTATCTCCCGGATTATGCGCATTATCGAATGCGTGTTAAATCGCGAGTTTTATGTTGCTCCGGCCGTTAAAGCGCATTTTCCCCGTGTGAACAAGCGATTATGCGCATTAACTTCTTGTAAAGCGCTTTTTGGACATTAATTAATGCGCTTCGCCGCCTCTCGCCGCCTCCCGTGCAGAGGGATTAGGAGTAAATGTGCGTCTGCGATAATGCGCATAATCGCCGAACCGGGCGCAAAAGCGAATCCTTGTAGAGGGAGCCTTGGTTTCGCTGTTTTTTACCAGCTTTGATTTGCCATTTATGACCATTCTGTAGTGGTTCATGCTCTGGTAACCTCCTGGTCGGATTACTATAATGCATTTTATGTGTGTTGTCTGTGAAGAGTGCTCAGAAGTATCAGTTAGTGCAGACTGTGGTTGCCAGAAAATTAATGGGCATGGTCAGATTGGATTATACTACACCAATTCTGAGGGAGTTGCACTGACTGCCTATATGTTTCCAGGCCCTACTCGAAGTATTGTGACTTAATTTTGAAACACTAAACAGCTTGGGACCTAAATACCTGAAGGAATGCCTTCCCCTATACCAGTCTGCCGTTGTCTTAAGATCTGCAGGAGAGGCTCTTCTCAAAATATCTGTCACATGTTATGTTTCAAAAGGAGAGAGCCTTTTTGGTTGTGGTGCCCTTGAGAAACTGCCTTATTAGTCTTACTGGTTTTTTCCTCTATGTGCTGTGTTTTTTTAGGTTGAAGACTTTGGGTGACAAATCAAGAGAAGCCAAAATAAGTAAACAGAGGTACTGTTGGATATTTTACCGTACACTTTTTTTTTTTCATTTTGACTCGTTGTAATGTTCTACCCTCTAAACTTCTAGGTGGTAGATATATTAGTTAACAACAGATATTATCATTGTACCAGTGGAGAGGTAGAGTCTATTCTGCATGTCTTCTTCAGTTGTAGTTTTTATCAAGGAGTTAGAGAAACTTTGATTTACCTTATCACGCAATCCTTTCCTGAGTGGTCCTTAGCGTCCTTGTTGATTATTTTGCTAGAGCGTTCTAGCATCTTAATTACAGAGGAAGTTGCTAATTTTTAATGCAGCTGTTCAGAACAGACCTTCTATGATTGTTTCATGATACTGCTGTTAAATTTCTATATACTTTATTTTCCATACATTTTTAAAATTCCATATGTCTGCATCAAAGGAGACCAACAATATTTTAGATGCTCGGAGGTCGGCAACAAGGGAGAGGGCCTTCTCTGTGGTGGCCCCCCAATTGTGGAACGATCTCCCCAGTGAGGCCCGCCTGGCGCCAACATTGTTATCTTTTTGGCACCAGGTCAAGACTTTCCTCTTCTCTCAGGCATTTAGCAATATCTGATGAGCCTGGGTTTGTTTTGTTTTTAGGCTTATACCTGTTTAAAGTTATTATAGTGGTTTTAAAGGTATGTGTATATTGTATGTTTTTGCTGTTTAAATTTTTGTATATCGTTTTAATTGTTTTAATCTTATGTAAACCGCCCAAAGAGCTTCGGCTATGGGGCGGTATACAAATGTAACTAACTAACTAAATAAAGTAGTGACTGTAGGAAAAACTGTAGCATTTATTCCAACAAAAAAAAAATCTCCCCATATTGCCAGATGATTGCCCTTGACTCTGTTGATGCTTGCATCCTGATTGTTAAAACAGCGTTTTGGCATTTCTAAACATTAATTTAAGAAGGCTTCCATGTAGGATTTCTGCACTTTAATACATGTTTACATTTGTTATTACAGGACAGTACAGTGTTTGCCAGAGTTTTCTGCTGGATTAGTTCTGCTGAGCAGGTAAATTCCTTCTTGTACACTCTTACTTGTACAGTATCCACTCAGATACTGGATACTGGCATTAATGTGAATTAATGTGAATTATTTTGTGCTAGCACAAGGAACCTCTAGCACAATGCCAATATCATTAGCTGGCACTGCGGGATTCTCCAGGAAATCTGTTGTGCCATCTAATGCTATTGGCACACTATAGGTCCCTTATGCTAGCGCAATGAAATTTACATTAGCACTAGTATCAGATTGGATACTGCTCCATGGATGTGATCAATAGAGAGAGATACTAAAGTAATACTTTGATTGCATTTTGATGTTCCTTTCAGTATCCAGTAATTTAGAAATTTTAAAAACTAATACACTTACTGATAGTATTACTGTACTATTAATATGTGGTTACTTATATGAAACCAAAGTAAAACAAAAACTTAGGATGAATGTGTTTCTAAAAATGTAACATTTTAGGTTTTAATATAGATCCTAACAGTTGTAAAATGTAATATAATAAAAAGCACAGTCAAGCAAAGCTTAGAACTATGCATTTTTGCAGCCTGACACCATGTTAGTTTGTTCAGAAGTAATTCTCATTGAATAGATGTAACTTACTCCCATGTATGTGTGAATAGATGTAACTTACTCCTGTGTGTGTGTGTATACAATTGTGCAATTATGGCCAAATCTACTCAGAACAAATCACATAGAATTCAGTGGAGCCTACTTCTGAGTAAGTGAATATGGGATTGCAGCCTATTTTGTTAATCTCATTGGATGACAAGAGCACATACTAAATATTGGTAGTGCAGGTAGCATTCTTAAGCAGATTGGGTTCAGATTGGTAAACCTTATTCTTGTTTTTAAAAAAGGCACATTTCATATGCTTTTCAATTTTATTTACATTTTATTTCTGGAAATATGACTTATTTCCTGAAATTGTTTGGTGTAAACATACATTTGCAAACTCTCCAAATCTGTAGCCTTTTTGTTTAACCATATTCGGCAAGTAACCACCTAAGGATTTAAAGCATGTGCTATTAGCTCAAATTTGTAGACCTCATTGTTTCTGAGAAGAGCTTGAAAAGTATGAACAATAGTAATTCTCAAATGCTAGAATGAGGCTTCTTGGTATAAGCATTTATTTTCTTGGCACTGAATTTCACAGTGATCTTAAATTGCAACCATATCCACAGTTTCCTGAGAGTAAGTCTCATTGCACTTCTGAATAGACATGTATATGTTTTTGCTGTTAGGCTCTCTATGAAATTCTGACAGCATAGTTGTTGTTTTTAAAACTACTGCAGTTTTGTGGAGTGCTTAACAAAATAAAGCAGAGATGCTACAAAAGTGAGACTGTTTAATGCGTTATAAACTGCCCCATTGTCAAAGGACTGTCTTTGTTCTTTACAGTAAATAGTAAGCACTTCAGTTCAGCACAGTTAGGTGTGCTTGTGGCCATCATCTTAAGTAAAAGCTTAAATATAAGCTACAATATTACTGCTTATTTCCTTTTGTGAAGGTATGAAGATACATGGGCAGCTCTTCACAGAGGAGCAAAAGAATCTGCAAAAGCTGGAGAGGTAAATATTTACCAAAACTAATATGCAATTTTTTAAAAACAAATTAAAACTACTTTTTAATATTTAGGTATTTGGAATTCAGGAAGGCAACACCTTTCATCTGAGTGTTCTCCATATAGCATCTGTTAGTTGGAATCTTAAATGCTGATGATTTTTAGAGAGTGCATGTTTTTAAACGTTGAAGTTTAGTATCTCAAATCTTGTTTTAATTGGTAACATACAAATGAAGAGCCATGGATGACTAACTTAAGTCCCATTGATTTCACTGACTAAATTTGGATCCAAATAAATATATTTATAAGAAATATGAAATATATTTCAAAGTAAGTTTACCTGTTTTTATGCATCTTATCTGCAGAAACAGCATCTAACCAAACACATTTAGCCTCCATTGGCAAGTAAACCAGTTTACTTTAGACACTATACTATTGTATGGCCTGCAATGACGTTTGTTTCCACTTGCTGTTAAACCTGTTCAAGAAGCAAGTGTATATGCAGAATTTTAATTCTGCTGATAGACACTTTCATTTGTGCAATTATTTTCTTTCTACATTTTTGTATTTTCCCCAAGCCCCCAAAACATTATTAATTCTATATATTTATAAGTGCATTAAAAATGTACATCTATGCAATGTATACATTCTTCATGTCTGGAGAATGGACTTATCTGTTTGCAGGAACCAGCACAACTCATATTATTCTGTGCTAAGCATCACACCTCCATTTCCCTGCTTGTATATGTTTGTGTAAATACAGCCAGTTAGTTTAATATGCACCTAATTCAAATGAAGCTATGGAAGTGCTGAACTGTTGTCTGTAATCAGTGATGTACTTAATAGGGGCTAAACTAAAAGACAATCTAAATAAGACAGGTGCTGTGAGTGGGTGATTCTTCTGAACTGGAAAGTGATGTTCAACTGTTCTTCTTGGGGTTTCATTCCCCTGAAAGTTCAAGTTCACAGTTCAAATTGAGCCCTATCTTTGGAGGTCCAGGTGTCTCTGTGGTATGAACCACCTTCTGCTAAGTGCAGCTCATATGCCAGCTCAACGTCTGGAGCTGCCTCTGTTCAGAAACTACAATACCACTATAATTAACAGGCACTGCACATATGGAACATATTGCGCCAGTTTGGGTAGAGCTGGATCACAAAGATGCTGGTGAAGTTCTTTTGAGGTGAACTTGGAGGGCTTCTAAAATCCAACCTCAACAAAGAAACTATTAGAGGATTGTATAAAAGTCACCCTTATGTTATTGGCTGCCTTAGCTATTTGAGAATGGCAAGTATGTAAAAGAATATTATGTACTTATTTACTGATATTTATGAATCACTTAAAATGAATTTCTAAGTGATATGCAGACAATTCAGTATAAAACTATGAAATACTGTATAAACTAGACTAGAGCAAGCAAGATAAGATCACTGTTCTGGGAAAGACAGTTAGAACAAGTAAATTTTCAATAGGCACCAAAAATACAGAAGGGACGATGCCTCTCTAATTTGTACTGGTCAGGGTTCCAGAGAGTGGGTACTGTAGTACTAACGGACCCATTTTGACCCATCATGAACCAGACCTCTGATACCTTAGGAACCACAAAGAGGGGATCTCCTGAGCAACTTAGGGGGATCTCCTGAGCAACGGTAGGGGGATCAGACAATATCTTAAGTAGTCATGTTCGGAGTTGTTTAGCACTTTGACAACCTCCACAAGAGAGGTTTAATGCTCTTTGAAGGCTCATTATAAATTTTACCTCCACACCAGCGGAGCGCAAAACGGGCGTAGAGGCGCGTTATCTCCTGGATTATGCGCATTATTGAATGCGCGTTAAATAGCGACTTTTATTTTGCTCCGGCCGTTAAAGCGCATTTTCGCAGTGTGAACAAGCGATTATGCACGTTAACTTCTTGTAAAGCGCTTTTTGGACATCAATTAATGCACTTCGCCGCCTCTCGCCGCCTCCCGTGCAGAGGGATTAGGAGTAAATGCGCCTCCGCGATAATGCGCATAATCCCCGAACCGGGCGCAAAAGCGCATCCTTGTGGAGGGGGCCAAGTACAAAGACCATAAACCTGGCCTAGTATCGTGTAGGCAGCCAGCGCAGTTCCTCAGCATAGTAAATATGCTGGTGATAACCCTCTCCCATTACCAACAAGGTTGCAGCTTTCTGTACCAACTGCAGGTTCCAGACCAAACTTAAGGGCAGTTCTACATAAAGTGCATTGCAATAATCTTATTTTGAGATTACTGACGTATGGGCTACAGTGGTCAAACTCTCCCTATCAAGGAATGGCTGTAGCTGTCTTCCCAGCTGAAGCTGGTAAAAGGCACTCCTAGCTACTGAAGACACTTGCAACTCCAGTGACAGTGCTGGATCGAGGAGCAGTCCCTTGATCCAGGTTATACACTTGTTCCTTCAGGGGAGTGCAACTCTTATCCAGAACAGGCTGCTGACCCAATTCCTGGACACTGGAACCATTCGCCCACAGCACCTTCAGCTTGCTAGGATTCAGACTATGTTTATTGACCCCCATCCAATGCTGGTCCAAGGCTTGCACAGCCTTCTCTGATTCAGACATTACAGAGAAATGGAGTTTGATATCCTCAGTGTACTATTGGTACTTAACTCCAAATCTCAAATGACCACTCCCAGCAGCCTCATATATATGTTAAAAGTAATGGAGACAAAATTGTGCCCTGCAGTACCCCATAGCCAGTTACACCCCAGGGGGGGCAATGAGCAATTCCTCAAAACTCTCTGAATCCAACCCTGCAAATAGGATTAGAAGCATCGAAGAACAGTACCATCGATACCCATTGTACTAAGTTGAATCAGAAGGATACCGTAATCAGTGGTATCAAAAGCCACTAAACGTTCCAGTAAGAGCAACAGGTTAGCAACATGCGCCTTGCCCCTCAGGGAATTTTCAGTAGAAGGTTTTATAAATTTTAAAATGAGTAGCAAAAATAATTGCTTAATTGACACAAATTTTTATTTAATCCTTTTCATTATATATAGTAGAGTTGAATTTAAACTCGTATTCTGAATTAAACCTATTGCCCAGTACTGCTAAAGGCAGATGTTTGAGGCTTGTGCTTGTAGCAGGAAAGATGTGAATACACTAATGGATAAGAGTTGGCTGAATAGACTATGTAATACAGCAATAATGAAAACAATTACAGTTGATGTTAAATTGAGCTGATTGTAATAAAAATAAATGGCACTCATTTACTTATGGAGAGCCTATGGGCATATATGCTTCTTAGATACTATAGTTGCAAAAGTGGAAAAACAATACACTATTTTTGATAAATAGTGTTTTTGTCTTGAGTTTGAAATACCTATTTGTCTTTCCTTTTTTAAAAAATACAATTGTTTCTAAGTCCCATGGAAGTAATCACTGTAAATTAGTCATGGTTAACATTTTCAGTTGTTATTAAATATAGCTGGCCATTGTGAACAAAAATCTACAGCTTACGAAGTCATATTTTTGGCTCCAATATTTGGCTTGTTAGCTTGTTCAGAGGCTTGAAAGTAGGTTGTAACAAATTTAATAATATTAGTTTTATCCTTGTTTTTTAAACATTGCAGCTGGTGGATAGTGAAGTTGTCATGCTTTCTGCCCACTGGGAGAAGAAGAGAAGTAGTCTCTTAGACCTTCAGGAACAACTCCAGCAAATTCCAGTATTTTTAGCAGATTTGGAATCCACAACAGCTAGCCTGAGTAAGTTGAGTTTGCTTTATTTATTTAATAGATATATACCCACTTTTTAGGGGGGAAATCCCCCAAGGCAGCAGAAAAGCAAATGTTAAAATATTAGAGCTAAACGTACAGTAATGAATCAGCCTGCACAAATAAAGACCAATTCTAAATGTTTTTCCTGAATAAAAATGTTTTTGGGGTGCATTTAGAGGTGCAGATGGAGAGGTGTGCTGGATTTTACCGGGATTTTGTCAGAGTGGGGAGTTTAATAACAGAGATGCTACTGTAAAATGCCCTTTGTCTGGTACTCATGAGTCTGATTTAAAAGGAGACTGGAGAGGATGATCTTAAGCATGGGGAGGTCCATATGGGCCAAGGTGGTCCTTTACATAACTAGGTCCCAGACAATGTAACTCTTTAAAGGTCAAAAGAAGCACCTTAAATTCAACCTGGAAATAAATTGGTAGTAAGTTGAAGTAGTGTAGGATAAGGTTTTTATTATTAAACTATTATTGTGTCTACCAACATCATGGTGGCAGCAATTCGAACCAATTGAAGTTTCCAAACTTTAAGTGCAGCTTCAAAGGACTTCTCGATTGTGTTTTGGCATGCTCCTGTATCTTCTGCCTCATAATCCTCGTAATTGCCTAATTTTCTAGTTCTCAGCTATGGGAAATCATTCTTTCTTTCTTTACCAACTATGTGCTGTTGTTTTGTTCAGCCTAATGGCAATAAAGAAGGTGCAAAGGGCAAAGTTGTGCCAACTTCGCCCCCCCCCCCCCCCCCCACTGCTAGGGCAATGATGGCTTTGCTTGAAAAATCCAAGGGCAATATTATGACATATTTAGAGCTCTGGCTGGAGATTTAAAAATGATCAAAGTCTCTGTGGGTATGTTGCAAGATTCTATTGACAAAATATGCGTGAGGCTAGATGCTGTGGAAACTACAGTTTAACAGCCGGAAAATAAACCTGGGACTGATGAAACTGTGTTGTCTGGTTTGCAGATATTTAATATTATTTTGAAGACTGAGCTTAACGAGCTTGAAAGTCAATCTTGTCATTTTAGAATGTTTTTAGCATGTTTTAGGATTTTTTATGCAGTTTTAATAATATGTGTTATGTTTTAATCAGTTTTATGTATTTTATCATGTTGTTGTTCCCCGCCTTGATCCAGACGGAGAGGCGGGTAAGAAATAAATTGTTATTATTATTATAATTTATGAATCATTGGGGTATGTGAGCAAGGTCAACCAACTGCCTTTTGCATGAGTTATTGGATCTGCATAAGGACTATCAATTAGTTATCAAGCAGGCACACTAAATTCTGGTCGCCCTCTCTCATGTTGAAGAGGGACCTCACCAGTTCATCATGACAAGGTTTCTGTTAAGGGGTTTATTTTAACTCTTTTCAAGTTATTCACCATCTATCTCAATACTGCCTCGAGACACTGGTTCAGAGTGTCTCTACTTCTCTGGTGGTACATCTTGATGAGGCGAGAGCCCCAGGTGGATGCTAAAGATCTGAATTTAAAAAGTCGAGGGCTTACCCCGACTTTCTCCTTTTCCAGTGAGGCGACAGTGCATCCCCAGTCTGTTGGCATCGTCCAACTTTGCGTTGGAAGCGTTTCTCGGCCAATAGCGACCCCTAATTAGTTGCTGGAAAACCTCTGGCGCAGCTGACAGCTCTCTCTCACTCCCCCCACCTTGCCTCGTATCATGGTTCTCACCTCTTGCTCACCGGTCCCTTCCTGTAAGTGCCAGCAAGTGCCCTGATGAGGTGAGGGGCGGCAGTGCCACACTAGGGGCCACAGAGGGGAGAGGTGGGGTTGCTGCTTCTCTAGCTGCCCATGGGGGTATGTGTCCCTGGCGGGCAGATTACCCTGCGTCCTCCCGCTAGGCCAACGGCAGGCTGGGGCTGCTGCCTTGTCCTGGCTGGGGAACTCGTCACCTTGACTCTGCTGCTGATCTACCTGGTGAAGAGCCTCGCAGCTTCCGGAGCTGACTACAGCCCACCCCATCCTCCACCACACTTGCGCTCCTTGCCATAGGGACTACCTGGGGGCTTGAGGTGCCCTTGTATAGGTGCCCTGGGATTTGTTGATGCAGATGTGATATAGAGTTTAGTGTTGTCAACATATTGATGACTCCTCAGCCAAATCTTTGGATGATCTTCCCATTGGTTTCATGTAGATTTATACCAGTTTGTGGGATAAAATGGAAACCTGGGGCATCCTTCACACCAAAGGGTCTCCAGCACAACCTTCTAGGAACAACTCTAGAATGGACAGGAGCCACTGCAAAATAGCAATTGCCAGGTCCTAATTTAGAGAGTTATACCAGAAGCAAATTGTTCTCAGTGCTATTGCAGGCTGCTAAGAGGTCTAGGAGAATCAGCAGGATCATACCTCCCCTCCCCTGCCCCATCATTCCTCCACTGAAGGTTATCTACCTAGGTGACCATAGGCATGCACAGCACATTTCATTAGGGTGTACCCCCAGTATTGAATAGAGGGGAACCAGTACCTCATGTGATTTGGAAGCTACACTTCTATTAATGCAGCCCAAAAGAGCATTTGCCTTTTTTGCAGTCACATCACACTGTTGGCTCATATTCAGCTTGTGATCTATAACAATTCCAAGATCCTTCTGGCTTGTAGTATTGCTGAGCCAAGTATCCCCATCTTGTAACTGTAAGGTCAATAGGAGCACAATTTAAAAGCTCCTTCCTAAATTAAGTTTGCACTCACATGGTGGGTTTTCTTTTATTTCTTTTTGTTTGCTTTAGATTGGAAATGTTTACCAAAAAAGATTCTTTCTATATATGTATTTTAACTGTTTCTAATGTTTTGGAGAATGATGTACATTGCCCTCATTTCCTTGAGGACTAGGTAGGATAAAAATAAAAACAACAAAATGTCTCAAAGCATCTCAAAGATTACCAAATTTATTATGGCATAAACTTTCATGGATTACAGTCCTCTTCATCAGATGATGTGGTATTGTCTATGAAATCTTATACCATAAGTAGAATTATAATTTCACTAATATGAACAACATTACATGGTCTATCCATTTTAAATTTGGGGAAATCCTTTTCAGTAGGTTTGGGAAAGAACAAAGAGTTTCAGATAGGACTGGAACGCGAAGCAAAGCCCTTACCTTTTCACTGCTTTCTTCGTTATTATAGAACTACTTTTTCAGATTGCTTATGTTAATACGTGAATGGTTTGATCTGTTCTAATTTACTTTTGTATTCATTTTATGTGTCTTTAATAGTTCTGTCTAAAATATCTAGAACAGTTAAAACATAAAATCAATGCATTAGTAAATTAGACAGTTGAATATTTTAAATCATTAGTCAAATATTGATCAAATCACAGACACACATGTGCACATGCACACACACACCCCTCCTATAAGCATATCAAAACCCGAGAGTGACCCTAAAATAGATTCCAAGATACAGAGCAATTTATTCATTTCAATCTAAAGCCCAACCCATTTTAGGATCTTTTGGACAATACGTCCTGAATGACATGCCTACTCAGAAATAAGTCCTATTGTATTCAGTGGTGTTTGCTTACTCCAAGGCAAATGGATGCAGGATTGCAGTCTTTATGATACCTTTTTGACCCTTATCATCAAACACTCATGGACATATAATAATACAAATTCCAACAGTAAAAAATTAGAATACTTCAGATGAATTTGTTCATCTTTAAGGTGCCATGGGACTCTGTTGTTTTTGCTGCAACAGACCAACAGGACTGGCCCTCAGGATTAAAAAAAATAAAAATAAATTGCCTCTGAGAGGTTTGTAACACAATACTCCTGTTGCATGTCTCCACTATTTGGAATTGAGGAGGGGAGAGGGAGAGGGAGAAAGAAGGCTCTCCCTCACCATGCAGTGATCACTGACTTACCATGAGCTGGGCAGGCACATTCCAAAAGCAGCAACAGCAGGCAGGCAGCATCGGGGATGGGGAGACAAGGCTCTGCTCCTTCCCGTGATCGTCTCTCCCTCACCACGCACACATGGGTCCAAGCAAGGCTAGCCAGCCACTCAAAATGGTTGCCACCATGGGAAAGGACCATGGGAACTGGGCGAGGAAACATCCCCCTCTAATATCTTCGAGGGAAGCTCCCCTCCCTCACTGCCATTGGCGACAGTGAGAGCACGGGCGCTTTTCAGAAAATAAAACAGCCGCTGCACCTGCTTTATGTTCTGGAAAGCGCCCCGTGCCCTCACCAAGGGGAAGGGGGAGCTTCTTAAAGACAGGCAACAGGCAGGCAGGGAAGGGCAGGCAGGGAACTGAAGGCGCTGCTGTTGCTGCTGCGCCCGCTTTGTTTTCTTGAAAGTGGTAGGTGCCATCGCCTGTGGGAGCCCCCCCCAAGATATTAGGGTGTGCCTGTGCACACCAGGCACACCCTGTGTGTACGCCTGTGTAGGTGACTAAGGTTTAAAATGGGTTTAAGAGACATTAGTCTTTTGAATAGTGAACTCAGCTGCTGCATGATGATTGTAGTAAAAATGGGACCAGTGAGAAACAAGAGGAAGGTATCGGTATACTTGGGGGAATCAAGGGTTTCAGAAGTACCAAAAAACAAAAAATAGGGGAAAAACTCTAAGGAGGGAATAGCCTAAACGGCTTGGGACCTCGATACTTGAGGAAGTGCCTCTCCCTGTATATGCCTGCCCAAGACTTGAGATCTGTTGGAGAAGCCCTTCTCCACGTCCCCCCAACATGAGACATATGCTATGGTGGGACATGGGAGAGGGCTTTCTCTGTTGTGGCACCCCGGCTGTGGAATGCCCTCCCCTTGGAGGCCCGACTGGCACCGGAACTGGCTTAATTTTGGCGCCAAGCTTTTGATGGCTAAATTCACCAAGCCTGCACATAGTTTTAATTTATCTTACTATTTTCAAATTCTATACTGGTTTTAGGTTATTAATAGTTTAATTTGTTTTTAGCTGTGTATATTTATTGTTTTACATTGTTTGTATGATTTATCTGTTCACCGTCCTGAGATCCTTGTGATATAGGGCGGGATACAAATGTTTTAATAAATTAATTTTAAAAAATGAAATAGCCCAATGAGAACTAAGCATGCTCAGTGGCCACAAAATACTGAGTATCTGGGTGAGAGAAAAAAATCAAACACCTGGGTTGGGGAATGGAGAGTCCTCAAAGTGGGCTAATTGCACTTCACACTGTAATATTTTGTTGCAGGTCCCACTTGTTCTAATAATTCCTGTGTTGAGTTGAGAGAATGGATTATAGATTAGTTGTTTCAGAGATTTTAAAAATGTTTCATTTCTTGCTGTATCAAGCTTAGTTTTGAAGAAAGGAAGCATCTTAGCTTTCATGAGAATTCTAGAGTGACTGACTTCTATGTAGATGTTAATATTTCGGCTAGAAACTTTCTGATTATGTGTTTCTATGTGCTTGGACTCCCTCTTCACTGAAGAAGCTTAGAGGGGTTGCTTGCAACAATCTGATGAGGTCATATAAGTATAGCGAGAGCAACTAGCCCTGGGCCACGTCCAACACTACATCCTCCTTCCTACCAATTAATGGGCAACTTATATCTATTTGTATGCCCTTATTGGGAACAAGTCTGAGTGAATACAGAGGGACTTCTGAGCAGATATGCATATTGCATCCATATTACTGCTCATGTCCCTGTTATTGTCCTGTCTTTATAAATCTGTTTCCTTTTAATTGCCTATCTTGAGGCCAAACTACATATTGCACTGACAGATCCCTGATTGAGCGCTCAAAGGTTGTTTTAAGTAAATACATCTTCTGGGAGGAGGTAGAGTTGTTTAATCAATCCCATCATGCTGTTTTCCTAATCTAGCCTTCCCCAACCTGGTACCCTCCAAGTATTTTGGACTACAGATCCTATCAGCCCCAGCCATCACAGCCAATGGTCAGGGATGATGGGAGCTGTAATCCAAAATAATCTGGAAGGCATCAGGTTGGGGAAGGCTACCGAAGTCTTAATCACACAACCTGCACTCTTTCCAAACAAACTGTATTTACATTGTTGGGGTGGGGTGGATATAGGCACGATATGGCTGTGTATATCTTTCCCCTTTGCAGATCAGATAGCTTTGAAGGAGTGGCAGTTTAGATCAGGAAAATAGTACAAAAAAAGAGTTAAATACTTTTCCTCTGATCAAGTTAGTACCAACCTCAAACATCTGCATTTAGTGTTTCTTTTTTTTCTTTTAAAACACCACACACACACTAAGACATAGATTATGGATTTCCTGGCATAATGTGCAATTTGGTGCTAGAAGTATAAATTGCACTCCTGTGATTTTCCTAGTAACCCCTGGACTTTTTCAGGTCGGAGAAACTCAAATTGCATCAATGTTGATTAGAAACTTGGATTGGGTCTTAAGAAAAAGTGGCACTGTTTCTCTTGTGTAAAAATACAAAACTGGCTGCATTTTTTAGAGTGACCACTAGGGGATGCACAATGACTACTTTTCAGAAATCACCTAGAGGATAGACTATAGAATTCATTTTTTGAATTTTCTGGCTTTATTAATTTTCTCTGTTGAGAACAGCTGGGTGTATTTTGAAACAGGACTGTGGCTGTAATCTTATAGAGACTTAGAGTAAACTCTGCTAGAAACCATGAAATTTAATTCTGAATAAACATGTATAGGTTTGCACTGTTATTTCAAATAATGGTAACTTGCTGATCTGTACATTGCCAGATATTCGTACATGTGTCTTAGTTTTTCAAACTAGTAAATGGATATGTTTGGAAAGCAAATGTATTGCATCAGTGATATGGATGTTAAGTATTAATATAAAACTGTGGGAGAAAAGTAGATAGGAAAATGTTTTCTTCCTACTGTCCCAGTAAGTGGCAAAAATACATTTGTACAGTATCTTTCTCCAAGTGAGCTTGCTCGTAATTTGATTGCCATTCCAGACAAATGGTTATTTTTGCAGGCATCATATTTTTATGTTTTCAAGTGGCTGGATTGTTGAATGTGGAACTGTGTTCTGTAAAAACATATTAAAAGCCACGCTGAGTCAGACTGAAAGGTCCATCTAGTTCAGCATTCACACAGTGGCTAACCAGCTGCATCTGGGGAACCCAGAAGTAGAACACAAGTGCAATAGCGCAATCCCACTTATGTTCCTCAGTAACTGATATACAGAGGCATACTGCTTCTAATACTGGAGGTAGTATATAGACATCATTGCTAGTAGCCTTGATAGCCTTTTCCCCCATGAATTTGTCTAATCCCTTTTTAAAGCATCCAGATTGGTGATCATCATTACGTTTTGTGGCTTTCCCTGGTATTTAATTTAGCTGGTTTTATATTGCTTTTTGACTTTTAATGTTTTAGATTTATCTATTCTTGTTTTATGGTTTTAATTGTGCACTGCCCAGAGAGCTTTGGCTGATGGGCAGTATAAAAATGTAATAAATAATAAAATAAATAATATTTTATTTAAAATATTGCTTCCCTATCTTTTTCCCCAGTAGGTCTAGAGGGTTGTTTAAAACTTAATTTTAAAATATGAGGTACAATAATAATAATAATACATCAGATGATCAGTAAAAGAACAACTGATCCCAGAGGAAGCAGTTCCTCAAGCAAATAATCAACTCACCGTACTTCAGGTTGTCGTGCAATCCATAGTAGGACTCCAAGGAAGCTATTAAAATATGGGTAGATGTAGCTGGTGTATTGTTTGAAGCTGATAAAAAGGACCCTTAGGATTGCAAGAGAGACTCTGGATTCCAGAACTTCGAAGGAGTGAAACTTCATCCAAAGCAAGCCATTCCACGTTTGGGTAGTTTTTAGCTAATGGTACTTCTTGTCTTGCAGTTTCTTTACCGTCATCTCATCAGTCACTTAAAATGCTTGTTCAGAACTTATGGCTGTCAGTATCCCAGTATCCTACAGTTAAATATTAATTTTTTAAAAATACAGCCCAGAGCTATATTCTGTATTGCAGGGCATATCTAGAGATGTACATTTTCTAAAGCTCCTACAAATCTTTGTTAGGATTTCGGATGAAGGTTTTTTGAGCTCAGGATCAGAAATGATCTTCAGGAAAGCCCGTCTCAAAAGGAGAAATGAGTTTTATAAGCCCCCCCCTTTTTCTCCTGCTCTGGTTAAAGTGTGTGTGTATTAGTTTTTGAGCCTTGGATTGGCTCAGTAAATGAATGTTATTTCCAATTTAGGAAGGGTGGTCAGGGGTGTGCTTTCCCCATCTCTATGCTACATATGGGAATTCCTCAAATAACTCTAATCCAAAATGGCCATCAATTGATAAATACTCAATAGAAGCTCCACACAGAGTATAATGATAGGAAGAACGTTGTAATGATGGAAATGAGGGCAAAGGTCTATGTGAAGTATGATGTCTGAGAGTTGAGAAACTGAGTTGGACCAAGAGGCAGGGAAGCTAAGACAAGATAAAGGTGGATCGCTGAAGAAAGGGATGAAGAAAAAACCTCTCTGATTGGGAGTTAACTGCTTGATGCCTCTTTACCTCCTCATGCCACCTGCATTGCAATATGATGTACAGAAAGTTTAAATTATTCATTTATTTATTTTATTACATTTGTATTCCGCCCCATAGCCGAAGCTCTGTGGGCGGTTTACATAAGATTAAAGCAATTAAAAACAATATACAAAAATTAAAACAGCAAAAACATACAATATACACATACATTTAAAACCACTGTAATTACTGTGTGGTGTATCTAACTATTTTGAAACTTACCCAGTATCTATGTAGTATCAGATTCTGAGAGTGGGGTTATCCTAGAGTTGACTGAGAGATCTGCTTATTCTTGAGACACTCAAGGCTTATGAGGAATAGTTAACATAGTGAAAAGTCAGTTGCATTAGAAAGATGAAGAAGCAGGTGACTTGTATTCTCCCCCCCCCCCCCCCCCCATATGTTTTCTTGATCGCTGTGCCTGACTTATTGCCAAGGCTGTGAAGTGGAAGTGGGGGTGAGATCTCTGGCCTCTTCATGGCAACAATAGTAATGGCGGTTAGGTCCTCTGTGTGTTTGCTCCATGGAAATTTTAGGTGGAAGAAATTGTCACTGCCTGGAGGCTGCTGCAATTCAGAATGTCTCTGGTGTAAGTGGTTTTATGGCAGTTATGCTAGGAGGTATTTGGATTCGTCTGCACAGATATTCTTGTGTCAGTGGTGACCACAGATTGCTATATGGAGCCAGTTGGCAGATACACCATTGTAGAGGGGAGGTGGAGTTTACCTATTCTAATATTAGAATGTTTTGTTATAACAGTCCAGTTGGAAGAAAGTTTTAAGGAAATGGAGAATCATTTACTATATCTTGAGGATCTCTGCGGACAGTGTGAATTGGAAAGATACAAACATATGCAAGTGCTACAGCTGGAAAATTACAAGAAGACCAAACGGTAAGTTTGAATATATTGCTATTTTAAAGTATCATATTTGATTTTATGGACTGAAACCTTTCTGTTTTATGTGTGAAAACTTTCAAGTTTACAGAACCCTTCATGAAAAGGAATTAGAACACCTCCATTTGGCCAGGAGATTCATGCTGGAATTTAGTGGACACTTTTTAGGGAGTAAGCTCCATTGAACATGATGTTACCTTCTTCTGTGTAAACGTTGTGCTGCATATATTCTAGAAAAGGTTTTATTTTGTTATAACTTCATATTTTACTAATAATAATGTATCTGTCACATTAGTCATCTGTCAACATTGCTCTGATTCATGATAAAGAGCATTGCATAATCACGATGGGCTTCATTACTTTTGCACAGATGAGAAAATAAATACTGCTAACAGTAGCAGGAACTAGCTATTTCTGGGTGAGCTAAGTGGTAAGTTTGTTCATCATATTGTCACTCAACCCTCAGGAGACATTCCAGTGTCTGGTTTGCTGCTGGCATTTAGTGAGGATAAGATAAATGGCTGTTGGAAATAAACTTGGATCAACTGATCACAAGTAAGTCCATCTTGATTTAATTGAGTCCTGTTAGAACTAGAACTGCAGCTAAGTTATTTGATTTTTAAAAGGCATCTTCTGAGAAATTCTGGAGACAAATTTGTGTGGTGAGTAACATTAGAGAGCTTATGCCCTTGAAGAAGAGCGCTGGAATTACCACCATTTTCACGCTGAGCAAGATGGCAAAATTTATCAAGAAAACCCTTTAAGATTCACCTGGATAACTAACGTTTTAGGATAAGAAGGTGGAAATCAGTAACCTATAAGGGATGGCAAAGGACTTTTATTATCAAAGACAATTGAATTTGTTTCTGTTCTTATAAGGTAATTGTTGCTCTCAGCCTGTAGAACAGAAGGGAATCACACTTTGGCCTCTGCCATTGGCTAGGGGCCAAAATCTACTGATAGGTTATATCTACCTTCCAGGTAGAATATCATGGCAAAGGGGGAGATCAACCTGGCCCCATCTATTAGGTAGAGAAGGAGCAGCTACAGGGAGTTTTGTTCTTCTCCTCTCCCCCCTCCCCCTCCAACTTAGTTCTATCATTTGCCCTGGAACTGGAGAGCAAAAGAAAAGTGTGTTTTGGTTCCACTAATCAGCCATAGGACTAAGGGTTTCTGAGTCATGTATGTGTGAGTTGTATTTGTTTTTTTGGTTGTATTACCCATTCCACATAAGCCACTTTGAGAACCATTTAATAGATGAGTATAAATCTTCAAAATAAATAAATATACAGTGGCCCATACACAAAAGATCATTACTAATTAGAAGTTATATTTGCCAGGGTTGCCTACGAAGTGAGGAAAAAGTACATGTTCCTGAAGTGCTCTCCAGCCATTGGAGTGATGTGACACACAGAGTGATGTCCTGTTAATCTGTTCCTCATTAAGAGTGTGCTCTTAATTGTTTGGAATATGATGTGTGTGTTCTTTGCTGTGATTTCACTGGCTAGGCAGCTGACCAATATCTGTGTAAGATAAAGAACACGTGAAGCATGCATGCTTCAAGCAGCATGAAATACCCTTCTGTTCCCATATGCTATGTGTGAAATGGCACATGAAGGAATGTATGAGCTTGGACCATGCTGTGACTTACTGGACCATGCTGTGACCTTACTATCTGCAGTAGTAGTATGGTAAGGGTGGATTGAGAAGCCAGTGATTCTTCAATTAAAATTGTCATTTAGATGTGGCCTGTTATCTGCTAGTACTTATCTGTGTCTGCTTTCTTTGCTGAGATCTTTTCTGCCTTGTTTTATTCCTTAAAACTGCCTTTTTACTTCTTTTTAAAATAACATCTAGAAACTCACAGTTGCTGCCATAAGTACCTCCTTTCTCCTCTTTGAGTTCTGTGTGAAATTGTGGCTATAACATAAAGGAAAATATCTTCCTATTGTGCTGCTATTTATGCTGTATGCCTGCAGTGATTCTGCTTAATTAATTTGCATCCTGCCCTTTCTCCTAGGCTTCCAAGCGTGTTTACTCAGAATCAAGCCCTACTGAATTCTGGGGACTGGTTTTTAGTTGTTTATTTTTATGTTATCTGCAGAACAACCTCATGATGTGAGCTAGGTGGAGAGATACTGACTTACCCAAGGCTTACCCTGTAAGCCTGGTGAATGAGCAGGGATTTGAAAATGTTCTTCTAAGTCAAAGCTCTCTCTCCACTTTATGCTTCTGTCCTAATATATTAGATGTACCTCTGAAATTAAAAGAAGGCAATGTACACAGCTGACTCAGTTTCAAGATTAATTTCTTATCTGAGCCTTTTTTCTTGCCTAGGAGATGTAGACTTTCCTTGAAGATGACATTCTGTAATGTCAGTTATGCCTGTTGGCAACATTTAGGATTTGCTATATTTGCTATATGTTCACGATATTAGGCCTTTTCTAAATATAGGAAATAGAACTTGTTGAATGATGCAACATAGAGTTTTATAATCTAAGAGCCAGAAACTTCTTTGAGATTTCACTTAAAAGAATGGCAGCTCTTCAGATGACTTCTGACTGAGAGAATGTTGTACGTTACAACATTGCCTTGAACCTTGCTGGTATTATTTACAGTTAAGACAAGGTGCACTGGAAAGGGTTAGGGTGTGCACAAACATCAAATTCCATGTGAGAAAAGGAAAATGTTTTCATTAGAACATTGCATATGATATTTGCAAACATTATCATGAAAAATAATCTACTTCCATAAACATTCTCCCTCGCTCCCTGAAAATAGTGACAAAACACTGAAGCAATGTATAGAGGGATAGATAGATCTAATGGTTTCATTCCAAATAAACAGAACTAGACATAGAATCATAGAATAGTAGAGTTGGAAGGGGCCTATAAGGCCATCGAGTCCAACCCCCTGCTCAATGCAGGAATCTACCTTAAAGCATCCCTGACAGATGGTTGTCCAGCTGCCTCTTGAATGTCTCTAATGTGGGAGAGCCCACCACCTCCCTAGGTAATTGGTTCTATTGCCGTATTGCTCTTACAATCAAGAAGTTTTTCCTGATGTCCAGCCGGAATCTGGCTTCTTGTAACTTGAGCCCATTATTCCGTGTCCTGCATTCTAGGTTGATCAAGAAGAGATTCTGGCCCTCCTCTGTGTGACAACCTTTCAAGTATTTGAAGAGTGCTATCGTGTCTCCCCTCAATCTTCTCTTCTCCAGGTTCAACATGCCTAGTTCTTTCAATCTCTCCTCATAGGACTTTGTTTCCAGATCCCTAATCATCCTCGTTGCCTTCCTCTGAACACGCTCCAGATTGTCTGCATCCTTCTTGAAGTGTGGTGTCCAGAATTGGACGCAATACTCAAGATGGAGCCTAATCAGTGTCAAATAGAGGGGAACCAGTACCTTGCGCGATTTGGAAGCTATACTTCTATTAATGCAGCCCAAAATAGCATTTGCTTTTTTTGCAGCCACATCACACTGTTGACTCATATTCAGCTTGTGATCTACAACAATTCCAAGATCCTTCTCGATTGTCGTATTGATTAGCCAAGTATCCTCCATCTTGTAACTGTGCATTTGGTTTCTTTTTCCTAGGTGTAGAACTTGGCATTTATCCCTATTAAATTTAATTCTGTTGTTTTCAGCCCAGTGCTCCAGTCTATCAAGATCACTTTGGAGTTTGTTTCTGTCTTCCAGAGTATTAGCGATCCCACCCAATTTTGTGTCGTCTGCAGATTTGATAAGCATTCTCTGCACCTCCTCGTCCAAATCATTAATAAAAATGTTGAAGAGCACTGGGCCCAGGACTAAGCCCTGCGGTACCCCTCTTGTTACCTCCCCCCAGTTGAAAAGGTACTCTTTGAGTCCAATTCTGTAGCCAACTGTGGATCCACCTAATAGTTGTTCCATCTAGCCCACTTTTCACTAGTTTGTTAATCAGAATGTCATGGGGCACTTTGTCAAAAGCTTTGCTGAAGTCAAGATATACTATATCCACAGCATTCCCACAGTCCACAAGGGAGGTTACCCGATCAAAAAATGAGACCAGATTAGTCTTGACAGGATTTGTTCTTGACAAATCCATGCTGGCTTCTAGTAATCAGTGCATTGTTTTCAAGGTGTTTACAGATTGACTTCTTTATAATCTGTTCCAAGATTTTCCCTGGGATGGATGTCGGACTGACTGGTCTGTAGTTCCCAGGTTCCTCCTCTTTGCCCTTTTTGAAGATAGGGACAACGTTAGCCCTCCTCCAGTCATCCGGCACTTCACCCATCTTCCATGATTTCACAAGGATAATAGAGAGTGGTTCTGAGAGTTCTTCTGCCAGCTCCTTTATTACTCTAGAATGCAGTTCAGCGGGCCCTGGAGATTTGAATTCAAAGAAATTAAGTGTTCCTTGACCTTTTGTTTATCAATCTCAAACTGCAATCCTGCCCTGACAGCTTGTACTTCACTTTTTCCAGGGGGGGTCATAGACCTGCTTTTGAGAGAAGACTGAGCAAAAGTAGGAATTGAGCACTTCAGCCTTTTCTTTCCATCCTCATGAAGCAGTTGAACCACCATTTCTTTCCTCTGTCTTTTACTATTCACGTATCTGAAGAAAGCCTTTTTATTGCTTTTAGCATCCCTCGCTAGCCTCAGCTCATTCTCAGCTTTAGCCTTCCTGATACCATTCCGGCACTTCTGTGTTACTTGTTTGTACTCTTCTTTTGTAGCCTGGCCTTCTTTCCACTTCCTATATGTATCCTTTTTTATTTTAATGTCATCTCTAAGCTATTTGTGGAGCCACATTGGTTTCTTCTGTTGTCTTCTATCTTTTTTCCTTGTTGGAATTGTTTGTAATTGGGCCTTTGAAATTTCCTTTTTAAAAAACTCCCACCCATCTTGGACTTCTTTTTTTATTAGGGTCACTTGCCATGGGACCTTACTTATCATAGTTCTGAGTTTATTAAAATCGGCTTTCCTGAAATCCAGAGTATGTGTTTGGCTACACTCATCTTTTGTTTCCTTTAAAATCAAGAACTCAAGTATGACGTGGTCACTTTCCCCCAGAGTCACTTTATCCACTAAGTCATCCCTATTGGTCAGTATCAAGTCAAGGATAGCCATTCCTCTAGTTCTTTCCTCTACTTTCTGTAGGAGAAAGTTATCAGGCACACATGTCAGGAATTTCTTGGAGGGGCCACTTTTGGCAGAATTTGTCTTCCAACAGATATTGGGGTAAATTGAAGTCCCTCATTACTACTACATCGGATTTCCTTGAAACACTGGCAATTTGCTTTTCAAAAGTTTCGTCCTTATCTTCACGTTGATTGGGTGGTTGGTAGTAGACTCCGACTGTCATGCTCCTTTTATCCCTTTCCCCATTTATTTTAATCCAGATGCTCTCGATGGGGCTCCCAGGTTCATTTCTGGGAGGGATATTTCTGTGCAGGGATAAGTATTTTTAACATATAGTGCGACTCCACCTCCCTTTCTATTTATTCTGTTCTTTTTGAGCAAGTTATATCCTTCAATTGCTATATTCCAGTCATGGTAGTCATCCCACCAAATTTCAGTTATACCTATCAAGTCATATTTGCCTTCACGTATTAAGAGTTTAAGTTCATTCTGTTTGTTTCCCATACTCTGGGATTAGTATATAGCCATCGAAGCCCATGTGCTTTGCAGTCTGGCTGCTTTGGGGCACTATTGGAGCTGTTCTCTCTGTTATGGTGCATAAGCCTTCATCCATTGTTGCCTCAAGGTTTACGTCTCCTGCCCCCATAGGATTCAGTTTAAAGCCTTCCTGATGAGGTTCTTCATGCTGTGGCTGAAGACATTCTTCCCAGCCCTTGTGAGGTGCAACCTGTCCTTTGCCAGCAGTCCATCTTCCAAGTAGTGTAGCTCGTGGTCCCAGAATCCAAATCCCTCACGTCGGCACCACCTTCGTAGCTAGTCGTTCACTCGGAATATTTTTCTTTCCCTTTCTATTCCTCTTCGAAGAACTGGGAGGATGGATGAGAAAACTATCTGGGCCCCAAAGTTCTTGAGATTCCTTCCCAGAGCTTCAAAGTCTGATGCTATTTCTTCGCAGCTCTGCTTGACAATATCATTTGTTCCCACATGGATGAGAAGAAAAGGATATGTGTCAATGGGCTTGATGAGCTTTGGCAACCCTTCTGTCACATCTCTAATTTGTGCTCCAGGGAGACAGCACACATGGCAAGTCCTCTTTGCGACATGCTTGGGTTTCAATCCCACGCAGCAAGGAGTCTCCCACAACAACTACTCTTCTGTTCTTCTTGGTCGACTGACCTTTTGCCTCTTGCTCACTGTTGCAAGTGGTATCCTGTACTTCTTCCTCTGCAGGTTGTCCTCCAGTCTCCTCCTCCAGTAGCTGAAAGCTGTTGCATAACTCTAATGGTTCCACTGGTGCAGAGTGTCTTCTAGTTCTTCTGCTCCTAACTGTCACCCTCTTCCAAGGAATTCCTTCTTCATTGGGTTTTTCCTCATCTCAGCATTCTCCACTTCTGCTTCAGCTTGCTGTTGCTTTTCAATCTCTTGCACTGCTTGTTGCTGTCGCAGTTCCACTGTTCTGTCTAAGAACTCTTCACCTTCTCTTATTCCTTGGAGGATGGACACTCGCCGCTCAAGTGCTTTCACTTTTTCTTCCAATAGTGCAACCAGCTTGCACTTGTTGCAGGTGTACGCCATGTTGATCTCAGGCAGGAACACGAACATTGTACACACGTTGCAGGTCACCACCACTAGAGACTCCTTTCCGTTCATAGTCTCCATTTCTGCTTTGTTTCTGCCTTCCGATTGTGTTGGAATTTTGGTATGGACCTCCCTCTTGATCTCCCCTGCCAAACTCCCCCTGACACCTCTGTTTGTGCTCTCTGTTCACTCGTTCTGATCACTCTCTCTCTCTCTCTGGGAGCTCTCTTCCTTATAGTCCTTCTAGTCCAGCTGGGGCAGCTTCCTCTTCTGCTCTGCTCAGCTTGGAGTCAGGAAACCTAGGATCATCTAGGGATAGAATATCATAGCTATTTTGCAATCAGTGGGAATTGAAGTTAAATGTGTCAATTGTAAGTTGACTTATAAGCAATTTTATAAACCTTAATTATGTAAAGAAGAGGTTTTCTTAAAGAGATTACAGTATCTTATATTATTTTCTTCTTGCTTGCAAAATGTTTTTGCACAGCTAAATCTGTGACCATACATTATGTGTTATTTTCCTCTATTGCAGGAAAGAACTTGAAATCTTCAAAGGTAATTTAAATCTATTTTTTCACTTAAGACAACTTTTTTAAAAAAACAAACACCATAATATATTTTTCTTGCTGCAGCAAAATACTTGTGCACAGTTGTGTTGATGTTCATGGTAATAAAGCTGATAAATGGGGAGCATGGAATTTGTGTTCCTTGAGGAGGGTTGGTCAGGGTTGCATAAGAACATAAGAAGAGTTATGCTGGATCAGACCAAGAGTCCATCTAGTCCAGCATTCTGTTCACACAGTGGCAACCAGCTGCTCACAAGAAACCCACAAGCAAGACATGAGTACAACAGCACCCACCAGCCCATGTCCCCCACCAACTGAATATGAGAAGTGTGCACACAGTTTCCATTCCCTAAATTGGCATAGTGTGCTGCATGCTTTTGTGTGCGCGCGCCAAAGGGGAGGACGAGAACCAGATCATGTTATGTCCTATGGAGAACCTGCATGTGGATATTATAACCATGGGAAATTAGATCAAGTGCATAGTGTGGTAGTGATTTTGCTATTTTTGTGTATGCTTACAACGCAAAAAATGTTGAGAGGAAATGTGTGATTTCTATCATTTAAAAAATCGTTGGAAATTGTTAAAGAGTAATTTTGCTTTGGTGAGTGAATTTATTCTTGCATAACATGGCCCATTTAACTTCAACAGATTATAAATGACACATTATATAAAACACCACTTTGTTTTAGCTCAGTATGAAAATGTCTTGATTACTCTGACAGCTTTAATCAGATGCCATATTGGTAAATGCCCAAAGAGATTCTGAGCCACTGAGTGAATACTAATATTTGAATTTATACAATGAACAACATAAATTATGTTTGAAACTATAGACCTTATGGGTTTGAGGTTTGCAAGTAAAGGGACATATATGATTGCTGTCTTCTGCTTTGTGGAATCTAGAATGTTTATGAGCATCATCAAATGAGCGTTTTATAGCACACTCGTAACTGGCCACTCATGGATGTTTGCAGGTCTTTTTGATGACGGCCATCCACCTCTCGTGCATCTCCTGCTCCTTCTGCTCTTTTTCCTGTCAAAAAATAAGAACCGGATTTATTTTTTTACTATAACGAGACCTGCTGCCAGCTGGATAAAAACACCCACTGAATGGTCCACATGGTTGTTGCTTGCTTCCGCTTTCCTCCCTGTGTGAAGAAAGAGGAAGCTGTTCGGCCCTATTGTGCGACAGAAGCAGGAGGCAAAGCAACGGTAGGGAAATGCAGTCCCCCCTCCTACAGTCTGATGAGGCTTTATATATTCAAACTGTATATTCGGACATGCCTCAGTTTAATAATTACCTACAATGACAATGGAGGACAGAAAATGGACCTTCTTGACTTTGGTTTCATATAATTATTTTATTTCTCCTCTGTTAAGCACCTACTGTAGCTCTTGAAAAACTAATTTTGGATTTCATAAAATGTCAGTTCGGTAATTTATGTAGTCATGTGGAGATTTTTATTTCATCTATAAGACATAATTGATTCTAGCTCTTTTTAAAATGGCTTCCACTATATGCAGAAGAAGAATAGTCAGTGCTTGTTGAAAATCAGTCTTGCTTTTTCACTCCGACCTTTGAAATAGTAGTGAAAAATATTTAAGTTTTCAATAATAATTTTTAACTATCTTCTAGTTCTTTCAAGTTGAGAAAAGAACTGATCTTGAAAATAAACATAAAATAGCAAAGTGATCATTGCAGGGTCCACCAATCTTTTCGTGTCCCTGCGCACATTCGGAATTTAGTGGTGTTAGAGTTATGTTTTGTTTGGTAAATTACAGTTGTGTAGCTTCAGCGTGTAATTGGTGCAAGGCTATAGAAAGAAACACACTAACGCTGGTACTTTTAGTTAAAAGATAGCATTGTTAAGAGCCTATAGCTCCTGACAAAACAAAAGTAGTTTCAGACAGAGAGTTGAGTGCAGCCATTATGGTTGCATGCTTCATACAAAGGAAGCTAACTGAGAAGAAGGAGGAAGGAAGTGAAGCCTAAGAGTTGCAATTTACATCAACAAGTGGTTACAAGAAGAAACTAGTGAAGAAAGAAACAGGTTCCCTTTCTGTCTATCACCTCCCCATTGGTTCAGATAACTTATTATAAGCGTTGTTGCTTCACTCCAACAAGGGGAAGTGTCATCACAAAATGGCCTCTGTGGGGAACATGACCAATCAAAATGGCAAGAATGTAAAAGGTCTGGTAAATTTTTAAAAATGATCCTTTTGAAGTTATATGATTTTTACCCCTCTCCAACTCACTATCAAATTAAAGCTTAATTTGTCTATAGATTGCACACTAAAATCAAAGATGTGGCACTTGCCAGCTTCGCTATGGCACCAAGGCATGGATCCACCTGCATCTTCATGATTTCTGTAACTCGTGCCAACAAATCCACCATCAAATCAGCTATGATTTGATAGTAGTTTGGAGGATGGGGCGAAGGGAATCCCTTCTAAATATGCTGAGTATCTATAAGGATATAGGACTTGAATTAATGTTTTTTCTGCCATGGCAGTATAGAACTTTTGACTTTTAGTGTAGTCTATAGACCCCAGTGTAATTTTTAATTAGTAGGTGGCTTGTGAGGGATGTTGTCCCAAAAAAATCATGCAGATATAAGACAATATTTTTAATTTGACTGGATCTGACTGTTACCTAGATCCCATTGGAAAAGCAAGCACCCTAGATTAACACAGCAGACCAGGGGCATTCAAAGTCTGGTTCAGTTTTGCCTCCCGCCCCCTCACACAGACTAGTGTTTTCCCATTGCCTTCCCCCACCCCCAATTCCTGGTTGCTTCTTTACAAATTGACCTACCTTTCCTTTTCCCATCTGACTACGCACTGGCGCAGCTCAGCTCTAGCTTCTCACTTTGTTTCCCCTTCTTTCTGACTGATCCAAATGCCCTTCTGTTGCTGCTGAATCCAGTGAGAATGGAAGTGGGCTTGAGTGCACACTGGGGCAAGGAGGAATTAGGGCTGAGGAGAAGCTGATGTTGTTAGTATTTCAGTCCAGTGTAGAGGCAGCCATTATTATTTCTGGGGCATAGGAGAGCAGATAGCTACAGAGGTGCCATGGTATTGTGCACCCTTGGTCTACAGGAGTAGGTTTAGCAGGCAGAAGCCCTAACCACTTTCTGTGAATACTCAGACCTAATTTATGTGCTTTATTTATGACATGGCTGCCACCCAAAAACTGTCTCCTATTGGAAGTACAATCTTTGCATGGGAAGTATCCACAAGAGGCAGTAATTGTTCATATTCTTGAATACTTTGCAGGAATCAACATAGGAAGACCAGTTTTGTGAGGCTGACACTGCTGTGAGGTGTGTAATTGGGGCCCCTCAGTGCAGAGTTGGTTGTGGTAATTTTTTTTTTGTCTCAACCCAAATTATTATATGCAAATATATAATCTGCACAAATATAATCCGCATAGAAAAAGTTAACCTTCAGATGAGACATATCTACTAATTCTAGCTGTTATATAACTTCATTCTTATAAAATAGTGTTTTGTTGGAAATACTTGCCCATGTATTCATCCAATTATTGTTGGCCTTATTCTCTTAAGACCTAAATGTACGCTGTACATGCATATCACCAGCACATGCTTCCCAACAGAATACACATCCAGTGTATTACAGCTTTTAAAAACTTGATTGTGTGCTAGATTATACACAGGAAGCATCTGAGAGCTGTAACATTCTTGAGCATACATTGACAGTGAGAGCAGGGTGGGGTGGGGGCTAGTAATTCTAGCTTCAGACTACACATCAGACAAAAGGATGCTGGTGACAAGCCTTCTGGCTTGTAGAGGTTTTGTAACTAGGCTTGCTTTCTCAGGCCAGTAGTGCAGCTGAACAGCAACATCAAGATTAATTTAGAGATACTACTTCTGCTGCTTTTTCTGTGGCTCACATTTCCCAAACGTTTTATCAGAACCTGCCCAGGCTCTTTTTATGTATACTTGAGTATAAACATGAGACGATTAATCAGTTTAGTATTTCTTTGCCTGACATGAAGAGGCTCTATTAAATTTCTCTCTTGGGTGCTACTCTTAAAACATTTCTAGTTAAAATATTTGCTTGTCATGCATCTCTTTTGCAAATTATATGCACCCTAACCCAATAGCACTATGAAGAATATATATTATTTGCTGCAACCTTTTTTTGCCAATTTCATTTTTCAGTCTTCTCTTTGCTTTTATTGCGCTACTGAAAATGACTTCTTACTGTTAATAACTGAGATAGTGAAGAGAAAATTGCTTCTGTTTTAGGTGGCAAATTTTACATGAACTATACTCAATTGCTTTTTGCCTCATTTAGCAGCATTAAACCTGATATTCATTGACTGTATCTTGGCACTGGGAGATAATAAATAGGTAGTAATTGCATATCTATAAAATGATTTAGTAAAATATCCATGTCCCTTTAGTGTAGAAGGATTCATCATCTCCATTATGTGCTATGTGCTATTTTTGTGTTTATGGTAAGGTGCGAAGCATAGGCGGGCAGTAGTGTCAGTAAGGTTTCACCAGTACCAGGATAGGCAATATCTTAGTAATATCATGTGTGCCATGCTCAACTCCTTGCAGGAATGGTAAGATACACAACATAACATGAATAAGTGGCTTAAAATAGTTACATTACTATTATATTATATAAATTTAATAGTGAGATTTTTGCCAGCAGTACTTTTCTTGGGCTTGAGAGAGAGAGCCATAATAAGTTTATTAATGGGAGACCTATAGGAACTGACTTTTTTGTCTGAGGAAAGGTTGCGTTCAATTTTCTTTTTGATCTGTGCATGATCTAATTTGTATGGCTTCATACAAGTCATACAAATAGGCAGTGTGTTCCTTAATGTTACCTATCGTGTAGATATCTCTTTTATATTTTGGCAGGCAGGAAGGGGGGCAGTATCCAACAGGGCGCTGTGCCCCTGCTAGTTCTGTTCTGCAAGCAAGATCCAATATTTGCACAATAAAGTTTTAGCGCTTCCAGGAGCAACCAGAAATGAACAGAAATGCTAGTTTCTGGAATGGGGCAGGTAAGCAGAGCTTGGATGGGAGCTCCAGCATCCTGTCCCTTTGCTGAAACTACTGTTTCCTCTAGCTTTGGGGTTTTCTATAGGAAGTGTTAAATCTCTGTTGTGTAAGTGGTGGTTCCTGCTTGTGCGACGGCCCTCTTGAATAGTGCCCAGAGTATGCAAATGATGTTTTTCTGTTGAAATGAAAAGATCTTCTATAACATGTTAATAATTGCCTTAATTAAAATAACGTGAAAAAATCATGCCATTATATTATGGTGCATCCCCAATTAGAATGCTGTCTGTATTACACTTGTTGTTTCATGTTGTAGTACAGTAGAAGGTATAAAAAAGCAGTTTCAAATGATCTAGGAGATGATTTTTTTCTGTTAAGAAAGGCTTAAGAGAAGCTGATGTTCTTTAAATTACTGCCTTCTCTGTATACATCATCTTGTGTACTCTGTTCAACATCTGATGTACTGCTCTGTGAAACTGCAAGTTCAGCAAGTGGCTACAAAGAGCAGGGCTGTTTCAGTAATGGCACACTCTCTCTGAGGGAGCCTGCCTGGACTCATTGCTTGAATGCTTTCAGATGCCAGGTGGAAATCTGGTTCTTCAGGAATGTTTGGGGGATTGGCTGATCCTTTTTGTGTTTTTCTGATTGAGTTAGTTATAGGTTTTATGGAAATAATCATTTACTTGTTTTGCTGATACGTCCTCAATTTTATGGGGCACTATCCAATATTACCCACACATGAGCAGAAGCGACTAGCTTAATGAGAACCTAGCAGTTTCCAAAGCAATTAGAAATGAGAAGACCAGCGGAGCTCGTAGAAGGGAGCTCTGCTGAGCAGTCCTGTTCTGGAAATGAGTGTTTCTGCTCGTTTGTGGGGTTACTTTTAGAACCACTAATTCTCCATTGCGCAAGCGGTGAGTTCTGCAAGTGTAGTGGAATCAGCAGAGGTGGTATGGCAGTATTGGATACTGTCCAAGGTGTTTCTTAATTCTAGTTGTTTTTAATGTTGTTAGCAATAAAAGTGCAATATAAAATTTTAAAATAAATATCTCTGGAAAGAATGAGTGAGATTTTCTTCTCAATGAGAGAACACTAAAACTTGGGGGTTGTCAAATAATATATATTATTGGTAGGTTCAGGGTAATCTATAGGAAATACAGCTTCACACAGCACACCCTATGGCAGTTGCTTTTAATTAAAAAATAATTGAACTTGAAGAGAGTTCTATAATAGGTATTAACTTTTTTTTTTTTAAAGCCAGTTCACCTATTTTTTGTATTGGCAGTGTGGTTCTGCGTACCAGATGCCAGCGGCAAAAAGCCATTAATAGTTATTTCCATCAGGTCCTGCTGGACAATTCCCCAAGGTCATCTAGTTGATGTTGGAAAATACTAGACTAGGGCTGTAGTCCTATACAAAGCTAAGAGTAAAGCCCATTGAATTGAATGGGTCTTACTTCTGGGTAAACATGCATAGAATTGCAGTGTAAGTGGACATCTGAATGTGTTTCCCAAAGCAGCCTTATTGATTGGAATTATCATTTGGGGGGTAGGGTGCAGTATTCCTTACAATTCTGCTGGAAACCTTGTTGGCTTCTTTGGATTGGAGCTTTGGAAGTATATAAAATGACTGCTGGGAGACTAAGAGTCCAAAATGGCATCTTTGATATTTTTTTTTCCAGATGTGGGACTCATCAATTAACCTCAGCCAACAATATGATACCTACATCCATATTTTTACAACAATAAAAACATTTATTGAAATCAAGACCAATCTTTTTTTTTGACTACTCCTAGAAAAGCTATCTAGATAACCATTTAACTTTTTAACATTTAGCTTATTTAAATAATAATGTTATGTTAAAAGAAAATCTTAAATGCATTTCATTCTTTGTTGCTATGAATAGCAGTGGGCTGAGTTGCCAAAGGAGAGTCCAGAGCCAGCAGTCACCTACTGGTAGAAGTAGCTCACTGAACCATGTGGCTCAATTACTCCATCCTACACAGCTTTATGCCCCCAGGTTCAGCATAATGTCATCATTGTAAGACCAGCACAGGGGATCCCATTTTGTGTGTGTTCAACATTTCCCATCAGCTTTTGTTGTTGTTATTACATAAGATACCCAATGGCTTTTGTGGGAAAACTGTTCAGTCTAGACTCACAGACTTCTTGAAGTTGGTACATTTCGCAAACAATGACACTGAGGCAGAACAAAGGAACCTGACTTTGAGGATAGACGTGATGTTGAGATAAGTGTTGTAGATTATTGCTGCAATTTCAAAGTAACTTTGTGCAGTGATTGTGGTGATGACAAATAAATAAACAAAGTTGAGGGGGCTAATAGCAAGAACATCTTATCCAGCAAAAAATTGCAAGGATATTCTAGACTTCTGGTTTGTCCAATAGGCTGTGGAATTTCAAAAGAGCAATGAACAAAAAGAGACCTTTTAAATTTAAAATTAATCTTGTACAATTAAATTTAAAATTAATCTTGTTGTGATCTATGAAATGAGATCCAGTTATACCATGTTTCCCACATCTGGGAGACTGCTAATTCTTCCACAGGTTAGGGGCCCAGCCAAGAAATCAAAGTGAATTGGTTGGGAATAGCATTCTAACAGCTTAAGTTGAGTTTTTTAACTGAATTTTTGGCCAGGCGTAAAAGTTTAAAATGTTTTAAATATCAACTGTTTTTATGTTTTATGGTTTAAAATTTTGTATATTGACTTTTTAATGTTCAATCTTTTAAAATTTTGTAAACTGCCCAGAGAGCTTCGGCTATGGGGCGGTATATAAATGTAATAAATAAATAAATAAATAAAATAAACAGGGCTTCCTGCACTGGGTGTTGGCATAAGGGCTGAAATTGCTAAATCCTTACAGCTGAATTTGTGGAATGTATTGGGTCAGTGTGCACTCTGGTTTATAACTGTGGCTTCTTAGGAGAGCAACAAACCTGGAATCCTGGTTCAGACATAACTCTAATCAAACCGTGGACTGAAGTTGCCTGGTTATGATATGTGAAGTGTCCTGTTATATTTCTATTCATATGTTAAATGTTATAGAGAAAAGACTGTTGACACTTACTTTGTTTTGCCATATAAAGTAGTTGTATACTAGTATTTATAATTAGCTGCAATCCTGTAAACACCTACCTGGGAGTAAGTTCAATTGAATTTAATGGAGCTTACTTTGAGTAGATATGTTCAGGATTGCGTAATAACTTTTTCTTTAAGACATTTAAAAGAAACCCTGAAACCTCACATTGTAGAGATTACCAGAAACAAGAATATAAATGACTATTGCTAATATAGAATACAACAAATCCTGAATTTTAATTTTAACATAGTTGTCATTGAATATATATATATATATATATATATAATTGGCAACTGTGTTAAAATTAAAATTCATATATATATATATATATATATATATATATTTCAATGCATTTCTAGTAAGACTAATACATAATCTTGCTTGTAGGGTTGTTAAACAACCATGATCAGCAATTTTGGGAGGGGAGAATGAAATAAACAGTAGTTATTGGAAATGAAATCTGTTCAGCAGCAATTTAACTGGAATAATGTATTTTGCTAGGCTGTCAAGTATTGGCGGTTAATACATTCCTTAGGACTATATTTTTTCCACCCCTTTCTTGAACAGCATGTGGTATGCTCCCAGATACAGGCATGCATTCTGGTGTAACACATCTCCTGACAGCTTACATTCAGCTTATGGAGTAACAGTAGCCAGAAGTGTTACTGTGTGTCTAAATTTTATGTGAATGACCGATTGAAAAGGGGTATATCCTGTGTTGTTCTCAAGAGAGAGGCATGGATGTGTAGCATCACTCTCCTTTTCTGCATCGGGAAAGATGCACATTACTAGAGCTGCCTGGTAATTGGAGGTTTCACTTGACCAGCACTGTGTTTCTGTTTACTTGCCTGTTTCTCTCTGCCATGTCCTCTCCAGGAACCAACGAGAATAATCGGAAGAATTCTTGTAGGTAGTAGTTTATTATGATTGTTATTTGTCAAGCTTCTGTTATTAAAAGGCTGATTAAAATGTAAAGTAATTTTCAAGCTGTTTTTAAGCATTTGTGATGCTTAACTCATAATATGCATTCTGGCAGTGCAATGGCTATGTAGCTGAGCAAAATAAAATGGAAAAATGCATATTATAGGAGTGATTATTCCTTTGCCTTAATGACAGAGTGAAATTCACTGATGAGCAGGCATAAATCTAAGCTTCTGATCTGTAATTATGTAAACGTTCACAGAAAATGGTATTGCCAGAGGTTGGGTAAAATTTGTCCAGCAGACTTTTATTTTTTATTTTTCTAGAACTCATTAATATCAGAGACAGCTGATTTATTAGAGAACTGTGCCAGACTCAGTATTCAGGAATCCATTTGTGTTGAATTGTTCCTTTAACACTGGCTGTTGGCATCCTTTAGTACAAGCCTGTTTTAACATGAAGTAGGTAGTGTTGGCTTTAGTAGATTTGAAATTGCTTGTTATAAGAATGATATAGTAATCCATAACCTCTTCTTAAGCTAGTAAGAAAGACAACTTAGAGGTTTGCTTCTGTTGTGCTTTTTGAAAATAGTCGTTGAAAAAGTATTCATTTATAAAATAAAACATTTTCTCACAAATGCTCAAAACTACCTTAAAAAAAATCTGTTGAATAAAAGGTCATTAAAATTAAATGTATCTTTTATATATGCTTCAGTTAGGCTCATAGACTGAATTATCTAAGACTGACATGTAGTCCTACTGTATAAAATGTTTTTATGTAGTTAACGCAACATTTTCAGGCTAATGTTATCAAGAACAATATATTATTGAACAGTTTTTTGAATGTTATTTGACAATGTGCGAATTCCAAAATGGTGCAAAACAAAAACATGACCCTGATATCAAGTCTATGATATGTAATATAATACCTAATAGTCAAGTCTACAATTCATGTATTTTATGTTGCAAACCTGCATTTTGATGCAGTGCACTCTAATATTTTTTCTGTTCTTCTTTAGAATTTTCACTCTACTTGCAATGTCTTTATTTCCCCCCCCCAAAACCCAGCTACCTAATGACATCTTGTATTTGTGTGGGTTAAGCCAATAAGAAAGTGAATTAAAGCTTTTCTGAGGTCTAACAGACGGAATTGAGGTAGTGTAGAAATGTTGTAACTAGCATATAATGTGGAAACTGAGGAGTGTCTCCACATTTTTTCCACCTTGACCCTGTAGTATTGCAATCATGTATCAACAATGTTCTAGGGCCATTGTATTCCTAATTGCTTGAACATGATCCCTGAATTAATGTTCATTTGTTTGCTGATTAAATGTTAGTCACTGATTTTTAAAAATCTCACCAGTTTGGTAGGATAATGTGCCTTCCTAAGAATTGTTTTAGTAGTACTGTTTTATGAGCACAACACACACAAGGGAGGAAGGAGAGCTCTCACAACTCAGCACCCATGTAGCTTCCTGAACAGGGTTAAAGATCAACCCAGGGAGGAAAAGACTCTCTTGCTAATCAGCCAAGGGGAGGGGCAAAGTTCACATGATCAACAGGAGAAACTATGCAGTGTGGGTTCTTCCCCTGTCTCATCATTTCCTTAATTACTTGTACTGCATCATCCGAACCTGACACATGGCACGGGAGGGGTGGCTTCTAAGCCACCCAACACCTATGGCTTGTGATAGGGGTTGAGGGTTAGAAGTCACCCACCACCACGCTACACACCAGGTTTGGACAATATGACAACCTCTGGTGTGGGTAATAAGGAAATGGTGAGTGGCATGTACAGGGATTGGGGAAACTACCCATATTGCCCAGTTTTTCCTGTTGATTGTGTGAACCTGGCCAGTGGCTATTTTGTACAATTGGCAGGCAGTTAACTGTACTGTCTGTGGAGGTCTGTGTGAACCCAGCCAGCATTTCTTGTTGCTGTAGGGTTCTGGTTACCTTATTACCCACAGCAGCAAGCCACCGTGGCTGGGTTTGCACAACATGCTGCTGTGAGTAATTTATGCAAATCCCGCTGGCATGTGACTAACATGTGCAGCATACTTAAAGCCTATGTTAACTGCCTGTTGATCATGGGAACCCAGTTACTGACAGCAACAACCTCAGATGATCACAGCAACCTGTTGTGGCTTATTAGCCAAGGTGGGTTGCAGCCTCCATGGGCTTAGGTTGCTGATCCAAACTCCTGCTGTGGTGGCTGCTCATTAAGTGAGAACCTAGCGAGGTTGGGCTGTTGGGGTAATTGATAAGCCACCCAGAACCCATGGGCTGTTTAGGGTTGCATGCAGCTTGTCAACCACCTACCCGCTTTAGCTTCATATAAAATGGCGGTGGCCACCACAATCAAAGCACTGCATGGAAATTCACCCATGGTGTATACTTGTTACGTGCAAACTGGGCTATAATCTCCCTGCATGGGGTTGGGATACATGAGATAGGAATTTGATCTCCACCAGGGGAAAGGGTTGAATATAGCTTCACAAATGCCTGGTCTGGTGACAAACAGACAGCTGTGTCTGGGGCAAAAGAGGGGGAGCTTCCAGGTCTTTAATTCCCCCCTCTGCAAATAACACTCAGATATAACAGTAGACAGGAAACAGGCACATGATGGAACATTTGTCTCCCCAGCCTCAACACCAAGTCATAGATGCCAGGAGGAGCCCTAGCTTGGTTGAACAGCCTATGTCTTACAAGCTGGGTCCTCTTGTTTAAATCCAGGATATAGCTCTACACTTGGAAAGGTAAGGAGTGCTCCCTGCTACATCCAGGCATACCTGTAGGTGTGCTGTGCAAACCCCTGAATGGCTTCATTAGCCCTGTTGGCCTACATCTTCCCCCAACAACTCATGTGACCAATCTACCACTCCTGCTGCTATTTTGCTTGGCAGGCCAGCCCTGGCAGGTAGCATTCAGCAGGTGGGTAGCATTCTTCAATTCTCTCCTTCCCACCTACATGGCAGTATTGATCCCACGTGCACCATGAGAGGCCTGCCTCCTCATGATGCCAGGTACTTGAGTGAGCACAGAGTGGAAGGGCTACTGACCTTAATTCTATCAAGCTCCCAGTCCATTCCCTTCAGAATCCCACTCTAAAGCCAAATCATACTAGGGTGGGGGAAGGGATCCCTGGCAACACAGAAACAAAATGTGTAGCACATTCAAGGCCTTTATTAACCAGCAGTTGGGATGAAACTAAACCTTGAAAGGGAAAGACACATGAAGGGTTGCCAGCTGGTCACCCCAGCAGGGATCGCAGTAGTTTGACAGATAGGGTAAGCTATGTAGTGTCTCTTATGGCACCAGTTCTTTGTTAGGAACATCTTCACCTATCTGTCATGTGGCTTGCAGGGATACAGGTGCCTGCCCAGAGCAAGTAGGTTAACAACCTCACCAAGGAACAGCTACGAGCATCCTGGGCACGGCTGCTGATCATGGGGTGGGTCTCCCTCATGGTCTGCACAGAATGGAATGTGAGATGGATCCAGTACCTGTGCAACAGTAGCCTGCAAGGATAGACACACAGAGAGCAAGGAGCAATAGGCAGCAGCTGGAGCATTTAGTCTCTGAACCTGGGTGTACAGTAGGTGTTTGTGAGGGAGTGCGATAGAAGAGGGAGCGGTGCCACCTGAGTGCACAGCCAATATTCATGCCCCGGATTTCATCCATGGGGTTGGGGGACAGTGTAGTAACCACTTCCCATACTAGAACTCTGAGTGGTGACAGATTGTTCTGCTCTATGCATCCAGTATTATGAGTGCTTGGCCAGCAGTGACAATGGCTGAATTTGAGTGCCTGGCCATGCCAACAGAGAGCTTACTTGTTTGTGGGGATGTGTGCCTTCTCTCTTTATAGGCAATTCTCACTGCCACTGGGGGGCATAGAAGACTAGTATTGTAATACAGTTCAGATAAGACACAGTATTCACGAATGGCAAAGGGTTGTAGTAGAGGGAGACAGTTACTCGTTGCAGCAAGTGTTTCCCCTCCCCTTGCTTATCTGTGTGGGGTGCTCTGTCCTGGTATTGTGTGTTTGGAGTCCAATCCCTTAGGTAGCGGGTGGGGGTGGGGGTTGAGTTGGGGGCAGATATTTTTACACCCCCCATCCACACACTGGAATTTAAGCAGAACTGCTGGCGTGTCTTCAGTGGTAGAATGCTCCATTGGCGTATGTGGCAGTGGTACAGCTACTGTTTTGACAGTATAGGAAGAATTTTGCAAAATCCTATAACCTTTAGCTGTCAGAAATTATGTATAAGGTTGCTCCCTAAATGTAAATTGTGTAGTTTGTTTATGTATTTGGCAAGTTCTATATAGTGAAAACACAAAAGGGGATGATAGTGAATGTAATACTGATGACCTGAAAAAGCAAAGATGATAGAAGTACAGATACCATAGTGAAGGCTTTGTTTGAGCACATACTTTGTTTATTGAAGCTCAATCCCCATATGTTCAGATAGTCATATAAAATGCAGAATACTACCTCAAACCAGACAATAATCCACTGAAAGGAGTTGTTTTTATCAACTAGCAAAAGTTATTGACATCTATGCTCTCAGGAGTGCCCAAATGCAGAAATATAGAAGGTAATATGGGTTTAAAACATTGAGCAGACAAGATGTCTTGTGTGAACAATTCTGGAAAAATTATGTGAGTGAATCGAGAAGGAAGCTTATACATCTCTGCATTTGCACAGTGTAGATTGAATCTGATGACACGCCATGGTGGATTGACTTAAAATGCCTAGTTTAAAAAAAGTACACTGTAGTAATTCAAGAAAGAATAGATTTGCATTGGCTGACCCAACTATTAAAACATGTTGATTTTATAGTTTAATTGAACCTCTTGCCAAGCCTTACAGTGTAATCCTGCACATGTCTATTCAGAAGTAAGTGTACCATTTTTGTTAGCAAGGAGAGGACCCAGCACTCTCTTGTTGGGAAAGCATTCTAGAACCAATGTAGTGTCTAATTTCTGCTGCCTCCTGACCAAATAAAGCAGTTGCTTTTCACATTCTCATATTATCCAAAGACGGCAATAATCTGCTGCAGTAATAACTTCTTTATCTAGGCAATATTTTATGATATTTTATGTTTTTGTACATCCTGAAAATTGCTTTTCATGTTGCTTTCCATGCTTATGAGCTTTAAATTGGAAGATGGTGTGTATTTTCCCCCTTTCAGTCTTTTTTTATTTTTGGTAATGGTCAGATGAGAGCTGAGGCTCTTCAGATGATAAAGTTCCCAGAAGTACTCTGCCAGAAACTTCCCTCAGATGAATGTTTGATCATTTGAACATTACAAAGATTTGCCTCTTTGGAGAGTTTCCAGCCTCTTTGCTACAGCACAAAGGGGAAGAAAGTAAAGTGGAAAATGGCCCTGAGCTTCTGTTTTGAAAAACTGTAGAGAGTATGACTAAACCTTTCTCCCTGAAGTATTGCTTGTACGTGGCTTCTGGGGAGAGCATTAAAAATAATCCTCCCACTTGAAGTGGTACAGTCGACTCTTGCCACCTTATTTTTTGGCAGTTGTAGATCTGAATATTAGTCTTGCCCTATTCTTCCTGTGTAGCCTGCTGCATTTTAGTTGCCACCGTTCTATGAAACCAATGAGAGATTCATTTTTATATCTGTTATGAGAAGAAAGGAAGTCTCCCTAGATTAAAACAAAATAGCTTGCCTGGCATTATACTGGGTTTATCAGTCCTTGGGATGCCCATGGACCATCACCACTTTCTCTTTGTCTGACTCAAGGTGGGAAAAGATGCATTGACAAATTGAGTTTCAAATCAACACATTCAGTGTAAGAGTAATAAATTAAATTCAAAATGAGCAATTGTAAAAGCTATACAGAATAAGCAGTTTGTTTGCTTTGCTTTGATTGATTGTATTTCTGTGCAGCCTTTCTGAGACCAACAAAGGTGGTTTACAACAGATTCAGGTGATAAAACAGTAATCATATAAAAATGTTGTAAAACACTGAAAGCAACCTTAAAAACCATAGTAACAATGTTAAAAAAACAAGTTTAAAAGATGGCTTGAACCCCTTCATGAATGCAGAGAGAGTAGGGTCTGTGTCCCAGAGTTTGGGAACAACACAGGAGAAAGCCCTTTCCCATGAATTGTTAAAATAATAGGGCAGTTGTTTATATATAATCTAAACCTTCCTTCAATTTAAAGCTGACACTCTCGGTTTCACTGACCACAAGGATGTGGTCGTCCTTGTACTCACAGAAGGTTTTTACATGTTTGACAACATAGTCTGTTTCTAAGACTTCGCTCTTTTTTATGAACTTTTTAAAAAAGTTTTTCTATCAGTCAAATTGAACACAGCATCAGCATATGGTACAGCAATCAACTGAACTGATGTGTGAGTCAAAAGAAATGAAGCAAATTTTAACCAGAAATGTAAAACATGAAAATAAACATCTATTAATCTCCTTTTTTTTAAAGAATGTGCTGTAGGGAACTAAGGCTCCCTCTACAAGGATTCGCTTTTGCACCCGGTTCGGCGATTATGCGCATTATCGCAGACGCGCATTTACTCCTAATCCCTCTGCACGGGAGGCGGCGAGAGGCGGCGAAGCGCATTAATAGATGTCCAAAAAGCGCTTTACAAGAAGTTAATGCGCATAATCGCTTGTTCACACGGGGAAAATGCGCTTTAACGTCCGGAGCAAAATAAAACTCGCGATTTAACGCGCATTCGAAAATGCGCATTATTGGGGAGATAACGCGCCTCTGCGATTTGCGCTCCGTTCTTGTAGAGGTAAAAATTTTAATGAACCTTCAAAGCGCATTAAACCTCTCTTGTAGAGGCACCCTGAAGTGTATACTTAGGTCCAGATACTGTTGATATTAATTTTGCTTGTGGATTTTTTTTTCTTTTTCAGTGGACTGGAAGTTGGAATGATGATATGTAATAGTCACTTTCTTAGGGAAAATGTCTGTCTCTCTTTCTCTCTCTGTGTTGGCCAGTTCACACGATACAATAGCCCATCATGAGTTAATTTGCCCTTGAGGAGCTGTGGTGTGTGCCAGCTGCACCATTATTTATCTATCTATCTATTTATTCATTCTTTCATTCATTTATTTTGTACCCCAACTTTCTACCTGAAAATGGTATTCAAGGTGGCTTACAAGCACAATTAAAATTAATTAAGACAATACATTAAAATACAATAAAAGTATAGCAATTACAGAAAAAGTAAATTAAAAACCACCACCCAACCCAACAGACCTACTTATAGCCAAAGGCCTTCTTGAATAAAACAGTTTTTGCTTCCCGGTGGAAGGACCGCAAGGAGTAAACCTAGCCTCCTTTGGGAGGGTGTTCCATAGCCTGGGAATGGCCATTAAAAAGGGTCACTGTCAAATGTGCCTCTGAAGTCAGTGGTCTCGAAAGAAGAGCCTCTCCAGAAGATCTTAAGGACTGGACAAGCTCATATGGGAGAAGGTAGTCTTTCAAGTCTCCTGAAACTAAGCAGTCTAGGGCTTTATAAGTCATAACCAGCGCTTTGAATTTGGGTGGAAACATTATGAATGTGCAAGCACTTTGTGTGTATGCGTGTCGTGTTGTGTCAACCTGACTGCTGGGGTTATTTGAGGGTTGAACAACCACAGTCTGATGTAGGATTATGCAGGGAGTGATGCCTGGTCATGTAATATAATGTATTTTACAGCTTAGTATATGGTAATGTTGTGTGATGCCTGGTCATGTGATATAATGTGTTTTACAGGTTGTATGGTAATGTTCTCAATGTCAATTACATAGAGTGAATAGGCAAGTAAGTTAAGGTGGGAGCAGGGGGGAGAGAGTGAATGGAATGTTGGTGTGCTGGTGACTGACTGGTGGAGAGCATGGGGTGACAGTTTTTTTAAATAGAGTTAGTGTCAGAGAGTGTAGGGACAAGTTGTATGTTATTTTGGGGTTAGAGGTTGAGGGAGAAGTTGAGAATAGGATAGCTATAATAAAAAAGAAACAATAACTTCAGTGCTTTATTGAACATACAGAAGTATATCTTATCTACTGTTTTAAAGCGTTATTAGTAAATAATCATTTATTTTGTTCATCAGCATTCAGTGTGGCATCTATCATTCAAGATAGTCAGTGTGAGACAATAGGTGTATTATTGGGAATATATGATGACAGCAGTATTGAGAGTGGTCAAAGTCTGGTAGGAAAACCACTATTTCCTTGATCTGGTCTTGAAAGTGTATAAAGGGGAAGGTTTGAAGTGAAAGGATAAACCGTCTTATACACCACAAATGTACCCATAGCCTCAGGGAAGGGATCCCTAGGGGAGGGGTACGACACAAGGGTTGTTCAACCCTCAAATAACCTACACCAGCCAGGTTCACACAACATGCCAATCCCCAGTCAGGGTTGTGTATTCATAATGTTGGCTGGCACCCGCCGCAGTTTCTCGAGGATAAATTAACCCACTATAGATTGTTGTGTCATGCGAATTGGGTCTCTCTCTCTCTCTCTCTCTCTCTTTCTCTCTCCCCCCGCCCCCCCTGCTTGAAGTCTTTCAAGCCACTGTTCTGGTATGCCAAGGATTTGGAAATGAATGCAAAAGAATACTGATGATATTTTCACAGTACTTATCATGCAACATCACTGATACCCAGTGACTGTATTTACAAATACTTATAGAAGTTGACAACTCTGAATAAAAGAAAGAACCTTCAGAACATCCTGAACTGTCATATTCCCATTATATTGATTATCTGTGAATTCGACAGTGATCATTAATTTTAAGGGGTTTATAGCCTACTGCCAACATATTGTTCTGTTAATGTTTTGCTACATTATAGGCAAGACTTGTTTTTAAAGGGATAGATAATACCCTCTCACCATAAAAAGGTTTTGTCTCTGTGTTTGTCTCTGTGTTTGTCAGTCAAAACAAATGACCATGCATATGTAGAATGATGTACACAGCTGTTTAATAGTTTTTGGACTCTTTTTAAAAAAGGTTTTGGTTATTTGAGCTTCTCCATCTCCCTCTTCCCCTTGTCATACATGTAGCTCATGCCCTGGTTACGTCCATACTGAACTATTGGAAAGTGCTCTACCTAGGGCTGCCTTTGGAGATGGTTCAATAGTTTTAGCTAGTGCAGAATGCAGAGGGTCAGATATTGATAGGGCCTAAACATTCAGACAATATTACACCAGTTCTCCACCAGCTGTCCTGGCTGCCTGTTTGTCTCTGGGCCCAATTGAAAGTTCTGGTATTGACCTTTAAAGCCTTTAACAGTTTAGGACCTTGACTTAAAGTACCACCTACTCCCATGTGAATCTGCCTGAGCATTAAGACCAGCTACAGATGTCTGTTATAATTGCCAGGAGGGGTGTTTCGTTTTGTTTTCGTGTGTCTTTGAACGTTGTACAGTTTTATCCAATACAAGTTGTAGAAGTCTGCTTGACTTTTCCTATACAAGCTACATAAGAGTGAGGGAGGAAAATCTTCCAATCAAGTAATAGGTTATTGTTAGGAACATCTGCTTTTTGGCATAGTTCTGTCCAAAGTCTTGCAAATAAAACCATAAAAGTTTTTACCCTGAAAAAAAGTACTAGCCTGCCAGGGGCAGACAGAGCAGTAACAGAAAGCTGCATTTGTAAAGCTAAATTTGACTTCTCTTTTTTTTTTATGCTCCATAGTGGGCGGGGGGATATGTTGCCCACAGGCTGCGTGTTGACTCACCCCTCTTTAAAGTAAGGGGTATTTGTCTAACAACCTTTAACATAGAGTAATATTTATATCCAAGAGTATAATGTGGTTTCCTTTTGATTTAAGACACAACATGACAGTGGAACCTTTAAATATAGACTTGTCAAAGCAAGTCTCTGTATTCAGATGAGTCTCTACAAAGAACTGCCCAGAGAGCTTTGGCTTATGGACAGTATAAAGATGTAATAAATAAATAAATAAACTTTCATGTAGCCTAAGGACAGGTCATCCAAGGCAGCATCAGATAGCTTAACTAATGCATAGGCAATAATTTTGTAAATATTTCACCAAATATATGCTTTCAACATATTGTGCACTAGATATTCTCAAGTTTCAGAATTTCTACTCCTGCTAATCTCCCATCGTGGTCTTTGAATCACAAGAGGCTTTATTCCTCTAAAGGGGAAACTGATAGTGCCCCCATCATAATTGTCATCTGTCAGTTCCTTTCACAACAAAGTACAGTCATTATCAGACACTCAATATGTCTTGTCCTCATCCCTCCCAACTCTTCCTCCCTGTGGCTTTATGGCAGCTCCCACAGTTCCTTGTGTGTCTCCCCTCCCCCTTTCCTCAGTGTTTCTCAGTAGTTTTCAAGTTTACCATTGTTAGCAAAGCTGTCTTTCTTCATTGTAATTTCAATAATTAGTTTGCTCTTAATGGTCTATTTCCAGATGTTGAAACCTGGTCTGTGCCTTCTAGAAACACATTACTGTTAGACAGGTGTGATCTATGCATAGCTATTCTCTAAGCTAATCAGACTACCTTGCTCAGAGCTTTAATCTTTGACTGGTGAAATCCAGCATAATAAGGGCATATTTAATTCACTAGTTCAACTTCTTTTCAGTAACTGATCTAAGTAGTCAGTTGCCTTCCCTTCTTCCTCCTGAACAAGCCCATAGGGTGAGGGTGGAGGGTGATATTCTATTGTGGTGCCTGTATTCTATATATCATATTTGTATTTTAAAAGGTTTTCTACCTGACCTGAAGCCTTTACGATGAATCAAACAACATTTTTTACAAAAATGCAAGATAGAGGACTCTGTGTTAAATTAAATAGATACAATTGTTCTAATGCTACACAAGATAATTCTGCGGAGTAGGTAATACAATATTTGAAATAAGTTCACATACTAATTGCCAATATCCGTTAGAATTGTTTTTGTATAAAGATTTCTGAAATCATAACTTCCATCCTGGTTTATACTTGTATTTTTCTTACTGATTATGTCCACGACATTAAAGACAAAAAGTATGGGTTTCCTCAAGAAATTGGTGTTCTCAGGAAATAGCAACTTATTATTTTAAATAAGTCTTGAGGAGTTTTCTGTTCATTACATTGAGCAATATTATTTTGTATTCTGTCTTTGTTTTTATAGTCATAAGAATTCTATTCTTAACTAATGTCTAATGTTCATAATGTAAAAACTCATTATACTTTTAAAAAGCCCTTTAATTCAAAAACAATAAATCAATATCTAATAGGAACAATAAAAACACTTCTTTTATCTACCTCTGAAATCCAATTAGCATTCCTGACCCAACCACTCCCCCATATGAAAAGCCTGGGAAAACAGATGAAGCCTTTAGCCTCCTCTAGTTCACTTAATTTAGGCTGTGAAGGAGCAAATACATTCTTAACTGGAGTACCTTTGCTAGGATTGCTTCTATGAGAAAGTTCATCATAAAGACAAATAAAGCTGTGCACATTTTATTGTTCTAAAGAATAGAGGTGCTAGTTTTACTGTCTGTGGATTGAATGCAGATAACCAGGTGTGCTTTAACTGAATCTGAACTTTACGTTGACAAATAGCCTGTGGAATGCAGAAATGTCCAGGGCAGTTGACACGATTGCTTCTGAGCGCCCTCTCCTGAGTAGAGCTCATACGCCTCCGTGATATACCCCAGAGCTGAAAGTGATGAAACAAAATAGGAGATGGCTTGAGTGCAGTGGACGCGATCAAACACTGGTGTGTGCCTACAGTAAGATATATTCAGGGACAGTGAAGGTGGCAAAAAGACAATATTTTGCTGCCACTATCACATCATCTATTTGCCACCCAGCAGAGCTTTTCAGAGCTGTCCGGGGGCTATTACATGCCGGCCCCAAGGACACTGTAGAACCATCTGAGGCCCACTGTAATTTATTTGCTGGGCACTTTCAGAATAAGATCTCTTGCATCCTTCAGGACTTAGACTCAGTGTTATAGCAGGAGAATCAGGTGAGGTATCCAGAGCACAGCCTTGTCCAATTTTCTTGGATGCATTTCAATTGGTACAGCTCGAAGGACATTGACAAGTGGACAGGTTCATGAAATCACCTCTGTATTGGATCCTTGTCCCGCTTGGCTAATAAAAACTAGCAGGTAGGGAACAGCCGGCTGGGCCAGCGAAGTGATTAATGCCTCTTTGGGAGAGGGAGTGGTCCTGGGCCGCCTAAAAGAGTGGTAGTGAGACCACTCCTGAAGAAACCTTCCCTGGACCCAGAAAACCGTAACAGCTATAGGCTGGTGGCAAATATTCCATTCCTGGCCAGTGTCCTTGAGCGGGTGGTTATGAGCCAGCTCCAGACACTCTTGGATGAGACTGATTATCTGTATCCATTTCAGTCGAGTTTCAGGCCTGGTTTTGGCATGGAAACTGCCTTGGTCGCCCTGTACGATGACCTATGTCGGGAGAAAGACAGTGGGAGTTTGACTCTGTTAATTTTCCTTGATCCCTCAGCGGCTTTTGATACCATCAACCATGGTATCCTTCTGGGCCGACTGTCTGATTTGGGAGTAGGAGGTACTACATTGCAGTGATTCCACTCCTGCTTGGTGGGTCAGATTCAGAAGATGGTGTTTGGGGAACATTGCTCAGCCCCGTGGATTCTCTAGTACAGGGTTCTGCAGGGGTCAATTTTGTCCCACATGCTGTTCAACATCTACATGAAACCGTTGAGTGTGGTCATCCAGAGTTTTGGAGTGCGTTGTCATCAGTACGCTGATGACATGCAGCTCTCCTTCTCATCTTCATCGGGTGAGGCTGTGGATGTGTTGAACTGGTGCATGGCTGTGACAATGGACTGGATGAGGGCTGATAAACTGAAACTCAGTCCAGACAAGACTGAGATGCTGTCAGTGGGTGATTCTTCTGGCTGGATGGAGGGTGTTCAACCTGTACTGGAAGAGGTTACACTCCCCCTGAAGAAGCAAGCTCGTAGCTTGGGAGTTGTCCTAGAACCATCTCTGTCACTTGAGGCTCGGTGGCCTCACTGGCATCGAATGCCTTCTACCAACTTCGCTTGGTGGTCCATCTACGCCTCGAACTGGACAGGGATAACCTGGCATCAGTTGTCTGTGCTCTGATAGATTACTGCAATGCATTCTACGTGGGGTTGCACTTGTGCAAAATGTGGTGGTTCGAACATATAAGACTGATTCTGGCCCATTTGTATTGGCTGCCTGTATGTTTCTGAGCCTGAATCAGTGTGCTGGTTCTAACCTCTAAAGCCTTACATGACTTGGGACACAGTACCTGACAGAATGCATCTCCCAACACGAACCTACCCATACACATCTGAGGTCTTTCAGGTGCCTACTCCGAGGGAGGCTTGGAAGATGACAACTAGGGAAAGGACCTTCTCAGTGGTGGCCCTCCAATTATGAAATTATCTCCCCGACGAAGCCCACCTTGCACCAGCATTGCTATCTTTGTGGTGCCAGGTCAAGACTTTTATCTTTTCCCAGGCATTTAGCAGCATGAGTTTTTAATCAATCCCCGATTTGTTTTCAGGTTTGGCTGACAGCTCAAAGTTGTTTTTAGATATATGTTGTCTTTGTGTATTCTGTCTGTTTTATGTTTTTTTTTGTTTTTACATTTTGTATATCTTTTTAATGTTTTAATCTTTTGTAAACCACCCAGAGAGCTTCGGCTATGGGGTGGTATATAAATCATCATCATCATCATCATCATCATCATCATCCACAAATAAACAAAGAACAATCGTACAAATTGCTGAGGACTGGTGAGCTATTTCCTGAAACAGAAGGATTCCTGATATCTATACAGGATCAAGTTACAGCAACAAAGAACTACCAAAAATACATCGTAAAAGATAACAGTGTAACAACAGACCTATGTAGGTAATGTCATTAATTCCAAGAAACAATAGACAAAGTAACAGGAGGATGTAAAATTCTGGAAGGAAAGGATTATACGGACAGATACAATACGGCTGCAAAAATAATTCACCAACAACTGGCCATCAAATTCAACCTCATTAAACAACCTGCACCATACTATACATAGTTACCTGAAACAATCTCGGAAAGTGCAGATCATAAAATATACTGGGACAGAACAATTCATACGGACAAGACAGTACCTTGCAACCAACCAGACTTAACAGTTATAGACAAAAAAAGAAAAACTTACATACCTCATTCACATAGCAATACCTACTGACAAAAATGTTGTAGAAAAGGAAGAGGAAAAGAAAGAAAAATATACACCACTGGTTGGCCATGGAAGTTAAAGAACTATGGCAACAGGAAAAGGTCACAATTATTCTGTTAGTCACATCAGTCACCGGCATCACATAAAAAAACTATACAGAAAACCTTCAGAAACTAATAATAATAATAATAATAAATAATAATTAATAATAAAAATTATCTCCATTAGTATCTCTGTCTAGATTTGGCTTCTCTGGAAAGCATTTGTCACTTCACTTTCTAGAAGTTCAAATTGTATTCCTGTCAATAATAGCTTGCTTTAGTTCTTCTCATTAGTGTGTCATTTTTTTTATTTTAGAAATGCATTCTGTCCTGCTTCTACTAGTAAAGCCTTGAGTTCCATTTGGTAACTGGGTTCTTGCTTCTCTCACTGTCCCGTTGTTTCTACTGGTGCCATTAGTTAGGAATGCACAATTCATTAAGCACAGAAGGCTGTAGTGGAAATACATTGTGACCCACTGTGACCCAGAGTTACAGTGTTAGCCCTAAATGTGAAAAATGATATCAAATTCTCAAAATCGTGAAATGTTAATGAAAAATAAGCAGCTTCCAAAAACAGGTGAGTCTGATATTTCAAATGATTGCTAAGTATATGAATATATGCTGTCATATATACATTCAAGCGTGTCTCTACAATTTGAAGTCTAGGCATTATTTTTAATGGAAGCAAAGATTCTCAGAAATGACTCTTAATAAGCTTGCAAGTGACATAAGTGTAAGTTCCATCCACCTTTTTTTATAGGATGATGCACAGCCCACTTGCATTGGTGCATCCATTGCCTTAAATTAAACTACTGCAGCATATATGCTCTATAAAATACATTATTTGTTCTCCTTGTCGGACCACAGGAGACTGTAGGAGTAAATGATCAGGAGTGCAGTTGTACGTGTGTTTGCTCATTAGGTTTACTCCTTAATAAGTGTGTTTATGATTGTAGTCCAATTCATTAGAAGTGCCTGAATACAACAAGGAATTCAGATTATGTATTATGTTAATCCAAGAAGTAGAAGGAGAAGTTTTAGGAAACATGGAAGACAGGTTTAAAAAATTATACTATTGCTCAAACACATGTCTCCAAAATGGCCCTAAATGGCATGTGAGAAATGTTACTGAGGACCCCCCCCCCCCAATATCTTATCAGTGTGGACATGGAAAGTATAGCCTGACATTCTCTGTTGACTTTAATGACTGCTCTAGACAGGATTTACAGGTAGGTTGTCTTTTCACATGGACTGTGAAGAAAACCTCATCTTAACAAGATTGCAAGGCTTGTGTGTATTGATTAGGAAAGAATTTGCAGTGTTTGACATAACTGACTGCTGCTGTATAGTGGTTGGATGAATGCGTTTGCTATGAGTCAGTAAGTAAATCTTTGGACTCTCATAGTTGGCTGATTCTTTGGCAAGCTGCTGGCTTTTATGGAAGAGTGCCCAGGAATCATGTAGCCTGTCTTCTGACTTTTCCCATTTTTTTCATAGCGGTAAAAACAGAAACTTAAGACTGAACTCTTAATCCACTCTCACTTCTAGTTTTCATTGCCATAGCTGGTCAGTTCTTTTAAGCTCACGTATTTGTAATGTTAACTGCTACTGGCCAGCATTGTTTAGCTCAAGGCTGCTAAACCATAGGAAAGCTTTCTCTCCATAAACTGATAAGTACACTTCTATATATTTGTACATTAACTTCTATTTTAACTAATTATTATACTATCTTCTAATTGCTAAATTACATGCATTCCTAAACATGTTTATTCAGAAGTCTCAGTGCCTACAGTGAGATTTACTTCCTAGTAAGTAAGTTTGATTGCAGACTTAACTATTGTCTTTGACACCTGATACGAGTTGTATTCCTTCTGTTCTCTCTGTTGGCTTTATGTATTTTCTTGGAAATATATTAGATTTTCCTTTCTTGAATTTAATTCCTTTCATTTATTTCAAAGATTTATATGCCACCTTCAGGGAATAAACCCTCCCAAGGTGGCTTAAATCAGAACAATAAAACACAGACAATCAAAAGTCAATAAAACTATAATCCCAAATTAAAAAAATATTACAATATTGTATTAAAATAGTAGCAGTTAAAACAATACATAGCACCACATGTTAAATAGCAGCTTGAAATATAAGTTTTCAGGGTCCATTTAAAAGCCAGTAAGGGAGGGGGCTATATATATCTCCCTTGGTGATTAATCAATCACTATTACAGGAGACTGCTCACTGTTTGCAAAACTTTAATATTATCCCTATTAAAAATTAGTTTCAATAGATGGGCGAGTGTATGTGTGTTCGCGTGTATGTATGTGTATTGTTTAACCAGTTAAAAAGTAGTTAGTATCTCACCAAGAATCTATCCTGTTGAAATCACAGTTGTTGGTTTTGTGCAACTTTTTAGAACATTAGCAGCTTGAAATCTAGATTTTAAAAAAGTGGATGCTACATGTTTTTAATTATGTTTAATTTGCCATGTGACTTATGAATTATACCATATTACAGACATTTGCAATTATACATATTGTGGAAGTAGATGGAAAATGTCAGTGCTCTTGACAGCAGAATCTACTAAGCCTACTTAAGTGGTTTATAGAGGATTCTGGTACATGGGAAGTCTGCATAGAATGACTGCATAGAGCTGGAGAAACAGGTGAAGTGCTCTAGACATAGCCCAGTAAGTAATGTAGAAAACACTGAGAAACAGCTGTGATCCTGTATTCCTTGTGTTGGGCCATATGGTATACTGTACATCCTAAGGGAAAGCAGTTGCACAGGTGCAGCTTGGAAATGAAGTGTGTGTTTCTAGCCTCAGTTTATGGCATACAATTAAAAAAAAAAAAGTTCCAGATCAGCAATGTCTTGGCAAATATATATTTTGTCTACCCTTGTTGTTGAATTACAAGTGTTGTTCGGCAATGCAAAAATATTCCAAATGTAGAGGGCTTTAATGATGATTCAACCAAGAGCATTCTTGCTTCTGTTTCGAAAAAGATATTCCAAGATCGAGGCTTTTTTATACTTTGTTGTTGGCAGCAGTTACACTGGTGGTGTTGATAGACATGTATAAAATAATAATTAACAATTTGTCAAGGCTATAATGCACAAGATTAATAAAATTTGTTTCTTCACAATAGAGGTTGGGAGAAATGGGAGAGAAAAATAGGATGAAGACAAGTTGCAATTGTTAAAAACTTGTAAAAATATTTTGGTAAATAGATGACGGAGACTAGAAAGTGGTAGCATCCTGAAGAGTTACTATGTAGTTAATGGGAAGCAGAATTTAACGAAACAGAGGCTGAAGTCTGTTGATAAATGTTCTCAATAGTCAACTCTACTGAAGTGATAATGTGGTTCCAAATCCACTGAAGTAATAGTGTGGGATTGATACCCTGCGTGTCTGCTTGTATGAACAAGTTATGATCATCAGTTTTAGCAGTGTGATGAAAATGATATTCTCTATTTGCCCAAACTAGAAATAACCAGAGTCTATTTATAGGCACAATAGATGTAAAAGGTTTGTTTAAATTACAGCAGATAAACGAGAAACCAGATTTATGAGATAAAAACAAAGTAAAAGTAATCAGAGAAAAATATAAGTGTACTATATATAATTGAATATAAGAGAAAATATAAGAAACTATATGCATAGAAGACATAAGACAATGATTAAATGAAAAAAATATGGAGCAACTTGGCCTAAAGCATAAGATGAATTGGCTCATACATGCAAAACTTAACAGCAAGCAAGACTAGCTACGATTATACAACCCTACATTTGCCTTATATCTTCCATCAGTCCTCTGATTAAAGCTTACTATGTACCAGATTGTATAGCATGTAGCCTAAAGATTAAGGAAGGAAGACCTATAGCTACCTACCTGTCCCAAGCAGAAGAGACACGCTCGTATAGGCTCAGATAAAGATTAGTAGAAATCAACCTTGTGTCCAGGGAGATGATCCAAGAAAAAATAATTCAGATGGAGGTTGAGGAGATTGTTTAAAAATAAAGCAGTGAAGTCTGAACTTGACAAGGGAATAAAAGAAGAGAAGAGAAGAAAAAAGTGTACACTATGAAAACAAAGACTATTAAAAGTTGTCTGTAAGCCAAGATTCCAGCACTGAAAAGTTTAACTTTGTTAAAATGGCAAAGAACAGTTCTGATAATGAAGCCGTGCAGTTAAAAGCAAAGCTTCTTCACATTCAGGTCCCCTCTACAAGGATTCGCTTTTGCGCCTGGTTAGGCGATTATGCGCATAATCGCTGAAGCGCATTTACACCTAATCCCTCTGCTCGAGAGGCGGCGAGAGGCGGCAAAGCGCATTAACAGTTGTCCAAAATGCGCTTTACAAGTAGTTAATGCGCATAAGCGCTTATTCACACAGTCAAAATGCGCTTTAACGGACGAAGCAAAATAAACTCGCGATTTAACGCGCATTCGATAATGCGCATAATCGGGGAGATAACGCACCTCTACGCCCAATTTGCGCTCCGTTCTTGTAGAGGTAATTTTTTAAATGCGCCTTGAAAGAGCTTTAAATGCCTCTTGTAGAGGCAGCCTCAGGAGAAAGGAGGAACGGGCACCAGGGGAGCACAAAGATGTGTAAAATAATTCAGAGGGAAAAACAATTGCAAAGATAAATCAAAACTGTGTGAAAAGTCTGTGGAAAAGTCAGCATAGAAAACCTACTCAAATGTAAAATTATTGCAAGCAAAAAGAATAAAATCTTAAAGCAAAGTTATTTTCTCTGTATTTCAGAAAAAAGTTGTAGCACAAAAAGGCATCAGCAATTGTTTTTACCAGCATGTATTTGAAAACTAGAGCTGAAGCTAAGATGAAACCACATGAAGAAGTAAAGCTCCTCTCTTCTCCCCAACACCCTTCTTACTCTCTGATTGGTTCCTTCTCTTTCCTCCACTCTTTCATAGCCAAAATTCAGTTCTATATTGGTTGATGGCAGATCAGAAATAAAAAGTTTACCACTGTCCAGAAAAACTTCCTTTTGCTTTGGGGCAGCTGATGTAATTAATCCTAGGATCTTAGCATGATGCAGTACTCTGGGCACAGAGCCATTGGAAGTATCCACCTTTGCACCTTCTTCATGCTGGTGCATTGACCCTCAGCTTGGCCAATGCCTGTCCACCATAATAGGCATTTATCTGTCTTTTCCATCATTTCAGAATCCAGAGATCCAAGCCGAGAGAAATCTCTGCCCTCACTTCTAACAGCAAAAAGATCATGAAGCTGTTCATGAACCAAACCAGATATTTCTCCCATTCCATAACTCTGTAGGCTTCATCCTCAGTACTTGAAAAATAGGACCTGAGTAACAGTATATACAGACCATACAGATACACGGAATCTGTTCAGAACATTGTGGATTCCAGCCCTGTTAACCAGTGACCAATATAAGTCCATAGCTAATCCCATGCAGAATTACAATCGACAAGAAAAAATGGAGTGTGTAGGAGGTGCATTCTGTGTTGTGGCCTTGAATCCACTCCTTAAATGTAGCATGAGTAGTCCTGACTGAAATATTCTCATTCACTTCTGCCCTACATGTCCTGCTTACTTGCTCTAACAAACAAGATCATGACAGCTGTGAAAGTGGACAGGGCATTTCTATGGGGCAGCTGAATGGATGATTGGGGCCTCACCATGTCCACTGGCAAAGTAGTTCAGACTTTAAAGTAAGAACTGTTCTTTACATACTTTTCTCAGGTTTGTTAACCATTAATTTTGGTTGAATAAAATAGGAAGATACTTTTTAATCTGGATGAGGAAATGAAGTCTCAATCCGGGGAACTGCAGGCTTGCTGAGTATTAGAGAATATCTTTTGTCATTTGTATCAGCAATAAAACAATATATGTGAGGTTATAAGGGCAGGGAGCAGCTGCTGAAACATACATTTGTAGACCAGCTGCATCCTTAATGTAAACTCTAAAGGTAGGTAATATTTTTGTCCCCATCCTACAAACACACAGAGAGGAGAATTCATGGAAACTTTTCTAATTTTAAATATAGCACTGGATTATTAATTTACCAATATATAAAAGTATATAAAAGTTTACATACTTTGAAGTTATACAAAGGTATTGGTCTGAATATCACTGACTAGATACTTTTTTGGATCTTTGCACTTTCTACAAGCATTTTTGTTAAGTGTCTTTAATTCTTGGCAGCTCCATGAAAGGTTAAATAAAGTGTTTTCCGTTTGGCTTCTCAGTAATATTTCCGCTAGTCTATTTGGAACACTGGGTTTCCTCCAGCTGCTTTTACAAATTAAATCCTTGGAATATAAAAGTCTTTAGAATTGTACTTTGGTGTTAATTCTAGTGATCTGCCGCAACGTTAAAAATGTTTTGAAATAATTGATGCAGGTAAGTAAAATAGGTGTGCAGAACACTATTTTAAACGTTTCCATAGAATTTATATATATTTTATGAGGAGATTTTTTGGTTAATAGTATTATCATTCCGATTTTGTAACTGACCGGTAGTGTTATAGGAGTCTAGTTTTACAGATTAAAAAGCATTTATATTTGTGTGTGTGTTTAAGAAACAGGACTGCTATAAGTGATTGAGATATTATTTTCATGTTCGGAGCTGTCTTATGATATTGTTCTGTATTTGCTGTTATTCCCATGTCAGGCTGTATTTCTGATCAAAACAATGATTAAGGTTTGAGGCAGGTAAAATGTACCTGCCCCTTTACTCAGACTGATATTGAGCTGGATTTATTGCTGCGGCATACATATTCAGTTATGACGGTACCAGTGTTGAATGTGCAATATGTATGGGCAGATTGCTTGATGTGATTGATATCTATATCCATATCTATATATTACCCAAAATAAGTTTATGTTGGGGTAGTTCCCAGTGTCTCCAAATCAGCCTAATAGTGGTAATCATCACATGTAAAAAGAAGCTGCACAGGCAACAGTGTTATTAAATGGAGTTGATTACTTGAAGAATTACAAACAGCAGTGTTCCCCCCCCAATAAAATCATACCAGAGAGTATCACATTTTTCAGTATACATGGAAGAGGAAATAGACTATGAATGCATGATGAATGAAATTGTGATACTGACCTTAGAGGCATTAATTAGACAAGGTTATTGGCTGACAGAAAACATTTTGCTTTAACAGACGCAGCTACTTAAAACGTACAGTTACTAGGCAGTGCTGAAACTGGAACGTCATGAGGTTACTAGCTACTCATCACCAAATGAGAAATACATACTTATAGTTGCCAAAATCTAACTAGAATTTAATCAATGGAATGCATCATTGCAGTCAGTGTCAAAATGAACCTAAGCTGGAGTAATGGAGGCACTTAAATGTTTGGTGCAATATGCCCAGGCTGAAATGGCAAGCCATAAAACGTCTATGTAGAGGTACTGGTTCTTTTAAAAAGTTTAAATAGAAGAGGAAGCATAGCACCCTCCCATTCTGTGCTCATCCGCTTTCGTTCCCTGCTATGAGGTGTAATTGGGCTCCTGCTTCTTACAGCAAAGGGTGGGAAGGAAGGTGTGAAGAGGGACTAGGCAACAGCTGCAACAGTTATAAACTCTCCTACTCCTTGACACTTCAAAAGGAATCTCTGGATTGTTATCTGACAACCTTAGCAGAGACATGGAGACTATTTTCTGTTTAAAAGTGAAAGGATTTCCCGCTTTTCATGATTGAAGAGAAAGTTTAATTTCTGATGTGAGTGATTGCACACTCTTATCTTTAGCAGTGCTTCTGCATACCATGATGTATCTGCAAGTGTAGCGACTGTGCATTTGGTCCTGGATAGTCACTATTATTTTTTCCAGCATGAGTTCCTAGGGGAAACTGAACAACTTCAAGGGGAAATGCTTCCAGGGATTGTGAAATTGACCTAGAGCAACATTGTGGCAGCAACTCACATAAGCTAATCAAAGCAATTGGATTGTGTTGATTTGTCCTGTTATTTATCTGTCTAAGTGAAGATTGCAAACTGCATATTATTTAATACAGCAAGTCACCAAAAGGCAAGAGAATGGGAACATTACCCGATGTGCCACTTGATAACTTATTTTTAAGTAATGTGTATTTGATAATACACATTTGATAACTAACGTGTAGATTTTCTAAATAGTTGTCATCGTGTGCTTTTAAATATCAACAAGCCTAAGGGTATTGCTTGTTCATATTTGCAACAATATTTTGAAAACTCACTTTCATTTTCATGTGCTGTTTCTGTTATAGAATTAATAGTTATATAATTAAGGGAAGGTGCTCAGTTGAATAACTTGTCTTCACAAACCTGGAACAGCAAGCCGTTTATTGTGGTTTGGGCAGAAGGCCTTCATAGCATTTCCTGGCTGTTCCTTGTCCCTGTCTGCTACACAACAGTCCTTTCATGTCGATCGTTATGCTTTGCAGTTTCAAGATGCTGGGCCGCCAAGAAATGTTCACTTAATCAAGAGATGTATATTTCACTGTAAGTCATCATAGAGCAGTTCTGTTTTGTATGAAAATTATTCCCTGAATCAGCAAGAGTTCAACCCAATTGTTTATGTGCATGTTTAGAGCAGAACAAACTGTACGTTTCAATTCGGAGAATGCTATTTTCAAATTACTGTGAACTCTTCTGGAGCGAGAGGGATTTATTTGGATACGTTTAGATTATTTTTCGGTGCTTGGATGTTTGAGCTTTTTTTTTTTTTTTTGATGGGACAATGCAGATTATTGAATAAGTGCTGCAGAAGGAAACTCCTAGGAATTTTACAGCACAATGTTCAAGGCAACTGTGAGATGGCAACTGTTTAATATTGATGCAAGTTGTCCATTAGTATATAACACATTCTATGCATGTTTTTAATATACAACTGGATCAGCCAACTAATTCTTGAGCTTGTAGCAGTAGTATGAGTTAGTTTCTCTCACGTAAATTTACATTAGGTGCATATCAATGAACTAACCGATATGAGTGGACCAATTGAATGGGATTTTCCTGCTTAGTAAGAAGGTATCAGTCAAGTGCTTGACTGACCCTTAATTCATGCAGCAGCATGGATCTTTCCTGCCTGATCTCTACCCTGCCACCACACACACTCCCATTTAATGTAGAATTGAACCATGAGAGAGTGGCAAATACACCACTTTGTATATATGACAGAAATCTTATACTACAGAGAGAACATGGTGTACTCAAAAATAAAACAAACATTCACCATCTATGTTCATATGACAACTGGGATTCACTCATGAAGAGCAGGAATACATCTGTTACAAATTTGTCTTTCTTTGTTTTAAATATTGGGGAATACAAGGGAAATTCAGCATTGGGAGATGCTGATGCTTGGCTGCTTATTCTTGCAGGGTTCCTTTTACTGACACATTTCCTCTCTCAAGGGCAGTAAATGTCACAATTTTTAATTTTGTATGTTTAATAAAAACTATTGCACTCAACTTTTTATGACTAGTAATTATTTGAAGTAATTTAATGTAATTTATTGGCTTTAAGATAATTTTTTCTCCTAAATCATTAACCGCTAATACTTAGGTCTTTTAAAATGTCCCTCTAAAATTGGATGCCCTTACCAAACTTCAGGAGCTGCTCTCTCTCAAGGCTGCTTCTATGACAGAAATATCATAATGCATATTGTGATGCTGCAGGTGTGAAATTCATTCTGGATATCCACTTCAGGAAGCCTTTGCTCATAGCAACATTCATGAGAATGAACATGTTTGTTTCTTTGTAAAAGAACTGCTGCACCTGCTTTACTTCTGAATTTGCTTACTGTTTTCCTTTTTTGTTTTTGAAAATAAATAAAAGGGAAGTCTTGGAGGGAGTTCAATATTGTCAGTAAACTAACTTTAGAAAACAGGCTATAGACTAGAGAACTGCATGACTAATTCCCCTCTCCCAGGAAAATCTTCAACCACATTTATTTTTTAAAAGTAAATGAGCACCTCTGCCCCTATTGCAAGCTGGTCACTCATAAAACATGGAGGAGTTTCAAATGCAGTTTGTCATTGAGCAGAGTGGGCTGCTGTTCCACAAAAGCACATTTAAAATGCTACTGGGCATGCCGAAGTAGCTCTCTGGAATGTGGCCCACTTCAGTTCTCATGTATGGAACAAACCCGCTTCCTCTGGGCAGCTGGAAAGAGGAAGGAAAGAATCTTATTACGGCATCCTAGAGGTGTAGGTGACACCAAGGAGTGTCTCTATAAACGTTTAACAACAATGTGCATTTGTATCGAACCTTGGGGGATGGTACTTTTGCAAGGGTGCTGAAATCCCATCATGGAATTGCAGTTTTCAAGGTTCCTTGGAAGGGAAGACATGGCAGTTAAAGACATGTTAGTACATGTGATGTTAGGTTTAACCAATCACACTTTAATGGTTGAATTCAACAATGCAAACTGGGAGTTGAGGAGGGGAGGGGGTTGCTAAAAGATTATATAAACTCCATTTGTTGTTTATCTTGCTGTGTCTGTTTGGGGAATAAAGGGAAACAAATATTGCTATTAAAATTCAAAGCTGTCAGGCACTATTAGGGGCAAATCAAGAAATTGCTATAATTTGTAATAGCTGCTGGCCTTTTGATGTTACGATAGGATTGCATTTCTGCATCATACAGAGTAGAGCTAGCAGTTGCGCACTACATGATACAAACTGAGGTTTTGCTCTGTGTAGAATTATATAGAAGCTTGTGCCTTTGACTTCAGAATGGCAAAGAATAAGAACAAGAATGGCAAAGAACTGATGCTCACTTCTCAGCTTTATTCTTTCAACAAAATGGCTTCTCCATAATTTCTGGTGTCCCTGACTGATTTGCACTTCCAGTAAGCTGTGATGTATAATTCTCTATTGTTAAAAAGGCCTTACCAGGCACCTGCTCTTTAATAGTTCTGTTTAATAAAACAAAAACATTAGTGTTAGATACCTAAGGAATTTGTGCTTTTAAAATGTAGATCCAGCTGATTATTTGCTCAATTATTTATTTCTATTCATTTCAATAGAATTTACTTCATTGGGGTGAGGTCTGTGTAACATAAGAATAATTCAAGCTCAAATATGTATTTCCCTACTGTAGCTGAACTCGATGCAGAGCATGCTCAGAAGGTGCTTGATATGGAGCACACCCAACAAATGAAGCTAAAGGAGAGGCAGAAATTCTTCGAAGAAGCTTTCCAGCAGGACATGGAACAGTACCTCTCTACAGGCTATCTGCAAATAGCTGAAAGACGAGGCAAGTACCAAAAAATTTCTGTGTGTAACTCTCAAGCTAGATCATGAAAGCAAACTTGCTAATTAGCCATAGCAGTCTTCTGCTATGGGCTCCATCACACCAGGGTTTTATCACACTCTCGCCATGCCTGGTTTGTGGTTTTGCAATGTGGTACTCACATGACATTGTCACAGTCCTGCACTCATCTCGCCTCTTCCACTTCCTTTTCCGTCTTATTTTGGAGTGGGGAAAGTGGTTTATTTCCTCCATGTGGGATTAAAGCGCCCTTCCACCCCATGTATTGCCGTTGCATTTTTTTCTTTTGTTGGGGGCGTGTGCTTTGAATGTGTGTTTGCTGACGAAAGAGGAGGTTGGGGCAGTTCTCCATCAGCACACCGTGTCTAATGAACTGAGCCGGTTGAATGGGCTTTTGCTGCCCCAGCCCCACCCTCTTTGCCTCCTTGCCTGCAGAGACGGTGCCCAGCCGATTAAACATTGAATCGGTAAAATGCTAGACAACAAAGCCAGAGGGGTGGGGAGGCTCCCATCACATGACAAGAACCAATGAAGTGGTGGGGGAAGGAGAAGGGGCGGGGCGGGTGAAATAATGGGAAAGCAAGCAAGTGAAAAGAAAATCCCTTGGTATAGCTACAATCATGAAAGGGAACAGCACCTGCCACGCTAAAGAAACAGAGGTCAAAATCGCGGGTGCATACCAGGGGGAAAAAGTAGGTGTGATGGAACTCTATATCCTGAGCTGGAGTTTGCAGGATGTGTGTTTTTTATTATGTCTATACCCCATTTTTCCTTCAGGAAGCTCAGAATGGCTTACATGCCCAGATAGTCTCTTTTTCAAGCAATGAGCTGGTTGAGATAAACTTTGCTTTATTTATTAATTTACTTGATTTGATTTATATATTTTCTACCAAAAATAGGCCCATTACAAAAATAAATTTAAAATAGATTAAAACATTTTAAAATGCAATTGAAACATAACAACTACAGAATAAACAATATCCAAACCAACAGACCCACTTACAAACAAAAGGCCTTCTTGAATAAAGCAGTCTTTGCTTGCCGGCAGAAAGACAGCAGAGAGATAGTGAACAGCCACCAAAAACACCCTCTCTCGCATTGCCATCAAACATGCCTCTGATGGTGGCGGTCTTGAAAGAAGGACCTCTCTAGAAGATCTTAAGGACTGGGCAAGATTGTGTGGGAGAAACGGTTTTTCAGGTAGCCTGATCCTAAGCCTTATAGGACTTTTTAGGTCAAAACCAGCACTTTGAGTTCTGCCCTTAAAAAGAACTGTAGCCAGTGACACTGTTGTTACAAGGGAGTTGTGGGCTCCCTGTAACCAGCCCTGATCAACAGTCTTGCCATAGCATTCTGGACTAGCTGAAGTTTCTGAACAGTTTTCGGAGGTAGCTCCACATAAAGTGTGTTACAGTAGTCCAAACGGGATGCAATATGTTTTTAATCAGCTTTATGTATTTTATATCATTTGCTTTTAATGTTGTTTCCTGCCTCGATCCAGAGGGAGAGGCGGGTAAGAAATAAATTTATGATGATGATTGATGATGATGTGTGACAGTGGCCAGATCAGACACCTCTAGGAATAGGTCTCAGCTGCGCAAACACATTCCTGGCTACCACCGAGACCTGGGCATCCAGGCTTAGGGCTGATCCAAGAGTACACCCAAACTGTGACCCTGAGTCTTCAGGGGAAGTGTAACTCCATCCAGCACAGGTTGAATCCTTATTCCCTGATCTGCCTTTTGAATGACCAGGAACACCTCTGTCTTGTCTGCTTTAACCTCCAATTTGTTTGCCCTCACCCAGTTCATTAATGACATCAGGGACCAATTTAAAACCAGAATAGCTTCCTTGAATTTAGATAGAAATGAGATGTAGAGTTAGGTGTCATCAGCATACTGGTGGTGCTGACCCCAAAACTCCAGACGATCTCGCCTAGACGTTTCATATACATGTTAAATAGCATGGGGGCTAAGATAGAACCCTGAGGGACACTACAAGCTTATTGCCACAGTGTTGAACAAGAATCCTCCACCACCTTCTGAGATTGCCCCTTCAAGGAGGACCCAGACGTCTCAGAAGGATACCATGGTTGATAGTGTCAAAAGCTGCTGAAAGGTCTAGCAGAACTAATAGGGATATACTCCCCATGTCCAGTTCCCAGCGTAGATTATCTGCCAAGGTGACCAAAGCAGTCTCTGTCCCATAACCAGGCGTGAAGCCAGATTGAAATGGATTTAATTAATGCATCTCATCCAGAAATCCCTGGAGCTGAGAAGCCACCACATAGTCCATGGAATCACACTTTGCTGTAAAGATGCACTCACCATTGCCCTTACCCACTCGTCCAGTTCCCCCTCACCTGCTTTTATGAAACTGGAAAGGCAAAGGTCCAGCACACAGGTGGTAGGCCCCATCTCTCCAAGGATCCTGTCTGCATCCTTGGACTGTACAGTTTCAAAAGTATCCATTGTAACTGAACAAGCAGGAGCCAAAGTTACATGCACTGGACCTGTATCAACTATTGCTTCCGAGTCAGCACTGATATGATTGGTTTTATATGCAAAGTGTCATGCAAATTGGTCACAATGGGATATTGAGTGGTCCAGCTTTTCTTTTCGCGAGCCAAAATGTAACATGCCTCTGACCACTTCTTCTTCTTACGAGCCAGAGTATAACATGTTCTGACCACCCTGAAAACCTCTGCTGGGCAACTCTGAGCAGATGCAGTAGCGGCAGGGAAGATTTCTTCGCCACCTACATTGCCACAGATAAGGCTTTCAGATGAGCTCTAGCCCATGCTTGATCAGACTGTTGAGTTTCCTGCCAACATCACTCTATTCATTGCCCCACTCATTTCAATACTTGCAACATTCTGGAAAACCAGGAGGCTTGTTTGGCTCCATTCCATGGGAGAGCACGCTCAGGAATGAGCATGTCACCTCTTGGGCCATTTGACCTTTCTAGAGATCAACCAGGGCTTTGACAGTATCATCTACTGAGGTGACAGGAAAATCCCCAAGAGCAATCCAGATCCATCAGTCTCTTTGGGTGGACCATCTTAATCAGCACCCTGCCCCTGTAGAGCCTCCGAGTCCCAGCAAGACTAAACCCCACCAATTAATAATCTGTCCATGACAACAGAAGTATAAAAGCTTCTTCCATCCCCAGATCACCATCATCCCACCCTACACAGAAAATCAGATCCAAAGTGTGCTGTGCTTAATGAGTGGGGCCAGATATTAATTGGGACAGACCTGTTTGCCATGAAGTCCTGAGCCACTTCTGACAAGATGGCCTCAACATGTACATTGAAGTCCCCTTAGCTAACTCGGGAAGGGGGACTGTTTAGCAGTGAGTTGGGCGGTGCACCAACAGAATCTGTATTCTGTCCTGAACACCCACCTTCAGATGCACAAACACGTGAAACTGGGGGACTGTGTGATGGGCACCTGGATCGAGGGGTCAAATTACAATAGACCACTGTGACTTTGCCTCCCCACCTCCCAGGTCTTGCTTGTTGCAACACAGAGAATCTAGGTGGGCAAAACTGAAAGAAGTTTACTCCCCCCAGTCTCAGCCAGTCAGCTCTCTGTGATAGGCCAGGTCAGCACATTCATCCAGGATCAAGACCTCGATGCCTGTTGTTTTCCCATTCAACAACCTGGTATTCAGCAGCAGTACCCTCATCAGGGCTATTCAGGCGTTCTGATATGGGAAGCAGCTTGGGAATGACCAATACCCTGTTGCATTCCCCACCACCCATAATGATTAGGCTAACTCCCAGCACCATATCTCCCTTTGAGTTTTCAGTGGCTCTCTGTACCCTTCCATCTCTCTGTGCCTTTTTTAAAACACATTTCTCCCGCCAATAGTTGTAGGTTTAAGAAAGATGTATATACCCAAGAAGGCAGATTCAGGCATTAATAATGTAACAGCAGAATGTGTTCCCAGATATAGGGCTAACCTGGAAAGTGGAGTAACACAGCAGTGGTTGAGGAGGTGTAGTTGGAAATAGACTGGGAACAGCAGGTGGGTAAAGGCAGACACATTTTGCTATTGATACACATGTGATCAAGGAAGTGGCAAATTGCACCTCTTCTGTAGTTAATTTCCTCCAAATTGGTGAGCCGGGTGAAAGAAAACTCAGCCCAAACCTAAACTTGCTGTATAGGCAAATCACATCTTGCTGGTATACCAGCAGCTGTAGAATACATGAAAGCTGTAGGTTCCACTCTGGAATAAGTTTGGCAATTTAGGAATTTTTATCCTGGATTCTGTTGAGCAGCTTCATTATATGTGTAGGAAAGCAGAGAGGATTTCTGCAATGACTGAAACTTCTGGGACTTTGATAGAACAATAAGACCCTAGGTTCATTTTCAAGAAATCAACCATCTTGTGACAGCGGGGATAATACAGCTTGCAGGCCAATACTTCAGTTAGTTTTGGGGTAGTCACAATTACAATTTACATGTTGATAGAAAGTTTTAAGAAAAAAAAACATGTTGCATCATTGTAGGTTTGGGTTTGAAGTAGAACTATTACAAAATTCACAAAAGCTGATTCAATGTAAGTAAGAAAAATAAATCTTAGCATTGTGTCTTATGAATGAGCAATCTTTTGACTTTTTATAGAAAGCCATCTTCCAGGATGTTTGTTCATAGAATTAATTTAGCAACTATGAATCTGTCATCATGAAGGCATATATGGTTAAATTCATCTGTTTACTGGTTTACTTTTTTCTGATTACAGAGCCAATAGGAAGTATGTCTTCTATGGAAGTGAATGTGGACATGTTGGAACAAATGGACCTCGTAGATATGTCTGACCAAGAAGCCTTAGATGTTTTCCTTAATTCTGGAGGAGAGGATAGTACTACGCCATCTCCTATGATAGGTAGTTAATGAGCCATGACATTCCTACTTAATAATTAGATACGGTACTGATTATTGATGCATTATAGCATATATATATATATATATATATATATATACTTGGTGATTTAAAATCAATTGAAAACTGCAGTCTCCCTGCCAAGTCAGCTAAAGGGCCACTGGATACAGCACAAGTCCTACTCTGTGGGTGGAAGGGGAGGCCCATCAGCAGCAGAGCATTTATGCTGCCACAGTATGCCTGTAGAAAGTGCAACTAAATTTACTGCTGGCAGTGTGTCATTAATAGGGCTTGAAAGAGGGCGTGTTGGGTGGATCACTGGAGGCTTGGATCCATAGAATCCAAAGTCCTACTGCTTCCTTTGGAGCTGGTGTCGTTATTTCCCCTTTCTTGTATTCCAGGGGAGCAGGAAATATTCAAAAGTTGAAAAGTTCTTATGTCCTCGACTCTTCCTCCTCCCCTTCAAAGCATTGCTCTGCCTATTAGTTATATTTTAGTAGGGTTGATGTCTCAGTTGGGCTTCTGGTATGACCCCAAGATCTTCCTTGTGTGATCAACAGCTGATTTAGACATGTGAAAATTAAGGGTGTGTCCCATCTCCCCATCCCCAGTATGCATCTATTTCACACATTTGAAGTCACGAGTTGCTTAAGATTTTAAGAATCATGAATAACTCAATCTCTGTAAAATTGGCTACTTCACTATTCATGCCTGATTATGTCATAAAAGGATACAAAATTACAGGCAAACAGTGAAGTAGTCATAAAGTTATGAACTTACCTCCTCCCCTAAGTCTTACCTGCTATTTGAAGTAAGATTCTTCCGCTGATTTAATAAAAAATAATTTCCCAGCCATATGGCCAAATTACATGTTAAAACATGTCTAATTGTATTTTGATTCCTTGCCATGGAGGAAAAGGCTTAGACCCCATCCTTTGCTCCCATAGCTTTTACTGTTTTTTTTTAAAAAAAAATAAAAGACCAATGAGCTATTATATGTAGTTTGACCCCTACTGTTTGACATTAAATCAAATAAAGAAAATACACTCATCCTGTGTTCAGGTGCCATTATCAGTATTCTTTTTCCTGTGAAATGGAAAAAGGGTTGGATTCTTCACTTATGATGAATGATTGTCTTGGAAAAACATTTCAATTCAGTTATCCCTGACACCTATATTTTCACATAAATGTGTCATTACAATATGTCAAACTTTATCTAGCTTAATTTAAGTGTTGTTGTAAGTTTTTTCATGAGGGACAACCCATTTTTTTCCCTGCAAAGGATTGTCTACTGTGATTTCTTTGAATACTGAATCTGTTAGGACCAGCATACATATACTAAATAAATAGTTAACGTATACTGGGTTGGGTCCAGACTTAGGCATGACTAATATAAATTCCATTGATTTCAGTGGGTTTATTCCAGGTACAACTAAGTCTGCATCCAACCCATTGTATGAGACATAGCCCTAAATCTAAAGTCTTTTCACTTTCCCGGTCCCTCTTCCCTTTTTGAAACCTATTTTGAATAAGATGAGACAGTGGGTTGGATTCAAATGTCCACCAGCAGAAGTGGGCAGACTTTCCTAGACCTTCCTCTCCCTGGCACCACTCTTAAAAGGTGGCTCTGCCCAATGTTGTTATTCTCCCCACACCCCCAATCCCCTCTATCCAGCAGGATCCGCAACCCTTGGAACATTTTAAGGGGCAGGAACGTCAGCTTCTGACCTCCCCTCTCCATGGAGATCTGGATCCAACCCAATAACATATATAATACTTAATTTTCAGTAATTAAAAGTTTGCCCCTCATTTCCCAAAGCAATCCTGCCTCACAAATAGTCACCAGGTCAGCAGCGTTCACTGCTTTGCAGAACCTGAACTGCCTTCCTTCCCATCTTAACTTGTCTGAAACAATCAGCAAGAACAGAAACGGAGTGCAACAGTGAGCTACTAAAAGTGGTGCTTACCTGCAAATATGTTTTGGTGTTGGAAGCCTGGTCTAAAGCATACCCTCCCTTGATTTAATTACTGGACAGCTTTGCCTCCTGAAGGATTTGGAAATGGTTTCCATGTAGAGTCTCCAGTGCCCAAATTCTTGTTGGCATGAGCACTGATTGAAATGATACTCTTATCCTTATTTGAGAAGTATTTATTAGTATTTAGTCTGGGAAATGAAGGGGCTGTTTGCCTTCATGTCCTTAGCCAAAGTCAAATTCCTTGGACAGATTAGTAATTCATAAATAAGCCCAATTTTACAGAATCCTGGTGGTTTAGGTTGTGCAAAAGCCATAAGGCGAGGTAGCTCAAGGATACTTTCTTAAAGCTACATATCCTGTCATGGCTATAGTCATTTTCCTGATCTGGACCATATGCATCTCAATCTATTTGTTTTGGACTATTAGTACATTCTTGATCCCTCCTTTGCTAAGGATGGAAATGCATGCAACTCCTCCACTTCTGTTGCACCCTGAGAAAATGAGTGCTACTTCTGAAGCCTGTTTTCAAATGCTTTTTCTCAACTGTTTTGTACAAAACACACAGGGAATATGACAGCCTGCTAATTTTTCAAATGAAATGAGTTCTAGTAAAGTTGATGACTTTGTAACAAATACACTTAGATCTTTTACTTAAATCATTTCTCGCTCATTATTTTGAAGGATCAGACTCCAGCACCTGTAAAAATGAAATCAGTCTTCAAGTTCCCACTCAGTCAGAGCTGAGGGAGAAGTTGTCTTCCTCAACATCAACCTGGACTGAATCTGCTAGCCAAGATGCCAATGAGGGGGAGTCACCTGTGATTCAATCAGATGAGGAAGATGTGCAAGTGGACACTGCTCTTGTTGCTGTAAATACAGAAATGAAAGGCCCTTCTGATGTTAGTGATGAGAGTGATTCACAAACAATTTGAGTCTTATATCACAGTGCACTATAGGAATTAGAACCCAGGAATGAATGAGTAAAGAAATGATTGAATGAGCTTGTCTGTTGTTAATATGACCTAACATGAAAGAGATTTACCATATACAAAATTTGAGTTTGACAGTCATATGAAATAACCAAGTTTTATAAAAATGTCTTGAAGCACACCATTTAGCAATAAAGTCTTGGCTTTTGAACAGTAAACATATTATGGAGGGTTATCCAAAGAACAAGTCATGAAAGGGTTTATTTTGAAATCTTCAACAGGAATGTAATACAGAAGCCATGGGGTTTTTTTTATTGCAATGTTGATGTCTTCATTGTTGTACTAAAGACTGATAAAATCTGCTGCTTGTACTCAATTCAAACAGCAGAATACCTTCTTCCACTGTTCTGACCTTCAGGGTATGTAAAAAAATCTGAACAGTTGAGCAAGGATGATACAGGGCCTTTTTGCTTCTTACTGAAGCAATGTGTTTCACATGCCTATAAAAAGAACAAAATGAATGCGCTGGGAGATTAATTACAATGTACTGAAAATGCCAAGTATTGTGTAGTCATAGAAGTTTCTGACTTTTGCTTTAGCGTTTTTGGGTAGCATACAAATTGATTCCAGCTTCCTGTCCTGTTGTTGCTTTTTCCTATGTTTAAAGGGATAGTCTCATTTGAAGGGTCCCAAGGGAAGACTTGCTTACCTTCTAATGGAGGCTTGATCAGTACACTATCCTTCAGCATTTTGACCATGCTAAATACCAAAAGGTTGAAGAATTAAATTATCTTAACTTTATACTATCTTAACTTTAAGACTATGTTTGGGCTTACGTACCATCTGCTAGTACAGCGGTAGTTCCACAGATTTTCTTCATAGTGTTACCCTAGGTTCCTAAAGTTGGGTCTTGTTTTAAATGGGTACCTCTTCCCAAACTGACAATTTTAATTTCCAGTCCTTATCATTGACCTTTAGAGAATATTAATACAGCTGTTCAGTTATGTATGATCTAACTAGGAACTCCTCTGCCTTGAATAAAGAGAGGAGTAGATATAAATGATCAGAAAATTTCGTTAATTCAGCCTCGCAATGACAGTAAGTTAGTGATTTAGTTTAAGAATTTATTTCACTTTTGTTGGGATAATGTAGCTCTATAAATGAAAGCTAGCAATGACTGGTACAAAAGTTACATATTTTCCTACCCTACCAGACTGGTCTTAACTTAAGAAATAGCTAGCTTTAGTTATTTAATCTCTACTACTCTCTCAGAAGAAAGACAAAGTGTCCAAAAAGTGTGTTTTTATTAAACTTTGTATTACAAACCTGAAAAGTAAACAAAAACTGGCAATAAACATGAAGTCTTTCCTTACAAGGAAAGAGAGCAGAGCAGCACTAATAAATTAAATGTCAAACTGTAAGCCATAGTCAGAAGTTTACTGTCAAGAAGGAAAAAGTACACAGCAAGGCCATAAAAACCGGACAACCACATTGGAAAACACTCGACTCTGTATGTTATTGTTAAATATTCCAAAACAATTCAGTCTTCTGCAACAACCAACAATATGTATTTTATAAGACTTTCCTGACAGTCACTCACCACTGGCAAGCTCAGTGCAATATGGGTAGCTCTACGGTCTTGTTGAATTCAATTATGAAACAAGAGTTTGTGAAAACATTTTCCCTTTTTTATTCCACACATACTGTACACACAACTGGAAAAGGGCAACAACTACTCCATTATTATTTTGTTGTTGTTCAGTGATGTAAGCAGCACTTATAAATGTTACAAGAAAAACCCTGTAAGCATCCAATCCAACCGATGAAGAAAGTGAAACGTAAGGCTTTTCTTCATCTTGTCTCTTTGCCACCCTTCCCCGCCCCTCCCAAGAAAAGGCTCAAGTATTTAAAACAATTTACAGGCTTATGTACAAAAGGTATGATTTTTGTTACAACATGAAGAAGAAGAAGAAAAAAATAGACAAGATGAGAGCAAATGCATTTTCACATTCAAAAGAAAGATGCAAACCTGCTAGTGGCTCTAAATGTGATCATATAACAAACAAAATTAATGCTGACTGTGTAAAGGTAATGAACAACAGCAGTGGAATGGAAATGGAATGTTAAAGATTGCACGTTTATGACAAGAAGCACTTATGGCTTCGATCATTTTTTTTTTTAAAGGATGCTATTGAAGGGTTTTTGATAAAGTAGCCAACAGCACCAAAAAATAACAGAATGGATTTCCTAATGAAATCAGGCACAGTTTTCGCTCGCATGACTCCTCAAGGCAGGCAGTCTTTTTTCTTTTCTTTCTTCTTCTCCTCCTCGAACAGATGCATAGTGAAGTGCTGGTAACAGAGAACATTTTCTCCAAATCTCCCATTTTGCCTACAGTTAGAAAACTAAGTCCATCTTCAGCTGCCATAACCTCTCAAAGAAAAGTGTGTATTCTCCAATTTAAAAAGGTACAAAACTCATCCTGCCTGTTACAGAATACAAGCCAAATGTATAGCAATTTCTTTCAAGTTTTGTCTCGTATCCCTTTTCTCTCTATAGAAAAAAAATTTGCTGACATGACTGGAGAACAAATTATAAAACACACCAAACTTCAACCTATTAAAAAAAAAGGGTTTAAAAGCCTTCTCACAGTTACCAAAAAAAGGCTTTTTTATTTTCAGGCAGAGGGACAAATATAAACGAATTTCATTTGCCCCTTACTGCTTTTAAAACAGTGAATATACAGCAGTTAAAAAAGATACCTGCTGTATCTAACTATCCTAAGATTTTAAAAAAATTCAACAGTTTAATGCTAAAACAAAATTAGTTCTCTAAAACCAGAAGAAAATCTTCTTTAGAGCTAGTGCAAAGACAGCTTGTATTCTACAGCAAGTACTCCAAACTATGATATAATAATTACAAAAAATATATATAAAATTGACAAAAATGAGAGTGTGTGTTGGCATCTTCATGATTAACTTGAAGCACTTTTGGATGAACTGGAGGATGAAAGTCTTGATGACGGCACGTCAACTGTTGCTCTTTTCCGAGGTCCTCTTTTTGGTGTAGGCTTGCTGATACAGTTCTCAATGGTGCCATTTTTGCCAGATACTTTCCCACAGATTTGATTGACTAAACTGATTATTTGCTCCTATTTGAGAAAGAGAAAGGTAAGAAAAAAATAGTATTTTCTCTGTCCGTCGAATAAGAACTTTAGATACCAGAGAGCATAACAATATGGTAGTTCAGCTTACAATTAATAAGTGTATCTCCTACAATGGCCTTCTTTGGGTGTAATGTTAAACTATCATTTATAAATGAGCTGAACATTCTTCCCCTTGTCCAGTGCAGCTGAGAGGAGATCAAAAACTTTCACTTCAGTTTTTAACTGACCTCGATCTTGTAGACAATAGGACTGTTCACACAACATGCTAACATTCAGTGGTTGAATGTGAGTTGTTTTGACCTGTGGGTTGTTTGTTGAACTGGGTTAGTGCGTTGTCTGAATGTAGCACATTTTCCGCAGGGTGAATTATCATGTCAGAATGCAGCCAGGTGCTAGTGAACCATGTAGTGCGGCTTGTTAACCGCCCTGAACAACCCAACAACAAACCAAGGTGGCTTGTACGAGAAAATAAGCCACACTACATGGTTATCAAGCCACCCTGGTTGGGTTTAGGGTTAGCATGTTGTGTGAACAGCTCTAATATATAGCCACCATGACTGGTAGCCATTGGCAGTCTTATCCTCCCACAATGTTAGTGTTATGTTTAGGATTGTTTCCTACACAATCAATGGCAGTCCTCACAGATAATCCTGGTGGTCAACGTTAACGTGTGATTTACCAATTTGTTTTTTTAAAGGGAGATATTTATATACATTTTAAAGAACGTTATGCTTATCAAGCATAACAAAGTAATGAGACATGAAGCTAAAACTACATTTTAGAAAGCCTCTTAGTGCAAGAACGAACATCAATGTCTATAAAACAGAACTCAAACACAGGTTTCTAATATATCTGAACACATTTGTAAGAATAAGTTAGAATGTTTCACTACACATCACAGATGCAACATTTCCAACATACAAGTTCTCTGGCGCTAAGAATTTCAGGAACAGAATTTCACTGTACAGACCTCATCATAACGATACATTAGTTTCAGTCCACGACAAGACTTCTGTTTTTCCACATGCCGCAGGGCACATTCAAGGCAGAAGACAACGTTTTCGTTTTCCTGTACAACCTGCAAATCGTGTTTTTTTTTTTTAAAAAAAAGGTCAAAGACATTAATAACCCAAAGATTATGCCTATATTTCTATGATTCTAAATGAAGGTTTAACTTGGAGGTCTTAGTTCAACTAGAGCCCCCACTTGCTATCTCATACAAGACTATGAGAATTTGCTTTTATGGTTCAAACAATTGAATGACCCACCATCAACTTAGTTACTCTAATCAAATTTCAATAAGCAGTAGAAGTAGAGTCAATATCTGCAATGTCTAAGTTCTTCTTTCAAGCAAAACTGAGCCAAGCTTAATTTTTTTTTCAACGTAGGCTAAGCAACGGTACAAACATTAAAGCAACCTTGAGGAGGCTGCTTTAAATTGCTCATATGGGATATGCTACCATCTGGTGATCTGTGAATGTGCAATGGTTTACCAATGGGAGATTTCCTCTCTAACTGCAGGCCTTTTAAAAATATATTGGCAGTTTGCAATGGAGTAGAGAAAATAATCCTATTCACAAATGAGGCACTGTACACAAATGGTTTATCACATGCTGACTACTCAAAGTGGCCTCCACGTGTGCATTAGCCTTATATTGTGCTTGATAGCAAAAAGCTTTGTGAAGTACAGTGTGCGTAGGGTGGGGGGGAATGTGCTTTTAGCCATGATTTTAATAATTCATAGAGCCCAACCAATCAGTGGCTTATGAGACTAACTCGAAAAAGCTATTCCTTTTATGACCTAAAATTGAACTGTTGCATGCAACTACTCTATGACAGCTCTTACACCAAATGTGTCTTTCTGTTTCATAGCTCTCCTTCACTTGTACTGGTTCTTCAGAAATCACTCTTCTTGAACTCTAGACACTGTGAGCCATATTAAACACACTTTTAAAAAAACTGCACATTTTTAATGAAAAGATCAGTTGCTGCTTAGGACTGGTACCATGTACTACAACAGTGATTTTCAAATCACGTTCCAAGTAATGCTGGAGTTCCTCAATGAGAAGATCAGTAATGGCAGAGAAGCTTGCCTGGACCAGCCCTTGAACACCACTGCCATTTTTAACTGCAATATGCAGCTGGAGGAGAGGGCTGGGTGTGTTCGAGGTAAAAAAAGGCAACTGTTGAAGCACTGCTAGCCTATCAGTGCCTCGCCTGAGGGGACATCCCAGAACATACCCAATAATTCCCTGCAACCCGTTGGGGTTCTTTTGCAGAGGGGTCAGTGTAAAAAGTGTGAAAACAATTAACTACCGTAAGAACTGGAGAAATATATTATCAGATATTTAGCTCTGCTATTTCCTGTTTCAGCTTAAAACAGACTCCATGCTAAAACTCCTTCCACCCTCAACTATTCTGTGGCAATGGGGGTTGCTGACCAGTTCTAAGCATCCCGCTTGCCAGTGTTTTGCATCAGATTTCAACCTATATGCTATTGAACAACATGTATTGTTTTTGGCCAATTGCTATCCTGTAGCTATGGAACAACTGTAATTCAGGCGGAAAAAAGAAATGGTTCAATGACATTTGCAGGAGGAACCCCAAATTCCAGGGACTTCCATTACCATGGACAGGTAACACAGGTGCTGGCAAATCTGACACCTCCGCTCTGACGTCTCTAACTGCCACTTCCGAGGCTTTTTCTTCCCATCCGCTCCCGAACTGCTGCTGTCATGGCTCCCATAGCGGCCTGAAGAATGGAGGCCTGCTTCGTAGAGCTGCCGCCGTTGCCTCAACTCGGTGTCCCTGTGAACATGAGGAATAATTAGAAAACAGCCCTCCCTCATAGGAGTGTCGTGAAGCTGCACCCGGCAGGCCTCATTTCTGTATGCAACTGAGATTTTAATAAATTGCCAATGGTACTGGTGCCATGCCCTGCACGTTGCAAGGAAGCAGCATGAATGCTAAATTGCCGCTAAATCTTATTAGTTTTGTCAGTGGCCGGTATAGACAAAATCGGGTTCTCTGAACTGAGGACCTGAGATTTGGAATCCTTGATGGAGGTCTCTGTGATGCTACTGGATCAGACCAGAAATACGGCTACCATCTGTGGATTGCCAGGCAATAGTGATACTTTGGGGGGGGGGGGGGGGGGAGGAGACAAACACAATTTTTACCAGGGGATAAGCAGGCCCATTCACTGTACCAGAAATGGAGCCAACAAGAGTGTGGCTAAGGGGAAAATGAGGCAGAACTGGAACAAGGTCCATGTCCTTAGTAGACTCTCGTTAGTAGTGCAATAGTTGGCAAGTCCTGACTTGCTGTGACACTTCCAAAGAAAAGGGGATTGAGGGAAGCACTGAGCAAGGAGGAGGGAGAGATGAAGCATCATGTCGAGAACCAGTGAGCGAATGGGAATTGAGCTCAGGAATGGAAAAGGCAGCACTCCATAGCAAGTAAAACCAGTAGTTGACATTAGCAGTAACAAAACACAGTTATTCCAAGCAGCAAAGATCAGGCTTTAGGAGGCGAGAGATCCTTCAGACTTCCCCAATCTAATGTCCTGCAGACATCTTGGATTGCAACTCCCATCAGCCCCAACAAGCGTGGACAATGAATGATCAGGCAAGATAGAAGTCGTAGCCCAAAACATCTGGAGGCACCAGATTGGGAAGGATATTCTAGAAGATCACTCTTAGGAACAGTCCAAATCTGAACAAACTTGAGAACCACTCAAGTTGAACAGAACAATAATGCCAGCCCTTGTCACATCCACATGCATTTTTTCCTAGAAGGGATCAAACTTTGCAGATGTCAAAACACTCCACAGAGGAAGAAGCTCCACGTGGAGATCCCCAATGTGCCTCACAAGTCTTCCACTTTGAGCGCAAACACAGAGTGGCGGAGACTTTAACCATTCTCTGCAAATTAACACATTTAGTTTGTTAAATACAATTTGTTGTCTCCAGCCATCAGATTTTCTATGCATCTCTTGATCTATCCGATGTGCTACCGATCAGCACTACCCAGTTGTCTCACACTTGAACTGTGGGTAGCGAAGCTACATGGTAAGAGAACAAAAGAGAACAGCATTATATATGAAACACAGCACCTTCTCCCTCCTTTCAAACCTGTCTTGGGGAGGGCAAAAAAACATTTTAAAATAGGTCCTTCATTGTCCCTGGAAAGGAGAAGCTGTGTGGTTCTCCTCATACTACAGATAGAGTGAAAAAGTTTACTTCCTGGCTTAATCAGTCATTACAAACAAAAAACGGCATCCTACATAAATCGCATGGTGTTCTAGGTATTCATTTTTAAACTTTGGGATCAGCAGGCACACCAGGAAATATTGATTCCCATTCATTGGTGAAAAAAAAAGTCATCACTTGATGCTCGAAGTGCAGAGTTCTTTGCTCTGATCCTTCAGTACACTGACAGCAAACCAGCCATGGAATTTTCTTTTCCCATGTATGGTTGTGTTCAAGCAGGTTTCCTTGCTCAGCAAGTGCCAGGATTGGTCTTGGATTTCACACAACGCTCAAGTCTATTTGCCCGTAGAACTTCTCTGGGAGAAAGCACAGTGAAACAACACAAGACTTTGGTTACCTGAGTTCTCCCAGAAGTGCCGATATTGTACTCAGAGCAGACCCATTCTCTTTCTTCGCTTCTGCTGTTGCAATCTGATAAAGCAGCTTTTCCATTGAAAATGGCTTGGGTATATGTCGCCGCTTCATTTCCTGCATTGAGAGATCCCAGAGGGTCAGTTCTCCGTTGACATACAATTAAAAAAGAAGGGTGGGTGTTTTTGGGAAAGAACACACACGCACACGCGCACACACACACACACACACACACCCCTCAGCATTCTTGGAGACAAATTTTAAAAACTGTTACAAGAGGAACAAAAACAAAGTCTTCTTGAGCATGCTTTAGGTAAAACAGAGATTGCGACTTCAGAGCAAGCTATGCAAGGTTCATATTTGTGGAAGTGGTGGTCTTATTAAACATTTCTTTCTCCCCGGATCAGACCAAAAGTCCACCTAGTGACAGCTATTCCTAGTTGTTTATTGTCAGTCATCAGAAGTATACTGTACTTTAGGTATCGTGCCTTTAAAAAGCTATTTAAGCTGGTAGTCATCACTGCATCTTGTGGTAGTGATTTAAAAAAAATAAAGTTAATTATTTGTAATGCAAAGAAATAGTTCCTTTTGTGTGGCTTGTCTTGTACCTACTTGCCAATCAACTGCAACTTGGGATGAGAGAAGGATGTATATATTTCCACATTCACTTTCCCCCTACATTTTCTCTCTCTCTCTCTAGATGTATATATTTCCACATTCACTTTCCCCCTACATTTTCTCTCTCTCTCTCTCTCTCTCTCTCTCTCTCTCACACACACACACACACACACACACACCAAACACCTCCATCCTTTAATCAATGCTCCTTTATGAAGCCCTGTCAACCCCTTACAAGAGTTTAGTTGCCATTAGGGAGGGGGAGGGGGGGGAGAGAGAGAGAGAGAGAGAATGCCCCCATTCGTTTTTCAAGCTACCAGCATTGTTAGGAACACGCCTGTTGCCTCCTGTTACCAGATATGAGAACAGAAACCATGTTCTGGGTGGTGGAGAAATTGGAAGGAGCCCAGCATGAGGAGCAGGGTAAGGCTAGGTTTCACCCACAGGCACACAATGGTGCAGAACATGTTGCTTGGTTCTATAACACTGTGGCATAATAGTAAACCCAACCCTTTGTACCATGTATAACCTGCCCAAAGTTTGTGTATCAGTATCCTTCTGATGCCTTTGGTGGTCGTGTTAGCAATTATATGTGGGGAAAGTAGGGCCCCCAAGAATTAAATTCACAATTGCTATCCTGACTTCCCCCAACTTTAGCCAAATCTGTGCTCCTCACCCGGCCCCCTGGCCCATAATTCAGGTGTCAGTGAACTAGACTGGCATATATCCATTAGCAAATACATTTAACACTATGCTACATGCAGTCACTTGCCTCACGCAACCTGACTCAACCTTGCTCGTTTTCATAACGAAAACATTTTTGAAGTTTAGTTCTGAAAATAAGGCAGGCTCTTTTGCCATATTTCAACAGCTTTCTTGCATCAAACAGCACTGCACGATGTGTGAAGCGTGTTCCGTTTGCTTTTACAAAAGGCATCCCCTTTTCTTTTTTTTTTAAACACACACCCACGTGAATGCAAGCTCCCCACCTTGGCAGTTTTGAAACCCATGCTTGTCCACTGGGTGGTAGCAAAGTGCACAGTTTCAGAGACGTTGTAGCCGCAGCACACTTTAGACACAAAAGATCCTGGAAAGCAGACCACGAACTGCCCGCTCCGTTGTACAGTACGGTGCACCTTGATCCCCTCTTTGCACAACACCTCTGGGGAGATCTAGGGAGAGACAAGAAAGGGAAAAGAAATCCAGAGTGGTCACCCCCCCTTTTACAGTCTCATGCACCTTGCCATTCACTGCTTTCTGGAGTGTAGAGGAAATGCAATAGTGATGATCAACTTTTAATGCTGCAACAGGAATGAACTGAAATCCCAGAGCTTACCACTTCCACTGCTGCTGCAAAGTACCTACACCGAATCTGTTTCACATTTGATTTAAAAGCAAATGAACGGCACTTTCATCAAGGTGCAGGAACTTTGGAGGTAGGCAGCCTGTATCTTACAAGCTGCTTCGGATAGAGAGAGAAAATTTCCAGAAATTTTAACACCAGGGAAAAATAGTTGTCTCCATGCCCAATTTTTTCTGGAAAAAATTGGAAATGATGATAACAAAATATTTACCTTTGAATCAAACCAAGGCGTATTTTATTGCTTTAATAATATCAAATCCCTCACTTATAACATAGGTCCCCTCTACAAGATTTCAGTTTCACACCCGGTTGCCCGATTATGCGCATATATAGAGAAGCGCATTTACTCCTAATACGTATTCACGAGAGGCGGCGAAGCGCATTACGGGTTGTATGAAATGTGCTTTAAAGTTGTTTACAAGCGGAGAATCGCATGTTTACATGGCCATCAGGCGCTTTAACTCCCGCGGCAAATTAAAACTCGCTATTTAATGTGCATTCAATAATGCGCATAAGCGGAGGTAAAAAGCACCTCAACCCCCGATTTGCACTTCGCTCTTGTAAAGGTAAAATTTGTAATGCGCCTTGAAAGAGCTTTAAATCGCTCTTGTAGAGGCACCCATAGCTGGCACATACAATTGTGCAATTTCCATATTTATGAAATGTAAAGAGCAATTTTATTTATTTATTCAAATATATATCTATAGCTGCCATTTAGGATAAAAGTCCTGCCAAGGCAGAATGCATGAAAGAAATCGATGTTAATTTACTCAGATGTAAAACTTATTGTATTTACTGGTGCTTACTCCTCAGTGGATGCAGCCTCGAAAGTAGGAATGCCTTAACTTTGTAGAAGCAAATAGCGAATACAGCCGATATATGAGAGAGAGAGAGAGAGAGAGAGAGAGAGAGATGCAAACTGCTGCACCCTATGCCACCTAAGAACATGTTTTTGCTATCTGGGAAGAAAAAATCAATGAAAGTTGAACTTAGAAAGCACACATTTCATAGTAAAGAAAAGAAAGTGCATTATTGAGACACAAATAGTCACAGTCACCATATTTGCCAAATAGTGGCATATTTGAATATTTGAATATTGAGTTAAATTTTATAACACTGAAAACATGGAACTCTTCAAGAGTATTCTCTAATGCTGTAAATTGCCCAACATAAAAATCACTACATTACACGTACAGAGGTTGTTCAAAGCATCCCCTCCAAGGTCGTAGACACTGCCTGAATTCCAATCCCCCTCTGCTTCGCAGCTACTGCATAAAAACTGCGCCAGCTGCTTCTTGAAGCTGCAAATGCAGCCTTGGAGGGAAGGGAAAGTGGGGGTTTTGGTGGGCAAGGAGCAGAGCAGAGAGGCCAGGAGACAAGAAATCCTATGTCCTTCACAGCCCCCACCTAGCCCTGCCTCCGTGCCCTCTCTAGGTGGGCTCAAAGTCCTGTCTACAATTTTTTTAAAAAAAGGTTGACGGAGGGGCAAAAATCGCCTCTGTTGCTCCAGCAGCTGCTTGTGGATATGCGGAAACCTTCTAAGGGAAGAAAAATCTTTCCTTAAAAAGCATTTCACTCACTCCAAAAGAGAAAAAAACATTTCATAAATGGGCAGCTACCTGGTTAGGGAGCTTGCCAATTTCCAAACTACAAATGGTTTAAGGCTGAAAGTAGGATTGAAACATTTGAACCCTAAAATCACTTCTTCCTCTCCTTATCAATGGTTGTTGTGGGGAAAAAAGTGTAAGAAAATACTTGCCAGTAGTCTGTTTTAATTTAAAATGTGTTTGTTTTGCAACATTTATGTATGCTATTAATAAAAAGGGCACTTACCATATTATAACGTTCCCATTTATTTAAAAAAAGATGTCTTTATATGCATGTATATTGTGTAAGAGTATACTAATATTAGAGCTCTAATTTTAATAGCCACCACTTTAGATGCTTACACAATACAATCTAATGCTGTCCGCAAAATCACAATAGAAATTGCCTTGAATTCTCCTAGAAGCTAATCAGAAAGCAACTCACCATGACGTTACTTTCAAGCATTTCCAGCCCTGGAGTGCCATTGGCTTGCAGCAGGGTATGTACCACTTTGTCAAGTTTTTTCTCCTCTGCAGCAGGAATGCAATACCTGTGTAGTTTTTTTGCCACGGAAAGGGAAAACAAAAGGAATATTTATTCCATGCTGAAAGCATGATCACGAAGCACCAAGGCAGCTGCCCTGTACACCTCCAAAGCTGACAGCAAAACATAAAACGTTAAAAACTAACTTGCCTGCTGCGCTGTTTGGGAAAGTCTCCTCCGGCTTGCAAAAAGCAATTTGGTTAGATTCAGACATAGTTTGCACAGTTTAAAACAGGGCCAAAACGGCACAACAAAGCAGTATCAATTCATTGTGATGCTATACCATCCAGTATTTGACCAAAGACTAGAGCAGGAAAGTCTGGCCCTCCCAATGTTTGTGCATTGCAACTCTCATCAGCTTCAGTGAAGGCTGATGGGAGTTGCAATCCAACAACACCTGGAGGGCTACACCTCCCCCACCTCCCTGGACTAGAATGTTGATCATTTCCTCATCTTTACAGGACATAGAGCTGATTGCATTTCTTAGAATACGGGGGTGGGGGGGGGCAGCCATGCAACTGTGTTTGAGCGAAGGGAACTTTGGAGCTACAGACAATATTTCTCATCATCTTTTGCTAGGACCTAACATGCCTTGCAGCCCTGACTTCTTTCCTCTATCCCATAACTATCAAAAAGAGCCCTTTCACAGAAACCATGTCAGAGAACCTGGGCTTGTGACTGAGCAAGCAAAAGCAGATGAGGAGCTCCGACTGGTCTTGGCTTTGGGATGAGTCTACCCATATGGCGGTCATTCCCAATGACAGTTTGTATATTTGATTTGGGGTGCATGCTTTAAAAAATATCTTGATTATACACCTTTTTGTTAAATACTATCTGTATTCAACGTCTGAATCACAAAGACACATTCAGAAGCATTTTTCATGGCTGCTCACATTTTAACTTGTGCATGTTTTAATTACTAAAAGTTTCATCTGTTGTGTTATTGCACACCACCCTGACTCGTTTTATGTAGAATGAAGGGGCAATGGGATGGTGATGATGATAAAATAAATGCTTCTTTGTTAAATTGGATTTTTAGAATTTGCTGGGCAATAATACTAATGATAAGAGAGAGTAGTCGGGTAGCTTTGGGTGCCATTAACTGCAAAAGTAGATGTTAAGGTAACAAGAGTCAGAAAGTGGATCTCCCTCGGAAAGCAGCTTTGATCACATGACTCCTTCAAGCCAGACGTGCAGCCACCTGACAGTAATGGAGCAAAGGAGGCAAACCTGAGGCTTACTTACCAAATGCAATCAGCACCAGTGTGTAAGTAGTCGATATATGGAAGGTGATTTTGGTCTCGAGACCAGCATGAGGTAGAAAAGACCATGCCAATATTTAGCCAGGGAATTGTCACTCCTAAAGCAGTAAGATTAGATTAAAAACAAAAAAGCTTCAGTTAAAAACATTTTTAAAAAAACATTTTAAAAGATATGTTGAATCTTGCAGAAATAAAGTAAGAGTGATGCATTTAACAGAAATTAGCATGTTCTTGAACTGATTGGTCAGATACATTTCTTGACCCTTGTTCCTATAATTTCATTACATCAGTCAGTATGTTGACACTCAGCACACATAGCTTCACAAACAGGTATGAATCTAACATTCTGCAGACATTGTGCGCAAGTGTGTGTCTTAATGTATGCATGCACAGAATACAACTATTGCTCATAAACATTGACTGGGGACAGATACACCCCCCCATGTTGCAAATGGTATGTTAGGTACGTATATACTCATCCTGCAATCATCTCTATTCGCAGGCATTTATAATGCTTCAAAAATCTGCGACACCTATTACACTACAGAGGACAGTGGGACAAAAGAAAGTGGTACTTCTATCATACCACCTTCAACTTTCTGAAAAAAACTATGGTCTGTCTCTACCAGCTATTCCAAAGCAGAAAATCACTGAAGAGCCTTCATGAAGAAACACAGAAAATTCTCCACATTTATTGGCACAGCATTACTCCCTTGAGACTACAGGGAATGAAGTTACACAGGCCCATCATTCAACATATTGACACCAAATAGGAGCATGAGTAAACTGAATAACTATGAACAAGCATGCTGCAACTGGGAGAAGCAAATGCCCTGAAGTACATGGTCTGGGCGACATGCTTACCCTGCACCTTGGATTCACCTTTCTATTTCCCCCACCCCACCCCCTTTATTTTGTAATACAAGGGGCTGAGCCGAACTGCGGGCATGGACATTGTAACATACAAAGCGCACCTTTCTGAGCCGCTCTAGGAAAGGAGTGTGTTCATCTGTGCTGAACAGATTGAGGGGTCAATGGGCAGCAGAGTCACAAACAGGATTATAAATACTGCCATGATGTGAAGCTTGCTGAATGTTAATTCATTTTTAAACAGCAGGTATAGAGATGCCTGCCTCCAGGGATGTGGCAAAAATATGATTTATTCAACACTCTTTGTGGATTCCACAATGGAGGAGGATGGCTAAACGTGGAGAAAATAAATTGTCTTACCAGGCACAGCACCAAGATGTCGCAGGATGGATCCCGTGTTATTAGGAAGGACTGTTAGGTTCCACCCATGCCTGTTTAAATTAAGTGATACAGATCAAGAGGGGCAAAATTAAATGGCAAACAAATTGCTGTTTATTTACCAACTTGTTATGGATTCCTGGTTCCCAGGAATGGCTGTGGATTAAAGAGAAGGAGGGTTGGCACAGCCCCCTAAGGAATATTCCAGGCCCCTTTGCTGAATTTCCAGGTTTCGGATTCTTTTTAAAGGAAACCTCTAGTCCTTTTTTCTTATGCAGGCAAATGTGCAATCAACATTCTATGCCACTGTTCAATAAACCCACACACACCTTCTAGTCTGATGGCTAATCTTGCAAAGGCACTGGGATGATTAAGAAGAATTTATGGCTTCTTGTTTAATCGTGTTAAAATATGTATTTTTATTAACATGATTAATTAAAGTTGTGAAACATTAGACTACTTCTACTTAACTGCACAGTGATATAAGATGACCTGTTCCCAATTGAGTGGGTTGCAAAAAAAATTAAATTAAATTAAAATTAACAGCAGTAATTCAATGGCTTGAAGAATTTCCACCTTCCAAACTGATAGGAGCTCTAACACCTTGATAGCTATGTAGGAAGGGCCGCCACATTTAAGCAGCTACTGTGTGGCTCCTAGCCATCTGTTTCCATCCAAATTAGGTTCTAGTTAAATTATTCGCACACAAACACACACACGCACCCCACAGGCAAAAATTGGACGGTTAAGGTGCGAATGACAGATTCTTGGAGCAACTGCCTGCACCTCCCTTAGTAAGGTCCTTCTCATACCTTGGAACTCAGAGATGTGCAAAAGTGTGATCGTAGTGCCTGAATGTGCCCATGCACAATTTTAGGAAGACGCTAAAAGTGCTAACGCAGGGTGCACTTCTAGCACGGGGTCACAGAAATCAACAGTGGTTATATATGCACTGCAAGTAATGTGATCCAACACTGCAGCTGCATCTTAGTAAGCCAATTAGGAACTGACGTCCTCTTACTGACCCAGAGCAGATGTAAATATACAGCAGAACTCCAGTTAACATTGCCAAGTTTTACCTTGAAAACGGTTCTGATTTTCCCACTGGAAAGCCACTCCCGTGGGTGTTGGTATCCACTTTCCCACAGTGCACTGCTACATGGCAATCCTTCTGTTCCACTAACCTCCAGTACTCTTGCTGTAGCAAAAGAAAGTTATAACAGGTATTATTATTATTATTATTATTATTATTATTATTATTATTATTTTCATTTCTATAGCTGAAGCTCTCTGGGTGGTTTACAAAATTTCATAAAAAAACCTCCCCCCCCCTTTTTAAAAAAAATGATGTACTTATGATGTACATATGATGTGAGTTTTTTCTTTTCTTTTTGTTCACGATGTTTTGTTCTGTTTTGTTGATATTCACAATAAAAAAAAGAAAAGAAAAAAAATACAAAACCAAATTATTTTAAGCAGTTCCCCAACAGTCCCTTTCAAGTTCCCTTTCTCTCTGTGCCATGCAGTTTGCCCTGCCCTGCCTGAAGTAGCCTCTGCAGCCCTTAGGTACGGTAGAAGATGCTGTCCCACCACTGATGTTTAAGATTCCAAAGGCCAGTTGTTTCCCATACAAGGAACGATCTTGTCCTTCACCTCTGGCAGCAAAATGTCTTGAGCTAGCCGTGGGAGGTGCTCTTACTTATATGCGAAACTGGGCTGGGCCACAACACTTCTTCCTAATAAACACCTTCTTAGGTCTGCCTCCTTCTGTGGTACCTGCTGCCGCCCTTCTTTTCCCCCTCAGATTCCCACGACTTTTTAAGCAACGGCTGCAATTGTGAGAATTGCTTAAGGAAAGGCTGTATTCGTAGTGGCCAAGATCATGTTATAATACTTGCGGGTGTTTGGGATTTCTCAAGTACAAAAAAAAATAAAAATAAAATGGTGGCCATGTTAAAGACTCACCATGATGTTAGGGGATCTCTCACCTCTATTTCAGCTGCAGTAGGCTCTTTGCTGAAACACATGTTCATGATGTTTCTTGCTGTTCGATAAAAGGTTGTTAAAGAAACAGACCTTCCCTGTGAACCAAAGCAACAAAAGGGGGAATGTTACTTTCTTATATTTCCCTAATTGATCATGATGAAATGGAATACCGAAAATGCAAAAACGGGTTGGTGGAAAAAGAGGTACATTGTGGTTCAAGATTCTCATGCCAACAGCTTTCCAGCTAGCGATTCCTCTCATCTGTTGCATGGAGAGCTAGCAGACTTTGTGGGCTGCAGCCAGGTTCCCTGTGGCTTGTGGAGAGTGACTGAATGTTTGTATCATAGACCAACCTGGTGCCCTTTAGATGCATTGGACAAAAAAACCCACACCAGCATGGCTGTTGGCCATGGAAAGCATCATGTTGGGGAAGACTCAAACCCAGCCCACCACTACAAACATGCACTAAATGCTATCACACTCTATTTTCATGTTAACTGAGAAAGGTGGTGACTTCTAAACACAGATTACTGCCTAACAAGGGAAGAGAAATCATAACGATGTTTTAAAGGATGATTTGGGGATGATCTGCAGGTAATGGAGATGCCAATGTACACCTGTTTTAAAAAGAGCAATGCTTATGCTTGCTCACAGATTTATTGGCAGGAATCAGCTGCAGGAAACAACTGCAGGCATGTTAGAAAGTTAGATAAATTACCTGTTAGCTGCTGTTGCAAAATTTGCTACCAATTGGATTATGGCTCCTATTTCACTCCCAAGTAGGTTGCCTAGTCAGGTACAATCATCATCTATGGTTTTCAGCTCATTAACCCATCATGCCATCCTCCTCCAACCTAGAGCTCTCCAAATGTTTTGGACTAAAATATCCATCAGCCCCAGACAGCATTACCAATGGTCAGTGATGGTGGGTGTTGTAGTCCAAGACATGGGAAAAACTCCAATTTGCCCTTAAAATAGCATTAAAATCCTAGTTCCACAAATAGTGCTCTGTTGATAAAATGTTAAAACACATGAATGGAAGCTATTTCTCTTTAACTTCAATTTCAAGGCTCCCCTGGCATGACAACTTTCAGCTTCCCTCTGCAACTTAGGAGTACCAGTATTTTTGTTTTGTTTTTAATGACAACAGAGATTTTCAAGATTATAATGAGGGTGCAAAGACCAAACCAAGGTGCTTTCAGTTATAATGCAATAAACTCTCAATAAAGTATTTTCTTGATTTTCAACACCTGGCTCAATTTTGGACACACATACCCCAAACCTGCTATAGGTCGGTATACATTGTGGATGGCAAAAAGCAACAAAGGTCTGTGTCTTACCAAAGGTTTTAACTTAATTAGTTCAAGCTATAGAGCGGACCATTTTCAATAATTCCCGGTTTGCTTTATAAGAAAATGTGCCCAGAGCAAAAACAGACACAACAGCATGTTTTTCCCCTAGTCAAAGACCTAGCTTGGCCCTCTAATTCCACATAAAAATGTGAAGTTGCCCCTTTAAAAAAAAGGAAAAAGAATACAAGGCAATTAAGCTATTACGAAACATTAGAAGTGCCCATCATGGGAGGAGGGCTAAGACACTCTTAAATGTCAGAGTTGCACGCTCGTAAATAAAACGAGCTATTTCCTTCATCTTTACTGCCATCGGAGCCATTTATTGGGGCTGTCTAACAAAAAACAACCTTGAAAAGTTGTATTCAACAGCCATCAAACTTGCATCTATAATTCAGGGCTGACAAAGACTGGATTTTAAGCACTTGCCTGCTGTATTTTTTTTTCCTTGCTAGGCAAATGAAGGCAGAAATTGTTCTCAAAAACAGGTTATTTTTGAAGAGAGATGGCAGTTCTACCTTAGGGCAGAAGCCTTCACAGCCTTTAAGAATAATTCTTAGTAATAATTGATCTGATTTATTAGAAAATAGTTTTAGATTCTTCCAGTGAAAGCACTCTCTCCTGTTCCAGTTTTTCCCTGAAATTACAAAGCTTTGAAGAGGAGAATTTCTCAGCTGGATTTGGTATGAAATTTTACCTAATTGGTAAAACAGTATACACACACACACACAATAAAACAACAAGTCATTTTGATTTAAAATGGGAAAGTGAAAAAAGAGAGCTTTTCAATAGCTATTGTTTCAGGTTGGATCCAGAATCTGCCTTCCACATGAGGAAGGGCTCTGTGTTTGCGGAAAGTCCCTTAGCCCGATTTTGAGGGATCACCCCTCCTCCCAACACAGTTCTCCCCATTCAGCATGGTCTCCTTACACTTTGTGCAATTTTTGGGGGGTGGGGTAGGTTGGAGGTACTGCTGTGGGAAGGATGGGGTGGGGAAGTCAACCTCCAACAGCTCAGTTGATCCAGTGTAAATCTGGATCAAACCTTCAGTGTGTTTGCTCCTTGGTTCTATTTCAAAACAACTGCACAGTTATTTAAATAATTCCCCAAGCATGATGCCAAAACACCATCAGACAACATCCTCTAAATAGCTGAGTAGCTGGTAGACCTGGAGCCAAATCTAGCCCCCCATGAGGGATGATCCTAAACTCATCCCCACAATTGTATATCTGGAGGCCAAATCTGGGTATGGAAGGAACAATGGCTGCTAGCAAACCACTTTAAGGAAGGAAGTTTAGGGCCTTGGCCCACTCCCTTCCATTCCATTGCTACGCAGTACCCCAGCAAAATTAGTTGCTGACCAGGACTCAATGCTGAGACCCCCACAAATCCTGCCCAGTTTTGATGTCATGCTTCACCCACTTGATAAAATGGCGCAATCTCCAGAACTTGGCAAAAACAAAACAGGGATATGAAACATTATATCTCAAGCCTGTAATAGTTAGCTATGGAGGTGGAGCTCCCAGAAAATTGTGGGAAACATGAGGCATCTACAAGCTACTCCTGATTTAAATAGGAAAATACAAGGGTTAATGAAAAATTTGAGAGTGGGCTATAAGTTGCATACATAGGACGTGGTCTTTGAAGCCACATGGTTCAGATGTAACGCTAAACCCATTTTGTGGTATGTCCTGCTGGCCATTCTGAAACAAACAGAATGTCGCCACGAAGAACCTGGGCAGTGGGCCTTCTCTGTAGTGGCAATCATGCTCTGGAAAACCCTCCCTCATGCGGTTCAGGAGATGGAAAATGAAATTGCTTTTATACGCCTCCTAAAAATGTACCTCTTCACACAGGCTTTCCCTGGACTGTAATTTATCTGATTTTATAATACACTCTTAGCTTTTAACGTTTTAAATTTATTGTATACTTATTGTATTTTTATGGTTTTGATTGTGCACTGCCCGGAGCCTCAGCTATCAGGCAGTATAAAAATGTAATAAAATAAAATAAAATGTGAATGAGCCTTTAAGGACTGCCAGGCTCACATGTTTTCTCTCCCCACTCCCATTCGGTTTATAGGTAGCCAACTTGCCATTTTGTCTGGAACATGAAATGGTGGTTTGTACTTTCCCTGTAAACCAGGATTGGAAATGGTGGTTTGATCTGTCTTTCCACTCCTGCTTTGCAAGGCAACTGCAAACCACAGTTTGCCAATTCAGACAAAACAGCAAACTATACTCTGCTGGTATTCAGGGAAGGAGGGAGAGAACTGTGATGGGGGAAAGAGGGGGACGTGTGCAAGCCTGAGCTTCTTTAAAATCCATTCATCAAACCATGGTTTGGTACTATGTTTTGTTTTGTTTTAACCTCTCTTCGGTTTATTGTTTTTTTAAAAAATAATTTTATTAATTTCAACATATAACATAACAATACACAATACAAAAGCCTCAACAACCCCCCGTGCTCCCTACCCCCCGAGACCTTCTAACCCTATTGCTTATACATTTTTCCAAAACTGCATTGATTCTTTAGACGGTGTATAACCTCTCCCCTTTTCTAAAACATATTCTAGAAACATAGCCCAAATCCTTCCAAAATCATTCTTTTTAGTTAATCCCATCTTTACTTTCATTGCACAAGTTAATCTGTCATTAATAGCAATATCCCACACTCCTTTATACCACTCTTCCATACAATAATCCCCTTGTGTTTTCCAATTTTTGGCTATCATAAGTCTTGCCAGTGTCAGGAGATTATTTATTAATTCTTTAATATTATTATTACCATATTCTTTATCAAATAAAGCTATCTTCGGACTTGCCTCTACCTTTTTATCTACTATCTCATTTATCTCCTTAAAAACTCTGTCCTAAAATTTTTTAACATGTTCACAAGTCCACCACATATGGTAATATGTCCCCAATTCCTGACATCCCCTCCAACAATAACATGTGCAAGCCTGAGTTTCTTTAAAATCCATTCATCAAACCATGGTTTGGTACTATGTTTGAATCAGCTCACAGTGACAGAATCTTTGGGATGAAAAAAACTTCTGTAGTGACAGTCCTTCCAAAACTGTATCTTTTTAAATACAGTTTAGATTAGGAGTGCCTTACATTGCACAAAAGCAATGATTTTAGGAGAGCTAAAAAAATGGAGGGCCTGCCCCCACAAAATACAATGCGACATGTTAGAATGAATCTCCCTTGATTTGTATCCTCTTGTAATTATTTACTTGGGAAGACAGACATATGTCTGGAACTGTTGGCATCTGTTGAAGTGGATGTGGACTAGAAGGCTTTAATTTTTTTTTGTGGGGGGGGGGGGGAGCCCTGGGGTAAATTAGCTTCAAGGAAACAGGCACTCAAAAAAGAATGTAAAAGATCTGAAGCCACAGCAAGCACTGCTGGTCAGGACAGAAACAGGTATCATAAATGAGTCAAGTTCATTAAATATGTAGAAAATAAGATAAAGGGTCATGTTCACTGTGTGCATTCTTGGGATCCTTTTACACTACACCTTTGCTTCAGACGTGGCTTTTCACAGTGCAATTGTCATGCCTTAATCATGGAAATGTATGAGGGGTTCAGACAATGTTGTCTTACACTTGTAACTTCCCTGTGTTTTCCACTACTTCTTCCACCTTTTTTCTTTCCACAAAAAGTCCATTAACGGGGAAAAGATAGAATAGCCAGATAATTCACTGGGACATGTGCAATAGACCGGGGGGGGGGGGGGGGTCCTGCCAAAAACATTTTCCTCAGCTATAGAAGTTTCCCCGAAGTGAGGCTCCGTGAAGGCGCAGAGCCCATACGTGTGATACACAGAGACCATGAAGAAGAACTAGAAGTTATCTGTCTGGAAGCACCCCTAAACGCAGGATAATTTTCACAATATTCCATAATATATTAACGGAACTATATAAACATGATCCCATAACAGGAAGCATAGATTGCCGTTTCATGAGAGCACTCTTGATTGTAACTCTCCTACTCATTTCTCTAATTAATCCACACATTCTAGACCTGTGGAAATGGGGTTGCCAGTCACAAGGGCTGTCAGGTCGCAGAGGTGGGGTGATGGTCTCCAATGGACACAGCCTACTTCTTGGACTGAATTGTGTCAGGGGGGAAGTGCCGAGAAGAAGTTACTTGGCAACAGGCCAGTTTGTTATGTACTGCAACAAGAACTATCAAAAGAAAATTAAGGGATGAATGCAACTGAAGTGGCACAGTGTGTATTTTAATCCGCTACTTAAATTAAAGGCAAAAAACCCTAAGTAATAAGAATGAGGTGGGGAGGTGGATTCTCCTGAGGTTTTGACGCTTGTGACTGAGCCACCAGAATTCAAGTTACTGCAAGCCCAGGAAAATATACTGTTTGAGCTGATGAGAGATAGGCAGATATGCGAATCAGTGTGATGTAGTGACCAGAGAGCAGCTTTCCCCAACTTGTTGTCCTCCAATTGCCATGCTGGCCATGGATGATGGGAAATGTAGTCCAAAGGATCTGAAGGATGGGAAAGGCTACGCTAGAGTGTTGCACTTGGAAGTGGGAAAGCCAAGTTTATTCCCAAATTCAGATTTGTGATTATTGGGAAGCCTTGGGCAAGCCAAAGTCTTGCAGCCTAACCTCTCTCTGAGGTTAAGGTCAGTTAACCCCATGTACACTGCATGGGCCTCTGTGGAAAATGGGCAGAATATAAATATGATGGATATATAAGCAACATTCGGCGTGGGAGTGTGTATACAGGTCTCAATTCCTGAGGACAGGCAGCTTCTGCACAGGCACAAGTCAACTATTTTGGATAGATTAAATTTCCAAATAGGACTCTGATTTCCTTTCACAGTGATGGGAGACAGCGCAATGATGGAAAAGCAGGGTGCATTGCACACAGGCACCAGTGTCCTAAAGAGTGTTCCTTCTTTCTTTCTTTCTTTCTTTCTTTCTTTCTTTCGTTCGCATTTCAGCCTCGCTCACTCAATCCAACCTCGCTAACAATAACACAGCAAGCAGCGGTGCCAGTGGCTGCTTAATAGCAGGGAGGCTGCCAAATCAAATTGAGTGGAGGAGTCAACATTCCTTTGCAAATGGATGTGCTCAGCGTCAGGAGGAATCAGCTTTCCAAACCACCGTTTGCACTAAATCAGAGCTGGCACCGCAAGCGAAAATGCTGTTTGCTTTTCACGTTGCACTTTCCAACCCAGGCCTGAGGCAAGACTCTTGCTTACCTTATATGTACACTTGTGGAGGTCGCTAAGAACGCCACCTTTCTCTTCCTCCTCTTCCTTCACGGTCTCTTTTTCCTGAGAGAAGAGTCGCCGCCTGCCTGTTTTCTGTGGGATTTCGACTTCCTTCGCTTTGCTCCGGAAGCCATTTTTATGAACCACACCATTGATGAGTCCGTTTTTGGGCTCATACCGGGGCAGAGACTGGAATTCATAGTTGTTCTCGGAATGTACCTCCAGAGGGCCTTTCCGCTTTTCCAGGATCTCCTTTTCAAAGAGGACTTCCTTCTCCAGTCTCTTGTGCTCCTCAGCAGAGAGGGAGTCATAGGAGAGCAAGTACTGGCAGTAGGCTTCCTGCAGCTTTGCTAACCTGTCCTGTGCAGTTTTGGGGATGCGCAGCATGTCTGCCAGCTTGTTCCATTTCTTGAGGTCAGTCACTTGCTGCATGCCCCCCATTTCATTGATCAGCTGGAAAAAGCAGGCCAAATCTAGCTCACAGCCTCCTAGATGGCGATGAAGTGGAACGACGAGAGGAATTGGGGGGGGGGGGGGAGAAGTAAATACAGGAAATGATTAGTGCACTTGATAGCAAACCCAATTAGGAACATAGAAAGCCAGTTTGCACATAGCAGCAGCATTAATTAAAAAAAAAAGCCATTTCCACTTTGCATAATCAACCTCCAGTTGGCCCGACTGGAGATTGTTACAAGATGTGCAAACCCAGACACTTTGAGTTGTTCTCCAGTTCAACAACCCAAAGTTAACTTAAGAATTATTTGGTTAACTTTGGGCTGCTTAACTGACAAATAACCCATCGTATCTGGCTTTGCACATCACACAACTATCTATGATCAGGCTGATTGGAGGATGATTATACAAAGCAACTGTCGCAGCAGCAACTTGTACACAGCACACAACCCAAATCAGGTCATAGAGTAAGACCATTGATTCACCTAGCCCAGTATTGTCAAAACTGACTGGCAGCGGCTCTCCAGGGTTTCAGGCAAGATTCTTTCTTAGGCCTACTTGGACATGAAGTAGATTGAACCTGGGACCTTCTGCATTAAAATAATGTGCTCTTCCCAATCTGTTCATTCAGGCCTGCTTTTCGTAGAGAAAGTAAGCTGTGCCTGGGCTATATCGCTGCAGATTGTGGGAGCAGGCTTCCCTCCATGCAAATTTTAAGAAATAAAGACATAATACAAATTGCTGGTTGTCAAGAAGGATTGTACACAATCTTAGCTTTCTCCATGACAGTTTTCCATGAGCAGTTGGAAATGGTACAACACAGATACAGGATTACCACTTCTGTAAGAGCTAGGCAGGCCCCTGTCTTCAGAAACGGACTGAATGCTGATCAGACGTTACTTCTATACTTAAACAGGCTTAATAAAATAAAGCAGTTCCAACATTTCCGTGCTTTCTTTGTGGTCACTTTTCCTACTCTGTGATTTGCTATTTCCAGGCTCTCTGCTTTTAGAATTCTATACACTTGGCAAACCGAGCCTGCCCCACATAGGATGTACTCTCTCTGATAAACTCCCCATGCAAACTATACTGCCTGATCTCTTTTCCTCTCCCTACCCAGAAAGCCCTTTAAGGCTAAAAGAAGCAGTTGTTCTTTCAGCAAATGCCAATACAAACGTCAGTAGTCAAATTAGTGATGCAACTGGATGACACAGATCTGCTCCAAACTGGTTTTGTCATCACTATTAACCATTAAGGTACACAGGGCTGACCCTTTCATGAGGTGGGTGAATCCCCCCCAGCTCAGGTGACGGAGTGGCGAATTCAGCACCCCCACCTCACCCCCTGCCTCCACCCCACTCCCTCCTTTTGCCACCGCCACCGCCACCCTGGCACCACTGCCCAGTCTCGCACCCCACTCCCTCCCTACCCACCCCATTTTGGCTGGCTGCTCTGCGAATCCTCTCAGCGCAAGGCAACAGGCAAACGAGCTTTCCAAAGAGCTGCATCAACTAGAAAAACAGCTGGTGTGGTTCTTCAAAGAGACGGCCATGCTCAAATGCCGATCTCTGGTATAGATGATTTCCAGGGACACCCTTCCTCCCACAATGTCTGACTTTAAGTAAGGTCCCCGACACAGCCAGGCATTTGGATGTGGCTACCTCTCTGAAGAGCTGTGCCAGACGGTTTTCCAGCTCGCATGGATCTTCAGAGAGGTCAGCTGCCCTGCACAGTGAGCAGTGGGAGCAATGCAGTCAAGTAGGGAAGGTGGGAGAGGGAGATAGATGTGGTGGAGGGGAGGTGGCAGAAGGTAGCAATGCCAGCTGGTGGTGGCAGGACACGTATGTATGGATGGATGGATGTATACACAGGATGTATATTGCACCACCTGTTCCCTATAGGATAGCCCCTTTATCAGCTTTTATGAGATTTTTCCTTTGGGATAAATACTTGGGATCAGACAGTAGTAACTGCTTTTATCAAGCAGCTATGCGATGCAAATAGCAACCCAAAGTCTGCCCATAGACGCTCATGATTACAAAGAGGGTAATTCACTTGGGCTCATTATCTGATGTCGAAGCACTTTTACAGAAGTGACAAAATCTCTTGCTTACAAATAACAAGTGTGCAACTACTGCTTTAACTTTGGCTAGCCACCACAGGGGGAAAAAGGTGTGATTTCCCAGGGCCAAAGTAGCCATTCCATGTTTTATCAAGAAGTACTTTCAAGACAAGGCAAAAACAGGCCCACAGCACCTCTGTTTTTAATGAGGCTTGGTAGTTTCCTTGAGCAATTTTATGATGTCTGACCCTTAAGTAAAAGGAGGCCACTGGTACCCATTTTGTGTTAGTTATAAAATGTATAAGATCAGCAAAACTGTAAACCTATTTCCCAGGGGAAAGAGACAAGGGGGAAAAAGTGCACACTTTATGAACTGTATTATCTGCTGGCAAGGGGCAGGCAAATCCCAAACCTTCTACTTGCTGTAAAGCTTAATGAAAACCCTTTCAGGGCATTTCAGAAGGACAGCATTTGTGATAAGAAGATGTTGAAGCTAATAACTATCCATATTTAATTACAGCACTGCTAAAGGACTTCAACAGTTAAAAGTCGAGCAAACGCTTATGAAATGGGTTGCACTATCAGAATTAGGGTCAGTAAAATGACACTTTTACTTTGACAGGCCAATGGTAACAATGCAATATGAAAGCTTCTGAGTGATATAGAACTCTTCTTCAGGCAAAATGTTCAAGAAAAATGAATGATTTTGACTGAGGACGTGATATTAAGCCCTTGTCTGAAGCTTGGTGTACGATGCCCTTGCAGCCTTCATTTGCTTAGAATGTTGCCATCTGCTAAGGTTTTAGGTTGCACAGAGGCATGCTGAGATCAAAAAGCAATGGAACGAGTTTATATATTGTTAGCTGATCTGTGAAACCTTCCTGAAGTTAGTCTCTTATGATATGGGTAGCAAGAGGAGAGAGTGGCTCTTAAAAAATCCAGCACTATTTCACTGATTAGATGCTATAGTGGAAAACTATAAGCACCTGAGCTTATAGTTCTAATGAAAAACAGGTAGCACTTTCACAAGAATCTTATGAATGTTATAGGTCAGGGGAAGACTGTACTGCTACTTAGTCATTATTCTTAATTAGAGAGATACACCCTTTTGTTCCCAAGGCCAGAAAGTAGGTCAAGCCTACACTTGGAGAAAAAAAACCAAACCCACGTGAATCATTTTGTTCTGATCCTTAGATTCCCACAGAAACCATAGCTAGATTTCATTCCACATGAATTGCTGAAGGACTGTTGCTGCCTGGTTGGTTTAAAACCCTTTTCAATTCTGTAGCTGAAGTGGTTTGCTAGGGAGAAATCAATGTATTTTGTAAGGTTTAGAAGAACGCTGCTGCATAAATACTTGGACAACAGCAAGTCCATACCAAATAGGGTTGAGAATTACAAAGTGACCTATAAGCCCCCATTTAATATTAGTGCAAATGACCAATGCAACACCTGTGCATGTTGGTTAAGCAATTGATTTGTAAGCTATTCATGATATGCTTTAAGAAGATGGTAACTGATGGGCTGTGTAGGGTTGTTTGGTGGCTGTTTAACCCTCCAACAAGCCATGCCATTCAGGTTTGGATGACGTGAAAAGCTGTATCCTGGTGGTGATTATGCAAATCGTGCCTGGCACATGCTGGGGCTCACAACAAGCCCTTGTGGCTTTTGATTGGGCAAACCAGCCCTAACATAGCAATTCAAATACTAATGCTTCAGAATGCTTAGGTAACCTGCTCCCCTCCAAATGTTTTGGACTTCCAACTCCCATCACCCTGGCCAATGGTCAGGAATGCTGAGAGTTGTAGTCCCAAATATTTGGAGAGCACCGGGTGGGGGAAGGCTGCCTTATCCTTATCTTCCATCACTGGCTGCACTTGGATGTTATACTAAACCATGGTTTAAGAATTATGAGAATGAGCACAGGCTCACAGGTTTCCTCACCTCTCCTCTGGCACAGCTGTAAGAACAGAAGCTTTAGATTTAGATTTATTGCAGTTTGGTGTGTTGTCCAATCCCTAAACTGTGGTTAATCTGAAGTATGATTAGTTGAAACAAACCAGCTTCATAAGGTATGGTTTGAAGTTGGCTTGCTTCAACAAACCATAGTTCAGATTAACCAACGCATGTCCAGGTTCTTCAAGCTGTGTTTAATCTAAAACAGAAGCAAAAACGTCTGAACTTCCCCTCATGGCTGCACCAGAGGAGAAGGGGGCATGTGAAAGCCCGAGGCTCACTACAGTTCATCCTTGTAATGATAAACCATGATTTAACATTACACCTGAAAAAGGACAGTTAAGCTAAATACAGTTACATGCAGGTTTAATCAATAGCACAACAAAGTTGAGCTACCAACTAGAGAATTTCACATTGCCTATCACTGGCTTTTTAACAAATTTCTTTATTGATTCTATTTAAATAACTTGCATATTACCAAAACATCAATATAAGTGGGGTTTTTGAGATACTGACAGAAGTGTGGGATAATAAACAAAGGCTAGAATCCTGTGCATCATTAGCTTGCTTAAATCCCAATGAAGTAAAAAAATCTGCCAATTACAACTTACCATCACTAAATTTTACCATTTAATAATAAACTCCCCCTACTTTTTACTCCTAGAAGAGGCTATATTTAATAGTTTCTTTTTCATTGCCAGAACCAAAATAGCCATAAAAATAAAACAAAGAGTGTCTGTAACTCTCAGCAGTACTGATTAAAATTTGATCTCCCCAATAAAAATCAACCTCCCCAATCACACTGATTAAAGTTTCCAACTCTAATAGTAGCTCGAGGAAATTTATTTTTATTTTAAATTGCTTAGGAACAGCAGATAAAAAGGAGCTTCTTCCAAAGACTAAAGAGTGCTTTTAAGAGAACTGTTGCTTCATCAAACAGCAGGCCATTTCTTCAAACATCCTGTCATGTGCATCATATTTGATGGCAGATGGGAAAATCATCAATTCGCTGAAATGATCAAACATAGTGCAGGTAGCAGCGCTTACAGCCACTTACTGAGAAAGTAAACGAAACCCCAATTTTGAAACAAACTACACTTTACTGCTTATTATTCAAAAGTTGTGGATTATTGAAGATGTGTGATTTCAGCCATTCAGATATCCAAGTGAAAATCGTCAAAGATGATTGGGCTGGAGTAGGAGGAACGTTAGGGGGAAAAAGAGGTTTGGGAGAAGAAAAATAAATAGTTAATTTGTCTGTAGTGTTGTACACTGTTACTAGGCACATCTTCCTTGGAAACCCCCTAAAGACCTTTGAGTAATGAAAACCAAGGATACTTCACTAAACATGTACCTGATCACTTCTTTTTCTTTAGGCATAACATGAGAGTGTCTTGAAATCTGAGTACAGATGCCTCCTTTGCTCTAGGGGAAACAGAGGGAAACTGCTCTGTTACTAGTGATGAAGGATTAATGTGTCTGAGTGAATCATACTAGAGAAACATCCCTGTATCCACCTGCGCTGCACCTGGTCTATGAATCGCTCAGAGAAATCTAGCCTCCTGCAGTTTTCAGAAGGGATCAGTCAATCTGAAAAGAAATGGAAGTTCAAAATGGCCACCTTGCTATGAACTGCAAGAGGTGGCCAGCGAAAACAAAGCACTCACCTATGAGTGGAAGCTCGTCCATAGTAATGCCCTGAGATTTGAGGTGCTTCTTGATGCAGGCCAGCCGCTGCACGTTGGGCCCCCAGCGCCTGCTCAGCTTGTGAATGTGCTGAATCTGGGTCACAAAGCGCATTTCTTCGTTCAGCTTGCACTCAGGCCTCCAGTCAGGAGGAGGGACCACCCTGCACATCCCATACTTCTCAACCTGAGCACGGATTGACTCGATGTATATCAACGGGTCATGGAACTCCTTTGGGGAAGGCTGGAGGATAGGAATCTCTTCCATCATGGCCCACCCAGACTTGACGCTCCCCTTCTCGTGCTTCCCTGTTGAGTCGTGTGGCTTGTGCAAGGACTCGGTTTGAGAGGTAGAATGATTTTCACAGGAGGAGGCGTTTTCCGTTTTGCTATGTGCTTGTTTCCCTGGCACGTTCTTCCCAGCAGCAGCTCTCTTCGGCCTATTTCTTTCTAGACTTTTCTGTGGCACTTCCTGACTTCCAGGCTTTTTCACATGGCCATTGAGCAAAGGCTTCTCCATGGGGGCCTTTTTGCTTGGGGCTTCCATCACATGGGCTGCCCCCTTTATCTTCTTGGTGGGCGACTGTGTTTTGTCTATGTGGTTTGCCTCTTCCAGCCTCCTTTTCGAGTTACGCAGCCCCTCCCTCAACTGCCTCCCTACCTCCTTAGTGCACGTCTTTTGGTTCAACTTGCCATTGACCTTGACACCGTTAACCGCGGGACTGTTGGGTTTGGCCGTTCCAAGGGATAGCACCTGTTTGCGGGTTTTTGCATTGCTACTTTCCATTTTCCCTGAGTTTGTATGGTTGACAGGTGAACTGGGCTTGTGGTGATTTAGTTTGGTTTCCTTGACCAGTTCTTTCTTGGCTTTGGTGTATGTGACAGTTCCCTTTGTCACTGTTGCAGTGTACTTCACAGTTTTGGACGGTGAAGGTCTGACTTCTCTCATCTTTTTGGCACTGGCTGTGTTTACACTCACAGATGACATCCGAGTGATACCATTGACCTTTGAAACCTGGGGAGGCCAGGAGGGTCACAGAGCAGGAGGAAGAAGAGAGAAAACAAGGGGAGGGGAGATAATCAATTAATAACAATTCACATTAAGCAATGAAGGTCACACTCTGAAAAAGCCGCAGCTTGAAGCCCTTTGGCCACATTAGGTCACAATATACGTGCCATCTCTATGGCTGCGTACGGACAACACAATAGTCAACAGTGGGTTAATAGTCAACTCCACAGTTGATTGTCGAGGGGATACTCTCCACACAACATGATTATACTCAACCTTGGTGTGGATTAAGGCCAGCATCGAGTTGATTATTAGTCAACAGTGTGTTTGATTGATACATCCCCTGCCCTTCCTCTCTCCCTCCTTCAGTCCTCCTGCAGGTATCCCATCAGCCATTACAAGTTCTGCTGGCTGCACTAGAGCGGTAACTGCTGCTTTGGTCACTCTTGCCAAGGGACTCTGTAGTCGCCAAAAACAACCAACTGTGTGTGACAAAATAATGGTGCCCAACTCACGACACGATAACCAACAGTCGTTCAAATAATCAACTCCACACAGCGTTGGTTATTTGCGTTGGCTATTTCAACCGAATAACGAACCATGGTGTACAAAAGTCCCGACAGACGACACAATAACCAACTATTGACTATGTAACCCACCATTGACTATTTAACCCACCGTTGGTTATCGTGTCATCTGAACCCAGTCTATGTCACAGACTTCACTCAGTGGAAAACAGAATCAGACTCATTTTTTTAAGATAAAGAAAGGGGAAAATACAAAAAAAGAGAGTATAAAGTGTGTAATTATCCTTTAATCATCTAACACAGTCTACTCTGAGTGAGATAGTGCATCTACTCCTTATCTCTGCATTATAATAGGGCTATGCATATTGTGGTTTGATTCTGGAAGGGGCCTGGTGCGCCCACCCACAGCCCTGGACTAGCGAACAACCTTGCCGCTGCCAGACTTTACTTCTTCAACTGCTACCATTTCTGAACTTCTGGTACTGTAAAAGCATTCCACATGTAGGCAAAGGCACTGTAAAATGGGTCACTGTTCAAAAATGAACACAAAGTGATGCCTAAGCAGTTCCTAGAGGTAGTAGCAACTGTAAGGATGCAAAGGCAGCATCAAGAAGGATAGCAATTGGGAGTATCCAAATTCCTCCAAATCTGTTTTGGGATAAAAAGGTTTTCATATTCAAGGTTGGAATTGGCCCAATCTAGGTCTATTGGGGTTTCACCCAGAGCCACATGCATAGCCCCCAACTTTATAGCATCGTGAGAGCAGATGCATCTAGCTCTCCTATTGCAATCAGTACTCTTTTTCCAACATTAACACCCTTTCCCCGCCCAACTCCCACCTATCAGGCATGTTCACTCATTGCCTATTAAACCGATTAGAAACATCAACAAACTAATGCTAATTTTAATGGGAAATTACCAAACTCTTTCATCATTTCACTTCCATCCTCCATCACAATTAAAAAACAGCCATAAAATAATACATTTAAGTAATTACAAGAGCATACACACAATGATGTCCAATATGTACCCAAGAGAATAGCTTGGCTCAGAAGGATCCAGCTTCTAAAATGATCTCATAGTTAGGAGGCACAAATATTAATTATATAATAATGTTTGTTCAATAGTTATGAAATGTGCAGATGTTGTTGTTGTTGTTGTTATTATTATTATTATTGTTGTTATTATTCCAAGAAGTTTGATATCCAGGCAGTTACACTTTTATTCAGCAGACACACTCCAGCAAAAGCTTGGAAGTAATGTCAACTGAAAACGATCAAATAGGACTTAGCCACAAGTTCCACGGATTTGAATGGGAATTAGTTGCAATTCTTTTTTGCTGAATTTTCCTCGGTATTTCTAACCTATATAATATCTTTGGCACTTGACTAACGTTAGAAAAAAGCCATCTAGCTTTGTAAAAGGCAAGGCAAAAATAATTATTTTACAGGAACAGAGACCATCTACAAACTTCGCCACATGCACTTAAAATAGAACACCAGAAACAGTGGCTGAATTCAGACAACACATTAAGCAACTGGGGGGGGGGGGGGGGGCAATCATCAGTTGTATTGCTTATTGTGTTGTGTAGAAGGTAACATGCCGCTCACAAATTACTGACGGCATGCTATTCCGCCCAAATAAGCAACTGAGACTAAATTCAGACGACACAATAAGCAACTCTATTGATGGTTGTTTCCCTACCCCTCCATTGCTTACTGTGTCGTCCAAATTCAGCCAGTGTTTGTGGTATTTACTATCCAAATGGTGCTGAAGAAGACTGGGGCTACAGCAGAAGGTAAAGGGGTGCCCATTTTCCCTTCCTACTTCTTAATGTCATCTCTCATTGTGGATGCCTCTCCACAGAGAGGTAGGTAGGTAGGTAGGTAGGGGTGTGGGTGTGTTTGTTTTACTATCAAACAGCAAAATATTACATTGTTAGAACTCAACAAATCTGGGGAGAAGCCCCCCCCCAAAAAAAAACAATCACCTTCAGGGAGCCAAGTTTAAATAATTCAATATTATGTTATTTAACTGCTGAAGCTCAGCAACTAAGAGGCAACACATAGGTATCCCGAAAATCAGAATGGCACAATAAGATTTGTGCAGTAGTCATACAACTTACCTTCCCAGCTGTGATCATACAATCAATAAAGAACCAGGTTGAATGTGAATGAGTGTGCAAAACTGTCAACGAATACATATTATACTTAGCCTGAGAGGTTATTGCCATCGGAAGACTTAGGAAATAAATAGCCTGAACCCGTATCGTCCAAAGACTGTGCTTTTCTTTCATCGCATTCCCAGTGCTGTGGAAGGAGACACTGCACCTCTATAATAGCTGCAGTGGCAGGAAGATGTATAGCAGGAGGAGCGTCACCTGCATCCTCAGCACTGTGCAGCTGCACCTGTCAAGTTTTACCCTACCATGAGGAAAGGTTTACAACCCTAACCACACATTTCACTTATTTTCCTTTGGAACAGGAAAGCAACCCCAAATGGCTAACTAGAAGCAAAAGTACTTGGCAATAGGAGGCACTTTTGCTTCAGCCAGAAAGAGTACGCTATTTACACCTGTAGCTCAAGCAGTAAAAGCTCTGAGAAGGAAGTCAGAATGTTCACTGTTCAAGGCACACATCTGGCGAGGGATATTTTGGGTTCTAGCAAATTATTTATTCCCCCCCCCCCTTCCCGGAAGGCTTTTTCTAAGAACTGCTGCTTCTGTCCCATTCGCCTCCCGCAACTGCCTCAGTGTTAAGTACTGCAAAAGAGTGACACACATGCAAATCAGGTGACGCAAGCTGCAATTTTGTACTAACAAGTTACCCCCCCCCAAAAAGGGAAAAAAGCAGCTAAGCCATTTTATACACTAGGAAACCAATGACCAAGGATATAGATTTGATGCAACAACACAGAACATTCAAGACACACAAACAAATTGTAAAATGTAAGCACATAGTCATGCTTTCCAGTTGACAAGGAACTGCACATTATGGCCTGAAATATTCGTAGATGGGAACAGTGATTAAGGCATGCTCTCAAGTCCATCCTAAAAAGCAGCTCGCTTACTTTAAATACTTACATGTGATAGCATGCTTGTTAAAACACAAGTACAACATATATAGCAAACTAACCAAAGAGACTTTAAACTAATACTGTTTTGCTTTTCTTTATTCTATCATTTGGTCCCTAATTTACAAAGCATTTCCCTCTCTAGAAGTTTTATGCATCCTAATATCAAATGGATATCCAGTATACATACCCATTACACCAGATGTGTTGGAGCCATAGTTTTATTGTAAGATGTAAATGGTTTAAATAGTAACCTTAGTATACCTATCTTTCACAAAAGGATGACCAAAGTTTGCTTGGTATCAGCTGCTATTCATATTAAGCACACATGGTATATTTGGGCTGCATGATAAGAAGACACAGAAAGGCTGGGACAGATTTTATATCATATCATATCAATTAGTGCAGGAACTGAAAATTCCCGAACATGTCAGACTCAGCTCTTACAAAATGTACCTCGAGTCCCAATCCCAAGTATATCAGCATTCACTGACCTAGTTCGCACATAATGTTAACCCATGGTTTATTCAACCCTTGTTTGTTTTTTTAATTCTGGGATGTATAAAACCAGTCACGCTAACAAACCATGGTTTGTTAACCATGAACAACACAGAAAGAGAACTCATGATTCGTTGTTGGGTTATGAACTCCAGGTTGCTTAAACCATGGTTTGTTTTTATAGGTGAACTCAGAACTATGGGTTGTTCAAGGGTTGTTTTGCCAGATTACAGAGGCAGCAGGCAAGACTGGTTTAAAACCCCCCTCAAAGAAACAGCTCCTCTATATGCCATTACTACATAGCTGCATGGGCATTTGGGATACAGGGAGGGAGGTGTTGAAGGAGGAGGAAAACAAATAACACAGTGATTAAGAAAACAAACTATGGTTTGTTGAATCATTTGCCTGACAAACTCTGGGTAAGGCAACACACCATCAGTTAACCATGGGTTACATAAACCATGGATTAGCATTTTGTGTGAACTAGGTCTACTGTCCCCAGATTTTTCTCCCTGAACTGAGAGATAGCGATCTAAACCTAGTAAGAGTTTGCCTTTTGCAGGGCTTCAGCAGTTGAAAAACACAGGTAAAAAAAATAAAACCCCTAACAATATTCAGTTGTTTCAAGGCTTTTCCTCAATATCATCACAGATGAAGGGGTTTTCAGAACATGGACACAAAACAAACATTTAAAAAACAGCAAGAGAAACATCTGACACCTATTTAGAGTCAGCTAAGTTCTTTTGAAGAACACAGAAGTAACACTATTCTTATCTAAGGTGCTGGAGTTGGAAAAAAGGTCAGGGAAGAAGGAACAGTGGAAAATAAAGCAGGAGTGTGAAGATGTGGTTAGTTTGGCTCAGGAAAAGAAGCTGTTGGAAAGGAAGGTCTCGAGAAGAGCAAATGGACTTAATCTGAGAGAAAGCTTGTGCAAATCAGAGATGGAAGAGACAAAGGCAATAAACTGCAGATGAATCCTTGAGAAACAGAGTGAAAAGGAGGAAAGGGAGAGAGACAAGGGATGCTTTCAGGAATGGGGGGGTTCCATTCTGCAATTGCCCTGCTAGAATTTTACCGCAGGGTCAGCATCATTGTCTTTCAGTTGTAACTCTCCATGTTTCCCACCACTTATTCTGTCTTTACTCTTTCCCCCAAAAATGCATTAAGACGGGAGAAATTGAATAGCTAACTGTCTTTTGATTGATAGTGCTGCGAGCTATCTGTTTGGAACCACCCAAGGTCTCAGTTGTGAAGAAGTGGCAGGAAATAAACACAAGACTAAAACCCTGAACCTAGTGCAGAGAGCAGCAAGCACCAGAGACCTTGTGAAAGAGGTATCTAAATCCAAATTTTATTTGCACCAAGCCAATGGCCATTGCAAGAAAGAGGTATTTGTTTACGCAGAGTATCCTACAGAGATCTCAAAATGGTTAAGTAGGAGGCCTAGATACTGGTTCCTTTACACAATAACATATGTTTCATTCTTAACTGGCCCTGACTGGAACCAATGCAAAGTAACCATAACAAACTCATAAAACAACCTTACTTAGCCTCAGAACCATCTTCAGGATAGAGTAAAATTATATCATGACAGACTCTCTGGACACTTGGAACCCCCCTCTTCATGAGAGCCTCTCTCTCTCTCACGCACACACACGTTTAATTCTTAACTACCTTTACACCAGAATAAAAACTGCCAGGACAGAAGCTTCTGATGTTGCATGGGGATTTTCAGAAATTGCACTTATCATAACTAGTTACATGTATTGACATGTATTAAACGCTTTAATAATACATCCATTTAGAACCTTCTGAGTCAGTTACAAAACTGCATATACTTTACGTATACTTTGTAAATACACTATTTTCAATCTTCTATCAGTATTTGGGTGTGCATTAAATAATCCTAATTTCCCATTCTAATTCCCATACACAGAGGTGGCCCTAGAAGGCTAAAAAACTGTGGAAATCTTTGCTGCTGCTGACTTTTCCAGAACTCCCTCAGATATTTCATCTCTCACAATGAAAATCTTTCAAATACTTTGCTTCCTTCTCCAAAAAGAGGCTTGTTGCATATCACATAAACAGGAAGAACATGCCCTGATTCAGATACCGTACACAAAGGCCAAAGCAAACCACATCACAACATATAGTAAGTTGCAACAAACCTCTTTAACCCTGAAAAATATATATATAAAAAACCCTTACCCAATCATGCCAAAGGGATTATAGATTTCATATCGTTAAAAATTGACCTAGACGAGACTGCATGGTGACCGGTACCGAAAAAAGCAAAAGAAATTGGGTAGGCAGTTTCTTACCTTTCTATTATTGATATGAAATAAATAATAAATAAATAAACCTTTGTGAGCCAGTCTATTAAAATGGCTGCACTGCCAGCTGCGCAGGATCACCATAGAGTTCTAGAGCCAGAGTTCCATCCCGAGGCAGTACTTACACTGAGCACATAAGAAAGAAGTCAATTTAATTGTAAAATAAGTAACAGTGATTGATCATTAGGCTTTATCACTTGTTACACTGCACAAGCTAATCAGTTTAAAACACACACACACACACACACTCGTAAAATATACAATTACTCTTTCATATTTTTTGTCTCTCCCACCCACCCGAACTACACTCGGATGTAGAGATGTATTTTATTTTCACAAAACTCACACTCAATTGTAAAAACCCAGCATTCTCCTAACCAGATGAAATTCTGTTGAACTGTTTTTTAAAAAATTGAAATACAAGGGCCCATTCTGCAGCAATGTTTTGACCTTCACTTGTATAACCAACAGAGGGCCTCACGGAGTTACATTTCCTCTCCTCTTAACTCCTCTGGAGATTGAAGAGGGGGTACAGAGCAAGGGAAAGTATGTAAGCAACAGAAAATGTACACCAGAGAAGGAGAGAGAAATGTGCAGATCTACGAAACAGGGAAGACATTATAGAAAAACAGAAAGGTTTTTGGAACTAAGACTCTAAAGAAATTTCCTCTTTTGGGGCAAAACTAATAATCTGACATTAATCCTAAAAGCAGGAACATAATGCAGTGGACTAATGCTAAGCTGTAAAACTTTGTATCTGCCTATGTCTACTCATACTGAGAAAACAGATTTTTCATTACAGGAGTACAGACCTACAGTGAATTTATCCAGAGACTCATAGGAATAGTGACCGAGGTTACTTTCTAGGATTAGCTTGTGGAATCAAATAAGATATTTCATCCTTTTAATGTAGTAACACTAACCACTCTTGCCTAATTCTGGGAAAGGGGTTTATGATTCTCCCCCTCTAATTTCATTACTACATTTGTGAGTATTCCATATATATTTTTAGCATATGCTGAATGATATCCCTATCTAAAAAGGAAGTAAATGCATGAGAAGCCTATTTTTTTTTAATTCAAGGGCAAAAACACAGTTAAATTGGTAGGAATGACTTCCTATCTCAAGCGCCCAAAGCTTTTCACACTGACTTCTCAGAAGCCCCAACACTATGCGGCGAAGACCACACTTCCTTCCTCAGCTTTATCTATCATTTGTTCCCCTCTTAAAAATACAAAAGTCTTATGTTCCCCTCTCTGTTTCAAAATTGCCCCCCTAAACCTGCAGTTAAGATGTAAAATTAAGTATAAAAATTAACTCCCTAAATGTTTCAAATGCATTCCCACAAAATGGCTGAACTGCAGCCAAACAAATGGAAAAGAAGTTCTGTTTTTGTTGTTTCTTCAGTCGTCTGTTTGTACTGTAATCCTGGCCCTAATGCTGCTGTTGCTTTTAATGGTGTACAAACCTGTGTTTTGTCACATGTCTTGTGCTGTCTATTTCCCAGCTTTCCTGGACCATCCAGGATAAATATCCAGTGTGAAGTATGTAAGGGATCTCTGAGCCAATCATATGGTTATCATATGCTGAGATTCCGAGCTGTCTCAGTTACATTCTGGGATTGCGGGGAACCTTCATCTTCATATTCTGGTCAGTTTACCTGTTCACGTGAACACAGCAACAAAAATGCAGAGTCCTATGAACATGATGGCTGGGTTTAGATGATCTTTACTGGCTCCACAAACCATAGTTTATGAAGCCAGGAACGAGCATCAGGGTGGCATACTCCTCCCTTCCTTCCTTACCTCCACAGTCATGTTGGCCTCAGCACTTCATTCAGAGTTTCCAATTATACCTGAACCAGGGAACTTTGTCTGTTAACCTACTAACAAAGTATCAGTTAAGTGGGGGGGGGGGGGTCAGTTAATTAACAAAATGTCAGTTATCATACAAATTTGCTCTTGTCTTATGATCCTTGTTAACTGACAATAAGCTAGAGATATAATGGGAAACCATGGCTTAATACAAACCAAGCATGGTTTGATATTCCTAGTTTCCTGATATAGGAAACTATGGCTTAATATAAGCCAAGAATAAAGCAACGAGGTCTGAACGTGAGGGGAGGAGGGAAGACGGAGGAAAGAGCATTCAGCTCTGACATTCCTTCCCAGTTTCATAAACCATGGTTTATGGTTTATAAAGCCAGGAAAGAGCATCCAATCCTGGACTATAATCAGCCCCACTTGTGTTAGCCCTCCTACTCCTGCATACAAGCCTTAAGAATGCCTATGTTGATTTAAATCTACAAAGTCCTAAACAGAAAGATACTTATGGGCAAATAATGGCTTGGGGCTCCTGGCCTAATTGCTAAATATGGATGGGGAAGTTACCTCAAGGAGTGCCAGTCGGCAAACAGCCAAAAGCATTCAGGTCTTTCCAAGCCTTCTCCAGCTGAACAAACATCAGCCAAACAAAGCCTTGCTTTAGGCTCTGTTGGTTCATGGAGGTACTAGAGATTTCTGGCACTATATCTAAGAATCATTACCATAGGGAGAGAGAAAAAATAGTTGATGTTAGAGCAGAACAAAAGGCAGTGAAGTACATTATATAGATATGGGCCTCTAAATTCTGAGATGCCCACTGACTAGCTGGAATTTAGCAAACAGACAGCAGTTTTCCTTTTGTAACTTCTCAGTAAATTTGTAATAAACTGACAAAGGTTATGTTTATTAGCTGTAGCCCTGCTATCCTTTTAAATATCAACTGGAGGAGTAATTCAGGTGATAAATTTATCATAGCTGAGTTTTCCTCCCAATAATTCTTCGCACGTGTTAAAAAAAATATCTCCTGAAGAGAGCTAAATTTCCAAGACTTGGGCTATCATAATAACAAAAGAAAGACCTGGCCCTATGAATTCATCCTTACTACCACACAGGCATATTTTTAAAAAGGCTCATGCAACAGAGACAAGATAATAAAGTGTCTACTGATGTGTGCAACATTTCTCTCCCTTGATCATCTGCTCACAGAAAGTCAGTCCAAATATCTTCATACTGCCCTTTTAAAACAACACGCAAAGCACCTTAAGATAAACTTGTACCATGGTGTCCCCACTGGGGTACCACACACTACCTGTTTCCTTAAGTCCTGAGCCGATCGATGAAGGGTGTGGTGGTTGTTAGCAGTGAGCCCTTTTGTGGAGAAGCCTGTGTTTGTTGAAGAATGATGATTAGCAGCAACCTGGTCTTTTCGACTCTCGGACCTGTGTTCGCCGTGTCTCTCCTTTGCTGGCGTCGTTTCCTTGACTTTGTGTTTATGGACAGGTTCCCTCTCTCTCGTTGATTTGCTGGATCCATTGAAGACTGGAAAGGGCGAAGAAAGATTCATGAGAAAAATAAGGGGCAAAAAAAAATAAGGAAGCAAGACAAAACTTAATTCCAGATCAGCTTCCTTTTAAAAACAAGACGGAAGAAAGCAGCCGCCACTGGCTAATATACGTAATGTCTAACTTGATATAAAGGAAATCAAAATAGCCATATCAAAACAGGACATAAGGTTGCTATAAATAGATCATTATCCTACACCGATGTCTCAAGCAAGGTCTTTCTTTGCACAGGGCAGACCCAAGACTTTTTGGTGCCTGAGGTGAAAGGCAAGATAGCACCCTCCTACCGAAGCCGACCAGAGTGCAGCTGAATCTTACTTCAAGCACAAACAATATGATAAGTACATCTGAGGGCAGCAGGGGCAGGCTGTGTGGCATATGGAGCTCTGTTCTCCAACACCTCGCTGGTGTTCCTCTTCCTCATAGGCTACCTGACGTAACAGTCTCACTCTGCTGAATCGCAAGGCTAGTCCTGCTTTTGCAAACAGGTTACATATGAGCACTCATAGGTAAACTTGCCAGTCACTGTGTTGGATCAGCACAGTTCCACAGCCTCCATATTTTTCCCACACAAGAATGTTAAAACTTCACAAGGGCGGTGGCAAAACTGCAATAGTGCAACTGCAACAGGCAAGACCCTGTACTGCTCTAACATGAGCAGAAAAGGGGGAATGGTGTTTGTGTGTGTGTTGGTAGTGATGGGGCATCAGGAGAGTAGCAAGGGTTGCATCCTGTCCAAATGGTAGGGCTGGGGGACACTTCTCCATGACCCTGCAATGTTGCTGAAGCGAAAAAAAACAATACCAAAGCTAATGCACAACGCCATAGAACAAAGAGCATACATATACAAGTCTCAGTGAAACTGCCTCAACACAAAAATCACATAATACAGATCTCTCTGGGCCAACTTTCCCCAACCTGGTGCCCTCCAGATGTGTTGGTCTACGACTCCCATAATACACATCTGAAGGGCAGTAGGTTGGGAAAGGCTGCTCTGGGCATACAACAAACAACACCTCACATTTATAAATCACTTTTACGTGTGCGCCAAAGAAAAAGAGAAATACTCCCACAAATAACAAGTCACCCAACATCCAAGAACTGCAGAATGACAGAAAAGACAGAAGAGGAGGAGTTTAACCCTTATGCTTTCAGAATCTCAGTCCCAGGCCTTTGGACACAAACAACCATTCAGCAACTTTAGTTTTGCAGCTGTGAGAGAAGGTAAAATGTCAAAGCACTATGAAGAGATAAGGAATGAAGGAAAGGGACCAAAACACTGAGTACAACATAAACATAACTGACTATCCTTTTCCATTTGGCACTACCAGAACAGTGCTGGGTGAAGAGGGCACTGGAAAACCAGTGGCTACATATTGCATTCATGCTGACTCACGAGCTGCTTTGGGGTGCCTGCCAGAAACCTAACATCTGTTGCCCGCCCGACAGGATGAGGTAACAATCAACAACATTAGGAGTAGCAACAGCAGCTTCCACAAAGATGGCACTCAGTAAGTATATGCAGAATCCATGACAGGTATCTTTTAGAGTAAAGGTAAAAGGGAAGGATATCAAAGCAGTTTATGGCAAATAAATTGTGATGCTTACGCTTGGGATTTCCAAATATTCAAAACTGAGACAAAACAAGAAGTTGTTAAACAGCTTAGGCACATTTTGTTTTGTGACTTCTAAGCTCTTGAGATTAAAAACAAATGGAAAGAGCTCCAATGCTGTCACTACCTAGGACAATGCCAATTAATGAGCTAGTCAACTGCTATGAGGCAAAGTCATTGAGTGATTATTTAACCATAGCATTATCTCAGAAAACAGTTTAACCACTAAAATGCACGACGCCCTGCATTTAGGACCTACCCGTGCTGCAATCTATATCAACCTTGCCCTCAGTCTCCCAAACACTGCATTTTTTTGTTGAACACTAATCATCCAAAAAACATTAGGGGGTTAGCAATTTCTCTCCCTTTTATTTTAAGTGGACAGCTACTGTTATTGGTGCTACTTATATTTCTTTGTATGGAAGTGAAAGAGCCAAAATGAATAGTCAAATAAACTTCACATCTCTGTTATTATCCACACCTCACCCCCAAAGCAAAGCCACTATCCTTTCCCTTGAAATAAAGAGGGATGCAACTGGAGGATCCAATATCAGAGGCAGTAAGCTTGTATAAACTTGTTGGGGACTATGGGTGGGAGGATACTGTTGCACCACGTCCTGCTTGTGGTTCCCTGGTTGGCAGCTGGTTGGCCACTGTGTGAACAGAGTGCTGGACTAGATGGACTATCGGTCTGATCCAGCATGGCACTGATGATGATGATGATGATGATGATGATGATAATGATTTACATTTATATACCGCCCCATAGCTGAAGCTCTTAACAGGGGGAAGACGTGTCTTGTTATGATTCCAGCTGGGGACAGGGAGGTAGTTTCTCTTCCCCTGAAGTATTTGGTTATATAAAAAGGGTAGTTATTACTAGCAGTTCTCCCCTCCCCAAAGTAAAACCTTTTGCAGATTGGAACTGGGAATTCTGGGGAAATGATAAATCCCACATCTGCTACATTTATTACTTCAGTCAAGGAAAGGTGGTCTAAGGAACAGAGAGCTGAAGGGCAAGGCAACCACTAGAGCAGGTGCCTCTTTCTCCATGCAAAATGAGTTGTGAAAAGAAACAGTCCCCCCTGCCAAAAGAAGCTGACCAGGCATCCCCTACAGGACACAGTAAAGTAAGAAAGAGGTGTGAAAGGCAAGAGAATTTATCATCAACTCCCAGGGAAAGAACACAGGACTGATTTACTGTGAAGGTGCTGCCAATGTCAATAGAATATGTATGACTTTGGTGGGGGTACGGTAGCCCAGATATTTTTTCATCCTGGCTGCTAGAGCTTCGGGCTCCCAGCTACTCAGTGCTGAATACATTTTTCAAGCTCTGCAGACAAGGCGCTGATCAATTTATCTGGATATGACATGAAGGCCATGTGAAGAAAATGCATTGTGACTAAGGCAGCTCTGCTGATTTGCAAGAAAGTAATTGATGTGATCCTACAGGAACAAAAAACGCTGCATTAGTGACAGTGCTAATGTGTTAACCTAGCAACTAGGAAAACAGGATCCCAAATCAGAAGTGAAAACAATACTGTTTACAGTATACACGCCTTACTGACAGGGGCTTCATGCTGTGGTTGTATTTTTGACAGAAAAGGAATTAGAGGGGGATATAATAGAAACACTAGACATGCGTTCTGAGGCAGACAGAGTAAGCCAACGTATTATGAAATTACGTTAGCTATAATGCGGGTTTAAACAGATCAACATCCTCTTGATTTCCTGAGATGGACAGAAGCCACTCTATAGAAAAAAGATACAATGAAAGAGGCTAACATCTCATCTCCATACTACAAACAGTAGTGATACAATTCTCACGAGTATGAAATCACTGTAAAAATGAGAACTCAATTTAGCCCTCACCAACATCTCGCAGCCAATTCAACATAGTCAAGTAAGTTTTTGTATTCAATGACCTACCATGCCCATTATTAACTTGCTTGTGTGTTTTCCCTTTCCTGGGGGTCGACTGGCATGAAGATGAAGCATTGTTTGTGGCCACCTTTGTGTCCTCTGTTTCTTCATCTTCTTCATCTTCATCTTCCTCATCCTGAGAGCTTCCAAAATATACCATGTTGCTGGGCAGGGCAGGAGAACCTGGTAACAAGTCAAATGCATAAATATCATCTGATTGCACTCAGCTATTAACTTTAATTTAAAAATGGCCTTCAAGAGATTCAGAGCAAGGGCCAAGAGGGACTGAAGAACACATTCTGAGTTTAGGTTTGTCACCTTTTTTTCCTGATCCTGAGCAGTATCTAATACTGCCATTGAGTTCTCACTGCTTCTATTGTGCCTGCAGGACCTAGCACTTCCTAAAGCAACCCCAGAAACAAGCACTGTTGAACTGCCCCATTCTGGACACAAGCATTTCCGCTCATTTATGCTTCCTTCAGGATCTGCTAGCTTCCCATTGTGCTAGCAGTGGTTCATGCTAGTGTGCAGGCCGTGTTTGGATACTGCCCCATTTCTATATCCTTAACAGCATCATGACACACTGAAACTTAGCAGGTGAAGCTTAATAGTTTGATCTTATCTGTGTATGTCAAGCACCTATTAAACACACAAGAGCAAGGAAAGAAAAGGTGGTGACTATTACAGTTGGGAAGCTCTTTTCTAGCATAGCTTGGGGCCAGAGCTTGCTCACATGAACCACCTGTTTACTAAACCCATTACTGTGTGATGGCCACCTCTGCAATTCAACTCTTCCTGTTCATGGCTCATAGGAACCTTCCTCACACTTAAGCTAAAGGCCACATTAGATGTGACAGTAGCAGACCTATTTCTTTGCGTGCATCTGCCCAGCTAACATTTGAAGCGGTGCGTGTGTATGTATATACCTTACTTTTGCAGTGAAAAACCATATGAGAAAAGGGTGTTTAACCCAATCTGCATCTTGTTCCTAATCTGCTCTCCGTTTTTTTAGTCCAGGTATTCCTCCATTACAGCTCACTTCCTGAATTGGAGCCCAATATAGACAAAAGCAACTGACTGCAGGGAAGTAAGGGGGGGTTGAGCACCCCTATTCTGTATTCTCTTTTCATTGCTAATTTACACATATTCACCCTGCTTAATATGTGAACAGGGTGGATAAGAAAATGGCTGCCCCATCACATCTAGATTGGCTTTAAGATCATCTGTGAGGGAGGGAAGGAGGGCAAGTCTTTCACTGCAGCAGTCCCTAGCTTTGGCAGATGCTCTGGCTGATATTCATAAAAGCAGGATTTATATGAGTGTGTGTGTAGTCTTTATTATATCTATCAACAGAATATCAACAAGATATCAACAAGCAGAATAGAGCAATGCATAACTGATAAACAGCATGGCTTTCAAATAAGATATCAGCCACCACAGCCTTTCACACGAAAACACGCCAGGACCCTTTCCATTGCCATTTACTTTAATACAACCTACCAGGAGGTTTAAGGGTTGGGCTGTTTTCATTCACATTATAAATGAAAACCACACGTCAATAAAATGACCGTGTTTCTGCATTCCTTTCAAAAGCCAACTGTGATGTGTCAATTGTTCAGATAATGCTTTCTCCCACACTCTAGTTCAGGCTTCCCCAACCTGTTGCCCTCCGATCAGCCCAACCAATGTACTAGGGGAAGCTGACTTTCCTGACCAGCCCTGGAAACTGACAGAATGACAGAATACAAAATCCAATATGTGAAGTGAGGAGCAGCAATGTCCTTTATAAGAAGTGTCTAGATGGGGTGTGGGGGGATTTGGGTATGGCAGATTGGTGGATTAACACTTTTTACTCATTGTATTGTTTTTAGATTATGTTTTTATGGTACTTATTTGTGTGTGTGTGTGTATTATTGTTCTGATTATGGTTTATAAATTTATTATGAATTTTTGTACTTGTGTATGTACGTTGCTTCAAGACTGCTTTTTGCAGTGGGAAGTGATGTATACATTTAAGAAATGCTAATAATAATTTACCAAAGTGAAGGTTGGAAATTGTAAATATTCAATTTAATTTTTTAAAAACCCTTCAGTCTATGAATTTTTAACTATCATTTTTAACTGTCATCAAATATGTCAAATCAAATATAAGAAACCTGTGTTATTTGTGACAATGGCAATCAAAAGTAACGAACCCATACAAGCATGGGTCTAAACTACTACATATAGACTAAATGTTCTCTTTCTCAGGCAGAAGACAGCAAAGAATGTAAAAACTTAAAACGTAGTATGACAGAGACCGAAAATGAAGTAGGCTGACGAACACATTCCACTGGACAATGTTGCAATATAGAGACAAAGTTACAAGTAACATAGAATTCTTCATCTTGCTGAATGGAAAGACAGATAAATATAAAACATTAGGGGAAAATGCAAACATAAGTATTGATAAAGGATGTTCTTATTGGCAATTTAAATAAAAATACTGATCATTGCATTTTTGCACCTCAAGATTAATTTTGTTTCCTCTCAGCTTAATACAGATTTGTGTGGTTTTTTTTAAAAAGAGAACTATGTCTCAGACCATTCAAATCAAAAGTATAGACAGCATCTGTTTTGCCAAAATCAGCATTTCATTGCTCTTCAAGATTACCTGGCAGAGCATCTGTAATATTTACTGAAACTTTTTTTTCTTCATTTGGACAGAAATCAAACTCTATGTTACAACCTCAGCAGAAAGCATTTTAATCCAACAGCCTTCTGTATAATTCGGGCTGTGGTTTCTGAAAAAAAGCTGGATTCTTCACTGTGAATTCTTTGCCCTGGATCCCCCTCCTTCCCTTTTCTGATCCTTTCTTTCTTCTCACAATTAAACGTAGCCCAGCTGTGCTCTTGAGAAACACTAAAACAATTTAAGCCGTCACAGTGATTTAAGGATGAAGTCAGGTCAAGGTATGTGGGCCTTAAGCCTAGCCCAGTAAACACATAGCATGCCAAGTTCTACATTTCTGAAGGATTATGGGTTTTTTTCTCCCCACTCCCCCCCACTCCCTCTGTGCATTTGACAGGAGGCCCTATTTAAGGACTACATATAGGTAGAAAATCCTAGATGTGCTGCTTTGCCTTCACTCCAGCACTCAGAATATAAGGCTTGACTTCTATTTACATGCAGGCCTCTGTGCCAACGTCAATGTAATTTGAACCATTTAAAGGCTGCTTTTATACTTGCCAGCATGATGCAAAAGACCCATAGTGTAAATGAGAATCAGGTCTGTAGCCTCGGAGGGGAAAGAGCAACTGTACATACACTGTTGCTCTCTCTGAGGAGTAATTGCATAGGATAGAGTTTGTTGGTACCTCAATAAACAGAAGAAGTGCTTGGTTGGGTCAATTTAAAGTCTGCATGCAAGGCAAGGAGCGGAAAGACAGACTGCCCTTCAAAGCCTGTGCCCTCCATCACTAGTAGACCATGAACAGCCTAGTATTATGGCTATGACATACAGCCCAATTTCTTATTTTCCCCTCCTTTAAAGCAGCTAGTGAAAGCAGTGGAGCATGGGACAATTGTTTATCTTTTGTAGGAGAGAAATAGGGGGAACTTAGAAATTGTTTATTCTTTGTGGGAGAGGAATAAGCCAGGGGCTAGGGTCGGGGGGAGATCAGTGAGAATCTTAGACCCAAAGTCCCAAATCCTTTTCCAAATAGAACAGAAAGAAAACAGTAGAATGTTAATTAATGTTAATAAGGTAAAAGCAAAACTAAAGCCTTATTTTCTTCAGAAAAGTGTGTGTGTGTGTGTGTGTGTGTGTGTGTGTGTAGATGGGAATAGGTCAGGCTTTTAGGTTCTTTGATTACCTAAATGCTAATAGATCAAATTGCTGAAGAGCAATTTGAAAACACTCAGAGCCTAATTTTTGTTTACTTTTTGAATTTCCGATTTCAGTGTAACAGTCAATATAAAAACACAATTATAACAAAAAAAGAGGAAAATTCCGACAATTTGTATACTCAACGGAACCTTGGCCCTGATACACTTAGGACACAATCCTTTGCATATTAAGACAGAAAAAAGTCCTACAACTTCTAACATTTCCACAGCCAGCATAGTTGGCTCAGGAATGCTGTGAGTTGTAGGACTTTTTTCTGTCTAGATATGCATAGGACTGTGCCTTTAAGCTCTGGCACACTTGGTTCCTGTGTTCTTGAAAGTATAGAGGTTATATAATTGCAGAAAAATTACATGAGCCACACCTTCAATGAACAACTCTCACTATCACCTGCAATGAGCAACTCTCAGAAAAAGGGGTCACTACCAGATGGGCCCAGAGAATGGGACCTAGTGGTTAGGGAGGTGGAGCCTGATTGATCAGTAGACAATTGTAGAAAACTGAGACCAAACCAATCAATGCACCCCCATCAGAGAATTACACACAACTACCTCATTTTATGGACGAACAGTGATTATTTTATTGTATTTTCATTGTCATACAACAAATGAGCTTGGACCTTCCCTTCTCACCCATGACTATGCCAGCTCTGATACCAGGCAGCTAAATCATGAACAGATCATGAGCAGGAGTCATGCACAGACCCTGAGCTTAGGATGCCATCACTGGCTTCTGCAGTAGCTTCCATTCCAAGCAATGACTGCAAATCACCCCGAAAAAAGAGAACACAGACTTGCATAAAACATGTATATGTTAGTTTATATGCATGATACACCTTTAGAAACAATTGTCATAATTAAAATGGAAATGCAATACATCTCACCATAGTGAGGAAAACTGTGACCACGTGACCTATGTATCTTGCTCAGTCTGTTGTCCAGGTGTTAACTTTTAATGGGCAACTTCAATTACGCTGCGCTCCATTCTTAGGGTTCTTTAATCTTTAAAAAATGGACTTGGAGCAGGCAGCCCTTCAAATAGAGCACTGTACTCTGTAAAGTAGAACACATGGCCACCCTAACATTTTGAGGTATTTTAGAACTTCAAATCATCTATATTCCTCAATAGGGGTAGCGGGAAGGAGAGAACTTAGAAGGACACTGACAAATGGAGGCCAGGAAGCACATTCCCTTCCCCCATGCTTGAATGGTTAAGAAGTCCTTTCATAAGTGCATCAGTAAATGTCTAGTTTGCTTTGGAATGTGCTTATTCAGCTTTGTTTAACCTGAGCCCCAAATGAATGCGGCTCAAGGAGACCTCAGTACAACTAAGGAGGCTATTATGGCTTTTGGGGGGCAGGAAGAGAGTGTGGTGTGGGGAGAGGGGGGTTGAGGAACTCTTTGTGTATCGTTCCTTTGGATACAATGCTTTAAGCTGCAAGACATTTTGGAGATTAAGCAAGGTAGGGGGCCATCAGGTTTTAAGGCAGTGAGCTGTCAAAAAATCACAGAATTAAATGGTGGTACCTTTGGAAATCAATGCACTGCATATAACGTACAGCTTGCCCAATAACTAATAAAAAGGATTTTAGGGGGAAAAAACTTAAGGACTTAACTAACCTATAACATAGTCTTCTGCGTAATATACTCAAAACGTGACTAAATTTTGACACTTCACAGTTTCTCATTCTCCATTAGTTACTACATAGGCAACTCATATTTGGGCAATCTCCTTGAATGAGCTCAACTTAAAGTTAATTTGACTTCAATTCAGATCCTGTATGAATTAACTCATTTGTTGAGGCCCAAATTGAATCAGAATGACAAAAACAAGAAGCACAGCCTCAAAATGAAACTGAAAATATATGCAATTTAATAAATTAGTGCTTCTCGGTTATATGATATATGTATATATTAATAACTATGTATATATTTAATACACAGTGTTTTACTATTTTATTAAATTACATTTTTTCAGTACTATTTCTCCCCTTTTTTCTTTCCCCCCCTCCCAATTTAAATCAGGCTTTGTCACCTCAACTGCTACACAATGCCTCCTCTGCTGTTAGCACTCATCACATGCTGCCTGCCTTTCCAAAACAAATTCTAGAAGGGGGAGTTGACAGCTGGGAGGGATGGTGGCAGGGAGACTTTCTGGCAGCAAAAGCCTCAGGTTTAAGGGGCTACCCTTCTAAACATATTCAGGAGCATCCATTACAACTGGGAAGAACTGAAAATGTAGTTCTTGTCAGAAGCCCCATTCAGGTGTTCTTGTTCCTGGTTTCACTCAACATGTGAGCAGTGTTCCAGCCCCATGCCCTCACCTAGTCCAAGGTCTTGAGTTGCGTAGGGAGCCTCCATGGAACCTGTTCAGACCATTGCTCTCTTTCTATGAAGGGTGATGGATGTGACAACAGAGCACTCTTCTGCTCACCAGGTTCAGTGAAACTGGTAACAAGAATCCCTGAACAGGGCTGGACTCAATCCATTGATCCAGAAATCCTTAGGAACCGTTTCTCCTATATTTCCCAGTAGCAGCAGGTGCTCATGGGAGTGTCAAGTCCATAACCATAGACCTCCAAAGCCTGGGGGTCTCCCCACTGACATTCCCCCCTGGTATGTTTCAGACAAGTGGTACAGAGGACATAGAGGGCTGGCAAAGGGGTTGATGGCACTTTCTCAATCGGGGAATCAAGCCTCACTTTCCAGGGAGTTTGGGGCTGATTTGGAAGAGGCTTAGGGAGATGAACCCTTCAGTTTGCCTTTCCAAACCCTGGCTTCCCAAGATTCAGCAGCGCCATCTTAACTTACACCTACTCTTCTTTATACTAAATGTGATAAGAGCTTAATAACTACAATTTTCTAAGGAAGCCTAGTCCTACACAGAAGCTTTTCTGTACTTTTCCACTTCCTCACGGCAAGAAGTTTGGAAGGGATAGCAAGTTACATTGTATTAGGCTGCAAACAAAGAAATGGTGTTGGCATAGAAAACACACACACTTCCTGACACACACAGCGACACACACTCACACAGCATACCAGAGGCGAGGAACCTCTTTTGGTCCAGGTGTTGGATTGCCCCTTTGGACCAATCTAGTGAGCCAGATGACAGTAGGAGGGCCCTCCCCATAAGTCGTTTGCCCCTGCCCATTGTTCTTCCTCGCTGCAGAGAGAGGCACAGAGTTTTATGCCTCTCTCTTCAGGGAGAAGGGGACTCAGACACCACTTGCAAGAGCTGTTCCACCAAGAGCCAGCTGGGTTGGGCACCTAATTTGCACTACACCCTGACTGGAGCAGCAAGTGGCCTGCAAAGAGGAATGCAAAGAGAAATGGATGGGACGGTGCTTGGGGGTACACCTCGAAGTACTGGCAGAGTCCCTTCGTGCAAAGCGAGGCATGAACAGAATAAGGAAAAATGGGTGCGAATAACATCAAGAAGGCGGGACTGGCAGAGGTTCCTCCACAGGCCAGATTAGGAACCTCCATGGGCTGAATATCCTGCGGACCGTAGCTTCCCCACCACTGCTGTACTGCCACTGTTCTTCAGACTCTGTGCCATTGTCTAATAGTCTAGAACTCCTAATACTGAGTTCAAGGAAACTCTGCTATCCAAGAAGCAGGAAACCCTGCTATCCAGAAGAGCCAATGTGGTGTAGTGTGTAGTGTGGTGGACTGGGACTCAGGAGACCTGGGTTCTTAGTCCCTACTCTGCCTTGAAGCTCACTGAGTGACTTTGGGCGAGTCACTAACTCTCAACCTAACCTACTTCACAGGGTTGTTATGAGGATAAAGTAGAGAGGAGGAAGATCATATATATATATATATATATATTACACACACACACACACACACAGATAGATAAATAGCTTAATTTTTTTTTGAAGACCAACAAATTTATTTTGGCATAAAAGAAGTACTTTAATACAAAAATCTATTGTAAAAGATTTGATTTTTAGAAATGGTGTGCTCAGGATTATAATTTTTAAACCCATCATGCCCACAACTGAGAATATAGCAGATTGTGTACACACACACACCCCGTTTGCATTATCAGAATAAGCCATTGGGTTAACCCATGGTGACATGCTGCTCTGTTCCTCTTGGCCTGTTCAATGAAGGCCTGGCAGTGGATAAAGGATTCCACCTTGTAACACTTTCCAAGGCAAAGAAGGCAATTGGAGTGCCATCAGTTAATGGTATCTTCCTGCCACAGTGGGTAGGTCTTGAAGAAGGTCTTGAAGGCTATGCACCCCTGAGTGGCAGGAAGAAAAAGAGTGAAAGCTCAGAAAAGATAAGAACGAAAGAACGAATGAAAGAACGAACGAACGAAAGAAAGAAGAGAAAAGAGAGAGAAGTGGAAACCACACCTGGAACATGCGCAGAGGGGAGTGAGCAGGGCTCTTGCCTAAAGCTCTGTTTAGAATGTTCCAAATGATTGTCCTGTGCAGGTACATCACCCATATGTGAGAATCATAGAGACCACAAATAACCTGATTGAAAACCTGATTGTAAGTTGTTGATTAAAAGCAGAATTTATGGGTGCACTGCAGGCAACGGGCCCATTTCTCCCACACATCCCCAACAGCCCATAGTTTGTTTGACCCTTGGGCTGTTAGGGATGTACAAATTTTGTTCCATCTGTTCCATCTGTGTTTCACGGATTGCCAGGCATCTTTAATTCTGTTGTCTGCTCATCAACAGACTTGGATTTTTTTAGGGATGCATAAGAATTTCCCTTGTGCAATGTGCACTTGTGCTAATGCGCCCTTGTGCAAGTGTGAATTGGTGCACAGACATACCCCCCAATTATTATTATTTTTTAAAGGTCTAGAAGTCTGCGGGATCCATACAACTCAGAAAAAGCTGGTCCACTGCAGAAGCCGCAGGTCGGATGCATAAAAATCTGAACACATTTGAATCCGCTGTAGATTTCTCTGACATCCCTATGGGCTCTTGTTACATCGGAACTGTCCCCAATGAAAATCTGATATACAGATCATTGAGTGGAATCCCAAAATGTGGTTTGGGTACTTTACTATAAAACAGAAATGAATTGATACTAGCAAAAGAGCTTTACTAAGTCAACGGAGCATTTGCCACTGGTTTCAAACATTAACACAGTTTATGTAGAGAGACAAAATGAAGGATGGCATGACAAAGAAAGTAGAGTGAACAAGATCTAGATGAATGAAAATCCTGTTTATACCCTTCCTGGACTATTTCTAGATCAACGCCCTTATAATGATGGTGCTTTCTTGCCCTCAGATTGCAGAGACGAAATATGTAATAGTCAGGAATGAGCATTTGGAATGCAGCTCTTAAGAGTTTCAGGTTTATTTCCTAGATTGGTGTCGGGGTAGGTGGGGAGAGACTTACCTCGTAGGCAGAGAAATGTAAGGAAATCTTCTGTCTTGGGCTTCCTTTTGGAGAGGTCAGAAATCTGTGTAGCTGGAGGGGGCAATAATGGCTCCACTATCTTTACTGGAGTTGTGCTAGGGCTGTTCGGCTGAGACTGAGCAAACTTCCTTTGTGCTTGCAGCCTTGGCCTAATAAAAACAGAGGAAACATAAATGCAATTAGGAAGCAGAGCAAAAGGTGGGGAAGATCAGCACTGAGGCAAGATGAAGGGAAAGATCTTAAAATTAGTGCAAATATAACTTTTCCATAAACTCTTCTGCATATCACCGAATACAGTAATAGTTATAAATCTGACAAAAATATCTACTTGCCTTTTAAAAACACACACCATAAAGCAAGTTGCGCAACAGCCAAAAAAAAGTTTAATTAGGAGAGGAAGAAAGAGAAAAACTAAAATGGCAAATAAATTGCAAATCTGTATTGTTCATGAAAATCAGATACATTATTGTAGAAAATATACAATTCCATAACTTTTAAAGACTTGGAGACAAAATGGGAAATATTAGGCAAAACCAGAATACCTATCTACACTCAAAAGTAAATTTAGCTAATCAGCAACATCATAGTCATCATACCTGGGAGTTCCCTTTTGTTATATAGTAGCACAATCGCTCTGAAGAGCAAATTTAAACTCCTCTTAGGCTCCTTTGATAATTCCCCCCACACCCCAGTTACAACATCCAAATACAAAATGCTTGTGCTGCACATCATCTTTGAACTGAGAACATTAGGGATGCCATCAAAACTTGAAATGAGGCTGTTGCTTGGCAAAATCTATCATGTTCATAATGTTCCTACGTGTAGCAAATGTGGGCTATCTAACAAACTTCAGTATTTTCATTATTAAAATCGAGATTGATTGTACGTTTATAGCTCTGTTCTTTGCCAGCATAGTCTGCATGACTAAGCAACTAAACTCCTCCATTTCTGTGCATGTCCTGATGTTGGTTGATTTAAGTGTTTACTTTCTAAAGGAAATTTAAACTTCTGGTTTGCAATGTTCATGTCAAATGATGTCACCTTAACCCTTTAATTACTGCTTTCCAAACCAATCAGTATAAAAGTCTGAATCTGAAACCATGTTTGATGAAACAGCCACTTAGGTTAATATCTACCACTTGTTCAACATTTATTTCTCACTTGTGGCTTGGTTTCATCATTTCTGTACCTAGCTAGTCAACTGAGGCCATTTCTCTGGAATATCAAAGAGGAAGGTTTTATCTTGTTTGGCAAGTGGAAGTTTCCTTTAGACTTGGGTGCTGGTGGGTGGCACTCTGAGAAGATACTGAAAAGACAATGTCAGGAGGAGGAAGCCATGAGGACAGCCGCACAGCTCTGGGCAGCTGGTAAGCAAGGAGGAAATCAGGAGATGCATCTTCTGAACCTCTTATTTGCATTGCAGCTGCTTCATGCTGATAGTTGGGTGAACAGTAGGGCACATGAAAACAGCAGATCGAAAACATAACATAGTGACACATGATGTCATGGTGCATAATATGATGCCATACTCCGTTCCTAAGATGTACTTTGCTGGCATGCATGCACAACAATTTATAAACTTTTGTTTGAGATTGGATCAAGAGCTTCATAACTTGATGAGCAAATTATGACTTCTGCTGGGGTAAGTCCGCCCATCACTAGCAACAATGTGCACTTTTATTTTATTTATTTATTTATTTATTGTATTTATATCTCTCCTTTCCCCCCTCCCCAAGGCAGAGTACATAATCCTCCTCCTCTCCATGTTATCCTCACAACAACAACCCTGGGAGGTAAGTTGAGCTGAGAGTCAGTGACTGGCCTAAAGTCACCCAATGAACTTCCATGACCAAGTGGGGACTAGAATCCGGATCTCCCGGTTCCCAGTCCAACATTCTAACCATTACACCACCCTCTTTTAGACTCTTGTCCCTTTTGAATATACATGAGCAGTGACAGGAAAATCATCTATCTTAACTAGACAAACTGCTAAAAACACATGGTTGTATTCCATGTGGTTGAATCCTACGTTGGTATGGTATCACCTGAAATACAGAGGGACAAGTGATATTGTTTCTCCCCATACCAGCACTGACCTTCCCTGAGAGTTAACGGTAGTAACATGCAGAAACCATGCCATCTACTTCTATCATGTGGTCTGCTTACTTGAACATTACCAGACCAGCAAAGGATATGGCCACATGTCACTCAAATAGCATAAGAACTGGTCCTTTCTAGGACAAAGATGCAGAACTCCTGCAGTGGTGTAATCTTGTAAAACTCTCAGGAAGACAATTTATTAATGAGAGATAAATACCACATGTTTGTACTGATGCAGAATATCAATAGTAAGGCCATGGCAGAAACTCAAATAATCTGGTGATGTCCTCTTTGCCACCTTTGTCCCGCAGGAGACCTTCCTTCAAATTACATTTCCTCCACGGTCCAACCAACTCAATCAAATTATGTATTATCAATAGGAATCCCAGCTTGGCTGCAGAATGACTGCAAAGCCTACAATCTCCGACTAGCCAACACCACTGGTTGTGGAAGAGATGCAGCATCTCTGAAACCAATGCCAAGTTCATGTCACTTCACCAGCTGAAACTGAACACGCTGCTGGTTCCCCTCCAAGCTGCTATCATTTGCATAAACACTCCCAGATTGTCCCTTCATACACCCTTGGTGAGAATTACCACATGTTTATTCACATTTTTTTCCCTTCCCACAAAACACAGTATAATGTCAAGCATCAACTACAGTTCTCCACAGCATAACAGATTTTCTCACAAGTACACATGCAAGGGTTCCCCTGGTATAGAGACAATTTTTTCCCAGAGAATTCCCAAGTGGGGGAGAGACCTGAGAGATTAAATGCTGGCTGTTGAAATGGCAAGGAGACAAAAGGGGAGAAGGGAAAATCTCCTGTCCCAATGACACTTACAGCAGAATCAGGACTCAACCGCTGTTTTTGTCCACGGGGAACAACCTAGGATAGCCTTCCCCAGCCTGATGTCCCCCAGAAGTGATGGACTATAACTCCATGGCCATGCTGGCTGGGGATGATGGAACTTGTAGTCCAAGATAACTGGAGGGCACCAAGTTAGGAAAGGCTAACCCAGTAATTAAGTCCCAGACTGAAGGCGGTATCAGGGCAGCACACTTCACTTACCGGGGCTGTGACATATGTAGAACCCAAACAGACTTTGAGGCCAGCGGGGTGATGGCGGTGGTGTCCATAAAGGGGGGAAAAAAACCTCAACACTACAAGTATGTCACACACACCATGAAAATATATCACCCTTATCAGGATACCCTCAAGACACATTTGTAATCCTCAAAATGCCTGTAAAACTCCATCTGCTACATGTAAGGCATGCCTTATTATTGTTCACTCCAATGATGAAGGCAAATACCACTGTTGTAGCTGTAACTGACTCCATACTTCCCTTTCACTACAAAGCTGACAACTGCAGGACCAGATATCTACTCTCTCTTCAAGAGGCCTTATCTGGCCCAGAGCTTCCACTTTCACTTGCTGATCGCAAATGCATTGGCACCGAGTGGTGGCAACTCACCTCTGGGATGTCTTAGACCCTGATTTCCCAGAGTTCTCAATCATGTGGAGAGCTCCCGTGGACAGAGGAGGGCAATGAACACTATGAGAGAGAGAGGTGGGGCAGGGCTGGAGCACTCCTCATCTGTTGATTTTAATCCTGCATTGAACAAATGAATAGGGTTTTATATTCTTTCCAAGATGGGTTCACGCCCAGTTTTGGGGCTGAAAATAGCCATGGTGTATGTATGACCTTTGTCATGAACTAGGCAGGGGAAGTGTGTCCTGTTGGTTCTGCTTGAAACTGTCAGCAGCTTTCAATGTCATCGACCATGGTAGCCTTCTGGGAAGTCTAGCCAGTATGGGGTTTGGAGGCACTGTTTTATGGTGGTTTGGGTCCTATTTGGCTTGATGTTTCCAGACGGTAGTGCTATTGTTTGATTCTTTGGACATTGGGGTTCCTCAGGGTTCTATTCTGTTGCACATGCTTTTTAACATCTACAAGAAACTGCTGAGAAGGTTCATCTGGAGTTTTGGAGTTGAGTGACATGAATAACTGAGGATATCCAGCTCTCTCTTTCATTTGCAGCTGATGCCAAAGAAACTGTCGAGATCCTAAGTCCATGTCTGGGTGAAGGGAGTGGATGTGGGCTAGCAAGCTAAGTCTTAAAACAAGGTGAGACAGAAGTACTACTGGTCAATAGAAATGGTGACCTGGGGTCGGAAGTACAATCTGCCCTGGATGGAGCTGCACTCTCTCTAAAGGACCAGGTTCACAGTTTGGGAATGCTCCAGAACCCAGCATGGCTCCTGGATGGCCAAGGGGCAGCTGTAATTGGGAGTGCTTTTGCTCAGCTTTGGTTGATGTGCCAGCTGGAAAAATGACTGGCCAGAGACACATATGCTTTACTCACCTCCAGATTAGATCACTACAACATAATCTATGTGGAGTTGCCCTTGAAAAGTATTTGGAAAATACAGCTGGTGCAGAATGCTATGACCAGAATAACTTTTGATGTCCACTTTTCTGACCATATTATTCCAATATTATTTAAATTGCATTGGCTTCCAATGTGCTTTTGTAATTCAAGGTGCTGGTTATTACCTACGAAGCCCTACATGCCTTGGGACCAAAATATCTGGAGGACTGCCTCCTACAGCAAGAACTTCCTGTCACTTGTGGTCATCTTAGGCTGTCCTGCTTTGCATTCTGCCACCAAGGGAGATGTGCAATTAATTGGTAGGGGCCCAGGACAGGGCCTTTTTAGTGGCAGTGCCCAGATTGTGGAGCTCCTTCCAAACGGAGGTTAGGCTGGCTCCTTCTGTTTTATTCTGCCAGGCCTTTCGTGTATTTTAAACATGGCGGCTATGGTTTCTGTTTTGGCCATTTTAATACTTTCTGTTTTTAAGTGTATTGAGATTTTACTGTTGTAAATGGGAATATCAAAATGTTTATATAAATAAAATGGCTGTGCTGCAGAAACAATTGAAGGTGTGGATTTCAATTGGTAGCTCCTTTCCTCCACCTCCCTGTCATAAAGACACAACTATGCCATCCTTCCTCTCCTCCTTCAGGTGTAGCATTCTATAAAGCATCCTTCCCTAAGCTGGTGCCCTCCATAACTCCCACTTTCCCCAGCCAGCACTGCCACAACGCTACTTTAAAATGACCTCCAGGGAAAAGGGCGTTTAATTTTCAGGTACTGTGTAGTAATTTCATTGGAATTATATATAAATGATAAGTTTGGTGTATACCCACCTGTCTTATCATTTTCTAGATCAACTACACGGGTTAAATGATCAGGGCGAGATCTATACCTTGTGTCAAATCATTACGAATGTGGAATAAAAAACAGGAAATAACACTATGTGAGCTGTATATGGAATGTGGATTGTGCTCCATCAGTTATGAGTGCACTTCAATACCACCATAAAGCAGTAGTGTAGATCTAGACCAGAAGAGAACCAGTCTTGTTCCAGAACTCATCTCAACTGAAATGCTCATACAGTTGAAACAGAGATGGTTTTGCTAATGAACATAATCTGTTTTCTCTTTCTTTCTGTTGCTTTAAGAATTTTTTTAACGAGTTCCAACTTTTAAAGCAGCAGGTAAAAAGGAAGTAGGAGTAAAACAGCCACTAATTTAAAGATAATGAGGGTTACAAGCATACTAAAACAAAAAACAAAACCTCAAAAGATAGCATTCCCAACGCATTTTAGTAAATACCTTTTTTAGGAGCATTGAAAGAACCACCATCATATAAATAAACAACTCATAATAAATATTTTATATCACACATATTAAAATATATATTATAATTAAACAACCCCTTTTTAAAAACGTATTGTAATACAATTTTAAATTCTAAACCTTTACTAATCATAATACAAGCAAACATCAATCAATCACATCTAAAATACTTGTTTTTCATTATAGAACTAAACTCAACATTTCTTATTACAAAACCACCAATGTTATAATTACAAATTCCTACAAGAAATGGACCTGGAGCGATGAAACTCTGACATAGAAAGCCCTTTTTGTTTCTGAATGATTATGTGGCACTGCCTAGGCCAGAACAATGAGGATTAGAAACATGATTAAAAACATAACATTCTCAAATAGTCAAATTCAATGCCAGAGTTCAGATCCAATGCAGAGAGTAAATGCACACAGCATTTGCAGTACTCTGGAATCATCAAGACAATATGATTTAAAATAGATGATCTAATTCAGTCAAGATATATTCTGCACAGGAGGTTAGCTTAGATGATTAAAATGGCCTCTCCGGTGGCCTTTGGACTATGAAATTATATCAGGCTGCAGGATCAGCTCTGTTCTCATAGCATGGAGATATTTATAGCATATAACATCATAAATGGTTTAAGTCAGTAGTAGGCACCCATCAACTGAAGTTTCTGCTGACTACAGTGCAGTGATTGGCCAACACACACCTTGGTGGAGAAAGGCAATGCTCACCTAGCAACACAGTGCAAAGTCAGGAAGTAAGTGGCTAGTAATGAAACTTTGGCAATGAGACACAAGAGCTGCATTTAACACCACCCAGTAAAGTCCCCAATTAACAGCAGCCAATAACGTTCCCAATAACTGTTTTGTCACGAGATAGTTAGGCTACAGTGTGCGGTTCTTCTAAACAAGGGTGTGTTGAAAACTACATTTCCCAGTTTGGGTCAAGTAACTGGAGTTAGATGATTACTTCTAAACTAGCCACAAAACATTTCAGTACAATTTCACCAGTCTCTTCACTTATACGCCACAGAATAGATTGAGTGGCAAATGACTTGTCCAGAAGGAATGGTTACTTGCAACTAATCAGTAGGCTATTCTAGCAAATATAGCAGAAGTATGAAATGTGCAGGCCACTGGTCTATTCCCAAGAGTCTGCTCAACCTGTCCAAAGGCAATCTGCAACCAAACAGATCGGCATGTCTGCCAGTAATACTTCCGTCCTTAATACATGAGAAAACATCAAACAGATGGAAGCAGGGACTCAGGAAAGGATGCCAGCAAAAAGATGGACCCATAAGGACTGTCCAGAAAGGAGTAATATGGTGTGTTTTTCAGCGTTCCTTTTAACCCCCTATCTTGTTTTGCTTCATTTTAATCAATACCCATCCCTCCATTATCACAACTTTGTTCCCTTTCATGCAAGATATACTTTAAGGAAAGTCCTATATTCCATTCAAAGCGCTACTGACTTTACACTAGCACATAAGCCAACATTTGTGCAACGTCAATAACACAAGCGCCCAGGCACCATTGAATCCTTCCCACAGTCAACAAAAAAGAAGGGCATACATAACAATACAACATGATCAGTAAAAAAAATAAGGAAACTTGCTGATCCTAATTCTTAGTGTATCATGGATCTGCTTGAGGAACAACTGGAGTAAAGCAACCAAAGGAGAAAGTCATTATCTAAGGCTGGATATATAAGCTATTCATTAAACAAAAAACCTACGGTTTACAAAAACAATGTTAAGGCTCTACAGATTCCAACCAAGCACCAAAAAGCAGGGAAATTGGGAGTTAAGGCTCACAAGCCTTAACGCCACATCCTCCCTAAGGAGGCAGAAAGTGCAAGTGAAATTCTCATTCTCCCAAAGCAGATAAACCATGAGGACAGGGAGGAGAATATTATATGCAGAGGTGACTGTGGGGTTGTGGAAAACTGATCACAAACAACTTAGGGCCACCTACTTCTCTTTTTTTTGTTTAGAGCAGCCCTTCCCCAACCTGGTGCCCTCCAAAGGTGTTGGACTACAACTCCCATCACTGGAAGTCAGTATGTCCCATGGTCAGGAATGCTGGGACTTGTCATCTCAAACACCTGGAGGGCAGCAGGATGGGGAATGCTGTTCCATACCCTTACCAAATACAGGGTCTGCCCAATACTTTTCTCTCACACACATCTCGCATATAGCAGCACTCTTGATAACAAAAGGGGCACTATTCATTACAGATCTAGAACCAGAGCATGTGCCAGGCACTTCCAACTTTTGGTCAATATCCTGCCTTTTTTTCTTTAAATGTATTTATAAATACATGTTTTTTTTCTTTAAATGTATTTATAAAAAATATACTGTTCACTCCCCACAATCCCTGCACAATACATCATCTCATCAAAGCAACAGTGGAGCAGAAGAGGTTTAGTCTGGCTGTCTTGAACACCTTTCAGATGAGATTAGTTTGCAATCCTATACCTCTTGGGAGAAAGCCCCAGTGAATTCAGTGGCACTGGCTTCTGAGAAGACATGTATAGGAGTCAACCTTCTCCAGCAAACTACTTAATAAACTTAACTATTCCTAGGCTTAGAAAGGCCTATACATGGGCGAAGCTCAACGTTATGCCATCCGCATTGTTGGAGGGAAAATTCCAGAAAATACCTTATAATGAACGAGTATGCTCATGTGGGACAGGGGCAATAGAGACAATAAGCCATGTGTTGTTACAGTGCCAGTTCTATAAGGATCTCAGGATCTCCCTGATTACACCGATTATAGATAAAGTCCCAGGGAGATCGAATATATTTTACTTAGACTATCTGTTAACGGATCGGGATGCTCAAACTACATCAAAAGTAGCCAGATTTTGTGCAGCAGCTATCACGTGTCGTAGAAAAGTAGTAGGTAAATAATAGCAAGGCAGACAGATTTGATATGTGCACCTACTTTTAATTGCATAAAATGAGACACTTATATGGTAAGGAATGATATGAATGTGGTAAAATCTAAAATTGAATGTGCAAATGTTGCTGGTCTATGATTGTAATAAAATTTTATATACATATAATCTAGCATGGTAGAGACTGTGGGCCATGTTCCTTCTATTGTGATCTTCGGTACATTTTTATTATCTCTATCTTACAATGTATACCAGCCAGATCTGATGTGTTTTATACAGATTATCTCCTGGCCGACCAGAATTGTCAAATAACTCCCAAGGCGGCTAGATTCTGTGCTGTTGTAATTGCATGCCAGCGTGGGATATCATCGGACTGTGATAATGTTTTAATGTTTTAATTTTTAATGTTTTAAATCCTATATTATTATGAGCAGGATATGTACAATTCAATTAATTTTAATTTTTTTTTACTGTTTATCTGTATTTTTAATTAATTATTACTTTTTTAATATTATTGCACCTTACCTTGTTGGCCTTGTGAATATGACTGTGTTTATAGGGCTGCTCTACTTTGCTGGTCTTGCGACCGTAATAAATTCTATTCTATTCTTCTTCTTCTTCACTCAAAAGGTCTGTGCTAGAGGCAGCGGCCATTTCACTCACCCACCCCACATTCTAAGGCAGGAGGGAGGGGGGAGAGTGTGTCGCGTTATGAGGGAAGATGGCCGCCTCATTGACTTGAATGAGAGGTTAAAATAGTCCTTAAAAGTCAACCGAAGAGAATTTTTAAAAAACCAAAAGCTTTCCATCAACTACAGTCAAGGAGGAAGAAGACCCCACCACTGGATTAATTAATAAGGCTCTAGAAATTATGCAAATTGTGAGCACAAAAAGTAGCAACCCGGAAGTAAATTTTACAAAAGCAGGGAGACAGGTTTGTATTCCTTTTCTAACTTAAACTGCTCTCCTTCCCTCAATCTTTCACCAATCTTCTTGAAATTTTCAGGTAATGTAAAACAAACATTTCTTTCTGGCACCTGTAAATTTCAGAAAGGTTGATGAAACATTTTCGATTTTATGGCTGTTAGAATGACCCCCCCCCCCCCAATCATCACTTTAACATGGCGGAATGTGTTTTTTACTGACGGCCCTTAACAATGGAGGCACGCCTGTGCCTCCATTAATAAAGCATATCCATAGTGTGTGTGTGTGTAATAGGGGGGGAAATAGGCATCTGTACTTAACTGGAATTTGATCAGAGGATTGAAGGGCCTCCCCATAGAAAATAAACAGAAACCATGATGCCAAAGTATCTTCTTTAAAATTAGGATTCCCTGCTAGCTGTACTTGCTGAGTTAATTTTGTACATGATCATAAGTCGTCCAAATTTTATCAGTTTCATAGAGTCAAAGGGTGATGACAGGTGGCAACAAACCACAGTCCTGAAATGCTTTCCCTATGACTGGAATAGCAGGAGTTTAATATTTTTTACTTAAAGAAACAAATTATTTCACCTGACAGAAATAACAAGACCTGAAACCTTCTAGACTGGTAAAGGAAATACTGTGAAACATGTGCATGATTTGAGAGGCAATAAAAGAAAAAAATGCTATTGTCTTTGTTTCACTTAATTACTCTCACATCAACTGTAGCCCAACAGCAGGTCTTAAGTGAACTGCCCATTGATGTCTGGAAAGCCTACCTACTTTAAAACAGTTTCATTTTAAACTAGGGATACTAAACATAACTGAAATATGTCAGGATTACTGCATTCTTAAGACTTCTTCATTGAAAGTTCCTCCATGAAAACACACAATATACTCTGGGCTTATCCAAATGATTAATTCAAATCAGGGTACCTCATCTTAACCTTTGCAGGATAGCTGCATAGGTCCTGATTCAAAAAGCAATAATGCAAAATACAGTCTACTTATAATGTAAGTCTGCTATCAGAGAGACAAAGGAGCGTAACTGTACCGCTGTCACTTTTTTCCTTCATTCCAAAAGACCAAATGAGGTGCACTATTGAAATGAATATTTACATCAATTTGCATCAACGTAAAGGTCCTCCAAGCATCAAAGTGCCTTCCTTCAGTGGAAATTAACATTGTACTATCATTTCTTCACTGGCGATACTGGGATATGTAGTTCTAGTCTGGTCCCTGGTGAAAATGGCTGTTCCAAGGAGCTAAAACAACTTTCCCTAATCTCGTGCCCTCCTGATGTTTTGTACTTTCCGTCACCCCTGGTCAATGTGACCAATGATCAGGAATCCTGAGGAATTATAGTCCAAAACATCTGGTTGGCACCAGGTTGGGGAAGGCTGAGCTAGAGCACTCATGTTTACTTCTGCTGCCTTTTCAGATGGTGCAGGTAAGTCATCAGGCCTTTGGAGGCAGGGAGGGGTCAGAGGAAGCAGTCATCCATTTCAAAGTCTAGCAAGCCCCACTCATATAGAGCAAGGGGAACCAGATAAGGTCTGGCATGTCCCTAACCCATTGATAGGTATGGGTTGCTCACTGCTGGAGTTTCAGGACATGTGAGAAAGTAGTTACACAACACTGAGAGTAAGTATAGCACTGGGACTAAAAGACTGAGCTCTGAACAAGAAAATGCCATCATCGAATCTTTGCCTCTGCCATGAACCTTCTAGGTTGTGTTAGGCACGCCACTATGCCCCCTTCAGAAATATGGGGATGATAAAACGAGAGTATGTCACAGGGTTGTTGTAAGGATCACTGACAATAATGTATAGAAAGCAGTGATCACCAAAAGCACTATTGATGCTGACGATGGCAATGTGGGATTTATTTTCTGTATCTTGGGATATGGCATATTTTAGTTTTATATTGTTGCAAATTTTAAGTACTGTTAATTTCAGTTCTCAAGCAATTCCCTCTTTGCAGGCTGAGTATTAACCCTTTCCTTATCAGGGAAACTGGGACATGTAATTCCAGTGCTCTCCCCAGTGGCAATGGATGTGCCTCTTCCTCCTCTGCTGCCTTTCTTGTCGCAGATAAGGTTTGTGGGCCCTTGGGAGTGGGTGGCAGCAGCAGCAGTGGGTTCTTCAAGTACTTTTCAGCACATAGATCAAGCTAGGGTGACCAGATAAAATCCAGGTCAGGGCTCATGTAACTTTAACAGTTGTAGAGAAAAGGGAATTTCAGCCGGTGTCATTTGTATGCAATTAGTTCCTGGTGAAATTCCCTCTTCATCACCACAGTTAAAGTTGCAGGGGCTCTGCCTTCTTTTGTATATGGTCACTCTAGTATAGTGCATGCACCTTTAACAGTTGTGATGAAGAGGGAATATCACCAGGAACTAATTGCATACAAATGACACTGGCTGAAATTCCCTTTTCTCTACAACTGTTAAAGTTACATGAGCCCTGACCTGGATTTTATCTGGTCAGCCTAGATCAAGTCCCTTTCAGGGAAGACACTGGACTGCACATGCAACTCTATTTTTTGGTGGTTAAAGGCCTTTGACAAACTTGGCAATATATTAGAACCTATAGAGGCCTGTTGTGACAAATGTCCAAGGCAATTTAAACAGTCAAATGCTGTTGTAATAGTAGAATATGTCCCAGTGGTCACCAGAGCTTCTCTGGCCATTATTTAATGGACAGCTTTCAGTTTGTACAAACAAGAGATGTGAACAAGAGCCTTGGAAAGGCCTCCTATCCATCTCTTGGACCCAGGTCTAACATGGCTGATTAGATGTGCCAGGGGACAGCTATGTGTTATAAATGCCTCTTTATAAAGTGACTCCTCTTAAGCCATTATGGGCACGGGCCCAAGAAACACATGGAAGGCCTGCCCAATCATTAATGTTTAGGTTACCTCAAGCTTGGATTACTGTAATGTATCCTACATGGGGCTGCCATGGAAGACAGGCCATGAACTTCAAATGGTGCAGAATGCAGCAGCTAGTCTCTGGTCTGGCGCTAACAAAACGAACCATATTATGGCAATATTATAGCAGCTACACTACCTACCAATCTGTTACCAGTAGGGTGACCATATAAAAATGAGGACAGGGCTCTTGTATCTTTACCAGTTGTACAGAAAATGGAATTTCAGCAGGTGTCATTTGTATTCATGCAGCACCTGGTGAAAGCTGAGGAGCCCCGCCCTCTTTTGTATCTGTCACTGTGGTATAGCTCCTGCAGCTTTATCTATTGTGATGAAGAGGGAATTTCACCAGGTACTGCATGCATACAAATGACGCCTGCAGGAGCCCAGTACTCTTTTTCATATGGCCACCTTAGTTTCCAGAGTCAATTGAAAGTGCTGGCTTTGGCCTTTAAACCTCTAAATCAGGGATGGACAACTTGTGGCTATCCAGAAGCTTTGGCCTACAACTCCCATCGGCCCTAGCCATCATAGCCGCAATGGTGAGGGATGCTGGGAGTTGTAGGTCAAAACATCAAGAGGACCACAAATTGCCCACCCCCGCTTTAAATGATCTGGAGCTAGGGTACCTCAGGAACTGCTTCCTCTTTGGGAATGCTGCTAGAAGGACTCAGAAGTTGAGCAGAGGTTTGTTTAGCGGAAAGAAAAGGGGCTGCCATTTAGATTATGGCACCCAAATTATGAAATGACCACTAGTGAGAGAGGTGCTTTTGGCCCTTAAGGCAGTTTAGTTTCAGCAGGCATTTTTTTTTTAGTTAAGGTCTTATAAAATTGCTGTTTTAAATCTTCCATCTGCTCTACTTTGTTTTAATTTGCTGCTCTTTCACTATCATTTTAAATTCATTTATTGTTATATTGTTTTTATTGGGTTGTTGTAAACTACTGCATGTCTGATTGCAGAGAAAAGTAGGCTAAACAAATATTATAAATACATTAATAAGGTATTTCCAGTCCCTACCACCCTCAAACAGGTTAGTCCAATCCTAAAACAGGAGTACCAAAAACACAATCTAAAACACCAGGGTTTGGTCTCAACAAGATCTTTTCACCCAATTCTCCAATTGTGTTTGCTTTCAATTTCAACAAACACACATAAATCCTGTCATTTAGCAGATTCCCCCAAATTAACACACACACAAACCAGGCCAGCCAGAGGTAAACAATAACAGCAGTGCTGTATGGGTTATTTCATCCATCCTCTCTAGGGTTGAAAGACTTCCTGTTCAATTAATTCCTTCATTAATTCCTATCCGTTTGAGTAAATTTTCCCTGTCTGCCAACAGGAAGTGATAAAAGTCACAAGGTCAGTTTGCTTCAGGGCAGCTTAACCTCTCGTGAAGGTTACTGTCTGCAGTCTCAGCATACTAGAAACCAGATATCTGCAGCAGCTCAGTGGGCCTTTTAATAGGTTCCCACCATCTGGGTCCTGGTAATTTCTCAGCATTCCATCAGAAAATGAAAACGGTTTTAAGTTGCCACAACATAAAACAATGTGTATGGCACTCATTGTAGTAAAGCTAAAAGCTGCTACCTTTTTTCTCACCCCCACTTCTAAATATGGAGATTAACATAGGCACTTAATACATATGGCGCCTTCAAAGCAGAAAAGATACTAGCACTAGAAGTCACATATTATAATGTACTGATTAATGGAGAACATAGAAAGGTTAGACTGTCATACAAATATATGAAGCTACCTCTAGCTTTGATTTAAAAATGTGTTTTCAGTCAGGGCTGCAATTTCAAGAGAGCACTGCCCCACCTCCCGACGCACACTTTGAATATTTCCGACATGTGATTATTTACAAGAAACTTCGATATTATTTCTCAGAAGCAACTATATTTGTAGACATTGGCCAACTCTCCAGTTCTTCATATTGGGTGACCATTCTTATAAACAGTTGAATGAAAACAAAAGACACAAACCCTTCATTTAAAAGAAAAGAATAAAAGGAATGTTTGTTTGACTTGTGTTAATTCTCATAGTCATTATTAGGCATTATTTTATTTATTATTTATTTATTTATTTATTTATTTATTTATTGCATTTTTATACCGCTCCATAGCCGAAGCTCTCTGGGCGGTTCACAAAAATTAAAACCATGAAATCATTTTAAAAATATAAAACAAGCCACAATTAAAGCAACAACAAACACTTTAAAACAAGCACTTGCTTTTTAGGTTTTTGGTTGTTTTTTGCAATTAATCTTGACTATTTTCAGGTGAAGTACTACAATGAAGTGTTATAGAAGCTGTGTCTGTTCAGATGACATACTAAGCCATGGTTAGACTGCTAACCCTTTTGCAGTACATGGTTAGTCAGTGTGTTTAAACCATGGTTATGTAGCCATCATGGTTAGGAATGATTCACACGACACGCTAAACTATCATGTTTAGTTCAAAATGCTTAACTACTTACTGTGGCTTAGCATGCTGTCTAAATAGAGTCGCTGAATTCAGATATCATAGCCAAATTCATTCTACACACTCCATCCACTCCATCCCTTTGCTCCTTGCATACTCTGATAGCTTCCTGTTTTTCTTGGGTCATGATAACCGTAGTGTACCATAATGCCAGAACTGGGCAAAACTATGCTTACCACTAACCATAGTTTCAAATTATAGTTTGAAGTGAATTTTATGATTCTGGTTTGGAAGCAAACTATAGTTAGTGTTTCTGACATCAAAGAAAACTATGGTTACTACAAACCAAGCAGCGTAAGAGGAATTTGAGGTGTGTAAGAAAAGAAGCGAGGGGGCAAAGAGTACATAACAAGTGGCTATATCATGGTTTAGCTAGGGTGACCACATTTGGGAAACCAAAAAAGAGGACCCTCAGTGGGGTGGGGGGTGGGAAAGTGGCTTTCCGGAGCCTCTGGAAAGCATGTCATTCACCCCCACTGCTTTAAAGGACCCAATTGGAGCGGAGGAGGGGAAAGTGTGTCATTCCCGCCCTCCACTGCTCCAATCGGGTCCTTTTCTATAATGTCCAGGAATGACATACTTTCCCCTGTAAGGTCCTGATTGGAGCAGTGGGAGGGAAATAACCCACCTCCAGAAAGCTCGTCATTCCCTCCAACCACTCTAATGTGGCCTTAAAGGGGAAAGCTTGTCTTTCCAGGACATTATAGAAAATTACAGAAAATCCCCCCTGACACCCAGGATAGAACAAAAACCAGGACAAATCCGGGGAAATCCTGACAGTTTGTCACCCTAGTTTAGCTGTAATATCTGAAATGAGCGTTTATTTTTTTATGAAAATGTCCCCCTCCCATGAGATTTTGTGCACTACATCCATCTAGGTATTTCATTGGGTATCCTTGCCTGGCTTTTATAGTCCCTCCAGCACTTCACATCCCTGTCACCTCCTACGCACACCCACATGGGACTTGACCCTCTCTTCCTGTACCATTCAATTATTTTTAAATTCTCATTTAGCACTTAGTATAAATCTGGCCTCTTTATAAATTATCTCTAGCCTACAATAATTAACCCTGAAACAGTCAAGGATTTGTGATTCATTCCTCCCTTTCAGCGATCGCAGTGGTGTTACAACCTACACTCTGGGAAATCCTGACACTTGATTGTTTATAGGCCCTATTATAGATACACTTAGTCCCCGTTCCCCCTTTTGCTGGTGTTTCAGAAGTCTGGCAGCAGATAAAATTTTACACTTTTTAAAAGCTGTCCTCCAACTTCTTATGCCAAGCCATTAATGAATTCATTTGGCAGCTGAACATTCCAAATATGTGCATACATATCTTGTGATGTGTTCCACACAGTGTTGTATGCTCCACACAATTTATGGTGGCCCTGCGAGGAGGGAAAAGGAGGTTGTCCTGTTATCACAGCTGCCTGTGTTGCCCTGATTAAGGACTTGTTTCCATATCAAGGGTTTGGAGGATTATCTGAAACTGCTGTCATGAGGGAAAAATGATTGTCTAAACAAATAAGGAAAATTAAAATACTGCAGCCTTGTACTCTTACTGACCGTTGTGGATTGTTCACAAGGGACTGTCTTATCAGGCTGGGGATGATTGGAATTGTAGTCTAACACATCTGGAGGGCACCAGGTTGAGCAAGGCTGACCTAGCCCAGTTTTTATGGCCACATACACCATGATTTTGTCTAAAGTTGTCCCTCATAGACACTTGTGTTAACTCAGCCCATTTTATAATCTAATTAAATACCTGACACACTTAATTCTTCTAATTTAGGCCTAATCTGCAGAAGATATGACAATGAAATATAACCATATTCTAGTTCAGAAATACCTATATTTTTCTGTGGGATGAGGCACATTTCTTCAATATGGCAAAAGTTTCTATGTAGCTTTAATGCTTCCTTACTTTCATTAATCCAGCTCAAAAGTATATTGCCTCACTTGTTTTGTACTTCTTGTACTACTAGACCAGTATAGCTACCAATTTTATTATTTGTTTACACAACCACTTAGCCTGTGGCAAAAAAAATAAAGGGGAAACAAGAATTCTTGATCTTGCTAGGTTTGTGGACACCTACAACCACCAGATCCTATGTGCCATTTGTAAAAGGTATAAGACGTTTTTATTCATGCTGGTTTTCAGTTGTCAGAAGTTAAATGTGGGTACAACTTGAGATATGACTCTTGCCTTTTTCATTTTAAACTGTTTTGAGCTTACCACTGCTTGTCCCAAGATTTTAGGAAGTGGTGAGCTAGATTTGGATAAATAATCTTGCATTTCTAAACTTCTTGCATTTTGTGTTGGTGATGTTGGCAGTGTGCATGTTTGCTTTTAAGATGGTATAGCTGTGTGATGTGTGCTGTAGTGTCGTTGCCTTGCTCCTGCGGATGTGGATTCTCATTCATGGTTAGATAACTGTAATTAGGGTGAAATCTTAAAATAAATGTGTGCTGCTTCAGGGAAGCCTCATCCTTAAAGCACAGACTTTGCATGCGATATTTTTTAAAATAAATTTACATGTATCTCCTGCCTCTTTTCCCAGGCACTCAGGGCAGTGCATGTAGGACTCTCCCACTCCACTATTTTATTCTTGCAACAGCTTTGTGAGGTAGGTTAGGTCGGGAAAGAGTGATTGGCTCAGGATCACCCACTGATTTTCATAGCTGAGTGGAAATTTGAACCAGAGGTCATAAGTCCTAGTCCAACACTCCAACCACTGATTCATGCTGGTTCTCTGTAGCATTTTAAAACCCTCTGTAGCATTTTAAAACCCAAGCTTTTCCTATGCAGCCTCACCTTTTTAAGTGAATAAAGCCCTTTGCCCTATGTACTGTAAAACCTTTACCCGTGTCTGGCTATGAGCCAGACTTTCTGGGAATCTGGGTGGCTAATCTCTAACCAGGTTTGGGAATGTTCCGGGACCTGAATGAGCAGCACACTTCCTCCAGCCCCTCCCCCCTGGGCGATCTGGGGCTTCTTCTAGACCAGAGCGACAGCGCTTCCTCCAGGCCGAGCTGAGCAGTTTCTAGTCCTGCGCCGTCGCTCTGGCCTAGAAGAAGCCCCAGATCACCCGGGGGAGGGGCTGGAGGACGTGTGCTGAGGAGGGGCGACAGTCTGCCTCACCCGCCCAGGGGGAAGTTTCCTCAGCGCTGCCCCAAGCGTGCCGGCTCCAGGGCTGGTTTGGGGGGGGGGGGACAATGGGATACCTAAGCTGGGCGCCCTCACTTACTCCTGCAAGGCGATGAGGGGCAGCAGCAGCAGCAGCGGCGGTGCGAGCGAGCGACATGAGCCCAGGTGTGTGTCACCTGCGAGGGGCTTGGCACAGTGGTGCTTTGAACAGGGAGGAGGGGGAGCGCTCCAGATCCAGCTGACCATTTCCCCAGAGGTTTGCCCCCAGGGCCCCGGTCGGCCTGGATTGCCCCAGTTTTCGCGGTTAGGACCAGGAAACCCCTGGCGATCTGGTCACCCTGCTGTGGGCATATTTGGCAATTTGAGAAACAGACCTATGCACCACCACAAAATGACTGCTATAGGAGTTGCGGCAAAGGACAAAGGACTGCACAAAGGACTGAGTATAAGGCAGAGGTGGGATCTGAACTCCAACACAAGAAACAACTCCTTTGAACAAACAATGTTCAGCCCCAGAAGAAACCTGTTTCACAGTAATCCCAGCTGCCAGTAAGAAAATGTGTCAAGTAAAATAAAATAAAAAGTGGAAGGGGCAGAGCACCTTGGTGAGCACCAACAAATATGTCCTGGGGTGCACGCTGCCTACTGCGGATCTAGAAGCAGAATAGATTAAAAACGACTTCTACAAGTATGGTAGGATCTATTTTCTACCATTTGTTTTAACATAAAGCATCCAGTTACCCATGTGGAATACAGAATACAAGTTCACATAAGTATTTTGGAAAAATTGGCTCTCATTTTAGCCAACAGGTAGTAAGTTTTTTAGACATCATAAACATTTATACCTAGCTCAAATGTGCAAATGTTGCTGGTCTATGATTGTAATAAAATACATGGTAGAGACTGTGGGCCATGTACTGCGGTATTGTTCCTTCTATTGTGATCTTCGGTACATTTTTATTATCTCTATCTTACAATGTATACCAGCCAGATCTGATGTGTTTTATACAGATTATCTCCTGGCCGACCAGAATTGTCAAATAACTCCCAAGGCGGCTAGATTCTGTGTTGTTGTAATTGCATGCCAGCGTGGGATATCATCGGACTGTGATAATGTTTTAATGTTTTAATGTTTTAAATCCTATATTATTATGAGCAGGATATGTACAATTCAATTAATTTTAATTTTTTTTTACTGTTTATCTGTATTTTTAATTAATTATTACTTTTTTAATATTATTGCACCTTACCTTGTTGGCCTTGTGAATATGACTGTGTTTATAGTGCTGCTCTACTTTGCTGGTCTTGCGACCGTAATAAATTCTATTCTATTCTATTCTATTCTACTTTCATAACACAGAAAATTCAAGGGATTTCCTTATCCTAAAAGGGTTGACTTTTATCAAAAGAGGGCAAGATGACCAGAATCTGCTGGTCATCTTGCCCTCTTTGATAAACGAAACAGTTGGCAACTACAGTAATAAATTATAAGAATGAAAAAAAATAGCTTCACCCACAAGTACTCAAGGCAGAGGAAAGGAAAAACCAGCAAGACTCGACTTTTAAAATAAAATCAGTATGGGTACATGTGAGATGGAAATAAGGATGCTACCAATGCATATTGATCTGTGGTGCTACAGTAAACAGGTGGTCATAAGATCAATGAGTCACAAAAGCTCACCTTCTTTAATCCATGAAAATGAGTGGGAAAGGTTGAAGTTAATTAAGTAAAAATATACAGAGCCAAAGCAATGTAAGTCATTACTCATTGAAGGTAAGTACACTAGGAAATATTGGCAAAACAATTAATAGAGGAAATACAAGGGTTCGTTCACAAGGGGAGGGGGGGGGAACCCAGACTTAAAATATTTCACTGAGAAATTCTAATACAGTAACAGTGTATTCCTATTTTTAAACTATTGGCCAGACTGATTATTTTGACAGAATTCTAAACTGGAGTATTACATGGGCTGAGGCTCAGCCATTTGCCTTAAATTTGTTGTTATATTAATAGCAGAAACTCTGGGAACTAAAACATGATTAATTCTGGTTTCAAAGCTAATTTCGACAAAGAAATGTTCCAAAAGGTATTGGGTACAGGTTAATCCAAAGCCTCCAATCTGGGCAGCAATCAGTATCCCACGTCTTCCATGAATGCAACTCCAGGGGTGAAACAAATTCCTTTTATTAAAACCTTCTACAGCGTTAGCGCTCAAATGCTCTTAGTCATATAATAGGCACAAAAACATTACTGAAGTGCCCCCACCCGCCCCCGCCCTGCTTTCATGACTCAGCTTCAGTGTGTGCTTTCTCTTTTCAATGTGAAAGCAGAGGCTAGCCATAAAACTGCTTGTCCAAGCAGCTTCTTAAACAACCATGCAAGAACTGGCTTAACAAGCTTTTGTACCATTCCGTTCTCTGATCCAATTTGAATTGGTTTTAATAAGCATTTTAATAGTAAAGGTCTGACATAAAAGCTTTGCTACTTTTGGAAAATATGCTTACAATTAACACTAGTAATACTACTACTTCCAAATAAACAAAGATATTCCAGTTGGTATTGTTGTTGCTATTACCACCTCCATAATCCACCACCTCACTACCACCACCACCTTCAATTCAACATCTTTGTTTACTAGAAAAGTGCCATTTTAATTGCTTCCTTGAGTAAATTAACAGAGGCTCTAAACTGCTGGCAGAATCATATTTATGCTCCTTCCATTTTATTTTTAAAATATGAAGAAACATTCAAGAAGTATGTCTTACTAATAATGGAAAGAAAAAGCAACTATCCTATGCGGAGCATTAACTCTAGAAATGCAAGATTATGGTAAAATCAAGGCCACCATCCAGCTACCAACTATGTAGATGTAAACAGCTACTTGCCTTTGAAGGACTATATACAGTATTCTTCACAGAGCTATGTGCACACGCCCGCGCACAAACACACACTGCACCTGAGGCAAGTAATAGCAAATGGGTTGGATCCAGCCCTTGTTTGATCGGATTCAACTTCCCTGTTCTCTCCTCTCCCATCCGTGCTCCAGATCCCCTCCAGAGGGTCCCCCAACCCTCTGGAGCAATTGGGGGAGCAGTATGTGAGGCTACAGAGGGGAAAGGGAAATCCATTCTGCCAGCGGTTCCCTTCTGCTTGCGGAACACCACCACTGGATACAACCTTATATGTTTGTGGAATAATCCAAACTAGCAGCCTCAGGCAAAGCACAGCATAGTTAGACATGTTTGTATTTAAACATTATAGGGAGAATGCTGGATTGCTTTTAAGATACAGATAGGCGCTACCCCCTAAGTAAGTAGCCAGTGCGGTGCAGTGGCTACAATGCTGGAGTAGTACTAGGGAGGCCTAGGTTTAATGAAGCAGAAGCTCACTGGGCAAATTCAGGCCAATCACTCAAAGGTATTTTGTTGCAAGGACAAGATGAGAGTGGGGAGTGAATGATGTGTACCACCTTGAGCTCATTATTATTATTATTATTATTATTATTATTATTTACACTTATATACCGCCCCATAGCCAAAGCTCTCTGGGCGGTTTACAAAAATTAAAAGATTTAACACTAAAAAGTCAATATACAAATTTAAAACCATAAACATAAAACAGCTGACATTAAAACACTTTAAAACATTTTAACTGTTAAGCCTGGCCACAATGTCAATCAAAACCTCAACTTGAGCTGTTAAAATGCCTGGAAGAAAAGAAAAGTTTTGACCTGGCGCCGAAAAGATAACAGTGTTGGTGTGGCCAAAGCCCACTATCAGTGCATGCTTGCATAGCTATGTGAGGCCACGTTCCACCAGTAGCTGTGTGGTCCCACCCACTGCTGCATGAAGTCCTTGACATGCTTGCCCAGAGCTGATTTAGCCCTTGGGCTGAGAACGCATGTCCACCCCTGCATCAGAGACTTGACCCCAGGGAGCTCTGGGCTCAAATATGTCTCCTACTCTCCTTTTCCAGCAACTTGGACTGTGCAAGCTCAACTGCATGTGGGAGCCAGAGAGGGTCTGATCTTTGGGGGCAGAGGCTTAGTGTTGGATGCCCAATTGATACCTCCCATCTCTATGGTTCAGAGAGACTGTGTGAGGCCTGCACAGCTAAATCGTGACCCACCAAGCTGAGAATGCAGGCAAGAGGCCATGCATTGCAGCTGACCAGGTGCTTGACACCTCCCCATTCCAGCTTTGGCACTCCTGGGCAGGCAGCCAAAACAAGTGGTTTATCAAGCCCCTGGCATGGTGCCATACAAATTGTTGGGCTGTGATCAGCTTGGTGACTCACAAATTGTACAGCTCTGGATTAAGTACTGGTGTTAGCCATTCTAGTATTCTTTTAGCTGTGATAAAAGAATTCTTCACTTAGGTATTCATGGCTCACGGTAAGGAGGTCATTGACTATTAAGTATAATGATATGCTAGATGCTACTTAGAGTCAAGCTCTTATCATGTTTCTTTTGACATTAATGAAAATGATTTACCACGTGCAAGATTTTTGGTGATCACAACCTAATGCAATATATGCTTACCACAAACATTACTCAGGCCTGGTTTATACACAACGCTACCCTGAGGCACAGTAGCCACATGAAAATGCAATGGAAACAGGTCCACAGGGAAAATGTGTTTGGTGAAGCTACTCCCACTCCCTGGAAGGTTCTGGTCATTTTCATCTGTCCTTCGAAAATAGCAAAAATGGAGAGAGGAAGCCATTTTAAATAAAAAGCTCACCATATGGGCCTGTTTCCATGTGGCTGCATTTTCAAGCAGCTGGGCTACCACACCACAGAGTGTAGTGCAGGAGTCTCCAATGTGGTACCAAATGGGCACCAATCTGCCTGTGAACACATGTCTTGGTGTCAAGGCTCTCTGCCCCTCCTGATTTTTATTTTATTTAAGATTTTTAAAAATGAAAACAAATTTAAAAACCTTTTGTGCTATGTTGTTCATGCATCCCTCCAGGTCATTATAAGATTTTGCTAACCTAAGATAAAATAATTTCAGCTTGAAGGTTTTCCAATTCTGTACTCTATGCACTTCTGACTGAACTTGATTGTGCTTAATTGTTTTCCTTAGCTGCTTCAGGCTATGTTTAGCCTATGTTCATTGTACTGACTAAATGATATAAAAATAAATAAACTTTACTGGGAGGCTGCAAAATGAAGTGCTGCCCTCCAGTATTATCTTTATTTTGTACAAAAGAGTGGTATTGTGTTTTGGAGCTCAGACCCCACCTTTGCCTTGTTCTTAGGTTCTTGGGCAAGATACTTTTCTTTTAGTCTCAACCATTTACCTTCTGGGAAATAAAGCCACTATGAATAGGCAAGCCCCCTATGGCAGCCATTTTGTGAAAGACCCCATAACATTATGAAAATTCCAAATGTGACCACTGACCCCAAAAGCTTGGGGAGTACTGGTATAGGGCATTAGGCTGTTTCCCATGTTTGAGAAGAATTCAATGTGATGCCTGAATGGAAATGATTTCTGTACTTGGATTCCTTCAATCTTTTGATGGAAGAAGCTCATTATAAATTAATATCTGATAATTTGGTAATAATGTCCTAGTTTTCAGTTTAAGTGGCTATCTGTGGAAAAAGTGATCATCTGTGCAAATGAGAGAGGTGGAGGTGGTGATTCCCAAATGCAACACGAGTATGTTCCAAAGCCTTATCACCCTATATTCCAAATGAACAAAATCCATTATTTAAACACTCATTATTTATGATTCACTACATTCTGCCAACAACTGCAAATACATACTTGAACAGGATTAAACCACTTTATTGCTAAATCAGTAGGGTGCTCCAAGTGCTACGGAAAGTGTTTTGTATTCAACTACAAAGACAAATTTGTCCCTGAGGAAGACTCATAATCATTATTTTGACTGCAGGGAAGTCTTTTGCTTTGGAAAAAAACTTAAATGCCGTACCTGCACTGCTGTAGATGATGACATTTGAAGATTTGATAGGACAATCCCTCTGTTACATATCTAATCCCTACAGGGTTTTGGAGGAGGTTTAACAGCTCATCGAGTACTTTGATATCCGGAATAGAAAGATGTTCTACTAGTGGACAACAAGAAGCAGCACGGAAATGAAGGAAATCAAGCTCTCTGAGAGTAACTTGCCCTCATCATTGCACCTGATGTAGCCATTCAACCCCAGTTAGTAATCATTCCTTCTAGGCAAGCTGCCATAGGATAAAGAGAAATATGTAAGTTGGGAGTATTAAAAATATCCTTAGCACTTATTTATGAGACTGACCATATCCCTTTACAAGCCTGCTTTGTAGTATGAACAGACATTTCTTTATCAGCTTACATTTGGGGTCCCCCCAGAATGGAGCCCATAGGCACTACAGTACCCACAGATACCTCCTGTGGTGCCCCCGAGCGCCGCTGGGCCCATAGACACCTCCCTTGGTGTCCGTGGGGCGCCCTGCCCCTCCTTATTTTTTCATTTTTTTAAAAGAACATGATCAAAACATCTAGACAGTGGAGTGTTGGGTCCCACCATGGCAGCCATTTTGTGAGAGTGCCCATGACAAACTCCCCAAATTTCAAATGCATCCACCCGCTAAAAAATATTGGCTTATATTGACAGACTGAAATTATATTACTCTCCAATGTGCTGCCAGTGTTACTATCCATTGGAGGTGCTACTGTGGAACATTATCCAGCAACTCATTTCACATGAAACTGCATGCTTTAGAAGAATAAATTTCAAAAACATTCATTTTCTATTAGGAAACAGAATGAGGACCTCTAAATAACTGGCTGGACGAAAGACTGGTGCTTAAACACTTAATGGCAATAAGAAGCCCTCTCACTTGCCTCCCCACGCACAAATGAAGAGCAGTCCTCATGAGATTGGCACAAACTCCGCTCCAATGTTGCTCCTCTTCCTAGCGGATCAGCAACAAGCCCTGATGAACAGACTTGCCAGTGGAATGAAACTGTAGTGCTGCCTGCCTGCCTATTTGGTGCATGGGGATACAGCTTTCCCTTTCAACTCAGATTAAAAGAATTACACATCCGCCCAGCAAAGGGAGTAGCCATCCTAAAAGTCTTTACTGTGCCTCAATCTAATATTTACTGTATTTATTGTGCCTCAATCTAATATAATATTTACTGTGCCTCAATCGAATAAAGAAGGCAAATAAAATGGTTAATGTTTTCAATGACCTCTACATTGTTTTCTTATAATTTCTAAGTATTTATGCACTACTTTGTGTAAGTGCTCAAAAGTTCTTCACATGCATGAGGGGAGCTCAACCTTTTTGGCCAATGGCCTTATGTGGTGTTGGTGGGGACCACAGAGGGCACGTACATACGTACCATCCCCCAGCCCAGCAGTCCTGCAGAAAGGTCACTGGAGTGGGGAAGCCAGTGCTAGGGTTGAATGGGAGGCTTTAACCTCCCAAAGCTGGGGGAGAGGGCTGCGACGGAGAGGGTTGTGGGGTTTCTCTAGTGCACTAGCAAGGGAAATCTTGCCTTGACCTCTGATCAGTGATAGGAGAGAGGAGGATTTCTCTACGTAGCACCAGCAAGGGAAATCCTGCCTTTATCTCTGATCAGTAATCAGAGATAAAAGCAGGATTTCCCTTGAAAGCGCTAGCTAGGGAAAGTGCACTCTTATCTTTGATCAGTGATCAAAGATAAGAGTGGGCTTTCCCTTGTTGGGAAAGTAGGTGGGGGCCTCATGGCTCTACAGGCCACATGTGAAGTGGACGAGAGCCACAGTTTGTATACCCCTGGCATACACGATCTAAGTAATCCTTACAACAACCCTGCAAGGTAGCCCAGTATTACTATCTACAAAGTAATGCTGCTGATATTATTTTCGCTCTTGGATGTCTGAACACAACGAATATACAACTTATGTTATTCTCGCTTGACTGCTGAGCAAACATGGCTGTAACTCTTTCCAACACCACTGTTTTATCAGGGGACCGGCTTACCCTTTAGTATCTGAAGTGGGTCTTCAGTGGGGAAGTTATGTGCCAATTTCATTAGGAGCAAGATTCTATCATCTTTTAAGCTTGATTTACTACTCAGCAAGGATCTCAAAAGGTCTTTGCTTCATTATCTGTGCAAAGCTTATGATTTGTTCCAGTGCACATAGCAACAAGACATACTGCACATGTGGCATTACTCGAAAACCAAAACCGATGCATATGCTAGTTATGGGAGTGAGAGAATCACTGATAGCCTAGGTTTGGCATGCTCCTTGATTAAATGCATATTTCAACTGGCAGCATGCCATCAGCCTTTACTCAAAGCTGCATAGAATCATTTAACCACTAGGGGGCAAAACATACCAAAATGTAGATAAAAATCAGACACAGGGAGAAAAATAGATTGCTTGTAATTTATATTACAAAAGCTATATGACATAATTTAATTTAACATACAGGGCCAAAGGAAACAGAGAAGATAATGACAACTGAACTAAGGAAGGATATTCAAAGGCCACATTTAACATACATGATCAGAAATGCCAATGGGTTGGTCCGAGATCTCCAGATTGCTTTAGGCACATTCCCTTGTTCACTGCATAAATTATCTCAGGAGTGGCCAGCTTTTGTATTATTGTAGGCCATCCTGCTTTCCAGACAGCAATTTGGGGGCTGGAAAGGTATTTTGCCACACAAATAAACCCCTTCACGAGTACTCAAGCATTATCACAAAACTGGTTTTGCGTAGTGTTATTGTCTTTATAGTAATGAAGCCATGCCCAGGTACCATGCACAAAACCTAAAAGGCGACTTTCCATTAAAATTACTGATTTAATCAGCCGAGGCCAGGATAGTCATTGGTGAGGAACGATAAGAGTTGCAGTCCAATCACATCTGGAGGCCCACATGTTCCCCAACCCTGATTTAAAGAAAGGATCTGTTGCTTTTCCATGTAGAAATGAAGTCAAGGCAATTGCAAAAATAGCATAATAGCTATTTTATAAAAGTTAGAATAAATGATGGTTTAAAGCAGATGGTCAATAAATTTGACATCTCTTGTTTTTCAAACTATAAAACGCTTCCTTTTCCCAAGAGTAAATTTTGCAGAAAATAAAGTTTTACTCTATTTTATTAAAATTTGGTAGGTCTGACAGGGTGAGATAAAATTGTTTTGTAGTGCACATCACGTCCATGGGCTACCAAGTGGCCATCCTTGGATTAAACAACGCCCATGCTGTTGTTTACAGAATCAGTTACTTTTACAGGAAACAGCAGTAAACAGCAGCAAATCAATAGCCCCTAATTAAACTGGGGCTCTTTTCCTAGCTTTCAACTTTCTTCAGCTTTTGTTTGAATTTTAAAAGGGATTACTCAATAGGAGAGGGAAACTGAGTTAACAACTATTTACCTCAAAAACTGATTGCATCAACAAGCCCTGTGAAGGGAAGGACACAGAAAACGTACAGAAAAGAGTTAACAGAAAAGGAAGTGTTATAAAAATGAAAAGGGAAAGTTGTTCAGAAGGTAAACTTAATTTAGACATAACAGGAGTTTCAAAGTGCCAAGTTTCCTGATGCCTAAAAAGGGTTTTTTATAGACAACTTTTAGCAATGTGTATATCTTTCTCACAAGTACTCACTCACGGTCCCCCAGGAGTATGCCCAACTACAAATGGATTTAGTTTTCCATAACTAGAACAGCCCTTTCCCTCATTTAATTTCTGAGACTCTTAGGAAAAGAAAAGTCTTCAAGAAAGTGCTTTGCATTTCAAGTAATTTTTACAGATTACGTTTTGTGTTGGGGCTGCAGCATAGCCGTTTTAGTAAGCCGCCTTTCCTCAGACATCCAGTTATTCTTAACTTGAGACAAGAAATAAAATCCTCATAACACGCTCTATACTTTCAACATATTTAGTGCAAGGAATTGGAAGGGGGACCTCCATTTTACACATTTAGGAAGTGGCCGAGATTGTAGCATAATGAGAGTCAACAAGGATTTCATTACCGACTTCTAGGAGACAGGAGAAAGATAGTTACAGTATTATCTCAGAGTAGCCCCCCTACTGACAATAACCAACATCTGTATAATGAGGTCCCCCTATACGGGCAGCACTCTCTGATTATTTACGCCTTTTAAAACCCTAGTCCTTTGGTTCCATTCCAAGTAAATCAAATGTGATGACACTAACGGTTCTCTCTCATGAAATTACATTATTTGTATGTAAACTATACAGTGACAAGGACAATTACCTTCAGAGATTTGAATAAATAGTATGACTACACGTTTTGTTTAACAAGTCAACCACTGCAAAAAGAGAGAGAAGAGAACCTTTTAGAAGAACCACAGAAAGCCTGAAAAGTACATTTACTTAAAATGGATCTGATGGGAACATTCCACATCTAAGATAAATGTTTCAATAGATACGGTAATAACTCATGTTTTTTCATTGAAAAATAATAACAACATTATTAATAATCACATAAACACCAAAGTTATTTTGCCTGTTTTCACATCTCTTTTGGACCGATCCAATTTCAGACAACGGGCAAAGCAAGACGAAGAGGTAATGACTTTCTCAAGGCCACGGAATGAGCTCACGGCTAAGTAGGAATCTGAACCCACATCTGACAGGTCTACATCTTTACATACATTATCCATCAGCATTGATGACACCGTTATTGACCTGATAAAGCTATGTTCCATTATATTACTGGAGTTTAGGAGAATCTGACCTTTTTCTTGATGGCCCTTCTTCAAAATCTGAAGAACTAATATCATTGCTAGTTGAAGACACTTGCGATGCATCATCCTTCTCATTCTCTAGCTGTTCAGACCCCGGTCGTAATCCTTTAGGCTGGCCATTACTAAGGAGTCCTGTAATCAAGAAATACAAAATAGATTACTGTAAGCATCAAAACTGTAAAACAATCAGAGGACTTGCAACAAATTAATTACAAAATATGTAAAAGGCACACACAAGCACAAAAAGGAGAAGTGGCACTAGAAATCTTTTTCTACCATGTTCAAATAATTGTACAAGATGTAGCCTAACTGAATGGTTCAAGTAATAGACTTGGTGGACCAACAATATTGCAGCATTTCGCAGACCTATCTCAATCATCGTTTCCATAACCCTCAATCCCCACATCCTAGGGGGCGCAGTCTGAGAGTGGGTCAATGGTTAAGCTGAACTTTGAATCAGAGAGTTCCTCGTTCACTTTATTTATTGATTAAAAATAATTTTCGGCCACCCTTAAGGATACAACCCTCTGAAGGTGGTTTACACAATAATAAAATAATAAAATAACAAACATCAACAAAATCAGCAAATACCAGCAATAACAAAAACATCCAGCCAAATTATTATTAATAATAATAATAATAATAATAATAATAGCTAAAAAAACCATCAACATAAAACAAAACTCAAGAGAAAGCCACAGTAATCAATTGGGTTTTCAGAGCTTTTCTAAAGGCCTACAAAGGTCTGTCTTGATGAACCCTGGATCTTGAGGGGAAAACTAGAGGTGGAGGCAGGCACATTTGTTGTTCATGGCCTGCCCTAGTCACACATAAAGCAGGGCTATATAGCCTTATTTTAACATGAAAAGGAACACACAATGAGAGGAGATGAACCATTTCCTCCACCACGACATCACCCCATGTTCTGATATTCAGCCATCTTTTCCCCCCCTCAATCCAGCTCCATTATCAGAAGTGGAGGACGTTGAGGACAACAATGCCTGAAGCGACAGAGCATGGAATTATAAACCAGCGAGAGTGGTTTCTCCTTTTCATGCTAAAGGATGTTTTTAGGATGTTTTGGGATTTTTTATGCAGTTTTAGTGGTATGTGTCATGTTTTGATCAGTTTTATGTATTTTATCATGTTGTTGTTCCCCGCCTCGATCCAGACTGAGAGGCGGGTAAGAAATAATTTGTTGTTGTTGTTGTTATTATTATTATCATCATTATTATTAAAATAAGAATTTCCTAATACCCACTTTATACATTAATGAGGCAATAGATGAATAAACAAATATGGCTGCCTCCATTGCATCTTCCTTGGCCACTATAACATTCTCAGGTGCTGAGTTGGTCAGAATCAGAAATCCTCATCCTGCTTCCAAGCTTCTCTCTGCATCGAGCTTACGAGTTGTTTATTTTAATCCTCCTACATTTGAGATCACAGCTGACCACAAAGAAGTACAATGTTTTAGATATAATTCCCCACACCCACCCCGAACTGTTCTATTTTGTACACCATGTATTTTCATTCAAAAAGGAGCAGATTATTCTGTATTATTTCAATTTCACATCCCGATTGTTGTTGGGAATTCTAAAGGCAATTAGATCCTAATTACAATGACCGAAAGCAAATGAAACTTTGCATATCTAAGGTGCTGGGGTGGTAAATTAACTCAAACCTGATAAAACTCACATTTTTGTTGATACATAAGTTCAGCTAAGAAGTTAACTTTTCAGTAGGGAAATTTTCATCCATACATCCAGGAGATTTTTATGTTGAAAATAGTGCACAGCTATGGTATTACAGTTCCCTAAAAGTCTACATAGAGAGTTGATGTTATTACAGAAAGTGTTTCTTATTGTTGTATAAACTATAAGAGCCGATCTACATGCTAGGTTTTTAACGTTTTATAAGGGTTATGAAAACTCTTTGGGCCACATGACGCACTCCCTTGAACGTTGTATACCCGAGGTTTTTTAAAACGGTTTCACTTTTAATAAATCATTTAAAGTAAAATAATGTGTCCTTCCTTACCATTTGTGATTCATGGGGGCAGTGCTTCGTTTACTGGTGCCCAAATGCTTAGCAGTTGATTGGTGGGGAAGAAAGCAGGGCTAAAGAGGAAGTGGGTGAGTGAACTACAACACCCACAATTCTTAGCCCTATACTCGCTAGGGAATGACAGAGGAACACAGGAGGAAGTGGGTGACTGAACTGCAACGCCCACAATGCCTTGCCCTAAACTCATAGTAAAAGCGAAACAGAAAGAGACAGGGCAGAAGAGTGTGTGACTGCAAACACCGCTTTAAAGACTGAAGAATTTTTCTCCTGTAACGTGAGTACTCAGTAATGTGGCCTAAGACGTTTTAGAATGCACCTATTTGGAACATTTTAAAATACTATTTAAAACTTTCCAAGGGACTGTGTAGATAGGCCCTGATTCTCAATAAAATGTCATATTTTACATTAAATGGGAGGCGTTGTGAAATACATCTCTGAGCTTTAAAAAATGACTTATTTGGACTCATTCAGGATTAAAGACATAATTGTCTTTTTAGGATCAAACCTTAAGTGTTCGTCTCCGTATGTCTACATTTTAACCAGCCTGTAAATCACAAACTCTTAAAAATAAATAGGTCCTGGACATAAAACAAACAATTTCAGTAGCAACCCTAACCATGGCATGAACAAAAGATCACCCTCGTATACAAAATTAACAAGAGTAAGATTTGACTCAAACCTTGCTTTTAGTAAACAGAAGTTAAATACCTGTTCACTAAACTACACACAAACCATCAAACATTTATGGACACCTTAAATCTGTGGCAGACATTGCAGCAAAGATATAAAAAAGAATACTAAAAATCAGTAATATATTAAATGTTTAATAATTAACTAAGAATTTTAAAGATATTATTTCTGTAGGAATTTTAATTATATCTTGGAGAATATCATCCTGATCTCCATAGTTCCAAAATACTCTTCAATATGTGTTTTAAAAGATATTCGGTCTTTTAAAACATATACACCCACACCAAAGATTCTCTCTTGCTACCTTCCTTGTTCATTGTTCTTCCTTCTTTACCTTTCCATTTCTACTCTTCACCTACAAAGTAACTCAAGCAGCAGCAGGTTACAGTGACAATGAAGTCATACATACAATCAAACTGCACTGGTAGGGATTGGTTCGCTGTATGATTACTAGGGGGTGTTCACTGAAGCTCTTTCACACACTGAAAAAATTACCTAGTTCGCATGTTCAACACAGCCCGCCATGGGTTGTTTAAACCACGGTGAGCTGTGGTGTGTGCAAGCTAGCATTTTGCATATTCAATCTCTGACTGGGGGTTGTCATTGTGTCCAAACCTGTCCACCATGGGTTATGTGAGGGTTAAATAACCGTCGCATATCTCTACAACACACCATGGGTTATGCTAGGGTTGTATGACCCTCGTATAACCTACAGTGGATGGGTTTGAACACAACGGCAACCCCCTAGTCAGGGGTTGAATATGCAAATACCAACTGGCAGGTGCTGGCATGTGCTAGGACTCAACATGGCTTAAACAACCCACGATGGGTTGTTTTGATTGTGCAAACTGGCCCAATGTGTGAGTGGTCCTGAGGGTTACCCTGCTCCACAACCAACAAGCACACCAGCTAAGCCCTCTGCCAGATGTGTGTTGGCCAACTGCGTAAAAAAACACTATGTGCATGCCAACACATCAGTTGCCAAACCTATGGCCAGTGGGAGGGGGTGGCCTGTAAGTGAGGGGCTGGGGCTAGCTAGAGAGGTCTCACAACTCTCCCCATTCTTTAGGTGAATGGCATGTGATGGTTGTGTCTACCCCCCAGTCAAATGGCAACATGAATTTTACCACAGATTTGCAATGTGTGGAGAAAAGTGGGATAATGTGTGGTAAAATGGCCACTTATATCCTCCCAAAGTGATGCTTTCAATGATGAAATTTAGGCTCCCTCAAACGTATCCACGGTGAGCACAATTCAGCTCTTACACTCAAACCAGCAGTCCCAAGGGACTGTTTTTTTTGTTATAAACCCTGTAGCTTTCTACTGGGCATTTCTAGTATATGGAACGTTGAAGATGCATTGTTAGCACATGGTGTACATGAAGTAAAATCTTTAATACTTTGCCACCTTTTGCAAATGCTATACCAAAGGCCTATCCAGTCCAGCATCCCCTTTCCAGCAAACAAATGCTTATAGTGAGCCCACAAGCAGGATATGAAGGCAATAGCCCTCTTCTGCTGTTTGTTCCCCGGCGACTGCGGCTGAACGTTTGTCCATGAGGTGCTTTCATCCTGTCAATGAAGGTGATTAGATTTCTGTTGAAAGAGAGTGAGGCAACATCAAAGATGTAGGCCTGCATGCTTTTGGTAACCACAGCACATGTCCAGTATATGCGCCAGGTATAAGGACACATGTACAGTCAGACTGGCTTTAAGCTGGCTGAAGCTATCTCTAGCACTTCCTTCACAAAGCCATTTTCAGTTTTCAGCCCACAATTTGGTGGAAGTATATTTCAGTTTTTTGCTCAGTAATATTTAATTATAGACTGGAGTGTAAACTTGAGCATCCCATCAATGTAAATAAACAGGATCCAAAATTAAAACCTGTACCCTCCGAGTGCGCCCAGAAACCACCATTTCTTATTCAACTCAAGATATTTTAGTCTGGGAAGTAATGTGAATCAAGGACTCCATCCATGCACTTTCCATTCTCTCAAAAGTCCCATTCAGGTGTTGTTTCCCTTAAAAAGTCCTATGCAGGTGTCCCCAATGCTCGATTCACAGCAATCCCCGCACTGGAGGACAAACATCTGCAGCTGAGAAAATGCTGCATCCGTGTAGGCTCTCCATGTGAACTGCATGGGGCAGCAGGGCCGGCCACAGGGGCACAGTGGAAGGGGTGGAACGAGGTGGTTCATACCTGCTCTCCTTTCATGTGATTCTAATAGTGTGAGGAAAAGAATGCCCGAATAAGGTTCCAGTCTATTTAATTATTCATTTTAGATGCCAGTACAGTACAGTCCTTTTTGAATCAAAGCCCATGCATCATGGCTACAATGTCTGTATTTTATTTTTTAAAACCCACTAAAAAAAATATCTTCTAAAAACAGAAGCATAAATTTGTCTGTTGAGGAAAATAAAGGAAGATTGATACTCTGGGCTGGATGTCTCTGCCCCAGCAAGAAGTTGCAAAGCAAAAATAACATTAAAATTATGCACAAATCACTGTTTTGATTTGTCACCACTAATCAGACTATGAGGTAGATTCAAAATACAAATAAATCAAATTACCATATTCAAAGTCTTTCTCCCTTTCATTAAAACTTCTCTTGCTGCACATATTTTAAAATGACATCATAACCACAAAGATTTTCACTGGAACCCATTAAACCAAACCCGTTTCATGGAATAGAACAATATTTAGAAATAACTTCAGTGATCCTGAAAAGTTATTTCCGTCTTGTTGGAGATATCCAATATATAAATTTGACATGAACTTCTTCTTATTTCCTTTTTCATTTCAGCTTTTTTAAAAAAACATGTTGATTAAATTTACATTTAGCAAACTCCAGGGAAGTCTAAATCAAGCATATAATTTGAGACCCTCTAGTTATTTAGGTAACCATTATGACAGAATTGCATTTTTTTTTAAAAAAAGTAATATTTGTTCTGGAGAAATGCCATGCTGAAAACCCAGCCATATGAAGAAAAGAGTCCTCTTGGCTGTCAATTCACTTGTGGTTGGAAAACAATTCTTTCCCTGCTCCAAATTCTTACTCTAACTACATTCAGTTAGAAACAGATGAAATTGCATGTCCCTCTCCAAAAAGTGAACAATTATCATTACTATGCGTGTTTTTGTTTTGTTTTGTTCTAGTGAGACCCAAATGGTACCGAGGCATAAAAAATGCCTTTCTTTTTCCGTTGTTGTATTGCCATGAGCAACATAGACTTCTCATTTACTGCTTTGTCTCCAGAGGAACTTTGTAACCTGAATCCCTCAGCATTGCCTAACCGTAATTTAATTAACATTGTGTCTGCAGAATAGGGCTGTGCATGAAGCATCTGTTTTTATTATTTCCTCTGACCATCCAAGCCTGAAGCAGGGTGCTACGTAATTCAAAAAAGTTTGCTTCAATTATAATAAAATATTATTTCTGGTTGTATATAAATTGTATTGCCTCACTTGTTCTGTATTTGCTATCTTTGTTATTTACATTCAGGTTATTGGAAAATTGTACTTCTTGCAAAAGTCTAGAGGAGAGTTTGGGTTTTTTAAAAGTAGCCGATGCGGAGCAGCCCACATTAACAAAACAAGGGGGAAAGGAAGCCTGAACAACTAGCCCCCACGTCTTCACATCCATATGCAAAGCTTACCAGAAAAGCACATGCAAGAGCAACAGCTATTGAAAGAGGGAAAATAGTGCCCTAACCTCCAAGAACATGAGGCTCTAAAACAGCACCAGCACAGAGTTCTGCGGTGAATAGAACCCTGTCACATGTGACTCTTCTCATTTTTTCCATATTAGTCTACAAATAAAAACAATTCTTAGATCTAACCAAATTGAGACTGGGCTCTTTTATCTTGAGCAAGGTTCATTTTATTTCTAAAATCCTATTCCATCTTTCTCTCCAGAAGGAGACTTGTGCCAGCTACCACAAACATTAAAACATCAAACAACAAAAATAAAGTATAGCCTAAAATGAGTAAAGACCAGTATCAAAATTCAAAACTCTGATTAAATCATAACCCTGCTGACGCATAGGGGTGGACAGATCAATCCATGCTGGTTTTACATGTGTTCATTCCATCCTGTCTTCTGCAAAAAAAATTTTTTTTTATATACATTTCCCCTAAAAATGCATTCTGGTACACACTCCCCTAGGTCAAGACTTTCGTACATGATTTTTGAGCAGAGGCCTACATTTCAAAATTCAGAGAAGTGCGCACTGCATTCTGATCTGTGTATTAGTCTGAGAAGCATGAGTTAGGTCAGCTTGCTTAAAGACAATGGCCTAACGAAATTGCCCACCATCCCCTACTTAGGCAACTGAGCCTTCACTATCCCTCCTAAAAGAATACAGGATAGAGCTCCAACAGGCCTCTCCAGGAGGGAAGTGCTGTAACTAGGTTGTCAACTCGTGATGAAAAGAGGGCTTCTGAGCTTCTAACAGCTCCATGGACATGGATAAATCAAGTATGTGTGCCGGTTCCATCACAGAGCTGCAGCAGTGACACACACATGTGTGATACAGCCCAAGAACAACTTTATTCATTGGTTCTATGGAATATATAAACCCTGATCCTAAATCTTCAGAGGTTTCCAAAGTACAACATTTTAAATACATGAAATTAAAGGGTTACTTTAAAAGGTCTTTTATAAATAATGTAGTGACTAATGCACTCTCTCTCAACCCCAGCACACAGTGACCAAATATATGTACATATACTACAAATATATGTAAAGAGCAGTTTCACAATTACTTTAGTTTTTGCAATTACTTTAGCAGTAAACAAAAGGGCAAGATTTATGCAGTGATATATGTGGAATCATAAAAATAATTATATGGCATGGGATGTTGGGGATTTAAAGAAAAAAAGGGGAGAAAGAATAAACTCTAACAGCTAAAAGCTAACCTGTGGGACCCCCATCAGTGGAACAATCTGACAAAGGGGCACAATGAAAGAACATTCAAAATAATAGCTAAAAGAAGTTCCTTTGAGGATGGATTTCCCCCCAATAAAAGACTTACAGAAAATCACTACATATATCCATCATATGGCCCAGGGGAATGGAGGGTTCCTATTCTCTCTTGGTGAATGGAAGACGCCTGGTAATGATTTCTGCACACTTCAATTCATCAGACTGAGATGAGATAGGAAGAGAGAAACAGATGCACAAATGCTTTCACCTCTGTTATCTAGTTCACAGGGAGCAGGCAAGAGCTACTGCTATGTAAAGTTAATAGTGAGCAGCACTTATAACAAGTCAAATATTGTTAAGTACATCAAATGACTTAAAATATAACTGTATGCCAGAGAAATCTTACCCATAATGATATTAATAACATTCAGCATGGTGTGAATAGCTTATACTAATCTGTGTGACAATGCAGGCAGACTGTAGCTCCTCTGCTGAATTGTCCTGCAGTAGTTTATGAAGCTTCTCACTCTTCTTCACAACAAGTTCATATTTTTCTCAACACAGTCTTGGGAATCTTTTTGGCACAGATGCTTATCAGTTCACTGAACTTTAACAGGGCTTATCCTTGGGGTTTCTATGTATAATTTGCTAGTAAGTTGTATTTTCATATATGCATTTCTTATGTATCCATTCCTACAGATATATACATATTCATGTACGTATATTTTTAAAAACTCAAAAAGAAAAGCAATACTTGGGCTTCTGATTTAGTAGCAAGTCACAGTATTTGTAGAAAAGAATTAAAGTTAACCAAACTGCAAAGCAATCCCCTATAAATCTAGTAAGCCAACTGCTTTGGCAGAAGGCCGCTTTAAGATGGGAATGCTGTGCTCTTCTGTGCCAAAGCCCCAACCACCACTTCCTCATGAAAAACCCAAAATAAAAACATGTTACAAAAGCACCTGCTTCTCCCCCAGTCTTCTCTTCCCTCGGGATTAGCAAGAAAGGAAAAGAGGTCAAGCTGCTTACTCTGGATCTGAATTTGGCCCAGGGCAGGCAGTTGCTGACCTCTACACTGCCAAATACAATGCTATGTACAAGACTCCAACTAACAACACTTAAGGTATAGGTCAGTTTTGATAATTTTTATGGATAGTTGCACAAACTGAACAATGTTACTTCAGAAGTATGTAGTAAAAAAATCAGAAAGACTAAACATCCGAACAAAACACTACAAAGACTAAGCACTTCATCTTTCCATCCATTTTCAGCCATGGTCGGGCTTCTTTATTTCCCAGCCATGTAATTTTTAACCCCTTTCACCTCCCACCCAGCCTAACTCACCTCACAGGCCTGTAGAGAGGATAAGATGGGGTGAGGGGTGTTGAGGGGAGAGAGACATATCCACCATAATGAGATTTGTGTAGGAAGTAAAGAATACAATGTTTAATTTAAAATATCCATACATAAGATAAATCAAATATTTAAATAAAAATATTGTCAGATGTCGGTTGCTGATGCGTTCAGCAGTCAAAATACTTGGTCAATATTTAAAGTTTGGGAAATAACTTAGGCATTAATCCCAGGGTCGTCCCTGTGATCCATATGACGCACAGGGGATCCCAGGATCAACTGGGGATGACCTAGGGATGAGCCCGGGATAGCGTAAACTGGGGATATCCTGTTTTTTCCGTGGTTCCGGGACCATCCTGAGGACCACGGCTGGTGTGCCATGTGCCCCTGGGGCCTGAAACGGGCACTGAGTTTGGTAGATGGAGTATAAATATTCATATCAGAGAAATGATCAAATTAGTTCTTCATTTACATAGGGAAGATGTCCTTTAACTCAAGGTCCCATAAAAGCACTGATTCACTTTAGAACTTAATTGAAAGGCTAACACACTTCTATCCAGATTACTTAATATTAACCTAGCAATTATTTCAGAGAAACTTGGTATTTACAATTTTTAAAAAGTAAAAAAATAATCTAATAATAATAATAATAATAATAATAATATATTTATTTATTACCCGCCTCTCCCAATGGATCGAAGCGGGGAACAGCATTAAACACAAAATACAAAACTGATTAAAAGCACATAAAACCAATACATCATTAAAATACCAATAAAACACCAATAAAACACTTTAAAATTCATCTGGGTAGGCCTGCCAGAAGAGATCAGTCTTTATAGATCTTTTAAATTCCTGAAGACTAGTGAGTTGGCGAATCCCTCCCGGCAGGTCATTCCACAATCTGGGAGCGACAGAAGAGAAGGTCCTCTGGGTAACAGTTGTCAGTCTAGTTGACTGTAGTAAATTCTTCCCAGAGGACCTGAGCGTGCGGGGCGGATTGTATGGGAGAAGGCGATCCCGTAGGTAACCTGGACCCAAACCATGTAGGGCTTTAAAGGTAATAACCAACACTTAGTACTTCGCCCAGAAACTGATTGGCAGCCAGTGAAGAGATTTTAAAACTGGTGTAATGTGGTCACCCCTAGATGTACCGGTGACCAACCTGACTGCCATACTTTGAACTAGTTGAAGTTTCCGGACTAGGCACAGAGGTAGCCCTATGTACAGCGCATTGCAGAAGTCGAGCCTCAAAGTTACCAGCGCGTGCACTACCGTCTTTAGGTCTTCCAACTCTAGGAAGGGACGCAGCTGGCGTATCAGCCCAAGCTGATAGTAGGCACTCCTGGCAGTCGCATCTATCTGAGCTGTCATTTGGAGCAACGGATCCAGGAGCACCCCCAAGCTGCGAACACAGCCTTTCAGGGGGAGTGTAACCCCATCCAGAACTGGTTGACACACCTCCAACCCCAGGTTGTGGCCCTTGACAGTAAGCACCTCCGTCTTGTCTGGATTCAGCCTCAGTTTGTTTTTCCTCATCCAGCCCATTACCGCCTCCAAGCATTCATTCAGAGGAGACACACTATCCTTAGCTGACGCTGTTGTCAAAGGCATAGAGAAATATATTTGGGTGTCATCAGCGTACTGATAGCACCCTGCCCCATGCCTCCGGATGATCTCTCCCAGCGGTTTCATGTAGATGTTAAACAGCATTGGGGATAGGATGGCACCTTGTGGTACACCACATAGCTGCTCTTTCTTTGAAGAGCAACTATCCCCAAGCATCACCATCTGGAACCTGCCCGAGAGGTAGGACCGAAACCACTGAAGCACAGTGCCCCCGAGTCCCAATTCCCTCAGGCGTTCCAGAAGGATACCATGGTTGATGGTATCGAAAGCAGCTGAGAGGTCCAGGAGTACCAACAGGGACACACTCCCCCTGCCAATACTTAAGCGTAGATCATCCACTAAGGCGACCATAGCAGTCTCAACTCCATATCCTGCTCTGAAGCCAGATTGAAATGGGTCTAGAAAATCTGTATCATCCAAAACTGCTTGCAGTTGGAAGGCAACCGCCCTCTCGATCACCTTGCCCAAAAATGGAAGATTTGATACTGGCCTATAGTTATTAAAGTCCAAGGGATCCAGGGAGGGCTTTTTTAGAAGCGGCCATACTACCGCTTCTTTTAAACATGATGGAAAACTCCCCTCCCTGAGAGATGCATTAATAATATATTGTAATTGTGATCTAACTGCATCTCCTCCCTGGGCGACCAGCCAAGAAGGACAGGGATCGAGAGGGCAAGTCGTCCTCCTCACTCGACCAAGCAGCTTGTCCACATCCTCGGTACTCACCAACTGAAACTGATCCAGTGTAATTCTATTCACGGAGTTGCTGGACACTCCATTGTCAGCCTCTGCTATAACGACAGCATCTAAGTCGGCTCTTATCCGAGAGATTTTATCTGTGAAATGATCGTTAAAGGCATCACAGCAAACTACCGAAGGCTCTAAAATCGGGTTCAGGGGGGAGGGTGCCCGGGTTAGACCCCTCATCACCCTGAACAGTTCTGCTGGACGCGAATTCGCAGACGCAATGCGTGCAGAGAAGAAAGCTTTCTTCGCTGCACGTATTGCCACCCCATAGGAATGAAGATGTTCTCTATGTCGTGTCTTATCGGATATAAGTCGAGTTTTCCGCCATTGGCGCTCCAGTCGTCGTCCTTTCCGCTTCAACTCCCTGAGATCTTCTGTATACCAGGGTGCCCGATTAGAAGCGGGTCGGAAAGGACGTTTGGGGGCGATCGTGTCAATAGCCCTAGTTAGGTCTTGATTCCATCTATTGACCAGGGCTTCTACAGGATCGTCGACGATACCAGCCATAGATCCCTCCAAGGCCTTCTGGAATCCAAAAGGATCCATCAGCCTTCGAGGGCGGACCATCTTAATAGGTCCACCACCCCTGCAGGGGTGGGTGGTAGCCATGATACTAACTCTAACCAGAAAATGGTCTGTCCATGACAATGCAGAGGTATTTGTTACCTCCGCCCACAGATCTGTCTGTTCGGAGCTGAAGACAGCATCGAAGGTGTGACCTGCTGAATGTTTAGGTCCAGAGACCAATTGGGATAGGCCCATGGTTGTCATGGATGCCATGAACTCCCGAGCTGCACCTGACAAACCAGCCTCGAATGGAATGGTGAAATTGCCCAGGACCAAAAGTTTGGGCGAATCCAACACCAACTCCGAGACCAGTTCCGTGAGCTCGGCCAGGGAGTCTGATAGGCAGCGGGGTGGCCGGTACACTAACAGAATCTCTAATACTTTAACTGGCTGTATTTATACACTGTCTTGTGTATAGGGGGCCTTTATGGAAGGTATCACTTTAGGACACCAGTCTATGATCATAATAAAATAGGACTTTGTTTAAAATAAAATTAAAAAAAAAATATGGCTTTTTATGGCCACCAGGTGAGGAATGACTGGAATTTCATATAACAAGCCACTTCACATTAACCTGATAGTTCTAGAACATACATATGCTCTTCTACTGCTATCACGCCAAAAAATGTTAGCCCATGGCTTTTACAGTCTGTAAATGAGCTGAAAACTGATTTTATATGTAGATACACACCGTTACTATGGAGGTTAAGCATGCATGTGCAGGCTGGTTTTGTCAGGCTGTCAAGAGGAAGAGATCAACAAAACAGAATTGGCTTCATCATGCAATCTGAGGAAAACTTCTTTGCTCCTCTAATTACATATTCCTGATCCCACAACCAGAGACCCTTTTCATTTTACGTTACTTTGGTGTATAAGCTCCAATTGGTACATCTGATAAACCAAACTGCTTTTTTGTCTCAGTCAAAAGATTTAACATTTTTCTAGGTCTTCAAGGCCAGCTTCCCTTGAAATGGCCACCACAGCCTGGCCACTTAATGCAATGCTTTTTCATGTATACAGGCTTGACGTATGAGTTGGCTCCTGCCCATGCAGTTTTCTCTGTGCCGCTATAAAATGCTAACAGGAATTTTGAGCAGTGGCATGATACACAGCAGGAGCCAATTCATATGGCAAGTTTCTGCACATAAATAGTTCAACATGGAGCAGCTGCCATGTGGATAGCATTTCAAGCAGCCATTTTAATAACAAAAAGGAAAAAGAAAAGCTGGATGTATTGAGAAATAGTATTTGTGCCCTCAACAACTGATTAAAAAACCTATTATATCATTAGATCCTAGAGATCTTAAACATAGTCAATAGAAAATTAATGCAATGAATAGATGTGTGTAAAACCCCTTCCCCTGAGTAAGCCACACTGAAATGGAAAGGGATGTACATTTCCCATTCATTTCAATGCATCTTCAAATTATTCAATGATAGCCAGTGTGATGTAGTGGTTAGAGGGTTGGACTGGGACTCAGGAGTTCCGAGTTCTAGTCCCCATTCAGCCATGAAGCTCACTGGGAGACTTTGGGCCAGCCACGGACTCTCAGCCGAACCTCACAGGGTTGTTGTGAGGATGAAATAGAGAGGACAAAGCCTATTAAGCTGCCTTGACTTCCTTGCAAGAAGAAAAAACATGAGGTATAAATTTAAGAATTCATAAATAAAACTTGCACAAAGATCATAAGAAGAGCCCTGCTAGATCAGACCAAAGGTCTCATTTCACACAGTGACCAACAAGATCCCTACAGGAAGCACCAAAGCAGGAGACAACTTCTCCCATTGCTGTTTCCCAGAAATTTCTATTCAGAGACATGGCTCCTCCAATACTTATAGCCATAATGTCTAGTAGCCATTAATTGCCTTATCCTCCATGAATTTGTCTAATCCCCTTTTAAAACCTCTAAGTTTGGGGCCACGACCACATTCTGTGAAAGCAAATTCCATAGTTTAACTATGCTCTCTGTGAAGTACTTCTTTTTTTCTGTCCTGAATCTTCTACCATTCAGCGTCACTAGATGACACCAAGTTCTAGTATTATCAGAGGGAGAGACAAAGACATTTCCCTGACCATACCACACATAATTTTGTACAACTCTCTCATGGCTCCCCTTACTCATTTTTTGAAACTAAATAGCCCAAAATATAATAATTATAAACCTATAATTATAATCTAATTACCAACACAGTCCGTGGCCCAAGGCTTTTTATATATTACCACAATGCCATGAAAATTAGTTCCTTGTGGCTTCTTCCCATCCATATATATATATATACCACCATATCATTGACCCCACGTTAATAGAGCAGAATGGGAAGAAGGCATAGGAAAGTGGCTCCTATGCCATTGTGATAATGTATTGATTAGTACTTCCAGCTCCTATGAAGAGGAATGAAGTGATGAGATATTGATTCACGGGTTATAGGAATAAATGAAATAAAGTAAAGAAAAACAAAACAAAATAGGGTGGTGTGATGGTTCAAGTGTTGAACTTGGGCTTGGGAGATTGGGCTCTAGTCCCCCCAGTTGGCCATGAAGCTCACTGGGTGACTTTGGGCCAGTCGCTGACTCTCAACCTAACGTACTTCATAGGGTTGTTGCGAGGATCAAATGGAGAGGAGGAGGACCATGTAAGCTGCCTTGGGTTCCTTGCAAGAAGAATAAAGGTGGGATATAAATGTAACAAGAAACAAATAAATAAATAATTATTTTCATGCATTGCTTAGGAGGGCTGCATTTTTATCGAAGTTGACACATAGGGACCTGGAAAATAGTAAAACTTAGAAATAATCATCTCTTACTATAATTTTGTACTGCACTCTAAGGAACTATTGATATATCAGTGCCACGAGGGGATCTGCACTTATCCTCTAGAAAGAGCGGCAGAAATCCACTATTGGCAACAGCTTCAGTACAATTGTATTAATTCATTCAGGCACATCATATCCTCGGCCCCTCTGTAAAGCAGGCCACAGATATCGCCTGAAAGACCTTTGGAATAGAGACTGAGATCTTCTGAGGTAGAGCTCAGCAGGGGTTAAATACATAGTGTTGTATGCAATTCTCTGTTTAAGCTGTGAAGAAGACTGGTAAGTACTAGGAAGGGCAGATTTAGCACAGCAGGCAAAGCATGGAGCGTCGGTTCAAGAAGTGGCACGCAAGTATCAAACGGATAAGAATCTCTGGCAGCAAACAGCGGCATGTGTCAGCCATCGTGTGCTTCGAAGAGAATACCAGTTTCTTTTTGTACCTGTAGGAATAAAATAATTTCACTACAATTTCACTGAGGAAAAATAATTTCACTGATGTACAAGAGGCTATTTTGGATTATGTGAGTTGAGGAATGCAGTATGGAAGAAAGATGGAACAATTATATATATATATATATATATATATATATATATATATATTTGAAAGCCAGTAAAAAGAAAAGAAGCAAACCTAGACTCAGGAGAGAAAAGTTGAATGCAAGCATAGCCGATTAGCTTTTGAAATGGATAAAAAGAAGGGGAGAAACAGAAGCTGCTCTTCCATTTAGAGGCCCACACATTGCTCTGTGCACGAGCACGGGGTGCATGCAGACGCAGAGCGATTGAAAATCTGACTAGGAGAAAAAAAAAGCTGCAGCATAGCTCCAATTGTGCAACCTCATTTAATATCGTAAGGGATGTCATTCAGAACAGCGCTTCGTGGCTTTCGCTTGAAGCGTGGGCAGCCTTCCAGACAGAGTCAAGAAATATTTTTTCCCAATGTGACACTTGCTCTGAAGAGGCCTCTTGCAGTGGTAACACATGACCCAGTAATGGGGTGCTGACCCTCCAGTGCAAGCATTATCTGACAATAGATTTAATCCTCTGCTAAGCACAGCAATTCAAAACAAAAAAATAAGCACTCCCCATCATACTCCCAGCCCTATCCAGAGAAATTGTACTTCTACAGATGCTCTTCTCCGCTTTCACAAAAGCACCTTAGTAATTGCCTGCAGAACCTGGATCTGGCCTAATTAATTCTGTTCCAAAATATAAACATCTTGGGGGGAAAATACACCTGTATAACAATAGAATAGTCTGTTGACGAGGTCATAGAATATTAAATACACAAATCATTCAGTGGAAAATGGTCAGAAGTTCATGGACCAACTTGAAAGCCTCAAGAGTAACTTATTTACAGCTTGAAAATTAAAAACCTATAGCATTTAAGAAGAAAGCCATATGCATTTCCTTAATGTTCCCACTCTTTAAATGCTTCAAAATAAAAATCTATAAAACTGCACAAATTTTAGCCTAACTTTAGAGGTCTCAGTATATTTTCTCTACCTATAAAGCGGAAAGTATGTGTGTGTCACAAATGTCCGGAAATGTTTACCCACTTCCAGACGAGTTAGAAACCTGACATGGTGACAGTGTGATAGGTCTGGCTGTACAATATACCAGAAAAATCTAAAAACATGGATTTGGGAGTTTTAAGTATTTTTAATGAATTTAATAAAAACCTAGGTTTATGCCTACAATTCCCAGCATGCCTTGGGCAGGAGGCCAGACTTATTGGTCTTTGGCGGCCATTGTGAGTGCACAGGTTGGTGGCTGCTGCATGTCTTTTATAATCCCGACTCCTAAGGTTGGTCTCAAGCAGTGAACCCAATTCCACATAAAAGGAAACAACCCACATAAATGGTATAAGTCCATTTGCGGTTCCTCCCCCCACCCTCTGTGTGGTTTTAAAATATAATTAGATACAACAGCATGACTTTGAGGGGCCAAACATGTTTAAAGGCACACCGTCCTGATATCGCTGTTTTCTCAAAATCTGGGGGAAACAAGTGTGTAGCCTTTGACCTTAAGAGGGAGGGAGGAAGAGGAGGCACTCTGCACATGCCCAGAAACAGACCCAACAAAGGAGGGAAGTGCCTGGCCCAGCCCCGGCCCTTCAGTACAGGCTCCTGATGTAGCACTTGGTGGCTGAGAAGCACAGGCCAAGGCAATCCCAGCAGGATTAGCCAGAGCTGGGTGCATCCACTGATAGCTGCTTACCTCCCCTCCTTGGCAATGCTATTCCTCGATGCTCTACCAAGGAGCAGCATCCGCAACAAGAGGATGTCTCAGAGGATGTGAGCACCTGTGGGCTGTCAAAGGCATTCTAGGAGGTGTAGTACTGGCATGTAGAGTGGCTGATTAAAAATAAAGTATGGGTGAGCAAACCCTGACCTCTCACTAACTGTCTTTGTTCTCCTACCTGACTTTCTCCAACTGCCACTAACCCTGCCCACCATTCCATTCTAGCCTCAGCCTCCATTCACTCTTCTGTCTCAATGGTATAGTCAGGCATTTACATAAAAATCATAAACTTTATTTAGAAATCCACAAGCAGGGTGCCACAACCAAGATGGCCTGCTCTCCAGTTAAAAGGGCAAAAAAGGAGAGAAGCAGGTTCTCAGAATGCTTAGATACTTTATTTCCAAGGCCAATACGTTTTGGCCTATGTTGTTGTTTAAGGCCTTCTTTAGGGGGTTGATAAGAGATGTCTGCAGAAATACTCTTAACAGGATGATAGTCTCCTACAATAATTACTGCCTCAGTTGCTAGGCCCCATCGGGAGCAGGCCCGTTGCCAATGGCAACCAAGCGAACTGTCAATCAGTCAGTCAGTCAGACTTCACTTCCCATGAGCTTCAGCAGCAAGACTTCCATTGGGCAAGTCGGACACCACAGCAAAAGGCACACTGGGAGTTGTAGTTTTTTTTTCTGTGGGGACAAAAAAATTATAGCGACAGCAGCCCTGGCCATGATTGAAGGTGAGAGAGAGCAGGGTGCCGGGGGGTGGGGGGGAGAGAAACTAATTTAATTTGTTTTAAAGTTACCTCACAGGCATACCTTGAAGGGTTGTCATGAGGGTGAGAGAGGAAAAAAACAAAATTAATTTAATTTGTTTAAAGGTTAACTCAGGCCTAGCACCGGCCTGCTACTTTAAGATGATTACCTTGCAGACATATATTTTAGGGGGCCCAAGCAACACCGGGTAGAAACTTGAAATTTGGTATGCTGATATGTCTGGCTATCAGAACAATCTAATAGCATGAAATTTTGGATTTTAAGTATTTTTATGTCAGATAAAAGGGCCAAGTCACCAGTAGCCTTCACCATCCTGGCTCTCTGCCAAACCTGTTAAATGTAGATATTATATAGTAAGTTATGCCAATAAAGTATTCTGTGTTCTGGTTGCTTTCCTTTTTTCATAATAATAACTTCAGAGAACATGCATACAACAGTTCCTCATGTCCACTGAGATCCGCTTCCCTAGTATATGTTACTCAGATATCTGGGCAATGGCGGGTGTATTTTGAAAACATATTTTTAGGTTTGGATCTTTTTTAGCTGGTAGAAAGGGTGTGGTGTGTCCTGATTGTTTTTGAAGTTTAGACGGCTGCTCCAGGCATGATGGGAGGTGTAGACATTTCAGGTAAAACAAAAAATGCGGTTTATCACGAAGCTCTAATTTAAAATACAGTTCTTATTAACACAATTTTCCATTTATTCTAACAAAACAATTTACAAACTCAACCAAACTAAAAACAAACAACCAAAAAATGAATAAGTTGCAGAGAAATTTATTATTTATCAAATAAATGTCATAAACATTATTCACGGACCCGAGCAACGCTGGATGTATCAGCTAGTCTTTCAATAAAATATAAACTGACCCCAAGAATAAAGAGTCAGGAGTGAAGTTTCCAAATTTGAAAGCTAAGTGTAACCGATTTGTTTTTATTGTCGTTGTTTGAGGTATGGTTTTATGTTTATATGCCTTTTGTTAGCTCCTCAGAGGGTCTTATTTGGGGCAGAAGAGGTGGGATACAAGTGAACTTAAAATCAAATAAATAAAATTTATAAACTTTATAAACCAAGCAAGATGAGAATTTTCCCCCTTTTGCCAGAGATTAGGTCAGTAACAAAAGGTTGGTCAACCATTTTCTCCCTATATATCAAATTCTATGTAGAATCCAATCCATTGCACTACACTGTGTCCCATCCCATCTCCCAAGTATTTCTAGCATAAAAAATGGAACTACAATTCTGGAAAACTGTGAAAACCAACACATAAGAGTGAGTAGAACCCTGCTGAGATACACTATTTCCTCTGAATGCACAACTCAGGACCAAAATAGACATTATTTTATATCTGTGCCTAACAGCTACTTCTCATTTCAAATTTTACTCTAGCGTAAGTACAGGGAGCGATTTGGATTTTAAAAGTCTCCCTCCACCAGCTAGGATGCTGATCTGGATTGGTCCCTCTGCTTTTACTATAGTCTAGAGAAGGGGTCCCCAACCCCCGGGCCACGGACAGGAACCGGTCCGTGGTCTGTTAGGAACCAGGCCGCCAGTTACTGGGCAAGTGCAGGGTATGCCATCTGGGTATGGTGACCAGATCGCCGGGGGTTTCCCGGTCCTAACAGGGAAAACTGGGGCGATCCGGGCCGACCGGGCCCTAGGGGCAAACCTCAGGGGAAGCGGTCGGCTTGCTCTCCTCCTGCCCTAAAATGGCCACGCTGCCCCCCCAACAGGAAAACGGGGGCAAAATTTCGTAATTTCCCCCCAAATCTGGAAATTGTGCCTCCCCAGAGCCTTTCTAGCCCCGCCCACAGCAGACCCAGGCTACAGGTGGGCCATTTCATGAGATTTGAGACTGGAATTGGGAAGGCGGGGGGCACTTTCCCGCCAAAAGCAGTCCAGCCCAGAGATCAAGCAAGCACACATGAGGCAAGCAAGCAAGCGCGGAGGCAGCAGGCTCATTCCTTCCTCTCGGCCAGGCCTCATCCATCTGGTGGGGTTTCGCAGGTTCAGTGGTGGCGGCGGCAGCAGCAGGTAACTGCTCTTCCTCTTCCCCTCTTCCTCCTTTGCGCTCTCCTGCCCTCCTCCTCCTCCTCCTCCACTTGCCCTCCTTTTCCCTCCCCTCCAAGCCTTTGTCCTGCCAAGGAGGGTGAGATCCCCAGCCTCAACTCCAAGGAGGAGCCTTTCTGCCCCGCCTGCCGGAGCGCCTCTGCTCACGTGCGCGTGGCTTTGCTCCAGCCAGTCAGGCAGCAGTCACCACCACTTCCGTAGGTCAAAGCCAGGGGTGGACCACAGGGCTGAAGTCCAAAGCCCCACGCGGGGTAGAGGTAGGAATGGCAAAGCCCTTGCCAAGCGTGGTGGGGGGCGCGGGACAGGCAGAAGAGAAGGGGGCGAGGGGGGGCACTTCACACGCTCGACTTGCCCTCCTTGCCCTCCTTGCCCGGGCACCTTTTGCTCCCTCCCTGCCTATAGCTGCGGCCGCGTGGCTGGCTGATGCTCCTGCAAGCTGCTGCCTGGCCCCATTTGCCTCCCACGTGTGGGGCTTCCCTTCCCCGGGGATGTTTGTTCCGCCTGAGCCGGGAACTCAAAGACGTGGCTGATCCTGTTGTTGCAGGCTCCGTGTGAGTGTATGTGATTTCAGGGGAGGGTTTCTAAGCTGAAGCCTCCCGTTTTTGAGGGGAAACGAGGATAGAAGAGGGATGAGAATTTCTTGTCCCCCTCTTTTTATAAACCAGGGTGGAAAAATCCCATGCAAAAGCCAGACCCCCAACCCCCCCCCCCCTCAGTCCGTTGGAAAATTGTCTTCCACAACTGGTCCCTGGTGCCAAAAAACTTGGGGACCACTGGTCTAGAGTGAAAATGAAAAAAGACATAGCTACTAGACAAGGATTTAATTTTAATTCTGTTTTGTCTCTCAGACACTTATTTCTGGCCCTGAACACTGAATAAAGACAGCAGGGCCTTACTATCAAAATACACCATCAGAGGCTAAGAAAACCCAGTCCATAAAGGGACATTTAGCATTGTAGCTATACCTGTCGCTTCAGATGAGAAAAGACTTCCTTTTGGAGGCCCTAACTTCTCATAAACTATAGGGGAGAGTAAAATGATTGCTACAGCTGTATTCCACCCCTTTCCTTTAGCATTTAAATCCAAAAACAGAGCTGCTTGGGTATAGCCTGCAAAGAACAATATATTCAGAGAGAAGAAACAATGACTGGGTTCAGACGATATGTTACGGCTCGCATAACCCATGGTCTGTTGTTGGGTTATGAGAGAGTTGTCTAACCCATGGTCCTGAGGTTTGCACAACATGACAAGCTGCGGCCAGACATTAAATGTGCAAATTCTGCTTGGCATGTGCTAGCACACCCCATGGCTTAATCAACCCAGATCAATATGTTTGCACATCTATTTTGTGGAATGAGGTAACTGTGAGGATGGAAGTAATTCCCGGACTGCTTAGCATATACGATGGATTTAGAAGTGTAAAATAGGAGAGCCTCAAACACTGGGATAATCACAAAATATGACATCATGGCCCTGTAGGAAAGAAGAAAGAGCAAGAGAGATGGAGCAGGTAGAGGAAACTTGTGGAATAAGGAGGGAAGGAAGCACCAACAGCTTAAGACAATCTGTAATGATTTTTATTTTTGTATTTTAATTTCTGTTTAGCTCCTGACGAAGGTTTCACCACCGAAACGCGTCGAGCATACAGAGAATATATAAGAAATAAAGAGAAATATATTTTTACATAGCACCAGAGCTTTGCTCTTTTTATCTCCAGCAGGTAGAAGAAACACCAGGGCCTGCTCCAGTTGGACTCCCCTCCTTCAGAAGCAGGACAACCCCATCAGCCCTGTTGCTGGCCTACTTATTTTCTCTCTCTCTCTCTCTCTCTCTCTCTCTCTCTCTCTCTCTTCCCCCCCTTCCCTCCCCAATTCCTTTTCCTTGTGTGTCATGTCTTTTTTAGATTGTAAGCCTGAGGGCAGGGACTGTCTTCTTTTCTGATTGATTATAAGCTGCTCCGAGAGCCTCTTTTGGCTGAGGAGTGGGGTAAAAATACAATAAAGAAGACAATATGTACTCTAAGGAACTGGCCCAGATTAGATGGGTCCAAATATGCACACACATATATGAACATTCTGTGGCTGTGTTTGGACTTTACACTAAGCCAACACAACAAGCCACAGTGAGCATCAGGCCAAGATGCTCCCCTCTCCTCCTGCAAGGCCTCAAGGAGACCAGAAGCTTTCGCTTCAGTTTTTGTTTAACCCATTTAGAATTCTGTCCAAACTTTAAACTGTGGTCAATCTTAACTATGGTTTGTTTAAAGCCAGCTTCACAACCCATGGTTTGAAGTTAGCTTGTTTCAAACAACCCTTTGTTAAGTTTAATCACAGTTTGTTGCTTCGGCCAGAACAACAAGTTTCAGTTAAGAAGATATGGAAGAGGAAGCTTCCCAACTGCTCCTTGTGGCTGTGTCAGAGGAAGAGAGGGGAGTGTCCGAGGCTCACCATGACTTGTTCTTCTCATGCTTCACTATGATTTAGCATGATATCCAAATGGGGCCTGTGTGTATATGTATGAATATATGAAAATGCTGAAATAGAATGTAAGTCACTGCAAAAGCATACAAATATAGCTGTTCAGGCAATATGCTACTAAGTATTGCAACATAATTTCATGCAATTATCAATGAGCATTAGCCAAAGGCAGGGGTAGACAACCTGATTCCCTCCAGATGCTTTGGACTACAATTTCCATCAGCTCTAGCCAGCATGGCCAACACCTGAGAGGCACTAAGGTGCTTACCCAGACCTGCTACTAAAAAGGTGAAAGAAAAACACATAGCATCTTGTACCTCCTTAAAGAGACACAAACCTTCCTGTGATTAGTCTGGACAGAAGACAGAGATATGTACCATGAGGTGACGTGTTGTCTAGTGCAGCAGCCCTCAGAATGGGGCTCTGTGGTGTGCATCCAGCCTACATATTGCCTACCTCTGGTCCTAGAAATAATTTTCAAAAATTGTAAAACAAAAGTCAAGCAGAAACAGGAAAAAAAACGTGATAATATGGCTTGGGAGCTTACTATAAAACCCACATTTCTAAATGGCTTTTTTAATTCCTGAATTTACCAGATATAGGGCCTGTTCAGACAACATGCTAAGCCATGGTTGGCCTCTAACCCTTTTGCAGCAAATGGTTAGTGAGAGTGTTTAAACTATGGTTATGTAGCCACCATGGTTAGGAGTGGTTCACATAATAAACTAAGCCATAATGTTTAGCTCAAAATGCTTAACCACGGTGGCTTAACGTGTCATCTGAACAGGGTCACAGAAATTTAAAACTAATGTAAAATTAAGACTTCTATTAAAATTCTAGGTATTTATGAGCTTTTCTTTCAAAGTTGATTGGTCTTGTTTAATAAATAAAAAAGTGAGCACTTGTGCTAACCCTTTTATCCCCTGCTTTAGATTATAGAAGAGGAATGAAAAGAGTTTGAAAAGAAGGTTGTATTATTGCTTAAGCCAGCTTTCCCCTACCTGATTCTAAGGATCCCTATCTTAATTTTGCAGGACAATGTCTGCTTCAATTTGTGTTTAACAATAATCTGACTATCTTAAACGGCGGTACAACTGAGGATAGTAAGTGTGAGTTCACCTTCATATCCTCCAGAGGGTCCAGTGTAATGGACTACATCCTGGTGCACAAGCACCTGGGCAGTATGGGGTGCAACTTCAGAGTTGCAGAGCACTTGATAAGCGAACACCTACCCCTTGAGCTATGGATGACTGTCTCTGGGTCATTTAGGTTGGGATTATGCCAACCTCTCCTGTCCAACCAGTATTGCACTGTTAGTACCAAACGAATCAGATGGTCAACTGTAGCTATACAAGCCTTTAATCAGACAATCAGCTCACCGATAGCGTTAAAGAGTATTGAGCAGATATCCTTGAGCAAAGTATCTCAGCTTTTGAGGAGTTGACTAAGGATCTGCTCATAGCCTTTCAGACTAAACCTAGGTCATCAAGTAGTTTAAATGGTCAAAAGCTACAGAGCAATAAGTGGTTTAATGCGGAATGTGCTGATGCAAGGAGGAAGCTACAGTCCATCTACCATTCCTATAGAGCAAACAATGAACACCAGTTCCCTCAATTATACTACGATCAAAAGAAAAGTTATAAGAAGCTCCTTCGCTGGCAAAAGCTCAAGGGGGATGAAGAAGCATGGAATCTGTTTATAGGGGCTACCATTACAAACAATGGCAAAATGTTTTGGCAAGTAGTGTCAGGGGCATGTCGAGCTGGGAATGGTGTTTTAGAAAGCTATATCTCAGCAGATGTCTGGGAAAAACACTTCCGCAAGGTATACAGCGACAACCAGGCACTAACTAACATCCCCACATTAGCACCAAATTCCCCTGACTGGCCTGACGTTGACGTAAGTACTATAGAGGATCTGCTATTGCACTTGAAATCAGGCAAAGCTCCGAGCCCAGATGGGATCCCACCAGAGATGCTGAAATGTAATATCGGTTGGTGGGGCCCAGTCTTAGCTTGCCTTTTCACAATGATAAACAAAATAGGCTTGACCCTGGCAATCTGGAGAAGGGCCGTTATCATTCCAATTTATAAAAAGGGCCCTAAGGACAACCCAACAAACTACCGACCCATCAGTCTGTTGTCCGTAACTGGGAAGATATATGCCAGCTCTTTGAACGTCAAATTGAGGGAGTGGGTCTATGATAATAATATACTGGGCATGGAGCAGATTGGGTTTAAAGCAGGAAGCTCTACCAATGACCACTGTCTCGTGATGGCCCATCTAGCCTATAAATATACTGCCCCGAAGGGAGGCAAATTATTTGCAGCCTTTATTGACCTCAGATCAGAATTTGATTCTATCTCCCATTCCCGCCTTTGGGTCAAATTGGAACACTTCACTATTGGACGTAGACTTCTGTTTTTAATTAAATCTCTGTATTATAATACTTCAGTTTCAGTACGTTGTAGCAAACGGGCATCAAACTAACGAATTTACCTCTCATAGGGGGGTCAGGCAAGGCTGTGTTCTTGCACCCACCCTATTTAACCTCTACTTGGCAGATCTGCCGCATTCGCTGGCCCCGATTCAATCCCACCCCCCCCAAGACCGACTCAGTTAAAGTGCCTATTCTTTTATACGCAGATGATGCTGTGTTGATCTCACAAACTCGCTTGGGCCTCAAGAGGCTTCTAAACGGCTTTGCAAATTACTGTGAAGAAAATAGTCTACTAATCAACTATCAAAAATCTATAGTAATGGTTTTTGCAAAGAGTAAAAGAAGGTTTCTCTGGCTTATGGGAGGGGGAAAAAATCGAACAAGTGGATTCTTATAAATATCTAGGCATTTGGTTCCAGGGAAATTTAAAATGGAATAAGCACGGTAGATATGTTAAGACTAAAGCTGAGCAGACACCGGGAGTGTTATCAAAATTCTTTTATTCAAAGAGAGGTAAATTTCTTCCGGCCGCTGTTCATGCCTATAAAGCAAAGTGGTGGCCCAGATTTTGTTCGGGGCCCCGGTTTGGTTTCCAATGTTTAAAGGCTTTTTGGAGGGTTCCCAGTCACAGTTTTTGAGACTGGTCTTCGGTGTTCCAAAATGTGTACCAGGAGTAGCACTAAATTTGGAGGCAGGCTTAAGTTCATTGAATTGTCTGGACTGGTCTAACACCTTACTTTGGTGGTTCCATCAATACCACACACTTACCCCAGACTCCCTGGTTTCACAGGTTTTGCTGGATTCTTTTGAATCCCCCCTAGACAAAGGCTGTGGCACAAAGGATTTGTACCCTGGGACTCTCACCTCTCCACTTATTATCTTTGGAATGGGGTAGTGTCAAACGACTTATTAAACAGAGGCTGTTGGATATTGATTTACAGGCGCTGCGAGGAGTGGCCCGAGGCCCATGTTGCCCTCAGACACAGGGACTTGGGGATTCAGCTCACAAAGGAGAAATGCCATACCTAAAATGGCGCACTGTTCCCAAACATAGAATAGCTTTTTCCAAGGCTAGATTTAACGTTCTCCCCTCCAAAATGTTGGAGGGCAGATACAAAAATATTCCAATGGAGAGGAGATATTGCCCATGTAACAATTCAGAGACAGAGACTGTCGAACATGTGCTGTTCAGTTATATATTTTATACTGAGGCAAGGAATGATCTGCTACACCCCATTACACAGCGTTTCCCGGGTTGTTCTCTGGAAATTCTGGCGGCGAAACTTCTACAGGGAAAAAACAAGTTAATTACCTTACAAGTATCCAAATTTCTTTCATTTGCTATTCACTGTAGAACGCAAATGGGAGTCTGATAAATTGATGACCTATGAGATTATTAAAGGTGTTATCTGTCACACTTTTGGGATATACTGTAGTGTTTATCATATTGTAGAGACTAAACAGCGAGACTGAGTTTTATAAATTTTAGATTTATTGGAATTTTATTTGGGGATCGCAAAACTCCTGGTGGTATTAACTGTTTATAAAATGCGATGTATAATTGGTCTGTTGACTGTAAATAAGAATTGAACTTGAACTTGGTGCCCTCCAGATGTATTGGACTGCAAATGCCTGTGTTGAATGGGGATGATGGGGCTTGTAATCCAATGCATTTGAAGGATACCAGATTTGGGAAAGCTGGCTTAAGCCTTCAGGTATTTTTATATCCCACTTTAAAATATAAGGTATTTTTATATCATCTTAAAAATAAATGAAACGCTCTACAAATAATTGTATTTTAATGTCCTTCCAGGAACAAAGTCTCCCTGAATAAATGTTGGGTGTAAAAATACAGATAATGTTTAACTGGAACTCTTCAAAGCAGCACAGATGGTTCTTTGGGTTTCAGTCCTGCACCATGGAATGTTTACATATAACCAACTGACTTGAAGAGCCCAGCATGCATACCCTGAAGTCTTTTAATCATTAGTGTGGTGGCCACCCAGACAGAATGCTTGATCCAACTCTACTTGCTGCTTAATTTTCTGCATGGAAACATTCAATGGGATTATGAGTCAAAACACTGCCCACCTCACATTACATGTGGGATCAGGCTCTTTCAGGGTCGGGAATGAGGACAGCAGGTCCTCCACTGGGTGGCCAGCTACTTGGGAAGTGGTGAGCACTTGGCCAGCCATCATTACTCTCCATGTTAAAATGGCTTCCTAGCAAAAGTAAATTTACATGTAACCATCACTACCTTCTACGTTTATGTAGTTTTGTTTTTCTTTCACTAGAAAGCAAAGCAATGCAGAGCACATCTTTACATTGCCTACAGTATGCTACACCACAATATGGTCTACCTATGTGGTCAAATTTGCATACAGAATGACTGAACACAGCAGCAGATCTTTGGCTAATGAGAGGGGCACAACTGTCATTTCCCAAATTACATAGGGTAGGATAGGACAGAGTTCCACAAGTTTAGATGCTGAGCACAGCGCTCACAGACAAAATCCAAAACAGCCTTGTGAATCTCTTGGAAACCACGGTTTGAAGTGATTTACAAAACATGGTTTGTGCTATGATTTTGACATGATGTTTGAATTAACAGGCCACAGCTACAGCCATTATTACACCTCCAGATGCCACTGAAGCAACAAAAGGGAGAGGAGAGTGGACAAAATAATCATACAAGCAGGTCTAAACCATTGTTGGTCCCAACAGTTTTGAAGCTCATTCTTTGGGTTAGGTGTTAAATTGTGGCTAACCAAAAGCATGGTTTGGCATGATATCTCCATTGAGCCAATGTTCTGCCTAAGATGGAAATCAAGAGCACAAGAAAATTAGTCTGTGTGATCTAATAGTATCTACATCTGACATCTAGGTATGTCTGCCTTAATCAAAAGTGGTGTTAATATGTTTTTAAGAACAGTGGCTGCTTTAAAAAAAAAAAGGAAAAAAAAGAACGAAAAGCGCCTTGTTTTATGAGCTACTATGCTGAGTTACGAAATACGGCCTCATGAATAAAAGCCAAGGATACTTACATGCTATCCTTCAATTTTACAGCCATCTATTTCATGTCTAAAGCAACATTAGAAAGAAAGCTATTTCCCTTGAGAATGAGATTTTCTCTTACAAAGAGACCTCTGAAAAACTGATTATCACGATCCCAAACCCTAGGCTTATTAAAATCGTAGCTGAAATAGCAGATAGTAACATTCAAAATTACACCACAGGTTCCCTTGGGCTTGCTGATGTGTTATCCTGTTTTCCAGAGTTAGAAAGACTCCGATTGAATGTTACAAAGGGTTTCCTAACATCACACAGAAATTTCCCTTTCTGATTTTAATGTTCTCACATGGCGGAAGAGAAATAAAATGAACAAAGGCACATTGTAGCTACAGGACAGTGGTCATTCTATATCCTGTGACTATCTAGAACCAACAATGCCAATACCTAGTAAAGCCAATACCTAGTAAAGCACTTAAGTTAACTCCTCTGTTTACAAAATCCTTTTCTAACACACTACAGCTGGAGAGATGACATGTGCTTGCTTCAGACATTAATGTCAAACTATGGTTTGGCACTAAAGAAGGAAAGTTTGTGAATGTGTATTCACCCTTCCTTATCCCTCCTGCCTTGCATTCTCCATTCAACGAGTTATTTCCCCTTTAACATACAACATAGTTTGCTATTATATCCAAACTGGTAACCTATGGTTTGAGCTTGCATTCCAAACAAGGATGGCAAGCCATATTTTGAAGTTGGTTTACAATTCTGGTTTGGAGGGCAACTGCTCCATTGTTCAGCCAGGGAGCAGAGTGGTGTGTGTTATGGGGGTGTTCATAACTTTTAATCAAACTCCTCTGGACATATAATCACACATACACACATCATTTTTGAGTGAGGACATATAATTACATATATTGCACCTCGCACATCACTTAATCTCTCTCCTCCCTCACACTCCAAAAGTTAAAGAGTGCAGACAGACAATGCAATCCAATGCATGTAAACTTAAACGTAAGCCTAAATCATACAAAATTAAAGTTCTGCAAAGTAAGAAAATCTGTACATATTTTGTAGGTTTGTGAAATGTGGAAACCAGGCAGATTTTGTTTCACCGGTATTGGATTTGAATTTTTGGAGTGCTGCTCTTGATGTGCTTCCTTGTGTATGAACTTTTCTGAGAGCGAAAACTGGGTTAACCCGCTTTTCATCGCATCTACTTTGGGAGAAACCAGACACTATAAAATCTTAGTCATGCTTGTAACCTGGCACTCTCTCAAAGCTTTCCAACACACAGGTACTTTGCATCAGCCCTCCAAGGCATTTTCTCCTCTCTCTAGACTATAGCAAAAAACAGCCACAATGGGGTAAGAAACTTTCCTACAGAAACTTGATTGATAGATTATCAATTATGGGGGGAAAAAGCTAAAGCTAGTCTGTGTTCTTCTCCAGATAGACTTGAGTGGTTTGCTGCTAAAACATGACTACCTTTCAGATTGATATTTCATGTTATTACTGGGCTGAGAATTCAAAGCAAGTTTCTTTATCAGATGCAAGATGCTGTAAATTGACTGTGGAGTGCAGTACTGCAGAGAATCTGTAGCTACATACACCACATGTTTGTAATTTTATTAATAAGCACTGAACTTCTCAATGAGTAAGTGGTGAAATATGACACACTGAAAATGATGCAATACAGGCAGAAAGAATATGTACAAATAGCCAGCTGCTGTTTTAATTTGGTAAATGTGCAATTATGCAGACATTAGGAAAATACTCTAAACATGTCTCACATAGCTGCTGGGGTTGACAAATGAAAGCTTAAAAGAAGTTGGTCCAGAATCAGGACTAATACAAACAGTGAGATTTTATATTTTCTATTGTACGAAAGCAAAACTACCTTTGAGAAAAAGAACAATGCAGAATATTCTACATGAGGCTCACATAATTTGAGAAGGACAAAACCATTAAGTTTGCATATACAACAAAACTGTTAAGTTTGCATATACAATGTACAATGTGAGCAAATACAGGCAGCCATTTAAGAAGCAGTAAATCACTGTGGTGGTCATGCAGCCGCATGAGAAGCTAGTCATCTGTATCATTCCCCCATGCAATGAAAAGAATTTTATCACTCCACTGCTTCCCTGGATTTCCAACTGGGCACATATGTGTGGTAAAATTTCCCTCGCCATGTGTTCTCTCAAACTGACACACTGATTCTCCATTGAGCTTTTGATTGCGATGAGAGTCAGTCATACTAGACTAAATAGACTTATCTGGCTCAGGAAGAAATAAATTTCTACGTATTAAACGGGCGAGCAAAAACGTTGCCAGACACACAGAAAGCATTCTCCACCCCACCTCCCTCAACATACAAATTGCTCACCCAGTTGTGCTTTTCTATTCACAAAAGGGAAAAAGAAGAAAAAAGCAAGCACCAAGAAACCTCCACTGGGACTCCCAGATACAGCACTCTGACTTGGACCCAAGCACATCTGTCAAGAGGAGACTTACCATTCACACCTTTGAGACTCCCATTAATGCCATCGCCATGTTGCCTCTTCTGCGCATTCTTGAACTCCTTTAGGGATAAGTAAAGGACCTTTCGTACCACCCTCTCCTCCGACCACGGAATCCCATCGCTATCATCCTATTAGGACAAGAGAAAGGAGAGGAAAAATTTACTTCAGTATATAAATATTGAAACACACATACAACTCCTTATCGACTGCTAAAAGGAGATTTCAATTTTTAAAAGAGAGAGAAGAGAACTCTCAAGGCATTTGTGAGGCTAAAACACCACTGTGAAGCTTCAAGGAGGAAGGATGGATAAAAATATTACAATGAAGAAATAAGCAAACACGATGAAACACACCAAGGTTATACTTTTGTTGAATCTGAATCTTGAGAGAAAAATGAAGTACCCCATAGGTCTGTTGCTTTCTGCATTGATTTCAACTGTTCCTTAGGTTTCAGACGTCCCTTTCTCTGTTATTTCAAGCTCTCTTTTTATCTTTTTCTGCCCATTTGCAACTTCTTTCATGCCTCTCTTATACCTGAACCAGACTTCTCCTTTCAGACAGTCACGTGCTCTATCTACCTCTCCTCTTGAAAGCCATTTCTTCTGCAAGTCTTTCCTGGACAATCCTAGACATATCTATTTGATAATGTCTGCCAACCTCCCAAACGTGATTGGCAGTTGCTTCTCAGTGTGCGTACCTGTGACAAAATAGCCACGTCCACATGACAATGTGCACAGGAGAACATACTCCACCAGGGTAAATAAAATACCATGTGTGACGTCGTGGCCCTCAACCAAAGAAAAACTGGGTTTTGTTACAAAATACTGATGTTTTGCTATCTTGTATCGTATGTTCTAATTTTCCTGTTTGATTACTTATTTTTTAAAAACAGTTCCTTGCCTTAGAGTTTCTCCAGGGCTGCACCACTGCCAAGTGAGAAGATTAGAGCTTTTGGACGACCTTCATTTCGGAAAACATAACCCAACTCACTGCCACAGTTCAGTAAGAAATCAAAACACCAGTATCAGTGATCCATTCCAGAGGGCAAGAACGTTTACACACTGCATGACAAGCATGGTCAATAAGATTATAACATCTTTTTAAAATTAAAAAACCATTTTGGGCAAGCCAGAGACTTCTTTGGTATTAGAAGCTGAAAGCAAGCCACTGAACACCAAGCATAAATGTTTGCTTTCAATTCTATGGCAGATTAGTTGACTGAGGGGGGGAAGGAAAACAGGGAGCAAAATAGTAGTGATAGTAAAGCAAGTTAGCAATTTGGCAGACAATGATTATTACACACTAGGGAAATAGTACCCTGCTGCAACAGCAGAAATTTATGCCTAGATTGCTTTAAACATGACGCATATGCACATTTGAGCCAAAATGATCACACTGGTAGAAGACAAATCAAGCAAAATCTACCCAAACTTCACATTTCCTATTTTGTTACAGAGGCTGATCCCAACCAGTAGGTTCAACATGAAAAAGGGGATGGGGAAGATAATTATGGTAAGCATGACAACAAAAATACACCCCTACAACCCACAACAGCAAATAACCTTGAATAGTCATAAGTTATACCATTAAACCACTAAATATCCGTTAATTTTTGTTATTCCAGTGGCACAGAGGAAGCTCCAGATCACACGGGAGCAGCTTGCAGCTCCTCCCCACGTCACCACCCAGTCCACAGGAAACTGGGTTCAGAAGATGAGCCACAGTATGGGGAAGGGATGGTGTTGCTGTGGCTCCCATGTTGCTAAAGTACTGAGTACCAAGCCTAAGATTTTCAGAAGCTAATAGTAATCATGTCACAAGTTGCTCATATCCATAAGAAAATTATACTAGGATGTATTTCGCATAACACAGAAGAAGATAATTGTACAAACAAAATTCCCTATAACCCATTAGGAGACTTATGAGAACATTATACAGAGTCAGTTTGTTCCACAAATAAATTATTCACTTAATGGGATGGCCCAAATTGCCTTTCCTTGTATACGAAATTCTCAATAAAGTCCATCCATAATATTATATTAGTTTGTTAATAATAATCTTTAAATGTTCACTTTTAAACTAAGGACTGCTCCACAAGTAATGTTCCCGGTCCGTGATAAAGGGATAACGACTTGACCACAAAACTGTGTGTTCTCTTCACCCAACTCCTCCCCTCTCTGGCTGAAATCACTATCTATCCTTCTCTTCATCAGCCTTAAACTTAAAGACTCTATTAACTATGGTTAACACTATAGTTTGCTGTTTGCTGTTACCTAGCAATTAAAACCAGAATTTGAAGCTCATTTCTAAACCCAGGTTAACAGTAACAACTGGTTAAGGTTAACCATGGTTAAGCTGGCCCCGACATAATTCAGTTAAAGTAGGAAACATTATGTTCTGGTAGTGCATATTTGCCATGATTAAGTACAATGTGGGAAGGGCAAGAATTCCAGGTACAGGGGATATATAGTCCTGCACCCTACTCCCAATCCCTTAATCATAGTTAAGAAATTGAATGAGATGTACACAGCATCAAACATGTTACAGTTGTGGCCTGCATATTTTTATATATGCCACAGGCAAAAACAAAGCAGTGAAAATAAACCGAAATGTAAGTGACAAATTCTATTACTTCTGCTATGCTACTGAAAGAGCAGATTACAACACTACTTACTACATGAAATAAACTCACACATAATGATAAGCTGGGATTCCTGGCTTGTCCTGGTTTACTATGAATGCTGAACATGCTGGCACACTCATCCTAGTCTCTCTCCTTTCACTGCTCCCTTCATGTGAGCGGGTAAAACTCATCAGAAATGATGTTGTGCCATCCAAACCCAGGATCCTGGTTTGTTTCTTCCAAACAAAACAGGATCGCAAGACACTAACAGCCAGAGTTTATGCTCGTTTATAAACACTGGCTTATTTGGGAGCAACAAACCATGACACTGCGCTTGAACTTCACAATAATCTATCAATCTCTGATTCGTTTTCTCCACTCCCAGAAAAGGAGGAGTGAAGCAGGAGAGAAGAGTCAGCATGCACTTGCATGCTGCTTGTTTACAATAAAATATGACTAAGACAGGAATCCCAGTTTATCATTATAAGCGAACATGGCCAATGGTTTTCCCACAACCAAATAATTTCTGTCCTTATTAAAACTATGTACTATGCCTTAGGCATTTCACATACAATCAAAATAAATGACAAGCCCCTGCTTAAAGGTTTATAGCCTAAATATAGGCAAGATACAAGGAGGAGGATAAAGAAGGAAATGGAAGTAAAGACAGGCAGCATTACAAGGACAGAGTCTTCGTAACAGTTCACAATCATAATTCCAAATCAATGAGAGCTGCTTTTTTTCTTTTTAGTACCTGAAAAAGAAGCCATGCTTATCCAAGATGTGATGCATGTAGAATTTCACTTGAAAACAAAAACTCTGCAATCTAATTAACTAGCCCAAAATCTAATTAATTAGGGTATGAAAAGAGAAGACACAGCCGTTGGTATTGTTTCACTGGCCAAGTGAAATCTGCTGATAGGATTAATTTTTTAAATTATTCCTGGCACACACTGATCAGCAGAGTTAGTGACCTACGAAAGGTACAATCCGTCTTTTGGGACATCACAGTCATCAGTCTAACAGAGAAGACACTGAAAAGGAGACTCAAGCAAAATGTATTTCTAAGACATTGCTGTTGCCTTGGTCATGGATAACTTGTTGTTAAAGGGTTTAATTAAAGGGAAATGCAAAGCCTTCTTTCTTGCATCCCTTCTGTAGCCACTGGAAGATGAAGTTGCTAAGCTAACGCAATTCTTGGTGGATGTTTTAAAAAAAACACATCTACAGAATGTCAAAATTGGAAAATACATGCTGGTTCATCTAATTTAGTGCCCAACTCCTCTAAAACAAAATCCACAGTAACAGTTTCCTGCTTTTGCTGTTTGCTTTGTTTGTTTCCGGCAGACAGCACTGAAAGACATTTAGGTGCAAAGTGGACCTACCACTACCACTGACCCATCAAATATTTTCACACTCACACTTCTAATAGTATGTTTTTTTGCACTCATATAACATTGAGAAGAGTTCATTCATGTATTTCCACTAAGCATTCTCAGATGGAGGACCTGTAAAAGGGACTATGGTGCCTTAATTTGCACTGTTTGGGCCAAAAGGAGTATATAAATAAAAGTTTTGCTTACTTACTTACAAGACTGGCATAATCCTGACTGTTGCATTATAGTAATTTCTCTTAAAGGACCAGGGATTTCTGCATTTGCTTCCTCCAGTTAACGTAACAGCAGATTTCTGGTTCAGCAAACAAGAGCCAGAGTCCAATATAGCAAAGAGCTTCTAGAGATGAAGCTGGGCTATTTGTTTTATTGTATGTATACAGCTTGACAGCTGTGATTATTTTATTTGAAGAGGGAGTTCATAAGGTACGGCGATAGCTTTGAGCATGTATATGATGACTCGGTGTGTGTCTGGCAAAGTTCCAGTTCTATTCCTGGAGACTTCCCAGGCAAACACCTCCTGACCCCATTTCTCGTGCCAGGTCCTTAAGAGAGCAAAGCCACCCCCACCCCCACAAAATTAAACAAAAATAAAACTAGCTTTTGTATCACACCTCTCAAAAAAGGTCAGGCATGGCACGTATGGAATAAATGGGCTTTTACAGGACTGCAACCTCCAAAGGGTGTTCCTTTATATCAAACTGGGAGCACGAGGGCAAAACAATGCTTTTAATCTGGCATGGCATAAACCAGCCTTCCTCAAACTGGTGCCCTCCAGAGGTTTTGGACTATAACTCCCAGCCACTGGCCATGCCAGCCTGGGACTGATGGGAGTTGAAGTCAAAAACCTCGGGAAGATGGCAGGTTGGGGAAGGTTGTTATAAACTTTGAATGAAGTACACAGAGAAAGCAAGTTATGTACTAAATATGTGGGTGACCCCTCTTCTTTGGATTTAAAGCAGAACAACAGGTTGGGTTTGTACAGGCTGGGCTTCCCTCACTCCAAAGGCAGGATTAAATATATTTGAAGTCTTTGTTACTTTTGTATGAGAATAGATTCATAGGTGGGGGAAAACAGGGCTACTTTCCTTCAGTAGGGGCATCCTATAAAATTGAGTATAAATTATCATTAGATAATTGGAAATGTTTCAGACATGCCCAAAGGTTTGTGTATGCCCACTGGGATGGGTAAGGTTAAGATAACATGGCTTGTATAAAACCTAGACAAGTTTGTGGCTGAGGCAAGATTTCAGTTCAGGATTTCCTCTTAGCCACTACAGTACATTAGTACATTAGCACACATTCAATATTGTTTTAATTTTGACAGGCATTTAGCGTTTGGATCTAGTACTTTTGATTTTTTAAATTTATTTTTATTCATTTTTGAAATTAATAAACAGGCTCTTATCCAGAAGGGATCTGAGAGCAATGAACATAACATGATAGAACCACAAATATAACATAATAGCAATAAAATGCCAAATGAAGAGACATTAAAAAAAACTATGCAACTAGCAAGCAAAGACAATTAAGGGTGCAATCCTATGCATGTTTAGACAGAAAAAAGGCCTAGAGCTTGGAGGCCTTTTTTCTGTCTAAACGTGCATAGGATTGCACCTGGGCAAAAAAGGAATGTTTTGACTTTGGGCCAAGAAAACAAGGACAGCACAATCGTATCTCCTTCAGAAGAGCACTCCAAAGTTGGGGTGTCACCACCAGAGAAGGGCTTGTGTGTTTTTTAATGGTTTTTTTAATTGCTTCTACTTGTTTATATTTAGTTGAATTTCTAGTCTAATTTTTTATCGTTTAATATATTGACTGTATTGCTCTGTGATATTGTACACCACTCCAGTCAAATTCAAACACACACACACACACACACACGTAAATTTTGACTAAGTTTAGTGTTGAAGTTTTCCCATTCATCAAGGGAAAAGCTAGGATTAAAATGGAAAGCCTTCTCCTCAGGAGACAACAGCAACTTCTCTAATGCACCTTCTATCTAATTCAATTGTTCTTTTTCAAACTACTGAATTAATCATCATCCAGAAAGCAAGTCACTCCATTTCTGTTTATATATGTATATATATATGGAGAGAGAGAGAGAGAGAGAGAGAGAGAGAGAGAGAGACAGGGAATGAGATTTAGAAAGATTCAAGAGTCTTATCCTTTCAAGGACTTTCCCATTCCTTTCCATGAGCAAGGGCGCTCCACCCCCACAACAAGAAACCTCAGACATGCATAGTGCATTTCACTTCCATACAAGAGAAAAAGGAAGCTTCTGTGTACAAAAGGATTTACATCATGCCCATTTTCTCCACACAAAAAAATGCATTGCATCTCAAGCGTTCTACCTTCTACATCACAGATGGGGAATGTGTGGCCTTCTAGATGTTGGTGGACTACAAGTCCCATCAGCCTTTGCCAAAAAAGCAAACTGCCAAGGATGATGAAAGTTGCATTCCAACAACATCTGGAGGACCACACATTGCCCATCCCTGTTAAACCCATAGGGTTGTATTCAATGTTAGTCCTACTTAGAGTTGACCTGCCAAAATGAATGGGACTTAAAACAGACCCATTAAAATCAATGGGACTTAAATTATTCATGACTAACTGAAGTCCTATGGATTTCAATGGGGATTTAACTATGATTAAGTCTGGATCTAATCCATTGTAAAGGTACTTCCAGACAACTGTTTTCTCAACTGTAGTAGCACTAAAATAGGAAGTGTAGGGGAGGCAGGGAGTGCTTCCTGGAGTACTTCCTGGACAAGATAGCTTTCTCCTCAAACCATCTAAAAACATTGACTGGGTTTGCCCAACACACTGCAGCTCATCAGGGCTCATTTATTTCATTGAAGGCACCATCCTCAATATTCAACTCTGATGGTGGATTGTCATGTCGTGTGACCCCAGCTGGCAGGGGTTATACTTAGGTTAAACAATCCTCGCATAACCCATGGCCTGTTCTAGGGATAAGGAAAGAGAAAATGATTATTTTTAAAATATGGATTAGTTGATTGTACAACATTAAACACTTTGGGAAGTGTTTGCACCACACACTTCAAAGTATTCTACCAGTAGTTGGATAAGATGTGTATTGCATAAACAGTGACTGGTTTAACTGTACATATTGTAATATGGTACATTTCATATCCAAAAACAAAACCTTGCATGCACATTAGCACCGGTAGTAATGTTATTAGTTATTTAAAATTAAACTCAAGAAGAGAGGATAAATTAGACTCTCAAAACTATTTCGCTCATGAAATCATAAAACAAGAGCACTTAAAAAGAATGAGTCAACCATTAACATGCTGTAAACAGTCTTGTGCGCACACGAAATCAGGTAGTAAGAGAATAGTGTTTGTCTCATTTACGTTTAGTGAAATTATATTTGTAGAATGACAATTCTAACCCACATTTAGGATTGTGCAGATTGCATTGAGGGGTCACAGTTATTTCTGAATTAATTGAACCAAATTATTAAATGATGGGGCCTGTGTATAAATCAATCTTCCCCAACTGGGTGCCCTCCAGATGTTCTGTACTACAACTCAAAACATTCCTGGGCCATTGGCCATGCTGGTTGGAGCTGATGGGACTTGGCATCCAAAACATCTGGAGAACACCAGGTTGGGGAAAGATGGTATAAGGCCTAGACTATGCATCTCTACTGCAGCTTCATTATTATTATTATTATTATTATTATTATTATTATTTCATTTCTATACTGCCCCATAGCTGAAGCTCTCTGGTAAGTATATAAAAGGAAACAGAGGTTACCTCCCATGTCAGTTTTCCAAATACACATTATTGCTTCATTTGGGAGGACATAAGCAGAGAATGTACAAATGGGAATTGTTAGCTGTTACACCTTGTCTCACATCTGGCTGTCTGCAGATGTGGTTTGATTCACTAGCATTACAATTTAGCAGATGCAATCATTCTTGTGTCTCTGCATTTTCTACTAGGAACTTAATGTGTGAATCTCTGATATCCAGATCTCATCCAGGGTCAAATTCATGTGCTAAGCAGGTGGATCTGACTACAGAGCACACTGATGCATCAAACACCATTACATAAGTGTGCTGAAGAAGTGTAAGGTTTCTCGCACCTAAAAATGTAACTTCTGAATCATCCCTTTGTGCACTGCTAAATGAGTACCTGGGAATTAACTAGAAACACGTTAAGCAAGGGTCCAAAAATGTGGACATTGAGGTTGCCTACCCAGTACCCAGGCAATTGTCTCTTCCCTCGTCTCTGACTTCATCAGGTACTTCAGAGGGACTGAGGACCTCCAATGCACTGCACGACATCAGAGGTGAGACTCCATTCTTTCCCAAGATTGGAATACAGAAGAGAAGCACAGTGAATCTCTCACTTCCTGCTGTACTTTGGCGGCTCTCAAAATGACTCCAAAGCTCAGAGTGATATTAGCGCCCTCCTCCAAGTCCTCAACACTGGGACAATGGTGAGCACAAATAATGGCTGGCAGGCTACCAAGGAAAAGCAAAATTTGTGAAACCATTCCCTTGCGTCAAGTCACAAAGTATAGTCCTACACCTTTCAGCTGTAGCCAGAAAACACATCGTAAGGACAGGAGTTAGTGTTCTGTTTAGATGTCAAATGGCTCAAGGGTAATTTATTGGGGCATAAAGCAGGAGATATATAAAAAGAGAGAACTCCCAGATAACCAACTGCTACTCCCTAGCAGCTGATCATTTCAGCTTTGAAGAGCTTTGACTTCTGAGATTTCAGCAAATAATTATGTAAAAAAAGACACTGCAGAATAATACGTATTATTCAAACAATTCCTCTTGCCAGGTTGATCTCCATTCTGTATAGTGAAAGAGTATTTACTCTCCATTGGATTTAGTTAAACTTGCACAATCATGTTTGAAATGAAAAGAATGGAGCTGAAGGTGTATGCTACCTTTCAAGGGGCCCTGCCATCTGGAAGCATGCCATCAATTGTCTGTTCCCTACGTGAGGAGAGAGCAAATGTAAGCTGATGCATGGGAATTCACTGAACCTCATGTCTGCAGCAGAGCTGAAGTGTTGCTGTTTTAAATGGCAATATGATATTGTGGTAAGATGTGTATAAGCGTTCCCATTTTTTGACAACCATTTCAGCTTCGCCACAAAGTTAGACTAAGATTTTTTTCCCAAAATTAGGCTAAGCGTACGCTAATTTTCAGCATTCCGGAGATCTGACAAGCACTCAATCGGGAAACAAGAAGTGCCTTTGAACAGTTCATCCTAGCTACTAGAAACATATCAACGGCCTACAATTCTGATATTCACTTCTGTGGGGCAAAGTTTATCTAGACGTTTCTTGGAATATTATGTCCCTGCTTTTTTTTAGTGTTTATTTATCAATTAGGGCAATAATGCATCATATAAAAATAATATACTTTAAACCTGTATGATTTTGATAACGTAATTAACAGGCAGCTTAAATCTTGCAAAACTACCGTATTGGGAGCCTACAAATCATCTCCAGAATCTGCTTTTACTTTTAGACAATAACAAGGTTGGCCCAATGGTAAAGCATGGGTCTTTTCCACTACATTACATGTTTAGCACTTAACCATATATAGTTACTTTGTTTATCCTCATACCCGTATCCCCATACTCTCTTTACCTTGTTTATCCTCATACCCAGTTTACATGCAACAGCTAACTATATCTTGTTTAACTCATATTTAGTTGTGGCAACGAATGGGCGCACTGCCTCCTGCACGTTTGCTGCTACCACTTTCAATCAATAACCCAGGATCGCCTCAATCCTGTAACTCTGGGTTGTTTCAGGATCAAAATTACCAAAGTTAAAAAAGCAATCAACCATGATTTGTTGTGGGGCTATCTTTGGGTTGCTTAACCTATAAACCACCCACTGGAGTTCCGGGATCGGGCGTCATAATAACAACTCAGGAACGGGGGCATTCCTGGGTTGTTCATTGAAAGCAGAAGTGGCAACTGCAAGGAAGGCAGCATGGTTGCCACTGTCGTACCAATACCTCGGTTAAACAACCCAGGAATTGGCCATTACATGTGAAAAAAGTCATTATATCAGAATGATGTTACTTTATTCAGTTTGAAAACTAAAGCTGACAGGTAAGAATCAACTGAAGTCATCCTGCCCCCCCCCCCCCCCCATTAATTGGAGACTTTAAACTCTGGTCCAAGTCCAAACGTCTTATCCAGTGGACCACATTGACCTGTTACTTGATGCATAAAATGCCTGCTAGGTAATAATGAGGTCATGTGGCACAACATGCTGACCAGATGTCAATTAGGTCACATTTTTAATCAACTTCACAGAGCAGTAACCCTTGGGCTGCAACCCAGACCAGCATTGGATGTATTTAAATCCAATTAAAAAGGAAAATCTCAAACAGATGTCTGCACAAGAAGAGAAGAACTACCACACCAGAATAGACCAAAAATTCAACTAGCCCAGCATCTTGGCCATCTCCCTATGTTAGCCCAGGTTCCCCAGAGATGCTCACAAGCAGGCTAGTATGTAGATAGCCATCTTCTGTTAGGATCAAACAATGCCTATGAAACATGTCATTGACCTGATTTGCACAACACAACAGCCCACTGTAGCTTAATTTACCAGCAGGGGCTGACGCATTGTGCCAGGCAGCTGTGAGAGCTGTTTTTGCATATTGCCCATGGGCACCCAGAATGCCATGGCTTGTTGTATCATGTGAGCCCAGGTGACAGGGGTTGTTTGCGGGTTAGACAACATTCAAACAACCTATGGATTTTTTTTTTAGGGTTATTTGAGGGTTAGACAACCTCTGCCCTCTGGGTTCGCACAGCACAAGCCACGGCGAGGCAGGGCACTCACGGGCACTATGCAAAAATGACAAGTGCACAGCACAACACAATCCATGGGTAAATTAAACCATGATGGGCTGTTAGGCCACCATCTCTTTTGCGTTGGTGGTGTTTTATTTAAAATGAAATACTTGTCCCAATCCAGTTCAGGCCCTCTTATGGCTGTTAAGTTAAAAGGAAACAGTTGATGATGATGACGATGACATGTTTAACATCTTGTCTAGATGGTCCTTGGTCCTCACAATTTCCCAGAGTAATCTGCAGAGGCATTTGAAGTAGCGCAGGAGGCAATAAAGGCTTGTTAGTTTAGGAGCATACTTTGAGAACCTCTGTGTCATCTACTCTTGTGTGAAACAGACCCAACATATTCCTGTCCATATTGCTGTTGTGCAATTGTGAATCTTTATCATTCTGCAGGAGAAGCACATTCAAAACAAAGCACTTCCAAATCTGAATGCTCTGGCAATCCAGCTAGACCACAGCACATGAGATCTTCCTGGCAATCTTCCGATTCTATTTTGGAACAAGAGGGCCAGGTTTTTAAACTGGGAGAGTTCTTTTCACAGCAGGAAATCCCTACTGGGGGAGCAGGAATGCTGCCTGAATAGGCTGAAGACCAAATAAGCCTGGCTAAAGACAGAGCACAGATTTCCTTTGGTCTGAAGAAAACTTAGAGAATACATCTCAAATTTCCAAAAGTGCAGGTTTTCCCCCACCCTCTCCAGACACACATTTCCTAATATCCTTTCATCGTTCAATGGTAGGGGAAATGTTGCCATATTTTGCTGAAATATGTTGCTTCCTGCCCTTCAGTTCTAAAAAAGAAAGCTATATAAACATCCACACATTTTCCCCTTCCTTCTATAAGCAGTTTGATATATTAACCAATCTGCGGTTCCCTCCCTCCCCTGAATCTCTCTCTCTCTCTCACTCACTCACACACAGTCATCAAACATCACTACAAGAACCTCACACAACGATCTTGCCACCCAGGTTCTTTAACTGCCTCAAGGAGCAGTCACGTACACCTGCCTTAATTTCTTATTGTATGGCCCAATAATTTTGCTATATGTTATCTCAATTAGGGTGGCCATTTGTCCTCTTTTACAGATGGCAGCCCTCTCTTTGAAGAGTTGCCAGAGGACTGTTGTTTCTTTGAAGGCATCCTTTATTTGAAGGGCTGTCCTGTCCAATTCCGGTTTTGAGATAAAGAACTTTAAGAACAGTTAGCACCTGAACAGCAGACTGAACAGGCAGGTATTTGGGTCACCTGCGGAGTCTTCCACAGTATGCTGAGATGTACTGTATTTCAGTATTTCAATTTAAATTATAATTTCCAAATTTAAATCTATACATACAAGTTATCATAGGGGCATTTTATGGAAATCACTGTCCTCTTCTGTGTTGATGCATTTCCTCCTTTTTTGGTGATTCAAAAGTGGCCACTGTAATCTTAATTCTGAACTATCCATACATTCATAGTTTCATTGTATTTCCAATTCTTTGGCCTTTAAAAGGCCTTCATAACAAACAAAAATAATGTTGCGACTGCTATCCCACCCTGCCTTGTGAAACAAGTTGGCTTTTCAACACTCCTTAGACAACCCATTCCCAAAATGATATGGAGTAAAATAAATTGTAGGTAAAGAACTACTAGTCCAGTATGAAATCTTCGAGTGTTTTAAATAGGTACTTTGGAGTACCAGTCATTTCAGCATGTTCCACACACCTCAGAAAAGAGGGATTTGCAAGTCGACAAATAGCTTCCTGGGAGCGGTTACCTCCCAAGGATCCTGCTTGTGGCCATCTGCAGGTGAGCCTTTGAGTTTCCACAGCCTAGAAGACCTTTCAATAAAGATGTTTTCAAAAAGTTTTAATGTGGCACAGTTTAAACAATATGTTCTAGAAGCTGCACAAGATAGATGGAATAGTAGTGGACCAAGTATTAGTATGAGTTTCTATGCTATGCCCTTTCTGAATCCAATCCCAATAATTATTATCCCATTAAAGTACTGCACACGTTTTATCCAAAAGATGCTCACAGGCTCCCTACCTTTCCATTTCAAAACACAGAGAAAGAACATAGGAAGATCCCGACACAGAGTAGAGGCCATCTAATTTGACATAATAAGGCTTTTAAGCAAAAAAAAAAAAGGGGGGGGGAGAAAGAAAGGCAACTGAATGAGGAAGGATATGCATTGTTAGTAGAGCCAAACCCATCTTGGTTTACTCCCTTTCTTGCTCTATGCAGGGCTCTGCTATTTGGTCTTCTTTGTTGCCATCTACATTCTGGCTTTTGTCCTTTCTGACAGGCCCTGTTCCTTAAGCCACCAGCTTCAAATGTCTTCTCAAGACACACACTGATTTCCTGGGCTTATTGATTCCAGCTCACCCTTCCCTCACCGATTTGCATTATTCCTTTTTCAAGCTCAATCTTCCCAGTTCACCTTTGCCCTATCTCTCTTACAAGGCCGAGCTCCCAAGAAGACTTGCTGTTTATGGCACCTCAGAGATATGTACCAAACAAACATACAGCTTGTCTACAATACACTTTTGCAAAAGCTGCAGTAAGAGTAGTCATCAGTACTATTACATATACTTGAATCAAGGGGTCATTACCATACACCTGCAATCCCACCCACTTTCTCTACATTGCCCTTTAGTCCTGTTCCCTGCCCTGGAGCTCCCTAACCATCTCAGAGTTCAGTGCAGTCATATTTCCATTACATAACCTGCTGTATTCAAAGAGTTCTGCTGAGAGTAGAGGAAAGTTCCCTCCGTTAGACCTCTCACTCCAGATGATGATCAAACACCATTCAGAAATGGTTATGCTGGAACGCACATCTGAAGATGGATTATAGCCAACTGAAAGAGGATTATAGCCAACTCAAGAGGCATTTTTTTCCTTTGTAACACATGTAGCCATGTATTTTAATACCAAAGTTAGTATTAGAATGGAGCCAAAGAAGATTAAAGTGTTGTTGACCATTATATAACATCAAGTTCATGCAAAGACAGAACTTTTAATTACATCCTTTAAGCTCCAGAAGCATTTGAAACATGAACATTCTTAAGGTGTGAGTTTGATTTTGTTTTTACTTTGAAAATAAATAAACGGAGACAGCATTCCTTACCCAATTTACTTGCCTGAGTATAGATTACAATTTTCAAAACACTCCTGATTTTTTTGTGAACTACATGGTCATACAAATAGTACACACAACCTTATGTATATGCTGTATTTAGCTATTCCAAAATGGGAACAAGTTTTAGCACATTTCTTAAGCTTTACTCTAAACTCCTGATAACTGTGGAATTGCATGGTACCCATCATAATTAAGTTCCATATAATATAACTTCTATATAGCCCTTCTCCACATAAGATGTTCTTTATTCTAGAGGCATTGGGATCCAATGAAAGATACTTCTTCAGCTCTTAAAAGTGTATTTGTAAATGGTAACATTATCGTATTGATATGGTAATACTATAGATAATGGCATCTACTTAAGTATACTTTATAAAACTTAAATCTGTTGACAGATCAAACACAAAAGATGCTGCAGGCCAGGATAAGGGGAGGGAAATGGAGATTAAAACCAGGGTGGAAGTTGAAAATTGTTTAAGATGCTTGATGTCTTTTGTTCCTTGGTGCATTTCATGTCCAAAGAAATGGAGGGGGGTGGATACTCAATTTCCCTTCATGATATCCTTCCTGTCATTCAGTTCTCCAGAACTACTCCTATATTAAAAAGGGATGCCAAAAGCAATACATGAACTTTGGCAAAACGATACAGCTGACAATGCCAAATCCCAGCCTTGCTTACTTAGCTAGAAATAGAAAATAACTCTTTTCCTATCAGTAAACTGTCCAAAACGTTAGTTTTAAATCTCTGGAGTTTCCGACTGTGCTGCTTTCACAAGGAACTAGAAAGAGAAAGGACCAAATTTGCTATGCCTGAGAAGTTCCTCATTTATTGACTACTCTTTTTGTTGTTGCAAAGGAATCATCTGACACTCTCATTTCAAAACTCTGGCTCCTTCCACATTAGGACCCTTTAAAACTGTTAAGGAAGCTCTTCCACAATCAGCTGGCAAGTAGATCTGTCATTATGATAGCACCTGGCAATTAACCTAGTCCTATATATTCGACAGTGCAATCCCACAATGACCATCCCAGGGCGAAGGAAAAAGTGGGTGATGCATTTACTCCACCAGCCAAAACAATCCCACTAAATTTGAAGATTTGATCACTCACTGTCATTTATTGGGCCCACTCAGACGACACTGAGGGCTCTGGGTTAGCTTAACCATGCTTCTCTGTGGTTAGCACTAACCACAAGCCGTATGCTCGCACATGACACTGTTAACCCTGACTGGTTCCCGGTCTCCTAACCACAAAGCAGTCAGATGAGTGCCTGAATCCCCTGAATGCTCTGCCCTGTATCCCATCAGCCCTTGCGCTGAGAGCCAGCAGTTGCACGATTCAGGTTATTTATGCCGCTTTATACTGCTAGCGCTATGATTTCGGCCCCTTATCCACAGCTGCATTGCATAAGACACCTTAAGCCAAAAGTCCCCTCTACAAGGACTCGCTTTTGCGCCTGGTTAGGCGATTATGCGCATAATCGCTGAAGCGTATTTACGCCTAATACCTCTGCACGAGAGGTGGCGAGAGGCGGCGAAGCGCATTAACGGATGACCAAAATGCGCTTTACAAGTAGTTAATGTGCATAAGCGCTTGTTCACATAGTCAAATTGCGCTTTAACGGGCGGAGCAAAATAAAACTTGCTGTTTAACGCACATTCGATAATGCGCATAATCGGAGGGATAGCGCGCCTCTACGCCCAATTTGCGCTCCGTTCTTGTAGAGGTAAATTTTTTAATGCGCCTTGAAAAAGCTTTAAATGCCTCTTGTAGAGGCAGCCAAAGTTAGTGCCACTAACCCTGCTGCAGAACAGGGTTAGTGAAGCCAACCACAGCGTGGTTAGCAGAGGTACCTGGTTAAAGAAAACGCATGTCAGACAACACCATTAACCCTGCTGCTTGACCCAAAACCCTTAACCAGCATGGTTAACAGTGTCATCTGAATGGGGCCATTGTTTATTAACAGTTGCATTACAGTGCAAAAAATCAAACTATTTATGTGCACTTGTACTTAAGTGCGAAATGAATATTGCTTCAAGATATGTAATGGCGGATGTGCAAGCCCTCAATGCTATTTGGGGGAAGAAGGGGGAAAGAAATCTAGCTCCCTGCCTCTCCATGGGCAGAGGACAGTTAATGATGGCAGGAAATGCAGAGCAAGCAATAACAAAACACGGACTTTCACAGGGTACTCCTCTGCACTAGGTGAGTCAGCAGATCTTTGCCTGTCCAGACAGGTCAGGGTGGTGTTGCAACTGAACTGAGCATCAGAAAAATAATTACACACCAGACCTTTAAAAAGACATTCCACGAACAACACTGGTAGGCAATAGCTTGTTAGAAATAGCACCTGGATGCTCTGGAATACCAAAGAGAAATAAAAAGGCTAATGTAAAGGACCTTTCCGCACAGAAAAACCTAACCACTAAAACACCATTTGGCCCTGTGTCCACTTGTATCAACGCGTCATGAAAACGTCCCCAAACAAAATCTGAACCTAGCATGGAACAAACTAAAAGCTGTGCCCCGGTAGACTCTAAAGACATTGGCTGAATTCAGACAACACGATAGTCAACGGTGGGGTAATAATAAACTTTACAGTTGTTCATCTCGGGGGTACTCCCCACACAACATGGTAATAAATAATCAACTGTGGTGTGGATTAGGATCAGCGCTGAGTTGACTATGGCAGCATTCGAACGACACGATAGTCAATACAACTGATGATTGTTCCCCCCCCCCCCAGTTGCTTATTGTGTCGTCCGAATTCAGCCACTGTCTTTGTTAAAAACTTGCTTTATTGTTGTTCCAAGACATTGCAGACTACGAAGGGGGATGGGATGGAGATTGACACTGGGAAGGGCAACTCACCCTCTCAATAGGTAGTTGTAAAAAAGCCTACAACAGCTCATAATAAGGGGAGAGCTCTGTACAAGGGAACAGGGGAAAGGGCCCCTTGCCTCTGTCTCGTAGGTCCATATGCAGAATTAACATCACTGACCTGAGCTTGATTGAAAATGCAGCTCCTGTTAGAAATCAGTTACTGATTGGGAGCATATTGCTACTTGATTTGTCCCACTCAACATCACTGGCTCTTGCTATGACAAACTGCGACATGTCATCCCATGGAAATTCTGGCACCTGGCCAAGTCCTGTACAATACAGGGTTTCCTGTGGAAGTAGCATGTTGGTTGAGGAGTGTTGTTAAGAATATAGCGTCAGAGACTGGCTCACAAGGTTTTTTTTCCCATAAGGAAGGCTTATGAATTGTAGTATCTGTACTGCAGGTTTCTTTTAAACACAAACACTTACATTCCGCTTGGCAAGATCTATACTTTCACAGTTATTTCCAGTAATGGAGCTGATGTTGATTTGTATTTATATTACTATACAGTCAAGCTCAAAGCACGGGTAGGGGGCAGGGAGTGTACTTGAGGGTAATTTCCTGAAAGCTGAAATTCAAAATATGGAAAGCAATCTGATTAACTACTTTAGACTTTCAAGTCTGTTTTTTTTCCCTTCCATCAACAGCTGCTTCTCATCTTTATGCAGCTGCAATTTCTTCAGAATCTCAAAGGATTTAAAGAGCTTGAGAATTTATTTCCATCAATAGAGATATTAAAATAAAAGGATTTTTAAAGATCTTTTTCTAAGTTTTCTCTTTTCTGTAACCGAGGCCACCGAATTTCAATCCTTACATAATTTTCTTTAACCACTCTCAATAAAGCACCACCACATCTTTCTAAGATTTAACATCTTTGCCTTTCCAAAAACAAAAAAACTCACACCCCTTCTTGTCTACACAACGCTCTTTATTAAGCTACCACAATATGGCTTGCTAGGATAAACTGACGATGTCCAGTAATGAGAAGCTAAAAACAGCTCTTTGAAAATAACAGTAAGGTTATAGAAACATCAGATAATTTACCATAGAGCAAAAGACAAACACTCCAAAAAAGTTTCAGGAATCTAGTACGTAATAGAAGCAATCTGCCTTGTGACAAAAGGTACATGTAATACAGAGGCAAAATAGAGAAATAATTACATCAACAGCTATTAAAGCCCCTCGGGGAAAGAATACTTTAACTTTAATGTATTTCTAGCTATTTCTTTCCACTTCTGGAATGAATTACATTTTTTTTAACAAACACGCAGTACACATATCTGAACGGTACATAAAATTGTTCAATAAATGGCAACATTACCACACACACACACACACACACACACACACACATTTTTAAGTGAAGTCAAGAGGAAAAGAAAAAGGAGGCCTCCCTCAGGCAGATGAGAAATTTTCCAAACACAAAGTGTGCCAGCTACAGCGAAATAAATGAAATACTGAAAAGCACGCACAGTAATACAACGCAATCAACACCAGGTATGACAAAAAAATGTATGTGGTACATTTTCCTATCATATACTGTTTAAAACAGTTGCGAGAAAATTACAAAAGATCTTGCAATGACTACGATACATCACTCAACAACACATGCACTACAAATTATAAAATTTGTTGAGATATTTAGGTTAATTTCTAGTAAAAAAATAATAATCTAATGTTGGGAAAATTTATGTTCTTTGTTATATTAGCAAATGGAGGTACTTTGCTATCTTGGCTCCTAATTTAAAAGCCCTAATTTAACCAATGAAGATGTTATTAATCTAGAGTCCTTCTGGCATAATTGTATAATTCTAGCTACTGACAAATTTGGGAAGGCATTTGAAATTATTGTGACAACACACAGAGACCGGACACACTGTTATCACATAATTTCCATCTCTAGAGATCCAGAAGTTTCTAACAATCATTAATACCCTTTGTCCCTCAGCTGGTACCCATGACCAGAACCGAGGCCCTAGGCCATGGAAATTTGGGATTGATCTTGAACCTACTCAAGTAAAGATGATATTTCAGTCTGAGTAATCATTAGAATGTGAACTCACTAGTCTGCATGCTTCCACATTGCTTTAAAACTCCAAGTAGTCATTTAAAATTGTGGCTTATAAAAACAATATTTACTGTACTGTGAACTGATTATAGTGCTTCTATCTATTACAAAGAAAAAAATACCCCTACTAAATGTCTGCAAACCAAAGCTAAATAAGTCTTAACGGACAAACTGGCATGCAAGACTGAAGACTTATTTCATGTCAAAACTGATTTAAAGAAATTAGCTTAAAACATCAATATTCCAAAATCCATTATATGGATTATATGTAATCATCTTATTGCTGCAGTGATTAATGTAATAATAAAAGATGGAAGGATACAACTGTAACTATTAGAGGAAAGGACATGTCTGGTTTATTATTAAGAGGGGTGGGGAGGGGAAATCCAATGAACCATTTAAATTTAGTGCTATATGGAAACCTTTTGAGAATTAGCTAACTACCACCATCAAAAGAAAAATAGTTGCAGATTCATCTATTGAACACAAACAGAATAGCAGAATTTTTTTTAGAAAAGGCATTAATTACTTAATAAAATAAGCATTTCAGACTAGCTCAAATTGCCTTCTAAAATGCCAAATATTGTAGTGACTCAATTTGCACTGGGTATCCCCCAAACCTGAAAGTTTATTATTATCAACATTTCAGAGTACATTGCTCATTTTAGTTCTTCTCTCATTTACCATGAATAAAGCATATTAGACTAAGAGAGAATGGCTCTATTCTAGCTTTCCCCAATCTAGAGCCCTCCAGATGTTTTGGATTAAAACTCCCATCATCTCTGACCATTGGCCATGCTAGCTGAAGCTGATGGGAGTTGTAGTCGGAAACATCTGGAAAGCCCCAGGTTGGAGTAGGCTGTTCTGTTCTTATACTGTCAACAGACTATGATTTGTCTTTATGAGAACAAACAGCAGCCAGCCCCAGGCTCACATACTCACTCCTTCTGCTTCCTTTGCACACAATGGATGGGAGATGAGAAGCTCCCGCTTACAGTTTGCAGCAAACTGTTTTGTCCAGAACAGCAAGCCATTTGGTCAGAATGCGGTAAATTATGGTTTGAATAAACCACAGTTTGCCTTCATATCAGGATAAAAATATTTGGACAAAAGATCTGTCTATAATTTGGCACAACATAGAAGCAGAAGGTTCTAGTCTCCTCCTAAGAGTAAAAAACGTTAGTGAGCTCAGCGTATTGTTACATCTCAGCTGAGCCACTGACTGGGTTCATATGCCATGATAACCCATGATGGGTTAAATAAACCATGATGGCATATTTAATCTATCATGAATTATCGTGTCATCTTTCAGGAGTTTTTTCAACCCACGATGACTTATTTGGCCAATATAACCCACTCTGAGAGCCCATGGTCTGCAAAATGGGTTCTCATCTGTGTGGCGGTCACAGTTCGTTATTTTGATCACCTACAGAGTTGCTCAGCAACAGTGGTCAAAACAGCTGCTAATGCTCTCCTCCAGCCAGCAGATCTCTGTTACCGTGATCTGTCTAGCATGTGATTGCACTCGCAGCCTGACCCCGCCCTAATCATTCCCCCAGCAGTGTACTTTGTAACCTCCCCAAGTATAGGGTCGCGGCAGTTGCACAGGGTAGTCATTTTGCCTAGTATGCATCTTTGCCAGGGGATGCTGTGTATGAATGTTTGTCCCAACTCCTGCAAACTTCCATGGAGTTATAGCCCCCCCCCCCACTTTTTAGTGAAAAAGTACTTTAGCTCATGTCAGTTTGTCAGTGTACAGTGTTTTCGTTGGCCTCATGCGCACCCCTGCTAGGGGAAGCTGTGTATGAAGTTTGATCCCAACCCTGCAAACTTCCAAGGGATTATTTGCGCAACCTCCTTGTTGGTACACCCAGAGTTTTCGCTCCCTTGTGTGTCATCACGTAGGGTTTTAATGGTGCTTTGGGTGCCTCCCCCCCCGACTAGGGGAGGATGCGTATGAAGTTAGGTCCCAATTCTGCATACTTCCTGTGCTTTAGGACCACCACCATACTTTCCGCAATTCAGAGCCATGCTCCCTGTTAGGGTGATGCGGGGAGCACTAAATTAAGCTCTCCCCTTTCATTGGGATATTGTGGCAGGTTAAAACAGGCTGCTGTGATATTGTTAATGGGTTCAACAGCGCCACTGCTGGGGCGGGAGGACTGGAGTAAGACAGGGGGCATGGATGACTCAGATTATAAACTATGTACAGAAGCTTATTTGTCTGATGTTGTGGGGGACAATGGTAGCTTATTTTCAAAATAAGGTCCTGTGAGTATCTTATTAACCCATCAAGGCTTAAAGTGACATCTGATTTGAACCTGAGTGTGTTCAGCTGTCCTGGTCCTAGTCCAACACTCTGACCACTATGCCACATTGTTTCTTGGCTAGTAATGTGGGTTGAATGGGAACAGCCAGGTTCAAATCCAGACTCAGCCACTGGGTGACCTTGGGCTAGTCAGTCTCTCAACCTAATCTACCTCACAGGGTTGCTGTGAGGATAAAATGAGGGAAGACCATGTATGCTGCCTTGAGCGCTTGGGTGGGAGGAGGCAGAATTTTTTTCTTCTTCTCTCTATAATAATAAAAGATGTATATCTAACTGTCTGTCTGTGCCTAGACTCCTGAACCTTGGCATACATACTAAGGGTATGCTCCTCTAGATCCTTCACATAAAAAGGAAAATGTTACTGTGAAAGACATAGCTAGGCAATTCACTGTTTTAAAACATGATTACTGCATTCTACAAAAAAGTTGAATGTGCTATGCATTTTGGGGGGGATTGTTATTTTATTTTATACATTTATCACTTTTAAAAAAAATCACAAGGTGACTTACAAATACAACAATAAAAACATAAACAAAATAAAATCCGGAGGTAAAACAGATCAGCATATGAACATTTTTTAAAAAAATTAAAAACTTTCTAGAATTTTTCTTTCAGTGTTCACTTGAAAGCACAAAGAGGAGTTTGATGGATTTCTCCAGGGATAGAATTCCAGTCTTGGTGCCACTGCAGAGAAGGCCCTGTCTGTTACTCACCAAATAGGTCTGATTTAATGGAGAATAAAACCTGAGATCAAGATCTTAAAGCTCAAATAGGTTCATACGGGTGAAGTTGGTCCTTTAGGTGACTAGATCTCCGATGAGTAAGGGCTTTAAAGGTCAATAACAGCATCTTAAATTATGTCTAGAAAGAAATTAGTAACCAGTATAAGTGGTATAAGTTCTGTGTTCTACAAGTGCTCTTACCAGCATCCTGAGGTCTGCATTTTGTATCCGAACTGACTTTAAGGGCATTCCTAAACAGAGAGCGTTGCATTAATCTAATCTGGATGTAACTAGAGCAAGGTCATCAATCCAAATTGTCTCCTTGCAATGGATGGAGATATTAGTGCAGCTAATGGTCTTGTTCTGTATCCAGGTTGCTAGATGAACACTTTGGTGCGTACAACTTTCAGATGAAGAAGTTGGATTCTCAGTCTAAGATCTAAAGAATGTATTGCTTGGTTGGTGAGAGATTGACAGTTCAAAGTTTCAACTTAATTACCACTATCCTAACTGCAGTGCACAAGATAGGTAGAGTTAAAATAATTTCTTTTCACAAAGAGGAAAATCTTTGTTCTCTTAAAAAATTTGTGGGCATCATGTTGTATTAGTTAGGGGCTTATTTACCAGTAGCTCAACAATACTTAAAGACAGGTTTTTGCCTCTCCCCTTCGTCTCAAATGTATGAAACTATCTACACTTATGTGATCTATAAATAAAAGACGTGCATTTATCTCCAATTAAAATCATGTGTAAATTTATATGCAAATGCAATGAAAGCCTGAGGCTCCTGGCAAGCTGCCAATCCAGCCCTTTAGTGCTGGGAAAGTCATGTATGCAACACTGCCATAAGAATTAGCATGTTGGAATTTGAATTGGAAACAAATAGATAATTTTGACAAATTAAGTGATAATATTATTCATATCTCTAATGTCCTTAAAGAGGCAGAGTAAAGACAGGCTTCTGCCCTGTACTTCTAGGAAACTGACAGCAAAACTTGGCATTTCTGTGAGAGTAAGTGGTCGGCCTTCGTAGAGAAACAAACAATTCTTCGTGTTATACAAAACAGCCTTCACCAAGTTAAAATCAGACATGTAAAAATTTTATCATCAAACATAACAGCATTAACTTGGAGGCAGATGATCCCCACAGTAAGGCATAACATCAGTCTGTACAAGTTTATATCTGATTTTCCTTGCAATTACTGCATATGCTGCTATTTTATGAGACACAACATTATCATGACTGGACAACAGTTATCAAAATCTTTACACTCTAAAAGCCTCCCAAGAACACTAGCCAAAAATCTGATAAGGTAGATAGTACAGCAAATAATGCACTATATATTTCCACAACGTGTGTGCCACATACTTCCAGGGCCTTTGTAAATCTCCCTTCTATGTAAATTGTTAGCATTGTTCTGTTAGGCCTGAAAACAGAGCGGCTGGTTGTGATCAGTTTCTTTAAAAAGCGAAACCACTGGAAAATGGAGAAGCAGGCTTCGCATGCGCTTGAATAGCGATTTCTTCAACCCCATTTTTATAACTCCTTTCAACCGGTGTCAAATCATATTACTTCAACATTTTTTTATTATTATTGTGGCATTCATTTTTTAGAATCATTGTATGAATGGAAGCCACTTCTGGTGGCAGAAAGGGGCTCCCCTGTTTCCAATGATTCCCTCTCCTAACTGCACCACCAACACTCTTTGCTACATTCCACTCAAGGGGCACCCCAATCCTCCAGAGCAGGTTTTAGGGAGCTCAATGAGCTTCAAAAGGAGGAGGAGAGCCACAGGAGGAGAATTCTGCTCACACTTGACTTGATCCAAACCACCATGAACTCAGTACTTTACAACAGCCCTGTAAGATAATGCCACAGATCAGAGGCTGGAGCTGAGAAACAGTGACTTTCCTCAGGCTGTCTAGGGAGCTCATGCCATGCCATGGCTAAGGAAAGATTTAAAGCAGGAACTTCTTAACTGCAGCTTATACTACAACTTTCCCCAACGTGGTACCCTCCAGATGTGTCAGGAATACAACTCCCATCATCCTTGTGCTGGTTAAGAATGATGGCCATTGTAGTCTCAACACATCTGGAGGGTGCCATGTTGTGGAAAGCAGTGCTACTCTAGGTCTTCAATTCAGCAAACTCCAAAAGAGCTTTAGTTCCCATTCTGCTGTCACTAAAAGGAAAGTTACGTAAATCAAGGGAGGTTAATCGTAAGCTTGATAATAAGGAAGCTAAGTCTTACATCGCAATCATATGTATGATAAGGCCCCACTATGTTCAATGGAATTTACTCCCTCGTATCTTCAGGCTTGCCATGTTAAGTGATTCTATCTATAGAGGGCACCTGTCCATGTGGTCATTTCCTTTTCAGGGCACTCAAACATGAGCAAAAAATGCTGATGGAGCGAAAACTATGGCTTGCTTTTTCATTCACTTGTCTTGAATAAACTTCCGGAAGAGTAAATCAAGAGCAGTTACCATAGAGCGGTTGCACTGTGAAACAAACTCCAAGATAACTTCCATCGCTGTATGCTGCTAAAAATACATGTGATCATGTATGTGTGGGGAACTCATTTTCACTTTTGACTTGAGATACTAAGAATTCTAAGCATTACCTGCTACTGATTCACACGGACATAGACATTTGCTCTCACAGCCCACAGCCACACCATGACACCCTGCACCCACCGAGGAGGAGAAAGCAATGAGAACTGTATTACTGAAAGACTCCACAATATCATAAGCATCAAGATGCAAAGAAAGACACCATGCCCTTCCCGGCTTGTGATGGAAGCAGCAGAAAATGTCTCTGGATTGTCCCAGCATGACTTTACTAAGGCTGGCACCCCTTTTTAGGTAAAGGTTATTAGTCATAATATAGTGCCTACATGCATTAGGTACCAAAGAGAACTGTGAAAAAAGCTGGAGTAGATATTCTATAAAGTATGTGAATGTAAAGAATCAAAATATCCAGAAGCAAAGTGCCACAGTTAATCTTCATTCATTTATGCTTCAGAGAGAAGGACTTGCATTTGTTTCCTTCTCATTTTTTTTAAAGACTTAATTTAAGATCGCAAAGCAGGATTTAAAGTCATGGTTTGTACAAGTGCAGCAATGAAAAAAAATCAGGAAGAGAAGCAAGGAAGAAAGGAAAAAAAAACAATCAAAAGCATGTTAATCTGCTTGCTATGCTATGAACCACATCACCACTCTAATTAGAACCACATTCTGAAAGCTACAAAGAGCAAAGAGATGCAAGAACTTACAACAAAGCAACACAAAAAGTGATTTAATAACTTTCCACTACTCATTCGAAAAAACAATCAAGAAGAAATTAGAATAAAGTATCTTTAATGCACAAGCCACACATTTTCTCACTATAAGTCAAACATTATAGTACTTAGCTGCCTACTTGGTGATTTAACTTCTACAGTTCAATGCTGTATTTAACTGCTGTTTGGACATCTGCACTAATATTGGAATCTATTTATGGATGTCAGAGTTAAGCTTCTATACGATGATGAAGCTAACACATTTTAATCAAAATCATTTATTGTTTTCTACCAATTTCCATTGCAACTGCCAATGTGGTTCAAGAGTTGGAATAGGACTGAGGAGACCTGTGTTCAAATTCACACTCAGCCATGAACCTTATTGAGTTACCTTGGGCCAGTCATAATCTCTCAACCTATTCTACCTCACAGGGCTATTGTGAGGATAAAATGTGCTTGTATGTGTGTGTGTGTGTGGGGGGGTGTCAAATACACTCCTTGAATTCCTAGAAAGGAAGGTGGGATAGAAATATAATTAAAAAACAAACAAATAAACGTGCATCTTCAATACAATTGCAAATCTATTGGGTTAACTGGAAAATGTCCCTTGATTTTCTCATTTAGATCAAACAGTTAACAATATCCTTATTTATTTATTTATTTATTTATTAAACTTCTATACTGCTTAGATTAATATATTAAAATCTCTAAGGGGTTTACATTAAAATATAACAATATAGAAACAAGATAAAATAATACATGAAAACATTATATAATTTTAACAATAAAACAGGGTGGTAACAGAGTCCCTCACCAGTCAGGGAAAACCTGTGTGAATAGTTGGGTTTTCAAGAGGCATTTAAAACTTGTCCTGGTTTCTGCCTCTCAAATCACACCTTGGAAAATATTCCAAAGGGCGGGTGCCACCACTGAGAAAGTCTGCTTATGCACCCCTACCTGTTGACATTCCTCTGGCTGTGGAATGGACCAGTAAAGCTTCCTCAGAAGTTCTCAGGAGCTGACTGGGTAAATCTAAGGAAATGCTTGCTTTGTGAAAGCCCATGTGTGCACTGTATATTGTGAACCTATTTCTATTTTTGTGGTTGTTCAATGTATGTACAATAGGTAGCAAACACTTACACATGCAGCATCCTGAACAATGCATCAAAACATGGCCTAATCATTGCAATTTTTTTCTTTAATCTTCTAGATATTTGGTTCACATTTTCCATCTCAAACTATTTTGGTCACATTACTATGCTGAAAAAGCATAAAAAGGTAAGATTCCCATGTAAGCATGATCCAAAAACTCTGAAGAGAAAGAAAACAAGCATTTAAACCAGAGGTAGGCAACCTGTTGCCCTCCAGATGTTTTAGACTAGAACTCCAATAAACACTTGCCACTGGCTGATGGATGTTGTAGTCCAAAACATCTGAATGGCACCAGGTTACCTAACCTGACTTAAACTACACATTTTCACTAAAGGTTTGGTCATCATGTTTTCAGTTGTCTCAAAACTAGAACTTTACTGTTAGATTACTGCTGGAATTATCTCAGATTCCTAAATAATTTTATGTGATGTGCTTTGAACACTCAAAAAGCACTAGACTAAACAATGAAAACTACTGACCACTGGAAGTGCTCTTCTTATTGTATGGTACACACTTCTACACAGTTTCATTTAGTTTCCACTAGAAGATTCTATAAGATTCACTTCCAACCCAGTGATTCATAAACAGTCTAGACAGATCCCAGATTCGGAATAATCCGTTCTGTCTTGCCAGATAGAAATAGTTGGCTGCAGCACTGTAGTTGTTACTAAACACATCATCCCCCATGCTCCATTGTATATTGCAAAGAAATGTAAGATAGCAAATTCCATCATCAGGTGATGCTACTGCTAATGGGAAGTAATTTTCTCCCTTCTAATAAGCAGCAACTTACATCGTTCTGTCTCTTGCCATTAAAAAGGGGTCTGAAATCACACCCACAGGGTGTCATTCAAAGCCTCATAAAATGTAAAAGTAACCCTTACTGAATTTAATTCCAGATACTCCCAGAACACATTTCTTGATGCTACTGGCTGAGCTGATCCGATAGCATGGTACGAACTATCAAGCCAAATCACACTGTGACATCATAGGTGATAAGGCAAAGAGAGAGATGCAGATTTGAGGAGGCGATTTGATGACAGAGCAATAGCACCACCCATTTGGCATAACAGTAGTACATGTATAGACCACAAACAATTTACATGGGAAGATGATGCAGGATCATATGCAGGAGGAAGAAAGCGTGCAAGGACTTAATTTTGTCCTATTCTTCCCCCACTCCAAGAGGCCTAAGGCAAGCCACCATCCCCACTGCCAAAGAATATTGGTGGGTGGACTGGTGGGACACAAGCGGCATGAAGATATTACATGCCCACCGTCTACATGTACTACTTTGGCAGGAGGGTGGAGTTGTTTTGGTGTTTGTTTGTTTGTTTGTTTTTTGCAAGATTAGCGGAATATAGTGATACAACAATAGTTGTCACGTCTGCAGTATTAAGACATAACTTTTCTGAGGTGTTTTCTCTCCCCATAAAACAATTTCTGCATCTCTGCGCTAGCCTCTAAACCAGGGATGCCCAACAGGGCTTCTGAGGGCTTCAAAGCCTTTGTACCTTCGTGGTGATTTCTATGTATACACAGTGGCTGAATTCGGACGACATAATAAGCAACTGAGGTGGGGGAACAATCGTCAGTTGTATTGACTATCGTGTCATCCGAATGCTACCATAGTCAACTCAGCGCTGATCCTAATCCACACCACAGTTGATTATTTATTAATATGTTGTGTGGGGAGTACCCCCGAGATGAAAAACTGTAAAGTTTATTATTACCCCACCATTGACTATTGTGTTGTCCGAAATAAGGTGCTATGTCTGCTAACTCTTGGTTGCTCTCTATTTTTAAGTCTATCGACCTGGTTTCTCTATAATTTTAAGTCTACGTACCTCAGATGCAGTTTTGACACACACCTTGCTCTCTGATTGGCCAAAGCAATACATTACAAACCAGCATCCTTACTTCCATTCTGTGCCTGTTAGGAGTGGGCATGAGCGGCAGGGGACTGTGTTGGAAGGAAAAAGGAAACGTTCCCCTTGAATGCAAACCGGCAGAACAGGGATGGAACCAAGTGGGCTGGGAACTTTTCCATCTGAGAGAGGAGCACAGGCAAAGGGAGCGCATTTCTTGCCTGCTTGCTCACCCTCTTACCTACATTTTCTGGGGTGAGGAGGATGGTGCTTGGTCCTCAACCCTTTATTTTTGTGTGTTGGGAGATGCGATGCTTGTCCTCTGTGCCCTTCTGTTCGTTTGTTGGGGGTGGGTGGATAAAGCAATGGAATTTCCACCTCTTTCAATCATCTGCCTGCATTGGCTTACCTCCAGGCTTTTGTGTTTGAGGTGGTGGCGATGTGGGGACATTTCCCATTCTCCCCCATGTCTTATGTTTGCTGTGGCATTCTGGATGTTGTTTGGTGCATGTAGGGAGCACGTGCAAAGTTAAGGATTTTGCCGTGTGCTCACTCATTGTGTGGGCTAAATTTGGGCTCGCTGGCTGCCCCCTCCAGCCCTGTTTGTTTTTTTGCGGTGTGCAGCAGCAGAGGCCATTATCAACTATTTGTTGATAATGTTTGGATGTTTGAATTTCTATTTTATTATATTATTAAATTATTTCATATTTGAACTATTTTGCAATGTCGTTGTCTTTCTGACCTGATTCCCCACCCCCCACGACGACCATTTTGTGAGAAGCCACACCCCATGGTGGCCATTTTGTTGCTGGTGCCCATGGCACTTTGTCAGGATTTCAAATTCCCTGACAGACTGGAAAAGATTGAGGGACCCCTGCTCTAAACAAAAGCTCTTGAAGATTATCTACAGGAGATATGGATTACTTCCCATTTGTTCTGAGGGGATAAGAGGGATATTGGGATTAAATCGCACATGCTAGAAATAAGTGATAACACCAGAGAAATGAGGTAGCTCAGATGAATAGACCAAAGAGCGTGCACAACTCACAACACACTCTCAGGTGGTGAATTACGATATAGAGTGGTGGTGGGAGGAGATTCAAATTTAGACTTATATTTTGAGAACCTAATTCTGACTGCCCTGTGAAAATTATTAATTTGTAACATTTAGGGGTGGGGGTGGGGGGTAGGGATAAGTGAAGTGGAAAAGGTACAATTATGGATTCCTCAATGTGCTAACAAGCCCAAACAATTTGTTGGGCAGTATCTCCTGGTTACATAGAAATTTTCTTCTTCTAATCTGAAAGAATGGGCACAAAGTGATTAATGTGTACCATCATCCACTGATCTTATCTTAACATTTAAAACAAATGTAAACCCAGTTCAAGACCTCTGTGCTGCTTTCTCCAAACACATATCTCCAGATGTCAGGAAGGTCTGCAGTGAACAATAAAGTGAATGTGAAAATGAGGTCAGGAGAAATAGAGGAGAGGGAGGTTCTGAGAAGATATCAGATAAGCATTAGTCGAAGCCCCTCTATTCCCAAAGAAATGAGCAAGGTCAAACTGCAGGACTTTTTCAATAATGGACACATGACCTTGACTGCACAGAGAGCAAGCCACAGAGAAAGAAAAGCTACATTCCTCTTGCTTTGCAGTTTTGCACTCTGCATCCATTTGTTTTCTAGCAAATGTGACCTGTCTATAAATAATTATAATGATAATACAGCACCATCCATGGTGAGCTTTAAGGCATAAGATTTTGTGTGTGTGTTTTAATAAAGCATAAACTATGTAACACTTTAGTGTATATTCATGCTAAACACATTTTTCTCCCTGCGACTTAAGCTACCTGCACTGTAAATTGCCCTGCATAATTCTGACAAAGCAATTCACACTGCTTGCACATTTCACTGCTCTTATATCAGACCCACTTGTTGCCAAGTTATGATGTTTCTGCATGCCTTGAAAATTATGCCAGGGCAATTGCACAGCCCTGAGGATATGCAGGCAGACGTTATTTGTTGATTAATGTTGCCCCTCAATATGAATTTGCATTTTCTAAAAACTACAACAGACTCCTATTGCAACTGTAGAAATTAGCCATTGTTATTGTTGTTTTGACAAAAGCGAATGAGTAGAAATGGCCTCATCTGTGTACGTGCATCACCTATTATCCTGGGGGGGAAATGGAGAGACGCAGCAGACAAACAGGCATGCTCAAAGACCTGTTTGGCCGAAATATAAGAACCATGACATCAATGTCTTAGTTAACATTGGATTTTTGGCCTCCATGCTACATTTTTGTATCATGATGCAGAATAGGAAGGAAACAGCCCTTCAAAAGTGCCAGATCCAGGTTTTGTAACATACCTATGCCCGTTCACTCCCAGATTCTTCACTGCAGAATGTTCAGGTCAGACACACAGCAGAAACTACTTTCACCTTATCACTAGCCTGCAGGAGCTTTCTAGTGCAAAGAAGCCCTTAAACCATTTCAGTAAACCATACATTGCTTATGGAAGGAACATCATTATCCAAGTCAAAAAGTAAGAGAAAGCTTCTCAATCTCCACTACTGACACCTGCCACATCAGATCAAGAGCCTGAAGATAAAAAAAATGGCTACTTCTAAATATCCGAGAATATTTGTGTCAGATATGGAAGCAGCATCTGTTTCATGCACACGAGACTATGGCCTTGCTGTAAACTGCCTAAGGGGGTTACACTGGGTTCTGACTTATTAATTAATTGCTTTGTAATACAACAATTTGCAGTTCTGTTACTGCATTAGTTAAGCGCAAGGAGTTTACATTGTTCCTGCCAAGATCAATATACATTAATCTAAATCTCGGATGTTAAGCAGTTTCTGCTCCTGTCAAAAATAGTGAAAAACTATAGTAACATGGGGAAACATCTGCTGCTTAATGGACAAATGGGGGTAGGAGTAGGGAATATTCAAGAAGTTATATGGCTCTCAAAAATTCATTTGCAATTTTCCTAAAATTCCACATATTTCTTAAAACGAACAAGCTAGTAACTTTGCTTTGCCTCCGAAAGCTAAACATTGTAATAAATGCCATCACAAGGGATCTCAACCAGAGTTTAAATTACACAATCTTAAAAGCACTACTATCTCCCTACTACATCTGGACCATTACACAACATGAAACCTACATTATGAAAATGTAACAGTCAATTCTCAATCAGCCACAATTTGAACACAAACGAGCCATCCTGGAAATATTTTTGTAGAACCCAGGGTGTGTTCTTTATCTATATCTACATTTTCCAATTAGCTTGTTTCTCTAAATCTGTGTCCCCCAAAACTCAGTTGTGAATTTAATTGCAATCTGGCCACCCTTAATTTCCCTCTCTCCTTTTCCCTTCCCACCCACCCGAACTTTGTAAGTGCTTGTGTAATGAACGCCAAGAAAGAAAAAAAAATCACCTTGGAGTCATCCACCACTACACAATGGAGCCTGAATTTTAAACACCCTAAGTACACCTTGAATGTAGAAATGCAAAATGTCCAAATAGAAATCCCCTACATAAAATGCCTGTGCTATTCTAGGAAAAAGGAAACACACATTTTAAATCCTAGACATGAGCATCACAAGGGCAAGGACCACAGCTCAGTGGTAGAGAACCTGCTTTGTATGCAGAAGGTCCCCGTTTCAATCTCCCACATCTCCAGGTAGGGCAGGAAAAACTCCTACCTGAATGGCTTAAAAGGGAGTTCCTTTTCAAAGGGGTTGTATAAATTCCTGGAAGGTTCTCAATGGCTACTAGTCCTGGTGGCTATGTGCTACCTCCAAGATCAGAGGCAATAAGCCTATGTAAACCAGTTGCTGGGGAACACCGGCGGGAGGATGCTTTTGCACCTATGTCCTGCTTGTGGACTCATGGTCTACAGTTGGTTGGCCACTGCATGAACAGAGTGTTGGACTAGATGGGCCCTTGGCCTGATCCAGCATGCTCTCCTTATGTTCTAGCCCAGGTGAGCAGTTCCAGGTCAGTGCTGACAATACAGGGCTGGATTAACCAAAGGTCTGACTCAGTATAAGGCATCTCCCTCTGTTACTAAGTTTAGCAACCAAAAATTACTATCTGAGGTGCCAACCTTGCTGAGGGGGATAACTATTTCAAATTCGTAGGCAGAAGCATCAAATGTTTTAAAGACAAATCTGTGGCTTGGAAAAAAAAAATCCAACCCTGATAAAGCAAATTGCCAGAGTCTTGCGAAGTGACTTGCTTTACAAAGCCACAGAGCTTTCATTGGGTATTCTTCTGAAAAACTGGGGAACAACATAATTCTGGGACTGAAATTATTATGGGCAATGTAATGAATGGAACGACAGAAAAGCATTTCACAAGTTGCTATTTAAGGTCCTATAGACTGACCTGGTAACATTTATAGATCTTAAAAATAAAAATAGCAAGCACTAGTGGCAATGCTTCCATATTAACGTATAGGCTTCCAAAGTCAGTGGAACTCTACCTGGGCTCTGAGGGAATGGGCCCGATTCAAAGCGCCGGTATTAACATTCAAAGGCCTAAATGGCTTGGTGCCAGGTTATCTGAAGGAACACCTCCTTCCATATGTACCTGCCCAGACCCTAAGTTCATCCTTGGGGGTCCTTCTCTGTGAGCCCCTGCCAAAGGAAGTGAGACAGGTGGCTACTAGGAGGAGGGCCTTCTCTGCTGTAGCACCCCGATTGTGGAATGAGCTCCCCAGAGAGGTCCGCCTGGCATCTACATTATACTCCTTTAGACACCAGGTGAAGGCCTTTTTTATTTTCACAGTGTTTTAACAGTTCTTTATTTTGATTTTTAACCTGCTGTTTAAACTTGTATTTTAAATCCTTATAAATTTCTGCATGGCTTCTCGGTTTTTATCCTGGTTGTGTTTTATACTGTATTTTAAATTATGTTTTTATACTGTCATTTTATATTTTGAATGGTTTTTATGGTTTTCATTTTTGTAAACCGCCCAGAGAGCTTTGGCTATTGGGCGGTATAAAAATGCAGTAAATAAAGAAATAAAATAAAATAAACTTTTCCTCTTGCACCATTTTCCAGATCTGAATTCTTGGGCTTATTTTATAATTTGGGGTGTTATCTTTGCAATGTCAGAGGATTTTTTTAATGTATTACTTTCACTTTAAAGGTATGCAGGTACAGAACAGCAGAAGAATCATCTTTAATAAATAAACATCATTTCCAGTTTCTGAAATGACATCTGCAGGTAACTAGTAAACTAGTAGGGGAAGAAGAGAGAGAAAATAGTCCCTGCAGGAGGTGCATTGAGACCATCCACCAGTCCAAATAAAAGTTGGACAGCACAGGGAAGAGAGGGAAGAGCCGAGTGTGATGGTCTGTTACCAGATTGAAGAGCTGCAGGAACCATGACTGCAGCATCTCATACGGAAGCATGCTAGTAGAGCTACTACAGTGGTGGAGGCCATGAGATTGAGAAGGTGCTCAAATGGTGGCTGCTTGGCATTTGTTAGAGTCCCTTGGTTCCTCTACGAGGTGTAGTAAGATGTTCGCTATACTTCTGTGGAGTGCAGTCTCAGGGGTAATAGTATGGTTCTGGCAAGAAACGTTCCCTGGATTCACTTTCCAATACCAAGCCCAGGCACTGGATATTGTCCAGGGAGTTATGGTCCCATGGGAATCGCAGTTTCTCTAGGATCAGTTTCGGCAATCGCAGGAGAGTTTGAGGCGCCGTCTGTACCGAGGATGGCGGATTTGGAGCCGTAGTAGGCTTGAGTTCGATATTGGACTCTATCCAATGAGCCATCTTCTTTTTGTTTTTTAGATCTGGGGCTCAAGCGTTAGTGGGGCATTTGTTTTGGGACTTGGTTTGTTTCACATGTTTGGTTTTGACCTTTGATACTGAAGGGTCAGTTTCAAGCTATTGGTTCAAGGGGACAGCCTAAGCTGTCAGTATGGCAAGGGCTGGTACTCTCGATACCAGGGACAGTTGCCCTGATGTACTTTCCATTATATTGTGCACTGGAAGAAGCTGAGAGAAAGCCGGACCTGGCTTCTTGCAAAGGCAGTATGCAGGGACCAGTTCAGTGAAACCATATTTGCTGCCGTTGTGGCTTGTTCCCACAATAGGGCACAGAGGCATGCTGTCCTGGCCTGTTTCATAAAGGCCTGACAGTGTGGACAGGAGTCTACCCTGTGCTCCTCTCCTAGGCAAAGAAAGCAGTAGGGGTGTTAGTCAGTCAACAGTATCTTCCTACCAGAGCGAGTACAATCTTTGAAGAAGACTTTGGAGCCCATGCACCCCAAAGGAGCAACACAGAAAAAGATGGGAAAGGAAGAGAGAAAGAAAAATAACTCTTTTTAGCATCTAAGGATGCTGCTAGTCACTGCAATGGACAAAAAGGAACTGTGAGGCAAGTGGTGGGCAGGACTCTTTCCTCTGTTTAGCTCTAGAATGTGCAGAGTGACTGTTCTATGCAGGCACATAAGCCATAGGTGCAAGTCACAGAGACCAGGAATAAGGCCAAATTTCCAGCACGACCATTCAACGATGAAAAGAAGGATATTTTTCCAAAATAGCACAGGAAAAAGATACACACACAACCCACATACTGTTCTAGTTGGGGGACAGGGGCAGACTACACAGCTTGTGATGCACCCAGGCCTGATAGAGCATTTGAGGAAGAAGGCATTAAAATTTGCTGCTTCGTGTATGAAAGGGACTGTTTAAAAAATAGCTCTTAACAACTAAAGCAAAAATCGGGCTGCCACTTCTCTAGCAACTGAGAGAAAGCTATACTTACCAAGCCAACCCCTCTCCTGCATGAAAGAAATTTGACAACCAGCAGATTGACCTTATTTACAACAGACTTTCTACCACCACCCACAGAAAAAAACAGTACAATCAAGTTAGAAAATCTGCAGAAGTCAGAAGGAAATTGTGGGGAAACTCTGCAGGGCATGGAAGGAGGGGGGCAAAATCCTTAAATTTATATCAGGTGAATAAAAATAAACACAAAGTAGTTTTTTTAAAGTTGTGATATAGCTTATCTTGAAGAAAACAACTAAGGATCAATACCCTCTCTGTTAATTTTAAGTATCATTAAAAATGGTGTGCTCAGAATAGGTCCTGAAATTCATCCGCCCTTTCAGCACTAAAGGAAGATTGTATATTCTTAGCCAATTGTTCACTTGTCCATGCATCAGAGAATAACCATGAAAATGCACCTTTATGGGCAATGGTGTGCTCTGCCAGATGTCCCTGTGTGGTACAAGGAATGCATCGTTCAAGCAAGAAAACTGACCAAACTCTTCCAGGGAAAGGGGGGGGGGGGGGGAGAAGTGCGTACACGCACACGCACATACACACACACACCAGCAGGGGGCAGTTCTCTTAAAGCACAGCAAAAGCACAAATGTGCTTGGGACAGGTTCGTGCAACCACCTCCGTGTTGGATCCTTGCCCCTCTTGGCTAATAAAAGCTAGCAGGGATGGAACAATTGGCTGGGCCAGGGAAATGATTAATGCCTCTTTGCAAGAGGGAGTGGTCCCAGGCCTTCTGAAAGAGGCGGCAGTGAGACCACTCCTGAAGAAATCTTCCTTGGACCCTGAAAATCTTAATAACTACAGGCCAGTAGCAAATGTTCCATTCCTGGGCAAAGTCCTTGAGTGGGTGGTTGCAAGCCAGCTCCAGGCACTCTTGGATGAGACCGATTATCTGGATTAATTTCTGTTGGGTTTCAGGCCTGGCTTTGGTACGGAAACATACAGTCCTGTATGATGACCTATGTCGGAAGAAAGACAGAGGCAGTGTGACTCTGTTGATTCTCCTTGATCTCTCGGCTTTCGATACCATCGACCATGGTATCCTTCTGGGACGACTGGCTGAGTTGGGAGTGGGAGGCACTGCACTGCAGTGGTTCCACTCCTACTTGGCAGGTCAGCTCCAGAAGGTGGTGCTTGGGGGACATTGCTCGGCCCCGTGGATTCTCCAGTATGGGGTTCCGCAGAGTTCAGTTTGTCCCCCATGCTGTTCAACATCTACATGAAACCGTTGAGTCATCTGGAGTTTTGGAGTGTGTTGTCATCAGTATACTGATGACACACAACTCCTTTTCATCTTCAGCCGGTGAGGCTGTGGATGTGTTGAACAGGTGCTTGGCTGCGACAATGGACTGGATGAGATCTAATAAACTGAAACTCAATCCAGACAAGACTGAGAAGCTGTTAGTGGGGGGTTCCTCTGACTGGATGGAGGATGTTCGACCTGTTCTGGATGGGGTTGTACTCTCCCTGAAGAAACAGGTTTGTAGTTTGGGGGTTCTCCTAGAACCATCTCTGTCACTTGAGGCTCAGGTGGCCTCGGTGGCACGGAGTGCCTTCTACCAACTTCGGTTGGAGGCCCAGCTATGCCCCTATCTGGACAGGGATAACCTGGCTTCGGTTGTCAATACTCCGGTAACCTCCAAGTTAGATTACTGCAATGCACTCTACGTGGGGCTGCCTTTGAAGACGGTCGGAAGCTGCAGCTTGTGCAAAATACAGCGGCCAGATTGATAACTGGGACCAGAAGGTTAGAGCATATAAGACCTACTCTGGCCTGCTTGCATTGGCTGCCTGTATGTTTCAGAGCCCAATTCAAAGTGCTGGTTTTAACCTATAAAGCCTTACACGTCTTGGGACCACAATACCTGATGGAAGCCTCTCCCGACATGAACCTACCCGAACACTACGTTCAACATCTAAGGTCCTCCTCCGAGTGCCTACTCTGAGGGAAGCTCGGAGGTCGGTAACAAGGGAGAGGGCCTCCTCTGTGGTGGCCCCCCAATTGTGGAACGATCTCCCGGACGAGGCCCACCTGGTGCCAACATTGTTATCTTTTCGGCGCCAAGTCAAGTCTTTCCTCTTCTCTCAGGCATTTGGCAATATCTGATGAGCCTGGGTTTGTTTTGTTTTTGGGCTTATAGCTTTTTAAAGTTATTATAGTAGTTTTAAATGTGTGTGTATATTGTATGTTTTTGCTGTTTTAATTTTTATATTGTTTTTAATTGTTTTAATCTTATGTAAACTGCCCAGAGAACTTTGGCTATGAGGCGGTATACAAATATAATAAAATAAATAAATAAATAAATGTGAAACTGGGCACAAAATTGAGCATCTTGAGAAGGTCAGTATTTATTTGCTTTTTTAAAAAAATGTCTCTGGCCCTTTTGGGTGCAAAAGTCTATACAATGACTTTTGAAATCCAAAAAGTCAAAAGAGTTGTTGAATACTTTTCTGGTGGGCAGAGGATAGAACATTAATGTCCTCCTTGCTCCTTGCTCTGCTCATGGGAGGAAACAGCTATGTATGCAAAAGAGTAAAACACACAGAATTATGCAAACATGAATCATATGTGTTTCATATAGTTAATTTTACAAGGGGGACAAAATATAGATGGTTCAGGCTCCTCCCTGCAAATTGTAAAGTACACACATCCCTAGTTATCAATCAAGTCAATCTCAGGGTCAAACTAAACATGTGCTTGTGATGTCCCAGAGTTTCCGTGTTGCTAATTAGCAGCCCCATGAGGAACCTTTGAAGATCAGAGAAGCATTTATTCCTTTCCTACATGGCTACTGTTCAATCTGATGTAAGGGGAAGGGGGCAGGTACAGATGCTGTTCCTGTCTTTCTCCCCTCCATCCTGAATTTAATACCAGTGCAAGGTATAATTGGGGAGGGGGTATGGGAGGAAAGGGTTAAAACCATTTCCTAGATCTTCAAAAGAGCCCCGTAAGGCTGCTTATAAGCAAAACTCTGACCTTTATTTTTTAAGTATGTAACACTATTTTAAAAATTAAATTACATTACATTAAAAATAGTTATGTCTTTCTGACCTATTCCAAAGATGTGTACTAGGCCTTAATTACACTGTATCTTCTTCCTGTGAAATAGTTTTGGATGAGATAAAACTAGACAAAACTACCCCACAATCTGATGAAGGATTTGAAGGGGATCATTCCACACCAGGCCCAACATACTATCCCCATTTGAGATGCTCAGTCATAGTACATTTCAAGTGTTCAGAACTCAGTCATTCTTACAACAGCTCTACATGTAGGGACAGTTATTGTCCCCCACTTTGCAGAGGAGGGAAAGTAAGGGCTTATCTGGGACCACTGTGTGTATGTGGCTAAATGGAAATGATTCTCTTAGCACTACCATCAGCCTTCTCCAGAGTAGTGCCCTCCATATGTATTGGACCAACTCCCACCAGCCCCAGCCAGTATAGCTATGGTCAAGAATGCTTGGAGTAGTACTCCCAACATCTAGAGGTTAACAGGTTGGAGAAGGTTACGCTACACTATACCAAATCTTGTATACCAAATCACAAAACACTATTATCCATGGAAGAGCTGGCACACAACTTCCCGGTAAAGCAATGACAGAAGGGAGAGGTAACTCAATGCGCCTTACTCCCAAGTAACAGTGCGCAAGATGACGGCTCAATAGCAGGAACTCGCTTTAACTGCACGGAGAGAAGTTTCCTTGCTTTTTTCCAGCCAGGATTCCAGCAAGGGAGTGGGGGGGGGGGGGGGAGAGCCTTAGCAGACCTCAAATTATACTCAAAATGAGCAACACACATCCTAATTCCAACACCCTTGCTTCCTGTAGAACCAGCTCCATGTGAGTAGCCGTGCATCTCGACGAAAGAAAGATTCCAGTGGGGATTGAAAAGAAACTTTACTTTAAGTACCGGTAACTTAAGGTCAGCCATTACTGAACAGTCCAGGCAAGGGAAGAAGTAAGTAAGAGGGAGGAGACAGGAAATTACAAAGCAAGGATTGGGTCAATCCCCTCCCACCTTGGGAATGGTAGCCAGAGAAGGGGTAGTCATTCACTCATGACATCACAAGCTCTGCCCATCAAACTACGCCCACGATTTGCTTTAATCTGAATGGTCAGTGGAGGTTACACAACCAAAAGGCAATCAAACATCTGAGAAATATTAAAAGTCACGTTTAATCGACACTTTGGAAATGCGCGTTAACGGAGGCTATATGTCCCATACACGTCTGATCTGCGCCCCGCTCATGTGTACAAAATGCTGTCAGAACGAAGTAAAGGCGACCCAAATAAGCCATGAAGAGGTACCCTGGATCAACTCTTGAAACTTACTACAACAGAGGGGACAGCATCCTCCACCATAGCAACTGGCTACTTTAGGGGGCAGAGGCAGGCCATGCAGCACACAGCTCTGTCTCCTCATCACCTCGCCTGCACCTCTCATCTTTACGTACTCATTAGGCTTACTATGCCTAATGGTAGGGTAGGCCCTGATCTAAACACATAGCATCTTCAGCTTCTTTTAGAGAATGTGTTATAACCTCTCTATAGCCTCCTATCACAACCCACATGCAAGCTGTCAAAATTCCCTCCCCCTGAATCCCCTGTTATTTGCTAGGGAAATGAAGTGTTTTAAGAAATATAAAGTTAGGGCTGCATTGTTCAATAAATTAATGTTAGATTTACTGATTTTTAAAAATGTAACCAACTAAGTGCCTCTGACTAATCTGGCAGCAGATTAAAAAATATATTATTTTCAATACAATTTTTTAAATTAAAAAAACCTACAGATAACAAACATCATCTTCATAAAAAAAAATCCTCCCCTGCCTCACACTCAACAGAAAAGCCCCTTTTTAAATGATGGTTGTTACAACATGCATACCTCATCTAAAAACAAAGAAAATATTCTTCTTGGTTCAGAAATGTTATCTTTTACGCATATGCAGGTTTAAAACCAAGAGATAAATCCAGGGATGGGCAATTGGCCATGCTGTCTATGGCTGATGGGAGCTGTAGTCCAAAATTTCTGGAGAGCACTAGGTTACCTAACCTTAGATCTATTAATTGGCTTGGATCCCTATGAAAAATACCAAATGCAATGAAGAAAAACTAGTGAACATGATTGCTTTTAGTAGATACTTAGAATATTCCATTTTCAGTCAAAGCCTAAAAAATGCATAAACAGCAAGCATTAGTAGAAAACTGAAATACAACATAAGCCCTCTTGTATCTACAGTAGCAGTATAACCTGAATTCCGGCCATGGTGCCTTATCAACAGATGGCCCACACAAGTGGCTCAATGAACCATTCTAGTCCTCACGGCCATTTTTCATGAAGTGGCATTAAGGAAAGAAAACCTTTTAAAACGTACCTCGCGCTAGACCAAATTACCTTCTGACCACACAAGTTGAAAATAATTGGGGGGAAAACCCCCCACTCCAATCCAAATTGGGTTCAAAACCAGATGGTGAACTTTAAATAACGAAAAAACTAAACTGAAAAAGAGCCAGCCAAAGGTTCAGTTTAGTGAGTCACAATGGGGAGCAAGATCACTTGTGTGTTTTGAGGAGGAAGAAATAAAGAAAAAAAGGAAAGGGAGAAGAAAAGATTCTCTACTCGTAATACAATCAGTTTAATACTTGAGATGAGGAGGGGGGGAGGTCTTGCTCAAATTCTCCTTTATAATATGGGTCCCAGAATAAGAGGGTATTGAGATTAAATTTCATTGCGTCCCATTTCACCAGGGCCTGACAAGAGAAGGGTTTTATTGCCCATTTGAGTTGCTCCACGGTATCTTAACGGGGAGCGGAAAGTGCACATATCCTACTTCCCTTTCCACATTGCTGCTTTCAAACTTGAATATTTAATGAGGTGCATAAAAGCACTAATATCATCAAATGGAAAGTGGGCAGTTGGGCGAGGAGGAGGGAGGCAACCTCTAACTACAGTGCTGTATGCAGCACAATAAGCCTCTAAGGGGAGAGAGGGGGGGGGGGGAGAGAATAATGGGGAACAATCTCGCTCTCTTCAAAAGATGATCTCAACCACACTGCTACCCCACAAGGTCAGGCAGACTTTCAGAATGTGATCGCAAGTTAAAATTATATAGCCTGACCTTCACAGAATATGGACAGATTAAATTCAGTTTAGCCCTGGTATTTAAGAGGATGAAAAGCTTCCTCTCAGGAAAAGGCAGCCATTAATCTGCTTATACAAAAGGGCGGGGGGGGGGGGGAGAGAAGAGAAGAGACACATATATACACAGGAATGAATGTGGTTTGCCCTAGTTCCCCAAGAATGTGCTGTCATCATCACAACCGAATATATTTTAGCAAATCATGCTTAACTATTTTGTTTTGTTTTTGTACTGAATCAGGCATGCTGTTAAGAATCCCACTAAAGTCTAAAACCGTAGCTGCTGACATCACGAGGTCTCAAATGGCTCCCACACTAGAGTTTGCTGCACTGTGCGTGGCCACTGCTGGCTGATATGCCCTGCGGAGACTTTCCTGCCCTCCCAGCAGTAACTGCAAGCAGTCAAGCATATAAATTAGAGATTGGAGCCAGATACAACAAGAAGGCAGAAGAAGGGAAGGGAGAAGGGAAATCGGCAAACAGCCTTTGCCTAAACTAGAAGATAACACACTGCCTGTGTAGTGGTGAGATTTGTTATCATTCCATTGCTTCTCCAGATTTCTGTTCAGATGCAAGATGTGTGGTAAAACTTTCCTCACTGCTCAGCAAAATGATACAGATGATCAGCTTACCCAGTGGATATATGTGGCAACTTGCCACTTGGTAGATGGTTGGCTGAGTCCCACTCCCCGCCCCTGCCAAGGTTCCAGCACAGGCAAGATGTAAGTTATGGAAACAAAGAGCACAAGTAGCAGAAATAAACATAATTTCCTTGCAAAGCCTTCGCTTCACATCCGACCCTTTTTAATCAGATTAAAGGAAATCCACAGAAGCTTGAGAGATTCTATACACAAAAGTCACCACACACAAAATTCAGATCACTAAAGCACCACACCTCTCAAAGAATGTAAAACCTCTCCATTAACACTTAAGGTGGCTGAACAATTACAGGCCATACAATATAATACCCATACATAGGTCATACATAGATTCGTTTGCATATCTGCATATCTCTCTCTTTATATATATACACACATTGCATACGTATTGTGATCTGGGACACTGCAAGAAGCACAGTCCCAGCCACACATAGACACACTATAGATGGGCAAATAAACATGTGTGGGGCGGGAACAGGGCTTGCTACTGTGATCATGCTCCACCCCACACATGGTTGTTTGTTTGAATACTGCTTTGAAGTGTTCTCACTGGGCCAGTTTACATGTCACGCTAAGCCACTGTGGGTTAATTAACCCATGGGGCTTAGTGGTGTATGAAGGTGGCCATTTTGATTATTTGAGCAACAATGTGGCTTGTTATGTCTTGCGAACCTGGTGAGGATGGGTTATTGGCATAACTAATAAACCACCCAGAACCTACAGGCTGTTTTACGGTTGTGGATAGAACATAAGATCATAGGATGCTAGTCAGACCATGGGTCTATCTAGCCCAGTATTGTTGACACTGACCGGCAGCAGAGGCTCTCCGGGGATTCAGGCAGGAGTGTTCCCTGTCCTATCTGGAGAAGCCTGGTACTGAATGTAGGACTTTCTGCATGCAAAGCAGGTGCTCTACAACTGAGCTACAGGTTTGAGTTCGCATAACCCAACAAGTAGGGTTGTGGTTTAAAAATTCCAAAGCCGCCTGGCATGCACCATGACCATTGTGGCTTAAATAAACCACAGTGGGCTGTGGTGGTTGTGCAAACCAGGTCACTATCACGTGAATTGGGCAACTCCTCCTACTTCATTTTACATGTGAAAAGGGACAGAAAAAAATTGTTTCTTCTCTACTAAGCTTTAATCATGGCCCAATTGTTACAGAAAAAGAACAGTCCTCTAATATTTTAAATGAGTACAATTTCCTCTCCCCTTCAGTTGCAAAATGCAGAATATACTGAATTATGATCTTGCTGCTGTCTATATTTCCCCAAAATATCTAGATTATTTTTTGTACTTTCTCAGAAATATAAAATAGGTTTGCCCCATTTTTAAAAGAATCTTTTACCCTACCAGACTAAGCAGTATACTATTCCGTATAGCTCCAATCCTGCACACATCCTTCTTGAATCCCACTGAACTCAGTGGCATTTAAAAAACCTATGTCTATGCACCAGTTTTCTAGGGTAAATTTCATGCTTATTTTTGTACTTGAGGTCTGCAACCAGAAACGGTAAGCATTATCCACAGAAAGAAGGAACTGATAGAACTCACATGGCTAATTGCCAAAAAGAGATACATTTTCAGTAGCTATTTTCAACATTTTCTTCTGAGGGGGATGTATTCCAGAAACTCAAGATGGAATTCTGATTGGATCAAAGCAGGAAACATTAGCTATATGATTGTATCTCGTTTAGCAACCACACTATAATGCATACCATACAAGAGAAAATTCAGCAGCTTTTAAACACAAACACCACCATTTAAAAAAACACCATTATATAATTTCTTCTTAATGATTAATAAGTATTTTAACTCACATTCCTCACAGATTTCCAATTTAATTTAGCATCAAATTTCCTCCTTTACAAGCCTCAGAAAACTTTTAATGTGACAATTGAAAGTATTTTTTCTAGAATAAACTTTTATAATTTATAAACTTCCTTAACTAACAATACATTATTCTGAAGAATTCCCTAGCCCTTTGTTTGCTTAGCATGCAATGGGAATTATGTTCTAAGAATTTAAATAGGGATCTAGTGCTTGCCTCATGGAAGCTAGCTTATTCTGGGAAATTGGCAACCACAATATCATTCCGTCTTTCACATACACACTCACTTTGTCTTTAGATACCACATTGGGCTTGGGTCCAATACAGTTATGACACTTCTTCTGGTTATATGAACCAGGAATGGACCAAACGATCTTCCTCTCTAGGGTGTGAATTCGTTCGACTTTTCACCACAGTTCAATGTTATGCCTACACCAACATTATTCATCAGTGCTAATTGGGTTTTATTCCCTTACCCAGGATTTGAAACAACATTTCAGAATGAGACGTATACTATTTTGACTTACTCGAGTTGCAACCTACTGTTTTGCTTGCACTTCATTTCAACCACCACCATCCTTCACTCCAAAAAGCCAAACTTGGGGCCAAAAGACGTTCCATCATTTTTTCTCCAATTAGGCTTCTTCACTGTGCACTATTATCAGTAACTATGGGAGGTGCACATCTCTAATTGGTGATGTTCCTTACTTCTCAAATTATTCACTAGGATTTGGACTGGGTGAACCATTAGGGTTGCTTCACAGGAAATAATGCACCAGCTAGCAGTTTCCCTTAGGTTAGGGCATATATGACCCTAGAGTTGCCAGTTGCTGACCATCATTTTTTCACTTTCAGTTTCTCAGGATATTGTACAGAGTAGAGGCATTGCATCAGGAAGGTGCACAATTATATCCTCTAAACCAAAAACAGTTGAGATTTTAGCACTTTCATTAACAAAATTGCTACCACTTTGGGAAAGCAATTAAAATAGCAAGAACTGTGATTAGATAGCAAGAATCCAGTCTAAATATAAACAGTAGAAAGTATGTGCATTCATATGTTTTCCAAGCATAACAATATAGGAATGTCAGTCACTTCATTAAAGAAATCTTAGTCAACTAATTTTTTTTAATTTAAATTAATTAATCAATCAGTTCAATCTGCATAAAACTACATGTGGATATATCAATCATTCTGGAAAAGAATATTACATTTCTGGTTGCATGAATGTGTCATAGAGGGCACTATCTTGGAGGAGGCATTCCTCCGGGGAGTGAAATGAAGCCCTCTTTCTAAGACAGTGCCTGCCACCCATGTTAACAAGAATGAAAAATTAACAAAGAATGAAAAAGTGTGTGTGTGTGTGTGTGTGTGTGTGTGTGTGTTAGAGGATCTGCTTCCCAACTAATTGGAAATCTGTAACTGATTAAAGATTAGGATATTAATTATGTTATTCCATTAAACACTACAGTACTAATAAAACACCTTCTTCACTAGCCCATTGTGACCAATTTGCACAATACTTTGCAAATAAAATCACTCATACTAATGTCGGTTTTGATGCCATGATTGGTACAGATCCAGAGGATGTAACTTTGGCTTCTGCTTGTCCAATTATACTGGATACTTTTCAATTTGCACAACCAGAGGACATGGGCAGGAGATGTGAGACCTACCATGTGTGCTTGACTCTTGCCCTTCCTGGCTTATAACAGCAGCTTGGGGTGTGGGGGACTGGCTGAGTGGGAAAGTGCAGTGGTGTCTAAAAGAAGTGGTGATGAGACCTTTGTTTAAAAAAGCCCTTCCTGAACCCCACCGTATTGGATAATTTCCAGCCATTCTTCAATATTTTCTTTTTGGACAAGGTGTTGGAGCATGTGGTGACATTTCTGCTCCAGAGGTTTCAGAAAAAGCAGACTATCTGGATCCATTTCAATCTTCCTTCCAGTCTTATTATGGGACTGAGGCAGTAATGGTCATCTTGGAAGATGATCTAAACCAAGAACTGGACAGAGGGTGTGTGTTACTGTTGTTTCTGCTGGACTTCTCAGTAGCTTTCGATACCATCAACCACACTATATTTCTGGATCATCTGTCTGGAATGGGACTTAGAAAATCTGTTTCAAGGTGCTTCCAGTCCTTCTTGGAGGCACAATTTCAGAAACTGGTGCTGAGGAATTCCTGTTCTACACCATTAGCCTATGGCAGCCATCCCCAACTTGGTACCCTCCAAATGTTCTAGACTTCAACTCTCACCAGCCCAAGCAAACATGGGCAATGGTTAGGAATGATGGGAATTGTAGTCCAAAACAACTAGAGGGCTTCAGATTGGGGAATATTGGCCTATGGTGTCCCTCAAGCTTCCATCTTGTCCCTCACGGTATTTAATGTATACATTCAGAGTTTGGCTGTTTGGTGCCACAAGTATGCTGATGATGAGCAACCCAACCTTTCCATTCCAGCTACATCCAGGAAAGCTATTAACATTCAAAACAGTCAAACAACTTCTGCCACCTGGGTTCGGATGACACAACAATCATAGCAACCCTGTGCCGGGGAGGGGGGGGGAGGAGATATTCAAAATCCCTTCCAGAAGCCATGGTGGGTTGCAGTGATCATGCAAATCGTCTCAGAGAATTTTGGGGCACATTCCAATTTTATATATCCCACCTCCCATCCTTCTTTTACACAGCCCAACTGTTTCTTAAAGAGGGAAGTGGGGAATTCAAGAGACTCAAATAATCAAGAGACTGGATTTCATCTCTGCGCCATCTGTTAATAAACCCTAACCAAAATTATTTCACAAGCAAGTTTTATGAATGCAAACCAGGTTTCCTCATTGTTAGTTAACTGTTATGTAACATTTTGTGCCTGTTGCATATAGGACACAGTTGTGTACACCAGTCTGTAGATATCCAAATATTTGAAGTTCATAAATTTAAGTTGATTAGAATGGTTGATGAATAACAATTATGCTAATGTCATAAAAATATACATATTAGCATTTTAAAGGTGTTCTATTTTAACCGTTACTACACTGCAGCTTGAAATTGAGATCCTAAATAGATTGACTTGCAAGTCCTACCAATTTCAATAGATCTTGTTTCTAAGTAAATGTTTAGAATTGCAGCCTACTTCTCTAAAGGTTCAAACTCTGGTGCCTTCACAATTTTTATAGAATAAATGTGTGCATACTTTTAGAACGCACAAGCACAAAAACAGAATCTTATGGTGAGAAATAATATGCACATACCTGCTAGGAAAACAGTTACATTACGTAGAATCAGAATCTCTGATTATTTCGACATTTCACCTTTCTTAAACAAGAGTAAGGTGGCTATCCAACATTGTCATGTGATGCAAAGGATTTTCTAATTAGACTTTAAAAATAAAACAAAACAAAAACATTTTTCAAGTTAGCCAATAAAAACTAAAAGGGAAGTCTGTCTAGGTGGCTTCCTTACACCTTCTTAATGAGGCCAGCTGCAGGCTGTTGAAGGGAAACAAGGAGGCTACAGGATGGAGGAAGAGATGGAGACTTGGTGATTTTAGCTGCTTGCCTCTTAACATCCTCTGGTCAAACTGCTGCATCTCTCACTCCATAACCTCAGCACAAGATCAAACAAAGGCACTTGTGTTTACAACATCCTGAGCAATTTAGGAATCCCAGCAGACACTGCTTCCTCATCGTCTCCCCTTTTAAAGAGTATTGCTTCTAATGAAGCTACTACAAGTTTATGAGTTTATAATCACCATGAGTCAGGCTTGCTGCAGAAAAGAATTCAAAAGCAAGAAAAGGACTAAGGGCTTCTGCATTCCCCATTCTTCAAGCATTTCTCCTAAATACCTTGGGTTGAAAAGAAAGCTCTGCTTTAAAGTTACAACTACAACCATTTCATGAGGTGATGGTTTCTATAACCAATCTCCATTTCCCAGCAGTACAGTGTGACACAGTTTCTGAGGTCAGATATTCTCATTTTATGTCACTTAGAGTCAGTATTTGCAAAGTACAGAGGGTGTTTTACAAACTTGTATATGCAATTTTCCTCTCATGCCCTACAAATTTGATTGACATTTATAGTCACTTTCATTTACGTCACAAACTGAACAACTTTTATTTTGCATTTAGTGGAGCAAATTGCAATTACAGCTAATTGTTCCCAAGTATGTACAAATATTATAATTGTATTTATGGAAATTTCCAGAGGGATGGCACTGTTTGCTGGCTGTAGCAAAAACAACAGTGTGTCTTGTGGCACCTTAAAGTCTAACAAATGTATTGTGGCATAGCCTATCGTGGATTTATGAGGTTGCTATCTAAGATCGGCAAATGTATTATGGTTGGGGAGGACTTCACTCATACATGATAATAAGTTGTTTTGTTAAAAAAAAAATCAGTAATAAACACTTGGGAAAACACTATGAAGAGTAGAGCAGCAATCCTAGTCTGTTAACAACTTTTGTAGCATATAAATCTAGATTTATTTTCCTTGTGCTTGTCCGAGCAGAGCACATAGTAATACAAATCATTAACTCTGTTAATCCTGCAGAATAAAATCAAAGAAGTGAGGCAATCATGTTTTTATTGGCATAATGAATATTAAAATGTCCAATGTGCAAACTTTAAAGTTGGCACAGATCTCTTCAACATTATGGCTTCCATCACTCACTTTCTACATATACATATTTACATGCAAACACATGGTTTCATTTCCTCTTAAACTTCAAGCCATTATCCAAGCAGCAGGACTGCATATAGAAAAAGCCAATTCAAGTACAATATACTAAAGGCTTCATCTTCACACCTACTGTGCCGATAAATCAATGGATAGAATGGGGCATACCAACTGCTGTGCCAACACAGCACCACAAAGCACGGCATTACACTGCTTTTGCAGGAAGGTTAGTGGTGCCATTGCAGACATAAGATGCTGGTCTAGATATATGGGTTCGAAATTGATTCCTCTATGTCTTTCGGCTTACTCTGGGAACAATATTAGCAACAACACAAATTACTCCACACATGGTTATTCCAAATGAATGCTTTCATTTCAACCACAAATATACTGTCAATAACTAAACAGAACCCTGAACAGTCCCATGTGGATTTTCCATTGTAATTTCATGTCTGCTAGTATTGCGAACTAAAAAGTTCATGTCTGACTGTCTTTCAGGAACACTTCAGTAAACTAGAAGACTATGTAGATACGTTAATGTGCACACACAGATCGATTTACAAACCTATTAAGCATAGGTTTTTCTGCATCCATTAAAATCTATTATGCAAAATGGCTTCTCTCAATTGCTGCATAGCTGGGTTGGAGGATCTCAACAATATTTGGTGCCATTTGCTTATAGCAACACGTTTCAGAAAATTTGCAGCTTTTTTATTCCCTAATGAGAAATGTGAACCAAGTAACTTGCTTAGAACATTATCTCTATGTACATACATACAACTCCCCACTAATCCTGAAAAAGCCAGAAACAATTACAGTATTTAAGATATGGCTATTTTGTTCTCCCTAAAATGAAAGTGTACTTAAGGGGGGAAATGTACTTTGTTAATGTTTCATCCAGTTTTAAGATTATATACCTCCCTCAAATGTACTGAAATGTACTCTTTGTACTGAAGTTTATTGACAACAGTACCAGAACTGTCTCTTCTTTTTTTGTTGTTTAAAATCAGAAACAAACAGTGATTCACTCTTGACATTTTAGAACTTGCAGCTGGGCTTAGGCCCAAACTACACATGACATGCAAATGCATAATATACTGGCAGCAAAATAGCCATTTTAGAAGACAAAAATGGGGAGACTGAAAGCAGATTAGTGGGGAGAAAGGTGACTCCTAAGTCCTGGCCAACCAGTTTCTTGTTTAAAAAACACTTCGCCATCTGAGTTGCTAATTTATTTATTTATTTTATTTATTTATTCACAATATTTAGTTCCATATCTAAACCAATTCTGGAGTGGTGAACAATAAAACATAAATGGAATAAAACCCAATATTAACAGTTATTTTAAAAACAGAGTACCAATAACAAACATGGCTGGAAAGGCTTGTTGAAATAAAGATGTCTCCAGCACATGCTGGAAACCAAATACTGTTGGTGCCTGCCTGACATCCAGAGGCAGGGACTTCCACAGAGATAAAACCACCTCACCGTCTACTACAGGTGGATTATAACTAGGACATAGGGCCATGTGGAACAACCAGGAGCACTTCATCTGATGACCCCAGTGACCTGGCAGTTTGATAACGCAGAAAGCACTCTCTCAAGCTGGTCCCAAGTTATTTAGGGCTTTATATGCTAGTAATAAAACCAGGTAAAAAGCTGGTACTAGTAAAAACTAGTAATTTACACCTGGCATGGTAGCGAATAGGCAGCCAATGCAGTCCCCTCAGCAAAGGAGTTACATGCTGAAAGGGGGCACCTTCTGACAACCTTTCTCCCAGACTTGGGAACCAATCACACTCAGGGCTTCCATGTTGCCACATGTCAACTTCAGTTGATTGGCACTCACCCAGCCTATCACTGAGACTAGGCACTGATCCAGGACTTGCACAAGTATGTTATCTCACCAGCTTAGCTTCAATGGTACATTAGGTGTTCCCAAACCCCTCATCTGATTATGGCCTGACTGTCATAAGACCTAAAGTATATATATATATATATATATATATATATTTAGTACCCTCCCACCTCCCCAAGTCAATTCTTCTCAAAGTCTACTTGGAAAGTACACATAGGATCGCCGAAAAATAGGGGGGGGGGGGGAAAGACTACACTGCTGTTGTCTACTCGCTTCATATGCTTATACTTTTCATCAGCTTTCCGGTAAAAAATATTGCCAAGTCAGGTGATTACCAGGAAATGGATTTTTATATAATACACACAGACACACATTATTCAGAAGTACCTGCTTTGTAGACTTTAGAGCGGTGACATTGGGCACAGCTAAATCAGCAATCACCGCAAATTACAGGTTTGGTTAGCAATTATTATGATATGAGTCACAAAATCTAGACTTATTGTTGCCACAGGAAATGTTACTATTGTTCTTTTCCTCCTCCCCCTCTTCCCCAATTAGGATTAGAATTGTAGGCTCTTCACAAAAGCTGCATTTCTGATTCTCTCACATGAGCAGCAGAGGGATCAGGTAACTATCAAAACAAATTACACTATGAGCTTGATTCAGCCAATCTTAAATCCCAGTGATATCGGTGGGAGAGTTAAGGGTATTCTGAGCTCTTATACCACTGTAATTTACACATACATAGATGCATTTAATGTTATTTTCACATGTAACAAGGATTTTCTCTGGATTATTGCTGTTCACATCTAAACCTATTCTAAAACAAACATTTTAATGTCAAGCATGTATTACAGGTTCAGCCCAGTGAAGCAACACCAAATTTGCCACAACTGTTATAACTTCTTAGGCATACACTTTCTGTACGAACTGTGTTGCAAACTATGGATGGCAGAGCTAAGGGAAGACAATGACCTCTGACAGCATCTTTTGGGTTTCATTGAAGGCATTGGCAAATCTGACCCATGGGTACCTAACCCTCTCTTGCCCAGCTCCCTGTGATTTCAATTAACTTTGCACTATACAGAATAAAACACAATCCACCAGGATGCTTGAAAGAAAAAGGGGGGAGGGGGAGAGAGAGCGGGGAGGGAGAGAGAGAGAGAGAATGAGAATATACACAGAATGTGAATTGGGTTGGGTTTTAAATTTCTGTCTCATGTCTCAGACTGGCCTTCTAGAGGGGGCTTCCTGATGGCCTTCTCAGCCATCACGTTTCAGAGTGCTACATTTCCAAACAATCGGGGGGGGTGGGAGTGGAAGTCCGCAACTTTCTTTGGGTGAAATCAAACTGATGCCTCTCACCAATGGACCAGCTTCCATCAACAGAACAGGGGGGGAGTGATCCTCCCATACCCCATCCCAAAATTCTGGAGATTTCAGAAGGGCATGGGTAGCTGAAAGGGAGAATGATGAGACGGGAAAGTTCTGCTTACAGAAGGACTGGGTTTGGACGACCCGTTAACCAACAGTGAGTTAAATAGTCAGCAGTGGTTGGTTATTGTGTTGTCTGTTGGCATTTTTTCACACCACAGTTGGTTATTCGGCCAAAATAACCACTGCAAATAACCAACGCTGTGCAGAGTTTATTAGCTGAACAACTGTTGGTTATTGTGTCATCTGCTAGGCACCATTGACTATTTCATCACACACAGTTGGTTATTTTTGGTAACTACAGAGTCCTCTAGCAGGAGCGACCAAAGTGGCGGCTGCCCCTCTAGTCCAGTTGGTGGAACTCAGAAGGGCTGATGGGATACCAGCGGGAGGACTGAGGGGGGGGGAGAGGGGGGATGTGTCAATCGAACACACCGTTGACTAACAGTCAATTCGAAGCTGCCTTAATCCACATCACGATTGATAATCATGTTGTGTGGGGAGTAGCCCTTCAATAATCAAACATGGAGTTGGCTATTAACCCACCATTGACTATTGTGATGTCCAAGCACAGCCAATGTTGGACGTTGCCCTTTGTTTTTAATATTTGACCTGCTAAATGTTTATTTTCTTCTGCTAGGAATAGAAAAAACATACAGCTGGCATGCTAACCAGGTAATCAGCCTAGTAATATAGATTTTATTACTAATCTGTTGTTATAAGGCATGTAACTCTGTGCACTAACTTCTGATTAAATAAATCTGATGGACCAGATATGGTGCTGGTTCAGTAAAGTGCTTCTATTTTACACCATTCATTGATTGGTGAAATGGCAAAGTAATATCTATAGAAATTGCTCCATACGTGCATATATTCCCTGATGCTTACAAAAAGACATGTCTTTAGACTGAATCTAGTCAGCACACAGATCTGCTACAGGACTCTTTTGCTAGGAACAGAAAGCTTTGTTGAAAATGCTAAAGTTGTTGTCACCTGTGGTGAATAAAAATTAAACCGAGCAGCCTTTTAAACATACAGAATATGTCAAGCATTCCACAAAGACGGCAGAAGATTAAGTTGAGGTGGAAAGATGCACTCGTTTTTATAAAGACAAAGGCAGGTATTTGCTTGGAAACAGAAATAGCTGAATGTGAAGAGCTTTAAGAGGGCATCTCCTGCCACAATAATGGCCATGAAGAAAAATACTTCAGCAAGGCTGGCAAAGGTAGTGTCTCCTAAGGGATTTAAATAAGGTATAGCTAGACCTTGTAAAATCCACATAAGGCTCCGTTATTTCATAGTACTGGTGTCTGGGAAATTTTCCCTTGTAAAACTACTTTACAAGTGCAATTTGCAAAGAGGAAAAAGGTGATCGTTTGACCTGTGTTGATTACATTTTTAAAGTTATTATGAGGTATTAAAATATAACCACAACAAATGGCTCTCAACATATACACATACAGCATTTCCCTATTTAATCTTTATACATATGCAAGAACAGGCCTTTGAACCTTGCTGTAAATGCTATCAATGCCTACTAGTCACGATGATAATAATATAATAATAATAATATTTATTTGTAACCCGCCTCTCCCTCCGGATCGAGGCGGGGAACAACAACAATATAAACATAAAAATCACAGCAGTTAAAATTTTAAAAAACAAGAGAACAATACAACATTAAAAACATCCTAAAATTCATCTGGATAGGCCTGTCGGAAGAGGACAGTCCTCATGACTCTCTTAAATTCATGAAGACTGTCAATTTCTCTAACCTCCTCCGACAGACCATTCCATAGTCTGGGAGCGATGGAAGAAAAGGTCCTCTGGGTAACACTCGCCAGCCTAGTTCTGGCTGGCTTGAGTAAGTTCTTCCCAGAGGACCTAAGTGTGCGGGGCGGATTGTACGGGAGAAGGCGATCCCGCAGGTACCCTGGACCCAAACCATGTAGGGCTTTAAAGGTCATAACCAACACTTTATACTTCGCCCGGAAACTGATTGGCAGCCAATGAAGCGATTTTAAAACTGGTGTAATGTGATCACCCCTAGGTGTACCGGTGACCAACCTGGCTGCCATATTTTGAGCAAGTTGAAGTTTCCGGACTAGGCACAAAGGTAGCCCTATGTACAGCGCATTGCAGAAGTCGAGCCTCGAAGTTACCAGCGCGTGCACTACCGTCTTTAGGTCTTCCAACTCTAGGAAGGGGTGCAGCTGGCGTATCAGCTGAAGCTGATAGTAGGCACTTCTGGCCGTCACATCAATCTGAGCTGTCATCTGGAGCGACGGATCCAGGAGTACCCCCAAGCTGCGAACACAATCTTTCAGGGGGGGTGTAACCCCATCCAGAACTGGTTGACACACCTCTAGACCCAGGTTGGGGCCTTTGACAGCAAGCACCTCCGTCTTGTCTGGATTCAGTTTCAGTTTGTTTTTCCTCATCCAGCCCATTACCGCCTCCAAGCATTCATTCAGAGGAGACACACTATCCTTAGCTGACGATGTTGTCGAAGGCATAGAGAAATATATTTGGGTGTCATCAGCGTATTGATAGCACTCCGCCCCATGCCTCCGGATGATCTCTCCCAGCGGTTTCATGTAAATGTTAAACAGCATTGGAGAAAGGATGGCACCTTGTGGTACACCACATAGCAGCTCCTTTTTTGAAGAGCAGCTATCCCCAAGCATCACCATCTGGAACCTGCCCGAGAGATAGGATCGGAACCACTGAAGCACAGTGCCCCCGATTCCCAATTCCCCCAGGCGCTCCAGAAGGATACCATGGTCGATGGTATCGAAAGCCGCTGAGAGGTCCAGGAGTACCAGCAGGGACACACTCCCCCTGTCGATACTAAGGCGTAGATCATCCACTAAGGCGACCAAAGCGGTCTCAACTCCGTATCCTGCCCTGAAGCCAGTTTGAAATGGGTCTAGAAAATCGGTGTCATCCAAGACTACCTGGAGTTGAAAAGCAACTGCCCTCTCGATCACCTTGCCCAAAAACGGAAGATTTGATACAGGCCTGTAGTTATTAAGGTCCAGGGGATCCAGGGAGGGCTTTTTTAGAAGCGGCCTTACCACCACCTCTTTTAAACATGATGGAAAACTCCCCTCCCTGAGAGATGCATTAATGATATGCTGTAGATGTGATCTAACTGCATCTCCTCCCTGGACGACCAGCCAGGAAGGACAGGGATCAAGAGGGCAAGTTGTCTTCCTCACACATCCAAGTACCTTGTCCACATCCTCGGTACTCACCAACTGAAACTGATCGAGTGTAATCCTACTCACGGAGTTGCTGGACACTCCACTGTCAGCCTCTGCTATAACAATGGCGTCTAAGTCGGCTCTTATCCGAGAGATTTTATCTGAGAAATGATCGTTAAAAGCATCGCAGCGAACTGCCGAAGGCTCTAAAATCGGATTCAGGGGAGAAGGAGCCTGAGTTAGACCCCTCACCACCCCGAACAGTTCTGCTGGATGTGAATTCGCAGGCGCAATGCGTGCAGAGAAGAAGACTTTCTTCGCTGCACGTATTGCCACTCCATAGAGACGAAGATGATCTCTATGTCGTGTCTTGTCGGATATAAGTCGAGTTTTCCGCCATCGGCGCTCCAGTCGTCGTCCTTTCCGCTTCAACTCCCTGAGGTCTTCTGTATACCAGGGCGCCCTATTAGAAGCAGGCCGGAGAGGACGTTTGGGGGGCGATCGTGTCGATAGCCCTAGTTAGGTCTTGATTCCATCTGTTGACCGGGGCTTCTACAGGATCGTCGACAATACCAGCCATGGAACCCTCCAAGGCTTTCTGGAATCCAGAAGGATCCATCAGCCTTCGAGGGCGGACCATCTTAATTGGTCCGCCACCCCTGCAGGGACGGGTGGTAGCCGTGATACTCTGACCAGAAAATGGTCTGTCCATGACAATTCGGATGATCCATGATTACATATTACCTTGAGAATCACAGGCAGTCTCCCTCTGAATACCAGTGGCTGGGCAACATGAGTGGGTAATATAGCATTCATGTCCTCCTGTGGGCTTCCCAGAGGCTTCTAGTTGGCCACCATGCGAACAGAATGATGGATTAGATAAATCTTTGTTTTTTTCTTAAGTACTTCAATTATTTCCCTCATTACTGAAAATTATCTCCTCCCGTAATGAATTCTGAAATGGTACCTATGGAAATGTTATGGCAATAAGACAAAGAGAATCCTTCCCTGCATCAGGAATGATCAAACTACTATATTTTGGGTGCTGCTATTTTGCAGACAGTGGTTTGAGGGCCCAAAGTATATTTTCCACACAAACTAGCCCTATTCAGGCATTCTGAAAGTGGATAAAGTAAATGTGTGAGGAGAGTGAACAAGTGTGCTATCTCTGTCCCACTCCTCACGTGATTCTCTCACCATGTACCCATGGAGGGTGATTTTCTGAAGGGGGAGTCTACTTATCCACGGAGACTCTCTATGCGAGCCAGAATGCTGGAATATCAGAGTCCTCCATCACAGGGAGAGCCTCCATGGAGACATGAGGTCCTCTTCAGAAAGTTGCCCTCCACAAGTAGAGGATATGGGAATGGAAGTGTGGCTAGTGCACTCATAGACGTCGCTTTCAAATGGATATTTTTATTTGGTTATCTGGTCGACTTTTATTACAGCTCATGTATAATTGCTAGGAAGTTGTGTGCATTTCATGCTAATCCATGCATGTATATTTTAAAATGGGGAGGGGGTTAAATTAGTAAGATTTGGGTGCCCGCAGGCACCACATTGGGGACATGCAGGTGTCATGGTGCATGCAGACAACGCATGGGGGGCCTCTGACATACAGGATCTGAGAGAGAGAGTCAACTTTAAAGTTTCCTCTTCCTTAATAATAAAACTAGGGACAAGCCAGCAACTCTGCCTTGTATATCATTTGGTAGGGGCAGATAATATTGTCTCAGTGACTTGATCTGCCCTATAGGCTAAGTAATGACCGACTGGCAACCTAAGTAAAATAAAGAGAGAACCACAGCAGACTATGTTACAGTGCTTCCCTTCCTCCTCCCTTGAAAGAGCATTGAAATAAGCTGTAAATGTCATAGAAATAATATTCTTCTTTTCAGTAGTTCCAGCTATGCCACATTGCTGTGGGATGCAAAGAATGGGAAGACAAAGCAGTGAACAATGGTGATTGAAGGCCTTCATGATCAATGTAGAATCCACTGGGCTACAGTAGGGATGCAACAGATTTCCCTCTGGCTGATGAGCATCTTTGTGTCAAAGGACAAAGCCTAGAAGAAGTACAAAATTACCAAGTGCTTGCTGTGTCACAAAGAAGAAAACTTTAGTTAACTGTGTCTTTTAATTAGAATAGGCGCTGATTCCTATAACCTACACAAGAATGCTTCAGCCTATTGGGCGGTATAGAAATGTAATAAATAAATAAAATCAGAAATCAGTGATGGGGAAAAAATCTCCTTTAAATTAAAAGCATTGTATGCAACAGTTCAGAATATAATCTAGCTAGAAATGTATTCAATCCACTGAGTTTCTATGCCACTATGGAAATAAACTTTTCAGTAAAGCAGAATTCTGCCGTTGGGATGATTCAACATTATTATTATTATTTGCTGAAGCTCTCTGGGCGGTTTACAAAAATTAAAAACATTGAACATTAAAAAACTGATATACAAAATTTAAAACCATAACAGCATAAAAACAGGTTATAAATACAATATCCATTTAAAACAACTATTCTGGGTCAAACAACAACAACAACACCCTCAACATATGCTGTTAAATGCCTGGGAGAAGAGGAAAGTCTAACCCTGATTAAAATCAAGCATCACAATCTTATTAGAAGTTATTTAATACACATATTCATAAAAGCCACTGGCAGCAGCGATCAACTTCAAAGAGGTATTTCCTCGTCTTTGTCACTTAGGATGGAACACTTCTAAGATGGTGTCTGAGACATGCACACACCATCTAAATTTTTTTAAAAAACCAATTAATTGATTACATATATTAAAACTCCTAATTCAACCAAGATTTCTTCAGTTGGGCAATAGTAATAGTAAAATCTCAGACAAAACAACATGCCAGAAAGGAGCCCAAGATAAAGCTGTAAGAATTGATGAATGCAGGGCACATATTAGTCCTGTTTGGGCATTATTAATCTTTTATTATTATTTAGACCACCTTTAAGGGTAGAACTCTCTCAAGGTAGAGTACAAAACAGAAACAATATTAAAACTATACAAACTACAATAGAGAAGCAATAAATATTCAAAAAAGCACAAATATTAGGTATTAGAGCTGAGTAAAAGCATGATGAAGAGGAGAAGGCTAGCGGCAACTTTCTGAAAAGGAAAGCTGCCTCTACCAGTGGAGGCTCTTCACAAGATCTGGAACCCTGGAAAGTCGGGAGTTCCGGATTGTGTGCAGAGATTCCATCAATGGAGGAGGCTGTCCTATTCAGAAAGTCACCCTCCATGTCTAGAGGCTGACATAAATAGTGACAGAGGGGTTAGAGCTAGCGCATCCCCTCTCCTCGCACATTTATTCAACTTGGATTTTTAACACCTGAATAGGGTTTTAGCCTTACATATTTCTGACTCCCTAACATGTTAAGCCACTGGAGTATGAAAGAACTGGAAACTATTTCTGACTGCCATACTTTTCTTTTGGATCCAGTAACGGTTAGTGCCAGTGAAAAGATATCAAGCTACAATAATCAGTGTTGTGAACAAACTCTTAATGTCTGCCTATTGCAAGGTGCGTGTGTGTGTGTGTTGTGTAGAGGGGGGATTACCTTATGCTTTATATTGTTTTAAAGGAGTACAGGTTTAAACAATGATAAATCTTTTGGAAAAAAATTATGTGCATGATGAGACAATCAGACACAGGACAATTCTTCTAGATATATGGTGTTTCATCGCTTATAAGAGCTCCAGGGCACACTTACTCCAGGAGACTAGGTAGTGACAGTAGCCAGGAGTGCCTTTATCAGCACTGCATGGTATACAAATTGTGGCACCTCTTAAAGAAAACAGACCTGGCTACTTCTTGCTGCCTTGAAAAATGTCCAGAAATTAGTAAATTCCAAAGGTGGTGTCCTAATTATGATATTGTGCTTGTCATACTGAGCATATTTCCATCTTCACTGGTTGCTTATTTGAAACTATTGCTGCTGACCTGGGTCTGGAATCAGGATATCAGAAAGAATGCTTCCTCCGCTACAAATCTGCCTGTGCACTTATAGTCAGCCTTCCTCAATCAGTTGCCCTTCAGGAGTATTGGACTACAATTCCCAACATGCTGGCAAGGGGATGCTGAGAGTTGTAAGTCTAACACACCTGGAGGGCAACACACTGGAGAAAGCTGACTTAGGTCAACAACAGAAGCCTTGCCCGGCATTCCAACACTATTTGAGGTACAGAAGGCAGGGACTAGACTAGAGAGAGGATCTTTCAACTCATGACACCTCAACTGTGGAACACCCTCTCACAAAAGGCTCATCTGGTCTCATCACTGCTTGCTTTTTAGTGAATAGTGAAAATATTTGTTGTGGCCTTTTTTGTTTTAAATTACTGTATATTATTATAATTATTATCATTATTATTTGCTTATGTGCAGGTCTTCTGACCAAAGAATGAGTAAAAAGTATTTTGAATCAATTAATAAAAGGGATAAAATGGTTTTTATGGATGCAAAAGCTGAAAAATATCTTTGCTTCTGTCACTTGTCAACCTATAAAATAAAAGCTATTATAAACCTATCCATGCCATACTATTCACATCAAAATTATAAAGAAGGATAAACGGAATGCATATTTCCAACATTTTTAAGGAGAGACCAGTACAGCCACTCCCTAATTCAGCAATAATTGATTTTCAGTGCCAATATAAAAATCTGACACCTAATTTATGCAACCATTGATTGAGCTCAGGAAAAAAGCCAATAATAACTGCTTTCTGTCTTGTCATTATTAGGATTTGCCAAATAGAAATGACAAGTCACAACCGCAGAGAGAGAGAGAAAAATGAAGTCGTTTGGGTACATTACAAACTGAGTAATAAACAGTCTGTCAAGTTTGCTTCCAATCCTCTTTCAACAGGGCATTTTTAAAAGGGTGCTCTGCATAGTGTGTGTGGAGAATAAGTTAAACAAAAGCTACTATAACTCCACAGACCACACACTGAGGGCAACTTATACTGGTCATTGTTGCTTAAATGGTTTTGCGGTAGGGCTGGGGTCTGAATAGTATTCTTCATTTTGGTTTTGACAGGGTTTTTTCTGTCTTTTCTTTTAGAAGAGGATGCAATTCTTTGCAAAGCATGTAATCATTTATACAAAAACAGTAGGGGAAAAAATTACAGAACAGTGGAGCCGTGTGATTTTCCATTGCTTTTGTAACGTCAGCAGATAGGCCTACCTGTTTTTGTTCAGCGCTGGCTCACATACCTTGGAAATAATCCATTTTGGAAAACATGGAGAAACACTAACTTTCTAATCTTAACAAGTACCATTGTCACACAAGTGTTTTCACATTGTTTCATACAATGGAGTATGTCTAGGAAGAACCATTTAATATGTCACACTCCCTTTTAAATATATATATAATATATATATCAGGAAAGGGCGGGGAAGAATAACTTATTTACAGCAATGTTGGTCATCTTATTTGAGTTGTTGCCTGCCAAGAATTTTATTAAAAGCCATCATGTGATCTCCAACCAGTACTCAAGTTATGTACTACATGTGAAATGGGGGGAGGGAGAGGGGAGAAGAGAATCTGCTCTAAAATGCTCCCCCCCCTTAATCATAATTGTATGTCACTAATGTGGCAGCTACGGTGAAACTTTCTATTACAAAGATGACTGTGCCATCTGTTCAGGTGGAACATTTAAGGTAAAATATCAAAGACGTAACCAGGACGTGTTTTGTGGTCAATGTGAAAGCTTGCGCTCTACTTTGTGACATTTTACTTGGTTCCGATAAAGGCAACACCCTACTGCTATTTTTGGATATTATATTTTTTACACTCAGTTAATTGGGGGAGGGGGCAGTGCTTATCCCTATTAATTATTTTCTCATCCCCCACCCATGTTGAAATACCCCATCATGTATGAGAATTACAAAAGCAAGTTATTGTGATGTAGTAATTAAAGTAGCAGCTAGTACTGCTGCCATTTTGTAAAGTGAAGTTGTGATCACGCACATAAAACAATAATAGTGTAGCCAGTTTTTCTGCTTGCTCTGCTCTTGTGCATTTTGAAAGCAATTAGACGCAGAAAGGAGGTAACACTTTCTTCATCACTTTACCTGCTTAATTTCTCTGTGTTAGGCTGTGGTTAAAATAAACAAGAGCAGGACAGTTTTAAAAAGTTGGCTACCCTACTTGCCAAGCAAGATTAAGATTCAGAACACATATTCTATACCTCAATTCTAAGAGACACTTGAACGAAAGCAGGTTACATCTGAGGTTTTAGGACTGAAGCTGTATATTATTCTTCCCTATCCTATCCCTGGCCTCCTTGAGTACTACCGTATTTCATCAATTCTAAGACGCACTTTTTCTCCCATTTTTACATCTGTAAAAATGGGGTGCGTCTTAGAATCAATGGCGTCTTGCAATCGCCGGATTTCTCTGGCTGCCTCAGTCTGGGACTTGCAAGGGGGGACTTGCGGGGCCCTAACCCTCCCCCCCTTACCTTGATTGCTGCTGCCTCGGCCTGGGAAGGCTTCAGTACTGGGAAGGAGGCCGAGACGGCAGCAATCAAAGTAAGTGGGGAGGAGGGGACTTGCGAGGGGGGAGGGGGACTTACGAGGGGGGAGGGGGACTTACGAGGGGGGAGGGGGACTTACGAGGGGGGAGGGGGGACTTGCGAGGGGGGACTTGCGAGGCCCTAACCCTCCCCCTCCCCTCTCACCTCCATCGCAGTCAGCCATACTCGCTGCCACTGCCGCAGCTACTCCGCTGGCAACGCTTGCTTGGCCTGGCAAGGCATCGTTACTGGGAGGCCAAGACGAGCGCTGCTAGCAGCGCAGAGCAGCAGCAGCAAGGACGGGTGATGGTGATGGAGGTGAGGAGGGAGGAGGGAAGGGCGGAAGGGGTGCTGAAATTAAGGTGCGTCTTAGAATTGATGCAAAGCTTTTTCCATGTTGGTGGCCCTGAAATTAAGGTGCGTCTTACATTTGATGGTGTCTTACATTCAATGAAATATGGTACATTTACTAGTCCCTACAGGAGGGGACCCCAAACTTTTTGGATCTATGAGCACATTTGGAAATCTGAAAAAATGCTGTCGACATCATCACAAAATGGCTCCCATAAAAGATGTGAGTACTCACATAACAGCTGCCGTGGGCTCCTGGTTAGTCAAAAGTGAGCTAAAGAAGGGTGCGATGTAGACTCTGTTCAGATGACACACTAAGCCACGGTAGTTATGCATTTTGAGCTAAACATTACGGCTTAGCATGTAGTGTGAGCCATGACATAGCATGCCACATGAACCATTTCTAACCATGGTGGTTACATAACCATTTGCTGCAAAAGGGTTAGTGGCCTAACCTAACATTAGAGTGTTGTCTGAACAGGCCCAATGTAAGGCTAGAGGTTGGGAGACAGGGGAAATAGCAATGCAAAGGAGTAGAGGGGAACGAAAGAGCAAGGCTAGAGGCTAGAAGAGAAAGAAGACTGCCCTAACAACTTCCAAGGTTTTTCTTAAAACACTTTTTTTGAAGGGGATAGTAAGGTGAGAACTTAGTTGGCATTACTGGATGACTCCACGGGTGCCACATTGGAGACCCCCTGCCCCATAGCATCCCTATAAGATGCCAAGATGTAAAGTCTCTCTCACTTGGCCAGTCCCTATGGAATATGTATTCACCACTAGAATAATATGAGACTTCTGGAGGAGACCAAACATGGCATGTGCAAAATGTTATTTTTGCTGACAATTCATGATTTCAGAAGCATTAATTTATTTATTTTAGAGATAGTCATGTACAAAAATGGAAAAGAGTATTAGTAAGAACTCTTCAGTATATCTGCCAAAGTGTAATGATAAGAGCAATGTTTATTGTTCCTCAGAGTCCAACCACAATACATTTTTAAGAAGAAAGAAATTCCTCTGCTCCTGGTGTTAAATACTTAATGACATTTTAAAAGTTTACAAAGAGGAGTAAAATTGTTAAAAGAAGTCTTGTGACTTTTATTCATAACATCATCAAAGAAGGACTTCTACAAGAGAATAACATTGCAGGTGAGTAATTTTATAGCATGGTCATCTCATACATTCAACCCTTCCCACTCTAGTTTTTTTCAGTAACTCCTTTACAATAGTGCTCTCCTGCTTCTGCAAGCATTCCTTCGCAATCTATGATATAAAGCCATGTGGCAATGAAGGAATATGAAAGCCATCCTTGTTAGATTTGCTTCAGCTATCTCCAGGTGTAACTGATATGGGGTCAAGTGACTGGAGCTTACCATCAAAACAATTCAGTTAGAAATAAGGACTTGCAAGCTTTCAGAAATTAAAAAAAAGAAGGGAGAACATCTACCAAGAACCAAACAATGTTAGGGTGTGTCCTATTCTGAAAGCAGACTTTAAGTATCAGCTATATTTTGATGTCACATTATAATCAGTAACAGCAGAGTCAAAAGCACATGGGGAAAATAGGGGTTTTCCTTGAACAGAAGACACCATATGGCCTCAATTCTCAAACCTATAAAGGCGGCTGCAATAATTAATGGTAAATTAAGGGAAGACAAATCAATTCCCAACTTTTTGGGAACTATTTTGCCACCTAGGGTTTTCCTTTGGAGGCTTTAAAGCACATCATGGTAGAGGCCTTCCACTCTTATTCATTCATCTGTAACAAGACTAAACTATACTAGTTGAAGTTATTACTCTACTACTGGGCAAGTTGAGAAAATTAATTGCAAGTCCTTATTTCTAACTGATATTTTTTTTCATAGCAAGGCTTTGAACTCTTGAACCCACATCAACTGCACAAGGAGATCCTGATAGCAAAAAGCTAAAAAGGAGCAGGGAGACTCAAACCATTTGTTTTCCCAACTTTAGATGGATTGCCATGACAAACCAAGTGAATCACTGATCTACAGAATCCTAACTAAAATCTTTTAAATTGATTTTTAAATATGACATAAGGGCAATGGAATAAATGTATGTCTTTAACACTGTAAATTTCAGTTAAAAATATGTTCACCCACTAACTTTAGAATACATTACAAAATGTCAACATTAGGGATGCCAGTGAAGGTGTTCCTGTTAACTAACTGTCCTTTACTTTTACCAATTAATCAAGGAATCATCTGACCAAAATAAATATTGTGGTATTTCAACGCTTCTGCAGAATTCCTAGCCAAAATAGTGATTTCCCCTGACTAATAAAATAATGTCTCCTTTGAAAAGGAGTAGAAGCCAAGGAACACTTCCATCACAACTGAAACTCATTTTACAGCGAAAACTCCTATTAAAATCCAAAGAACAACACAGCTACTTCTGCACACCCAACTTCTGTTTTTTCCAAAACTGCCCCGCACAACAAACAGAAATTGAAACAGAAGACACTTTCAAATGCAATGTGTGACAGCATGTCCTCTGTTTCAATGAAAATAATTGACAGAAGTATCACTCAGCAAGCCCTTGGACACAACTAATTGTGCACTGGATCCTGGCCATTTTTTAAAAAAACAATCCAAACATTAATTTACAGTTTAAGATCCATGCAGATTATCTAAAACCAATTCTGCACCTCAGACTGTTGCGATGCTTTCCCTTACCTGAACGGTGGCCTGGCTTAAATAGAAGCTTTATGGGTCAATAGAAAGAAGGAACTTTTCACCCTAAACCCTTTTGTACAGAGATGGACAGGAAGCATTTAACAATACCACCACATCCTGGTTGCAGAGATCCTTAAAATCAGGAAAAATCTTTTTAAATGGAATACTTTAGACACATCAGCATTAGAAAAGGAGTACTAAATATCCAAGGTTAGGAAAACCTGAGGGAGACATTTCCAAAAGGGCATAAGAGTGGTTACACAATTCGCTTATCCACCAGGGATGACTTTTGTTTGTTACATTTGACCTTTCAACCCTTGACTCATTCTGAAGCTTTAAAAAAACAAGCAGAACAAATAACCACTTTACTCTGCACTGACCTTATCAAATGGCTATTAATGTTTGCAAAGCAGGGGAAGAACAACTTTGCTTCTTTGGCCTTGGGACGCTCAATAAACTTGAGTTCTCCTTTTAAAAAAAATGCAGTCTAGACCTCATCGTCTTTAGGAGGAAGGAGCTGGTTCACAGAACTTAGGCTCAACATTAGAAGAGTGCTTTTCATTCTACCAATTTTACGAAACATACCAATATGTTGCCAAACTTGTAGATATTTGGGGGGCAGGGAAAGATTAATTCAAGGCCTGGATCATCATAATAATTTAAATTTAGAATTGGCAATACCAAAATTCTTTGTTGCTCCAGAAGTCTGAAGGGAATGGCTACCTCAGTTTCTGCCATATTATTTTTTCTGGGAATGTGCCTACTTTTCTTCTGATTTTTAAACCAGGAAAAGCTAGTTTCAACTCAGGGTATTTTTTTAATCTATAGAAGTATTATGTAGGAGACAGAGACTGCACTTATCCCCCTCAACTATTGAAGAATCATAGAATTGTGGAGTTGGAGGGTGCCCCACCTTGTATATTATCTAGTCCCAATCCCTGCTCCATGCAGAACATCCAAAGCTGCCTAGATGTTTCCGAGCTCAACTCAAGGTGCTGGTTCTAATCTATAAAGCCTTACATGGTTTGGGACCACAATACCTGATGGAATGCCTCTCCCGACATGAACCTACCAGTACACTATGCTCAACATCTAAAGTCCTCCTCCAGGTGCCTACTCAGAGGGAGGCTCGGAAGAGGGCAACAACAGAAATAACCTTTTCAGTGGTGGGCCCCCAATTATGGAATGATTTCCCTGAGGAGGCCTGCCTGGCACCATCATTGTTATCTTTTCAGCGCCAGGTCAAGATGTTTCTCTTTTCCAAGGCATTTAGCAGCATGTGATGAGTTTTAATCAATCCCAGATCTGTTTTTAGGTTTGGCTGACAGCTCAATGTTGTCTTTGTGTTGACTGTTTGTTTTTACGTTTTTATGGTTTAAAATTTTGTATATCGTTTTTAATGTTTTAATCTTTTGTAAACAGCTAAGAGAGCTTCAGCTATGGGGCAATATAGAAGTGTACTACTACTACTACTACTACTAATGATGATGAAAAGATGGCTGTCCAGCCTCCACTTGAAGATCTCCAGAGGTCAAATCCACAAGCAGCCTATTAATTAGTTCCACTGTCCAACTGCTTTATTTCATCTCTAAAATGGGCATTAAGAGGTCAGCTAGAACTCATAACCTTTTATCTAGACACCCAGTCACCCTAATCCTAGGTTTATATTGGTGATTATGAGGGATAGGTTGTAGCCTATTCTAAGATGCACTTTAAACACAGCAGCGAAAGCAATGAAGGCTGGTGAGTTCAGTACTTTGGATAGCTCCTTTACTGAGTGACTAGTTCTGACTGAAACCCAGAGCAGATTCACTGCCCCACTGAAGTGGGGTCCACCAATGCCACTGAGTTGAAGAGAGACTGTAGCACAGGGATGTTGAACCTCAGATCTGTGGGCAAAATCCAGCCTTCCTCCCCTTCCCCCAGCTGCAGATCATCTGGTAGTTTTCCCCCTTTGTAAAAGATTGAAATGCCTCTCCTAAGGCTTAGTTACTGACAGCAAGAGCTTTAAACTATATGCTGGCAATTAGCAAAGCAGGCAATTCTTTCAAAATCACAACCCCTTTTCACATGTTTTCAGGCTTGGGTTTTCAAGTTTGCTGTGCATCTCCTTTTGTGATCTGGAATATGTCAGCAAATAAAAAATATCTGTTATTCCAGAATTTTCTCTATATCATATCAGAACAATCCAACCAAAACAAAGAATTGCAGCCTCCCTTCACTGAATATGGTATGAAGGACAGGAAGGGATCACTCTGAAATCAGGAGCTAGCACCTGACATGCAGATTAGAGACAAAAATCTGTTGTGGGATTCTCTTGGTAAAAAGGCACAAGAGGCACAGGGCCTAACGGATCAATATTGTGCCATAAAGCACAAAAATTCTTTGGCTTCAGCTTTAAAACTCATGCATTTGACACTAATTGAGGTACATACAAAAGGAACCATAACATTCTTAATTAAGAACAGTATAATTCAATAGATATTAAAAGGGCAATAGCGAGAATGACATTTTAGAAAACAAGACGGGCATCCTCAAAATATTCTGACACTCATTCACATAGGAAACCAGTATTTTAGTTAGACATTCATCCTTAGCAAGGAACACAAGGGAAATTAAAGGCAGAGAATGCAGGCTATGGAAATCTTTGAAAGCTGAAGATCCCAAACTAGCTAGAACACGGTGGCAACCTGGTATCTTCCAGGTTTTGGACTATAGTCCGCATCACCCACAGCCAGCATGGTCAAGAATTATGGGAGTTATAGCCCGAAATATCTGATGGGTAACATGTTGCCTACCCCTGGGACCTTCAGCTTCATATACAGAAGATCCCAAGTTCAATCCCCTGGCATCTCCAGTAGGACTAGGAAAGAACCCTGCCTGAAATCTTTGAAAACCTCTGCCACCAGTATCAACAATACTGGACTAGATGGACCAACATTCTAAATATTTCGCAACTTAATGGCCTTGTTCAAATATAAAGACAACCCAGAGTATGGATTGAATAGTACATTGTCATTGAATCATGGGTTGTCATTATGTTCGAAACGTGCAGTATGATTTAATTATGGTTGTTAACCACAAACAACCCAGGCAGAGAACCCAAAGTTTGTTGTTCGGCTGTGAACTGTGAGCTGTTTGTGGTTAATAAACCACAATTAAATCATAGTGTAGAGTTTACACATAACAGCAACCCATGATTCAATGACAACCCATGCTCAACCTGGGGTTGTTATTACGTGCGAACCAGTTCAATATAATTACAGTTTGTCAATGCTATTCATTTAAATTCTGAAGATTACCTACTAATTTCATGGTTAACAAAAACTGCATTTCCAGTAGTTGAGTTAAAAGGACACAGTAAGTTGCTAGGCAAGTCTCCAAGGGATTTCAAAATTTGCAGGGAAATGATCATTACTATAAACAATACAAGGAAACTTTCCTAGAAATATTGGGTAAACAACAGGAGAACATAAAACAGACATAGTGATCCTACTTCCTATGAATACTTCTTTTTGATCCTTCTTCAAACGAAACATTGGAAAAAATCCTAGACATACTGAAATACAAGCATATGTATTTTGAAATCAGCTATACATGCATATGTATATGGCTACAGCCACTCTTACACTGAGTAATGCTCTACAAGTGTAAGACCGTGTATACATTTTGGTATAAAGTGTCCATTCTGTGTACATATGGACTCCATTATGAAATGGCTTGTAGATATCTAATTTGCAGTGCAATACATTTTTGATTAAAACTTGAGGCTGACTTATTCAAAGTAAAATTAGATAAAGTATAGCCAGAAATACAAATACATGAAAACACAGGGTTGCTTAGAGAAATGATACTATCTGATTTCCAATTGTGAAGGAGCACCTTAGTTTTATTCATATAGGCAGGGAATTCCAAAGAATCCATAAAGTCTACACCTCTTAGTCAACAGTAATGTGAAATAACCATTATCAGCCAATCACTCACACTCCATAACCAGAATATCCTTTCAAATATAACAAGAAATCTTGAAACATTTCTTGATCACAAAGTTATATGCCTCTCCTTCTACTCTATTCAACTTCCAAATCCCTTGATTTGTTATAAAAGCATACGCAAATCCAAAGCAGCAGGATTATCCGTCCCACTAGATAAGGCCTACAAGAGCAAAGGCCACATGAATTAAATTATTCTCAATCAACAGCAGCTTCTGAGTATAAACTAACAAGCTGAATGCCAAAGGAAATGCTAATGATCTAGAATCACAGTTTTCACAGAGCAAAGTAGGTATTGCCATTTATTATTTAATTCAATCATTTGTTTTAAAAAGCTATGTAGTACATAGTACAGAAAAATCTTTTAGTGCAAGGATTTAAAAACTCTGCAACTTAGCATATCACCAAGAAGCATACTACCATACCATCCCCCCACCCCTCACCAAATGGGACACACACTGGAAAGATCAAGACCAAAATTCTCTGCCCCTGAACAACTGCACCTCTGCAATCTAGGGTTGCATTCATTTAAGAGGTTGGAGGTGATGCTTTCCTCTCAATATGAAAGCCCATTTTGAAAGTGATAGTCTTGAAGTAGTAACTGGAGTGAGACGATTAAAATTATCTTATTCGGGCACCAACAGAACATATCTGTCAGGCCAGCAGTACAAAATGTTTTTGTTCTTGTTCCTTGCAATTAGAGCTCCACATGTTTCCGGGTTCAGAAGGGGGAGTTGGGGGGGGGGGCGAGAAAGGTAGCATTCAAAATGCAATCTATGTTTATAGGCTTTAATCCAATTTCACACCTTGCTCCCTCTCCTCCTTTCCTCATCTTAAAAATTCAATTCTTATTAAAGCCAAGCGACTACTAGAGCTCATAAACCAAGTTTGTGGATCCTGTAGATTTGGGAATGTGTACAATATATGAATACTAGTTTTATAAATCACCACTGTTTTGTTTGTGAAGCCTAGGCATTTCAGCCATTTGCTGAATAGTTTATTAAGCGATTCGGTTGTAGTAGGCCTGGGCCACATTAACCTTTAGTTAAAACAGTCTCCAGGCTCAGAATGTAGACCTTGTGCTGTTAATTACAGGAGGCACTGCTAGACTCCCATGTGGTTATATGATCCTATGTAACCATTAAACAAGGGGACTATAAGGAGGCCTGCTTTCCACAGTTTAAAAAAGGGGGGATCTTGCTACAAGAACATGTGGCTGATTAGCCTTTCAAGCAGACACCACCATCCCATAATTGGCTCATAAATTTTATTCATAACTTGAAATAAAACAGGGTCAAAATGAACTATCTATATTTTTAAAATATCTGTCATTATTCTCCTGTTGGCAAGCGGGTGGGTGTTTTTTAAAGTCTTGTACAGTGCCTGCCTGCATCATTGGTGTATTTATTTTACCGCTCCACAACAAATCCCAAGTACAATCAGGACCTCTCTGGGGCCAGATCTACACCAAGCAGGATATGACACTTTGAAAACGGTTTGAAAGCTGTATATGGAGTGTGTCCTGGGCCCCAACAGTTGTTACTACTGATATAAAACGTTTTAAAGCAGTAGTGTAGAGCCTGCCCAAAGAAGACTGATGAATGAAGAACTCTGTGATCAATGGGTCAGTTAATCTAAACTGACACCATCTGCAGGCAATACAGGTTTTGCAACCCATTCTACCAAGCAATGTGCCCTCTCTCTCTTCCCTCTTCCCTCTCCCCACACTCTACCTCTACTCCCTGCCTCCCCAAATTCTTGTTCAGGGAGCAGGGATCAAAACTATCTTACAGGCACAGCATTACTGTTAAAAAGAATCCCAGCAAGACTTTCCTTCAGCTCATTTAGACATTTCTGCATTACTTGAAAGAGAGGCTTTCATTATTAGAAAGTAAATGAGTGGAAAGCAAAAGAAGAAGGGAAATGAAGAAGGGGATGCACTAAAAAAACCCATAATTGAAAAATAAATTCATCTGTGTATTTTATACACTCACTTAGCTATATAATAAACCAAAAATAAAAAAAAAGATTCTGTACTCGCTTATGTTTATATTCATGAATTTACTTTGCTGTTGTTACACATTAATATCGAACTACAATGGTTTCTGGACTCTTATAAAAAAAAAATTCGGAGACCAAAATAGGAGAAAAATATGGTAATTATACTGTAAAGTTTTTGTAAATGCTTTTAGCTATTATAGATAACATTTAAAGTTTATGAAAGCTTATCTAAAATATGTTGGGGGGGCGTTAAAATTACAATTGCTTCCACATTTATACCAGTAGTAACAGAAAGAAAAAGGAGCTTGTTCCTGAATTGCAGAATGTCAGGAGCGAAAGTATATTAACATCAGGAGCCTTTCATTTCACCAGAAGCATTTCACTTCTGTCAGCATTGCATAAAGCTGTGGAAAGACTGGTTGTATGTCCTAACACTAGTGACGTAAATAATAATAATTGGAAAGAATCCAGAAATCATGCAAGAATCCAATCATCACACACAAGGGGGGGGGGGGGAGTACACAAATCTGATACTTTTGGCTGTCCGCTGCAGAAACAAGAGATCTTGGAGAAGCTTCCAGATAATCAGGGACACAAACATTCAGTTGTAGTTGCAACTCTAGCAAACGCACCTGTTTTACATTTCAGTCATGATTGGTCTTATTACACTGAAGGGGATATCAGTTGTCATTATTTTTAAACAGAAAGCTCCTGCAGCAGAAAAAGCATAGTCTATAACAACTCTGATTACCGGGGCCAAAGCTAAACATAAAGTTATAGACAAGGGGAAATGGAAGTCAAAAGTAGAAAGACATACAAAATAGACAGGCTCAACCAGTTAGGAAATGCAAGTGGCCACTTGGGAGGGCAGAACTCAAGCGTAGCCAGATTGCAGTTTGTTTGTTTTTGTCAGCGTGGGATTGTGAATACACAAGGTTGGATGGTGTAGCAGGTTACCTCCAGTTTTAAGGGTGCAATCCTATGCATGTTTAGACCACACACAAAAAGCCCTACAAGTCCCAGCAGCCAGCCATGCTGGCAGGGACACACTGGTAATTGTAGGACATTTTATTTTGGTCTAAACATGCATAGGATTGCTCCTCAAGAGAAGGCAGGTTTTGAGCTTCCCCTCCCTACCCCGTTTGAACTTAAAGACTGGGTTCAGACAACACTATAACTGATGGTGCTTTAAATAGTAGATGGTTGGTTATTTAATCCACCATGGGGTATCGTGCTGTGTGGAGGGAGTTTTTTAACCGACAGTCGGTTATTTGGCCAAAATAACCAACGCAAATAACCAATGCTGTGCAGAGTTGTCTATTTGAACCACCATTGGTCATCGTGTTGTGTGGAGGGTACTGTTGGTTATTTCCTCGGCCACTGTTGGTAATTTCGTCAGACACAGAGTGAAAGGCAAGAACGATCAAACCAGTGGCTATCACTCTAGTCCAGCTGGCAGGTTAAATTTTTGGCAACAATGGCTGATGGGATACTAGCAGGAGGACTGAGTGGGGACAGAGGACAGGGGATGAGTGAATCAACTCAGCATGGACTAATAGTCAACTCAACGCTGATCCTAATCCACATAATAGTTGATCATTACCATGTTGTGTGTGGAGTACGTATCCCCTAGATAAACAATTGTCGAGTTATTACCCCACCGTTGACTATTGCGTTGTCTGAATGCGGACTTAAAATACTGCCTCCAGTGCTTCGCAGCAGGAGTTAAGGAAGAAGGGTGTATCTGGAAGGATTTATAGTGGATGCTCTCCAGTTTTTTAACACTCACGGTCTTTCTCAAGTTGTAAGTTTGTTCTTACCCATACACCTCCAAGTATATAACAGCAGCCAGCCTCCTAATTGATAAAATTTGCATCTGCTGGGCTCCAGAAAGTGAGACCACAAAGATTTTAGCCACTATTAAGGACTGGAACATATTTTTAATGTTATTTTCAACCCTTTCTTCCCCTTCCCTCTCACTGCAGATTTCTAAAGAAATCATCATATGGCAGTGCTGTAAGGCAGGGACATATTCAATTATGTCTCGGAGCAACAGCATCTGTGATACATGCCCAAGCTGCTGCATACTCCTGAATTATTGTGTTTGACAAGAGTGGCACTCTGCACATGCTCAGAGGCACTTTTCTTTATTATTCAGAAATTTCTAGAAGTTAGCAACAACAGTGAATATAGATTTCAGGCAGAGTCCTGGAAGAAATTAAGCCCCAGTAATACCTTATCCTGCCAATAAAAAATACAGTGCTATATATGTGAGAAAGCTGCACATTCCTACTTCATCCATACAAAATGGAAGTGTCATTTATTGTTCGTAATAGTATTTTGCTTCCCAATTGTTAATGTAAAGCTTTATTGCTGTCATAGTTCGTATAACAAAGTCTGGAATGCTCCTTTAAAGGTCTTATTTTAAGATAACATAGGTAACAGTTACTTTGGAACCTCAGATATAGCCTACAAGGCAGACATATCTAATCTCTATTGACTAAAGTAGGGTAACAATCATTCCCTTTTCCACTGTCACCATCGCAAATGAAGTATAGAACTCCTACTTCAGCCATAAGCATGCCATCAAATGAGAAGGAATTTGCACTGTTATCAATCTTAGCAGTGGTTTTCCCCCTGCCCCAACCCTTAAAGCCAAGGATGTTAAAAGGATTAAGTAATCTGACTTCATCAATGATACTTGAAATTAAGTGCTTGTCTTACTTAACTTTGAGCATGTGACTAAATGCAACTGATCGTTAATTTTATTCATGGGCTAAATTTTAACAAAATAGATCCTATAGATCCTATGATGATCTCGCAGATAAAATATTCAGAGAATAGCTGCAACAAATGCCTGCAGTCCAGGGTTAAGTTAACTTTTAAATTAAACACTGTTAATGACTAACTGATATTTTAACAACATTTATAATTTACGTGTCAACATTTTGGTCAACGTGCTGAAAAATGATCTTGCTTGGGGCAGCAACCCAGAATTTGTCTCTAATAGAGCAAGGCCCACAATATACATGGGATGCATTCGCATGTAATGATAAACCATAATTTAGCATTATATGCACAAGCCCAGGCTCATGAACTCCCTCATCCTCTTCTGGCATGACTGTGGAGGAGTTTTTGTTCCCATTTTCAACTCTTGGTTTCTTGTTTTGCATGAACCAGGAAAATTGATGTTAACTTAGTTCATTGAAACAAGTCAGGATCATTAACTGCTGTTTGAAGATGATTTTCTTCCCTAAACCATAGTTAAGACTAACAACATTTTATTGGGGTTCAAACATAACGAGAGGCTGGTAAGTTGAAAAACATTGAACAAAAGCTTCTAAATCTCCTCCTCATGGTCAAGCTGGAGGAGGAATGCAGAAAGGAGAGCATATAAGCCTGATGCTCATGAACATAATGCTAACTACAGTGTAATGTTACATGTGACCAGGCCACCTAAACAGAAAGCATGCCCAGCAAAAAGTGCCAAAGCACTGTGCAGAAAGCTGATGCAATGAATTCTAGGACAATATAGAGGAATCTATTAGCAGAAGCAACATTAGCAAATGTAATCCTGGTGAAGAATATCCAAATAGTTTCTTTTCTACTGAAAATACTGATACATGGGGGGCGGGACTTTATTTTTAAACACTATTATGCCAGAAGGTAAACATCTGGTTAGCCCCCAGCTAGCATCTGAAGCAGTCTTTAAAAAATGGCAAAGCTAGATTTCCCCCCAGGAAATCCATTAGGCCTTGTTTCAGGTATCATATGGATAAAGGTCAATAGTATAAAGTGCAGATGGCTCAGGCAAACAGTCCTTCCACTATACATTGTTGGCTTTTCAAAATCTCCCAGAATGCATAGATTCTTGGAATTGTAGCATTCGGTGAGCTACTGGACCAATATCTAGAACTTCTACTGTGTAAATGCTGTTTAAAACACTTTTATTAAGCACAAGAGCAAGTATTGATGTAAATACAATTTCAGTCATTTAGCTGTAATATTCCAAAGAAATGTAAACATTGTGTGTCAGTTTGTGTTTCGTGTTCTACTAAGGCGATCAACTTTTACTCTTGTTAGTCCCTTTCCAAAATTGAATTATTCTTGCTTTTCATTCTGTTCCCTCAGAAACCAGAGGCACTTGGTTCCAGAGAGAAAAAGAGCCTTATGGGGACATTATCGAAAGCATATTACTTAATTAAGGAGGATTAGGATTCTATGAATAGCCTTGTCTACCAGACAGACAGAGCAGCTTAGAGTTTGTTTATTTGCTCAAGCTGTTAATGGCTTTTTTAAAACTTTGCACTTTTTTTCTTTTAAAAAATAAGCTTTTAGCAGTGTTACTCTGTATGCTTTGAGCATACATGTTAGAGGGAAGAAGAATGTTTGCCAAGAACCTAATACAAAAAAGGAGTTTGTAATCTCAGGAGGACAAGTCAGGGTGCAAAGTACAGTAATGAGGATAGTCAGACAATATTTGCTACCAGGTTTAAAAACATACACACAAAGCCTAACTTCTAGCTCATTTAACAGCTTACGCTAATATTCAAATCCAGCGTTTTTTTAAAAAAAATCTGCTTCCAGGGATCCCTTTCCACTGTGACGCTTCTGCTGAGCAGCCCCTCTATGTTGCAAAAAACCCCAACCCCACCTGAGGTAAATCCTAGAGGACACACAGCTCATACTTGTCTTAACTGATGCCCCACGTGAACGAGAGACTATCCCTAAAATACACCAATCTTCTGTGGCTGCACATTACACAAGGGAGGATCAGCAAGTGGCTGCCAAACTGTCTTTCAGAGAAGTCCATCAGCTGTTAGTGATCTTCATGTTGAGGAACCCAGTAAGTTATCAATGACTACCAGGTTTGTCTTGAACACAGCCTGAAAACCAACATTGCAATCAAATGCTACAAGCCATTCTCATCTTCCCAATTCTCCTAGTCAGTTAAAGCTTGGGATGTCTGGCCAGTAGCATACTCAGTTTAAACTTCAGCAAATGTTATCATTGGTTTTCTTTTGGTGCAGGAACATGCATTAAGATTAAAGCCTCATCTACAAGAATTCGCCTTTACGCCTGGTTAAGCGATTATGCGCATATTCGCAGAAGCACATTTACACCTAATACCTCTGTATGAGAGGCGGCGAAGCGCATTACTGGACGACCGAAACGCGATTTAAACTGTTGACATGCAGAGAATCGTTTGTTCACATAGTCAAAATGCGCTTTAACGGCCGGAGCAAAATAAAACTCACTATTTAACGCGCATTCGATAATGCACATAATCGGAGAGAAAACGCGCCTCTACGCCCGATTTGCGCTCCGTTCTGGAAGAGGTAAATTTTTTAATGTGCCTTGAAAGAGCTTTAAATGCCTCTTGTAGAGGCAGCCTAAGGCTCAGATTAAAGGTCCCAAGCAACCTTTTCTTTTGGCTTCTTCTTCATCTTTTTCGTTGTCTCTGCCACCGCCTATCCATGGTTCTAGCAACAATCATGTTCCTGGCTGCTGCTGGGCTCAATTTCCCCCTAACTTCTTTCCCCACAAAACATTACCATGAGGGCAGAAGCACTGCTTCCCATCAGAGCTGGCCGCAGAGATACTGCAAAATGATAGCATCTGAAGCCAAACCTGAGTTGAGGACAATATTTTCTGCACTCATTCTGGCACCCTGTGAGTAGTGAAAAAGGAAACACAAACAGCCACCAGCAGTTCGGAGTGTGATCACCATAGGCACTGAGGCGAAAACCTCACCTGTTTTCCACTCAAAATCTCCCCTCAGCAATTTTTGTGGGCCTCTCCCACAAAAGTGCCAATTCATGTGTGCCCGTCAACACACATTCACAATTTGCAGCCTGTGAGGAGGATGGCAAAGTGGAGGGGAGACCGTTTTGACTCAGCCCTAAATAAGATACTAGACAGCAGCTTTCCCCAACCTGGTGCCCATCGGATGTATGCTGGCTTGGAATGATGGGAGTGTCAGTTCTATACATCTAAAGGGCACCAGGTTGGGGAAGCCTCCTAAACTACATAGAACACACTTACATAAATGTACAACACATTTCAGAACAGCACCTAAACGGGAATGTAGAATCTCTATATGTATAGAATCTTGTGAGGATATTTTTGCTCACCAATATTTCAGCTGAATGCCTTTGCCAGCACTACTTATCATTGGGCACAGAAGCCAAAATTAATGAGATAGGTGGACTGTAATAACACACCCAACTTATTCAACATGTGCATTAAATCCTCAAAAGAACAAAGCCATGGGTGCCCAAATGCATGCTGGGTAAAAAGACGAAAGTAATGATTAGTTGGCCACATCTCTCTCTTTTTTCCCACCACCATTCCCGTTACTTTAGCATAAAACAGAGTTTTTAAAGGGAGCTTTAATGATAATTAAATATACCTTTACCCTTTAATTAAAATGCAGGCTCCAACTAAGTGCATTGAATTAGCCGAAAATAGCAATACAGCTGGGTCACCTTTGGCAGATTCTCACCCACTACCACGCACAATCTTCCTGTACCCATTTCCTCTTGAGTGCACCACCTTCATTTAACTGCCAAGTTTGAAAGAGATGCAGAAGCGCTGCTTCTTGGCAGAGAAAGAGAGAGAGAGAGAGAGAGAGAGAGAGAGAGAGAGAAGGGAGGGAGGGAGGGAGGGAAGAAAACAGAGCTATTGTGTAGCAAGGTACATTACCTTTTCAAATTCATTGTGTGTTTTTAAAAGGCAGTTTCTTTGTCAACACGGATTTAAGAAGGAGGATCTAGCCAGACAAAGAAATATTCCCACATAGTTATTTAGCCACATTTTCCCCACACTTAATTGTCAAAAAGGTTACAAGGCTTATATAATATTTGACTCATATAACCGTACTAGCTAGCAACCATGCACGCCTACGTACACGCACCAGGTATTGGCATTGGAGAGTGTTCACTCTACTCACACAAACATCACAGCTCTCTCAGACACATACGTATACCCATGAACAATTCTCATAAGAATATTACTGAATAGACAGAGGGAAGGACTAAAACTAACCAATACAGGCTTGCTGATCAAATGCAATAAATGGTTATCGTATTTGTATCTCACCAGCAGAGCAGAGGGAAAAATGAAAGAGTATAGCCTTCCCTAACCTGGTGCCTTCCAGTTGTTTTATTCTACAACTTGCATCAGTCCCAGCCAATTTGGCCAACAGTCAGGAATTCTGGGAGTTGTGGTCTAAAACAGGAGTGGGCAGAAAGAGATATCCAGATGTTTTGGACTTCACCTCCCAGCATTCCTAACCACTGGCCATGTTGACAGGGGCTTCTGGGAGTTGAAGTTCAAAAAATCTCGAGATCTATCTTCTGATCTCCTGGTCTAAAATATCTGGGGAGCACCGGGTTGAAGAAGGCTAGAGTAGAAGGTAGGTTTTTTTAAAACACATTTCCAAACATCCCAACTTTTACAGTGTTAGTGAAGCAATAATACTCGGCCCCATTTACAGAAACCAGGGTGACCAGATAAAAACCAGGTCAGGGCTCATGTAACTTTAACAGTTGTAGAGAAAAGGGAATTTCAGCCGGTGTCATTTGTATGCAATTAGTTCCTGGTGAAATTCCCTCTTCATCACAACAGTTAAAGGTGCATGCACTATACTAGAGTGACCATATACAAAAGAAGGCAGGGCCCCTGCAACTTTAACTGTTGTGATGAAGAGGGAATTTCACCAGGAACTAATTGCATACAAATTAGGACCTTCTCTTCTGCCGCTCCCAGACTGTGGAATGACTTGCCGGAGGAGACTCGTCAACTTAACAGTCTTTTAGAATTTAAGAAAGCTATAAAGACTGTTCTCTTCCGGCAGGCATATCCAGTGGAATTTTAGAATGTTTTTAGGGTGTTTTTAGGATGTTTTAGGATTTTTTATGCAGTTTTAATATGTGTTATGTTTTAATCAGTTTTATGTATTTTATCATGTTGTTGTTCCCCGCCTCGATCCAGACGGAGAGGCGGGTAAGAAATAAATTGTTATTATTATTATTATCATTATTATTATATTATTATTATTATTATTATTATTATTATTATTACATGACACCGGCTGAAATTCCCTTTTCTCTACAACTGTTAAAGTTACATGAGCCCTGACCTGGATTTTATCTGGTCACCCTACAAAAACTTCAAACTTATTCAATTTTTTTAAAAGTAACAATATGAGGATCTTTCCTGCTCCAGCCAAACCTAAGGATTGCAAGTTTGACAAGAAAACAATGGATTTGAGGTGATGTGTATTCCTGGGATGAGGACTTGCTTTCTTTTTTTGTAATGAACAGCAGCCTCAGGAGTTGGCAAGTGGTGGTACTTAAGCCTCTTCTCTTTTTATGCTCACACATCTGGAATTCCATGGAAGGGGAAATTAGCTGAAAACGATGATTTTGAGCAGAAAAAGATGGCTGGCAGGGAAAGAATTACAAACTAAACACACACACACACACACGGACCACTTGTTCTCCAAAACCAGCACCTTTCAAAGCTAATTTTAAAAAGAAGCCAGGTATACTTGTATAAACAGAGTTACTAAAACTACTAGCTCTGGTTATCACAGACCCATTCTTTCCCCCAAGTCCAATGGCACGTGCAGAGAACTTAGGGGAGGGAACGCTTGCTGCTGTGCCTTGCTGATGCTACCTCCTGAAAAAAATCCATGAGGGAAAGCAAAAAAGAAGAGAGTGGTTTCTCTCTTAAAAGCAGGTACATAGATACCCACCAGATAGGTGAAGGGCACTTGCTGCTGGCGAGCAGGCAAGTGAATTCATGTAACTCTGCCCATAACATGCAGTTTGCCCCCACATCTTCCCTGCCCCTTGGATATTTGCTTGGATATCAGACCCTAAAACAAGATATTGGACATCAGCTTTCAGTAGAGACTACGGCAACAAAGGCTACATTCCTGCCCAACTCTAGAAAGTGTCCCTCTTATTCAAGGCTCCGTCAAGATAGATATACCTGAGCAACAAAGCTATGCAAACATTTCTGGGTTCTGAAGAGATTGAGCAATTCCTGATGATGGCATACAAACCACAAGGGGGAAAGGCTGACTGACTGGATATGTTTATAGAGCCTTACAGCTCAAACACATTATATGTGCCTGGAGTTATAGTGAACATTTTATAAATCACCCATGGTTCTTTCAGCATCACAAGACAAAGGTCCAGAGACTATTATCTTGTCTCCCATCCAGGACACTACAGAGAGGCAAAAGGCCAAATGAACCAAACAGGGAAGAAAAGGCTTGCTCAAGGATCATTACTGTAATGGAGGTATAATAGTATAAGGCATCTTCCTGTCCATCTAGACAGGAAGATTGTCAGTGCTGACTGCAGCGGCCCTCCAGGGTTTCAGGGCAGGAGTTTTTCCAAGCCCTACCTGTCATCTTGCGCGCTTAAGCCCATATATACATATATGCAATTTTTTAGCTCCACCCCTTTTTGGGGATTGGGAAAGGATGGGGGTGTATAATAATAATAATAATAATAATAATAACAATTTATTTCTTACCCGCCTGTAAGTATGACCCCTGTAACCTGTTCCCTCCCCATTTTGTAACAGGAAGGAAGAGGCAGAGTCTTAGGCCCCCTCTACAAGAATTCGGTTTGACGCCTGGTTCTCCGATTATGCGCATCTTCTCGGAAGCGCTTTATGGTAAATGACTGTACGCAGGAGGTAATTGAGCGCACAACTGGTGGCCTTACCGGTTGTTTGAAATGCGCTTTAGAAGTAGTTAATGCGGAGAATCGCTTGTTCACATAGTCAAAATGCGCTTTAACGGCCGCAGCAAAATAAAACTCGCTATTTAACGCGCATTCAATAATGCGCATAATCGGAGAGATAGCGCGCCTCAACTCCGATTTGCGCTCCGCTCATGTAGAGGTAAAAATTTTAATGAGACTTGAAAGAGCTTTAAACCTCTCGTGTAGAGGCAGCCTTAGAGTAAGATACAAATTTTGACAAATGTTATATTTTTTGGGTTCCATTAAATACAGGTTTGCAAAGCATGCTGGGTAAATATATTTAGTGTACATTTTCATAATTCCACCCTCCCATCATGGTCCACTCGTTGGTATTGCCCTCCGGAATCCACGGTGAAGGGCCAGCGATAGGCATCGGCGGTATTTTCAGTGGTAAACATGATCTGCGGGTTAAAACTGTGATTATCTTTAGGAATGACCTCCCATGTCATAGAGTAGATGACCATAAAGTGAGCTTCCTGATGGAGGTAACTATCGACCGAAAAATCTCTATTCCCAAATCCTCATTGGCTCCTGTGCCTCCCACGGTAGTGGGTTGGGCCTTAATTTTAACAAAGATCTGGGGAGGGGGGTTGGTAAAAGCCATAGCACCAGTGTGGGAGATATCACAGTGTTGGTGTTCTTCCACAAAAGGTTTCTGCTCCAGATGGGTCCGGAGTAGACGATGGGTTGGTTATTCCAGGCCATCCCGGGCAGCAGACTGGTGGTTTTCTGTTGCAGGAACTGTTCTTCTTTGGCTCCTTCCTGATTGGCTCCCAACAGGTAGTTGGTGGGCGTGCTAAGTTTTCGGCTTTTGTGTTGGTAATGGTGTTCCCAGTTACCTCGGGAGGCCATGATCTGATGGCTCTCGTTTTCCAGGACGTAGAAAAGAAACCATTGTTTTTCCATGGCAACCAGAGGGTGGGCCACAGTGTAGGCATATTGAGGCCAGCACAGACATCTCTTGGCCAGACCCGTCGAGATCACTGTACTGCCCCAATATGCCTACATCAGACAAGAGGGAAATCCCCTGCTGGAGCGGTACTACTGCCACTGGAACAGCAACTTCTTGCAATATCCTGCGGACACCGACTTGACCCTGGGCTTTGGGCAGATCTCCGCTCATGACTTTGACCGCATGGCCCGCCATTACTTTGTAGAAGGGCCTTCATTACCTGCCCTCAATGTGAAAAATCATCTCAACTTTGAAGACCTCCAACACGGAGAAGAAGCTGCCCAGGATGCCAATATCCAAGACATCCACAAGTACAAACTCAGCTCTGCTGAGGATGCCAGTCAAATTACTGCCATGGGGGATACCGAAATCTTTCCCGACTTTCCTCGTGCTGATTACTAGGATAACCAACAGTGGCCCAATCGTACTCTGGTCATGGATCCTAGTAAAAATGTGTCGGGCGAAGATCACGGGCCCGCCTTCATCCATTACAATCAAGAAGCCATCGGAGCTGGCAATGCCATGCTCAGCAACACCTTCCTGTTGGGAGCCAATCAGGAAGGGGCCAAAGAAGAACAGTTCCTGCAACAGAAAACCACCAGTCTGCTGCCCGGGATGGCCTGGAATAACCAACCCATCGTCTACTTCGGGCCCATCTGGAGCAAAAACCTTTTGTGGAAGAACATCAACACTGTGATATCTCCCACACTGGTGCTATGGCTTTTACCAACCCCCCTCCCCAGATCTTTGTTAAAATTAAGGCCCAACCCACTATTGTGGGAGGTACAGGAGCCAATGATGATTTGGGAATAGAGATTTTTTGGTCGATAGTTATCTCCATCAGGAAGCTCACTTTATGGTCACCTACTCTATGACATGGGAGGTCATTCCTAAAGATAATCACAGTTTTAATCCAGAGATCATGTTTACCGCTGAAAATACTGCTGATGTCTATCGCTGGCCTTTCACCGTGGATTCCGGAGGGCAATACCATGAGGGGACCATGATGGGAGGGTGGAATTATGAAAATGTACACTGAATATATTTACCCAGCATGCTTTGCAAACCTGTATTTAATGGAACCCAAAAAATAATAAAACTTGTCAAAATTTGTATCTTACTCTAAGACTCCGCCTCTTCCTTCCTGTTACAAAAGGGGGAGGGAACAGCTGGGACCTTCTGTATGCAAAACAGATGCTCTGTCACTGAACCATGGCTCCTCTTCATTACAACTAAGTTTATGAAGAGAGAATAGAAGGGGATCTTTTTAAAGTACAGGCTACCTTGCCTCCAGAATTATTATAGAGTAAGTGGAACCTGCAACAAAATGTTGCAGTGTGGCGTGCTCCTGTTGAGACATGCCCTCCTCCAGAACACTCCATTCCATTCCCCTCCCCAGTTTTCAGTGGGGTTTCCCCCCAGCATTCTATGCCCATGGAGCATATTCCGTCCTCAATGGGCTGTTTGGAGGGATGAAGGCCTCCCTGAGAGATTCCCCCCCAAAAAAGATTTTTGAATTTCTTCAAACTCTTTGGGTTCCCTCAAGCCTGCCGATTCTCCATCTTGTGCGTAGATGGTGCCATTTTGGCTACATTAGGATCAGCATTCAGATAACTGTGATTGCTACAAGTATATATCAATCTTCCCCAACTTGGTGCTCTCCAGATATGTTAAGACTACAGCTCACATCATCCCCCAGCCAGCAAAGTGTGCTGGGGGGATTATAGTCCCGCACAAATGGAGGGCACCAAGTTGGAGAAAGCTGATATATGATCTCCTTTTATTTGGGGAAGTGATATCTTACACCCACGCCCAAGATACACTTTTATCTATATGCGTGCTTACAGTTCAAGTATCATATCCCCCATCCCATATGACACAAGCCATTAAATATGTTCCTAAATTTACAATTTTAATGCTGCAGTGTCCTAGACACAAATCTATTTCATTCCAAAATCATGTCTACAAATCCTGAAACAAATCCAGATGTCATGTAGGGGAGAGCTAACCAACCACAGATGGCAGTGCAAGTTTTTCCCACCACAGAGTCTCAAGCTTCTTGCCTGCCTCTTGCATAACACTCAGAACCAGGGCACCATCATCTTATGCCACCGAAAAGGATGCTAAACCTTGCTAACAGCCCCCCAAGGGCACCTCGCTGAGCCTTGAGAGATTGTTTGCCAGACTAGACTCTCCTAGACGCTTTGAACTCAATGCATTATTCAAATAGCATGGCCGGGGGGGGGGGGGGGGGGGAGGAAGCAGCATTTTGGAACTAGAGTCAGCAGTGATGAGAAATCAATCTCTCGGCTTGGCCCAGCTTTAGCTTAATTGCAAACAAATCTAGGGAACTGTTACGTTATTATTGCTGATATGATGCTAATATTAATTCTGGCAGTTCATACCCAACCCATTGATTTTTACCCTCTCTTTAGCATGGCTAAAGTGCTAACAGGAGCACTAGTACATTGTTCTATTATTTCTTAATACAAAATGAAAAGGCTCTGGATTAAAACAAAAGGGCCAGGCTGCAGTTGCACATTTAAGAGATCATAGCAAGACCACCTGCTTTTGACTCAAGTTTGCTGCTAATGGTTTGCTGTTGTGTTAACTCTGGATTGTTTAACCCATGAACAACCCAGACTTTCTGGGTTCGCACATCATGAAACAACCCAGGACTAGCACATTACTGAGTTAATTGAAAGTGGAAACGGCAAGTGTGTGGAAGGCAGCGTGGTTGTCGCTTTGCTCGTCCCCAGCAATTCCTGGGTTAAACAATCCAGGATTTACAACATGACATCCAATCCAGTTATGGGAAGAGTCTTATCACATTTATATCCTGGGAGCCTTTTCTTCCAAGAAGCTCAAGGTGGCATACATGGTTCTCCCTCCCCACCCCCATTATATCGTCACAACAACTCTGAGGTTAGGTTAGTCTAAAAGAGAGTAATTAGCTCAAGCCCACCCCAGGAGATTCAAGGTTAAATGCGAATTTGAACCCAAGTATCTCCAGTGCTAGGCCAACACTCTAATCATTTTGGGGTCAGTATTATTAATAGATAAGCCTCAAGTGGATCATGGGAGTTAGAACAAGCAGTACAATCTGTTTTTACACATGCAGGATTAGTCATATGGATTTCTCATCCTGCTCGCTCCCATGACAAGTGGCACTTTGGATGTTTGCCAAATAGAACCTTACCCCATGCCATCACCAGCACCTTTCAGAAAACACCCAGAAATCAAGGGCCCCTTCTTCCCCCACCTTTCATTTTCAAGATTTCGAAAAGCCTATATATCAGGGTTGATTCAAGTTTTGCATATTTGAGGTCACCACATCAGACGGCTAATATTTACAACAACTGTACCATATTCAGAAACCTTGGTTTGTACTTGTACAAGCGAATGAATGCAACAAGCACTCATGTCCACTACATGCACCCAAAATATTGACATTTACTGCATCTCTCTGGCCCCTGACTGCATGCACATTAGCTACTGGCCCTTGGCATATTTCCAACAAAGCCTACAACACCGGAACAAACTGTCAGTGTCTGTTATGGTGTATTCGTAGAGGAAGTGCATAAAGCCAAAAGGTGCTAAACGGGGTAGAGTAAATTAAGAAATGAAGTGAAAACTAGTCATACTTATAGCGGGTATAAATCAGTCATCATCTCACTAAATCCTCTCTAAATCCTTGGGCAGGCCTTATGCTTGGTGATAGAACAAAGAATCCTTACACAATTGTGAGCACAGGAAAATATTATTTTTCACAAAGGGAGGTGACACACCATAAAAACACAAAAGTTGGCTTTAAAAAGCATTTGCTTTCAAAAGAAACCATTCTCACACTTTGGATAGACTGCCCTGTTGTTTATTACTGCACTAACACCCTTATAATGCATAGAAAATGACTGTGCAGCAGCAAGCTTCCTTGTGCATACATAAACACACATACACACAACAGATCTACCATGTTCAGCATTTTCTAAATCCATCGTTCAAAATCTAACCCCCATGATTCAGCAGGGCTTGAATTCACATAAGGTCACAGCACTGAAATTAGAAATGAAAAGGTTTGGATAAAGTGGACAACTCAACAACTCTTTGTTGGCTTCAGTTGCACCAACGGTCCCTGAAAATTCAACCACATGAACAGTCACTGACTGAATTCGGACAACACGATAGTCAATGGTGGGGTAATAATCAACTTTACAGTTGTTCATCTAGGGGGTACTCCCCACACAACATGGTAATAAATAATCAACTGTGATGTGGATTCGGATCAGCGCTGAGTTGACTGTGGCAGCATTCGGACGACACGATAGTCAATACAACTGACGATTGTTTCCCCTCTCCCAGTTGCTTATTGTGTCGTCCGAATTCAGCCACTGACTCAATCCCCACTAATAGATCTACTCTTGAGAATCCTTGCAACTACAATTGAAACAGGCCTATTTGGGAATAGATGAGTCTCAATAGCAGCAGCAAATGTCACAGAAGTGTTACTTGCAAAGTATTTCAAGAAAAAATAAATCTCAGTGGTTCTCTTTGAATTGACCTTCTTCCCTCCTCTATGCAGCTATCAATATTCTATGTTTTTTTGCACACAGCATACTTCAAAACCATGTCTTACATGGCATTAGAAATGCCCCGATTTTCTGAGCAATATTAAATAAACTGATGCCAGAAAGATGGTGGGCCACGATCTTATCCTAAATCATGATTGCAGCTGTGTTGCAAAATTAAACCCACACAGTTTAATATAGGAAACAGCAATAGACTTTTCTTTCTCTCTCTGAAGCTGAGAGAAGAAATATAGAAATGGACTGCATTATGGCCATCTGATTGCTAGAATCTCGACCCATTAAAGAGTAGTTATTTAAGCTATTCCTCTTGGAACCAGTCATACAATTATCAAACGCCAAATGACAGCGATATTGAAGTTAGGAGCCAGCAACTGGATTTCTGTAGTGGTTAAAGTCTCGACTCTGGATGCACAGAACAAACAAGTCTGGTTCAGACATAACAATCTCAGTCTAATAAACCAAGAAAAAGCCTTGCACCTGCAGGATTTGTCCTCGCTCATCTCCACCTTCAGTGCTTTTTCCCCATGAAATTTTGTTTCATTTTAAAATAAAGTTAATATTATTATTATTATTATTATTATTAATTCCATTTATATACCGCCCCATAGCCGAAGCTCTCTTGGCGGTTTACAAAAATTAAAAACATTGAACATTTTAAAAAAACACCGATATACAAAACTTAAAACCATAAAAAACATAAAAACAAGTTATAATTACAATATCCTTAAAAAACAACAATTCTGGGTCAAAGCACAACAACAACCCTCATCATACGCTGTTAAATGCCTGGGAGAAGAGGACAGTCTTGACCTGGCACCAAAAAGATAACAATGTTGGCGCCAGGCGAGCCTCGTCAGGGAGATCATTCCATAATTGGGGGCCACCATTGAGAAGGCCCTCTCCCTTGTTGCCACCCTCTGTGCTTCCCTCAGAGTAGGCAACTGGAGGAGGACCTTAGATGTGGATCATACTGTACGGGTAGATTCGTGTCGGGAGAGGCATTTCATCAGGTATTGTGGTCCCAAGCCGAGTAAGGCTTTATAGGTTAGAACCAGCACCTTGAATCGGGCTCGGAAACGTATAGGCAGCCAATGCAAGCATGCCAGAATAGGTCTTATATGCTCAAACCTTCTGGTTCCTGTTATCAATCTGGCCGCTGCATTTTGCACAAGCTGCAGCTTCTGAACCATCTTCAAAGGCAGCCCCACATAGAGTGCATTGCAGTAATCCAATTTAGAGATTACCAGAGCATAGACAACTGGAGCCAGGCTATCCCTGTCCAGATAGGGGCATAGCTGGGCCACCAACTGAAGTTGGTAGAAGGCACTCTGTGCCACCAAGGTCACCTGAGCCTCAAGTGACAGAGTTGGTTCTAGGAGAACCCCCAAGCTACGAACCCGCTCTTTCAGGGGGAGTGCAATCCCATCCAGAACAGGTTGAACATCCTCCATTTGGTCAGCAGAACCACCCACTAACAGCATCTCAGTCTTGTCTGGATTGAGTTTCAGTTTGTTAGCCCTCATCCAGTCCATTGTCGCAGCCAGGCAACCTGTTCAGCACATCCACTGCCTCCCTGATGAAGATGAAAAGGAGAAATAGAGTTGTGTGTCACTCTAAAACTCCGGATGACCGCACCCAATGGTTTCATGTAGATGTTGAACAGCATGGGGGACAAGACTGACCCCTGAGGGACCACATACTGGAGAATCCACGGGGCCGAGCAATGTCCTCCAAGCACCACCTTCTAGAGCTGACCTGCCAAGTAGGAGCGGAACTACTGCAATGCAGTGCCTCCCACTCCCAACTCAGCCAGCCGTCCCAGAAGGATACTATGGTCGATGGTATTGAAAGCCACTGAAAGATCAAGGAGAATCAACAGAGTCACACTCCCCCTGTCTTTCTCCCGACATAGGTCATCATACAGGGCGACCAAAGCTGTTTCTGTGCCAAAGCCAGGCCTAAAGCCGGCCTGAAATGGATCTCGATAATCAGTCTCATCTAAGAGTGTCTGGAGCTGGCTCGCAACCACTCGTTCAAGGACCTTGCCCAGGAATGGAACATTTGCCACTGGTCTATAGTTATTGAGATTTTCGGGGTCTAGGGACGATTTCTTCAGGCAACCAAAAGAAGAACATTTATAATAATAAATCAAGATCACTAAAGAAACAAAGGAATTCTCTAATTATAATTCTTAGTCCATAACTGGTTGCTTATGGAACATCTACATTAAAACAGCATAAGAAGGAGATCAATATCTAATTAAAAATAAAAAAGATAATTTATAGAGCATATAAAAGAGTGTGTGTGAGAGTGGTCTATTTTATGAGCATTTGTGTATTAGTCAGAAAAAAATAAAAAAAAAACCAACTGCACTTGGTTGGAATTTGATCAAACATTTGAATGGCTTCAACATAGGAAATAAATGGAAACCATATGGTCATTCTTAAAGTTAGGATTCCTTGTTTGCTACACTTGCCGAACAAGTTTATTCGTAGTCATAGTCTCCCAAATTTTATAAACCCACTGCTCTTTAGTTGCTTTGGAGACTTCCAGTTACATGGTATACATGACTTTGCAGCTGTATACAATTGCTTAAGAAGGTTTTTATGGAGGAATCCAGGATCATTAGGTTCAAAAAGGTGAAGAAGCATAACTTTAGTCTCAACGTGAAAGAGATTCCTGACAGTAATCAGCAACCATGTTCCAAAAGTCCTGCACTGCTGAACATTCCCATCAAAGATTGAAGTATGAACGAATCTCATCAATTTTCAGCATTTTTATCATGGTTTATTAAAGCACCATTTCCTGTTTGAAAGTTTCCCACTACAGATACAACACAATAAATCCTGGAAGCCTTTATTATGGTTCATGAGGGAGAAAAAAAAGGATGAAAAGAGGAGGGGGGAGGTAAAGTACACATGAATAATGTGCATTCTCAGTCAAATGAGCCACAGTTTATCATACTGAGGTAGTCAGGTCTGAACCAACCATTGTCTCCACAATATGGGACTCTAAAAAGAAAGGCACATGCATTCACTTAGCCATAGTTATTGCTGTTGCTCCACCTCCAGAGACCATCATACCTACAGAGTGGAGTGCTAAGCAGATGGAAAATGAAATTAGATAAACAGCATGACAAACCACAGTTTGTGTGTTTGACAGGAAGTTTAAACCATGGTGTGGGTTCTAAATTATGAGTAGAGCAAGCTATGATTTGGCATGATGCCTGACTTTTTTTGGCATGATGCCTGACCTGAGCAAGAATTGTCTGGAAATGACTGCACTTTTGAGCTGATGAACAGAAATTACCAGTCCCACATCGAATTGCATAATGAAACTGACCATGCAAAACACCATATTCACATCAGCACATACAAGCCAACGGCCAAAGAATAAACGGAAAACATTATTGCTTATGAAAGTACATTTAGTTTAAATCACATGAGGAGCAAAATGCAGGTGATGTGACCGTTTAGAAATCTGGGGAAGGGAAGACGCACATAACGAAATTACATTTAAACCATTTTCATAGTGTCTTTTGAAATGGGCATACTTGACAGCCTACTGAATTGGTTTAACAGTCCTATATATATATATATATATAGCATTAATAGTTAAACTGCAATAAGGACTTAAGACTTTGGAGGAAAAATTTGTTTTGATATATTTCCTTCTAGCTTTGAATATATAGTACAATCAGTCCACTGTGTCTCCTAATTAACTTAGTTCGATGCTGTTTGTGTGTATCAAGGATATCCCGTGTTTAATTATTATGTTATGTTTGATGTGTTTGGATGTTACACCTGTTTGTTATTAATGTAAAATTCAATAAAATATATTTTTAAAAATGAATAAATAAAAGCAAGAGAAAACAATTTATTTAGATACTAGCTAAGGACCTATCAGTACAATGCTCTGCATTTTCATTCTCCTACAAAACCTTCTTCCCGTCTTGTGACCTATTCACTCTTGCAACAATCCCTCCAGCCTCAATCGTCTTTGCCTACCCCACCTGTCTCCATGCGATCCAAACGGAGAGGCGGGTAAGAAATAAATAATAATAATAATAATAATAATAATTATTGTTTGATTCCTGCCCACCCCTCACTTCGATCCCCAGGGTCCCCGTTTTTTTCAGGCAAGGGTGTCACGGCACCTTTGGTTGTCATGAGTTTGCTTGCTCTGATGGCACAGTATGGTCTGGATAACCCCAAGCCAGGCAGTTGGCTGCTAAGAGGACTTGGATGGCCTTAGAATTAGTATTCAAACATCCATGAAATTAAACTACATCGATAGAGCTTGGATATATCACTGGCTTCAAATGACATCTCACTGGTGAGAGTGCTCGAACAATGAAATGGGGCTGATGTTGTTGGTTTTTATATATATAGAAATGTTTTCATATCATTCTGCTTTATGAAATAGATTCCCAATAGCATACTGCATAATAGACAATATTCTATTAACAAAAAACACCAATGAAGAACAGAAGCCAACATGTTGTGGAAATACTTCCCCACCTCCACCCCACCAACCCAAAAGACATGTGCAAGGGGAAACAAGGTCACAGAGTATTCTCTAATGATTATACATCACAGGCTCAAAAGCAGAAAATGAAAATGGGGCTTCTTACATCATGTGGGCAGCAGAAAAGAGGGGAAAGAGTTAATATAAACTAAGCAGGAGATGGCAGAGAGGAAGAGGAGCAGGACTGCAAATCCCAGCAGTTGCTTTAGAGCAGGATCTGCCAAACATCCATTTTCTCCAAGTAATCCGCTATCCCAGCAAAACCAAACATAAAGCGTCATGCTGGATTACACCAAGGGTCCATCCAGTCCAGCATTCTGTTCACACAGTGACCGATCAGCTGTTGATTAGAAACCCACAAGCAGGACATAAGTACAACAGCACCCTCCTGCCCATGTTCCCCAGCAACTGGTGTACATAGGCTTAATTTTGCCTTTAAGAGAACCCCCCTTCATCTTCTTTACTTCCACCAGCCTTCTACTCCAACTTAAAGTATCTGTATTAATAGCCATCCTTTGGAATTTAAGTTTTCATTTTTTATATGATGTCTTCCTACATGTGCAAAACCCCTTCTACTGTTACAATAGAAAGGACAGAAAATGCAATTCCTTAAAAAAAAATACCCTTCGTGCACAAGGACGAATGAAGGCCAAACTAAACGTTCTGGTTATCACACATAGTTCAGCTATGCGCGATACGTTTCCTTATGCTGATGTAAATGTGGGTGGCCCTGATCAGTCCCAATCTAAATTGGGGCCACGCACACCTATACCAGCATAAGGAAACCAATCACGTATAGCTAAACTATGCATGGTTACCAGAATGTTTCGTTTGGCCATGAGGTTGTGAAAATGTGCAATGCATGATTTTCACCGAATGATGCCAAATGTGGAACAGGGCCTCGTAAATAAGAATTACTTGTTATAGATATGCCATTGAATTTGGGTTCTTACATTCCCCTAAAATAGAGGTAGATACAAGGAGGGCCGTGGAGTATGGCTACTAGGGATGGCTCCTTGGCTTGCAACACATCAAATCTGAGGCAAATTAACATTTATAGCCAATCTTGCCAGGTCTAAACACAAGCATCTTTAAGACCACCCCAAATAAAAAAGCATCACAATTCAATTTGTGAAGCTTTGGGGGCTTTAATAAAACAGTGAATGTGAAGAATTTAAGAGCCATGGCACATACCTCTTGTTGCTAGCAACTAATAGCTACGCTCAAAGGTCTTAGAAACTCTTAACCCACCACTTACTCATTAGCTTTATATTTTGCAATCATGCAATACTGCTCTAAGAGGAGGAACATTCCTACTGAACATATCCTAAAGGGATTTTCCCCCCTGCACTTTGATTTTCTAAAAAAGGAAGTTGCTGGTTCAGTTCATAACCCTTATCATGTATAAAAGACAAAGAGATCAACTTCCGAGTGTGCACATCACGAAATAACCCAAGAGCGGGATGTTCTTGAGTTGTTAATTAAAAGTGGAAACAACGAGTGTGTGGCTTGCACGCTCCAATCATCTCCACAAATCCTGGGTTAAACAACCCAGGAATTGCCTCTGAGACATACAAACCAGGTCAGCTTCTCCGGGACAGTGAAGAGAAAAGTTTTTTGACATGGTAAATAGTACACAACTTTTAAAAAATATTCTTCCTGATTTTCCTGCCTGAGTAGCATTTCAAATATATAGTCACCTGTTACAAGGACTAGTTCACCAAGCCTTGGGCTCAGGCACTCCTGCATTCTCCTCCTACTGCATAGCTGCATGGAGATCAGAACTTTCTGCTTTGGATTAAACTTCAGTTTAGCATTACATCTGAACTCTACACTTCGGTTAATCTTAAATATGGTTATCGACAAGTCAGTTTAATAAATTATATCTTGAAGTGGTCTTGTTTCTACTAACCATAGTTAAGACTAACTGCAATATACCTGGGCTCAGCCATCACAACAGTGGGAGTTGGAGGCTGATGGGAGTTGTAGTCCAAAATGTGTGGAGGTTGCCTACCTCTTTGTCATGGTATGACACGATCAGACAATTCCACAACCCAAGTAAAAAAATCCCTCCGTCACATAGCATACTGTCTTGCTGACTCTCAGCTGAAAAGATCAGCATATATCCAGATTGAGCTCATTAAGTCAACCTATGGACTTGTTCATTAAAAGTAATGCAAGTGAAATATCAAAATTAAAGATATCTTAATACAGGTACACAATTTGCTTGCATTTTTCATCTCAATGTCTATCTAGCTTAATTATATGTTTGAGGAGAATCTTCCAAAAAGACAAGGAGAAGAAGCAGCCTTAACTAGAACTTCCTTAGCTTTTAATTACACTTGGCTCCGAGTTCTGAAAGTCTCTACCTTCCCATTTCAGTTTTGCGGTTCTATTAATGACTTTAAAAGTAAGAAAAGGCTGCAAAAAGGGAATGCAAGCTTTTGCAGCTGCATACAAATGAGCTTTCTGCCAACTAAAATACTGAAGAAGATTGCCTCTGTTAACAAGTGGTAATTTACAAAAATGGTGGTGGGGGGGGGGAGATGCACATAAGGAACCAAAGAAAATGCAGAACACTTGAGTATTATTCAAAAGTTCTTTTCAAGGTCAGCACTGTCCAGACCAAACCTTTCCCTTTACACTCATAAAATTATTAAGTTGGATCCCCTCTTTGTCTGCCATAACACACATTGTCATTCTATGCCAGTCATAGTAGTGCACAATACAATCTATGGGCTAATCTTATTTTTAGTTCAACCCAAACGTTAGGCAATTGGTCTACTGTTGCATCCTTTAAATTAATTTAAGCAGGGGAGAAAAAAAATGCTTCCATCTCTAGCACTTCACAAACACGGCCAAATAGCACAGCTGTCAACAGGGTTACACCGTAGTTCCAGATTTAGGGTTCCCACCCCCGTCATTCATGACCCTTTTCACTCTTCTCTTTGACTCACTGGTTCACAGATAGCGCTATTTCATGGAAAGCTTGCTGTTTCCAATTTGCATCGATTTTCATAAATAGGAACCCCATTCCTGGGTTGTTTTATGCAACATCCGAGCCCAGAACTCTGGGTTGTTGAGGGAGAACGAACCCAGAGTTTTAACCCAACAACAAACAAATGCTAAAAACTCTGGGTTCCTAGACTGTTGATGAAAGAGATGCAAAGCAGAAGTGGTAAGCAGGCAAGAGGCAGTTCACTTGCTTGCTCCTGCAAAGCCCTGATTAACCATGGGTTATTTAACCCACAGGTAGTCAGTAAATGCAAACCAGGTTTCACCCACAACATCCTTCTTTTCTGCTACAGATTCCAGAAAGCAGCTGTACTTGAAACCTTAACCCAACCTTTTTCCTCTACTGGATTTTTAAAAAAAACTCAAAAAAAGAGGTGAGAAAGGGCCAAAGCTCAGTGGCAAAGCTCATGCTTTGCATGCAGAAGGTCTTAGATTCAATCCATTGCATCTATAGGTATGAGTAGGAAAGAAAGAAACCACAAACAGCTGCTGCCAGTCATTGTAGACACCAGTGAGCTAGATGGAGCAACATCCTTACTCTGCATAGAGCAGCAGCAAGGAGACAGAAGCTTGCAGCTCAGTGTCTGGGTTTGATGTCAAAGTTGTCCATTTAGCTGGTCAGCTCCTAGTGATATTGGAATATAACATTGGTGGGCTTGTTCCTTGTTTCCAGCTAAACACTTGCAACTACAACACACACGTTAAGACACGCACATGTTAAGACTGACCACTTTTGCCCTAGATGCAAGTAGGCAAATGCCTGCATTAGGGTACAATTTGCCAATGATGTACCTGACACTATGAACAGAGATGGTTAGTAAAATATCCTTGCTAAAAAGGAAAAGTATATGTGGAAAAATAAAGGAGATAACACATAGGAGCAAAAGTAACTCAGGAGCAAAAATCAAAGATATGCCATTAAAAATAGATCGGAAACAGTAGAAATCTAAAACATTCTTTTTCAATGCATTGCTTTGACTGACTCTTTAAAGATGAAAAGGTACTAGCTTTTCTTCTTTTTTCCTGACAGGAAGTTTCTCTGCTTTTCATCCTAATTTAGAACTAACTTTGCCAGAGTTCTTTAATGTCACATGAAACAAAAAATCAATTTTTCATCCAATGCTTGCTTGAAAGCATAAAAGGCAGGCCCCATAATCAGAGAGAAACTCAGCTGAACAGCTACTAACACATGACTATCAGAATTAGGAGGTTGAGTAAATTACTCATTGTGGTTTATTGAAAGTAGGCATGAAAAGGAACAAAATGTGTTTTTGTTGCAATGCACAGCACAGACCACATGCCTCTGGAATCTCTGCACATTTATAAGGAACTAAGACGTACAGCAACCACCTCAGGATATAAATACCATAATTATCCAAATTCTCCATGTTCTGCTCATTTAACTCCACTGCATGAATAATGCCCTGCCTTCTCTCTCCTGCTTACCTTTCACTTCTTGCACTTCACCTGCTCACAAAGCAGCACACCCCTAGTATCTGCTGACACACCTTGATGAATGCAATTACAAAGTAGGGTGTGTTCATAACCTCTCTCACCCAAGCATTAAGAGGTTTTTCTTCCTCCTCCTTCAGTTTGTGTGGATAAGGCCTGCTCCCACTGAGGGCTGCACAGTGGGAAATGGATCCAAACTGATCCAGGGAGGAAAATACATCATGACGTGTGCAAAGGATTTCTGGCGAATTGTGCTTTATGTTAAAAAGTAAGGAGGCAGTGCTATTTAGATTTCTTTTCTCAGGCATCACAATACCTTGGGCCAGCCCTGATGTATTTACTGATTTTTACTTAATACTGACTGCACCTAAAATTTTCTTGTTTTTTTTAAAAAAACAACAACACAAAAGTAGCCATGTTGACCGTAAGAAAAATTCCAAATCCTGTACTGATGTAATATCTTTATTAGGTCATCCAAAGGATCACAAAAATTGTGCAAACATTCAAGTTCTCCAGATCTCTTGCTCGGTGAAGAAATCTGGAGATCTCGAAAGCAGGCACAATTTTTTCTGATCTTTTGGATGACTTGATAAAGGCATTACATTAACAACATTTTCTAACAGATGTTCGTTCGGTAGAGATATTAAAAGTCACCTGCCCAAATACACTCCTGATGGATGCTAAACACAAAGAAAAAGGAACGGGAAGAGAAAGAGGAGGAGGAGGAGGAGGAGGAGGAGGAGGAGGAGGAGGAGGAAGAAGAAGAAGAAGAAGAAGAAGAAGAAGAAGAAGAAGAAGAAGAAGAAGAAAGAGAGAGAGAGAGAGAGAGAGAAGAAAGTGTACACAGGGCCAGCCTGGTCTCCCCCTTGCCATGATGTTTTTCCTGGGAGGCAGGGGCGGCAGACTCCCAATGTCCCTTGGCCTCCTGAGCCAGATGTACACCAAGGAGGATAAAACACTTTGAAAATGGGTTGAAAACTATATATGGAGTGTGTCCTGGACCCCAATAGTTGTCAAAACTGTTATAAACCATTTTAAAGCTGTAGTGTAGATCCTGCCCAGGTTGACGTTGCAGGCCAGAATGTCCTTCCCCTCAGCTCTGCAGCTCCAGGGTAACATATAGCATACAGATAGCCTCAAAGTCATGTTGCTTATGAGAGAAGGCACCTTTCTCTCGCCTGACCCACTCAATACATGGTTTCAGCAACACATTAATATTTCTGCCATTATGGGTAAAACACAGACACTCCCTAAAAACCTGGTCAGAGCTTTTAATTACAGCTACCAGCTGCTCTACAGCAAATATTCCTCTTGTCTAGTAATTGTAATACATGAATGTTACCAGATGTCCACCTTAACTGTCCAGACATGTAAAATCTACGTTTTAATTATACCACAGTTCTGAGGGGCTGCCCCTAAGGCCACGGTTTTAAATGGAACTCTGAAACGGTCCCCATCTGCCCATATGCTTCGTGGGAAATCCTGCTTCCTGATTAATTTAATCATAATACTATAATGAAACAAAAAAATGAGAGGAAGGTTATTCATTTCACATTCTTATGATGTTTGACTGTATTTACAAGTGTGTTATCTCTGCAGAAAATATTTTTGCTTTTAAAAACAAACAATACTGAGAATTCGTGTTTTGGGACCGTTTACAGAACATTATTTTCTGTTCTTAAATCAGCAAGCAAAACAATGGGAGAATTAATGGGGGAGCCAAATTATGGAGTTCAACCATCACTTTAAGGTAATTTAAACATAGGAAAATGCAAAATTGCCTAACACACTGCCTCTGGATAGCATGGGATTGCTGCAGGATCAACCCACTTCTCCAAATCTCCTGGAGGCAGATCTCCCTCCAAGCTCATGGAGACCCTGCTACTCCTCGAAGGAAACAGCTGATGGTCAGTTGCGTGTGCATCTACACATATAAGAAATGTCTCATGCTACACTCCTAAGTGAACTTGTCAGCCCCCAGGGGTAGGCCAAAAATCCCATATAAGCCAGTATCTAGTTCACAAACCTGTGAAGAAATGTGTCATTTTTGTAGGGCTCAACTTCCCTGCAAGTAAATCTCACAGACTCCTGATTGAACAAAGTCCTTCATATTTCACTTCAAAACATTAATATCACAGATGGATCAAAAAGCACAAGGCAAGAGGACAAAAGCAGCTGAAGCGTAAGTATATTCTCAGTAACCAAGGAACTAAACCAAACCATCACCCTAGCCAGCAGATGCATGGGAAGCAATCTTACTGTGGCTTAGCACTTGGGATACTCCCCTATAGACTACCACAATCTCCACTATACAACCAGCTGACCTGACCAAGTGGTCACATTATCACACTATCAATGGTTTTGTATTTTGCTCCTTCCCCCCAGTTTTTGAAAATGCCTTCCCCCACCACCCTCCATGTTTTTTAGAACAAGGGACATCGGCACCGTGCACTTACACGTCAGTCACAACTGAATAATGTTTCTACCTTTCTGCCATTTCCCATTTATGCTGTAGGCAGGTCTTTAAAAAAGTTCTCCATCTTGACATGCACTGCCTTCAACTCTAAAGACAAAAGAGATTCTAAGTCTTTTAATTCTCTCAGAGTCAATCTGAGATACTGTCACACATAGCTCTCTGCGTACTCAAAACTAAATCAGTGATCATTTTACAAAGAATTGTTGTCACCCATGTGGAACTCATATGGAAATAACCTTCCCTTATATAAAACACAAACTGTAAACATTTCCCTAAACCATAAACCCACAGTCTGTAATTTCCACCCCAGATTAAAGATTAATTTGTCCCTGTATGTAGACACTACTGATTTTAGTGGGATTTCAACAGACTTAAGTAGCTGAGACTGGAGGTACAAGTCAAGAGAAACAGGTGCATGGTACAGCTCTTAAGCCCCACAGACTGAAGTGAATTTAAGGTTACAATCCTGCCCACAGGTGTAGGTTGCTTAAATCTCATTGAAATCAATGGAATTTAAGCAGCCTCACTACATGTAGGATGGCAGTTTTGGATGTACTTTACTTTCACTGGTTTGCACCATGGGAGCATCATTTTCAACATCTGGAAGCTTATTTTCCACTTTACAACCTACATACTATGTAAAACCAACTATTCAGGTTTAAAGACAGGATTAGAGGTGATAAAATCCAAAACTGTGATAACTATGGATGTGAAAAACACCAAGGGATGGCACACACCTGAGCTTGAGTTGCAGCTACCACTTTAGAAGCATTTTTTTAAAAAAAGCAAGTGTATTAATAACGGGATGAAGACTAGAAAATTGGAAAATGGGTAAGGAATGATATTGTAAATATATGACACATGGCACATTAGCCTGGCACATGTCACACAGGACTCCAGGCAAGCGTCCCAGGGTTTTTTGGAGCAAAAAGAACTGGAAGTCATGCAGAGGCAAAAAATCTCAGCCCTCAAGTGAAATACCATGACTTGCATTGATAAGCAGCAACGTGTGAAATGAATATCAGTGTTATTCTTTAATTGGCTGGTAGGAGCTCTATTTAGTCTTTGGCAACCAAAAGGGAAAGTAGAGAAAGAAATGGTCAGATTGATTTCTATGGAAAAACAAAGCCACCGAAGTTAATGGAACAGCATCTTACCTACTTGACACTAAAACAAACCGGATTTGGTTCTATTTTATACAGAGCTTCATAAGTATACAACCCAAAAAATAAAGTTCCAGTACACATCATCCTCTATTATAGAGTGACCCACAAATCAGGATCACAACATATATCTATGCTAACAAATTAAACTGGTTTTAAAACCTGTTTTACCAACATGGCATCTCTCAAGGAAATATGTTTTTGAAGAAGTGACTAATATTATTAGAGCTAGCCTGCACACAAAACTACAGTTCCCAAGATTCGCTGCAGAGGAAGAAAGAGGAGGAAGCCAAAACCAGTCTAGGCCTGTGGCCTACACAAAATCAGGTAGGCAGCATTCAGACAACATTTTAGGCAACGGAGGGGGGAAGAGGCAACTGACAGTACCTTATTTTTGGAGTTCCCGACACATGACATGTTGCCCCTCCCCCTGTCACACGGCAGAAAGTCCCAGCCTCATAATAAGCAACCGGGCTCCGATGAACAATGGAGCAGCCCATTGTTCCCCCCCCCCGTAGCTTAATAACGTACTGTCAGTTGCATGTGCGTTGTGTGTCACCCGACACACAACACAATAAGCAACACAACTGACGGTTGCCTCTTCCCCCCTCCGTTGTCTAAAGTGTTTTCCGAATGCTACCGTAGTTTCAGAAGAGGGAAAAGACTAACAAAAAATAGTGAAACAATATATGACTAAAGGCAACCCCTGTTTGATTGCAAATGGAATACAAATACTAATTTCAGAATCTTCCAAAGTAATTTTAAGCCAGTTTACAATCATTAACATAATTTTGTTGTGGGTGGAAATCCTGAACAGTTAATACGATAGAAGGTGTTAAAATGCTTTTATTCCTGTCCCACGATTGTTCCTTCACCCACACTTCAAGGCACACTTGTGTGTCAAGTTATTTTAAAGTTCAAAATAAAACAGTAATTCTGTAGAACAACAACGCCTACAGCATGTACACTGCATGTTAGAATGGATTCCTCAACTTGGCCTCATCACTTATGCATGGGATAAAACAAACACTGACAGCTTTTTTGCATTTGTAAAGGCCCAATAGCAGCTGTGGTGATCCCACCATAGAGCAATGAATTAAGCTTGAAATCCAGCTGGGTTTGAACAGAAGCCTTCTTTTTTCTCCACAATACAGCAAGACTGTCATTGTTAACCTAGGCATTATTGCAAAATATTCCACATGACATTAAGAGAGAGAGCTACGCCCTACAAAATTAGCTCTTGTAAGCATTTTAATATATTTTTAATTTTTTTTATAGAGCTGCCAAAGCCAACTGATTGCTAGTTTCATGGTAGAAGTATATGAAAGACAAATCAGGTCATCTCAGTACACTGATCAATGGAAAAAGGAATTTAAAAAAATACTTTTATCCAGTTTTATTGAAGCTGCGCAATTCACAAGAAGAGGCTTGAATATATAGTAATTTTAATTTTTACTGACATTAAAAGGCAGACCAGAAGGCCTCCTGCCAAAAGGTCAGTTCCATGCAACACTGGTTTTCTAAGATAATTTTGGCAAAAAAAAACCACCCCCTTTAAACAGCGGCATTCAGCAAGATAGAGAATTTCTATTCTTTGCACACATGGAAAGGAAAGAGCCGAGAGTTATAATAAAGACAATCCTCACAGAGTACATTTGTTTTTTTAAAGGTCTTAGTGACTGGGTCTTCCATCTTATTCAACATTATACTTGAAACTATATTATTCTCGACACCTCTCCCATTGCTCTGGTTTTGAGATTCTCACAAAATCAATTCACTATTATATAGAGATGGAGGTAACCATATATGTTACTGTGAATTAATAAACAAGTATTCTGCTTCTCAAAGAGGTTATAACAAGCTTTTTAAGGTGGAATTGCATGGTATGTACCAACGAGTGGAAAACTCCTAGACATCTTGAAGGAAGCATGTCATCCTCCTCCTGCTTATCATTCTAAGAAGATCTCTTTCTTACAGCAGGAACGGGAACATGTGGCCTTCCAGTTGTTAGACTGCAACTCCCATCCTACCTCACCATTAGCTAGGCTGGCTAAGGCTGATGGGAACTACAGTAAAACACTATGTAGAAAGCCATCCATTCCCTAAACCTTCCTTAGAGAAAGGAACTGTCAGGTTTTTGTTGTATACAAGTGCATGCAATATATAGTTGAGCCCTGAGTCTTGAAGTCAGTTTTGACTTTGTTCATGCTAATGTTTCCTCTGGAGTGTTTGGAATTACTGCAAGATTAGTCCCAGCATCACCTAAATCAGTTTTAATATGGAATGATAATTGGGAAAGCAATAGCCTACCAAAGGCAAAGTACATGCCACAATTAACCAACTGCCACTTTGAATGTGCCTAGAAGATCAGCCAAAGTAGGCTGGCCTATTGTTAAACTGAGAAGTGTCCTAGGCCAAGCACATGAAATTTGAATGCACTGGGGAAGTGCATAGCTCAGTGATGGAACATACATGTTGCACGCAGGTCCCTGGTTCAATACCTGGTATCACCAGGTAGGATTGGAAAATGTCCTGTATGAATCCCTGGAAAACTGCTGCCAGTCAGTGTAGACTATACTGAGCTGGATGGACCAAGGGTCTGACTCAGTCTAAGGCAGCTTCCTACGTTCTTATAGGGCAATGGTGGAACCAAGCCCTTTGTGCTTAGCAAACCAGACCTTTGCCAAGTTCAGGCAATCAAAATGGAGATCACAGGGGTTGACATCTTTTCCATCAGTCAGCTATAAAGACCATCTGCATCTCCTTCTGGCCCGCCCACCCCCAAAAAAGAAAGTGCTAACAATCTGGATTATGACATCAACTGCCAAAGAACAAAGGCTGTCATAAATAACTCCACATATTCCGAATATGTGGAGGTATTTAAACGCATTTTTGTGGGTTTAAATTATAAGATACTTTGGGAGCCAATCTTGGCTGAAAAGCAGAGTATGAATTTATTAAGGGATAATAAAAACTGGTAACACCAGTCTCCACGTGCAGAGTTGCTGCTAGAAGCTCTCAGGACACAACCAATACTTGATTGCTTTGGCCTAGTATCTTGACTGAGCTGGAGAGGATTTTCGGTCAGCTCCGGTTTACTACCTATGGATTGGACCCATGCCAACTTGGTTGATCCGCCCTGCTTGGTCAGTGGTGGGTCCACTTCTAACGGCAGTGGTGAATGAATCCGATGGAGCCTAAGGTGCCCACCTGCCTAAAATTGGCTAGTGTGCGGCCACTCCTTAAAAAACCAATTCTTGATCCATCACTGCCAGCAAGCTACCAACCAGTCTCCAACCTTCCTTTTCTTGGTAAGGTGTTGGAGAAAGTGGTACTGGAGCGGGTCCAACAGTTCCTCCATGACTCAGATTTTCTAGATCTTTTTCAATCTGGCTTTAGGCCAAGTCACAGCACAGAGATTGCCCTTGCTGTGGTCTGTGATGATCTTCTCTTAGCGATGGACAAAGGCCATCTGTCCATCTTGCGGTTATTGGATCTCTCAGCGGCCTTCGACACAGTGGACCATGAATTATTAATTAGACAGTTCAGGACCCAGGTGGGACTGGAGGGACTGGCTCTTGCCTGGTTCCAGTCCTACCTGGATGGAAGGGCTCAGTGGGTTACCATGGACACTTGTTCATCTGCCCCCACAGCCCTCCCCTGTGGAGTTCCACAGGGTTCTATCCTCTCACCTTTCATGTTCAATGTGTATGTGAGGCCGCTGACAGAGTTAATTAAAGTCCATGGGCTGAGGTACCACATGTAAGCCGATGATACCCAGCTTTACATCTCGGTGAGCTTAGACCTCTGTGGGGCAGTTGCTCTCCTGTCTCAGTACCTGGCTGAGATTTGTAATTGGATGTCCAGAAGCAAGTTGAAGTTTAATCTGGAGAAACTGAGTTGATGGTTGTTGGTCAAGGTCAGTGGCTGGCAGGTTCAATGCAGGAGCTTGCAGATGTTTCATTTTCAGGAATCCGAGGATTGAGGCGCGGGACCTGGTGTCATTCTTGACCAGTCCCTAACTATGTAAGGTGGGGGCTGTTGTTCGAAGCTGTTTTTACCGCAATTACATATGCTCCACCAAGTTCACACCTTTTTGTCACAGGCCGATCATACCATTGCAGTTCATGCCCTAGTCACCTCTAGGCTTGATTATTGCAACTTGCTGTATATAGGGCTTCCTGTATACAGTTTTATTAACTAAATATAAAGCCCTGCACTGCTTGGGCCCTGGTTACTTGAGTGTTCGCCTTGCTCCTGTGTCCCACCCTTGGCAGACCCGCTCTCAGGGGCAGGGCGACCTGATTGTCCCCTGCTACGATTTGGAATGTGTGGGGGCCAGGGCTTTTTCAGTGGTTGGCCCCCGATTATGGAACAATTTGCCACTGGAGATTAGACAGGCTCCCACCGTTAATTGTTTTAAACGTCTCTGTAAAGGGTTCTTATTTTCACAAGAGTTTGGGGGAGGGGTAGTTTAAATTTTAATGTGGGTTGAAGGTTCTTAATTGAAATTGTTTTATGTATGATTGTAAAGCGCCACGATGCCAGAAATGGCAAGGTGGTACTATAATTTTTTAAAAAATAAATAAATGTAACTAGAGGGCATTGCCACTTACTAAATCTCAGCTTAACTCTCACTTTGGGATATCTGTCTGAAGTGGTAAAAAACATACCACTGATCGTGACTGATTCTAGCTATTTCATATGTTCGGGTTGCCTTAGTAATTGCTAGAACTACTATCCGCATTATGTTCACATTCAATTATGTGTGAAAGTGGTCTCTGACTCCCTATCGATTTCCTCAACCCACATGACAATGCAATCCTATGCATGTTTATTCAAAAGTAAGTCCCACTGTGTTCAACAGGGCTCATTCCCTAGTATGTAACGCTTATTGTTTAGGTGTATAGACTAAACTATCATCTGTTTAAGATATGGTGGATACTTTATCTGACTTATATGAGTGCTTGAGTAAGGACAGATGTGGAGAGGGGGTGGGGTGAGACTAGAGAAATCTTTAGCACTATTGGGATATGTAGCATGTCATAAGGCAAGAATTGCCCCACTGGATCATACGAAGGATTTATCACCCTCCAGACATATGCCTCTTGTAAGTCCACACACGATATGAAATGTGTTGTATTGCACCTTTTCTGAGTTATGGACTCAGGGAGACCTCTATGATTAACAGCATCGGAGGCATGTTTGAAAATATATAAATAGAGCGAGTTTATGAATGAACATTCAAAAAATTAGAGAACTGAAAACTGATTATCTCCCACAGTTTTTTCAACAATGTCTTCATTTGGGGGAAGAGAAGAAAGAGAGCAAAGAGCCACAAACCAGGGAGGCTTGCGGCAGATGAAAGGAAGCTCAACTCCACATCTAAGAGATTTTTGCAATTTAGAGGCAACTTTAAAGGCACTCAGTAAACCAGGGATTGTGGTCAGGATACTCCTTGTCTCAACATATTTGCAAAGGTAAGTCAGTCCTATGAAGAAAGGAAATCTAGTTAAGTCTAGAGATAAGAATTTAGAATTATCTCGGATATTCAATTAGTGGACGTTTGTGCCTCAGCAATGAACAACTGCGGAGAGTAACTAACCTTTCTCCTAATGCAGCTTTCCCCACCTGGTGCCCTCCAGACATGTTTGACTACAACTCCCATCATCCCAGCCAACAATGGGAGTGGTTGTCCATCACATCTAGAAAGTACCAGGTTGGGCAAGGCTGCTTTACTAAAAGAATGTGGGATAAGAACCTGTTGTTGTTTCTATAACTGGAATATTTCATTCAATTTATGCCCCAACATTGCATAATTGGGCACAGCCTAGGTTTTTATAAACCTCCAAACAGAAGACATAAAACAGAGCCAGGGCTGGGCAAGAGAACTGTCATGCTTCCAGTGAGAGCACTTTGCTTACTCGTCTCAGTGATCCTTAATTCACCTGGACCACTAGTTTCCAAAGCCCCCAGGAGACCCAGTGGAAGTTTTTAGAGTAAGAATTGCATTGGGGAAGAAATGACGCAAGAGGCCGCCTACTGCAGAGGGAGGGATTCGACGGATGCACTGGAGAGCTATGTTCAGGCATAAGCCCGTCCTCCACAAGAGATCATTAAAAATGCCTTGCAAATCAAGCCAAAGATCCAGCCTTCCTCAATGTGGCTCCCTCCAAAAGTTTTGCTCTGCATCTCCCATCAGCCCCAGCCAGCATGGCCAATGGTCTGGAATCACGGCAGTTGCAGGCCAAATCATCTGGATGCCACCAGATTGGGGAAGGCTGAACTAGTCCCCCATTTTAACGCCAACAGTGGCTTGCCAGATGTTTCCAGAAGCTCACAAGCAGAGCACTGTGACAATAATATATATCCTGTTGTCTGTCCCCCACATCTGATACCCAGTGGTAAATACTGCCCCTCTCCGATCTCATTGACTGGGTTCACACAATCATGGCAGTAAAATAAACCATGCAGAATTAGCCAACTATTTAGCCGGACATGTATTGTCATGAGGTGGCTGGAGAGGTTTACAAACCGCCCTGAAACCCATAGTTCGTTTTAGAGTTTCAGGGTGGTTTGTAAACCACCCCAGTCACCCACCCAGCCAGGTTCAGACAACCCACGCCTGGCGAGTGTAATTAGGCAGCTCACAACCAGCACACAGGGAAGGAAAATAAGCCACAATGGCTTATTTTCCCTCTGGGATCATGCAAACCTGCCCACTGTGTGTACAAGACAGGGGGAGGAGAAGCTGAATAGCCCCACGATAGCACTATAAATGAAACTGAGGAGGGGGGATAAGGGAAAGTACAGGATTTTCAAAAGAGAGAAGTATAGGAGGTAATACTATAGGTAACTATTTACTCAGACTTAGTGCTTATTTGCACACACAGGCATCCTTGATGGATTGTGTACTGAATGTATGAACTGATTGAGTGAATTGAAAAGCTTTGGGTCTGAGGTGATGTCAGATCAGCCAAAGAGCCTGACTTCCCCTTTAAACATTCTGAAGCAGTGGAAAATGATGTAGTCACTGCACCTTCCACTACGTGGTCCATCCCTAAAGGGACCAATCTGCCTCTCCTGTGTGTTGCAGGGCAAAACAGTGGTCTTGGCTTTCTACAGCAAGCACATAAAAACTTAAGAAGAGCCCTGCTGGATCAGACCAAGGGTCCATCTAGTCCACCATTCTGTTCGCACAGTGGCCAACTCGCTGCCAACCAGGGACGCACAAGCAAGACATGGTGTAACAGTACGCTCCCACCCATGTTCCCCAGCAACTGGTGCACATGAGCTTACTGCCTCTGATAATGGAGGTAGAAAGCCAGGAGAATGGGCAAAGATGCCAGGGAAATGGGGAAGAAGGAAGGAAGCTACATTTAGAAGAGACAGGTAGTCTCTGCAGACTGTAACCAGGCAACCTTAGATGCCCAGTGATATGAAAGCCTTGCTGGCTGTGCTTGATCTGCGATAGCACTTTCTGCACGTTCAAGTTGTCACTCGATGCTGAAGTCACTGAAGGGTAAAGCATAAACTGCGACCTCACTCGCAGTCAGTTCAGAAGTAACATGAACCCCATGACTGCACAGTCCCCCTTCCTCCTCATGCACTCTGCTTGATTAATAACTTCCTGGGTTTGGGGAACCCATAGTTTGTGTTAGATCTGATCTGGCATACTATAGTTTACATGAGCCCTGAAAAGGAGAACTGGAAACCAGGATTTGGTGATACATCTGAGTAGACCTTATGAATTGGCTGCTGCTGAGAACTGAAGTCACATGACATCATTATGATCTTTTTTTAAAAAAAAAGTCAAAATAGGCGAAAGCTGCTTCTATTAACATGTTGATTTTAAAAAATGAAGACTGTTCAAACTACAAATAGGGATAACAGAGCTGTCATATTATTACAGATGCTCCTGGACAAAACTGATTTTATATTCAATTGCTACAAAAATGGAATCAGAGTTACTCCATCTGGAAAATGTGACAAAAATAACAATGGCTGATCCTTTGGGAGAACGGCTAACAATCCAGCAGAGGCTCCCACTCATGGAATGGGGAGGATAGGCAACTTTCACCAGTTCTCACTTTCTGCTACTGTCTCCTGCACGGTCTTTGGCAGTGTTTTAGAGCAGTGGTCTTCAATTGGTCCAGACCGGAGAGCCACCTTGGACTCCCAACCTGCAACATGAGACCCACTTTCACAATTTCACAATTGCCCAACATGGAGGAACGGCTTTGCCATAACCCATCTGGACTTATCTCATGATCCACTTTTGGGTCGTGACCCAACCAGTTGAAGACCACTGTTCTAGAGGGTCCAGATTTATGGGGAGAATAGGCAAAAAACACCTCCTCCCCTACCCCTTTTGTTCATAAGAGGTCCTATGAGTAGAACTCCACTCACAGGATGACTGGATCCAACCCAATAACATTTTCAACAACAATCATGTAACTAACATGATCTAGACAAATGAGTGTGTAATGAATGTTTCAAATCAATTATAGATGAGTAGCTGTCCTAACCAATTTCATCAAATTCAACAAAGAGTCCTGTGGTGCCTTAAAGACGAACATTTTTTTTGCAGCATTAATGTACTCTAGTCCATTAAACCGTATGCTACAATAAAACTTCAAAAGGTGTCACAAGACTCTTATTTTAAAAGTTGATCAGGTCACCTAATGCATCCTTGGCTTCCCTTTCATTTGTAATTACTGCTAGTCTAGATCAGGGTAGAGTGACTTGTAGCCTTCCAGATGTTTTGGTCTACAACTCTCATCAGCCCTAGCAAGTATAGCCAATGGTGAGGGATGCTAGAATTTGTAGGTCAAAACATTTGGAGAGCCAGAAATTGCCCAGCCCTGATCTAGAATGTGCTCCCTGTACAACAAGAGCTGCCTTTCCAGCTTGCTACATTTCTACAGCTGGATCCCAAAAGTCCTAATAAGATATTATTTTATGTATAAAATTGGACTCTTCAAAGAGCTTAAGTGCTCAGCTATGTACAAAGAACAACTAAGCAGCAAAAAACGCACACTATATCAATAAAATGTTAAAAGTTGAAGTGTTAGGAGAAAAAAACAGAAACTGGTCTGGACCTCACAAACTCCCCACCCCAAAACACTTGGAGCAATGCAAAAATACTTGCTAACTTTGCATCAATTTAAAGTTGATGTTTTCAAAATAAGATTTCTTGTATTTTTTACATTGTTTACAAAAAATACATTGGCTTTCTTTTATCCCATTACTTATGCTAATCAGCTCACCAGTGCAATGATGTCTGTTTTATCACTCAACAGCACCTTTTAAATGGCAACAGTTAAGGTAATAATTAGGGATGTGCACGGTCCCAAAAAATCGGATCAGGATCAGCACTGTGGCGTCGGATCGGATTGGATGTTATCCGGATCGGATCAGATCTGATTCCAATCCAAAAATCGGATGTCCAATTTTCGGATCGGACGTCATTTTAGGTGTTTTCACCATAGGTTTACATAGCAATAGTCCCCCTCCCCCACACTTGCGCTCCTTACCTGCTGGGGCCGTCTGCTTCCGTCCGCTGCTGCCCGCAGGTCCAATCTACTGAGAAACAGGCTTCGCGGCCTGCCTCTCAGGAGAGCGTCGGGTGATCACCTGGTGCTCTACTGAGAGGCAGGCCACGAAGCCTGCTTCACAGTAGATTGGGGCAGCGGGCGGTAGCAGATGGCAGCGAGGAGGCAGCAGGTAAGGAGCGCAAATGGGGAGAGGGAGGTCCCCAGTCACCTGCTGCCATGTTTTCCCCATAGACTTGCATTGGGGGAAAGCTTTCTTTCCTCTAATGCAAGCCTATGGTGAAAACACAAAAAATTGAGGTCCGATTTTCCCCAACCAAATCGGGGGGGAAAATCGGATCAGAAAAAATCGGACCTCCATTTTTTTGACATCGGAATCGTTAATTAACATTCCGATTTTGGATGGATAGGGCCTGGATCATAGATTGAGTCCAATCTGCTGCACATCCCTGGTAATAATCATTGTCTGTTCTTTTTTGTTTCTCCGTCTTGCATTTCAATATGTACTGTCCTGAAAGCAGTACCAACCCCTCAATTGTTTGTCTGTATCATGACCTAATCCTGCATGCAAATATAAAGACTTCCAAGGATCTGAGTGGATGACAGAGCACATACCCAAGTCTCTTGGACTTTGCTGATCACACTCGTATTATTATTACTATTATTATATTTATTTATATCCTGTCTTTTTCCCAATAATAGGACTCAAGGCGGCTTACAAATTAAAACATGCACAGTTAAAACAAATAGTGATATACAAAAATTAAAAGTATAATTAAACATAGTACAATTTTAAAATATTTAAAACATTTAAAAATATTTTAAATACACATAATTAAAAATCCGAACTATAAGCAATACATCCACAAAGGTATGAATTACTCCCCAAAGGCCTGCTGAAACAGAAAGGTATGGAAAATTGAGCTAATTACTCTGTTCAAAACACAGTTTTGAAATTCCTTCCAAAAACACTGATACCAGAAGTTTACATTGCATTCTTTTTAGAATACTTGCCAGTCATTAAGTAGCCATTATAGGTTTTATTAGCATCTTTTAATTGTGTGCACTGGTCACAGAGAAGCAAATATTAGCAAAAAAATAAAGATACAGGCCACATTCGCAAATGGCAATGAACCTTGAATTCTTGATTAAACCATAACGCAATTGAGCATGCTAGTGCATGTAGCCTATTTGGTCCCATTTCACCCCTCCTCCCTTCACAAGAATGGGTAAACAAACCAGGCAGGATAGCTTGGTATGACATCCAAAACTGGGATTATGATACACTGCAAACTCATAAACTAGGAATTGTAAGGAAACCGCAAATCCTGGTTTAAAACTCACTTACAAATCCTAGACTGTTTGCAATAAATTATAATCGTGGGTTTGGGCATCATGCTAAGCTATTTCTGCCTGACTTGTTCACTCCTCACACAAAAGCAGGAGCATATAGGCTGCATGCACAAGGAACTGCTCAATTGCATTATGGTTTTAATAAGCCAGAATATTTGTCTTATCTGTATGTGCAAAATCAGCTGCAGTTTAAAATCAACTGAAACCAGTTATAAATGTTAGAATGTGAATTCAAAATACTCCAATATTGCAATCCCATAGACAGAAATATTGGGAATTCAGTTCACTGTATTCAATAGGGCCTACTTTATAGTAAATATGCATAGGACTGTACTGTAAAATTATAGAGCTGTCTATCCTGTGAACCAGAGTTTGGCAAAAGGTAGGTATGAATCTACAAGTGGTTCTTTGGATAATTGGCAGTAGATGGGCCAGGATTTGAATTGTTTAACAAGAGCAGCAAGAAAATTACTCCTCCAACCATATTCTTTTGCTGAAATGAAGAAAACTTGGGGTAACCAGGAATGGATTTTTATGGAGAAGGACTGTGAACTCCACTCAGTTCTGATATTCAAAACAAATCTCTAATTCTTTAATTCTTAAGTTTATTTTTTTTGCACCAAGCTGTGGTTGGTACATCTTGGGATCCTAGTAAAAAACAAAGTAAAACCCACAAGCCTGAAGTCTGCCTGCTCCTGCTGTAATCCATTAGATAAGGTGGTCCCTCATGCCACTTAATCATATTTTGTGCAGTAAAAGATGTCTCACAGATCATGAGCATTTCACTTATAAAGAAGGTGAATATCATTCATCCTCAGACAACTACAACTTCAGGATGCGACATAAACACCAAGTTCACACACATTTTTTAACAATTATTTAGCCAAAAGAAATCTGCACTTGAGTCTAACTGCTAAGCCACCTTAAAACCAATCACAGAGTGGATTGTCTTAATTTGAGCAAAGTTTTTTTTAGCTGAAACTTGGCTTGAGTTCTGTGTTTCTGACACAGAAATATGAGCAGTCCTAAAATTTTTCCTCAGCTGTAGTTCAACAAAGTTAATTGTCTTGGCACACACATTGGGGCTGAAGAGTTATGCATGCTGCTCTCCATAGCTGAAAGCCCTGGCTTCCAATGCCAAACTCAATACATGATGTCGTTCAGGACCAAAATATATATATAAAAAACCTCTCTAATTCTGACCGTCAAATACCTTAAAAATAGATGCAGGTTACAGAATGCTTTAAACAAAGTTCAGCCCCTCCTCAAAAAAAATACAACTCTACAGCACAGCAATTCCTGGGAAGTTTGATTACTATTTTAAGAAGATACCAGCAGATAAGTCAATTAAAATAAGGAGCACTCATAAAATCCCCAGATTTAAGTAGCACCTGGTAGATGCCTGCTCAAGTGAACAGTGGAGGAGCTGGCAGCAAACTTCTGTAACTTTTCAGGCTGTTTTGGATAACAAAAATATAGTTAATATCAGATATCCCAATGTTTTTAAAGAATAAGGATTGCAACCCATCTTACTAAATGATTAAAAGAAGATCAAATGTGTCTCTTTCCTTGCTTAAATCTGGTATCCAACAGCATAATCTTATGCCTTAGTCTACAACCCTGCACAAACTTTCCAGGGAGTAAGTCCCATTGAACACTGAGGGATTTACTTCCATGCAACCATGCATAGGAATGTGCTGCACTTCTTGCAAGGAAAAAATAACCCTTTTGGATAGTATGGGATTGCCTTAAAGTTTATGGAAATTCTATACCATATAGGTAGCTCTGAAAAGAAGAAAAAAAAGCAAGGAAATGCATGTTTTGTACAGTCCAGCATATACTGCAGAATCTTATCTGGAAATTTGCAAGGAAAAAGCCAATTTAGATTTAAACAACTAAACTGGAAGGGTATATAATATACAAAATATAAGGGCCACATTTCAACATGTAGTTATGCGCACTTTAAGTGCACCTAATTTGTGTTGGCCTGTGGTCAAGGGAAGCAGCACAAAGGCCCACTTGCAGTAGTCTTCATTTGTTACTTATTAACTGTAGGATGCTTTAAAAAATACATTGCAAATTTGTTGTGTGCTCAGAGGAATGGGTGGCCAAAGAATATCTGGATCCCTAAATGGCAGCTTTTATCTAGATAGTTTCCACAGAGAAAAGAAAATAGTTCCTAACAAAGGCGATGATTTTTCAATCCTCTGGAGCCGTGAGATTCAAACATTGTAGCTTCAGGAAACTCTTTCCATAGAGATTTGTCTGCTGGGGTACTCCTGCATACTACAGAGGGGGGAGTTCTAGGGGGGAGGGGGGGAGGAGGGCAGGGAACCGCAATCAGCTCACCACTATTCTTCAGAGAAGTTTGTCTGCCATTACTGATCTTAAGAACGTAAGAAGAGTCCAAGGCCTGTTTAGCCCAGCAGTCTGTTCCCACAGTGGCCAACCAGATGCCTATGGGAAGCCCACAAGCAAGACATAAGGACAACAGCAACCCCCCTGCCCCATTCATGTCCCTGCAACTGGTATTCAGAAGCATACTGCCTCTGATCTTGGAGGTAGCATATAGCCATCAGGATTAATCGCCATTGAGGACCACCACCACCACCACCCCGATAGGCCTCTGAAGCACAGTAAAAAACTTTCGCGCTAGAACCCAAAGTTCCAGGTTCAGACGCTGCATCGTGTTTATGAAAGCTGATGCAAAGCAGAAGTGCTAAGTGGGCAGGAGGCAGCAGGCTCACTCGCTACCATTGGGCCCTGTATTTGAGAACTTCAACATTCACCAAACTTTGGACAGTCTATTTAACATATATACACTATGTATTGAAAACTACTATGGAAGTTATTATCTAGTGCTTTAATTTGGATTTTAGCTGTCATTTTCTATTATCTTGCTGTAAGGAAAATTTGGGAGAGGGGTGTCAACCATAAAAAGTACTATTTTTCTATACGTTGACTAATTTCCCCCCAGCTTGCTTTACATCTGTTTTAAGAGTTCTTCCAATGCATTGGCACACAGAAAATTTAATTAAACTGCACACCAAATAAAGTTCAAATATTACATTGCAAACCTACACTATGCAAAAAGCGTGTGTGTGGAAGGCAATGAATTTCAGTAAGCTTCCCCCTAGTTTATACTTTTCCTTTAGGCATCAGTTAAATATTGATTAACAAATGCTCAATTAATTGATCAATATACCTGATGTAGTTAATATTTAAGCTTGGAAATCAATCCATCACATTTATATCCCAGCCTTTCTCTAAGGAGCTCAAGGAGACATACATGAGTTTATTGTTGTTGTTATTATTATTATTATTATTATTTACACTTATATACCGCCCCATAGCTGAAGCTCTCTGGGTGGTTTACAAAAATTAAAAGATTTAACATTAAAAAGTCAATATACAAAATTTAAAACCATAAACATAAAACAGCTGACATTAAAACACTTTAAAACATTTTAACTGTTAAGCCTGGCCACAACGTCAATCAAAACCTCAACTTGAGCTGTTAAAATGCCTGGGAGAAAAGAAAAGTTTTGACCTGGCGCCGAAAAGATACCAACCTTCTGAAAGAGGTAATTAGGTGGAGTGTGTGTGATTGGCCCATAGCCACCCAGTGAGATTCATAGCTGTGTTTGGATTTAAACCCAGGCCTCTCCAGGCCAAGTCAACTACTCTATTCACTATATTATAGGAGGTGAATCTCCAGTTTGTGGGCCTGATCTGGCCCAGAGAGGTTCTCCATCTGGCCCACAAGCCTTCCTGGATTCCTCCAGTAGGTAGTGCTTGATCACACTGATGATCACAGATTTAAGACAACAATGGAGAATGCAGGTGGGAGATGCCTCTCAGCAAAGGTGAAGCATTGCTGGCTAAGCTACTGGCTAGAGCACTCCCTCCAGCCAATGACTCACCAGGGCGCACAGTGAATTAGGGTACCTGGTGAAATATGGTGCCAGAAGGCATGGCCTTGCCCTCAACGTCATTTGGCCTGGAGAGGAGCCAATTTAGTTGCCCACTCCTATATTATATGAATTAAAAGACCTTCATAGTGTCTTCCAAATGCCTGAGGAAATAAATCTTTCACTGATCTTGAAAATGCACTATGGCTAGATCTCCAATGAAATTCTGGAGGAAGACATTTCTTAACTGATATAGACTAGCTTCCAAGTTTGTCTCTCCGCAGATAATATTGATGCCCCAGCTGTTTAGGGCTTTGCAGGTCATAACCAACGTATCAACTTGTGCTAGGAATGTTATTGGTATCCAGTGCAAACTGTGGAGCAGAAAGGTCCAGTCATTTCAGGCTGGCAAACTTTGTGCTCAGCACCAGAGCCAGTTTCCAAACAATCTCCCAGAAATAGTTTAGTCCTCAAATTTATGCAACCATATTCAGAAGCCAAGGACTGAATATGATTCTACAATCCCCGCCACCCTGCAATCCCAGTAATAGGCTTGTTCTCGCTTAGCAGAAGCTGCTCAAGTGACAGGCGAAGATAAATCCCACTCCTCAGCTATTTAAGTCATATGGCTGATGGATCTAAGCTAATTTCAAATGGCTTTATTTGGTGGTTTAGCATTCTGCAAGACACAATGGGAGGGGCTGTGGTTCACTGGTAGAGTATCTGTTTTGCATGCCAAAGGTCCCAGGTTCAATCCTCAGCATCTCCAGGTAAGGCTGGAAAAACACTTATCTGAAACCCTGGAAAGCAGCTGCCAGTTAGTGTCAACACTACTGGGCCAGATGGACCAATGGTCTGACTCATGTTCTCATATCACTGCCACAGGCAGCTTCCTATGTTCCTATGTCACTCCCACAGGCTTCTTGACTTTTCAAGAAACCAAGGGGGAAATATATTAACATACAATGGACAAATCTCAGGTATATAACTCAGTGATGGGGCTCCCTTATATTTGAGTTTTATGGTATTACTGTACATCTATTCCAGTAAGGATGGATATTTAATGTTATGATAGTCCCAAAGATTGCATGAGTAAAGAGACAAGCAATATTATTAATTTAAGGATTTGTTATCCAGTCCTATCCTAAAAGTTTACTGCACGTTACAACTCTACACATAAAAATATATATATTAAAAAATCATAGAAACTCAAGTTCAAGTGCAACTCTATGCATGTTTAAACAAAAACAAAAGCCTGCCTGGCTGGGAGTTGTAGGCCTTTTTTCTGTCTAAACATGCATAGGATTGAACCCTTAACCTAAGCAGAGTCAAAACCCAAACTCTTTAAGACCTAGCCACCACTGTAGACTGATGGATTTCTCTTTTTAGCTCCACACATTGAAGAGTTTCAAGAAAATGTCAAGCAATACAAGCGCCTGTTTCATCTAATGGGACCATGAAAGGGCTTAGATCCGGGTTCAAATTCTACCACAGACATTATTTGAAAGTTAGTCCTCAGCACCTGTAGATAAAATAAACCAGTACAATGACAGCCATTGCAAGAATGAGTAGAATGGGCTTCATTCAGCATTTTGCACCCAAATGGCTCAATTTTTTGAGCCGCAGCGCTAGAATTATGATGGCACAGTGGCTCATACGATCAAGCAATTTGAACTGTTTTTCTCATCTGAATCCCTCCCTTGCTTCAAGGAACTCCACCCACCTTACTTTATTCTCATAACTCTGTGATGTACGGTAAACTAAGAAATAATGACTGGCCTGAAGTTACAAGGTTGAGCTGTCATTTGAACGCAGATCTCCTTAGTCAGAGCCCAGTGCTTTCTCCACTATGTCACAACAATCTCTCCAATAAGCTCAGGCTCCAGATGTTGTTGGACTGCAACTCCCATCAGCCCTAGCCAGCATTGCCAACGGTCAGGAATTATGGAAGCTTCAGTCCAGCAATATCTGGATGGCCTCACTTTCGCCATATAATGCTGAATTTCAAACAGTAAGTTAGTCTTCTTCGAGAACAATCCACAGGAAAAGGTATCTAGGAGTTAGGTTTAGGACTTTAGAGTGTTGAACTAAGTTTACTTGCATATAGAGAAGAGACCGACTTCTAAAATGTTCTGTCAAGTTTAAGACAAACTATTTAAACTGTTTAATGTGGGAGAAAATGCTTGGGAAATGGAGCACAGTCAAGAGCAATTTAATTAATTAGCTGTAGTTCATTAAACAGAAAAAGGACAAAGGTGAGATATACATAGGTACTGAATTTATGGTTTATCCCTTCCAACTGTATTAGTGCACTACAAATGGAAACCAACCTATTTTCGTACTTTGTAAAACAGCAAATCGTGCATTAAGAGAACCACCAATATTTCCGTTTGTAGTCATAACTGCATCTCCATTTAAAATACATGCTAGCATTTTAAAAGGGAATGGCTGTACAACACTTTTTCAGAAGGATCTGCATGAGTTGTGGCAATCTCTGCACACTGTGCTTTCCAATTTCTGCATCAGCAGGAAACATTATGGTTTTCATTTCACAAAAGAGCCTAGGTGCTCTCCAGCATCATCTTACAGTATATTAGTCACAGATATATCAAAGTTCCAACTTCAAATCTATACTTACTGTAAAGTATCATAAGCAAGTCAGCAACTGAAGCAATGCATTAAGGGCTGGATCCAGATCCTTCATTTCGTCAGTGGAACACCGCTTGCGGAAAAGGACTTCGTTCCATGTCCTCTCTCCCCCCCCCCCAATAACCCACATGCCCTCCAAATGTTTTTTGGAGGCTTGTGGTACCCTCCAGTTGTGGATGGTGCATGGGGGGAGCAGAGAAGATGTGAAAGTCCAGTTCTGCCAATGGTGTCCTCCTGTTTGCTGAACAAAAGATCTGGATCCAACCCTAAGGCTAGAATCCTACACTCATTAACTGGGAGTAAGCTTCATTTAATTCGATAGGACTCACTACAGAGCAGAGATGTATAATTGCACATCAGCAAATTCTTCCACCAACAGTAATTATTTGATGATTGTATAGGCCCAATTCGAAAGCTGGTTACACAAGAACATTAGGACATTCTAGACAGTGATGTACGTGAATTACAGGCCTTCTTCATGTTCAGTGGTGAACATGAGCAAAATGTTTTGCTAGTACTTCATGATGTGCTGACATGCAGTCCCCCCACCCATTCATGAACTTATCTTCAAATACTCTAACAAAACTGTTTGGCATGTACTTAAAATAGTAAAAGTGTTCAAAGCAGCTGCAGCTCTGCAATTTTGAACTAAATATTACATGTTTGGGACAGGAAGGGAACAGAAGAGTGTGAACTGGGGAGCTGGATCCAATAGGCAATGTCAAACTCCATGAGGAAAGAAGATTTCAGGAATAGGAACCTAATAGGGGCATGACCATGCTTGGGCACAAAAGATACACCACCAAACTCCAATGGGTGCAAAAGCTGCAATGAAAAATTATCTGCCACGATGATGCATTATTTATGGGCTGGCAGAAGAAGAGGAAAATAAGAACAAGAACTCTCTTTATATGTATGGCCAAAGGAGTGTGTGTCTAATATGCTTTCCACAAAGAATTGGGGCATACAGAAATGTGATCGACCTTCGTCCTTTCACAAGAAAGTTACTTTCACAATGGAAGCGTCAGAGGAAGCCGATTAACCTAACCAGGTCACAGAGCCAGAAGGGCTCTGGCCTTACCTCGTGGGAAGGCGAGAGCAACAAAAGGGTGGAGGAAAGCACCAGTTATGCAAATACTTGCTACACCTGTTCACCTAGCTAGGAAGGCCTAATTGGTACCATGCTCCGGAGCTGCTTCCTCCCTCACAACCGTCTTTTCTCATACACGTACCCAGTCTGCACGGCCCGCCTCGTGCTTGACGTCACATAGTGGGAGGGGGGATTCAGGAGACGAAGATTCCAGCGAGCCCAGGCCCTTCCCTTTGTGACGTCAGGACAACAAGAACCTGGCCCCCGACTGGGCTGAGTGGCCGGGAACGAGCGGAGGGGGGGGGGGGGTCGTGCTGACATTTCGCTTAACCTGTTGCTGCCGCTGTGTAGAAGATGCATAAGAAATACATGTAGCTGCGAACGGCAGACAGGTCTAAAGCAGCAGCCATGCTTGTGATCGCTATTCACTGCAATGGCAAGACAGCCCACCTATTTCCACCCCTCCTCCTCCTCCTCCTCGCAACCTGCCCTCCCCCCGCGCATTTTTTTCCAACTTGACGAATCTAAAACTTGTGTGAACACATGAAACGTGGTCTCCCCGTTCCAGCATAGCGTGCCTTTCCAAATGAGGCCAGAGGATAGGAGTGGCACTATTTCTAATTTTTCCAGTAAGCTACATGAGCGGAGCAGAGTTGCATTGTTCACTCGTGCAGACGTGGAATAGCTTAAAACAGATTTTGGCGATTAAAAAAGCCGCAAATTCTCCACTCCCTTTCTGCTTTGTTTCATTACACTAACATGCGAGCTGTGCACGTTTCCCAGCAGCAGACTTCTTCCATTAATACTATTCCTCTTTCGATAAAAAAAAATAAAATACTAGTTTAAAGTAGCCCGCATTAGATGCTCAGTTTCCTCTGCAATGCGGATGTATTTTTAATTCGGAAATTCGTTGGAGAATTGTTTAAACTTTCCCGTTATTGTCTAGCTTCGCGTTTCCCCAAAATACAAGACGGCAAAAACAGTAGGAAGACTCATTCAAAGTCTACTGCGACGTTATGAAGTATTTATTAAAAACAAAGGGGAAGGATTTGGTAGATGACCCGCGACACAGCCGCCCCACAAGAGAATGCCCTCCTTCTAAACGACAGATACACTATATTGTATACAACTTTTGTATGTCATCTTGTGTCACTTACATTTCGATATTTCTTTCTTACTAAAGTAAAAACCTCTTGTTATTCAATGGTTGGGTTCTCTTTAAAATCACCATTAGGTCTACAGCATGTTTGCTAATCCACTCTGTTGCTGTAAACTTAAAGTAACTCTCTTCTTCATCCCAACCAAAACATAGGTAGAGGAAAAGAAAACGACACAATCACAGCAATTTCGACATATTTATACAATTACGAGAGATTAAGTCGCTGACAAAGATTCGAAGGTATACACACCATTAGCTAGAATAGAGGCTCTTCAAATTTCAAAGCATCATTCTGAATGTTAATAGCTATTTTTCCATGAATACACACTAAATTGGCAAAACTTCGAGGCATTTCCCCCAATATTGAAGTCAGGCCTTGTTGCAAATACATTCCTCGTAACATGATTCCCAACTGGCTTGGTTCTATGCAAACCAGATAAGCCAGCGATCACACATGCCAGAGTTGATGGGAGTAGAACCAGCAAGCTCGCCATAACCAGACATTAGATTTCAAGTTAACATTTTCGTTGAACGACTATGGTGCCTTCGCAAAACCCTAAATATATGTTATAATAATGTGGTCATTTCCATACAAAGTGAAATATTGGTAAATCCGCTTGAGAAAGCAGTCTAGTTGCATTATCGCAACAGCTCCCCGAGCTCCATGTCTTTCATCTTCTAAAACTAGATTATGATTGTGTCATTTGAGGTCAATACATTTATTCACTTGAGGTATCGCTACATGAATCTGTTTTTTAAACCAGCTTTTCAATTAAAAGGGGCTTTTGAGATTCACCGCCATTCCCAGCGGAGGGAAAACCCAACATTTGTTCTGTAAACCCACCGTTAGCTATAAACTTGACATTCACGGATATTTCCGAAAACCAGACGCAAATAATACATGGTTCAACCACTTACGTATTTCTTCTGAATTATATTCCTCTTCGGTCTTTCTTTGCTCATTCTGATATCCAGATTGTGATTGCAAATGGGGGCAATCGCTTCATGAATTAAAAGCCGCAACCAATTTGGGGAGGGGGATCCTTTTTTGTTTCTTGTTTGTAGTGGTTTCTTGTAATCCGATTTCCTTCGACACAATGCAATTCTCCTTGCAATAAATCCAAAATATGCTGGGTGGCGGGGTCAAAAAAAAAAAAAAAAAAGACAAACGCAAAGCAAACCACCCCCTCCAAAATATCACTTTAGAGAAACATTCATAATGGAAATTTTACACCCTAAACACACACACAAAAAGACACCCTTGATGTCCCCTTTTTCTCTTTCCCAAGAACCAAAGAGATCCGTAGGCCCGTAGTGTCCGAGGTGTAGTTTACATCTTGTAAAAGTAGGGGAAGGATTAAAAGGGGGAGATTTTTTTTTAATGTTGGAAGTCACGTTTCTACTGCTGCAGCACCGACAACTCCAGCAGCAATGAAGGCTGCACACACTGTATGAGTCTCTGCTTCTTCAGTTCCCACACACACATACACAACCAATGAGAGCAGCTTTACAGCAGCAACTTTAAATGGCCCGATTTTTTTTAAAAAAAAATAATAATATTATATTATGTATGTATATAGACAGGCGGCCAGGCAGGAGACAGACCGGGGAGGGGGGCTTGGAGAAAGGGAAGGAAGGAGAGGAGGGGAGAAAAGGGTTAGGGTTTAGCCTCAATTCTTAACGTGATACGAGCCGCAAAAATATCACTCTCTCTGCATCTCCGCGGCGGCAGCCAAAGGAGCCCGGTGCACATTCACAGCCGCGTTCCTCTCGCCCTTCCGTCCTCGTCCAAGCACGCCCGGTGGTTTCTCCAGCCGGAGGCACCAAATGCAGCTGATGCTGCCCGGCAAGCAATCCTGGCGAAGAATTTGAGGACAACCCCTGCGCTCCCGACACGCTCTGTCGCCAGACCTTCTCTTTTTCTGTGTCTGCAAAGCTCTTTAATTGTCCTCCCTTGCCCTCCCCCTCGCCTGGCGAGCCAACGACGCCTCGTCCTGCTACATCTCCCGCTCGGGGAGCACCAGGGCTAGCGGGCTTGCTCTCCCGGGACTCAGCCTCGCGGCCAAGAAGGAAACACAGCAGCAGCTCCGTGCGGTGCCTGAGAATCGCCCTTGGTCTCTAGCTAGGGCTCAAGTTGTAGTCCTCCCTACAAAATGGCTACAATAATGAAAGAAGAACTACAAGTCCCAGGCTGCACGGCGGCGGCGGCTACAGCAGCAGCGGTCTGATTGGGCGCTGGGAGAGGGAATGTCCTCAAGACACCTTTCTCTCACCACCTGCCCCGCCCCTTTTTCCAGTGCCATCCTGAGCGCGAGCGGAGCAGGCTCTTGCGCGAGCTTTGTCCGCGCAGCGACGGGGGCTTCGCCTGCGTTGGGAATAGCTCTTGCTTAGCGCTTCAGCGGGGAGACGTGAGGGAAGGAAGAGATGAGAGGTCGTTGCGGGGTGGGGTTCGTTTGTTCCCCCCCCTTATTATTATTTTCTTATTCCATGTATGCGATTGTGATTTGAGGAAAGAGGATCTTTGAGGGGTGTGGGGGGCGGTGTTTGGGACAGAGCAGGGCCGCTAGTTAGCAGAAAATCATAAGACCTGTGTAGGGAACTTCTTCCAGCCTGAGGGAAGAATTCAGTTTCAGAGAAGTGGGGGGTGCAGGCAGAGGAGGGGCAAAATGCCCCCCCCCCAAAAAACTGCACATTTGAGCTTCAGTGTATAATCCTATGCATGTTTAGACAGAAAATGACCTACATCACCCAGTTGGCTGAGGATTGCTGGGAGTTGTACGACTAAACATGAATCGGATTGCACCTTGAAGCTCTTACTGCCAGTAGCTAAGCCTTAGGAGAGACATTTCAACCTTTTAGACTAGGAAACACTGAAAAGCTGGGAAAACCACCACAGGGTAGGGGAAAGGGGTGGGGTTATTGGAAGGGGCAGAGTCATCTTGGGTACCGCAGAAGGCTGAGTTGGGCCTCCCAGGGGTGTAAGATTTGGCCTGTAGGCCTGAAATTTAACACCCCCCACATTGTAAAAAGGATGTTGCATGATAATTGTTAGGTGGTTGTGGAAGAAAGGTGTGGGACCCAGACCAAGCATTGGCGCAGATGATGAGGGGGAAAAGTCAAGGGTAAAATCCAATGTAAATCCTACTTAGAGTAGATCCATTGAAGTGAATAGGACTTAAGTTATTTTAGTGGGTCTACTCTAAGTAGGATTTATGTTGGATTTTACCCCAAGGGCAGAAATGGTATGGATGCAAACCTGAGGTGTCTAATATTTATCTTGATAATAGTATGGGAAGGAGACAGAGAAAGAAAGATTTCAGAATGTGGTGGTGATGTTCCCAGTAGAATTAAGGAATTTCCATGGGGAAATGACGAGTGTCCGTATGTGGAGTCTTTGTCTGAGCCTATGCATGTTGGCTTGGATGTGAGCCTCCTGAGTTCAGGGGCACTAACCCTCAGATATGTATGCACAGGATTGCACTGTGGCTTCGGCAGAACAGATTTATTTGACTGGAGAGAGAGGGTGAAAATATTCTGACAAGGACTTACTCTATACTAGAAGGGAAGGGGGAAGAAGGGGCCACCTTCTAGAGGCAGGCATTTTCTTGGGAAAAAAGGGATTAAAGTACCTGAGTTGAGCTAGGTGTGTGTGTGTGTTTTAAAACAGCAATAAAAAGAGCATTTATCTAAATTACAAGCTGGACAGAAAATACCTCTTGCTGGTTGCTGAGTAGTTGTTGGGAGCCTCTGCTTTCCAGACTGTGTCACCTCAGGACAGTGAGCCTGGTTTGTAGGAAACTTGCTCAATATGTCTCCAAGGTACTCTAAGGTCATTGCCCTCCCCTTTCTCTAATACTGTAGAAAACCTTGCTGTACCAGATTATTTTTTAGCTTTTATATATAGCATCAGCCAGGCTGATAGAAAAGGGCATATTGTAATGAATGCATTTACATGTAACTTCTCAGGTGGGGGATTGCTGTTAGTTTTAAACAGTTGCAAAGTCACAGTCTCTGATAAAAGTTACAATAAAATTGTTCTGGAAAGTAAAAACTCCTTTAATAAATATGACATAGGTTAGTAAGTGAATTATTATAGTGTTTTCCTCCTTTAAACTGTAGTACGTGTGGCACTTACCTAGGTTTTCACACACAAGTTCATCTTCTTGGATCTATTTATAAGACATGTTCCAGTCCAAATTCAGCACTTTTAAGTCCTATTGGTTTCATTCGTAGAACATAGCTTATGTGTTTAATCTCTCCCACTGAAATCAATGGGACTTAAAAAGTGCTCTCTTTGGCTGGTTTGTCAGCAGAACAGCATGTAAAATATGTCATGGTGCTAAAATAACTTCGATCTGATAAATATACAATGAATTTAAGGAAATAGAGGGTGAAAAAGCATTCATTAGTAAACATTAAATCATTGAAGTAAATGAACACAACCAAGAGCAGTAGCAGTCTGATCCTACACAAAGCTCGGTGTACCTTGTTGCATTAAAATCAAAGAGGCTTAAGTGTGCCTGATTCTACACAGAATTGAGCTTCAACTATTACGTTTTCTCTCCCACATAGTTATCATGAACGATAACGTCTGATGCTTGAAGGTTCATAATTAAAAGACTAAAAGCCTTCAAAGTGGTTAATAAGATGTACTAAAACAACACTATCTGTCCTATTAAATGCACCCAATTTTTAAAACCACCTATGAATGCTAATTGGCTGGAAAATTGATAATGACAAGAAAAACAGGATGCTAGTCAGGGTGACCTAGAAGCCCTCTAAAGGATTGCTTTGGCCTCATGTCTAAAAACCAGTAAGGAAGGAGCCAGGTGAACTTCCCTAAAGAAGGAGTTCCATACCTTCAGTACCAGTACAAAGAAGGCCCTATCCCATATCACCATCCACTACAGTTCAGACACTGGGAAGCAGGGCCTTTGATGATGATTTCACCTCACAGTGGGGTTCATAGGGGGTCAGGCCCACCATCAGGGGTTGGCATGGTGGGCCTGTGGGCTCACTCAGAAGGGCCCCTTCCCTGCTGACTTTCCATTCAACACCACCATGGCTGCTGCTGCCTGTCCTCTGGAGAGCCACATAGCAGGAAAAAATGTCAGGGCAGACCCAAATGGCTGCCTTTGACAGGGTCCTTCAGAGCCAGGCATCGTGGAGATTGGCTAAACAGAGGATGGGTTGCTGCTCCTGAGGGGAGGTGACTGGGAGATCAACCACGGCACAGGCAAACTCCTAGGACACCTCTCCAGTCTCCACAATGTTTGGCTCTGAGGAAGGGCCCCATTAAAGCCAAGCTTTCGGTGATGGACAGCAATGAGTGGAGAGGGTTGGTGGCAGTGGTGCAGATGAATGGAGGGGGTGAGTGGCAGCAACACAGGCAAATGGAGGGAGAGCGGCAGGCAGCAAAAACAGGGAGAGGCAGGGGTCTTCAGTGGCACTATGCCCATGAGCACCCAGAAGTCTGGGACTGGCCATAATTGAAGAGCAGCATAGGCGTGCGCAGCACATTGTATTAGGTGGTTCCCCCAGGGAATTTTTTTTTAAGGTAAACATTAACTGAATATACAGTCATAAAGGACTTTTTTCATTCATCAAACAAACTAAATAAACTAAAACTTAACTAAACTATATATTTTTAATTAACAACTAATCTGTACTTTAAAAATATAAATTTTAAAAATGAGACCCTGAATACTATTTTTTTGCTGTAGTGATAACCAGGCATATATAAAGATACAGTCAATTTTCACCATCTTTAAATTTAACCAGATAATGACCTAATCCAAACTTACCAAAACAGATTCAGGTTTCTTGATCTTCCTGTCCTAAAGAAGGAGATATCGCTCACCAGGTGTTATGGACTTAAATTCCTCAATCACAATCACCTCTGCATATCATAGCACATATCATAACCTGCTACCCTCCAGATGTTTGAGATGACAAGTCCCAGCATTCCTGACCATGGAAAACCTGTGACCGAACTGAGGTGGAAGCCCAAGGATCAAATGCTCCTCCAAATCAATATTTTTTTTTATTTTAAAAAATCCCTGCATATAGAAAATTGCTTTCTCCCTGACATATTTGCTTTCTAAGTGCAGGAATGGCATCTCTATATTTGTATGGAAGAGCTTTCAGGCATGTCACCTGCAGTCTGAAATGACCCATCCCAGAAAATCAGTTTATCCCCCTAGAGCTTTGGCTATTGGGAGGTATAGAAATGTAATAAATAAATGTAAAAGGACTAGGCCTATGTTCCACTAGCTCCAAATAAGCCCCAAACTTAAAATTAATTAAAACTTAAATAAGGGTGTAAACCCATGCATGACTAGGCAGAAAAACCCTGAAAAGTTTCAATGCTGGGAACTGTAGGACTTTTTCCTGTATAAAAATGCAAAGGATTGCACCCTTCATTATTTGCCTTGCTCTGCAGAAAAGCACATAGCACTCTTATTCCTCAGCATTAAAATTTGTCACCAAGGTTTAACTCTACGATCTTGTAGACCCTACCCAGAAGCTCTATCAAGTTCAATGCGGCTTATTACCCACTTAATGGAACTGCAGTTTAAATGATATCGTAGATGTCACCATAACCCACCCACCTGGACTGCCAAGGTCCAATTTTTTAAAAAAAGATCTATTCAGCTGACATTCGAGAATATAGCAGTGTTTCTTGTCTGACAGTGCTCTAGAATTCCTCCCCTATGTCACAGGACCTCACCAACCATTCCTCACAATTCAGCACTAGAAATACAAAGCTGCAGAGCTTTACTACCTTAAAGAAATACCCCACCAGAACATCCCATCTTTAAAAAGCACACATGTGACTCGTATTCCCTCAAGGGAAAAAAAAACAGTTTTATGATGCTTGCTGATCCCCTCAAGGGGCAAGGCAAGCCAACCCAGGCCATAAAATTTCACAGGTGGCCAAGTCCTTTGCTTAGCTATTCAGAATCCACTCCCACGGATTTCAATGGGTCTTGTTTGGATAGACAGGGAACCACATCCTAGAGCCCACTATGAATTGCAAGGCAAGGCGAGCAACCCCAGTCATGATGCTCCCAATGCCCCCCCCAAGTCCTACACAGCCCTAGCTCCACCCTCCACAAGCACTCGCTCCCATCATCTCTCCCGTCCCCACTTCAGTCTGGATGAACATGCCTTACCCCCCCCCCTCTCGCAATGTCTCACCCCTCCTTCCTATCACAAGCGTCAGCCAAGCAAAGAGCCGTTACCAACTGCTCCGTCTTTCCTTCCCACCCATCCACCCCACCACTTCAGACTTCTTTCCCCGCATACATTTCTGAGGGAAGAGAGAAGATTCTCATTTCCCGCCCCATGACGTCAGCGATCGAGGCCGGCCAACCACGTCCCAGATGCCCTTATGAGGTGAGCGGCCCCACCTCCTTCTGTTCACCCCATTCAAAGAGACGTTATGAGCGCGAGAAGGTCGCGCGAGCCCAGTCAGTTGCAAGGAAACCGGCCGCGGCCATCGTGGGAGAGCAGCGGCGGTGGCGGGCACTGCAACATGTGGGCGGCGGGCAAAGATATTAGATGGTGCCTGGGCACCACGTGCACCAGCTGTGCACACGCCTATGAAGAGCAGGCGTTCCTTGAGACATTCAAGGCCCAGGCCACAAAGGACTTTTAAGAGTCAACACTAGAGATGTGAATGTCCGGGGAAAAATTTTTTCCCCCCTTTTCCCCCCGAAAATTTCTGTTTTTTTCCTGGGGGGGGGGGGGGGTTCAGGAAAAAATGAAAATTTTCAGAAAAAAAGAAAAAACCCAGTTTTTTTCCAGGCCTTCACATCTCTAGTCAACACAAACAATTTAAATTTGGGTCAGAAACACCTGACACAATCACTGTGGACATGACCAGAGCATTGTCTAGTCTGGTTTAATGGGATCCTTTTCAGTTATTGCAGCATGAGGATGTGAACATTATGCTTGAAGGGGGTTGTCCAACCATCTGTATTCTTGACTCTTGCCCATCCTGGCTTTTTTGTTTATTTATTGCATTTTTATCCTGCCCACTAGCCGAAGCTCTCTGGATGGCTCACAGAACAAAATGGAAAAACATAAACTACAATAATATTGTAAAAGATAATATAAAAATCTTACGTTTAAAACAGAATAAAACCAAGATAAAAGGCAGTAGCAGTGCCTTAAAATGCTAACACAATTTTTAATACTGAAGGCAAAAAGCCTGGAGAAATGAGATTGTCTTCACCTGATGCTGAATAGCCACAACAGAAAAGGCCCTCTTCTTAGTAGCCATTTCATTCGGCAGGGATTCCTGGAGAAAGGCAGCTGAAGATGATCTTGGAGTCTGGGCAGGTATATATAGGATGAGATGGTCCTTCAGGTTACCTGGCCCAAAACCATTTACGGCTCCAAATGTTAATACCATTTTGAATCAGGCCTGAAAATGAATTGGTAGGCAGATGGAAAAGTACTGGCATAATATTATCTTCATTAACATTCTTGTCCTGTTTTGGACCAGCTGAAGTTTCTGGGCCATTTTCAACGGCAGCGCCACATATAACACATTGCAGTAATCCAGATGAGAGGTTACCAGAGCATGGATACTATAGCTAGGCTATCTCTGTCCAGATAGGGACATAGTTGGTATATCAGCCTGAACTGATAAAAAGTGCCTAATACCACCAAATCCACTTGTGCCTGTAGTGACAATGCTGGATCCAAGAGTGCCTTCAAACTTGGAACCTGATCCTTTAGGGGGAGCACAACCTCCTCTAGAACAGGTTGAACATCCCTTAGCAGGGCAGACCAACCATCCACTAACAGTGCCTCCATCTTGTCTGTGTTGAATCTCCGTTTATTGGCCCTCATCCAGTCAATTACTGTGCCCAATCACTGATTCAGAACAGCCACTGGGTTTGATGAAAAGAAGAGATAGAGCTGGGTGTCATCTGCATATTGATGACACCTCAATCCTCCCCTCCAGATAACCTTTCTGAGCGGTTTCATGTTGAACAGCATAGGGGATAAAATAGAGCCCCGTGGAACTCCATAGTATAGCTGCCAAGACATAGACCATTAATCCCCCAGCACTACCTTCTGTAACTGGCAGTCCAAGTAGGAGCAGATCCAATGAAATGCAGTGCCTCAAACTACCAACCTAGACAACCTATCCAGAAGGATACCATGGTCAATGGTATAGAAAGCCGTCTCCCTCCCACAGAGTGACCAAGGCAGTTTCCATTGCAAAACCAGGCCCAAAGCCTGATTGAAATGGATCTAGATAATCAGTTTCATTCAAGAGGCAGTTGGCAACTCAGAAAAGGGCCTTCTTAAATGTGGCACCCCACTCTCTCCCGGGAGGCTTGCCTGGCACTTATTTTCTTGTCTTTTCAGCATCAGATTTTTATTTTCTGAGGCTTTTTAACTTTATAAGATTGTTGTACTGCTATTTTAACATTTGATTGTTTTGATGTTAAATTGGAATAATTAATTGCCAAATGGATCTTAATGTTTGATTGTTTGTTTATTTAAAAGAATTGTCTTAATTGGGCTCTATATGACTTTGGTACTGGATTGGTAAAGTGCTTTTTCCATGTATAGAGGGCTCAGTATGTCAGTGGTGCATGCAATATATTGATGCATTCCCTTTTGATCCTTGTTTTACAGTGAAAAGGGAGCAGACTCTAGCACTCTGTTTCATGAATGACCTGATCTGTATTCCACACTCTCGCTTCCTAATAAGCAGACTTGGAAAAGCACGTTTCTCTTGTGATCAGTCATCCATATGAAGATTTTAATAAAACAAACAAGTTAAGTAAAAACAAAAAAAGCCTGATACACTCATGCAGCACTCTCCATAAGCCAATTAGGGAGACTAATTGTAGTAGGCCTCAAAAGTGAGTTAGCATGTTTATGCTAATGAGCAAAGTATAGAGGAGGAATAGAACATGTACTTGCTGCTGAGAAGGCAATCCATTCATGTGGTCTTGAAAGGAGGCAAATAGTCTTGTCTGAAAGGTAACTTAGTTCTTCCTCTATTGGAGAGCAAAAGGCATTGCACAAGCTGGCTAGCATCCCATTCTAAGGTGCTGAGTCAATTGGCTTCCTGATACGATTTCAATCTTTAAACAGCGCAGTTTCTTTGTGTATCCTTCCCATCTGTTAGTCAAACTAGTCAGTAAACTCGTGGTAAAGTCCTTCCGGGATTTCAAATGGGGAATTGCATTTTTTAATTTTTTATCCCATGTTCAAGCAACAACAGCAAACTTTTTGCATGTGGAAAACTAATATATCCAGGGGAAAGCCTAGCTTTTTTCTTTATTGGGAAAGGATTGTACTATTTTACTTTGCTTGATGTATAGATTAGCCCTACCTAAGCCCAAACTCTATTCATTTATTCTTCCATCATTTATTCTTGGATTATTTTAATGATGCGCAAGTGAAATTTCATCATTATGACCTGCAATGTATGTGCAGAGGATGGGCATGCACATAGACCTCCCTGCTTATGGTGGATGGGTACCTTATGTCTGGGGCTGGTGGGCAGGTTTTGCCTACACCATAGCATTCTCCCCATATACAGTATTTTATTTTTTCCCATAGGAATGAATGATAGCCTATATGGGGGGGGGGGGGGGGGAAGAATAAGACACCAGTAAAATAATAAAAATAAGACACCAGAGGGGGATAAATCTAGGCACAGCCTCTGTTTCCTTAATGCCAATGATGAGGGACCCATTCCACACACACACACACAGAGAGAGAGAGAGAGAGAGAGAGAGAGAGAGAGAGAGCGCTTTGTCCCAGATTGTAGACAGCATCCCATAGAATTCAATAGGAACCATTGAGAACTGAGCCAACTATCTGCACAACCCTACAGTGGGTTCATTTCTGGCTATGCAAAATATCACAGAACCCAAGAAATGTTTTTTATGCATACAGATAAACCTGAGTGAGTGAAACTCGCAGTACCCCCTGTTAACTAAAACCCTGGTTATTTGAATTCCCTGCATTTGAATATGTCAGCACATATATCCCCATGTCCTAGTAACCCTATATAAAACAGTGATGCCCTTAATCCAAAATGTTGATTACGTAAATGTTGTAGATAAGGACATGAACTAAACATTTGAGCTTTTGGATTAACTATGTCACTGTGCATTTTACAAGCAGTGAAGAATTTCAGAGCAGCATTTTTTTTTTTACACTACTCTGCTTGGTTAGAGATTTTAAAAAAAACCTTTCAATTACAGTGTTTCAGGGGGAAAAAACTACCTTTGGGCTAAAGGGCGGGAAAAAATGCTATAACAAATAAATAAATATGAATTATTGCTTTAAAACATCACTTTGCAGACTCATATGGGATTGTTCAGCAGATTATTTAAATTAACTCTGAAACCTTGCCTTATTTTTGGGAACAGATGCATGTCTTACCATATAAGTCTCTGTTCCCAACTTCCCCTGTTAGTGAATCACCCACAACAGGTTTCTCTGAGCTCCTGTTTCAGTGCTTCTGATTTCCTGCATCAAGGAAGGATCCTCCAAAATCAAGCCAGCATCAAAAATAGTAGTACTATCAATCCCTGCTCCACATCTTCAGCAGCTATTCCATATCACCCAAACCCCAATTACGTTAGATTGCTCTTTACCTGACAGACTGAACAGTAGCACTTCACTGTACAGAAACCCCTGCCTGCTTAACCAGTCAAGATCCAGCCTTCCAAAAAAACAAATGAAATACTGATGGACCAGCAAGCGTATCATAATGTTACTTGTTTTTAGATTTGCAGCATCGTTTCATGGAGTGATGAGTCACTGGCGTGGCTCTTACTCCAGAAGTTGGAAAGGTGCCCGACAACATCAAAGCGCTGGGCACCTAAAAAGGTTGTAGGCAGCCTGTGAGATAATAATAATAATAATAATAATAATAATTATTATTATTATTATTATTTATTTCTTACCCGCCTCTCCGTCTGGATCGAGGCGGGGAACAACAACATGATAAAATACATAAAACTGATTAAAACATGACACATATTATTAAAACTGCATTAAAACATCCTAAAACATCCTAAAAACATCCTTAGCATGCCCACTTTGTGAGGGTTAAAGAGGCACACTGAGGGTGTCCTGCCTGAAGGCTCCAAGATCCTGCAGCTGGCACTGAGGGGAGAAGCCATAGTTCATGGATAGAACATATGCTTTGCATGCAGAAGGAGCCAGGTTCAGCCCCCAGCATCTCCAGTTGAACTAAGAATCAACCAAGTGATTGGGGGGGGGGAGTCCCCCTTTCAGCATGCAACTCCTTTGCTGAGGGAACTGCACTGGCTGCCTATTTGCTATCGGGCCAGGTTGAAGGTTCTGGGACTGTGTACAAAGCCCTAAATGACTTAGGTCCAGTAGACCTGAGAGAGTGCCTTCTCCCTTACCGACCTGCCTGATGATTGAGCTTATCATAGGGCATACTCCTGGTGGTTCCACATGGACCTATGGCCCAATTGCAGTCCACCAGGAGAAAAGCCTTCATCATGGTGGCCCCCTTTCTTTGGAACTCCCTGCCCCTGGACGTCAGGCAGGTGCCAACAATGTGTTGCTTCCAGCACCTCCTAAAAACAGCTCTATTCCAGGAAGCATTCCTTAACTGACTGCCACAGTTTTATTGGCATTCTGTTTTTTGAAAAAGTATAATTTAAATGGTGTTTTAATTTTTGTATCTTTAACTGTTTTATTTATGTTCATTGCTCCGGAATCTGTTTCAGATATGGAGCAGTATACAGATTTTGTAAATAAATAAAAAGCCCTGCTGGAGAGTCACCATCAGTCTGTGGGCCAGTTTGCATGACACAACAGCCCATTGTGGGTTAATTTACCCATGAGGAGCTGCATCATGTGCCAGCCATCATTGTGTATATGGAAGCCCTGGCTGGGGCTTGCCACAGCTTGTGTTGTGTGAACCCAGCCAGTGGGGGTAGTTGAGAGTTAAACAATGCTTACATAACCCTGAAACAGACTACGGGTTCCATGAGAGTTGTTTTAACCCCCGCTGGCTGGGTTCGCATGAGACAACACCCTCCAGCAAAGGGTTGCATATTCATAATGGTGGATGGGCTGTTGTGTCATCTGAACCAGATCAGTGTATAATACAGGGCTAGATGGACCAATGGTCTGGCTCCACATAAGGCAACTTCATACATTCATTGTAGCTACTGAAGCCAAAGCTTTCTAAGTATATGAAATATATATATACGCAGATTGTTCTCAGTTTCTTACAATGGTGATTAATTTAGTCATGAACAGGACAGGCAGCAAGTGATGTATATGACAAATCTCTGAAAATTGTTTTAAAATGCGTTTAACTTACACCAGACTTTATTAGACTTATTTCTGTTTTAAGATGGAAAACAGAAACAATATTTTGGATCAGAACTGTTTTAAGCCTTTTAATTTATCCTTATTTATCATCTCTCACCTTGCCCCATACAACCATGCAAATGCTCCTGAGTAAAAATCATCTGTTATTATTATTATTTGTTTAATTTCTATACCGCCCCATAGCCAAAGCTCTCTAGGAGATTTACAACAATTGATAAAAAATACAATTCTTATTTTTATTTCAGCTAGCGTTTCATTGCTTTCAGGCTTAACCACATCAGTTCCACAACAAAGACTAGATTTCATGATTGGGGTAACTGTCCAAGATTTAGATATACAGCCAGATGTAAAACATGTTTACTTGGATATAGAGCCCCACTGATTTCAGTGTGATTTATTTCCAAGTAAGTATGCATCTGGCTTAAGGTCTGGACTTAAGCATGCTTACTCAGGAGTAACTCCCAGATAAGTGTTGCGTAGGATTGAAGTCTAAAAATTTGCAATAGGATTTTCTTTGGAGTATGCACTATTGAAATAATTTGAACTTACTTCTGAGTAGACATGCTTAGGATCTGACTGCATCTGCACTCACAAATAAGTGCTTAATATGATGTACTGATCACCACGGCAGTGCAAATGGCTTAACTGATGATACTTTGGTTTTCTAGAGCAAACTTTTAGTATTGTGACCTTTCAAGCTATTCTAAATTACCCTCTTAATAAATAACACAATAATAGGTTGAATGCAAAGGTGTCCTTCTGCCAGCAGAATGAAAACTGCTAGAGGATTGAATGACTCCCCTCCCCTGCATTCCCCTCCCCCGCACATCCCTCCAAATCTGCTCTGGTGGGTCAGGGAATCCTCCAGAGCATATTTGGGGGGACATATAAGAAACTGCAGGGGGAGGAGGGGAAGGGAAACTTCCATTGTGTGGGCAGAAGTCTGCTCACGTAATACTGGTTTTAGACCAACATGTGTTTAGTTTGCCACTATAATTTCACTGGCTGTTGCCAAAACACCTTTGATCTTCAGGTTTAACCAAAACATAGCCAAAGGGGTATGGCAAGTATAGCTTTTAATCTAGCTATAGCAATTCTGAGGCCGAGCAATCAGTTCAACTGACAAGACAGAATTTGGAGCAAATGTATTATCTTAACCTAATCTCTCTTTAGAAAAAGGGACAAAGAGCATGACTTCATTGTCCTGTTATTTTTCTTCCTTTTGCTACCGCTTCCTAGACCTCAAGGGTTGAAGTTTACAACTGATTGGGTTTTATAAACTTTAAAGCAATGGAACGTGCAACAGCTATAAAATACATATATGCCTGTTGACAAATATCTAATTTTACTTGTATCTCATCTAGTATCTTTGTTATCACATAGTTATTATGGTGAAAGTTTCCAAGCCAACTAGATTCAGTTTCAAGACAGAGCCATTTAAAATCTTTGAAATTGGGTTATTAACCCCATTGTTCAATTCCACTAAAACCTATTCTCCAAATATTTGTAACGATGCAAGACCAAAATAGGTAAATAGACAATACCCCACCCTTAGGATATATCAGATGTAGTCTCCACCAAGGTAAGTTAATAAAGTCTGTACTGCTGTAGATTATTATCTGTGTGGAATAAATTGTGAGGCTCTGATCCACAAACAAAGTAATTAAGTGACTGGATTTAAGCAGATTCTGTCTATTGGTAAATGAGACTAAGTCCCTGGTCCTAAGCACAGGGGCAGCATTGGACACTGCCCATTATATGATTGTCCCATACATTTCAATGGAAGCTTATTTCAATGCTCAGTGTAGCAGTATTTCTCAGCTTGCACCTGTGAGTTTGGGATTCCCAAGATCAGGGATAGACAACATTATTGGGCCCATGGGTCCATTTGGCAATTTAAGAAGCTGTCCTGAACACCACCACAAAATGGGCATGCTGCAGGTAAAGCATCGGCCCGCAGCCACCTGCCATCTTCATTTCCTAAGAATAGCCCCGTTCAGAAGACACCTTAAACCAAGGCTTTAACCATCATGAATAAGACCTTTTGCCTTATTCACCAGGGTGAAAGCCGTGGTTTAAGGTGTCTTCTGAGCAGGGCCAAAGTCTCTGAGCCACATGTCTGGCCCAGAAGCATTAATGAGAAAAAGAGAGGGGAGCAGTAAGGAACGTTATTAAAACGGAACAGTAGGACACCTTGGTGGTTGCCCAAGAGAGGGGTCCAAGATAGCAATGTGCACATCTTATATGTGACTACAACAAACACAATCTCTACCTATAAGGCTGGACACGTGTGTGCTTTTGTATGTCTGGAAATGTTTACCCACTTCTAGATGAGCTACAAACTTGAAATTTGGGGTGTTGATAGGTCTTCCTGTGCAATATACCAATAAAAACATTTTAAAACCTGAATTTTTATGGTTTTACTATTTTTAAGCAATTTAAAACAAATTCTACACTGCCGCTTACAACTCCCAGCAACTGTCGAGGAAGTGCCTTTCAGAGGACGGGGCCACCTGCAGAACACCGAAGGCATGCTGGGAGGTGTAGGCGTTTCAGAGATCTTGGGGGATTGCGCACGGTCATGTGGGCAATCGCCTGAGAACTCTGAAACGGCTACACATTTCAGTATGCCTTGCCCAGAGCTGCCTACATCCACTGAGAGCTGCTTCCCTCCACTCCTCGGTGATGCTACTCCTCAAGCAAGTAGCGAGGAGCAGCATCAGCAATGAGCGGAGGGAAGCGGATTAACGTTATTTGGGGGATCCGAGCAACACCAAAAATATCTGCTAGTTGGTTATATTAATAGGACCTGGGGTGTTTACATTTGTCTGTGATGTTTTCAGCTAGCTATATCATGTTTTAATTTTCAGATTAATAACATTTGACCTGTATGCTCTTGATACAGAACAAACATAACATCTGTATTATATGCTTTCTTTAGAAAGGCATTTTCAAAAACTGTGTGTGTATATATATATATATATATATATGTTTTTTCTTTTGAAAATAAGATGCTAATCAATTTAAAAGTTGCTTCCTTTTTTCCCTCCCCTTCCCTCCAGCTCTTTGATGTGTCAGCACTAGAAAGATGAATCACTTATTAGTAGGAGGCGTGACACATGATGAAATCACCAACTGAACTTCAATGAGTTTTAATATTGTTTTGTGTAACACATCACGAAGAGGGACATTGTGGGATTCTGAGTGTTCCACAGGGCAAGGATGACGGGATGTTGCAATTCTGTGGGTGGTGTTTTTCTTTCTCCCCATCCTCCTGATAAAATACTTTATCATCACAGAAAATGTGGGAACTTGCCTTTCTGGGGTGTATGACTAGCCCATGGCTATTTTTAAATGAATCACAATTAATTATGACTCCCCAAAAACAAACCATACATCCAAAACTTGCTGAGAGAGTCCTTTCATTACTGTTATTTTTGAGAATCAGTGGAAAGGGAAAGATAGGTTCGAAGAAAGAGCTATAGTTACTTCAATAGCCCGGTTTACCTTATGGATCTTACTCATGAATTTATAGACATTGGATGTCATATGTGGCATATAATTTTGTAAAGGAGGCCCATGGAATTCCAAGCCCAATGGTGACTAGACAAAGACATTGCTGGGGATTATGTCAGGATTACAGCAGATAATCAATACATCCATAATAGGCTGGTGTGTGGGCTCAGGTGGGTCTCTGGCAAATGGCGTGGTCAAGCTCTGCAGACAAGGATCCAATGAGCCAGAGGCAGATGCTGTGGTGTAGGATGGACTGGGATCAGGTTGCAAAGCAGGCACTATGTAAGGCCCCTACTGGTTCCTCAGGTCGCATGGTCTGGGTGGAATGACAAAGCCATAGCACCATATCTGGCCATTCCAATGGTGGTGGTGAAGCCACACAGTTAGGCTGTTGCCACCAGAAGGGAGGCAGAAGAGGCCAGAGGCAGCCAACCAGGATGCAAAGTAGGGGCCAGGGCTGCGGTGCATGCAAATTTGGGAGTGGGGATTCACTATGCATGAGCCATATCTGCATGATTCATGAGACTCTGTTGAGGGGCAAAAAAGGGTAAAGGAGCAGAACTACTAGTGCTCATGTTGACATGGGCTTTACACTAATAATAATAACAATAACAATGAGCAACTGTGAAATATAAATATTGTAAATAAATAAAATGTGTAGATTTTACTTGGTTAAATGATGATGATGATGATGATGATGATGATGATGATGATGATTTATATACCACCCCATAGCCAAAGCTCTCCGGGCGGTTTACAAAAATGTGGAAATGTGATAACAGAAATGAACAAAAAATGCTAGAGTGCCTTTAGCTCCTTTCATCCTTTCTCTGTAGTGAACCCTTCTTCCAGAGGCATGTACAGTCTTCCATCAGGTATCTGAACCCTGAGTAATCAATCTGACTGTTCCCCAGTCAAGTCTACCCTTATGTTGCTGGTTTGAGCTTTGGGGTTGGACTTGACCATAGCCGGTGTGACTAGATGGCTCCTTGTTGCCATTGATACCAATGGTTTCCCAGTGGATCTTGATGAAATGGCTCCTTTGCCACAACAAAGAGCAAAGGGAAGTGTAATCTCCTGATAAGCAGTCCCTGTGTAGCACAACTCTCAGAGCATAATAATTGAAAATGTAATTTACTTATGCTGATTGGCACCGTTTCATGCAGCAATTTAATTTGTCATAGGGAAGATGTTTAACAGTTATAATGAAACAATTATAGTTCAAAAGGAAAGCTGTCACTCTTTGTTGCCTTCCCTCCACCTCACCCCTAATGCCTGACAGACCCAGAGGATTCTCTTCTATCACAGGGACTAGGGGGGTCATGACATTTTGGGCATCTGGCCAGGTGGGGCTGATCTCATAAGCTGCCATTGCCCTGGTTATTGGGGCTGCCTGCATGAGTCTTAATTCAGTGCTGTTGTGTCCTCATTTTACCTATCTGAAAGCTAAGCTGTAACCCATCTGGTGGTGAATTGCACTGATGGACATCGACTACAGTATGCTCAGTTAGCATCTCATTTATTAATCTTATGGCTTCTATCAAACTGAGATAAAAGTATTGCCACATAAAATAGCTCATGGGTAAAGTCATTTGAGGTTAGCCAAATTTATATAATATAGGTCAGCCTTCTCCAAACCTGGTCCCCTCCAGATGTTTTAGACTTCAACTCCTATCAGCCACAGCCTGCATGGCCAGTGGTCAGGAATGTTGAAAATTGAGTCCAAAAATATCTGGAGGGCAGTGGGTCAGGGAAGGCTGATAGAGGTCTCCCCCCCCCCCCGCAAGATCATAGAAGCATAGAATAGTAGAGTTGGAAGGGTCCTGTAAGGCCATCGAGTCCAACCCCCTGCTCAATGCAGGAATCTACCTTAAAGCATACCTATCCAGCTGCCTCTTGAATGTCTCTAATGTGGGAGAGCCCACGACCTCACATCTGCACCTAATGAGAAACCCACAGATGCAGGACGAGGTATGATTCTCCTCCCATACACCAGAACAAGAACCTGATTCAGCCATACATTTAACTGAATAGTGTGGGTATGTTATTGTATCTTAATGTAAAGGTATGAAACTGTTAGGCCATTTTGTGTTTCACTCTTGACTGTAAAAGTTCTGGAGAACCTGAAAGCTTGCACAGGTTTGTGGAGTTTTTGTTTGGTCTACTAAAGATTTTGGATTTGATTCAAAATAGTTGATCAGAAATGGCTGCTGAGTACTGGCCCAGTGCCAGCTGACACACTTCTCTCTGGGAAGGAGCTTCCTTGCTTGGTGCAGGTAGACAAGGCTCTGCTTGACTCTGCTTTTCCCCTCAGTAGCATTAAAAAGAAAGAAAAAGAAGCGGTCTTGTCCCCAAGTGTCGCACATTTAAGCAGCAGCTTCTTTTAGGGTTTCAGCCACAAGGGAGGCGTTGGTCTCATTCAAACATGGACGAAACATATCCTCCCTTGGAGGCAGCTGCCCCATCTCAGGCAGCAGCAACAGCTTTTATAGTTTCAGCCACAAGGGAGGCGGGTCGTCCTTCGCCTGCATCTGTATGAGGGCCAGTTTGTGCAGCATAATATACTTCTGATTTCTGGGGACTATTGTCAGCCCCCAAGACTACAGAAATTAGACATCCCTGCTATAGTGCAGCAGTTATGTTTCTGCTTCAAAGCATCACCGTTTATGGATCGCATTCTATACATAGATCCGGTTCACACAAAATGGCGGCAAATCATGGATTAATTAAACCAAGATTTGCCACTATTCTGTGGAAACAAGCCTGTAGTTTCTTTTCTAAGATAAAACTATTTAAAGTCAATTTCCAAAGGGTAGCCATGTAAGTCTATTGCAGAAAAAACAATATAGAGTCTTGTGGCACAAAGACAAACATAAGAACATAAGAAGAGCCATGCTGGATCAGACCAAGGGTCCATCTAGTCCAGCACTCTGTTCACACAGTGGCTGATCAGCTGTCAACCAGGGCAACAGGACGTGGTGCAATAGCACCCCCCCACTCATGTTCCCCAGCAACTGATGTTGATAGCCTTCTTCTCCAGGAATTTATCCACCCCCATTTTAAAGCCATCTAAGTTGGTGGCTATCACTACATCTTGTGCAAATGAATTCCATAGTTTAATTATGCGCTGTGTGAAGAAGTACTTCCTGTTATTCTGGCACAAAAGGTGCCACGAGATGTTTTGCTGTTCTAATAATCTTGAATAATAAATAACTCCTCTGTTTTATAGTGACCTGTTGTCCTCAAAGATTTTTTTAAAAATCAGATTTTATTCCATTTTTGCTGTGTTGGCTTTTGCCTTGACTCCAACTTACAATAAAACAAGACATGTCCTATTAAAATTGATATGATTCTTGCAAACTAACCATTTGTGCCTAGGGCAGTGTAAGGGGGGGAGAGAGGACTAGTGTTCTTAAATCATCATGCATTCTATCAGTACAGTTTTACGATTTCCAAATATGAAGTGACGAATCTACTACTTTACCTTATTGTTTCACTCCTTTGTTTGGGTTCACTCAGACTAGCCATTGACATAACATTATTTTATTTGCTTAATGAGAGTGATTGAAGACAGCATTACTTGGGCACTAGTTAGATTCCAAATATGTCAAACCACCCATACTAACCATTCTAGGATTGATAAGTCTTTACAATGTTCTAACCCTATTTTTAAAAAACTTTATCAATTTGTCCAGTATAAATTTGAATTGCTTTTCTTTGCCTGTTCCATGTATTTAAAAGTTTATGTGAAATGTAACTTCTGTTACTTCTACATGATTTATGATACCTAATTCACAGTGCAATCCTATTCATATTTATTCAAAAGTGAGGCCCTGTGACCTGGTTCACACAACACAACAGCCTGCCATGGCTTAATTTACACATGATGGCTATCACATTGTGCTGGGTGCCCAGAGGTATCTGGCTTGCCAAGGCTTATTGTGGAAACCCAGGCACCAGGGGTTGTTTGAGAGTTAGATGCTTGAGCTTGTATAACACAACAAGCCATGGTAAGCCAGGTGCCTGCAGGTGCATTGCAAAAATGGCGGTCATGGGCGCCCAGCCCCACACAGGTAAACTAAGCACAGTGGGCTGTTGTGGCATGCAAATAGGCCCATTGAGTCCAATAGGACTTACTTTAAGATAACTGGGTATAGGATTGCTGCCTCAATGGGCTAAATTCATTGAGCAGACTTCCACCCACACAATGGGAATTTCCTTTTCCCTCCTTCCCCTTATAGCAAATCTGGTCTGGAAAGTCCCCCAACACCCTGGAGGAAATTTTGAAGGTGTGAAGAAGGTTGCAGGGGGAGATGGGAGACTCGATTCACCAGGAATGTCTGATATGTTGGTGGAAGGACACCACTGGATAAGCCCAATGTTATAGTACACAGGGAATATTAAGAATCGATAATGGGAAATTTAGTGTGTATGTATGTACTTACAGAAAGATTGCCCTTAAAATATCATGGACATTTATTTCTGACAGACATTAGGAGTTGTTCAGCCTGATGTTATAACTTGGAATGCAAGCGCTTTACTAATTCACTGCTATTAATTGTTTTCAGGTGTATTTTTTTTCTTCTGACAAAAATAATTCAGCTTATGGAACAATTAACTGACCTCCAAAGATGCTGAACACTTTAACATAGTATTTGTTTCATGCAGTGATATTTGTTAATTTATAGTTCCTTTAATGTTGCTCCTTAAATTTTATCTGAGTAAAATATGTCTCACTTTTAAAGCTTCATTTAAAAACAACCACCACAATCACAACAACAACCTTCCTTGTAGATGATGGCCATATTCGCACACAATGACAACCCAAGATTTTTTTTAAACCTCTGGATTGTTGTGAACAAGCCAGCATGCTAGCCATGGGAGCACAAGCACTCCTGCTTGGGTCCTCCTGTCAATGGGAATAGCCAAATAATCCAGGGACTTTCCATCCTTGGGTTGTTTATCGTGATATCAGAACCCGGAATGTCCAAACCTGAAACTCTTTCCACTAACAAACCAGAGTTGAAACCCAGATTTGGAACCTAAGGGCGAGGCAAGCCAGAGTTCTGTGTTCAGACATCTCACTAAACAACAGTGCATTGTTGTTGTGTGCAAACTGGGCCAATGGAAAGTAATGAAAAACAATGCCAATTGTTACCTTAAGAGATTTTAGAGAAATCTAATTTCTCCATTGACAACATATTTGCCTCAGCATATTCTTGGACGTAGGAGCAACATCATTATTCTCTAAAACCTCAGGATATTGCAAGTTGCTTTTTTTGAGGGGGGGGAAATCTGTTTTATGCAAAGTTTAAAGGCAGTAGTATCTAAATTATGTCTAAATTAGTTTTGAATTGATTTACATGCAATACATCAAATGATGGCAGTACCTTTAAATGCTACCATTGATTTGCACTCAAAGGCCTCACTGATTTCTGTAGGAGTTGCCTGTGATCATCAATGAAAGTATCAGCTTAATAAATAATTCACTCAAAACTGCATTAAAAGGATATTAAGGGCCTGGCTTAAGCTGAAGCTAGGAAGATTCCATCCATTCCCAATGAAGTTTTATGGATCAAATTTGGCTATGCCGGATTTCAATGCCAAAACATACATCATTAATAATATATGCCAGGAGAATTAGCATATGTTTATAATTAGTTGCAAGCTAAACATTTGTGTGTGGCATGTGTATGTCTGTAAAATTTATCATGAAAGGCTTATAGCAATGGTCTTCAACCGGTGAGATCAGTCCAGATGGATCGGGGAAAGCTGTTGCAGCCATGCTGGACAATTGTATAAATGGGTCCCATGTTGTAGGTTGGGAGTGGGTCTTGGGTCTGGACCAGTTGAAGACCACCGCTCATGCCTTTGCCATGATATCCAGCTCTTTTCACCAAGCTCTTGTTGTTTCGTACCATTCCAATCCCTGCCAAAGTATTCTGAAAGGGATAGGTTTGAGAAAAGGGTTGAATACCCCATAATCACCCTCCTTTTTGCTTTTAAACCCTACCACACACACACATGCATACACACAGAGCTACTTTATATGGAGTGGTGTATGGAGTCAGGGCTTGTAGGCACTTATTATTTATCAAGGATGCTGTCATCATCTGTGCCCCCTGCCTCGCCATCCCAGATTTGCCTGCTCCCTATGAGCTTAGCTTCAATCCTCAGTGTAGCTGGGGTCAGGGAATTCATTTTTTCAGCAACAATATGTAATTGTGCACTATCCCTGCTGTAATGTAATGCCTCTTCTTGAATGGGCAAGTAAGACCCATTAGCTTTACAAAATACCTTCTCCTGGTAGAGGTGAAAACTGCTAGAATTGGTTTGTTGCCTGTATTTTTGGCCTCTCCTTGGGGGCGTGTCTATGGGGACTGTCATGATGAGCACCCATAATTCAACAATCACATCTAGTTTGACCTACATAACAGTATAATGTCAGCTTTTGCTTGTTTTTCTGCTCTTTGCATGGTTTACTCAAAGCGCTGCATAAAAAAGTCATTTCCTTAGTGCATAATTTAGATGTGGGCAGACATAGCGCGCACAGCTCTTTCAGTATTGAGCTCTTCAACTTTTAAGTCATACATTTTCATTTTTTTTAGCATACTTCTAACTGAGGTCTTTATTTGTGTGTGCGGTGGTGAATGAAGCTTTTTGTAAAAAAAATAATAATGTAAAAATCCATTACAGCATTCGGTTTTATATACAGAATTTTGGTAACCGCTTTAATACAGGGGCTGATCATGCAGCAGGGAAGAGATTAAGCCCCTCTAACTCATGAAGCAGATTTACCAGCTGTTATGCCTCCAGTTAGACCATTCTAGTCCTGAACAATAATCCAAACGTCATATAAGTGAGAGTCATGTCCATGTCTTTTCAGGGAGTTCTTGGGTTCTACAACTGTATCATTCTTTTGCGCACACGCTGCCTTTCAAAAACACAATTTTGTGCTACTTAAAGTGTATCAGCACTAAATGAGATCAAAATAAACATAAATCAATATCAGGAAAACCAAGAGCTGGTAGGTTTAGCATATGAACTTTTCAATGTTTAGAAGAATTTACCTTTTGATGGAAATGTATTCTCCTATGACATTTTCCCGTTTCTTTTGCTAAGAGATATTTGCATTTGTGCTTTGTGGGTGCTTTTTGTTTGTTTTTATCATCTTGTGCTTTTCTTCACCTACAAGAAATTGTATCTATGAAAGTTCTTTCACACATACTTTTTTAAATCAAGAGTTAGGCGAACCAAAGGTGGAATCCTATGCAAGTTTAGATAGAAAAAAGCCCTAACCTCCCAGCATGCCCCTAATCTGGCTGTGGCATGCTGGGAGTTGTAGGACTTATTTTTCTTGTCTAAACATACATAGGATTGAGCTTAAGACTCTTTATTGAACCAGTTAATCCTAATATTACCAGCTGATTAGGGTTAATCGGTAAATTATATAGTTCCTGAAGGCTCAAAATTTTCCACAGTTAAATTTTCATCTTCTCGGGCAATATGGCAATGCATAGCAAGCGAGAAACCATTTTCAGTAAAGAAGGTGTTAGACGTGATTGAAAGAAAATAGCAGGTAGTGGGCAGAGAAACATAGACTTGAGTTAAGGATATGTGGGGAAGCTTTAGGCATGGACATATCCAAACCATACAACTGAAGAAGGATTAGAAGTCCCAACTCCTCAGCAGAAATGTGGGTGACACAAGAAGTACATCATCACATTATCCAATGAAGATGAATCTTAGTACTTCTTCACACAGTGCATAGGATTGCATTGTGAAACTGCTACTAGTTATGGTAGCTATTTGCGACATCCAGGATCAGTTGCTGGGAAACAACAATGTGAGAGGACAATTGCCCTCATGTTCTGTTTGTTAGCTTCCCTTTGGGGCATTTGGCTGGCTCCTGTGGGAAGCAGGTAGCTAGATGAGATAGACCTTTGGGCGGATCCAGCATTACTCTTCTTCTGACCTTACATTTTGGGAAGAGGCTGCCTCATGTGACATAACAGCTGTACCATGTATTTCAAGGAATTTCCCAGCCAGAGCACTGTCTGGCTCACTGTCACAAGTTTGCATGATGCTTCAAGGATATATTTTCTCACATTAGCCATGACTTATACCAGATCTACACCTAATGTCATATTGATGCTATATCCCTCTTGCACATTTATATCTCACAGCACATCTGGAATAAAAAGCAAGAAATGACGATAGAGAAGTGGGATATAGAATGCATAATGTGCCTCAACAATTATCAGTGCATTTCAATACTGATAAAAAGCACAGGTGTAGATCTAGCGCCTATCTATCTACACAGTACCTTGGAATGTTTTAAATAGTATTTTAAAACGTTCCAAATAGGTGTGTTCCAAAACATCTTAGGCCACATTAAGGAGTACTCACGTTACAGGAGAAAAATTCTTCAGTCTTCAAAGCGGTGTGTGCGGTCTCACACCCTTCTGTCTGTCTCTTTCTGTTTCATTTTTACAATGAGTTAGGGCAAGGCATTGTGGGCACTGTAGTTCACTTGCCCACTTCCTCCTTAGTTCCCCTTTCATTCTCTAGCATTCAATGAGTACAGGGCAAGGCATTGTGGGCGCTGTAGTTCACTTGCCCACTTCCTCCTTAGCCCCACTTTCTTCCCCACCAATCAATGGCTAAGCATCCAGGGTGGGTGTGATCATACGAAGCTGCTGCAATCACGCACCAGTCCCAGAGCTTTCTGCTGAAGCTGCGGAGAAAAAAAGCTAGGGACTTACCCTGACTTTTTTCTCTGGAGTGAGGCGAGGATGCACAAGATGACGTCAAGACAGCTCCTCACCTCACTCTGAAAATGCAGCGGAGACATGGCAGGGCGGCGCCTGGTGGAAGGTGACTAGGAAGAGGGCAGCTCAGGTCCCCAGATGGCCACCCAGAAACCCCGCTCTCTCTCCTTGGTGTCAAGATTACCCAATACCATCCCGGAGGAGGGAAGCCATGGGGTTTCTGAAGGACACGGGGCCATGAAGACACCCCCCAAGTCAGTTTTGTTGGATAATTTGCAGGTGCTGGAGCCTGAGGATGTAGACAAGGTCCTTGAATGAGTCCAGACTACTATTTTATATTCAACACTTGAGCTTCCTCCTGGCTCATGAAATCTAGCAAGAAAGGATTACTTTGGGGCAGGAGGTTGCAAATGCCTCATTAAAAGAAGCAGTAACTCAACCACTCAATGCATTCAAATTATTTTCTTTACTCATTTTGGTTATAGCTCCTTTTCCATGAGCAAAGGCGAGAGTCACAGGAATGCTTTCTTCAGAGAGAAGAGAAAAAAATCTAGAATTGAAAGCAGATGTAGTAGGTTTGGACTTATCCTAAGGCGATTTCACTTCCTTGGGGTCTTTTCTGAATAGACCCACCTGAAGGGTCATTAAAAGACCTGCATAACATCACATTTAGTCCTGCTGGCTATATTTTGTGAGCAATCAGACTCTCCAGTGGGAGTAAGTGGCCTAATGGTAAACATGTCATCTATCACAGGTTGCCTTGTGACAGGAAAGTCCCGCTGATCGGCAGGGCTGAGCCTTTATCTGCAGTCAGTTTCACATGTAATTATTTTTTCTTCTTAAAAGGCTTTGCGTAGGCAGACCCTAGAAATCATAAGTTTTAAAACCGCTGTACAAAGAGTGTGCAGGTGGGAAGACTATTCTTCCAGAATAATACTTTTGATCCTGGAGCCGACCCAATTTATACCTAGTTCATGTGTTAATTCCAAACTTCTTGAATCCACACCAAAAATAATATGGGAATGTCCTTATTTAGAACATGCTGTTTTTTTGGCCAGCCAGACTAAAGTAATGACATTTACATAGAGAAGAGTGGAGACATGGCAATTTAGGCTGTAATCCTATACACACTTACCCAGGAGTAAGTTCCACTGAATTCACTGGGGTTTTATCAGAACCTTGTTCTTTTAAAAATGTATTTTGAATATATATTTTTTATTCTATTTGTTGTTCACTGCTCCGAAATCTTTTGGATGGGGAGCGGTATATAAATATTTAAAATAAATAAGTAAGTAACTAATTCAATGGATATTACTTCTGAGTAGGCATACATGGGCTTGCACTGTTAAACATTTGAAAGGACATATTTCTACCTGTCTAATGTCTCTAGGGACTGATACAAAATCAGTAAGTTGGCTTCGCAAGCCTGTGTCTGTGAATTTTTGTTTTCTGGTTACACTTTTGAAAGAATGAGAAAGCAGCCATCTGTATAAGAGCTTGTCTACACAAACAGCCAGGTATGTTTCACGTTCCTAGATTATATGGCCCCATTTGCTTTCATTGTCTGTCCTCCCACCCCCACCCTCTAAACACTGCACATAAAAAACTAAATGTCAGGAAGAAGGGGAGTCCAGTCCTTCATACTTTTGGTGGTGGGGTAATAGTAATGATACAATACGTAGTAAAGATAAGAAAGGCACACCAGTAGACTGAGCAGCTGCCAGAGTGGCAAACTGAAAGGGTGTTGCTCTTCACACCAGAAGAGGCAGTTCAGTTCAGGGCTGGTGTCAAAGGTAGTAGGCATGGTTGGGCATCTGCCGAAGGCCCACACCTCAGCAGGGGCCCGCAGATAACAGTCCTCTGCCCCTGCTCCTTCTCTTCGCCATTGCCACCGGCTTGTTCACCTGCCCATCTCCCTGCTGTTCTGCTGGTAAAATGACAAGAGCAGTACTTCTAGTTTACATACTTGCACAAATGTCCACCCATTGCATTTCAGTGTGCATACTGCTACTTGCCTAGGCTGTATGTATCACTTGATAATAAATACTTTTAAGGTGCAACCCTATGCATACTTAGACAGAAAAAAGCCCTAAAACTCCCAGCATCCCTCAGCCAGTATGGCTGATTGGGGAATGCTGGGAGGTGTAGGACTCCCCCTTGGCATTTCTCTTGCTAGCGATCATCTCTCTCTCTCTAAAGGCTGCTTCACGTTCTACTGATAGATTATAACAGCCCTCTCTCTCTCTCCTCCTCAATCCCAAATAGTGGAGACATGCAACAAGAGTATTGTGTTACAAACCTCCCACAGGCTATTTATTTTTTTATTTTTTTTAATCCTGAGGGCCAGTCTTGTTGGTCTGTTGCCACAAAAACGACAGAGTCCCATGGCACCTTAAAGATGAACAAATTCATTATGGCTTAAGATTTCATAGACAAGACCACATCATCTGATGCAGAGGACTGTAATCCATGAAAGTGTATGCCATAATAAATTTGTTAATATTTGAGATGCTTTGAGACATTTTGTCATTTTTGTTTTTATCCTACCTATTCCTCAAGGAATTGAGGGCAATGTACATAATTCTCCAAAACATTAGAAACTATATATATATATATGTGTGTGTGTGTGTGTGTGTGTTTGTGTGTGTGTGTGTGTGTGTATATACACACACAAAATCCTTTTTGTGGTAAACATTTCCAATTTAAAGCAAATGAAAAGAAATTTAAGAAATTTAAAAAAATACAAGAAAACCCTCCATGTGCATGCAACCTTAATTTAGGAAGGAGCTTTTAAATTGTGCTCCTATTGACTTTACAGTTCAAGATGGGGGATACTTGGCTCAGCGGTACTACAACCGAGAAGGATCTTGGAATTGTTGTAGATCACAAGCTGAATATTAGCCAACAGTGTGATGCAGCTGCAAAAAAAGGCAAATGCTCTTTTGGGCTGCATTAATAGAAGTATAGCTTCCAAATCATGTTCCCCCTCTGTTCAGCACTGGGGGCACACCCTAATGAAATGTGCTGTGCATGCCTATGGGTAAGGTACAGAGTTATACGGTGGCAGTGGTGAAGTAAAAGGGTGAATAGAGTGGCGCACAGAGTGCTGGGCTGGTTGCTGTGGGGCCAAGAAGGCTCAGTGAATTACAGAATCAGTGAGCAGCAGTATTCCGACAGGGTCCATGGTTGGGATCCTTTTATAGAGAAAGGTAAAAAGGAGAGCCAAAGGGAGCAGTCGTGACAGCGGCTCTGGTACCTGGATGACCACCGGAAACCCCACACTCCCTCCTTGGCATGGGGATTGCCCGATGCCACCCTAGGTAAGCGAAACCGCGAGGTTTAGGAGGAGTGCGGTGCCAACTCTGTGCTGTGAAGACAGCCCCCAGAACAGTCATTATTAAAGGCTTCAGAGATCTGATTATAACAACTTCCGTGGCTTTTCCATATGTGTTTGTTTTTGTAACAGAAATAACAAGGCTTTACTTGGTCTGTAAAGTAAAGCGAAAAAATATGAATAGAGGTTAAATGTACTACCCTCTATCAATAATTTGATTTAAATTCCATATATTTCTTTTTATTTGTTTACTTCCTTTCTTCTTATTATCAATTATTGTGGGTTTGATTGATTTTGTTTTGGAAAACTAATAAAATCTTCATTTTTAAAGAAAGAAACAACAAAGCTGTGCCACGCTATTACTAACTGAGGAAAATAGAGCTTCCAGGATCTGATTTGCTCTTAGAATCATAGAATCATAGGATAGTAGAGTTGGAAGGGTTTTATAAGGCCATTGAGTCCAACCCCCTGTTCAATGCAGGAATCTACCCTGACATCCCTGTTATATATCATCAAACAAGTTGACTTTCATATGTAATTGTTAATGTATGTCTGATAAATTTAGGATTATAGTAGGGAATGCCTCTGTAAAATGTCCTGCCTCAGATAGGTCTGAATTTTTCCTATATATTTTGGCAATCATATAATCATGGTCCTCATCATGACCCTTGATAACTGAAGAGTCCACTATCAGTTAATGTCACATCTTTTAATAATAAAATAAATTGTGACAAAAATGTGGTAAAGTTTGGCCTGTGAATGAAATGGGGGAATAAATAAAAAATGTACAGCCTACCAATGACTATGATTACAATGCCATGGAAACCAGCTATACCACGGGTGCTAAAAACCCATTTAAGTACAGTTTCGTTCTCTATTTGTTGCTTCCACTTAACTGGGAAGAGGATGATAAGGATGCTGTGCCTTTGGGCTATTTTTTCTACTTCTGGTCTATTATGTCATCTCCGTCATTCCTACTATTTCAGTAAAACTAGCAGAGATGGGAGAATTTTGACTGAGGAGGTCTGACAACAGGCTGAGCAACAAGATAGGTTGGTTGCATGAGTGAGTAAGATCACAGCTCTCAGCACAGCCTCAAAGGCTTTTTTGCAGGCCTGAAAGTGAAAAAGATTAATATGAGATTCACGCACTGGACGAGTTCTCACATCACGCTAAGCTACCCTGAGACTAAGAGCCCATCTACACTACTGTTTTAAAATGGTTTAAAACGGTTTATAACAGTTTTGAGAACTGTTGGGGCCCAGGACACACTCCATATACAGTTTTCAAAACGTTTTCAAAGTGTTTTATTCTGTGTGTGTAGATAGGCTCTAAGCCACAATGAGTGGGTGGCTTGTCCATTACTCCTGACAGATTATCAGCCACTCAATGGCTTGCCATGGTTTGTTTCTCCCTGAGTCTCTCTCAGTCTTCCTGGTTGCTGCTGGCATGTATCCTAGGGACCATTGCAGCAGAAATCCTCATTTCCTTCATCAGCACCCTTTCTTCAATTGTCCCCCCTCCCACATCAAGATCACCAAAGGGATTTAAGTTTCTGAGCCTTTATGAATGTGAGAATGCGTTTGCAAGCATTTTTAAATTTTTATTTTCGCAATACAGCCTGTCCAATGTGGAGCCCAGCATAGCCATATCCCCCTCTTGTCAATGTTCTTGTCTATTTATTCCTCTACTTCGATTTATTCCCATCACCACCACCACCACAACAGATCACAAAAAGGGAATAATTTTCTCAGCCCTTATGAATGCAGCAACGCATTAACAATTTTCCCCCTGGGGAATTGCACTTTTGCACAAGAGCACCTGTACAGTATTTAGCCAAGCATACTGATATCCCCATCTTGACAGTGTCTTTTTCAGTTTTCTCCTCCACTTTGGCATTTCCCTTGCTAGTGAACAACTTTTTTTTTAAAGGCTGCTTCATGTTCTACTGAAGCAATAACACCTGTCCCTAAAGCTCCTTCTCTCCCAATAGTTGCTTTCGCCTTCCTCACCCCATTCATCCTTGTCGCTTCTCGCCCCTAGTCTCCAGTGCTAGTTGTCAGCTGTACTTGAGGATTGCAGAGCAGTGAGCGGGATCCGCAAATGCCAAAGCAGAGCAGGGACTGGGTGGGTAAACATATGCAAATTTCAAGGCAGACAAATGAGGTGGAACAGTAAACAAACACAAATTTCAAGGGTTAGGGCAAGGGAGAGCAAAACTGTGCAAACTTTCTAGCACTCTTGTGCATTTGCGCAGAATAAAAACAACAACAACAATTGTAAACACATTTGGGACACTCCCTGGTGTCCTTTCTTGAAGATTTCTACGGGGAAAAAATCCATCCTGAAGTGGAGAGCAGGATATGTTGGTAACTCTGCAATGCAGGCTCGACATGGTTAGAGGGACACCTTATCGGGGGGGGGGGACTGACAAAAGCCCCCTCAACCTGCTCCTCTTCTTCAGCATTGCAACTGGCTTGTTCGTTCATCTCCTGCTTAGGCCAAGAGAGATTGAGCAAGCAAGCAAGCAAGCGAACAGATGTGGCGAGAAGGAGCAGTGCTTGCTGCCACTGGCTACTGGCTCGCTGCTTGGCCAGTAGGCCGAAATGATGAGGAAGAGGAGCAGCAGCAGTTGGAGACATTGAGCCTATCTACACTACTGCTTTAAAATGGTTTACAACAGTATTAAACTGGTTAATAACGGTTTAAAACTGTTATAAACCATTTTAAAGCAGTAGTGTAGATAGGCTCATTCTTGGCAGTGAGGGGGTGAGCAGACTGAGTGAGGGTGTCTTGGCCAAGCCCCCCACCCCCAACTTGGAGTCAGCGCAGCTGCCTTGCCTCTTTCTTTTTCTGTTTGGTATTGGTAGACAAGAAGCATAAAACAAACACAGCTCGGCCCGACTATCATGGTTTAATACAGATAAGGGAGGCCAGGAAGATCAGCTTGTCACAGGACGGCTGTAAAACGCACCGCAGAGTCACAAATCTGAACATGCAAATTACGACAGCTATTTTATCCAGCCTCCCTTCATTCTCCAGACATTGCCGTTTTATTTTTATTGCTCAGATGTGTTAATTTGGGCACCATATGCGCATGGCAACATTTACATCAGCAGCCAACACAATAGAAAACATAAGCGCTGGGAAATTCAACCTGGGGAAGAAGAAGAAGAAAAAAAGTGTCTTGCCAGCAAGAACTATTAAACTGCAGAATAATCCCCCAAGGGAAGAGGTGGGGCATCAGCATTTGAATCCATGATAGTGAGACAGGACAACTCTCAGGAAATGTACTGAGAGGAGTAATCTTCCATTTGCAGACAGAGGGACAAGCAATTTACTTGCTCTTTCCCAGCTCTTATTACTATCATTCTGTGATACTTTACAAAATAACCAATATGGTTGCTCGCAATGTAATATCTGTGAATCCTCATGGAATGAAGAACGAAATGTACCTTTGTCCCAAATAGCAGAGAATAATGATGATGACTATCATTTGAAAGGTTTGGTGGGTATGGCTTGAGGGAAAGCATCCAGATGTTGCTGAATAATGAATATGAACAAGTGTTTTTAAAGACATTTTGATTTTAAAAGATTTAATTTAATGGGATTTTTTATAGTTGTTTCTGAAACCTTTGCCTGATTTACTTCAGTTTACTGTTTGTTTGTTTGTTTTAAAAAAGAAACAAAGCTTAGTTGCTTCTTAACATTTACCTTCAGTGCTGATAGGTTCTTTCTATGGAATTGGCCTATTGAAATTTAATTGCAGGGCTAAACAAACTTTAGTGGATAAAACCATTACAATTTTAGGATCAACAGTTGAATGTGGATTATAACTGTTTGTGACACAGCAAAGGAAGAGGTTAGTAAAGAAGGGTAGCTAACTTCTTATAACAATCACTATTGTCCTGTTAGGATCTTCTCAGAACTTTTCATGGAAAAAACAACATCTGGGGCACATAACCAGTGCTCCAACATAAAAACAGAAGTTTTATCTAGAAATGACAGCATATATGCATTCACGTAAGAAAGAATTGCTAGTGCAAAGAAACAAGTTGAGCATTATAACATTAAACAACATGCCTACTCAAAAGTAAGTCCCACTGAGTTCACTGAACTTACTCTCAAATAAGTGTATATAGGATTGCAGCCCAACTGACTAATCAAGAGTGAGCCACAGAAGAGTTCTCCAGACTAATATTTTAAACCCTAGGGCAAGAAGATAATCAAACACAAACTGTTTTATTGATAGATCTGTTTACCTATAAGTGGCAAGGTTATTTTGTCTATACATACTTTTCTGTTTGAATTAATTGAAACAATTAAATCATTAAAACAGAATTAATTCAACTGAATTAATTTGAATGGGTTGCCAGGTCCTAGCCCTGAGATGGTACCTCCACCCAGTTCTTGCATCAGCCCCTTTGCTTACCCCCTTCCTCTTCCTCTGCTTGTTGGGCAAAATAAGAATCTTATTGGCAGGTAATGGAAGAAAGATGGTGAGAAGATCAGCAGAGGACTCAGGCAGGAACTACAATGATTGCAGACTTAATGCTTTGGAAATATAAGCGCCATTCCTAAAGACTTGGCAACCTTAGGAGAGCCAAATAGGCTGGGTTCCCACAACACGCTAACCCATCATGGGTTATTGTGTTCTCTGAATGTAGTATGTTTTCCACAAGGTGGCTTGTTAGCCATGCAGTGTGGTTTATTTTTCTCAAACAAGCCATCTTGAGAACCATCTTGTTGTTGGGTGGTTCAGGATGGTTAACGAGCAACCCTGCAGAAAATGTGCTGCATTCAGATAACACAATAATTCACTCTGCGGGAAATACACTGCATTCAGACAACACAATAATCCACAGTTCAACAACACCCACCCACCCTTGGGTGGGTTAGCGTGTTGTGTAAAACCGTCCATATAGTAGCATGGAAAAGGAAGAGTGGAGCCATGCATGTTGTGGACACAGAACAGATTGGGTGCATGTGAGTGTATGAAACAACAAGGGAGGTCAAGCAGACATATTAATGGATTTCTCATATTTACAAAGCTGGTTTATTTGAAAAAGTCAACCCATAAAACTAAGATGAGGCTTTCATTTAGGTTGCTTCCACATGAAAGCCCTTTAGTGCTTCTCCACAATTAGTGCTTTTCCACGATTAGTGCTTCTCCACAATTGAAACAGAAGCTCCATACACAAGTATTTAATATAGTCATGTATTATCTGGCAATGCTCTTGCCTATGGCCAAGATCACCTTTAATGTTTACTCACAAGTCAGTTCCTTTCATTGAGGTGTCCTAGAAATGTTAATTAGAAGCTTCCTCCTTGTGGTATCAACCTGTTATTGCTTCCTGATAAGCACAGGTAATTGTGCTATTAAAAATGGGGGGGGGGGGGAGAAGGCAAAGTAAACTAATTAAAACTTTCTCTGAGAGTGGGGTGAGGAATAGAAACTGACATTGGGGCAATTTAGAGAGGCTATTACAAGGGCAATTAGGAGGGTATATATCCCTCCTAACTGAAATCAACAGGAAGCAATAAAAAAGACAGAACCTACAAGGAAGAAATTTCTAATTAAAGGTCTAGCCCCCTCCAGAAAAGCCTCAATTGCACTGTGCTTCCACTGGACAGGCTGGTGCTGAAATTTCATTGTACTGGGGGATGGGGGAAGAGTCACAGGGCAGGTCTGAAAAAACACGGGAGTACAATAGACAGGGATGCAATGGGCTGAGAATGATGTAATCCGGATGCCCCATAAAAAGTAAGTGATAAAAGAATGACACTTCCAAGGACAATGTGAAAGCAACCTTACAGAAATGAAAGGCGGCTTACGATTTCCCATTTCGAAGAGCTTGACATTAAGATGAATGTTGACATGTATTTGTTTATAACATTTATATACTGCTCCACATCTAAACAGATTCTGGAGTGTTGAACAATAACAGATACAATGTAGGCGTCTACTGGTTTTATTTAGTTTGTTAGTGCATCGGACAGTGATGGATTTATTAACCATTTATAAAACAATAATTGCTTTGGGTTTTTTTTTTAATGAAAAAATAAAACAAATATTAACCCCTCCAAGTTAATTGCTACCTTTTAAAGTGTACTGTTTAAAAATGAAAAAAAACAAAACCTTTTGAGAGATAATCACAATTTGGGTTTGGAGTGTGTTTGGGATGAAAGCATAAAGGCAGGCACCAAGAATGTGTTAAGCCTTCAGATGTTTGATGGCCTAATGTGACACACAGATGGTATTTATAAGAAGGCGTCTTCAATTTGTGTGAGAAAACACAATAGGGCTTAAAGGAGGGAGGTAGCCATCTCTTTGATATGCTTGGCCCAAGCTCTACAGCTCTTCATAGATCAAAACTAGCACCTTGAATTGCATATTATCCAGTGTTCAAGTAGATGAACGAGATTTTAGCACATGGAATCCATCATGGTGTTGAACCTTGAGCCTTAATTTGAGAAATGTAAGCCTTTTAGTTACAAAACAGATTTTGAAAAGCATTTGGAAAGGACAAGATATGGGCAAGAGGCTAAGACATTTTCTTGAAAAGTACATAGAAACAAATTTGTTTAGGTATGAGTGGACTAGAGTACTTGATCATATTCAGTGTTTAAGCTTGGGACAGAGTGCAAACAAACTTGGTAGGTAAATTTAATTAACATTAATTTTGCCTCACGAAACCTCCTTCATTAAATATACAAGGCTATCTACACTAGGTGAAATATGGAGAAAATCTAATCCTGTTGTCTTGATAGTGACACCTTCCCTGCCATAAAAAAAAAACCACCAAGGTTTTTGAAGAGATGTAAATTTCCTTCAACAAGGAAATTTACATTTTCAACAAGGTCAAAGTTCAAAGTGAAGCTAGAAAGTCCCACGTTCAATCCCTGGCATCTCCGGTTAAAAGGAATCAGGTAGAAAAGACACCTACCTGAAACTCTGGAGACCTACTGCCTGTACTAGGCTATGCGGATAAATAATCTGATCTGAGATAAAGCAACATCTTACATTCCTAACTTACAAACTGGACTTGATACACATGTAATGCCAAATCATGGTTTGATGAACAATTCTGCTTTGGAGGGCAAGCACAAACCGTGTTTTGAATTAATTGAATCTGAAAGAGGAGAGGAGAGAGACTGGAAGCCTGTGGCATGTTCTCAATCTTCCATCCAAACCATGGTTTGAGGATTAGGAATGTTATATCGGAACCAACCCAATATGGCTTGGAGGGCAGGGTGGGTTCCCCCCCCCCCATCCTATCAACATTAAGGAAGGAAAGTGTCATTGCTTAGCTCCCAGGAGGCTCTCTTGTTCAGGGCCTTGTACAACTCTCACTCATTTCCACTTACCTTGCAGGGGGTAGTTTGTCCTACACAAAGCAGACCCTTTGAAATGAATGGGACTTTAGGTAGTCATGACTAACTTAAAGTGCAATCCTATGCATGTTTAAACATAAAAAAGTCCTACAACTCCCAGCATTTCCCAGCCTGCCATGTAGGACATTTTTCTGCCTAAACATGCATAGGATTGTGCCCTTAGAGTACTCATCTACTCAACATAGGTCTAACATTGGATATACCCAAGGTGTTTCCTTCCAAGTCCACAGATTTACCCACTTCTTCACTGGGCTGCCTCACACATTACGTTTTTAAATTGAGACCCATAAAACGTCCAGGCATTGGGCCAACACAGGGTTGCAAATGTATGCATCACAGGATGGGTATATAGCCAGGGAATTGGGATTGGCGATGGCTCCTTCTCAAGTGTACACTGTTGGAAAGCACGTTCATCCCATCACAGCATATGTTGTTACAAGCTGCCTAGTTCCCTGAGTGGTCAGGAGTCCCAGGGATGAAGCTATAGGCTTTGTTTCCTTTTGGATGAGAGATCACTAGAAATTATTCATAGCATCATTGTTCATTTACAAAGATGCACAGCAAGTATGGAGGAGAGGTCAAGTACCCTTTACTGACAGTGATTGTAATATTGGATCACCAAAAAGAAAGCAGGCATCTATTTGGATCCACAAGACTTTATTCTAGACAGGTTTTTGTGATACTCACCTCTTGAATTTCTTTTGCTCGCAACAGTGCATTCCCCCAAAGCTTGTCCAGCCTCAGGTGCGCAGGCTGTCTCCTAACTGCCAACCACCACAGTTCATTTTATAAACATCTGTTGTCTTCTAAAAGCCATTGGGCAAGCATTCTGAGCTAGCCCTAGAAGCACCAACTTCCCATCACTGACAATTAACAATCAAGTAGACAAATGATTAAATGATTGTCACTTGACAGCTTGTTATGTTATAAGATGACACACAATCTTGTATGGTTCCTGTATGTTTCTCCACCACCACTACCACCATAGGATGAATGGCAGCTTGTGGGTGGAAAGGGAATTTAAATCAGGAAAATAACAGAAAGGTTAACAACCCCAAACCACAGTCCCAATCCAAATCACACACTTGCATTTACTTTTAAACTGTGGGAGATCATGTTCATTGTCCTCCCATGCATGTTATATCTAGTTAGGTCCTGAAATTGGTCCACCATTGATCTCACTGGCAGGCAGTTCACCTGCCTCCTCCTTACCAAGATCAAGTATTAGGTAGGCTCAATCTGTGACCTAGACACAGAAGGAATGAGCAATCTTGCATCTCCTCTTCTGCATAAAGAGCTGCTGTTGCAACTAAACTTATTTTGTTAAGCTTAGAAAGACAGACATAAATTTAGTAGGCACAACTTGTCTTGGCATGGATTGACAATGATAGGAAAAGATGCACCGATTGCTATCTCTTTGGTTGGCAAATATATGTGGGAAATCAATCATGTCTTTAAAAGAAAAAGCACTAACTTATGAAACCAGGCACACGTCAAGCTGTCGGCAAATTAGTTTTTGGGATGAAGTACGTAATAAAATAGGAGGTAGGCAGGAGTGCAGGAAGAGGTGGATTTGAAAGTGGATTATTCGTAACATGGAAAATGTGAAAGATAATGATCTTAACTTCTGTTTCTCCCTTCAGTCTTTATTGTCGCAATAATTAAATCCTCAAATAGAACAATACTATGGTTCCTGGATAGCATCCCAGCGACTATAGCGTTTCTCAGATTCCCCCTCCGAGGCCACAGACACTGCTATGATTTCAGGAGGGGGACTACATGATTTGATCCCTCCCCCTCCCCTCTTTTTGATGTCGCAAAAGCAGTCTTGGAGGACCTAGTCAGAGCCGGCCCTACCATTAGGCAGAGCAAAGCAGTCGCCTCAGGTGGCAGATGCTGGGAGGTGGCAGCAAGTTGTTGGAGGATAGACCTGCATGCCATGCGGTCTGCTCTATGCCTCATAAGTTATTCCACTAGCTTCAGGAGCAGTGGAGGATTCTGTCTCATTATCAATATTGAAGTCAGATTCATCTGCCAATCCAGTCAGCTTTTGTACATGGAATGGGAGAAGGCACCATCTTGTCCTTCACCTTAGGCAGCAAAAGTCTGGACCTAGTAGAGGTAAAAGGGGAGTGGAGTTCTGATGGGCAAGGTGGGGAGAGGAGAGGCCCGGATAAAAAAAATCCTATGGCCTCTCCAGCCCTGCCCCATCAGCACACTTCCTCTAAACTGGCTTAAAGGCCCATCTAGAGGAAAAAAGTTTAAATTCAGGACAGAAAGGTGAAAATGTCTTCTGTTGCCCCTTCTGCTCTGCTGGCAGCAGCCCAGCAGAGCACAGGATACTCAGAAGCCTCCAAGATTGGAGACGTCCATCTAGCAGGTATCAAGCCTTTGACCAGTATATTACCAGTAGAAACTGGATCTCTTTGGGGGTCGGGGTGGGGGAAGAAAAAAAATAACATGAAAACATTTGCAAATAACAAATAATGATCAAAAGAGGTTAGATTCAGCCTTTGAGAGTTTCATAAGTTAGTGCTTCTTCCTGCGCAAAACTGTGTGTGCATCAAGTTCTGGCGTTCCCAAAATTAAAGAAGCAAATGTGTCTGGAAACTGCAATCGATGCAAATTGCAGCTGCTTTGAATGACCATATAATATTGGTTTTTGAAATATTTGCCTGTACATGTCCAGATACAACTGTGATGGTTTTAACCGAAACAGGCTGTGGCCGGGATATCTGAAGGGGAACCATATGTTGCTCTTTCCTATGTTGTCAGAAGAGGCCCTGTTGGTGTTCCTGGAGCCACAGACAAGGGCAGTGAGATTTTTTCTCTGCGAAGGCACTCCGCTCTGGCACTTTTTTCTCCCTAGTTCAGTAATTCCCTAACCATAACCAGTTTCCGTACAGTAGCAAAGGCCTTACTATTTCGAAAGACCTGTGGTTTACAACATCACTGAGTGAAAGACGCTTTGTCTACTGTTTTGTTATTTTAGATCTGTCGCTGCTGTTTAGATACATTTGGCTGCAATCCTATACTCTCTTACATGGGTACTCAATAGGACTTACTTTTGAGTAGACATACAGTATCTAATAGTGCAATCTTATATATAGATTATTTTAATGATAATTTTAAAATCTATCTATCTATCTATCTATCTATCTATCATCTATCTATCTATCTATCTATCTATCTATCTATCTATCTATCTATCTATCTGCAGCAGGAGCCTTTGGCTGAGCTGAAAATGGGGAAGAGGAACATGAAGGTAGAAGTAGGTAGAAGTATAAACATTTACTGAAATAGAATAATGAATGTGAATAATGAATCTAGCTGAACCTTCTTCCCAATAGGTTACTTTACTCAGCTGATTCAGTTCATCATGCTGCAATCAGGATTCAACATATGCTTTCAAGTTAGGGTAACCATCCTTATCCTGCAATGGGCCCTGGTCTTTTTTAACAACTGCATTGTAGTCAAAATTGAACATCTGGACATTTTGTTGCATGGAGATGCAGAAATGAACAAAGGCTTCACCTACTAAATTTCCCTTTCATGCAAATGTGGAAAACATCACCGGATTAACCACAAAGTTGAGGGAGCTATAGCCCCCAGCCCAACCTCTGTGGGGGCCCACTAGCTATCCCAGATTCCCAGCTTTCAAATTAAAAAAAAGAGAAAGTGTCTAGCCTTTGTAGAACCTGAGATATAAAGTAAAACATTCAGGCACATTTCAATTGCTTTGTAGAAATGACTCTACTACTACCTTTCAGTGTGTTTCAGTGAGTGAAATCCCAGCTATGATCAACATCTGGCCACAGAGAGAAGTGTCGAGTAGCCACTTAACTGCAGAAGGGACTTTGTGGTTCATTTTGAAATCCCACTCACCTTTTTGGTCCCAGGAATATGTGGGTGTGAGTGCGTGCAAGTAATGTGAAATGGTGGTCTTTCTGAGCTTTTTGCTGGCTTAACTATTGGTGATTGCAGAAGTCTCCTCCTGCCCAGTCAGTTCCCCCTCTCTGGACACCTTTCCCTCCCACCCATTGCAGCAGTAAAACAAAAGCACACCAAAAACAGATTCCAAGTAGTGACAATTCCATGTGGCAGGAGTAATATTTAGTAGTGCATACTCCTAGTGACTGGTGTGGCCACGTCATACATGATTGGACATATACACATAGGGTGCACTTTTCAAATGTTCCCATATCATATGATCCCATATGGAAGCATTCTTGGATGGTCTCCACATGGAGCATGTTTCATTGGCCCTAATCAGCTGCCATGAATAACATAACCTCAAGATGTTGCAACGCAGTCTTATTATGTTATTATCTCTCATGTACACACAGTTGGTATCAGTTTAAATGTTGATAAGCTACCGCGATGGGATAGCCTGAGAGAGTGTTTTATGTATCTGCAAAATAAGCATTGAGTGACACTCGGCACATCCAGATTAATGGCATTTTTGGCATCCCAGGTGAGCTATCAATTTCATAGGAGTTCAGCATGTATGGATATTCAGGCACAAAAAACAGAATTTGTAGATACAAACAGGGATACACATACACACATGATTTTAAAAACTGGAATACATTCATGAAAAACAACAAGTACATGAATCAGCAGAAATGGCTGGAATAGTAGTAGTGTAAACATCATAATAATCTCATCATTTATATTGTGCTTTCAATGTTCAAAGCGCTTCGCATATGTTATCTTCGGGGAAAAAAGCTACCTGTATTCTAGCATTTCCTGATGCCAAGAGGCCCAGCTCCTCCATTAAGCTCTCCAGTAAACTCTGCATATTTTTTAACATCCGATGACACTCTGAGAAATTAATCATTTTGCCTTTATAACATTGTAATTTACCATAGATGGCTCTTAACATGCAATGTGTTATTGCTCTCATGACGCGGCATATCTTGCACTGTATCTAGTATAAGAAAGGTAATCTACATAATGTATGAACTTTATTACTAATTGCCATCTTAGCAGTAAGCACTAGTTAATTGCGTAGCAAAGAGCAGCTGTGTCTTCTGCTGCCCCTTTCAGAACATCATAAGGATGCTGGCTGAGGGATGCAAGTGCATCCCTTGATGACAGCAATGTCAAGCGATGACTCGCACTGAGAAACTGCTGACACCAATCAGAACCCATAGATAGAGCTTTTCGCATTGCATCAGACATAGTACTTTGCAGTGAGGGCTGTTCACATATTAAGCTGGGAGTCACTGAGTGATAAGATATTGAGAGATGCAAATGTATGCAAGGCATGACCTTATGCTGCATATAATTAACCAAATCCCACCGCTATGAGGGAATAGCATGAATGGCATTGGTTCCAGAGAAGTATATGAGGGGTTCTGTGTCTTGCTTTTGCTCAAGTGTGCTGGAATGCTGGGAAATTGGTTTTTTAGACAGACTGGTGAAATACCCTGCCCAACATTGTGATGAATAGGGGATCTTTGGAAAGAAGCACATATACTGTAGGAATCCCAGTTTCAGGAGCAGACAGTAGGCCAGGCATAGGGAAATTCTGGCCTGTGCCTTCACACTGGCTCACAAGAATTCCCCATCCAGCTTGCCCAGGCCTTATCCCATCGCCCACCGGGAAAAAGTTCTTATCTCTGATGATGATGATGATCTTTTTTTTTGTATTCTGCCTTTTGCCCAATGCTGGGCCTCAAGGTGGCTTTACAAAATTAAAACATATATAGTTAAAAGCTATAAATAAAAATATACAAAAGTTAAAAAAATATAATTAAATAGATTTCAATATTAAAACCTTTCCACATTTAAAATACATATTAAATCTTTATAAATCTTAACATAGATGGAGGTCCACATTATTCACTAAAGGCCTGCCGAAATAAGAAAGTTTTTGTCTGCCTCCGAAAACATATCAAGGAGGGAGCCAGTCTAGCTTCCCTGGGAAGGGAGCTCCAGATCCCGCATACCGATCAGGAGCTCCCTCTCCCGCGTACCCATCAGGCGTGCCTGGGATGTTAGTAGGACTGAGAGAAAGGCCTCTGCAGAAGATCTTAGAGCAGGGCAGGCTGGTCTTTCAGATAACAGCTGATTAGCAGCTGATCAGTTAACAGCTGATTAGCAACTGATCAGAGACAAAGAGCTTTCCCTGTTGTGCAGAGACAAAGTCTCATTGCACAGCAGGGAAAAGCTTTTATCTCCAATCAGCTGCTGATCAGAAATAAAAGGTATTTTTCTCTTACAGAGGAGACTGAAGCAGAATTTACTGAGCCTTTCAGTCTTGCTTCCTTCCTTCTGAGGCTTGTCCTGCTTATTTTGAGTAGACATGCTGCTCATGCTTACTTCTGGGTAGGATGCTATTTGACAGTGCTGCTAAGTGATTCAGTCCTGCTTACTTCCCAATAGACATGCAGAGGTTTATCTTGCCCACTTGTAGGCTTAAAACCAGTAATCACAAATTGTCCCCACCCACAGATGGAATACTGTTTTTTGAGACATTTCCCAGATTGGAATTTTGACCTTCGGCTGAAAACAGTTCCCCACCCGTGTAGTAGGCTTTGTCCTCACCATATCAATGTACTCAAGATTCAGTGCAGTGAGGACAAGACTTATTCCCTGACACTGGCCAAAGTAAACAGTCCAAAAGTGGAAAGGCATACATTGCACCTGCCCTGAGTCTTTGCAATAGATAAGTCATTCCTCCACTTGCATACCCATCCCATCATAATTACACAACATGTGAATATATTCCATTGCTCTATCTTGGCATTCTGTGCTTTTCTACACAAGGCTTTTGGTTTCATTGCAGAATTGAGATCCAAACTCTACATAAAGATCTTTTCCCTTTCCTTCTTTTCCACTACAGAACTTCTAGGTGACACTATAGTGGAATAACACAATTACACAAGTAGGAAAAGACCTTTTCTTTCACTTTCAGAAATGTGAATTTTCTTGGCTCTAAAAAAGCCTGGGAAGGTGCTCTTAAAAAACAGAAGTGAAACTGGAGGGTCATGTCATCATCTAAAGAACCCATAAACAACAACAATAAATGCCTCATGTAGAAAAGCTCTCTGTCATGGTATAGTGTGACCAAGAAACAGAACTAGGATAAGGCTATGCAGATAGAAGAATAGGCTTGACTGGGATCCCCAGGGGTAGATAGAGGGCATATTTCCAGTACTCCAATGGACTCCCCAAAGGCATCATTTTAACTTCTTCCATGTAAGAAGTGCCATCAGGGATTTTATAAAATATTTTGTTTTACCATCTAAAAACGTCAATGCAAGTAGCATGGAAAATTAACTGTTGGGTTATTTATTGATTTGATTTTCAACCACCCCATCCTTCAGATGCAGAGATCACCATAACTTTGTATAACCAACCCAGATAATGAACAACGGATATTGGTGAAAGATTGATTCAGAATGTTGTATTAGCAGACATAACTTTGTTGCAGTTATCTTGGAAATGTTCTATTTCTAGGCAAGTCAGATGCATGCATTTGAAGCACACTATTTTCTATGAAAATTCATGCTGGACCAATCAGAAGAGTATCTAGGGCAAAAGAGTAGTATTTGAAAGTGTTTATGGCTCATAAAGGAGGACTGAATAGAGGTCTCTGAATATGTGACGGGAGTAGACAGAGGATTTTTTTTCTTCACATCTCCTAATGCTAGAACTCAGGGTCATGCCATGAAGTTGATTGTCAACAGGTTCAGGATAGACAAAGTAAGTACTCCTTCATTCAGTGCATAAAGAAATTAATGGCATTCACTACCACAAGATGTAATGATACCTGTGATGGTGACCATGATGAACTTAGATGGATTGTAACAAGGAATAGACAAAAGCATGGAAGTTTGGTCTTTCACTACTTGTAGCTAAATGGAAGCATCTTATTCAGAGGCAATGCCTCCCTTGAGTACCTAACATTGGGGATAAATAAGCTGGAAAAGCAATCAGCTTCATGCATTGCTTGTAAACTTCCCAAGACATCTGGCAAGCTGCTGTTAGAAACAGCATATTAGACAAGACGATTCCTTGGTCTGATCTGGAAAGGCACTACTTATGTTCATAAATCCCAGCTTTCCAGATGTGCAGACCTACAACTCCTACCATCCCCAGCAAGCATTGCCATCTTCCTGCTGGCTGGGGGTGGTGGTAATCCAATATCTGGAATGCACCAGGTTAGGGAAAGCTGAGATATCCCATCTATTTGGCATGTAGGCCTTCCATATACATGTGACAATAGTTGATGCAGTCTAATAATTTTCTATTTAATGACTTTGTAATTCCAGTTGCCCCCTCCTATATTTAAACTTGTTCATATTGGACTAATATGTGGTCATCCCATGGGCTGCATATTTAGAGTTCTTAATATGTCCTCTTAAAAACACCAGATCAGATGAACAATTTAATGCACATTGAATGTCTACATATCCACAAATAGTATAGATTGTTAGAGTTAATATTTATTTATGTTTGGCTAGGGCCAATAGTAAAAATGTATGCCTATGCCTTCAAATTAAAATATGGAAGGTCTTTTTTTCTAGGCTAGGCTTAAGGAAAACATTAGAATGTAACAAAAAGTACTTTAAATCTTTTAAACTCAAGTTATAGATTGGTGTTCACTTCTCTTTTTTCCCCTCTTGTGAATGTCCTTCTTGTGTTTGAGCTTTCTTGACTTTTCTTAGGTAAATTAAACGGAATCATAAAAAAAAAGAACTTGGAAGCTTAAGAAAGGCTCTGTAGTGAACTATCCCAGAGGAAAACAAGTTTCCACATGACTTATGGGCCATTTGGGCTCAATTGAAATTAATGGGTTTCAGCTGTACCTCTACAATGGCTTTGAACAGAATATTGAAAGGGCCATCTGATATAGTCTGAGCGACTCCATTTTAGCTTCTTTTGAGAGAAAGGAGTGCTTGTAGAGTGGAACTGGATGTTAAAATGCATGACTTCTGACAACCTGAGAAATGCGGAGAGGACCTGACTGATAAAAGAAACTGAGTTCTCGTCACATTGTCCCGTAACTCAAAGACTCTCAACCACTTGGATATCGAAAAGAAAATAATTATCTTTGAACCATCTATTTGGAATGTGGCATTAATCTTTCTTTTGGGTTTTTGTACAGAAGAAGTGAGAGCTTAATTTTAAGGAGCCAGACAAAATCACTCCCCCACATGAATGGTTCCTTGATGTGTATCTTGCTCTCTCTGCTTTTGAAGTGGGAATTCAATCATTTCTGAGAATATTTGTTGGTTGCTGCCTATCCCAGGACAACTATTTGGTAGCTTTGAGCTCCCCCCCCCCCCCATCTGTGAGCTGGGGCATAGTCCAACTCACCCGGACCTGAGCTGGAGAAAAAGTTGAAGGAGCCAGAGCTGCAAAATCCTGGGAATCAGAGATGTCCTCTGGGGCTGGATATCATGTTCAGACTGGTGATAGCTGCAAGGAGTAGCCACTGTCACCCTTCCAGTTGAATGGCAACCACAGGGAAGGTGGAGGCAGCACAGATCAGAAACTGAAGTAAGGAGCAGGGATGTAGAAGTAAATGTTGAAGTGCAGGCACTCATCATTACAGTGCCCGTAGCCACATCCCCAAGGAGAGTCCAAAAGTGCAAGCAGCTGTGTTGACCTTTCTCTCTGTGTCATATGTCTTCTGTAAGAGCCTATCTACACAGTACCTTGGAACGTTTTAAATAGTATTTTAAAACATTCCATAGGTGCGTTCCAAAACGTCTTAGGCCACATTAAGGAGTACTCATGTCACAGAAGAAAAATTCTTCAGTCTTCAAAGCGGTGTGTGCGGTCTCACACCCTTCTGTCTGTCTCTTTCTGTTTCATTTTTACAATGAGTTAGGGCAAGGCATTGTGGGCACTGTAGTTCACTCGCCCACTTCCTCCTTTGTTCCTCTTTCATTCCCTAGTTTTCAATGAGTATAGGGCTAAGCATTGTGGGTGCTGTAGTTCACTCGCCCACTTCCTCCTTAGCCCCTCTTTCTTCCCCACCAATCAACGGCTAAGCATTTGGGCGCTGGTAAATGAAGCACTGCCCCCACAAATCACAAACGGTAAGGAAGGACACATTATTTTACTTAAAACAATTTATTAAAAGTAAAAACCGTTGTATATAGCTGAAGTGAGTTTTAAAAAAACCCAGGTATACAATGTTCCAGGGAGTGTGTTATGTGGTCCAAAGAGTTTTCGTAATCCTTATAAAACGTTACAAAGCTAGTGTGTAGACCGGCTCTTAGTCTTTTGTGAATCTAATATGGTCTTCAAGACCAAGCTATGCAAAAACATTTGCATTGCGACAACGGATAGTTCACAACAACATAATGTTGCTGAGAAAATCCATTCCCCACCTCCAGCTTCTGTGAGGAGTGCAGCGAAGTTCAAGGGAAGCCTGGGGTGGGGGTGGCAGATCACATCATACTGGAGGCTAGTGGCTCCGATGTCAGTGGGGCAGTGAATCTGCTCCAGGTTTCGGTCAGAACTCTAAAGGAGCAATCCAAGGTGCACAGTTCCTTTAGAGTTCTGACTGAAACCTGGAGCAGATTCACCCCACCCCCACTGACATCGGAGCCACCAACCTCCATTGGTCCTTATTGATCAGAATGTCCCTAGGAGACTGTGAGTCCTGGCTCTGCTACACCACTGGTGATGAGGAGGGGAAGGCAGGGAAAGTCTGTGGCCTCCATGCCCTAAGGAGGCAGGAAGGCCAAGTTCTGAGAAAAGTGAAGCCACTGTCAAGTGGAAGCCAGATAGCTCAAGGAAGAGCAGGGAAGCCATCAGCAATAACCTGAATTTAAAATAAAATGGGACTTTCCATATGAGACATTGTGGCTTCCTCATTTGCTACTTGGGAAAGGAAAAGATTGAGGAAATTGAGCCCTAACTCCCAGTGACAAATATCTGTTCAAGTTTCCTATTGCCCAAGTTCTAACACAGAATATTCTTGCAGATCTATGCAACCATTTTTAAAGCCACTAAGATAAGGGCTGGGTGAATTTAATTTGCATTTTTTTCTTGACTGGTTGATGTGATGAATTAAGTGGTTGTACGAGTGCTTCCCCATTCACTCATATTCAGATTTATGGCATTAGCCAGTACTAGGAAATGCATTCAATGTTGTACAACCTGAAGTCATTGAGTTTTATGTTTCCTGATTCCCTAGAGCCAATGATGCAAGACGAGGGGGCAGACATGCTCACTGTGAAGATGGCACCTCGTGTTGTAATACAGTGGTAGGGGGAAGTCTTGATGTTTTGGACTTCAACTCCTAGAAGTCCCTGTCACCATGGCCAATGGTCATCCAAAACATCTGGAGATCTACTAACTGCCCACCCCATTGTAGTAGACCAACCTTCCCATGCTGACTGGGGCATGCTAGGAGTTATAGTCTGGCAGATCTAGAGGTCATTAGGTTGGGGAAGGCTGGTAGATGCTGAGGAAGAGTAAGCAAAGATATGTGGAGTGATGACCTCGGTTGTGGGTTTGATTTGGTCAGGAGACCGACAAAATGCAGTTGTGATCCTTCACTTCCTTCCCAGCTATGCAGTATAAGCAAGGCAGGAATGCTGCATACTGCCTTTATCCCCACCTGTTTCGTGCACTGATTGATCAGAATGTTTCTCTCAGAATCAGTCCTCTTTCGGACTAACTCTGTCGCCCTCCCTCAAAATCTCTTAGCTTCTTTCTTTCTTTCTTTCTTTCTTTCTTTCTCTCCCTCCCTTGCCTCTCTCTCCCTCAAGATAAGTTTTGCAAAAGATTGACTCTGTTTTTAATGGATAAATGATAGAATCAGTAAGCAAAGCAAAACAAACCTGATGTTCTGTGAGGTTGATGTTTGGGGAATGCCTGGAAATAGTTCTGAATTTGTGCTCATGAGAGTACTAATTGGTTGCCTGTGACTGGGTCTTTGTGTATCTCTCGAAGTCATGGTAGATTTTTAAAAGTTGATATTAGAATCTCTGGTCTTAGTAAATAAAATATAAATTTGTACTTGTGTCAGTGGGTGACCCTACAGTACAGCCCATGTAGTAGCAGATCTGGGCAATTTCAAATCCTGGATTTAGTGGTCTTATGTGGGGAAACTTTATATGGTCATGTGTATTACTCCATTTGTGAAGTACACAATGAACATTTGTTCTCTCCCCTTCACACCCATTCCATGCCTTACAACTGCTTCTATACTCCAGTTATGTTAGAACAAACAAACAAACAACAACAATACTTCACCCCCCCAAAAAAACCCTTTGCCAATAATAAATAAATACTCTGAGCATGCAGTTTTGTATTTTAAACTCACTTTCATCATAGCATCATCACAACTACAGGGATAAAATGAAGTTTGCTTCTGCAACCCTGAGATTCCCAAGAGATTTACTTGGGAAAAAGTACCACTTTGTTGTAGAAAAGGAATACGTATTTTAAAAGTAAAAATAATAGAATGAGCATCTGTAACCATGTACATGCCCAGCAGGCAGCCTAACAATAAAATAGATTTTTTTAAAAAAAACAAGGAAGAAAGGATGCTGGGGTGACCAGCATCAACCCCAGTTGGTCTTGACGTCCAGGCTGGCCCAAGTGCTAACGCTAGATCTGTTTGCTACAGCTTCCATCACCTGCTGCTCTCTGGGTGGTCATTTGGGCACCTCTGGGGTGCAGGGCCCTAACATTGGCCTGGAGGTCCATCCTTAGCTGCACTACTGAGCCTGCACTACTGAAAACAGCTATAGCTTGCTCTACCTCTGAGCCACCATCTGTGACTAGCTTTGGCTGATGAACACCAGGACTCTGATTTAAAAATGAGGTGGGGAAGGAGAAAAGAGATGTCTCCCTGAAATCTGTTTGAAGCCACCAATGCCTTTCTGCTGTTTCCATAGGGCAAACATGGAAGTCTCTATGCCAGAGGATGAATGGCCACAAACGAGAAATCAAACCCCCAAATAGGCAGAAGCATTTCAGTTTCCCTGGAAGTACTCTCACTGTTGTTGATCTTACATTACCTAACTTAGGTGGTGTGTGCAGCTTTTGTTTAGCGTTCACACTTTGACATTTCAGGAAATGCAGATTAGCTCTTGTATCTTTTCAGTATTGTGTAGGGTTTCCAGCAGGGGTGGGGAATGTGTGGCCTTCTCAATGTTGTTGGACTACAATTCCCATAATCACGAGCTAGCATGGCCCAGGAACAGGAATGATGTAAGTTGGAGTCCAACGTCATCTGGAGGGCAACTGGTTCTTGGGGTACAGTCTGGGGAGTCCCAAGTTTGGCTCTCCACCTAGCCATGAAGCTCAGTAGGTGGCCTTTGGCCAGTCACTGGCCCTTTATACACCTAAGGGTGTAGAGGGAGGGAGGGGGAACTATCCCAGATGTACCTGCTTCCAGGATCGCTCCTGGGCGACCAAAGCGGAAGTGTGATGTCATGGGACGTTGTGCTCATCACGGGCACCATTTTGTTTTTTATTTTTTTGTTTTAAGGGCACAGGGATCAAGGAGAGCGTGGTGGAAAAGGTACGGAACCCCCTGTGTGCCCCCCATCCTGGGGATAGTGGAATTGCTTTCCCCCTCATGGGCACAGAGCCACCCCATGTGGCTCGATGCCCATTTCACATCTCGGGATGGCAGAAAAACCAGGATATCTGTAGTTTCCACCATCCCGGGGTTTTCCTGGGGTCGTCATCTCCTGCCCCCGGGAGTCCCTGTGCATCATTTGGACGCACAGGGAACACCTAAGGACAACCCTGGGGAAAAAGGCAGGTGTAGAAACAGCCACTGTCTCTCAGCCTAACTACTGCACAGGTTGTTGTGAAGATAAAACGGAGGGGCTGTAGGCTGCCCTGAGCTTCTTGGAGGAAGGGTGGGATAATAAATAAGAAAATATCAGGATGTATCGTTTGCAGTTCCATTAACCTCTGGGAAGAACTTACTACATTCAGCCAAGACTAGGCTGACAACCGTTACCCAGAGGACCTTCTCTTCTGCAGCTCCCAGACTGTGGAATGACCTGCCGGAGGAGACTCGTCAACTTAACAGTCTTTTAGAATTTAAGAAAGCTATAAAGACTGTTCTCTTCGGGCAGGCATATCCAATGGAATTTTAGAATGTTTTTAGGATGTTTTTAGGATGTTTTAATGCAGTTTTAATAATGTGTGTCATGTTTTAATCAGTTTTATGTATTTTATCATATTGCTCCCCGCCTCGATCCAAATGGAGAGGCGGGTAAGAAATAAATTATTATTATTATTTATTATTATTATTATTATTATTATTATTATTATTATTTTATCTTATCTTATCTTGTTCCTCCCCATGCATATTATTCCTGGGTTAGGTATTTTGTGTTTGTTTATGGCTTCAAGAGTCCATGGGCTGATTTTCACAATCTTTTCTCTAGTATGTTATGATGTACTGTGAATGCTGTGCCTCATTCAGAAGTCAGCATAGAATGGCTTTTGCACAGTATTCTAACCTCTTGGTGAAGTGAGTGTGCAACTGTTCGCTCCGTCCCTTCTTTCAGTGTACTGCCTTCTGAGTGTGGTCACTAGCATTCCCATGAAAGGCTTGGCATGTAAGCAGTGCACTAAAAATTATTACTGACTAAAAACTGGGGCTGCCCAGTGCAGAAATTATTCTTCAGGATGCACCTTACATGGCAGTCTTTCTGCAAGTGAGAAAACTCTCTAGAAATTTACCCTACAGAGCTTTAATGAGATACTGGCTGAATTCGGACGACACAATAAGCAACTGGGGAGGGGGAAACAATCGTCAGTTGTATTGACTATCGTGTCGTCCGAATGCTGCCATAGGCAACTCAGCGCTGATCCTAATCCACACCACAGTTGATTATTTATTACCATGTTGTGTGGGGAGTACCCCCTAGATGAACAACTGTAAAGTTGATTATTACTCCACCATTGACTATCGTGTTGTCCGAATTCAGCCATTATCTCTTTGCATTCTTGAGGAAAGTTAAAGGCCTTGTCTGGTGGCAGCAGAACAAGAGGGGGCAGAAATGGTCACATCAGGGTTTGTTTGGTCATCATCAAAACAGTTCTGCTAGTTTTATTCCTATCTCTGATTTTAATGCATTGATCACATATTAGCATGACAAAATACTTTTCAGCACAAGGGAAAAAACAAAAACAAATGAACTTCTATTCCTTTTTAATTATGTAATACCTAAGAATTAAGCCTTGTTGAGGCATTGTAATGAGTAATTTCATTTTTTTGAGCACCGTTTAGTGTCACGCAGCAACAAATATATGCCTTGTTATTCCTTGAATGCTTTCCCAAGTCCAAGCAACTTCTAGCGTTGGCTACTGAACTGTGAAAAGGCTCCCCTCCTCTCCCTTATTTCAGAAGCAGAAAAGGCTGGTTTGGTTCACTCCCTTCAGATGTGTTAAAAGAAGGCATACTTCTGTTTTGCTCTTCATTTAAGATGAGGTGAATGGGACAACATTACTGGCCTTTGAATTCTTTCTTTCTATACACAGTCCAGTCTCTTCAGGTTACATTTCCAATCCTACAGAGAATAGTGGCTTAACACTTGAAACTGAAAGCTGGCCAGGTTGATATAACCCAGCAGAGAAACTGAAATGAATTGTCCCATTCATTGGTCTTATTGTGTTTATCTTCTTTTCTCAGATAATATAGAATGAACACGTTGTATCCTTTTATCAAAGGACTTTGAACATATATATTCTTTAAACCAGAAACAGCTTAGGTGAAATTCCATGTCAGATGAGTACAGGGAGACTCTTAAGTTAGTGTGTGTTTTCCCCTCTTGTAACCTGTAAATCCAGATTTTCAAAACACAGCATGTCAGCAGCTACTTTCACATTCAATCAGGAGTAATCACTTCTCTGTGTGTAGGTAGTACTTATACAGCTCTCATCTACGGCTGCAAAAACATTTAATGGGCTTATCCTCTCAGCCCGTCAAGCCAGTGTGGCTGTCGGAACATCCTCTCCGACTGTGAAGTCAGGACAGTGTTACCAAAGAAGCATATTGTACACTAAGCGTCACTCTTAGAGTCGTTTGAATATTTATAGCAGAGACTCTGGGAGACTGACCTCCTGGGGAAGCACAGAGTTGATGGCCCACATGGTTGTCTTTCACTGTTTCCAGCCTTTCTGCTGCCCCACCATTTGTGATATGTCCTGAACACAGTTGAATAAAACTGATATGTGTCAATCAGCAGCTGATTGCAGGATATGCCAGATGGCATGATATTAATCGTTCACTAATTCTGTTCCTATCAACAGCGATGACTGAAATGAGATGCAGGCAATAGGGATTCCCAAAATGTATTTTGGCAGTGCGATCCTATGCATGTCCATTCAGAAGACACCCCACTGAATTCAATGGGACTTACTCCCAGGTACATGAGTATCGGATTGCAGGCTGAATCTGTTAAACTCTATAGCACTTACATAGGCATGTACAACCCTTCAAATGTATAAAGTCCTTCACAAAGCTGCCTATTTTTAAAAAAATTGTGATGGCCTTCATATGTATTTTGTGAGACTGGTAACTATTATTCCCATTTTAGAGATGGGAAACAAAGGTGGAAAAATTAAGACTTACTAAAAGGTCAGAGTGAATCCATAATTTCTAGTGGAGCTAAACTTAAAAGACCCAGTTTGGACTGCACTAAGACCCTTCCCCCATGTGGTCAATGAATGTGGGAGGGGAGCAGTTGGAACATGGAGGTAACTTATGCCCCTACACACCAATGTGCGTGGTGGCAGCTCATTCACTCTCAACATGAAGGGAGCCTGTGCATGTACAAATGTATACGCATAGGACACCTGAATTGCAAGGGATTCCTGTTTGTGTGGAAGAGCCTTACATACCTGGCAGGATGGCCCGCATATGTATCCGCATGACATGGAGTGGGACCGTGCATTACATGTATGTATGGAATGGGCTCAAGTGAACCACTCCTAATTCTCAACAATCTGTAATCTAACACACACCTAGAGCTTTTCTGCACGAGGCTGTTAATTGCTATATCTACTTTCAGTTTGGCACAGAATTGAGATCCAAGCTCTACACAAAAAGCTTTTCCTTTATATCACCTCTGTGTAGCATTGTGCTATAGTTAGGGTGACCAGATTTTGGAACCCAAAATCCTGGTCCCCCCGCACCAACAACCCCCCCACCAAGCCACCCACCCCCAGAAAACATCAGCCCGGACCTACCAGGACGGGTTCTCTTCTTCTGCTGCCGCCGCCGCGCCACCGCCGCTGCCGCCGGGTCCCCGGCCGGCTCGTAAGGCCAGCGGCCGCGCGGAAGAGGCAGGGGAGGGCCGGATCCGGAAGGCCAGCGGCGGCGCGGCAGACCCGGTGGCGGCGACGCGGCGGTGCACCCGGCGGTGGCGCGGCGGCGGACCCGGCAGCAGCGGCGCGGCGGTGGACCTGGCTGCCCCAGCAGGTAAGTGCCCAGCGCCTTGCGCTCCTTACCCGCTTCCCTCCGGTGCTCGAATCTACTGAGAAACAGGCTTCATGGCCTGTCTCTCAGTATCGCGCCAGGTGATGACGTCATCACCCGGCGCGCTACTGAGAGACAGGCCGCGAAGCCTGTTTCTCAGTAAATTCGAGCACCGGAGGGAAGCGGGTAAGGAGCACGAGGCGCGAGGGAGGGCACTTCCCTGCTGGGGCGGCCGCTTCCCGGGCTCCTCCGCCGCCACCGCCGCCGGGTCTACCGCCGCTCCTTGCTTGCTGCCACCGCTGCGTGACCCCCCGCCACCCCGGTTTGCCCCCCCCACCCCCTGGTTGGGCCGGTTCGCCCCTGGATTCCCGGTTAGGACCGGGAAATCCCGAGCCATCTGGACAGCCTAGCTATAGTGGAATATCACAATCCCACAAGTAGGAAAATGCCTTTTCTTTTGCTCTCAGAAATAATAGTCCACTCTTTAAAAAATAAACAGGAAAGTGCTCTTACAAACCAGAAGTAAAACTAGCGGATCACAATGTTGTGTAAAGAACCAGTAAACAACCGTAAACCAGGAATGATGAGAGCATAATAAATGCCTCAGATAGAAAAGCTCCTAATGTTAGTAGCATGATATTTTGGTTCCACTGTCAGTTGTTTCTAGCTGAATTATACTGAGAATAAGTTGAGCTAGAGAGACCTGTTGTACCTTGCCTTGATTTGAGCTCCCTTTTGTGACGATGAACTTTGCTTCTTTCCTCATTTATTCTGCATTTGACTAACTCCGGGAGCAATCACTCTTACACAAGCAGATAATTTTCTTGCTTTCAAGTAATGTGAACTGAGTTCTGGAAGATACTGCTCAAGTTTGTCTAATTAACTTCCTGTCACTGGCAGCAAAGGCCTGAGTACAGGTATGGTAACTAACTCATTTCTGCAGTCACTCTATCGGGCACTGAATATAGATTGGGAAAATTCTTTGCTTGAGCAAGATGTGTGGTAATGTTGTTACGCTGTGTTAAAGTGCCCTTTAAAAATACATTAGGTTCTCCTGAGATGGAGCGGCTGTTATCAGCTTCTACAGCCAGACTTTGCACAGGCGGTGGTAGCCTCCCCCTGCATGCTGTTTTGAACAGAGATGTGCTCTGATCTTAAGGCAGACAAATGTGTTAAAAAGGCAGATGATGATGATGATGATGACTACACCAAACTGATTTTCAGCGGATGCCCAAGCAAGACTTAATCTCACATTTTCAAGAAAACTGAGAACAGGAAGGAGAAGACTGCATTTGCCTTCTGTTGAAACAGGCACCGCTCACATTCAGCAACCAAGAAAAGGACCGACTTCTTACACAGAGCAGTTCAGATACCACCAAGCCACTGTCTTCCAGGCATGCTTACATGTGAAGAGTTTTAAGGGTTTCTCTACACTACAGGGAGTAATTTATAATGTTTCGATCAGTGATTTGGCACTTTTGAGGCATTTTAAAAAGTGCCCAGCGCCAGTTAGAGCCTGCTGACACAATTTTCAACCTTGCATGGAAGCAGAAGGATTGAGGATATTTTAAATATGGTGCTCTTCTCCATTGTCTACAGCTGACTGGGATGTTGCCACCTCGTCAGCCACAGTCCACAGAGAAGGATAAACGGATGCACCAGATAGGCATGTCTTTAAAATATCCGGCTCCAACTTCCTTCCTATTCTTGCTCCTGTATCAGGCTGCAGGGTGCAGCAAGTTTTTGTCAGGCCCTCCCAGCAAGAGTACTCAAGTACTATAATCTCTACTCCACCTTCCCCATTAGTCTTCCAAGAACCAAGGGAGCAGGGAGGAATGAGGTGGTAGGTCAGAGTTATGCAACATTCTGCCTGTGGGCACGAGTACACCAGTGGACTTCTTTCTTGTTGCCCACCAAGCTTCCCTACCCCTCCCACTTTGGGACAGGTTATTTTTGCATTGTGATCAGCCACGACTCAAATAGTAGCCATTTTGTAGTAGTGCCCAGGACAGTTTCTTAAATCACCAAGTGTATCCATGGGCCCAAAAAGTTTGCTTACCCATGAGGTAAGTGATTAACCCTAGGCTTGTTGGGTGTGGGTGCCATCGCAGCGTCACACATTAAAGCATCTTTACAGTGTCCTACCCCCTGGGACAGTAACTTTATCAGTGGGCATTTGAATGCAGTTCAAGACTGATTTGAAAAATGTGTGTTGAAATTTTACAGCCCATCCCCAGAAGAAGGAAGGATAACCAGCATTGTTATTAAAGCGTCATTGTCCGCAACTGTATACACAATAGTCAACCCGAACACTTGGTACTAAAGATACAACATGAGGTGATGATAGCATACTTGCAACACTGACCAGTGGAAGTGAGATACTGAACTAATCCTGTTCTGCCAGTGCTGTTGGGAAACTATCATAGGCTATATATGACTTTGAACAGAATGATAATCCTCTTGTTTACCATGTTACATCGGATAACATGGCAATAAAAATACCCATAGATTGTTCATCACATTACCTCTGCCCAATAGTAATCACTGTCAGGAGAAGGGAGAAAGGATGTATGTCTGAATTGTTGACATATCTCCTCTTGGTCATGGTGACAGGATGGATCTGCTTACAGTGACCTCTGTGTTGCCCAGGGGAATGTTCTGGGCATTCTGGGACATTATGTAGCATACAATGACAAGCCTACCATAGTGTTTACCACTGAACTGAAAGAACATCTGGATGAAAAATAAATGGATGGCAGTTAGTGACTTTTACATGGAATAAATGTTATGCTTTTCCTTTAAGCCTTTTCAAAAGCCACGATCAGGGATTTGTTTGTTTTTGCCAAAGTGGCCTCCCTTAGTCAAAGGAATCCTATTTCCACAAATGCAGATTATGAATGGAAAATGTTGAGGCAAATTCATGTTTTCTCCAGGAGAAAGGAAGCTCTTTCAGCTGGATTTGGACAAGGCATTTCCCCCCATATTTGAATTTAATTGCTATGGTGCAATTTACTACTTTGGTGGGACACAATTATTGCTGTTCTAGAGGCTTAAAATAGTGTCACAATCCTTACAAATAGGAACATAGGAAGTTGCCTTGCACTGGCCTGGTCTGCACATAACAAGAAGCCATTGTGAGTGAATTTCCCTCTTGGGTTGTTCTTGTTGTGATGACAGAGGCCATTTTCAATATTTAGGGCATAGCAGTGGCATGCTGCAGCTTCTTGTTATGTGCGAACCCAGCGAGGATGAGTTGTTGGGGTGGCTGACAAGCTGCCTGTAACGCTAGAACAACCCATGTGTTCTGAGTGGCTTGTCAACCACCACAACAAGCCCCCTCACCATACAGTGCACCCTTGCTGCACCCCAAATATTCAAAATGGCAGCCAACACTGCAATGACCCCCCCCCGCAATGAAATTAACCCATAGTGGCTTCTTGTTATATGCGAACCAGGTCACTGAGTTAGACCATTGGTCCATCTAGCCCAATATTGTCAACACTGACTAACACTAGCTCCCCAGAATTCCATGACAGGAGTTTTTCCAGCCCTACCAGAAATACTAGGGATTGAGCCTGGGACCTTCTGCATGCAAAGCAGGTTCTCTACCATTGAGTTATGGCTCCTCCCAAATAACAATGTTATTGCACTCCCACTTTCTAAATACAAAGAGGGGCGACGGAGCAGGGCCAGAAAGAATCTGTTCTTTTCCTCACATCTGGACTACCAGGAGAAGCTCTGGACCACAGGAAAGAAACCCGTGGCATGACTGCTCCTCATTCCAGAATTCTCTAGAAACGGATTTAAAGCTGCCCTGGGGAGGAAGTACTGTGTGGGCTTCTGTCATGGGTTCTGGGCTCCTCTCATTACTTGGCTATGCAAGAAGGGGCTCAATTACAACAGTTTCCATGTTGTTGTGGCAACGTAAGAACTGAGTCTTTGCTGCCGACAACAGAGCAAATACTTTGCGCCTCACTTACACTTTGCTTGGTACAGACAAATGCTTTTATTGCATGAAAATCTGTAATAATTTATCATGGCTGGTAATTAGAAATTCTCAGCTTTTTCTCAAGTCATCACTTCCTATATTGGTCCTGCTCGTGAGGTGGTACATGGTCCAAAGAATTAGTCTTCCATAGGGCAACCTCCTGCTGTAGGCCTGTTAGGATTTGGTTCTGTTCTGACCATAGACAGGAGATACTGGATAGTATCCCATGCTGTTGCGACTAGCGCTAATGGCATTGCGTTAGCATAAACCTATGATTGTGCAATATAATTAGCACAACAGGGAGAAACAACAATTTACTGGCTGGCTTGGCTCTGAGCATATCCCATCCATACCAAGGACCATCAGCTTTGTCTCCTAGTACTTTGTTAGTTCAAATAAAGTATTGGTTTGTAACTGGACTATTTTTTTCTTTTTTTAGAAGAGAACAAAATATTTATTTTTAACTGATATTTTATTTGTCTGTTTGAGTTATATCCCATCTTTCCTTACAAAGAGGCCAGGGCACGTTTTGTCTGCAGTGTTATAGTGATGAATGTTCTCCTTATGCGTCATTAATTAAGGTTAGTGTTAACACTCATGCTGTCTTTGGGAAATGAAAGATCGTTTGACTTTATAAACAGCCAGGTGCATCAGAAGGCCTGTGTGATCCAGTGAATAGCATACGGGACTCTGGAGCTGGGTTCAGCTTTCACTTCTTGAAAGCCACCGTTAATCTCTAAAATGGAATTTATAACACAACAGATTATGCTGTGAAAATGAACAAGTTGTGTGTAAAGACCAGTGTTCATTAAATTATACCAACATGATGAAAATAACTGCTGCTATTAGAAATATCTAGGAAATGAGAACAAGTTTCTTGACTATTTATTATTACATTTATATCCTGCCTTTTTTTCCTCCAAGGAACTCAAGGCAGCGTACATAATTCTCCTCTCCATTTTATCCTGACAACAAACAACCCTGTGAGGTAGGCTGGGCTGAGAGTCAGTGACTGGCCCAAAGTCACCCAGTGAGCTTCCATGGCCAAGTAGGGACTTGAACATGGATCTCCTGGCTCCCAATCCAACACTCTTAACCATTACACGACACTGGCTCTCACTACACCTGCTGTTCCAAGCTAGTATAGTATAAATCCCAAAACAACGGAGGGAGTAATTGTTTTGTCTCGAGACAGTTTGGGGGGGGCATAGGATAATTTGGATTCCTGCAGCCACTGTCAGAGACAGCGCTCCACCCACAGATCCAGAAATCCATGCTCCCCTCCCTCTTGCAGCCAGCACAGAAAGAACTGTGCCGGCTGTCTCTCCGAAGTTGCAAAGACGACCTCAGAGATAGGCTCAATTTGGACAACATGATAGGCAATGGTGGGGTAATAATCAACTTTACAGTTGTTCATCTAGGGGCACTCCCCACACAACATGGTAATAAATAATCAACTGTGGTGTGGATTAGGATCATCGCTGAGTTGCCTATGGCAGCATTCGGACGACATGATAGTCAATACAACTGACGATTGTTTCCCCCCACCCAGTTGCTTATTGTGTCGTCCGAATTCAGCCATAGAGTGCTGGTGGTGAGGGGAAGGGGAGGACACTGGGGAAGCCAGGATATGATGTATCCTTAGGTTACCCAGCTTCCTGTCCTCCTGCTCCAATGTGCCCCAGCTAGACAGGCAATAAAACCTGACTAGCCAAAATGCACAGCAGGAGGAGCATGGAGGTGAAGATCCCACTTGGCATAGGATGCCATAAGCCTCTGAGTTTGGAGGCTTACTGGCATTGCCATAGGATTGTGCCCTAATGTAATGCCTTTTGCTAGAACAAAACTAAGATGGCAGAGCGGTGAGAGAACTTTTGAGTTTGTGACTACAGTTTTAATTGGTATTATTCAGAATATAAGGCATTATTGCTGTTGTTTTTCAATTTTCTTTTCCAGATGGACCAGCATGGCTACCTGAAATTTTTCTCTAGTATAGTAGAGTGACATATAATGCAATCCTATTCATGTTTATTCAGAAGTAAGTCTCATGTTTCTCAGTGGGGCTTACTCTCTAGCAACTGGGTTTAGGATTACAGCCCTAGAGAAATTGCTGAGAACAGCCCCAGCCACAAGACTCTATCTGCAGAATGGGATAACAATACTGACCTATTTTACAGGATTGTTATAAAGGAATACTAAGATAATGTATGTGAAACACATAAAAAACTCAAAGCCCTAAATCATCATCATCATCATCATCATCATCATCATCATCAAACGATCTAATGGGAATTGACATAGCTAGTAGGTCTTAAATGAACCCAAATGATATTTGGGCATTAGGTCAACTTACATACAAAGAACATCTGGAAAGGGAGCGGGACTGTCCACATCAGCCCCGACTCAAACATCCTCTTCCCAACCAATCAGGGTACCTCATTATAGGAATGATTCTAAGCACATTCAGCATAACACCATTAGAGTTCCTCCTCAGAACTTTCTGCTAAATGCATGAAGGTCAAGAGGGAATGGAGGAGAGGGCATTAGCAGTGGTGCCTGCGCATCCGTCCCCACTGCTGTCTTCACACGTTCACAGCTGTCTTCACACGTTCACAGCTACGGAGCTGGTTCACATGATCATTTTCAGCCACAGTGGCTTGTAGGTTGTCATGTCATTTGAACTCGGCGACGGTGAGTTGTTGGCATGGTTAGCAAGCCACTCAGAACCCATGGGTTGTTTTAGGATTGTGGGGGTTTGTTAACCATGCTAACAACCCATCCTCTCCTGGTTTGGGTGTCATGACAACCTATGAGCGGGAGCTGGGTTACAGAATGGGTGCCTGTGGGTGCCCAGCATGTGTGGCAAACCATGGGGGCTTATTTAATTATTGTGCGACCCTGCCCAGACAGAGGCCTCTCTGTGTTGACCTGCAAATCCACACTTCAGTTTGGTGCTTACTAATATAATCCTAATAAAATACATGATATTACCAGGTTTAATTATACAGTCTAGGTATTAAGAGTTTTACCCCTTGCTGTTCTCCATCCTGCTCTCAAGCTGCAATCTCCTTTCATCTTATCCTCACCACATGAAACAGGGTAGGTGTTCCCTTTATATGGCTCAGGGCTGTGGTCATATGACTGCCCAAACTTCATTTAATCAGTTCAGAGAATCAAAAACTACTAGAGGCCTTTTATCAGTTCTAATCCTTGTCCTCATGCAAAGCATACAAAGCTGAAAAAACATGAATATTCACACACTCAAACACCTCGGGAGTACTCGCCTTAAAAGGGCAGATGAAAGGAACACCTGTGCCTTAGGAGAATTTCTTACCTATTGTCAGGGCAACACTCCTGACAGTATTTTCAATGTGTGACAATTTCACAACCTGAAACCTTTGTAAATGCAAATTTCTGCTCTTGGGTTGTTATTCTGGATTGGAAGGTGATGTTTGCCTCAAGTTAAACCAGACTTCCCCAACCTGGTGCCCACCAGCTATGGACTACAATTCTCATCACCCCGACCAGCATGGCCAAGCATGCTGGTTTGGGGAAGGTGCAATTAAATTACAATTATCACTAAAAAGGGTCCAGAGGGAGAGAAAGTAATTATATGGAACGTTTCTTCTCACAGTTTCATATATGTTCATGGACACCATAGGCTGCTTCTCATATTACATTTTTCAGCAGGTGCATCATTTCAGCATATTGAATATGTATAGGAATTTGTGTTTAGGACAGAACACATTTGGCAATCTGAGAAACTGTCCTGGGCCCTACCACAAAATGGCTGCGATGGCGCAACAGAGGAAGAAGAAGAAGAAGAAGAAGAAGAAGAAGAAGAAGAAGAAGAAGAAGAAGAAAATAGAGAAAAATATACACTACTGGCTATTGAAGTTGAAGAACTATGGCAACAGGAAAAATACAATTAGTTTGTTAGTCACATCAGTCACCAGCATCACATCAAAATTTTTTAACAGAAATTCTTCAGAAACTAGGCCTACCAAAATACAACTGCACCAACATCCAGAAAGCTGTCATACTTAACACATGTTCGATAGTCAGGAAATTCCTGAATCAGTAGACGATATAGCATGACTTGGCAAAGCCCGTCACGTTCATCTAGAAAAAACGCACACAAGTGAGAAAAAAAGAGATAATAATAATAACAACAATATTTTTATTTATTATAATAATATTTTATTTATTATAATAAATAACCATAATCTTCCCAAAAGACTTAGTACAAGGCAGAAGTGGAGTCTGAGACCCAACACACTAAATAACTTCTTTCACACCTTTCAGCACCAACAGAAACTCATTTCATAGCAATCCCAGCTGCCAGTAAGAAAAAATGTTAATTAAAAAACTGTCGGCAGGGTAGAGCACCTTCGTGGGCACAAGAAAAGTGTCTGGGGGCATACTGGCACCTGCAAACATCGCTCCTTAAGCCCAGACATCCTTGTTTTGAAACTGAGGTGGTGGGGGAAGACTGCCCTGCCCCCTCACCAGGAACCGCGGGTGGGAGGTACCGTACCTTAGGCTGACCATATGAAAAGGAGGACAGGGCTCATGTAACTTTAACAGTTGTAGAGAAAAGGGAATTTCAGCCACTGTCATCTGTATGCAATTAGTTCCTGGTGAAATTCCCTCTTTATCACAACAGTTAAAGTTGCAGGCATTATACTAGAGTGACCATATACAAAAGAGGGCAGGGCCCCTGCAACTTTAACTGTTGTGATGAAGAGGGAATTTCACCAGGAACTAATTGCATACAAATGACACTGGCTGAAATTCCCTTTTGTCTACAACTGTTAAGTTACATGAGCCCTGTCCTCCTTTTCATATGGTCAGCCTAGAGGTACCAGTTCCTCTAGCCACTTGTGGCCTTCTTTGGCCTCCCTATCAGTTTGCTATAAGCAACAGCCTTGGTGCAATGGTCAAGCTACAGCACCTTCAATTGTTTCTTTACCAGCTCCTCGCCAACTCTTAGGAAAAGCCAATGTGCTGCCCAGCACTTTCTACCTTTGCAGGCTTCTCCTCCACCTTTTATTCCCCTCCCCAACAACTGATTGAACTGTAGCATGATACATGTGAGTGGGCCGCATGTATATGTGTAGATGATATGCAAGGGTTAGCCATTGTCTTAAAAACAAATGTAAGGAAGTTCTATTCTTATACAAAAGAATGAGAGGATTTACAATCTAACTAATGCTGGTAAACCTCTGGGGCCAGTTTAAAACTCATGAATGACAATTACTAGTCAAAATAAATTGGAACAAAGAAAAGAGTGGTTGTGTGGGTTCTACTGAATCTTTAATTTTTGCATATCCTCTAGCACCATGTAAGCACTATTGTGGGCATAAATGGGCAAGCGTAGTCATATTTTAAGTCTGAGATTTACATGCAAATGATTACTGTGGCGTTGGGTCCAAACATGGAAACATGAAAGCAAATACTGTGTACAACTAGTACTGCGCATGGGGAAATTACTCATGGGGCAGTGATCAGTGTTTTGTGTTCCCCATCTGCAGTGAGATACAGATGTTACACATTCACATGCATCACACATAGCAGTGCTGAAGACCATCCTGCACTGTATGTGACCACATACACATTGTATGGCATGTGCCATCAATGCACTCACACCTGCATTTATTTATTTTTATTTAAAATTATTTTTAGGCTGCCTTTAAGGGTAATTATTTTTTGGCTGCCTTTGGTTTACCATCATCTATTGGGATCTCATGCTATGGTATGTATGTAAAAGACATAACTTTTGTAACTGTTAGTTTTGACCCATGCACACTCAAGTGTGGGTTTGCACATATAAAACCAGGGTTCGGCACACACGGAGCCCTGAGAAAGCCAGTTGCTGAAACAAAGCATGTATTACTTATAGCTAAACCTCTCTTTCTTTTCCAAAACATAAAATCTTCAAAACCCGTCCACCCTGGGAAAGGCTGTGAGGGCCTGTACTTGTGTTGGGCCAAAGAGACAGATTGGGGATACTATTGGTGTACCGCCCACCCTGCTACCCAATGGACTCGCTGACTGAGCTGGCTGAGGCAGTCTCGGATGTGGTGCTGGATAGTCCTAGGACTCTGGTCCTGGGAGATTTTAACATTCACGCTAAGGCTGCCTTAACAGGACCAGCTAGGGACTTTATGTCTGCCATGACAACCATGGAGCTGTCTCAATTTGTCACTGGCCCAACACATAGGGCAAGGCATACCTTTGACTTGGTCTTTGCCTTAGGGTGTGAGGGGGGTGGTCTGGATATTGGGGAAATGGAAACTACCCCGTTGTCATGGTCAGACCACTTCCTGGTGAAATTTGGTGGTCTGCCCACAGAGACTTATGGAATCTGAATGATTCCTGAATGCTCTGGGGGAATTTTCAGTAGCCAGATCCGGCTATTTTGTTGAGGCCCTTGTCACACTATGGAATGGTGAGGTGCGAAGGGCCATCGACACAATTGCTCCCTAACACCCTCTTCAACACTGTGGAGCTCAGAAGTCTCCCTGGTTTACTGGGGAGCTCCGGGCAATGACACAGGTCAGAAGACGGCTGGAGTGTAAGTGGCGTAAGACTCATCTTGAAGGTGACTGAACACGTGGAAGAGCGTACAATCATGCCTTCAGCATGGTGGTGAAGGCAGCAAAGAAAGCTTATTTTGCTGCCTCCATCGCATCTTCAGGCTGTCGTCCAGCTGAGCTTTTCCGGGTGGTACGGGGGTTACTTACATCTAACCCACTTAATCCAATATTGGAACCCTCGGAGGCTCGCTGTGAGGAATTTGCAAGACACTTTGAGGATAAAATCGTTCACCTTCACGCTAACTTGAAAGCCGCTATTGATTCAGTGTCTGCTGAGGTGTCCAGTGCATTGTCTTATCCTGTTTTGTGGGATCAGTTTCAGTTTTTGGAGCCTGAGGATGTGGACAAGATGCTTGCATCTGTTCGACCCACCACATGCTCTCTTGACCCTTGCCCGTCATGGCTTATCCAAGCTAGCTGTGGGGGGCTGACCAACTGGATCAGGGGAATGGTGAACACATCATTGCATGATGGGGTGGTCCCTGCTGCCTTAAAGGAGGCAGTGGTGTGACCACTCCTGAAAAAAACCTCCCTTGATTCAGAGAGTTATGATAACTATCATCAGGCCGCCAATGCCCCATTTTTGAGCAAGGTGCTCGAGGGAGTGGTGGCGTCTCAGCTGCACTTGGATGAAACTGATTATCTGGATCCATTCCAGTCTGGGTTCAGGCCTAGTGTTGGGATGGAATCAGCCTTGGTCGCCCTGATGGATGTCCTTCTTTGGGAGAGGGACAGGGGGAGTGCGACCCTGTTACTACTCCTTGATCTATCACTGGCTTGATCTATCACCATTGACCACGGTATTCTCCGGGAACGCCTCCGTGAATTGGGGATTGGTGGCACTGTTTTACAGTGGTTCAACTCATACTTGTTGGGTCGGTTCCAGAAAATAGCATTGGGGGAATGTACTTCTGCCCCATGGTAGTTGAACTATGGGGTGCTTAGGGGCACCATCCTTTCCCCAATGTTATTTAATATCTATATGAAGCTGTTGGGAGCAGTCATCAGGAGATTTGGAGCAAGGTGTCACCAGTATGCTGAAGACACCCAGCTCTATCTCTCTGTAACATCTGAATCGGGAGAGGCTGTGCACGTTCTGAACCAGTGCCTGGATACAGTTATGGCTTGAATGAGGGCCAACAAACTGAAGCTGAATCCCAATAAGACAGAGGCCTTGTGGGTTGGTGGTTCCCAGGTCCGGGAATTGGGGTGTTTGTCTGTTCTGGATAGGGTTGCACTCCCTCCGAAGGAACAGGTCCATAGTTTGGGAGTGCTCCTGGATCCATCTCTGTCACTGGGGCCCAGGTGACCTCGGTGGCCCAGAGCGGCCATTATCAATTTCGGTTGGTACGCCAACTACGCCCGTTCCTGGATAGGGATAGCCTTGCCACGGTCATTCATGCACTGGTAACCTCATGACTAGACTACTGTAATGCGCTCCATGTGGGGCTACCTATGTGTGTGGTTCGGAAGCTGCAGCTAGTGCAGAATGCAGCAGCTAGGGTGCTCACGGGGACACCTAGCTCTGCTCATATAAAACTTGTATTAAAAGAACTGCACTGGCTGCCTGTTAGCTACCGAGCCACATACAACGTTATGTTGTTATCCTACAAAGCCCTAAACAACTTGGGACAAGCAGACCTAGCAGACAACAACTACAATCCTCAGAGGAGGCCCTACTGGCCATTCCAAGATGAACGGAATGCCGCCATGAAGAACCTCAGCGGCGGGCCTTCTCTGTAGTGGCACCCACCCTCTGGAAAACCCTCCCTCATGCGGTTCGGGAGGCAGAAAATGTTACATCTTTTAAATGCCTCCTGAAGACATACCTTTTTACACAGGCTTTCCCTGGTTTTTAATGTAGCTCATTTTACACTGCCTTTTTAACTTTTTAATGTTTAAATATATATTGTTATTCTTATGGTTTTTAATTGTGCACTGCCCAGAAAGCTTCGGCTGATGGGCAGTATAAAGATGTAATAAATAAATAAATAAAATAGACTATCAACACATTTCATGTAAAATATACATTATTTATAAAGAATGCCAGGAAAAAAGTTTAGCTATGAGCTATAAAATTAAATCCTTTGAAAAACAAATGTGTTCTTGTTGGTTTAACTTATGGCAAGTGTTACTTTGAAAGGAGGAAAAGAAAAAAAAACCTTATTTTGTTTTTTGGACTTAAAAAAAAATTTTTTTTTGAACAAAACCACAATGTCTCAGGCAATCGTTTCTAAAGTCGAATGATATTAATGTCAGAAAATATGTACTACAGAGTGCTTTAAGAGACCATTTTTAAAATACTAATTAGAGGCAGATCAATGAATATAGATCATAGCAGGACATCAATTCCCTTTGTCCTTCCAAATCTAGTTGCATTAATTAACTCTCTCTTTGGCCTTCATCCTAATGTATAGTTAGTCAGATGGTAATAGTTTTTCTGTCTTGGAGATGGAGCAGCAGGAGAAGAACATTGTGGCTGCTTTTCCACATGCGTTTCCAAATAGGTTCATTATGGCATTAGATGAGTTGATGCTGAAAGGCAATGTATTATTAAAACAAACTATCTTTTGGGCAACTTTATGGAAGCCCTTTTAGGTTGTAATCATCCACTTTATTGTTTCTGTTCTGGAGTGAGGTAAAGGTAGAGTTTGTACCTTTTTTTGAACTGTTTTTGTTCCGTGTTGACAATGAAAGCAAAGATATTTGAATCCTTAATTTAATGGGCACTGAATTATTATGAACACTCAACATTGCTTTGGGATCCACCACTTGTAACAGATAAACCTCAATTTTCAGGTTCTTATCTGAAAATAACACATTAAATTATATTGTACCTCTTCACTTTAACTCAAACACAATCTTGTTAGCCATTTTAGCAATCCTGATGCTGTTGTCTATCATTGTAAGAAAGCAATACTTCATGTACTTTCCCCAATCAGCTTCAGTTCAGTCCAAATGGACACTAGAGTTCCCACCTTGCAACCCAGACACTTGGGGGAGGGGGAAGGAAGAGGCAACCGTCCATTGTGTTGATTATTGTGTCGTCTGGGGGGGGCAACACACAATGGACACACAAATTACAGTACATTATTTTCTGGAATTAAACGACAGGGAAAAACAACAGGCTGCTCTGTTGCTTATCTGGAGACCCGCTGATTAACATGTCGTGTGTCGGGCTCTGTTGTGTAATCTCTGCCGTTCAATGTACTGTTCCAGAAGGTAATAGAGTTCACTGGCAGAAGAGGCCTAAAGCACCCCGGCCGCTCCTATACAGCCGGCAGAACTTGCGATGCATGATGGGATAGGACTGGGAGGACTGAGGGAGGAGGGAGGGAGGGACACCAGCCACGCCGAAGGATACCAGGACTTTCAGCCATGTGAGTGGGGAGGGGCAAAATGTTGTGTGGGGAGTTCCTCTGAAAAAAGGTACTGTGCGTTGCCTATTCCCTCCTCTGTTGCCTAGTGTCGTCTGAATGCGGCCACTGAGTATAAACCTTTAAATGTCCTGTGCCCTCATCTACCTGTTCCCTGATTGGTCTTGTAAGTTACCCATCACCCTCACCCTCTCTAGCAAGCTAGTCTCCAGGTGTTCTGATAGGACCAGGGAAGAAAAACGTGGGATCAGCTGTGGAAACCAAAAGATCCCTGTTTGCTGCTTTTGTTGCAAGGTGACAACCATAAAGTTCCTCTTTGAGTAAGGTTGCTGACCAATCGCTATTCGGAGCTTCAGGTCAATTGAACTGATACTAGATTATTGGAGCCTCACCTGTCAAATAATATATTCTGTGGAGTTCCATGGGCATGTGTGTGTGTGTGTGTATGATTTTTTTTAAAAAAGTAAAATAAGTCTGGGCAAGATGCAATAGAAGCAGTGGAAGAGCTCAAAATTCAGCTCCGAGTCACCACCCAATCCACTTTTTCATCCGTTGCAGACAAGATATGGGGTACCTGCATCTCTCTCCCCCCCACAAGCGCAGTTGAAACCAGCTTGGGGAGTGTGATTTTAAACTGGAAAATAAATCCTACCACAGGGGAAAGGATTAAGCAGCCTTTCTCCACCTACCCAGACTAATTTTATTGTTGTTTTTAAAGAGGGGGGAACCCCACAAAACTGTTTTGTACACTGCGGTGGAATCCTTTGGATGGGCAGTTAAGATATATTTTAAATAAAATAAAATGACATGTAGTTGAACCTGATTTGCAAGCAAACATTTGTATGACTCTGAGGTTTTACATTTTGCCCTCGAGTAATGATCTCTGTAGGAAGGTTGATTGGGAGAACTCTATTCTGTTGGGTGAGTAATCTTGTTGATTTGACTTTGTGATCTAGTGGGTACAAATGAGAAACTATTGTAATCAGCCTGTTTGTCCCTCCTGGTGAGGTTCTTCAGGGTGGCAAGAGAAAAAGAAGAGGGGGATATTGTTGATGCGCAGTGGTGTGCTCCACTCTTTAGTTTATGCAAGGCGTCCTGGCATGTGCACATGTGTGACTGAAAATGATGGCATTCACAGCAGCATCAATTGAAAAGGCCAATTACAAAGCTCATCAGTTACAAGTTCTCCACATAAAACAAAGGTGGGAACCACCTTGACTCAACGCTGTATAAATAAAATATTCTATGTACCTGTATCAACGTTTTCGTATTGATGGTAGTAGAGAAATCAAGAACAGTTTCAGTGCTCCCATCCTCCCTTGAATACTATTGACTTCATTTCTGAGTCAGTGCAGACGCCATCAAAACACGCCTACATGCATGTCTCTTGGGTAGCATGTTTGGCTTCTCTCTCTCTTCCAGCCTAAGTGTTCCTGGCCATATGTTCACCTTGGCACTCCTTCCTGCAGTACATGTTCTGATGACTAATTGTAGCCTGAGTACATTCCCTTGGATTTCTTAATGTGATCTATCTCAGGTATAAAGCAGATTGTCGCAGATTAAATTGTGATCCTTTATCCCAGATGGGACCGCATTGATTTTACAAGTCCTGGAGCACTAGCAGTACTTTACCAACCATAATTTCCATAATTTCCTTCCTGTTTCCTATCATAAGTCTTCTGTCATCCCTATATCACAATAGTTCGGAGCTGGAGTACACCTGTTATATTTATTGTGAATATGCCACTGAAAACTGTGGCAGCCTACCCCATACACCCAATAGTCAGAAGACCTTAACATACAGGGCACAAGCATCCATCTCCTCCTAGCAGCCACCTGGAATATTGATTAAAAGTACAGAGATTCACAGCATGACAGTGATGTCCCCATAGGAATACAGGAAACTGTCTTATGCTAAGTCAGACCATTGGTCCATTTTGCTCCATAGTATCTAGACCAGCCTTTTCTAACCTGGTTCCCTCCAGAGATTTTGGACTACAAATCCCATCATTTGTGACCACTGGCCATGCTGGCCGGTGCTGATGAGAATTTCAGTTTAAAACCTCTGGAGTTCACAGGTTGGGGAAGATGGGTCTACACTGTCTCACCATTGATTTTGGAAAGGAGTCTTTACCAACCCTACCTGGAGATGCCAGGGACTAAACCTGATACCTTCTGCATGCAAAGCAGATGCTCTACCAGTGAGCTGTGTCCCTTTCCCAGAGTAGATAGCACTAGGCTAGATGGACCAATGCCTCATGTGGTAAGAACTTGTGAAAATTAGAACAGGGGAGATAATAATAATAATAATAATAATAATTATTATTATTATTATTATTATTATTTATAACCTGCCTCTCCCTTCGGATCGAGGCGGGGAACACAATGTAAAGTACAAGAATCACAAACAGTTAAATTTTTTTAAAACAAAATACATCATTAAAACATCTTAAAATTCATTCGGATAGGCCTGCCGGAAGAGAGCAGTCTTCATGACTCTCTTAAATTCATGAAGACTGCTAATTTGTCTAATCTCCTCTGGCAGACCATTCCATAGTCTGGGAGTGATGGAAGATAGAACTTAGCACATAAGTTTTCCTAGTCCAGGAAGCATTTATGACAAATCCAGGGGTTTCCCATTTCTGGTAACTTGCAATTTGCCATATGGAAATGTATATGAATGTAACTCCTAACTTTGTTCTTCATACACTCAGCTGCATGGTTGGTAACGTGATCATGGAAAACTGACTGATACACTCCCATATTCCATGCTCACTAGGATGTTTGCCATTGTCCTCATGATATTCAAGGGCAAATAAGGTTAAATCTCCCTGTGGCTTACATTGTCACTCAAGGTAGAGTACATTGTTCTGAAGAAGGGTAAAGCAGCCTAGGATGATGTATAGGTTCAAGTGGCTCTTCCTGAGGATGCATAGATTGCCTAAAGGAGATAGTTCCCACCCTCCCCAGCACACAATACTATCTTGCTCAAAGCAGCCCTTGCGTGCAAAATGCATGTTCTGTCCATCCTGTCTTTGACCATTTTTCTTTTGTTGATGTAGTCGTCGTAATCAGGCCTCGATAAGAGCTGCTGCCAGACATTGGCAATCAGTCCTATGTTATCATCTGGAAATGATCAGAGCCCTTGGGTTAGATTGAAGCCATTTTTATAGGATTGATTAGTTCCTTATTTCTGGGTTGTGCCATTTTTTTAAAAAAAAAATCTTGTTGCTTTGCTCTCCTTGCCTATTTCACTCCTCTTGTCTGTTTTACATTGCAAATAGTAAAACTTCATTTGTATGAACCCAAAACCTTAAGTAGGCTTTGAAGTCTGTGGCTTTGTGATTCAAAAGTCATCTGGATAGTGTCTGCTCTTTTGCTAGCTTTAATCAATGGACAATAATCAATTATCATATCAAAGTGTTCGGTGGCTTCCCCGTGATGTAGTAATGTAACTGGTTGGCCTCATTTCCGGATGTGACTTTGCCCTTTCACCCGCCTGTGCCACACAATTGTGTTACCCACTTCATTACTTAAAGATGTCAACTCTGTTCATTTCTTTTTTCTTTTCATTTTTGAAAACCAAAAGAGATCATTATGTTCCAGTGAACGAATCCCAAAGCTACCCTGCAATCCTAAACAAACGTATTAGTAAAGTAAATCCCCTTGAAATAATTGGAATCTACTTTTTTTGGGGGGGGGGGGAATCTGGCTAGGATTGCTTTCATGCAGCCTGATCCTACTTGTGCTTACCTGAAAGTAAGTCCATTGCACTCACTGGTACTTACTCCCAAGTAAGTGTTTAGGATTGCAATATGGTGGCCACTCATGAATTACCAAAAAGAGAGGACAAAAGAGAATAATGATTTGAATAAAATTTTCATATGATAATTTAGGTTTAGATACAAACTTAGAAATAATTGTTTAACTAGAAATACAGTACATCTCATCATTGTGTGGAAGACTGTGACCAGGTGACCTGGGTCTGCTCTTCGGGTTCTGCTAACTGTTGATGGGCAACAGTTCTTACGGTTCTTTATTTTTAAACCAGAATTGGATGGGGCAGCCTTTCAAACAGTGGGCTGCCCTATGGAGAAGATACACGGCTGGCCTAGACTGCAAATATAGGATCCCTTATGATGTTACCTACTTAGCATGAGAGTCACGGCTGTGTGGCTCTTCCAGCTTTGTGAAGGCAATACCTAAAGCTCTGGGATACAAGGGACGAGCTTAAACTGTGGCTTTAGCTCTCTGTGCCAACATCACCCCTTCTGGAAACTAGGGTAATGCTGCAGCAAGGACTCCTCCCACGTTCCCTAGGGCTTCTGATGCTTGGAATACAGGAAGGAGCCACAATTTAGTTGCGCCCATGCCACAAAGGTAACATGGGAAGGGACTCTTAGTCGCAATGTGCCACCTCCTCCCTGAAGTCTCATAGTTAGAATATTGGCAAATATAGAGGAGACAGTTTAGGGTGGGATGGTGGAGGAGTCTTTGGAAGTTTACATATGCTCTTGTCATTTTTGTACCCATGTGTCTCTCTACGTTCCAGCAGTAACATCTTGCTTTGTGCAAGCGATATCCTTTTTGAAAGCACATATTTGCTGGTGCCACAAACAATTAGGGGTCAGGTCCCATGACAGGGTTTTGGGGGGTTTTTTTTGGTATGAAAAGATAATTTCTTTTAAGGTTGAAAAAATCCAGTGGTTTCTAACTACATTTCTAACCCTCCAAGGAAGATTCAGAGTAAGAAATTGAAGAGAAAAGCAAGGAGCACATCTTATTTCTCCAGAGGGACAGGCCACAAATTAAAGAAGAGAGGGCCAGCTTCCCTTTGTATCTAGCTTGATATGCATGCTCTGTGCCTTCACAGACCTACAATTTAAGTCAAATAAGAAAAGTGGGTACTCATACACACTAGGAAGTGAATGCAATTGAATACACCTACTGTAAGGTTTGCTGTAAGGGTGCAATCCTATTCAGACAGAAAAATGGGCTGGGGCATGTTGTGAGTTGTAAGACTCTTTTCTGTCTAACCTGCATAGGATTACACTCTAAGTGTACTGAATCTTAAACGTTTAAATAACTCTTAACTTGTAGGTGTGCACATTCAAGGTCTTTGTCCTGATCCAGCTGGAGCTATGGGCAAAAAATCAGTCGTCCAGGATGTGGCCAAGCATCCCAGTTTGTATCAAAAGAAGCATTTGCCAATTCGGGAGGCCTAGGATGAGCATCACAATGCAGATAGAGATGTCCGTAACACAAGTTGATGGCCACCTGAAATGCTCCTGAGATCAAGGGGTTGTCAGGATTGTTGATCGAACTGGAAATCCTGTCCACAGGAGAAGAGCACTTCATATTATAACGGCTTTGAAGAAAGGCAACAGTGAAAGAGTTGCAACAACATTGGAGCTAAGTATGCAAACTCTCAAGAACCAGAGATAGTATGCTATCTCTCTAAGGCCCCCTCCACAAGAATGCGCCTTTGCGCCTGGTTCCGCGATTATGCGCATTATCGCGGAGGCGCATTTACTCACAATCCCTCTGCACGGGAGGCGGCGAGAAGCGGCGAAGCGCATTAAAAGATGCCCAAAAAGCGCTTTCCAGGTAGTTAATGCGCATAATCGCTTGTTCACACAGCGAAAATGCGCTTTAACGGCCGGAGCAAAATAAAAGTCGCTATTTAACGCGCGTTCGAAAATGCGCATTATCGGGGAGATAACGCGCCTGTACGCCCGTTTTGCGCTCCGCTGGTGTGTAGGTAAAATTTATAATGAGCCTTCAAGGCTCATTAAACGCCCCGTGTGGAGGAGGCCTAAGTGTGTTTAAACAAATCCTGCCCAGGGTAGCATGGCAGACAAAACTATCATTTGAAAAGCAGCAACCAAAGATCAAAAGGGCCAAAAAGGGTAGTATAATCCAGGCAGATAGGAGGTCAAGTCACGAAATAGCAGTGTGCGATACAGAGCAGACACTTAGCCTGGCAGGATCCTTTCTCAGCAAGACACATTGCTCAAATCGAAGGTCTTGCTTCTAATGACAGGAAAATTCTCCCAACCCCTTAAAAATACAAGAAACAGAACAACTGGGTTGGGCGAACTGGTGACAATATACACAACACAGATAAAGATAATAGTATCAATAGCAATAATTCTCCTAAAAAGTATTTAATGTTACGATCTAGTTGAAACTAAAGACAATGAAAACAATTACACAATATATATCAGACTAAAAACACAGTATTTAAACCTTCAAAAACTATATTTTCCTACAAACACAAAAACATATGAATACCAAGTAATAAAAAAACAGTTTAGGATGGTGCCCAAACAGTGACTTTCTGGCTATCAGCACAGCTTATAACTGCTTAAGGCTTCCATTAAATTCATAAAACAATTAAAAAGATGTGAAGAATGGAGCCTAATTAGGGAGCTGGTTACAACTTTAAGGACATTCATCCTGAGCTTACTGATAACACTAAAATGCTTCAAAACATCACTAGTGAAACCACACACACTAGCCAAACATATATACATATATAGATATAGATGCTCATCCTAATGCATAACCATCCAGTTCATCTCCTCATTCAAGCCAACCGGGGACTTCGTTTTTAAGGTGAAAATCCAGTACAGTTCCCGCAGTAGAAGTCTACGGTGCATCTGTTGTCCTTGTGCTTCAACCTTCTCCAGACAGCAAAATTTCAAATCATCAAGATTATGTTTACGTTCCAAGAAGTGTTGAACAAGGGGGGCTTGTACCCGCTGGTTTCTTATAAAGCTCTTATGTTAGCTGATCCTGATCTTGATAACTCTTTCAGTCATTCCCACATAGATTTTTTTTTTACAAGGACATATAATAACATATATTACACCTTTGGCATTACAATTAAAGAAACCTTGGTATGGATACTGTTTATTATCTACTGGGTCAATAAAGCTTTTGCCTCTATGGCAATTGATACATACGCTGCATTGACCACAGGGAAAGTTCCCTTTTACTTCTTCCCCTAAAAGTGTTGCCTCTTAATTTGGGTTTAGGCTTGCAGACATTGTGTACCAAAATGTCCCTGAGGTTCTGTTTCCATTTATATGCAAAAATGGGGCCTCCTTGGCAGGCAGATATGTCACCCAAAAGATACCAATATCTATTTATGATATCCCGGATCTTGCTGGTGTATCCATCATAACTTAAAGGAACAACCATTCTTTCTGTTGTTTGCTGGTTCCTAGATTGTAAAAGTTCCTTTCTATCCCTATTAAGGGCTCTATACGTAGCCCCCTTCAATAATTTCATTGGATATCCTCTCCTGTTTAACTGAACAATAAGTGTATTTGCCTGCCTGTAGAAATCTTGTGTACTACTGCAATTCCTTCGCAGCCTCAGCATTTGGGAATAAGGCAAATTGCGTTTCATATGACTAGGGTGGTAGTTGCCATATTTCAAGAAGGAATTTGCACCTGTATTTTTACGATACAGGTCAGTGGTAAGTGACCCATTCTGAAAAAGAACAACAACATCCAAAATGTTGAGCCTCAATTTATTGTAATTCATTTCAAATTTGATAGTTTCATGTTTAGGGTTTGTATATTGGAGAAACTCTAGAAGGGTCTCCTCACTCCCTTTCCATAACATAAAAATATCATCAAGAAACCTCTTGTAGAGGACAATGTATTGTTTATAACTATTCCCTTCCTGCAGGATATGAGTCTGCTCAAACCAGTCCATGTAAATGTTAGCCAGTTCCAGGGCAAATCTGCAGCCCATGGCAGTGCCCAAAATCTGCCAGTAGAATTTATCTTGAAATTGGAAAAAGACCCATCCTACAATCTACGACATACAGTTTTGGATGACACACCAACCTGCAGCGCAGCAAGGGGAATAATGCAAAGTGCAGAATGCATGCGGGTGGGGAGGAGCAGCCATGGTGCTTGCTTTGCTTGCTATGATCGTTCTCTGTGCTTAAAAGGTGCTTGTCTCCAGCAATTCAGAACAAATAATATTTTTTAAAAAATTGCAATATGCCTTTATCTGTTGGATCAAAGTTCTGAAACTCCTTGTGTTGTTTCTCCATAACCAGAATTTTTCTATGTGAGGACAGCTGACACACCATGGGATTGGATAAGGAATAATGGATTTTCTAATTTTACTGGTGCTTCATATGATATCAAGAAAGCACTGCCAGGGGAGGATTCATTGTGCTCCGTGATCTCTTCCCCCGCCAGGAGGCCTGCTGCAGATGGCCTTCTGGAATGGATTACAAGGGAATGCAATTTCTGCTTTAAAAAAAACTGGTATAGAAACAAAAGAATAGTTAACATCACAAAAGGTGAGCACTGTAATTTGAAAACAAATAATTTTCGGAGAACAAACCAGGTTTCTCCTGCATCATCCTTGTGCCCAGGTATTTTTTTTATGTCATGAGAACAGTTGTCTTGTTTTCATTGGACTTTTCATCTACCACAGATCTGGCTTAGGCTGTCCAAATATGGGCACTGCCTGATCCAGTTTTGTAAGGTGTAAGGGTGGTAAACAAAGAACAAATTTAAATTGGTAAATAGTATCTGGCTGGGTTGTTGTGTTTGCAACAGATGGTTAGTAAGTGGATTCAACCACCCTTCTTCCTCTTGATAGTATCTCATAGAATCAGCAATGGAAGCTCACTGTTTTAGGTTAAGCCATTGTCTGCAAGATCTAAGAAATCCCCCATTATCTCTCTTCTATAAGCTTTTCTACATGAGGCATTTGTTGCGTGCTCATTATTCCCTACTCACAGTTGTTTATGGGTTCTTTAGACAGTATCATAACCCTCCAGTTTTACTTTTGTTTGTGAACAGCACTTTCCACAAGTTTCTTTAGAGCAGGAAAATGGGCTATTATTTCTGATGGCAAAAGTGATTTCCTAGAGGTTATGTAGTAGAAGAGCAAGAAAGGAAATGCTTCTTATGTAGTTCTTGGATCTCAGTTTTGCACCGAAACCGAACGCAGATGCAGTGGATTAGCAGTCTTGTGTAGAAAAGCCCACTATATCTATAAGGTGAATATCTTACCCCCAGTATGAATACATTATGTGGATGTCAGTTCCAACATAGCTTACTTCTCTAAGTATACTTGAGGTTAGAACCTAAATGTTTGTACAGCTGAAGGCCATCCTAATACTACAGCTATATTAGGAAAACAAGGTGGATTGAGTGTGACCATCCTTGATAAGAAGATACTTCAGAGAGAAGGTATAGGTGATTATATTTGTCATCTGTTGCATTTAGAAAATACACAATTTATTGTGGTCCTTACCATATAGAAATCCTATATTACTAGGGCATTATATTACTTGGATGTGCTCCTTCAGTTATCCCAGAGGAAGAGTAATTGAAGTAATGAAACATCCTCACCGTGCAGCTAACTTTGAAGACGAGTCAAAAGCATGTATTTCAAGTTACTATGCCTTTAAAAAACAACAATGAATACAGTCCCTGTGTACAGATTGCTGTTGCACACAGAACTTTTGTCTGAGAGTGCAGCTTAGTTGCCCAACTGTGACTCTTTGGGAACAGGTTTGTTCTCACAACATTGCAAGTGCAAACTGAAGCTGAAAAGATTAGAAGGTTGTGAACTAGATCAGTGAAAGGTAAGTAAGATAATATTTCTGAAAAGGGTTATGTGTGTGCCATCAGGCCCCACTGAAATCTAATCTACCGTAGTTCGTATTATTTGCTCATCCCCATGTTATGAACCCACTTGTTCACTTAACATGTAACAGGTGTACTTACTGTCTTCTGTGTGTGCTGGCTTCCATATTATAGGGCTTGGCATATAGTAGCATTCTGAGGGGTCTAACAGAAAACTCCACGAAGTTAAGGGGCTTAGCACAGCCTGGCAGTAGGCCCCAATGCCTGCAAATAGGCTGACAGAAGCTCTTCGGAAACTTCAGCTGTAGAGTATCAGGAGGGCAGCCCCAATGGGGAATGGGGGTGAAGTTCTCAGCTGTAAATGGGAATTGAGAGCAAAATAGGGGTGGCAGAAATGAGAAGACTGCCAAAAGAAGCTGACTCTCCTATCCTTAAAGGAGCACCCCCGTTCAAGCTTGGCCAAATATGAGTAGGCCCGGAAAGAAGAGCTGTTTGATTGACTTCCAGACTTTCCCCTGAAGTTCCTCTTCCCCCTTCACAAGGCCCTCGAAGGTAATTTCAGCCATTCAAAGAGCGCCTCTAAGCAACACTCTGAATAAGGTTACTTGACTAGTTACATAAGGATCCGTACCTACAAGTAGTTTACACATCTCCTCAGCCAAAGTTCTATCACACATTCCTACCAGAGAAGAGACAAGAAATCTTTTCTTGGAACTGGTATACAGTTCACACACACGATGAATAATATCTTATATTTGAGGAGCCCAAATATGGGAACATTTATATACCTCCCATTCAAATATGCAGAAGGCCTAGACTAGAAGTGTAATTCCATAAATGTTTCCCTTAGCTCTGAGTGAATCAAGGAATTAAGATAATTAGGGAAAGATCGTTCACCCTTGTAAAGATTGTTTGCTGATTGGTTCCAACATCTATGTTAGCATCCTGAAAGTATAACCCATCTCTAATTTTAACCTTAGACTCGCTTAGATGAAAGGAAACCAATGAAAGAAAATGGGCCAGTTTTTCAAAACAAGAAGTCCAACCGCCCTTGTTCTTCTGGTCTAGATAGCAAAGTTTAGCCAAATGATGGTTAGGCATGTAATCAAGCTTTTTAGATAAAAGAAAATGTCTGTGTTCATTGTGAGTCTGATACAGCAAGCTGACACAATATTACATTTTTTGTTGAAACTCTTCCATAAATATGTATTGGGATACATTTGCTACCCAGTATTGACCATTTCATCATTGGTATTTCAAACATTATTTTTCTCCTCCAAGAAGAATCTTTCAAGGTTTCCCAGCTAATCTGTAAAATATTTAAATGAGGCAGCTGCCACCAGCAGCAGATTTTGGAGTTTCATAAAAGGTCATCAAATAATTTGTTATTTAATTTGTTGTTGTATTTTTACTGCCAGGGGGAGGTAGTGGTGCTTGATGTGGTATTGTCTGCCTCATGTGCCCCCCCAAAACCTCTGGCTGGCTTTGGAGCTGTGCATCTTCACTTGAGAGGGTGGGTGCATGCATAGGCATGCACAGCTCATTTCATTAGGGTGTGCACCTTAAAGGCCCTGATTGGAGCAGAGGAGGGGAAGCAGTGTGTGGGGGGGTGAGAAAGCACACTTTCCAGGGCCTCTGGAAAGTGTGTGGTTCTCCCAGGGATGCTAATGGCGGCTTTCCGGAGGCTTTCCCATCCTTTAAAAAATCCCAATTCAAGCGGGGGCGGGGCAGGAAAGCAGAGGTACTCTGGAAAATTAGGGAGTGCCTGGGCACACCCAGCACAGCCTGTGTGCACGCCTGTGGGTGCATGAAGGGCACCATTGGCTACTCTGCCTTTGGTAGAAAAGTATCTTGTGCTGGCCTACTTAATTCCGTGTATCACTTCTGTATTTGCTGGTTGTATTTCTTCCTGCTGGACTTTATTGACTTAGTCAAAGGGGCTGGGAGGGAAGCAAAGTCAAAGGGGCTGGGGGGAAGCAAAGTGTCATTTTAAATTTGAGTAAGCCTCGGACCCTCAATTTCCTGTGAAGCACTCCTGCTGTGGAAGTGAAGATGAAAGCTGAGCTTGAGCTGACAGGATGCCATTGCAAATATGACAAGTCTTAAAAATGTTAAAATAGAAAATGCAGCTCCAAACACGAACATTGTTTCTCAAGGTGTGGAATGCTGATCATATTCATGGCATTCAATATTTCACTGTACCGTATCGCACAGGGATTCTTCTTTCAGGTCTGTAGGTGAGCGGCAAGGGGGCAGGGTGCTTGCTGCCTTCGTAGTGCTAAATGGCAGTCTCCTTCTGCAGGAGTTCTGGCCAACAGTAAAAGATGGAAGTAATTTTGACAAGCATTTTTATTTAACTTCCCACTCCTCTTTTCCCAAGCAATGAGGGGTTCAGGATAGCCTTTATAAGGTTCATTACTGAACCGATGTTTGTGATTTCTGCGTGGAAGGAAGAACTAATTTCAGTTGCGGTTCTGACATCCAGCACAGTCCAAAGGCTCACTCTTTGATGCTCTCTCAACGGTAAATAGTGCGAAGGCATTTGCACACAGAGCATCACTTGGAAATGTCTAGAGCTGAAGTCTACTGGTTTGGGGCATGGTGCCTCAGCCAAAGGTGGGGGCACCTCATACCTTCTTGCTCAGTACAATTGTTCTTCAATCACCCACTCAGTGATAGCAGCAGCATGTTTTTTTCTTCACATTTTGCAATTCTAAGGGGCTTATATGCCCTGAATACCCCATGATGGCTGTGCAGTGGCACTGCGTTTTTTATATAATGCAGCTGCCAACTCGCATCCGCCACAAGCTTTCCCCCTGAAACTGTGCTCTTTAAAAGTTGCTGACTTACCACAACTTTTTCCTTTGCTCCGAGTTCATTGCCTTCTTTCCTCCATCTCTTGGTGGTGACCTTGTTTTGGGTTGAGGCTGTGGTCATTCCTGGGGGTGGATCGAAGCCCAGGGTAGCTCAATTTCTGTTTTATTTTTTATTTTTATTTTTTTGTCCTGGATCGTCTGCGATCTGCAGTTCCTTCCATGACTCTGGGCTCACTTTGAGAATAAACATGCAAGATTGCGTGCTCGGTGCTGAGAACAAAATTATGCAGGCAAGGAGGAAATAAAAGTCTGAACTGCTTGCTTACTCAATGGGGCTTTTGAATAAAGCTGATTTGGAGCAAAAGCCCGAGAAGGCAGGGCAGAGGGCGGGGATGGGCTCAACGGGCTGAATGGCTGCCGGCGCTGTAGATAGCACACGTTCCCTCTTGCTGTTGGGATTTATCGTCCGCACCCCGCAGCTGTGATGCTGTGGGGTTTTGTGGGAACAAGCCTCAAAGTGTTGTTGTGAAGGCACCCCCTAAGTGAGTCAGGCCTACTATAGTTCTGTGGCAGAGTAGATGCTTTCCATGTAGAAAATTCTAGGATCAATCTGTCATTTCCAGTTAAAAAAGGTTTGGGTACCAGGTGATAGGAGAAACTGCAGCCAGATCCTAGAGAACGATCGCCAGTTAGGGTAGACAATACTGGGGAAGAGGGACAAATAGTTTGACGTAGTGTAAAGCAGTAGGTTCCTATATTCATTAAGGACACAATGCTATGCATTTTTAGTCATACGCCATCTGATATAAATGTATTTATTTACGTTACTGTTATAACAATTTGAGAGGCCTTGGAGAGACTGCTCCCAGCCCACCACCACTTCACTGGTAAATTTTCTTTATAGGGGAAAACAGTGGAGACACATGGCCTCTCTGTGATATTACAAACAAATGAAGTGGGAGGAGCTGACTGAGGAAAGGAATATGTTTGGACTTTGCTGGCTCTAAGCTGAGGCTGTTTTCCACTCCTACTTCAGTTATGAAAGCCAGGGAAGGCCATCTCGTGCCCTCCAGATGTTTTGGATGAGAGCTTCCATAATTCCTGGCAATCAGACATGCTGACTAGTGTTTATGGGAGGTGTCGGTCCAAAACCTCTGGAGGGCACCAGGTTGCCTACGTTCTTTATTGCCTAAGTTGCAGGCCAGAAAGAAAGAGCCAAAGGGCTCTTGGCCTGTACCTTGAAGCCTGTGGCACTTTGTGATCCTAGACATTTGTGCTGCTTTTTCTTGCTGTATTGCTGCCTGAAAACCATCTAGATACTGCAAACAGGGGAGGACAAAAGTGGTTGTGAAACCAAACTGATTCGTCTTCATTGCCAGAGCTTAAGTAATCAAGGATGGATGATAATCTAGAATTTCCTGAGAAACAAACTATAAAAAATTATTCTGAGCCATTGATAAGTAGATACACCTGTTTAACTCCAGATGACCATCTTCCAATGGAGCAGATTTGCTCCAAGATCAATAGATAATATGTACCTTCAGAAGGCAAAATAGTAGCCCAGTCCTCTGGATTACTTTGCCCAGAAGTTTCATGTTGGTATTAAAAAAGACATAGGCAACAAGATGGGATTTTGTGTCACCCCAAAAGCCAAATGCCATGAGGTAGAGCAGAAGCGCTTCAAGAACACAGAGTTCATCCTATTAAAAAGGACTGGAGCAATTGTAATACTGTGCCACCCACCCCTAATCCAATTGGACAACTCAGGAGGATGCTTTGATGGAAGGTCTCAAAAGCTGCTGAGATGTCCAGGAGAACTAACAAGGTCATGCTCCCACCTGGGTGACCAAAGCTATTTCTGTCCCATGTCCAGGCTGAAAGCCAGACTGGAATGGATCCAGTCATCCCCAACCTGGTGCCTTTAAGATGTTTTGGACTACAACCCCCAGCTTTCCTTAACATTTGCCATGCAGGTTAGAGCTGATGGTTATTGAAGACCAAAACATCTGGAGAGCACCACGTTGGGGAAGGCTGATCTAAATAAGCAGTATCATTCCAAACTGCTTGGACTTTGAATGGCTTAGAGCCTATCTACACTGTACCTTGGAATGTTTTAAATAGTATTTTAAAACGTTCCAAATAAGTATGTTCCAAAACGTCTTAGGCCACATTAAGGAGTACTCACGTTACAGGAGAAAAAAATTTCAGTCTTCAAAGCGGTGTGTGTGGTCTCACCCTTCTGTCCGTCTCTTTCTGTTTCGTTTTTACAACGAGTTTAGGGCAAGGCATTGTGGATGCTGTAATTCACTCGCCCACCTCCTCCTTAGTTTCCATTTCATTCCCTAGCTTTCAATGAGTTTAGGGCAATGTATTGTGGGCGCTGTAGTTCACTCGCCCACTTCCTCTTTAGCCCCTCTTTCTTCTCCACCAATCGACTGCTATGCATTTGGGTGCTGGTAAACGAAGCACTGCCCTCACAAATCACAAACTGTAAGGAAGGACACATTATTTTACTTAAAACGATTTATTAAAAGTAAAACCCGTTGTATATAGCTGAAGTGAGTTTTAAAAAACCTCGGGTATATAACATTCAAGGGTGTGTGTCATGTGGCCCAAAGAGTTTTCGTAACCCTTATGAAATGTTACAAAGCTAGAGTGTAGTTCGGCTCTCACTAAGAGTTCACAGGTCAAAAAGTAGAAATTTTGTAAAGTAAGCCCTGGAAAAACACAAACGTACTATTGTGACACAACTAGTGTATGGAGTAGGGTGACCATATGAAAAGGAGGACAGGGCTCCTGTATCTTTAACAGTTGCAAAGGACAGGGAATTTCAGTAGGTGTCATTTGTAGATACATAGAACCTGGTGAAATCCCCTCTTCATCACAACAGTTAAAGTGGCAGGTGCCCTGTCCTCTTGACCATGTACAAAAGAGGGCAGGACTTCTGCAGCTTTAACTTTGTGATGATGAGGTAATTTCACCAGGTTTTGCATATATACAAATAACACCTGCTGAAATTCCCTTTTCTGTGAAACTGTTAAAGACACAGGAGCCCTGTCCTCCTTTTCATATGGTCAGCCTAGCTATGGAGCACTTTGGTGGCCTGTGAAGAAGTTAGATTCTTTAGGTAAGGTGCAAAATAAGTTTGCATGCAGAACGCTGTTGAAACTTAGGCCAACAAATTAGCTACAATAGAGCAGCAGTGGGCTTGCCAATAATTATGAAATAGCTAGCATTGTTTTTCTGGCTGATTATTTTCTGAAAAAGCTTCAGAATAGTCAGTAGAAGTGTTTGAGGAGATGGGGATTGGGTCTCAGCGGTGTAAGTGCCTTACTGCAGTTTTGAATTTGTTTTTTTCCCCATTTCTTTCTACACAACTTGGGCTATGACAAGGCCAAAGACATATTATTGCAATGGTTGGAACATGTTTCATTTCATAATTTTACTGATACCTCTTCTTGTAAATAATTTTTTAAAAAAGATACCACATCATGATTATTCCTGTTCCTTAGTATTTTGAGCACCTGCTGCAGACTTTGCTTCACGCAAGCTCAGTTAACTGTGCTTCTCCTGGTGGACATGCTGGATATATAAATGGCATCTCTTGGAGAGCTGTGACATGTTTGTGTAACTCATTAGTAATGGAGGATCTTACACATTTTAAAACTGGAGTGTAAAATGTACATGGAACTGCGAGTTAAAGGCACAATGCTAAGGGATCTGCCCGTGATAAAGAGTGGGATGTGCAGCGGAGGCAATTGTTGCCTCCGCCGTGTCTCCCGTTCTGCATTTAAACTAGACAGCCTTGTTCACTTGTCTAGCTGAGGCGTTGGGAAGCGAGAAGGATGGAGGCTGGGGAGGCCTGGGGATATGGCATAAGCCATCCCCTCCCTGCCCACAGCCATGCCCCCTTCCCCTCTCTCCTCTGAGGTCACCTTTGCAAACTTGGGAAGGCAGCTTTTGTGGTACTATCCGCACCAGTGCGAGGGAACAGGGAGCTCAGATTCTTGGGTCCGAGGTCAGAGCGCTATCTCCAACCTTGGATCCAGGAATCTGAAATATCTTATGCCCCCCCCCCCGACTTTCTCTAAGGTCTATAGGACTGCTCTGTAAATATATATTTCAATTTTTCTTATAATTTAGGAGGATATTTTTTATTTATTTATTTTTTATTTCTGTATTACATTTTTATACTGCCCAATAGCCGAGGCTCTCTGGGCAGTTCACAATTAAAACCATAAAATACAACAAGTATCTGAATTAATTTTAAACTTTAAAAGTAAAAAATGCTATATAAAATCAAATAAGTTACAGCCTAGGGAAAGCCTGCGTGAAAAGATATGTTTTCAGAAGGCGTTCAAAGGATGCTCCATTTCCCGCTTCCTGAACCGCACGAGGGAGGGTTTTCCAGATGGTGGCTGCTGCTACAGAGAAGGCCCGCTGTGGAGGTTTTTCATGGCAACATTCCTACGATCCTCTAAAGATCGTAAATGTTGTCTAAGTGTATATAAGGGAAGGCGGTCTCCTAGGTATCCTGGTCCCAAGTTGTTTAGGGCTTTATAGGATAATAGAATAACGTTGTATGCGGCCTGGTAGCTAAAAGGCAGCCAGTGCAGTTCTTTTAGCACGGGTTTTATATGAGCATAGCTAGATGTCCCTGTGAGCACCCTAGCTGCTGTGTTCTGCACTCGCTGTAGCTTCCAAACCATGCACATGGGTAGCCCCACATAGAGTACATTACAGTAGTCTTACTGTGAAGTTACCAGCGCATTAATGATAGGGCTATATTTATTTATTTATTTATTTATTACATTTGTATACCGCCCCATAGCCGAAGCTGTCTGGGCGGTTTACATAGGATTAAAAACAATTAACAACAATATACAAAAATTAAAACAGCAAAAACATACAACATACACACAATCTGTACATTCAAAACCACTACAACACTTCAAAAAGCTACCAAAAACCACAAAACAAAACAAAAACAAAACAAAAAAACAAACCCAGGCTCCTCAGATATTGCCAAATGCCTGAGAGAAGAGGAAAGTCTTGACCTGGCACCGAAAAGATAACAATGTTGGTGCCAGGCGGGCCTCGTCAGGGAGATTGTTCCACAATTGGGGGGCCACCACAGAGAAGGCCCTCTCTCTTGTTCCCTATCCAGGAATGGGTGTAGTTGGTGTACCAACCAAAGTTGATAATGGGCGCTCCGGGCCACTGAGGTCACCTGGGCCTCTAGTGACAAAGATGAATCCAGGAGCATCCCCAAACTACAGACCTGCTCCTTCAGTGCAACCCCATCCAGAACTGGCAAGCACAATTCCTGGACTTCAGTTTATTGGCCTCTTTCCAAGCCATAACTGTATCCAGGCACTGGTTCAGAATGTGCACGGCCTCTCTTGATTCAGATGTCACAGAGAAATAGAGCTGGGTGTCATCAGCATACTTTGAACCAGGAGAAATTAGTGGATTTATGGTTCAATCAGAGCAAGTATGTCATGTTTAGAACAGCAAAATGTAGTAGCAGGTTTGAAAAATGACTTGAAACATAAAGGATTTTATCTTGGAAATTTCCTTTTGTACACTGTCTATAACTGGAGAGTCTGTGGTCCTCCAGATGTTGTTGAACTCCAACTCCCATAAGCCTCAGCCAGCATGATCAAATTGTCAAAGATGGTGGGAGTTGCAATCCTGCAACATCTGCAGGGCCACAGGTTCCCCACATCTGCTCTAAGTCAAAGTCACCTGTCTGCAAGAAAGCAGTATGTTGCTCTCAGAACCATGAGTTTTTGAAATGAAGAGGAATGTTAACAATATGAATGTTTAGAAGAGACATGACCCTCATTTCTTATACTGCAAAGACCTGGCCTGCATAAAGTTTTGAGAATGTTTCAGAGTTTATAAACAAAATGCCTGCTACATCTGGACTTATTTTTCAGCATCATAATTCCTTTCTCCTTCACTGAAGTTTGCTCTTTATTTTTGCTATACTTTTGTGAGCTTAAAATGTGCCTTACTAATGCTGAGCAAATTGGTGGACAGAGAAATGGTAGATTCAAAATCCCAAGAGAATCTTCTCTTTTGGAGCAAAAGTAGGTCTGCCTCTGTTTTCATTAATCATCCAAAAATAAACTAAAGGCATCAAAATGCCATATAATCATTGCTTCCCTCTACACTCTCTTAACTCTCCCCACCCCCATTTTAGAAGTATATTGGGTTGTAACTCCAGAGTCAATTTCAGGTCATCTTTCATTTGGTTAAAATATATTCTTACTGGCAAGCTCTTTCCTCTTCAGGAACACACATCATGTTTTACTTACAGCTGTTTTGTATTTTATGTTCTCATATAAATGTTATGCCTCAATTATTACAGAAAATTGGATGTCAGTTTTATTATTATTTTTATTCTAATAAGAGAGTTGGATCATTATATTTATTTTTTCATGACAAGATCCTGATGTCGTAATACGAAAACTTACTATTTGCTCTGTCAATTATTTCTAGTTGACTTACAGCAGGGAGCACATTTTCTTTCCCAAAGGAAGAAAAGTAATTGAAGGGTGTATACAGATATACATAATTTGAGAAATGAGACTGCTGTGGAAGTGCACTCACTGTGTTCTGTTTAGGCACACCATCATCTCTCTCGTATAGAACTCCAGGGAAATCAGTACTGTGGATTTGCAGCAGAACCTGGTGTGCACAGTACTGATTGGCTGGAACTGGTGATGTTACTAACCTACCTACTCCACTTGTCTCATGAACATCGATTCTGCTTTTTAAAAGAAAAAGCTGAATGTACATTTAAATATAGATGTATTTTGAAAATCAAAAAGGTGCACGACAGATGACAATAGGTCTGTCAAATGTGTTGTGATAACAGGACGAATCAAGGTTTACCTGCAAGTGGAAAACATGGAGTGAGTCCTGGTATGTATGTATGTATGTATGTATATATGTACCCGCTATCTCTGCCTGCTTGATGCCATTTTACATTGGACAGTTACTAGAAAATAAAACTTGAGATTTTTGAATAGGTGAAGTGGTATTTTGATTGGCAAACATATGAGACAACAGGTAGAGAAGGCATATTTGTTTTTGGTCAAGTTGCTTTAAAAAGTCCTGGACTTACACAAAGTTTTTATATATGTTATCAACTGTGTTTTTAGGGTGTATCCATAGCGGAAATTTTCAGGATTCAAAGGTAGAGCCGAAGCAGATATTATTTTAAATCTGTGTCTAATGGGTATTTTCTTTTAGAATGGGTGCAGGGGGGCTGATTTGGATTGGAAACCTAGTGAGGATGGTAGGAGGGCTTTTAAGATCCAGATGGGACCCCAGGAACTTATGAACAAACGACATGGCTGCTAGATACAGATTTGAAATAATATCTTTTTTGGCTCATAGTGTACTATAGTAGACAGAGTTGTGGACTTTGACCAAGGAGACCTGGGTTCAAATATCTTCACAAGCTGTGACTCTTACTGAGTGTCGGGGCTAGTGATCTGGAGGGAAGGAGGCTGGCAGTCAAGCAAATATACAATGACAGGCAATCACAGGAGCAAGTCCAAAGTCAATAGATTTATACAAGATAGAACTGTATTGACCCCTTGTGTCACATGGTTGTTGCTGAGCTGGTAGAAGCAATGTTAGCCTTTGGCCATTTGCACTGAAGCACAGCGTTGGGAAGACAAGCAGTTGCTTGCTTTGTGTCCTATTGACAAGAGTCCCTCCTTTGTAACCACTGAACAGCTTTGGGCAAATTGTGGCTTCTCCCTCTAACCAAGCTCAAAGGATTGTTGTGAGAATAAAATGAGATAATCCCATGGATTCTGTCTTGCATTTCTTGGAGGAAAGGCAGAATAGGAGGCTCTGTAGATAACTTAAAAGACCCTGACTTGGCTTGCATATCACAGTAAACCACCATGAGTTAATTCACCCGCAGGGCTCTAAGACGTGCGCTGGCCGCCATTTTGAATATGCAAGCCATAGCAGGAGTAGACCGCAACTTGCCATGTAGTGTGAATACAGGCATCATGAGTTATTTGAGGACTAAAAAAACATCAGATAACCCTAGAACAACCTACAAGCATATTCAATATGGCTTGCATAATCAAAATGGGGGCTGGCATATGTCTCTGTGCTCCGGGGGTAACCCATGATGGTTTACTATGACATGTGAACCAGCCCCCAGCTACATTTTCTTAGTAGCTCTTACACAACAATCCATGATTATCTAAATGGATTTCAGCTGTGTTGGCATTGTTCAGCTAGCCATCTTTCTCATGTCGGAAGATGCAGACTGCATGTTGGTAATACAGTACCTGCACATGGTATTTTTTATGTGAGATGCTTTGAGGACTCTTGAGGGATAGAAATTGGCATTTGCTTGTAACAAATACTGAGATACAGCCTTTTCTTGGGGACCAAGATGTATGAAGAGCTGACCTGTAGCATGAGTAATGTGAATGGGGCCTTACTTTTTATAGCTGATATTTAGGTTTATTAACTGTTGCTTATTCAGATTCCTGAGAAATGTGGTTATTGTTGCAATAGTTTCTTTAAACCTATACGTAAGAGTGTTTTTCTTCCAGATGTGAATATAGATTGAATCTGAGTTTGCAACTGATTTAATAAATGTTCTAGTAAGGACTGCAATATTTAACCAGTATCTGGTATTTGAAGAGGAAGTAAATTAATGTGCATCACCACAACAAGCAAAGCAAAGTGCTTCAGTTCACTTCTCTCTGAATATTTATAAGGATGTTGCGTTGTTTCATTTCTGACACCACTCACTAACACACTAGCTTGCCAATGTTTTATTATTTGCAAATACATCTTCATGCATAGAACTGCAGGGCACATCTGGCTTGGAATAGGAACTCAATACTTATAATCAGTTTTAAGTTTCCTTTCCTCTTGGATTTCAGCAGCTTGGCTGCACTAAGTCAGTTGGTGGGGGAGAGATGGAAATTCTACTTGAGGGGATTCTTTGGCAGCTTGCTGACAGGAATATAACTTAAAGAAGAATGTCAAACTAAATGACAAGGCATACAGTGAATTTCAATGATAATGCAAATGCATATCCCTCCTAGCTTTCTGAATTGATTCCATTGATACATGCTTCAGCATTATAGTGTTATTGAAATACCAAAAGACCATCTGACAATTAAGGCCTGTCCTCTTCTTTCCTGCTTATCCTATTCACCTGTAAATAGTCCAGAGCAGATTATCAACTAACAGTCAGCTTGTATTATATTTTAAGGAGATTTGTTTTTTCATGTGTGGCTGTTGGTCCTTGATCAAGATGAATTCTGGGCAAATAAAATAAGGGTTCTGAACTTGAGATTTTTCAAATTGGGCTTAATGTCATTTTTTTGAGGAGGCTTTATGTCATCCCTCCCCACAGATTATGCAGACCTTGGTTATTTTTTGTTAAAGATTATTTCTTCCCTGTTGTCCTGATATGGCTAACTCGTTCTCTTGTAATATGGAAGTAGCCAATATTTCCAAAATTTTAAATTTATTTAGAGTGCAATCTTATGCTGGCTGGCTGAGGAATGTTGGGAGTTGTAGAACTTTTTTCTTTCTAAATATACATAGGATTGTGCCTTTAATTATTTAAGCAGGAGAACTCCTAAAGCAGCTTACAACAATAAAATGCATAAAATAAAATTCATAATAAAAAACCAATATGGTAACAGAAGCAGCAAAAGTTCCACTAAACAGCAAACACCATTAAATCATGATACAATTCTGTTTTTATTTTATTTATTCATTGAAGACATCTTTAGGCCAACTTTATAGTAACGACCCTGTCAAGATGGCATCCAAAATAAAATGCCATACCATAAACACAAAATAATTAATAAAACACAGTGATTAAAAACAAACATCCGATCCAAGAAATGCTAAAATGCAATAAACAGTTGCAGCCAAGCCATTAGCAGTCCAATAAATCACAATTCAAAAGCCAAGGAGAACAAACCAGTCTTTAGGACTTCCCTGAAAGCCTGTATTGATGGAGCCCAATGGACTGCAGTTGATAATGCATTCCAGTGACATGGGGCAACTGCAGAAAATGTCCTCACAAGGGAGAGGGGAGTCTTTTCTAGAGGTGCACCTATGAGAATGGCCACCATTGCTGATCTTAAGGTACAGGCAGGCTGGTATGGGTCAAGAATGTCCTTCAAATAACTCGGCCCCAAACTGTTCAAGGCTTTAAAGCAGGAGTGTGTAATTTGTGGCCCTCCAGATGTTTTGTCCTACAACTCCCACTATCCGTCACTGTTGGCTATGCTGGCTAGGGCCGATGGGAGTTGTAGGCCAAAATACCTGGAGGAACAGAAGTTGTTCAGCCCTGCTTTTAAAGTGTTCCGTTTAATCTTTAATTAGACTGAGAAACATATTGGAAACCAGTGCAGCTGGTACAACATAAATGTCTGACTGCCCAGCCACCACCAGTAATCTCCCTTCCCCCTACAGACCCCTGTGTGCTCCCCAGGTCTGTTGCGGAGGATCCCGCAACCTTCAGGAGCAGAATTGGGGGGCCTTAAAGGGAGGGAACATCCATTCTGCTGGCAGATAGCCAGTATTGCATTCAACCTGTCATCGCCACAACCAGAAAAGCTGACACCCGCAAACAAGCCTGTTGATCAGCCTCACTTTAAAGTCCTTCCATCTTGATATATGCTCCATCTGCTTGGGAAGCAAGGACAAAGCAATGAGCACGAATACGTTAATATTTGGCTTCAAGTTAAATTCGAATGGACTCCAGTTCTAAACAGTCTCTTTCCTCCTGGTTATACAGATGAATCTGGTTGCAGACAAATCAGAATCGTCTGCAGGCTGACCTGGCCCTTTTAAGACGCAGAACTAATTGCATGCTTTTCCAATTTTCTCCATTAGGAGGATCAAAGGACTGGTTGCCTTCACTGGCAAATCTCAAGGATGGGTCGTGGCAGCTAGACCAGAACTCGTCTAAGATGAACTGTATGTAGCCTTCCAGAATGAATCAGCAGTAATTACAGACCAGTTTGGGCTTTCTGAAGTGGCAGTTTAAAATGACAACAACAACCAAACAATGAGTCTGAGTCGTTTAACTTCATGGTTGCAAAATCAGGCTCAAGACCACATCCTACTGATTGCAAGAAATTCCATTCATTATATCATTCACTTCTCGCAGAGCATATACACACACACACACACACACACACACACACACACACGGGGCAACCCTTGTGATGTTGCCCAAGAGCAAAAGAAATTGGACCATTATTCTAATATCCCCTATGGTCTTCTGGAACTTTTCCATGGAATGAAACCCTCTATTCACCTTAAAACAGGAGAGGCTCCAGTTCTACCCTTTTTGTTACCTTGACCAAGCACTTCATATATATTCAGATTTTCTTGAGCACCAGTGCCCAATTGGCTATTCTACCAGCTGCCTTTCTTGTAATACAAAGAGTCTCCACTTCTTTGTTCTGACAGGATTATCTTGAACTGGCTTACAGGAGGAAGTCTGTTCCTGTCAAATTCTTTCTACCTCCTGCCTTTGGAAGGCAAAGTATTTAGTTTACATATCCATTGCAATGATTCTGAAGTGAATTGAACCTCATTTCATTTTCTTATTGTTTTTTGTTTTTTTAAACCATGTAACTTTTCCATAATGGAACGCCTCAGTAAAGTGATATCCCCTTTGGGTTTTGGGATTGGTGGGGGTTGGTGGCTCAAGTCAAATAGGCTGCAGTCCAGCATTTCGTATGAAGGAACCATCTTATTTTCCTTCTAACGGCCATAGCTGCCCTGATTAATGAAATAATTCATCCTAGATCGTTCAAATAGTCTAGGTCAGTTATAGATAGCAAAGAAGTTGTGCATTTGGGCAGAAGTAATCCACATGGAGACTTTGGCCTAGTTTCCACATATAGCAAAGCAGTCAGGGGTGGAAACCTGTTTATGGACTGTGCTACTTCAGAAAGGAATTCAAGACTTGATCACTGAAAACTTCTCCATACAAAAAAAAAAAAAATCCCCTGCAGAACCTTTCTTTCTAACATCTGCTTTTCTATGTGCAGGGATTTTTGTTTATGTAGGTAGGTATGAAGGTCATTCAGTCATGTGAGCCCCCACTAGCAATCAAAAGTGGTTCAGTGGAGAAACAAGGCTATCACCTCATCTGCTCATTTGTGCAAACCGGGCCTAAGCCTGTTTATCTAGGAGGTTGCCTTTGTGCATTTGTAGTAGGGTGGCCATTTGTGAATGGCCAAAAAAGGGGACACAAATTTGCATAAAATGTATTTATGCTAATGTATGTGTATAGATATAGAAATGATTAGTATAATTTAAATAGAAATATAGAATATCTCACTACAGTGTGGAAGGCTGTGACATGTACGCCAGCTGCTCAGTCTGCTGTCCATCTGCTGCTAAGGGCAACTTCAAGGCCCAGCTCTTCTTTCTGACAATTCTTTATCTTTAAACTGGGCTTGGACTGGATAACCCATCAAATAGAGTTGGGTGACTGTATGAAAAGGAGGACAGGGGCCCTGTATCTTTAACAGTTGCATAGAAAAGGGAATTTCAGCAGGCGTCATTTGTATACATGCAGCACCTGATGAAATCTCCTCTTCATCACAACAGTTAAAGCTGCAGGAGCTAAACTAGAGTGACCAGATACAAAAGAGGGCAGGGCTCCTGCAGCTTTAACTGTTGCTGCATGCATACAAATGACACCTGATGAAATTCCCTTTTCTATGCAACTGTTAAAGATACAGGAGCCCTGTCCTCCTTTTCATATGGTCGCCCTAAAATAGAGGCTACCTTCAAATAGAGGACTGTCCTCTGTAAAGTAGGGCACCTCGCTGGCCTAATTTCCCATTCATTCCTGATCACAGAGCATGTGGGCTGTTGTGTGAGTAGAGATCCTACCAATTGAGTACATCTGAAAGAGCACCGAATATCAGATTCACTACTGGTAGACTATTCAAGTACATCAGAGCAAGGATAAGTCTTTAAGCAACCCCCCATCTCACCAGGTGTGTTACTTTAGTTCCACTTTGTACCTGCTTTTGTGGGGTGGGGAGAATTCTGGTTTAATGCTGAAATATCAGGATGGAAGAAGGCCCCATGCAGAGGGACATAAAATAATTCAAAGGAAGTCTTTCCCAACCTGTTAGCCATGCTGGCTGAGGATGGTGGGACTTATAGTCCAATACATCTAGAGAATATCAGACTAGTGAGGACTTGTTGTATTCAGGTTAAGAAGTCTTTTTAAAATTGCCTCTGAAGATGCTACATGTTCCTGTTTACATAGTAAAATTAATCTTGAGGTTGTCTTTGAGTTTTAAAACATAAAGCAAAATAAAATGTGTAAGCAAACATTCAATCTATACTATATAAAAGGCTATTATACTTGAAATGATTTTTAAAAAGCTGTTAAAGGGTTTGGGGGAGTTGTTTTTTTTAAAATACAGAATAGTAGTGAAGGAGTGACATTTACCAAAATAGTTGAAGAGTTTAACATGTGATTTTTTTTCTTCCCCCTTCTGATGTTAATGGGAAGCGCATGATAAAACTTCTAGCCAAGACTTTGAAGATCTAGAAGTAAATGTCAGAAACTTAGTCCATGTAATGGGCAAGTTGGAGTCATACCACACATACACACTCCCCGACACCTTTGCAAACAAATTGCTGCTTTATTTCACTGAACTGTAATCTTCTGCAACAGCTGAGGTGGAAAACAAACAAATCAAAGAGCTAGTCCTTTTATGTAAATCCTACATAGTTCTATTGTAACTCTAGATAAGTGAGATTTATAATCTCAAGTCCTAACCTTTCCAGTCTTTCTTTGTATGGAAGACTAGCCATGACCGATCACTTCTCTGCACATTTTTCCAGTTCTGCCACAGGCTCACTGAGATGACGTGATGTAAACTGCACACAGGACACATGGGGTGCTGCCAGACAAGGCATTTATTGTGCAATTGCCCTGACTCATTCATGGAATTTTACAGGTTATCTGGACGATGAGCGTCATCAGACAAGAGTTTATCGCACACTCGCTACTGCCCGTTTACGGATGTTCGTGCGTCCTTTAGATGACGTTGTCCTCCTCCCGCATGCCTCCTGCTCCTTCTACCCTGTTTTCCGTCACAAAATGGACCCCTTTTAATCCAACTTTTTTTAAAAAAATGAGATGTGCTGCAATTTCCTGCTGTAGGTAACCTGGACCCAAACCATGTAGGGCTTAAAAGGTAATGACCAACACTTTGTACTTCACCCGGAAAGTAATTGGCAGCCAGTGGAATGATTTTAAAGCTGGTGTAATATGGTTACCCCTAGGTGTACCGGTGACCAACCTGGCTGCCATAGTTTGAACTAGTTGAAGTTTCCAGACCAGGCATAGAGGTAGCCCTATGTACAACACATTGCAAAGGTCGAGCCTCGAAGTTACCAGCACATGCACTACCATCTTTAGGTCTTCCAATTCTAGGAAGGGATGCAGCTGGCATTTCAGCTGAAGCTGATAGTACGCACTTCTGGCCGTCGCATCTATCTGAGCTGTCATTTGGAGCGACAGATCTAGGAGCACCTCCAAGCTGCGAACACAGCCTTTCAAGGGGAGTGTAACCCCATCCAGAACTGGTTGACACACCTCCAAACCCAGGTTGGGGCCTTTGACAGTAAGCACCTCTGTCTTGTTTGGATGCAGCTTCACTTTGTTTTTCCTCATCCAGCCCATTACTTGCTCAGTTATGTCTTTGCATAATTGCTACCGTATTTCATTGATTCTAAGACGCACATTTTCTCCCATGTTTACATCTGTAAAAACGGGGTGCGTCTTAGAATCGACGGCGACATAGAATCGCGGGATTTCTCCCGCTTTTGCAGAAGGTGGGAGGGCTCTCCATGCCCACCCCGCGACTCCTAGGGTGACCAGATCGCCAGGGGTTTCCCGGTCCTAACTGATAGCAACCCGCCCCATGCCTCCGGATGATCTCTCCCAGTGGTTTCATGTAGATGTTAAACAGCATTAGGGATAGGATGGTGCCTTGTGGTACACAACATAACAGCTCCTTCTTTGAGGAGCAACTATCCCCAAGCATCACCATCTGGAACCTGCCCGAGAGGTAGGACCGGAACCACTGAAGCACAATGCCCCCGATTCCCAATTCCCTCAGGCGTTCCAGAAGGTTACCATGGTCGATGGTATCGAAAGCCACTGAGAGGTCCAGAAGTACGAGCAGGGACACACTCCTCCTGTCAATACTCAAGCACAGACCATAGCAGTCTCAACTCCATATCCTACCCTGAAGCCAGTTTGAAATGGGTCTAGAAAATCTGTATCATCCAAAACTGCTTGGAGTTGGAAGGCAACTGCCCTCTCAATCACCTTGCCCAGAAACGGAAGATTCAATACTGGTCTGTAATTATTAAGGTCCAGGGGATCCAGGGAGGGCTTTTTTAGAAGCGGCTGTACTACCGCTTCTTTTAAACAAGATGCAAAACTCCTCTCCCTGAGAGATGTATTAATAATATGTTGTAATTGTAATCTAATTACATCTCCTCCCTGGGCGACCATCCAAGAAGGACAGGGATCGAGAGGGCAAGTCGTCCTCCTTACTTATCCAAGCAGCTTGTCCACATCCTCCTTACTCACCAACTGAAACTGATCCAGTGTAATTCTACTCACAGAGTTGCTGGACACTCCATTGTCAGCCTCTGCTATAATGACAGCATCTAAGTTGGCTTTTCTCCGAGAGATTTTATCTGTGAAATGATTGTTCAAGGCATCACAGTGAACTACCGAAGGCTCTAAGGTCGGGTTCAGGAGGAAGGGTGCCCGGGTTAGACCCCTCACCACCCTGAACAGTTCTGCTGGACGTGAATTCGCAGACGCAATGCGTGCAGAGAAGAAAGCTTTCTTCGCTGCACGTATTGCCACCCCATAGGAATGAAGATATTCTCTATGTCATGTCTTATCGGATATAAATCGAGTTTTCCGCCATCGGCGCTCCAGTCGTCATCCTTTCCGCTTCAACTCCCTAAGATCCTCTGTATACCAGGGCACCTGGTTAGAAGTGGGTCGGAGAGGACGTTTGATAGCCCTAGTTAGGGCTTGATTCCATCTATTGACCAGGGCTTCTACACATGAAGGACCACATGGCCACAAAACTACCACCTGTGTTTTTAGGTTTTTTAAAAAGGGGATTGTTAAGTTCTGCATTTCTGAACATTGGGAAAGAAACACCTTCCCTGTTATTTTTTTCTAGGGCTGAATTGAAGATGGGAGTGCTTGGCAATAGGGTTCAGAAACTACCTAAGCAGCTGGACACAGCAGGGTGTGTCAGGAGGTTCATCCTGTTTGGGGGCAGCCTCTTCAAAAACCTTTTTGGAGTCCCTTTTTAAAGAAGAGGTCCATCAGTAGGGAAAGTCAATCCCCCTTTTAGTCCATAACAATAGGAGCTCCTTCAAACGGAGGGGGGGGGGAGAGGGAATCATATTCCCTTACCATGGCTCTGCTTCCTGCATCTCTTCCACTTCTGCAATGAGCTGTAATTACAGGAGGCAGAGAGCAGTGACCACATGGCTTGGATAGCCTCGATGCAGTTGAATAGGAGAGTGCCCTCTAGTGGGCATTTTACAGCACAACTTTGCCTGTAAGTGGCAGGAAAACCTGAGGTTTTATTTTTAGTGCTAGAACGGGAAAATGGAGCGGGGGATGCACAGAAATCTGACGGCATCATCAGAATGATCCACGAACATCCTTGAGTGGCTAGTAAGGAGCGTGCTATAAAACAGTTGTTTAAAGAAGCTTTAGGACAAAAATTGACTTTTTCCCAGCCTCCCCTTATTATTAATACTAATCTATATTTCCTTTCTATAGTAGGGTGACCAGATTTTGAGGATCAAAATCCTGGACCCCACCAACCCACCCAAAACAACCCCACCCGGCACGCTACTGAGGGACAGGCCGCGAAGCCTGTTTCTCAGTAGATTCTGAGCACCGGAGGGAAGCAGACGCCCCAGCAGGTAAGTGCCTTGCGCCGCCGCCCGCCCCGCGCAGGCCGCCCGCCCCACCCACGCCACGCCGCCCCCCCTCCTCACGGGAGGAGAACGAGCTGTTTCCCGGAGGTTGCCCCCTGGGGCCTGGTCGGCCCGGTTTGGCCCATTTTTCCCGTTTAGGACCGGGAAACCCCGAGGGGTCTGGTCAGCCTACTATAGATACTGAATGGCTGGATTGCCTACATCTGCCGTCTGAAGTTCAGCTCGGCAATTTTGCCTGGGATTTTAAATTCTTGATTGCGATTTCCTCCCCTGTCCTTAAATGATAGCACTTGGGAAGTTTTGGTGACCAAAGAAGTCTGCTTATTATTACTGTGCTGAGTCTGCAGCAGGTATTGCTTTCAAAAGCCCATGATGCAAGGAGAAAGGAGAATTTGCATCACTCACTACCTCCCTTGAGAATTCCTGAAATATAAGTTTGAAGGTAATTAATTGCTTGAGAACAAAACACTATTGCTTACTTTAAAAAACAGAGAACAGCCCCATGACATTTTCTGTTTGCAAGGGAAACAAATCCCACTGTGACTGTTTTCTGTTTCTGCTATTTCTCTAGTTTCTTGGTTTAAAATCCTGTACACCACTTTTAGTCAAAATACAAATAATTCAGAGCTTTGCTAGACGTGATATAGGAGAGACTCAGTTAGGTTTTGCTAATTAGCAGTCCCACATGGTTGCTTGAAGCTCAGGGAAATGGTAGCCTGGGAGAGGTTTATAACCCTTTCCATTAATACTTCCTGCTTTGGAAGCTGCTATATGTTCCCCAGTACAGCATCTGTACTTTCCTTCCTTCCTCCTCTCTCACTTTGCTGATAGCAATTTCCGGGCCATGGGGCATTACCACCTGGGAGAAGGACATTCAAGAAAAGGGTTAGATCCTTCTTCCCCTATAAATAATTTCAGTTGCCCTCAATAGGACAAAGAAGATGGGTTAAGAGGTCTAAGGCACTGATGGGGAATGTCTGGATTGCAACTCCCATTATCCCTCACCATTGGCTATGCTGGCGAGGGCTGATGGGAGTTGTGGTCCACCAACATCTGGACGTCCACACATTCCCCTGTTCTGTGAAGAGAGAAGTATGTAGAATTGTCAACATTTTCTTCATTCGCTTGTAGTTATTTGCTAGTTGTCAACATAGCTCCTTTTCAGAGACTAGAACAAGCATTCTGTCATCAGCGCTGGGCAACATGCAGCCCACCAGCTGCATGTAGCCCTGCTGGCTGATTTTGCGCCCCTCCCCCTTCCTGCTGAATTTGCTGCCAAATTTTGGCAGTGAGATAGTGGCAGGAACCCCCCTTGCTTTTCTCTTAAACAAGATGCACAGAGAGCAATTCTGGGGAAGGCGCTGGGTTCAAGCAGAATCAGTATTGGATGTGTGATAAACGTCAAGCAGGTTAGCTGAGCTGTACAACATAGATGTTTGGGGAGTGTCCGTAGCTCATGGTAGAGCACATGCTTTGTATGCAGAAGGTCCCAGGTTCAATTCCCATTTTCCTCAGGTAACAGGGTCTGGCAAAGAATCCTGCCTGAAACCCTAGAGAGCTGCTACCAGTCAGTGTTGAAAATATTAAGCTAGATGGACGAAAGGTCTGACTCAGTTTAGGGCAACTTCCTATGTTCCTAAATGAACACTTGACAGCAAGATAGCTCATATTATATTAGTGGAAATCCAGGTGTGGGGGACTTCCTCTCAATCATAAGAGTCATTCTTAACTCACACCAAAGACATGAAAAAAGCAAAAGTTCCTCTTAAGATAAGAGGACAAAGCATAGATTTCCAGTGCTTTGTACTTAGAAGCAATGTGAGTCATTAACACCTGCACTGCCACAATGCTCTTTGATTAGGAATAATATACTTCTAGGATTTTCTTCTCTTGGAGAAATTCTTGTGATGTACGAGTTTTCTGACCCAGTCTAGAAAATGGAAGTTTCTTTTGCTTGTGTTAAGTGACAGTGCTTTATTGATTTCAGCAGAACCGGGTATATTTACATCCATGTGGCATTTTTAGATCCCCTTCCTCTTTTTAAAACTGGGCACTAGATATATAGTTTATAGCAAATAGCACACATAGATTATGCTGTGGCAGAAGGTGCCTTCATCAATCCCTCCCTCCCTTCCTTTACACAGCTGATTTTACTGGGAAGGGTTAATGGCTTCTTTGAAATATGGTGCAACAGCTGCAGATGACATCAACTCTGTCTGCCATATTGGGCGAGATGAACACACGGGATGCATCAGGGGGCAGGCTGAACACCATTTGTGGCAGCCATGAAAGGAATGGATCGAGGTATCAAAATAATGACATCATGAGAAGTTTCCCCCTCATCTGGTTGTGTTTTAAAATGGGATTATTTTCAGAGTGCATTATAGGAAAAAAGAACAAGAGAACATGTCTGGCAGAGGTCTGAGCCCCCCAATCTTCTCGCACAGAACACACAGACTGCAGGTCCTCTTGACAATTAACTTGCAAGTCACATTCTATATTTGTTGCATATGTTCGGACTCCAACATGTTGAATACGGTGGATCCTTTTTATTTCATTGTCTTCATTGTTAGTCACTTTGAGAATACATTGGGGTTGAATAGTGGGGTATAAATACATGTAAATAATTAAATATGAGGCTAGATATTTAATTTTTTTGCCAATATAGCTGCCACGTACTGGATGCATAATTTACAGCACAATCCTATACATGTCCACTCAGAAGTAAGTCCCGTTGTTTTCACTGGGGCATACTCCCAGGTAAGGGTGTGTAGGATCCAGCCTAACCCTATATGTAGCCCTTTAGGTTACAGTCTTATACCTATTGATCTGGGAGTAAGTCCCATTGAATTCAGTGGGGCGTAATTCTAAGTAGACATGCATAGGATTGCACGATCAGTGTTTGGGCAGGTTTGTGTGGGAGAAGGTACACAATAGTGTGATCTTATTCATTTATTATTCTAAGTTTTCATGACACTGCATTTCTCAAGATAGCAGCAAAAGTCCAAAGCAACAAAACACGTCTTCAACCTATAAATGCCTGGACTCAGATCCAGCAGAGACCCTTGACCACCCAAACTAGCAATTGTCATCACTGAGACCATGAGTGGGAGAGGAGACTTATGGAAGTCATCCTTCTACCATGCCCTCCCCTCCCATCCAGAAGCATTTTTGTTGCCTTTCAATTGGAGTTTATACTTGATTTTAACTGTTCTGAGTACTTGTAGAACATTATCTGCCTGATACTTTGCAGAATGCATGCCTGCATCAGAATTCAAACAGAATTTGTTGTTGTTGATTTGTTGAAAACATCATACCCAATGTGGTGTAGCTGATGTTGGATATGGACTGTGGAACCTGAGTTCAAATCTCCATTCAGTGATGGATGTCACTGGGTTGGTTGGGGAAATTTTTACATCTTACCTTACTTAACTCACAAGTTTACTATGAGCATAAGATTGCAAAATACCATGTAGATTGCCCTGATCGCCTTGGCCAAAGCCAGGGATACACAAATGAAATTCTGTGGGTATTCTGTGGATGTTCTTTCTAAGGTCGCAATCCTATGCTTGTTTAGACAGAAGCCCTACAACTCCCAGCATTCCCAGTGTTGCGAACTGGGGAAAACTGAGAGTTGTAGGACTTTTTTCTGTCTAAGCATGTGTTGTATTCTGCCCTTAGTGTCTCAAAAGCCAGGGTGGAGAGGAAGTCTGGCTAAAGTTCCCAGTGGACAAGTGGTGTGACCATTGTAGCATTTCTTTTGCAGTGGCTCCTTTCTTTATTTACTAATCATTGCTAAATGTGAAAACTCAGAACCTTAGAAATAACATGAAATATATAAGCCAGGCACATTTATGCAGATTTACAGGGGAAATTGTGTGTTTCCATTGAGTTGTAGATCTTCTACTTTAGATAGGGAATCGCCAAGAAAAGTATTACCCCCCCCCAAAAGGACAGTGCTTTGCATAAAATTTGCATATGCTAATTTATATGTATAACTGCAAATTTAGAAATAATCTCTGTAATTTAAATAGAAATATAGTACATCTCACCATAATGTGGAAGACTTTGAGGGGGGGCTATCTTTATGCAGGAAAAGCCCCAGAGTGGCTGCAAGTCTGCACTGTGTCAGTTATATGCTTCAGCCGCAGCTTTGCAGCCACCGCGGGGCTTTCCCGCGAAGCTGTGCATTGAAAAGTCAGGGGCTTACCCTGACTTTTTCAATGGCTGCAAGGTCAGTACGGCTCTTCTGCGCCCTTTCCTAGAGTTAGAAGACCTAAAAATGGTAGTGCACGCAGTGGTAACTTCGAGGCTCGACTTCTGCAATCCATTGTACATAGGGCTACCTCTGTGCCTAGTCCGGAAACTTAAACTAGTTCAAAATATGGCAGCCAGGTTGGTCACCGGTACACCTAGGGGTGACCATATCACACCAGCTTTAAAATCACTCCACTGGCTGCCAATTACTTTCCGGGCGAAGTACAAAGTGTTGGTCATTACCTTTAAAGCCCTACATGGTTTGGGTCCAGGTTACCTGCGGGATCGCCTTCTCCCATATAATCCGCCCCACACACTCAGGTCCTCTGGGAAGAATTTATTACAGCCGGCCAAGACTAGACTGTCAACTGTTACCCAGAGGGCCTTGTCTTCTGCTGCTCCAAGACTGTGGAACGACCTGCCGGGAGAGATCCGCCAACTTACAAATCTTCAAGAATTTAAGAGAGCTATAAAGACTGATCTCTTCTGGCAGGTCTACCCAGTAAAACCGCAGGGTTTTGGAGGGAGGCAGGACCAACTCGGCACCGTGAAGACAGCCCCCAGGTGATATCTGAAACTGCCTGTCCAGGTGTTAACTGTTGGTGGGCAACAGTTCTTACGATTCTTTATGTTGAAAACAGAACTGGACAGAATTGCCCTTCAAATTGAGGATGCCTTCAAATATTTGTTTATAGCATTTCTATACTGCCTTATAGCCGAAATAAAGGATGGTCTTCTGGCACCCCTTCAAATCGAGGACAGTCATATATACATATAGGACACATGAACACCCTAGTAGCAAACGCTTTAGTTGCCTATCAGTGGTCATTACAAAATGGCTGTGGATAAACCTTCTATCGAAGGGAGTTACGATTAAGACTTGAAGAACTGCAGCACAGGCTTCTGTTGCCAAATTTGTGTCTGATTTCCAGAATTTCACCAAGTTCCAAGTTCTTTGAAAATAAATAGAAAAGTTATGGCTTGATTGTTCTATTATGAAAACCAAGCCAAATGAGGGGTAAGGGAGAGAAGAATCCCTATAGCACTGTTTATATACCATAAGGGAACTGTAAAGCATAGAACAATGCATTTATTTTGCTTTGATGTTCAACGATAAAAGTGCAGTTTTGCTGCCCAACAGCCGTTCTTATTTTAGAAAATATATCACCCAGTGAGAGCTGCAGGACATGTGATTCTAAATTTGTCTTTTGGATCAATCCGTAACAGCAACAAAGTTGCCCATTCATTTAACTGAGATTACCGAATGTGTGCTAAAAGTTAGTCAGAGTCTTCTGAAAGATCCTCCTCTCTAAGAGCTTTCAAGGGAAGATATAGTCAAGATATCCAGTGGCTAAAGTTGAAGAACCAAATATTATAATGGCTCAAGATGGATAGCTTAGGGCGCAATCCTATGCAAGTTTAGACAGAAAAAACTCCCACAACTTTTAGCATTGAGAGTTTTATGGCTTTCCCCCCTCTGAACATGCATAGAATTGCACCCTTAACCCTCTACAGTATCTTTTTTTAACTGTTGTTTTTCTGTTTGTTTGTTTTTAAAATCCTGATCATTAGTCAATCGTGGCTGCAAGCTTAAGCTCAGTAACATGCGAGTAAGTGTCAATGAACACAGTGGGGATTACTTCTGAGTAAACATGCACAGGGTTGCGCTGTAAATTATTTTCATGTGTGCCATTAGTTTAGCTCATTCCTTACACCAGCATTAACAACAATTTCCATTTGATTTTAGCCAAAATCCAGATTTTGGTTGTCCAACTAGCAAGTCTATTCACATTACAGGTTTAAACCTGCTTCAAGAAACCCTGAAAACTGTAGCTCTGTAACGTGGTTTAAGGGACAAAACGGGCATTACTTTAAATGTGTATCTAGCAACTATGTCGTCAGTTCATTTTTATGGTAGAGTAGGTGGGTGACAGAGGCCTGCTCCAGATCTTAAAAGCTCTCCTTCCCACACTGGTTTGGGGCGCTGCAGCTAATGAAGTAAAAATGAAAAACAAACGCTGCTGGATATGCATTTAACATAATGAGCCAATCTACACGCTAGGTTTTTAATGTTTTATAAGGGTTATGAAAACTCTTTGGGCCACATGACGCACTCCCTATAACGTTGTATATCTGAGTTGTTTTTTTAAAAACTCACTTCAGTTATATACAACGGTTTCACTTTTAATAAATCGTTTTAAGTAAAATAATGTGTCCTTCCTTACCGTTTGTGATTCATGGAGGCAGTGCTTCATTTACTGGTGCCCAAATGCTTAGCAGTTGATTGGTGGGGAAGAAAGAGGGGCTAAGGAGGAAGTGGCCAAGTGAACTACAACACCCACGATTCTTAGCCCTATACTCACTAGGGAATGTCAGAGGAACAAAGGAGGAAGTGGGTGACTGAACTACAACACCCACAATGCCTTGCCCTAAACTCATTGTAAAATCGAAAGAGAAAGAGACAGGGCAGAAGAGTGTGTGACTGTACACACCGCTTTAAAGACTGAAGATTTTTTCTCCTGTAACGTGAGTACTCAGTAATGTGGCCTAAGACGTTTTAGAACGCACCTATTTGGAATGTTTTAAAATACTATTTAAAACGTTCCAAGGGACTGTGTAGATAGGCTCAATGTCTGCTTTGGCCCCAAAGATCTCTAACAACTGATATTTCTCAGTATCCTTACCAGATTACAGTGCCCAGGATTTGATGGATGAAAACATGATGCTTAAACTGGTATAAAACTGATTTCTCCACCTTTTACTGCCCATCCTTTAAATTTGTGCAAATTTAGAGGCTGGGAAGTAAACAGAGGGGAAATTTGTGCAACAGGAATAACTACTCCAAGAAAGAGCTGCAAAAAAGGGTGAAGAGCCAATAACTGCTCTTTCTGGACTTGCAAAATATTAATGGAAGGATTTTTTTAAAAATGAAAAAACAAACTAAAATATTGAGGTGTTTGTATAACAAGTATTATCTGTTTCCTTCTTAGTTGAGGAAATCAATTTCTTTCATATCCCATGGATTATTCCCTATATATACACTTAGGGACACTTCAAACAAGCCGTTTTGTATTCAAGAAGAGATTTCCAAGGACATATACCAACATTTTGCTTTCTATAGGGAAGGAGCCCACATTTGTAAATCATGGCTTTTTCTCACAAAAGGTCAAAAAAGGAGAGAGAAGCCATTCTCGGAATGCTGAGATACTTTATTAATTAATAAAGTGAATTAATAAAGTATCTCAGCATTCTGAGAACCGCTTCTCTCTCCTTTTTTGACCTAAGTGGATGCTCTCCTCCTTTTGGTTTTTCTCACAAAATACATCAATACCAAACACATGTTGAAGGAGAAAAGCATTATATGCATGCATTTTGAACTATTTTCAGATATAAAGTACCTTGTATGAAGCAATCCATAGTCAGAGTACATTTGTCACTGTCTTTTGGGAGAGACTATGGAAGGAGAAACAATAACCCAGTTTGTGCCGTATATCCATGGTTATGGATGCATAGACAGAAGTGGGTGGGGTGGTGGGGGGGGAAAAGAAGAGAATCATGCAGAGGAATCATGCAGAGATTTTAGGGTGGCCATGTGTCCTACTTTACAGAGGTCAGTCCTGTCTTTGAAGGACTGTGTCAGAAGACAGTCTTCTGTTTAAAGGGCTGTGCCAGAGGACAGACTTCTGTTAAAGGGCTGTCGTGTATTTGAAGGGCTGTCCAGTCCAAGTGTAAAGACAAAGAATTATAAGAAGGAAGATGAGGAAAGGGGCCTTGAAGTTGCCCGACAAGAGATACCCACCCGAGTAGCAGTCTGAGCTGGCACGGGTTACAGTATTTCCCACTCGGGTGAGATGTATTTCTATTTCTATGGAAGTAATTATTTCTAAATTTGTATCTATACCTATAAATTGGCATATACAAATGTTATGCAAATCTGTGTCCTCTTTTGTCCTCTCTTTTGGGTGGTGGTCTTATACTTGTCCTCTTTTTTGGCACCGCGCAATTGACCACCCTACCACTACTGTACAAGCAGTCAGAGAAGGGTGGAAAAGACCTCCTGTGTAGGCCTTCCACCATATATGTAGAGCTCAAGGGTACAATCCTGTTCCCCCTATGTTGCATGGACAGGGCTATAATGCACTGAGCCTTGTTTCTTATATTTCAAGGAAATTTCTTTTCACCATAGAAATCGTGGTCATATTTGTATCCCCAGTTCATATTTACTTTGGATCCCAAATGAGAAGCAAACTCAGCCCCTACCCCCACTCTTCCTGTGGTCTCCTGTGAAAGGAAATAATCAGTAGAAGGGGACTATGAGTCTATCTACACTACTGCTTTAAAACAGTTTAAAATGGTTTAAAACGGTTTATAACAGTTTTGAGAACTGTTGGGGCCCAGGACACACTCCATATACAGTTTTCAGAACATTTTCAACATGTTTTATCCTGCGTGTGTAGATAGGCTCTATGTCAGGCAGTATGTGGAGCTCTTGCCCTTCCCTGGTTCCTTTGACAGCCTTGACATTCTCCAGCTGCCTTGGGGATAATGAGAAGGCAGCGTTGGTTGAGAAGGGCTGGCATGGATTAATGACATAGTCCTTGCCCATAGTGGCCTAGAGGAAGGGATTACCTGAGAATTCTATTGGCACGTCAGAAGATATACTCTGGGTGTATGGATTGATCCAACGCCCCAGGTGAACTATCCATATCAGTGCTGGCCTCCTCCATATGGGTTTTTATATCATGGAAGAGGAGAAGTAATCTTCTGGGAGTTCCTTCTTCTGATGTTACGCAGCCATTCTGTGCAACTTCTTCTGGAAGAGGTTATTGTCTTGTCTGCACTAATGGAAAATTGTCGTGAGAAAGGCAATTTTCAGTAGCATGTATTATATGCATGTACTTTCAGCATGTGTGTGTGTACCAGTTACTTATAAGACTTCAGTTCAAGTGGTAAACCTCGACTACTCTTCTCAACAAGAGGCAAACTTATAACACAACTGCTGTTGCTGTTTCACATCCCAGTCTAGTACAGGGATTAAGAGTGTGCTTAATATTGCTTGTGTCATTAAAGATCTGCATTATTAACAGGACAATATTATATATGTCTACCCAGAAGTAAGTCCCACCAACTTCAAGGGAGATTATTCCCAGATAAGTGGATATAGAATTGTAGCCTGCCAGAACAATCCTGTGCGTGCCGGGGCTGGGGGAGGGAGAATCTGCAGCAGAGGGACTCCCACTTCTAAAGCCCTGGTGGGCTCATAAGAACTAGGGTGGAAGTGTGTGTGTGTGTGTATGGCGCTGGTGGTGGTCAGTCTTGCGGGGAAAATGTATGCCACTTACAGTGGCCACTGCAAAACAGGAATTTATTTATTTTAGAATATTTATCTACCACTTCCCATTTAAAAAATCCCAAAGTGGGATTATAAAATGCATTATCAAGGAAGAGGATATTTGTATAGGCAAATTTATATGTATAGGTGCAAATTTAAAAATAACTATTATTCATTTAAATAGGAATACAAGGCATCTCACCATAAAGAAGAAGACTGCGACCAGGTGACCTGTGTGTCTGCTCAGGTCCAGGTCCTAAACCTTGATGGGGGAACTCCAAGGTCCCTGTTCTCCCTTCTTAGGGTTCTTTGACTTTAAACTGGATTGGTATTGCATTCATATTTTTCCTGCCACTATCTTCCCAACACAATTTCATCAGGCTACTAGCTGTATTCTTCTAACTTGTGCAGTCAGATTTGCTATAGATGTCCAAAACACAATTTGGTTTAATTCGAGACTGAAGAATATATTCAACTGTTCAGAAACAAAAGTCTTTCAAATTGTTAGATACAGATGTTAGGAATTTCTGCTTGAAGAGAGTTTCTTCATCATGTTCTCCATTTAACATAAGCCCAGAAAGATTTAGCTTTTAAAAGTTTCCTGTTCCATAATGCCAACCAAAGACCATTTTCCCCACCATGGGGTGTCCTTTGTTCTTTCTATTTTGGATAATACTGATGCTGGTTGTTTTCATTGTGGTACTTTCTTTTTATGCCTAAGAGAGGAAGGCTTGACCTCCTGGTTCTGGGTACAATCATTATCTGAGAGCTAACTGGTTTGCACATCATTCCATGGCTGGCTAATAAACAGAATCCTCCTCTTTAGAAAATAAAATCCACCAGATGTAAAGCAACATCAGGCTCTGTGAAGACAGAGCAAAATTTATGCAGCACTCAAGAGAGATCCCTGGATTAGAAGGGTATTACATCTTGAGTACATTGCTTCAGAGGCGTTTCTGATGTTTTAGTCTCTAAAGAGGAGGAAATATAGAGACATACAATACTGCAGAAATTAGGCTCCTCATCAGCAGATTAAAACCCCCAAATAAAGCATCCTGAGACATGTACACAAACATTTATGGACAGTAGCTGTGTAATTCCATTGGAACACCAGTTGATGTCATAAAACCTTGTTAGAAATATCTTGATGACACAGTATTGCAGCAGCTTGCAGACATCAACATGAATTGCTGTAGTGCATGGTGAAACGTTGAGATGCCCCCAAAGACTCTACATTTCAACAATAAGAGCATCAAGAGCAGAGGAAACCCTGGTGCTTTTAATGGTGGTAGGGATAGGGGATAAGATGGGCTATACATCACTCTGAAACTGAAGTAATGAGGGAAAGGTTTAGTTCCGAGGCCTGGAATACTGGAATGTAACACAAGACTTATGAGGTATGTAAGCAAGTGTAAAGTGATGCATGGTGGGGCAAAAAAGCCTAACTTCAAGTATAACCTGATGGGATATGAGTTAGTGGAGACTGACCAAGAAAGGGATCTTGGGGTTGTGTTTTTAATATTGTATTTTAATATTGTCAATTATCATCATCATCATCATCATCTGAAATGATCAAGGGGCTTGAGCACCTCCCCTACGAGGGAAGGTTACAACAGCTGGGATTGTTTAGCTTGGAAAAAAGGAAGGTAAGGGGAGAGGTGGGGTGGGGAATGTGGACAGGGAGACATTTTTCTTCCTCTCTCAAAACACTAGAAACGGGGTCATCCCATGAAGCTGATCGGTGGGAGATTAAGGAGAGATAAAAGGACGTACTTCTTTACACAGCGAATAGTTAAACTACGGAATTCACTTCTACAAAATATAGTGATGGCTACCAATTTGGATGGCTTTAAAAGAGGATTGGACAAATTCATGGAGGATATGGCTATCAATGGCTACTACTACTTCCAGTATCAGAGGCAGCAAGCCTATGTACACCATTTGCTGAAGAACATGGGTAGAAGGGTGCTGTTACATTTGTGTCTTGCTTGTGAATTCCTGGTTGACAGCGGGTTGGCTATTGTGTGAACAGAATGCTGGACTAGATGGACCTTTGGTTTGATCCAGCATGGCTGTTCTTATATTCTTGGAAGAGCAGCTAGATGGCTTTAGTTGAAGCTGAAAAAAATGGCAGACAATTTTTAAATTCAAGAGAGTTGTTATTTAGTGGTTAGAGTTAGTAGAATGAGAAGGGCCCGAGATCTATGTAACCCAACATCCTATTCCCCTTGTGGCCAGTAGGCTGGCCACTTATGAATCACCAAAAAAAAGAAAAAAGAAAAGAAAAGGACACTGATTTGCATAAATGTTGTGCTCATTTATACATACACTTTCAAATTTATAAATACTTATTATAATGTAAATAGAAATACAGTACATTTCACCATAGTGTGACCAGGTAACCTGTGTGACTACTTGCTGTCCAAATGCTAACTGTTAATGGGCAACAGTTCTTACAGTTTTTTATCTTTAAACTGGAATTGGAAAACACAGTCCTTCAAAGAAAGGGTGCCTTTAAACAGAGGACAGTACTATGTAAAAGAGGAAATATGGCCACCCGAGGCCAGTCAGATGCTTCCAGTAAGCCCACAAAGAGGGCAAAAGGAAACAATCCTCTCCCATTTTTTGCCCCAAGCAACTAATATTTGGGGGCATTTCAATTGAAAGTGTTATAGAAAGTATATATAAGAGCAAATATTGAAATATCTACTCAAGGTTTGGAACCAAGGCATGGTCTAACAGTTCCTCATTTAGTTTCATCTCTGAAGTGGAGCAATCTGGATCTGGTGAGAGTACCTGAATGGGGAACCGGCTGGGAGCTGCATGAAAGCTATTTGTAACAAGTTGGAGGATGGGTGGGATACGAACACAGCAAACACATATTACATGTTCAGAAACACCATAGGGGTGGTTGAGGATATGTACGTGGGAACACCTTATGCATTTGAACTCCAACATATCACTGTAGTGGAGATGTGTAAGCCTCTATTCAGAAGTTACATAGAAAGTTCCCCGCCTCGATCTAGACGGAGAGGCGGGTAAGAAATAAATCGTTATTATTATTATTATTATTATTATTATTATTATTATTATTATAAAAAGAGAATGTTTAAGTCACTTCAATCCAAGGGCAGCCCAAGGTATTTTGCTGTCTGAAGTGAAGAACAAGATGGCTCCCCCTCCCATTCCATGCACAAAAGCCAACTGGACTGGCAATCGAGTCTTTCAACATTAATGATGGGACTGTCACCACACTTGAAGGCATCAGGCTAGCTTAGGGAGAAGAGAGCAGGCTGTGGCACATTGCTCTTTCCTCCAACACTTTGCTGCCATCTGCCAGCATCTGCTGCCTGAGGCAACTGCTTCACTCTATCTAATAATAGGGCCGGCACTGCTTCGACCATTCAAAGTCTTGACACACACTCACTTTTACTCATAATATGCCACTGATCTATTCCCTTTCAGCAAGAGCAATTGTTCCCTGCCAAGCAGTTGTGCATATGCTGCATACATGTTGTATGTAGAAGAAATAGATATATCCTAGGAACCTATTAAGGGAGCTATTTGAAAGAAACTTCAACAAATTTCTTTCTGCACAGATACTGCATTTTACATTTTCATCAGGTATTTCTATGGACTATTTAAGGTAAGCAACAGGTTGCTGGTTCATGAAAATCATTACTCTTCTGATCTTGTTTACTTAAATGCTTTGGTGCACAGTTTTTAAGGTGGGATTTTCCAGTTTCTTTTTGCAGTAGACAGCTGTTGTGGTGGTATTGTGAGAAGGTAAAGAAAATAGGATCAATGTTATCTTTAATTGGGCCACTGGTTGTTGAGTGCTGTAAGAATATGCAAGCTTTTGAATTATACAGCATCGTACATTAGGCTAACTAGGTTTTGACATAACTCAAAAAGTTTGAATTTCCCTAGATCAATCTGCTCCAGTCTGTGTATATTTTAATCTGTCACCTTCCCTGTTTTATATTTTGAATGTCTTCTGGGAGCAGCCTGCTGAGTTTTGCCTGCTTTCTCTTCCCCTCCTCTGGCCTCCCCCACTCCTTTCAATCTTAACCTTTCGCCCCCCCCTTCCACCTTCTGTCCTTTTAGGAGGACACAATATCTCCTTCCAAGTAGGCTTTACATTGCTTGTGTGAACAGCTGACAAAGAGAACAAGCAATTTCTTAGCATTTCAATGTTGGGCTGCTTCTGGTTTTGTGAGTGGCCTATGCACCTGTTGTGATAAGCAGAGCTCCCTTCATAACCCAGTTGAAAAGAGACCACTCCCCCCCCCCCCCCCCCGGCCGTTGCTTTTTTGTGAATGCTAATAATTAAGCGAAAGGGTCCAGGCTACAACGGATTCTTTAGTTTCATAGAACTTTGTGTTTTGAAAGTTTTAAATAAAAACAACCTCCTGCCTCTTGCTCAACATTTTTATAAGTAGCCTCTGGTAAAATATTATAATGCAATAATAATAATTATTTATTTATTTATTTACTGCATTTCTATACCGCTCAATAGCCGAAGCTCCCTGGGCGATTTACAAAAATTAAAACCATAAAAACCATTCAAAATATAAAACAACGGCAGTATGAAAACATAATTTAAAATACAGTATAAAAGCACAACCAGGATAAAAACCGAGCAGCCAGGCAGAAATTGATAGGGATTTAAAATACAAATTTAAACAGTAGGTTTAAAAATCAAACTGAAGAACTGTTAAAACACTGTGAAAATAAAAAGGTCTTCACCTGGCGTCGAAAGGAGTATAATGTAGATGCCAGGCGGACCTCTCTGGGGAGCTCATTCCACAGCCGGGGTGCCACAGTTAACTGAAGTGGAATAACCGGTTAACTGAAGTGGATTTTTGCTTTCTTTGACATAGCCTAGCTTGGCATGTTCTGTATCACTCTTTGGTTTCATTCCCCTTATCTGAATGTGTACTAAACCTTGCAAAAAAAGACAACCCTCCACAAAAAACAAAACAAACCCTGTCCATATAGTGAAAGACTAAGACCAGGGTTTTCCTGCCACCCACCCCTAAATATGCCTCTGCTATTTACGCATTCAGTTTTCTACTTCCTGGTGCTGTCTTGACAACGGAGCCAAGATGTTCGCGGCTTTGGCATTTTGTTAGGAATTAGTGTGGCATTTGTATAAAGAGTGTGCAAACTTCAGCAGTCAGGGCAGCCTGCTCCAATTCACCTGTGTTGTCAGTCAGTTGGTATGTCAACTTGAAGACAAGGCAAAGCTTAAAACCCTGGAATTGTGACAAGTGCATTCAGTTGTCTGAAAAAGGCATGGTGGATAAAGAAGGAGAAAAGGGGGGGGGGAATAAAAGGCTGAGAAGGCTCCCCAGCTGCCAACACAATGCAAGCAGAAGCTTTGGCTGCCGTTCAAAGCCACTCAAAATGAGTGTTTCAATTTAATACCAAATTAAAAGCAGGCAATGTTGTATAGCGCAGGGAAAAGATTATACATTAATACTTCCCACCCCCACCCCAACATAATCCAAATGATCACACTAAAATAAATAAAAGTTAAGCTTTCTATTCCCCCCCCACCCATTAGCTCCCTTCCCCCCCCCCCTTTTTAATAACCTAGAGTCAGATTTTGGGAGAGGGGGAATAACAGGAAAAGAGGAGGAATGTTTAATGCAGTTTCTTTCATGCATTTCAGGCTTGTGCTTTCAAGAGTCATTCTCCTTGATGTGCTGATTTTTTAAATGCTCCATCTCTAGGACTCAACTAAAACTAAATTGTTAATATATTCTGCTTGGAAGTTTTATGCTTTGCATCCCATAAGTAGAAAAGGGCCAACGGAGGCCCTGTGGATTGTAAAAGATATTGCCTAATAACATCATCGCTTGATAGAACATAAAATCTGTTCTTGTATTTCACAGTTCCGTAAAGTTTCTTGAATTCAGAATGTTGATCTGACGATTCTGGTTCGTGGACGTTTGGGCGGAAACACAGTTTCATATTGTGGTTGTTGCAAATATGTAAAAGGTACTGGTAATTGATGCCAGTGGTAAAAAGTCAAATGTGCCATGAATCTGTGATGCACAGTAAAAGAAAAATCTATAGACAGGTGAAGTGACAAATTTATATTAGTAAACAAAACCCTGTGTTTTAGTAACAAATGGCCATTTATTGGGGGAGTGTGTGTGTGTATGTATAATTATTATGAAGGAGCACTTGAAGGTTAAAAGAGCAGGGGAAAACATACCATGTTCCTTTTCAGATCTAGGAATCTGTGAAATAAAAGTTTAGTGAGGCAGGAGACCACATACTGATTGGAGAGAATAACAGCTTGCTAGCTGCCTGCCTACTGAATAGCAACTATATGTAATGCAGGAAGTGGATGTGGCTCTACTTCCTGTCATGAAATAGTAGCTCAGGAGAGGAGCTCTTGGATGGAAAAGGGAAAATACCAGAGGCAAGTAGGAGCTTTCTGCATGGCAATACTGCACATTTTATGATGCTTCTCTTATATCTTTAGATATGTAAATAGTCTATTCAGGTGAGGATCACAATAAGGGATTAGGATCTGTGCTTCAGAGAGTTTCTAGATTATCTGGTTTAGGCTGCAATCCTATGCATGTTTAGACAGAAAAATATGCCACTAATCCCAGCCTACCCTAGGGAAGGCTGGGAATTGAATGACTTTTTTTCTGTCTAAACATGCATAGGATTGCACTCTTAATTGTTTTAAAAGCCAGCCAGTCTAGTGCCATCATTAATTCCCGCCCGTACATGAAGCACCCCTGTGGGGTTCGCCAATAGATTGTTCCTGGGGGATGTTTTGAGAAATTTTACTTGACTATCGGTGCCAAACTTGATGATTTTATTTATTTATTTATGTATTTATTTATTGCATTTCTATACTGCCCAATAGCCGAAACTCTCTGGGCAGTTTACAAAAATTAAAACCATAAAAACCATTCAAAATATAAAACTACGACAGTATAAAAACATAATTTAAAATACAGTATAAAAGCACAACCAGGATAAAAACCGAGCAGCCATGCAGAAATTAATATGGATTTAAAACACAAATTTAAACAAAAAGGTTAAAAATCAAAATAAAGAACTGTTAAAACACTGTGAAAATAAAAAAGGTCTCCTCCTGGCGTCTAAAGGAGTATAATGTAGGTGCCAGGCAAACCTCTCTAGGGAGATCACTCCACAGCCGGGGTGCCACAGCAGAGAAGGCCCTCCTCCTGGTAGCCACCTGCCTCACTTCCTTTGGCAGGGGCTCACGGAGAAGGACCCCTGTAGATGATCTTAGGGTCTGGGCAGGTACATATGGGAAGAGGCGTTACTTCGGATAACTTGGCCCCAGCCATTTAGGGCTATGCATGTTAATACCAGCACTTTGAATCGGGCCTGGACCTGGACCAGCAGCCAGTGAAGTTGGAGAAGGACTAGTGTAATGGCCAGTCCCCGTTAACCGTCTGGCTGCCCTGTTTTGTACCAGTTGAAGTTTCCAGACCATTTTCAAAGGCAGCCCCACATATAACACATTGCAATAATTCAGATGAGAAATTATCAGAGCGTGGATAACTGTAGCTAGGCTATCTCTGTCCAGCTAAGGGCGCAGTTGGTATACCAGCCTAAACTGATAACAGGTGCTCCTTGCCACTGAGTTCACCTGTGTCTCATGTGAAAGTTCTGGATCCAGGAACACCCCCAAACTACGGACCTGATCCTTTAGGGGGAATGCAACCCCATCCAGAACAGGGTGAACATCTCCTAGCCGGACAGACGAACCACCCACAAACAGTACCTTTGGGTTCAGAAATAATATATCTGTCTATCTTTTGAACATAGGAGGTTATTCAGACAAGACATGCCTTGTATATTTCAGACAGCTGGTGGTTGTTTACTATTCCAGCCTTCCCCAACCTGGTGCCTGCTTTATGTCTTGGACTACAATTCCCATAAACCCCAGGCAGAATGTAGCATTGTAGATGATGGGGCTGAGGATAGTGGATGTTGTAATTTTGTTCTGGCTTGAGAATTCTGTTGAGGGTTCCCCTCCCTTTGTTTTATTTGGCTGTTGTAATCCAACATATTTGGTGGGCACCAGGTTAGGGAAGGCTGTACTAGTGTTATATTTTTATTCTATCCTTCCCAAGGAGCTCAGGGCAGCATATATGCTCCCCCCATGATATCCTCACTGCAAGCATGTGGTAGGTTATCCTTAGAGACAGTGACTGTCCCAAGGTCACCCAATGTGAATCCACTCAATGGTTGGGTTCGGATGACACGATAACCCATGATGGGTTAATTAAGCCATGATGGCATAAACCCACCTTGAGTTGTCATGTCGTCTGGTGGGAGTTTTTTTTTAACCCACTATGGCTTATTTGGCCAAAATATCTCACTTTGATAACCCACGGTCTGCAGAGTGGGTTATTTAACCCATCATGGGTTATTGTGTTGTGTGGTGGTCACATAGCTGTGCGGCAAGAGCAGTCAAAGCAGCTGTGGAAATGGTGATAGTTTCTTTTTGGGTTGTGTTGGCTTAAAGCAGACTTTGAGTTGGGAAAATGTCTCAGTTCATTGCTTAGTAAACTTTTACAATTGTCACTCATTTCAGAGCCTCTGAAACAATGAGGAAAATGTTCATTTATAATAGTGTTTGCTTAAATTTTCAAAAGTAGTAGGTGGACCATGGCTCTATAGTTTTACTATTTAACTTCTTCCTCTATTTCTCAGCGAGAATGTTTTCCTTTCGTCTGTAGCTTTTTAGGCTTGCACAGAATGATTTTGCATGTGCCCTTCCTTTGCACTTTCCTAAAGGAACAAGAGATTTGTTTGAATTACTTTAATTGGCAAGTACTTGTTCAAACAGAGCCGTAACCATGAGCTATGGGCAGAAATAGCTCTTTCGTTTGTGTGTCCAAGCAAAGATCTATCGCTTATATTTTTGTAGCTTGAGCTGCTGTATCACTGACTATTTATGGAACCCTACATTGTTACTTGATCACATGAACCCAACGATAAATTTTAAAGCCATTTTACAGGTGGTACATAGAGGGGTGGGTCACATGACACAGCTGGGTTATCATGGGTTATTTAACCTACTGTGGAGTTTTCTGAGCAATCGGGGGTTCGGCCTTGTCATGCAAATCTAGCTGGTGTGGGTTATTTGAGGGTTAAACTACCTTCACATAACTCTACTAATTGAGGGTTATACGGGGGTTGTTTAGACCTTGAATAACACATGCTGGTTGGGTTAGCATGAAATGGCCCTAACCCCGATTGCCCCAGTCACGAGTTGCATATTCAAATGAACAGTTACACATGCCCGGCACACACTACGGCTCAACCCATGATGACCTGCGATGCTGTGCGAAGCGGGTCAATGTCTGAGAGTCATACCAAAGGCCACTCAACCTGTTAATATGAATAGATTGGGGGTTTGGACCCAGGTCTCTTAAATTCAGTTTGAACTCTCTGCCCAATGGACCATACTGGCTCTCGGATTGTTGCTGACAATTCATATGAGTATCCTAAGATGATCTAGTCAGTATAAGTAGGCTGTTCACAAAAATGTGGATGTTGATGTCTTGACATGTTGAATTGCTCAAACAAATCTCCTAATATACTTATATAATTCTAGCTCCAAAATTTGGTTATAGTTCCAAAATTTGTTTCTGCCTGCCTGAATTTGAATATCTCTTTGAGCATATGACAGGTATGTTGTAGCTGTGTTGTTTCAGTCACAATATATTGACCTATAAAGGCTGTGAGTTCAGTTTTAAAAGTAAAAGGGGTCTGAGGGTGAGTGATACTTTACTCTTCCCCTTAAACTTTCCCTCAGTCTGTTCTTTAAATTTTGTCTTCTGATAAAGTGGCATAGCTCAGTGTGATAGAGCACATGACTTGCATGTGGAAGATCCTTGGTTTGGTCCCCGGTTCAATCCCTGCCTTCTCCAGGTAGGGCGAGGAAAAGAATCCCACCTGAAACCATTGAGAGCCGCTGCCAGTCAGTGTTTACAGTACTGAGCTAGATGGACCAAGGGCCTGACGCAGCATAAGGCAGCTTCCTATGTTTGTGTACTAACTGGAACTGAGTCAAACATTGGGAAAAGTGGCAGAAAGAGACCGTGGCAAGGTAGATGGTGGGCAGAGGGAGAATTCACCATTCCCTAAACACTCTGCCCTTTGGCTCTTTAAAACCAGAACTGCTTTGTACATGATTAGAAAAGTGAGCAGACCCACACTTGCAGAGACAACTCTGCCGCTGCCATGTCTTGTTTGGCCCTTAGCAGGGCCAGCCCTATCATTAGGCAGAGTGAGGCAGCTGTCGCAGGCATCAGATGCTAAGGGACAAGGGGTGGACAGAACACTGTGTACCACATGGTCTGCCCTGGATAAGCTAAACTCTTGCCCTTGGGTGCAGTAAAAGAGATTGTGCCTCACCAGTGTTGGAATTAAGTTTCAACTGCCAGTGTGGTCAACTTTTGTATACAGAGTTTGGGGGGTGGGAGCACCATCTTATCCTTTACCTCATGCAGCAAAATATGTTGGACCAGCCCTGCCCACCAACCACTGAATTCTCACAGGTTCTCAGCTCAAATTCAGCAAGGCCTAAAACAATACAAAATCAATCAACAAACTGAAGTGCAGTTTGATCCATAGAATGATGAAATGGATAAACTCCTTTAAAGCTTTACAATATTTTGGACTCTTTGGGAGAAGTGCCCTATAGACTTGTCAGCTTCCCCCCTTCTCTTTTTTGGCTGGGCTGTTGTGCTTTTAGTGCTTGTCTGAGAAGCAGAAATGGTCAACAAGCAGAAATCCTTCCAGAAAAAAATAATAATGCTGGTGATCTTATTGCCCAGTGAGACTTGCTAATGGTGCCATTAGTGAGGCCTGTTAAGGCAAGCAATTATGTTGAAAAGGCTGTCAGAAGCCAACTGGGGAAGAAAAAAAGTACTGAAATGGATACATGCAACCAGATTTTACTTTTAGCTGAGGTTTTTTTGTGTGGGGGGGAAGGAAGGCATACTTACAGTCTGGTTCTTTTCCTTCCTGTCCACCCTATAAGACGGCGCTGATGGATTGATTTCCACGTGGCACTTATTTGTTATTGTAAGTCCATATGTGTACAGATCCAAGGGTAAGATTAGGTTCCCCTTCCATTGTTTGGGGCAAGTCAGTCAGTTCATTAAACCTCCCTGATCCGCCTCACCACCTGCTCCTCTCCTATCTTGACCCTGAAGACCCATGCCATTTATTTATCTCTTCCCCAGGTTTCCCCCTTGCTTTTCTTTCAATTATGTATCTTTCTCTCTCAAACCAAAATGTCAGAGAATACTAAGTTTCAATTTTTTTAAAAAAATCTATAATGTTTAGGTCATTTTAATGATATTTATTTATTTTATTTATTTATTTTATGTATTTCATTTCTAACCTGCCTCTCCATCTAGATCTGTTCTTTACACGGGGCTGATAAACATGCGTCTCTCCCTACACAGGGCTAAGTGTAGATCTTATTGGACTTTGGGAAGTAAACTTAAAGTGCTTGTTACAGTTTGTTTACAAGCCTGAACTTGTGAAGACTAGGCTTCACAAGTACAGAAGGGGAAGACTAGGCTTGCACACTTCCTTGGGAGTAAGCTCCATTCAACTCAACGGGACTTCCATCTGCAGAGAAACTAATGACAAGTAATGTAATTCGTGGCAAATAACTAAAGTTAATATTTTGATGAAATAAAATTGCCTTTATATTTTGCCACGTGCCCAAACGTATGTTGATTGTTCCACTGGCTTTATTCATTGGACAGAACTGGCAAGCAGGAACAGGTTTAATTCTCATGTAGCAACTGGGTAGAATATTGGCTGGAGACTTACTTTAAAAACCTACAAAGGAAAATTCACGAGGATCCTGGAATATCAGTGACGAGTCCTGGGAGGGGGGTGTCTATATGACAGTTGATTAGCTCAAAAGCCCTCAGCATAGCTGCTGCAAGGCGAAATTGAAAAAGCTATACAGGGCAGGAGGGATCACGGGCTATTTGGCCAGGAAAAAATGCAGTGCCGGTGGCCATTCCCTTGTCAATCCTCCCCCCTGCCCTGCATTTCCGTGCTTACCCAGAGCTACGCCCACTGGATAACCTAAACCGAAGCTGGGAAACAACGTGTCGACCTCAGAGCAAAGGTAAATGTCGCGGTAAATCGAGACTTTGAAAATGCACAGTTTCGGGAGGAAACACCCTGTGTAGTTGCAAGTTGGCAGCTGCATCGTATAAATCACACAATGCCAAAGGAAAGCCACTATGGGGTTAAGAGAGCATATAGGCAGCCCCCTAGACCTTCACCATTGACCCCTCCATGGCTATGGTCCTCCTTGTTCAGGAAAGTTTTCTATTGTAGGTCTTGTAGCTTCAGACTGAAAAGACCAAGGGCTTCAGATACTGCTTAGCAGTTTACGTGCCATAACTGATATTTGACATGCTTTGTCAGTTAAGAGGTTTGTTTGACACCTGCCATTCTGCGGTGTTAAAAATAATTTCTTCTAGGTCCTTTGTTTCTTACTGCAATTACTAGTGCATTATCTATAGTTGCTTATTTCTGATCTCACTCCTGCTTTGTGCAGGAACATTTGTACTTTTAAAGTACAAATTATAATGTTGCACCGGAATCTCCACAATGCAGAGAAAGACCATTGGATTATGCAAGAAGTGGTCATTTAGAAGACAAGTGAAGAGTATAAAGGCTGTCTGGAAATGAAGTCTGACCTAAAATCACTGAGTTAGTCTAGATGGTTTGACATCTACATTAACAAGTCCTCTGTTTGTGTGCTCCTTTCTCTACCTTTGTTGCCCCCCTCTGTTGTTTGCCCTTATATCCAAATTTGCAAACTATGTATTTTGTGTGCCCTGCAAACCAGGCTTTGAAATCAGGCTTTGATCCTGGTTTGTAGGGCTCACACAAAACATAGTTTGCTGTTTGGAATATAACAGCAAACCATGATTTGTCGAAAGCTAATTAGTAATTGAGTGGGACACACAAATCAGAGTATGTGCAAATGCAAGGCATATAATAGCAAACCGTTGCTTTCCATTACATCTGATTGAGCTGCAGTCACCTAATCCCAGGAATGAGGGATTAGGTGCAGGAACGAGTTATGGATTATCTATGATTAAGGAAAAGGCCTCCACCTTTGCTGAGAGACACTGTTACTTCTTCATATGGTCCAGAGCCAAACCTGGACACTCAGAATGGACTCAAATTAAGCCTCAAATCAAGGAGACAGTGGATCGTATTTATTTATTCATTCATTTATTGTATTTTTATCCCGCAACTCAGCCAAAAAGGCTCCCGGAGAGGCTCACAATCAGTCAGTAAAGAAGACAGTCCCTGCCCTCAGGCTTACATTCTAAAAAAGACATGAAACATGAGCAAAAGGGGATGGAGAAGAAAGAGGGGGAAAAGAAAAAGAAGTTAAGGGGACTGTTCAGCAGGGCTGGTGGGAAGGCCCTACTCTCCCCTCTCATCTCCCAAAGGAGGGGCAGGCCAACAGCTCCTTCTTCTTCCCCACAGGGTCAAGATGTCTGTTAGTCCTGTGGGTGGGTGGGGGGGGTCCAGCTGGAGCAGGCCCTGATGGTCTCTCTGCCTGCTCCTGTCTCCCTCCCGTCTACTTCCCCAGTATGTTATAGGGTAATTATTCCGCAAAACGTAACATCCAGACTGATGCCAATAAATGTAAAATATTTTGTTTAGAGATTGTAGCGCAAGGGTGGACCACACGCAGCTCCCCAGAGGGAATTTTCCACCCCCCCAGGTCCCCTGCCTCTGTGGGGCAGCCCTCACTGCTGCTGAGCCACTGGACTCCCGGCGAGTCTGCTGGGAAATGAGGTGTTTACCTTGTTTTCCTACAGAGTTGCCTTCCCCTCAGCTGGCTAAACACCTGTTTGGCAGGCTGGAGGAGCACAATTCTGCTGGGAAACAAGGTGTGTGCTGTGTATGCAGCTCTGGAAATCACTGGGAATGCAACTGGGCAACCACTTTCAGTTTCTTTATTGATTTATTTATTTGCAATATTTATATACTGCTCCCCATCCAAAGATTTTAGAGTGGTGAACAACAAATAGAATAAAAGAATAACAACGGCATCTTAAAAAAACCACATTTTTAAAAGAACAACGTTTTCAGGAGGTGCCAGAAGTCATACAACATTGGCATCTGCCTGACCTCCAAAGGCAAGGAATTCCATAGGAAGGGGGCCATTACACAAAAGGCTCTTCTCCTGGTGGACTCCAATCCGGGCCACCAGGAACATGTCCTCAGATGACCACAGTAACCTGGCAGCTTAGTAAAGGAGAAGGCACTCTCTCAGGTATCCTGGTTCCAAGTTGTTTAGGGCTTTGTACACTCGTACTAGAACCTTAAACCTGGCCCGGTAGTAAATAGGCAGCCAGTGCAGTTCCCTCAGCAAAGGAGTTGCATGCTGAAAAGGGGCAGCTCCCAACAACAGCTGAGATGCTGCATTCTGCACTAGCTGCGGTTACGAGGCAGCAGCTTTAAGGGCAGCCCCACATAGAGTGCATTGCAGTAATCCAGCCTTGAAGAATGCACCTTGTTTTCCTGCAGTTGCCTTCTCCTCAGCTTCCAGTTGTGTTGCCAGCACTTTTGGGGGGTTGGGTGGGGTCCAGTGCAGCCCCCAACCCTCTGCAGTTGTCCAACCCTGTTGTGAGGAATAGCATTGCTCTTCTCCCAAATACAAGATGCTGCTTCTTTGAATGTGTTATGCATTTAAAATCAAATATAAGTCATCAGTATTGTTTAGCATAAAAGACACATGCACTCACAACCTAGTTTAAAATCAGCCAGGTGTGTTGTAGTGGTTAGAAGTGCCTTCCCAAAGTTGGTGCCCTTCAGATGTGCTGGACTGCAATGCCCATCATCCCCAGCCATGAAAGCCATTGCCAGTCCAACATTGACCATGCTAATTGGAAACAATGGGGGTTTCAGTCCAACACATCTGGAGGGCACCAAGTTGGGGGAGGCTAGATTAAAATGTCAGGGTAGGATTGGCGAGACGCAAATCTCCATTCTGCTTTGAAGCTTTCTGGTGACTTTGGGCCACCCTTGCAGGGTTGTTGTGAGTATAAAATGGGAGTGGGGAGGAGAATGTATAAAATCTAAAAAAAAATGTAAATAAATAAATTAAGGCCTAAATATAAAGATGAAGTTTCATTTCAAGGAGAGAGAACACTAGTGGTGTGGAAAGTAGGTATATCAGGTATATACCTACTTTCCACCTACTGTGGAAAGTAGGTATATCAGGTAACTTACAGGGTGGGAAGAGCATTTTCCAGAATTTTTAAAGTGGAAAGTCAGGATAGAAATACTTTAATGATGGGCACATTATACAGGTTTCTGGGTTGAGAATTGAGAATAAACACATCATTCCCACCTAAACATACTTACTCAAAAGTAAGTCCCACTGTTTTCAATGGAGCCTGCTCTTATGTAACTGTGTAGCAATGCAGCCCAATTTTAATTTTTGTGGCCTCTCTGATTCTCATTTGGAAGGACTGAGAAACACTATGCGCTGCTACAGCCCCCCCCCCCCCCCCCGGTGCGGCCGAAAATCTGCCAAGCCTGACAGTGGAAGAGAAGCTGAGGCATGCAGACATGGGATGTGTCATGAAGAAAAGGAATGGTTTGGCTTAGGGTCAGCAGGAGTATTTGGGCAGTGTGAGATTTATGGAGGGCATTAGCTATTCATTTCCTGGATTTAAAAGCCTGAGTGTATAATGAACGTAAGATAGAGAGCTTCATTGCCCTCATTGAACAGCCTCTGTTTAAAGGAAATCTTACTTTTACACAGGCATAACAAGTTGATTGAGCAGGATATCCAAAGTGCAACAATGGGGAAGTGCTCCCACTCCGTCAGTCTGCAGAGGCAGCACTAGCAAGCCAAGTGACTGCCCCTGCCCCCATGCCTGCATCCTGACACTGAGGGCCAAACTGCCTGTGAAGTGAAATGCTTAATATCTTTTTGCATCTAGCATGCAGGTTTGTAAAAAATTTAAATTGCATCTCCCTTTTCAGAAGCTGGTTTTGCTTTGGGTGAGTGGGTGGGAAGGAGACAATCCTCCGTTGGTGCCCTTCAGAAGAGGGATTTTCCTCAGGACCACAGAAAGGGGGAAAGGATTGCATTCCCCTTCAGAGCTTGCTCTGATCCCATTAATTATCTCCCCCACACACACCGCTGATGAATTTTGCATATCAAATATGCTTTTAATGCTTGTACCAAATACTTTGGCCCTTAGAAATGAAGCAGAATGAGGTATTTTCTGGCATGAAGTGATGAAAAAAGCTTAGGAACTTAAGAAACCTGTTGTATCAAACCAAAGTCCTATCTAATCCAGAATTCTGTTCACACAGTGGTCAAGCAGATGCTTATGGAAAGCCCACAAGCAGGTCATGAATGCAATAGCAACCTCCTGCTATTCATGTCCCCCAGCAAATGGAAGTCAGAGGCCTGCTGCTTCTGATCTTGGAGGTAGCATGTAGTTATCATGACTAGCTTTGTCCACCACTGATAGTCTTATGCTCCACAAATTTGTCTAAACGCCTTCTAAAGTTGTCCAAGTTGGTAGCCGTCACACCATTTTGTGGAAGCGAGTTCCACAGTTTTAACTATGTCCTGTGTGATGAAGTACTTCCTTTTATCTGTCCTGAATCTCCCACCGTTCAGCTTCATTAGATTACCCCATTGGGTTCTACTATTTTTGGAGGGGGAGACCCTATCCACTTTCTCTACGCCATGCATTCGTTTTGTACACCTCTATTGTGACTTGTCTTTTTTCTAAATTAAAGAATTAAAGACATGCTCCAGCCCCTTGATAATTTTCATTGCTCTTTCCTGCACCTTTCCCAAATCTACAATATTGTTTTTCAGGTGTGGTGACCAGAACTGTACACAGTATTCCAAGTATGGTCGCAGCATAGATTTGTACATGGGAATTAAGATAGTGGCAGTTTTATTTTTGATTCCTTTCCTAATTATTCCTGTAATGGAATATGCCCCCCTTTCTTACAACAGCTGTGCGCTGTGTCAACACCGTCATCAAGCTGTCCACCACAACCTCAAGATCCCTTTCCTGGTCAGTCACTACCAACTCAGACCCCATCAATGCCCCTCTCCAAGTGTCTCTGGCATGGGGATTTCCCCCATGGCCCTTTAGCCCCATTGTCTGACTTTCATATTCTCCTGTATTCTCATGATCTGTTTCTACTTGTTCTGTCCCTATTTGGTGATCAAAATCAGAGCTTCACCTACTAAATGTTTGTGGGTCTAGCTGCTCTTAAAGCAGAGGAGCAGGATCAGTTAGGGAGGGATATCCCTGTTAATTTTGGTTTCTCTCAGTTTCTCATCTTTCCAACCTTAAGTTCAGTGTGTTTTGAATGTTGAGAATTTCTCCAGTCTTAAGTTTGGTTGGTGCTGAATTTTGAGAATAATGTTTATAAAGTTCACATGCAAATTCATAAGCATTTTTTGTGCACATTTCTCCTAATTTTTATATATACATTTTTGCCAAATATACACATTTTTGCAACCATTCACAATGTGCATTTTACTAATATAATGCATTTTTTAATATTATTTCCCCTAGCATACACATTTTATATGCAAGTTTTTGAGTAGAGGACGCCACTGCAAAATTCAGAGGAAATTCTGTTTGTGTGTGTATGTGGTTTTTTTTCTTGGTCATTTTCACTGTACTTCATGTATATCATCAATAAAATAAACTAAAAAATCAAATAAAAAACAGAAGTGAAATTTACCCAAGTTTCATTTCACATAGTGGTTTGAAAGGGCAAAATTAGGTGCAAACTGAATTACTTTCTCCCCCATCTCTAGTAAGAATGTGATAGATGTCACTCTAATATCTGCTGCCTTGATTGTGTAAAAGTCACTCCCGAACAGGTTGCAAGCACCTACACAACAATAATGCAATTGGTGGGCAAATTGTTTAATGCAGCCTTGTGGTGGCCTGCAGGCTGCAGGTTTCCCACCACTGATGTAGAGGTTCTGGCCTCTTATGTTTTGTGATTTCCTGGCTTTCGTACTGTTTTTTCCCATTCGAGAAGGTTGAAATGCCTCTTTTAAGGCTTAGTTACTGGCAGTAAGAGCTTTCAGCTAAAATATGCTAGTACTTTGGCCCCGCCCCTTTGCCTTTACCCAGGCTGACCAGATAAAATCCAGGTCAGGGCTCATGTAACTTTAACAGTTGTAGAGAAAAGGGAATTTCAGCCAGTGTCATTTGTATGCAGTTAGTTCCTGGTGATATTCCCTCTTCATCACAACAGTTAAAGGTGCAGGCACTATACTAGAGTGACCATATACAAAAGAAGGCAGGGCCCCTGCAACTTTAACTGTTGTGATGAAGAGTGAATTTCAGCAGGACCTAATTGCATACAAATGACACTGGCTGAAATTCCCTTTTCTCTACAACTGATAAAGTTACATGAGCCCTGACCTGGATTTTATCTGGTCACCCTACTTTACCTATTTTCACAGGTGCGGTGGCCATTGTACCTCCTAGCCTGTTTAGCCATTTTCCCATGTGGTGATTACATTGATTTCTGCATTTCCAGCTTCTGTAATTCACATGGGGGAGAAAACCCATTGACTAGAATGTGTATTTACTTTAAAAATAGCTCCCATCTGCTTTCTGTCTCATATTTACAACACGAAGGAGTGACGCATCCCATACTAAAAGGGGTTCTAATCACTGCTTGTGAAAATGACCTCTGCTTTTTCTTGCATGGCAGATGGCGGGATAAGGCTATAAATTTAACCTGGTTTGAGCTTTTCAAATGTTGGCAGATACACATAAGATTGCTTCAGAATTCCCCCCCTTCCCTGGGGCTGGTTCCTCTCTTCCATGCTGTTCTATTACCTCAAGGCCTAGTAAGGAATTGGGACTGTTTGGCTCAGCAGACAAATGAAATGAATCCATCTCTTCTAAGCGACTTGGCTCTTCCCCCTTTTGGGATGTGTGACAGAAACTGGGTTCACTGCCAAGTCCTGAGTTTAAATTTGGGTTTAACTTGTTTTAAAACAACCCCGCTGCTGTGTGATAGTAAATCACTGTGAATGGTGTAGCAGCTGAAACTTAATGGGATTACCCAGTGTTGCAGCCCCCACTGAACAAACAAGACAGGGAGGAGATTGACAAGGGCACCAAGGCGGGTTCACATGTTGTCAGCCATACAGTTTCAGAGTCAATTTGGGCTGCTTAGAGATTGTTGACATTAGTCGCTTCTAAGAATTCCTGTAAAAGGGGGATCCAGAAGGGAATCTTCTCCTTTCAGTTATTCAGTTCAATTCAACGGATTTACTGTCCTGCAATTCGGCTTAGGTGTGTTCTTGCACCTACTTTATTTTTCGTACTGTGTAGAATTGCTCATCAGCAGTGGCTATTTTACTTTCAAAGGCCATTTAATGTTGTAGGTGCTAGCTGGCCCACATAAATGGGAATTAATTAGGCTCATGGGGATGGTATCAGGGGTCATTGAACATGTTCAGTGCATCCTCTGTGGCCGTAATATGGTGTGTGGCGGCGGGGTGGGGGCAGAGGCAGCAATGTTGTTTGGCTATAGGGAACTTTGTGGGCTGTGCATGGAATTTCATAGGGCTGATCAAAGAATCTCCACAGGGATCACAAGAGAATAGCTGCATTGTATATGAGGCGGAAGAGAGATGGGCAGCTCTTAAGCTTTCTCTTTAGTGCCCGGCATGGTTGTGAAATGATCTTTTGAAACTGGTATTGGGTGTGTCTTTTAAATCTTCACAATGACCTTAATTATCCCTACCCCACGTCTCAGACTTATTTTTAAGAAAACAATGGTGATTCGCTAAGAGATGAGTCCAGGCAAAGATGCCCCAACATTTCAGGAAGAGTACACATTTTTTTCAGCATATTGATTGATTGACTACAGAAATTGGGTAGACTGCTGTTCAGCCCCAAATGCTCACGAGTAGCATACAAATTTAAAATACAATAAAATCTCATCACACAAAATGTTAAAATTAGCAGTAGTGAGACTGGCATAAAAGCAGAACAACGGAACTAAAATCTCAACAGGTCTAAAAGATCTTTAAAATCTTGTACAACTATTTATTTATTTAATATTTATTTATTTATTTATTTAGTGGCTCCTTTCAGAAGACAACTCAAACCAAAAAACAAAACAAAACCCACCACCATGGTTTAAGGTGTCTTCTGAACCGGGCCAGTGTTTTCATCTGGTGCTGAAAAGACATCTGGTTTGGCTGAAGGCAACACTTCCTGAAGGGGGGGCATTCTAGAACCAGGATACCACAGATGAGGGCCTTATCATCTCCAGTGCTGCTTTCAGGTTTTGGGGGACCCTTGGGCAAGATGCCCCTCGGCTTGAGTGCACCCTCTTTTTCCTTGCCACAATTGCTACTGGTTCATTTGCTTCTCCCTCTGTCCCAATCCATACTACCTCCCAGAAGAAGAGGACAATGCATGTAAAGATCACTACTCCGTCTCTCCGCTCCTTGGTTTGACCTGGTTTACACATCACTGCTACCCAGGGTTTCTTTCATGGGCATGTTCATGTACTGGGTAGCCATGAACAAGTGGGAGAGAACAAGTGTGCTGGCTCCTGCCCGCCCGCCCATTCCCATTGAGCTAAACAACCCAGGGACAACCCAGCATGTACAAACCCAGAATTGTAGGTTGTTGATGAAGGAATAACTGACACTTGTAACCCAAGAACAAACCAAATATGGGTTGTTCCCCCACCACCAACCCACAGTTCCAGGTTTATTTACCTCGGCAGGGGCCAGCTTGCTTTATTCACAATAACTGGGGGTTGTTGTGACAAGTGGATGGGCTATTTTTTGCTTGCTTGGAGAGGGCAGATGTACAGGCAGCAACTGCAAGGAAGAAGAATAACATAGCCAGGAGGCTTCAGGGATTGGCAGTGGGCCCCTACTGAGGCATGATCCTTAGCAGGTGCCCAGTGATGCCAATCTCTTCTCCTTTCTATCCCGATTAATTTGTAAAGGCAAGGGTACATAAAGCAGTGCCTCAGAGGAAGATCTCAATTCATGGGCATGCTCATGTGGAAGAAGAATCATAGAGTTGGGAGAACCTTTTCTTTCTTTACTATTTCTTGATTGGACCATAGCCCATTTGCTTACATAACAGCCAAGTCAAAATAAGACAAATGCACCATAAAACAAGATCTGAAATGTTCAAGCTAAAATAGTTCACAATACATGGTGTAAAATCATTTAAATTAAAATACACCCATTATTAAAAAGGATAATTATAGTTTGAAAATTAAAACAGCTAGGGAGGCCATCCCTAGAACAATCAATTGCATTGTCAGAGATAAATTTTGCCTAAATCAGACAAACGATAGAAGAAGTGACTCACCATTCACGGAAATTTGTTGATCCTTTTGACGATGTCGGCAACCTCCTGCACATCTCCTGCACCTTCCCCTGTTCCATTTTTTAAAAAACCCTGTGATATCCCAATTCTGTTGAAATATCTCAGGATTTCCTACTCTGTACAGGGGAAGCTGTGCTATAAATCGCCCACTAGAAGGCGCTATCCAATTCAGACCTATGAGCAGTGAGAGGACAGGAAGTTTCCATTATAGACCGTGTGGTCGCTCATCTCCAGCAGTGTAATGTAGCACCATTAGGATTGTGCAAGAGAAGCCGGAACTAAAGCCCAGGTAAGGAACACGATTTCCCCTTAATCTGAAAAAGGCCGGTATCTGCCCCTGGCTTGAATCTAAATTCAGACCATTTGTTATTTTTCAGTCTTTTCTTTTGCATACATTTACGAAAAAAGTTAAGCTAAAACATAGAGAAATTATTTCTTATGTGGCCACAGCAGTGAGAGCTATGCAAAACAAATGATTGGAGATTGGCAGATAGACCAACCATGAAAGAAAAGGAACAAAACAATATGTGCTACAATGGCAACATTGATTAATTGTGTACTGTATGTGCAAAGGAAAGAAGACAGAGAATAAATGTATTTGTGGAAAATTAGACTCTTTGTATTGAATTTTGAAATGATAAACATTGCGGTGTAAGATGTATTTAATGTATTCAAGATGTTGTTATGTGTCAGATTCAAGGTATTCCTTGTTGTGTGTGTGTGTGTGTGTTTAAATGTGTGTGTGTTTAAATACCTGACTGTCCTATTTGAGATTAGGAACGAAGTTTGCCCAGGTAAGACTGGCTAGTAATATTGTGTGTGTTTCTCAATTTCTCTTAGGAGTAAAAACACATTTAACATTTCCCCATCCCCCTGCAAATGTACTTGTGAAAACTGTGCATATAAACAAAACAAAGCACCGTGGTAAAAAAACAACCAACTAGAAAACCAGTGGAATTTAACATTTTAATGTGAGTTTAACATGAATTTTCAGCTTTGAGTTGTGTAAGGTTAACTTGACACTAAAAACGCAACATTTGGATTGTGTCTATAAAGACTCATCCTTTGCATTTGAAAGCAGAAGTCGAATTCAACAACTTTCTTTGCAAACATTCTCTTCGATGGTAGCATCTTTAAATGTCAGTAATAGTTTCCCCCCACATCTTTTCCCAAATTGAAGTATATTCCAGTTGCCTGAGAACTTTGGATTGTTTTACTAAAACTATTTTTGGACAATAATTATATTTCACATTTTCCTAGGAACTTCATGAAAACCCCAGGAATTAAAACTGGAAGCAAAGTAAGTTTTGTGGGCTTTTAAAACCAGATTGGCAGCCTTGTTCACGTGGGTTGGTGCAACTCGGCTAAACAAGGTCAGTAAAATCTGGCGCTCAGTTGTCATTCTGTTTAACTGCATCCTGTTACAAACCACACCAGCTAATTAAAAATATGTTGTAAATTATTGGACTTTATGATATCTGTTATCAGGCTTTTCCAGTAATCAAACTGATTTGAATCAATGACGCTTTTGTGAAATGTTTTATGAGTATACACATCTGCAAATCTCAGATGGTAATTTGGGAAAGATATACATCAGTATTATTTCACACGTTCAAGCAAATGACTGTGCATGTTTTGCCAATTAGCATACAAGTAATGCTGTAATAGACATTATTTTATGTTGTTTGGATGCAAGCCTGCAGATGACGAGCTATAGGGAGTCTTGTCCTTTTCAGGGGCTTGGTAGACACCAAGAGTAGACTGAGTTTGTGCTTTGCTTTTCATTCAAGGTCAAATATGTAAGGAATTAGCTTTCCTATATCCAATAAGCTCTTTGGGAGTAATCTTGAGTCTCTGAGGGTTTGAACTGGCACACTGTACAATACTTCCTAAAGTTGCATCACTCCTAGCACGTTTTGCGTGTTTTTCTCTGTGTGCCTGAGATACTAATAAGCAATCCTAATGGGGAGCTTGAGGGTAACCTATCCTAAATTATGTAGATTACTAAGGGAGAGAAAAAACTGGTGGCTGATTGGCCACTGTGTTGACAGAGTTCTGGACTAAATGGACCCTTGGTCTGATCCAGCAAAGCTGTTCTCGTAGGCCCCCTCCACAAGGATGCGCTTTTGCGCCCGGTTCGGCGATTATGCGCATTATCGCGGAGGCGCATTTACTCCTAATCCCTCTGCACGGGAGGCGGCGAGAGGCGGCGAAGCGCATTAATTGATGTCCAAAAAGCGCTTTACAAGAAGTTAATGCGCATAATCGCTTGTTCACATGGCGAAAATGCGCTTTAACGGCCGGAGCAAAATAAAAGTCGCTATTTAACGCGCATTCGATAATGCGCATAATCCGGGAGATAACGCGCCTCTACGCCCGTTTTGCGCTCCGCTGGTGTGGAGGTAAAATTTATAATGAGCCTTCAAAGAGCATTAAACCTCTCTTGTGGAGGTAGCCATGTTCTTACTTTCTCCTGCTCACCTTTTCTCCCACAAGCCAGTCTAGGATTAGGTTCATGCTGTGGATTTTCAATGGATTTGTTTTTCTACAAAGAGATATTGAGTGTCTCTACATTAAGGGAAATCGTATGGCTTACCCTGTGCTTGTGCTTCCTGGTTCTTTGTTGCGATTGTTATGAACTGCATTACACGGGCGGAGAGAGGCGACTACGTGGTTGGAATTGAATACTTCCCTTCCGTTCATTTCAATTGAGACAGCATCAACTAGTGGTGGAAGATCATGCTTTTTCAGGTAGTTCTTTTCATAGCGAGATTTTCAGGGGATACCACGGGAGAAATCCTGGCCATTGACAATGTCGTATAATGGACCCACAATCTTCCGTGAGTGACTAATTACGAGCATGCAATAAATCACTCGTTTAGAGGAGCCCGTTGTAGCTATGATAATTGGCTTAATTTATTATATTTTATCATTTCTTTCATTCAAGGAGCTCATGGTAACATACAAAACACCCACCCCCCAACTACAACTTTTTATCCTCACAACAATTCTGTGAAGTAGATGATCGGACCAAGGTGCATGACACAGATGGCAGGATATAGACAGATGCTTAACGTGCTTTTTTTCTTTCTTTCTAAAGATGTAGATGTGTTTGGAAGCCTCAGAGACCTTTTTGTGTTACTTATTGAGTAAATACCTGTTTCCTGCCCTTGATTTACTCTGTGTGGTGACTCCTGTCAAAGATTTAATTGTAAAGAAGAGAAGTCTTAATGGGGTCTCTCTTTGCTGATCCATTTAATTTCATAGGATGTTTGATTTATTATCCGGGCGTAGACCAGACTGTTATATTTGTCTTTTTTGATAAGGTTTCTCCAGTGATCACAGGTGCTCTCTAAAAAGTTCTCTCCCTCCCTCCCTCTGTGTGTGTGTGTGTGTGTGTGTGTGTGCAATATTTGTTTAGGCCAAGTAAGTATTGCTGAATCGCCCATACACAATGTCTGTTCATAATCCCTGGCCAGCAGTGAGGTGGACAGATGGTAAAACAGACCCAGGGTTCCAGTTTACAAGGGCTTCCTCAAATAGCACATGAAGAATGATAGGGCAATAAAAAACCAGCCACCTTGTCCCTTTGTCTGTCTTTGTAACTACCAATTAGCTGCAATTTTATTATTGCTGTCCTTGGCTTACATATTAGAATTTATTTGTTCCTGCTCTTGTAATGTTAGTAAAACTGTTCCAGTGATTTGAGAATAAATCAGCAAAATCATCCCTGGTCAAATTCAATCCACTCCATCCTAGTATCACTTTCTCATTTGTTCTCTTGCAAGTGAAAAATGTACAAGAGAGATTAGGGTCACGTTCAGACAGAATGAAGCACGTTTGAATGAAAGGGTGATTTGGAAGTGCCACATTCTGTACACAATTGTGTGTCCTTATAAATCAGATGTTTTGGCCTACAACTCCCATCAGTCATAGCCAGCATAACCAGTGGTGAGGGACCATGGGAGTTGTAGGCCCAAACAGCTGGAGGGCCACAAGTGGCCATCCCTACTATAAATGCATGGTTTCCAGATCTAAACCACAATGAAAGAGGCAGGCTGGCCGTTGGACCCACTTGCACAGGTGACAGGAGCAAAGTGGGAGTAAATGGGCTGCCTGTGTTACCACACTGCTTGTTCATAGCAAGATTCCTGACATTGTTTGGGCCAAAAAGCAGAGGGAGGCGAGCATCCAAACTAGTCACAGAGAAAAAAAAGAAGTTCACAGGATGCAAAAATAATTTCATTAAACCCAACACGTTTTGGCCTATTTCTTATTTTGAGGCCTTCTTCAGGTGGCTGTAATAGAGCAAAATGTCTGTAGAGTTTTTCACAGCAAAAAGATTGTCTCCTGTATTATTCCACCTGCCAGTAGAATCACCAGCCAAGGCTTTGGCAAGGATGTTCTCACTGTTATGCAGATTAATCGGTATACATGTGGGCCCCTTTTTGCTCCAGTGACAAATGGCCAATTGAGGCATGGCCAGCATGCGGGTCTCCTTGTGAGTACAATTCCACTCCACCCCTATGCATTCAACAGCTCTAATATTAGTCATATCTCAAATCCTCTTACTCAGGATTTACTCAAAGGGACCGTCGGGTAATATCAGAGTAACATTTTTTGATGTTCACCATCAATGAAATTGCTTTGTCTGATGATTCTGAAAAGAAATCGGATACTTTGCCTGGCACATGGTGAGTTGTGTGTTTTGTTTTGTTTTTAAAAAGACCTCACTTCAAATCTGGCACTCCATTATTTCTAAAAGAATGTGTTGTTCACATTTTATGACTGCAGCAGGTTAGTCGATGAAGACAAGGGTGTGGGTGGATGTCATTCTTCTACATTGTTTTGGATTACTAATTAGCTTACTCAGAGCCAAATGAGATATAGTTGTGTGGCAGCAGACATGTTCGTTTAAACTTCTATCTGCCCTAATCTGACTCATCTCAGAACATTTTGCAACAAGTAATTGCCCAGGTGTGAGAAGCAAGCTGGGAGGCAATAACTGCAAGGGTTTCCACCTATCATGGGATGGCCAGCATTTGCAATGAATGAACTTGTGGACTCGTTTTAATTTCAAATTTCTTTCACCCTTATGTCCAGATTTGCTTGCCTTTCGGTGATGCAAGCTATTCATTCAGTGACAATGATAGGATTCTTCTGGGGCTTCCTTCTTCTTAATCAGCTGTAGGCTGATTCTTTGGGGAATGTGCTAATGTTTGCATCAGCCAGGTGTTCTGAAGCCAGGAACATCCCCCCATGGAAACTTTCAAATTGTCATTGAAGACTAGCTGCTGCTTGAGATATTGAATATAACATTCATTTCATAAGAAATAAAGCCACAGGGGTGTAAGAAGCAAGTGCAGAAGAGACAAGAGACCAGTACTGTGAATCTGGATCTGTTTCGTACCTAACTCTGGGGTGTTTAATCCAGTGGTCTTCAACTTGTTCAGAGTCAAGACCCACTTTGGACTCCCAACCTGAAACATGGGCCCACTTTCACAGTTGCCTAACATGGTGGCATCAGCTTTGCTGCAACCCATCTGGACTGATCTTGTAACCTACTTTGGTGTTGCGACCCACCGGTTGAAGACCGCTGGTTAACCTATAGTTAGTTATAGCTGTGGGTACCTCTTCATGGCTTATTTGGGTCACCTTTACTTTGTTCTGATGTCATTTTGTACACATGAGCAGGGCGCAGATCAGACGTATGCAACTTTTAGTCTCCGTTAATGCGAGTTTCCAAGGTGTCGATTAAACACGACTTTTAATGTTTCTCTGATGTTCGATTGCATTTTGGTTGTGTAAACCTCCACTGCCCATTCAGATTAATGCTAATCATGGGCATAGTTTGGTGAGCAGGGCTTGTGATGTCATGAGTGAATGCCTGCGCCCAAGTTTACCACCGTTTTCCCCACTTTCCTCGGGGACGGTACTTTAAGGATACAGGGGGAGGTATTTTCGTCAAATTATCCACGTTCAACCCTATAGCTGTGCTCCTGCTCTGCTGCAAAACTCCTCCCTCCTCCCTCCTTTTTCTTCTCTGTTCAGTAATGGCTGGTCTCAAGTTTCCGGAACTAAAAGTAAAGTTTCTTTTCAATACCCACTGGAAACTTTCTTTCGGTGAGATGAGTGGAGACTCACATGGTGCTGGTTCTACAGGAATCAAGGGGGTTGGAATAATGTGTGTGCTTCATTTTTAGAATAATTTGTGGTCCGCTAAGGCTCCCCTCCCCTCCCCCGCTCCCTTGCTGGAATAACGGCTTGAAAAAGGAAGGGAAAGTTCTTTACGTGCAAGGCTGTTCCTGCCAGTGAGAGCTGTTACTTGGGAGTAAGGAGCATTGAGTGGTGGGGGGACTTGCTCCCTGGGAAGTTTTGCGCCCGAGCATGCATAAGTCTTCGTAATCTACTCTCCTTCTTTCATTGATTTTCTTGGAAGTTTTGTGTGTGTATGTGTATCGCAATGAAAAGAACACTTATTTTATTAGCATAAAGCAATACAATATCTTTGTTCTAAACCGCCCAGAGAGCTTCGGCTATGGGGCGGTATATAAGTGTAAATAATAATAATAATAATAATAATAATAATAATGGTTACATGTGGCCAAAATCCCGTTGAAAAGTGTGGCCGGAGCAATCTGAAAGGCACAGCACAAGTGGGGAAAACACAGGGGATTGGGTGGAACATGCCAAACAAAAGGGAACCTGCATCAATTGTATGGACATTAATGTCAGTCCACAGATGCAACGCCCTAGCCTACTCTCCCAAGTTGGGCTGTCCCCTCTCATGCCAGTCATTCAAATGGCACTGCCAGCTGCTGGAGTGGTACCAGAGAGCCAACATGCCAAACTATATTCTCCAGTCTCCTCATTTTGCGCTGAAGGTGAAACAATTGGTAGAACAGCAAGCGGACTGGGGGAGGGGGGGAAAGAGAGGACATCAGTGCCATCCAGTTTTTTTGTTGTGGGCATTCTTCATCCCTCCTCCACTCCCAAATTCCCAGTCACCCACCTCTGCGACACAGAGACCAGGTTATGGCATGGCGAGGTTGCAGTCTGGCCCGCTCAGCGTTGAGCATCCCAAAACCATTGTGAGCTGGCATCTCGGGATCCGGTGACAGACAGAATAATAACCAGTTTGTATGGAACAGGGGAAATCAGTGCGAAATGCAACATTGTAACGGAAAGGATACACAAAAAATTGTCCTTGAAGCAGCACATTTCCAAGATGGCAGATAAGGGGAAGCTGCCGCAAGCATGGTGGGGTGTTAGTCCAGTATCCAGCATCTGATTCTTGGCAGGAGCAATGGGGGGCGGGGGTGCTACGTGGGCGGCTGTTCGCCATGGCTGTCCAGTTCCTGGAAAAATGTTGCTTTTATGGTTTTACAATAGGTTGTCCAATGATACCCTGCTAACAACTGTAATTGTAGGCACATCCAATGTTTAGAAATCGTACCCACATGCGAAGTCACACACAATCATGGCTGGACAGGCAATGGCGAGAAAGTCAGGTGGGCGGAGTTAACGAATGGTGCGAAAGTCCAGGGGAGATACCATCAGGAGACAGGGCGGTGCTTTCGTCAATTTTTCCACGTTCAACCATATACCCCTGAACTGACTGTGCAGCGAAACTCTGCATATAAACAATTGTAAAGTGCATTTTATGATGCCCGTAATTCGCCTTGACGGCTCTTGTCTACCACTATTAGACATAAATACGAATATAGGAAAAAGAGCATATTATCAGAAATAGGCACTAAAGAGACGTTGTGTAGATCCCCCCCCCGAGTTCATATGACATGTTAACCTGTGGTGGTTTGTTTTGCAGATTAATCCATGGTGGGTTAGTGTGTTGTCTAGCAGCTATTTTTCCCACCCGCAGTGGCTTATTTACTCCAAATAAGCCATCCTGGTAACCCACAGTTTGCAGTGAGGTTTATTTTACTCACAATGTGTTAATGTGTTGTCAGTCAGCCCACTATGGGTAAAGGGCATTGGCTAGTGAGCTGCACGGCAAGAGCAGCAGAAACATGCGGACCTTGATTGCCATTAGTGATCATGCCAAGCCACTGCCTCCCTTCTTGCTCCGATCAGGGGTCAGGCAAGAGCTCCTTAGGCTTCCATTAGATTTTGAAAGGGCTCCTAGTGAAAGTTGGTGGGTGGGGGAACCCATCCCCCTGCCATGGTCCTATTGCCCCAAGGATCCATGATGAGGTGGTTTTCCCTATCCACCCAATTTTTGCCCATAGACCTTTCATTATATTTGCAGAGAATTCCTTGTGAAAATGGGGGTGGAGGATGAAATCCAAGCCTCCCAAGGTCTGTGGAAGCAAGCCAGTCCTTGGCAGGGGTATGGATTTCTCCACCCCACCCCCCCACCCCCATTTTCAGCACGGAGCAGCTATAGATTCCTATGCAATCCAATGGAATTTAAAGACGGCCAGTTTATAGCATTGGAAACTAAAGGTGGGGGGATTTTTTTTTCAGGGAGAGAGGTGTGGGGGTAAGGGGGTGCCCCAGTGGGGGGCATCGTGGTTTTCCCCCACCCTGGCATGAAGGGGGATCCTGCTGGGAAGCAGATGTTTAGAAGCAGGGTGATTGCCTTTCACCCCACTCCTAAGCATCAACTTCGCAACGGGCTCCCCCTTCGTGCTGGGATCTCTCCCCACTGGGGCATCCACTCCTGCCCTGGCCCCAGTCCTCCCCCCCCCAACCCCCTTTCCCCTTTTCCCCACCAGTCGAGGGAAAGGTTTTCTCTCGCAGCTTGAGTTTTAGTAGCATGATCATGTGATGAGGCACAGTGGGCTATTTTTAAAATAAGCTATTGTGTGTAGTTGATAAACCACTATGACTTAAAGAGACGTGCAAACCCGACCGCTTTGTGTATAACCTGTGTAAGTAACTCTCCAAGCTAGTTATGAACACCAGGAACATACAAAAAGATTTGATTGGGGGAACGATAAGGCGTGTGCATTGCTATTCCTCAGCTGTATGTTTCTTCTTCTCCCCTAAAGAAGACAGGCAGCTTTGCTGCCAATTTTTTGTTGCAGTTCAGGAACTTTCATTTTTGGTCAGAGTTGCTTTTGTAGAAAAGGAGACACATTAAAACAAAACACAACAAAACTTCACTTGATTTATTCTGTCCACTACTGGGCAGGGCAGGGCAGGGCTAATGTCAAGGGTTGGCATGGTTGGACATCTATTGAGGGCCCACACCCTCACTGACAAGAGCCCCGTGGACTTGCTTCTTCTTTCCACCATTTCAACTGCTTGTTCACCTGCCTCTCACTGTGGCCCAGACAATGGTGGTGGTGAGGAGGAGCAGTAGTAGATGCTACTATCGACTTGCTCACTGGCTCTCTGCCTGTCAAAAAAGCAAGTGGTCTGAATGATGAGAGGAGGAGGAGGAGGAACCTTAGCTGCTAGTGACAATGGTGGCAGGCAGGTAGACTCATTGAGGGAGGGGGTCCCGTTCATGCGGTTTTGCAAAAGGGCCCTCAGAAACCTGGAGCCAGCACTGGGGTAGGCCTTGACTCACATTTTCTCTCTCTCTCTGGTTTACTCTCTAGTTTGGTTCCCTGCAACACCCCTGTTGCTCAACAGAGGCCTGACTCACTTTCAAAACTTGTAACTTGCTAAACCCAAACGCTCAGGTATTATGAGTCAGGCTTCATAAGGATTAGGAAAGAGGGTTGAAAACAATGAAAATAAAGAACTTCTCTCCACACAGGAAAAAACTCTGTGCCTTACTATGGCTTTCGTCCTTGCAGTAATCCCACCATTGCGACACGTCCCTTCACATGCGACCATGTGATTTGTTCCCGTATCAGAAAGACCCTATTGTGTTTTAGTGAGACAATACCATCTAGTGGCAGAGAGATCCCACGATATCCGGATATTACCACCTTACCTGTTGTTTTTCAGATGTGCAATTTCCAGGAAATACTGCCGGAGACGTCCTGTTGATGATGTCATGTAATGGACCCCAAACTTTCATGAGTGGCCAATCACAAGCGTGCTATAAATAGCTTGGTTAGGGAATTTTGTTAGCATAAACATAAGAGCCGAATTAGATGCCGTCATTATAACAGAGGCTGACAATGGAGTGTCCAGTAACTCCGCGAGTAAAATTACACTGGATCAGTTTCAGTTGGTGAGTACCGGGGACGTGGACAAACTGCTTGGATGAGTGAGGACAACTTGTCCTCTCGATCCCTGCCCTTCTTGGCTGGTCGCCCAGGGAGGAGATGCAATTAGACTACAACTACAACATATTATTAATGCATCTCTCAGGAAGGGGAGTTTTCCATAATGTTTAAAAGAAGCAGTGGTACGGCTGCTTCTAAAAAAGCCCTCCCTGGACCTTAATAACTACAGACCAGTATCAAATCTTCTGTTTCTGGGCAAGGTGACTGAGAGGGCAGTTGCCTTCCAACTCCAAGCAGTTTTGAATGATACAGATTTTCTAGACCCATTTCAGACCGGCTTCAGGGAAGGATACGGAGTTGAGACTGCTATGGTTGCCTCAGTGAATGATCTATGCTTGAGTATTGACAGGGGGAGTGTGTCCCTGCTGGTACTTCTGGATCTTTCAGTGGCTTTCGATGCCATCGACCATGGTATCCTTCTGGAACGCCCGAGGGGATTGGGAATCGGAGGCACTGTGCTTCAGTGGTTCTGGTCCTACCTCTCAGGCAGGTTCCAGATGGTGATGCTTGGGGATAGTTGCTCCTCAAAGAAGGAGCTGTTGTGTGGCGTACCACAAGGCGCCATCCTATCCCCAATATTGTTTAACATCTACATGAAACCGCTGCGAGAGATCATCTGGAGGCATGGGCAGGGTACGCTATCAGTATGCTGATGACACCCAAATATATTTCTCTATGCCTTTGACAACAGCATCAGCTAAGGATAGTGTGTCTCCTCTGAATGAATGCTTGGAGACGGTAATGGGCTGGATGAGGAAAAACAAAGTGAAGCTGCATCCAAACAAGACAGAGGTGCTTACTGTCAAAGGCCCCAGCCTGGGTTTGGAGGTGTGTCAACCAGTTCTGGATGGGGTTATACTCCCCTTGAAAGGCTGTGTTCGCAGATTGGGGGTGTTCCTGGATCCATCGCTCCAAATGACAGCCCAGATAGATGCGACAGCCAGGAGTGTCTACTATCAGTTTCGGCTGATACTCCAGCTGCGCCCCTTCCTAGAGTTGGAAGACCTAAAGATGGTAGTGCATGCACTGGTAACTTTGAGGCTTGACTTCTGAAATGCACTGTACATAGGATTACCTCTGCGCCTAGTCTGGAAACTTCAACTAGTTCAAAATATGGTGGCCATATTGGTCACCAGTACACCTAGGGGTGACCATATTACACCAGCTTTAAAATCACTCCACTGGCTGCCAATTACTTTCCGGGCGAAGTACAAAGTGTTGGTCATTACCTTTAAAGCCCTACATGGTTTGGGTCCAGGTTACCTGCAGGATCACCTTCTCCCATACAATCCGCCCCGCACACTCAAGTCCTCTGGGAAGAATTTACTGCAGTCAGCCAAAACTAGACTGACGACTGTTACCCAGAGGACCTTCTCTTCTGCTGCTCCCAGACTGTGAAATGGCCTACCGGGAGAGATTCGCCAACTGAACAGTCTTCCAGAATTTAAGAGAGCTATAAAGACTGATCTCTTCCAGCAGGCCTACCCAGTCGGCGTTTAAAAGTTTTATGGGTATTTTATTGGTATTTTAACAATATATTAGTTTTATATGTTTTAAGTCAGTTTTATGTATTTTATCATTTGTTTTTGATGTTGTTTCCTGCCTCGATCCAGAGGGAGAGGCGGGTAATAAATTATTATTATTATTATTATTATTATTATTATTATTATTAAACTGAAATTCTTTTGTTAAAAAGGAATACTGAAGTTTGAAACTACCCTCCCCCCTAGAATTGGGGTTATACTTGCACATACAACTATGTACTTGTAATTTATTTATTTATTACATTTGTATACCGCTCTATAGCCGAAGCTCTCTGGGCAGTTTACATAAGATTAATCGGACTTTCACAAAAGAAATTCCTGGTGGATGTCCCTGCTATTTTATCACCCCACATTTATGAAAGCACAGGAATGAAGTAGGCAAACTTACTCATGTGAATCCATTCTTAATTACAGTTTACCTACCTCCTCTTGCAGCAACATTCCAGGAACCTCCAACTCAGTTTTATAAATGGTTCATGTAACTGCAATGGCAGCAGATTTTTTTTTTCTTAATTTGCTCCCACGTGAATTTACTGAAATGGATGCCTCATCAGTACGAAAGATGCATCTTTTTGCATCTAATTCCACTCCCAAGGACATTTATGCTGAGGTGGGAGAAAAGAAGACCTCAAAACACCAAGAAAAAATAACAGACAGTAAAGCAAAGATTCTCTTCCCATGTAGTTGTATAGTATGCCGAATTCTCAGCTTAGCTATGTGTTAAATAAGGGGGGTTATATTTAACCTTAAATAGGATGAAGATGCACTGTGGTCATGCTGTTCTATTTGTTCTGTGTTTTAAAATTCTTAAGTAAGTATCCCCAAACTTTTTGGATCAGCAGCCACATTTGGCATTTTGAGAGTGTCATGGGCACTCTCACAAAAATGGCTGCCACGAGAGGGCCAGCCAGCCTCTCAGAAAATGGCTGCTATGGTGGGTATGGCACCCATAAGGCAAACAGGTGAGACAAAAATAAAGTTAACTTACCCAAGAACTCATGTACAAGGCAGAAGCAGGGTTTGAGCTCCATAACGCAAATCTATTCTTCTGAGCCCACAGTTTTCTACTCCAGCATCCATTTCACAGAAGGCAAAACTGATAAGGCTCAGAGGCAAGAAACTTGGCCAAGAAACTGAATGCAAGGCAGAGGTAGGGGCTGAGCCACAAATATGAAATTGCTTATTCCCCTGCCCCTCCCAGCACAACAAAATGCCTGTTTCACAGAAGACAAACTGGTGACGCTCAGTGAAACACACAGGCAGGCAAAACGCAAGACACGCAGCACCCACCCACCCCAAAATTCCCAACAGCAACAGGCAAAAACACATACCACATACAAGTGCACAGACAAAAACCCAGGCAAAACACATATCATGACACCACAAACAAATCAGCTAATGCACACCACACACACACAAAGGCAAAACAGACACACAGCACAGGCAAAATACTCTGTTGCTCCCCAGGACATGCCTTACAAGCTCCCAGCTTCCTCCCCCCCTTTTTTCCTGGGCAGATGAGCAGATCTCAAAAAGAAGCGCTGGGCTGTAGTCACGGACCATTTTTATTTTCTAAGAATGCCTCTCAGGGCCCACATCCTTGGGCTAGATCTACACTACTGCTTTATAGCTGTATTGAAGTGCAGTGATAACTATTGGGGCACAATCCACATTCCATATACCGCTTTCATAGCGTTATATCCTGCGTTTTATTCTACATTCGTAGTGATTTGACACAAGGTGTAGATCTGGCCTTTTGGGAAATAAAGACTGCTGCAGGCCAGTGCTTCACTTTGCAGCATGCCAGACTCCCAGCTAAACAAAATAATATTCTTAAAACTTCCTTTAAAAGTAAAATAAAAAACAGGAGGGGCAAGGAGCATGGTGGGCAGCAAGAGAAGCGTCCATGAGCACATTAGCATCCGTGGGCACTGGGTTGGAGACCTCAGCTCTAAGGAAAATCACCGTTTGGGAGCACTGGATCTTTTCATTTCCAGCAGCATGAATTTAAAGCTGTGAGTGACGGCTGCATGATGATTGAATTCATACAGCCATAGCAAGCAACTGTACTAGAACTCCCAAAGTGCAATTCAAGCATGTTACATGTATTTGCTATTTTGGATAGGAAATGGACTCTGAAATTATAAGTTGGATCGCAAATGTCTACTGTGTAAATAGATCAGTTGCAAATCAGATTTCTGACATATGCAAGTCTGCCTATCTTTGTCCTTTTGGTTGCAAGAACTGCAAAAAACAGGAGAATTACTTTTTTAAATTATATTTTTATTTATGGCCCCCTCCACAAGGATGCGCTTTTGCGCCCGGTTCGGGGATTATGCGCATTATCGCGGAGGTGCATTTACGCCTAATCCCTCTGCACGGGAGGCGGCGAGAGGCGGCGAAGCGCATTAATTGATGTCCAAAAAGCGCTTTAGAAGACGTTAATGCGCATAATCGCTTGTTCACACGGCGAAAATGCGCTTTAACGGCCGGAGCAAAATAAAAGTCGCTATTTAACGCGCATTCGAAAATGCGCATTATCGGGGAGATAACGCGCCTGTACGCCCGTTTTGCGCTCCGCTGGTGTGGAGGTAAAATTTATAATGAGCCTTCAAGGCTCATTAAATGTCTCGTGTGGAGGAGGCCTGAATCTCTTACAGTACACAAGCTTATTCTGGATTTCAGAGGTATCAACAGGTTCAGCCTGTTCTGGATGGGGTTGCACTCCCCCTGAAGGAGCAGGTTCATAGCTTGGGGGTTCTCCGAACCATCTCTGTCACTTGAGGCTCAGGTGGCCTTCTACCAACTTCGGTTGGCGGCCCAGCTACGCCCCTATCTGGACAGGGAGAACTTGGCTTCAGTTGTCTATGCTCTGGTAACCTCTGGTAACTGCAATGTGCTCTACGTGGGGCTGCCTTTGATGATGGTTCGGAAGCTGCAGTTTGTGCAAAATGCAGCAGCCAGATTGATATCAGGAACCAGAAGGTTCGAACGTATAAGACTGACACTGGCCCGCTTGCATTGGCTGCCTGTATGTTTCCAAGCCCAATTCAACCTATAAAGCCTTACACAGCTTGGAACCACAATACCTGATGGAACACCTGTCCCGACATGAAACTACGATCAACATCTAAGGTCCTCCTCCGAGTGCCTACTCCGAGGGAAGCTTGGAGGATGGCAACAAGGGAGAGGGCCTTTTCAATTGCGGCCCCCCAACTATGGAACAATCTCCCTGACGAGACTCGCCTGGCACCCACACTGTCATCTTTTCGGCGCCAGGTGAAGACTTTTCTCTTCTCCCAAGCATTTAACAGCATATGTTGAGCTTTTTAACTGACCCCTGGACAGTTTTAAATGATATGTAGTTTGGTTTTAAGCTTTTATGGTTTTAATTTTTGTATATTGGTTTTTAAATGTTCAATGTTTTTAATTTTTGTAAACCGCCCAGAGAGCTTCAGCTATGGGGCGGTATATATGTAATAAAATAAAATAAAATAAAATAAATAAATAACCATGCTCAGGGCATTTGTGCTCATTTCATGTTTGTGAGAATTACTGCATGGCAGGATTTCACACATGGAAAGCTACCTGTCTCTTTAGTCCAGGTTTACAGATCCTGTATGATAATCGGGTTCTCAAACATATCCCTAGATGTGAATAACCATTTACTTCAATATAACCCCTGTTGTTCTCCCAAAGCCACCCCCCCCCACTATCTAAGGAGTAGGTAAATAAAATAATGTTAGGCCCTTTTTGTCAGGATAACCTATATGTACACGTTCTGTATTTCAGTCTTGTGTATTGTAGAAGTTCCTACATGCCAGCCTTCATACTTGCAATACTATTTGCCTTTCTCGTGTTTCCAAATATTATATATGGTTTCTTTATTTTATTTTTTTAATAAAGCCCGACTTCTAACAATATAGGGCACACTTATGCCACTCTTGTGGGTAGCCAGAAATCCCAGTGTCAAGATCTCACATCTGGAACTGTATATACGCCTCTGGTATGTGTGCTAAACTTGACAGCTGGGGTTGTTAAACAATATGATGGCTGAACCCACGCCTTGCAGGAAAAATTTTTATTGCCGAAAATCATTGCAAGCCAAGCAGTTAACTGAATGTACATTCTGAGGTGAAGCAGGAAGCTGGGTGGTCCAGCTATGTTTTTCATATGATGCCCAAGATCACTCAACTAGCAGGATTGTGGGGAAGGGGGAAGTGAGTTTATTTTGAGAGAACCAATTTGAAACTAACTTGTTACATCCTGGCAGAGTGATTTAATGGCGGCACCAGAATAGCCCACTTATGACAAGTTTTAAAGCATTTCTCAAATGCAGTCGATGTAATGTTCTGGGTTGATACCTCCTACCAAGGACAGATGAAAGTTGTCAGGCCTTGCAGGCTATGGTGCTGTTAGATAATTTTAAACTCTGGACTTAAAGGCCTTATGCTCTCTCTCTCTCCTTAAAGAAGGAGGCATATTTGAAGATATGATAAACCAGGGTTCCAGCATCAGAGGCAGCAAGCCTATATACACCAGTTGCTGGAGAACATGGGTGGGATGGTGCTGTTGCACTGTGCCCTGGCTTTGAGTCCCTAGTTGACAGCTGGTTGGCCACTGTGTGAACAGAATGCTGGACTAGATGTGGCTGTCTATATGTGAGGAAAGCCCCACAGTGGCTCTGGATCTGTGCCACGTTGGTTAGACAACACACGTGCAGCTTAGCAGTCACCTTGGATAGAGACAAAAGGATGGACTGCAAGGGGGTGAAAGGTGTTTATAGGGAGTCATGATGGCTGTCTATATGCGGGGAAAGCCCCGCAGTGGCTGTGGATCTGTGCCACGTTGGTTAGACAACACACGTGCAGCTTAGCAGTCACCTTGGATAGAGACAAAAGGATGGCCTGCAAGGGGGTGAAAGGTTTTTTTAGGGAGTCATGATGGCTGTCTATATGCGGGGAAAGCCCTGCAGTGGCTATGGATCTGTGCTGCATCAGTTAAATGATGAAAGCGCAGCATCACAGCCACCACGGGGCTTCCCCACAATGCTGCAATATGAAAACGTTGGGGATTTACCATGACTTTTTCAAAGGGAGCGATGTTGATATGGCGCTTCTGCTGTGTAACGTCGCTCTGTGGCCAATCCGGGGTCAATCTGGGGGCGGAGCCTGGTGGAAGGCAACCTGCGATTGGCTGCCTTCCACCAGGAAGAGGGCAGGACCCAGATGGCTGCCCAGAACTCCTGTGCTCCCTCCTTGGCATTGGGATTACCTGACGCTGCCCTGGGAGAGGAAAAATGCGGGGCTGAAGAGGGAGGCGGTGCCAACACAGCACCACGAAGACAGCCCCATGGTTTTCTCAGACTATTTCCCATGTTGCTGAGTTTCAGTTTTACATCAAGGGGACCCAAATGCCCCAAACAAGAAGCAGCTCACCACCACCTCTGTTTATTTAGGAACGAAAGCCCCCTCCTTATCATGTGTTGTGATAATCACATGACTTTGTGCAGAATCTCCTGGGACTAGTTGATGGGTTTATAAAATCGCCTCAGAGTTGCTGGAGCTTGGTGGGGTTGCTGCCTCACTTGCATACAAATTAGCAGAAACTCTGAGAGGGGAGGCCAAGCTGAACACTAGAGTCTGGCCAGGGTTGCCTTTAAGGGAGACCAGCTTTAGTATTGCTTGAGCCTCCCTGCCTGGTCAGCAGTTGCCAGGCTGGATGGACTTGGTGAAGAAGGCAAGAGAGCTGAACTTCATATGTACTATGGAGGAACATAGAACATCTAGCCCAGAATGGTCAACACTGACTGGCAATGGCTCTCCAGGCTGTCAGGCAGAAGTCTTTCTCAGCCCTACCTGGAGATGCTGGGAATTGAACCTGGGACATTCTGCAGGCAGAAGCATGTGTGCTCCCAACTGAGCTTTGGTGCCTCGCTGCAGCCCTCAGACCCAGGAGCCAAATCTGGCCCTCCTGGGGTCCTAAACCAGCTCTCCAGGGTTCCCCAGATGGCCATACAGCCTTAGGGTGACCAGATAAAATCCAGGTCAGGGCTCATGTAACTTTAACAGTTGTAGAGAAAAGGGAATTTCAGCCAGTGTAATTTGTATGCAGTTAGTTCCTGGTGAAATTGCCTCTTCATCACAACAGTTAAAGTTGCAGGGGCCCTGCCTTCTTTTGTATATGGTCACTCTAGTATAGTGCATGCACCTTTAATTGTTGTGATGAAGAGGGAATATCACCAGGAACTAATTGCATACAAATGAAACTGGCTTAAATTCCCTTTTCTCTTAGGGTGACCAGATTTTGGAAACCAAAATCCCGGTCCCCCCCCCCGCCACCCCCCCACCCAAAACAACCCCCCCACACCATGCCATCCCCCACCCAAAAAACATCAGCCTGGACCTACCGGGTTCTCTTCCTCCGCTGCCCGCGCCGGGTTCTCCGCTGCCGCCCGCGCCGGGTCAGCCGCCGCCCCCAGGTCCCCCGCCGCCCCCGGGTCTTCCTCCACCACCGCCAGGTCCTTCGCCACCGCTGCCGGGCTCGTAAGGCCAGAGGCCGCGCAGAAGAGGCGGGAGAGGGCCGATTACATCACTTCCGGATCCGGCCCTCTCCCATCTCTTCCGTGCGGCCTCTGGCCTCCTTGGGGCTCGTCGCGATGGCGATGAGCCCCGAGCAGTCCGGATGCCCGCGTGGAAGAGGCGGGAGGGGGCTGATTACAACACTTCCGGATCTGGCCCTCTCCCGTCTCTTCCGCGCGGCCTCTGGCCTCATGAGCCCGGCAGCGGCGGCGAAGGACCTAGCGGTGGTGGACGACCCGGCGGCAGCGGACCCGGCAGCGGTGGCGGCGGAGGAGCCCGAGAAGCGGCCGCCCCAGCAGGTAAGTGCCCCCCCTCACGCTCCGGAGGGAAGCAGACGCCCCTGCAGGTAAGGAGCGCGAGGCGTGAGGGGGGGCACTTACCTGCTGGGGCGGCCGCTTCCCGGACTCTTCCGCCGCTGCCACCGCCGCGTGACCCCCCCCCCCCCCGCCATCCCGGTTTCTCCCCGCCGCCTGCCGGTTGGCCCGGATCGGCCTACATTTCCCGGTTAGGACCGGGAAACCCCGGGCGATCTGGACACCCTATTTTCTCTACAACTGTTAAAGTTACATGAGCCCTGACCTGGATTTTATCTGGTCAGCCTATACAGCCTTCTCCTAGCTCCATCCATTCCGCCCAATCGTCAGTCATTTGGTGGTTTCCTGTCTTTTATGCCGTTTTCTCCCCATTCTAAAACATTGAGATGTCTCTCCTAAGGCTTAGTTGCTGTCAGTAAAAGGTTTGAGCTGAAATATGCTGGTATTTTTGCTGCTTTTGCCTTTGATTCCACTTACCACCGGGATGCAGTCCATGAAAGATTCTGCCAAATGGAATTTGACTCTTCGGCTGAAGGAGTTTGAGTACCCCTGGACTAAATCCCGGACTTCTCTACAATATGTTGGCCCTGTTCAGGCAACATGCCAAACCATGATGGTTAAGCATTTTGAGCTAAACATTATGGCTTAGCGTGTTGTGTGAACCATTCCTAACTATGGTTACATAACCATGGTTTAAACAAGCTCACTAACCACTTGCTGCAAAGGGGTTAGTGGCCTAGCCATGGCTTAGCGTGTCATCTGAACTGGCCCACTGTATTGTAGTAACTGCTGCTTGCTTTGAGTGATTGCCAGAGCCATCCCATTTTTTAATTTATTTTTTGTTGCCTGAGACAAAGCAGCAAATGATGCCTGCCTAGTCCTAGTCCAGGTGCATAGTGCCCAAGGCCAACCAGGTTATTTTAGCATCTGAGGCAGAACACCCCACAAGCACCTTCTCCCACCCCCCCACCCCCCTACCAGTAAAATTAATAGTAGTACATTAAATAACTAATAGTCTGCTGCCCTTTCAGGACACCCAGAATTGGCTGCCTGAGATGGCTGCCTCCTTCTGCCTAACGATAGAGCTGGCCCCAATGATTGCTTTCCCAGCTGGTCTTATCTACCATATTTATACATTGTCAATCTCTAAGCATATGTTCTTTGCCATTTGCCATGTTTTGGCTGTAATCCATCACCCCCCACTGGCCCTAGCCAGGTTTTCTAGGGCAGCTGGCTACGCATCTGCCACAGGAGCTCCTCACAGGGATGGCTGGCATTCTCTCCAAGCCCTCGCACATGCACATGTTTGGCTAAGGCTGCCTTTAGCTGTGAGAAGGAGACAGGGATTATTCTGGGCTGCGTGTGTGGAGTAGGGAAGGAAGCCCATTTGCCTTCTCTGTGCTGGCAGGGTGAGAAGAGGACACTGCTCTCTTCCTCCAAAATTAAATCAGAGCAATATGGCTCAAGCTGGACTCCTACAGATAGCACCTGTTGCTTCATCACAAACAAGTAAGTATGTTGTTCCCCAGCACTACACTGCTGGCTGGAAGCCTGATTCTCTCTCTCTCTCTCTCCCCCCCCCCCCCCCCCCCTCCAGACTATCACATGGAGAAACAAGAGTTTGGGCTTTTGGCATCAGTAGGAGGATGCTTGGCAGATGCGGAGCTGTTCTTCAGCCAGGATTCAGGCAACCCGTGCAGAGGCGCCTTCCCAACAGCAGGCAGGGCTGTTCCCATAGAGCTCACACATCACAGAGACTCATTCTGCCTTCTTTGGGCACACAAAGATTGCTCTGAAAACCAGTGTGCCAGTGGATACAACATGCCCTTCAGTTTCCTTCATACAAAGCAAGACAATAACGATACAATCACAACAATCTAGTTGTTGTGTCATTAAGACACAAATCAGATTTCTGCACTCTGTACATGCCATTCCCTCCCATCAGAAGGACACATTCAGACTTGAAATGCTCTGCAAACTAAGCTTTATTTCATTCTGAGATTTTCAGAAGATACATAACCTGAAACATGCCTACACAAACAGGCATATGAAATGCTAGTGTGTTTGTAGTTTAGGAATATTTTGGAGAAAATCCATACATGAATTCCCTTTTGGATGTTATCTGGAGCATGGATTGGGTTGTTTTCAGTACTCCTCTTATCTCATCATAACATGTTGGGGATAAGCTATCCGTAAAGGAATACAGGTAGAGAGGCTCTTTCATTGGTAGATCAGCATTCACATTCCAAACAAGGCCAATAATGGCTTTAACTTGTCTTCCTCAGCCTGGTACCATCCAGACGTGTTGGATTACAACTCCCATTATCCCCAGCTACCGTGGCTAATGAAGTTGGTGATGGTTGCTCACTAACCCACATGACATCAACTGTTGTTCTGCATCTATTTCATTATGAATACAGCACAACTTTCATAACAGCTAAATCCACTGTTACGATAAACACATTTCTTGTCATATCCATCTGCAAAAGTATGGGTTCAAGAAATATGAAGACAGAAGTGTTATTCATAGTAGATGGGGATATTTTAAATACTTGCAATGTACCAGCGAGTCTCTCCCTAGCATGCACACAAAATATAGAAAATGATTTGCAGTAGAGTTTATTACATACTGCACACATTCCTGAAGTATACTATTTGAGTTTTTTTTTTGTAACTCATACCTTTACAATAATTACAGGGTTTTGTATTTGTGATCACTCTGGCAAAAAGCCTAGTTTTAACCAGTTTCCGTAACCACATCACCTTTGACTTGAGAATTTATCACTCTCTATATACTTTCTTATATTTTTATGCTTCCATCATGTTACTAGAAAACAGCAGGTTGAAATATGATCGCTCCCTAATTTTATGAGCCCCTTTGATTAATGTTCTGTGTTTGTGTTGAGCACTTCAGCTACTGGGATGAATTTCTTGCACTCATTCAATCTCTACTTTTCATCTTTTACTTCATCCAGAAAAAAAATCAGTTCAATTTTTCCAAAAAGATGTGCAGCTTTGGATTTCCCTTTTTTTTAACCATCAGCTCTCCTGTTCCACATCTAAAGCTGCTTCTGGAACACAGCACATGCATGTGTGGGGTGCGCTTATGTATGAAGCACCTTCCAATGTAGCATGAAGGAATTTGTTGTCGTAAAAAGAAGCTAGATCACCGAGTAGGCCTGCGCACATGTATAGCTATTTATTATTATTATTATTATTATTATTATTATTATTATTATTATTTCTTACACGCCTCTCCCTCTGCATCGAGGCAGGGAACAACATCAGTGCAAAAAATATAAAATACATAAACTAATTAAAACACATAAAATTAATACATCATTAAAATCAACAAAGTCTTAAAATTTGACTGGGTATGCACCCTTTCTCCTATTACAAGATTGGTGCCATCAGCTTTTACCAAGCTTATCACTTGTTTGGGTGGGGTCTGAATCCTCATTTTCCTTGTGAGATGGATGTAGTGGCTCCCAAACCAAATATCAACTCTGTCAAAGCTGACAGTGTTGCCCTTAGGTTGCAAAGGACTCTTTCTATTTAAATGGTTCTCTATACAATTGTTGATGTTGCAGGTACTTCATAAACACTAACTATTATGATTCTGAGGGCAGTTACAGTTTCAGGTTTTAGAGGACCCTTGGGCAAGGCATCCTCAATGGGCCCCCTCCCTCAGTGGCCTGGTTCGCATGTAACAAGAAGCCAATATGGGTGAATTTCTCTACGAGTGAATTTCTCTACGAGTGGCTGCCATTTTGAATATCCAGGGTGTGGCAGGGCTGCACTGTAACTTCTTGTTATGTGCAGACCTGGCAACGGTGGATTGTTGGGGTGGATGACAAGCCACCCACAACCCTAATACAACTCATGGGTCCTGGGTGGCTTGTCAACTACCCCAACAACTCACCCTCTCCGGGTTCCCATGTAATGACAAGCTATGGCATGCCTTCCATGGCTCAAACATTCAAAATGGCCACTGCCATCACAACGAAAGGCCCTATGGGGTAATTCACCCATGGTGACTTCTCATTATGTGCGAACCAGGTCAGTGAGTCTACCTTCACACCCCCATTGTTACTAACTGCTTTTGCTCTTCATCCTCTTTCTTGTTATTACTACCACTGGCTTGCGTAGCAGGCACAAAGCCAAAGAGTAAGCAGGCTGTGGCATCTACTGCTCCTCCTTCTCATCCCCACTGTTGTTTGGGCCAGAGTGAGAGGCAGATGAACAAGTAGGTTGCAATGGTGAAGAGGAGGAGCAACTCCAGGGCGCTCTTGCCAGTGGGTTCCTGGTGGGCCCTCAGCAGGAGCACAATCATGCCTACCATGGATCTCACTGCCTCAAACTGTGGGGTGAAGATGTGTGAGTGCTGCCAGTGTCACCACCCTAGTGTTTCCCTGTCTCTTGCAAAGGGCAGTCAGTGCAGCTGAGTCCCACTGAGTCTCCCTTATCACACACACATTTTCAATTAAACATTATGGAGAAGATGCAGGGTGGGAGGGAGCTGTGGAGCCGTGCAGTTTCCATAAACCCATGGCAACAATGGACAGATAAGCAATTAACAGTGCAGTGTTAAGCATGCCTACTCAGAAGTGCGCCCCGCTGAGTTCAGTAGGATTGACTACCAGTTAAATGTGTACAGCAGCCTTCTCAAACTGGGTATCCTCCAGAGGGTTTGGACTACAATTCCCAGCATTCCTGGCCATTGGCCATGTTGGCTGGGGCTGATGAGAGTTGTAGTCTAAAACGTCTGGAGGACACCAGGTTGGGGAAGGGTGGTGTATAGGATTTCAGCCTAAAGATAAGCTACATCTGACTATGGCCTCCTCCACACGGGGCGTTTAATGAGCCTTGAAGGCTCATTATAAATTTTACCTACACACGAGCGGAGCGCAAAACGGGCGTACAGGCGCGTTATCTCCCCGATAATGCGCATTTTCGAACGCGCGTTAAATAGCGACTTTTATTTTGCTCCGGCCGTTAAAGCGCATTTTCGCTGTGTGAACAAGCGATTATGCGCATTAACTACCTGGAAAGCGCTTTTTGGGCATCTTTTAATGCGCTTCGCCGCTTCCCGCCGCCTCCCGTGCAGAGGGATTGTGAGTAAATGCGCCTCCGCGATAATGCGCATAATCGCGGAACCAGGCGCAAAGGCGCATTCTTGTGGAGGGGGCCTATGACACACATAAGTACCTTAACAGAGCTTCATGTTTTATGTGGGGTGTTCTTCCCTTTCAGCGTTCTACTTCCTTGCGTAAAGCTTTTAGGAGTGATGGAAGAAGAGCCTGGAAAATTGTCTGCTAATTTCTTTGCAACTATTGTACATATAAAAGCAGAAGCTTGGCTTGTGTTACTGGGACTGTCAGTCCAATACCACTAATGATTAGTTCTTAAAATCCCTGCTCATCAGTCACACACTGACAGATGGATTGCTTGCATTTCAGGTCATTCTCCCATTCCGCGTACTTAAAGGTCCATGTCAGTGTTGCAGGATTTAATTAGTGACAGAGCCTCAACATCACTGAACTAATTACTAGTTTCCCAAAAGAAAGTAGATGGGCGGGGGGAAGAGAGAATATTCTTCCCTAAACACATGAAACCAACTCAGCAATAACACACATTTTAAACACAGCTCCAGAATGACTTCTTGGCAAAGAAATAATGGACCTGATGAAGAAGTACAATGTCCGTTTGTGGAAGTTTCTTCATAGACACACTTTCGCCATTAAGCCTTCATCTTAATCTGCCTTTACAGACTAAATTGGTTAGGGAAGGTTCCTGTCTCCTCAAGTCTTCTGTAACAGGGGACTACAGTAATCCAATTTACTGCTGCCTCCATTTTCAAACAAGGTTGTTACTATTAATGGGCTTTCATTATTAATGGGGCAGCATTTTCATGAGCAGATCTAAGTACAAAACTGCACTTAGTTTTTCCTCCAGTTAAAATAATCACTGTGTTGTTGTTGTTGTTTCAAAAAAGATGTGTGTGTGTGTGTGTGTGTGTGATTAGATCACTGTACTCCAATCCCACCCCAATAATGCATCGAGCCCAAATTAGGCTACAGTTAAAACAAGTGGAAGAACGGTCCCTCTATATACAATCATGATGTTTTTTAAAATGTCTTTTTCTGAATAGTTGGACTTCCTCCTCCCCAGCTCTACATTGAAAAATTCTTTCTTTTCTCTGCTATTTGGGGTGGGGAGCACCAGATGCCCTACAGCACATAGGCAGTCCTTCGGTTGTTACAGACTTTGGTTACATAGAAGCATATCCTCAATAAACCCAGCCAATGGAATTTAAACTGCTTCTAAAATAGCTGCACTTGTGCAGACTGGAGGAGAGCTGAGATACAGGGCTGGCGCAGATATTTTACTGCCCTAGCCTGAAAATCCAGGCTTTGCCACTTGGGCAGCTTTTCCTCCTGATGGGTTTTCCTGATTCTGATCCTCTCTCATGCAACTGAATGGTAGGAAGGGAAGGTAATGCAAGTAGGAAAATAATGTGGGCAGCCGGACAAACACTTACTCCCAAACCCAGACCTTTGCGACAGCAAGCTCTGGGAAGGAGGATACGTTGTGGGCCACCACCCCTTTGAGGGTTTCTCTAATTATATTCTATGGTCTCCCAAATTGTATGGCTCTAAGGAAAGGGTATTGCAGGCAACGAAACCATGATTTGGATCAAGAGTGAGGATTTGGGTTCCTCCAAGAGGATTTCTCCCATTTAGCCCGAAGCCCCTGGAATATGACTGCTCCAACCAGCAACCTGTACAGCCTGTTCCCTGTTAGATTCAGCCAGGCCTGATGAAATGGGGCATGGAGGACATCTCCCCAGTTCCTTCAGTTTGTTGCATGCTCCTGAAAATCCTACAGCAATGCACTTGGCTTCATCCTTGCTGCAGCCTTCCTGATGTGCTCACCAGTAGTGATGGGGTGCCAGTGGGGAGCCACTGCTATACAAAAGCTGGATTATTGCATCAGAGAGGTGGGTAAATGTCCTTCAGATGTCCACACAGCCACATATGAAACACTTAGGAACCCAGAAAGCTGCCTTATACTGAGTCAGACCCTCGGTCCATCTAGCCAAGTATTTTTGTCACTGACTGGCAGCAATGGCTGTCCAGGATTTCAGGTCCTGAATTTTTCCAGCCCTACCTGGAGATGCCAAGGATCGAACCTGGGTCCTTCTGCATGCAAAGCAGATGCTTTATCAATGAGTAACCACCCCTATGGCTCGTTTCCAGTGGGCAGATCTTATCTGATGGAGTGCCTAGCCGGAGCATGCCAAATCGTTTTGCTAGCCTAGAAGAAGCTTGTGTACACATATGCTATTCTGACAATTAGGGTGCTTTGATAACCAGCTTTCCTATTTGTCTGTACTTGGGACAGGAGAGGAATATTTTTGGGTTAGGATAATTGTTAGGGTTAGAATCATTTTTATCACTCCGCTCCACCTACCTTTGTCTGGCAAATTCATCTCAACTGTTCCTCAATGGGAGCTTTCCAAACATTGTGAATTGTGGGTGCATCCCCCACCCCAAATCAAATTTCGCCTGTGACAGGGACCAAGGCTTAAAGCCCTGCCCTCTGTTATTGTCCCAATCTATCTTGACACTTCATATATGCACACACACACACACGCACACACGATGCCAGCTATATAGTAAAGAAAAATCAACTACACAAGGGCAAGCTCTGTGACAAATATCACATCTACTTTGGCCTTTGCACAGCCAGACCTGCCGAGCTTCAAGAGTGGAGCTGCATTGTGCTTCTACATCCACAGTTCATGTGGCCACCACTTTCTTTGGCATCTGTCTCCTACCATTGTTTCTATCTCCTCGATGCAAGGGCTGATTCATGCATATATCATCCAGTATCTTAAGAAGCAAAACTAGCCCACATGGGTGTAATATCATTATTAGGCCAATCAAAATGTCACTCGAAATGTTCAAGCTTATGAGCGCTCCAGATCTCTTCATCAGGCAGGATGTTCAAAAAGAAGAAGGTGGGGTAGGAGAAAAATACCACTGACTTGATGGTGGAGTCATGGTGTCTGCATGATTAGAAGTCCCAAGATGGATTAGGAGAGGAGGAGTCTGCAGGCATTCAAATTAGTCTCTTAATGATCATGTGGTGGTTAGAGTTTCCCCAGGAGTGCTGAGAACAAGAAAGGGAGAGATAGTTGACCCCTCAGTTTTTGAAAACAGGAAATCAAGCTGTTACTCAGAATTGTCTCCATTCTGGGCAAACACACAGGCTCCTTTTACTGATGGAATACAGAGAGAAACTAGGCAACTGTTATAATAAGCAAGCAGGAGAACATTTTAGATGCTATGCTAGGTAAAAATAAAAAAAAGTCAATGGAAGCAAAATTGGGTTGCTTTACCTACCAAGAATAAAGTGCCTGGTTCTGGTAGTATAAAATCTTAAATTGGTGACTTGCAGCTGAAGTTTACTGATATGTTATATTTATTATATGAAAACCAGAGGAAATTGAATCAGTGACTGGGTTTGCACAACACGCCAACCCACACTCAATGGTTGAGTGTGGATTGTTGTTGAACCATGGGTTGTTTTTTTAATTGTAGGTTAGCATGTTGTCTGAAACCAGGACATTTTCTGCAGGGTGGCTTGTTAACCATGCAGCGTGGCTTATTTTTCTTGAACAACCCACCTTAAGAACCCATGGTTTGTTGTTGGGCTGTTCAGCCTGGTTAACAAGCCACACTCCATGGTTAACAAGCCATCCTGAAGAAAATGTCCTGGGTTCAGACATTATGCTAACCCATGGTTCAACAGCAACTCACACTCAACCACTGAATGTGGGTTAGCGTGTTGTGTGAATAGCCCCACTATGATGACAAATCCTAAATGCAGCCGTAACATTTAGCATTGTTCTCCGCTCTCCTAATTTTTCTTCAGTGTTGCCATGTAGATTACAAAGAATTTTTGCGTAAGTGTCTCCTGAAAGCATGGCACAACAAATTCATTAGGCTGCTTACTACAGAAGTAGCACAAAATTTCTGTCTTCAACCATCTGGTGTTGAGAAGGGAGCTTGCAGCTTGCAGAGGCCTCCTTTTCAGGCAGCATCTGCTGCCTCTTCCTGGGTTTCCTCAGAAAACATGTGTAGGCTGGATTGATTGACTGCTAGCTATTCCAGCTAGTTATTAGAAAGTTGAGAAGAGTAAGCTAGATATAAATTTAACTCCGAGATGCATTAATTAAAGCAAAAATATTCTGTTTGCAGACATCACACCTAAATTCCTAGTGATAGCACAAAGGATGAAAATAATGGACTAGGTACAAAAGGTCCTGGAAGATTCAAAAAGGTGTCTTATGACTGAGACCCCAGTAGGAACAGAAAGTCCTAAAATCTTACATATGATAACCTGGGTTCTAGCCCACAAACATTTATGGTACAATAACATTTGGTAGTCTCTATAATGCTGCAGGATTCTTAGTTGTCTTCGCTCCGAAAGGCTTAGCATGTTTACTCTTCTGGAATTTGTCCCTAAAATTACCCTGCTGGAATTTGTCCCATAGGATAGGTACAGAAAGAACCCTTGATTCAGAACAGAGATAAGGATCCACTTTTATTCAAGCTCTCCTTTTTCCACAATAGAACTTAGAAGTGGGAAAAAATATATATTTATCTTGTTCCAGTCAAGAACAAAGCAATGAGCCTCTTGGTCTGACTGCTGGAGATAGTGGTTTTTCAAGTGAAACCAGCCAACACACACACACACGATATCAAAGTAGATTAGCAGAATAGTACGAACAGAACTCCCTTAAGGATATCAAAGTGAGTTATTAATACTATTCGCTCACCTCTCTGCTTTGCTACTGAGTTTTGAATGTACAAGGATCAGTTTTCCATTTTTTTTGTTTCTTGTTTATGGTCTGCTTGCCATGGCAATCTGTATTTTAGTGTCAAGTTATTTGTACCACAAAAAGGCAAAAGTAAAAGTGGTATGTCTAAGACACTTTCTTTAAAAAAAGAATAGAAAAAAGAACTGTGCGATCTGATTTCCAATCCATAGAAGTACATGGAAGTCATTATACATGCAGACTTTTGAAAATCCAGGAGAGGATATAGGCTCTTCTTCCTGACCTTGAAGTCCTCTTTTCCTCTCATATCTACTTGGTTGGGCGACTGACCAAGAAAGAGATCTTGGGGTTGTGGTGGACAGCTCAATGAAAATGTCAACCCAGTGTGCGCCTGCTGTAAAGAAGCATTATTAGAAAAGGAATTGAGAATAAAACTGCCAGCATTGTATTGCCTTTATGCACATCTATGGTGTGACCACACTTCGAATACTATGTACAGTTCTGGTCACTACACATACAAAAAATGTTGTAGAGCTGGGAAAAGGGCAGAAAAGGGCAACTAAAATGATCAAGGGACTAGAGCATCTCCCGTCTGAGGGAAAGTTGCAACAACTGGGATTGTTTAGCTTGGAAAAAAGGAGGCTAAGGGGAGACATGATAGAAGTGTACAAAATTGTGCATAGTGTGGAGAATGTAGATAGAGAGACATTTCTCTCTCTCTGTCATAATACTAGAATTCAGGGTCATACCATAAAGCTGGTTGGTTGGAGATTCAGGACAGATAAAAGGAAGTATTTCTTCACACAGTGCATAGCTGAACTATGGAATTTGCTTCCACAATATGTAGTGATGTCCATCAATTTGGATGGCTTTATAAGGGGTAGGATAAATTCCTGGAGGAGAGGGCTATAAATGGCTATTATTATTATTTATTACATTTGTATACTGCCCCGTAGCCGAAGCACTCTGGGCAGTTTACGTAAGATTAAAACATTTAAAAACAATATACAAAAATTAAAATTGCAAAAACATGCAATATGCACATACATTTAAAATCACTATAATAACTTAAAAGCTATAAGCCTAAAAACAAAAACAGGCCCAGGCTCATCAGATATTGCTAACTGCCGACAGCTATGTGCTACCTCCAGTATCAGAGGCAGTAAGCATATATACTGTGAGAACAGAGTCCTGGACTAGATGGATTCTTGGTCTGATCCAGCAAGGCTCTTCTTATGTTCTTATTTGATTCATAATCAAACTCATTAATGGATGTTATTGACTCTTGCTTTTCCAATATTATATCTTCCAGGCAGGCAGCATTGATCCTGAAGTTTGGAAGTGACAATTCTCTCATACACATCCATCTTCAAATTTCAATTGTATAGCAAGGTAGGTAGCTATTTGGTTTCTTCTTCAATGCAAGATACATTGTCAGTTTTGTAATGTTTAGAACTCCACTCCATTTTCTGTCTCTATGTATTTTTCTAGTAGTTCTAACATATAGAATCTGGATTAATTCCAAACCAGGTTTTGCTCAGGCTTTCTCTCTGTAAGCTAGATCTGCATGGGCAGCCATGAAAGGTTCTGGTAGACTTCACTGTTTGCCTATTTCTACTAAAATAAATTTAATTTAAAAGGAACATGTTTGCCCTGAATACCTTTACTGAATACTTTCTGCATCCCTGCATTATCTGATAGGTTTGCTTGAGTGAATTTTTGTGTATGAGCAAAATTTGGGCTAGTTCATACTGCTAGAACAAATGAAATCAAAAATGGATTGCCACTTTCAAGTCAGGGTATGTGATGTCCAGGTGCACAAGTATATTTAGGCCTGGCTGAGAGTTTGCAGCTTTTTAAAATGTATACTGTTTTTATATGTTGTGTGTTTTTATGCTTTGATGGTTTAAAATTTTGTATATCGATTTTTAATGTCCAAAGTTTTAATTTTTGTAAACCACCCAGAGAGCTTCGGCTTTGGGATGGTATATAAACGTAATAAATAAATAAGTTCCCATTTTGCAACTTGTGGTGGCAAGCAGAAATGTGGAATCCTCTGGTTCCTGCAAGTTATAAAGTGCACAGTGGTGCTCAGCTTTGCAGCAGAGTATACTAGGTGGTTGTCCTGTTATATTGAGACTGACCCAATCCAATTAATAACCAGTCTTCCCAGTGGGTGTTCTTGAGAGTGGAAATCCAGTTGTGTGTCAATGTGATTCTGGTTATGGTAGGGATACAGTTAAAACCCTCTCCCTCGAGTAGAAAAAATACTGCAGCTGCTCCCTCCGTGTGCCAAATTGAAAGGGGACCCAGCCTGAGGGGAAATGTGTCTGGAATTTCTTAATCCCAGAAGTATTATAAAATGAGGGCACTCTAGGGATTCTCTCAAAGCTTTTGCAATATGGAGAAAATAGACAATTGGAGAAGCGGTCTTCTCTCTGGGTGTCTTTTGCCAGTTGGTGAGGACATTTCTATCCGGGTAGGCTTTTGCCTGCGAAGTGTCTGTCGTTGTTTTAAGTTACTTTATCTCTGTTATCTGCCTCTGTATTTTTTATCACCTTTGTCTGTTTATTGTATTTTAATTGAATGTATGATTTCATATTGAATTGTGCTTCTAAAGGGTTGTGAGCCTGACTGAGTGGTGCACATGCACTAGAAGGGAGGGTTATACATTTCTAAATAAATAAATGTGCTTTTCAGCTGTAAGCGTCCGTGAACTGACATTGAAAAGGCCTGAAAGGTTCAGGAGGGTAAACTTGGCCAGACTCTGATTGAGACTCAGAGGAAACGTGTTCAAACAAGGAGACATCACAGCTGTAGAAGGTGTGCTCTTAATTTCAACGCCTTATTTGTAGTACCATAAGCTGTGGGCACAGGCATCTTTAACTACTGCATTGTTTAAGCATTTTGGTTTTGCAGAAACTATGCTAAGAGCTATCAAATTATTGACATTTGAAGAGTTAACCCTCTGAGCCCACTGATTCACTTATGTTTCTGCTTAGTTCTCAGGCAGGACTGGCCCTACCATTAGGCAGAGTGAAGCGCTATCCTTAGGCAGTAGATGCTGAGGACTAAGTAAGGTGTTGGAGGACAGAACTGTGTATGCTACTCAGCATGCCCTGTGTCCCCTAAATTACCTTGCTCCCCCCAGATGCAATGAAGGATTCAATCAATTGCCTGTGTTGATTGCCTGCAGGTCCAGTCAAGTTGACTTCTGTACATGGAATAGGTTGTGTGTGTGCCATCTTGTCTTTTGCTTTAGGCAGCAAAATATCTTGGGCTTGCCTTGTTCTCAGGCACAATTCTGATATGGCAGCAAGCTATTTATTTATTTATTTATTTATTTTATGTACTTTTAAACTGCCCAATTGCCAAAACTCTCTGGGTGGTCTGTTCAGACAACACATTAAGCCATGGTTAGGTGGCCAACCCTTTTGCAGCATATGCTTAGTGAACGTGTTTAAATGGTGGTTATGTAGCCACCATGGTTAGGAATAGTTCACACAACACACTAAGCCACAATGTTTAGCTCAAGATACTTAACCACCATGGCTTAGCATGTTGTCTGAAGAAATATTCAATATATTAAAAACAAGGTACAAACATGAAAACAAAATAAAAGGCAGAGTAAAACTGAGATAAAACTAGCATCAAAGAATAGAACCATTATAGCATCATAAAAACAGCAGCAGAATAAAGGCACTTAAATGCCTAGGAAAGACCACAGTGTCAGCACCAGATGAGACTCTATATATACACTATACGTGCGCATTTCCTACTATTTCAAAGAAGACTTGGCATTCCATTCTGGTAAATTCTCTCTCTGCCCGTCTATTAGGACTAGTCCACACAAGCAAGCTGTTTTTTCTTACACCCCCCAAACTGTGGTAAGGTTTAACATCATAAGGCAATGGAACAGAACCTGCTCCAGAACGAGGCTTCATTAGTGACTCATGCTTAGGAGATGCTAAAGACGCAGAGACTTTTTGTCTCCAGCGCCTTTACATTTTATTTCTCTAAATGCTGTGAGTATGAGCGGGGGGAGCCGGAAGAGAAGGAGAACAGTTCAATGACTTAGAGGTTCACCTTCTAATCAGTTCAATGACTTACAGGTTCACCTTCTAATCCTAGTGTGAGTTTTACCATGAGTCTCAATCACTATCCTTTGTGGGAGGTCCAGGAGCAGACCATGAGATGGCCATTCTTCCAATGCCCCCCTAAGGGGCTACTGTGTCTGCAACCATCATCCAATTTTGACCAAGAGAGAAAATGTTGTAGCCATTTTTTGATTTCCCATGGTAGCTAATGGGAATCATAAAGCCTCAGATTTCCGAACTTCAGTTTTTGTTTGGTACTAGTTGGAGTGGACAGACTCCAAATTAGTCTGAGCCAAATTGAAATTTATTTATTATATTTCTATACCTCCAGTAACTGGAGCTTCCCAACAGGGACGTTTTTTTCTTTTATTAACCTTCGCCACAGGGGGGTGGGATTTTGAGCCAAAATAGGAAGCTTAAATCTGCCCCTGCGAATCGCCATGGTTCCTAAAGTAAGTAAGCCAATCACACATAGCGCTAATGATTAGCAGAATGTGTCATTTGACCCTCACCTACTGCTGACAGCCGTTTCCATAACCGTGGCAACCCTTTCCCCCACCTACTGCAGTTGCAGGTATTGCTGCTGGCTGCTCCTGGCTATTTTCATATACGATCTAATTCACACTGTATCCTAAGACTATCAAGAGGGACTGTGTGGAGTGAACCAGCCCTCACTCTCTTATGCATTGATTAATGAAGTCAACTACATTGCTGGATCCTCAAATCAATGCCAATTTGTAGTTGGCAGGAAGAAGCAGTTGAGTACTTCTTCCATTCATTTCTTCATGATCCAAGTGCTTTCTAAATGACACTGCTTTGCCTCCTGATTCCCCCCAAACCCCGCAGCATTACTGCTGTGAAGTGCCAACAAATAGGGTTACATGGCAGGAGTGAGTACGGGCTATCCAACCAGGAAAAAAAATGCAGCGCCGTTGGAGATGGTGGAAATGGGCAGCAAATAGCAATGGATCGAAAACTGCAAAAACATTTTTTTTGTTTTCTGGCAACCCTGCACAATGTTGAAAGCCTGTAGCAGTGTAGAAGCAGCGTTATACATCATAACTGCACTTGCTTTAGTTCTCCAGACTTTAATATCTCCATGCCGGCCATTACTAGGCTTGTCGAGGCTGCCCCCTGCACTGGGATCCACACCCTAACTACGCCCACTCTCTTAATCCGAACTGAAGCCCTGGGGGGCAAGCGCCCCCCAAACATCTTGCCACCCCAGTTGCCATCCCAGTTGCTGGCAGAGCTGGATTTACCAGGAGGGGCCCCCCATGTCTATTTGGTGGGTTGGTGGGGGTAGCTGCTAGAGAATGATTTTAAAAGCAACCATGCACAACCTGGCACTGTCTAGATGGTTTGGACCACAACTCCCAGTATTCCTGACTATTGACCATGTTGGCTGGGGCTGATGGGAGTTTAAGTTCAAAACCTCTGGAGAGCACCAGGTTGGGGAAGACTGGTTTAGAGGAAGAATAGCTGGATTATCAAGATTCCTTCCTCTCTTTCTAATTGCAGCTTTCCACTTATTTTCATTTAAAAAATTTAAAAGGTAGAACTTTGGGGAAAACTTTTACGCTTTTCAATTTTATATTGTGATCTATAATGCGCTTTGTGGTTTTAATTGTTGTGAACTGACCAGAGAGTTTTGTTGTAAAAATTGGTTTGTGCCAGTTTTTAGGATTTATCACACAATCCTATGCATGTTTACTCAGAAGTAAGTTACTGCCAACGTGTATTAGGAGCACTTCTGGGCAAGGAAAGGATTAATGGGTGTTTTCCCTCCCCTTTTTGCTTTCAGTTCCCCCAATAGTTGCTGGGTTCAACTGTGTGTAAATATGGCCTAGAATCCATTTTGTTTTGCTGTATTTCAGTCATATTGTGAAAATGTGGTTTTAAAAAATCCTTTCTTTCCTTTCCGTGGTGCAAGTTAACATATATTCCTGGCTAAATTCCTTCTGCCTTATGGGGTATACCTCCTCCTCCTCCTCCTCCTCCTTCTTCTCCTCCTTCTTCTTCTTCCTGTGATTATGTAACCCATACTCACTCACTTACAGCCATTGATTCTTATTTTCCTGATGTCTCATTTTGCATATGTGTGAAATGGGTTTCCTATCTCCCTTTAATTTAAATCTTAGAGGAGTGGGCTTGGCTATAAATGCCTTTTTCTGTGTTGTGACATACTCTGGATAAATTGTTTTTTTAAGACACTTTTTTAAAAAAAAGCCTGATCTTCGTTGGTCCTGGGAATTTAGTATGCTTCAATTATGTAACTGAAATACACACTTCCTACTCTGGCACCAACTGCCAGAGCAGCAAGAACACCCTCAGAAGAATTAATCTGCTTATTCCATGGATATCTAACTTTTTTTCTCAGGACAGTAAGCCAGGAAAAATGAGAGGGGGAGGAAAGAATTAATCTGTATCTTCTCTACATCTTCCTTTTTTTTCTCCTCTGAGAATTAGGACAGAGCAAGCCTATGTTTGCCCACCATATTCTATGCCTTTTATTTCTTTTATTCCATATTACAAAGGCAATGGATTGCAATAAAAAACACCCAGCTTCATCAGGACCTTCATCTTCAAAAACTTCATCTTTTGGATCTTTGGACTAGTACTCCACAAGCATTGGGTTTCCTAGGTGTACAGGGCCCAGATGCCTCAGTTTGCTCTTTCCTTACACTAAGAGTGTACCTTTCTGGTTCTGCCTGCACTGGTTCAAAAGAAAGTGTTCTGTGTGTTTAATCTGTATGTCAAGGAAACGCTTGCGTAGTGACTGTACCTTTTTTTGAAAGCCCTTTTCCTTACAGTAATTTGAATTTGGCTAATACATGCTATATTTTTTAAAAAACCTAAATTTATCAATATATGACATTTCAGAATATATAGTTAGGATGGCAGTTTTAGTGTGAGATATACCGTTATTTTTCTTTCAGAGGTCTTACATATGGGATACAACCCACACACCTAGAAATATACATTGCCCCTTCTGTGCCCCCCCCCCCCCGAATTTTTTTCCTGGTGCCACCACTGCTGAAGCCACCACTGATAGACAGACAATTGGACACACAACCATGGTGATATCAGAGCAATGTAAAAAGCCATGGTAAAATGACACATTGAAAAAACGCAGTTTCGTGGGAAATAGCATGATGTGGCTGTGAGTTGGTGGCTGCATCATATAAATAATGGGATGCAATGGCACTGTCATGACAGGGTATATAGCACATATAGACAAGCCCCTGGTTGTTAGGACAAATGCAAAGTACTGTTCTGTTCAGTTAAATCAAATGTCCATTTGCATGTTAACCAGTCATCGTTGACATTTGCAGTTAATCTCTGTAATACTATTTAATCTGTTTGCTGATTCATAACCTGTTAAGATTTAGCATGCTGGAGATCACCAGTGATTACCTAGATTCCTGTTGACTGCTTCCTTTCCCCCGCCCCCAACATCCTGAAACACAAGCTTGCAAGCACACACCTTGAGATAGCTTAATGCATTTAACAAGTTTGGCATTCTCAGTTCTCAATTCATTTTTTTTAGATTTATAATTTCCTCTCTCTGCTGCCTCCCACGCTGTGCTTGGTCTCATTTTCTTTGAGGTCTTGGCCACCAGTGAGTCGTGGTGACCCTCCTCTCAGGCCTTTTTATTTTTTGGCTTTCCCACAACAGGCATGGGAGAAAATAGCTGATGATTTATTAAGGTCTAAGAAGCCATTAATTTGTTCATTTGGGAGCCAATGGGTTCCCTTGCCCTTTAGCAACCTCTTGTCTATGTATAACTCACTGTTTTGTTTGAGAAATAGGTAATCAAATACGCTAGCACTTGCAAAAGTCAAATATTCCTTAATCAGTCCATTTATATGCATGTTTACTCATAGGACTTACTCCCAAGTAGATGTGTGTAGAATTGCAGCACTAATGTATCAATTAAAACCAATGCTCTGTTCTGGGGTAGCATATGGAAGGTCATGATAGTGCTTCATAAGTGGGAATTATCATGTATTTCTGTTTCATAAAAACTATACATTTAATGTGAGTTACTAGTCCAAAGTAAATTTTGGCTTCAGCAGCTCTCATTGATTTAGGGTCAATTTTACTCTCTCTCTCTTTTACATTAGTAAGATCATTAATCTATTGATTCTTCATGCCATACCTTGATGACACTATTACACATAAGAACAAAATGTTAATGTACTAATTAAGATCAGTACAGTTTAATAACTTCTATTTAAACAGGGTATCTGAAATAGAATCTAAGTAGAAGTGAAGATATTAGTAGAGTATAGGAAGGATTTATTTAGGTAAGGTTACTAAAATAATGCATAACAATGTATCTTCCAGTATTAGATTAATGAACCCAGAGCCTTTTGTTGCATTAATGAAGGTGCGTTCATATATAATCATGTTGTTTATGGTAATTTGAATTCTTATGTGGCAGTTTAATGGTTTGAAAGTTAAGTTTGTCTAACTTAATCGGAACATTCTAAATGATAAACTGTGGATTGGCCTCTACCTTAAATTCTAGACCAAAGGTGTACAACCTTTTTGGCCCTGAGGGTCTCATATGTATATGTGTACATGCATACATGTGTAAAGGGCCCAGGGTGCTGACCCAAGGGTTACACATGTGTGCAAGCACACTTGTGTACACATAAAGCATGTGGAAACATATACACACAGGCCTGGGGAAACCCTTCCCTTATCTCCGATTTCTCATCAGAGAAAAAATTGTGTCAGCGCTGCATGGGGTTTCTCGGAGATAAAGGAAGCGATTCCTTTGCTTGCGCTAGCGATGGAAATCCTGGGGTTTCTTTTGCTAGTGCTAGCAGGGGCAGTGGATGCGGTGGAGGGAGGCGATCTGGTGGGATGCCAGAAACAGTTTGGTGGTCTGCCTGTAGTCTGCACTTTTTGAACCCCTATTCTATGCAGAGGAGATAATGGCTGCATTCGGACAACAGAATAATCAATGGTGGGTTAATGGTCAACTGCACGGTGGATTATCAAGGGGGTATTCTGCACACAACCTGATTATAATCAACCGTGGTGTGGATTAAGACCAGCATCAGTGTGTTTAATTGGCACATTCCCCACTCTCTCCCACCTCAGTCCTCCCGCTGGTATCCCATCAGCCATTGCAAGTTCTGCCAGCTGGACTAGAGCGGCAGCTGCTGTTTTGGTCGCTCTTGCCAGTTGCCGAAAATAGCCAACTGTGTGTGACGAAATAGTTAACAGTGCCCAACACACGACACGAGAACCAACAGTTGTTCAAATAATCAACTTTGAACAGCGTTGGTTATTTGCGTTGGTTATTTCGGCCGAATAATCAACCATGGTGTGAAAAAGTCCAGACAGATGACACAATAACCACCCATTGATTATTTAACCTACGTTGACTATTTAACCCATGGTTGGTTATCGTGTCGTCCAAACCCAGTCAACAGCTGTCTATCCAGTTTGGTTGCTGAAATGTTTTGCATTTCAGCATAACAGCAATAGAGTCTTCTCTGACCCTCCTTCTCTCTCACTAGTTATAGGGAGAAATAGCAACCAGACTATGTGTTTATTGATTTGTTTATATCCTGCCTTAATTAGTTGTGTGGAAATTTGCTTTTACATTTTTAAAAAAACTAAAAGCAACTGCAAGAGGTTATATATTTCCTCCCACAGGGAAATAAAGCAATCTGGGAAGGCAATTTTGAGTGGGTAGATGGCCTGGGGAGAGAGGGTGAAGTAGCCTCTTTCTGTAGTCTCCCTGCCCCAGTATATTGATTAAGATTGCAGCATCCCATGACTACTTTAAAAACAACAACACCAGGACAAATGTACTGTGTGCAGTGTGTAGTTGACCCTAAGGATCTTGCTTGTTGGGAGGGAGCAAAGTTGGGTGAAGGGATTGGAGTGGGACCTAGTATGGGAGAAGTTGCAGCTCCATCCTCTTTTGTTGTTGTGATCATTCGCCAGTATTTCTGGGTTGTGACCTGGCAATCCTGTACTGTGATGCTTTTTCACTGACTGTCAAGAAGATTAAGGCCATAGTGCAACTTAAACTTCAGTAAACTTTAAAGTAAATGGACTTAAACACACTAAATTCTGCACTGGATTCTGGCTTTAGTGTGCCAGCTGTCAGTGCATCATCACATAAGCTTTCAGTGGTGCACATATCTTAGAACTAGTATTATGCATGAGCCATGGTGGCATCTGCAATGCACAGTAGTCATCTTGCAATCAAGCTGGCAGCTCAGCTTCAATTGTCTTTTTTTCTTAAATAAAATGAACAGACATTTTCATGAATGCATGTTCGTAAATAACCCAGCAGCAGACCATGGGTTATTTGAGGGTTATTTCCCTTTCAAATAAGCCATGCTGCCCGGGTTCAGATGACATGGCAAGCCATGCCTGGTTAGGTAATTAGGAAAATGGAGCTTGGTATGCACTAGCGCATGCTGTGGCTTAAAACTAGCACCGGGGCTTGTTTTAGCTACAGTGATTGTGCAAATTGGGTCAGTGCCTACCACGATATAGTAGTGTCACACACATAGAACTGTATTAGTAGAGAAAACATTCAACATGAAGTACCAGATGGCTTAGCAAACAGGAAATGGATCATTCATATCTACGTTCACTGGCTGAGTCTTAAAACTCAAGCTGTAAGACTTTGATCCTTGTAAAAATCTTCTCCTGTTGAAACAGCTTGAATGAAGCAGTAAGTAGATGTTCATTTATAGCTGGCCAGTATCAGCATGTGTTAGAGACATGTTACATTATTCTGACCATTGAATGAACTTTTGCAGACTTAGATTGGGTTGAATGTATCAGCTACCATAAGTTGAAGCACTAACTGGTGCTATGAGTGAAGAACGAAAGGGACTTTGAGGTATTATCTGAAAAAAAACATTTCAGTCTCAGGGCCAAAGAGCTTGAACTGACCAAAGTCAACAACAAAAATATTTAGGGATAGACCTCACTGCACAGAGTCATCCCACTCGCCATAAATAAAATTCACCATGACATTGTTTGCTTTTTTTTCGGTGGTAGCCTTTAAACACTACACTAAATGGGACAATGTGGAAACATGCAACCTTCTGACCTTTCCTTGCATAAATCTCTCTGCCTTTGCTACCTCTTTGCCTGTTGCTCTCTCTTGCACTGAAGCATCTTGTGTAATACAGATTGTAAATGCTTAATGGACCAGGACTGGGGAACCTGCTTCGCTGCTATGTTACACCAATTTTTATTACTGCAGAGCAATAACATGACTCGACTGGAGTTGTACCAGAGTTAAAGCAGTGAAACACAGGGAGGCATTAGATGCCCTGGGTGAAATACCAACTCTATGGAAATCAGTGGTAAAACTTACACATTTTGTTGTTTTTCTCCCCCTTGCATTGAAACCTTTGAGATGGTAATCGCTAGAGGTATGATCAGAGTGCTTGTGCAGTATAGTGGCTAAGAGAAAGAGTTGTGAATCAGGAGATTCAATTATGACCTCTGCCATGCGCTTAGTAGATGGCATTAGGTAAGTTATTCTCTCCGCCTTTGTCTTTACCTGCAAAATGAGGATAACCATACAATCCTACCTTGAAGGGCTGTTTGTAAGGATCACAACAATATATGTGATTTGCTGTGAACATTCGAATCCACGGGTGGGTAGAAGGTAGATCTCCAGACGTTTTGGATTTCAACGCCCGGAAGCCTTTGCCAGCATAGCCAGTGGTCAGGAATGCTGGGAGCTGAAGTCAAAAACATTTGGAGATCTACTTTCTGCTCACCCCTGTTCTAAACACTATATAAATTTTATTATTAGAATCTGTGGGGCAGGGAAATAGGTGGGAAAGGAGCTGATTTATTTATTATCTTTATACTTGAGTGCCTGTGCCTGAATTTGTGTAGCAGCTAGGACAATTTCTTCTGTGTCCCAGGAATGATTCTCATGTGTATGTTGTTGTATGCAACATTATACTAAATGTATGAAGAGAAACAAAGCGATCTAAACAGAGAAACAACAACATTAAACAATGCCTTGCTACTTTTTAATTTGGCAACTAGCCCCAAACATCCCAGACTGGTTGGCTGGCCAAAACCTGGTCAGCTGGCAATCCTAAATAAGAAGAGGCTTTGAGCTTGTAAATTGTGGTTGCCTTGATGTGTTCTGTTATGAAGTCCCTACAATATTCATTTTTCACTTATAGCACAATCCTATGCATGGCTGGCTGGGGAATGCTGGGAGTTTTAGGATTTTTTTCTGTCTAAACATGCATAAGATTGTTCCCTTAATGTGCTGAACATGCTCCCATTTTCTTTATGTTTACTCTTCATCATATAAGTGTAATATTGCATTTTACCAAACAAAGGGTGCCAGAAAGCATACTGTGTGTGGGTTTTAATTGAACTTGATGTAACTTACATTTGAATAAATATGCTCAGAACTACCAAAAACTAAGAACCTGGAAGAGCTCCCAAAAGACATCTAGTTCTGCATCAATATTTGACATGGCAAATATAATTTGAACTGCAGCTTTAAATATGGGGGCAAGCTAGCCTTCAATGGAGTCACAATAAGATAGCTGCAAGCAATTGTGAGCTAGTTTTTCCCTTATTTGACTTCCTTAGAAGTGAGCTTAGAATGACATCCGTGGGGTAATAAATTATGATCTTGCATTTATATTTTGATGAACAAACACACACACACTCAGGCCTTTTATCACACGTACCATTTCTCCCCGGATTGCTTCTGCGGGTTCCCCCTCCATATCCTATGTGAATCTAGCATTTTGAATCACATGTGGTTGGGATTGCGGCTATACTTCAGCCTGGCCTGTTGAACTTGCCTGAAACGGACTTTGCCCATTCAGGGTTAAATTGAAACAGAAACAAAAAATGGAGCATTCAGGGTGCAAGAATAGCGAGTTCCACGCTGAAGAACTGGATCAAAGTCGTGGCAGGTGTGCTTAAAACCGCCTGTGTGATAACGACCCCACACACTTGGAGCATGATAAGATGCAAATATATTTGAACAGTTGTATATTTGGAAGGTCAGAGTATTGTAAGAGAACATTGTCTTGTCTTATCTTGAAGATGAACTGAATTAGCTTGACCAACAGAACTCTCAATTTGACCTAGGTTACCACTTAATTTTTTTAATGAGTATGTGTGAAAGTGCCCTTAGAAACAACAAAGAGTTATAAATTACATGAGAATCGCAACCTGCAAATCTTTCTTATAGGAATGTATTGATGGGACAATCACCCAAGTAAAACATGCATGATTGTCAACGTATTAAAGATATCATTTCTGCAAAATTGCATCTCTTTTTCTCAATTGCTGGACCATTTTCTATTGCAAGATTAATGCACATTTAAGAAGAGAGCTAATTGCAGAAAACAAGCTGATATAACTGAACCCTGATTAAATGAAAATGGTGGTGCTAATGCAATTGTGGTGTTAATTAAATAACAATGGTGACAAGTGTTTGAACACAGGAAGGAAGAAATGATAAAATTCTTCACTCATGTGATCCAGTTGACTTGCAACTGAATTGAATGCAGAGCAAAAGGCTAAAATAAGGCTTGAAATGTTCTGTAAACTACTCCGATTATGTAAAAGCAATGTGATTTCATTTACATATAATTTTTAAGCCATACTTTTTCTATAGGTGGGGCTTGAAAGGAAGGACAAAAGTTTCTTAGCAAAGATCTAGGGCTGTTCCTACCATCAGGCAGAATGAAGCCGTTGCTTCAAGCAGGAGATCATGGTGTGCAAGGGGAGAGCAGCCACAGAGGCAGCCCCCTCTGTTGGCAGGCAGAGCTGTGTGTTCCACATGGCCTGCTCTACACCCCCTAAAATAGCATGCTGCTCTCAAGTGAGGCGGAGAATGCTGTACTCCCACCAGTGTAAGATTCGACTCCTTGCCCTGTCAGCTTCGGTGGGGTGGGGGTGGGAGAGGACCTCAAGCAGCAAAATGTCTTGGACTGGCCCTACAAAGATCTCCCCCTGCCATCCCGTTTCTGGAGCTCTTTTGCTGAGAGTGTGCTTTCCCACCTCTAACCCCTCTCTCCCAGTCCAGAGTCCGCTATTGTTTTTCGATTTTCCAATGGCATCATTAGATTCTTCTTTTACGTTCTAATTGCGGCATTCAGTTGAATAGTTCTTTGTCCGTATTCATGCGGTATCTTCACATCAGCCTTGTTTGGCATGGTTGTAGCACACAGTCAGGAAGCAATCCCTCCAAAGCCAGAGCCCTCCTCCTCCTCCTCCTCCTCCTGCTGTCTCCATGCTCAGAGCAAGAAGTCCGATGTGCAGAGAGCTCACCCTGTGCTCCTCCCACATGAAGCAGGGGCTCCCAGAGCAATCCTGTATATGTCCACCCTCACTGAGTGCAGTGGGGCTTGCTCCTAGGTAAGTAGGTATGGGATTGCAGCCTAGACTACCTTCGCTGTGTGTGGGTAGCTTTATACGTTATACTGCAGCTGGGTTCCACCAATGTCCCAACAATCTGTTGGTAGTTTCATCAAGTAAGTAGACACACCAGAGACTTGTGCTCTCTATACATGCTCTCTTTGTCTGCTGTTAGGCTTGAGCATGCCAGGATACCTCCACATTTTTGAAAATGCAGGGGTATGTCAGCAAACACTTGGGAGTTGCAGCAAAGTAAGAATGCACTAAGGTTATATGAGAAACCTGAAGGGCAGAGGGAGTAGAGATAAAATCGTGGACAGGGGGTGGGATCAGGGCAGAAGGCATCTTCCTATCAGCCTGTCAAAACCTGCTAATGCTCTTTTTAAAAAAACTTCCCATGAATATTTTCATACTTTTATTTTCATCCATGAGGACTAGAAACTAGCTTTAACCCCCCACCCCACCAGTTAAAAACTGGAATTCTAAGGAAATTCCTCACCACCAGATTCTGCATTCTGCACATACATATACACAATGCAGTGGCATTGTGTGGCCTTTTGCGGGGTAAAATCGCAATCACAGAGCTTCTGAACTCGAATTCCCTTTTGACATTAAGCCCTTTGAATGTATGATTAGGGAAGGGCACTGTGCTGGGTGGTCGATACTCGCATGAACAAAATTCTTTAATTTTTTTGTGTTAAAATTCACGGGCAATCAGAATGGTTTTATGTCTAACTCACCCAACCATATGGATTTTGGCGTAGTCATCTCAAGGGTTTTCTGAGTGAGTGAACACACTGTGACTTGGGGTGTGTGCCTGAGCCTGTTCTATAGCACAGCAAAACAGTGTGCCAAGGGGCAGTCTTGTGGTGAGCATGTCTAGTGACGCTGGTAGCTGAACAAGCATCCCAAGCATCTAGTCCTCTTTCCTCACAAGGAAACAAAATCTTGACAGACGTGAGAAAGTGTTCTTTGTCAACTAACTTGCCTAGGCTTTCATCGTTCTTCGCTTTGTTCTAACACTTATACGTACATGTAAAACACGCACAAAGTGTTCCTCAGCTGCTCACTCTCTCAAGTTGTTTCTAAAAACTGCCATCATAAATGACATCATGCAGTTAAATAGTAGGAGAGCCACTCATTGATTAGGAACAGAATTTCGATTTCTGCTAGCTGCCATACTTTAAAGATCCAGAGAAGGGAGGGGGTTATGTGGGTCATCCCATAGAAACCAGTATCTGCCCTGGGATTTTTTTAAAGAAACAGGCACCATCTCTGGGTAATTGGGTTGTATACCTGAACTGAACTAAGTTAATCAACCAACCTCACTTGATAAGTCTACTATGTGAATAAGTAAATTATAGGTGAAGGAGTAAAATGAATGACTTAGTGGAGAGAGTTTCTGAAGCCAGTATCTGAGACATACATCCTGAGCTATTCAGCTTGCTACTTTCTTTGTTTGGAAATTCACCTTGGTGCAACACTGTTCAGATTGCTGCAATATGCATTCACAAAATTAACAATAACATTCAAGCCTTTATAGCCAGGGGCATGTTTGCATGAGCCCGTCTGTGTTCACCTGAACTGGGTTCTAATAGCAGTTCAGTTGCCGCCAAAGTTCCATGTACTTCAGCAGTCAGTAACATTGTACAAAAGCATGCCAAGGTCTGGGCTCTTGGCATCTGAAGCTCAAAACTATAAAGAAAACAAGTAGGAGTTTACTGTTTCGAAGATCTACTGGTGCTTGCAGATGTTGAATCAGGCAGATCGTAATCCGTCAGAATGAAATAGGAGTGCTCGCAGTTTGCAGAGCACCAGTCACCCACAAATGACACATTCAGGAAGATGGGGGCGGCAAGGGTGGGGAGACTCTGATTTGGATCATGGCATTCCATATGGACTAGTGGGATCAGCATGGGAGGAAGGGTTATACTTGCATCTGAACAAAGCTGCCGCAACTGGAATTATTTCTTTAATGAGATACTTTGGGTGGGGGCTGCGGGGAGAGCTGTCTTTCCACTAACTGTTGTTGCTAGGAGCAATGTCTGTTGGTGACCTAATTCTAAGCTGATTGTATCACGCCTGATTGCAGAGGGTATCTTACTTTGGCTCTTTCCCTTTTCAAAGTTATGGAGCTCAAGATGCAGCTGTGTGATGGTGATGGTTGTGAAAGGTTCAAATTGACAACATTAGCATTTGTGTTCTTAAGGCTGCTGCTAGACAATCAACACTGTGCAATGCTATTCACTGTTTTTTCAGCACCAAGCCAAACACTGTACTTGGATTCAGTGTGAGGCTCTGTGTGTATTCCCCAAATCCACAGGCCAATATTGTCTCTGTTAAAAAGCTCTTGTTTGCTGTATTTAAGAGTTACATAAATACAACCAAGCCAGCAGCTTTATTTTCAGTCTTCTGGCCAAAAGCAGTCAGTGCCTGCTTTATAAACCCTGCTTTTTTTTTTTTTAGTATCAAGGAGGAGGTTGCAATCTGCACTGTTTAATTCAGCTGAACCATAGGGCATATGGGAAACATGTGCTAAGCGTGTGTGCTCCCGTGCAGCAGGAGATTAATCTGTTTGAAGGTGATGCACTTTTGCGGTGTGCGTGTCGTTTTGAACAGCAAAAGAGTTGATTAAAGGAAAAACAAACTAATGTCACCCAGCCGTTTCGTGAAAGAAAAAGGTTGTAAGAGACTGTCCTGAATATCTCAATCTACCTTAAATATAAATGAGAGTTTATTACACTTGTGGGCCAATCTCATGTGTCCTGGCAAATAGGTTAAGGTGAGTTGCAAAAACCTCTACACCAGCACATGTATTTTTTAAAATTAAATATCTTTTTTGTCAAACAGTTTTAAAAGCAACATGAATAAGGCAAGCATGCCTTTCTGAATAAAAAGAAATCCAGCAAAGCTCTTCTGCCAACACATAAACCCAACAATAACACCATGTTAAACGTAAAGAGCACTTACTGCCCACAGGACTGGCTTCTCCCATATAACCCTGCCTGCCCAATGATGAAGATCTTCCAGGGAGGCTCTTCTTTTCATCCCATCAGCATCCAAGTTACATTTGGTTAGGTACACACAAGAGGGCCTTCTTGGTGGCTGCACCCTGGCTTTGAAATTCCTTCACTCAGGAAGTTTGTTTTGCCCACCCTACCCCAACAAGTCTTTTAGAATTACATGAAGACTTTCTTTTCCAGCAGACGTTTGACCTGCCCTACTGAGCTGTAGATGTTCCTTTTTAATCTCCATAAGATAGTATTAGCTTCTTAATTTTATCTACCACCTTTTATCCGAACTATTTTATACCTTACTATACCTTTTACATGTTCAGTAGATCAAGAAACGTTACAAAAATATGTTATATTCATGACCATCTTAATAAGTGAACAAGGGCGCAAAAGAAAATCATATTGTTTAAGCCCTACTGAACACAGAGTGGCTTACATCCAAGTAAACATGCATAGGATTGTGCTGCTTTGCACTCCTTTCTTCTGATTCTGCAAAGCTCTTATGTTCTGAACTACTTCTGTCTTATGCAGTGTTGGTTCACTTTGCTAAAGTTGCCTTTGTGTTGGTCCTCTTCTACTTAGTACTCCTGTATTACAAGCACATTTTGAATTGTGTTGCATTGCTCTGGAGAAAATATGTTATCCCCAGAGATATATGGGCATGGTATGGTTTCATCCTACTTTTAGATTCTGCCTCTAATCCCTTTTAATCTCCAGCATGCTCTGTTTATTTGCTAATAGCAATTTTGGCTGCCACTTTATTTTCTGGGACTTATTATCATTAAGCATTTAAGAGTTGTACAAGTTGTGTGTGTGTGTGTGTGTTTAAAAAAATTGCAAACCTTAACTTTGGGACAAGGAACCGTGAACAATGGCAACAGCTGGGATGTCAGATACTACTTGACCAATAATTATTTTGTTGGAATGTTAGAAACTCATTCAGAAAAGCCAGCTGGGATTCTGCAAGGCCTAAACTCTTTTCTGTCCCCCTTTGCCACATCTTTTTTACTCCTCTAATGTCTGCTGTACTGTTCCACCCAGGACCAAGGCTGCTTCCAGATGGGTGGTAATCAGGGCTCTTCTGTTAAAAGCTACTAGCAGAATCGTAGTTTTCCACACTACCAGGAATATTGCACTTTTTCTATATGTTCATCCTGCTATGTTCTGTCTCCACCAGTGGCATGGCATAGCTGCTGAGGATGAGGAAGGTCCGATATAATGTACCCGAATGGCCATTTGAAAACTAACCTATTCAGGTGATCCTTAAAATTCATTATTTATTTAGCGCTATGTGCTTATCCATTTAAACATGATTATCTGTTACTGCCCATGAAATATCAAAAACTAGGGTGACCAGACGCCCGGATTTGTCCGGACATATCCGGGAAATGGGGTGCAAATCCGCATCCGGGCGGAAAAAACCGTTTTGGGGGGCCAAATCCGGAAATTTAGCCCCCCAAAACGGTGACCAGATGGCCCTGGGGCGAGCTGGGCCAACCGCGGGGCGGCGGGGGCAAACCGGGGCAGCGGGGGGTCACGCGGCGGTGGCGCGAGGCTGGCGGCGCGAGGCACCTACCGGCTGGGGCGTCTGTTTCCCTCCGGTGCTCGGAATCTACTGAGAAACAGGCTTCGCGGCCTATCCCTCAGTAGCGCGCCGGGTGATGACGTCATCACTCGGCGCACTGCTGAGAGACAGGCCAAGAAGCCTGTTTCTCAGTAGATTCCAAGCATGGAGGGAAACGGACGCCCCAGCAGCAGCAGGTAAGGAGCGCGTGGGGGGTAGGGGGGCGGCGCGGGTGCTCGCGGTGGGTGGGGGGCGGCGGTGCGGGTGCTCACGGTGGGGGGGGCGGTGCGGGTGCTCGTGGCGGGGGGGCGGCGCGGGTGCTCGCGGTGGGGGGGGCGGTGCGGGTGCTCGCGGCGGGTGGGGGGGGCCGTGTGGGTGCTCGCGGCGGGTGGGGGGGCCGCGCGGGTGCGCGTGGCGGGTGTGGGGGAGGCACGGGGGCGCGGAGCGGGGGGGGCGGCGCGGGGGTGCACGGCGGGGGGGGCGGCGCGGGGGCGCGGGGCACTTACCTGCTGGGGCTTCCCACCGGTGCTCGGAATCTACTGAGAAACAGGCTTCGCGGCCTATCCCTCAGTAGCGCGCCGGGTGATGACGTCATCACTCGGCGCACTGCTGAGAGACAGGCCAAGAAGCCTGTTTCTCAGTAGATTCCAAGCACGGAGGGAAACGGACGCCCCAGCAGCAGCAGGTAAGGAGCGCGTGGGGGGTGGGGGGGGCGGTGCGGTTGCTCGCGGTGGGTGGGGGGCGGCGGGGCGGGTGCTCACGGCGGGTGCTCGCGGCGGGGGGGGTGGCGCGGGTGCTCGCGGCGGGGGGGGCGGTGCTGGTGCTCGCGGCGGGTGGGGGGGAGGCGCGGGGGCGCGGGGCGGGTGGGGGTGCCGTGCGGGGGCTCGCGGCGGGGGGCGGCGCGGGGGCTCGCGGCGGGGCGGGCGGTGCAGGTGGTGCAGGTGCTCGCGGCGGGTGGGGGGGGCCGCACGGGTGCGTGCGGCGGGGGTGCGGCGCGGGTGCGCACGGCGGGTGTGGAGGAGGCGCGGGGGCGAGGGGCGGGTGGGGGTGCCATGCGGGGGCGCAGGGCGGGGGGGGCGGCGCGGGGGCTCGCGGCGGGGGGGGGCGGTGCGGGTGCTCGCGGCGGGGGGGGGCCGCGCGGGTGCATGCGGCGGGGGGGGCGGCGCGGGTGCGCACGGCGGGTGTGGGGGAGGCGCGGGGGCGAGGGGCGGGTGGGGGTGCCATGCGGGGGCGCGGGGCGGGGGGGGCGGCACGGAGGCGCACGGCGGGGGGGCGGTGCAGGGGCGCGGGGCACCTGCTGGGGCTTCCTTAGGGTGACCAAGGAGGACAGGGCTCCTGTAACTTTTAACAGTTGCGTAGAGAAGGGAATTTCAGCTGGTGTCCTTTGTATGCATGCAGCACCTGGTGAAATTCCCTCTTCATCACTGTAGTTAAAGCTGCAGGAGCCCTGCCCGCTTTTGTACCTGGTCACTCTAGTATAGCTCCTGCAGCTTTAACTACAGTGATGAAGAGGGAATTTCACCAGGTGCTGCATGCATACAAAGGACACCAGCTGAAATTCCCTTCTCTACACAACTGTTAAAAGTTACAGGAGCCCTGTCTTCCTTTTCATATGGTCACCCTAATTTAAATGGAGTTTGCTTCTTTCCATGCACTTAAGCATGCTTAAGGAACGTTAGCAAGTGTTCCTTAAGCATGCTTAAGTGCATGGAAAGAAGCAAACTCCATTTAAATTAGGGTGACCATATGAAAAGGAAGACAGGGCTCCTGTAACTTTTAACAGTTGCGTAGAGAAGGGAATTTCAGCTGGTGTCCTTTGTATGCATGCAGCACCTGGTGAAATTCCCTCTTCATCACTGTAGTTAAAGCTGCAGGAGCTATACTAGAGTGACCAGGTACAAAAGCGGGCAGGGCTTCTGCAGCTTTAACTACAGTGATGAAGAGGGAATTTCACCAGGTGCTGCATGCATACAAAGGACACCAGCTGAAATTCCCTTCTCTACGCAACTGTTAAAAGTTACAGGAGCCCTGTCTTCCTTTTCATATGGTCACCCTACCATATACAAAAGAATGCAGGCCCCCTGCAACTTTGTGATGAAGAGGGAATTTCACCAGGAACTAATTGCATACAAATGACACTGGCTGAAATTCCCTTTTCTCTACAACTGTTAAAGTTACAGGAGCCCTGTCCTCCTTTTCAGATGGTCAGCCTACCCTAGGTAGGTGGGCGCGGGGTGAGTACAGTGCAGGTGGGGCAAGTGGGTTGTGGGGTGGGATGAGGCAGTTGTGGGGTGTGCGGTTGTGGGGTGTGCAGTTGTGGGGTGGGCGTGGGGCGAGGCTAGCGGGTGCGCGGGGGTGGAGTGCGGGGTGGGCAGGCAAACTGCAGGTGAGGCAGGTGGAGTGGTTGTGGGGTGCACAGCTGCTGGTTGCGGGGTGGGTGGGGCGGGCATAGGGTGCGGCGGGCAAGTGTGCAGGTCATGCGAGATGGGCGGGCGTGGGGTTGACAAGGCGGAAGCGGGGTGGACGGGTGCTGGGCCAGTGCAGGGTGGCACGGCCTGGCACGGCGCGCAAGTTGGCATGGCGTGCGGGCAGCACAGCTTGGCACAGTGCAGCCTGACCCAGTGCAGCCTGACCCAGTGTGACCCATGGGGCGGCGCAGTGGGGGAGCATCCTCACCCGGTGTCCTGGGGCATTCCTGGCCGGGTGTGGGGCAGTCTGGCCTGGCCTGGAGTATGACACGCTGGACTTCAAGCCCATGGGGTGGCCTGGCCCAGTCGGGAGTGCAGGCGTCTTAGCCTGGCCTGGCACTCGGGGCTGGGGCTGCCTGGATGTGATTTCATTTATCGTTGGGTGCTGCTACTGTTTAGTGAACTTTTCTTTAATATTTTTGATATATTTTGATGAATTAATTGGGGTGGTGCATGTGTGTGTGTTTTAAAATTATTATTAGGTTTGCCATGGGTGAGTATGCTGGTGTGTGTGGATATTTATTGTATTTTCAGTCTTGGTGAGTGTGTGTATTTGTTCTGTTGGTTGTTTTTTGCCTTGGTGCTTGTCTGGATTTTTATTATTTTTCCTTGGGTGGGTATGTGGGTGAGTGTTGTATTTTTAATATTATTTTATTGCAATGGGTGTGTGCATGTTTTTGTTTTATTTTGCATTGTGTGGGTGGTTTATTATTAATATTGTCATTATTATTTTGCCTTTGGAGAGTGTGGGGGTGGATTTTTATCCCCTCTTCCAGTTAAGTGTGTGTGTGGAGGTTGTTGTTGTTTAAATTGCTTTCAGGAGGATGTGGAGTTTTCCCCCACTTTGGGCAAGTGTGCAGGGGTATGTAAATTTTAATTTTTATTGCCTTTAGTGAGCATGAGGTGTGCGTGGATGCTGCTACTGCTGATCTTTCCTGGGGTGTGTATGTCTGCCTTCTTTAGTATCTGGTCATGCTAGGATGGGCTCCTGCAGCTTTAACTGTTGTAATGTAGAGGGAATATCACCAGATGCTGCATGCATACAAATGATACTTGCTGAAATTCCCTTTTCAATACAGCTATTAAAGATACAGGATCCCTGTCCTCCTTTCCATAATCACTCTAACTAATGGAATAATTGTAACTTTTTTCCTGTTACCATAGTTCTTTAACTTACATAGCCAGTGGTGTATAGTTTTCTCTTTCCCTCTTCCTTTAATGCAATGTTTGTGTCATTATGTAGTGCTATGTCAATGAAGTAGTGTGTTTTTCATTTTTGTTTATGACTGTTATGTCTGGTTGATAGCAAAGTGTTGCCTTGTCCCAGAATTGTTCTGTCCCAGCAAGATAATATATGAGTGCATAGTGTGGCTTGTCTTGTCTTGTTTGACTGTGTCTGGGACTCCTAGGCTCTGAAAGCATCGTTCTGAGAGCATCTGCTGGTTGCATGATCCACGAGGCCGGGTTCTGGTGAGTGCACAGTTTTCCTTGACAGGAGGGGCTTGCACTTGCTATATTAAGGTGAACAAATGTGAAGAAGCTGCAATCCCATATGTATCTGGGAGTACGGTTTATTGAAGTCAACAGGACTTATTCCTGAGTTGTCATAGGATAGCATTGTATGATAGGACATAGGGAGATGATAGCTTCTGAGTTATCTGCTACTCAGTTTTCTTTGGGTAAAGTATTAAACTCTCTGATTGGGATTTCTGTTCTCTGCACACTGAGGCAGTGTAAATTCAGGAGACATTTGGATAAAAGGAGGGAAAGATCTTTGTCTAGCATTGTGATAATGGGCATCTGTTCTGGCCTTTCTTTGTACCTCTACTGACCATGGGCTTGTTTACATGGCTAATGAACCAGAGATATAATGACACATTTTTAGATTAGTTTCTCACTGATAAACCAGAAGTTGAAACAAGTTAAGAGATGCTAGTGAGAAATAACTGCTACAAGCCTTTAGTCCATTTTGTTCCATGACTGTTTGTAGGGTAATAGTATTTTATACTCTTTCTGAATGCTACATTACTCATTTATTGTACTAGATTTTCCTGTACTAGATTTTTCTGCACTTGTCAACTGCTTCATTTGTTTAGTGCTGAATCTGTGAGTATGGATATGAGAAAGGTGATGAGGAAAGAGTGTTAAATGTTAGGAAAGGTGAGACTACGGTCATCCAGTGAAGGATTTGCAGTCAGAAAAGATATGTGAGGGAAAAGGAGACTGTATCACACAAAGTATAGCAAAAGCTTTAAAGTACAGCAAAAGCTACAAAAGTAGGAGTGAAGTTAATTTCAGATACACTGGATGTCTCAGTGATTTTAACATGAAGATGTTATGCAGAACAGGTTTGTCTTAATTGTGTGCTGTGAAATCAGACATGTGACGAAGGCCATCTTTGGGTGGGCACGTCCCTTTGGGGGCTGGCCATGTTGGTGGTCACGCCCCCTTGGAGGCCGGCCATGTTGGTGGGCACGCCCCCTTGGAGGCTGGCCATGTTGGTGGGCACGCCCCCTTGGGGCGGCCATGTTGTCCTCCTTTTTGGTTTCCAAAATATGGTCACCCTATCAAAAACCAAAGAGCAGTTTCCTATACTGTCACTGTGTCTATTCTAGTTCCGCTGTGACTGTGGGACTCACCATTAGCGCAATAGGAACTAATGCTTTTGAAAGCAACCCTGGAAATAAGTGGAAACACTCATTTCCAGATTGGGATAGGTCAGTGGAGCTCTCTTCTGCGAGAGACCTATTCCAGAAACGAGTGTTTCTGCTCTTTCCGGATGTTCAAGGAACCACGAGCTTTCCATTGCGCTAAAAATTCATTAAAAATTAACATGGGTATAACATGGCTATAAAATGGTGCCCATCTAGTGAATGTGTGCTGAGCTGTGATAAGTTCACCTTCCCCGTACATCACTACCCATATCAAAAACCACACCTCTTCAAAAACACAGCAGAACAGCATGATTTGGAAGATTAGCACTATTGCATTTTCCATCCTTCTCAAAAAGTTGGGAGTCTCTGCAGTTAATAATAAAGCAAAAATAGAAGACAAACTAGACAAACATAGCATTACAAATGGAAGACAGTGTCATGGTGTGGCAATTCTACACTGACCACCCAGTGTGGAAGCAGCTCAAAGCTCCAGAAAGGTAACATTGTGCTGACTGTGACGCCTTATCCTAGCCCCTCGCCGCTGCTGCCCCTGACCAGCCTTTGCTATTAGGCCCCACAGCTCCACAGCCCAGCAACCTGGCCTCAGACAAACATCTAAGACCCCCTCTACAAGAATTCGGTTTGACGCCTGGTTCTCCGATTATGCGCATTTTCTCGGAAGCGCTTGATGGTAAATGACTGTACGCAGGAGGTAATTGAGCGCACAACTGGTAGCCTTACTGGTTGTTTGAAATGCGCTTTAGAAGTAGTTAATGCGGAGAATCACTTGTTCACATAGTCAAAATGCGCTTTCACAGCCGCAGCAAAAGAAAACTCACTATTTAACGCGCATTCGATAATGCACATAATCGGATAGATAACGAGCCTCAACTCCTGATTTGCGCTCCGTTCATGTAGAGGTAAAATTTTTAATGAGATTTGAAAGAGCTTTAAACCTCTCGTGTAGAGGCAGCCTAAATTCCCGCTGCCACCAGTACCTTCTTCAGGTATACTTTCAATGACCACACCAGTTTGTTCATTAAGTATATTGCGTGCACAGTATACATTAAGTATATTGCGTGCACAGTAAGCTTATTGGTTTCTTTAGTTCATTTGCGTAGTTGTTTCAAGTACTATGCTTATATGTTTTAAACTAGGGGTGTGCACTGGATCGGCTCCGATCCATGATCTGGAGCCGATCCAGGGGAAATTGGATGCAATTATCCGATTTCCAATCCCCCCACTGGATCGTCCGATCTTTTCCGAACCGGTCCAGAAGGACCTGACCTGGTTCAGAAAAAAATCGGAGGATCGGCGGGCGCCCACTGGCGCCCGCCGCTGCTTCCATTGGCGGGCGCCAGCAGGCGCCCGCCGATGGAAGCAGGCAGCGGGGAGGGGCTTACCTGAGAGAGCGGTCCGCTTCCATCGGCAGGCGCCAGTGGGCACCGCTGATGGAAGCGGACAGCCCGGCCAGGTGAGGATCACGGGGGGGGGGCTTACCTGGGGGGGGCATCCACCTCCTTCCATTGCCGGAGATCTACTGAGAACTAGGCTTCGCGGCCTAGTCCTCAGTAGAGCGCCAGGTGGGCGCCCGCCGATGGAAGCGGACAGCCCCCCCAGGTGAGGATCGCGTGGGGGAGGCTTACGGGGGGGGGGCTGTCCGCTTCCATTGGTGGGCGCCAGCGGGCGCCCGCTGATAGAAGCAGACAGCCTGGCCAGGTGAGAATCGCGGGGGGGAGGAGGGAGGGGGGTCCACTTACCTGCCGGGGCATCTTCTTTCTTTACCTGCCGGAGATCAACTGACGCTCTACTGAGGACTAGGCCGTGAAGCCTAGCTCTCAGTAGATCTCCGGCAATGGAAGGAGGAGGACGCCCCGCCAGGTAAGGAGCGGGGGGGGGCTTACCTGGGAGGGCTGTCCACTTCCATTGGTGGGCGCTAGTTCTCAGTAGATATCCGGCAGGTGAAGAGGACGCCCCGGCAGGTAAGGAGGAGCGTGAGGAGGGGGGCTTACATGCCAGGGCTGTCCGCGGGTGCCTGCAGGTGCCCACGGACGGCCCCGGGAGGTAACCGTGGGGGGGAGGAACAGGGAGGGGGAGTTAGGCCCCCACTCACCCGCCCGCCACCATTTTTTCCCCATAGCTTTCTTTCCCCCAATGCAAGTCTATGGGGAAAACAAAAATGGTGGCTGATCCAAAAATTGGAGGTCCCAATCCATGTCCCGATCCGATCCGGGGGGGGGGGGGGGGTCCCTGCACATCTCTACTTTAAACTGTTCCCAAAGCCGAACTGTTTCCTCTCACAAAATTCAATCAATCAAACACCTCTCTCTCTCTCTTCTCCCTGCTCAACCCACAATCAACCCCCCTCCTCAATTCATTCCAAAACAACCCTGTCAGCTCTCCCTCTGTCTGACATATATATATATATATATATATATATATATATATTTCATTCACTCCCCAGCTCCTCGCACTCTCCCACACTCCACCAACCCAGGCACTCCAAACAACTAACCAATCAGCACTCACTTACCACTCATTCCATACTCACCCAGACCTGCAACTCGAAATAATAACTTTTGCAACACATTCACATCTCTAAACAGTAGAACATCACACTGACTAATCTATATTGGTGCACATCCTAGCAAAACACATGCATGTTTTTTTGAAGCTTCTGTATTGTAGAGGCAGAACCATTTATCTAAATCAAACATGGATCCATCAGGTGCTAAGAACTTGCATTATACACTAGATTAATATGCCATATGAATGATGGGGTGGCAAATATGCTGACCAACCACATCAGTTTATCAGATGTGTTTGATACCCCTTATTTTGCCCGTTTTTGAACAGGAAGAGAAAAAAGGGTTAATTCTTTAAAACATTTTCTCGGATTACTGTGCTTTCCCATGACATCAATCCTCCCAAAGTCTCATCATTCTTTGAAGAACAGCACTACTAATAACTTTCCTCATGTCTTTAATATAATCCTGAATTCTGCTTTGAGCTGTCTGGGGGGGGAATCACAATTTCCCCTGTGTTAAGCCTCATGTTAGATTTGAAATCTGAAATTTTATGAGTAGGACATTGGAAGGGAGGCTTGGGAGATCAAAAGATTTTAAGCTTTTCATGTTTGCAAAATACTAGGTTTTATTTGTAGGACAGCATTTTAATTTCTGTCAGCTGCACACTGCCCCCGCATGCAAAATAGAACTGCATCCCTAAAGTACAGGATATATTTGATATATGTATATGCTTGTGTACAGTAGAGGACTTGAATCCAGTAGGCATATATGAGCTCTGATGCAAAGCTCCAACTGGGTTCTTGTGGTGCCAAAGGGGACTTTCCTTCTATTTGCGAAGAGCAGGCATGGGGGGGGGGGGGGGAATATAGGCTCCAGATTCCACTTGTGGAGGCAAAAGGGTAAAGCTCCCACACACCACAGTCCTGCGTGGCATGTGGGGCTTTAACCCCCCACCCCCTGCCCCTGGTGCCAGCCAGCTATTTGTTAAAACAAAACCAGCCACATAGGACAAACCATACGACAAACATCACAATTTAGTTTGGTCCTCAATCTTGCTGGCTGGACCAATAGTAATTGATGCAATGCTGAAATCATCAGAGGGAGAAGCAGAAGCAGTCAGGCACCTCCTTCATGCCTAGAATTACGCGTCCCTCCTGCTACCAGCTGCCACTGAGGATGACTTCATCAGAAGGAGAGAAAGCAGCAGCCCTTCTACTGTGTTTAGATCCAACTCGATCCAATTTAACCTTTTCCTCCTCCCTCCCAATTCCCTTTCCTTTTGTGTCATGCCTTTTAGATTGTAAACCTGTGGGCAGGGACTGTCTTATTTCTTTTTTTTGTAATCCACTCTGGGAGCCTTTTTGGATCAAGGATGGGATAAAAAAATCTTTAAATTAATTAATAAGAAGACACAGTTTAACTTCCCTTTGTATTATACAGAGTTTATGTTGCGCACTAGAAGGTGTCTTGCTGTGCTCCTGCTTTGTGCACTTTGTGCCAGTGTTGCTGCTTCCTCATGTCTGGATCCAATAGTGTTTGGATAACAAAATGTCTTTGGAAGCTCCCCCATCAGCACCACAGCTTTCTAGAGACAAGTGATGCTGGCATGATGAATTGTCCCCTCAGGAAAGTAGCAGTGTATGAATTGGACTTTAGCCTGCTACTGCTACTTAATTTGAGTCAGGACCCAGTCCTGAAGTATGTGAGTTAGTTAAGAGGAGAGAGTGTCAGCACATTCCCCTTTGTACAATTAATAACTGGTTGCCCCCTAAGATTAAGAGGCAGGACATATAGGTAGCCTTGAATCCTACCTCTGCTGTTTTAGAGGAATCCTGCTGCTCTTCTCACTGGAATATAGGAAGCTGCTCTTACCCCATCTACCTCAGTATTGCCTACACTGACTGGCAGTGGGCCTGTTCATGAGTCATGACAAAGCACCAATGTTTAATTTACGTTGTTCCTGATGGTTGTCCAGTCTTTCCTTTAATCAGTGGAGGCTGATGGCTCCAATGTGAACAGGGTGGTGAATCTGCTCCGGGTTTCAGTCTGAACCAGACAGAACTCTAAAGGAGCCACCAGCCTCCACTGCCTTTAATACCTCCAGTGACGGAGAGCCCACCACATTCCTAAGCAGTTGGTTCCATTATCTGACTGCTCTCTGACCATTAGAAAGTTTTTCCTGATGTTCAATGAAATTTGCCTGCCTGTACCTCAAGTCTGCCATTTTGTGTCCTACAGTCTTGGATCACCACCCACTTATCTTGAAGTGGCTGTTAGATGCTGTATACAAACTTCATTTCTTTAAGTCCCCCCCCCCCCCCCCCGCAAGACAAACAAAGTGTTATTCCTGTAGTATTGCTAGTATCTTAGGGTGACCAGATAAAATCCAGGTCAGGGCTCATGTAACTTTAACAGTTGTAGAGAAAAGGGAATTTCAGCCAGTGTCATTTGTATGCAATTAGTCCCTGGTGAAATTCTCTCTTCATCACAACAGTTAAAGTTGCAGGCACTATACTAGAGTGACCATATACAAAAGAATACAGGGCCCTGCAACTTTAACTGTTGTGATGAAGAGGAAATATCGCCAGGAACTAATTGCATACAAATGACACTGGCTGAAATTCCCTTGTCTCTACAACTGTTAAAGTTACAGGAGCCCTGACCTGGATTTTATCTGGTCAGCCTATAGTATCTCAACATTGATGCTAGAATAAAAATGGTTATGGCAAATCTGAGATAAGTAACGAACAGTGCAATTCTATACATGTCTACTCAGAAATAACGTGTTAGTCTTTTGTAGCAAAACCAACCAAGAATTTTGTGGCACCTTAAAGACTAATATTTATTCTTGAGCCTGAGGAAGTGTAGTCTGGTCCATAGAAGCTTTGTTGCTCAGTGGGGGCTTGCTCTAACTGACAAACATGGCTGTCCCTCTGGAAATGGTTACTTCTGAGTAGGATTACAATGTTAATTATGCCAGTTTCCCCACAATCATTTGAGTTCAATGGGGCTTACTCCCAAGTAAGTGGGTATAGGATTGCAGCCCAGTAATGCTATTCCTTCCTAATTTCTTTTATAGCCCAGCTCATGTTTCCTCTTGGTGAATTTCTGGACATTAGGTTAGTTTCAGTTTAACTCTGCTTAACAGAACTAACAAAGGGAGTGAATAAGCTTGCTGATGTCACCCATTTCATGGCCTGTTGACACCTTTGCTTTTCCCCTCTTCACCAGAACCTTCATTTGAAAATTCAGGGGGAAAAAGTCCTTTGTCAGCTACAATTGGACTATTCACTCTTTAACTAACAAATTACAGTGAAAACATCGGCTTCCTGTCCTTTCATTTAAGCTCATTGATCATTCCTCCTAGTAAACAAGGCAGTTGTGGGCTTTTGTTTAACTTGTGCTCCCATTTTGTGTGGGGTGTTTAAAGCACAGGGAGGAAAAAGTGCTCTTGAGGTCATTCTGCTCAAATAAAACTGGAACAATGGCCGTGGGACAATCATTGAAGAATCTAGTTGGCATGGCTGACTGAGAGACATTCGCTTGAGCTGAAATGGGGGTGGGGGGTGGGAGTAGAACCGAAAGAAATATTGCAGCATTCAAGGGATGAAGGCGAAAAGGTTTAGGTAATGCTGGGTGGAATGCTAATATAAACTTAGACTTAATTCACTCTACTGTAGCATATTTATCCAATATAGACAAATGTATATAGACTACCATTTGTTTGCAATGAATGTGTGGAATCTCCTTCCTTACTATCCTGTGGTGAAAGAACATACCCTGGGCTAGTTTGATTTTCTGTGTGGGCTCATAATGCCTTCATTTCACACATAAACCCAGTTTGCATGACATGTTGGGCTCGCAATGGGTTATTTGTCCCACAGTAAGCCACAGTGCATGCCAGGCACCATTTTGAATATGCAATCCTCAATGGGATTGAGGTGCATTATGAAAACTTGGCCATCAGTGGTTATGTGAGGGTTAAGCAACATTTGGTTTGTTGTAAGGTACTGAAGAGCAGTGGGTGTTTTGAACGTTCTTATAACTGTCCTTTTTGAGCATCGTTTTTAAACTTTGCTCCTTTTCTTGGTGCCTCCCCATTTTTTTCGGCTCATTTTTGATTACTGCACTACACATTTCTAAAAGTTGAGAGGTATTCGTGGCACATCACACCTCAGCATGTATATTATATTTAGTGATACCTGCTTCTGAGTTCTGCCCCCTCCTCTTTCTGTGGTAAATGTACGTACCACTTTTCGGGCTGGCACTATTTGTATTGCCTATTCTCCTATTCCTTTAAATAGAGGCTGGATATGCCGATATTAAGGAGGCAATGTTTCTTCTGGTCTGGAAGGAAAGTAGCGGGCTAAACATCGCCTGCTAGATATCTGCATGTCAGGCTATATTGACGACATAGGAGTAGGGCCCAAATAGATGGCAAACAATCTTGGGCTTCCCTCGGGACTAGGGTGGCCGTTGTAAACAGTAAGTAATAATACGTGCAGATATGATGTGAGCTCAAGCATCGCTCCTTTTCTTTGCAGCATGTAGAAAGTAGATACCAGGACTGTGTGTAATTCGGCCTTTAATACATCGACAGTAAAATCTGATACCAGACAAAAACAGGTGCAATAGAGTGGCCTTTCCCAACCTGACGTCCACTCACAATATCCCCCAGCCAAGGTATAATGGAGGAATAGGCTTGTGCACTTTTAATACAATGATCTTTCTTTTTAAAGATGTGTGTGGCAGGCATTAAGAAAGCAATACAGATCCCCTTCCCCTACTTCCCTCCCTCTTCCTGGAGAAAACTTTGTCCTTAATGCAACAGATTGGTGAAATTGGCCCATAAAGTAGAGTATTTAGGTGTCACATGTCCATTTTCTTACTCTCAGCAGTGGGAAACTTGTTCACAGTTCTGCTGATAACATGATAATATCCCTGATGTGCCTAATGATTAATAATATATTCGTAAGGCTCCTTGTGGTTTCTGAATATATTTCCTCCTGCATATGGTGTAAAAGTCTGCCTAAGTGAAACCCCACTGTTGAGAGGGGTAAAAGAAAATGGGATTGCCAACTGGTCAGTCTTCTTTTTCTCCAGCGTCCTTGTTCAGGTTGGAATGTAAACGCAAATAAATCTACAACAATGGTTCATCACTACTTTGGCAGTAGATACCAACTGTAGAACCACAGCTGTTCGATTTTATCATTTATTTATTTATTTGAAAGGGCAGAGGATCTCAAAATAAAGACCTCAACTGCTCTGCTTAATTTCCCCAATGCTTGTCTTCCGTCATTCACGCTGGAACGGGCTAAGGCAGGATCTACACTACTGCTTTGTAGTGGTATCGAAGTGCACTGACAACTGTTGGAGCCCATGACACATCTACATCAAGCAGGATATAACACTATGAAAGGGGTATGAAAGTGGTACATGGCATGTGTCAGTGGCCCCCCACTGTTGTCAGTGCACTTCAGTACCGCTATAAAGCAGTAGTGTAGATCCTGCCTCCATATACCACTTTCATACCACTTTCATAGTGCTATATCCTGCTTGGTGTAGATCTGGCCTAAGGATGGAAATATAATATTAACATAGTGTATCACTTTATTTTTCTTTTGAAACTATGATTTATTGCACCCAGAAGTCCCTTTCATGAAAAGGTGTTTTATTAGTGCAGTGATGTTTGGTAGATTAATTGGGCATTCATTAATTAGGATCTTTTGGCAAGGACAAAGTTCCAATTAATTTGCAAGCAGATTTTATTTTTCTCAATTGTTCGTTATTGCTAAAGCTCTCAGAAACCAGGGGTGGTGGGTGACCACCATCTTAGAAGAGGCCTTCCTTTCACTCACTAGAGCGAATGCTTCTTCCAAGATGTTGAGATTCGTGCATGTATTATCTAAAAACTAGGAGTGAAGCATTATTTTCCAGAACAACTATTATATCCACCTGTGGCTTTATGCAGGTTGAACTGTGGAATTAATAAATTAATGTTCAAACAATTAATTGACTATGTTTTTTTATTAATGAAGTGACTGACATTCCTATATTTTTATGTTGGAAAATATGTGAATGCACATACTGTCTACTGTTTATATTTAGACTGTGTTCTTGTTAATCTAATCACAGTTCTTGCTATTTTAATTGCTTTCCCAAAGTGGTGGCAATTTTGTTAATGAAACTGCTAACATCTCAACTTTTTTTGTTTTTTTGTTTAAAAGATATAATTCCTGATGCAGTGACTCCACTCTGTACAATATCCTGAGAAAAAAAATAATGACCAGCAATTGGGAACCCTAATGCTCTAATGACCAACACCTTCATGGGCCAAATGGAGACAGTCCACAGCCAGCCGTAGGCCCACAAGCTGGAGGTGCCCTCCACAGCCTTAACGCAAGGGAAGATACCAGCAGGTGCTGTTTCCTATGTAGCAAGCCTAATGGTTCACCTGATCCAAATCCTAGTGAGTAATTTGAGGAGGAAGGAACAGCATCAACTACTGAGGTGTATCTCCTGTGTTGACTGTGAGCAGTGCACTGTGGAGAGGCCTAGCCTGATGAAAATGGATGGGATGTCGAGTGTCCCCAGTTCATGGCCCTAGGTTGGCATTTTGGAGAGATGGGTGGTGGTGGTTGAAATTAAGTGCACGCGAAACAGTAGTGTGAGAGTGAATCAAGATAATGAGGGTTGCATATAGCTACCACTCTGAAATTCCTTGTGTTGCCTGTGTTCAGTTGTTTTTCTTCCCAGCCTCTCCTACCTCAGTAGGCTGATAAGCTTCTTTTCTTTTCTTTTTTTGCATCCTTCCATAAAGATTTCTCTCTCTGTCCCTTTTCCTACATCGTGGCAGCTTCCCTTTCTCCTGTTCTCTGGTGCCTAGTAATGTTTACAGATTCTCAGCTGGCAAGCTAGCTTCCTGAGGTGGTCCCAGGTGGCAGGCACTTTATGTTTGTTTTCTTCAGGGTAAACCTGTGTACTTTACAATAGTTCCACATTCACACCCAGCTCCATTCAAATGTGAACAATCCAGAGCCCTTTTCCCTCTTTCTCCCTCCCTGTCTATATTCACCAGTTTAATGCATGAACAAAAATTGGCACTCTTATTTTTTTTTTTTTTTGGTGGTGGTGGTGGGGGCTCATTAAAACGTGACTGCTGCTATCTCTGGAAGGTTGGCATTAGAATTGGGGAAAGATTTGCTCTCTTTTTCTCTTTAGGGAGAAAAGGATGACAGGTGGTCTAAATCCAGGCCTGAATTCCCCTTCCTTTCAAACATTATTTCTTTTCTAGACACTTACATTCTCCTACAGAATATGGAAAGGAAATTAGCACAAACTGTAGCCTAATAAGACAATAATGCCTTTCATGTTGCTTTCCCCCTCTTGGACAGCTTCCACGGTAGCCCTTAGGTATGCTCCAGGCGAAAACATTGTCAGGTGGAACAGAGGACTGGGGATAGAAAGTGAGAAGAGAATCTTGTTTTGCCCTTGATTGTATTCCCGCCCATTATGCCAAATCCCACACAGAGTTCTCTCTTGCATGCAATTTAAGTGCCTGCACATGGATTATTATTCCCCTCCATCCCTCCCCATGCTGCCTCCATGTTTTAGAAAGTAGTCCACTTCAAGAACAAAATGGATTGTTGCTATGAGGGATCCAAATATTTCTTGCAGATTGACAGAAGGCCACCCAGGTCTTCTTTGTTTTACACAGGCAATGAATCTTCAACAGCTATGCATTTTTATCTGTCTAGCATGTGTATATTTTCAGCAGGGCTGGGTTCTGTAAAAATAAGACAGCACATACAGCCTACTATCATCATCATCATCATCATCATTGATAGTAAAATAACATTTATATACTGTATTTCAAATACTCAGAGGCTCCTGCATATATTATTTTACTAATCCTTACAACATTCCTGTAAGGTAGGCCATAAATATACCTGCATAGTGCGCATAGGAGGCTTAGAGAAGAGTAGCTTGCCCGTGGCTGCCTACAGAGTTTGTGGCAGAGGCAGCATTTGAACCAGAACCTTCAAGGCTGTATATGAGTCTAATGAATAATAATAATAATAATAATAACGATTTATTTCTTACCCGCCTCTCCATCTAGATCGAGGCGGGGAACAACAGCATGATAAAATACATAAAACTAATTAAAACATGACAAATATTATTAAAACTGCATTAAAACATCCTAAAACATCATTAAAACATCCTAAAACATCCTAAAAACATTCTAAAAATTACACTGGATATGCCTGCCGGAAGAGAACAGTCTTTATAGCTTTCTTAAATTCTAAAAGACTGTTAAGTTGACGAGTCTCCTCCGGCAGGTCATTCCACAGTCTGGGAGCGGCAGAAGAGAAGGTCCTCTGGGTAACAGTTGTCAGCCTAGTCTTGGCCGACCGCAGTAAGTTCTTCCCAGAGGACCTGAGCGTGCGGGGCGGATTGTACGGGAGAAGGCGATCCCGCAGGTAACCTGGACCCAAACCATGTAGGGCTTTAAAGGTAATGACCAACACTTTATACTTCGCCCGGAAACTAATTGGCAGCCAGTGGAGCGATTTTAAAGCTGGCGTAATATGGTCACTCCTAGATGTACCGGTGACCAACCTGGCTGCCATATTTTGAACTAGTTGAAGTTTCCGGACTAGGCACAAAGGTAGCCCTATGTACAGCGCATTGCAGAAGTCAAGCCTCGAAGTTACCAGCGCGTGCACCACCATCTTTAGGTCTTCCAACTCTAGGAAGGGGCGCAGCTGGCGTATCAGCCGAAGCTGATAGTAGGCACTCCTGGCCGTCGCATCTATCTGGGCTGTCATTTGGAGCGACGGATCCAGGAGCACCCCCAAGCTGCGAACACAGTCTTTCAGGGGGAGTGTAACCCCATCCAGAACCGGTTGACACACCTCCAAACCCAGGTTGCGGCCTTTGACAGCAAGCACCTCCGTCTTGTCTGGATTCAGCTTCAGTTTGTTTTTCCTCATCCAGCCCATTACCGCCTCCAAGCATTCATTCAGAGGAGACACACTATCCTTAGCTGACGATGTTGTCGAAGGCATAGAGAAATATATTTGGGTGTCATCAGCATACTGATAGCACCCCGCCCCATGCCTCCGGATGATCTCTCCCAACGGTTTCATATAAATGTTAAACAGCATTGGGGAAAGGATGGCACCTTGCGGTACGCCACACAGCAGCTCCTTCTTTGCAGAGCAGCTATCCCCAAGCATCACCATCTGGAACCTGCCCGAGAGGTAGGACCGGAACCACTGAAGCACAGTGCCCCCGATTCCCAATCCCCTCAGGCGTTCCAGAAGGATACCATGGTCGATGGTATCGAATGCCGCTGAGAGGTCCAAAAGTACCAACAGGGACACACTCCCCCTGTCAATACCCAGGCGTAGATCATCCGCTAAGGCGACCATAGCAGTCTCAACTCCGTATCCCGCCCTGAAGCCAGTTTGAAATGGGTCTAGAAAATCAGTGTCATCCAAGACTACCTGGAGTTGAAAGGCAACCGCCCTCTCGATCACCTTGCCCAAGAATGGAAGGTTTGATACCGGTCTGTAGTTATTAAAGTCCAGGGGATCCAGGGAGGGCTTCTTTAGAAGCGGCCGTACCACCGCTTCTTTTAAACATGATGGAAAACTCCCCTCCCTGAGAGATGCATTAATAATATATTGTAATTGCGATCTAACCGCATCTCCTCCCTGGACGACCAGCCATGAAGGACAGGGATCGAGAGGGCAAGTCGTCCCCCTCACTCGTCCAAGCAGCTTGTCCACGTCCTCGGTACTCACCAACTGAAACCGATCCAGTATAATTCTACTCGCGGAGTCACTGGACACTCCATCGTCAGCCTCTGCTATAACGACGGCATCTAAGTCGGCTCTTATCCGAGAGATTTTATCTGCGAAATGATCATTAAAGGCATCGCAGCGAACCGCCGAAGGCTCTAAAGTCGGATTCAGGGGGGAAGGTGCCCGGGTTAGACCCCTCACCACCCTGAACAGTTCCGCTGGACGCGAATTCGCAGACGCAATGCGCGCAGAGAAGAAAGCTTTCTTCGCTGCACGTATTGCCACCCCATAGGAACGAAGATGTTCTCTATGCCGTGTCTTGTCGGATAGAAGTCGAGTTTTCCGCCATCAGCGCTCCAGTCGTCGTCCTTTCCGCTTCAACTCCCTGAGGTCTTCCGTATACCAGGGCGCCCTGTTAGAAGCGGGTCGGAGAGGACGTTTGGGGGCGATCGTGTCGATAGCCCTAGTTAGGTCTCGATTCCATCTATCAACCAGGGCTTCTACAGGATCGTCGACGATACCAGCCATAGAACCCTCCAAGGCTTTCTGGAATCCAGCAGGATCCATCAGCCTTCGAGGGCGGACCATCTTAATAGGTCCACCACCCCCGCAGGGGCGGGTGGTAGCCGTGATACTAACCTTAACCAGAAAATGGTCTGTCCATGACAACACGGAGGTATTCGTTACCTCCGCCCACAGATCCGTCTGTTCGGAACTGAAAACAGCATCGAGGGTATGACCCGCTGAATGTGTGGGTCCAGAGACCAATTGGGATAGGCCCATGGTTGTCATGGATGCCACGAACTCCCGAGCTCCACCTGACAAACCAGTCTCGAATGGGATGTTGAAATCGCCCAGGACCAAAAGCCTGGGCGAATCCAACACCAGCTCCGAGACCAGTTCCGTGAGCTCAGCCAGGGAGTCTGATAGGCAGCGGGGTGGCCGGTACACCAACAGAATCCCTAGTCTATCCCTGGTCTTCAGACTCAGGTACACACACTCGATGTAATTCAGTTCACGAACAGGAAGTCTGGTCAGATTAAGATTATCCCTGTAGACCACAGCTACTCCGCCCCCCCGCCCACTTTCCCTCACCTGCTCACTAACACAGTACCCAGCTGGGAGGGCCTGCGCCCACGTCGGTCCACTATCATCTCCCAACCAGGTCTCAGTGAAGCATGCCAGGTCTGCACCGTGATAAGTGGGGATTTGTCACCTGCCATTCACAGCATATGGGTTTTTTGGTTTATTCTGGTTTTCTGCTTGCCTTTTCTGCTGATAAGGTGAAAGGTAGCTGGGTTGGAGGCTGAATACAGCTGCAGACCTACAAAGTTAACCACTCTCCTTTATAGAGAGAGTGCAAATTTCATTGTTTCACCACTTGCTTTGATCATCTGCCAAGTTCAGGTCTTAACAATAATTGCTATCTCTGATTGATATATTGCTACACTGTAGCCTTAGCTCTTTGACAATGCAATCATATTCACACTTACATTGGAGTAAACCCCACTGAAAACAGTAGAACTTATTTCTGAGTAAACATGCGTAGGATTGCACTGTAAAATGTCCAGTAGGCAATACAGTCTATTGAATACTAATAATTTTGTTCAAGAAACAAAGTGAAATGGACTAGAATAGAAGCAAACATGATTCCTTTTCTTTGGAATTGCCAACTGGTTCATTTACTTTTTATAGAGCACCTTCTAAACCTGGAGTCCCCAATGTGATGTCCTCCCTTGGTGTCTGTCAGGCTCCCTGCCCCTCCTGATTACAATAATAATAATAATAATAATAATAATAATAATAATAGACCCAACAAAAAGAAAGCTACTACCTAGACTAAAGTTTAACAAGGACATGCAGAAACTCATAAACATGATGAATAGTAAATTCTCGACATACATTAATAACGGTAGCAACCTAGAAGAAATCCACACAGTCATCTATGCAGCAGCCACAGAAGTCCTCATCTGTAACAAACAGGAACTCTCCACCAACAACACACGCAGAAGATTAGAGTCCAAGACAAATCAGAAATGAAAACAAAATTGAAAAACTAAGGCCCCCTCCACAAGGATGCGCTTTTGCGCCCGGTTCGGGGATTATGCGCATTATCGCGGAGGCGCATTTACTCCTAATCCCTCTGCATGGGAGGCGGCGAGAGGCGGCGAAGCGCATTAATTGATGTCCAAAAAGCGCTTTACATGTAGTTAATGCGCATAATCGCTTGTTCACACGGCGAAAATGCGCTTTAACGGCCGGAGCAAAATAAAAGTCGCTATTTAACGCGCATTCGATAATGCGCATAATCCGGGAGATAACGCGCCTCTGCGCCCGTTTTGCGCTCCGCTGGTGTGAAGGTAAAATTTATAATGAGCCTTCAAAGAGCATTAAAGCGCCCTTGTGGAGGTAGCCTACGAAAGGATAAAGGAAGAATGACACCATACATGAATGGAAATCGTTTGAAAAATATCCTCAAAAATACCCAACACATCATAGCAAACTAAATAAAGAAACACCAATAGTAGGTCCCGATACACTGAAATAAAAACTTGCAGTTCAGACCACCAGGCTAAGAAGATACAAGGAATCAAAGGAAAGAAAAGCCCAAAATGTCTTTAAAAGAAACGAGAAATTATTATACCAAAGAATAAGCAAGAAAAAAGAAAACAACATTATACCTCCAATTAAAGAAGAAATAACCACATTCTGGAAAAAACATCTGGTCAGAACCGGTACAACACAAAGAAAGCACAAACTTGATAAGACAACAAAAAGAAAGACAGAGACAACTAACACAGCAAACAGAATATACAATCAACCTGGATGAATGGAAGGAAACAATACGAAGGACACACAACTGGAAAGCATCCAGCCCAGACCAAATCCATTTTTTTGGGTACAGTTTACATCAACATATGAATACCTTGCTCAACAAATCAATGCAGTAATAGAGCACCCACACCTATTCCCTATATTTCTTACCGAAGGCAAACCCTACATTAAACCAGCAACTCCAGACACTCAAAACCCAGCTAACTACAGACTCATAACATGGCTCCCAACACTACAAAATGATCAGGCAGATCATAAAATATACTGGGACAGAACAATTCATATGGACAAGACCGACCAGACATAATGATCATAGCCAAAACACACGTACCTCATTGACATAGCAATACCTAATGACAAAAATGCTGTAGAAAAGGAAGAGGAAAAGAGAGAAAAATAACCACGGAAGTCAAAGAACTATGGCAACAGGAAAAAGTCACAATTATTCCATTAGTCACATCAGTCACTGCCATCACATCAAAAACTATACAGAAAACCTTCAGAAACTAGGCCTACCAAAATACATTCACACCAACATTCAGAAAGCAGTCATAATTAAAACTTGCTCACTTGTCAGGAAATTCCTAAATCTTTAAAAGATAGCATGACTTGGCAAAGCCCGTCATGTCCGTCTAGAAAAACTGCCACGAGCGAGAAAGAGAATAATAATAATAATAATAATAATAATAATAATAATAAGTGACTTTTTTAAAAAATGGAGAGTCCCTGGCACATGGAAACTAATCAGTCCTTGGGCAGAAGGAAGTCAAGAAAACATATAGAAAAGTCTGTGATTACATTTAATAGCAGCAAGTAGGCAGGGCGTGGATGCAGTGTCTTGAGTGGAAGCCAGCTGCAGCTGTGAAAATCTCACAGGGTTAACCACAGTTCTGCACACAGCTGCTGCAGCTCAATACCCAGCATTCATGGTGTAGCTTTGCCAAACTGCCTTGTGATATTTTTATTCATGTCAGTGACAGAACAGAGTAGCATTGTTGGAGATGGGTGGGGGGAATCCAAGACTTAGAAAATGCTCTGTGGATGGCCATATATTAAAGGGTTTATGTTCCTCACCATGTATAATAGCTGGGAGGCTTTCTGGTCATTGATTGGCTTATTTATTTATTTATTTATAGCCCATTCTTCTTAAAGCTTAGATTGGCATAAAAATAACTCCCTGTGATATTCCATCTAGGCACTGAAAAAGACAACACTTAGGCCCCATTGCCCATTGAATTCAGATTGCGCATTGAATTCACATGCGTAGGAGGAGGGTGGCAAGTCTCTTACCTCCTCCTATGTATGTTCAATGAACACCTGTATGCATGGAGGGCTCTTCCTGAGTGATTGGGAATTCTGCCACCAAATAGATTCCTGATCATATGGACATGTGATTCACATGTACAGCTGAATGTGTGTGGACTCCATTTATGCATTCAGGGGAAGGGACAGAACCTGCCATCCCCACCCAATGTGCATTCATTGAACATACAGTTGGAATGTATGAATAGGGCTCTACATAGTCCTGCAGGATCAGGTGCTCATGATAAACAAGTCTGATCAATCAGTGGTTGTGAATAATAACTAAAATCAGATTAATTACTGGACATGGCTATTGTAAGAGTTTGGGCATAAGGGCTGCAAAAATAGCAGGAACCATTGGTTTCCAAAGAGTTGACTAAATATTGATATCATCAGGAAATCCCTCTTGGTTTTACCCTTGACAGTCCTCTCCATGAATTTCATCACTTCCAAGCCTAGTAACATTTCTATAAAGACCTCACAGACCATTTATGGGTCTTTTTTGCTCCATCATTTAGGGATTGCTGGTTTGAGCAATCATGTATCATGAGTCTAAATAGAAGTACACTGACGAATTATATGCTGGTTCATTTCTTTACTTGAGAGAGCAGCATTTTAATAACATGGTGAAGGAGTGGTGTGACCCTTTGCTGTTCAGGATGCCAATAGCGACCCCCCCCCTCACTCCAGTGAACTTGGTCTTCCATATGAGCACGTAATTGTGTGAAATGTGAAAATCCCAGTTCAAGCAATTTCTCTCTCTCAAAAATGGGGTGGGGATTGGGGAATCCACACCATCAGATTCACTGACTGGATGGTGAAGGATGGGAGTGTGCAGCACTACTTTACTATGGTATTGTTGTCCCACCCCAGAGTGAAAGTAGGAACCAAGTAGTGGCAAAGGACTAGCATTTCCAGGGTGGGGTGGGGGTAGGAGTCATGGTTCAGTAGTAGAACGCGTAGAATGCACATATCTGGTTCTCAGATCTAGTCCCTGGAATCTGAGAAAGATCTGTGCTTGAGACCTCAGAGAGGTGTTGCCAGTCAAGAGAGCAATATTGAGCAAGGTGGACCATTGTTATAATGGCAGCTGGGTGGGCCATGATATAATATCCATGCCACTGCTAGTGTCTTTCATTCTGTTGTCTGCTCCTTGATGGAACTGGATTTTTTAAACCGGAATTTTGTTCTACTTGCGATAATCCACATTAGTACTAATATGAATTAGCGCAAATCTCCCCTCGCAAGTGAAAAACTGGACCGCATGTCTGCAGAATCCGCATAACTTGGACAAAGCCGTTCCGCTGGAGGATGTGTAGGTCAGATTTATAGAAATCAGAATTCCTTTGAATCCATTGCAAATTTCTCGACTTAAAATTTCTCGACTTAAAATCCATTGCAAATTTCAGGACTTAAAACAGCCCTCCTACCAAAACCTCCTGATGATTTTAGAAGATAATGTGAGAGGAAGAAGGTGGACTTTCACCATTGAAAGAACAAACTGGACTTTCCCCAAGAACAGTCCGGTTGCATTTCACATTGTTAAGGGCTCATTTGCTTTGAGCATTGACATGGTTTGAATTTTAAAAAAACAACAAATTCAGTTAATATTTTTTTCTTTGATGTGGTCTCCCCACTTTTTTAAAAATGCTATTATTCTGTCTTTATCACTTATAGCAGATGTTCATAAATGCATACATGTTCATATACGTGTTCATATATGTGTAATATGTGTTCATGTTACACATTTAGTCATTAGAAAAATGACTAAATATGTAATAGAAGAAGAGTAAAAAAATGCTTGCACTAGTTCACCTCCCTCAAGACAACAGGATGGCAATGGTACATCTGACCCAATATTCCAAATTGTTGCAAATCGGGGCAAAATAACAGTATATATCTTAAATCGCAAAGTTTTGCATGCTATCAAACAAAGACTCTGGATTTGAATTTCACTAATTTGTAGAAGTTTGGCACATGCATCTTTTTAACTGCGATCAGATGTGAATACAACTATTTGTTGCAGCGAAGATCCCAGGAATTTTGTAAGACACATATATCGTACTCATGCCTTAGCATTCTGCTGTTACCTAAGTGCCTGAATTTGAGCCATCTTTACAATAAAGGTTCTGGAAATATGACTAAGGAAGCAAGTTACTAATTATTTATTAATGTAGTTCATTGTGGAGGAAATCATAAGGTCATAAACAGGCCCATGAACAGTGAACCAGACTGTGAGCTTGACCCTTCAAATGTCAAGACAGCCATAAGGATTAATTGTATTACAGTAACCCATATATCATGACTTGCATACAGTATGAAGAGTGTTAGCTTTTCCCTGCTGGGGCCCCTTAGCTAGTACCCCACCCTGCCGAAGTAGATAAAGGGTTGTTTTTTTGTTTACTCCACTCTGCCATAAGCAGAGTGCAGAAGAATGATAAGTAGTGGTATAAATTTATTTCAAATAAACATTACATGAGACTCATTTGGATTGGACAATTCCAGTCCCATATTCTGTACTTGATTGGTCATTAACTCTGTATTCTTATTGGTTATAATTCTTGTGTGCTGATTGGTGCTTTCTGTAACTGAGCACCGAAATATGATTGGTGTATTCAAGTATCTAAATGTTGATCTTCAATCCTTCTCAAACCTATAAAAAGAGGGAGACCTTTGAGGGTTGTGGGCGTTGCACTTTGAACTTGGCCTATGATGTAGACTCCACGTTATTGCTTGCAATAAAGATTCTTATCTAAAGGAGACAGTGGCTCAATTTGGACGACACAATAGGCAATGGTGGGTTGACTAACCCTAACCCTCACACTAACCCTAGGGGGCACTCCCCACACAACATGGTAATAAATAATCAACTGTGGTGTGGATGAGGATCAGCACTGAGTTGACTATGGAAGCATTCAGATGACACAATAGTAAAAACAACTGACGATTGTTTCCCCCACACCAGTTTTTTATTGTGTCGTCCGAATTGACCCACTGTCTTGAGAATTCTTGATCCACACTGAAAGGGGGGGGGAGGTACATGGTTACCAAAATCCCCCCATATTCATTACATGTTTTATCTTGACTTTTCACTAAAATAGCCTTTCATGGTGGCACCAGTTAAAGATGACATTAGGTAAAACAGTGAAAAATAGCCATAATAAATAATTTTATTGAAAGCATCAGGTTTGAGAAGGGATATATGAAACCATGCACTGTTCAGCACAATACAGAAGTTTCTTTGCTAAGTGGTAACATGTGATTTGTAGGGTATTAGTTGTATTTTTTCAGTCATGAGATTCTGTTTGTTGAACATATAGCTTATTTGCCATATTTTGTGTTTATGTACTTCCTCCCCTTGATTGAGAATGTATTTCGTTCATCTAAACCTATATGATCTTGATGATAGCTTGCAAGATCCTAATCTTCTGATTTCAAAGGCCAGAATTTATTCCCTGTTGTTTGCAGAGGAATTATTTAACAAGGAGTCCTTGTAAGTGTGAACATCATACATAAAACGACACAACACTTGGGAGGAAATAAGAACTAAGCCGATATTACCACACTAGCTTCAAAGCTAAACATACTTCCATATACAGATGCTTTTTATTTTTCATCTGTGGCTTCTGTCCTTCCTAATTGAATCTGACACCAGAAACATAAGTTCTCCTCCTTCTCTTGATTATGTTTTGACTGGAATGTTAAATACAGCAATCCCTCATTACAAAACTCTGTTCAAAAATAGCACAGCCATTATACTCTGTATCTATTGCCAATATCCTATATGTAGTTCATTTATGTAGTGTATTTCAGGGTGCAATGTGATCTGCAATTCTTATCCCATATTTCTTACAACAGCTCTGAGGTGGATTAGATTTAGGACCAACTCACAAGTTATGCCATCACTAACACATGCTTGTCACTATGTGTGTGTATATATAGCAAGGAGCTGCAGCCAAGCCCAGCTCTCTGGGAATATGTTACAGCTTTAGAGATATATGTTAAGCCTATAAAACGGATTCATGAAGTAGTCCCAAGAGATAGCCAAATGAAGAATGACAATAATGATAGATCTCCACAACACCTACCCTGCCGCCTTTCCCCTGCTTTCATAAACCGATTCTGCATTTGTGGAACCTCAATTTTTTCTTTAGGTATGAGTGGAAACCCTAGCTGCGTTGTACTTGCTAATAGTTTTGAACCCTGGTTTCAGCAGTACAGCTTGCTCATATTCAGCACATAGAGGCATGTTGGTGTGACAAGACAGGGCATATAGAGCAGGGGAACAATAAAAATTAGGACTTGACATGGGTCACAAAAAGTCTCACAGCTGAGTGTAATGACTAGGATATCACATTTTAAAAACAGAAGGAGTGGGCAATTTGTGGCCCTCCAGATGTTTTGGCCAATAACTCTCATCAGACCTAGCCAGCATGGTGAGGAATTATGGGAGTTGTAACCCAAAACATCCAAAGGGCTACAGGATGCCCATTCCTGCCTTAAAGACTAATAAATGTATTATGGCAGAATCTGTACTCCCCGAATCATGTCCCAGAATTAAGTCTATTAAGCCTTGAATGTTCCTTTTTGCTGCAGCAGACTAAGGCTGCAATCCTATACACATACCTGAGAATTCCATTGAACTCATGTATACTATTGTACAGTAAAATGGCTATCCTTCTTAAATAGTACATTTAAGGCACTTTACAGAAGTCTACTTTGCAGCACACAGCTCTGTCTTCCAACATCTTGCCACAACTCCTCATCCCCCACAAACAATGGTCTAAGGCAGCCACTTCACTCTACCTAATGGTAGAGCTGGCCCTGCAGCCACAACATCAGCACAGAAAGCTAGTGACATATAGCAGATAAGAGACTGACTTCTGAGCTAGGAAGTCCCCATTTCTTTAAGCTTCACTCCTCCATCTGTATTTGGGGATAATAATAACTTACTGGGTAGTTGTGAGAATTTGTAACATAGTATATATGAAGTGCTTTGAACCATCTAAAGTGCTACAAAAACACTATGATTCTTATTAGTAAGTCACCTAGCCCCATCAGTTCCTATTTTCTTTCTGGTTTTTATGACATTCTCTCTGGGAATCAGTGCAGGGCATTATTACGGAGATTCCAGGGCTCTTTGCATGACTCTCATTGCATTTAGCTACTGCGCCAAATTGGTATGGCGGCTTATATTGTTTCCCAACCGAACCAATGTCCTTCTTATTTTTGGCCAGTCCTTGCTACATATCATAGGTTTTTCTTGTAAATCTCTGTCAGCTTTGACAAATGTACCTTGTTGAACTGTACGATGAATGTGAAGGTTGCATTAAAACTTGTTCTTGTTCTGAGCAAAATTTATAACATGGCTATTGGAAGTCACTTTTAGCACCAAACTTCTGAAACTCCTGTAAGACAGTAATCAGCATGTCAGTGGGCTATTTTCCTGAATAAAGACAAGGTTGGTGAAATGGATTAGACATAGACATTCCCATAGCATTGCATAATTCAGAGAACCGGCCTGGTGCACATGATTTGCATTAATAGCCTGCATAGAAGCAGCTTCTTACAAGTCCCTCTCATTAAACTCCATGTGGAGGATTGCAGACTGTCAATCAATTACAGCAATTTCCTTTTCCATATTTATTCCATCACTATCTCTGACAGTTACCATTAAGTGACATTAATACAATACAGTAGCATCTTGCAGTTCTCCAGTGCTCTCTTCATGCAGAGTATCTTGGGATACTTAATCGTCTAAGAAAGAAGAGAGTCTGTTAAACAGAGTGGGGAAGTGGGGACAGAAAGGTGACCACTTTCTGTAACTGAGCATGTCCAAGTTTAGAAGACAAAGGAAGCAATTCTTCTGAGCTGTTTGAGGAATAAAGTTTGTAGGAATAAGAAACGGAATGCTCCAAATGTTAAGGAATTGGTAGTAAGAACTGGTTATGTCCTTTTAACATTAGGGGAAAGAGGTTGGGGGGGGTGAGAATATCATTTACTGATAAAAATGTGCACTAAGACTCAGATTAGATTAGTTAATTTAGGGCACAATCCTAAATTGGGCTCTGAGCCTGGAGTTTGGGCTCTGCAGATGGGGAGGGAGATTTCACCGGCATAGTAGCGATACAGGTGAAAAGATACATGAGCTGAAATAGCGCAGCAACACACAGATGTGAAAGTGCCCAGGGCTCGACTCACTAAGGAAATGGATGAGGAAAGTGCAGACGCAAACCAGGGGGGAAAAGGAGGTGTGATGGAGCCCTAAATGTCACTATTTATAAATAAAAAAGAGGAAGGAGAGCAAGTAGGGGGATTTCTTCTAACTCTCTGATTTCAGTATTAGACCCACAGTTGCATTCAATTACCTACTCAATAGGCAATGGAACAAGAATCATTGCTGCAACTTTCCCCTGCAACATGGAAGACAATCAAGACATCAGACTACATGTCTTCCATGGCATCTGTTTTGACTCAGATCTAGTAATGTTGTGTCTAATCCCCCTCCCCTTGGGCAGGGTGAAGGACTGTCAGACAATAATTTAGAGTCAGATTCTGAGGCCGAAGAGACAGCACTAGAGACGTCCCAGTCCATACCAGGAGTGGGGGAGTTGATTCCCATGGTCTCTTTCCCAGCTGCGAATGAACCTTTGCCAGCTCTCTGATGGTGTAAATAAACCCAAAGCTGAGAATCAGGCTTCTTCCGAAGAGGAGGGCGTGCAAAGCCTGGTAGATGCGAGATTCCATAGGAGAGAAAGGCGGGCTGAGGTGAGGGAGGAGAGGAGGTGGTATGACAGATTGATTGCTCGGAAACGGCTTGGTCAGAACCAGTCTCCCTAAAGTCGTTCTGAAAGAAATGGACGTTCCCTTTTCCTTGAAAGAACAACTGTTTTGCTTGCTTTGCATAATCTTGTCTAGAGGGCAAGTCTCTTAGAACTTTTAGACTCCCTTCCGCTGGGAGAAGGCATTTATTGCCTGAATAAAGCTTTGTTGATTTCTTAGCAGATCTCTTTATTGACTTCAAATAATGCAAGGGGAAAGAGGGACCTGACAAGTAATCTCAGTCCCTGGCTGCTGTTCCCTGCCCTTTGCTTGCTCATAGAGGAGCCAGGGGCAGAATCCAATGCCGTCCTTGCGCAGGTGGCCCAGGCACATCTGCAGTGGTGTACGTGGCCCCTACTTCTGGCAGCTGAGAAGTAGTGCTTCCAGGGGAAGTGCCGCAACAAGCAAAAATGCTTGGTTCCACAAGCGGCAGGTCACAAAAGGGCAGCCTTGGATTCTATCCACTGTGTCTCCTTTTACAAAGGACAGTCCTCAATTTAAAGGGATGCCCTGTCCAATTCTGGTTTAAAGATAAAGAACCGGAAGAGCTGTTGCTAATCAACAGTTAGTATCTGGATGGGCAGGTACAGAGTTCACCTGATCACAGTCTTCCACACTATGGTGAGATGTACTCTCATTTCTATTTAAATTATATTTTTTGTTTCAAAATCTGCATCTATACATACACATTAGCATATGCAAATGGTATGCAAATCACAATATTTTGTCCTCTTATATGATGATGCATTTTCTCTTTTGTGGCAATTCATCAGTGGCCACCCCAGTAACCTACAAAAAATGACAGCAGATTCATTAGGAACGGCAGCGGAGACACATTGATCAGTAACTTGCGTTGGAAAAGCAAAGGCCCTATTTTCCTCCTTGTTTACATTAAGGACCTAACAGAATTTGGGGGCTTGGCAGGTGACAGCAGAGCTATTAAAAAGCAGAGAAGGGAGCAAAAACGTAATAGAATAAGCTGTAAACTTTCTCAGTAGTAGTTGGGGAAACAGAATGATGAGGTCATCATCCAGTCAGCGAATGGGGGCTGTTTTTGACCTCTCTCCAGGCATGCCATTTTCAGCTAACTTTAAAGTACTTTTTAATGAAAGCTGCAACAACTTGAGATTCCCCTTGCCGCATAGGTAACTGTTGACTGGGTAACTGTTGACAAAACACTGAATCCTGAAATTTAGAAGAAAACCTCATTTCACATGCAATAGTAAACCAAATAATTACAAGAAGAGAGACAAATATTTCCAGTATTACATCTCTTTATTTAATCTTAGTTGCAATTACAGAATTGTTTGTAACACAGAAAAAGCACGTTGGTGTTTAACAGAACAATGGGAGGTTGATATTTCTTTAATGCTGTTGCTTTGGCTTAAAAATGGGAACTGGACTACACAGCTGGGACAAAATCCTGTCATAACAGCTTTATTAACAACCTGGGATCATGTAAAATAAAGTCTAAGAGCAGAAGTTCCACCTTTAATGTCACTTTGTTGTAATGAAGTGTTTGACGTAAGTACAAACCTCAAAGTAAATGGATGAATGAATATCAATACATCTTTTGCTTGTTTCTGGTCTGCTATAAATGAGTGCTATAAATGAGTAAGAAGAGATAATATGCCAGAGGTCCAGGAAACAAAATTCCAATTTGTCATTGTTAAGTATTTAAGAGAGTTGGAAGTAATGATTTGGTGTTGAGTTCAGGTAGAATTCAGTGCTTGAATCATGGAGGAGGAGGGAATTTAGCCCCCTTACCTTTTGTGATGTCCCCTTTGGCCAGCGCTTTTAGAAGGTAATAAGGGAGCCATGATTTAGCTAAAGTTGGGAGTGGGTGAGAATTGGGTTGGGGCTTGAGGATTTTATTAAGCTCCTCCCCATCTTTCTCCCTGTAATTTGAGCACTGAAAGAACTGACATTTTTAATGGCCACCTGCTCAGTGTGGATTTTGGATCTCCAATAAATTTGTTTTCCTCTTTGTGGAGTGCTGTCCTTTGTATCCATCCTGTTGAGTTGGGCATGAGGAATGCCTTTCGCAAATGCTTCATCAGCAATTTCTGCTCTTGCCCATGCTGGCTTTTCCTCTCATCCTCTCTAGTATTACTGATTTCTGCAGCGCTTCTTGTATCCCCATCTTTCTTTTAAGCCAGGCACTTTTCCAGTCATCCTTCTTCTTCTTTTTTGATATATGTCATAGTCCAAGCAGTATTGGTTGCTACTATGTCTCCCTTCAAGAGTCTCCTAAAGTTATTGCTGCCAAACAGAACGGATGTCTTCTTTCTTCTAATACACTGCTTCCATTCATGTCATTTAAAGCCAATAGTTCAATGATCTCCCCCCCCCTTTTTTTTTGTTCACTGAACTCATTTAAAATCTAAACAATTTCGGCTGTCAAGTTGCCTATTTGTGACTGTTCCTCTGTTTACTCAGCATCCCCCTCCCATCAAACCCTTCCTGATCACGGCTCATCGCCTGAGTTTCACTGCTTTCTAGATTTTTAAATCATTTTGTGTACAACAGTAATCCTTATCCACTTTTTTAAATATTGTGCTTAATCTTGTTTACAGAAATTAAGGCTACACTTGTCTGTATTCTTGCCTGAGAGTATGCTCTATTTAATACAATGGGTCTTACTTTCAAATTAACGTGCAAAAGATTGCACTGAAAACCATCAAATCACATAATGGGACTTGATCTTTGATACTGTGAATGGAGGTTCTTTTAAATGCTACATAATCAGCTTCTTATCTTGACATGTAAGAGTCCTATTTGGTGGAATTGGTTTATTTTTATTTATTCAATATCCTGCCTTTCTGCCAAAGAATGGCACTCAAGGTGGCTAACAATCAAATCCAAGATAAAATAACATCTTAATTAAAACATAGCATTATACTAAGACCTATTAGATGAGCCATTATAAAACAAAGATGCAGTAATTAGAAATACTTCTGAAATCTGAAGCTCATTTCGCGTTTGCATTTGAGTTTGGTTATGAAGCTTTTGAGGAACAGGTAATGTAAAGCCCATCATGCTTTCCCAAAGCTCTGTGCAGGGTTAGCCTTAGGGATGTTTCACACATTACAGTTTCCCTGTATAAAGATAATCATGTTGGAAAATGTGTTTACCATAATGTGTGAAGTGTGGCATAATTGGTTTTTATGCCGTAAGGACATGGATCAGGCATCCACTGCAGGCAAGGGCTGCATGATCCATTCACTCACAGCGCAAGAAACACACCACTTTTCACACATTTATGCTAAGCACATTTTTCCTCATGGAGATTATCTTCGTGAAGGAGAATTGTAATCTGTGAAGCAGCTCTTAGAATATTATGTCACCCGTGACTGCCTGACAGTGTAGGAACTTGCATCAGTAAAATGCTTATCGCTTTTTAACAAACGTATAAGCCCTAGCCTATTTACTACTGTTACAGTAGAAAGGAAGGTACGCAAAGCACTCTGCTTTCAAAGAAGGAAACTGGCCAAGAATATTATACTCAAGGCCTACTAAAAAGAACAGAGTCAATTTCTCATTGTGTACAGTTACATAAAGGGCAAGAGAGCAGAAGGTGCTCAAACGCATGAATGGTTAGCCAAGGATGGTGTATCTATATGGGCAACTGCAAAAATACAATTAACCTTGTTGAAACCCAGTGTCACATCTTGCATCCACCTTCTCTCCCTACACAGTATTCAGCGTTTCCCCTAAAACCTTTGTATTTGGTACTGGGCAAGATCTAGTGCTAATTAAGCTGTCAGAGCTGATGTGATTACTGGAGTTTGTTGTACCTGCCTACAAAAGAGCTTCATAACGTGTAATTAACAATGCAAAAGAATATTGGGGTGTTTGTTTTAGAAGGTTGTTAATAAGAGATTGTTGTCATTACGGTTTATTCTTTATACGATACTATCAGTATGCATCAAGCTTTATCATGAGGGAGCTCAAGAAGTCACTGGATGGAGGAGCCTACATTCTAAAATAAGTTTGAAAGTGGTAAAGACAAAAAAATCAGGTGCTGCTCAGGCGTAAGCTTCCTTTTCCTTTTCCACTGGACAGCTTTCTAGCCTTTTGCCCACTGCTTTCCTTTCTTTTCATGTTTGATGCTAGGTGTTGACTGGTCTGCCAGCTGTAGGCCTCATCCATTCCTCTGATGCAAAGACAAATCAGAAGGTACCCATTACATACACTGTAAGGAATGAAACAAAGCCTAGTGACGCTGACATCCTCCCACTAACTTTGGATTTTAACCATGACTTTAATTTCCTCAAGAAAGCAGAATGAAAGGGGGAAACAAAAAACGGAAACAGTCGGGTTGTGGATAGTGGGGGCAGAGAAGGGAAACAGCAGCTGTTGTATTCATGGTTAATCAGGTGTGTCTGGCTTTATGTAGCATCTGTCTGCTACTGTTACGGTGCCACATGTGAAAGGGGAAGGAAGGAAGAGAGGCATTCATGTTCAAAGCCTTCAGTACTGACCTCTGTCTCTGTCTCCTCAGGGTTCGAGTGCTTGTCTATTCATCTGGCCCTATTAATGTAAGATTGCAATTCTTTTCTATCTGGCCATCGTAGCCATCTTGATTGGATGTTGTTCAGATTGCCATAAAATCAAGCCAGCTTCCATTTTGTTTCACAAATGACCTTTAAGATTATGTTTCAATGAAATAAATGGCAATTTTTCTTGCATAACAACTCAGTAAGGAAAGGTTTTCAGGGAAGAGTTCCAAAACCAATAATCCATTCTACCCTAAGTTGATTTTGGACAGCTGAAGTAATTCCCCAAGAGAGGAATAAGAAGGACCCATATACGAATATACCTGCCAATTTTAAGAGTCTGTCTAGTTTACTGCCCTGTTATCCATTCCAAGCTTTGATAAAATCTATCAAATAGTTTTCTGTTTGATAATGAACAGTGACAGAATAAATAAAGCATTATTATTTTTTAAAATTGACTTTTTCCTACAGGATTATAATTATTTGCTAGACCCACTTCAATCTGGCTTCTGGTCCAGGTTTGAGACTGAAATGGTATTGGTTTCTGTGAAGGAGTGGGACCTCACCAAATGTGTAGAGCCAACACTGGCAATGTGCCCTCTGTCTTAGTGCCGTTGCTACCAATCAGTTGAGCCAGCCAATGAACATCATCAGATGGTGGGGAACTGTGTTTCCTTACCGTCGCTTTCCCCTGCTTCTGTCCCACAATACGTCCTCTTTCTCCACACAGGGGAAGAAAGGGGAAGTAAACAATAACCCAATCAGAGGGTGTTTTTAATCACCCTGCTTTTCCTGCACACAGCAGGAAATGGTGGCACATTTTGCTTCTCCCGCCAAAATTGGATTTACCGGGATCTTATTTGTAGCGGAAAGAAGACCAGAAGGAGTGGGAGACATGCGGGAGGTGGATGGCATCGTCAAAAGGACTCGCGAAAAACCATGAGTGGGCAGTAACGAGCATGTGATAAAACGCTCGTCTGATGACACTCTAAGTCAGGGTGAGGGAGGTTCCCATGATTTAGGGTGTATTACCCAGGAACAAGGAACTACTGATCAAGCATTAGCCCATCTTCCCCTCTTATCTTCCATTAACTTCAAGCCTGAAGTGTAATTCAGTTAGTCTTGGTGATACAGAAACCCAGTCAAGTCCAGGTTCCAAATTCGTTCATTTTTATTAAAGAATAATATAAAGGGGAAATGGGAGAAGGGAAAGGAATATATGCGATAAAAGAAAATCAGCAGCTTACTAGTCTGTCACAGCCTATGCTAAAGTGCCCGATGTAGCAAGCATGATTACGTAGACAGTCAGCATCACTCACAGTTTCTAAAATTGTATGATAGCTCCCCCCACCTGCTGCACTGTACCAAATGGTCATGGCTGCACCCTTGTTTCTATTCCTTCCCATAAAACCCTGCTATGCTAGGTACTAAATATAGACGATCAACAGCAACCTTGATGCTTAGTTGGCTTAGTTAGAAGGGAAACTGGTTAGTGCCAGGATGATGCATTTGGCTCAGGCGAGGAACAGCTTCTACCTACACAGCCTTTGGAGCATTTCCTTTGCAGCTTAGTCCTGTAATTAAAATGGATGTCAGAATAAACAGATGGGAAAGTACGTGTCTAAAACTTGGAACAGCTCTGGCTACATGCAGGATTGGATCAAGATGGAAACACACATAGCCTTGTCAAAATACCTCCTTGTGCCCTGAAAACTCTGATGCTTTTCTGAGGGCTCTACTGTGTTGGTGTGTTGTAGGTTCGTGTGGCAAACTGAAATTAGGAGCACCCCAAACTAATGGAGTCTGGATCTTAAAGCAACACTGAACTTGGATCATAAGAGATAGCAGGGGGCATGTTAGTTGGTCTTTCACCAAGGCCTGCGGAAGCTCCCACAACAGGTTCAGAAGTGGCTGGCAGTAATAATGAATAGCAATTAGAGGTGAGCCGTGGTGACACCGTCTACTGGTTGCCTTTCCTGGTGGCTAACACCCCAGAAGGCAGGCCTAGCCAACTGCTATTTTTGTGATGCCCTTCCTGGAATCTGGTGTTAACATAGTAACTTTCTGGGAACCGCTTGGCTTCTATTCAGTGCTTAATTTCTAAAATGAAAGGTGCCAGGCCTCAAGCCTGCCTGGAACTCCCATCCTCTAACCTGGCAAGCCCCCTCTGCTCATAAAAGGTGCATGAGAATTGTTTGTGTTTATCCAGTAGTGACATAAAATACAAACAAATAAAGGCATTCTGTGTTGGCTCCTCTTTCTTGTTCTTATTTTTGCAGGGCTGAAGCCTGGTTGAAGCCCTGGGGAATCCAAATGATTGACTCGATTTCTATCCTGTGTTTTGATCCTGAAGGATGCCTGAGGCCCATTGCCAGCTCCAGGTTTTTGAGGACCCTTGGGCAAGGCACACTGAGTGGGGGCCCTTCCTCAATGAGTCCACCGTCTCACCTCCATTGTCATTAGCTGCTCTTGCTCCTCATCCTCTTTCTCAACGTCCCGACTATTTGCTTGCTTGACAGGCAGAGAGCCGGTAAGCAAGGAGGCAGTGCTCCTCCTTCTCACCACCGCTACCATTAACTGGGCCAGAGCGAGAGGCAAGTGAACAAGTAGGTTGTCATGGTGAAGAGAGGAGCAACTCCAGGGGGCATTTGTTACTGGGCCCTGCCAGGCTGCAGGCCTTTGGAAGGAGGCCAACCATTGGGCTGACCAGATAAAATCCAGGTCAGGGCTCATGTAACTTTAACAGTTGTAGAGAAAAGGGAATTTCAGCCAGTGTCATTTGTATGCAATTAGTTCCTGATGAAATTCCCTCTTCATCACAACAGTTAAAGGTGCAGGCACTATACTAGAGTGACCCGATACAAAAGAAGGCAGGGCCCCTGCAACTTTAACAGTTGTGATGAAGAGGGAATTTCAGCAGGAACTAATTGCATACAAATGACACTGGCTGAAATTCCCTTTGCTCTACAACTGTTAAAGTTACACGAGCCATGACCTGGATTTTATCTGGTCACCCTACCAACCATGCCAACCATTGATGCCAGCTCTGCTGAGGCCGCTTACATAATATAAAATATAATTAGATTGGGATTGTTTCTACATCCTCCGACATATAGCATTACTTTGGGGTACAATATCTCCCATCTGCCCTGAACCCAGTTGTCGTTAGGCTGTTGTGGCTCTTCTCATTGCTGCTCATCTCATCTTATTTCCCCAAGTGCTGGCAGTCAGGCAGTTGGTTCTCTAACTATGACCTTCTTCCACTCTTCCCACCAGGACCACATGATGTGGTTAGCATGACCAGACAGCCCACCATGGCTTAGGTTAGCCATGGGGGTATTGCTTTGTGCCAGATACCAGTGGTACCATTTTTGCATGATGCCCGTGGGTGCCCCTGTTTGCTGTGTTGTGCAAACCTGGCGTCGTGAGTTGTTTGAGGAGATAGACAACCCTCAAATAACACTAAAGCAAGCCATGGGTTATTTCAGGGTTGTATACCCCCTCAAACAACCCATGACCCACCTGACAGATCAAGCTACAAACGCACTGCTGGCGCACTCCACTAAGACGTGTGGGAAAATTAACCCACAAGGCATAGTGTTTCTTGTGAACAGGGCCCACATCTTCTCATCATTTAAGGGCGGGGGGGGGGGGAGAGAGAGAGAGAGAGAGAGAGAGAGAGAGAGAGAGAGAGAGAGAGAGAGAGAGAGGAGCGAAATGCCCACAGCTGCACCTTAGGTGAGCTGCTGGGCAGTTTGTTCTATTAGTTATGACTAGGCTGACCATCTGAAAAGGAGGACAGGGCTCATATAACTTTAACAGTTGTAGAGAAAAGGGAATTTCAGCAGGTATCATTTGTATGCAATTAGTTCCTGGTGAAATTCCCTCTTCATCACAACTGTTAAAAGTGCAGGCACTATACTAGAGTGACCATATACAAAAGAAGGCAGGGCTCTGCCACTTTAACTGTTGTGATGAAGAGGGAATATCACCAGGAACTAATTGCATACAAATGACACTGGTTGAAATTCCCTTTTCTCTACAACTGTTAAAGTTATATGAGCCCTGTCCTCCTTTTCAGATGGTCAGCCTAGTTATGACCTTCTTCTAGTATAACCCTGTTCAGCTTGAGACCGAGCCTGATTGGGGTGGGTGGGGGCACCAGGCATGCATGGAATCATATTGAGTCTTCAATTCCCCTGTTTTTGTAGTTCAAGGAAGGCAGCAAAACCAGGAGATTTATCAATCCCCTGGTGAGCCACATTCAGCTTGGAGGATCACAAGTTGTTTATGCAGACCTGTTAACCCTGTGAGGATTCTTTCATGAAGGTGAGCAGCATGTTTGCTTGCTCAGATCTTACTTTTTTGTGGGAGGGGGAATAACTTTTGGAACAATTCCAACAGAGAGTAATTGTGTGGTCTGGTTGTGAAATAATACATCATTTTTGGAAAGAGCCTAGTTATGCCTTCTAGTCATAGAACTGGGAATTGGTTGCAGTATGTCATGTTTGGAATAACACTCTTCTCTTCCCACGTAGTGTTTCATAAGCTGAGCTTTGAAATTTTCTCTGATCAGACTGTGGAAGGCACAATGGGCAGCAAGACATTCATCAGGTTGTGGTTGCTTATGACGTCCATTATTCAGAACGACATATTTCTGCCATGAAAAATATTACTGAAGGTTGTTTTTTCTTAAACTGTCATATAGTGAGACATGAAATGTCAAGGATATGATTTGACCGATTTGCTAGTTTGGGCAAGAGTATTTTGCCTTTTCCTATGTTAAAATTCTTTTGGAATGCATTCCTTTGCATAGTTACCTGTGAGTAAACCTCCATTCAATTCAGTAGGATTTATTCCTGAAAAAACATGCGTAGAACTGAGACTATTAGTATTGTTTTAGAAACCTTCCCTGCTGCAATTACTTTTGTATTTATTTTTTTCTGATCATTGATTGTATGATTTGGGCAAACTTAGGTAATTCTACTTTTTTGTGTGGAGAGCAGATACATTCAATATAAGATACATTCTATGCTGTAAGCTCTTTACACAACAGTCCAGCCCCCAAGCGTAGACTCTGACAAAAGGAGACATGACTGAGCCAATTAAAATTCAGTTCCAGAAGGTCCATTAGTATATCAATTTAGGACCAAACTAACTCATAGGAGCAGGACTGATTTACAAGATCAAGTCCCATTCATAGAACTAGAGGCTAGTTATTGCATGTGTGTCTGTCATTTGATGATGATGCCAGCAGCAAATGGTCAGTGGTGCAGCTACGTAATTTTAGACCCTGGACTTAATGGTTTTACAGAAGCTCCCCTTTAGAGAAACTGGGAGAAGGTCATACTTCCATCCATGGAATCCTAGCCTGGAAAGTGGAAACCACACTGGAGCCATAGTCTTCCCATTGCTAACAGAACTAACTGTGGCTATCTTTAACCACAATGACCCTTATGTCTAAGTCATTGAGGCTTACTTCTAGATTGGCATGTATAGGATGGTGCTCTAAGCCTGCTCTCTCCTCCCACTCTCCATATTAGGGGCCAAAACAGACATCACTTTAAATCTGTATCCAGCAGCTACATCTTTTTTTGTCTTTTATTCTGGTGTAGGCACAGGGAACCCCTACTCTGGTGGATGTTAAAAGCCCCCTGTCCCCTCACACTAGGATCCTAATCTGTATCGGGGGGCCTGCGTCTACTCTAAAATTTCTCTTCTCCCCACACTGTGCTTCTATATTCCTGATATGTTGGGTGGGGGGGAGAGGAGAAACTTGTTTACCAACCCTAACCGAAAGAAAGAAAGAAGAAACTGAGCATGTGTAGCGTCATGTTTTAAACTTGCTTAAATCATAGCCCCTGCATGACTACAGGACTAAAATGGATTTTTCCTCATGTTAAGCACATTTGTGTGGGAATATGCACTGTTTGGTTGTAGGAAAAGGTAATATATGTTTAAAATGAGAATAATAAAATGAGCATCTGCATATGGTATCTAAATCCCTGCTGGCCATCCCCAACTATAAAATGGCAAGAAGAAAGAGGAGGGGGAAGGGGAAGGAGGAGGGGGAGGGGAGGGGAGGGGAGGGATATTGCAGCAAGAGTGGCAGCCCTGGTGGGCTTGCATGGCCATGTTGGCCCAAGAGATGATACCAAGCTGGTTTGCTATGTCACCCCACCTGTTGCTCTGTGAGTGGTCATTTGGAGGGCCCTTGGGTTGTGGAACCATGATCTTTGTCCCCAGGCTCAGGCCACAACTGCGCCACTGCAAATGGAGACTTGCCTGGGCAAATGGAACTCTGTAGATCAATCACATCAGTCTCAATGCTTTTCAGGGAGGGAAGTTCACGGATTTCTCTGTGAATCATCAAATTAAAACTCGTAGCTGAGTACAGGTTTTCTCAAATAATAATGTGTTTAGCAATCGGTTGATGAGAAAGAATGTGACATCCATGCTTGTGTGAACTAGCCCTGACACTGTGGACCAGACAGAGGTTCGGGAGAGAGCCAGGGTGAAAGGCAGAAGAGAAAAGCTCAGTGCTACCTGCATTCCAGCGTATGCGCATGAGGGGAGTGACAAAGCCAACCTCTTGTTCTTCAGATTCTTCTGGGGTAGGGACAACAGTGGGCCGTTCCACTGGTTCGGAATTGATGAACACTCAGCTAATTCGTGGTGGCCATGCCGCCTCTCCCCACCTATGGTGAATGGATCATCTGACTCATTTGCCACAGGCAAACAAAAGAAGCTTTTATTTTGAAGCACCACTCCACCCACATTTTAGAGGCTCGTTGAAGCATGCAAAATCACAGCTGCTGCTCACAGTTTATTTATTTAACCCACGGTGAGGCTGCGGCTCTTGCGGGGCACCTGTGGCTGCCATTTTGAATATGCAACCCCCACGTGTGCACTGTTTTAAGGTTATGTCAGGATTGTTTAACCCTGACATAACCATGATTGCCAGATTCACACGACAAGACGATCCCCTAGTGCGGGTTGGATATGCAACTTGCTGCCGTAGCTCATTGTAGGTTAAATGCCAGTAGGGCGGTGAATCCACTTTGGGTTCAGTCACAACCAGTCAGAACTCTAAAGGAGCTATCAAAGGTTCTTCGTAGCTTGATAGCTCTTTTAGAACTCTTGACTAATTCTGACTGAAACCTGAAGCAGATTCACTGCCTCATCAGTATCAGAGCCACCAGCCTGCACTGGTCCAAACCTGGTCCCATGTGTGATCCCAATCCAAAGGGTGTTGGATCCATCCTGTGTCCTAGTTCCACAATTAAGAGATGGCAAAAATACACTATGAAAATGATGTGTGCGTGCGTGCAAGTGCAACGGTTATGTAAATCCAGAGAGAGAGAGAGAGAGAGAGAGAGAGAGAGAGAGAGAGATTAGAATTTATGTTCAAGGATCTACATTGAAACAATTCCCTAAGAAAAGCCACATGGCCCTGGATATTGGCTGTGCATAACAGGGGGTGTAGGGAAAGACAGCTGACTTTGGGAAATGGAAGAAAATGAGAACCACATGTACACAGCAGGGTGACCACTTTATATAGCCAGTATGCAGATTGGCGTAGAAGCACACCAACACACACATTCTTTGTGTTGAAAAGGCAGGACCTGATCTAGGGATTTTATTCACAGCTGTAGGAGGTCCCTCCTACAAAGGACCTTTTGGGTGTGGTGTGGCCTCCCTGTATTGAGAAGGCAGAGTCTGATGCCCAGCTGTGGTTTCCCTGCTGAGGCAGGGGGCTTGTGGTCACATTTGTTCTCAGGAGACAACTGACTTTGTCAGGAGGTTCATCCAGATGTTACTTGAATGTAAGTTCAATGGGGGGGGGAGTATATACAGTGGGGCTTAATTCCCAGGAAATGTACTTAGACATCTCATTACTTTCTCCTCCTCGTCCCCTATGGTGGCCTTCCCCAACCTGCTGCCTTCCAGATGTTTTGGACTACAGCTCTCATAAGCCCCAGATAGCATGTACAATGGTCAGAAATGCTTAGAGTTGTAGTCCAAAACATCTGGAGGCATCAGGTTAGGAAAGCCTGCTCTGTTGCTTTAGTGTAAGCACAGTGGATATGCAGGACCTTCCCTCCCCACATCCCTGCTTGCTGCACTGCCGGGATAGCTTTCCTTGTTCTTCACAGGTGAAGTTCCCAGCTGTGCTGCTGAATTCAAAAGGGGATGTGGATACTGCAGCATGTGAGTGGCAGTCTCAATTGTGGCTGCCTTAAATTCTTTATGACAGTCTATGGACATACATAGCTCCAGTGCTGCTTGGTTTTATCCTGGTTATGTTTTTAGATGGTGGTTTGTTTTATATTTCTTAAACTGATTTCACGGTATTAATTTCTGTGAACCGCCCAGAGAGCTTCGGTTATAGGGTGGTATAAAAATGCAATAAATAAATAAATAAATAAATACTCCCCACAATTTAGATGCACAAACAGCCTTCTCACCCATATCAGGATCAAGGGGAACCTGTTTTCAGCAGAAACTAGATTGTTACAGTACCGTTTTTTAAAAAAATGGGGGGGGGGGAAAGTGGGAGGCAGGGGAACAACACTTGAAAGCATAAACATGCCAGGCACTTGAAGAAAACCCAGAACGAAGTGGAAAGCAGCCCACCTCAAGCATACAGGGGACGGTTTAATAGAAAATGGAAATCATGAATTCCATTCGAAAATGGATTCCATCCATAGGGTGTAAATCAGAGTGAAGGCATGGGGGACAAGAGTTTAAACCACCACCAAAATTCGTCCTCCTGATCCTGTTCACAGGAACACACTGTAGGTTTGGTTGAAGCCCCCCACAACACACACACACACACAAAGTCCACACACTTGTATTGAATGGAAGAGGCAAGGGGGCTGCCTATACAGTGGCAGGTTGCTGCCGCGATAAGCAAAACCCTGCGCTTTTGCTGCATTGGGGTTGCGTTGGCTCATCCTGATACACAGCAAAAATGCAGGGGTTCTGGCAGCCAGGCCCACCCCCTGCCTTCTGCCCCGGCAGATGGTGACGAATCAGGGGTCCCCATCTGCCCAGCCATGCATCTGCATCGAGGATGGAGCGAAGTTAGACGGCGGGAGGGCCGTGTTTGCCTTTCTCTATCCTGAAAAGTTGGGGTAAGACCCTGACTTTTAAAATGCAGAACTTCTCTAGAAAGCCCCGCAATGGCTTCGAGGTGGCTGCTGCGTCGTATAATTGACAGAGCGGCATCGCAGGCTTCCAGAACATATAGACATTCCCAGGATCTCCCCTTCCCAGTATGAAAGAACAGTCTGTTTCCCTTATGCATTGGCATTGTGTATCAGCTTCCTTGTTTTGATAAATGTGATGTATTAGCACAATGCCATATAGGTAGGGCTATATATATTTAAAATGTGAACACTTGATTATTTTACATTATATATGCCTGAGAATTAAAATGCAAAGTGTCCTAAAACCAGATACTTAAATGTATTTGGCAATGTTGGAAAACAGTCTTGGGGCATTGATTGGGTTTCACGGAGGGACCCAAGGGCATGCTAAAAAGTTAGTTTGACTTAACAGTGATGTAGACTACGATGGAAACTCAGCTTCTTGATTTGAAAAACAAGAACAACATGCATTTCTACAACTTATTTGGCAAATATCTGTTGCTCCCATCAGAAATGCTGTCAGAGAAGTCAAAATAAATGTACTAGTAAATAAACATCTAGATAATGTAAAGACTGGAACATGTTTCCTCACTTGGTTTCTCTGGCAATGAGGAGTGGAACCAGAATGCCAAAGAACCACAAGGGAGGTTTCTCTCATGCTATTTCTTGCCAAGGCCTAAGTGGAAATTCTGGAAGTTTTATGAGAAAGGGCTCTCTGAGGATAGAAGTTCAGGCCAAAGTTGCAGGCTGCACAGTTCTCATGTGTTCCAAATACATTCTTCGAAGTAAACCCAACCTCTTTGCATCATCAGCGCTTTGTTTTCTGCCCCATTCCAACTACTCTTTGGTGTTGCGAGGTTCCAGTTCACAAATGACACATCATGGGGGTACCTTCACGGTGCTGAGTTGGCACCACATTCCTCCAAACCCCCATGCTTTCTCTTCTGCGGGGTTGCACCCTGTTATCCCCACGCAAAGGAGCGAGTGCAAGGTTTATATAGATCATTGGAGGGGGAGCCGCCAGTGTTGCCGCTGTCGTCCCCTCTGGCTTTTTCCCTGTGGATTGAAGCCAGGGGAAGGGAGAACCTTCCCCCCCCCCCCAGCAAAAGGGAGACTCTTCTCCCCAAGGAGGGAGCACAGGGGCGTTCTGGCGGCCATTAGGCTTGCTGACTCGCCCCCTCCTCCCTGCTCAGGCGGACAGCAACCAATCAGGGGGCGCCATCCATCCATCCACGTTTCCGATGTGACCCGGAGTGCTGTGACAGACGGTGATGCACCGTCCTCACTGCACTCCAGACAAAAAAGCTGGGGTAAATCCCCAACTTCTTTGCTTCAGAGCTTCGGGGGAAAGCCCTGGGATGCCTGTGCGGTGGTTTCTGCATCATATAATTGACCCCAAGCCACCACGCACTCACCCCGGGGCTTTCGTCATGTATAGACGGCCCCCATGAATTCAAAGGACTTGCCCTTCATTTCAATGGAAGAACTGTGTGCATTTCCCTTGGAGTACACACAAGAAGCTTATATATTGGGGAGCTCTGTGAATATTTTAGATCGAGGGCTTAGGCTAGAATCTTACACCCTGGTACATGTACTTGAGCCCAATGATTGAAGCTTTTATAGAGGTGTGGTTTTCTATAATTCAGCACGGAACAGATTATAGAGTAAAAACTAACAGAAGCCTAGTTAGAGTAGACCCATTGAAATGAATGGTACTTAAATTAGTCATGACTAACATAACTCCCATTCATTTCAATGAGTCTGCTCTAAATAGGACTTCTGTTGGGTTTTACCCATAGTTCCCAGGCTTCCAACGAAGAGTGGATAACTGTGAATTTGAAACAACAGGAGGGATAATACACACACACACACACACACACATACACACACACGGGGGAACCACCAGCTGGGAAGAGCAGTGTAGGGGGGTGGGGAATATATCAGTATCCTTTTTTTCTGATGCCTTTTGAGATCAACTCTTTTTCAAGGGGGAATTGTCTTGACAATTAAGTGAAGGCAGTAGAATTGCTTGACCCCACTTCAGAAACGATGATTGACTGAAACAATTTTGGTCTGTCATAATTTTTAAAGTGAATTTGAGCAGTTCTCTCAATAAAGTGTTTATTTTGAAACATCTTGAGAATAACTGCTAAGCCAGTTTTAAGCCTGTGGTGTGGATATGGCCTACATCTTGCTTCAGAAACAAATAAGTAGCGTGGTGGTGCTTGTGAAAACATAGGTTGCACTAACACAGTTTTGATTAAGTCAAATGTATTTGGCCTCCTCCACACGAGACGTTTAATGAGCCTTGAAGGCTCATTATAAATTTTACCTACACACGAGCGGAGCGCAAAACGGGCGTACAGGCGCGTTATCTCCCCGATAATGCGCATTTTCGAACGCGCGTTAAATAGCGACTTTTATTTTGCTCCGGCCGTTAAAGCGCATTTTCGCTGTGTGAACAAGCGATTATGCGCATTAGCTACCTGTAAAGTGCTTTTTGGGCATCAATTAATGCGCTTCGCCGCCTCTCGCCGCCTCCCGTGCAGAGGGATTAGGAGTAAATGCGCCTCCGCGATAATGCGCATAATCGCCGAACCGGGCGCAAAAGCGCGTCCTTGTGGAGGGGGCCTCTGTCTGTTGTGCATAATAGAAAATTGATGTTTTATTTCATCTAGACAGGGTGCTTAGATCTGACGGTGTATTTTCTTCAATTCACTCTCCTAATTGAGGCTCATAACTGATCCTTTTTTCCAGCCACTGTCTAAACAACTACAGGAAGGGTTGCTCCAGACTACTCCTGATGTGTTGCAATGTAAAAGTTCTCATAAAAACAAGCACCATACATTTCCTAGTTGTTTCGTTTCCTGTAGTACAGCGTGTCATCTAATACTGAAGGGAAGGATTTCTTAGAAGATATGAAAAAGAACAGATGCTTTCAGGGCAGCAGTAGCTTTAATGATCATACTGTATATTAAATCTAATTATAATGTGTTATTCCCTCTGGAGACATATGTTTTGCTCAAGAGACAAATTCAGATGTGGTGGCCACACTTGTGCTATCAATCTGTTTCTTGATTGTGCTGTTCGGAAACCATATTTACATATCCCTTTAAAGGAACTGCATATCACTTACAAAGCTTGCTTTGCTTCCTGTATAATTGATTTACCTCCATTCTCTGAGTATAGTTATTGGTGAGATATTACTTAACATGACACATATGAGCCTACCTGATCATTAAGATCTTTGGAGGCCCTCCTCCTAAGTGCCCTGTTTTCAGAGGTTAAGTGACTGGCGGCTGGCAAGAGGGCCTTTTCTGTAATGGCACCCAGCTGTGGAACATCCTCCCCAGAAATGTTTGCCTGGTGCCTAACTTGTTATGTTTTATGCACTATGCCAAAGCTATTTTGTTTGCCTGCAATTTTAATGAGCAGTAATTATGTTTTGAGTGCTATTTTGGAATATTGCTTTTTATTGTTTTATATTGCTGCCTTTTGCATTTTATTGATTTTCTATTTCATTGCATTTTAGTTGTTGTTTGCTATGTTTTTGGAACTCTTTTGTAATTTCTTTAAAGTTAAAAATCAGGATACAAGTATTTTGAATAAATATAATAAATAATAGAATTTCATTTTTCCTATGTTTTCCCAAAACATCCAATGATTACTCATCCTTGAAGAGGGATGGGGGAGAAATTCATATGTATGTGAATTTCTAGATTTGCATTTAAACATTGGCAATTTTTCTGAAGTTTGCAATCAAAATTTACACATTAAAAATGTACAAAAATACATATATTACAGAAAAGTGCACACATGATCACTTTATCTGAGGGAAAATTACTTTCAAAAATGTGGATAATTTGAAAAATGCATACAAAATGTGTACAAAAGGCAAACTTTTTGAGAAATGTGCATGAGAATATGAAAAAAGTTTCATGCAGACTTTAAAAAGAAAATTCACAACTTGCTGCAAAAACAAGACAGAATCTCCTTAACTTTGGGAAAATAAGAATATAGGTGAATTCAGACTTATCAGATTCGTCCATCCCTCCCCTTGAATTACTTGTAAAAGATCCCTCTGAGAATGTGTCCTTCTCAAAACCCATATCATATATAACACACAGCCCTTGTTTTTTGCGGAAACGCTTAGGTTCATTGTAGGTAACTAACTATCTGTAAGAGTTGAGACAGGGCAGTTCAGAGGTACATTTGACCTGTATTAGATAACTTTTCTGCTTGCCTATGTTCCATAGATAACTTTTCTGCTTGCCTATGTTCAATGTTATGCTCTTAAGGCTCCCTAATGGTTCAGTGCTCTAATAGAATACAGAACTAGGGAAAACAGAAGGCATTGAGTCGGCTGTGCGCCACTTTGGCTCTGGCTTCGAATACCAAGCCAAAGCAGAGCAATTCAGACCCTGGACAGATCTGGCTTGGTCCATATAGGCCCAAAATGGGTTGGGATTGGTCTGAAGCGCTTTGGTAGATTTCGACCGATACAGACAATTCAGAGGCCTGTCCGGACTTCTGAATCATCTGCTTGTGCCAGGCAGCCACCTGCTTCTCTATGGGAACTGCTATTTTTTACCGATATGGGGGCTCCATCTTGTTGTGCAACTATGTTGCACACAATGGGGCTGTAAACAGCCATTTCCAGAAATAGCCCTTTATGGCCACGATTGTGCCCAACATAAATCTACAACAAGATGAAGAACTCATCGTTGGTAAAAAATAGTGTCTCCTATGGAGTAGCAGGCAGCTGTTGGGTGCAAAAAGATGGGCCTGGTAAGTCCCAGCCCCTCGCGCGGCTGGGAGGGGGAGGCAGCAGCTTACTGAGCCAGGTTCAGGGTTTTTTGGGTGGGTGTGTGAGCGCAGCGGTGAGGGATAGGATTAGGGCACCCACAACATCCATCAGCCTTGCGCCCAGTTTTCCTAGATCCAGGGCAGGTTGGGTCAGGCCCGATTCGGGCCGAGGTGGATTGGGGCTGATCTGGAAGCCTCAAATCCACCTCCAAAATGGGTTGGGAGGTCCACACACATGAAATTTTATTTGATGTGTATGGGTGGTCATCAGTAGCATGTAACAACAATTTCAATTTTCTGTGCTTCCCTGGAAACAGAAGCCCCAAAAGACACCTTCACATGTCAATTGTGTGAAAGGGTCCCTTTGAGTACATGGGGCTACACTGCAGGCGCCGCTCCCAATGTCAGACTTAGAGGGTAGCTGTCTGCGTAGAGGAAGCGTACACCTATATGCTTCTCCATCTACGCAATACATGGACACTGGAATAGGGTGGCCACTTATGAATTGCCAAAAGGTAGGAAAACTATAACAAAAAAAGAAGACACCAATTTACATACAATTTGCATATGGTAATTCATATGTGTCGATGCAAATTTAGAAAGACTTATTATAGTTTAAATAGAAATACAGTACATCTCAGCATAGTGTGGAAGACTGTGTGCCTGTCTCTTCAGTCTGCTGCACAGGTACGAACTATTGATAGACAACAGCTCTTCTGGTTGCTTACCTTTAAATTAATTGGACAGGGCAGCCCTTCAAATATTCTTTAAAAGAGGACACATGGCTTCCCTACACTGGGGGAAGGATTAGAAAAGCTACTAGGTAGTGGGGTGGAGCCAGCAATGTGGCCTCCTAGCTTCTTGTACTGGTGGAGACCCTTTATGTGATTAACACATAAAATAATGTGTTAAAATAAATACATACTTCTTAAAATAATACATACTTCATCAGTGTTTCCTCTCTAGGACTTTGGGTTTTAATCTCTGTGTTGATGCACACAAAACAAAGAAATTCCATTCAACTGAATACCAGCAAGTGGCACTTTTAAAAAAAACCCAACCTAAAATGTCAGAGTATTAGAAGTATCTGGAATGCTGGCCAGCTCTTCTCTGGGCAGTAGGCTTTGAATGGAAATGTGAATTCTCTCTTAGGCTTCTTGTACATATGAACAGTAAATGCAGAGAAGGGAGAGCACATGCTAAAACATGGAAGAAACAAAGAAACAAATTAATGTGCTTCATGAATCAACCTATGCACAACATTTTGGGGGTGGCTCTGAAATGCTGGTGCCTCCCCTCCTCCCGCCAGCTCAGTTACCTTATGTCTTTATTTGGCATTGTAAAAGAACCAGCCACAAATCCACACATTTATGATTTAGGTCTATTATATTGCCTTTTAATTCACTTAGAAAATACAATTTTTAAAAACGATATACTTTTGGTTATTCTCTCATTTTATTGCTGGGTCAAGGTTGGACTCAAGAGTCTTTTTAGTAGATAAATTTAATTTGAAGGAAAGTACTAAATTTGATCTATTTAATCAAGTGTGGTAACAAAGGGTTTGTTGTTGTGATTGTATTGTATTGTATGGTCGGTATTAATTGTTGTTAGGCACCCTGAGACTAGATCTAAACTACTGCTTCATAGTAGTATTGAAGTGCATTGATAACTGTTGGGGCACAATCCACATCCCATATATCACATTCATAGGCCATTTCTACTCCGGCCTTTTATTCTGCAATTGTCCTCCGGTCATCCCTGTGCGGGCAGGGGGAGGGGCGGGCACGGGTTTTCCCCGGGATAAGGAATCTGAGGGAAAACCCATTTTTTCTCGTTGTCCCGGGAACGTCCCGAGATAGCGGGACGTGTGGGCACCTGTCTCGCCTGCTGCCCACTTACTCATGAGTAAGCAGGCACCAGAAATGGGCACAGAGCCGCACAGCTTGGCTCCGTGCCCATCAGGGGAGGGGGGAAGCAAGTCTGCCATCCCCAGACTTGTGCAAGTGCGCTCTTCTTGGCTCCTTTTGAAACAAAATGGCAAGCGCAACTGTGCAATGTCCCGGGAGGAAACCGGGATGTCACACTTTCTGTTTAGAAGGAGAAGGAGGATGATCCTGGAAGCAGGTATGTCTGGGATCATCCCCAGGCCCTCCCTTTACACTCCTAGGTGTAGAAAGGGCCATAGTGTCATATCCTGCTTTTTATTCCACATTCGTAAAGATTTGACACAAGGTGTTGATCTGGCCTGTCTGGTAGTCCCCCAAAGGGTGGGAAACATATTTTCTTATAAATAAATAACACAGAACAGCCCACAAATCCTCAACAACTCTGTGTTCTGAACAAAGCTCTTGGAATAGAAATGTTACGTATGGGTTTATACAAAGCAACCCAGGGGACTGAATATGAATGGGACAAGGAATGGTCAAACCCCATAAGCTTTTGAGGAATTTGGGAAAATGATTCTTCCACCGAAGCTGCCAAGGGGCTGTGTTATTCTGGAACCTCTTTAGAATTTTGAAATTGGGAAACGAACCATCCGTGTTTGGGTGAATGACAGCTGTGCTGTGGGAAACAGAAAGTGCTGTTTTGGTTCTGCCTTTCACAGTGCTATGTAAGGCCAAGAGACAAACGGAGCCCAATTCCCAACAAATCTTGCACATCTGTGAAAGAAATCAGGATTACCCGGAAATGACTTTAGATACACAGGATAATCAGAGTTTGCAGTTAAACAAACATTCATCCCATTGCTGTTTGATGTGTTTTACCACAGAGTTTGTGTAGCATTCTGTTTAAGAACACAGGTGGCTGAGTCATGCTGGGAGTTGTAGTCCAAAACAACTGAAGGGAATCAGATTGGGGACAATGGGGCTAGAAGTTGGAAGTCTCTGTTTTGTATCTCAGCAATTATCTATGAGTATTGGCCCCTCATTTGCAAGAGGATGTCCTCTTGATGGGGCCACATTTGCCTGGATTTCGAGACCTGGCAACCAGAGACGGTGAACTCCACATAGGCACTCTGGCTTGGAACTTCCTTCCCTTTCATATACAAGTGGAACCAAATCATACAAGCTTTCAGTGCCAGATAAATACCTATTTCTTTACCTAGGCTTTTGATTGAATTTATTTCCTTCTCTTTACTTTAAGATGTTTTTAATGATGTATTGGTTTTTATTTGTTTTTAATATTTCATCTATTTTGTGGTCTTTGTGTTTTATATTTATTGTTGTTCCCCGCCTCGATCTGGAGGGAGAGGCGGGTTATAAATAAATTTATTATTATTATTATTATTATTATTATTATTTTTCTGCATCATGCAAACTAATTATTAATCTGTCACTGTTCTCCCCTTTTTGATTATGGGTTTTATTTTGGTCAATGCTGTATTATTGTACTGTGTTTTATTGTTTCTACCCCACACTGGAAATATTTTATAATGAAAAATGGGTATGAAATTTCTCAACGACAACAACAAAACGGGTATAATAATGCCGGCCGTTCTGTTTGGAGTTTCTGATAATAGGCAGTATCCAGTAGAGCCACTGGGCTTACACAACTGATGTAGTGCTAGTGGAAGTGACTTCCTTACACTTCGGATAAGCCTGTTACGCCAACTTATGCTGTTGATGTTACACCAGAGATCATTTATGCTAGTGCTACATCAGACGATGTAGGTACTGCCCAATGTAGGATGGAAAAGGCTTTTCCGAAGAGGTTTTCTAAGAGCATCCCATCGAAACAGTTTAAAGTTTATGCTGGTGTTAATTTCCCATTGGCCTAAGGGTAATGCTATACCAACAAACAGACAAACAAACTGCCCATACAACTGATGCAAGGTGCAGTTTAGGAGCAATCCTATTTTGCCAAGATAAGCAAAGAATCTTTTTAATTTAAAAAATGCTCACATAGCAAAATTGCAAAATTGACTAACAAGGAACGTATCAAGGCTTTTGCGAAGACCCATTAGAAATGTCTACAGATCCCTTGAGAGAAATCCTAACCCTGAAATCCGCTAGCTGGAGAGAGGTAGGATGGTGTGGAGGTGCCTCTCTGCCGGTGGGGGCCCAGTTACATCTACACAAAACTACACAGGCACAGATCTACCACTGGTGTTTGGCCCTGGGATTGTTGGTAACAGATAGGAAAAGGCTCTGGATCTGGCATAGTTATTTCTCGTGCCCCATTGAAAACAAGGGGGAAAACTTTGCCCCCCCCAAAACTGCTGGAAATTAAAGACAACCCCCCCTCACATACATGCAACACATAAGAACATAGCAAGCTGCCTTATTTTGGAGTTGGCCCATTGGCCCATCTAGCCCAGTATTGTTGAACTGACTGGCAGCTGCTCTCCAGGGTTTGAGGCACTATTATTTCCTAGCCCTACTTGGAGATGCCGGGTTTTGAACCTGGGACCTTCTGCATGCAAAGCAGGTGCTCTACCATTGAGCCATTTCACCTTTTCCCAGGCCTGTGTGAGCTGGCAGAGCATTGGAAACAGTGGATCATCAGCCACTTCACTCTCTTCCCTGTCCTTGTTCCTTCCCTGGCTGCAATCATCTTCACGCTTCTCAGATCACAGTGGGATTTACTTCCGAGCAGACTGCCAGGATTGCAGAGTTAAGCTGCAATCCTACACCCACTTAAATGGGAATAAGCCCCATAGAAACGGATGGGATTTTATTTTGAGTAGACGCTCATAACATTGCGCTGTTAATGTTGAATCCTCCGGAATGCATGACTTTTGTCATTGGAGATGGTCCTGGTGTGCTGTTTCTGAGCCATATCTCGTGATCCAAACAAAACGTGACATTTCAAATTCGAGTTCCTCTGTTGCTTAACAGAATCATCATTGTCAACGCTTTCAAGGCTTTCTTTGGCACTGCCAAATACGAGAGTTGCCCAGCTCTCATCTCTCTCTCAAGAGCATTACCCAGTGTGTAGTAGTGTCAGTCAAAGATTTGCAGGTGGTCGAGCGAACAGCCCAGTTCAGCTGGGGGCACTGAGCCTTTCAGTTACGCAGAACAGGGATCACTTAGCGAAGATCATGATGATAAATGGTATTTTATGTTATTTCGTGGTTTGAGAATGCAAACCTCCGTGCATTACTCCCGTGTTACTCCTGTTCACTTTACGTGGCAGGAGGATTATGTTGCAGTTTATGTACTTTTAAAAAAACATTGCTTTCATGCAGCTGGAAATGTGTAAAGCTTTTCTGGATGTTGAACAGCAATGGCATACCCTCTGGCTGTGCCTTCACCTATTTCTCAGCATGTGTACAGGTTGTGTTGTGTATTGTATTTGTTTTCTGCTTGGTACTTAGGTTTACCTGCCAAGTTACCTTTATTCAGGTGACATGCTCCTTTCTGCCTCACTTGAAAACTGGATCTGACAACTTTGCTAGCATGCACTGAATTTTTTTTTTTTTTTTAAAAATCAAACTACAAAAGTGCCGCATTATGACATATTCCCTGGCTTTCAGAAAAATGCATGTTCTGAAATTCTTTTCCACAAATATTTTTGGTGAGACTTTCTCTCCAACACAAGGAGCTCCTTGATCATTTAATGTGTGCACAAGTCTATGTGTTCATATGTCTTCCTCACAGACTATTTGCCCTCTGCAGATATTTGGGTCATATACATACTTTTCTCCTGATGTGTGAAAAGCAGCTGGGGTGATTTAAAAACAACAAAAAAATTTTTTGCACTAAATGCCTGTGGGGAAAGAGTTAAGCCTTACTCCTTCCTTCATTTATCTGACCTAATTTGTCACCTTGGCTGTCCTAGTAAAGGCCTCTTCTCTGTTTGCTCCTGATATGACATACCTGGGGAATATGTGATGAGACTTATCCCTCGAGTAGCCATTGAGTGACTGCATTGAACCAATTTGAAAGGGGGTGCTATAGGAAAGCATCCCATCAAGAAGGCACAACATTATTTTACACATCAGAGGTGCTATAGACATGATTAATAAAGCAATAAAGATGTTTTCCAGTCCAAGCCCCTAGAATAATCAGGGTGAATGTATGTATGTGTATGTGTGTTTATGAGATAGATCCATTTTTAAACTAAAAAATCGGATCGGATCTTCCCTAGGGTACAGTTTATTGGTTATGAAACATGCAGAGCATCTGCTGACAAATTGAAAAGCTGTTTTGATGACCTATTTTGCAAAAAAGAAAAAAAGAGTGCTCATGTCTGCAGACAAACAGCATGAAAGAGTCTAGGAAAATACGTTCCAGTGCAGGTTTTCTCTCTATATATATACTGAGAAAGTGGCTGAACATGAGTGCACTTCAATTCCCATTTTCATGAGCACAGGGAGCCATAAAAGTTTTAGTAGTGCTAGCATGTGATAAAGCAATATAGTATTTGCAAGCCATGTGATCACTTTATAAAACACACACACAGTGAACAGGCACACAAAATACTAAGTACAGCAATAGATTCTTGCTGTACTAGTCAAATATATGTCAAAAACATGTGTCAAAAATATATTTATAGCTGCTTATGTATTATCTGATATCTTGAATGAAAACATTTTTTATTTCGTAAAACAGACTAGGTGGAGACAAAGGCCAATGTAAGAAACATTTTGTAACTGACATAGTGACTGGGTTCACATGATATGACATCCCATCATGGGCAACCAGCCATGTTGGGTTGTCAGATCGTCTAAACCCAGAATGCTTTCTGTGGGGTGGCAAAAAGAATAATTATTATTTTGGTCAGACTTTCACAAGTGCGCTGTCCAACATGTGTAGTCCTGCCTGGTCAATTTCTTGTCTGTTTCAGCTGTCACAGGGAAGGGGGTAGGTAACATACAAGGAAAATGACAAGATGAGGTCGCATGTTGGCTAATTTGTGTACAGTTGCGAAGGACCAGGAGGCACATAATACTAACAGAAAAGAAAAACCCAATACCACAATTGAGAAACACCAAAAATGAAGGTGGAAACCAAACGAGTAAGTGCACCAAAGGGTGGGCAATATTTCCTCCTTGGCGACATGATCCTCTCATTTTTAAGTGTTGGAGTGATGCTTCTTGGTCTTCCCCCTTTTCAATACTTTCCTGACTCTCAAGCTAACTCCAGAAATGGGAAATATGAACTCCCCTCACTTTTTGTTGCTCCTTTTCGGAGCGGTGACTGCAGTTCCCTGATGGTTCTTAAAAAAAAATATCTGAGAAGGCAGCTGCATGGGACAGATGGAATGGGGTTCCATTGGGGGGAAGCGGGTGTAAGTACTGCTGGTGCTGGTACCCCATTTTCTCCATCTCAATCTGTCACCCTGTAAGGGTGGGTTTTTTAGTGTTGGGGAAATTTGCACATTTTGGGGGGACTGGGAAGTAAATGAAAGGGAAACACACTTAAATTTAGTGGCTGGGAGGTGAAATGTGTGCTAATTTAAGGGCTGGCAAGTAAATGGAAGGGAAATTTGTGCACCAGCAGTAATGGAGCAGTTAATATAGGTGCACACATTTCCCCTTCCCCACCCTTAAATTTGCAGAAATTTTGCCTTCGTTTATTTCCTAGCCATTAGATTTGTGTACATCTCTTTCAAAAAAAACAAAAAAAAACTTGACAGTCGTGGCAGCCCGTTTATGGAAAGGTGGCTTGGCTGGTACCTACACTGTTATCTTTTCAGCACCTGGCAAAAACATTTATCTTCATCTAGGAATTTTATGGATGCGTGCTTGATTTGATTTTTACCCTGCATAGGGACTCAAATAGCAAAAGACTTAATCCATGTATCATCATCATCATCATCATCACCACCACCATTTCATCATCATTTCGTTTATATTCCGCATTTCCACAAAAAGTGCTCAAAGCGGCTAACAAAACAACAATACAAAACAAAATAGCATAACAATGCATCATCACAATAATAATCTCATTTCACTAATGCTAACATTATAACATTTCAAAGTAATTACAAAAGAGGCAAAATCAAAGATTACAGCAGAATATCAATTATTATTTATAATAATGATGATGATGATGATGATGATGATGATGAATGTACAGGTTCAAGTTCCACACAAGCTACAAACCTTTCTTAAAATAAAATGTTAGATTTTATTACTGTCATTTAAAACTTTTGAGGATTTAAAAGTCTTTATTGCATTATTTATACCGTTGTTGTTTTTAACTTGTTTTATTGTGTGAGTTGCCCTGAGAACATTTTGGTACAGGGTGGCATAGAAACATAATAAATAAACCAAATAAGGCAGCAATCCTATGTCCCCTAGACAGCGTCTTGGGGGATGTAGGATTTGTCAGGTTTTTTTGGTTTAGAGCTCATAAAACTAAGCATGGAGAGGGTGAAAAGGAGGCTTTCCCTGGGGTTGGGAGAAGAGGAGAATGCAGAAGCTACTTTAGTCAGCTTCCTGTGTGATACGTGGCTTCCCCTCCCACTCAGAAACTCCCCTGGTAGATGTTCAAAATCAAGCATCTAGCAACAACTGCAGGGCAGATGGAATACAGACAAGAAGACCCCCTCCTTTCTCCGTCTACCCTGCATTGGAAACTCATAAGTCTCCAAGTTCGGGGGCTTACAAGTACCCAGGGCACAACCCATAGGATTGCGCCCTAAATATGTTTGTGAGGGTGTGGTCCTGAAAGACGGCCTATGAGCCCATTAAACAAATGCTTTCTGTCTGATGCGTCCTCTAAGCCTTCTGTGACAAGTTGCTTACTCAGATAGCTGACATCCATCTTCTGGCTGGCTAAATGTGTTTTTTGTAAACACAGGCTTCTGTAGACGTCTGTGAAAGTGCAGTAGCACAGTGCCTGTATCGCAGAGCAACACTTAATCCTCACAGGAACCCTGGGAGGCAGGCTGTGCTGAAAGGCAATAATTTTCTAAGGCCATGCAGAAGGATTTGTTGCTCTTGTGGAGTCTGAACCCTGTTTTCCTACGTCCAGATACAAGATTCTAACCACTCTACCATACATAGCCTAAGCCTTCCCAACTTCAGTTGCCGCTCATAGGCAGCTAGAGAGATATAGAGAGATATCCTCCTATTCCTTATATTGTCAACATGAATTAAACTACCCTGCTACTCTTTAAATGTTCTTTGATGGCTAGGGTATGCATTTCACAACTTTTTGACCAACCGAATGATGGTAAATAAAAATGTGGTAAAAATATAAGGAGGAGAGTGGGGAAGGAGCCTGTCTTATGCTATTGTAAAGTAATCATCTTGTGAAAATCCTCTAAGCTGGTGCATGATTCAGTGTGCGGTACCAGTGGGAGGAAATTTTGTATCCAAATATAGAAACTGAAGAAGGAATTTAGGCCAGCAAACTATAATTATCTCTCTTGGAATTAGTCCCAAAACTTCTAGTGCTAGCGCATATAGCCCTAAAAATAGCCCCATTGTATTATATCTGTATCTAGAATGATGTAGCTGAGATCCATTTTATTTTATTTTTTCATAGCATGGATAAGGACACTCAAATAGTGCCATTTAGTCATGACCTATTCCTGTGACCAGTAGCTGTATGATGGAATAAGTTTCTATAGTGTTGGTAAACATATTCTACAGCTTTGCAATGGCTTTGTTAACAGGCCTAGCTAGAATTTGGTGATAGCTCACTAGGATGAACTCTTGTCATATTACTCTGTCAACCCAGGATGCATCATGACAGCATAACAGAAAACTGTTATGCGACTCAAAATGGGTGTGGGAGGATGGGTACAGTTTCTCTACATACACTTTATAAGTATCTCAGCTACTATGACCAGATCCACACCAAGCAGGATATAGCACTATGAAAGCGGTATATAAGAGGCAGGAGCCACACTACTGCTTTATAGCGGTATTGAAGTGCACTGACAACTGTTGGGGCCCATAGACACATACCATATACCGCTTTCATATCCCTTTCATATTGCTATATCTTGCTTGGTGTGGATCTGGCCTATGGAGATTTATGGTTGAATGGTGGGGGCTGCTGAAAGTATACCAGATAAAGGCAGATAGGTTTTTCCAGAGAGCAAACTGTCCGGATCATGCAACCTACATTAGTTACTTTGCACTGGGCAGTAAATTCAGTTGGCTTTGGATCAGGGATGGGGACTCATAACTGTAATAATATGAAAGAACTGCGGGATTCAGCCTGATTGGGTTGTGCTTCCTGGGAGGAACCAGGAAGTAGTTAAGGGCAACACTCATTGCGTCTGGCCTGAGGAGAGAGAGGGCACAGCTAAGAGAGCTCTGTGGAAAGGCTTTGTTTGAATAAAACTTGTATATTTGTTTGGAAGGCAGAGTCTGTGTGAGTCTGTGGGGTGCAGTCCACCAATTCTGAAACATGGTAGCAGCGGTGACTGAATCAGAATAACAAAGGTCCTTTCTACACCACAGGATGTAGAGGGAGGGAGGGTGATCCTGGAAGTACCTGCTTCCGGGATCGTCGCCCTAATGCACAACAGAAGTGTGATGACCCAACCTCCTCCCAGGTTGTCGCACGTCCCTCCCGCCATTTTGTTTTTGTTTTTTAATCCAGGAAGAGCGCAGGAGCGTTTCTCTGCAAAAAGTATTTTTTAAAAAAACCATGCATGATTGAGCCCCCTCCCCATTCCCTGCCCTCCCATGGGTGGCAAAACTTGCACCACCCCTCCCCTGATGTGCATGGAGCCACACAATGCGGCTCCGTGCCCATTTGTGCTGCTGCGCTTACTCGCGAGTAAACATGGTAGCACCCGGGATTGGCGGCCACATCTTCCATGGTCTTGGGAAGTTCCCGGGACTGTGGAAGATTCGGAATTTTCCAGGGGTCCCTTATCCCTGGCAAATCCCATAGCCCTCCCACACCTGGGAGTCCCTGTGCGCCATTTGGACTCACAGGGACCAGCTGGGGGCCATCCCAGACAACAAGCCTGGTGTAGAAATGGGCAAACTGTAGTGAGAGAGAGAAAGGCAGAGAGGGTGGGAATGGAAGGCTTGAAGCCAGCAAGCACATTAAAGCTGCCATCTCAGAACTTAGTCCAAGCATAGAAAACACACAAAAAGGAGTTTCATCTCTATGTGGACATTGCAATGGCAGATGAAGAGGAGTCTGTGAAAATGAAACTGCTTCTTCATTTGACTGGGGGGAAAGGCGGGGGGGAGAGCAATAAGTGAGACACTGGCTGCATTTGGACAACACATTAAGCAACTGGGGGGGAAACAATCGTCAGTTGTGTTGCTTATTGTGTTGTGTGGAGGGTAACACGCCGCTCACAAACTACTGATGGTATGCTATTAAGCCCAAATAAGCAACTGAGAGAAACAACTGGCTGGCAAGTTGTTTAGCTCGAAGCCAGTTGTTTAAAGTGTTGTGTGGAGGGGTGAGTGGGTTAAAACACAAGCCCATAGAGGCAGGCGGCAAGAGCAAGAGCGACCAAAGTGGCGGCTGCCACTCTGCTACAACTGGCGCAACTTGCACAGGCTGCTGGGATAGAACTTGGAGGACTGAGGGAGGAGGGAGGGTGGGGAGAGGGGCGGGGGCTGTGTCAGTCAAATGCCGGGCTGGGAGGATTTGCAAACTAGGGATGATACAAGTGTGAATCCAGTTAAGTTACCCAAAAGGTAAGTACTGGTCATTTAGTACAGTCTCTGAAAGAAGAGTTGTGATGTCTACAACGGCAGGGAACTATTTAACCAGTAGAAAAAAGTATAGACTGGTGGTGATCTGAAAACTATCAGGGAAACTCAGAACAATGCACTGAGAAGAAGTTAATAATAATATTATTAATAATAATAAAATTATTTCTTACCTGCCTCTCCCTCTGGATCGAGGCGGGGTACTACAACAAATAGATTGAAGATATATTGCCAGATCTGTCAAAAGCAAGACTATTCACCAACTGTGATATCAAAAATGGGTTCTGGCATATTGAGCTGGATGAAGAATCCAGCTGTTTGACAACGTTCAACTTTGGGAGACATCACTGGCTAAGAATGTCAATGGGCAATCAGTCCTGCCCCCAAGGTATTTCAAAACATGTTGATACAAGTCTCTGGAAGGGATTTGGGCAATAGCCGATGATGTGCTGATAGTGGGAGAGGGTGATGACCTACAGCAACCACAGTAGTACCATGATCATAAACTAAAGGATTTCTGAAAAGATGCAGAGAAAGAAATATCAAATTGAATAGGGACAAATTCATTCTGAGGGTCACAGAAGTACCATATACTGGCCATTTACTGACCTCAAAGGACTGAAGGTAGATCCAGAAAAAGTGAGAGCTATTCGAAACATGCCATGACCCCAAGATATCAAAGGAGTCCAGAGATTTCTGGGAATGACCAACTATTTAGCTAGGATCTGTAAACACCTCACAGGAACAGTGAGATTCCGAGACAACTGACACATCAAAAGACATTGTGCGAGAAGATGGAGCAAGTGAATGAAGATGCTTTCCAAAAGGTAAAGGGAATGGTGTAACAGCCCCTGTCTTGAAATATTACAACCCAGAAGAGCCATTAATGCTTCCATGTGATGCATCGGAAACAGGTCTAGGGACTACTATGTTTCAAGGAGGACAGCTAATTGCATTTGTGAGCAGAGCCTTGTCTGAAACAGAAAAGGGCTGTGCCCAAATTGAAAAAGAAGCACTTGCAATACTTTTTGGAATGGAGAAATTTCAGCAGTACACATATAGACACACAATAGATGTCCAGAATGATCATAAATATATATAAAAAACCTTACTCAGTGTGCCAAAGCATCTACAATAAATGATGATGCCTCTGCAGAGTTATGATATACAAATCAACTATTGCCCTGGCACAGACCTTGTGTTAGCAGAAATCCTGAGCCAGGCATACCTACCATAAGCTGCCATGGAGTTATCAGTAGAATCTGATGTAGAAGCAATCAGTATGGTAGCGTACTTACCCATGTATGAGGAAAGACTGAGAGAGATTCAGCTATGAACAGCGGAAGACAACATTCTCCAGAGACCAAAAGTCATGATATTACAGGGTTGACCAGAAACAGAAGATCATGGACCACGAAAGATAACACCATTGTTCCAGGTATGGGATGAACTTTTTATACAGACTGGCAGCATCTTCCAGGGAGAAAGAGCAGTTTTGTCAGAAGCCCTTCAGACAGAAATCATGCACAAAGTGCATTCATCACATCTGGGAATTGATGGATGTCTACAGGCCAGGAAAGCAGTCTACTGGCCAGGAATGAATGAGCAACTGAAGACATTCATGGAGAAATGTGAAGTGTGCAGAACTTGGGAAGACCGCCAACCCAAAGAAACATTATTACAGCATGATATTCCAGAGAGACCTTGGGCAAAAGTAGGTGTGGATTAGTTTAGCTGGGCAGACAAGGAATACATGATCATTGTAGATTATTTTTACAATTTTTTGAGTGATAGTCTACCTATCAAGTATGTCTGCCATAAGCAGTGAGTGTTTCCCTTAACTACTTCCTCCGAGGAAGCATGACCAACTCAGGCTGCATCCAGCAGTTCATTCATGTTACAATAACCAAGGCCAGGCCAAGGTGTTTTGCAGCCTGAGACAGAGTAGCAAATTGTCCCCCCCACTTAACCACCCCCCCCCCCCCAAGATGCATAGTACATAAGACCAGTCAAGTTATTTTGGCACCCAAGACAGAAAATCCTCCCAAGTATTTCCCTCCATCCGTGAAAGTAAAAATATAACAATAATAAGTGAAATATCTACCAATTCTCTGGCATTTCATGAAATCCAAAATCAGCTGCCTCAGGTAGCCACCTCATTCTGCCTAATGGCAGGAATAATCCTGATGAAGAATGTTGCTGATCACTCAATTCACAGGTTACCTTTGCTCAAGCAAAAATCAGCCTGGGGAATGCTATGTCGGCTTGCGGAGGATGAGGAATGTATTGCATTAATTGGGCCTACGTGGCTGTGTCAAAGCTTCAACAGACCCCTGATCGGTTCCTAACCAGCAAACTGCAAGACTGAGACAGGAAATATCCCTGTCCACCAATACTTGATTAAATGCACATTCTAACTGTTCAGATTTGCCTGGATGCTATTGCTAAGTGCATAATAGGATCAGCTAGCTAAACTCATTGTTCTGTAAGTGCCGTGTGATGCCTCGATTATCAAAGGAACTCTATAAAACCAAATTCCAATCTATTCAAGTGACTGTCATATGGTCAGACAAGCTGCTCTAGTACATTTACATGATCTGCAGCCCAGTGAGTTTTATGGCTATGAATGTCCCTTGTTTGTGCTTGCACGTGCTAAAAATTACAAGTGTGCATTTCAAGCTGGCCATCTTTTTCTTCTCCATTGTCCTTGTATCGGTTCATGAAATTTCAAATAGTTTTTCTTCAAATCCTTAAAAAATGGGTTTGTTTTGACTAGTTTGTTTTGTTTTTGTAGTTTTTTGAAGTGTTGAAGTGGTTTTTAAATGTACAGATTGTGTGTATGTTGTATGTTTTTGCTGTTTTAATTTTTGTATATTGTTTTTAATTATTTTTAATCCTATGTAAACCACCCAGAGAGCTTCGGCTATGGGGCGGTATACAAATGTAATAAATAAATAGTTTATCCAGCCTATCTCACGACTTGTCCCTTTTGCCTCTTCAAAAATACCTTCTAAAATGTTTAATTCAATGGATTCTTTTTTAGGGCAACATATAATTAAGCTTAGCTTGTGCGTTAATTCATTAACCACCCAGCTTTCATTAATGTAAAGTTGAACATTTGTGATACTGACTGATGTAAACTTATAAACTTCGGTTCCACAGAGTTAAACAGTCGGCTGTGAGTTCCAGTAGCCCATTTCTCCCAAGATTCTCTGTAAAACCTAGGTCAGACTTATTTGGAGTTTTCTGCATCAGCAAAGTTTATATTTCATAAATAGAATGACTCCAAAATAAGTAAGCCAGAAACAAATCAGTAATATATTGACCAATGTCTAATCAAGACAATCTTGGTATTGTCTGATGAAGTTGTAAAGCTTTGCGAATTGTGTGATGGACGATCAAAACTTAGTACTTGCTACAGAATATCTGTTCAGGTTGTAGCCTATTTCTCCAAGTTTGTAGATGTGTGTGGCATGAGTGTGCATGCCTTTACACAAAAGGTGCACTAATGAACCAAGTGCCAGTGTGGAATTGTTGTGGAATTACTGAATATAGAATTTTAAGCCAATCTGTGTTTGCATTCAACCCAGAATTCTATTGGGGCCTGTTTAAGAATTCTTTATTAAGAATCCTACTCTTTATAGGTTAGTATAGGGATTTGTATAGACAGCTTATTTCTTTACAGCCTTATTGGCTTCATCAAGTTTAAGTATTTTGCAGGTCTTTCTCATAGGAAAGGAAGTGACCATTCATCAACCTGTTACAACGCTGAAATGAGACTGGTTAAAGAAGTAATTTAAAAACATTTGGTGTTGGAGGGGTTATATTTGGTGTTATATTTCTTGCAGAAATGTGTATGTCTGAACTGTATGAATGTTGTTGGGATAATTCTTTGGAGGGTTTACAAAATCTCCCTAAGCGTTTGTGCAAGGACTAGAATTGTACATTAGTTTCTACAATTTATTTCAACTAGTGGAAGCTTTGGTTGAATTAACATTCATGCACGTTCATGTTCATCTTCATTATAGTTTGAAATAAAATATCTCTGAATTCAAAACTTAAACTTCTACTCATGTGTGCAAGTCACACTAGCTTAAATTAATATTGGCAGTCCGGCCAACATGAGACTGGGTTGGATCCAGATGTAGTCACACTTAAGTGTAGACATATTGAAATTAACGAGACTTAATTTAGTCATAACTAACATGGCTCACAGCAGAGATGGGCAACCATATTGTGTCCTTGAGGGCTGCAGGAAGTATTTGGTAGTGGGATATGGGGCACAGACTGGTGGTGAGCATGACCTGAGTCAGTGTCATCCTCACACACTCCAGAAATGCAAACTCACACCACCTTTCTCCTCTTACACACACACACACACACACACACACACACACACCCCTTACACACCCCTTACACAGACACACACTGGCAGACATACACACACACACACATTCTCCATCTCTGCCCTCCACCCCCATCACAACATGTAATGATGGGGAGATTTAATCCCCCACCCTGCATGCTGAGATCCCTTCCTACATCCCTACTGCCCAGCTGACTGGCGCTTTTGCGAGTCTAGTCAGTTGGGCAGGGGAAAGTGCATGATTGGGATGGGAAGGAAGGCTCGTGGGGCGCTCCTCCTTCCTCATACCAATTGCACCCTGGCCAGCCTGCCAAGCAGCTGTGGATGGACTGGGAGGAGCACAGTTTAGCTGGGGAGGAAGGCGTACAGAGAAAACGATCTCTACGTGCATTCCTCCCCTTCCCAATGCTGCTCTGGCCCATCCGCCTAACAGCTCTTTGCCAATCTGAGAGTAGCATGATTTTAGCTGTGGAGGAAGGTATGCAGGGATGACTCTCCTCATGTACCTCCATTCCATCACAGTCCCACTCCCTTCTCCAGCCCACTGAACAACTGATTAGTGTGTGTGTGTGTGGGGGGGGGTCAGATCCAAGGACTCAGAGGTCTGCATGTGGCTCATGGGTTGTGAGTTGCCCACCTTGGCTTACAGTCATGACTGGGGGGGGGGGCAGCTGGATGAGCTTAGCCTCCTTAGCATCACTTTAAAAAGAGGAAATCATCACTAAAAAAGCAGACAAAAGAGGATTCAGATCTATGTGTTTATACATATAAATAGATAACGTATATGTATAGATGCTAATTTTGAATTAATGACTGTAACTGAAATAGAAAGATAAGACATCTCATCATAGTGGGGAAGAGTGTGACCAGGTGATTTTGTGCCTGCTCAGACTTCTGTCCAGGTGCAAAGTTTTGATGGCAGTCTCAAGGCTTCTACTGTTCTCCGTTTTTAGGGTTCTTTGATTTTGAACTAGATGTGGATTGAATAGGCCTTCAAATAGATCACACATTCAAATAGAGGACTGTCCTCTGCAAAGTAGGGCATGTGGCCACCCTAACTCTTTAATCAAGACACATATAAACTGTAGCTCATGACTACAGGTGGTGCACTACCCCTGTAAGGCTTCGCTAAAAGCCTGGCTCACATGTAAAGATAAGCCACAATTTTATAAATTGGCATGAATGAGGCACTATGCTGGTGCACGCTGCCCAATTGTTCCAGCTGCAGACAAATCTTCCGTCTGTGTTTTCTCCAGCATTATGTGTGAACCAGGACCACCAGCTTGCCTTTCCTCTGACAGCCAAAGAAAGAACACAAGGTCCATGTTTAGCCACCAGTTCATACTTTCACCTTTGGTGGGAATGTCCAGCAGTGCAGGAGTTTTGGAAGAAGGCTGCTGATTACAACTAGGAGTGATTCTACATGTGACAGCCGGAAATTCCTAACACTTTGCTTTTTCATCAGCTTGAACTGAATGTCCCTGGATTCCTGCATAAAGATCTTCTTATGCATTTGTAAACAGTCTTGAAGTCATGTATGACATGTAATTGGAAGTAGCTCAAGCAACCTTTTAAATATCAGTGGATTGTTAACATTTGGGAGACCATAATTACTTACAAACATGCTCAGCAAGTGCAGCAAGCAAGGAATTTCAGTTCTAAAAAGATGTTATGGTGCCTGGGTTCCATTTATCTCCTTTGTGGAAGTGTTCTCTCTCTCTCTCTCTCTCTCTCTCTCTCTCTCTCTCTCTGTGAGCTTCTCCTTATGCAATGGAAAACTAGGTTGAGCCATGCTGAGGAAGTGAAAATAAACAGATGCACCATTTTTTTAAAAATCCAGAACCCTGCCATTTTGATCAAGATACCCATTGGGAGCTCTTCAGGAGTGCAAACGCAGAATAAAAGCCCAACTTGGCAACATAAGTGAAAATGAGAGTTATGAAAGTTTCAACACCTTGTCTGTTGACAGGGGTGAAACTGATTGGTATGGGGGAAACACACTGCCAGTTTTGTGTGCCTGTGATCACGGGCATAAGTCACCGTCTTCTGTTTGCATACCTGCAGGGTCACCAGTTAAACAGCAGTGGAAAAAAAATGTTAATGTTCATCTGTGATGGAACGCAAATCAAAAGACCACAGGCTTTGGCAGAAAAGCACAAGTGTAATTCAAACTGACACAGCCCACAGAACCACAAATGCGACGTGTTCATATTTCCACCTACAACCTGCCTCTTGAGCTATAATATTTTTCATATTTCACTATGGGCACAAACCATTGCCAACTTCTCCTGTGTGAGGCTCACTAAAGTACATCATCATTGTGAAGGATCCCATTCATTTCATTGGGATTTATATGCAGATGTTTCTGTTGGATTGTTCCTTAGGAAGGTTTAGGCCTTCTCTTCCTTCTCTGATTTAGGACAAGCTCTATGTGTTTTTAAGTTTACCGAGTGGAATATCAGCAACATAACGCCAGAAAAAAAATCACACAAGCTAAACAAAGTATGATAACTGCTATCCAGAATACTGTTTTTCTTGCACTTAAGGAAATAGTACTGGAAGTAGAGAAGAATTACAGTACTAAAAAGTGTTATAAAGGGAATTGCTTTAATGTAATGAATTAATATAATCCAGGGTGTACAAAGGCATTTTTCCATACAACAAATTATTTAACAGAAGTATTAAACAACAAAGCCTTTTCCTTTTTCAGTAGTTCACTCATTATATGAATTACAATTGTTCATTCACCATGAACAATAACCAATAGGAAGGACCCTTGAAAAGAGAATTATTTAACATTTCTATTTGGCCTTAGGCGATTGTTGCCGTTTATTGGAAAATGAGAAGGTAATTACATTTTTAAAAAACGTATTATTGTCTTGAAATGCAGGTTAACTTTAATTACGTAATAACAATGATTTAAACTTGAAAACTAATTCTGCTACAAAAGGCATGTATTATGGTGGAATTCACACTTGTGCTTTACTGGCAATTTACCACTGGCTGTATCTCCCCACCTCCTCTACAGGGATTTTGCACTGGAAGATCCACCAGTGCTTTCAAGAAAGAGCACTAGAGAGCATTGCCAATGTTTCTAGCTTCAGAGTTGTTATTGCTGCCCTTCCCAAACCTAAAAGAGTTGAAGAAGCCTAGTGGTCTTTAGTCTTTCCCGAGCTGGAACCTGCCTTTAGCCAAACATGCATAAAGGGTTCCATTTCGGAGTATTTTACCATCTATTTACATGGTGGAACCGTTGATGGAGTGACCCGCCTTGGGTCAGGCTGTAGCCCAGGAGTGGATCCCAACTGACCAGTTGAAGGCTAATGGATCAGAGTATCTCTTTGAGAGGCAGCAAGCCTCAGGAGATGGCCACGGCTTTTTCTTCACCATGAAGTACACTTTAGGGCATGTGTGGCAAAGCCAGGCTGGGACTCTGGGGAGCAGTAGCTGAATCAAGGCCTGGAGTGTGTCAAGGATCCTGAGCAGCGGTGTAGTGGCCAATTTTGATGCTCAGGCGTCCTCACAGCCACTCCCCTAAGAAGCGGCCAAAATGCAGGCAGTTGTGTTGATCCATAACAACAACCCAGTTCTAGCAGTTTTCATCTCCATCAAGAGCAGGTTTTTCTGTAAAGTTAATTGGTCTTAATTGCCTATTCACCCCAAAATACTTTACATTACAACAGGGAACAATATATTATTGCTAGGAAAATTCCTTCCCCTCCAGAAACTGGGAGGATTGAAGCTGAGCTCAGAGGGAATGGAAAGCCTGAGGAGGGTGGCAGTTGATGTCTGTGCTTTGTCCCTCTGAGCCTTGGTTCCACTACACCACTGCTCCTGATGACAGCTGCTGGAGCTGGAACATGCAGCCGGCAGAAGATACTGCTCCATTGATTAGGCAAGGGCAGAAAGCAAGGAGCCTAGGACTTATACTCGGCCTGACGTGGCCAATCCGGAGACTTCATACTGCCTGTCAGTTGTACAAGTCATATATGGTACATTTGAAGTTGCCTTGTACCAATTTTGACCACTGGTTCATCTAGCCCAGTATTGCCATGGGCTGACTGCAGCTCTCCAATTTCCTTGCTCTGCTTTCTGAGACCCTGTTAACTGGAGATGTGTATGCGATTTACCACCGAGCTATGGCCCTTTCCCATGGTCTATGCTGCGTATGACCATCCTGCAAAAAAAGTTTTAAAAGAGTGTGTTTCAACATTTTCTCTGGCCTCTATTCTGATGCTGTTAAGACACGCCTCTATTCCGAGTGGTGAGGAATTCCAGAGGTACCGTGCTCACCCAAAGTTCAGTTTCCTAAACAGGAAGGTCATAGGAGACTTGTGGCATTTTGTAATACTTGCATTCATTTGCCAATATCCACATCGAGCATCAGGTGGAAGTTCCCAGCGAGGTACTTCTCTTCCATTAAGGTGTTTATCACACGAGTGGTTTGATGCACACCCGCCGTGACTTTGATCCACTTTTTCACCACTGGACTCACATGACGTCGTCCCCGTCGTGCTGTTCTCTCCCCCTGAGCCCGCAGTTGCTCGTTTCTCTTTCGATTTATCCCTGAACGGGCAAAGTCTGAAACGCAAATTCGGAACAGGCCAAGCTGAGGTATTGCAGCGTTACCAACCACGTGTGATTCAAAACGCTAGACTCGCATAGGAAATGGAGGGGGAACCAGCAGAAGCAACCGGGGGTGGGGGAGTAGGTGTAGTGAAGCTCTAAGGGAAGTAGTTTCTCTTGCTCTCTGCAAGAATCCTATGATGCTGGTGGTTTCTCTTCTCTTCTGGGGAAACCACCAGCACCATAGGATTCTTGCAGGGAGCAATTCAGCCCTTTGTTCATCACTCTCAGTCCCACTCCAAAAAACTGGTGTTTTTTTCCACACAAGCAGCTTGGATCACCTCGTTTTTGGGGTGTGGGGAGAGCTAATCCCTGATTCCCAGTGGCTTTCTCTTTCCAGAGAAACCCATCCATTGAGAGGGATCTTAACAAAAGCAGAGTAGTTGACCCCTGTGCCAGAGCCATCAAGATAATCTTCAGCATTCCTACTGGTTCTGTTAACCCTCTCCTGACCAAACTCCAGTCTTATAGCCCTGAATTACAGGGCTGTTAGGGATCCCTCAGATGAAAACCAGACTCCCCCCCCCCCCACAAAAAAACCCTTATAATAGTAGTCTTTTGGAGTGGGGAATGAAATCTAACACCTGGTCTTAAAGTGAAGTGTTCCTATGATGGGTGGACACTGGTCAGCATCACTACTTCCATGACATCCTAGTGAGGCAGATCTGTCATAGGAAGGTCAGAGGTTGATTCCTTATACCCTCAATCATAAGAACATAAGATGAGCCATGCTGGATCAAACCAAGGCTCCCTCTAGTCCAGCATTCTGTTCACACAGTGGCCAACCAGCTGCTCAGGGGAACCCATAAACAGGACATGAGTCCAACAGCATCCTCCCACCCATGTTCCCCAGTACATAGGCTTACTATCTCTGATACTACTGGAGGCAGCATATAGCCATCAGGACTAGATCCATGTAATGCAGTACACAATCCATTAACTGGCAGCAACCCTTCATATCTCTCCTGCCTGGAAATGCCTGGAATTGAACCTCCAGGACCTTTTGCATTCAGAAGATGTGCTCTTCCACTAAGCTGCAATCCTTGCTTTGTGTGATGGTAGCATGCAGTGGAGGGTGGGATAGAAGGGGGGATTTGCAGCAGGTGCCAAGCTGCAAAAGGGTAAGATGCCCCTACCAAGCTTTCTTCTTCTGTACAACTGCAAGGTACCATGGTGCCATCCTTCTTTGCATCTTCCCCTTGTGTCATGAAGATCTCATTTTTTAGAAGACCCTATATATACAAGGTACATTAAGTTATCGTTATTATCCCCTACGAAGGAACTTATGGCAGAGAACATGATATCCTCCTTTTATCTGTACAACAATCCTATGTGGTAGGTAGGAGTCTGGGAGTTGTAGGACTAATTTCTGACTAAACATACGTACATAGGATGCTTGAAGGGCTGCATAATAAATATAGGGTTCATTCTTACTTTTAATGGAATCTAAAAACCAAAAGGGGGAGAGCATCCACTCAGGGCAAAAAAAGGAGAGATGCAGGTTCTCAGAATGTTAAGAGTAGCATTCTGAGAACCTGCTTCTCTCCTTTTTTTTCATGGAATCTAACTACATATGCTAAGTACACACTGTAGTTTACTAAAGGTACAGGCAGAATTGGAAAAAGATTAGCTGTGGGAAGAACTTGCGGACCACTGGGATTTCCCTAAAATTCTCACAATCGCATTTCCAGAATGTTTGTCCTCCATTTTCTTTGTGTTATTATTCCACTTCACAATGGCCTCAACTTCAGAAGCCCTTAAGATTAAAGGGAAATCATGTTTCCTTACCATCACTCTGCTTCCTACTTCTCTTCCACATTTGAAACGAGCTTAATTACACAAGAAGAGAGCAGCGGCCATGTTGCCTGTAATTTAAAACCTCCCAGCTCTTATAGTTCAATGGGACAGTGCCCTCTAGTGGGCATTTTATAGCACAACATTGACTGTACACCACAGGAAATCCCGACATATTTCAAAAGAATTGGGTTTTCCAACGTTTATTTTTAAACGGAATAATGGAGGGAAGGAGCGGGAGACACGCTAACTTCCGTGAATAGCCAGTCATGAGCGTGCTATAAATTGTTTGTTTAAAGAAGCCCTCAATCTCCTTAATAAGTTAATTGTGTTATCTTTCGAATGAAGTACATGTTTGTGAAGAACACTGACAGAGGTTTTCTCCCCACCAGTTTCAACTTGGGAATCTGTAACCTGGCTAGCAAGATGGCTAAGCAGACCCAGCTGGAGGGGTCTTAAAATCTTTCACCTTCTTGGCTGTTGCTAGTAGCTAATTACATGTTATGCTCAAATGCATTACCAGAACATCAGTGGTGTATAAGAGCGCAATCTTGTGCATGTTTAGACACAAAAAAGTCCTACAACTCCCAACAGTACGGCTGGCTAGGGAATGGTGGGCAGAGGAGCTTGGGCAAAGGAGGGTTTTTTTGGAGTAGAAAGTGGTTACATATGGTTAGGGCAGTGGTGCAGCTAAGTAATTTTAGACCCTGGATTTAATGGCCTTATGGGGAGCCTTTTAGATGGCCATGTATATTACTTCAATGTTCAATCCTATGTCCCCTAGACAGCATCTGGGGGATATAGGATTTTTTCCCTTCCAGGCTCTGATGTTGGTTCCCAGAAACTGTGCTCCCCGCCCTCTTGTAGCTGGCATGGTTCTTGCCTCAGTGGCTACATCTCTGCGCTTGGAAACAGAGCATGAAGATGGCAAAAAGGGGGTGGTCCTGGAGGCGGGGAGGGGAGGAGACTGCAGAAGCTGCTTTACGCAGCTTCCTATGCATCACTTGGCCTCCCCCCCCTTCCTGCTCTGAAGCGCCTCAGCTAGACAGGTAAAATTGCCTGTCTATCCAAAAATGCAAGGCGGACTCCAAGTTTGGAAGCCGACAACTGTCTCTATAGGATTGCGCCCTCAGTTGGTTCTGTTTGCAGCTCCCAACACTTGCCACTCTCTGGGTCATTATTTGGGTGGGGGCTGATCTGTGGGACCCTGTACTTGCACCCCACAATCCATCCCTAGCTGAGCCACTGGGTTAAGGTAAACTTTGCAGCATTCTATTAGGATTTCTGAGGCCGTGTATAGGCAATAGCTTTCCAGAGACTTGGAGGGAGTATTCAAGGGCCTCATTGCCAATGGTATGCACTTTCATTTTTGTTGTCCCACCATAGCCTCTGGCCAAACTGGTTTTGTGGGGAGGGGTGCATCTTCCTGTGGCTTAGAAAAACTGAATCAAGCCTCAAGCGGTATCCTCAGTGTTGCAGATAGCTATTGCATAGTGCCTATAATTTATAATGCATTCTCCTTGATAGCACAAAGCTCAGCATATTTTTGGCACTGTTTTTAATGATTTTAAAAGTAGTAATGTTATAGGATGGGTTCATGTCCAGAGTGCTGATGTAGTTTTTTAAAAAGAAAAGATCAAGTTCAGTGGAAATTGTAGTCAGGGTAACTGTGCATAGAATTGCAGCCTTGGGAGTTAAATTGACTATACCACAAGTTGCTTGTGATCTGGGCTGGTTCACATATAACGCTAACCCACAGTATGGGTTGTTAAATTCTGGATTGCTGTGATGTGTGAACACATCTGCATTAACAAACCATGGTTTCTTAAGCACAGACAATCAAGGAAGAGAACCCATGGTTTATTGTTGGCTTGTGGGTTGTTCATTAGTTGTTTGATCAGGCTGTGGAGGTGGCAGGCAAGAGAGATAAACAACAACAACCCTCATGTACATGCCAGTACTACAGTGCCATAAAACCATTTGGATACAGAGAGGAAGCAGGCAAAGGAGGAGGAAACAAAGAACCTAGGGATTGAGAAAAATAAAAATAAAACTTGGTTTGTTCAGTCATCTGCCTGACAAACCCTGGGTAGGGCTACAAACCATAGGTTGTATAAACAATAGGTTAGCATTATATGCAAACCAGGTCACTGAGTTGTGTGGGGCATAGGAATGTAGGTGCAATTCAAAATTCAAAACAGCACACTTTTTTCTGTTGCTGTGAAGTATGCTGTTCTCTCTCCTACATTATGTCTGAGCTACTGGCACAGGGTCAGGGCTCCATTAATGCCAAAAGAAAGTCATTTCCATGGTTCTATAAAAAAAAAGTTTGTCTCAGCACAGCCTGAGTGTATACAGAACAGTGTCAATTGAAACTTGCAAATTGACAATCGCGCAGAACATCAGAGGATTTCAGGCCCTGCTGTTAAGAGTATTCAGGCTGTTGATGAAATGTGCTGACATGCTTTTAAATGTTAATTTGCGAACAAAATTCTGGAAAGTTTGTAGCGATTTATGACCAGGTTTAGATGACACACTGCAGTTTGCCGTGGGTTATGTAGTCCACAATGAGCTACAGCGCCCATGGGCACTAGTCTCAGGGGTTGTCATGTCATGCGAACCCAGTGAGCATGGTTTATGTGAGGGTTAAACATGGGTTGTTTAACTTTCACAAAATCCACACTTACGGGGTTTGCATGATGCAACCCCCCCCTCCCCCCGAGTGATGGTTGCATATTGAAAATGGTGGCTGCATATGCCCCACAGGTACTGCAGCCTCGCTGTGGGTTAAATAACTGTGGGCTTTCGTGTCATGCAAACAGCCCCACTGCCTCTATGATCAGATAGGTAATCCTTAATTTGAGTCCAGGATGTTCAGTAAGCAACCTCAAAACCTTGTAAAACAATAATTAATAAGGTAGTTTCTCAGAACATGTACACAATGCCACTTCTTGGATGAGATATAGTGTGAAAGGACTTCTCTGTAGGCTTGAATTCATCACTGGATAAATAATACTCCACTAAAATGTTGGTAGTGCTTCACATTGTTAATTTTTAACAGTAGGGATATTTATGGGTGGTCTCCTGTGCTCTTTACTTTAGCTGCCACAAAGATTTCCTTTCACTAAAACAGAACATACTCTTGGAAACTAGCTGACACAACTAAATTGAATTTGACCCCATACGAAGATCCTAATAAAGAAGCCAACTGGCTCAGCACAATTCTCTAGCCTACTTAACACCATGGTTTCCTAAAAGGGACATGCAACTTTTTAAAAGGCAAAGCAGCGAATGCTTATAGTGAATCCCCAGCTTTGCTTTCAGATTTGAAAGTAGTAAGACAAGGAGCATTCTCGTCTGGAAGGCAAGTGTCGAAAATAACACAGAAAACAAAGTTAGCATCTGTTGCTTTGCTACATTCGGCTGAACTTTTAAAACTCCCCACTTTAGTCTCTAAGTACTAAAACACAGAAGATTTGATTTACGTTTGTTTCTGTAACAAATCAAGAAGAACATTTTTTAAAAAAAGGGGGAGCAGCTTTCTGTGTGGATGTCAAAAACGACAGGAAAAGTGGCAGGGAAAAGCCATGAGCTGAGCTGAACAAATGAGCAGCAGCCTAATGAAGAAAGGAGGGATTCATTGGGTTATGATCTCTTTACTGCCATTTGACCAAGAGGCACTTGATCTAACCTTTATCTTGTTCAAATAGTTATGACAAGAGTTTACACTCATTTGGCTTCTGGTTTTTCTCTCTCAGGAGTTATATTTAGACAAATGATTTAGAAAGTATTCCCTTGCTAATTAGGCTTTGGAACTTGCCAGGTCCATCTTGGCTTCGGGCAGTAAAAAAAAAGAGAGGGTGGGGGGGGGGGAAGAGAAGAACTAGTTATTAAAAGAGCTAATATTTAATTGTGGTGTGTGTTTTTTACAGTCGTATATGACAGGTCAGACCAGATGTTTCCGTTGCAGCAGAAAGCAGATAGTCGTGTGGCCAATAAAAACAAGGAAGTATACATTCTGGAAGTCTCCATCATTCAAGAAGAATATTTGATTTGTAGCATAACTACTTTTCTTTCTTTTTAAAAAAGCAATGAGCTTATTCTTTTGGGAGTTCTTGTAAATCAGCCTTCCCCAACCTGGTGCCCTCCAGATGTGTTGGACTACAACTTCCAGCATCCCCAGCCAGCACAACTGGCTGCATTCCAATACATCTGGAGGGTACCAGGATGGTGAAGGCTGTAAATGAAAAGGCTTTTGACTCTACCATTTTGTGGAAACTGAGCAGCAGTTCAAATAGAAGAGGCTGTCTTAGAACATAATAGGATTTCAGAATAGGATTTTCCCATCTGCCGATAAGAAAATATATAAATATTTTTAAAATAAAAATGGGAAGGAGTTGGGTGTCTGGGGATGCATTGATGCCCATGGGAGCCGCATTACCTACCCCTGCTCAATCCAGTTTTTAAGTGGGAATCATCGGTATAAGTGACAGCCAGGTACTTCTGCTAATCTCAATTACTTTTTTAAAAACATGTGCAATCCAAGGAGTGTTTCTCTTAAGGTCAAATATGAAAGGGCAGGAGCTGAGAAAACATGTGGCACCAACAGGTGAGCAGAAGGAGATGTTATTCATTTCTGCAGTTGGATTATGGCCAACATCAATAAAAATCCTTAGAACCAGCAGTTCCTCCGTTTGTTTTTCTTCTCTATCTAATTAAAACTAGTAGCCATTTTGTATCCTCTCTTTCAGGAAGCTTTGTATGTGTCAAGATATTACATTCTACAGCCGTGTGCTTCCTTTGCTCCTCCAAATGGTTGCTGCGAAGCTACTAATCACATAAATCTAAGGTTTGATAGCAGCGAAGCTCCTGATACAACTCAAGAAGGTTTGGCTCGGTTGCTTCTCCTCTTGCAAATGTTCAGAGAAGGAGCTGCTATGTGGTGTACCACAAGGTGCCATCCTTTCCCCAATGCTGTTTAACATTTATATGAAACCACTGGGAGAGATCATCCGGAGGCATGGGGCGGGGTGCTATCAGTATGCTGATGACACCCAAATATATTTCTCTATGCCTTGGACAACATCATCAGCTAAAGATAGTGTGTCTCCTCTGAATGAATACCTGGAGGCAGTATTGGGCTGGATGAGGAAAAACAAACTGAAGCTGAATCCAGACAAGACGGAGTTGCTTCCTGTCAAGGGCTCTGATCTGGTTTGGAGGTGTGTCAACCAGTTCTGGATGGGGTTACACTCCCCCTGAAAGACTGTGTTCGCAGCTTGGGGGTACTCCTGGATCCGTCGCTCCAAATGACAGCCCAGATAGATGCGACAGCCAGGAGTGCCTACTATCAGCTTTGGCTGATACGCCAGCTGCGCCCCTTCCTAGAGTTGGAAGACCTAAAGACGGTAGTGCACGCGCTGGTAACTTCGAGGCTCGACTTCTGCAATGCACTGTACATAGGGCTATCTTTGTGCCTAGTCTGGAAACTTCAACTAGTTCAAAATATGGCAGCCAGGTTGGTCACAGATACACCTAGGGGTGACCACATAACACCAATCTTGAAATCACCTCACTGGCTGCCAATTAATTTCTGGGCGAAGTATAAAGTATTGGTTATTACCTTTAAAGCCCTACATGGTTTGGGTCCAGGTTACCTGCGGGATCACCTCCTCCCTTATAATCCACCCTGCACACTCAGGTCCTCTGGGAAGAATTTACTCCAATCAGCCAGAACTAGGCTGACGAGGGTTACCCAGAGGACCTTCTCTTCTGCCGCTCCCAGACTGTGGAATGGCCTGCCGGAGGAGATTCGACAAATTAGCAGTCTTCTGGAATTTAAGAGAGCTATGAAGACTGCTGTCTTCCGGCAGGCCTACCCAGTTGAATTTTAAGATGTTTTAAATAATGTATTTGTTTTTATTTGTTTTAATGTTTTATCTATTTTATGATTCTTGTATTTATATTTATAGTTGTTCCCCGCCTCGACCTGGATGGAGAGGTGGGTAAGAAATAAAATAAATAAATAAATATAAAAATAATAATAATGGGAAATGCCAAAGGAACCAATGCAACCAATGATAACTGGTAAGTAGATTTCTTTCTTTAACCAATGGAGCTAACCTGAAATACCTGTCCTGTCTTTATTCCCCCCCCCCCCCGCCTCCATCCACAACTCTAAATATAGTAGCTGTCTTTGAAGGGCTTAGCTTTTTTCAATTATTCCCTCCCTGCTCTCGTTTTCTCCTTTGTGCCAGCCATCACACTGCCAAATCTCCTGCTCCTTCTCCCTCCACTTTTCGGTTTCTTAGGGCAAGCTGAAAATGAGATTTTATAGGCTCCCCACTGTTGTTGCTCTTTTGAGATTAGTGGGATTGGATCTTCCCTTAAGGCCTCGATCAAAAAGATGAGAGAAAACACCAGCTGACTAAAGAATGATACTGACAGAAAGCAGGAATAAGGAGCACGAAAAACATGCCCCGGAATAGGCTGGAGATAATTTTTAACCTATCTAGCTCTTGGTTGTTGATATTTCAGTACCATTGTGCGAGAAAAGCTTAGTATTAGTGAGCTGTTCGGTAAATACATTAGCCACTGGAATGTTCACCAGATTTTGGAAGAATTTCCTCCTCCGCCTAATCGGCTTTATTAGCCTTAAAGTGTTTCTTGGGGTCCAACCTCTTTGCCCTCGTGTTTTCAGCAAAAAGGCCTTTGTAGTAACTCTGTTGCATTGCTGTGGACACCTGTGAACTGGAACATAGCTGACCTACTTTGGAAATGCCTCCAGATCGAAGATAATGCTCTAGTTAAATCTCTCTCTTTTAAACAGTGGCTGTAATTTGTTCCCTTTTGCTATCCTTTTAGGGAAGGCTTTTTGGAAATTAAGTTGTATGAAAACTCGCTAGAATATGAATGGGCCATCCTGATTTCAGAGCATTTAACAAAATATGCTTTCCAAGAAAATCCTGGGGGTGGTACCCAAGTCGACACGAGCGTTAACGTAAATTATGCCGTGCTAGTGTAAGCAACCTCTAGCGCAATGCCAATAGCATGAGCCGATGTGACAGGTTTGCTTATTATGGCTGCTGAAATATTAATAGGCCACACTCTGACTTTTGCCTTTTTATAATATAGAAAAAGTCGTCACTCTATGCAGCAGGATGGCCCATATGTTGGCTCTAATCCAACCAGATGAAATGGGTGCTGCATTTGACCCTTTGAGTCCTGGTGTGCACCTGTACAGCTGTATGTGAGGACCCAATGTTTGCTTTTTTCTCATCTATTCCCCCCCCCATGAAAGGATTGAGGAATTTATTTATTATTTATTATTACATTTATATCCCACCTTTTTCCTCTTGCAAGGAACCCAAGAAAGCTTACATAGTCCTCCTCCTCCTCTCAGTTTTATCCTCACAACAAACCTGTGAGGTAGGTTAGGCTGAGGGGCATTGATTGGCCCAAAGTCACACAGTGAGCTTCAAGTCCCTGTCCAACACTCTAACCACTACACCACACTGTCTCTCAGCTGTGCTTAGCCACACTACGAAGAAATGCTTTGCTACTGTGTGCTACACTGTATTCACAAGGTAGGGGGCACTCATGCAGGCACGGTCCCACACCCTGCTTACACATGTGTACAGCTCCTAGCTTGATTGAGGTGAGCTTTAGACACTTTTGAAATGAAAAATCCAAATGACATACACACCTACGCATGCAGATTGAAGCTAATTTTTTTTTAATGATATGCAGAGGCGGATATTAGCGGCAGGAAAATGACATCCCCATGGAATCTGCCACATGAAGCAGATTATTTCCCGTTGTTTCAGGATAAGGCTAGCTCTGCAGCTCAGTAGCCAGCATACCTTCTGCTTGTGTTACCGCTAAATTTCAGAGAGAAAAGACCCTGGAGTCTCGTGCCCCACTCATTTTTTGCTTTTTTACTTGAAAAAAAAACAAAAAAATCATGTCCGTGCCACCCTGCCTTTCAGGCGATCCCCTTGGGCAGAAACTAAAAATACAGCTGGTATTGTCGATATGATGAAACTGGGTTCAGTGCTTTTACACAATTCTTGACTGGCTGCAGGCTGCAGGCACAGAGATTACAGAGTGTTCTTTTCCGAGGAAGCAGTTAGCAGCCGTCGAGCACGCAATGCACTTCATTTGTCCCGAGACACCCTGATCTGTACATGGAAGGCGGCCCAGGGGCTTTCCTCTTGGCAGTGAGTTTTCCAATCCATACTCAGTGTGCTTTCCAAAGTTAGGCCAGAATTTATTGTACACGACTCATTTAAGGAGGTATGGACAATTGCCGTATAGGAAGTGCGAGCTCCTGCTTATGCATCTTCGGAGCACTAACCTACCCTCATATTCCCCCCTCCTTACTGCGTTGCAGAGAAACAGGCCGTGCTTTGTTCAAGGTCAAATATAAGTACTTTGATCTGCTCCAAGCTTGCTTGGGCTGTAGCTCAATGGTGGAGTGCCTGCTTTGTGTGCAGAAGGTCCCATGTTCAATCCCTGGCATGTGCAGACAGGGCTAGGAAAGATCCTGCCTGAAACTCTGGAGAGCTGCTGCCAGTCAGTGTCAACAATGCCGGCAAAATTGACCAGTGGTCTGATTCACTATAAAGCCACTTCCTATGTTCCTGTTTTGGCTTGGAAATAGCCTTGATGCCCTAGTGGATGACTTAGAATCATAGAATCACAGAACAGTAGAGTTGGAAGGGGCCCATAAGGCCATTGAATCCAACCCCATGCTCAATGCAGGAATCCATCTTCAAGCATACCTGAAAGATGGCTGATCAGCTGCATTTTGAATGTTTCTAGTGTAGGAGGAGACCCCACGACCTCTCTAGGTAATTGGTTCCATTGTCGTACTGCTCTAACGGTCAGGAAATTTTTCCTGATGTCCAGCCAAAATCTGACTTCCTGTAGCTGGAAAAAGTAATCCACAGGTTTGGGCTATGGTGTCATCAGTATGCAGCTCTACCTCTCTTTTCCATCTGCAGATTCTAGGGAAGCTGTGGAACTCTTAAACAGGTGCTTCTGGACCCAATTCAAAGGGCTCAACTTGACCTATAAAACCCTAAGTGGTTTGGGACTAAGGCCAGATCTACACCAAGCAGGATAAAACACTTCAAAATTGGGTTGAAAACAGTATATGGAATGTGGATTGTGCCTCAACAGTTGTCAGTGCACTTCAATACCAGTAAAAAGCAGTAGTGTAGATCCTGCCCAGGTTACTTGAAGGGCTGCCTGAACCCATATAAACCTACCTGGCCATTAAGATTTGCCTCAGTGGCCCTGGTCATAGGCCTGTCAGGAAGATCAATTTGGTCAGTGGGCATGAAAGACAGGGGCTTTTCAGTAGGGATGTGCACTGGATCGGACCCGATCCACGATCCGAGTCCGGTCCAGTGGGAAATCGGATAAATTATCCGATTTCCGATCCGACAGCTGGATCGGCCGATCCAATCCGAACCGGTCCGAAAAGGCTCCGAACCGGTTCGGCGGATCGGCGGGCGCCCACTGGCGCCCACCGCCGCTTCCATTGGCGGGCGTCAGCGGGCGCCTGCCGATGAAAGTGGACGGGGGGGGAGGAGGGGGCGGGAGGAGGGGGGCCCTTACCTTTCCGGCCCGTCCGCTCCCGTCCGGCGCCGGCGGCTACTACCAGCGGGCTCCGCGGCCTGCTCCAGGGTGGCGCGCCGGGTGATGTCATCACCCGGCGCGCTACTCTAGAGCAGGCCGCGGAGCCCGCTGGTAGTGGCCGCCGGCGCCGGACGGGAGCGGACGGGCCGTGAAGGTAAGCAGGGGGCGCGCGGAGGGGAGGAGGGGGCGCACGGAGGGGAGGAGGGGGGCCCTTACCTTCCCGGCCCGTCCGCTCCCGTCCGGCGCCAGCGGCTACTACCAGCGGGCTCTGCGGCCTGCTCCAGGGTGGCGCGCCGGGTGATGTGATCACCCGGCGCGCTACTCTAGAGCAGGCCGCGGAGCCCGCTGGTAGTAGCCGCCGGCGCCGGATGGGAGCGGACGGGCCGGGAAGGTAAGCAGTGGCGGGGAAGGGGGCTTACCCCCCCCGGAGCTGTCCGCTTCTATCCGCGGGTGCCCGCAGGCGCCTGCGGATGGAAGCGGACGGCCCCGGGGGGGGAGGGAGCGCGGGGGAGGGGGCTTACCTGCCGGGGCCGTCCACAGCGGACGGCCCCGGGGGGGAGGGAGTTAGGCCCCCCCTCACCCACCCGCCGCCATTTTTTCCTCATAGACTTGCATTGCAATGCAAGTCTATGGGGGGAAAAATGGCGGCCGATCCAAAAATTTCCGATTTTTGGATCGGGATCGGACTCGATCTGGTCCGGGGGGCCTCCGATTTTGTCCGAACCGATCCATGACAAAATTGGAGGTCCCGATCCGGGTCCCGATCCGATCCGGGGGGTCCGTGCACACCCCTACTTTTCAGTAACAGTTCTCAGGCTCTGAAACTTTCTACCCACTGATATATGGTTGGTATCAACCCTGCAAACTTCTAAAAAAGTTTTTAAAAAACCGTGTTTTCCAGGTTGCTTTCCCTTGAATCTGCTGTGAGTGTTTTTAATTTTTGCTTCTGTACAATATTCATTCAAAATTTAAGCAGGCCTGTGTCGTTAAATAATTGTCTGCTGCTAAGTCATTTGTATTTTCAATTATTTTTGCTCTGTGGTTAATTGGTGGGATTTTGTGTTTTTATATTGTATATTGTATCTTATATTTACATTTTTTTACTATCTGCCCTGCCATGAATACCATGTCCTGAAAGGCAGCATACATGTAAGCATACAAACAAACAAACAAACAAATAAATGTACAAACAAAGTTATATCAAAAAGACTTAAATCCATTCTGGGTTTTGGTCAGAACCAGACAGAACTCTAAAGGAGCTGTCCGAGGTGCTGAAGCCTATCTTCAAAATAGCTCCTTTAGAGTTCTGGCTGGTTCTAACTGAAACCCAGATTGGATTCACAGCCCCACCGAAATTGGAGCCACTATCTGCCACTGGAATTTGGCTTAGCAGTTATGGCCTTACTTCATGTCTTTGGTCATCCTTCTGGTGTGGCAGACACAGACAGCTCCACTATATGAACTTTGTTTATGGATGATAAAATTGTGAGATGACCCGCATAAGTATTTTTAAACCCTTTTAAATGTATACTTAGGAATGTGAATTCAGTCCCTGCAAATATTGTTAAATGCCCAACCTATTTTTTAAAAAAGTTTTACTTTCAACATGGTGGGAGGACTTCTGGGTCAACAGAAGTAGTCTGAATGTATCTATCTAGGGTTAGCAAATATTGAGGAGTGTTTGCTTTGTAAGGTTTGCAAATATTGAATAGTGTTCACTGAGTATAATGCAGTACTGGCTAAGCGTTGGAAGAGACACCATTTACAGTAAGCATCCTCTTTTGAGTGCATAATGCTGAGGAGAGACATGTTTGCAGCAGGCCACATTTGGCATGATTTTCTGATTTCTCTCAGTGATGACCATTTATTGGCCAATGGGCCTTGTATGAACTAATTCACCACTCATTAAAATGCAAAGAATTCCCTCAATTAACACCGTAAGAAAGGAAAGCAAAGGAATTTACTGAAAGTGGCACCTGCTTCCAAAGCTTGATCGTGCTAACAGTATGAAGTCTTTCATTATTTCATTAATATTAGCTAAGATTTTCTAAACTATACAGCTATTGTGTGCTTTCTCTTGGTTGGGGTTTCTTCCTAGGCTGCAGCCCTGCACCCACTTAGACACATCGGAGCCCTGTAGAAATCATTGGGTTGGATCTAGACTTTGCCTCCAATGAATGGAAGGGTTTCTGCTGTCTGCAGAAGGTTTCTTATCGTGCAGAGGAATCCCATGGGTGGAGGAATCAGTTTTTATTTCTTCCCCTGTCCTCCTTTTGGTTCCTATGCCCCCTGAAAATCTGCTTTGGAGAGTTGCGTGAACCTCCAGAAGCGTGTGGGAGGTGGTGCTAATGTCATGCCTCATCCAGGCCCAGGCTAGGATGACTCTTTAGATGAAGATACTGACATCACAGAGCCTAAAGACCTTGTGGGATTCTCTGGCACCAGGCCCTTCAACAGTGGTGGATCCTTAGGAATCCCCAGGCAGGGCCCCCAAGGAACGCACGTTGCCCGTGGTCTCAGAGGAGGTGGAGGTGGAGCATCTGCCTGGCTTTAGGATTTGCTGGCTCCAGAAGGTGGATGCACAGGCTGCCACTTGGAGGCAAAGCAACAGCTGCAGCAGCCAGGCTCCTTGGGAGTAAAGAGCTCCTTGGGAGTAGGGCCCTCCTCATGAGGAGGACTTCTTCCAGAAGCCTTTAATGTTCTGCAGCTGAGTCGTGGATGGTGCTGTGGCAGCTCCAGCTTATAAGCCTTCCGTTGGAACTTACTAGCTTATTGAACAGCTTTATACCAGCTCCTAGTACTGTGGAGCTTTACTTCCTTGATCTCTCTATTCCTTGGACTGATTCCTTGTGCTGCTGACTCCTGATAAAACCCTGCTTTTGGACTGCCCTTTCACTGGGCTGGTAATACTGTGCTCTTAACCTTTTGCCTGCCTGTTGACTTCTACTGCCTTGAACTGCTCTTTTTGCTGAACTGATAAAATTCTGCAAATTCTGGATTATGCACATGTAGCAGTGTGATGGGTTTCAGCCAAACTTTGCCATCAGTACTCTTTTAATTCAGGACTCCAAGACAACCATGTCACAAATTGAGCACTATGTGTTTCTCTGGCTTAGGGTCCTGTCTGGGGTTGTTAAAAAGGGAGTAATGGCTATCCCTCACCTCAGATGATTTTTGGCCATTAAAATTGCCCAAACAGCTTTCCACGCCCTACATCCCATCTCTCTGATACCATATTACAGAATATGTAATAGCTGGTTCAAATATTCACACTTTCTAGGACCCTGTACATGTATATAAGCTCAACCTTCAGTTGGTGAGGAGCAAAGTATGTTGTAGGGTATATTTTTCTTATTGAAAAATACTTCATATCAAGATCTGGTAAATGGAACACTCTGCCTGCCTTCCTGCCCCACACCTCACTCTCCCTCCCTCCGTTTCCTGTAGTCCCCTTCTTTGGCTAGAGCTGATAGTGCTGCCTTACCCAACAAAGTTGAGGCCTGGCTTGAGTTCTGACACTTTCCTTGACAGCACACATTTCCGGCCAGGCAAAAGGAAAGGACACATGTGTGCATTGCCACATATAGCAGCCCCACATGCTTATACAACAGAGACAATATACTGCGATTCTATTCAGCTGTTTCAAGTGATACGTTACATCTGGATTTCAACCATATGAAACTGCTTTCCCTATCAGCAATGACCCCCTGCTACACATAGGCTGGTTTCGCACAACATATTAGGCACCCGAGGGGGAAATAGCATACTGACTGTGTGTTAGGTAGGCGGTGCTTCCCACACGACACATTGCTCTGCTGTCCGTTGTGTGGCTGAAAGTTCCAGCGTCCATCTTGGCTGCAGCGTCTCCTCCCTCCCCCCCCTCAGTCCTCCAGCTGTATCCCAGCATGCACCACAAGTTCTGCCAGCTGTATCAGAGCAGCTGGGGGGTTTTGGCTGCTCCAGCCGGCAGAACTCTATGACCAAATGGAATAGTCCACAGAGAGAGGGGGGTTGGTTTCAGACAACACTTTAAACAATGGGCTTCTGGCTAAACAACGTGCAAGCCCGTTGTTTCTCTCGGTTGCTTAATTGGGCGGAATAGTGTACCGTCAGTTGTGTGTGCGTGGTGTGTAACCCTCCACACGACACAATAAGCAACACAACTGATGGTTGCCTCTTCCCCCCTCCGTTGATTATTGTGTCGTCAAAAATCAGCCATACTTTAGTAGTTACATCCAGATTAGATAACTGTGGTTCGCTCTATGGAGAGCTGCAAAATGCAGTAGCTTGAGTTGTTTCTGGTGATCACTTTTTGGATCATATCTCTGGTTTTTGTTTAATTTGCACTGACCTTTAGTTCATTTCTGGGGGCCATTCAAGGTGCTAGTTATTACTTACAGAGCCCTAAATAATTTGGGATGAAGATATTTGAAGGTCTTTTTACATAAACCTGCCTCCCCCCACTCAGTGTTTATCATCAGAAGCCGTGCTCTGCACGGCACCATTGACAGAGGTATGGTTGCCTGGGACATGGGACAGGGCCTCCTCAGTTCAGCACTAAAGTCTGGAACTCCCTCCCAAGAGAGGCCCAATTGACCACTTCACTGATTAGCTTTTAGGCAGGAGGTTCAAACTTTTATTTCCCCAGGCCTCTGACCTGATTCAAATTCTTGCCTGCTCTTTGTTCTCTGGCTCTGTTTTAATGCTATTTTTAGTTTTCACGTGGTATAGTTTTAATGCTGTATGCCACCTTGATGCCTTTTTGAAGGATGATGGGTGGGCTTCAAATAATATTATATATCAGGTACAGTGAACCTCAGGACAAATCCAACCGGCTTGGGGGGGTCACAATTGGGCTCTCCAGGGTTTCCAAGGTAGACATGCTCTTTTCCCTGATCACCGAGTGTTTGGTGGTTTCCTGGATTTTGCGCATTTCACCCATTCTAAAAGGTTGAAACCCCTCTCCTAAGGCTTAGTTGCTGGCAGTAAGAGCTTTAAGCTGAAACATGCTGGCATTTTTGGTCCTGCTCCTTTTGCCTTCGATCTCACCCACCACTGGAATGCAGCCACCGAGAACTGCTCTTAAATGGAATTCAACTCATGGGCAGAAAGAGGTTGATCCCTCTTACAAATAAATAACATGTGCAAGGTGTGAAGCAGCCATCCATTGTCCCTCTAACCAGTTCCACTATGATGCAGTTCATGACTCCATTTTGCAGATTGGTAGCCAAAGCCTGCAAGTGATAAACTTGCCCTGACAAAATCATTTGCATGTGCAAAGTTACTTTTCATTTAAGGTCTTTGCTATCTATGGGATGTCATTAGCTCTCTTTTGAGAAGAGCCATAACTCCATGGTAGAGCACACATTTTGCAGGCAGAAGGACCCAGGTTCAATCCTTGACTTCTCCAGATAAAAGGATCAAGTAGTAGGTGGTGAGAAAGGCCTCTGATTGACACCTGGGAGAGCTGCTGCCAATCAGATGAAACAATACTGGGCTAGATTGGAAGTTGATCCTATGTTCTTCTATGTTCTAGGATTGGATTCAGTGATGCATGATCCTCACTTCTTAATTGCAATATTGGGTGATAACATGGATGTGTGGATGGGCGATTCCAGAGGTAAGACAACAGCGTTTTAGTTGAACTTTGCAACACCTCAAATGCATTGTTCTTTGTTTGATCTGGACTACATATTCAGCTGGTAGTCATAGTGTACAAAAATCAAATGTAGAGAAACCAGTGTGGTGTAGCTGTTAGGGTGTGGTGCCCGAAACAGTGAGGGTGTTGAACAATGGGTTCAAATATCTGCCCCAGTGGTGCTGTTAGGTAATGATAGACTCTGGATTTAATCATCTCATAGCCATGTGTATTACTTCAGTTGTGAAGCACACAACTAACATGCCTCACTGCCATTCCATGTGTTATGACTGCTTCTACATTCCTAATATGTTAGAGCAATAAAGAAACAAAAGACAATTTGCCAACCCTGATAAAAAAAAGAAATAGGAAGCTGCCTTATGAAGGCCCTGTTCAGACAACATGCTAAACCATGATGGTTAAGCATTTTGAGCTAAACATTATGGCTTAGCGTGTCATGAGAACTATGACTTAATGTGTCATGTGAACCATTCCTAACCATGGTGACTACATAATCATGGTTTAAACACGCTTACTAACCACTTGCTGCAAAAGGGTTAGCAACCTAACCATGCGTGTTGTCTGAAGAGGCCCGATGAGTCAGACCGCTGGTCCATCCAGTCCAGTTTTGTCAGCACTGACCAGCAGCTGCTCTCCAAGGTTTCAGGCAGATTCCTTTCCCAGCCCTACCTGGAGACGCTGGGGATTGAACTTGGGACCTTCTGCATGCAAAGCAAGTGCTCTAGCCATGTGGGATAAGCACCATTTTGTTGTAGAAAGAGATGATTCAATTCTATGAGCATCTGTAACTATGTACAAGCACAGCTGCCTACCCCTGGCTATAAAATGTTTTTTTTGAAAAAACAAGAAAGAAAGGATGCTGCAGTGACCATCTTCGGTTCATGACTGACCAGGTTGGTGACGCCAGTGCCCTTATAATTTGCCACTCTTTGGGTGTTCATTTGGTGATGGGTTGAGCTGCAGGGCCCAATATGCAGCCCTTGCTATGCCACTGCTCTTCTCAGCTATGAAGCTGATTGGGTTACCTTGAGCCAATCACTGTCTCAGTCTAATCTCCTTCCAGGGTGGAAGCGGCAAGTCCATGTTAGGGAGAGAGAAGCGCTCCCCATTCGCTTAAGCAGAGTAAGCGTTGTTTAGCCCAAGATAAGTCCAAGCAGTGAAGAAATACTCACACTCCAGGTATTATTGTGTATAATACAAGTCCTTTACTGTGTTCCAATAATATGTATATGCAGGCAACTGGTTCCTCCAGATAATACAGGTTTTTCAGATAGCTATTCCATAGCATAATCCTCCATACATCAAATCTCTCATTCCACCAGCCTCCGGAACAAAATTTCCAGCCTAACTCCTTCCATTTCTATTTCCATACCTTTATACACATTTACTGAACCCTGACTAGCATACAGCCAATTACCTAACCTTCCAGAAAGATTCTCCCTATCTATGTGACCTTTTCAACAGCATAGGGAAAAAACTACTTTATCAGATCATTGAGTGCAGCTGGCTGTTCAGTCTTCCCTGGACACTCAAATCTTGTCCAGTTCTTTTATTCAACTTAACCAGAAAATTTCTCTAACAGTCCATGTATGCCAGCTTGAGCTCCTTGAAGGAATAAAACTAGACAACTCAGGAGATGGCTGTCTTTTGATGATTCAAGCCAAGAGAGTTATGTATGTATGTTGGTGATATCCAGAACAAGATAGTATACATCCGTTTCAAAGGACGGTAGACGTCAGCATGGTTTTCAGAATTTTCTGTGATTTTATTGCGTCTTTATAATAAATTGCTTTTTAATGGTGCAGTAGCTTTTCATTTGTCTGGTTAATTCATGCCGTAAACCCATATATGCTCTCTTTTGCTCTCTTCCCTTACATCTTTTTTAAAATAAAAAAGGGATATAGGAAATTGACAACATTTATTAGGCCTTAATTTGTAAAATTAGCTCAAGTTTCTTTTATCACCCTAATTTTATGCTCCAATGATTTTTCTGACACATACAGTTTGGCGGCAAGATCAAGTTTCTGTAATTTTTCATTGTGATATAGCCAAGTACATAACGCAAGAATCTACAGATGATGTAATTATGAGGCCTATAGTGTCAGTAGCTAGGAGAATCTCTAGCAATGCTCATATTTTGTCGTCTGAGCAGATGCGTCATGTTAGGCACTTTTTTCTTCAGAGGTGAGAAGAATGAAGTGTTTCTTCAGAGGAAATGGATGATGAGGCTGTGGGTATTCTGTGAGTGTTGGGTACTGGCAGTTTGTGAAATGGAAATGAGAGTTCATACGCGTTGGTCCTAAGCATACAGATATCAATAGCTCCATAAATCTCTGATGTACTTATGGAGCATGGAGCTCTACTACCTCCTACTCTTTAGTGTTGAGAGAATACTGTGTAGACAATGGAGGGTTCCCCATTACATACATGCAGCATCCCCTGATTTATACATGAGAATGGGGCATATCCTGCTTTTGCAGTATTCTGTGTGATCACTTGAATGCTGTTGTACACACTCATTTGGGGTGATTATATGCAAGGGCTGACTTCAGATCACTCTATGAGTGTTCTATATGAAAATATCTAAAATCCTACATTATTGACAGTTCTTCTTTTCCATATCCTTAATGCAGTCTGAAAGTGGCTTTGGACGTTATGGAAGAAGGAATGCCATCCAAGCGTGAAGCCATTTCTTAATTCATTCGGCTGTGCTTCTACCCCAAAACAGAATAGAAAATATCCTCAGGTGCCTGAAAAAATGTTTATTATGCCCAACATGATTTGGAAAGGACTTTCCGTCCTCAGGGGCCACTTATCTCCTTCTAAATCTGTTGCAAAAAAGCAATCTTTCCAAGGCATTTATGGTGTACTCATCATTCCCTACTCATGGTTGTTTTAAGATTCTTTAGATGGCATCATGACCCTCCAGTTTCACTTCTGTTTTTAAACAGTATTTGGGGGAGTATTTTTTAGAGCAGAGAAAATGTGGTGGTATTTGTGAAAGTGAAAGAAAATATTTGTTCTAGTTGTGTAATTGTGCTATTCCGCTATGCCACAGTGCCACCAAGAGGTTATGTAGTGGAAAAGCAGAAAAGGAAACAGTCTTTGTGTAGTGCTTGGATTTCATTTCTTTGATGAAACTGAAATAAGATACCATGAATTAACAGCCTTGTGTAGCAAAGCTCTTGGAGAGTTAGAGGATGGATCTTGTTTGCTGGCTGAGTGAGATGCTAGAGAAAGGCCTGCATAAGCTATTTGGTCTTAGGTGCTCAGAACTTCTTAAGTTCAGAGCCTGCTTGTTTACAGCATCATATAATTGACCTGGAAACTTCAGTGAGAGACCAGAAACAAGCATGCTATAAATAGCTCATTTAGAGAAGCCCTATATCAACTTGAACCTCCTACTACTCAGAGAAGGAAGTGGAAGGTGTGGACGTATCAGGTCTTTTCTTTTCTTGACTCAAATATATTGCAAACCATCCTGAGGTTGACTCTCCATTTATCTTGTGATAAAAAGAACGTAGAGGATAAATATCTCGCAGCCACTTGTATCTGGCTTAGCCCACCTATGTGCCCACATGTAAAATAGACAATACAAGAAAAGATGGGCAATATGAGTCAGATGCTGTTATCAGACAGGAACATTCTGTCCTACAGCATTTGGTGTGTGTGTGTTTGTTTTCCCATGATATATCCTTGTATGGATGGCAGCAGTGAGAAATGAGAATGTCAAGAAGAAATCTGTGACAACATCAGTGTCCCAAAGATGTGGTTTTGGGGAGGGAATCATTTCTAATAGCATAAAGCAGTAAATGTGCCCCTTCTTAATTTTCATTGAAGTATTGCTGTGCCAGCAAGTGGATGCTGGGCCTGGTATAGCTTTCTCCCTTTCCCCTCCCCTGTTGCAATGGCATTAGCAATAGTCCCTCCACAAATGTCCGTTCATCAGGTAGCGTATCGAGCATCCCTTTCCCCACCCAAACTTGTCCCTTCTTGTGTTTCTCTTCAAAAAGGCAGCTCTATCTCTTTTGCCCAGCTGCAAGCTAGCCTGAGTATCTCCTACCTGACAAAAGAAGATACCTTTGATAGCCAGGCACAGCTGTAAAGTTGAAACACATGCTTGGTTCAGATACCAACGAACTTTAATTTGCATCAATTCATTAGCAATGCTTTCAAACCACTGCAAAAGGAAAGCTGGGCTGTAAAATAATTGGACATAAAATGCCCCAGCAGAAGGAAAGAATGGGGGAGGCGGGGGAAGAGAAAAATTGAGAGGAAGAAAGAAGAGCAAAACAGCTTGCTCTTGGAGAACTGAGCTCGGCTTTCATCTCCAGGCCAGGCCTTAGTTGAACCCTGATGGGACAGGGTATACATTTTAAAATGTGTGTTGCACCCTATAACTCCAATCATAAAACCAGGGTGAAATTCACAACCCATACCAGCTGAAAAGGGAGACTGCCTTGCAAGAGGCTGTCAGTCCTATTCAGAGCTTTGAATAGTAGATGGGGAAAATGTTGGAGGAGCCCTAACCAGAACTTGCAAGAGATATTTGCCCTATCTATTGTCAGGTGTCTTTATATCAGTAGGGGTGCAGAATGACTTTCAGTCTGAGATAGGAATTCCATTTGGAGAAACTTATAAGGGGGAAACTGAAGAAAAGCCAGGTAACCATCAAATGATCAGTAGTGGGGGGGGGGGAAGTGTGTGGCTCTCTGGGAAGACCCACAGGGCCAGATTGGGATCCGGGAGGATTTTGTCTGTGGGCCTGACATTTGGCAACCTTGCTTTAGATACCCCACTTGGGAGCAAAACATTTTGGGCAAGATAATCCGTTGGGAAAGGTGATATCATAATTTGCTATGACATCTGAATTGGACAATTGTGCTTAGTGCTAACCAGGAAACTCCCCCGAACCATGGTTTGCAAACCTATTTCAATCCTTCAATTGGAGGTCATTCCTATTCAGTGCCCAGCAAACTATGGATTGAGTAAATCAGGGCGAGGGGGAGTGAAAGACACTGGAGGGGGAAGAGGGATGGGAAGGCAAGAATGTGAGTCAGGATGCTCACAATTGCCAAACCATGGTTTGGCTGTGATGTCTGAACCAGGCCAGTTCAACTGACATGACTTCCAGGTTGGGGCGGGGGGGGGGGGGGGGGATGGACAGATTGACAAGTGAGTTCTGAACAAAGGTGGAATTTTCTCTTTTGAGCTCCGATGACAGATGATCCACATATATAAAAATGTGGTGACATGTTAACAGTAGCAACTTCATTTGAAGCTGATTTCATGTCAGCATGGATTGAAGGAGGATGTGGTGCAAGTACCACCATGCACATTTCACTACAAATTGTTGCCAGTGTAGTCATCCAATGCATTGGGATCAATCCCAAGAAGAAATACTCTTCATTAAGGACTTATCCTTGGGATATTTATGGTGGAATATCCAAGAATACCAACGTTGTCCATATTGCTTTATATAAACATTCAACAGTATGCAAACATACACTGAATTGCAACTGATTTTTGTATTCATTCTGTGGGGAGGAACTCTTGAGAAATACATGGGGGTAAGAAAGAATGTATTTGCACATCATTTTTCCTATGTTTCAGCCTCTTTTGTCTCCCTTCTCTCCTCATAGTGAGAGCTGTTTGTGAAGTTCTTTGAACAAACCCTTTCAAAGAGCTGAGTAGCTCTGTTCTTCAAACAGCTTTATAAAGGGATTTTGATGCAAGGCATCAATATGTGTCAGCACTGTGAAGTTATCATTCATCTCTTTGTAGTTTTATTAGGAAATAATATATCCCCCACTCCCAGTGTTGGCCATACTGTTGTTTCAGTGTTTTAAGTTTGATCTGCCCACCAAAAGATCTGCCACAAAACATCACTTTTACTAACTGGGGGGTTAAGAGAGTCGTAATTGAAAAAGTTCAAGATCTGGTTTTCTGATTCAAGTTTACCGTTTGTTTCTCCAGGTCCCAGCCCTTCATACCATTGGCAATACCTATAAAAAGAAAATACTCTTTGGTGATTACTGATAATGCTTGTTTTTGTAATATTGTGGCCTGGAAATAAAATATGATATACAAGCATCCAGACAATGCAACATTTTATATGTATTAGAATTACAAACATCTTTTGTTATAAACAAAATTCACACAATCTGCAGCAAAAAAACAGCTAGGCTGGTAACATTCCCAAAAACTGTTTCTTAAGGGTTTAGGCTGCAATCTTAGCTTACCTGGGAGTAACTAAATTGGACTTATTTCTGAGTGGACATTTGTAAATGTCACAACATTGTCCTGCATTGACTAATGTATTGTATGAAAATGTATACTACAACATCAGTGCCTATTCAACAAATAGTGTGCATGTGAGTGATTGTGATCAGATAATTGAAGGCAAATTTATCATCTTATATGACAGGGATAAATCATGCCTGCAGATTGTGCATCGAAGTTGTGAAACGTGCTATATATGCAATAAAGAAAAATAGAGGGAGGCATCAAAACACCCCTTGTGTGGGGCACTGCTTGTTCTAGGAACTGTTCCTGGAGAAAGAGGCAATAGTCCTGAGGGAACTGTGAAGCAGAACACCCCTTTAAGTGTAGTTAGGATGCCAAGATGGATGGTTTAACTATCATTTGGTTTCCTTGGGAGCATGGGAGTTAATCCTGTTCAAATCTGTTTGCTTTTATGGTGTAAATATCCCTCAAGGAGTCATCCTTTGGAATATTCTACAGAAATGCATTTTAGTCCCTTGGAAACGTAGGTCAAAGTTTGGTTACAGACAACAGTTTTATTATCCATATTCCAATGCAACTGTGCCTTATTCCTTGGCAAGGTGATACCCAAGACCAAGGGCAAAAGAAATTGATACACATGGCCAAGGGCAGGAGATCATAGGGCGAGAGAGATTGCTCCAGGGTAATCTGGCTATGTTAATGGGGCTCAAAGTCTAAGTTTATTCACGAGTATTCTGTCAAGAAAACTTCTCCCATGTACCAGGTGTCAGTTAGCAATGGAATTGTACCAGTTTCATACACACACACACACACACACACACACACTCTAGCACAATCAAATTGACATGACCTTTACTTCTGTAGCTTTGTAGTGGCTTTGCCAAGTGGCTAGGAGTAGCTTCATAAACAAGAGGATTTCAAGTTTTCCATGGTACATCATCATTCCATAGTTTCAATGGAAGATCTCTGCCTCTATGGTTTAGGCATAAAGTATTTACTTTTTATTAATTGTGAATTTCTGGTACATTTTCATTTTAACTACTTTGGCACTTTTGCATGTGTGTGTTTTAGAATCTCTCCCCTGCCCCACATTTATTTTGATGGCCCTTGGCAGGAGATCTGCCTTTTTTAATTTAATAAGTCAACACATTTGTTCAGTGGATGAGCTACACATTTCCCCCTCTCTTACAGGTGAGGGGTTAAGTGTCTACTTAGGATTGTTCTTGTTAAGGGAATTTCCTCCAGACCTGGATGCTTTGGTTATAAAGTGCATTTGTAAGCCTCCTGCAGCTATTGAGTTCCTATATATGTGTTGCATATATATATATATATACACACACACACACACACACACACACTTTTCAAGTTAAATCACTCACCTCTCAGATATTCCCCTTGGCTAGCAGGGCTGCTTTGATTACGTAATGACAGCTGGGTAGATATATGGACTATGGCAATGGGCTGGCAGCCACTTCATTGTCAATTTCTCTTTGTTCTCTTTAGAAAGGCAAAACACAATGGAGAGAGTTTGATCCGCATGTCAGACATATGAGACACAAAAGGATGATGGGAGCTGACTGCACTGCACAATCAAAGTGTCACCAGGAATTGCTGTATTTCAGTCATACGTAACAATGGCCGGGTGGCCACTGCTTGTGTCAGTCATAATTAGGTGTTAGCACTTAAAATCCCAGTGAAGTCCCATTGGTACATCGATCGATGGACAGAGGCACAACTGAAGCAGAGATATCGTCTCACTATCACCCTCTGGAAGTCCCATGCATTAACCAAATATTAACCCTTTGATGGTTGGCAGTTGCCCAATGCTTAGGTCTGTTTTCATTTCTGATAAAATTCGGTGCCCTGTTTTGAATTATACTGTAAGCACTTTAGGGAATCTTTCATTCTGTGTACTTTTATTGTGTTTAGGACAATCTGGCTCCATTCACAAGAGGAGACTTGGGATACTATTTTTATATACATAACTGACCACAGTATTAGGTATGAGGCTAAATGCAGATTATTATTGATATGGATAATTAAAGCGTGTTTGCTATGATTCCCGCTGATCTGCTATGAGGACCTTGGATGAGGATTTGGTAGATAATAAGCAAGTTGCTGACATGCAGAGTGGCAATTGCAGAAGCTGGGAATTTCTCTGAATATCAGTGTTTCCTCTTAAAAGTCTATTATGACCAATGGAAAAAAAAAGTAAGGCTGTTGTAACAGAAGAATGATTGTTCAATTTCCTTCATGCATTTCATTCTTTGCTCAATAAATCTGGACACAGACCATGTTAACCAAAGCTGTCCTTCTTCTTGTCATGAGGTACATAACAGGAAGCTGATCAGCAGGAACCTGAGATTATATAAGGCCTTAAAAAAATACTTGATAGCTTAATTTGTATAACTAGCCTGGGAGATGTCTGAGGGTCTTTGGGGGCAAGAAATTTAGATTAGCCATTAACAAAGTTTGCCAGTTCTAAACGTGGGTCATTGTATTTAGGGAAGGTCAATCAGGACTTTTGAGGAAACAAGGAAATAGGCAATATAAAATGGCTTTAATTCCAAAATATAGTCCATTTTGAAATGGGAACATCCATCACATTGCTTATACATCCATCACACTGTTTGAAAGCTGTGCTTTTATGGTACCCAAACTTTAAGTTCTTCAGAAACCTGACTCTGAGTGACTCTGCAGAATGAAGTGAAAAGGCATTTCTGGTACTGAAACCCTGTGTATGGAATATCCTTCCCAAAGAATTTCGCCTGCCACCATCCTTGTGGTTTTCTGGGTACCAAGTGAAGACATTTCTGTTCACCCAGCCTCATATTTAAAGTCTGTGTGTTTTTTAATTTTGGGGTTGACAAACCAAAGCCCTGTGAGAGTGACATGGAAGAATAAATGGTCTTGGCAATGCACAGTCAGGTCAGGGGTGGGCAGCTTTCCAGCGCCCGGGGGCCATTTGTGTACTTCCTGGGGTGCCAGCAGTGGCCAAAAAAACTCCAATGCTACAGAGTGGTAAGTGGACAAATGTAGCCTGAGAACAAGCTAAATTTGACCTATTTACTGCTCTAAAGCAGTAAACCACTGATTTTTTTTTTGCCACCATGAATTTTGGCAGTGCAACGGCGGGGGTGGGAGTGGTGCAGCAGTGAAGTTGCAGGTAGCCCATGGGCTGCATGTTGCCCTCCCCTGAGATAGGCAATCCTATTTTGAGAGCTAGAGTGTTGAAGGATGATATTAGTGTGACATTTGCAAAGAGTTAAACCCACAGAAGCCATTCTGAGGAGCCCAGAAGAGGGGTTAACAAGAAGAAGAAGTGAGTGAGATAGAATGAGACAGTGAGGGCTCTTGGTTGGCCCCTTGGTGGAAATATAGTGACTGGGTTCACACAACAAGTGTGAGCATGGGTTGAACGTGAGTTGTTATTGAACTGTGAGTTATTGTTGAACTGTGGGATGTGCTGTGTGTGCCCAACCATGCTAACAAACCATGATTTGTTAACCACAAACAAATAATGAAGAGAACCCATGGTTTGTTGTCGGGTTGTGAACTGTGGGTTGTCCGTGGTTAACAAACCATGGTTTGTTAATTTGGCTGGATTCACACAATACAACAACCCATGGTTCAACGACAACTCACACTCAAATTACACTCAACCCATACTTGAGTATGAGTTATCATGTTGTGTGAACCCCGTCATTTGTTCCCCACTTATAGTTACATATCCATCAACAAGAAAGAGTTTCAGATAAGGCTTGGATCATGAATGGGGACATTTTTGCTCAGAATAACAACAGAATTGAAGTCTCAAAATTTGTCTCCATCACCCCACTGTTTAGAACAGCTGTAGCAGACGGGAATCAAAGAGAAGGGGACTGAGTTCTCCTTTCCCCATTTACACCTTTGTATTGCGTCTTGCTGCTTGCTGGTATCATGACCCCCACCAGCTGTACATTTCTCACACTGTTATTGCATTAACTTCTACAGGACCATGTTTCTTTATATCTCACCATCTGCCATGCCAGTGCTACTGCCTTTCCTTGTATTTCTTCGTACTCTCTCCCTTCATGATCAATGCCTTTTCTAGCCTTAATTTTACTTCTTTCTCTTTCCTTGGTGCTTGACAAAGGAACACAAAATATGCATGCAACAAGAAGAATTTGCTGTTCTTTAATCTTTTGTTATTCTCTACCTCTTCTCTATCTTCAGGTGCTTTGAATTACTCTTAAACCTACTACAGGCGATGCTCCATTTTGTGACTGGCTGTAGTGTAGTATCACTTGAGAGTGGGTCCTTAGCCCGTGGTGTGGTAGGAGAGGCGTATGGGTAGGCTGGAGGTGGAATCCCAGTTCAAATAGTTAAACAGCAAATAGTTAAATAGCTAAATAGGTTTCAGATTATTTCACTAATTAAAACAATGTCAATACATTTATAATTAAATGCTTATTTATTTTAAATGTTTATATCATTTTATTTACTTACTATGTTTCTATTCTGCCCAAATGGCAAAACTTAAAAACCCAAAATATAGCATGATAAAACATCATATAAAACCTTTACAGATTTAAACAGTGAATAAAGCCAAAGTAACAACCAGAGTAAATGCCAGCAGCAGTGTAAAGATCCAAATACACAACAACACATATAAAATAAAACAGAGGACTAAGAAGCCTGGGAAAATAAAAAGCTCTTCACTTGGTGCTGAACAGACCGCAACGTAGTCACCAGGCAAGCTTCTCTGGGGAGGGCATTTGACCCTCAGGTTGCCACCACTGAAAAGGTCCTCTCCTTTGTAGCCACCCACTTTACCACATTTGGTGGAGGCACCTAGGGGAAGGCCTCTGAAGATGATGTCAGGATCTGGGCAGATATAGCCCTCCTTTGCTTCCAAGGATGACAATAAGAGAAAAAAATAATGTATAATAAAGTATAGGTTTGCGTTATTTGAGTTTTTTTTAAGGCAATAGTGATTGAAGAACGTCCTGGGTAGGACAATGATGTAAAATGTTATTGCTGCTGCTGTGCTTAATAAAACATTACCAATACTCATCCCTACTCACAGTTGTTTATGGGTTCTTTAGATGATGTGGTGACCCTCAATTTTGCTTCTGTGTCTGAAGAGCACTTCCAGCAAGTTTTTAGAGCATCTAGAGGTTATGTAGTGGAAAAGCTTGAATCTCAATTCTGCAATGAAACAGTAGGTTAACAGCCGACTAACCATCTTGTTTACAAAAGCTCCATGTGCTTGTCAGTAATTCCAGTGCTTTTGCGCTCACTGGCCAGACCATTGGAAAGTGTTTTTTAAAAATGGGTTGGGCTGGGGGCAAGGAACCTGAAATATCCCATGAGGATTGGACTTCACAGGCCCTCCACTGGTCATGGCCTTATTTGATGGCACCTCTTTTTGTAAAGTGAAATGAGGCCTGAATTGGTTGCTGCTTTAGCAGAAAACTTTTGGTTCAAAGGAAGGCTTTTTCTGTGTTGCTGTGTGGATCTCCTTCCCCCCCCCCCAACTTTCTCCTTTGAACTCTTGATGCTGAAGTTAATGTGCTTTGGTTCACTCTTTCTATGTTGCTGTAGTGGAGTGTTTGGCCTCAAAGGATTGCTTTTATATTGTTTTATGGGTCAGAGGTCTCCTCCCCCAACTCTCTATTTTGAACATTTGACCCCAAGTGGACTTGCATGCCCCAATTTACCTTTTCTGTGCTGCGAGTTGCTGATGGAGCAGACAAAAGATGGCTCAAAGAACTGTTTTTATGTTGTTGTATAGGTCAGATATTCCCCTCACCCTTTGCTTTTCACTCATGATCTTCAACGTAACTTGCATGCCTCAGTTTGCTCTTTCTGGCTTCCTGGTATGGAGCAGGCACCCTGACTCTGCCTACTGCTAGCTGCTTTGCCCTTGGCCAACTTGATGCCATTGGGTCCTGTGATTTACCCCATGCTTCTCTCAAATGCCCCAGTTTTTGTTATGCTGTGGGTTTTGGTCCCAATTTGGTTTCCTGTTGTTTTTCCTGCTGTAGTGACTCATAGGTGCTGTTGACTAGGCTGACCATATGAAAAGGAGGACAGGGCTCATGTAACTTTAACAGTTGTAGAGAAAAGGGAATTTCAGCCAGTGTCATTTGTATGCAATTAGTTTCTGGTGAAATTCCCTCTTCATCACAACAGTTAAAGTTGCAGGGGCCCGACCTTCTTTTGTAGATGGTCACTCTAGTATAGTGCCTGCACCTTTAACTGTTGTGATGAAGAGGGAATTTCACCAGGAACTAATTGCATAGAAATGACACTGGTTGAAATTCCCTTTTCTCTACAACTGTTAAAGTTACATGAGCCCTGTCCTCCTTTTCATATGGTCAGCCTACTGTTGACATGTTATGCAGCCATCAAGTTCTGTTGCGTTTGAAAGGCCTGTTTGGTCTTTGCCTGTTCTCCTGCTACCCAACACAATAGGTTTTTAGAACATGGCTGACACAGTCTTTGACTACACAACAGCGGCAGGAGTCCATTCAAGACAATTTTCATAACAGCAAGCCTGTCTGCTTCTCAAAAACATACTTTATCATTGCTTTTCTGCTGCCTTTCATTGTTATGTCCAACTGTTCTTTCCCTTCTTAGGCAAAGAAATCACTTGAATTGGCAAAAGAAATCCTGCTTATCTGTAATGAAATCAAGGGCTGAATCACCTTGACTGAAATTGTCAGTGAAAACATTTCATTTGCCTTGTAACTCAGTCACCAAAATTCTTCATTCTCCCCACCCCAGAAGCAAAAAGGAAGCCATTCGCATTGGTGACAAATCATTTCCATCATGTAGGTCCCAAACAAAAGCAGATTTGATTTTTCTGAATAGTTTTACAGACAACAACAACTTACTTTTCACATTCCTAAATGTGCGTCCTGCAAAAAATAGGAGGCCTTTCCATGGTTAGGAAGGCATATTTGCTTTTAATTCAAGAAATTTACATGGCAAAGTTCCAGCCCGATACAGCTTTTTAAACAATAGACTATGTCAAAGCTTTTGCACGCAGGTGCTATCAGAGGCCATGGTATGATGCATTTTACTGGGGCAGTACCAGTGCTGTGATTTTAAAGGTCACCCTACCTGCTATCAGAGGCAGATCAAGGTAGCTAGAAGTATGGCTTTTTAAGCTGAGATCGATTTATTTGTTTAAAACCAAAATCCATCAAAAGGAAAGCAGGGATACAGGAAAGACCATAAATGTAAAACATACCATCTTAAAATCAGTGCTGAGTGGCAGATGGCCAAGACCTGGGCTACCTTTCTTCCTCACCATCACTCTTTCCCTTATGCCGCCTCTGCAATTTTGAGCGTGAGCCAGCTTATATAATTGGCAGAACCACATAGTACAGCTTTTCCTGGACAGGACTACTTCGCACGGTACGAAGGAGATCATATGTGTTCTGCACAATTATATATTACTCCTAAAGTAGCAAATAGAAGTTTGGAGAAAGATTTCCATGAGGAAAATGGCAGGCGGAGGGAAGGTTGCACACCCCTCCTCCATAGCATGGTGTCCCAGTTCAGATAGAAACTATCAACTCACTCTCTCTGGCTCTTTTTTCTCTGCCGTCATCTTCACGGCGTTAGGGCATCAGGGCATCAGGGCAGTATTGGCAGGCAGCGTGCCCCACATTTGCACTCCTTCTGCCCATCTACAGTGGAAGGAGCACCACGGCGGGCTTTCCTGCCGCTGCCATGCCCAACCAACAGAGCACAAGCGGCAGCTTTAGGGGCACCTGGGAGCATCCGCCCCCTTCCTCCAGGATAAGGTTTTTTTTATTATTATTATTTTTTACAAGTGTGGGGAGGTCAGCAGAGGTGGTGCAGCAAGCGTATGGCTCTCTGGTCCCTTCCCTGCCCAGCCCATGGCAACCAATCAGTGGTCGCCATAGACTGTGGCACGCCTCCCAGAAGCTCTGGAGCAAGAGCAACAAACGGCAGATGCCGTCATGGCCTCGCTCCAAGCCAAAAAAGTAGGAGTAAATGCCCTACCTTTTTAGAGCGGCGCTTTAGGGCTTTGCCCCTAGATGGCTTCGGAGTGGTGGCAGCGTCATGTAAATCACCTGCCGCCACTCTGAAGCCACCGCAGGGAAAAGTGCCTGTCTAGAGGCACCCTCTGTCTGTCTCTCTCCATCCCTATGCAAGTATATGGAGCACTTCTTCCATTCATTTGCATGGGGCGAGGAGAAGCACTCCCCCTGTTGAAAATCAGCTGGAGGGGGCAGAAGACCACCCCCTACCAGGGGTCCTTTGTGAGCGGGAGGCTTCTACCCCATCCCAACCATTTTTGGCACCTCCCCCCACTATACAAGTCAACGGAAAAATCATTCCATTCATTTGCAGAAGAGGGAATAGATAGGTGGGCTCCTCAGTCTTGCCCTTTGGGCACAGTGGCACTCCAGTAGCATCCTTAGAAACCCCAGTTCTACCCTATGACACAGAGTTTTGAAAGCAGGGCTACCAGCGTGTGGGTTGCCTCCACATTGGCGAGCTTCTGAGACTTGACAAAAGAATGTGGATAGGCCGTTATGTTCTGGTGAATTGTCTCCCTGTAAGTTAAGAAGGCTAGGCAATGGTCAGAAGAGATTATTCATATGGATTAGTGATGGAGAAGGGGCATGGAGGAAAGCGTCTCTCTGGTCTGGTTGGCACCTAACAAGAAATCACCATGAGTGAATTTCCCAGCAGGGCAGTAGCCACTATTTTTAATACCATAGTTTCTTGTTACCTGCAAACCTGATGAGGGTTGGTTGTTGGGGTGGTTGGGAAGCCATCCACAACCCTAAAACAGCCCATAGGCTCTGGGTGGCTGTCAGTCACCCCAACAACCCACCCTTGCCAGGTCCACATGTAATGAGAAGCCATGGTGGCTTGGATCAGCAAAACTAAAACAGTTGAAATTAAAACTAAAACAGCTTTGCAGATAAGTCCCCCAAAGTTACTAATCCGCAATAGGTTTTACAAGCCTGTGTTACTTGTGAAACACTCATAAAAAGCACCAATAATTTTCAGTTTACAAAAGCAACTCTTCAATGTCATACAGATAACCAGATGAGTGTCTGTTAACAGGTCTGAACTAGAACACCATGCGTGAACCCAAGCAAGCAAATTAAACTTTATGACACAATTTGCAGTTTTTAAAAGGCACACCTCTCCAAATAAACATGGTAGGCTGACCATCTGAAAAGGAGGACAGGGCTCCTGTAACTTTAACAGTTGTAGAGAAAAGGGAATTTCAGCCAGTGTCATTTGTATGCAATTAGTTCCTGGTGAAATTCCCTCTTCATCAGAACAGTTAAAGTTGCAAGCACTATACTAGAGTGACCATATACAAAAGAAGGCAGGGCCCCTGCAACTTTAACTGTTGTGATGAAGAGGGAATATCACCAGGAACTAATTACATACAAATGACACTGGCTGAAATTCCCTTTTCTCTACAACTGTTAAAGTTACAGGAGCCCTGTCCTCCTTTTCAGATGGTCAGCCTAAAACATGGTCTCCCCTTGTTTAAATGTACAGAACAAGCTGTATGTATGTATTCACTCAGGGTTGTTATTCTGACTCAACAAACGGTCAATATTTATAAGCAAAGGTGTTTCCTCCACACACTCTTGTGGCCTTCTTGAATAATTCTCAGGTCATCTTTGTTTACAGTGAACTCTGTGCTCCTCCCACCTGTATATACAAGAGACAGCAACTTACCTACTGTTTATAACTATCACTTCTCTGATGATGAGTGTGAGGTCAGTCAAGGGTCCTCATTTTGCCAGAGGTTTTTCCTCACCCTCCCACCCCTTTCAACTCACTTTGGCCTCCGATTCTCCCCTTGAATGCATAAACAAATCAAAAGCTGAAGCTAATTAAGCGGTTGTTATTCCAGAATAATAGCCAATAATATATGAAAATAGTGTTTGAGGTTATCTAAAAAGTGAGTGAATGAAAACAGCATTTTCCTATTAAATATGGCCTATGTATACAAAGAATTCATCAGCTTATTTTGTTAGCAAAACCACATTTGAATTCCTTCCCACCCCCCAGTAAAGAAATAGCAAAAAGCATACTGTTGTATTATATTCCACCTATCCCAACGGCAGGGCTACATGTACTAATAAATCCCATATGGCTGTACCTATGCAACCCAGCTGAAATATCTGGCCTCCTGAATGATTCCTTAGTGCAGGAAATCCATCCAAGCAACACAACTGGACTTACAGACCCCAGGATGAATTTGAAAGCTGCTAAATGAAATCTGTTTTAGTTGCAAACTGAACATTTCTGATAAGGCAGTAGAAGAGATACAAATGTGAAATCTAAATGTATTCTTACATAACTGTCGTGGTCCAGCAAGACTACCCACATGGACGAGCTGGCATCAGCGCACAAATCAACCTGCTGGATGAATTCCACATGTACAAGAATATGCATCACATGGTTTAAAAAACAACCTTTGTACATCCAGCACCCTAGTCTGCACGTCAGAAAGGTGATCTGTTCTGAGTTTGGCCAACATATGCCTTCTCTAGCATTATAAGGGCTATACTTCAAAAGCTGATCACCTGTTAGCCACACAGTTGATAATACGACTATCTGAAAGCCAGTTTGGTGCAGTGGTTAGGGTCTTGGACTGGACTCACGTACTAGTCCCCGCCAGCCATGAAGCTCATTGGGTGACTTTAAGCTTCTCTCTCTCTCTCTCTCTCTCTCTCTCTCTCTCTCTCTCTTTAAAAACCCTGCTGTGCAGGTTTTTGTTGTGCATCATATTGTATTTTATTCTTTAAATATTTGTATTGTATTTTATATTTTAACTGCTCTATGGCAATTTAGATTTTTTAACTGTTTGCAACCCACCCAGAGAAAATTAGTTATTGGATGGATTAGAAATGTCATAAAGAAATAAATGACCATGCCCGAGAAATGTAAGCCATAAAAATATGCCAAACAGGAATTGTAACACCAGTGGTATTTCCAGAGGACTGGAACTTGTTCGTACACAGATGCACCTCTTTCTCTGCCCCCATGTTAGAGTTCTTCTATAGGGCAGTTTACCACAGCTCAGATTTACGCATTGTCTGCTGGTCCTTCAGACTTTAATACCTTTGTATCTGACCATTTACTCTTTTAAGTGGTTCTGAATTATAAACAAATGTTGCCAGAGAGCAATATTCTGTCGCTATTTTAAGTGCTTACTCACAAAAAACGTTGCTCAAAAGGCTACGTTTTGTCTGGGAAGATAAGCTAGCAGGAGTCTAGGAAAGTATGATGAAGCGCCTTTTGAAGTTTCCCACTGAAACCCGCAGTTGAAATGGACAAGGGACTGTCCACTCCCTCTATACACATGCGTGGGAAACATCATTAAAAGGTCAATCTTCTTCTGAGCCCTAATCTAATCTAAAGTAGCCCTATTGCTGTGAAGCGATTTCCATGCTGCATGGGGCTGAGCAGAGACATTTCCCCTGGTCCTGGCCCCTTCGCATTTCTGTCCCTGTCTTCGTCCCCCTCCATGCACTGGAGGCCTGGATATCTGCAGTGGGCAGCATTCTGTACTTGTGTAGGCGCCTCACATAATTTAGAATCCTGTTCTTGTAGTATTAATAATAATAATAATAATAATAATAATAATAATAATATATTTATTTATCACCCGCCTCTCCCAACGGATCGAGGCGGGGAACAACACCAAACACAAAATACAAAAACTGATTAAAAGCAGATAAAACCAGTACATCATTAAAACACCAATAAAACACCAATAAAACACTTTAAAATTCATCTGGGTAGGCCTGCCGGAAGAGATAAGTCTTTATAGATCTTTTAAATTCCGGAAGACTAGTGAGTTGGCGAATCTCTCCCGGCAGGTCATTCCATAATCTGGGAGCGGCAGAAGAGAAGGTCCTCTGGGTAACGGTTGTCAGTCTAGTTCTTGTTGACTGTAATAAATTCTTCCCAGAGGACCTGAGCGTGCGGGGCGGATTGTATGGGAGAAGGTGATCCCGTAGGTAACCTGGACCCAAACCATGTAGGGCTTTAAAGGTAATAACCAACACTTTGTACTTCGCCCGGAAACTGATTGGCAGCCAGTGAAGAGATTTTAAAACTGGTGTAATGTGGTCACCCCTAGATGTACCGGTGACCAACCTGGCTGCCATATTTTGAACTAATTGAAGTTTCCGGACTAGGCACAGAGGTAGCCCTATGTACAGCGCATTGCAGAAGTCGAGCCTCGAAGTTACCAGTGCGTGCACTACTGATTTTAGGTCTTCCAACTCTAGGAAGGGGCGCAGCTGGCGTATCAGCCGAAGCTGATAGTAGGCACTCCTGGCAGTCGCATCTATCTGAGCTGTCATTTGGAGCGACGGATCCAGGAGCACCCCCAAGCTGCGAACACAGTCTTTCAGGGGGTGGTTGACATACCTCCAACCCCAGGTTGTGGCCCTTGACAGTAAGCACCTCCGTCTTGTCTGGATTCAGCTTCAGTTTGTTTTTCCTCATCCAGCCCATTACCGCCTCCAAGCATTCATTCAGAGGAGACACACTATCCTTAGCTGATGCTGTTGTCGAAGGCATAGAGAAATATATTTGGGTGTCATCAGCATACTGATAGCACCCCGCCCCATGCCTCCGGATGATCTCTCCCAGCGGTTTCATGTAAATGTTAAACAGCATTGGGGAAAGGATGGCACCTTGTGGTACACCACATAGCAACTCTTTTTTTGAAGAGCAGCTATCCCCAAGCATCACCATCTGGGATCCTACAGGTATCAAACCGGCTCCCTGCTGCAGCTGTTTGCCCTCCAACTCATGGAGGGCTATGAACTCTGCAACAGGGCAGTGTTGCAGAGTTCTTCCCTCATGCAGCGGCAGTCATGTGAGGGAAATTACGAGTGAATAGGGCTTTGTATCACTTATTGGTTGGCTATTGGCACCCCTGAGATTTCAACTAAGAATCTACTGCCTGAAATTGCTTTCCCCCCTCCCCCCTCCTAATCCCCTTTCCTTTTGTGTCATGTTTTTTAGATTGTAAGCCCGTGGGCAGGGACTGTCTTAAGAAATATTTTTGTAAGCTGCCTTGAGAGCAGCTTGTCTGTCATTGTCTGTTATTTTAAGTGTCCTTTAAAAGAAGCATTTTAAACTCCCACCTAAAGCCTCACGCACACTCCTCTTATGTAGTGGCTAAAGTGTTGGACTGGGAGTTGGAAGATCTGGGTTCTAGTCCCCACTCGGCCATGTAAACCCACTAGGTGACTTTGGGCCAGTCCCAGACTCTCAGCCCAACCTACCTCACAGGGCTGTTGTTGTGAGGATAAAAATGGAAAGGAGGAGGATTATGCATGCCACCTTGGGTTCCTTGGAGGAAAAAAGGTGGGATATAAATGCAATAATAATAAAATAAATGAATAAAGTAGGAACAAGGCAACCCTTGTTTTGTTCAGCTGGAAATCACCATTCCAAGTCTACCCCACTCTTTTGTAAGTATTTGTAATCATAGACAAAACTTCCTTGAGAACTCGTGAGTGAGTCTCCCCTCACAAGCTTCTCAGGGACTGGTGTAGTGGAGCCTGGGCAGCTCTGGGACTTTTTGATTAGCAAGGATGCTGAGGACATATGCCAGTTCCCTCTGAGTTTAGCTGCAATCCTCACAGTAGCTGGGGAAGGGGGAGGGGGAATTTCCCAAGCAACAATATATTGTTCCTTGTTGTAATAAAGTATTTTGGTGTGTCTTCTTGATCTTGAATGGGCCAATTAAGACCCATTAGCTTTACAAAAGTTCTGCTCCTAGTGGAGATATAACTGCTAGAACTGGCCTGTTGATCTGAATTAACACAGCTGACTGAACTTTTAGACTTTCCTTGGAGGCCTGTACTTCAAAACTTACCACTACACCACTGTTTTTAAGTCCCCTTCCATGAGTTTGCTCTGTGTGTCCTCCTCTGTGAATTATACTGACAGTCTGCCTAATTAAGTTTTGGGGAGCTCCTGGCTGGGTGCCTGCTCTTGCACCTCTGAACCCCCAGATTTGAGCTGATTCCAAATGAGGGTTTGCCGGAATAAACTCAGCCTGAATAAACTCATCCGGAATAAATTCAGCCTGACTGACCTTGGACTCAGCTTTGAGTGTGCCTTTCCTGCACTCACGCTTCCAGTGCACTTTGCTGGGCAGAGCCTGCTGTGGTCAAGGAAAGTCTCTTATTTTTACTCTGTTTTTCCATTTTACCTTGACACAAAGGATCCCTGTGCACTCCCCAGGAGTTCAGAGAAAGCATTAGGCAGGCAAGTGTAACTCTCCCGCCTTTCCCCCTCTTTCCCTCTCTCCTGTCAATTCTTCAGTTCCCACTGCAATATCCACCCCACCTCAGAACTGAAGCAATCACCCCATAGAATAACTTCTCACCTGCTATTTTAATCCCTCCCCATTTCTGGAACAGCCTTTTCATTTAACCACATAATTGCCATTTTGTTTGCTTTCTCAATAAAGCTTCATCTGCTTCTAATGCTGTAACCTTTTGTCTTATATTTAGAAAAAGGAAATGTTTAATCAAGTTTACATTTTTAACATAGTTTAATCTCAGTACGAAGCTTTTCTTCTAATCCCTGTCCGTCCTTTTCCTGTAAGTAAAACCTGCATTGAGGCCTCTGCCGTCTTCCCATCTTGACTAATGCTAAGGAGCGGTCTCCTTAGTGACCTTGTTCAATCCACCGATGCCCACGCCCGTCCATGTGAAAATCCAGCTGCTGCCAAGAGTACCTTTCTAGCCTGACATTCTGTCTCCCTCGCCCTTGAGGCTGTCCAAATCCATCTCCATCTGCATGCTAGGCAGGGCTCCCCTTCAAAGCCACGCATGACTCAGCCAACTGCACCTCCGTGTCCTCGCTTGTTTCTGCTCTGTTAGTCAGACCAGCCTCATCTGCCCACTTGTCTGATTCTGGCACAAATAGCTCCGAATCTTTCTGTTGTGATGATGTGATGCCTTGGAGAGTTTCCCCTAAGCTTCTTTGAAAAACTAATCCCCTTGCCTCATTTATATACATAATAAAGATTCCGTTCACCTCATGTATATATGAACGGACTAGACTGAAACTGGATCTCCCAATAGCAGCCTATCTTCCATGAAAGTTCATTTTGCTCCAATATATTTAGGTTATAATGTGTCTCATATCACCCCACCTTGGTATTACCATTCACTCACTTCATTAAGAATAGAAGAATTCCATTGATGGATTAAGTCAGTCTTCCCCAACGTGGTGCCCCCCAGATGCTCTGGACTACAAATCCCAGCCAGCATGGCAAATGGGTATTATGGGAGTTGCAGTCCAATGCATGTAGAGGGCTCCAGATTGGGGAAGGCTGAATAAGATCTAAGTCCACTGAGTCCAATTTTCCTGTCCCAACTGACCAGTCAGATGTCTGTGGAATCTTACAAGCAGGGTATGACCTTGAGGGTCATCTGCTTTTGTCTGTCCCAGTTACCAAATACTGAGACAGAAAGCGTCTCTACATTGAGAAATTGGGTTGCTTACTCAGGGCTTTTGCTTCCTGCTTCTTTGGCGCAACTGCTATGGGCTGAATTACATGGATGGAGAGGGGTGACCATGTGGTTTGAACTGAATACTTCCCCTCCATTCACTTCAATTGAGTCAGTGCCATCTAGTAGCGGAAGATACTGCTTTTTCCTGGATATTACCACATTAAAAGTGGTTCTTTTAATAGTGGAATTTCCAGGGAAACCACAGAAGACATCCTGGTCATTGATGACGACATGTAATGGACCTACAAACTTCCATGAGTGTCCAGTCACTAGTGTACAAAAAGTTGCTAGTTTAGATGAGCCCAGATACTGCCTCTGGACATTGAGGTTTTGTCTAGTTTACATCATTAATGGCTATTGATAAATTTTCACTATGGAGAATTTTAAAAACAACAACCACATCAACCGCTAGGAGGGAGTGTCTTGGATTGCTCATTACTACAGGGAGATGCTTCGAAGACTATGGACTGGCCTTTGTGGTTCTTTCATCTAATGATTCGGGGTGAAAGAGACTCAACACTCCTGCACCAGTTGATTGTAGAAGCTTTTTGGATGGGTCACCAGACGGCCAACACTGAGAGCTGCAAGCCACAAGTGTCAATGGCTTACAGATCAGGGAGTGATGGTGGAGTGGGCTGGGAGGGGGAGAAAGCCAGCATATAGGTATTGAGCAGAGACAAAAATCCTTTGCATTTTTAGTACGGCGTGGTTGGGAAGCACAACAACAGGAGACAACAGTAGGATTTACAACAAGTATATCGTCCTTCACAAGCATTTTGTGAAGAAAGATCACGTATTTAAGAAACAGGTAGAGCAGATGCTTGCCTGCCTTTTCCTGTTTTACAGTCCTGCTGCCTGCATTACTGTAGTAGTAGAAGGGGAAAAACAGGCTACTAGTTTGAAAATGAATGTCTCAATCAAAAGAAGCATACAGGATGAAAGAGGCAAAACATACCCCCCACCCGCCCCCAAATGTCTGTTATATGACTAGACCTTCATAAGAAAAAGCATGGCAGTTGCAATGTGAATAAGGGAAACTATGTTACAGCAAACTGGAGGGAAACCAAAATTTACAGAGACTTCTAAAATATGGAATTGTCTCTCAGAGAAAATAATAGGGACAAAAACATATAGCTGGACTAAAATGAAAGGAACTGCTATTATTGTTATATCAAGGAATGGAACATTTGGCTTGATTTCCTGTTCTCCGGGCAGCAGGGGCTGGGAGTGCTGCGTGGGAGGGAGTGTCTTGAATTGCTCATTAATGCCAGGAGAAGCTTTGAAGGACACTGGTTACAGCTGGTGATTTCAGAGCACTGAAGTAAGCGTCACAGTGATTAGACAAGGCAGGCAAAACAAATTGTTATTCCACTTGTACACAACACCAATGTTGTGGCCAATGAAGAGAATCAAGGTGGAATAATGGATAAGGAACTGGGTGTGAACCTGAAAAATGAGTGCTCAAACGCCTGAGGTTTGCTCCAGAGACAGTTCTGGTATTGGGCTGATATTCAAGTTGCCCCCATCTTCCCAAAAGGTCATTTCATATGTGGCAAAGTTACCACTAAAAACTGCTTCCACAACATAGGGCCTATGCAGGGCTGTAACACTGTGGCTGTTTGCACACCACAGCAATATTCAGTGGCAAATTGTGGGCTAAACAACCAAGTTGTAAATCCAACAACAAACCATGGTTGAACCACTGGGTTGTTTAGCCCCTAAACAACCCATTGGACTGGATTTGCACATCACACTCAAAACCTCTGACTGGAGGTTGTTTTTAGAATCTGCAAGCAGCTCACAGGCAGTGTGTATCTACATGAATTGTGGGTTAAATAACCCTCCATTTTGTTACTGTAACAAGTGAACAGGATGAAAGTGAAATGGCTTCTCGTGCTTTTGGGGTGCTTGCTGACGTGGACATCAGTGATGTAGTGGAAAATTTTGAAGCGTAGGATCTTCTCATGACTGTGTGTATGAGGCATACACCAAAGAGCAGCAGAACATAGCATAATGCCCAATTCATTAGAATCAGCTTAACTGCAGGACTGTGCAGCTCCATGGGAGTAAGTTCCATTGAACACAGCAGTGTTTACTTCTGCCGGCATAGGTTTAACTTGTAAAACACGTTGAGCTTTTTTAAAAAAGACCATCAATCAGCTTAAATGCAACCAATTAGCTTTTAATTAGAAATGGAAATAATCTTGCATAGAAGTGCTACCACTACTAGAGTGAAGTACCCAAGCCATGAAAGAAAAGAAAAGAATTATTCAGCCTCTTCTAAATTATTTTCTCCATTCTCTGACTTCCTCCATGCTAACTTATCACAACAATAGTAAAACTTGAATGCCTTGTTATCACCTTGTTCAATTGCCATAGGAGTCCATCAGTTATCCTGATATTCCAGCAGATGATATCAACACTACTGCTCTGAAAAAGGTCCCGGAAGTGTGCTCCACTACACCACTTTACACACAATCAGGCTGATTTATATAGGTAGCCGTGTACAAAACCCATAAGCGTGTTCTCATCAACAACCAAACCATGCCAAAAAACCAATGAGATAAACCAATAGCAAAAGTTTCTTAAACACAAAATGAAACATGTGCCAAGGAGCTGTGGCTAGTCAGGTCTCTCTAGCACATTCCCCCATGGATGTAGGGATTCACATCTGCTCTTCATACATTGATGGTTTATGTAGCTACACTGCACTTTCCTGTAGTAAACACAATTGCTGCACTAAATGTGGTTCTCAGTTAATGTTTAAAAGAGATATGCTGGTTCTAAGCGCTGAGCTATCCTTGGATCTACCTTGTGAGGTCTGGAATGCCAATGGCAGCAGATTCGGGTACAATTTTCATTGTGATTGAAGTACAAGAGGAGGAAAGATTAAACACCTATGCTCTCAACCCCACAATCCCGATTCTGATCTCCCCCCTGCTGTTTTTTAAAACAAAAACAACTGATGCATGAAATGCAATTGCGCATTTCATGTATGATTTGTTTTGGCTCTGGGAAGGGCTGGGCAGGTTCAGTTGGGCTCCCCCCCCCCCCCCCCGGACATTTTCATCAGCCCATGTTTAACAGAGAGAAGGAAGACCTCTCCATCCTGGTAGCCAGAACCTCCACCTGGCAAGGCACAAACCCTGCTCCCTTTAATTCATTTATTACTTTTTTATATTGCCCAAAAGGCAAATCTCTCACTCGGCAGTTCACAAAAATTAAAACCATAAAATACAACATGATAAAACATAATTTTGTTGGTTTTATTCTGCTTTAGAAGTTTAACGCAGAATTTTTAAAAAGTTTTTAAAAAAACAATGCAAAAGCCAGGATCACTGTAGAAATATAAGAACACAATAACACATTTAAAAACAAAACTGAAGGACTGAAAGCTTTTTTACAGAGACAGCTTACCATCTAACACATCACAGTAGAAAACAGGGACACACTTGAAATACCCCTATTTTCAGGTCAGTTATTATCCTAGCATCCCTCTCCCCCAGTGCCTTCCCAATTTCACATTGCTGAAAGCTGTGCTGTCTGCTATGTTCATTTACTCCGGAAGGGCATTTCTTGCATGGTCTAGAAAGCCAAGAAGGAGTTTGTTTTCTAGGGTAAAAGTATACTAGAAAAACAGCACTGTCCTATACAATCTGCCCTTGACTATTCAAAATGAGCTTTGCTTGCCAGCAGGTGAAATAGCAGGCTTTGCACTAGATGGCACCTTGAAGTGTATGCATGTGTTTTACATGCATGTACATTTGAGGCGTGACACATCCTGTATATTTTTGAGACATGGGGATCAAGTTGAACCTTGAAGAATTACACCTCTAGGAGCTTTTGGCTAACGGCATTTTAACAAGGCATTTGCAAGAAGGAAAAACAGAGACAAAACAGTGTCAGTGGTTTTCCAGGGAAAATAGAGGCTATCACTAGTAAATTGTGCATGTTGGCGTATACGTACCATCTGGCCCAACCTTAGGTCCCCAGGAGTGGTTGGACTACAACCCCTATCACTTGCAGCCAGCATGGGCAGTGGTTAGGGATGATCTAAGTTTGGGAAAGGTTGATTTTTGTACTGCATGGGGTGTAATTTGATGCCTTTAAGAATCTGACACACCCAGCAGTGAACTAGGAATTGGCAAACCTGTCAAGCTCGGTTTTGTTCAGGTTCTCAGTTTTTCACGTTTAAGTGTGACTTGGTAAGGCTGATAGCTTACTAAGGTCAACCATCTTGTTTCCACATCAGATTGTGATTTATTTTTTCTTCAGCTCCACAAACATTTGTACAAATTTTCATGTGCATTTCCATCTCACATTTATAAATGATACATTTTTGTACCCATTTTTTAAAAAATGTATGCAATTTTGTGCAGACTTTTGCAAATGTATGCATTTTAAAGCAATTTTCCAATTAATAAAATGGGATGTTGATTGCACTGGAAGTGGTCGCCAGCCAGGAACCAGCATGCTTGATCGCTGCCACTCATTCGCAGCTACCCAGAGTTTGTTTAAACCCTGGGTAGCTATGATGTGCCAACCAGGTCAGTGACTCATTACCCAAAGCCATCATACAAGCCAAGATTTGAACCCAGTCTACCAAGTTCAAGTCCACATGTCACGCACATAAACAAATGAAAATGGATAATAACTGTATGAAATTAAAATATGCACTAACTTCTCTGCACATGTTAGGTTTTCAGTGCATCTGTCAGGGCTAAACTAGTTAATTTCCCCAAATTAAAACATTTAGCTTTTAACGATTACACTGAAACCGATAGCAAATTCCCATCATATTTCATAAACACTGCATTCCAGCTCCTTCAGAAAGAACTTTTAACAAATGTACAATGTGAATCTTTTTCTTTTCTTCTAAAAAATGAAATGGTTAAAACTTTGAAACAACACTGAGGCAACATCTCCCATCCACTGCCTCAGCCAGTGTCGTTCTGTGGTTTGAACTACTGGGATTATTAATAGTTATGTCTAGGAGAGCTTTCCCCAAACTGGTGCTGTTCATATCAGTTGAACTACAACTCCCATAATCCCCAGCCAGCATGCCACCCTAGGAACTCAGAAAGGGTGAGGTGAAAGAAGACAAATTTTCCATGCTTAAAAAAAAAAGAACATTTAAAGATGTCTGTTTTGTCAGTTTGTTTTATGATATATACTTTTAACTGCTAGGAAGCCAGAGTAAAAAAGAAAAAACAAAGGAAGTCAAGGGATAAGCTTTTATTGGCTCAACATACTCTGCAAGGCCAACATGAAAACATCAAGCCCCAGGAGGTAGACATAAAAACAGCAGATTATTCCACAAAGGTCACTATCAGTCATGAGATTGTAACAACTTTCACCTTGTACTCAGCTGTGGAAAATGTTATTACAACTACAATCCTGTGCACACTTACCAGAGAATAAGTCCAGTTAGACTCAATGGGGTTTTCTTCTGAGTAGACATGTCTAGGATTACACTGTAAGGTAGGCTGACCATATGAAAAGGAGGACAGGGCTCATGTAACTTTAACAGTTGCAGAGAAAAGGGAATTTCAGCCAGCATTATTTGTATGCAGTTAGTACCTGGTGAAATCCTCTCTTCATCAAAGCAATTAAAGTTGCATGCACTATACTAGAGTGATCAGATACAAAAGAGGGCAGGGCCCCTGCAACTTTAACTGTTGTAATGAAGAGGGCATTTCACCAGGTACTAATTGTATACAAATGACACCGGCTGAAATTCCCTTTTCTCTACAACTGTTAAAGTTACAGGAGCCCTGTCCTTCTTTTCATATGGTCAGCCTACTGTAAGGGACTATCTTTCACCGGTATTCTAGCCAATCTTTTTAGCCATGAGTAGAATTTTCCATCTAAAGGTTGTGTGTTTTATCCTTCTAAAAATGGCATAATGGAGTAAAAGCCATATATAATAGATACGCTGTGTATATGAAAACCACCAGTTCATTTTTTAACTGTAACTTGATGAACCTTAATACATTTTATGAATTTTGAACGTGGGGCTTCACTGTATGTTTTGACACCCTAAGGATAACTTCCCTCATGAGCAAATCGTGTTTTCACGCTACATGCTTGTCCACAGGGATATAAGTGGAAACGGGCTGATACTCAGCAGTGACTAAGAAGTTTAGCTGGCAGCAGACCTTCCTCCCAGAATGAAACTCAAACCGAAGGTTTTGGGGATCATCTTCTCAACATTAGTGTGAATATTAGGGTACTGGCAGTGTTACGAAAGCAGGAGTGTGGCAAATAGCCCATCTTACAGGGTTGTTGGGCTCATCCTTCATAGGAAAGGAAAAGAAAAGAGGGGGCTCAGACTGTCCCCCTTCTCTTGGCCCCTGTTTCTACATGTTCAGCTCACTTCTGCTCTGGGCAGGTATTGCATCATTGTGTGAGGGTTTCAGTTGATGGATATCCTAATGAACAGAGCTGAAGGCTTCAGGTTGCTGCAGAGAGAGCGGGGGCCTGGTATGGTAAAACAGCCCAGATTATGCCCTTAATCTTTTTAGTGGGTCTTTCTGCATGTCACAACAGCCCACTATGGGTTAATTTATCCACACAGGCTGTCGTGTTATGCTAGTGTCCATGGGCACCATTTATCCATGGCACCTACGGGCATTGAACTTGTTATGGATTGTCGTGATGTGTGAACCCAGGCGGCAGGGGTTGTTTCAGGGTTAGACAACCTTCAAATAACAATAAAACAAACCATGCATTATTTGAGGTTGTCTAACCCGCAAACAATCCCTGCTGCCTGGGTTCATGTGACATGGCAAGATGGGCGCCCATAGGTACCATGCAAAAGTGGCGCCTGCACAGCATGATGTGACAGCCCCCATGGGTAAATAGACTTTGTGAACCAGATCAATGTCACTTTCTTTACTGTCACCCTCCATCTGTGGGAAGGTTTGCCACCAGCATTAAGCCAGTTTTCACAGGATTTTAATTTTCTCAAAAAACATTATTATCGAGTCACTGGAAACTTGGGATGTGACCACGGGAGTATTTGAATGTCTCTTTACTTAGCATGCATAAGTTGCTGCTTAGCATCCCCAGCTGTCTGGTCTCAGGGGAGCTGCCTAGAGGCATGGGATTTTGCACATTTGTCAACTACACTGGCAATCCAAATGCAAAAGCATTGCTTGAGACGCTGTGGGGATTTCTGACACCCCCTCTGGGACTCTGGATCCATAAACCAAAGAATGGATTACAATGACATGTAAATACAGTATTTTCATGGATGACATCTAATCCTGTTTTATTATTGCTCCTGTCATGTTACTGTAAACTGGTATCCATTTTCTCTGGCCCACACACTGGTACCAGAAAGTACTGTAATAAAAGAAGTGATATTATTTTCTGAGAATAGATAATCAAAAACATATTAAACTGACTCCAAAATTGCACAGAGACACACCATTCATATTCCTGTTGTCATCGTCTATTCTGGTCTTGATCTTTCAAGTCCTGAATAACTTTGGACTAGGATAGGTCAGTGCCTGTTCCATTGTAGATCTGCTTGGGAGGCCTGTAGAGGTGGTGGGGGCAACATCTTGGGTGATCTTCCCCAACCCAGTGCTCTCTAGATGTTTTATACTACAACTCCCATCAGCCTAGGCAGCATGGACAATGGTTGGGGATTATGGAGGTTGTAGTCCAAGACACCTGGAAGCCACAACTTTGGGGAAGGCTGGTTGGGGGCTTTCTTGGCTGTGGCTCCCATTGATTGGAATGTCATCCCCGTATACATCAATCCAGCTGACTCTCCTCCAGTCTCCAACTTTTGTTTTGAATCTGATTTTGTCTCTCTTATTGTATTTTATCATTTGCTAATAGGTAACCTGTCCTGAGAGCCTGCTGCTCAGTTGCTCAAATGGCATATTAATACTTGTATAAATAAAGAAATACACCATGTAGAGGAACATAAAAGCAGCTTGGGAATCATAGCATAAGCACTTGACTTTTCCCTGTTAATGTTTAAGATTTGCGTACTTTTTGCTTTATATACTTTAGTGAAGAAGAATGTGCAAACACTGCCTAGAGGTCAATCTCTGATTAACTCTGAAGGAGGCAGAGACTGTACTCCTGAGTCTACATTGGACTGGAAAACTTCCACAGAATTTGCAAGACGATTAGGACTTGTGATTGGGATCACCCCTTACATGAGCCACCCCTTACATAGAAAGGGATGCATTTTGTTCCAGTGATCTGAACAAGGCCTCATTTATCAGGTATCAGCATTCCCTTGTATAGTGCCTAGACAACCTTCACCATTTTTCAGCCCTGCTGGTAGTCTTGGTTACGCTCAGTGCAAAGGCCTGTTGTGAACACATTAACATGGAATACAGAAGGATCAGCAGCTCTAACTCCTGGTTAGGTGAGGAAGTAGAAGAGACCACCTGCCCAGGGAGGCTGTGAGTGCCCTGTGTCATCCTGCTGCCTGACAGTTACCTGTGGCTGTCCAGAGAGACCCTTGGGGCCACAAAGGCTGCCTCTTAGGCTGTTTCTACACCAGGCATTTTGCCTGGAATCGCCCCTGGCTGGTCCCTGTGCATTCACATGACGCAAAGGGACTCCCGGGGGCAGTGCGCGGGGGGGGGGGATGGGCACGGACACAGGATTTCCCAGGGGTAAGGGATCCCTGGGAAATCCCAATTTTTCCATGGTCCCGGGAACTTCCCGAGGCCACGGGAGATATGGCCGCCAGTGCCTATCAAGAGAGGGGGGACAGCAATTTTGCCATGCCCAGGATGGCGGGGGGGTGGCCCATTTCGGGGATATTTTTAAAAAAATAGACTTACCCTTTCATTGGAGCGCAAGTGTGCTCTTCTCGGATCTTTAAAAAAAAAAAAATGGCGCCCGCGACCGTGATGGCCCGGGAGGAAGCCAGATCGTCGCACTTCCTACACGGATTTAAGTAACAATCCCAGAAGCAGGTACTTCCGGGATCACCCTCCCTCTATACCCATATCGTGTAGAAACAGCCTTAGACTCAGCACTTTCTTCCAGAGCTTACCTGATACCTTGTACCAATTTCCTGGAGCTCTGGCGTACAAGGGGATGCTGCCATGGGCCTGACAGTACCAGCCCCCTGCCACTCCCCACCCCCGTATAGAAGCAGAAGAAATAATAAAAGGGGGAGGAAATTACAATGACAACAACAGTGGAGAACATGTGCCCAGGTTCTGTCTGAATGTAGGAGAAATGAGAAATGATCCATGTTGCAAGGAAGCATCAGCCAGGACTCCAGAACTGGTGGAAGGCAGGCATGAACTCCAGAAGGGAAGGAGGATCTCAGGGGTATCCTGCATGCTAAGTTACAGATTTGGGGGATGATTTTTAAGGTTGCTCCTAGTAATTTACTATGTTTTTATTTGATTTTTTCTTATATTTTTGTTTTTAAAATAGTGCTTCAGGAATACCATAAAGAAACAAGGATTGCCAGAAAAATATGGGACGCTTTAAATCTGTATTATTGGTGTTAAATAGGTCTAGTGTCCTTTTTTGAACCCAAGAGCTGGAAAAAGAACCCCAGGCTATTTGTTTATTTTCGCATGTTAATGCATTAAAATATATTTCCATTTAAAATTACCTTGTGCCTGATGGATTTGTTGGGCTAAATGAAAAGAAACCAGAAATCAGATAAAACGGTCAGATGAGATTTAACCCATTCAGAAGTAGGCAACTCTCATATGTAGTTGTGATTTTGTAGAAGTAGAAACAGTTCTTTTAAAAAGCAACATGGTAGTATTCTTCCATTTAGATTTGGAAAGTGCTGTATATTGCTCTAAAAAAGTATTTTACATGTAAACATCAGATGCTCTCTGGTTAAATCAGGGAAAAATCTTGCTCTTAAGACCATGGAAAAATGATTGAATGGTTTGTTGTATTAAAATAGTGCTGGAGCTGTTGCAGTACTATACTTATAAATGGCAGTATTTATGATTATGTAAATGAATGCTGGCAATGTGTTTCTCTTAATGCAAAAAAGTCTAACACCTTGATCTGATACATATTACCTGGAAGTAAGTGCCACTGATTCAGTGCTGTTTGATTCCATGCAATATGTTTATAACATTTTAATATGCCAAAACAGTTGAAAATTGGTTTTTCTGTTGGTAGATCGCATGCTGCTAAGGCATACTTCAGATTCTTCTTGTAGGCCTGACCAGAGAATGCCAGATTGCTGGTGTTGACGGTATGTTTTACTATTTATTGTTTTGTTCTGTTTTAGATTGTTTAATTTTTTTATGATCTCATTGTTTTAAAATGCTGTTAGCTGCCATTGCCCAAAAGGCAAGGGGGAAATGATAGATGATAAGAGACACTATTCAGAAGTAATGGTGCCCAGTTTTCATATGTGTATAACAGTAGTGGTGACATACCACACAGGGTTTTTATTTAAAGTCAAATATTAATAACATAAGGAGAGCCCTGCTGGATCAAACCAATGGCCCATGTAGTCCAATATCCTCCTGCACACAGTAGCTCAACCAAAGGCCCGAAGGAAAGCCCACACAGAGAGAATGAGAGCACTAGCTCTCTCCCACTGCTATACCTCAGGAACTGGTATTCAGTCTTTTGTGGATTTTGAAAATGCTTCACACAATTCAATAAATGATAAACAATCATGATTTATTTCAAAATATACTTTAGTGAAATTCTCATTTCCAGTTCTGTTGTAACGTGGTTATGGAGATACGTTTCACAGTATTCAGCCAGGCTTCAGTCTTTCAGTGCAACCATATGGCCTTCATATAATAATATCGGACTACATAAGAATTGATGAGCATACTTACTGGCGAGGGACTTGGGTCTGTTGCACCATCTTGATACATTAGGCATCTTGAAAAAACAAAAGACATGCAATTAGCAGTTTTGTTTTACCTAATAAGGACCTTGAAAGCTTAAAGATACCCTGTGCCTTCAGTTCTGTTGAGTGTGTTTGCTGCTTGCCTTTTGAAAGAGTGAAGTCTTTGCTCTCAGTGTATCTCAGCTGAAATGTTCAAGTCAAATACCCTTACCCCTCCTTCCACAGGGCAGCATCTGCCCATCAGTCTCTAGGCCATGGATGACTGGATGCATCTGACGCCAGACCCTCCAGGCAGCCTTTTCCTTTGGCTCACAGCGGGATGCCAACGGCTTGTTACCTTTGTTTGTTTCTATCTGGAGCTCTCAAAAATGGGTGAACAAAGACAAAAGTAATAAAAGGAAAGCTAAAGAGCATCCTCCATGGTTCTTTCACTGAAGCAAATAAAACCAAATAAAAGGTTGTCTCCACAGGTGTAAAACTCTGCCCACAAAACTATTTTGGTAGTATTGCTTACTGAGGTTCTGGTGAGCATAAAATAAACCTAGTATTTGAAGAAGTTGGATGGCTCAAAAAAAAAGTAATAGTGGGGTTTTCAACATAAGATTTGGAAGAGGTCATAAATGTAGAAATAATTGCTGGAACTGAGAGGCTGCTGTGGTTGGATACTCACCACCTTTCATAGAGGTCAAGGGAAACTGGTTCTTCCTGCTTGCAGCAGAAGCTGGTGGTAAGTAGTCCTGATTGGCTGGAATTGCATTGGTAGTGCTGATTGGCTGAACCAGCAGTGATGTCATTAACCCTCCTCCTCCTCGTGGATAAGTTTATTAACATTTTGTAAGCTGATCCCACTTTATAAAAAAGGAATGTGGGTGGTCACAACTGTAATTATTTAATTGAGTAATTGTACCTGTAGCACTTCAAAGTTTATAGGAACTGGACATATTTAGCCTGGAGAAGGGAAGACTGAGGGGGAGTTGATTGCAATGTTCAAATCCCAGAAGAGTTGTTGCATAGAAGATATTTATTCTCTGCAGATGCCAGGACTAGCTCTAATGGGCTTAAGTTACAGGATGATCGATGTCAGTTGAACATTAGCAGAAACATCTCAATGGTGAGAACAGTTTTGACAGGGGGACCAATTACCTAGAGGGGTGGTGGGTTCGTCATCGCTGGAGGTCTTCAAGCAAAGTCTTGAAAGCGATCTGTTGGAGAAGCTCCAGCCCCAGATTTCCTGTGTCAAGCAAGGGGTTGGGAGTAGGCCTACAAGGTCCATTCAGCTCTAGAATTCAATGAAGAGTGGTGATTGACCAGGAAAGAGATCTTGGGGTTGTGGTGGACAGCTTGATGAAAATGTCGACCCAGTGTGCAGCTGCTGTGAAAAAGGCAAATTCCATGTTAGGCATAATTAGGAATGGAATAGACTTCCTTTTTACAAACCACACTTAGAATACTGTGTACAGTTTGAGTCACCATACCTAAAAAAAGACTTTGTGGAATTGTAAAAAGTGCAGAAAAGTGCAACTAAGATAATTAAGGGGCTGGAGCAGCTCCCCTATGAGGACAGGTAACAACGTCTGGGACTGTTTAGCTTAGAGAAAAAGTGAGTAAGGGGAGGCATGATAGAGATGTACAAAATTATGCATGGTGTGGAGAAAGTGAATAGGGAGACATTTTTCTCCTCTCCCGTAATACTAGATTCCAGGATCATCCCATGCAGCTGATTAATGGAAGATTCAGGACAGATAAAAGGAAATACCTTTTTCACACAGTGCATAGTTATTAAACCATGGAATTCATTTCCACAAGATGTAGTGATGGCCACCAGTTTGGATGGCTTTAAAAGGGGATTGGACAAATTCATGGAGGATAAAGCTATCAATGGCTATTAGTCCTGATGGCTATATGCTTCCTCAATATAAGAGACAGTATGGCTACATACACCAATTGCTGGGGAACATGGAGGGAAGTATGTTGTTGCATTCATGTCCTGCTTGTGGGTTTCCAGTGGCAGCTGGTTGGCTATTATGTAAACAGAATGCTGGACTAGATGGACCCTTGCTCTGATCCAGCATGGCTCTTCTTAAGTCCTTATGAAAAGTTTGTTTGTTTGTTTGTCTTTTTAAAAGACACAGCCTGTTTGACGCACAGGACAAGCCAAACAACTTAATTCACATTTGAATTGCTGGCCAGGGAAGGCCTGCAAGAGGAAACAAAGGCAACAAATCCTGATTGGTATGTACATTTGTGCACACCCGCAGAGTTCATGTATTTGAAAAGCCTTCTTTATTCAGTTCAATGGTAGAGCAACTTCTAAATAGTCCCAAATGGGAATATTTTAATGCCTTTTTTAAAAAAAGCCCAAAAAACTCATATGCATTTTTAATTCTAAAGAAACTGCTTGCAAACAATCACCATTTGGACATGTGTATCAGGTTAATATATGCTAGCCCTAAGTGGATTCCACATTTTGGTTGATTGCAAGTTTACACAGCAAAGAGCTGTATAGGCAGAATTGCTCCTGTGATTCATTCATCAGGGGAATCCCACATGTACAAGAGCTGTGGGGATGCATTGGAGCACCATGCAGGGTTTTGCACTGGGCTCCTTCATATTCCTGTGCTGGATGGTCATATCACTCTGACTGCTTATAGGGCGAGGGCTGAAATACACTTTAAAGACAAACATTTTCATTCCAGATTTCAAATTTTTAACTCTGCATGTAGGCAGATAGGAATAACTGATGGCTTTTATGTTTTCAAAGGCAGAGCACCCATTGCTTCTTCATTCCAAGATGCTTTGCTGCTACCTGGAATCATTTTGTACCAGGCACAATCTAACCTAACTTTCACATCACCTCTTCCATTCATTCTATCTTAAGGGTGCAAACTTATGTAGGTTTAGACAGAAAAAAGGGCCCACAACCAACCATGCTGGATGGGGCATGCTGGGTGTTATAGGACTTTTGTCTGTCTGAACATGCATAGGCTTGCACCCTAAGACTGTTACAAACCTCAGACTGGGCTTTTCCATCATGCTTCCCTATAGGCTCTCCCCCACCCCCACAGTCCACCTCCTTGTATGCATTGTTTAACATAGGCTGACCATATGAAAAGGAGGACAGGGCTCATGTAACTTTAACAGTTGTAGAGAAAAGGGAATTTCAGCCAGTGTCATTGGTATGCAATTAGTTCCTGGTGAAATTCCCTCTTCATCACAACAGTTAAAGTTGCAGGCACTATACTAGAGTGACCATATACAAAAGAAGGCAGGGCCCCTGCAACTTTAACTGTTGTGATGAAGAGGGAATTTCACCAGGAACTAATTGCATACCAATGACACTGGCTGAAATTCCCTTTTCTCTACAACTGTTAAAGTTACATGAGCCCTGTCCTCCTTTTCATATGGTCAGCCTATTAACATCCATCTTAAAGAAGAGTTCTGCGGAAATCTTTGTGATATTTCAGTTGGTCTCGATAATGGCATTATGCGTCTGCTTGTTTTGTTTATTTAGTTATTATTTTTATATCCTGCCTTTTCCGCCAAGAAGCCCAAGTTGGCATATATGATCCTTCTCTTCCTCACCATTTTATCTTCACAACAACCCTGTGAGGTAGGTTAGGCTGAGAGTCAGTGACTGGCCTAAAGTCACACAGTGAGCTTCATGGCCAAGCGGGGACTTGAACCCTAGTCTCCCAGTCCCAGCCCAACAGTCTAACCACTACACCATACTGGCTGTGTTACTTATGGATTAAGTCTGCATGTACGAATCAGAATGTAAAAACGAGGCCCAGTTTTTACTCAGTCTTTACTTTACACTTAAGCATCTAAAAAAAAAAGAAGAACTACATCACTAAAAGAAGAGGACAAAAGAGCACACAGGTCTGCACAAACTTTGCATGTGCTGATTTATATAGAGAGATGCAGATTTAGAAATAATCACTATAATTGAAATAGAAATACAATACATATCACCACTGTGGGGAAGACTGTGACCAGGTGCCTACCTTTGCTCAATCTGCCTGTCCAGGGTCCCCTCTACAAGGATTCGCTTTTGCGCCTGGTTGGGCGATTATGCGCATAATCGCAGAGGCGCATTTACGCCTAATACCTCTGCACAAGAGGCAGCGAGAGGCGGCGAAGCGCATTAATGGATGACCAAAATGCGCTTTACAAGTAGTTAATGCGCATAAGCGCTTGTTCACATAGTCAAAATGCGCTTTAACGGCCGGAGCAAAATAAAACTCGCTGTTTAACGCGCATTTGATAATGCGCATAATCGGAGGGATAGCGCGCCTCTACGCCCAATTTGCGCTCCGTTCTTGTAGAGGTAAATTTTTTAATGTGCCTTGAAAGAGCTTTAAATGCCTCTTGTAGAGGCAGCCTAGGTGCTGCTGACTGTTGATAGGCAGCTTCAAGCCCCCCCCCCCCCCCGCATCCCATTCTCCCTACTTCTGGTGCTTTCTTTAAAGAAGACTTGGACTGGACAGCCTTCCAAATACAGGATTGACATCCCTTCAAATAGCACACACTGTCCTCTGTAGAGTAGGACACATGGCCTAGAAAGGAGGTCACAGCATCTTGACAGGATTAAATCTGTAGGGCCTTTTTAGTTCACTGCTGCTTTACAAGGTGATTCTGGAAAGCCGCTTTAAGTGCCTGTGGCTCCAATGTGTCACCTGAAGTGAAGTCCTGGCAAGGACCATCCAGCTCTGCATTTCATTTCATTTCAATTTATTACATTTCTGTACTGCTCAATAGCCAAAGCTCTCTGGGTGGTTTGCAAAGATTTAAAATCTTAAAAATGCAATGTTGTACAAAATATAAAAACCATGTACATACAAACTTATAAATAGACAACACACATGCGCACACATATATCTAAACAATTTAAACAAACAGCAATAAAATAAAATAAAAATCGTAGGAAGGTCTTAATCTGGTGCCAAAAACATAACAATGCTGGCGCCAGGGGGACTTCACTGGGGGGGGGGGATCATGGGGGCGTTTGTTATGAAAACCCACTTTGTACTGAAAAGCAGAAATGAAGAGATATCCAAATAATCTGGCTGTATTACTTAAACAGTACTTCAGGTTGTGCATATGAATCTGTTGTACACAGGAACAAGGAACGAACACCAATGTGACATCACCAGCGTACTGTGGCTAGGGCTGGAGCTCAGTGCAGGCAGGGACAGCGATGTTATCTCAGTCCGTATTGCAGAACTTTGGTCCTTATGTCTGATAGTATGAGCTGCTGAGCAGAGCCAAGTGCCTCATGTGATCAGATGATTAGACTGTCATTACATCAAAAGAACTTTACTTACTAAGCTTTCCTACACAAGGTATTGTGTGCTCATCATTCCCTATTTGTGTTTGTTTACGGGCTCTTTAGACAATGTTGTGACCCTCCAGTTTTGCTTCTGTTTGTAAACAGCGCCTTCTGCAAGTTTTTTAGAGCTGAGAGAATGTGGTATTATTTAAAGAAAGCAAAAGCAAATATTATTTCCACTTGTGTATTTGCACTATCACCAGGCCCAGCCCAACCGAAGTTGCCACCTCAAGCTAGCCACCACCACCACTACTATGTTTCTTCTTCCCACGCTTCCCCTCTTCCTTCTCTTGTGCGTGGTTGGCTCCTGGCCCTACCTCTGGTCTCTCATGCCATGGCGGGGGCTCCTGGCTCTCAGCTCCCCACTCTCTTAGGGTGGCAGCTCCTCCTCCCTTCATCAGCTGGCTGGGAGACTCTGCCGAACTAACACAAGTGGTCTAGTGATATTTTGGATGAGTCACCCAGCCAGGAGTCCCGCAGCTGAAGCAGAAAATGGGAGCTGCCAGCTGGAGGAGTGGGGAGAAGCCACCGCCGCTAAGTGGCTGCAAGTTGTTGGCTGGCTGGCCAAGCAAGTAGGCAGCTAGGAAGGGATATGGTAGTGGCAGGGCGGAGAGAATGGCTAGCCAAGCAGCGGTGGGCCCTTGGGTGGGGAAGGTAGAATAATTTGCCACTCTTCCCAGCCTGCACTACCTGCTTCACCTGCTTCCTGCTGATTAATGATAGAGCCAGCCCTGGCTATCCCACTATTCCACAGTGCCACCTAGAGGTTATGTAGCAGAAAAGCAGGACCGGAAATGCTGTGACGAAACTAAAAGTAAATACAATGGGTTATCGGCATTGTGTAGAAAAGTTCACTCTCTAGTGTCTGGTATACATTTACTTGGGTAATTAAGAAGGAGCAACTAATTTATTAAAGCATGATTTCATTGCATCTTATGAAGCTCTGGCCTGGGAAAGTTCATGCTGCAGTTAGTCTTTGGCTTAACACCCTGGAGAATTGTTTTCCTTTTAAGTGTCCCAACACCATAGGAGATGCAGCCAGTGCTATGGGGCAGGAAGTAGTACTTGGTTGTTGTTGAGCAATGACTGATGGGAAGGGGGCTCTCACTTTCTTACCATCAAGATCACCTAGGGAGGTCGTGGGCTCTCCCACGCTAGAGGCCTTCAAGATGCAACTGGACAACCATCTGTCAGGGATTCTTTAAGGTGGATTCCTGCATTGAGCAGGGGGTTGGACTCAGTGGCCTCAGTGGCCTCATAGGCCCCTTCCAACTCAACTATTCTATGATTCTAAGAGGCAACACTGGTGTGACAGAAGGAGGCTGTGTTACCAGCATGAGGCTGTGTGGTTTCTAATTGGCCAGGAGCACCTTGGTACATGTGGGTGGTGATGTGGGTCAGCAACTACATGCCTATACAGACGCTCCCTGCCTCATGCTGCCTGCCCATAAGGCTGTGCACCCCTTCCCATTGTTTGCCGCTCAGTGACCTCCCATTCAGTCTCAATGTCTACATCTTTTGCTGCATCAGGAGACTTAAAGGGCAAATAATTCTAGGGGTTAACAGACTTGCCACTTTGGCAACCCCAGTTCACCTATGTGCTGATTCATACATGTTAAGTCACATGATGGCTGCAGCTCTAGGTGTTGGCTTGCATGTGTGAATGAGCCATCGAAGAGCAAGGGCTACAGAGAAACAATAATCTTGTCTCACCTCAGTTCACAAGTTCAGCAGTGAGCCATCTAGTTTTGAGTAATCAAGAGAAGAGAAGTCAACCCATGTGTGAATTAAACTTTAATGGTCTTTATTGCTAAGATGGTCACTCTCCTGCAGTTCAATGAGTCTGCAATCCAAGTTGAATGATACAACTTATCATTCATATATAGTGGGACACGCGTGGCCCCCCACAGCCTGCTGCCATTGGCGAAATTCACAGCAGCAAACCAGCTGCTAATTTCAAATTGAAAATAGGTGGCAAACTGCTATAGAAAGCTACAATAGCCACATTAGCTTGTTGGCTTGTATTGTGGCTTGCTACAGCAGCCACGTTTAGCAGAGGCTTGCAACCAACATACGGTGGTAAATTGGTGCTTTTTTTTTTGCTGCCACCATCAAATCCCATCAGATACCACCACCACCACCAGCAGCAGCAGCAGCAGGAGGAGGAGGAGGAGTGCAGCCCGTGGGGATGCTGGGAGGGGGAGGGGCTGAAAATGCCCACCGGACCTCCCAAAGTTGCCCACCAAGTACTTCATTCTCTTTTTCACCATTACCAGAATGCTGCAATATCATTTTTATTCCCATTTCACATGTCAGAAACTAGAGTCTGTGGTGGCATTTAGTCATCTGGCCAAAGCTTTGTATGACTGAGCAGAGGGATTTGCAACGCTGCAGCTCCAAGTACTACCGCCTCTGAGCAGCTTTCCAAATGTAGAACTACCCGACGCCCCTATTCGGCCTACATCCCCAGTCCTGAAGCAAATCTGTAGTCTAGATCAAGGTTTTGTGAACATCCTTGTTTGTCTCTATCAGCAGCAGCAGCAACAGCAGCAGCAAAAAACACAAAGCAACTATTATTTCTCCATCAAATGACCTTGATGCCACTTATGCGGGAAAGGAGGCAACATTAACATTTAGAAATCATTATGTGCTTATGTGTGTTTATTTATTTATTTTTAAATTGATTCCCCCCACCCCCCCAGCACAAGAGATGGGGATGAAACAAAACAACACACTTTTGGGCTCTCCTGCTGAAAAGAAACCGCAGCCATTAGATTCACTCCAGTTGTCTCACCTGACCTGAAATGAACTCCCTCCCTCAGGCCTGTAAGAAAATTCAATTAAAAGGTCCATCTGTGAGGCAGCAGCTGAAGAGCAGTGGCTGTGGGGCGGTCCACATTTTTCATAAAGAAAAGAATTGCCCTCTCCCCTCCTTATCCCTGATTAGGCCTGCCCCTTAGTTCAACACCAGGAGCTCTTCCCAATTAACCAAAACCTGAAGCAGTCGTTTTTATCTGCTCCATTCAAATGCAGAAACCCGATAGATTTGGTACATCCCTATAAACGTCATGGGGAGAAAGGAGGGCAGGGGAAGGAGAGAGAGAACAGAGGTTGGGAATCAGTGCTGGCAAGGCCCAATTAAGAGGCCTGATGCAATGGGATTAATAGCTGCTCATATGCAAAAGGCTCTGCTGGCAGAAAGGGCGGGGTTGGATGGGGGTGGCGAGCACCAGAAGGGAACCACAGTATGTGCAGACCTTAAACAACAACCACAACCAGAATTGAAAGACGATAGGTGGGAGAGAGCTAGTGGCAAGATTGCTGTTGTGTGTAAGCCTTGTGAAATCTCATGCTAAGAGGCCTGCTGTGGTATTATGATTGGAATCTTGGCTTACAGAGGAACCCAGAATCCATCCTCTATTATGGCATATGGGGTATCATGCGGTATTATTGTGAAAGGAATTCTAGACTGGAGGCATATGCATTGCAGAGGCATTGGCTAATCATGGGGGTGCCCATTACGCATCACCAAAATAAATAAATGCATCACCCCACCCTCCCACCCAAAAAAGAGAACAAAAAAGGCACAGGTCTGAATAAAATTTGCATATGCTAGCTTATATACATAGATGCGAATTCAGAAATAATTGCTATAATTTAAATAGAAATACAATACATCTCACCTGCTGCACTGCCTGCTGTCCAGGTGCAATTTCCCTGTTCTCTTTCTTAGGACTCTTTATCTTTCAGCTGGTCATGGACTGGGGAGCCCTTCAAAAAGAGGGCTGCCCTCTGAAAAGTAGGAGACATGGCCACCTAGCACCTTTGGATGGAAAATGTGTTGCTGTCTGTCTAAATGTCCTGAATGGCTGGAAATCTGTATCTTTGCAATGACAAAATAGAACTATTTGGCCTGATTCACACATGCATATTTATCATTTCACAACTTCAGCATGCGGAGAAGGCTATTTGCATGTGTGAATAGCCCATATCATTGATCTGACACTAAGGACTGTTTGAATGTCAACATGTAAGTCCAGTCGAAGTGGGAACAGTACTATCCGCCTGAGCAGCCCCCCCCCTGCCGAATTAGGCTCCTTGCACCAGCTCATACCCCACTCCTCTCTTTAACAACCTCTCTAAGGTTGCAAATGAAGCTGTGTATCTCCTTTCCTGCCCAGGGACCATGGGGCTAGTACTCCAGCCCCTGATTCTTGACTGGGGAACAGACACTCTTTGCATTATTATTTTTTGCTCTCTGGACAGCCAACCACTTTAAGACTTCAGGGGACACCCTCTGCCTGCTATATTCCCCAAGGTGAGTCTTGGGGAAAAAGGAATAGCAGAGGAGGGTGCTACACTCCCTTCTGCTGCCAGATACCCCCTCTTTACTTGAACAGGGGAGGACTGGCAGTGAAATGGGGGGGGGGGCTCTCCAGCCCCAGGGAGTTTCACAATGAGCACCTGCATTCTCATTGAGCATGAAGGCCCTCCTAACCCAACTCCCATGAGTTTGCCTGTCTAGCCATTCTTGTAATTATCATCTCACACACAGTGCTTTTCATCGGAGTCAGTTCACACATTTATCTGCTAATAATCCAGACCTAGATGCATGAGTGTGAATCGCCCATGTGAGGTGCCAAATTGCACATTCCCCTGAGACTTCACACACATTACATTCTTGCATCTTGCTATTCCGTCCATTACAAAGATATGTGAGTCTGCAACCATTTTCTGGCTGCATTCCTACAAGTGCTTGCAAAACATAATTAGGAAAATGTAACCTCATGAACTGCCCTTATAGTGGTGGGTTGTTTCTTTCAGTACACAAACCACCTCCCTCTCTATGGTCACCATAGTTCCAGGGCTTGCCTTAGTTTAGGAGCAACGTGTGGAAGCAACCTAGGAGCAACAGCAAAGAAGCTGAGTTCTCAGTGAGGTGGTAAATCCATGTCAGGGCTATATCACCTCAGAATGTAGATGGAAACTACATGATAATGCTCTTTCATTCTAATAAACAAAATAATCATCCTGGATATAGAGAACTACATGTTAGAGACAAGAATGAGCTAGCACTCTTCTCTTGTCTTCTAATTTTTTTTTATGTAGAGGATTATTATTATTATTTATATGGACAAACATCAAAACATGTGAGCCCATCTGTAGGCTGAAGTGGTACAGCCCAGACACTTTATCACATCAGTGAGGATTATGTCAGAAAGTTCCTCACAATGTAATCCTATCTATGTCTTCTCAGAAGTAAATTCCATTAAGTACAATGGGGCTTATTCCCAGGGGAGTAGATATAGGACTGTAGCCGCAATCAAGAAGGGGCTGGAAATACAACCACTGCTAAGCATACGCCTTTAAGAATTCTTGCCCCTAGTACCATTAACAACAATAGCAATAACAGCAACAATAATTTGTTTAAGAAATTTCTCAGCTGCTTTTCATTATAAAATAATCCCAAAGTGGAGTACAAACAATAAAACACAGTAAAACAATACAATATTGACAAAAAGCAACAACCCATAATGAAACAGGGGAGAAAAATAACAGATAAATAACAATGTACACAATGCAGCGGAAGAAAACAGAAGACAATCAATCAGGAGCCTGGATAAACAAATAGGTCTTTAGCTGGCACCAAAAGCTTGTAAGATTTGGTGATTCTCAATCTGAATGCTGCCAATCCATCATTATCAACAACAATATAATTGACTTGCAGCATTCAGACTGAGAATCTTTCCCCACCTGTATACTGTACGTGGTTGGCCAGTCCAATCACATGTTCAGTTTCTATTGTTATTTTTACATCTGGAGTTGTTGGTCTAGCTATCATTTTAACAAGTAGACTTAAAATTTATGAAATTTAGGGCTCATCTACACCTAAGGGTGTAGTAGGAGGGAGGGGGAGGATTGCAGACTTACCTGCTTCACAATCCTCTCCCAACATCTATACGCCCGCACAGCGTCCCGTGAGAAAAGAGGGATGTCACGGCCACCATTCTTTTTTTCCCTTTTTTTTTACTGAAGAGGGGCCAGTTGCGCAATTGCGATACTTCAAAAGTGAGTTTTTTAAAAAATCCCTGGCAATATCAGGCCCCAACCCCCCCCCCCCATCGCAGGGATGGCAAAAATGCTGCCCTCTGCTCCTGAAGGGCACGGAGCCTCCCTGTGCAGCTCCGTGCCCAACCATGCTACTTGTGGGGAAGAAGGGTCAACCCGGGGGCGGCGGTCCCAGATATCCCGGGGAAAGTTCCTGATCGTCCCTGGTTGCCCCCGGGATCCCCTGTGCATCATTTAGATACACAGGGATGGCCTGGAGACGACCCCGGGAAAAAGGCCTTAATGTTCACTTTCAGGACATTTGTATTAGGCAGGGAGAAGAGGGAAGCAAAGCAAAATGTCCTAAGTGGCAATATTTTTAAACCTTGTGTAAATAATAAATGACTCGAGAAGGGACCAAGAAGTAGGCATCTCATCAGTACTTCCTGCCTCATTCTGCTTGTACAGCACACATCCAACTTGCTTTTCTGTAGGTAAAACCGCAGTTTTATCTTGCACTCGTTAATATTCTGACTCCAACATATGCAGAGTCCATGGGCAGTTTATTTATTGACATTTTCACAGCACATAATCAATAACTTTCAAAACACCTTTCTCAGTGTTCTCCTTGTTGTCTGTCACAGTGAGTTGTGATGAGCTGCAAGGGAACAAAATGACACATTCCGATAATAATGAAACAACAGGATGCTTTTTGTAGGATCTCAACTCTCTTTTCAATTCTCTTTACAGCCAATTTATGTTTCACAAAGCCCATGCAAAGTATACATTTAAAAATTAGGTATCAGGATAGTCTGAAAGAGAGCCAATTGTGATGTACAGTGGGCAAAGGGTTGATCTTTGAACAGACTCCAAATATAGAGTGCAGAGCCGTGGAAGGAGCTCTTTATTAAAGGTGAGTGGCTTTTGATGATGATGATGATGATGATGAAGAAGAAGAAGAAGAAGAAGAAGAAAATGTCATATATACCTTTAAAAAAAAGATTCAAGGCAACTTATAAAAGAATAAAAGCATACAACATTTTAAACATCTAGAACGATTATGAAGCCTAAATATATTATTAATCATAACATCAAGACAGAGATTGCTTTCAGACAACACAATAGTTAATGGTGGGCTAATAGTCAACTCCATGGTTTATTATCGAGGGGATACTCCCCATACAACATTATTATAATCAACCGTGGTGTGGATTAAGGCCAGCGTCGAGTTGACTATTAGTCAGAGGCATGTTTGATTGACACATCCCCGCCCTCTCTGTCTTCCTCAGTCATCTGGCTGGTATCCCATCAGCCATTGCAAGTTCTGCCAGCTGGACTAGAGCAGCAGTTACTGCTTTGGTTGCTCTTGCCAGGGTACTCTGTAGTCACCAGCTCTATGCGTCGAAATAGTCAACGGGGCCCGACACATGATACTATAACCAACAGTTGTTCCAATAATCATCTCTGCACTGCATTGGTTATTTGCATTGATTATTTTGGCAAAATAACCAACCATGGTGTAAAAAAGTCCCAACAGATGACACAATAACTAGCTGTTGACTATTTAACCCACCACTGACTATTTAACCCTCCGTTGGTTATCATGTCATCTGAACCCAGTGAATGTGAGCTATCAGTCAGAACTTTGGCAAGGAGAAGCAGTTTTGTGACAGGTTTCATTTGGCCGAATTTCAGAAAATTCTCCTGATGAATGGATCAGTGGTAGCGTTTTTTAAATGCTGTGTTCCATTTTTATAACCGTTTTTGTATGCACCATTTATATATATATATATATATATATATATATATTAGGGATGTGCACTGGATCGGACCCGATCCACAATCCGAGTCCGGTCCAGTGGGAAATCGGATAAATTATCCGATTTCCAATCCAACAGCTGGATCCGCCGATCCAGTCCGAACCGATCCGAAAAGGGTCCGAACCAGTTCGGCGGATCAGCGGGCGCCCACTGGCGCCCACCGCCGCTTCCATTGGCGGGCGCCAGTGGGCGCCCGCTGATGAAAGTGGACAGTGGGGGGGGGGGGAGGCCCTTACCTTCCCGGCCCGTCCGCTCCCGTCCGGCGCCGGCGGCTACTACCAGCGGGCTCCGTGGCCTGCTCCAGGGTGGCGCGCCGGGTGATGTCATCACCCGGCGCGCTACTCGAGAGCAGGCCGCGGAGCCCACTGGTAGTAGCCGCCGGCGCCGGACGGGAGCGGACGGGCCGGGAAGGTAAGCAGGGGGTGCGTGGAGGGGAGGAGGGGGCGCGCGGAGGGGGGGAGGGGGGCCCTTACCTTCCCGGCCCGTCTGCTCCCGTCCGGCGCCGGCGGCTACTACCAGCGGGCTCCGCGGCCTGCTCCAGGGTGGCGCGCCGGGTGATCACCCGGCGCGCTACTCGAGAGCAAGCCGCAAAGCCGGCTGGTGGTAGCCGCCGGCGCCGGACGGGAGCGAACGGCCCTAAAAGGTAAGCAGTGGCGGGGAAGGGGGCTTACCCCCCCCGGAGCTGTCCGCTTCTATCCGCTGGCGCCCGCGGGCGCCAGCGGATGGAAGCGGACGGCCCCAGGGGGGGTAGGGAGCGCAGGGGAGGGGGTTTACCTGCCGGGGCCGTCCACAGCGGACGGCCCCGGGGGGGGAGGGAGTTAGGCCCCCCTCACCCACCCACCGCCATTTTTTCCTCATAGACTTGCATTGCAATGCAAGTCTATGGGGGAAAAAATGGCGGCCGATCCAAAAATTTCCGATTTTTGGATCGGGATCGTACTCGATCCAGTCCGGGGGGGCCTCCGATTTTGTCCGAACCGATCCGTGACAAAATTGGAGGTCCCGATCCGGGTCCCGATCCGATCCGGGGGGTCCGTGCACACCCCTAATATATATATATGTGTGTGTGTGTGTGTGTGTGTGTGTGTGTATATATTCTCCTCTTGTCAAAAATTCAAGGATGTTGCAGAGGTGCTCCTTTCGCTTGTTTGATGAACATCCATTGGCATGGATCCTAAGTTTGCTTCCAGCCCACAGCATTCCTCAAATGTTTCTGGGTTTGGGGAATCCTCAGGAATAGTAGTAATTGACCTCCCCTCTTACACGAACAGCTGAGTAACTTAGGATCCCAGACATTTTGTATTCCTAAAGATATGAGCATCTCCCATTTTAAACCAATCATCTAATTAAAGGCAAGACTGAAGCTTCTCTGCTTTCCAAAAGAAAACGGCCATTGCCGGAGAGAGCAGGCTACGTATTTGTAGCCAGGAGAAGGGAAGCCACTGCATCTGTGCTTATTTGTGTGATGTGATGCTGTGTATGTTTACGTATGACATGCTGCTGTTAGGATGGCCACTTACGCATTGCCAAAAAAGAGGACACTGATTTGCATAAAAACTGAATATGCTGATTTCTAGATGCAAATTTAGGAAGAATAATTATAGCTTAAATGGAAAAGCAATACATCGAAGACTGTAACCAGGTGACCCGTGCTCCTTGCTCAGTCTGCTGTCCACGTGATGTTGAAAGACAACTTCAAGGACCCTGCTTGAGGCTACGCAAGTGGATGTTGTCTCAAACCGTTTGTTAACTAGGTTCTTCGTTAATGTGGGCTTGAAAGTGATTGTATACAGGCAATGGCTGTTCAGAACTAAAGTACTAATCTAGACCCATCATTACCCATTGTATTTAAATGTCTTTTCGTGTCCCGCTAGGCACCGCGGGGATGCTAGCCTCTAGAACTGTGACCAGTACTTCTGCAAAGGACATGTGTATGTTTAGTGGGACTGTGATAGACACCTATTAGGATATAACTTACGAATTTGCCTTATACCAAGTCAGACCCTCCGTCCACCTAGCTCAGTGTTGTCTATGCTGACTGGCAGTGGCTCTCCAGGTTTTCATACAGGAGCCTTTCTGAGCCCAGCTTGGCAGAGTCAGGAACTGAACCTGAGGACTTTGGGGTGCAAAGCATGTACTCCCCATTGAGCTACCAGCCTTCCCTGTTCATGATCGGCAACATAGTCCCCCCACCCCCATGCATATCGTGCACAGAGCAGTTCTGAAATTGGGTTTGCAGCCAAAGCCTATGAATGCTTATTTAGAAGTAAGTCCCATTGAACTCAATGAGACTTACTCACAGGTAAGTGTGAACAGGTTTGCAGCCTCCGTGTCTCTCCCCACCAACTCCATGTGAACATACAAGGGCCTCTCCCATTATTGTGTGGTGTTGTTTTTTTCCTAAGGAGGAAATTCTGGTATTTTTTCTGAATGTCATTATAGAAGCTTCATGTAATTGAGCAATTCGGCTATACCACAGCATCACCTAGTGGTTGTGTAATGGGATGTAAAGAAAGGCAGAGAAAGACAACTCTGCCCCCAGAAAAAAAGCAGGTGTAAAAGAGATGATCTTAATCCCGCAAAGAATTTGAAAGCAAAAGCCTAGGTAAAGGTGCAGGTTAAAAGCCTCATGTAGAAAAGCCGTGACTGATAGCAGCTCTCCAGGGATTAAGGCAGGATTCCTTCCTAGCCCTACCTGGAGATGCTGGGGATTGAACCCTGGGGATTGAACCCTGGCCTTTCTGCATGCAAAGCCTGTGCTCTACGACTGAACTACAGCCCCTCCCAAACTACAACTCCCATCATCCCCCAGCCAGGTTGGGGAAGGCTGCTGTGGAGAGATCCTCTCCTCCCTCTCGACAAGGTCAGATCTAGAGCTATTGAGACAGTAAGAAGGAAGTCGCTCCACTACCCCCCTCAATTGTCTATATATAGCCTTCTAGCCTGAGAAACAAATCTACAATGGGGGAGAGGAATGCCAGTATTGTGGCAGATTCAAAGAAACAGCTTGAAAGCAGCTGGAGAGTTTTGCACACAAAAAACGTGGGTAGAACAGCTGCATAGAGCAAGACATGTACAATATTAATTATCCCCATGTTACGGAAGTGGGGAGGAGGAAAAATATTAACAGAACAGAGGCAGATAGAGACAGGAGTTCACACTCTCTCATATAGCTCCACAGGGACATGTTCTGGTTCCACACTGAAGAAGATTCCAAGGGCTGTCAAACTAGGAAGGTCTGAATAACCAAGATTGCCAACTGTTTTATCAGGATTTGTAATGGAAAATTTCAGGATTGCAGAAGGGAAATCCGCAGAGCTTCTGTTGAAAATGAACCACAACGATAATAAAGGTGTTGCTTTACCTGCTGGGGTTCCCAGTCAAATAAATTTTGCTCTCTGTCTCTCTCTCTGCTCTCCTCTCCTCTCGCCTCCACCCACCTCCAAATTGCTCCTATTTCTCAGGATTTCCCAAGTTCTAAATAGATGGTGATAATAATGTGTCAGCTGATGATTGTAGGATAAGATTAAGCTTACACATTTAATGTGGCTGCACATATTGGTAGAGGCTTGCCGAAGCAGAGTATCTTTCCTTTCCTCTCATTTCTCCCACTTCCACCACCACTCCCTGCTTCCCACATCTGCAGCAAACCCTTTGCTGTACCAGGTCTGGTCCCTGATCCATGGGAACTGCCTACCTTAGGGAGCCACCACTTGAGGATTTATCTTTTTCCTCTGTTTAGCTTCAGCCTTACCATTAGCCATAGTGAGGCAGACAATCAGGATGCAGATGTGGGTGTCATGAAAGACCAGTAAATGTTTCGGCATTTAGAGAGCAATTTTATGACTTCTAGACAGACTCTCGGGGTGTGGGGGCATAGGATAGTTCAGATTGCTGGATCCAAGGTTGGATATAGTGCTTTGACCTCACATCCAGGACTTGAGCTCCCTTCCCCTCCCCTTTGCAGCCGGGAGGGGGGGGGGGAATGTGCCACCTGCCTCTCTGAGGTCGCAACAGAGAAAAGGCCTTCTTGTGAAAATACAGAACAGGTGGAGCGTGGAGGTGAAGATCTCTGCCGCATCTCCTGCTCGGCTTTGGATGGCTGCGAGGCTCCGAGTTCAGAGGCTTCCAGGCATCCCCATAAGATTACACTCTTAATTTATTATGATTGTATTTTTACTGCCAGGAAGGGGGAAAGGCACTTGTGAGATTTTTTGCCTCAGGTGGCAAAATAGCATGATTGGCTTAGGGTACTATGCAGTTTGACAGGGGTGGGGTGGGGGCAACAAAATGTCTTTGGCCAGCCCTGCTTTTTAGTCCATGAGTGAGACTGGGAGAGAAGAGGGCAAGCAAGGCTAAGTCTGGCAGACGTAAAGTTGGCTCCACCCTGACCCTGAAATGGCCCATTTTAGGGCCTTACATTTGTTGATCCTGGTGGGAGAAGGGCCAATAATAGCTTTCTGTCCTCACAGCTTTCTGCAGATGCAGCAGGGGCCTCTGCTGTGGTGGAGCTCCTCTGCTGGCAGAGCAGCATCTCCAACCGATTCTAATCCCTGTCAGCAATCAATATCAGGGTGGAGTGCGATTGACAATGCCATTATACAGGAAACCTGTTTGGATCATCCAGTGCTGTTGTTTTTAGTTTAATACAGTGTAGGGTCTCCAAATTTGATCAAGGCAGTGGCAAAGGGAAACAGGTGTTTAACAATTCCCTTGATTATAGAATAATGATGATGATTATGATGATTATGATATATTATTATATAAAGCACCTATAAATCTCTACCTATAAAGCTAGGCTGACCATATGAAAAGGAGGACAGGGCTCATGTAACTTTAACAGTTGTAGAGAAAAGGGAATTTTAGCCAGTGTCATTTGTAGGCAATTAGTTCCTGGTGAAATTCCCTCTTCATCACAACAGTTAAAGTTGCAGGGGCCCTGCCTTCTTTTGTATATGGTCACTCTAGTATAGTGCCTGCAACTTTAACTGAAAACCTGCTTCTCTCCTTTTTTTGCCCTGAGTCGAATGTTCTCCAAATTATATTGTGGGGAGGACTGCAGAGGCGGTGCAGCGAGCTTATGGCTCGCTGCTCCATCCCCTTCCCTGCCCAGCCCGCTCTGCCCTGAAAAAAGTTGGACTAAATGCCCGACTTTTTTAGTGCAGAGCAGAGGGGCTTTGCCCCTAGATGGCTTCAAATTGGCGGCAGTGTCATGTAATCCAACTGCCGCCATTTCGAAGCCACCGCGGGGCAAAGTGCCCGTGAAGTGGTACCCTTAGATGAGGAAAACAGTGCGGTATGTATTCCTTGACAAATATTTTAAAAACTCACAAGACCAGTCGCCATGTATTAGGGATGTGCACTGACCCCCCGGATCGGATCGGATAGCAGATCGGAATCGGACCTGGGGGGGTCGGATCGGATCGGAGGATGGTCGGATCGGATCGGACCGGATGTCCGATCCGGATCGGACGCCATTTTGAATGCTTTTTCCCATAGCCAAGTATTGTTTTACAAAAACGCCTATAACTTTTTCATTTTTAAAGATAGAAGGATGAAACTTGGGCACATTGTAGACTGGTTAGGGATAGTTATCTGTGAGAAATTTCAGAAAGATTGGTGCATGCGTTTTGTGGCAATTAATTTTTTAATAAATACCCATATGCCTATAACTTTGTCATTTTTAAAGTTACACACATGAAACTTTGCCACATTGTAGGTGGTACCTTAGGACCTATGTGTGTGAAATTTCAGAAACGTAGGTGCTTGTCTTGTGTGGCAATTATTTTTTAGAAAAATGGGTAGTAGTGGGGTAAATACAGTTACGCCTCCCATTTTTTTATTTTTAAAGATACAAACAGGAAACTTGGGCACATTACAGGTACCACTTGGCTTGATATGTGTGTGAAATTTCAGAAACATTGGAGCTTGCCTTGTGTGGCAATTAATTTTTTAATAAATACCCAGGAATGCCTATAACTTTGTCATTTTTAAAGTTACACACATGAAACTTTGCCACATTGTAGGTGGTACCTTGGGACCTATGTGTGTGAAATTTCAGAAACATAGGTGCTTGCCTTGTGTGGCAATTAATTTTAGAAAAATGGGTAGTAGTGGGGTAAATACAGTTACGCCTCCCATTTTTTATTTTTAAAGATACAAACAGGAAACATGGGCACATTACAGGGAACACTTCGCTTGCCTATGGGCAAGTACTGTCCAATGAATCCCTATGGGCAAGTGCTGTCCAATGAATCCCTCATTGTTTCAAAAATTAATTGCCACACCAGGCAAGCACCAATGTTTCTGAAATTTCACACACATATCAAGCCAAGTGGTACCAATGATTCCCTATGGGCAAGTACTGTCCAATGAATCCCTATGGGCAAGTGCTTTCCAATTATTCCCTATGGGCAAGTACTGTCCAATGATTCCCTATGGGCAAGTACTGTCCAATGAATCCCTATGGGCAAGTGCTGTCCAATGAATTCCTCATTGTTTCAAAAATTAATTGCCACACCAGGCAAGCACCAATGTTTCTGAAATTTCACACACATATCAAGCCAAGTGGTACCTGTAATGTGCCCAAGTTTCCTGTTTGTATCTTCAAAAATAAAAAAGTGGGAGGCGTAACTGTATTTACCCTACTACTACCCATTTTTCTAAAATTAATTGCCACACAAGGCAAGCACCTATGTTTCTGAAATTTCACACACATAGGTCCCAAGGTACCACCTACAATGTGGCAAAGTTTCATGTGTGTAACTTTAAAAATGACAAAGTTATAGGCATTCCTGGGTATTTATTAAAAAATTAATTGCCACAAAACGCATGCACCAATCTTTCTGAAATTTCTTACAGATAACTATCCCTAACCAGTCTACAATGTGCCCAAGTTTCATCCTTCTATCTTTAAAAATGAAAAAGTTATAGGTGTTTTTGTAAAACAATACTTGGCTATGGGAAAAAGCATTCAAAATGGCGTCCGATCCGGATCGGACCTCGGCGGATCGGATCGGATCGGAGGTTGATCGGATTGGATCGGATCGGATTGGATTTTCCCAATTTTGGGGCGGATAGGATTCGGATCGTGGATCGGATCCGATCCGATGCACACCCCTACCATGTATGCCATTTACATCAATGTAGATACATATGAGTATGGAAAGATCCCATGCAATATATATGTAAAAGCTCTGGAGGTCAATAATATATCAAAATGGCCATGTCTCTTGGCCTTCACTGGTGAAGGGGTGGGAGCAAGGGACTGAAGGAGCATGACTGTGTGAGGGACACAATTTGTCCCAGGGCCTGAGAAAAACTTATTTTCATTTTTCCTTTTCAAACTTGAAACATTTGCAATAACAAAAGAAGTCTAAATAAGTAATACATCTTGATCTGGTTTGTGCATAGTACCAATTCATGGGTTGTTTAACCCAAGAACTGGTGGGGCTGTGCTGGAGTGAGTGAGCACTCTGCCTCCTGTGTGCTTGCTGCTTCTTCTTTGCATCTGCTTTTATCAATGACCCAAGAATGCCCTGTTCCTGGGTTGTTTGATGTGATGTGTGAACTGGAACTCTGGGTTGTTGAGGGACAAACAACCCAAAGATTTAACCGAACAACAAACCATGGGTTAAAAATCTAAAGAGTTGCCTATGATTAAATACATTGATTAAGTTTATATCCCACCTTCTGCCAAAATATCTGCCAAAAATGGTGTTCTTGCATGCATTACTTTGGATTCTGGCTATACTTGAGCACTGACTTCTGTTTCTAAATGCTGTTATCTTGGGGGTGTCTATATGATGATGCTTTGCTAGCTGATTCCCCCCAAATCCCATAGCATCGCTGCTGCGAAGCAGAATCAATACAGTTACATGGCAGGAATGGATGTGGGCTTATGGGCAGGAAAAATTGCAGTGCCATGGTCAGATGGCGGGAATGGGGAGCAAATATTGAGGGAACAGAAAACCTTTTTTTTCCCCTGGCAACTCTGAGCAACTTTGAAAGCCTGTAGCAGCACAGAAGTGCCGCTACAGTTCATTTAATTTCTGCATTGTATATCATAACTGCCCTGCATTGTATATCATAACTTTGTTCCCCGGAGTTTACCATTGCCATAGTGGCTGTTCCTGGGCTTGTCAGGCCTGCCCCCTGCCCCTGCCTTCTCACGCTTACCGTGCACTGGGATCCGCCCCTAGCTATGCCCACTTTCTTAACCTGAACCGACGCCACCACTGACAGGTGACAAAACAACTGTGATGACATCAGAGCAATGGAAAAAGTTATGATAAAACAACACTTTGAAAAAAGCGCAGTTTTGCAGGGAAAAGCCAGATAACGCTGTGAGTTGGCAGCTGCATCATATAAACAACAGGGTCCAACTACTCAGACATGATGGGATATATAGAGTGTATAGACAAACCCCTTGTGTGAACCTTCAGGGTTCAGGCGGTCTAAAAATCTGGAGAAAGAAAATACTGTAACTGGTATGGCTGGGTCTTTTCATGTTCCTCATTTTAAAAACAATATTGGTTTAAGCAGCAGACTACCTCTGCAGACCCCCTCTGGCATTCAGCTTTAGGACACAGGGAAAGATCTTATGGCTCAAAGGGCTGATGTTAATGCATGCAGCCCAAGAGAAAGTCAAATTGGAACAGACACCAGGCAGTCAACTGTTATGGCTGTCTGCATTCCTATTGATCTGAGGGTTTAGTCTGCGTTCTGGCTTTATCATCCAGTGGCACCATGATTGCCATCTATTCTCTCTTATCCTCCTAGCCTGTAAAGCACTTAAGAGGGCTGTTATCAAAAGATCCAAGGTCTTAAAAAGAAAAGAAGAAAGAGCAACATACCTCAGAAGAAACAGCTGCCTATCACCATTGAAGAAAGTTTTTTTTGACACTTTTCCCATTTAATTAAAACACACACACATACACACACTGCCTGAAAACATAAATGATGTTTCCCCCTTTGCTGAGCATTACAGAACCATTTATGACAGTACTGGATTATAATGAACCTCTTATCAAGACTGCCAACTCAAGACAGACAGACAGCTTGTATGCATGTGTTCGGATTCCTACCTTGTTAACATCGGAACAGAAAGAAGGACTGACGTGGGAGAAGATTTATGGTAGCAAATTTTCTCCCCCTACTATAAAAATACATCACCACGTGGATTTTTCATGTTACACTTTCTGATTGTCGTGGAAATAAGAAAAGCTGGTTCCACTGGATGAAGCTGATGAAAGGGATAACCCCAAGATCTCTAAGGGGGTTCTTGCATTTTGTTCACACACACACACACACACACACACACACACACACACACACCTTAGCTTATCATGGAATAGCAACAAAGGATGTCATTTTGACAGTGTGATCCTCTGCTAATATAAACTGGTCAGCTGTACAGCAGCAAAGCAACTGACTGATAAAAAGACAATCTATAATAGTGGACATGTCTCTTCATTTGATGCTTACATTTCTGAAACTGTCATCAATAAGTCATATAACTACAAAAGTTTTATGCATTTGCATATAATGTCCAGCCCTTGAATACTGTTCGTAGTTGTGAAAATATTCATAATTTTGGAAATTTGCATTCTTCATGAATTCCTGTATGCTAGTAAATGTGAGGTAAAGAACAGTTAATAAACCCATAACTATCCTATTAATATGCCTAAACAGCTTACATCATAAACCTGCTGTGGTCATCTTTCTGAGCCACCACTATTTATAGACTTCAACAAGCTGTATCAGGTTGGGGAGATGGCCCCTCAGAGGAAATGGGGAGGAAAAATAAGGAATACTTTTTCATTACTAGTGGTTGGCTGGCAGATTTTAAAGTTTTACAGCCGCAGCTGCTGAAAAGGAGTATTAAATCATTTCTAGACATTTTTTATTTATGTATGCTGAAAATAGCTGAAATGCAACAAACCCCAGCAAATTATTAGGCTTTTTTTTGCTTGCTGACTCCCTATGTTAGATGAAATAACCGTATGGGACAAAACTGAATGAGGAAACATTATGTTTCAAAGGATGAAGACATTACTTGACCTTGAAATCTTACAGGAATATATGAGTAAACCTAGGTACAGATGTTCTTACTTTATTTGCTTTTATCATGCAAAATTAATGTCTTTATGTGCTCAAGATTCCTTGGTTTTAAAAAACACAACAACTTAAGAATGTCAGTGCGTTGACAGAGAACGAATTTCTTTCATTACTGTTGCTACACATTGATATCTTTTATTTCAGTGCTGTAGACTAGTTTTATTTCTATAAATTACCCAGACAGTTTCTCACATGTGTGATTCAAGACGAGAGGAGCGATATATTAGTGATTATCTCTAGTGTCATGCAAGTTATCATCTGGCACACTGAGAACTAGCAAGAGAAGTGATTGCTACATGCATTTCAGACAAGCGTGGGTCAGACTCAGTTAGCAAGGTTGCATTTAAGACATCCTACCCGTTTTCATGTTGACTACAGCACACAGACATAGCCCTCAAATAAAGAAATAAATTGTTGCAGCTTCTTTATGTTGAATATACTAATAGGGAACATATTCTTAGAGTGCCAGTGCTTATGTTGAAACAGCACCACCCAGGGCTGGCCCAAGATATATTGTTACCTGAGGAAGCGTAGCAAATGGCACCCCCACCACCAATCGAGGTGCAAAGTACCCAAGGCCATTCAAGTTATTTTGGCACCAGAGACATAATATGCTTCAAGCAGCTGTCCCCTTCCCTGGCAGTAAAAATGCAACAATCAGTGAAATTATTAATCATTTGCCCCCTTTCGTGACATCCAAAACCAGCCGCCTGAAGCAGCTACTTCATTCTGCCTAATGGTGGGGCCGGCCCTGCTGTGGGGAATGCTTTATATTGCCCAGCTATATCCTAGCTTGTGTGTCTCCTCCATTGCCAAGGAAACTGGGCAGACCCCCCATGTCTTGTGTGTATAACTTCTACTTGTGTGGGTCCTATGGGGTTTAATTAAAATAAACTTGTAAAAACATAACCTGAACAAAGTATGTCTTTAGTAAGCATCAAATTCCAGAAATAAGCCACAATTAGTCCTTCAATGTCCAAACAAATTATATATAGATATAGATACACACACACATATATATATATATATATATATATATATATATATCTCACTTGTTTGAAGCCCAGTCCCAAGTGTTTTTGTATTTCCAGATGCTGAGTATTTTGGAAGTCCCTTATGTAGGTTTTCTTAACTTTAATTCACAGGGCAATCCTCAATTTGTAACTCGACATTGTTCAGTATATTATGACAAATATCAAGGATGCAAAAATGATTCCCCATCCGGTTGGGATTCTACTGTACACAATAATACTTCAATTTGCCTTGTACGAAGTGATAAGAGTAGGGCGACCATATTTTGGAAACCAAAAAGGAGGACCACATGGTCGGCCCCAAAGGGGGTGTCCCCACCAACATGTCTACCCCCAGGGGGCATGTCTAGCACCAAGGGGGTGTGCCCACCGGAACATAGCCGTGGTCACTTGTCTGATTTTACAGCACACAATTAAGACAAATCTGTTCTACATAACATCTTAATGTTAAAATCACTGAAATAACAAGTGAGACATCCAATGTATCTGAAATTAACATCACTCACTCCTGCTTTTGTAGTTTTTGCTGTACTTTGTTGCTATATTCTGCGTGATACATTCTCCCCTTCCCTCAAATATCTTTTCTGATTTTATCCTTACTCTGCTACAAGCTATTGCTTAACGGGGTTTGAAGTTGGCTGGCCGGCTTGCTTTTTTTAAACTTTATTTTTAAAGTTCAATTTTGTTTTGAAACTTTCTAAAAATCAACAGATGGACAGATTTGCTTGAAACTTGCCATGGCTAAAGCCCTACTTAAGATCTATCATGATGCCAAATTTCATCTCCTTATCTTTAAAAATGTTGTGTGTGTGTGTGTGTATATATATATATATATATATATATATATATATATATAATCAAATTTTAAAAAATACCTAAAAATCAATGGATGAACGGATCTGCTTCAAATTTGGCATTGTTAAAGCCCTACCTAAGGGCTATCATGGTGCCAAGTTTCATCTCCTTATCTTTAAAAATGACAGAGCTGTAAGCATTTTTGTTATTCTCCATTGACTATAAAGTAGAGCTGCCCTTTGAGGGGGGGAGGATGGGAAAAATCCAGATTTTTCTTCAAATTTCGTAATTTCCCCCCTTCCCAGATTTGTTACCAACAATCCTAACATGTCCTGTTTTTTCCTGACATATGATCACTCTACGAGCCCATAATTATACAGCTTTTAGCAGAACAACTGACTCTCTTTTTTCAGTTGTTTCTTCTCTTAGCCCTCCCTCGGAGTGAGGATTTTGCCCAAGGGACTAAAGCATCTGCTCCATAGGGGTTACATGTGCACATACCTTTATTGCTGCCTACATGGCATCAAAAGTAGAATGGCCACATATGTTAAACAATTATGTGAATTTAGCAGGAGAGGAGGTGGAGACTTGTGTGACTTCCTCTTACGTGCTTTTATGATTGCAGATAGAGATGTTAGTGTTGTATCATGGATAGAATTCAAGCTTTAGACTATAGAGGCCTGGCTTCAGGCTTCTGCTCAGAAACAAAGCTTGGAGCAGTTATGTTCAGCCCGAGCTACTACACATTGTGAGCATGAAATGTGGGGAAATGCCTATGTTACGTATGCTGTCCTAAATGGTTAGGAGTGAGTGTAGGATACAATAAAGTGGCCATGTGTCTTATTTAAGTTCTCTATTTGAAGGGCTGTCAGAGGACAGTCCTGTATTTGAAAACATCCTCTACTCTAAGGACTGTCCAGTTTAAGTCTGGTTTAACGGTCAAGAACCACCAGAAGGAACAGCTGGGCCTTGAAGTTGCCCATCAACAGTTAGCACCTGGATGGCAGACTGAGCAGGCACATCTGGTCACAGTCTTCCCTACTATGGTGATGGTGGAATATATTACATTTCAGTTTAAATAATAGTAGGAATTTAACAAGGGCTGAGCTGGATCAGGCTAAAGGTCTATCTAGTCAAGCATTCTGTTCACACAGTGTCCAACCAGATGCCCATGGGAAGCTCTCAAGCAGAACAAGAGTGCAATAGCATGCCCCCGCTCATGTGCCCCAGCAACTGATGTACACAGGCATACAGCCTCTGATACTGGAGGTGATATATATCCATCATGATTACTAGTCATTGATTAGGGTGACCAGATAAAATCCAGGTCAGGGCTCATGTAACTTTAACAGTTGTAGAGAAAAGGGAATTTCAGCCAGTGACATTTGTATGCAATTAGTTCCTGGTGATATTCCCTCTTCATCACAACAGTTAAAGTTGCAGGGGCCCTGCTTTCTTTTGTATATGGTCACTCTAGTATAGTGCCTGCACCTTTAACTGTTCTGATGAAGAGGGAATTTCACCAGGGACTAATTGCATACAAATGACTCTGGCTGAAATTCCCTTTTCTCTACAACTGTTAAATTTACATGAGCCCTGACCTGGATTTTATCTGGTCACCCTATCATTGATAGCCTTAGCCTCCATGAATTTGTCTATTCTTGTTTTACAACTGTCCTAGTTGGTGTCCATCATTACATAATTATGCAATGTGTGGAGAAGAGCTTCCTTTAGTCTGTCCTGAATCTCCCACCATTCAGTTTCATTGGATAATCCCAGGTGCTAGTATTATGAGAGAGGGTGAAGTTTGTCTCCTTATCAACTTTCACCACATCATGCATAGTTTTATACTTCTCTAATATGTCTCCTCTCACTTGTGGTTTTTTTTTCTAAGCTAAACAGCTATTAATTATTTCTAAATTTCCATCTGTATAAATTCATCAGCAAACACAACTGTATGCAAATCTGTGTCGTCTTTCATTCTCTTTCTTAGTGCTGTATTTCCCCTCCTTTTTGGCAATGTGGCCACCTTAAATACAAATCTGATCAACAGTAACCCATGGATCAGAGATTCACCTTTCAGCTCTACATTGGCTTTCCTCCCACACTGCTTGATTATATATTATTGCTGTAGGATTTCACCTCTTGGAAACCATACACACTTCAGTTGCTAAATGGACGCTGCCAACTCTGGTAGGCCTAAAATTAGATCTGCCAGCTGTGTTTTGGTTTGCAGGCACAAGCATGTCTTCAGTGTCTTGGAAATAATCTTGTGCTGAAGTTTACAAGAAATCTGTTCTCTGAGCAGTGGAGAGAGAATGCATGGTGTTTAAAAAAAGACTTCTTCTTCAGTTCCCTAGAAGTGATTTCTGTCTTCCCCCAACTCTGCTGCTGTCACCACAATCATCAGCAACTCTTTTATTCATTTAATCTCAAGATCCTATGTCATGATACAATTATTTAACCTGAAAGCAGAATATTGCCTTCTTTTAATACTGAGATACCAAGGGCATCAAATCAGATACTGGAGGAGGGTGTTTGTTGTTGTTGTTGTTGGCGGCGGCCTCTTACTCTTTACACCACTATCCATGACAACGTATTTGCTGGTGTAACCTTGGCTGTGTTGCAACACCACTACTACAGATGACCACTGTGCTACTACAGTTCTCAGCCCAGTAGGGAGCAGGTGACAGAAGGAGCCAATGGAGCCCCATCAGGTTGTAAAGAGATGCTTATATATTCCTGGCTCCACATTCTGAGCTATTCATAGACTGTCACTCTCCAGGCCACCTGTCTTGATACGGGCAAACTTCCCTCCTCCCTGCTCAATTCAGAACTTGGATAATAATGATAAGCATCATCAGAGAGTGACTGGTGAAAAAAAAGACTGCCATGTCATGCTGTCTGCTGTGTGGGTGGGTGTGGGGGACTGTGAGTACACGTGCAAAAAATTATGAGCCGGTTTACAACTCTAAAAAAAAGTGGAGTGGGGGGAGAGGAATGTTTCTTGTAGTCCCCAGAATCAGCCATGGTGGAAAATTGCTTGGGAATTCAATCTCCTCCTTGAAGAAACATATCCAGGAAGAAGAGAGAGGTTTGGGATCTGGAAAGGGGACAGCAAGCACACGTTTGCAAGAATCAATAAAGAGAATTGACCCCAACAGAAAAGTTACTTGCCAGATAAAAGACTGCTTGATCGGATGGTGTGGTCTCATGGTTCAAAGCAATTAGTGAGAATTTCAGCAAGCGACAGGACTTCACACTGAAGAACTTTTGCACATCTGCCTGTAAAGCAGCTGGCTTTGTAGTTCACATAGCTTCACATTAATCAACAAGAATTTCAGCATGAGCAAGGGGTTTAACAGTAATTAACTTTTGTGCATGCATCTAAAATGCAGCTGGCTTTGACAGTCACATTATTTTACATTGTAAAATGTACAGCAGTCAAAAGTTTCAGCAAGAGGAAAAGGCTTAAACATTAATTTCGTGTATGCATGTGCCTAACTTTTGCTGGAAATGCCACTCAATTTATAATGCAGCAGAGCTGGAAAAATTACAAGCCGAGCAAATTTGGCAAGATCACTAGTAATATCACAACTTGCTTGTCCACATTATTTAGATCTAGGTGGCTCAAATCTCTGTTCCGGTTCATACATAATAAAATCTAGTGGGAGCAAGTGAGCACACCGTCTCTGGCATGCTTAAAAACCTATGATTGCCTCGTTGTAGGTTGTTAGCATGGCATTTGAATCCAGATATTCTAGGTTGTTTAGAGGTTAAAAATTGGCTTTCTGTTTTTAGTCATTGACTGAATGTTGATTGATTTAATGCATTTCTTAGCCACTTTCAATATTGCAGTTTTCCCAAGGCAGTTCACAAGACAAAACATACCCGTCAGTATCAAGATAATAATGCATAAATCAATTTTAAGCAATAATTGTTTCCATCTGGACCTGTTTCAACCAGACCATTTCCAGCCCAGGCTTTTAAACCATAGGTAACTATTGGTATTGTACTGCTGAAGGATAATGGCAAAAATGAAGTGGCTGGGTCATTTGGAAAGGCCAAGGGATAGGGACTCTGCCCAAAAATTGTTGACGAGAGCCAGGCCTTTAGTCTTTTAAGAAACAGTTCTGGAAATGGGATTTAGATCAGCAGGATGGGGAGGGGTTGCCTAGCTTTTTAGTGGCCCCATTCAGAAGACACTTTAAACCACAGCTTTAACCACGGTGGTTAAGCCAGAAAGCCAGGCTGTGTTCAGAAGACACCTTAAACCACAGCTTTAGCCACAGTGACTGACCCCCTCCATTTGCTTTCACTGTCTGCCAATGGCGGCAATGGGAAGGCAGCTTGTATTTCAGATACACAAACTGGCATCAAGTGCAGTTTAGAAGATTTGCAGTGGGTTTGTAAGTGGATGATGTTTCCACGAAAATATGACTGTACACTTTTTCACTTTGTCTTCTGTGCATTTCTCACAGCCAGGACTAGTTTGCAACAGTGTGTCTCTACTTTCCTTTGTTGATTTGCTTACTTCTCTCTCGGCTGGACCTGTGTTCTCACTTTGCTGTCTGGTTACAGCGTTTGCTGGCTTAACCAAGTATCTTGTAAAGGAATCATTTCTAATAAAGCTGGTATGCTGGGGTTTATCATTTTCTAAGTGCAGGTCAGGATTTAGTTCACTGTGTTAAACTCTCCTTGCTGCATGTGATTTTTCAAGCTTTGTCAAGAACAAAAAGTTCCAAGGATGTGCAAAGCATAGCTGCTTGGTTGCCATGGAGACACTGCTAGTTAGGCTATGGAAATTCTGAAAGGCCAGAGGATGACTGACAATACAAGGCCTTAGCGGCTGATCTGAGGAGCCAGACTGAATTAATGAGATTTTTCACAGAGAGTTATTAGCCAGACTAGCACGGTATGGCACTTAGGCCTGCTTTCGTTTTCTCAGCTGTAGTCTTGGAAAGCAGGCATGGAAAGATTTAATTGCTGTTTTTAAGCCCTTTAAGATTATTTTAACCTATAACATTTAAAGGATGTAATCAAAAGCAGGTTTGTGTGCTTTTTAAAAAATATTCTATTACTGTTACTGTTACTGTTACTGCTTTGTTGTTGTTGTTGTTTCTTTTCTTATTTTATTAGTGACAGTTGCTCTTTATCTGTACAAAGATGGGAAATTCAATAGTACTTATTATATTGAGCAGTTAATTCCCACATGCTGGGAACACATTACTGTTCAAAGTGGGTTATCTAGAGTTTCATTTAGAACCAAATGAGTGATACTGTGTCAGTGGCTTTAGATTTCCTGGGGCTGTATTAATTTATTACTGACTGCTAATACAAACTCTTAATTCTGGCCTGAAATAGGTGGTTCTGTGAGGCACTAGTGTGGTTTTTAGTTTTTTCTTGGCTTGATTTTTTCGCCTTCTCCACAAAATAATGTTTGGCACATTCAATATGTCAATTAAATAAAAACTACAACTTGCTTTTTTGTTTTTTGTTTTTCATTTGTAATCCTAGCTGGGGGGGGGGGACACCACTCCAATTTTGATGTTATTAGAGATTGATAATAATGTACTCTAGACCATTCAAAAAACCAACAACAGCAACTAAGAACACACACAAATGCAGGAGTTTAAAATTAGTTTTCAAGCGGGTTTTGGAAGGCTCATCACATATTTTCAGTCCAGCACAGGATTCTTAAAATGTAAGAACATAAAAAGAGCCATGCTGGATCAGATCAAGGTTCCCTCTAGTCCAGCATTCTGTTCACACAATGGCTAACCAGCTGCCCAGGAGAAACCCATAAGCAGGACAAGAGTGCAACAGCACCCTCCCACCCATGTTCCTCAGCAACTAGTGTATATGGGCAGACTGCCTCTGATACTGGAGGTAACATAGAGTGATCAGGACTAGAAACCATTGATAGCCTTATTCCTAGGACACTGCTATCCCAGGCAGGGATGGTGGTGGAATTACTCATCAATTGAAACTCATCATGGGAATGGTAAAACTCCAGGCTTCCTAATCACCTGGAATGTGTTTCCAAATTATGTAGAAGCAAAAGGAGAAAACTTGGGGAAATTTTCTAAATATAGAATGGCATGTATATACTGAGCACTGAGATACTAACATAACTTTTAATAACAATTCCTGCCATCGATCAACCTAATGCAATGTTTTCTGCTCTAACTGGTGGATGTTTCTCCAGAATATCAGACAAGGATCTCTTTTCCCAACCCGAGTTCGTTTCAGCTGAAAATGTTGAAGTTGAGACCTTATGCATGTCCCACCCACCCACCCAAAAAATGCTGTCAGTTGGTTCTGTTGTGGGGTAGGGTGAGTGATTATTAATTTATTTTACATTTTTAAATTCTGCATGCTCATTCGCTCTTTCCATAGACACTCCTCATCTCATCCTCACACAACATCTTATGAGGTAAATTATGTTGACAGACAGTAACTAGCCTAAGTTCACTTGGTACAGTCTCCAGTGCTAAAGTAAATTATGTTGCATTAGCGTGAATGACCACTAGTGAAAAACCAATAGTGCTTGCTGGCACAACAGGTTTTCCAGGGAATCCCATTGCACCAGCAAGCACTAGTGGCATCGCGCTATAAGTTGTTTAAGCTAGCACAGTGTTATTTTGGTTAGCTGTAGTGTTGTATCCAATACTGGCCCAAGATAGCATTGGCTAAATGGGTTTTCAACCTAGGACTCTCTGCTCTTAATTCAACATGCTATATCCATTACACCACACTGGTAGGGGAGTGCTTTCTGAGTTGAAAGTTATGTGTCGTTGCTCTTTAGAAGCTACAAAAGGCAATGTTAGTGTAATATGGATAAAATGCAAATAAAAGTTTTGTTTTGAAGAAAAACTAGCAAACTCTACAGAAATTTTGTTGATCCTGGACTCATTGTGATAGGGGTGGTGTTGGGGAGGGAGTGTCTTCCTGAAGTTGCATCATTAATTGTTTTCAGAAATTGGCAATGACTTTGCCTGCGTGATTGCTTCTGTGTTCAGAGTAGTCTTTGATAGTCAGATATGTTAAATGTGGAAAGATTTGCTTTCAACTTGCAACACAGCTCTATCTGCTGAAATCAGCAGCCTTGGAATAGCGGAATGACATGCCAAGGAATTGCTTCTACTTGCAAAAATAAAATAAAATGCTCTCATCCATATGTTTCTGGGAGATGTAAAAGCATAACATTGCTTCTGAGTAATCCACAACAAAAGCACATGCAGGCAGCATTCCTCACATTCCTCTACAGTAGACTAATCCACTTAATATCACTGTTAGCTTCCCTGGCTGGAATTTCACAGTCATTTTTGATTTGGAGGTTTGTAAAATCTCTGATTAGTGGTGTGTGTGTGTGTGTGTGTGTGTGTGCACGTGCACACACTATTCTCTTTGTTCCCTATCCCCACCAAAACAATTTTGCCAAAAGGAGAGGATATTTTTTTCCCAATTCTTACACATTTTAAACACTAGTTCTATTTAACATGCTATATTTTGTCAGCTCTTCCAATAAATTACCTTGCCATATTGCCATATTACTACTCTCAGCATTAATAAGACTTCTTTAAAAAAAAATCCCACCACCAACTGTCAGTTTCCATTATCTCTTAAAGGAGGAAACGAATCCTGATCAAAATATTTGGAAGTAATTTTCTTTTTCTTTTGTATTAGTGTATAATAAATATGAGAGAAAAATTATGTGGATAATGGGGCAATTGTCTTAAAATGTTAAATTGAAATGATATGTAAAGTGCTCAAATAACACTGCAGTGTAAATGGTATAAGTAACTTCATAGGTGCATAAATTAATGAGAAAATTGGGACACTGAACATATTTAGTTGGTAAATGTTTAGATGTGTGATGCTCTTGGGCTTCTGATTTATGAATAAATATTACCCTTCTTTTTTATTGTGTTTTCACCATACATAACCCCTTGCAATTCTTATCTCATGAAGCATCACAATTACCCTTTGATGGTTATCAAGTTGAAAGCGAGCAGTTTGGTCCAGGGTACTTTGTGGGGTCTTCAGATATAGGAACCTGAGGGTCCACATCAAGAGGCTTCTATTGATATCACAGCACTGGTTGGTTGATTGGTTGTATCAACTATAACTTGTACACTTCTATATAATTTAGCTATCATGGCTTCCCCTAAATAATTCTGCAAATTATGCTTTGGCGAGGGAGTTGTTCAAAAAAATTTTTAGACTGACCTTACCACAAGCCACATATACATTAGCACATTTCTAGAGTATTACTATTCCAGAAGCAATGAGGCCAGGCAACTAAGCCAGGGACAGCAGGTAAGAAGAAAATGGCTTAGTCAAACCTCAAGCATGTGAGCTATTCTAGATATTACAAAAGAAAATGAAAACCTCTCATCAGTCATCCACCAAGTCTTTCCTTCTTGAGCCCAAATTTCTGTTCGCCTGCATCCTGAAGACAAAAGACAAACTCACCTGCTGGGCTTCCCTGAGCAAAACAAGTTAACCTCCATTCTATTTAACTTAAGTTCTGTCTGTCAGAGCTGACTCACAGGCCAGGTTTGCACATTACAATAAGCCAGAGTTGTGGAGAATTCTGGTTTATCGCTATAAGCAGTGTGCCAGTGCAGCCTGTCTAATCAGTCCTACTTGGCTCCTCTCATCAGCAGGAGTGGCTAAACTAACCAAAAGCAAAAGCTTAGTGATATGTCCACCCTAGGAGACTCGTGATTTGTCACTCCCTTAACAAGCTAGAGGCTGAAGCCAAGGTTTGCTATTGGTTTCTGATTCTTGGTGGACAAACCATGGGCTCCAATTCAAATGTAATGCTAACCTTTGCTTTTTCGTTAGTTTCTGGTTAGTGTAGTCACTCCTGCTGGTGGGACTGATAGCCAGAATTAGGTGGTGGTGGGAAAACAGGGCTAACACAACCTGTGTCTGGGGGCTGCAGGTTGTGTACCCTTGGTCTAGCCACAGTTGAAAAGTTGAAAGAATTATTTTTCTATGGCCCTACATTTCTGCCCTTGTACAGGCTGTAGACATATACATTTCAAACCTAGATCAGTTCAGACTGAAAACTGCATCCATCCATTTCAGCCTTAAATACATATTGTTGGATTGGCTCCTATGTTTTGTTCATTTGGTTTCTGGTAAAAGAAACCTCTTTGATTCTTTGACAAGTTTACACCCATCTAACTTTGGCCATCATCACACACGGGATTTGATGTACACTCATCACGACTTTGATCCACTTTTTCAGCACTGGACTCACATGACATCATCCCCGTCCTGCTGTTCTCTCAGAGCCGATCTACGCGCTAGGTTTTTAACGTTTTATAAGGGTTACGAAAACTCTTTGGGCCGCATGACGCACTCCCTTGAATGATGTATACCCGAGGTTTTTAAAAACTCAATTCAGCTATATACAACGGTTTTACTTTTAATAAATTGTTTTAAGTAAAATAATGTGTCCTTCCTTACCGTTTGTGATTCATGGGGGCAGTGCTTCGTTTACCGGTGCCCAAATGCTTAGCAGTTGATTGGTGGGGAAGAAAGAGGGGCTAAGGAGGAAGTGGGCGAGTGAACTACAACACCCAGAATCCTTAGCCCTATACTCATTGAAAGCTAGGGATTGAAAGAGGAACTAAGGAGGAAGTGGGCGAGTGAACTACAACACCCATAATCCTTAGCCCTATACTCATTGAAAGCTAGGGATTGAAAGAGGAAGTAAGGAGGAAGTGGGTGACTGAACTACAACACCCACAGTGCTTTGCCCTAAATTCATTGTAAAAACGAAACAGAAAGAGACGGGGTAGAAGAGTGTGTGACTGCACACACTGCTTTGAAGACTGAGAATTTTTCTCCTGTAACGTTTTCTCCTAAGACGTTTTAGAATGCACCTATTTGGAACGTTTTAAAATACTATTTAAAATGTTCCAAGGGACTGTGTAGATAGGCTCTCACCCTAAGTGAGTCCAGCATTAAAAAAGTGGATCAAAGTTGCGGCCCGCGTGTGATGTGTGAAGAGTGGCAAAATGTTACCTCCACACACCACACATCAATGCACACACACACTCAATTGTAGGCTTTAGAGTAACCATGGAAAACAATGTCAGCTGGTAAAAACTGACACGGAAGCCAAGATTGAGGCTCAGCCAATACATTCATCAACCAGTGACTGAAAACACAGGAAAATAAACCAACAAGCAGCCTTCAGAACAAAAGGATGCAGGGACAGGCTATAGGAGTAACAGAATAGTTAAAGCAAATGAACCTTCAGTGATCTTCACAGAAGTGCAAAGGATCTGTATTTTGATCCAGAATGGTTATAGACAGAGCCATTTCAGAGCCATTACTCCTTGATGAGTGTAACAATATGATGTACATTTTGTTGCATCCACACTATTCATTTGAGGTCATTTAAAAGCCAGAGTTTGGGGCAAGGTACGTTGAACTTTAATTGCAAATGGCAAAAAGCTGCAGCAAAACCAGCAAATTATACAATCTTTTGACCAAAGACAAGCTCTCAGCACTGGAATGTAGAAACTAAACTTTACCCCTTTGAAAATGGTTTCTAGCTCCTGCACAGCATATGACTCTGAATCTCCAGACTTAAAGAGTTGCAGGTTAAATATACCAGATGTGGTGCATATGATGCACTAGTATTCCAAGCTTCAGAGAAGAATCATTATACTCACCGCACCTCTCTGAGTGGTGAGATGTTCCAGGGGCACAGTGCTTACCAGGTTTGGTTCGTTTTGGAAGGAGGTCAATGGAAGCTTATAGGCAGTTTGTAATATTTGTATTTATTTACAAATGTACAGATTGAGCATAGACCTATCTACAATGAGTGTGTGTGTTTCTACATAGGTGAAGGGAGAATTTCTGCACAGCTTAAAACAGGGCTGTTGAACGTCAGGCCTAGTGGCCAAATCTAGTTCTCCTGGGATCCCAATCTGGGTTTTACAGATGGGCATGCCCCTTCCCATGGCTCCACCTCCTTTCCCCCAACCACCAATCATTTTGTGGTTTCACAGCCTTTCCCACCTCAAGGATGCTGGTCCAAACATGTGGAAGTGACAACATGCTTGGACCACGAATGGGCTAAAGCAGAATGCAGAACCTCAGGCCCATTGTCCCAATCCAGCCAACTTTGATTGGAACCCTGGTTCCCCAGATTGCCCCACCTACAACATGGAACCCAATTTCACAATTACCCAACATGGCTCCAAAAACTTTACCGTGACCCACTTAGATTGATCTCGTGATTCACTTTTGGGTCATGACCCACTGGTTGAAGACCCCTGACTTAAACACTCCAATAGACAACTGAAGTCTGCTGCTTCCTCCTCTGGGATTGGATCCAAACTTAGTCATATTTAGAATATTCCCACTGGAATAAATGGGACTTAGGCTAAAGGTCTGATTTCAATAGGTCTGCTCTGAGTATTACTAAATCAGGATCCAACCCCACACCTCCAAGGAAACAGACAACATCCTAAGACGTTACAGAGTCCAAATTCAGCTCTTTGTGTGTTTCTGTCTCTCAGACTTCAACTTTGACCTTTGTTTCCTTTCACACACAGGTCTAACTTGCCTGCTTGTCCTGGCTACAGGAATGGGAAGAACCATGAAGCATCTCCTCCAAAAATCACCTAAGTTTCTTGGGCCATCTTGACTTCCATGGAGACACATCACCTCAACATTACAAGCTACTAACACTGTTATGACAAGTCCATAATGCTGGCCAAGTATTGCCTCTGGGCAATCCATACTGAAAGCCCTATTCACAGGAAACTCACATCAGTATTTCTAAATTTTGGCAGAATGAGAATCCCCCAAGACCAGCAAAGAGCCAGCCTCCACAAGATAACAGCCATTCGTACATTACGTAGCCTATCCAAAGTCAGCATAAGAGAATTTTGTTAGCACACAATGTCACTTCCCATTTTTTTCTCCCAAATTAAACAGGCCTAATGATAGTCTCTCCCAACCCCAACCCCCCAAATCCTGGAGCAAGCACTATCCCTCATTCCACATTACTCTTCATCTAAGACCACTTACGTGAGCAGTTAAATATGCGAGAGAGCTGGCAAAAGTAATTGATTGTTAACGATGAAGTGAATTGTCATTTTCTAACAAGTCCCCTTACTGGTATTTGGGTACACTTAGGCATGCATAATTTTACCAGGAGGCTCGCTGTGGAAGTACACCCACCACATTATGGGCAGATGTCCATTTTCCTCCACAGACTGCACTCTGCAGACTAAGTTCTTTCAGTTAGGAACTGAAGTGGCTATGCATAGCACTGATTGGCCAGCCATAGTGACAATCATGAGGCCACCTCCCACACTTCCTTGGAGCAGTTTGTGTGTGTGTGTGTGTGTGTGTGTGTGTGTTTTAAATGAGTGTATTGAAAATAATAATGAAACCCCAAAGAAATGTTTAATCATGTAAAACATGCAAGGAGCTTGAAAAGAATATAATAAAAATATAAGCAGAAAGGTACACAGCCCACTTGAAACATGTGGCTTGGGGGGGGGGGGGCAAAGAAGAAATGGGCTTTGGGAGATGTATTTACTTTGGAGCTCCAAGTTGAAAGGAAGCCAGTCTCATTCCACAGCAGACACAGAAACACACACACTCCTTGCAGGTACATCTATACATACCCCACCCTTATATTAGTAATACTGCAGTTGAAGGTTATTCCAAGAGAAAATTAGAATGATAAGAAGTAATAAAAAGAAAGCAGAAAGAATTAAGGTCATCAATGAATACTCACAATATGTGTTGATAAAAAGGCCTTAAACAAAATGTCACCTGAACTTTGGGTTCAATAAACAGAGGAGATAAGTAGAGGCTGACTCAAAAGTAATACATGGTCTGATCCGGACAAAATTAAGGGTTGAGCTTGAGGAGGAAACCTAGAAACTACTCTAAAGTAAAAGAGCCCATTAAAAGTGGAGGCTGAATTGCAGTGGTATTTTGACTGTAGCAACTCATAAATTGTTAATTTAGCTCAGTTTATTTTAAGATGCCTGGATTGCATATCATGAACCGACAGAGGCAACAAGGAAGCCACCCAGATTAGGACAGATACAATAAATAAGAATTGCTGTTCTGTGTGAGCAGTATTTAAAATATAGACAGCCAGGAGAGACTGGATTTAGGAATACTCTGAAAGAGGAGGAGAGGGATGGGAAAAATGTAAACTGTGATGTGAAGACACAATCCATCCAAAGTCAAGCACTTTTAAATCCTGTCATTTTCAATGGAAGATTAAGCATGTGCTTAACTCACTCCCACTGTATTTGTTGAGACTTTAAGACTGCATCCTATACCCACCTGATTAAGAATAAGCCCCATTGTATTCAGTGGATAATAGCAGGGGTACAAAATGTCAGATCCAGAGGCCAAAGCTGGTCCTTAAGGGTTGTGCAGAAGGCCACTCTCCCTTTCTTGGCCCCACCCCTTTTCCCCAACCACAAATTATTTGGTTCCTGGGTTTTGTGCATGCATTTTACCCATTCTAAAGGGTTGAAATGTCTCTCACTAAGGCTTAGTTACTGGCAGTAAGCTAACATAGGACAGTATTTTAATTTTTGATCCCACCCCTTTTGCCTCTGCTCACCATTGAAATTTGACCTCAACGAGTTCTATAAAATGGAATTTGACCCTTAGGCAGAAAGAAGTTCTGCACTCCTGGATTATAGGATTGGACTGTGAAGCTGCAATGCTATCCCAACTGCCTTGTGCTTCCAGAGTATGCCTTTAATTGTGTAATCAATCTGCGTCATTCACAGAATTTTACAAGAGGTCCAGATGATGTTGGATTCTATTTGTAGCTCTTCCATGTTTTCCCACCACTTCTTCCCTCATTTTTCTTATTAGAAAAAAAATCTGTTAAGGAAGAAAAGACGGAATAAGTGCACAATGCTTTTTTATTGGTAGTGCTAGGAATTCTCCATCGGGAAGCACCATAAGTCCTGTTTAACTCAGTGGGACTTACTTCTGAGAAAATACATGAGTGGATTATACAGTACTTAACATTGGGTGGATTGTACTCTGAATATTCATGTCTGTGACTTCTCAGTCCTCATAGTTCTGGATTTTATTCTCCATATTTCACAGAATCTTAGCTACGTTCAATGATCAACGTTGATCAATATAGTCACATAAATAACTGACCAGATAAAAATGAAACCAATGCCCATTCCTATAATAGTGCTATCATTTAACACTTTTCTTCTCATATTCAGGGCTCAGTTACAGTTCATTCTCTATTTCTGAGGCAAACCATGTTCACCCTCAAAACAGAATCATCCATCACCTTTGTTCTTAAACAGCTCGACATGTATTTGACAAGATGAGCTTGAAAGATTTTTTTCTTTTCTCAAGCTGATATGAGATTGGCAGCAACTTTACAAAGTGCACTGGCCAATGAACCAGGCTGTTAGATGATGAGACAAAGGGAGATATTGCAACTTATAGGGCTCATGTATACAGTCAAATGCTACCAGCCGTAAGGGAATAAATAGCACTGGTGGGTTATAGATTTTGTTCATTTAGGTCTGCCAATCTGAATACTTTTGCGTATTAACTATCACCATAAGGCAGCATTCGCCAACCTGGGCCCTTCCTGGTGTGTATTTATTTATTAGCAATATTTATATATTGTTTCTCATTTGAAACTAATACAAAAGTGGTTTACAAAAGAACAAAAACAAATAAAACTATGAACACACACACGCACACACACACAAAATAATATCATGAAGTTAGTACAAAGATAGGTCATGGATGGGGGAAAGCCAATGTTGAGATAAAGGCAAGTTTTCAACAAACACCTAAAACATGCCAGTGTTGAGGCCTGAGAAACCTCAGAGGGTAGATCATTCCACTGGGCTGGTGCCAGTGCAGAGAAGGCTGGTCTCTACATCACCATCAAACGGAAATATGTAGACTGCAGCACGGACAACAGGGCTTCCCCTGAAGAATGTAGCAGCCCTGGAGGTTGGTATAGGGAGAGATGTTCCTTGAGGTATCATGGTCCTGAGTTGTACATGACTTAGGCCTTTATCACACCTACTGTTTTTCTCCTAGTTTGCTTTTGCGGGTTCCCCCTCCATTTCCTATGCGAGTTAGCGTTTTGAATCACACATGGTTGGTTTTGCTCCGATACCTCAGCTCAGCCTGTTGAACTTGCCTGAAACAAACTTTGCCCGTTCAGGGTTAAATAGAAACAGAAACTAAAAACGGAACACTCAGGGCATGAGAACAACGGGAGGGGGACGACATCATGCGAGTCCCGCGCTGAAGAAGTGGATCAAAGTCGCGGTGAGTGTGCTTAAAACCACGCATGTGATAATGGCCTTAAACCTAGCTTGGTAGCAGACTGGCAGCTAGTGTAAATCCTTTAGCACAAGCATAATATGTGTGTGGTAAGGTGCCATAGCCAATACCTTGGGAGTTGGGAATGATGGGAGCTACAGTCCAGCATATCTGGAAGGCACCAGGTTGGGAAAGGCAGGTCCACCTTTCTATCACGATTTGGACTTAACTAATACCTACAGTTTTTTCATGGATTATTGAGGGCCACTGTTTAAGAATAGGAATTCATGAGGCAGTTGTATGGAGGTGTGGGGTGGCCGCTACCTCTGCCCTGGGTAGGTGTATGGCTGCTGAGTAACAGAGCTCAGGGTGGAATGGCCATGATGACAGATGCTCCCCTACAAGAGGGATTATATAGCAACCCCTTGGCCTCCCTCCACCATGGCTGCATGGTGCCCTCTGTGTTCCCCACGCAGCAGCGCTCTGTGGTGGGGGCTGGTAGCCCTCCAGGCTCCAGCAAACTGTGGCATGAACAGCTGCTGAGCTCACTCCTGTCTGCCCCAGCCCATTGTGGGGAAAGATTTCAGTGAAGTCTGGAATAGATGCTACAAGTCGAATGGAGTATGATCCAGCTAAAGTTGAGCACTTTTCAGTCCCATTGATTCCCATGAGAGAATGATACAGAATCCTACTTCATTCCATAGCGAGGGCTAAGGTATGTAGAACAGGGGACGGTGCATGGAAGAAAGGGTGTGATGAATTGTAAACGTTGTAAGGGCCATATAGTCAAAAGACGGGATATAAATCAGATAAATGAATATGCTTGAGGCTACAATCCTATGCACACTTTCTTCAGAGTAAGACCTTAAGAATGCAATGACACTTACTTGCAAGTAACGATCAATCTATCTGGAAAGATAGCTCTTTCATTGAAATCAGTGGGACTTAAAAGTTACTTAACTTTGGTTGGATTGCACGTATGCTGTGCACCAACCCTAATTCTACTTGAAATTGGTGGAGGTGGAATTATATTGATCAGAGCGACTGAAAGCAGCTTTCAGAATTTTGTGACTCTTTTTGTTTGGTTTTGCCTACATATCCCACCTTATAGTTTGGCTGGTAAATAAGCCATCGGTGGCATCGGTTTCTTTAGATCTTGTGTAAAGTAGCATCACCGTCTACGTATGCAAAGTTGGCCACATGGGGACTGAGGCGCAGAGAAAGCACAGCTCACTGTGGGAAGACAATAAATTCTGTAATAACGGGGGCCTTCCTCCTGGGCTTGGCCATCTATCATGTAAATATTTTAGAGTCTGAGTTCATCTGCTGGCTGCTAGAGAGATTTTCTGGCTGCTCTCCCAAACTGACGCAATGCTCTTCGTGACTGGGACATTTATTACATACACTGCATTAGGCACTTGGTATGTGTAGCAGTAATCAGACCCTGAAAAGTTTAGTGATATTTTCTTTCTGCTCCTCTGCTCTGCACAACCTATGACATCATCTGAGGAAGGCCACTGGTAGTGTGTGTGAGAGAGAGAGTGCGCACATGCGCGTGTGTCTTCCCTCCCTCCCTCCTTTTGTTTTCCTTCCCCCCTTCTCTCTCCCCCTTTCTGCTAGCAGTTTGTCAAACTGTCTTGCCTTTATCTCATCTTACACACACTTTGCAAACAAGGCACAGGGTGATTGATGTGCTGCTAACTTCTGTTTTTTTGTATTTTATTTCACTTTTTTCTTTCAGTCTGGGCTAAATAAAGCAACCCTCCAAACCCAGCATTTTTTGTGGAGGTTGGCGTGGGGTGGGACACCCATCCATCCTTGTGTGCCATGTCTTAAAAGTGTTATCTCAGCAAAGATAGCACAGGGCAGGGGTGAAGGGGGAAAGAGAGTCATTTGAAGATAAACAAAAGACCTCAGAAGGTTTTCACCTCCCTCACCACTCCCACCTCTTTAACCTGATTATGGCACCCATAAGGAATTCACAAAAGCCTCGTGATCCCCTCGGCCCTTTGTAAAAGCGTGCATCTCTTTGGAAGACTCAAGTCAGCGAAATGCTTGCCAACTTAACTATGTTCAAATGCTACCACAGTGGCTATTACAGAAACCTGTTAAAAGTTTACTGCCAGCCTGTGTTGATGGCAAGAGTAAATCAGCAGATGAATGTGGAACGTGTCATATTGACTCATGTGGGAGCAAACAATTGAGACTGAACTTTCTATGTTACTATGACTGCTTTCTTGCTGTAGAACAGAAGGAGTGGCTCTGTAATTTGTCATACACAAGTGGGGTGGATGGGGAAAGGGGAAAGAGAGAGATAATGGAGTGTATTTGTGTGAGGGGGTAGAAAGTCAGGCTCTGAACGTTAACTAAAGCTGGCAGGTCAGAGTGAGTGATAAGTCAGTAGTAAAGAGAACTTTTCACTCTTTGCATTATGGTTATCACAAAGTTTAAAACGCTCCCCATCCTAGTTTATCTGCTCAGGTCTTCCTTCTACAGAATCCCCTGTTCAGTTTCCAAAGTATTTCTGCTGTGCCAAATAGGAAGACACTGCCCTGGTTCACACATAACACTAATCCAGGATTAATGATGGTTTGTTGCCCTACCCAGGGTTTATCTGGCAGATGATTAAACAAACTGTGGTTTGTTTTCTCAACCCCTGGGTTGTTTGTGTCCCTTCTCCTTGGCCCACTCCCACCCTGCATCTCAAATGCCTTTGTTGTGCTGTAATTACTGCCATGTAAAGAGGCTATGTGGTTGGTTTGTTTTTAGTACACTTGCCCACCACCTCTGTACCCTGGCAAAACAACCTATGAACAACCCATGGTTCTGGATTCATACATAACGACAACCCAGAGTTTAAAAAACCCAGAGTTCACAACCCAACAACAAACCTTAGGTTCCTTTTCATGGTTTGTTAGCATAGCTACATTCACACATCATGGCAATCCAGAATTCAACAATCCTCCCCACTGCCCAAATACCTATGGTAAAAAGGTTTTTATACTCATTTTGTAATACTTATTTATTTTTGTGTTTTCTTTAAGCCCTGATAAAGCAAACATGAAATATGAATTGATACATGTGTGCACACCACTTCCAAGTAGTTAGACATTTGAGGGTTTCCAGGACTTACTCGAGGTTTGGGTTTCCTTGGAAGTAGGTCACTGGAGACTTGTGGCATTTCTGTGATATAAGGTTTATTTAAACACATATACAGGCTAAGCATAAGATGAATGCCACAGCATTAACACACCAACAGATTCCTTTTCCCCATCAGACCTCTAGCACCCATAGCACCACAGGATTTTCTGCAGAGAGTAAGGGTCTATCTATACGTGTTCAAAGCCCCTTGGTGGCTGCGAAGCGGCGCTGCATCAGTTATATGACGCAGCTGCAGATTTGCAGCCACCACTGGGCTTTTCCACGAAGCTGTATTGTTCCACTGTCTTATCTTGCTCTATGGCCAATCGGGGGGGGGGGGGCATTCTGAGTGGATGGCAACTGCCGATTGGTCACCGGAAGCCAGGAAGAGGATGGGGTGGCTCCAGTACCCAGATGGCTGCTGGAAACCCTGCGCTCCATCCTGGCATGGGGATTACCTGATGCCACCCTGATGCCACCCTGCAGGGTTTGAGAGGAACGCAGCACCAACAGCACCATGAAGGCAGGACCCAGGTCAGACCTCTGCCCCTTTCAATCTCAGTTCCAGCGCTGACTACCTTCTTGCTACACACAAAGAACTCACTTCCTTACTTCTCTTGTCCAAGGGTGTGGAGTGGGTGGGAGACAGATGAGCTATCTCTGCCCATCACCTATGCCTTCTTTGGCTATCCTAGCTCTCATTGAAACATATTATCAGAATGTTGCCAGCTACCTAATGTCTTAAGAAGAAGCTTGACTCAGGACATCCACACTGATAGCTCTACTTACAGACATCTAAGTGTGGTGTCTTATTGTGTCTATGTGTTCACAGGAGTGACCACTCATGCAATGGGGCTTTTGTGCTTCTAAAAATAATCCAAAATGAATTGAAACATTTGTTTCTGGATTGGGGCAGGTCAGCGATGCTCTCAGAAGGGAGTTCTGCTGACTTGTCCTGATCGAGAAATGACTGGGGTTTCAGCGGAACCAGTGGAGTTGGGGCGGTTCTATTGGATATTGCGTTAGAATTACAGACCTAGAAGAGTTCTTGAATTTCTTTGCAATCAGAAGCTCTGGGCTGTAAGAGGCCCCTGACGGTCAATCAGACTAACCCCAAAACCATAACAGAATTGTGCCAGTACATTGAAATAGCAGGACAACCCTTTCCTTTCCTTTTGCAATTCTGAGAGGCTACTGAGATAATGCCTATGGGTGAGAGGGTGGAACATAATTTTATTTGTGAGAAATGCTTTTATGCTCATAACCCCCCTAAACACTGGGATTTGCCAGGAATTTCTGGGGTTCCTGCCAACAGCAAAACGATCCCCCACCCCCTCAGAGGACTAACTACAAAAAAGAAGAAGCCACCATTCACATTAGCTGAGTATTACAGAAGATTTGTTAAATCATATGCATACCTTTCCTCTTATGGAAAGCTCTCAGCTGCCTTTTCCCTTTCAATAGGTATGGAAAAAAAATATTCCACATGGCTGAAGCACTATGTAAGATCTGGAAAAGGATTGTGCTTAAGTGAGACAGCTTCCACTGCAATTATTGCGATGTTGGAAAGATATTTTTTTTAATACAAATTACTACATTCCTCATGGGAACTTCTGGATCACCATTTCAAAGTTAATAGGCACAATCAAGCCATGCTAAGCATTTTAAAATTCCCTTGATTTCAACTGCAGGAATTTACGCTAACATTTAACTCCCCCATTGAAATCAACGGGACTTAAAAGTGCTTAACTTTGTCTGGATTGTTCCCAATCATAGTTGCAGGATGGTATTTCTTTATGGTGCATTTCAGGATGATTCCCAGGAGAATAAGAAATCAATACAATGAATTCAGGAATTCAGTGGTTCTACTTAATGGGGATGGGGGCGGTACCAAAGCTTGTGATAACGTGTGGGATGAGATCACATTGGGAATCCCTTCTTATTTGGTTCCTAAAATATTTAGTTGTGGTAATATACACAAATCTTGTGTCCCTTAACTATGGGGGAATCCACACAGTCCTTTGGAACGTTTTAAAAGTATTTTAAAACGTTCCAAATAGGTGCGTTCTAAAACGTCTTAGGCCACATTACTGAGTACTCACATTACAGGAGAACAGTCTTCTGTCTTTAAAGCGGTGTGTGCGGTCACACACTGTTCTGCCCTGTCTCTTTCTCTTTCGTTTTTCAGTGAATTTAGGGCAAGGCATTGTGGGGGTTGTAGTTCAGTTACACACTTCCTTCTTAGTTCCTCTGTCATTCCCTAGCGAGTATAGGGCTAAGAATTGTGGGTGTTGTAGTTCACTGGTCCACTTCCTTTTTCTTCCCCACCAATCAACTGCTAAGCATTTGGGCACCAGTAAAGGAAGCACTGCCCCCATGATTCACAAACGGTAAGGAAGGACACATTATTTTACTTAAAACGATTTATTAAAAGTGAAACCGTTGTATATAAAAGTGAGTTTTAAAAAACCTCAGATATACAACGTTATAGGGAGTGCGTCATGTGACCCAAAGAGTTTTCATAACCCTTATAAAACGTCAAAAAACTCGTGTGTAGATAGGCTCTGTCATTAAAAACAAACAACTCTTCTGTAAAAATTTCAGATCTAGCCTCTCTCAAGAAACATTGTTGTTTGTTTGTTGTGGGGTGACAAGATTATCCAAAGACAAAAGTTTCATAACCAATATCCTCCTAATCCTTTTTGGGCATAACCTAGCCAAAATTAAGCACTTGAACAGTTTGGGAGACAAATACTGAGCTCTCAAGTAAAATAAATGTTGGATCAAAGTCTACTTTTTTTGCTAGAATGGGCCTAATAATGACCCTGTTCAGATGACATACTAAGCTACAGTGGTTAAGCATTTTGAGCTAAACATTATGGTTTAGCGTGTCGTGTGAATCATGGCTTAGTGTATCATGTGAACCATTCCTAACCATGGTGGCTACATAACAATGGTTTAAACATGTTGACTAACCATTTGCTGCAAAAGGGTTAGCGGCCTAACCACGGCTTAGTGTGTTGTCTGAACAGGCCCAATGTTACTTGGAATATGCTTAGTAGGTGGTTTTCCTGAGTGGATGGAGGGTACTCAACCTGTTCTGGATAGGGTTGCACTCCCCCTGAAAGAGAAAGTTCATAGCTTGGAGGCCCTCCTGGAGCCATCTTTGCCACTTGAGGCTCAATTTCGTAGGAGTGCCTTCTACCAGCTTCAGCTGGTGTCCCAGGTTTGCCCCTATATGCATAGAGATAACCTAGTCTCAGTTGTCTATGCTCTGGTAGCCTCCAACTTAGATTACTGCAATGCACTCTACGGGGGGGGGGGGCTCCAAGGGAGGCTCAGAGGGCAGCAACAAGAGAGAGGGCTTTCTTGGTGCTTGCCCCCCAATTATAAAATGATCTCCCGGATGAGGCACACCTGGTGTCAATATTGTTACCTTTCAGCACCAGGTAAAAACTGCCCTCTTTTCCCAGGTATTTTGCAGCATATATTGAGTTTTAATTACGACTTGGACTGTCTTTGGCTGAGTGTATATATTGTCTGCGTGTGTGCTGACTGTCTATGTGTTTTTATGCAAATGCTTTTTTTGTTATCTGTGTAATGCATTTTAATGGTTTTTAATTTTTGTGAACCACCCAGAGAACTTCTATTATGGGGGCGGTATAGAAATATAATAAATGAAATGAAAATGAAAAAAGAGGACATGGATTTGAATTCATTTTGCATGTGCTAACTTATACATATAGACACACATTTAGAAATAATATCCTATATTTTAAATAGAAATATGATAACTCTCACCATAGTGGGGAAGGCTGTGTCAAGGGCCGGATCGACACGTCGGTCGTCCTCGATGCACCCTCCCTGCGCCACAAACCGCTTTGGAGTGCTGCACTTCATCCAGTGTGGCTCAAGCCTGGGAGGCTGTGTTCGCGCTCTCGCTGCCGCCGCCGCCTTTTCATCCCAGCCGGTCCCAGGGAGGGTTGTAAACAAAAGCTGGCAATTGGAAATCCCTCTCCCAATCGCTGGCTTTTGTTTACAACCCTCCCCCCTCCCTCCCTGGATGAAAGGGCGGCGGCCGCGGCAGCGCGGGCGCGGGCAGAGCCTCATCCTGCCAAGGTGACCTGTGTGCCTGCACAGTCTGCTGTCCAGGGCCCCTGCTCCTCCCAAAGAGAGGACTGTCCTCTGTAAAGAATACAACACCAACTTTAATCACAGTACACTAGCTTTAAAATACATGACCAACACTAGAAAAGCTGCACTAAAAGTACCCAACTCTTTTCATTTGTTATCAATATTTTATATTATGTGTAGTGAAATGTAATCTTGTCACAGGAAAATGGATGAGTGACCTCTGTTCAAATCAATCTAAACCAAGCCAAATCTTTGAAAGTAAACACATTGGTTTATACAACCTGTAAATAGCTCTGCTTAAATCCATTGTTTGGTAATTTCAATTTCAATGTTTGGTAATTTCAATTTCAATGTGCATAAACCCTGGCGTGACCCTCCCCTCTTAAAGCATTTGCACCTATGCGGCTTCCTGTGAGGCTAGGATAATGTGGCTTGTAATGCCAACAGAACATTATGTTTTGTGAAGCAGCTTGCTCAGCGAATCTTAGGTTTAAATTGTGAGTATGTCTTCAGAGAAAGAAAATATGATATTTTAAAACATGACAGCCAATGTGCAAAATACAAGCTAGAACACGGACAGGCAAAGAAAGTTTAAAAAGTATGGCTGTGAGTAGAACAGATGTTTTGGAAGCTCAGGCCCAATTTTGACAAATAACTTCTTCAATGCCCTTTCAAACCTCCCTGAGTACACCCACAGCCTTTTTCTCACCCCTGTTATGACTGCTCATTTGCTTGCCTTTCGTGCAGATCCAAGCCACACCAAGGGAAGAGAACAGAGTGTACGGAAATGAACGCTCCTTCTCCTTGCTCTTCTTGCTTGCTCAGAGAGGGTAGGTGAACAGCATGGAGGAAGAGCGGAAGGACCAGGAGGCTCAAGGGATAGGCAGGGGACCCCTTATTGAGACACGGATTTTGGCACGTGCCCAACAATGTTGACCCCCTGATGTTGAGCTCCTCACATGGTGACACTGTTTCCAGACCATGGGGCTGTCTGTACGTTCTGGAATCCCCGAGGTGGCGCTGCAGTGGCGCCGCGTCAATTTCCAGAGAAGCTCCACATTTTAAAAGTCGGGGACTTACCCTGACTTTTCAGGATGGAGCAAGGCAAACATGGCCCTTCTGCCATCTAACCTCCCTCCCTCCTCGATGCGGAGGAATGGCCAGGGAGATGGCGGTCCCTGATTGGTCACCATCCGCCCAGGCAGAGGGCTGGTCTGGCCGCCAGAATCCCCATGCTTTTGCTGTACATTGGGATTAGCCACTGCCACCCTGGTAAGCATGGGGTTTTGCATATCGCAGTGGCAACTCACCACCATATAGGCAGCCCCCATAACATTTAATCTGCAGGTTGTGAATCACATCACATCACTAATGTCCTCCCATGTTAAAACAACAACTCTCAGCTCATAGAAAACTAGATGTTTAGACAAATGATTCTAGCCTGGAAGGATCATTCAAACATCCACCACTGCATCTTCAGCCTGAAATATTATAATCTAATAACAGCTACATCAATGTAGCGGGAGTGCTGATTGTTTGCTTTGTCTCTCAATAAACTATCACTTAAGTTAAATAACCCTGTTTAGCTACAATGCTCATAATAGTGCAACCCAATCTTCCCCAACCTGGCTAGCCATGCTTTCTGGGGATGATGGGAATGTAGTCCAACACATCTAGAGAGCACAAGGTTGGGGAAGGTTGGTGTAACCTTACAAAAGACACCAATAGCTCTTTCTTTCTTTCTTTCTTTCTTTCTTTCTTTCTTTCTTTCTTTTAAACTCCTAACAATTAGTTCCACTTCTCTATATTTTTGCAAATAAGCATAAGGGGGGAAAAAATCTGTCACACATTCTTCAATGGAGAATATTTCTGTTAGGTTCGGTTTCACATAATTCAGTTACCATGTACTATCGCAAAAACCACAACAGCTATAAATAATTTGACCACACATTCTCCTCGATAGTATCTCTCAACACAAGGCGTGCCTGGAGAGAAACAGCAGTCAGATATTTGTAAAACAAGATGAGGATATCGGTGTCTTTTGGTGTTCAGGCACATGGAGGCTAAACGGTCCCTGCCTAGAGCATATGCTTTTATGGTAGGTGAGACTCAACACGGTTTCCTGACAGAGACTGTGGAGGCATGTGCCTCTTTGAAGGTACAAACCACCTAAATGTCACCCGAAGGAAACAAGTAAAACCACTATCGAGGCAAGTCTCGAATGAAAGTATTTCAGTCAGCCCCAGTGATGTTTTAATGATAAGCTTGGGACAAACTCAGTGAGGCCCATATTAGAGGAACAAGTATTGTATGCTGAGCCGCAGCGCACTTCAGACTTCTTTGACCCACAGACCGTGCTTTTATAAAATGGACAGTATACATGCAAACAAACTGATCAACAGCAATTCAGCTACACACTTACAATGAACTTTTTTTTCTTTTTTTGCCATGGTGTTCCATGCAGGCAGTCTTCTGCTTCTCTTCGGAAGATGTCCTTGAGCCCCCTGAGCCAAGCATTACAGAGGAGCTGCCTGTGCCTGGGATACTGGGCCCATTGGGGGGGGAGGGATGACAGCTGTCAGTTTACCGGCTCTCAGATTCAGAGGCAGAGATCAAGCAGCCACATCGCCCCAGGAAGCACAGGCATCTAAAGATCAAGAGTCCTCCGGCTGCTGGATGCAGAAGTGTCTGCTTAAGGAATAGGGACACCTTGAGCAAGGCCCTGCTCACGAGTAGACCTTTCCTCAGGCGGCCCTAATGGCCTGCAGCTGTGCTTTGGGTGGGGCCCTGGTTTAAAAGCCTTCTGTTTGAGACACAAGGTCCTGGAACAATGTCTGGATGTTAGTTCTCAGACTTGGTCCACATAGTTCCCTATTCCTCTCTGGATCACCCTGTGTTTGATTTTGTACTGAACACTGACCTTGGTTTTGGACTGGATCCTTAAAACTCTGTCCTAGCACCACTGAAAAACAGGACACCAATCCAGCAGGCTTTTCTCCAGTTGCGTCCTTGCTGTGGCTGGACTTTCTTTGTGGCTTGCACAGGAAGAGTCTGAATGTGATTTTCCCCATGCTTGATCGCCTTGCTAAGCACCATGATGAGGAGATGGGTTCTAGTTCACTGTGTATTTGGGTCTGCAGGGATCTGTTACACCATGGAAGGTTTGCAGATTATGAATCCTACCCCAAAGTGTTCAGTGATTGTAGCTGTTGTTCTTGTTTGAATCTTTGGTTTGGCTAGCTTCACCCTGCCTTTCCCCATTATTAACACAGAAGATACAGTTAGGAAACCCAGAGGATATTATCTGCAGTCTTTAGGTTTTAAACGTTAGGGACAAGTTAATGGATACAAAGCAGTTATAAATCCTGTGAAGATTAAGTCATTTACAGTGCAATCCTATGGACTTCTATTCTGAAGTAAATCCCACTGGGCACAGTCAGGGAACTTATTCCCAGGTATGAGTGTATAGCTTTAGGCTATAATCTTATATAGTGCACATGCTCACCTAGGAGTAAGCTTACTTTGGAATAGATATTATGGTTTGGCCTCTTTAAACATGTGCTTTGTCTCTTGAAAGATGTTCCTATCGGGTTGCATTGTTTGGAGTCTTGTGGTCATCTTCGATTCCAGAGACAGAAAAAAATAAATTAGACAAGGTAATGCTTTTTATTGTGCCAATTTCTGCCAAGAAAAGATGGAAAGCTTTCTGGCGAACAAAGAAATGGCAGTATAGAAAACAACCCTGAATGAGGTGACAACTACCCTCAGTTAACACATACTTACTATTCTTCAGATCAAACAAGTGGTAAACATCTTGGAAATTTCTCAGCAGTTTCAACTATGGTGTACAGCAACCATTGCCCCGCTGTTCTCAGACAAAATGTGACTATTCCTCGCTGATACCTCTCTTACTATGAGGTAAAAAAGCAACTACAGCACATACTGTAAAAAATCTCTCTTCTAATTTAATCTTGAAAAGCAGGCCGGTGAATCTCTCTCCATCTTCTAGCAACTTGAAATGGAGTTGCAACATATTCATAAGAGCGCTGCTGGATCAGCTGAAAGGCCTATCTCTGGAGGTGGGGACCTCAGGCCTGGGTGACAAATCCAGTCCTCTGTTGTTCCCAGATGGCTATGCCCCTTCCCCAGGCCCTATCTGCTTTCCTCCCAATCACTGATCATTTGGTGGTTTCCTGTCTTATGAGTTGTTTTTCCCCAATTCTGAAAGGTTGAAATGCCTCTCCTAAAGGCATCTCTACTTTGGGGTGGGGTGGGGGAACGCATCCTTACCACGCTTTTTCCCCCCCTTGGGTCTTTTCATGTTCACCATGGGCTTCTTTAGATGGCAACCAACGGCAACCACATGATTTGTAATTGAAAACTTCCTCTCATGGCAATGTTCTATAAAGTTCAATGAAACAGTGCCATCTAGTGGCAGAATTAATCCCGCGATTATTTTAAATACTACTGCCTTTTTTTTAAAGCAAGATTGCTGGGAGAAAGTGTGGGAGACATCCTAGAGGTTGATAGCATCATGTAAAGGACCTGCAAAGTTTCATGAGTGGTCAATTATGAACATGCAATAAATCACTCATATAAAGAAGCTGTCAGACCTAGTTACTGGCAGCAAGAGCTTTGAGCTACAATATACTGTTTGTTTGTTTGTTGGCCTTGCCTCTTTTGCCTTAGACCTGATCCACCTCTGGAATGTGGCCCATGAGAGTTTCTCTGAAATTAAAGTTGGCCTTAGGGCTAAAAGAGGCTCAATACCCCTGATGTGTAAAGCATTCAGAAGCCTCTGCGTTTTAGGGGAAATCATCTTTAAACCCTTCACGGACTGAGGTTAATATTTCTTCATTTGGCTTTTCTTTTAGTTACTTACTGTTAAGTAAGGCATCACAAGGCACTTGCAAGGCTCTTCACATGTGTAACACTCAGGAATTACATGCAGTTTCAAAGGACTGTGGTTTGAGGGTGAAATGGAAAAAGTTGCACCGACATTGTTTGGACCTGCAAGTACATTCTAAAATGGAATAGTCATATATTTTATCATCATATGTTCTGTGGTTGTGCTGATTTCTGTGAAGATTAATCTTTTGTTTACAAAGTGCAGCTTCATGGGGGATTTGTATCTTCATTCTAGAGGAGGGCTTACAAAAACAAAATTGGAAGCCTCGGGGAACATGTGCTGGGATCCTATTAGTCCTATTAGTCAGTGGGTAATAGGATTGGAAGAGTCTGTACCCAGTAGGAAGGAATTGCAGCAGGAAAGCAGCTTGAGCATCTGGTAACACAGGAGTTGCAGCGCAGAGGAGTACAAGGCAGTAGAATCTGGGCCTTTCCAGATAAGCGGTTCATATTCAAAACACATCTGCTTCTCATTTGTCAGTGAGATCCAAACTGCTTACACAACTAAAGAAGTATTTCTGTTTGGGAGTTATCCACTACTCCAACGAAGGTATTTTGTAGCTGTGAAAAATACCATTCTTTCCCCAGTTAATGGGAGCGTTACAGTTTGGAGTGCTATCTGGAGTTAGGTTGGATAACTCATAGATGCCTGCATCACGATGCTGAGAAACCCAACTCCCCGCCCCCCCCATGCCTGTGTTTTTGGAATGGCTATGCACGTGAGTGGAGAGGCCCTTTGTCAGTTTAATTCCAGGCAGCGACGCTTCATATTTTGCCTTGACAGTTTAGGTAGGCTCACTGGCCCAGTTTGCATGTAATGACTACCCACTGCTTGTTTAAACCATGGCTAGTTGTGACCGTGTGGAATTGAATGAGCACAAGACACAACTAACCCATGGTTAAACAACCCATAGGAGCTGTTATGTGTGAATTGGGTTATGGCTGAGGTGAATTCTCCAGACTTTGCTAGAGACAGTCACTTTCAACTCCATGCAGGTCCCTTCTTAGCAATGGGCTGGAGGAGTATGTAGCATCCAGGCTTAAGATGGAAGGGAATATCCCCAAGGCTACCTCATGGAGCTTAGTGTATACCGCTCCCCATCAATCACACATGGACTGTGTATCACATGATGGGTTTTTTCCCAGGACTATCCGACAAAGGCTAAACTTTGTGGGATGGTCTGTTCCACAAAGGAGCGGTGCATTTCCCAGCTGGTTTACGTACCACCACTAATGATGATGCATAGATCACCACACTAATGACCGCTATGTCACTTAGTTAGGGTTATAGATACTCAGAACACTGCTAGGTATCATTTCAGGATATCAATATGTCACTAGCTACCGACTACTGGACCATAGGGAATTTGCTTGTTTTCATGACAGAAATGGATCTGTAATCCATAGTTCTGTGTTCTTCTCCTATTCTCTGCGGGTATTTCTAGACAAGGTTTTTATTGTGCAATCATCCTGCCTCATTCACAGAATTTTGCAGGGGCTTCAGAAAATGTCATCTGCAATTTGTAGTGCTTCTGTGTTTGCCAGCTGCTGCTTCCATTTGTTTTTATTACCAGAAAAAAAAAATCCATTAAGGAAGGAAAAATGGAATAGTTGCAACATTGGCTTTGCATTGCACTAGAAGCCCTCCGTCTGGAAGCACCTTCCCTTCCCTTTTTACCCAATTACCCCTTCCTATTGTTTCAGTCAATTTTCAGTTGCAGGCAAGGGGTGTGTCTCCCCTCCCCCTAATGTTTTACACAGTACATACCAATTTTAAGTAGAAGAGGGTGTAAGAGTGAAAGGCAAAAATGCTTACATTTTGCTTCTCTGCTAGAACATAGGAACTTTGCACAATGCGCCTAGAGTTGGTGCAATGGCTCATTGCATCCCCTTGCTATTGTGCAGCCTTCCCCTACCCTCTAGATGCTTTGGGTGACATGTCCCAGTGTTCCTGACCATTAGCCATACTGGCTGGGGCTGATGTGAGCTGAAGTCCAAAACATTGGGAGGGCACCCAGTTGGAAAAGGCTGGTGTAGCGGGTTAGCTTTTCCTTCTGTGGTAGGACAGCAGCTACCAATGGTGCCGGGGGTGGGGTAGGGGAGATGGAAAATGGTGGTAGGGTCAGAGTCAAGGGTACCATGGTTGGACACTTGCCAAAGGCCCACACCATAGCAGGGGCACACTGAAAAGAGCCCCTTAGAGTTGCTCCTCCTCTTCACCATTACAACCTGCTTGTTCACCTGCCTGTTGCTCTGGTCCAGACAGTGGTGGTGGTGGTGGTGAGAAGCAGGAGCAGGAGCAGTAGATGCCACTGCCTACCTGCTCAGTGGCTCTCTGCTTGTCAAGGAAGTGGTAGTAATGATGAGAAAGATGGTGAGCACAAGAGCAGCTGGTGCCAATAGTGGTGGAAAGATAGACTCACTGAGAGAGGGGACTGATTGAGGGCATGTGGCCCAAGGTCCCTCAAAAACCCAGAGCTGATGGTGAGGCCACTATTTGACTGTGGTGATTAGAGAACTATGTGTTTTGCTTTTTGTGAGAAGGCTTGGTATTTATGACAGCTGTAAAAAAACAAAAAGCATGCTATAAAACCACTACATAGCTAAGATATTTCCATTTTCAAAGGTTATTCCCTATTTAAAACAGTATAATGGGTGTGTCCACGTTAGAAATATATGCGAAGTTGCTAGGCTGGGTGGTCAGAAATCCTTCCACTCTTAAGTCAATAGGAGGAAGCGGCTCTAAAAGTTTTCCTGTTTGACACGGGTCCCTTCCCACTGTGAACAGAATGGTTTACTATGCAATGAAGCCATTACAAGAGAAGAGAAGAGGTGGCTGAAGCCAACCAATCTCACCCACTACATTGATAGGGCCTATAATTACTCAATTTTTTGAGAAGCACAATAGTATCTGCTGAAAGGCAACATCTGGGAGGGGAGCAAGATGTCCCAATTAAATGATTGATGAGCAGCTCGTGCATTAGGTTACTTGCTGTGTTAATGGGATTGCAATTTTACAAATGCCAGGTAATGTATGTAGTGGGAGGGAACTCAGAGATCAAGCAAAGAAGAAATCTGTTTCCCCAAGAGATTCAAGTCAGCAGAGCAGCAGTAAGACTGGCTACAAGATGGTCACAGTAAACATTGCAAATTGCTGTGCTGTGCAAAGCAGAGTGGGGTCAAGCGTGGGGTGGGGGAAGCATTGGCTTTTGTCCACTGTAATTTTGGGGAAGATGGCAGCTCAGTGTCAATGTGAGGGATTTTTCATAGTGTTCAAGCCAAACTATTTGTGACGTTAGTCATAGATTCAAACAAGGGTACTTAACGTGACTGCTTTTATTTGTGGAAAAAGCAGCAATGGGGATTGATCAATAATATGTTCTCAACCTGGATTAGGACCCCAGATTGTTATTGTTGTTGTTTTTTCTGCTGAAAAACTCTCCCTCCTGGCTGCTTTTTGTCACTGAAAGTGATCATTACTGAAAAGAGCCCCTCAGACAGCAACCAAAGGGCAATTTTTAGCAGGAAACTGGTGTAGATTGGGGGCATGTTCTGGATCAGAGGCCTGCATTTGCTTTTTCTACAAAATATAGTGGCAGGATAGGCATCCTTGTTTGAACACACGACTAACATTAAATGCACATTAGGGTGCAGTCCTATGCATGTTTAGGCAGAAAAAAGTTGTCCTACAATTTCCAGCATGCTGGCTGGGGAATGCTGGGAATTGTAGGACGTTTTGCTGACTAAACATGCATAGAAGCCCTTTCATCTTGAGAAGGAAGTAGGTATGCAGGTGATTCAGGCCTATTTCTATCCCACAACTGAAAGTTTCAAGTGACTCATCCAGTAGAGAAGCAACAAGGATGTCAGAATGATGATGGTTGAGGTCATGTCCATACCAGCGCAGGAAGTAGGAAAAGGTATATTTATTTGCCTACATTTCTTTACTCTGCATTTTGGGCTAAATGTAAACAATTCTTTTTAGCACTGAAGGCAAGTAACAAGATAGCCATAGCACGAAACCTGTATTTCCCAAGCTTTAAAACAGGGGTGGGAAACGTGTGGTGCTCTGGCTGTTGCTGGACTGCAGTCCCCATCAGCCCAAAGCCATCATAGCCAATGGTGAGAGATAATGGGAGTCGCTAGGGATATCAGAGGAATCCATCCAGAGGGCGAAGCTCACCAAGCTTTAATCAGCTTGGCCCCTTGGACTTTGGCTTGCTTTCCTGCGAGCTGGCCTATCTCAGTCTGCATCGAGTTGGGCAAGTTTGCAGATTTTGTTTGTTTTGAAAATATGTGTAAAAAGCAATTTGCAGCCATAATTTGCGTAATTTGTGCAAATTATGGCGACACTTTGCGCAAATTGCTTTTTAAGCATTTTTTTAAAAAAAACCTGGAAAAAAATCCTGGATTTGGGGGGGTTGAACCCATGGCTTGGCCAGGGGCATATGAAAACCTGGCAAGACCCAAGAGGGCTGTATTTTTCAGCGACAGACATTCCTAGGATTTATAGTCCAATAATATCTGGAGGGCCACTCATTCTCCATCTCTGCTCTAAATCTTAAGAGGACTCTTTCCACCTTGATGTCTGTGCTGAAGTATTCCCGAATGCCTGCCACAGAACCGCACAGTTTATGGGGGCCACTGGTCAAGCCTGTTGAACTCCACCACCAACCAGTGTGAGCCTCGAGCACTCCTGCACCCATGCACTGCTGAGAAAATTGGTAGCAGTGTCACTTGTTCCCCATCAATGAACTTCCACTTTTCCATCTAGTGGAGCACTGTCTGTTCTGACTAGCAGCGGCTCTCCAGGGTTTCAGGCAGAGATCATTCCCAGCAGCTTCTTCCTGATCCTTTGAACGGGAGATGCCAGCGATTGAACTTGAAGACCTTCTGCATGCAAGACATATACCCTGCCAATATGCTGTTCTCCTCCCCCTCACCTCCTTGAGAATCTCCTAATAATATTTTTTTAAAAACAACCCAACGTTTCCTGGGAGCATAATTTCAAGACCGCCGCTCCAATGCAAAGCAAAGGTACTAGCCTATGGTGGCAGTCTCATTCCAGCACTGTGTGCTAGCATAAAGCAGCCTTCCCCAGTTCGGTGCCTTGAAGATGTTTTGGACTACAAGTCTCAATATCCCCAACCCTTGGCCATGGTGGCTGGCGCTGATGGGAGTTGTAGTTCAAAACACCTGGAGAGTTGGAGAAGACTGGCATAGAAGAAACCAAATCCAAGGAAGGAAGGGTGGAAGAGTGAGCAGCCCTGAACAGATGTGTTGATGTTTGGTTTAAAGGATAGAAAGAGCATGCTTTACCTTGTTGAACATGCTTTCTTCCCAATTAGGGTGACCAGATAAAATCCAGGTCAGGGCTCATGTAACTTTAACAGTTGTAGAGAAAAGGGAATTTCAGCCAGTGTCATTTGTATGCAATTAGTTCCTGGTGAAATTCTCTCTTCATCACAACAGTTAAAGAGCCTATCTACACAGTCCCTTGGAACATTTTAAATAGTATTTTAAAACGTTCCAAATAGGTGCATTCTAAAACATCTTAGGCCACATTACTGAGTACTCACGTTACAAGAGAAAAATTCTTCAGTCTTTAAAGCGATGTGTGCAGTCACACACTCTTCTGCCTTGTCTCTTTCTCGTTCGTTTTTACAATGAGTTTAGGGCAAGGCATTGTGGGCATTGTAGTTCAGTCACCCACTTCCTCCTTTGTTCCTCTGTCATTCCCTAGCGAGTATAGGGCTAACAATTGTGGGTGTTGTAGTTCACTCACCCACTTCCTCCTTAGCCCTGCTTTCTTCCCCACCAATCAACTGCTAAGCATTTGGGCACCAGTAAACGAAGCACTGCCCCCACGAATCACAAACGGTAAGAAAGGACACATTATTTTACTTAAAACGATTTATTAAAAGTGAAACCGTTGTATATAACTGAAGTGAGTTTTAAAAAACCTCAGATATAAAACATTATAGGGAGTGCGTCATGTGGCCCAAAGAGTTTTCATAACCCTTATAAAATGTTAAAAACCTAGCGTGTAGATCGGCTCAAAGTTGCAGGGGCCCTGCCTTCTTTTGTATATGGTCACTCTAGTATAGTGCCTGCAACTTTAACTGTTGTGATGAAGAGGGAGTTTCACCAGGAACTAATTGCATACATGACACTGGCTGAAATTCCCTTTTCTCTACAACTGTAAAAGTTACATGAGCCCTGACCTGGATTTTGTCTGGTCAGCCTGTTCCCAATGCTGTAACTTTTTCTGTTACTGAAGTTCTACCACAAGGGTGCTTTTCCCCCCGGGCCTTGACAGGAGGCTTTCAAATCCTTCATATTCTCTAGAACTTCGGCAGGGTAACCCCACTCCACCCCACCCACTTTACCAGTATCATTCACTGCTTTTTTTGATGTTCCTGGCATGCCATTGGCACACGTCAGAAGGACTATATTTGGAACAAGTGCCTGCCTGCCTTATTCATGTTCCTTTTGTGTGCAGGCTGGACAGTTTGGTGCCAGTGTGTGTACCTGAGACAAAATCAACTTCTTCTCTTCAGGTGCCAAAATTCCACAGCACATCATAGATGGGAAAAGACTGATATTACAGAATTGGGGCAATTATTAATTTAGTAAGGCTTTATTTACTTGTTTGTTTTTAATGCAAGTTAGGCTTGTATTTTGTCCTCTTTAACAGTTTGCTCTTGTGACTGTTGTACACAGGAAAGTTCCACTTGCCCTATATGTATGTAAGGTTGCTGCCATTTTGAACATGCAACCTCCGATTGGACAGAGGAGAGCTGAATTGTCCCTGCAATTACCAGTGGTGCAAATATAAACATTTTATAATTGCGTGGTTGGCTATGGATGCTCATTTTATTATTTTTACTTTAAAAAGTACTAGCCTTTTCTACACCAAAATGGTACGTATGCCCAAGTCAATGTATTTGGTATCAGGGCATCAAAAACAAACTCCATTTTATGGAGTAGTCATATTGGTTTAAAATGCCAAACTGCATGTTTGGCAAACAGGTGTTTTGTTTTGTTTTTGCGCTAATATATCTATAATGTAGAAGCAGCTGTAAAGTGTGTCATGATAGTTAGTGGTTGGTGGTGGGAACCGAAACGTTAGTTGTGCTTCACAATTAAAGTAATACACATGGCCATCTAAAGGAGACTCCCATAAGATAATTTGGTCCAGGGTCCAAAATGACCAACCTCAGCTTTCCCCAATATGGTGCCCTCCAGATGTGTTGGACTACAACCTCCAGCATCCCCTACCCATGCTTGCTAGCTAGGGGATGCTGGGACTTGTAGTCTAATACAAACAGAGGGCACCCTATTGTGGAAAGCTGATCTAGCTGCACCAGAGTTCACAACTTTCAACCCTTCCCTCTGCATATCTATCCCTAATGGTAATTTCTCCCCCAGCCTGGTGTTGACACCAGAAGTGAGTCAGGCTGAGAGTCTTTCTACATGAGGGATTTATAGTGCACTTGTGATTCTTCACTCATGGTAGTTAGCAGGTGCATAGACATCATCATCTTTCAGAGCACCTCCTGTGCTTTGCAACTATTTTACACCCTGGCTGCATTCGGACAACACATTAGTCAATGGTGGGTTGAGTAGCCAACTCACAGTTGGTTATTTTGTGGGTACTCCCCACACAACATATTCCTACACAACTGTGGGTGGTTGGGGCTGGCGTTGAGTGGACTAATAGTCAACCCAGCATTTGACTGACGCAGCCACTGCCCCTCTCCCCACCCTCCCTCCTTCCTCAGTCTTCCCAGTTCTATCCCAGTAGCCTCTGCAAGTTGCATCAGTTGTAGCAGAGTGGCAGCTGCCACTTTAGTCACTCTTGCCGCCCGCCTCTATGGGCTTGTGTTTTAACCCACTCACCACATGCCATTAACACACTCACCCCTCCACACAACACTTTAAACAACTGGCTTCGAGCTAAACAACTTGCAAGCCAGTTGTTTCTCTCAGTTGCTTATTTGGGTGGAATAGCATACCGTCAGTAGTTTGTGAGCAGCGTGTTACCCTCCACACAACACAATGAGCAGCACAACTGACTATTGTTTTCCCCCCCCAGTTGCTTAATATGTTGTCCAAATGCAGCCTCTGTGTGTGTGTGTGTGTGTGTTTCTAATGAGGAAAGTCTAGTAAATTTGTGAATGACAGCATGAAACCCTAGTGTATTTGCACAATTCCGCTATATTACAATGCCACCTAGAAGTTATGTAATGGAACATATAGAAAGGCAGAGAAAGAAACCCCTTCGGGGGGAGAAAAACATGTGTAAAGGAGCTGACCTTAATCCCACAAAGAATCTGGAAGCAGAAGCTTTGGTAGAGGTGTAAGTTAAAAGCCTCATGTAGTAAAGCAGCTAAGGGGGAGCAATTGGCACCCCTTCTCACTTTAAATAGCAACCACACTATTTTACACCTTGCTGCAGATCTGCATTTAAAGGCACATGTCTGCCACTGTCACTTGTACTTTAGCTAAGGTGACCATATGGAAAGGAGGACAGGGTTTCTGTATCTTTAACGATTGTATTAAAAAGGGAATTTCAGCAGGTGTCATTTGTATGCAGGCAACACCTGGTAAAATCCCCTCTTCATCACAACAGTTAAAGCTGCAGGAGCCCTGTCCTCTTGATCAGAGACAAAAGAGGTCAGGATTCCTGCAGCTGAATCTCCAATCTGAAGGTCCAGTGTGTCAGAGGGTGGGATATACATTTAATAAACAAATTAGTAAATATGCTAATAAGGCCTGGGGGAAAGAATCATGGAATTATATAAGGAACTTCATTGTTATCTATGAAAATTGAGACATTATCCAATCAGGGTATCTAAACACATGCAAGCGACATGGAGCAGTGTGTGGTGACCCTGTCTCCTCAGTCCCTGATCTCCCACATTATGTAGGGATGCCTGAAAGGGCTTCTATTCATATTTGCTGGAGCCCTATTTGGGTGTTTGAAAAGAACCGTACCAAAATACATGACTGAGCGGGGAAACGAGGTTGTGCCAAAAAGCCCTGACCTCGACATTGTGTGTATTATGTAGGCCCCTCTGCATGGAGAGTTCTACTCACATGAGTTTGGGAAAAGGGAGGCTGGGACCTGTTGTTTGTGCTCTCAGGACTTTTTCCCAAAAAATGTGCATCCAACACAAAGTCCAAAATATAGAGTTGGGAAACACCTTTATTAGCACTAACCAAAAATTCCACATTGTGGAATTATGGGCACATCATGGGCAGGGCCCTACATGCGTTTAGATAACCTGTTTGGGCATAACACTTGAACATGGCTGATTTTTCATGTAAAATCTCTGCTGCCCACCTGAGCCTGCCTGCATGTGCCTGCATCTGCCCACCTGAGCCTGCCTGCATGTGCCTGCATCTGCCCACCTGAGCCTGCTGCCTGCATGTGCCTGCATCTGCTCACCTGAGCCTGCCTGCATGTGCCTGCATCTGCCCACCTGAGCCTGCTGCCCACCTGAGCCTGCCTGCAGCTGCCTGCATCTGCCCACCTCTGCCCATCTGCCTGCCTGCATCTTCCTACCTGCCTGCCGCCTGTGCCCAGGAATTGTTGGGCTTGACGTCTGGCTGATTCCTGTATGGTAAATCGTACTGGGCCCACCTTGCAGGGCTGCTTATAGTACTGCCTTACGTGTGGTTTAAAAATCTAGCTTTCCTTGGAGGAGAGGCAAACTCCCTCATCAATTCGTTGAACATGCTATGTCACATGAGTCCGCTAGTCCCCCTACAGCCCTTCGGTAAGGTCCCCAACTTTAAGGACTAGCTCTTTAAAAATGAAGATTTCTCAGCAGCAGCATTACCACCAGAAAAAACAGTGCTTCTGTTGTTGAGAGCTTACTTCTGAGTAACAACTGCAGCTGTGCATCTGAAATTGGGCACAGATGAGTCCCCTCAAGGCCATCTGTGAGATGCCCATGAGGACAACGTCTCCTGAAAAAGGAGCACTTATGCCACCCAAAACAGTGGATTTTGACAACTTACTTCCAAGTAATGCTTGCACCGATTGTTCTATAATTTGGTACACATGATTAGCAACACTCAATCTGCACTGTGACCAAGTTTCAAACCTGTAACTTGGAATATTAAGAAGTTTTAGGCCTTTCTGACTCTAAAATCAACTCTAGAGTCTATAGGGCAAAATGTAGAAATTATATAAATATCATATTTCTGATATTTATATTGAAATATGATACGATACGGTTAACCTACGATATTATTGGAGAAGATAATTTTTTTGGTCCGAAATTCCGATAACAATACGATACAATATTTTCAGGCATGAGCATCCCTTCTTTTAAGAGGCCCCGGAAAGCCACTCCCCCCCCACCACTGGGTGTCCTCTCTTTGGGTTTCCCAAATATGGTCACACCAATCCAGGGGCAGTGCCTGGTAGAAGGCGACTGGAAATTGGTTGCCTTCTACCTGGAAGAGGGTGGGGGTGGCTCCATTACCCCGATGGCTGCCCAGTAGGGATGTGCATTGAATTGGACCAGATACCCAATACCGATACAAATTGGAGGAAATCGGACATCCAAAGTCCAATTCCGATGCTGGCCGCAGGAGGTCCAATATCTCTTGATCCGATTTCCCCCCGATCCGATTAATATCAGGAAAAATTGGAAAAGCAGACCTCAATTTTACGTGTTTTCACCATAGGCTTGCATTGGGGGAAAGAAAGCTTTCCCCCAATGCAAGTCTATAGGGAAAACTTGGCAGCGGGTGAGTGGGGACCTCCCTCTCCCTCCCTCCCTCCCTCCCTCCCTTCCGCTCCTTACCTGCTGCTTCCTCGCTGCTGCCTTCTGCTTCCGTAGTACTGATAAACAGGCCTTTTGGCCTATTCCACAGTAGAGCGCTGGCACGCCGGGTGACGTCATCACTCAGTGCACCGTTGCTCTATTGTGGAACAGGCTGCAAGGCCTGTTTATCAGTAGTACGGAAGCAGCGGACGACCACAGCAGGTAAGGAGCATGAGGGAGGGAGGGGGAGGTCCCCCCTTACCTGCCGCCGCCGTCCCCTGCTGTCTGCTGCCGTCGCCTACTGCTAATTAGGTTTAGCGGACTTGTTCTCAGAAGAGCGACAACGCGACGGGTGGTGACATCACCCGGTGTATCGTCGCTCTACTGAGAACAAGGCTGCTAAGCCTAATTAGCAGTAGACGACGGCAGCGGATGGCAGTGGATGACGGCAGCTCGTAAGGAGGGGGAGGGGGGAGGGGGGCCACCATTTTAGGTGTTTTCCCCATAGATTTGCATTGGGGGAAAGCTTATTTCCCCCAATGCAAGCCTATGGGGAAAACAGCTAAAATGGCAGTCCGATATCGAAATCGGAACTTCCAATTTTGTATCGTTATCGGATCCAATCCAATAAGACGGACCTCCGATTTTAATGATATGATACTTTATAAAATCTGAAGTTCCGATTCCGATTTGATTTTTGGCATCTGTGCACATCCCTACTGCCCAGAAACCCTGTGCTCCCTCCTTGGCATTGGGATTACCCAATGCCGCCCCAGGAGAGGGAAAGCACAGGATTTGAGAGGGAGGCAGTGGCAACCCGGTGTCATGAAGACAGCCCCAGGGATAAGAAACTAGTAATCCCCGTGCACGAGGAGGAAGTGTGAGAGAGCCAAAGGCCTGTCCAATTGGAAATGTGCTGTTAAAGCCCTGGAGCAGATGAAACCATTTCCCCAGGCTGTTGTTTCCTGCCTCAGTGAGGCCTGTCCTGCAAGAGGCAAGTTACGGGGGACAGTGAGCCTTTAGGTTTGAAATTCAGTTGTACTGAGGTAAAAAGCACTAACCAATGAGCTCTGGCAGTCTGTTGGCAGGGATGTCTTTAGGCTGCTAACAGGTCTAGAGCAACAAAAACAGGGCCCAGGTATACTTTATGCCTCACACTGTGCATGAACAGAACCAGTGCCTGTATGGAGACAACTGGGAAACCCAGTTAAACCACTCAGCCTACTTTTCCTTTAGAAAATTCAATTACAGACACTAATATTTTCAGATGGTGATATTTCACACTGGATCTTAGAGGCCTTTTGGAACTTTTTGAGCCCATTTTGGCAATGCCAGCTCCAGGTTTTTGACAGCCTTTCAGCAAGACACCTAAAATGGACCTCCTCCCTCAGTGAGTCTATCTTCTCACCACCATTTTCACCAGCTGCTATTACTTCTCCTCCTTTTCCTCCTCCTCATTGCTACCACTTGCTTGCTTGACAGAGAGCCAGTGAGGAAGTATGCAGTGGCATCTACTGCTCTTACTTTTCCCTGTCACCAGAATGAGATGCAGTCAAATAAGCAGGTTGCAATGGTGAAGAGCAGAGCAACTCCAAGGGGCTCTTGTCAATAGGCCTTGTGCTGGATGGACCCTCAGCAGGTGCCCAACTGTGCCTACACTTGATGCTGGCCCTGCATATTGGGTCTATGTGAAGATTACAGTTTCCACAGTAGGACTGAAATGAGCAGACCCAGCAAATCTATATCCAGATTCATTAAACAAAAAACCTACGGTTTACAAAAACAATGTTAAGGCTCTACAGATTCCAACCAAGCACCAAAAAGCAGGGAAATTGGGAGTTAAGGCTCACAAGCCTTAACGCCACATCCTCCCTAAGGAGGCAGAAAGTGCAAGTGAAATTCTCATTCTCCCAAAGCAGATAAACCATGAGGATAGGGTGGAGAATATGATATGCAGAGGTGACTGTGGGGTTGTGGAAAACTGATCACGAACAACTTAGGGCCACCTACTTCTCTGTTTTTGTTTAGAACAGCCCTTCCCCAACCTGGTGCCCTCCAAAGGTGTTGGACTACAACTCCCATCACTGCAAGTCAGTATGTCCCATGGTCAGGGATGCTGGGACTTGTCATCTCAAAAATCTAGATATGCAATTTGATCTGCAGAGGTGACTGTGGGGTTGTGGGAAATGATAATGAACAACTTAGGACCAGCTACTTCTCATTTCTTAGAGCATCTCCTTATGTTAAGAGTTGCAACCCAACACATCTGACAGGCACCAGGTTGGCGAATGTTGTTCAAGAACAAGGGAAGGCAGAATGTAGATCTCCAGATGTTTTGGAATTCAACTTGTAAAAGCCCCTATCAGCATGGGCAGTTATCAGGAATGCCGCAAGTTGATGTCCAAATCATCAGGATAGATCTATTTTCTGCCCACATCTGTACTAAAGTATGATGTTTTCCAGCATTAAGATATGTGATCAATCAAGGAACTACAAAACAGCTGCATCACTTTAAATAAACTGTCAAAACCAAATGAAACAATGAATTAATCTTGAATACCTAATCCAGATAGCCTTTCAGACATCAACATTAGTTTTCAACACATGGCATAGAATGTCTGTTTCTTGAATATCAGATAAAGGATTTCTCTTACTTGTTCAGCAGTGTGAGATCAAAGACAGAGCTACCACCTAATACTTTCATGCGTAAGTATGATTTTAAAATTAAGTATGAATTGATGTTTGTCTTCCCCATAACACATAACATGGGAGTTACAGTGCAACACATCTGGAGAGCACCAGGCTGGAGAAGGTTGACTCCTATACATGTCTTCTCAGAAGCCAGTGCCACTGAATTCACTAGGGCTTTCTCCCAAGAGGTATAGGATTGCAAACTAATCTCATCTGAAAGGTGTTCAAGACAGCCAAACTAAACCTCTTCTGCTCCACTGTTGCTTTGATGAGATGATGTATTGTGTAGGGATTGCGGGGAGTGAACAGTATATTTTTTATAAATACATTTAAAGAAAAAAAACATTGGTTCTTTGAAAGGCAGGATATTGACCAAAAGTTGGAAGTGCCTGGCATATGCTCTGGTTCTAGATCTGTAATGAATAGTGCCCCTTTTGTTATCAAGAGTGCTGCTTTATGCGAGATGTGTGTGAGAGAAAAGTATTGGGCAGACCCTGTATTTGGTAAGGGTATGGAACAGCTTTCCCCATCCTGCTGCCCTCCAGGTGTTTGAGATAACAAGTCCCAGCATTCCTGACCATGGGACATACTGACTTGCAATGATGGGAGTTGTAGTCCAACACCTTTGGAGGGCACCAGGTTGGGGAAGGGCTGCTCTAAACAAAAAAAGAGAAGTAGGTGGCCCTAAGTTGTTCGTGATCAGTTTTCCACAACCCCACAGTCACCTCTGCATATCATATTCTCCACCCTGTCCTCATGGTTTATCTGCTTTGGGAGAATGAGAATTTCACTTGCACTTTCTGCCTCCTTAGGGAGGATGTGGCGTTAAGGCTTGTGAGCCTTAACTCCCAATTTCTCTGCTTTTTGGTGCTTGGTTGGAATCTGTAGAGCCTTAACATTGTTTTTGTAAACCGTAGGTTTTTTGTTTAATGAATTTCATGGCTTTGTGTAACGGATGACTGGATATTATACAGTTGACAACCAAGCCGGCATCAGCCAGAATGTTATACCATCTTGACATCCAATATAAAATCAAAGCTAGTGTTATGTGTTGAACTCACTTTTAACATTAATAAATCAACCAAAATGCTTGCATCTCCCTCATTTTTAAAGATAAAGAGATGAAACCTGGCATCATGGTAGTTCTTAAGTAGGGATATAGCTATGCCAAGTATGAAGCAGATCCGTTCATGTCTTGATTTTTAGGAATTTTTTAAAGTTCAAACAGAAATCTCTTTGGGGCCCAGGACCTTGAGCAGTACAAGTTTAAAAAATGAAATTAAAGATAAAGAGATGAAACTTTGCACCATGGTATCTCTGAAGTAGGGATTTAGCCATGCCAAGTTGGAAGCAGATCCGTTCATCCCTTGATTTTTAGAATTTTTTTAAACTTGAATTTAATTTTTTTAATTAACTAAAATTCTTACAATTCCATCATTTTTAAAGATAAAGGGATGAAACCTGACAGCATGGTAGCTCTTAAGTAGGGATTAAGCCATGCCAAGTTGGAAGCAGATCTGTTTATGCCTTGAGTTTTAGGAATTTTTAAAACTTCAAACACAATTCTCCTCTTTGGGATCTAGGGCCTTGAGCAGTACATTAAAAAAAAAGAAAGAAAGTAAAGATGAAGAGATGAAACTTGGCACCATGGTACCTCTTAAGTAAGGCTTTAGCCATGCCAAGTTGAAAGCAGATTGGTTCATGCCTTGAATTTTAGAAAAAAAATTGAAGTCAAACTTTTTACAAAAATATCCTAAAAATCAAGGCACGAACCGATCTGCTTCCAACTTGGCATGGCTCAATTCTGGGGTGACCACTAGGGTGTGGCCTAGTGGCTAAAGTGTTGGACTGGGAGCTGGGAGATCTAGGTCTACTCCCCACTTAGCCATGGAAACCCATTGGGTGACTTTGGGCCAATTGCAGACTCTCAGCCCAACCCATCTCACAGGGTTGCTGTTGTGAGGATAAAATGGAGAGGAGGAGGATTATGTATGCCGCCTTGGGTTACTTGGCGGAAAAAAGGTGGGATATAAATGCAACAATAAATAATAATAAAAAACTGTCAGGATTTCCCCAGATTTCTCCTGGTTTTTGTTCTATCCTCGGTGTCAGGGGGGATTTTATGCAATAGTCTATAATGACCTGGAATTACACACTTTCCCTTTTAAGGCCACCATTAGCGCGGCAGGGGGGAATGACATGCTTTCTGGAGGTGTGTCATTCTCTCCCACTGCTCCAATCAAGGCCTTAAAAGGGAAAAACGTGTCATTCCCAGGCATTATAGAAAAGGGCCTGATTGGAGCAGTGGGGTGGGGTGAGAATGACATGCTTTCCCGTCCTCCGCTCCAATTGGGGACTTTAAGGTGGCCCCAGAAAGCCATTTTCCTGCCCCCCCACTAGGTGTCCTCTTTTTTGGTTTCCCAAATATGGTCACCCTACTCAGTTCTTGCACAGGCTGTATTTCCATCCCTAGATATTTACTCAAAAGTAAGACCCGTTGAATTTCCTTGGTTCTTGAAAAGCAACACACTTGCTTTTAGATTTGCCAGTCCCAGCATTCTATGTGTGCTATGAATGCCTGCTCTGTCTGTCCCTATAGTTTCCTGCAAGGTCCAGCCAGGGGAAGCCAATAAATTAAACCCAGGGGTGGAGGGTGGGATTCCCTCAAGTTCCTCTGACAGCAAGTGCTATAGAACATGGACCTTCCAGGAGTGTTGAGGCTGGATTTCTGGCAGACCCAGCCAGGCAACTTTATGGCCTGTTAGTCCCTCCATTTGGTAGCCTGCAGAGCACCTGCCTCATAAGGCAAATGGCCACATGAGAACTGTTATTATGGCCTGCTACTTTGTTTGTCTTTAGTAGTCTGTGGTCCAGGTCTCTTCAGAAGGGGGAATAGTGTTTTGTGGTTGGGGTCAGTCTAAATTATCTCCAGGGGTCCCTTTCTCAGTGCCTCTGATAGCAAAGAGATTGAGGATTTTCCCCAACTCTGTTACTCTTGAAGTTACTAGGCCTGTTGAAAATAGATTTTATAACATAAGCATGAAAACAGTGAATACCCCTTTTAACTTGTGTGGCATGTTTTCATTGGTTTAACAAGAAGTCTTAAGATATGAATGGTTTATAAAGAAAAGTAAATGCAAAAGAACATCAGATGCAGAAGTGAAATCTGAAACATTACTACTACCACTAGTAGTAGTAGTATCCTGCCTTTTGCCCAATGCTGGGCCTCAGGGCAGCCTTACAAAACTAAAACATATACAGCTAAAACCTATAAATAGGAATATACTAGGCTGACTATATGAAAAGGAGGACAGGGCTCATGTAACTTTAACAGTTGTAGAGAAAAGGGGATTTCAGCCAGTGTCATTTATATGCAATTAGTTCCTGGTGAAATTCCCTCTTCATCACACCAGTTAAAGTTGCAGGGGCCCTGCCTTCTTTTGTATATGGTCACTCTAGTATAGTGCCTGCAACTTTGTGTGATGAAGAGGGAATTTCACCAGGGACTAATTGCATGCAAATGACACTGGCTGAAATTCCCTTTTCTCTACAACTGTTAAAGTTACATGTGCCTGTCCTCCTTTTCATATGGTCAGCCTAAATATACAAAAGTTAAAAATATAATTAAATACTTTTCAATATTAAAGCATTTTAAACATTTTAAATACATAACAATTTAAAAGTCAAAGGTATAGACAGAGGTCCAGATTATTTGCCAAAGGCCTGCTGGAACAAAAAAGGGTTTGTTTACATCTAAAAACACATCAAGGAGGGAGCCAGTGTAGACTGCAAGGATTAGAAAGAAAATCCATGTGTGTACACTATGCAAAATAAACGACAGCTCAACTGTTTCTAAACCTTATTAGAAAAACAGGGTGACTAGGCCGAAACCAGCATTGTAGGCCCAGAAGCACTTTGAAAGGTTTCAACATTGTACTTAAAACTTAACACCAGCCCAAACTAATTAAATGAAGTGTTTGAAGCTTTCAACTTATAGCAGTATGGACCAAACTCTTAGAAAAAAGGGAAGGAGCACTGTGTGTGAGTGCGGTGGGGGAAATTAAAAGAAAGGTATAGCTACCTATTCCCTGGAGAGATCTGAAGATCAGGTTACCATGCATCCAGAGGAACCACACCCTGCTTCACCAGGGAGCAAAAGAGCAAACTGGCCTTATGAAGATAGCCCAAATTACTCTCAGAGCCAAAGGGATGCATGTTCCAGAAGAGAAAAGAGAAACTCTTCTTCACTCAAAAGATCTGTGCTACAGGCAGCGGCCATTTCACTCACCCACCCCACTTTCTAAGGCAGGAGGGAGAGTGTATAGCGTTATGAGGGAAGATGGCCGCCTCATTGACTTGAATGAGAGGTTAAAATAGTCCTTAAAAGTCAACCGAAGGGAATTTTTAAAAAAACGAAAAGCTTTCCATCAACTACAGTCAAGGAGGAAGAAGACTCCACCAATGGATTACTTAATAAGGCTCTAGAAATTATGCAAATTGTGAGCACAAAAAGTAGCAACCCGGAAGTAAATTTTACAAAAGCAGGGAGACAGGTTTGTATTCCTTTTTTAACTTAAACTGCTCTCCTTCCCTCAATCTTTCACCAATCTTCTTGAAATTTTCAGGTAATGTAAAACAAACATTTCTTTCTGGCACCTGTAAATTTCAGAAAGGTTGATGAAACATTTTCGATTTTATGGCTGTTAGAATGACCCCCCCCCCCAATTATCACTTTAACATGGCGGAATGTGTTTTTTACTGACGACCCTTAACAATGGAGGCACGGCTGTGCCTCCATTAATCTATCTGCCCCATCTCTATTCCTAGATCCATCCAGCCTGCAATAATCCTGGCTGGATCAGGTGTTCCTTGTATGACTACAGAAGGCTAGTCAACTGAGTTGTTCCCTATATAAAAACAAGACTAAGTACAATCCATTAAATACTTCCCTTCTATGTAAAGGCAGCTCTTGCCCAGCTAGCCATGACTTTGATGCTGGGAGACCTGCCAATAACAGCATTAATTTAAGGGCCACCTGCACTGGTTTTGCAGCCTGTTGCAGCCTGAGATGCCTGTTCCCCTTCTTTTGACAATATGGGAAGTTAATCTGATTAAACTAAGCTACCTTCCGAACCTTGGTTTAATGAAAGGAAGCAACAAAGCAAGCCATTATTTGAACAGGCAGGAAAATAATTTTAAACAACGTTCTCATTCTTAGCCAGCGTGAGTGCTATCTGCAGTGGAAAGGCGGGATATAAATCAGATAGATAGACAGATAGCTTTAACAGAGCATCTCACTGGGAAACCACAAGCTGACATCAAATCACGTTTTCCTGTGGAGTTTGTATTCTTCAAAAATGTCTGTTCCTGAAAAGAATAGTAATGATAACTCCTTACATTTTTATTAAGCATCCCCCAGTCTATATCCATTGTCTCCCTCATTAACTTTGCTTCTTGATGCATTCGGTATGCAGATTCTTCCAGCACATTGATTTGGGTCCATCACCACATGCCGGGGGTGCTGGTGGAAAGAAGCACTCTACTTCTCTTCTATATACAAGGATAAGAGGGGCTAATTCACACTGCAGAGATGTTTGGGTTTCTCCAGAAGCAGCAGCAATGGCAGTGGATGAGCAGCCGGAGACTTCACTTTATACTTTGCTGTCTTTCTTTCTTCTTTTAGCCAATAGCTTTCTTTGCACGTTGAAGCTCTTGGGGTTAGAATGACAAGAGGGCACGGATCTCAAGAAAGATTTCTGTCTAGACCTTCTGGTTGGCAGATTCTTTGGGGAACATCCACTACTGTGTAGAAGGTGGACATTTTCTTAAGTGCAAATAGAGTGAATACTGTTTGTGATGGTTTTGATTTCCTGACCTCTTGACATTTTCTACAAGCAGCTGAAAGCTCCATGCTATGACGTTATCTGCCACAAGTTACTAGGACAGCCAGGTGTCCTAGTTTACAGAGAGCAGTGCTCTATATTTGAAGGTGTCCTCTGTTTGAAGGCCTGTCCAGTCCATGTCTGGTTGAAAGTCAAAGAGGGGAGAGGCAGTAACTGGAAGTTGCCTGTCAACAGTTTGTGCTGGAGAGCAGGCTGAGCAGGCACACAGGTCACCTGGACACACTATGGTGCAATGTCTTATTTCTATTTAAATAATAGTTGTTATTTCTAAATTGGCACCTATCATATAGGAAATGTATAGGAAATGTTTATGTCCTCCTTTGTCCTCCTTTTTCGGAGATGCATTTCCATTTTGGGGATGCAATACAGAATTGGCCAGCCTAATTGGGAATCCCTGGCAGTCAGGAGCCAGGGAGCAGACAGATTCTTGTGTGTTTTTAAGGAATTCAACCACTGTGCAATTTCCTGTTCGGTCTGCACCTTAGAAATCCAAGATCCATCCCTGTCCTAAAACGAGTGGCTTTATGATCAGGACATAATGGAGGTTTTGATTTGTTTTGTGGGGGGCGGGCTGTCAAAATCAGGTCAGTGGGCAACTGTAATCCTTGCATATCTGAAATGCATATGAAAGTAATAAAGCTTTCTATCCCATTCCATCCTTTCCCCTTGGTCGTTCTTCTTCACCAAATGTGCCAAACAAAGGCCCAGCTGCGTTATCTGACCACATCTTGGTTACACATGCAAAGCTAATGGTGGGGGAGGAAGAGCAGAGGATCATCTATTATTAAAACCTGAATGTTGGAGACTTTATGGCCCACTGAACTTGTATTGTATAATAAATAAGAACAGAAAGACAGGGTTTCTACCTACCTAGTGCCTCATAATCATAGATCTCAGACATGACCACGAAAAACAAATAGAGAGAAATTGTGTAATGTGTTCATACTGGAAGTTCTGATTGCCTGGAAGGACCTCATATGAATTCAGCGCTTTCTTTCTTTCTTTCTTTTTTTCTTTAATTAATTATTTTTAAAGTAGCTCATGATCAATGGAAGGCCTCGAGTCACAGGAGGCAGAACTTTTGCAGAGACCAGGACAACACTGTAACAGCCCTGTCAGCCAAGGAGAATAAGAATAAACTTCACATTCAAAATGAAATTCAAAAGGGTCATTTTTTAATCCTACGAATCCATCTCAGTTGTCAGAGGGCTGCTCTGGATGTGTCAGTTCTTCCCTATTAGAGTGGCCAGGAGTCCTCTTTTATATGGGACAGTCTGTATTTGAAAGGCTGCCAGAAGACTGCCTTCTATTTGAAGGTGTCCTCTATTTGAAAGACTGTCCTGTCCCAGTTCCAGTTTAAAAATAAAGAATCACAAGAACTTATGCCCATCAACTGGAAACACCTGAATTGAATGCTTAAGAGGCAGGTACATAGGTCATACTATGCCATGCTATGGTGACATGTACGGTATTTCTATTTAGATTTTCTAAAGTTGTATCTTTACATGTCAATTAGCATATACAAATTCAATGCCAATCTGTGCCCCTTTCTGTCCTCTTTTTTGGTGATGCATTCCCCCTTGTTTTGGCAATTCTACTAAACATGAGTATGTTAGCTACTCATAATGTGAAACCAATGTGAATGTTGGCTCCCCACAAATACATTTGGCTATCCGTCTGGAGGATATGTGAGTGACTCACTGATGTACTTCACACATTTATAGGGAAGTGATTTGCCTAGCTGACAATTGGCAAATGTATTTATGTTTAGGGAAACCATTGTGTGGGTACTGATGATATCCATGTGTCATGTGTGAATTGGGTTGGGCTGTCCCTGCCTCATCTGCTGCAGAGTCATCCAGTAACTTGGGGCAATTGGGAGGGCCCAATCCATGCACTAAGGCTGCAATAGGTGCAGAAAACTTGGATGTTAACCTTTTCCAAAGCTTTATTCTCCAACACAGGGATAGTATGGCCCTGAATGTCATTTGCAAAGGCTTTGCCCTACACTGCAGGCCTTGGAACACCACCACATCTGCTGGATGATTCCATGGGGGCAACAACTAACCGTTCCTGCTCATTAAATAGTAACATAACTTTGTGAAGATTAGGTTTTTTTGTTTTATTTTAGATACAGCAAAAAACAGAATAGTCCCCTAATAATTGGGGTTTAAACAGCTGTTACAGAAAACTTGTTTAATACAATTTTAGGAGGGGGGAAACAAGACAAAAGAAAGAAAAAACAAAAGAAAGAATAGGAGGAAAACAAATAACAAATAAACTAACTAATAAATGTGCTGTGGGATCTTCATTTGCTGTTATAATTTTCAAATGCTCAGAGCAGAAGCGGGATATATTGTTGTAAGTCTGGTTGTGACGTATGCTGAATGAATCTCCACCATATAGCATAAAATGCTAGGGGTTCTGTTTTTCCTTGGATTAGAAGCAAATCATGAGTTATTTTTTCTGATATTGTCACGGACCATATATTTCGGTGCCATGCAGATAAGTTCAGATTATCCAGTTTTTTCCACTGCTGTGTAATTGTTCCCTGTTCCCTTTCCATCTCCCTTTTTATTGTATTGCCTCTATTAGGTTATAAATCAATGTGCTGAGACTGATTTTTTTGTTTTAAGGCCTTTGTACAAGATTGTTATGCGAGCTTCTAGAACATTTAAGCACTTTACAGAGGAGGACAGGGAGGCCATAACTGTGCTTACCAGGACATTGCCCGTCCTTCCGAGGTGGGTGACACCAATGCTAACATAGCACACAAGTGGTTCAAATGTAACTCCTCATGTATGGACCATAAGTATGGCCAAGGGCTTTGGGGTAACAATCAGAGGATAGGTGAATATTGAATGTTTCCACAGAGTATTGTACTTGCAAGTTTATCCGTTTTGATCAGTGCAAGCTAGTGGCTTCAATGTCAATGGGGTGGTGAATCTTCTCCGGGTTTCAGCCACAACTCTAAAAGAGCTATCCAAGGTGCTTCCACACCTTGGATAGCTTCTTTAGAGTTCTGACTGGTTCTCACAGAAACCCGGAACGGATTCACCACCCCACTGACATCAGAGCCACCAGCCTCCACTGATCTTGATCCACCTTAAGAGTGCTATGCACATGGCAGCAGGCTTGGATGGGGAATGCTTTGCACAGTTAGGTGCCGCATGCGTAGGCCCTTTCCAATCCATTAGACGAGTGCTTGTGCGTGGGGTGCCCTTTTGTGAAAACAAACATCAGATTCAGTGGGGAGACCAAAGGGCTGGATTCATCACCCCACTTCTCCTTCCTAACCAAACAGCTGCTGGGTGTATTTTAGGTTTTTAAAAAAGGAATCTGTTCATGTAGACACAGCTTCTCTGTGCACCTACCAGTGGATCAACTGGCTGTGTATATGTATTTAGGGGCAAAGTATCAGTCTGCAATTCTAAACTTATTGACTTTCTTGGTAGTAGTTTACTTTAAAATGACAGTATTCTTGGAAGAGTATACAAATACTTTTCGAAGGTATTTTGGGAAAATCTGCTTACAAAGGGCAAATCACAGGCTTGCAAGGATCTTGAAGAGGCGCTGCAGGTTGCCTGTGATTCAAAGAGCAACATATGAAAATGGATGGCTTTAGACTGGTCAACAACACATGCACTCGCCATTATGTAAAACATATGCTACTTATACAGCATTTGCATGTCAACTCATACATTTTTGTTACACATGGGTTATCTTGGAGCCCTTAAGGCTCCTACCCCATTTGCAAATATTTGATTTAAATGGAGGCAAAGCTATCATGCAAACATAAACATATACAGAATGGCGAGGGTAGTCAAAAATACAAATGGGCTATTCTGTTGTTCGTTCTCTTCCTGTTTCTTACGCACATCTATCTGTCTATCTGCTTATGCATCTATTTCTAATTACCCAAATTGCTGGATGTTGGTGATATTTGAATGCACTGCATTTGATCTCTCTGTACCAGTGTGCCTGCAGGAATATTGCATGAAACAGAAAATGAAGTTATTTCCCCCTCCTATTTGAATTGTAATGGCCATTAGCCTCTTATTTCTCATCAGCTTTATTTGTTTATTGCCATGATCAGAAATTCAGATACCCAGAAAAATTCAGAATGAAAAATAAAGTATGGGCAAGGGGACATGCGCTGAAACTGACATGGCAACAGCTCCTCCTACCAAATGCCAACTGAATGCCTTTTGTAGGAATGATGATATATTAGTTACACTGTTGAATATAAAATTCACTGTGCCCCTTTGCTTCTGATGTAACAGGAGAGATGAGAATTCTCAGCTCTACTCTTTATTCTCAAAGACCTCAGGAACCAATTTTATGCAAGTGATTGGACATAATGTGCTGGCAATTGTGGAATCTAGGACTATGTCAGCTTCATGCTTTAGCAGCTATAGTTTTTAGTCAGCTTGGGATGATTAGTAAGTACGACTGTCACAGGGTGAGGTGGTTACATAGCTCCACTCCTCTCTCTCTCTCTCTCTACTAGCAGATATTCCTGGCATTGCTTGAGTCCTGGAATAATGTTAATCTGCTTCACCAAGGAGTGGAGGGAAGCAGCTCCAGGCAAGGCTTGCTGGGAGTATAGCTGTTTCAGAGATCTCGGGCGATTGCCCATGTGGCCACGCACAATGTCACGAGATCTCTGAAATGCCTACACCTCTCAGCATGCTTTTGGTGGTCCGCAGGTGGCCCCATCCTCTGAGAGGTATTTCCTCGACTGTTGCTGGGAGTTGTAGGCATGCTGGAAGTTGTAGGCATCAGCATAGATTTTGTTTTAAATAGTTTAAAAATAGCTAAACTGCCAAAAAAAATGGATTTTTGGGATTTTTTGGTACATTGTACAGGAAGACTTATCAGTATCACAAATTTCAACTTTGTAGCTCATCTAGAAATGGGTAAACATTTCCGGACATACAAACCCACACACAAACGTTCAACTTTATAGAGGGGGGGGGGGGGGGGAGAGAAGTTTAAGGAAATTTAATCAAGGAAACCAAAGTCATGTTTACTTACATAACCACTCTATGAATTTTACAAGCTGAGTAACTATTGTTGCGTAAATCACAACACTATCACAGGGATGGCAATGTCTCTCATCTTTAGTACCAGGTGTTTGCTAGTGGGATATTTGTTGCAAGCTCCTACAAATGTATCAGACAGGATGACAAGAGTTCTCCCCACCCCACCCCTCAGTGTAAAAATCCATTTGAATATGACTAAAAAATTGTAGTTTTAATTATGCTGCCCCCCTACCTTCCTCTCTTCTTCCAGATGTGTTTCCTTTTATTTCCCTTTCCTTTTATTTTTATGCAGGGATTGTCACTGTTTCCATAACACAGTAAATCAGAGTATTCTTTTGATTTCTTCTACCAGTAGGGCTGGACCTCTGAATCCTGTAGTGGAAAGCAAGTAAGAAATCCACTGGAGTCCTTTACATATATTTACTTAGTCTCTATGTAAAAACATGTTTTAAGCATGCAGACATCCGCCAGAGTGGATATTTATTTCATTGATTGCTGCTACAAGAGCCCTGGAGACAGCCGAACTGATCCATGCTGAACCAAAGTTCCATAAATCTGCCAGGCCCAAATCCTCCAGTGGCATCTCATCCGGCTGCTTAGAGCTTGTTTCCTTGCTTTTGATCCATGCTCGTGCCAAATTCAAATAAATAACCCTACTAGTTAGCCATATTCTTGAAATTAACACCCTGACCCTAAACACTAGAAGTCCCTCCCTTCTATTGAGTAACCCCTTCATAATTAAAATGGCAAGCAGCAATTAATTGTTAAGCTTAGGGCTAAAGATGCCTGCATACCCAGGCACGGCCCTCCCTGGTCCCTGCTTTTAATCCTGTTTAAGGGATGGGCAGTCTTCCTTGTGTGAGCCGGAGATATCTTCAAAATCTGCACTAGAAGCAATTTAGTAGAGTTGGAAGATCCACTTACTAAGATCTGTTTCATATGTTTCTGTTTCTAGCACAGGACTTAATCTTTGTTTGGGGATGGATGTGTGCTTATTTTTAATGTATGCAAAACTACAGAAGCATCGTTTTTCCCTATGAGTACACAGGCTGGGAAACCACCAGGAGCATTTCTGGATGTCCTAGGATCCAGTGAAAAGTGGTTACTGGTTCCCTGTGGCTGGATCCCACCATTAATGTTTGACAGGTGAATCATGTAGGATAGGTGGACTATATGAGAAGTTCCTGGGCAGGTGTCAGTGGTCAGCATCATTGGGCATCTGCTGAGGCTCAGATCCTGGTAGAGGTCCCAGTGTCAACCAACCCTTGAAGACTACCTGGTCTTGCTGCTACACCTCTTTGCTCTTGCTGCTGTTTTTGTTCATTTTAATGACCTTTATTTATTTATTATTATTATTATTATTATTATTATTATTATTTTATTTAAATATATATTCTAAAAATATAGCAACTAAAATAAAGAGGAGCATTAAAAAAATAATACAAATTAAAATCCAATAGCTTTGCAATCACATCCCCTCTATGAATGTTAGCAGTGACATGAGCAAAGAGAAGGAGCAGCAGCCTCCGCTCATCACACCCTCTTCCTCTGGGCGGCTGTGCAGATTGGGCCCACTGCAGCAGCAACACTAGTGAGGAGGATGTGGGCTCATTGAAGACCTTTTGCCCGAGGGCTTTCTAAAACCTGGATTTCTCCTATCCCACTTCAGGGAGGCTGGTGTGGGGTCCAAATAGGTGAAAGCAGCCATACCTGGATAGCCTGAAGCACAGGTGCAGAACCTCAGGCCCAGGACCTCAATGCAACCTGCCTGGGATTCCCAACCCAGCCTGACAGGATTCCGAAAAGGAATCCAGCCCTTGAGCAGAAAGACCCTCAAAAGTCCTGGCCTAAGGCATACTGTTATTGTTCACCCTCAGCTATCAGCAAAACACAAGGTCGCTGAAGTTCTCCAAGTTCCACCTTGAAGCTCATTCTGACTAGAGTCTGTAGTAGATTGCAAGCTTTTCCCCCTCTTTATTTGAAAATCTGTGTGTATTTTGGTGTGTATTTTTCCAAATGTACGGATCAATTGTGCACATCTGTGAAATGTATGCATTTTTTTCCCACTGATTGAACTGTATTTGTGCACATTTTTCAAAAGTACACATTTTTCACACACAGAGTCCATGAATTACATTGCAAGCTCAGAAATGTACAGACTTCAACCACAGATTACATCTGAGTTGGTATTCGGTCTCAGTCTAGATTGTGCAAGCATGTGGTTGCTGACTGTACAGCAGCTTCTGCTGGTGCCAATTGTCCACAACAGGAACTGCTAGCCTGCCAGGAACTACACATGTACTTAGTACTGAGTAAGTCACCCTTTCCCTCCTGACTGGTTCAATTGTACCTCAGTGGCCAGCCAGCAGTTCCCACCAGTGAATCACCTTGCTGGACACAACTTTGAATCAAGGAATCAAGCCCACAAATGATTGCGATGGAAGATACTGGCTAATATCCAGCATAAAAACAATATTTTCTCTAGGCTCCCAAGGTTTTCTCCCTGGCTTTAAAAATGGTAGGATTTGAAGTATGATACATGTTATGTTTCATTTACTTTTGTGGGTGGGGGCAGCTATCTTTTCAGGGTTACATTTCCAACGTTAACAATCCTAAAGGGGAAAAAATAAATCTAAATACAGAACACCTCACACTGTCTAAAACCAGGTTGGCTGAAGTTCTCATGCAGTTACAATGTTCTAGTAAAACATCATGAGATTTGCCCTTCGAAGGCCCTGAGGTCATTAATATTGGGCCCATTAGTTTGCAGTTAATAAAACAGCTGCACATAATGTGACCTTTGGGTGACCTTGACACATTTTCTTCACAGAGGCACTGAGCTTCAAAACAACTTTGTTCTATCCTTGAATAGAAAGAACAAGCAGCACTGAAGATCTTGTTTAACAGAAGGGTTAGATGAAGTTGCCATTTGGAGTCACACAGGGCCTTTCTTTCCTACATATATATATCAGAACATATTTTTAAGAACCTGACATCTGTAATGTTCTGGACAGGAGATGGTAGATTCATACACAGAAGACAGCACAAGTAACAAAGAGCCAGCTCTTGGGTCACAGCTATCCCATCTGTCATGCTTTTCAGTGCTATCAGCTCTGGACAGTGTCCAGTCATCTTGATGGAGCAGGTTGTTCTGCTTTATTCGATAGCCAATATGGATTTGTGGTCACGAAGCTAGCTGAACTGGAAAGAAAGACATTAAGAAAGAACGTACCATCATTTACTGCTGTTTTGTTTCCATCTCCCTACTGGAAGAGTTTGGAAGAGAAAACCAAACTGGTTGCAAAAATGCAGAAATACCATCTCCATTCCAGTGTTAAAAGAGGGAAAGGAGGCAGAATTGAGCCATACTTGGCAAGGAAAGGTATAGCTCTACAACAGGGCACACCTGAGTGGTAACTTTGAAAAAGAGTAGATGTGCATCTTAACTACATTCTGCATATGCCACAGAATCCATCTTGCATTGGTTCTCAGCCTAACCCTGCCCACCCTCACTAAAAGATGAAGTAATTGTACTATCAATACAGTCTGTTCAGCTGATGCAACACAAGTCTCAAAAATGAAGCCCCAGTACATGGATTTTGGAGGTACCATCTCTGGTGGCTTCCTGGACATCTGCATATGTTGAGCCAAGGGTGCAGAACTCTATTCCAGAGAAGCTCTCTGTGAGGATGCATTCAGGCCAAAGGCAAAAGGGATGGAGTCAAAAATCCTGGCATATTTTAGCTTCAAGCTCTTACTGCCATTAACGAAGCCTTAGGAGAGACATTTCATCATTTTAGAATGGGGAGAAAACTACATAAAAGCCAGGAAACCATCAAATGATAGTTGGTTGGGGAAAAGGGGTGGTGTCAGAGGAAGGGGGTGAGGACATCTGAGGAGGGCCAGATTTGGCCCCTGGGCCTGAGGTCCTGCATCCTCTGTGCTTAGCCAAGGGCATTGCTTTGTAGATATAGCTATTTCTCTCTTCATCTCTTCAACCATTTTGGATGCTTCCAGGCAGCGGACTCCCAGCAGTACTAATCAGAATGCATAGTGTAGCCATTCTGTCTTTATTCCTTAATAAATTTTCTGCATTAAGAAAAAAAATGGAAGAACTAGTAGGAAAGCATGGCATGAGAGGGTTACAAAGGGAAGTTGTTGTCCAGAACCAGTACCAGTGGTGGTCATGCTCAGGCACATACCAAGGGCCCACACACCAACAGGGATCCACTGACAAGAGTTTCTCTGCCTGCCAAGCAAGCAAAAGGAAGCAGTGATGAGGATGAAGAGATGCAGCAGCTGGGGACAATAATGGCAACAAGGGAGGGGCCCCATTGAGTGCCTTGCCCAAGTGGCCTCAAAAGCCTGGAGCGGTCACTGTCATTGTCTGGACTTTCAAAATTCTATGAATGAGGCAAGGTGATGGCACTATAAAAGCTTCATCTGGGATCCCTCTTTGTGGCTATGGTGGTGTAATTTTCCAGTCCTGTGCGTTCTCTGAAAAATTAGAATTCTAGTTCACTTAACGGCCATGAGAATCCTTCAGCAGGGGCCCCATCTTTCTTTTATTTCAGGGTCAATAAAACATTTTCTCCACCTAAGGGCTTATTTTATATAGTTACATAAGATACACACCTGTATACTGGCAACCTGGATATGAAATCATATCCTCAAGATCATTTAGCGCAGATTAAATGCTCTGCAGTTTTCTTCCAAGCGTGGTTCCTCAACCTTTTAGTGCATATTTATTAATGGAATGGTGATTATAATCCAAGTTACTGTCACCCACAATGCATTCTGTAGTAATTATGGGTAAAATCCAGATGGTGCCTCCTGCTGATGATTTAGTGCTACAAGAACAAGTGGCAGTAAGCCTGGATCTCATGCAATCCTCTCCCACAGGCACAGCTGTGAGGAGGAGTTCAGAAGAGTTTACTTCCATTTTTGATTAGCCATGGCTTGTTGTGTCATTTGAACACAACAAACTGTGGTCTATCTTAACTATGGTTTGTTGAGAAAAGCCAGCTTCAAACCATGACCTAAGAAGTTGACTTTATGAACAAACCATAGTTAAAATAAGCCTCAGTTTGGGGTTTGGGTGACAGACTAAGCTGTGGTTAATCTAAAATGGAAGCAGAAACTTCTGATCTTTTAACAGACGCACCAGAAGAGGAAAAGGGAGGGGAAACTCATTAGCCTGAGGCTCATTATAACCTATCCTCATACTGATAAACTGCAGACCAGCATTAGCATGGTCTAGCATTATTGCATAGACTCCCAGAAAGAGAGGGAGGGAGGGAACAAGCACAACATGACTTCTTATGACAGAAAATGATTAATAGGATATTCTTTGCATCTCTGTGGTTGTGGATCGTCAATCTGAGAACCCAAGAGGGGTTTCAGTTCTTTCAAAGGTCTGTGTCTAACATAATATTTGGAGATCACGGCTGGACTTTTAAACACAAGCATGTGAGCGATGTAGACTAGACAATGTTTCCAGGTGGAAACATGTTGTAGATATTAGTCATCTATGCAACTTTTCTGGAACTTGCTCATTGAAGAGGACCTTACAAAAATCTAGAATCCAGTTCATAGAAAGAAATGGGTAATGTTCCTATCCCTGGCAAGATTTCCAAATGGAAGTGCTTACATGCTCATTTTTCACTGTCCGTGAGTGCCAAACTTATGTCATAAATGCCCCCAAATCTCTGCATTCCTGTAGATGAATAATGAATAAAAGTCCTATTAAATCACATACTGGAAAGTGGTGAATATCACATGTAAGAGCTTGTTCATATTAGATATGGAGTTAGTATATATATATATATATATATATTAGGGATGTGCACTGGATCGGACCCGATCCACGATCCGAGTCCGGTCCAGTGGGAAATCGGATAAATTATCCGATTTCTGATCCCGCAGCTGGATCGGCCGATCCAATCCGAACCGGTCCGAAAAGGCTCCGAACCGGTTCGGCGGATCGGCGGATCGGCGGGCGCCCACTGGCGCCCACCGCCGCTTCCATTGGCGGGCGCCAGCGGGCGCCCGCCGATGAAAGTGGACAGTGGGGGGGGGAGGAGGGGGGCGCTTACCTTCTCGGCCCGTCCACTCCCGTCCGGCACTAGCAGCTACTACCAGCAGGCTCCGCGGCCTGCTCTAAGGTGGCGCGCCGGGTGATGTCATCACCCGGCGCGCTACTCTAGAGCAGGCCGCGGAGCCTGCTGGTAGTAGCCGCCGGCGCCGGACGGGAGCGGACGGGCCGAGAAGGTAAGGAGGGGGTGCGTGGAGGGGAGGAGGGGGCGCACGGAGGGGGGGAGGGGGGCCCTTACCTTCCCGGCCCGTCCGCTCCCGTCCGGCGCCGGCGACTACTACTACCAGCAGGCTCCGCGGCCTGCTCTAGGGTGGCGCGCCGGGTGATGTCATCACCCGGTGCGCTACTCTAGAGCAGGCCACGGAGCCTGCTGGTAGTAGCCGCCGGCGCCGGACGGGAGCGGACGGGCCGAGAAGGTAAGGAGGGGGTGCGTGGAGGGGAGGAGGGGGCGCGCGGAGGGGGGGAGGGGGCCCTTACCTTCCCGGCCCGGCCGCTCCCGTCCAGCGCCGGCGACTACTACTACCAGCAGGCTCCGCGGCCTGCTCTAGGGTGGCGCGCCGGGTGATGTCATCACCCGGCGCGCTACTCTAGAGCAGGCCGCGGAGCCCGCTGGTAGTAGCCGCCGGCCCCGGACGGGAGCGGACGGGCCGAGAAGGTAAGCAGGGGGTGCGTGGAGGGGAGGAGGGGGCGCGCGGAGGGGGGGAGGGGGCCCTTACCTTGCCGGCCCGGCCGCTCCCGTCTGGCGCCGGCGACTACTACCAGCAGGCTCCGCGGCCTACTCCAGGGTGGCGCGCCGGGTGATGTCATCACCCGGCGCGCTACTCGAGAGTAGGCCGCGGAGCCCGCTGGTAGTAGCTGCCGGCGCCGGACGGGAGCGGACGGGCCGAGAAGGTAAGCAGTGGCGGGGAAGGGGGCTTACCCCCCCCGGAGCCGTCCGCTTCTATCCGCTGGCGCCCGCGGGCGCCAGCGGATGGAAGCGGACGGCCCCAGGGGGGGTAGGGAGCGCGGGGGAGGGGGCTTACCTGCCGGGGCCGTCCACAGCGGACGGCCCCGGGGGGGAGGGAGTTAGGCCCCCCCTCACCCACCCGCCGCCATTTTTTCCTCATAGACTTGCATTGCAATGCAAGTCTATGGGGGAAAAAATGGCGGCCGATCCAAAAATTTACGATTTTTGGGTCGGGATCGGACTCGATCCGGTCCGGGGGGCCTCCGATTTTGTCCGAACCGGTCCGTGACAAAATTGGAGGTCCCGATCCGGGTCCCGATCCGATCCGGGGGGTCCGTGCACACCCCTAATATATATATCAATGCCTCTATCTAGCATGACAAAAGGGATCCCTTTAAGAAATGTTATGATATCTAATGTTTATGACATTGTGGAGAATTTTTGCTTCTTACAAGTCCTTTGGATGTGGCAAATCCCAGGTTTTAGCAAAGGGAAGTACAACCAGAAGAAATGGTCTCATATCTGTGATGGAACATTCATACATGGAAGGCATTGCAATATTGCAATCATCAGGAGATGGATATGCATCTGTGAATCAGTTGATACTGATAATGACAAAGACATATACTTCATAGTGGCATGCTGCTCTACAATATCAAAAGTTAATTTGAGAATTAGACACAATTATACAGCCCAAATCCAGTAAACAGGTCATTTATAGAATTGATAGCCTGTCTTACAGCGACTGCTGGCAGTGCTGTTTTACAATGTTTTCAAGTCATAATTGACTGTCACTTTAGCACTGAATGAGTCTCAATTACTGCACAGAGATTACGGCTTTTACCCAAGAATTCAATACTGACTTTGCTTGAAGGGGTTATTTTAAACTCTCCATTACAGGAGAATGGTCTGCACAACTAAGCCGTAGAAGAATAAAACAAAATGAACAACAACAGCAACAACAAGTGAGTTTTTTCTCGGCTTTGGAGAGGAAGACGACCGAAACAAGTAATACAATGATTGAATGAAGAAGGAAAGACTGACCTACAAGTACTGTTCTTCCAAAAAGTTTGTTAGGGTCCAAAACAGACACCAGACTTTAAATCTGTATCTAGCAGCAATGTCTTTTTCTTTTTACAAGAGGTAGGTCTGGATTGGGAACTTAGCATGGGTTTTTTAGATCCAAATCAGCCCCCCTGCACTTACTGTAAAGTAAAAAATGGGGTTGGGGGGAAGCCGTAGCTGCCAGATACTGATGTAAAGTAATGTCTGTTTTGGCCTTTAGACATTCATTCTGAGGACTTTTCTACACAATGCATTTCTTCTACACAAGGCATTCCCTACTCACTGTTGTTTACAGTTTCTTTAGTCAACATCGTGACCCTCCAGTTTAGCATCTGTGTCTAACCAGCACTTTCGGTGAGTTAAAAAAACAAACAAAACAGGGAAAATGCAGCATTTAATGGTAAAAGTGAAAGAAAGCATGAGTTTCTCTTGTGTATCTGTACTATTCTGCAATATCATATCGCCACCTAGAGGTCATGTAGCAGAAAGGCAGGAAATGAAACACTCCTCATGTAGTGGTCAGATCTCGAATCTGAGACAAAAACAAATGTAGATCAGCAGGTTAATAGTCTCGTTTAAAAAAGCTCTGAGGTGTGCTTTTAGAGACAGAATGCCTCTGGTGACTCACATCTTTGTATGAGTTCATGTACAGATCTATTGTACATATAAATTGTGCTATTCAATAGCTGTATGGCATGTGTTTCACATATCTGCCTGTAATCCAGTTGTCCATATTATTCAAAGAAGAGGTGATTTATTTATTACGAGACCAGTATGGCTGCTGCTTCTGGGGAGCTGGATTGACTCTGCTCTGATGGATCAGTTATGTAGTTCCCCCAGCGTGACTTGAAATACGTACACAACAACATCAATACATCTGGGTCCCCCCCCCAAATATTTCTGTTGGCATTCCCTTTAACAGCTGTACCTTATGGGGAGGGGTCCATAGCTCAATAGAGCAAAGGTAGGGTGACCAGATTTTGGAAAGCAAAATCCCGGTCCAAAATGGCCACCCCACCAAAGCAGCCTCCCCCCCCAACATAAAATAAAAAATTAAAAAGGCTGCCCACCATATGGCTAACAAGCAGACACCCCCAACACCCCCCCACCCGAAACAACCCCTCCCACCAAGTCACCCCCCCCAAAAAAAACCCAGCCCAGACCTACCTGGTCCTGCCACCGCCGATCTCCTCCACTGCCGCGTGACCCCTGCAGTCCCCTCACCCTTCTTGCCCTGATCCTGGGCTCCCTGGGGGTATCTGAGGAACAGCAACAGCAGCAGCAGGCAAAGGAGGAGGAAGAGTCTGCTTTAAAATGCCGGCGCTGCTCCGGCCTCCGCAGGAAACAAGTACTCAGGATTAGGGAATGTCAACAAATTCCTTGTCTGGTGGCTAAAGCAGTTAGCCACCAGACAAGGAATTTGTTGACGCTCCCTAACGCTGAGCTCTTCTTTCTTGCGGAGGCCGGGGAGCAGCCGGGGAGCAGCGTGGCAGGAAAGAAGTGCTCAGCCTTAGGGAGCGTCAACAAATTCCTTGTCTGGTGGCTAAAGCAGTTAGCCACCAGACAAGGAATTTGTTGACGCTCCCTAAGGCTGAGCACTTCTTTCTTGCCGTAGCCGGGGAGCAGCGCGGGCATTTTAGGGCGGCAGGAGAGCTGATCCTTTCCCCGGTTTGCCCCCGCCGCCCCCCTGTCGGCCCGGATTGACCCAGTTTTCCCGGTTAGGACCGGGAAATCCAGGGTGATCTGGTCACCCTGGCAAAGGTCCCAGGTTCAGTCCCTGGCCACTCCAGGTAGGGCTGGGTGAGACCATTGTTGGAAGGCCTGGAAAGCTGCTGCCAGTCCGTGTAGAGGATATTAAGCTAAACAGAGCAATGGTCTGACTCATAAACTGCACAATTAATTGCACAGCAGATTATTTTCAGTTGTGAATTTAATTGCTGCTGAAGTACGATGCATCTCTTGAAAAACCTAATAAATCAGCTAATTACAAAAATGAAATCTGCAAAGTTTGTCTATTGCAGGGTTGAGGAACTTGTGGCCACCATATTGTTGGACTGCAATTCCCTTTATCCCTGAGTACTGGCCAAGCTGGTGGAGACTGATGGAGTTGCAGTTCATCAACATCTGGAGGGCCAGACTTTCCTGATCCCTGGTTTATTGCTTCTTTTTTATAATCTAGAAATGACTACGCAAACTTTCATCTGAAATCTCCCAAGGAGACTGGTGTGTGGAGTCCCTTTTTAAAAAAACCAACAACAACAAAAACAGATGCCAGACATCACAGGAAGAAAAGAATTCTCCCGGTTTGGAGAAATCCTTTTGGAGGTCCTCACAGTCCCTTTTTGTTTTAACCACACTAAATAATTTGGTGTCATTAGCAAACTTGGCCACTTCACTCCTAAGTTCAGATCATTTATGAACAAGTTGGTCCCAACAGAGACCCCACTATTTAGTTCCTTCCATTGGGAGAATTCCTTCTCTCTGCCTTCTGTTCTTTAACCAATTACTGATCCATAACAGGATCCATAACAGGACTTCCAAGAAACAGCATCTGTTTCTTGGAAGAAGCCAGTAGCGCCTTCACTCTGAGAAAGTAAATGAAAGTTACAATTGATGTTCTCTGAGCCTCAACAGCGAATGGATCAGGAGTTTTACAGACACTTCATCAATCAGGAGTGATGTGTGTTTTTTCTGCATTTGTGGACAGCCTGTTTTGCCAAGCATGCAATTAGTTTCTCAAGCAATAATGGTGACTTTTTGTACGTGAGTGTATGAGAGTGAGTTTTAAGTCACAGCGAGCATTTAGCACACAGTGGATATTTGGAATTTGGAATTCTTCCAAATATACACATCTAAATGAATATATAAATCTAACTAAACCTTAGTAATTCATTGAATGTGTGGAACTAGTTGCGCAGCTCTTTGGATGCTGGCCTGGATACGTGTATATGCATATCATGCCCTTCACTAAATTGATAGCTGTTCCAAAGAGTTATCATGCCTAAAGAAACTCTAAACAATTTATCTGCTGAAGAATGAAGTTTTGAGTTGGAAGTTTTGATATTCTTGCAAGTCCCAATTCCAGGCAAAATATGATGAGCAAGGCTCAAAACTACATAAAGAAATTAATCAGATTATGTGTGGCTTTAAAAAGCACATCTACATACATACTGAGGATTGGACCTGAAAATATTTTTTTAAAAAACAGAACACAATTTTACAAGTTTATTTCATAATGGGTATGATCTATTGAATGGATTCTTCATTTTCACGTGTGGATGGGTGTGTATTGGGGAATGGCCTAGTGTGAGGGCCCCCTGGGCTGGACCATATGTGCTCTTCCTACCCATTGGCTCTATTGTTCCATCTGTCAATATTCATATACAAAAACAGCAAAGGAAAATGCCTGCATACGCATGTATACAAGCCTAGCGTTTTAGGCATTACTAAATTCAACAGAAATTAATGGGAATGACGTTATTAACCACTAGCTTGTCCTACTGATTTAAGCAGACATGCTATTAACATTTGCAGGATTGCAGTCAACAAGTCGCCCTCACTTCTTGCCACTTGATTGTGTCTTAAAATCTGCAGTCAGGAATGACCTAGATGTGACACCATTCATGCAAAAGTAAATAGCTTTCATGCGTGCCAATGGAAGCTTTCTTTTCAATGCAAATAGGACCAGGGGGCTGCCCCTACCCCCTCACCAGGATCCCAATTTGGATCAGGCCCCTGTGCAAATCATTTTCAATACGAATTATGATCTTTCTGGATTGTCCTGGATTTTGAGTGACTTTCTTTGTACCTTGGTCTGTGACTAGGGCTGCCCAGAGGGTTTAGGGGCAGGTGTGAAGAGGGGGCTTGTGCTGCTCCTACAAGACTCATGTGGTTGGGTAGGAGGGCAGGTGCTACTGTGGCTGGGCCAATGGTATGCACAGGAGCTGAGGTGTGGGGACTCGTTTTGTCGGGAGTTAGGGCAAATTGCTCCTGTTGGCCCCCCTCCCCCCTCTGCCAACTCTAGGAAGCCCTGTGACCTAAACAGTTCCCTTTGCTGTGAGCAAGATAGTTTAAGCAGTAAACCGTGCACATGCAAAAATGTTCAGCAAAAAATCTAATTCCTTTCATCACTCCATAATGAATTCGTCATGTGGTCGCCAAAACAAAAAAACAAAAAAACACCCTATTATAAGCACAAAATACATCCACAGACACTCTCCAAATAGTCCCATCATGTCAGCTCTCTTGTCTTCAATTCAGGGCCCTTGTTTTCTGACTCCCAGTGTATTTATGTGCAGCTGGGGCTCTTGCTCTAGCACAGGCCAATTAATCTGGCAAAACCTCTTTTAACTGAGTTCCCTACTTATTCAGTTTCAGCATTGTGTACATTGTGCATTCAGTATCAGTTCTCAGGCCAAACTTGCTAGAACTGGAATGCACAATGACAGGAACTCCCAGAGTTTCTAGTTAAAACATTCACAAGTGATTCCATCAGCTTGCAAAATTCTTTTAAAAAATAGTGACTGTTGCATAATTTCTTAGTGTGTTATGATGCCACACAATGTCATATGACTTAATTTTTCCTGCAGACTAATAGCAAGTGTGTTCAATTTAAATGTGGGTTTGTGTGGATATGTGAACATAAGCTTCAAAGCTATAAGCTCTCTGATTGCCTTCAACAAGACTATCCTCTCTTAGCCTGACATCCCAATCTGTCAAATGAAAAAAAAATGGTGGCCTACCTAGAAGGGTTGTTAAAATAAATGTAGTAACATCTGTACATCAGTGTCTACACTAGGGATTTGTTGTGGAATTGATACACTTTGAGCCTTTCTACATGAAGCATTTGTTGTACGTTTGTGATTCCCCACTCACGGTAGTTTGCAGGTGGTTTACATGACGTCAGCCTTCTCCAGGGCCTCTCTCATTCTTTGCAACCTTTTCAATGTTGTTGTTGTTGTTGTTGTTGTTGTTGTTGTTGTTGTTGTTGTTGTTTTATCGAGGAAAGTCTGGTATTAACTGGAAATGGTGGACTAAAACCATGGCGTAGTTGCGCAATTCTGCTATACCACAGCTCCATGTAATGAAACATATAAAAATGCAGGGAGCAATCGTGCTACTATTCTACTCTTGAAGAGGTATGGTTTTGGTGTATACATTGATATTGCCTATCCTTTTCCAGACCTGAGCAAAGCATTTTAAGGTGTATGCTTTTTGTGTTTTTCATTTTTACATTTTCAGCTAAAGAATAAACAGCAAAGATAGTGCTCCTTATTGAACCAACAAATGCAGCACAAGGTCAATAATAAGCAAAGAGAACAGGCTTGTTGATACGTAGGGCTTGGGCAGTTGGGTGTTCATGCTAGAAAATAGGGGCAGGGTGGGGGAAGCTTTGGTCCTTTCCCCCGCACTGCATTAACTGGCTTCAGCCCATTCCCCTGTTGCATTAATGGCAGCCACCATTAACGCAGACGGGAAAAGGAGCACTTTCTGGAGGCTCTGGAAAGAATGCTTCCCTCCCCGCTCCAATGGAGGTCTTAAAGGCCCCATTAACACAAAGGTACCCTTGTGTTAATAGGGCCTTTAAGGCTTTCATTGGTGTAAGGGGCGGGGGGGGAAGCATACTTTTTGGAGGCTCCAGAAATTGCACATTTTCCCCTCCATTCTAATGGGGGGGGGGGCTATTGGCAAGAGGGATGCATGATTTCCCCAGCCTTAGAAAAATCACACATTTCTACCTCCCCCCACACCAACGGGAGCCTTAGGGCCTTTAAGGCCCCCATTGGCATGGGGGAAGGGGTATCACATGATTTCCCCAAGGCTGGGGAAATTGCGTATTTTCCCCCACTGCATTAATGTTGGCACATCCCAGGAGCCAGGGAGGACCTGCGCCTGAGTGCTCTCAGGGGCTCGCGATCGCTTGGGCCTGCCTTCACTCTGGGTACGTCCGCTTGAGTCCATGAGGGCTGAACATGGGAGCATATTTTGCAGGACAGACATTTGGGTATATTTAGCATGACAGACCCAGGGGGCGGAGTGGTGGATTTGGTCTATGCAACCAGTTGGGTGGCCAACTCTTGCCCTCCCCTTTTGCTGCTATAGGGACTGTCCAAAGGCATCATCATCCTGCATCTGGGACCTTGCTAGCATCAAGGGTAGGCATGGTTGGGCTCCAGTCAAGGAACCACACCCCAGCAGGGTCCAACTGACAAGAGCTCCCTGGATTTTTTTTCTTCACAATTGCAACGTGCTTGTTCACCTGCCTCTCACTCTGGCCCAGACAACAATGGGGATGAGAAGGAGAAGCAGTAGGTGCCATTGTCTAGTTGCTCACTGGCTTTCTGCTTGTAAAGTAGGCAAGTGGTAGCAATGTTGATAAAGAGGATAAGGAACAATAGCGACTGTTGAGAATGATGGTGAGAAGATAGACTCACTGAGGGAGGGAGCCCATGGAGGGTGTCTTGCTCAAGGGACCTCAAACACCTGAAGACAGGACCGCCCTGAACTTTGGGAGAGGGTAGTACCAATGGGGGCCGCAGGTCCATTTTAAAATAAGCCACCACCTCTGGGAAGGAGATTCACATCAGCAAGCATCATGCTGGGGTGGGTGGGCATGGGGCAGGTGGCCAGCCCCTCAGCTCAACTAGCGCCTCTGGGCTCCAGTCTGATTCCAGCCTGTTTGGGCTCACCATGACTGCAACTTGATGGTAAAATCAAAGGCTCTAACGCTAAAGATTCAGCATCCTTTGCCAGGTCTCAGGTGGAATCTGACTGTGGTTTCACCCTGACAGTGTCCACATCACATTCAATTTCCACTCAGGCCCAGTAACAAGAGCAGTCACAATGGTTGAGATGCAATGCTAGCTTGCTGGAAAGCCTTTAGGAAACATTGGCAGCATCTTTATTTTTAAACATGGCTCGCACGGTTTCTGCTAATTACATTGGCCATATTAATGGCACAGACTGTTCATTTTCAGGCTGAGGCTGGAAAGACTACCTAGAGAGGCGTTATTCTCCCCAGCACGGTGTCAGATGTCACCTGGTAGGATACTAAAACTGAGGCGAGATTGTGTCGAAAAATATTTTCTTTTACTGTACAGTAACTCACAGAGCAGCACCATTGCGTTGAAGAGAATTCCCTTTGCAAGAGAAATGTTAATGCAGGCTGCCAAAAGGGAGAGATTTTCCATAGTTCACTGTTAATGGAAGCCTTCACAGCCACAAGACATGCCGTCCTGGAACGAATGGCTGTTTTAATGAGAGCCAAGGACCAGAGTTTCATACCCTTTGCTGAAGACAATCAAGTTAGAAAAGGAAAGCTTTGATACTCCAACCCTTGTCTTAATTTCTTCTCATATAAGCACTAATTGGGTTTCAATAAACTAGGGTAGAACATAACGGATTTACAATTCTTTTTTAAAAAATGATTATTTTAGTGAAACAAAACCAAATTGTGAGCATTCAGGGAGAGTGCACAGCCCACCCCCCACTTTTATGAGGTAATTATGACTTAGTGTTTACTGTCTCCCTGATGAGGCAATGTGGGTTGCCTTTTAAAGTGGCTCTAGGATGAATATCAAAAACAGAATTTACAGTCAGGCCTATTAAAACACATGAGACAATTATTTATTTTCCTCTGCAATATTTCTCCTGCATTTCGGCTTTTCTCTAAAACTGTGCTTATCCGTTACCTCCTATGGGGGGGTGAGGGAGGGGAGCTTTTCTGCCTCATCAGAAATTATTATTTGAGGGAAGGGGAGGAAGTCATGAAGATCCATGTAGAGGAAAATATTTTCCCTTCCAGCATATACTTGGGGTTTCCAAGGGTAAATTCTTTGTGTTGCCATTTCAAAACACCTGTCAGCTGATAAAAGTGTGAAGGTTGGGTCATTTCACAGTCAACTTACTGCTGCCTTTCATTTAGTTCCAGTTTCTGTTGGAATGAAGCATCTGGCTGCATGTCCTGGAATGTCTTCACAGTCGCTGCAGCAAGGAAGGTCAAACTGACCTGTGCTATAGCTTAACAGTAATAAAACTCAAGAAAATATGCCTACATACAGCTTCAGGGAGTACTTTGTTGTTGTTGTTGTTGTTGTTGTTGTTGCTGCTGCTGCTGCTGCTGTTGCCACATATCATTTCCTTCACCCCCTAAGCTAGCCTGCTGCCCTTGAGTGTACTGGGGGATGCTGTACTGTTGCCAATATTGAAGTAAGAATTAACTGTTATTCCTGTTGATTTCTGCACCTGGAATGAAGTAGGCGCTATCTTCTCTTTTGGCTTAGGCCCTAAGAACATAAGAAAAGCCATGCTGGATCAGACCAAGGGTTCATCTAGTCCAACATTCTGTTCACATAGGCCATGTCTACACTGACATTTTTTCCCAGGGTCTTCCCTGGGTCCTCCCTGTGCGTCCAAATGACTCACAGGGGATCCCGGAAGCAGGCAGGGACGACCCCTCCATTTTACCAAGATAACCGAGACTTCGGTTATCCCGATTTTATCCACGGTCCTGGGAGGATCCCGAGGACCACAGGCAGAGTGGGTGCCCGTCCCAGCTTTCCCCCCCCTCCTCCCTGTGAGTAGCGGGGTCAGCAAGAGGGAAGCAGCTAGGCCGGGGGGAGTCCAAGGGCATTGGGGATTTGGGGGAGCGGGGTCGGGACTTTTTTATATTTGTAAACTCACTTTTTCGTTGGAGTACAATTGTGCTCCTGGCTGCACTCTCTCTCTCTTTTTTTTTTTAATGGTGGGTGTGACGGGCGCGACGTCCCTGTTTGTTTCTGGGCTGTCGCGCTTCCTGTTTAGACCCCGGGGGAGGATTGCGGAAGTAGGTAAGTCCGCAATCCTCCCCCCCCTCCCTCTACACCCTTAGGTGTAGAAAGGGCCACAGTGGCCAACCAGCTGCTTGTAGAAAACCCACAAGTAGGACATTAATGCAATAGCCCCCTCCCGCCCATGTTCTCTAGCAACTGGTATACATAGACTTGCCACCTCTGATACTGGAGGCAGCATATAGCTATCAGGACTAGTAGCCATTGATAGCCTTCTCCTCCATGAATTTGTCTAATCCCTTTTTAAAGCTGTCCAAATTGATGTCTATCATTATGTCTTGTGGTAGTGAATTCCATAGTTTAACTATGGACTTCCTTTTATTTATCCTGAATCTGCCACTAATCAGCTTCACGGGGTGACCCCGGGTTCTAGTATTATGAGAGAAGGTCCCACTGTTCTTTAACCAGGTACTGATCCTTAGGAGGACCTCTCTTCTTATTTCGCAACTGCTAAGTTTGCTCAGGAGTCTTTGGTGAGGGACTTCGTCAAAAGCTTTTTGAAAGTCCAAATAAACAATGCCTTTGGGAGCATCCTGTCCACATGATTGTGACATTTTCAAAGAACTCTAAAATGTGAGACAGAGCTTACCTTTGCAAAAGCCATGTTGATTCTTTCACAGAAGGACTTGTCCTTCTATATGCTTACTAATTTTATCTTTACTAAGGCTTTCCATCAATTTATCTGGAGCAGACATAAAGCTAACTGGCCCATAATTTCCCAGATCCTCCATAGATCCATTAAAAAAATATAACCACTTTATCATGACTGGAACATGCATTTATGCAGTCAATAAGGGATAATTGAAGTCATCCATTATTACAACACTTCCTCATGGAATGGCTAAACAACCCATGGGAGCTCATGGCCTGCAGCATGCCCACCTCTTTCACTTTTATTCAGTAACCCACAATTGGGACCTTCGTAGGTTGCTGAGTATGACGTGTGAACCCAAACTGGTTGTTTAGGGGCTAGAAAACCCAGTGGCTAACCATGAACTCCTCACTGATTGGCACCATCTCTCCAAGGTTGCAGGCGGGATTCTACCTAGAGATCTTGAAACCTTTTGCATGCAGACATGTGCTCTATTACACTGAGCTATGGACCCTGTCAGATGACAGTCCTCTATTTGAAGGCATCCTCTATTTGAAAGGCTGTCAAATCCAAGTCAGGTTTTAAGATAAGAACCATCAGAAGAGAGAGGAGGGGCCTTGACATTGGCCATCAACAGCGATCCCCTGCACTGCAGACGGAGGAGGCACACAGGTCACCTGTCACAATCTGCCCCACAATGAGGACATGTATTGTATTTCTATTGGGATTACAGTAATTTTTATGCCAATCTGTATCCACTTTTGCCATGACAAAACCAGTTCTCTTGCTAAACTGCGTTCACATGGTCTTTTTGCTCCTTTTAAAAAATGCCATTGGAGACAAGCAGAAACAGAGTTCCACCTCAGAAAACAAAGGGGACTTCAGAACCATAGATCTACCTCCCCTTATCATTTGTGCACTAAATATAGCAAAAGAGCCACAAGTGCCTGCCAAGCGTGCATCAGCCAGGGAGCTAAAGATCAGTTGGATTTTAGATTTCTGGTATTGATTTAGTAAGACCATAAACGAGTAAATTGCAAAGTCGTCAAAGAGGATGTGATTAATATGTAAAAGGAATTAATCAAAAGCAACATTGAAATGAAGAGCAACTCTCCCCGCCCCTTCACCAAATTCCCAAGACTGTTTCAATTGCAGTGAGAGGAAGAAAATGTAGATATACTTAGCTGGCTGTATTCAGCATTGCAACAGTGTGAGCAAAATAATGTTTACAAATTCAACATGTCACTTAAAATGATGTAGAAGAATGATAGTAAAGTTGTTACATTCATGGCAGTATCCTCCTGATCTTGCGTTTGAATGACCCGTCATTATTTAGGTAAAGAGAGAGAGATCTGCAGAGACATCAAAGCTGCACTGTCATAATGGTGATTGGGATGACCCCTTTCCCTTGCCCAAAAATAGCATCAACAAAAAGGAAGCGAACCCATTCTGTATTTGTTTTTCTTTCCCTATGAGGCATAGGGCTGTGTAGAAATTACCCACTGCTGGACCCCACATTTCATTTTTTTAAAGTCAATCTCTAACCTTTGTAGAATCAGACATATGAGGCAAAATATGTAGATAGTATTCTGTCCAATTGTTTTATGAGAAATGGGTGTGCTTCCTCATACACTGTTCTCATCCAATTATGGTAGTCACAGTGATAACTGATATTTATAGAGTTCCAACATCTGAGTGTGGTGGGGTGTTGGTAAACTTATTTATTCATATATTTAGTATATTGAGGCCATAAAAGCAGAGGTTCTTAAGTACCTATCAGGCCACAACACACAGCTGGTGCGTTACAAAAAATCTTCAGGGTGGGAGGGAACAACCTTGATAGGGATGTATGAGATTTATAAGCTTCTGTATTTAGAGGAAGAGAGAGACCTGTCTCTTTTTTGCATGTGAAGCTCTCTGCACAGTGATATGTGAATTGGCAGTGCCAGATGAATAAATAATAATGGGCCATTTTCACACAGAACCCCAAAAACACTTTTGTATCTGTCATTCGAATGGAAAATCAATAGCTAGAATGTACATTCAAATTAATAGCAACTCTTTTCCACTTTCTATCTTGCATTAGAAACATTCATATTTGCATAAAATTAGTATATGCAAAAACATCAAAGGTGCTTAGTGTTGTGTGTGAAAATATCCACAGACTTAGAACGGGAACACAAGGACGGACCACAGCTCAACTGTCTTGCTTTCTGACTTGCTAGTAGACACGAGCGGACAAGTCTGTTTAATGTGACATTTTTATCCATGGGAACCATTTCTTGGTTCATTCCCATGAACAAAACAGTAACATCAGAAGCAAAGCATCCTTCTTAGCAATCCAAGTGTAGCTCAAGGAACTCTATATGCATGATGAGATTTAGAATCGAGAAGGAAGATGAAATGAGTGAAATTGTTATTATTGAGTCTAAGCAATAAAAGGGATCTCAGAGTGAGAAAGTGAGCAGGAAAAGGATGAAATGTTGGGGCAGTGAAAATGACGAGATTTAAAATTCCCATCAGGCAGGACAAAGTGGGGGCTTAAGGAGACAAGAAGAAAAGGCCAGAGAGGCACTGAGATCACGAAGGAGAACAAAGAAAACAAGCTCCGAAAATTGCACTTATGTCCAGAAAAATGTCCAGTAAAAGGGCAGACAATTAACAAATTGAAATGAGCTATTGTTATCAATAGCTATTGTTAATTACTAACTTTTGTTACCAATATGGGAACTGACCAGCTTCGTCTGTGTGCACACACATGTGTGTGCAAATAGTTTTAGCCAAGTTCACAAAGTAAAACAATTATTTGGATGGAATTTGAGTTCTTTCGTACATTATCCTAGTAGGAAATGTGGAAGAGATGGCATTGCTCCCCTGGCAGTTGTGCAACCACTAGCAGAACGACTACAACTAGCACAAGCAACACCTAGGCATAATGAAGTCGTAATGAAGTGTAGAACTGCTTGTGCAACAACTGGTGCAATGGCTTGTGAAAAGGTTTGCACCATGGCTTGCAAGGCGGAAGCAAAATGGGTTTGACACTTGCATAAGGACACTCGGTTTTAAAAAGGGTGTTGCTTGTGGCACACTTTGTTTAACAGCAAAATTGCAGCTTTTTTTTGCCCCCAGTGTGCTGTCGAATTTTAGCAGCACATTTGACAGGGCGGCAGCAGAGGCCGCAAAAAAGACAGAGGAACCACATGTGACCTGCAAGCCACGTTTTGCCAACCCCTGATCTACAGGGGATGCTCTTTCAGGGCTTCTGGTCACAGTCAAGAACTAGGGGATGCTCCCAATCCTGCTCCCCTGTTGGTCCTCACACAGCACTAGATACTTGCACTCCAGAAGTGAAACGTCAAAACGGCCCTCCTCTGCTCTGGATTGGAGAGGCACCCACACAGAGCCAGAAAGTGAAGCCACCCAAGTGTTTCTACTTCCTCAAGCAACTACTTCATGTTGCTTCATAGTAAGGCCGTCCTGTCAACATTCCCTGGTAGGAAGCATTTTATGAGGTGCATCGGTTGTACCATTCACATCTGGCATTCCAGTGGGATATTCTGTGGGGAAACTTCCTGTGCTCAGGGCTGTGGTTTGCAATGATGAACTTTTAAAATATATTTGCTTTAAATTGTGGTCTTGTAGCACAGACACACACACACAGAAAGAGAGTCTCCTGAGAGACTGCTGACATTTTACAGCCTAGTTTTTGCCGCCACCCTGCTCTCCCCCTTTCTGACACGCTTGTATGCCAATGTCTGTGACACATAGATAATTTATGAAAACAGAGTAGACACTTTTTAATAATTAAGTAATAGATAATGGGAGGGTTTTATTCCGATGAGATACAGGTCCTATGCCTGAAACGGTGATGCTCACAATATTAGCAAAGGGGAGAGAAAAAGAAAAACTGAAGGGAGCTACTAAACTTATACCATATAATTAACGAAATGAAGGCACTGAAAGGTTCTCTGATTTTGCAGCATATGTACTTCATTGCAGTCACATGATAGCAGCAGGCCTGTGGCAAAAAGCCAGCTGACTGCCCCAGCCTAAATCTCACAGCATCAACGGGGCTCATTCTCTCCAAATTACAGGGCAAACAATGACACAGGTAAAATTAGCCAAGGCACTAATTATATAGCGTGAGTGTGTAAAAGGCTACAGAATGATAAATGGCAAATGTGGAACATGTTGTGTCATATCGTGTAATCTCTCCCATTGCAGAGCCAAGAAACAAAAGAGAGAATTGTGTCTTGTTTGTCTAACATGCCCTCGATGCAAATTAGAAATCCTTCCCAATTAAGATATCGTTAAATTTCCTTTGTTAACCATTTTTAAACAATGTTAATTAAGAGGGTAGGGTGATCATTGTTCATCTAACAAACAATTAACCCGATTTGAACTGGAGTTTGAAGAAACCCAGGGGCATCCATCCCCCAAGCTTCCTGCCTTTCTTCTGCCTTTATTTTACCCCCAGGCTCCTCTTGAGCTAAGGCAGGGCCTCTGGGAATGCAAATGCAGCACAGTACGGAGAAAGCCATTTGTCAGAGCAGGCAGAGATGGAAATTCATGCAACTGTTCAAAATGACTGCCTTAACTGAAAGCAACCTGGTGCCTCCAGATGTTTTGGACTACAGCTCCCATAATCCCTGATTATGCTGTTTTATGGGACTTGTCATCCAAAACATCTGGAGGGCATCAGATTGCCTGCCCCTCTTCCAAATGTTCCAAGCAGGCAAAGCATAGAGAGCATAGCTGCACTTCAGGTAGGTTCATTCACTACTGGTGGTGAGTGTCCAGTTCTGGGCCCAGCAAGGATGCAGGCATTGAAAAAGTTCACTGTAGGATATCATGACTGTTTAGTGGGGTGGCCAGATTCTCTGCCAGTCCCCTGGTCCTGTGCTTTGAACAACAGCTTGATCTGCAGATCTGTTTGATTTTGTGTCGTTCTTTACATGCATCCTCTATTTCATGGGCGAGCAACTTATGCCCCTCTAAATGTTTTGACCCTACAATTTCCATTTGCCCTAGCCAATATAACCAGTGAAGGATCATGGGAGTTGTAGGCCAAAACATCTGGACGGCCACAAGTTGCCATCCCCTGCTCTATTTGGAGGTCTGTCCAGATTAAAGATATATAGACCCTAAGAACGGAGAATAAGGCCTTGAAATTGCCCATCAACCGTTAGTACATGGACAAGCAGCCTGAATAGGCATACAGGCACCTGATCACAATATATCCACTACAGTGAGATGTTTTGTTTTCCGTCTTAAAATATAGGAATGATTTCTAATTGAGATCTATGCATACAAATTAGCTCACAGAAATTTCGTGGAAATACATGTCCTCGTCTATCCTCTATTTTTGATGATGCATTTCCCCTTTTTTTGGCAACGAGTGAGTGGCTACCTTATTAATCTTTTTTGCTCAAATGGTAATGCTACTATCCTGCTCTTTTGTGCACAATCACTCTTGCCATTATTAATTTATTCAAGATTTTTGTACCCCACCAATTCTGGAACACAGGGGTAGCTAACTATGCAAAATACCCAAACAACCATAGAGTAAAAAATATATAAACATCTTTAAAATCACAAGGCAACCTCTGCTGATCATAAGGCATGGCTCAGTTTCTAACTGGAGAGGGCCTAGGCTGACCATATGTCAGGAAAAACCAGGGCGTGTCAGGATTTTTGGAGAGAAATGTCATTTGGAGCTGCCATTTTTGGTGGTGGTGGGGTAGTTGCCACCACCACTCCAGAATGCTCTCAAATGATGCAATGTCTAGGTGTCCAGGGATGACAAAATGGTGGCTGCTTCCTGACCTACAGGATCACCAGAAAAGGTAAGTGCCCCCATTCCCAAATTAATAATAAATGTACATGAAAATGAACTCCATTTGTTCCCATTTGTTTTGTAATTAACAAAAATTGAACTGAATGGAGGAGTTGGTGGCTGTGATCAGTAACCAAACACGGTGTCTGTCCAATATGCAGAGTTGTTTTAGGCAAAAAGTTTAAGAATAACAATTAGGAGAAAAGGACTTCTTGTTTGTGGACAAAACCATTTTTGTCTACTTTAGTGGAACTGCACAGATATGATCAGATTAAAGGCTTCAATCATTTACACTTCTTCTGATTAATCCCCCCTCTTCCTGATTATTATTGACAACATTGGAGCATACAATAAGCCTAACCTGCTTAGCTCTCATGAATATAAATGTATTTGTCCGTCAATCACATTTGCATTTGCAAAATGTCCTTCGTACAAGGACTTAAGAATTGGAAGGCAAATCAATAAAAATAAAATTGGTTAGTCTTGACAGAGTTGGGGGGGGGGGAAGGCCAGCAAATATTTCAGAATGTATGCCTTAAAACCAATTCACACAGCCACAGTTTTGGAGTGCAGAAACATATAGGTCAAATGAAACTGCACGGACAAGAAAAGCAACCATCTAAAGTGGTTCAGTTTCGTCCTTTGTAGAGCAGAAAAAGTCAACATTGAGCCTGAGGGAACGCCACAGTTCCGCCATATTCTTACATGATTCTCTAAAAAGCACCCATGGACGCTGTTTACTGCAAAATACCAGTGCTTCCCAAACATCTGCTAACTGGGGTGCACCTTTTTGTAGATTAATAGGAGGATCACACCTAGAAGTTTAGAAGGTGTCCTCAGCGCAGCTAACCCCAGTGTTTCTGTGTGATTCACTAATTCTGAGGGCAGAGAATTCTGCTGTATATCTGCATTGGAAGCAACTGAATGACCCAAACTTCACACCGGATGTAGAAGCACTGCAGAATTAAAGACTGGTTGGAAGGAGTCAAGGACAAAGCAGCCAATCAAACACAAGTGACAGTCTCTTGTGTGAATGGTAGGGATGTGTGAATCAGCAAAACCTGAGCTCACTAAAGTTCTCTAAATTCCATCTTGAAGCTCGTTCCAACTCAAGTCTGTATTTTATTGTGTGCGTGGGGGTGGGGTGGGGGTGTTCTCATGAAAATCCATCCATATTTCCGTGGGCATATATGTGTGCACACATGAATCTTTGAATGTGTGCATTCTTCTCCCACTGATAAAAAGCGCATTTGTGTGCATTTTTCAAACATATGCATGTTTTCATGAGCATTTTTCAAATGTACGCATGCTGTTGGATCCATTTTTGGGGGGTCTTTGGACCGCATTGCAAGCTTGGAAATGTATGGACTTCAACTGCGTTTTGCATCCGAGCCCGTGTTCAGTCCAGAAGGTGAGAACTGGGTAAATTCTGATCAAAACCAAATTGAAACAAGTTTCTTGTACATCCCTAGTGAAAGGAGCCTTTGGGCTCACATATGTAAGGATAGTATTGGACTAGAACTGGGGAGTCCCAGGTTCAAATCTCCACTCAGCCATGAAGCTTACTGAGTGTTCTTGGGCCAGTCATTCTCTCTAACCTAAGCTACCTCACAGGTTTTTTTGAGAAACATTAAAAAAAGGAAAGTTCATGTATGTCAACTTGAGCTCCTCGGAGAAAGAGCAGAATAGAAACATAATCAATCGATCTCAATCAATAGGCAGCTGCCTTCTTTGATCTCTATTTGTCCATCTAGCCCAGTATTGTCTCTTTGACTGGCAGCAGCTCTCCATGGTCTCGGAGCTTATCTACAGGAGGCTAATTGGCTGTTCATCCGCTGTCAGTTTCATCCCAGAAATCAGATCCAGGCACTACATGAGGAAAGTTTCTTTTCCTGCTTTTCTGCTACATAAGCTTTAGGTGGCACTGTGGCTGAGTGGAATAGCAAAAATACACAAAAGAAAATTATGCTTTCTTTCACTTTCACAATTAAATTAAATTTCCTTGCTCTAAAAAACCTCATTGAACGTGCTGGTTGGATACAGAAGCCAAACTGAAGAAGCTATAAACAACTGTGAATAGGGAATGATGAGCACACAATAAATCCCTTGTATGGAAAAGCCCTCAGGCAGAAATCTGTACCATGTGGTGCCACCACATTCTTTTAACTGGAGGTGTCAGGGAGATTGAAGGCCTTGTCAGTTGCTGTTTCCAGGCTCTGGAACTCCCTGCCAAGAGAGGTCAGGTTGGCTGTTGTTCTTCTGCCAACAGGCAAAACCGATTTTAGTCAGTCAGGACTTTGACATATAGAGCTCCATCAGATGAGTATTTTATTGCACGCTCATTACTGGGTATTCATGGATTTTCACGAGTCCCTCTCATGATATTGTCTGAGTCCCGCACATCTCCTGCCCCTTCTAGCCTTCTTCACATGACCAAAAAACACCCCGGTAACTTATTTTTGAAGACGGATGTTGCCGCTATCTCCTGCTGTGTGCAGGAGAAGCAGTGGGATCAAAATGGCCCAATGAATGGGCCACATGCAAATTGTTTACTTCCTCTGTCAAAAGGAAATAATGAGGGACAAACACGTGGGTGGAGAAGCGACGGTAAGCAAATGCGATTTCCCCCTAGGTGATGACGCTCTTTAACTTGTTTTCTGCTAAAGGGGTGTTTATTGGTTTTTATCGTTGTGTTTTTAATTGTGTTGTGAATTTATTTGTTTTTATGATTGTTTTACTTAAGGTTTTGTTTTAATGTTGGTTTTATTATCAGTTGCCACCTTGAGCATCATTATTTTGGGTGGAAAGGCAGGATATAAATTCAATAACAAACCTGGAACCTTCTGCATGCAATGCATATATGCACTACTACTGAGCTAGGATCCCTTCCCAAATTAGGAGCCTCTCATTACTGTATTCATTTATTTATTGTAGCTCCTGAATTTGGATTAACCGTGACATGCTATACTATATTTTAAAAATCTGCATTGGCTCATGGGCCACCCCTCCCTGCATCTATTGTTGGGAAATACCTTTATTAGGACCAACCAAAATGTAACAAAAGAGCATGCAACTTTTTAAGAACTTGAAAAGTTGCACACTCCTTTGTGACTTTATGGTTGGTCCCAATAAAGATATTGCTCAACTGTGAATTTTGAACAGTAAGCTATACTATGCAGTATATTTTTGATGTTATGACCATTCCCAGAAAAGAACCTTTCCACAGTAAACACAACATGCTTTTTAGTTTACCTTTGGGTGGTTCCAGTAAGAACTCACAAAAACAAGGAAAGACAGTTATTACTTAAGTCTAGCTTGACACGTTGACCTTAACCGGGACTGCTGTGCCAACAAACAGAAATAAAAAGGTGCAAATTAAAACCAATTATTGTCAACCTGAAGTGTTATATATAACTGTGAAATTCCTGGCTTTTTATCAGCAAGGCTTCTCTTTGCTTTACTAATAGCAAACTGTTTGGCAGCCGAAGACATTTGTAACATAAATAGTAAAAGTCTCTTTTGTTTCTTGCCTTTTGTGTAGAGGAAGGCAACAGGGACAGGGAGAAGAGGAATTAGCCATTTAATTATTTGAAGACCATGGGAGAAGTGAAAAGACGGACAAAAGAGAGTTACTGTTTAAATTAGCAATTAGGAACGTCTTGGAATATATAATTTTCAACCCAAAATATGCAAGCAATATCATGTGTTCTTTAAGGTCTTGGCCTTTGTTTATTTGGTATATGATATACAGGCTGCACTGGCATTGCTACTGCATTGATTTCAGGGTTTGGAAGAACAGAACAGGTAAAGGCAGATTAAGACACAAAAGAAGATGTAAGAAGAAAGAAAGAAACAAAAATATATACTGTAGGTTGAGTGATGAATTAAGTGATATGAAGTTCTGGGCAATGTGAGATGTTGTTGAAAACTAGGGCTGTGCAAGCCTCGGATTCAGAAATCCTTATCACGGAGGCCATTTTATGGTGGATCCGCCATTTCCTCGCACAGACCTAGACCCCCATACAGCCTACAACTCCCAGTATGCAGTGGCTGGGAGGGCTGCACTTACCGGGACCTAGGAACAGAGGGCGTACATGTACTTGCCGCCATCACCCGTTCCTTGGCACCATCGCTGGCTTCTCAGCGCAGTCGCCTCTGCCTCGGTGCAATCACCGCTGCCTCAAGGTGATTGCCACTGCTGCTGCAATCCAAGATACTCCAGTGACCACGTGTTCTTCCGGTTCCCTGCAGCCGCCTGCTTCCCCCAAGAACCGCCTACTCTGGTAAAGGAAGGAAGGAGGCAGCTGCAGGGCACCTGCAGAATGTGCGGGGACCCCTCCAGGGTCACTGGAGCATCCTGGATTGCAGCAGCAGTAGTGATGGCAGGGAGGAGGAGGCAATCGGGCCGAGAAGCCAGCAATGGCAGGAAGGAGGCAGCAATCATGCAGAGAAGCCAGCGATGGCAGGAAGAGGTGGCGATCGTGCGGAGAAGCTGGCAATGGCAGGGAGGAGGCAGTGATCGCATGGAGGTGTGGGCAATGGCAGGGATGGTGAGTACACATATGCCCTCTGTTCCCAGGCACTGCATGCTGGGAGTTGTAGGCTGTATGGGGGCCTAGGGCTGTGCAAGGAAATGGTGGATTCGTCATAAAATGGCCTCTGTGATTTGGATTTCCGAATCTGAGGCCTGAGGCTTGCACAGCCTTATTGAAAACAACCAAGAGTGCCTAGGAAATCATAACCATGTCCAGTGGAACAAGATTAAGAAGTAAGGACAGAATTCCAAACCACACAATGGATAGCAAGGTGTTTCATCATCTGCACTATGAAAGGCTGATGGGAATCACGTTAGCTAAGTTTCATGGCTATTCACACCCTCAGGGGCTGTTCAGACAACAACAACCCACACTCAACCAGTGTGGGTTGTTGTTAAACCGTGGGTTACCATGTGGTCTCAGGCCCTATTCACTTGTGCACAGGGAACTACGGAGAGGGGAGGGATAATGGAACCAAAACAAGTGGGCATGTCATGTGAAAGGGAGCCACACCACACCTCGTGGTTCTGCCATCCACCTCCATAGTTATATCACTTACCATCACACAGTTTAACTGCACATCCTGCCAACCTTCACACCTCAGATAGATGCATGGCAGGAGCTCCATTGAAAAAAAGGTTTTTAAAAAACCTGGCTGCTGTCCATAGAAAAAGTCCGCAGCAACAAGAGTGTCACTGGAAGTGGTGATTGCTCTTGCTGACAGACTCTATTGTTTCTGCCATTTTTTTCCTGGCGAAATGATCAAAAAAGAACTCATGGAGTTCCTACCAGATGACACAGGAAATATGTGGGTGGCCTGCTAACCCTCCTGCAGCTGATGGGTAGCAGGCTTGGGTATTCTATCCATTGTGGGGGAGGGGGAGGACACCTGCCACACAACATGCTAACCCGCTGCATATCACAGTTTTGAGTGACCTACAGTGGTTTATGGTGTCATCTGAACAGGCCCATGGTTTGTTGTTGGGTTGTTCAAGGTGGTTAACAAGCCACATTGCATGGTTAACAAGCTACCCTGTGGATGTTCAGACAGCATGCTAACCCATGGTTCAACAACAACCCACAGTTCAACAACAACTCACACTCAACCACTGAGTGTGGTGGGTTAGTGTGTTGTATGAACAGAACCTCACTGATCACCACCACTTGATGGGCTTATTGCTCAGGGGGTTTTCTAACACACTGGCATTATGCACAGGCACCTTTGCTCCCACAAGCGTAATATGATTTGAATGCCTCATTCCCAAATTCTGTACCATTTTGCTGTTGGGAGCCATGTGAAGCACCCGTTTCTTTGAACTCAAACAAAGTGCTTGCAACTCTGGAACAGGGGTACTTTCTGATCAAGAAATACACTTTGGGGAGATCCTCTGCATGTTTAGACAGAAAAAAGTCTGGCAGGCTGGGGAATTTGTAGGACATTTTTCTTTCTAAACATGCATAGGATTGCACCATTAGAGGTGTTTTTATTTTAATTCCACCAGGAATTAATGCCCTTTTACAACTGCTGGAGCCTATTAAAAATGCTTTTCAGACACACACACAGCTGGGCTCTGTCTATATACAGGGAAAGCCCCGCAGTGGCTGTGTATCTGCACTGCATTGGTTAGATGACGCAAGCGCAGGTTCGCAGCCATTGCAGGACTTCCCTGCAATGCTGCAGCTTGAAAAAGTGGAAGATTTACCCCGACTTTTTCAAACGGGGAGCAACGTCAATATAGCACTTCTGCTGTCTCCTGTTGCTCCAGGGCCAATCCAAAGGCAATCCGAAGGCAATGCCTGGTGGAAGGCGACCAGCGATTGGTCGCCTTCTTTCAGGAAGGGGATGGGGGGATGGCTGCATATAAACCCAACCCTCCTTCCTCAGCATTGGGATTACCCAATGCTGCCCCAGGAGAGGGAAAGTGCAGGGTTTGAGAGGGAGGTAGCACCAACCCAGCAGCGTAAAGACACATCCCCTGGTCACCCATCAATAAAAGGCTCACACTGATTCATCAAAGGATCTTTCAGACTTAAGACTCTGGCATGCACATGATCTACAATTTAGATTCTAAGATAGAAGGAAAGTGTGGGAAAGGAGGTAGATGAGGGGGAGCAGGAGAAAGAGAGAGAGAATGAATGAAAGAAAGAAAGAACAAATAAATGGATGATGAACAAATGAAGGAGAAAAGGGGTGTCCTCACCCACTTTTGACTTTGACCCTGCCCACTTTTGGATTTGCCCCCAGCCAACTAGTATGCACCCCCCCAACCACTTTCCCCTGAGGAAAGCCTCAGCCTCAAAAAGATAATAAACTTAGTCTTTCAACAATATCCCACCCCCTCCCGCGCGCAAGAAGTGCTCTGTGCCAATAGAAAAGTATGTCTAAGTTCTTCCTTATTCCGAATCATTCTCAGGTAATCTGCAATTAAGCTTCTTGTTATAGAATTGCAAGAAGCCCATTCTCCTCTCTGGCTCTCTTTCTACAATTTTGTAGACCATTTGTAATTATTTGAAGTTCTTCTGACACTGGAGCGTCAGATAATTAGACACGAGGCAAGAGAAAGTGCAGAGGGGAGATTGGTGTTATCAGAACACAAAGGGAGGACCAACGGAATGTGCCTTTTTCTTCTTTGGACTTTGAGATCCTTTTGTATCATCTGCACTTCTGCAGAAGGATGCCGGGTTTTGGGGGGGGGGGGGTTAGCCATTATAATTTCATTCGTCTTATTTGTACGCAGATGACAATCACATAAGCTGCTCTTAAGAAAAGGGTCAAATGCCAGGAATAGATCCACAGGGAGCCAGTAATAAGTTGAGGCAAACTGGAAAAGCTGTTAAGCAGGGCGGGGTGGGGGGATGGGTAGGCAGCAGTCAAGGGAATAAATGAGATTTCTTGCCAACTTATTAGAAATCAGTCCTTCAAGCTAAAATAGGCTTGAACTTTCTTCTGTACAATTTAATAACGATAACAATGTTGAGGCAACTTCTACCTTGGCTTGGTGCCAAGGCCACCCATGTCATCCGCAAATAAAGAGAACCCCGCTTGACATGCCAGCAACAGCAGCAGCAGTTGGGGTTTCTGAATGGTTGAAGACAGTAGAAAGACTTTGAGCCATTAAAAAGCACTCGCACTCACACACACACCCCAACACCAAACACAGGCTATCCCATGACTCTCCTTAAAAAGACATTTCCTTTTCTTACCAACCTGACCATTTCTTGTGAATGTTGCATTCAGCATTCAGGCGTTTCCCCCAGCATCCTAAAAAACAAACAAACACATTTGCTACCTTCTTCCCCACAACGATCAAGGCTTGGGCTGTCAGTGAGAACGTAATTTTGTGAACAGTTCCAACACAGGCTTGTAAATACCTTTGGAGGTATTATCTTTGGACTGGAAGAACATCCTCCAAGGAGTTTGACAGAGAAGCATTACAAACAATGGCGTTTGAGTGTTTTGTTCTGTTTTTCTTTTCATTTCCTTTACACCTCGCACAATTAACATAGGTAGTGTTGCCAGCATTTGAATTGGCCCCTTGACTCAGGACTGGCCCTACCATTAAGCAGAGAGAGGTGACCGCCTCAAGTGGCAGATGCTGGGGGAAGCAGGGGCTGCCTCTCCTGGGCGTGTGTTTGGTCCCCTCTACAAGGATTCGCTTTTGCGCCTGGTTAGGCGATTATGCGCATAATCGCAGAAGCGCATTTACGCCTAATCCCTCTGCACGAGAGGCGGCAAAGCGCATTAACAGATGTCCAAAATGCGCTTTACAAGTAGTTAATGCGCATAAGCGCTTATTCACACAGTCAAAATGCGCTTTAACGGACGGAGCAAAATAAAACTCGCGATTTAACGCGCGTTCGATAATGCACATAATCGGGGAAATAACGCGCCTCTACGCCCGATTTGCGCTCCGTTCTTGTAGAGGTAATTTTTTTAATGCGCCTTGAAAGAGCTTTAAATGCCTCTTGTAGAGGCACCCTTTGTTTATAGTATTTTTACCTCACCCTTTAGCCCAAAAGACTCCAGAGTGGCTTACAAATGTCCTAGGAACATAGGAAGCTGCCTTATACTGAGTCAGGCTATGGGTCCATCTAGCCCAGTACTTTCAGCACTGACTGGCAGCAGCTCTCCAGGGTTTCAGGCAGAAGTTTTTCCTTGCCTTACCAGGAGAAGACGAGGACTGAACCTGGGAACATCTGCATGCAAAGCATGTGATCTATCACACTGAGCTATGATGGCTGCTCCCAAAGATAAATCGCATGACCATCCCTGCCCACAGGCCTGCAATCTAATCTGAAGACATGACACACGAGGAATCATGGATGGGAAGGGACCTCCTGCTGGACTCCTGACAAAAATCAGCAATGGAGCCTCCCCTCCAATGCAAATAGTAGGTTGAGGGGCAGGGTGGGGGTAATTCCTACAATTAACATCACATCTAGTTTGGCCCTTTTAAGAGCCTTGGCAGGATGGAAAAGGAGATCAAAGCAATGGTGTGGCAGAGCCATGGCTTGTAGGGATGCAGTTCTGCTACTTTTTTTATTAGCAGGGACGCTGATGTGATCTGCCTCCTCCCCACAAAATTTCCTGTATTCCCTTGAGCTTAGCTGCTATTCTCACACTGGCTGGATTCAAACAACATAATAACCCACACGACACAAAAATAGGCTGACCATATGAAAAGGAGAACAGAGCTACTGCACTTTTAAAATTTGTGCAGAAGAGGGAATTTCAACTATTAAAGGTGCAAGAGCTTTTTCATCTAGCCACCTGATTCGCTTGTGACATGAAGGAGCTACCTTCCAGGTGTTCCATTCTCCATTGGATAGAGTGACGTTTAAAATAGAGAGGGTAGTAGTTTTAGGTATCGAGATTCAAATGTTTCCCAGAATTTTCAAAAGTGCACATCTGCTATTGCTCTCACTGCTTACAATAAAAGTAGAACCCCAAGTCCACTGAAAAACTTTGAATGTAGTAATCCACAATGGATTGGAATCATCCAGCTACTTCATTCTAGCTTTATCAATTTCAGAAGCGGTGGATAAAGGCAAGTTAACATCTATACTTTGTGTTCTTGCAGAAACAAACAGTCAAAGCACTCAAGATGTAGCTTTTGCTAAACTGTACTATTTAAGGCCTAGTTTATACATGCAGAAGCAAGCTTTAGAATCTCTGAAAGTAAAAAATAAAAACCTACCACATTACATCAGGGAGAATCTGCTAGTTTTCTACTTGCAGGGTTGTTTTGTAATGTGAACATCCAACCTGCAGTCTGCATTCCATATATATTCCATACATGTGGAAGGAGACATGGCAGACACAAGGCATTTTATGCCCTGAAGTGAAGAACAACATGGCCCTTCCGTTCCACATACAGAAGCTGACTGGACTGACCATCAACACTGGAAATGAGAGAGCATTCTTCATTGCACCTGAGGGCAGCAGGCTAGCTTCGAGGGCTCAGGGAGGATGCCGCCACCACTGCTCTCCTCCCAGAATCTGCTGCCTGAGCTGGTCACCTCACCATACCTAATGGAAGGCTGGCCCTATCAACGATAGCCCATTACAGGGAAGTCTTCACTAAAATCTTTCTCCCAAGGCCAACAGGAAGATTATATCTGGGGGAGCCATCAAACACACAGTCCACAACATATAGTCTGAAAAAGTATATAGCTTAGCACCTGTGCCCCATGTGACTAGTCTGATAATTGGTTTTATCTGCTCTAGAAGTAAAGATAAACCAGTTGTTTTCAGCATAGGTCTTTAATATTTTACCCCTCCTGTCATGAAGCAAATAAACAAAGACGACTCAAAGATGAGAATAAAATGAATTTGGAATGCACAGATGCACAAACAATTTACATAAGCAGAGTGGGAAAATCAATCCTGAATTCAAGCAAACAAAATGCTCAAGAGAAATATGAAGCGGCTCTGTGTGTGTGTGTGTACACATAGTACATCTGAAATATGAATCAGTAACAAAATTGAAAAAGTAATTAAATATGACCTATTTTGTATGCTGAACAAAATATTAGCTTTCCAATCTGAAAAGAGGATGTACTGATTTAGTGAACAGCACCTGTGGACACTGAGAATAGCCTGCACTGGAATAGGAAATGGTCATATGGGTATTGGGGCGATGGAGAGAAAAGAAAGGGAGGCTTTTCATGCTGTAACTAATACCCAACCACAGGACCACCCTGCCAGAGCTAAGACACACACACACAAAAAATGCTAGGACACTGAGTGGATTTTGTTAGCTACACAGCTCAAAATTATTTATTACCAATGTTTTCTGAAACCTTGGCCAAAAGCACTTAAAACATATATTCCATCCTCTAGTTAGGTGGTCTTGGAAGCTCAACCTCACACTTGGAGCTTTAATGTGACTAGTCTGATAATTGGTTTTATCTGCTCTAGAAGTAAAGATAAACCAGTTGTTTCAGCCTTCCCCAACCCGGTGCCCTCCAGATACGTTGGACTACAACTCTCATCTACCTTGGCCTGGCTGGCTGGGCATGATGTGACTTGTAGTCCAACATATCTACAGGGCACCCAGTTGAGGAAGGCTGAGCTAGAATGAAACTGGGGGGAAAACACATATAAAAGATGCATAAATTCTTTTTAATGTTATGTAATAGGGGTCACTATAAAAATGTTATAAACAAACAAACAAACAAACAATGACTTGCCCAAGGACACCAGTAAACTCATGTCTCAGTAATTATTTTTGAAAAAGGCTACTGGGAAATGCATTTCACAGGGCCTTCCCCCCAGCCTCCTCTTATCCAAATTGGGCTGTTGTGGATCTAAAAACATTACAGAAATCTTTGGCTAAAATATTACTGGCTGTACTAAAGTCCAAGGCAAATATTGTGCACCATCGATCTGCTAGAAGCGCCTGCCTAACCTATGTGGTTCTGCTTGTACAGTATGTCCAAAACGAAGCACTTCTATGCTGGCACAGCAAAATCTGTCTGTTAATGTGCTAGATGTCATTCCAAATAAGTGGGTTACTGCATCTCCCATATGCATGCTCTTCACTATAAAGGGAACGGTCCCAAAAGAAGCTGGCTCTTATGAGGACAACGTGGCTAGAGTGAGGGGATTTTCAAAAGGATTTTAAAGAAGATACTTGGAGTTTAGAAAGGGCAGGATGGAAGTGGGGAAGTGCTATCTATATATCTATAATCCTGAAGTAATCTAAGTATTCAAGTGAAATTGAAATCCAAATTTTCAGAGTTCAGTGGATGGTCCTGTCTAGCACAATGCAAATATAACAAGTGGGCATGTTCTTCTGACTCTGGTTTCCAGAAGATTGCACGAGATATAAATCACTCAGTGGCTGAATTCGGATGACACAAAAAGCAACTGGGGGGGAGGAAACAGTCGTCAGTTGTATTGACTATCGTGTTGTCTGAATGCTGTCATAGTCAACTCAGCGCTGATCCTAATCCACACCAAAGTTGATTCTTTATTAACATGTTGTGTGGGGAGAACCCCCTAGATGAACAACTGTAAAGTTGATTATTACCCCACCATTGACTATAGTGTTGTCCGAATTCAGCCAGTGTGAAGTTTGGCTTGCTGCCTCCATTGTGCAGACCTGGGTCATGAGGTGCTTTGTAGAATCTTGGAGGTAGTGGGGAGAGAGCAGGAAGTTCGGTGATTTCAGGTTTCTCCTCTACCTGGATTTAGATCAGGGACGGGGAATGGGGCTTCCCTCCAAATATTTGTTGGACTGCATCTCCCATCACCCCTTACTATTGGCTATGCTGGTTAGGGCTGATGGGAGTTGCAGTCCAATAACATTCATCTCAATACACTGTAGCGTGTCATTTGTCATTACTTCTTGAGCGAGTGTGTTACTTTTCTAATAAGAAATGGCAAATAATAATCACATGGCAAAAAACAAGTTTTGGGAGGCTCATAGGTAAGATGCTGTCAGTGGTCCTCTCCCTGAGTGGGCCTACCTTCTCCTTGCTACTCTTGATAATGCTAGGTGACCACATGGAAAGGAGTACAGGGCTCCTGTATCTTTAACAGTTGCATAGAAAAGGGAATTTCAGCAGGTGTCATTTGTATGCATGCAGCACCTGGTGAAATTCCCTCATCATCACATCACAAGATGTGATGATGGCCACTGATCAATCAATCTCACAGTCGATCTGGTTACATTTATTGCGGAGCAGTTGCAGTTCAAAACACATCCAGCATCATTTATTATCCAGCCTATGGAGAGATGGAAGGGAAGCAGTGTGTGCTGACATTTTGTGCCCATGTGCATACATTTACATGCCAGCATGTCAAGATGAATCTGCCCCCATTGCAGATTTAATTTCAAGTAGGGTGACCAGATTTTGGAAAGCAAAATCCCAGTCCAAAATGGCCACCCCACCAAAGCAGCCCCCCCAGAACATAAAATAAAAAAATTAAAAAGGCCGTCTGCCATGCGGACAACAAGCAGACACCCCCCGCCACCCCCCCACCCGAAACACCCCCCCCAAGCCACCCCCCAACAAAAAAAACCCAGCCCAGACCTACCAGGTCCTCTGCTGCTACCACCAATCTCCTCCACTGCTGCGTGACCCCCTGCAGCCCCCTCACCCTTCTTGCCCTACTCCTGGTCTCCCTGGAGGTACCTGAGGAACAGCAACAGCAGCAGCAGGCAAAGGAGGAGGAAGAGCCTGCTTTAAAATGCCCGCGCTGCTCCCCTGCCTCAGCAGGAAACAAGTGCTCAGCATTAGGGAGCGTCAACAAATTCCTTGTCTGGTGGTTAAAGCAGTTAGCCGCTAGACAAGGAATTTGTTGATGCTCCCTGAGCACTTGTTTCCTGCCGAGGCCGGGGAGCAGCAGGAAAGAAGTGCTCAGCTTAGGGAGCGTCAACAAATTCCTTGTCTGGTGGCTAAAGCAGTTAGCTACCAGACAAGGAATTTGTTGACGCTCCCTAATGCTGAGCACTTCTTTGGTGCAGAGGCCAGGGAGCAGTGGGGGCAGGAAAGAAATGCTCAGCGTTAGGGAGCGTCAACAAATTCCTTGTCTGGTGGCTAAACCAGTTAGCTACCAGACAAGGAATTTGTTGACACTCCCTAATGCTGAGCACTTCTTTCTTGCCGAGGCCGGGGAGCAGCGCGGGCATTTTATGGCGGGAGGAGAGCTGATCCTTTCCCCAGTTTGCCCCCGCCGCCCCCCTGTCGGCCCGGATTGCCCCAGTTTTCCCAGTTAGGACCGGGAAATCCAGGGCGATCTGGTCACCCTAAGAGTCCGAGGGGCTGAAAGCTGAAAAATTCCAGTACGTGTTTGTGTGTATGCTCATATGCTATTAACATCCATAAAAGACATCCCCAGTCACAACATCTTCCCAAAAGGCAAAATAAAAGCTGGGATTTTCCAGAAACTAAGGGCTGGCCCTTGTAAATACAGAGAGGTATAGGGTGACCATATTTGGGAAACCAAAAAAGAGGACACCCAATGGTAGGGGGGAATGACGCGCTTTCCTGAGGCCCCGGAAAGTGTTCTTTCCCCTCCTGATTAAAGGCTCCGATTGGAGCGAAGGAGGGCACAGGTGTCAATCCCACCCACGCCCAGTGCTCCAATTGGGGCCTTTTCTTTAATGTCCAGCAATGACATGCTTTCCCCTTTAAGGCCCCGATTGGAGCGGGGGGGGGGGCGGGGGGCGGGATGATGGCCTTAATGGGAAAAGCATGTAATTCCAGGACATTATAGAAAATTACAGAAAATCCCCCCTGATACCCATGATAGAACAAAACACCAGGACAAATCCAGGGAAATCCTGGCAGTTGGTCACCCTAGCAAGGGGAAAATCTATTTGTGCTCTGAAAAAATTATCTGCTCATTATCTGTGGGGGGGGGGGGGAGGTGCGCCACACAGACACCTTTTCTAATTTGCACTTAGGTTCACAGGATCTATTTTTCATCTTCATTCTAATAAATCATGGCCTCTGGAACCAAGATTAAAACAAGTACCGGCAAGTGGAAAGTCTTCTAATGAGGCCTAATTGTTATTTAACTGAAAACCTATGCCTAACCTTCTTCTTCTTTTTAATATCCTTTAATTCTGTAAAACATTAATTACATCCTGTCATTAGATGTCTATGACATGTGTACCGCTGAAATAGGGATTAAAATAAGAGCCGTGTTAACAAGTTGTGTTGATGTTTTTTAAAGCGCTTTCAGGTCTGTGTCCCCCATCCCCACCCCCAAACACTCTATTTAAAAATGCAGCTTTGTTAGGATCTTACATGGGCATGTTTGGCAACTCTGTCATGTTTATTGGAAGCATGACAAGTGAAATTTGGAGGTTGTCTCTCAAAAAGCAAATTGTTAGCTGCTCCAGGAAAGTGACTAATGTGTACCTCTCTGGCCCGCTGCAAGGTGAACAGAGTACACTAACACTGCTCTGGTAATTAAAGTGGACTTTTCCATCGTCATATTAACAGCAGAGTTTAAAGACTGTGAAATTATCAATAATTTTTAATAGCTCGTGGCTCTTCCCATGTTGCAATTAAGGTGGTTTATTCACATGTCTGAAAATGAGCTCTGGCTTGACATAGGCTGGCCCTGTGTCATCTTTTGCAGAGGATGGTCCTCTATTTCAAGGGCTGTCCAATTCCAGTTTAAAGATAAAGTACTGTAAGAACTGCTGCCCATCCACAGTTAGCAGCACCTAGGGGCTGTCTGAACATCTTTGCGCTACAGTGGCTGCATGATGGCTTTGCATTGGATATATGACATAGCCGCCAACTTGCAGCCACCATGTTTTTCCCCCCCAAAGATGCACTGTAAAAAAGTCAGGGACTTACCCCAATTTTCCTTAGAAGCAAGGTCACCATGGCCCTTCCACCATGTGACCTCGCTCTGGTGTCAATCCAAGGGCACTCCAGGGTGGATGGTGACCAGTGATTGGTCGCCAGAAGCCAGAGAGAGGGTGGGGTACCCGGATGACCACCAGAAAATCCCGTGCTCCATCCAGGCATGGTGATTTCCTACACCCACCGCACAACAGCGTTACTGCGGGGTTTCAGGGGAAAGGAGCAATGAAGCGGCACTATGAAGATATGCCCCTAGACAGCAGACTGAAGACACAAGCACACAGATCACCTGGGCAGGTACAATCTTCTGCAGTATAGTGAGATTTACTCTGTTTCTATTTAAATGATAATAATTATGTTTATGTTTGCATATATACATATAAATCAGCATGTGCAAATTTTATGCAACTCATTGTCCTCTTTTGAACACTTTTTTGGTAATTCGAAAGTGGCCACCCTAGCTTGATATTACATGGTGGTGATGTTGCAAAATGTTATGCATGATAACTATTCACAATTTCACATTTGACACCTGACTGGCAGTTTCCCAAGTTTTTCTTTTCTTCCCGTTGAGAGAGGTGAGAAGGACAAAGAAATTCTACTAAAATCCCAAATTAACACCTGGGAAGACACCTGTTGCCTCTTTGTGACCTTTCAGTGTTTGTTACCATTATTGTTCCTCCAATGCAGAAAACTCAGCGTGGTAAAACCATGATATGATCTGCAAAAGCATCTGGTTTTTGCTACAGGAAACTAAAAAATAAAATTAAAATTAAAATCCTTTAATGGATTGGATTGAGATTTAGTCATACTTAGAGTAGACACACTGAAATCAATGGGATTTAGGTTAGTCTCATGATTTATGACTACATTAAGTCCCATTGATTTCAATGGGACTTAATGTATGACTCAATCTACATGTAATCTCCTTTTCATTATCTTTTTTTTTTAAAGAAGAGTATAGATTTTAAAATTACTATGATTTTGCATGAACTGGAGCTGCTGTGATGAAAGTTCTGTGGTGTACAATTGTTTAGTTATAAAGAGAAACAAATAAAGAAATAAAGATCCCTCTCAAGTTTACTTATTGAAGCACTATTGAGATTTATTAATTTAATTGACGAAAATTTCCCTGACTTTCAGAAATCAATGCTTTGAAAATCCACTCTGACGGGATTCTGTCATGCTAGCTGATCCAGATATTTTTAGGAAAGATCTGATTCAATTTTTTCTCCATGTCTCCATGCCACTATCTCAAAAGGCACTATGTATGAGTCTGTTTATCTACCATCCCTCCATGCTCAATCCCCCCCTTTGCTTTTAGGGAAACAACAAAGATCTAAACATTGCTCAGGCAGCTGTAATAAATATTGACGGGTGGGATTTTAAAGAAAACTCCCAAGGACTCATAACAAAAATATATGATGTGCATGCTTGAAAACTGTGAATAATAAAGCAGTCTGCAGCAGTAAAGGTGTGAGTTCTGCAAGAGAGAGAGAGAGAGAGAGAGAGAGAGAGAGAGAGCAAGACAGAGCCAATGTTTATAATTGGCCAAGTTAAACAAGAGACAATTATGGCTAACTCAGCCCCTTAAGATTCATAAATCCACAGTCAGGGCAATTCAGGGTAGACTGTGAGGAAGCTGTTGCTCTAATTGTGAGTTGTTTAGCTTGGCTTTCTAATGGGCAACGCTATTCGAAATTGGCTCTCTTTGGAGAGCTCACACCTCTCAAACAGCTGAGTAGACTCTCTTTTTCCGTTGTTTAGCTATAAATTGCTTTCTGAGTCAGGTAGCACTTCCCGGTTTGTTTAGAGGGGATCATGAAATGGCACAAGACTATGAGGCAACTTGAGCCACAGTTCTCAAACGGCACAATTGGTGTAACGTTGCGTTGGAGTCATTCCTGTTCCCACATGTTAGGAATCGGATCCCTTGAATATAGTGCTGACTTCAGGTTTAGGGAGGGAGGCCCTTTGGGTAAGATGCCCATAGTTGGGCCCATCCCTACATGGGTCTTCGGGTGGCCGTGTGTCCTCTTTTACAGAAGACAGTCCTCTGTTTGAATGGGCTGCCACAAGATTGTTCTCCATCTTGAAGGCGTCTATACTTGAAGGGTTGTCCTGGCCGAGTCCAGTATAAGATAAAGAACCATCAGAGCCTCCAAGTTGCTTATGGACAGACTGAGCAAGGCACACTGAGCAAGGCACACAGGTGTTGTATTTCTGTTTAAATGATAATTTATAGTGATTATTTCTAAAGCTGCATCTGTTCATAGAAATTAGCACATGCAAAATGTATGCAAGTCAGTATCCTTTTGGGCGCTCTTTTCCAGTGACGAACTTCCTCTTTGGGGTCGATTCATAGACTGCCACCCGCTTGCTACTGTTGCGTCCGCCCCTGTGCTTGCCCTCTCCGCACAGCCATCGAGAGAGAGAAAACAAGCGGAGTCTTCTGCTCCTTCTGCTTGCTCCTGTCACTTGCTTAGAGCCAGCAACAGCGTGGAAGAGGAGCTAGGCTAGGGGTTGGCAGTTGGCCATTGACTGGGCCTTAAGTACTTACCTCAGCAGGTAAGTACTTAACAGTGCCGACCCCTGAGATAGTCCCTTTATGAGGCCCAGATAACAGTAACAAAACTGGAATGTTAGTCCAGTAGGATGTTACATCTGCCTCCTATAATCTTTTTATCACTCACTTTTCCTTTGTTTCTAAGGCCCTGAAATGACAAAAGAACAGTACTGGGAATAAATACCACCAGTGTTTCTGTGAATGTGTAAATGCTCTCCTTAAAGAAGGTGCTGTCAAATGATAAGCAGGCTGGACCAAGAAGAGCTAGCTATACCTTTTGCTTTCCATTTATTTATTCAGCGTGCAAGTTATTGTGTGCATACCTGACAGGAATGGACGCTGGTGCACACATGAAGTAAAAGAGACAAGCTTTTCTTTGTGAGTGTGGAGGTAGTGTTGCCAAGTGCTCAAACCCCAATAAAGTGTTGGAATGGACCTGGGAGGGAAGGGCTCCATTTTATCTCTGCAGAATTTGTCAAGGACCCCCCCACCGGTTTTTAAGCTCAGTTTTTGTTCTCTACTAAAGCTTGTATACCCCAGGGTAAAGAGTTCTTCAGCCCTGACCTTTTTGCTGAAATGGCAGCATTCTCTGCATTTCTTTCTTATCCATGACACACACATCCCAAAGCCCCTCACCCTGCTTTCAAATCCCCCCAAATCTGCTCCCTGCCGTGCCTTGTATGACCCCCAAAATCACCATCCTGAAACGTTTTGTGTCCATCTTCATTTTCCTTTCCCCCATCCATCCCCTTTTCCATAGTTAGCTATACACATATGCACACACACAAGCACACACGCTCTTAGGAATGCACATGTACACACTCACGGATACCATTCAGTGCATGCTTATTTTCCTGTATTCTCCAAGCTCTTTTTATCTATCAGTGATACATTGGACTGACTTGTAATTCCTTAAAAATACAAGTTGTCATTTCACATCTTAAGTAAACTGTTTACTGTTTCATTTCTGCTTGTTAATGGTATTTGAGGCATGGATTCTCATTTAAATGTTTGTAAATTAAACTGGCTAACGTTTCCTTGTTTTCTAATACTAAGCAACATAGCCTACATACAAGTTCTTTGTCCTGCTGACCTCCTACTTTCCCTAATGCCAGGTATGCAGTGGACAATGACTCAGGTTTAAAGATCCCAGGGATGTCAAACCTCTGACAGCCTGAAAGTTGAATTCACTTTTGGGAAGCTCTCAGGAGCTGTATTCCAGTGGAGAGGGGGGCCAAAGGCAAAAGGAGGACAGCCAAAATACAAAGCACCAACACCATATCTTAGCTTAAAGCTCTTCTGGCTAGTAACTTGGAAGCTTTAGGGTTTAGGAGAGGCATTTCAAGCTTTTAGAATGGGAGGGGGACTGTAAAAGCTGGGAATCAACAAATGATCAGCAGTCAGAGGAAAGGAGTGGAGCCAGGGGAAGGAGTGTGTGGCCATCTGGGAAAACCTTGAGGGCCAGATTGGAACCCCAAGCAGGCCAGATTTAGCCCATGGGCCTGAGGTTCAACACCCTGGCTTACACATTGTATGTGTATATATCTCTTACATGCATGACATGCACCATGCATATGAACCAGTACATGCAGTAACATGTCCTGCTATGGCTGAATCAGGCTCAGCCTGGGGCCAACTATGGGCAAATCTGTTAGCAAAACAGGAGACAGGCAAAAGGTTAAGTACAGTTTTATTAGTCCAGCAAGAGGGCAGTTAAAAAGCCGGAGATGTCAGAAGGCATGCAGGGTCAAGAATAAAGGATTACCAGCCCAAGAGCAGGGTCTGAGGTGAAAAACAGATCAAGGTGAAAAACAGATCAAGATGAAAAACAGATAAGCAGTACAAAGAGCAGGAGTCTAGGGATCAGCTGCGCAGAGGATCACTCAAGAAGCAAGGCCAGGAAAACAAGAGCTCAAGGCACTGGAGCCAGTAGAAAGTTGTTATTCTAGCAGCTAGCAAATTAAAGTTTATATAGCTAGAGCTTTCAGAGCCTCATCTAAAACTCAGCTGCAGGTCATTAGCCCTTTTACAGGAGTTTTAGGCCCCCTCCACAAGGATGCGCTTTTGCGCCCGGTTCGGGGATTATGCGCATTTTCGCGGAGGCGCATTTACGCCTAATCCCTCTGCACGGGAGGCGACGAGAAGCGGCGAAGCGCATTAAAAGATGCCCAAAAAGCACTTTACAGGTAGTTAATGCGCATAATCGCTTGTTCACACAGCGAAAATGCGCTTTAACGGCCGGAGCAAAATAAAAGTCGCTATTTAACGCGCGTTCGAAAATGCGCATTATCGGGGAGATAACGCGCCTGTACGCCCGTTTTGCGCTCCGCTCGTGTGTAGGTAAAATTTATAATGAGCCTTCAAGGCTCATTAAACGTCTCGTGTGGAGGAGGCCTTAGAGACTTTCTACACAAAGCTTCTATGCGCTTGTGATGGCTCACTAATGGTAGTTTGCAGGTCCTTTATATCATGTTGTCATCGTCCAGGACTTCTCCTGCTCTGTACAACCATTAATGCATTTTTCCTAACAAGGAAAGTCTGCTATTATTTAGAAAATAATTACATAGCCCCATGTAATTGCGCAATTCCACTTTACTGCACCACCATCTAGCGACTGTATAATGAAACATATAGAAAAGCAGAGAAAGAATACCCCTGGAAAAAAGCACATGTAAAGGAGCCCATCTTAGTCCCACAAAGAATCTGGGAGCAGAAACCCAAGTAAAACTGCAGGATAAAAGTCTTATGTAGAAACGCCCTTGCTCATGAAGAAGATATTGCGTACGAGGAGGCCTTTACTGAGGAGGCTTTACTCACGAGGAGCTTGGGTGCTATAGGTTTTAAGGCATGCATTTCGCCACCTCCTCTGGCACCACAGGTGAGAAACAATCCTCAGGGAGCATTTCAAAGTGCACTATGGTTCTTGCAACAGGAAATAGGCTCTTAAGTTTAATTCATAGAGTGTCTCTCTGCTGCATTACCAAGCACAATCTGTACCATATCAAGAGAGAGAAAAGCACTGATTTAGCTGCTGTTCTTGTGATAGGCCCAGTAAGCAATCAAGTCATGTCGTGATTTTTCTTAAGAGCATGACAGCCACCCTACTCCCAGTTGTCAATCCAAGTGCTGAAGAGTGTCCATTCTACACTGTTATGTTATGTTTTCTGTATAAGAAGACAATAAAACATCTGGAGTCACATCGCAGAGGCTGCTTAGACTTTTTGAAGTACATTTTCATCAACACATTATTGTTTTTTAGTATCAATATAAATATTTCTTTATCCTGCAACTGCTAATTATATCAACATAAACTTAATTTATAGTGATAATCACAGGCCTAATTTTGTACTGCTGCCAAACCTCACAACCGACACTTTGAGGCATCATGTAAATCCAGCCATTAGCAATCACGTAAATGCTCCCATTACCCATTACTGATATTGGCTAGAGAACTTTTTAATTGACTTCTTAAAATTTATAGCAGATGGTGCAGCCTGTGAGCTCAGATCCAGAGAGCTCCTTCATATTCTTTAGCTTTTAAGGGATTTGGATGCCAATCGTTGCATGTTACACAATTAATGATAGGTATCTGGTAGGTAAAACTGATTCTCTGTGCTTGTCAGCATTCTTGTGACTCCATTGAATAAATGTATTTTATCCACACCATGATTTGCATTAACATCTCACAGTTTTCTTACATTTTATTGGAATAAACACAACTGGTACCAGTTGACTTTACACAAAACTTGATTAAATGCACGAGGCATTTATTGTGTGCCAGTCATTTCCTACTCATGGTTATTTATGCATTCTTTGGACCATGTTGTGACCCTCCAGTTTCACTTCTGCTTTTAAACAGCACTTTTGGCGAGGATTTTACAGCCAGGAAAATGCAGTATTATTTGTGAAAGAAAAAGAAAAAGCTTTTTCCACTTGTATAATTGCACTATTCTGCTAAGCCAGAGTGCCACCTAGAAGTTATGTAGCAGAAAAGCAAGAAAGGAAACTCTCTTCATGTAGTGCTTGGATCTCAATTCTACGCTGAAACCAAAATTCAGTACAGCAGATTATCAACCTCGGTTAGAACAGCTCATTGGTTTGGATCCAGATTTACATTCAAGGCAGAGTTGTAGCAGTGGCACAGTTTTACAAAAATGTTGTGTAACCAGTATTACAGCTTCGGCTATTGGGCAGTATAAAAATGCAGTAAATAAATTTTAAAAAATGAATATGTGTGACATAATATTGCGCAAAAGCCTAGAGCTCATGGATCCCAGTATGCTGGATCGAGATCTTGGTGTTTGACAATGCACAGTGGGTAAAAAGGCCATTGTGCTTTCGCCTATGGTGGAATCTGGATCTAACCCATTATGTTGATCTTCAGTATAACACCTTTTCCATTTATCACTGGCCCATAAAGTTACATTTCATGCTCTTACACTTAACTCCACAGCTACACTCTTTCGTCAGCATTCCAGAGGAGTGAAAGAAATGAAGGACCCCTTTGGGCTGCAGTAGCTATACAGTGTTGTATGCTTTTCATTAGCAGATTTCATATAATTAGATGCACACATGCACCTGCAAAGAAGAGGCCAAACACACTGGAAAAGCTGAGCCAAACCTGGAAAACAGGCTGCTGTGGGATCATAACATCACTGCTATTTCCTGCCTGCCTGCCTTTTGGTGAATGGATTAATGCAAGTCTATAGTTTTGAAGCAGGGTTTTTACACGCACAGGCACATGTTATGCAAAATAGCTACCAGTTGCCTATGGAAACGCTCACACACCCTCCCCCAAAAGACACTGAGCATTGGCCAATGTAGTGGAGAGCCAATGTGGGGTCATGGTTAGAGTGCTGTACGGTAGCGGGGAATCTCCACTCAGCGATGAAAAACTCACTGGGTGACCTTGGGCCAGGCACCATCTCTCAGCCTAACCCACCTCACAGGGCGGTTGTGGGGGGAAGGAGAACCGGATACATTGCTTTGGAGGAAGGGTGAGTTCGAACATAATAAATAAAATAGTTACCTAATTCGGACATGGTTATTTATTTATTAAAGATTTTATTAGTTTTCCAAAACTAGATTAAAGAAACCAACAGAAAGAAAGAAAAAAACCAATCAATCAAAGGAAGCACAATGGATTTAAATCTACTTATTCACAGAAAGTAATGAATATCTATATCTATATCTATATCTATATCTATATCTATATATGGAACTTTTCCCTTCACCTTACAAACCAAGATATAAGTGGAATCCATAGGCTGCTTGGAGTTTTTCTTTATAATGCTTCACCATAATAAATTAAACTTAGCTTAGTCTCTTTTCCATAGTCTGAGGAAAGGCTTTGACAAATACTGCTGGGCTTGTTCCTGATTAGTATATAAAAGACATGGCTATTTATGATCTGGCATAGTGACTAAGGAGCTCAATACCAGCCACAGACATACAGGGTGGCCCTATTAGGCAAGCCATTATCTTTCATCCTCTCAACCACAGACTAATATTGAGATAAGAACGGCCAACCCTGCAGGGTTGCTGTAAAGGTTACAGAGCTAATTATGTGAAGCTCTTTGGGCTCTCAGGAAAAGTGCCATTATTTTAATTCCACCCCACCTCGTCTTACCCAGCCTCGAGTGTCAGTGTGAACACACTACCGCTGCTTTCACACGAATGAGTATTTGCAATACTTTCTTAGAGTTTCCATTCAAATGTTTGAGTGGAATCCAACAGGGCATTGCGCCTCCACCAATTCTCTTAGACCCCGCCAATTCCCATCTGCAAGTGCTTCTGGGGCAACCGAAACGAGTGAAAATGCTCATTTCTGGAATGAGGCAGATCGGTGGAGCTCACATTCCTCTGGGAAGTGCTAACTCTCTGTTGCACAAGCAGTGGGTCCTGCTTGTGCAATGGAATCAGCGGGATGCTCTGTTTGCGCAACAGAATCAATGGGGCTCAAGAGAATTGACAGAGGCATAAATGCCCCATTGGATTCTGCCACTAGAACTGATGACTCTTACCAGAAATGCCCTGGATTTGGCTATCAAATATGACTACATTCAAACACCTCATGGTACCCAAACAAATGTAGTATGGTGACTATTTTGTAGCAATGGAAACTGGTTGCTCCGATGTCAGTGGGGTGGTGAATCCATTCTGGTATCAGTCAGAAGTAGAAAGGAGCTATCCAAGGTGCTTGATGACCAAGTGAGTTCTTAAACCCAGGCCCCACTCTCACACTATAACCACTACACCACACTATTTACTAGCAAAACATTCATTCAGCCTGCAGTCTTCATCCTGAGACTGAGTCTAAGCTGCATGCTTAATGTCTGTAACATATTGCTTAATCTTGGTACTCCCCCACTGCTACTTTCTGTACCACCCAGCCTGATGAAGAGTTCAGGAGGTTGCTTTCACAGCCCCACTTTGCCACCACTTTGCTGCTCCTTCAAAGAAAACCCCACAGTTTTGCTTCTGGGTGGGGGCAGGAAATCCCCATGGCAGAAGGGAGTGTGGGTTTTCCGGTGGCCGTTCAGCTCATCATGCCTGACCCTGCCCTCTGCCTGACTTCCAGCCACCTGTCAGCAGTTGCCATCCACTTGGGAACACCCCCAGCTTGATCCTGAAGCAAGGTCACACAGTGGAAGGGCCACAGTGACCTTGCTTCAAGGGAAAAAGTCAGGGTAAGTCCCTGATTTTTCAGATACGGAGCTTCAGGGAAAAGACCCGTAGTGGCTGCGAGTTGGCGGCTGTATCATATAACTGACGCAGCACCACCATGCAGCCACCACGGGCCAAATAAGCTGTATAGACAGCCACCTGGAGAACTCAAAAAGCTAGCACACTCTTGTGTGCCAGTTTGGTCGATCTTGATAAGCATATTGTCTAACTGTGGATTTTGGATGTATGTAAAGGTAATGTGTACCTTGCTATGCTGGGACTCAAAGTTACAGTCCTCCATTTGGTTAATGGAGAGTAAATCCCATTCTATTTACTGGGACTTGCTTCTGAGTAAACATAGTTAGGAGTTTCTGGTAACAGGCAAAAGTATGCTCAATGTAGAAATCATGCCTGATAGTTGTAAAAAAAAATCTTAAATTATAGTGGGCAGATGTTGATGTTAAAAAACACAATGAGAAAACCAAAAACAGATATTTGACATTTTGTATGCGTCTATGCTTTTCCTAGATTGGAGCCATTGTCTCATTCCCTAGTTTGTCTTAGCCAATATTTAGATTGGAAAATGTAACAGGCATGAACATACTGCCTCCAAAGCAGCCATATCTGAGTAATTTGTGCTATAAAATTATTCAGGAAAAAAGCTCAAGGCATACTATTGATAAACTCAGCACTGAAATATGAAGCAGAAAATATTTATTTCATTAAAATAAAAGACTCTTTTTACCATAACATGACCTTAAAATGGAGAAATGCAGGAGCTAGGATTGAACAATCTAAGAGCTCTTAGTTCCACAGCATGAGGTATCCTACAGTATTATACTGAAAATTATTAGGTTAGAAATGTTGAAGGCATCCAGCAGTTTTATTTGTGATTTAAATTACTTAGAAATCCTTTTAGAAATAGATTAATGTGTAACTTTGCTCAAAACCCCCAAAACATTATCACTACGTGAGGTACAGCGTTTACACATAGAATGTGTATTGTAGTTTTGTATTTTGGCATCATGGCTGAGAAGTGATAATTAAACATACTTTTTCTTTTTCGAAATCCTTCTGACCCTGCATTGCAGACCTTTTAAAATAATATTAATTTAAATTGGATTTTGATCAAGAGGTAGATATATCATAATTGTTAGAAACAACGTAGTAGAAAATTGTGGAATCTGTGGACATTTACTCATAGGGGCTGAATATTTGTTGTCTTTCCACTGCAGAAAAAAAAATATTTTTGCAAGAACGCAAAGCACTGACCTAGGATGCTGAAAACCTTCCATTCTTGCATGAGTAAACACAACAGTTAATGTAATTTGTTTTATGAAAGTTGGTTGTGCTATTGCCATGGGTAACTGCTGGTATATGCTGTCAACATTGACGCCATTCCAGGATCACCTATTACATGGTGACATTTGTGCCATTCTGAACACTTATGAGGGGGCGTGTCCTTCTCTCTCTCTCTCTCTCTCTCTCTCTCTTATTTTTCTCTTTTTGTTTTTGGAAGTATTTGTTCATCCTCTTCCTCCTATAATTAAGGGGTCAGGGTGTAGAAAAGTGTATGCTCCATTCCTTCGTTTTCTCCAGAAGCTTTTCTAGATGAGGCTTTTACAACAGTTTCTGCTTCCAGGTTGTTTGTGGGATTAAGATCGGATCTGTACACCTGTGGGTTTTTTCTCCTTCTCTGCCTTTCTAGACATCTCACTGTATAAGCTGTAGTTGATGTGCAGCACAGCGGAATTGTACAACTACACTAGTGGTTCATTGCTCAAAATGCCAGTTTTTCCCAAGTCAAAAAGCATTTCTAGATGAGACGTTATTGTGTGCTCACTATTTCTCACTCCCAGTTGTTTTCAGGTGCTTTAGATGACCTCATGATCTAAGTTTTGCTTCTGTTTTTCAGAGTACTGGGAGGGGGTTTGAAGCAGAGAAAATGCGATATTTTTTGCCAAATCAAGATAAAGCACTAGTCCCTACCAGAACAGTTATGTTATTCTGCTAAACCACATTGCCACCTGGAGGTTATGTAGTGGAAAGGTAGGAAAATAAAATAACGTTATATAGAGCTCCAATCTTAATTCTGCAATGAAACCAGAAATAGAAACAGTGGGTTAAACAGTCCCATGTAGGAAAGCTAAAAAAAAATGCTTGAAGCAAAGGAGAGAGTCCCTAGAGGATGACAAAATCCAGTTTAAATGGATAGGTGCAACCAACTTGCTCTAGATGGGGTCAATGTGTTTTAGCCAGATTGTAGATTTGCAGTGTAATCCTATCCATGTTTACTCAGAAGTAAATTCCACCCCACTCACTGGAGCTTATTCCCAGGGAAGTGTGCATAGCCTAAAGCTGAAGGGGAATAAGCCTCATTGAAGTCAGTAAGGTTTACCTCCAAGTAAACATGCAGAGCATCAGGCTGCAAGTGGGTACAAAGTATTCCCAGCAAAGCAAGCTGAAACAATGACCAGATGAGCAGAAAGGTGATGGATCTGGGACAGGGATTCACAGAATGGACTGGTTCACATAGTTGCGTGCTGGCCGGATTTCCCTAATTATCCTTTGTGGCATGGTTTGTGATGGCCAACTTTGCCACATCTACTATTCCCCCCCCCCCCCCCCGGGTACTTCTGCGGGTTCCCCCTCTGTTTTGTATTTGAGTCTAACATTTTGAATCACACGTGGTCGGTATAGCTGCAATACCTCAGCTCAGCCTATTGAATTTTGCCTGTTTCGGACTTTGCCATAAAACCGCCCAGGTGACAACGACTGTTGTCCAACCCAGGGCAGCATGGCTTATTGGGGGTGAAGCAGCAACCCTCAAATAACCCAACAACAGCCCATGGGTTATTTGAGGGTTACTGCCCCCTCAAACAAGCTATGCTGCCCACATTCAGGCAACATGGCAAGCTGCATCAGTGAAATTACGCCATGATCACGCAAACCGTGTAGGTGGTTTCTGTATTATGTATTGTATGTGGTGGTAATGTGTATATTGACAAAACCCCAGTAATCCATTAACTGTTTTTATTTATTGTGTATTTCATACTGCTGCCCATATTTTAAAATATCTCTAAGCAATTTACAAGAAAATGAAAAACATTAAATACATTATTATATACACTAACATACAAGTGATGTGCCAAGTGGTTAGTCCAAAAAGCGCATTGTATGATTTGCGTTGAGCCCGTCTGTCTCAGCCTGACTTCCACACATACTGATCACCAAAGCTTGCATCAATTATTTGTTTCTTCTTATTTTTTTAACCAGTTCCAGTGTTTGCTTTTAATATTTTGACAACGTTTTCCAAATGTATCTCCTATCACTAAACACATTTTCTTTTTTTTAAAAAAAAATGAAATAAGAAAAAATCTGAAGTGGCATTGGTTGGTATTAACAGCTTTTTTTTAAAAAAAAAGTTTTCTGTCTTTTAAATATATATGTGTTTACTCTAATTGAAATTCCTTCAGAGCCCCTTTTGGAAGTGTCACATTTCTAAAAGCTGTTGCTTGGTGAAGTCCGGAAGTTGCCATGGCAACGGTCTCGCTTGCTCAGAAGACAGCTGCCTTATGAGATCCTGACTGGACATATTTGGCACCTGAAGAGCTTGTTGGTCCTTTTAAAGAAGAAGATGCCTATACTTAAGTATAATGTTTTATGCTTAAACTTCTAGCATAATCCAGCGGCACGAGAACACGAGAAGGAAGGGAAATCCAGGCTTGCTGATGAAGCTCTTAACAGTGGAGGAGGATGAGAGGCACATGAAGGATATGTTAATACCCGCTGATCTGATTTCACTGTTGACCTTTTTATGTGAATAGCTTCAGAATTGCATTAACATCAATCACTTCAACTGTGGCAGAATATGAGCTGGGTGACAGAGTCCTGATTCACTTGTGAGCTAACAAGATGTGTCTGAGAAGGAGTCACAAATGAACAGGCATTGCTCCCAAGCATCCAGACTTGCTTGCTTGGCTTCCTTGTTTAGCTTGCCCTAGATAACAGGATTATTTACATGGGGCACCCGTATGTGACCTGCTCTTCCTGAAAGGTCCAGAGCCTTCCCCGCTCCCTCCATGTGTTCTGACTCAGTGCGCATTCCAGGCTTTCTCTCAAAGCTAAACCACATACTACAAAAAGTATGTTAGCCTGCAGCTGATCCTTACCTTTTGCTTTTTACCTCAAAGTAAACATGCAGCAGGGCACCAATCCAGATTGGGATCACTGTCCATAGGTAGGGGATGTTGAAACATTCCCACCCTGCTATTTCCCTCACTTTAATTTCTCTGCCCCATGTGGGGGCAGGGAGAAGAACCAACCTCCATTGGTGGCAGTGGAGATTTTATTTAAGCCTTCCCCACCTGTGTATGCTGGTCCCAATCTAGGTCCCGCACACTTACTTGAAGGTAAACAACATGTAATTAGGATCATCTGCACACTAAGTATTTAACATAGTATGTAGTTTAGATCTCAGTGATGTAGTAAACCTGTGTCGGACTATGCCAATTAAGACAGCAGATGGGGATTTACATGAATTAATGCACTTTCATACAAAGAGACATTCCTTCCACACAGAAAACTATCTGTCAGGGAAACAGGAGGGTATCTATACGATGTCACATTGTTTTCCATTCCCTCAAGATCCCATAGCATTGCTGCTGCGAAGCAGAAATGATAAAGTCAGATGACAGGAGGGAGCACAGGCTATCCGGTTAGAAAAACTGCAACGATGGTGGCCATTTGGTTTGTCAAGCCCAACCCCTGCCCTCTTTTCCCGCGCTTATCTGCTCTGGCCAGAGCTATGCCCAATTTGATAACCTGAACTGAGGCCACCACTTGCACACCATTTTTTTAACCAGGGAGCAAAGGGAAAAGTTGAGGTAAATTGACTCTTTCAAAAAGTGGTTTTGGGGGAAAGCCCATTGTGGCTGTGAGTTAGCAGCTGCATCATATAAATAATGCAGCGCCACTACACAGCCACAATGGGGTAAATAGGGCATATAGACACCCCTGGTTTCTAGCTTTTATAGGATCCCTCCCCAATCAGGAAGAGCATTCAATTATGTTAGTCCCCAATTGCAAACCAAAGTGTTATAGCCCAGATACAAGTTCCCCATCTCATTGAGAGCTAGGCCTGTATTGCCTGATCCAGTTTATAATAACTGGGTTCGCACTCTAACATTTTCTAGCTCATTGTCCACCATACTGGTAACATCTATGGTTCATTGACACTATAAAGTTGTACCTTTGTGTAGAACCAGAATCCAGTTGTTAACCAGGGCCTAGAAGCTGCATCCATCACCTTTTTATTCTTGAGGTCAATCTCTAAGCCATTTCCAGCTGGCAAGTCTTTTGAACTCTGCCAGACAGAATCCTCCACAGATGTCAACTGTGTAGTAACGTCAGTCTTTAGAGTCAGTCACCGCAGGGTTGTGTTTTCTAATGTCTTGTAAATTACAAGAAGTGAGTGCACTGAAGTGAGAATGTATAAAACAGCCTTACCCACCCCAGTGCCCCCGAGATGTGTTGGACTACAACTCCCATCATTCATAGCCAAGCATGGCAAAAAGTGTCATTCTTGGCTTAACCCCTTAATAGTAATTTCAGTTCCTGCAGAGGTCTAGATACTCTTGCTGCTCACTTCTATAGGAGTTGTTGGTTAGCGTGTCATGCAAACCCAGTCAGTGTTGTGTGCCATAATTAGGGTTGGGTGACCATATGGAAAGGAGGACAGGGCTCCTGTATCTTTAACAGTTGTATTGAAAAGGGAATTTCAGCAGGTGTCATTTGTATGCATGCAGCACCTGGTGAAATTCCCTCTTCTTCACAACCATTAAAGCTGCAGGAGCCCTGCCCTCTTTTGTATCTGGTCACTTTAGTACAGTTCCTGAAGCTTTAACTATTGTGATGAAGAGGGGATCTCACCAGGTGCTGCATGCATACAAATGACACTTGCTGAAATTCCTTTTTCAATACAGGAGCCCTGTCCTCCTTTTCATATGATCACCCTAAATGATCATGACTAAAAAAAGAAAGCAGAATCCATCACTAAAAAGAGAAGACGAAAGAGAGCACAGATCTGCATAAAATGTGCATATGCTATTTTTTTTAAAAAAATAGAAATTTAGAAATAATGACAGTAATTTAAATAGAAATACAATACCTTTCACACTGTAGTGTGGAAAGGTGTGATCAGGTGACCTGTATGCCTTGCTCAGTCTGCTCTCCAGGTGCTGTTGATGGGCATCTTCAAGGCCCAGCTCCTCCTCCTGATGGCTCTTTATCTGGACTCAGACTGGACAACCCCTTAAGCAGAGGATGCCTTCAAATACGGGAGTATGCTGTGAAAGCCCTTTAAATAGCGGCCTGTAACGTAGGGCATATGGCTGCCCTAGTCACAATGTCTATAAAGTATACAACAGGAAGTGATGATTTTCACAAATTTCCATGCAGGAACTGGGGTGGGGGAGAGGGGGGAAGCTCACAAACACTGCTATCTATGGAGAAGGAGCGCCGGACTTGCCTTTTATTTGATTAGTGTCGGCTGAAGGCAGTCTTACAGTTCGAACTGGATGTTACAATTCTGGTGCCCCTCTAATTAATAGGCTCTATTGCCTCTGTAGTTTCTTAGGGAAACTAATTTAGATATGTCAAGTGTGCAATTATTTTGAGAATGATGGGCCTCAATGCTTATTCATCTTCCCTCCTCCTTGCTGAGAAAATAATACTGTCAGCTTTACACACCCTTTGAAGTCTGCTTTAGATTTTGATTGAAAATTTGAAACAAAGCAGCCAAAAGCTCTTCTCTCTCTCTCTTTCATCTTGTTTATTAAGGGTCATGATCATCAAGCCTTGGTTTGTTTTTAGACACACCTACCACCATTGCCTACCACACAGCCAGTGCCATGACCAGGTTTTTGAGGTCAAGACACCCTTGATGCCCCCCTCCCTCCTTGAGGTCTACCTTCTCATCACCATTATCACCAGCTGCTATTGCTCCTCATTCTTTCTCTCATTTCAGCTACTTGTTTGCAGAGAGCCAGTGAGCAAGTAGACAGTGGCATTTACTGCTCCGCCTTCTCGCCACCACCATTATCTGCGTTGGAGCAAGAGGCAGATGAACAAGTAGGTTGCAGTGGGGAAGAGGAAGAGCAACTCTGGAGAGGGAGGGCTCTTGTTATTTGGCCCCTGCTGGTGTATGGGTCCTTGGCACGTGCCGACGATGGCTACTCTTGACAATGGCCCTGTACACAACACAACACTCTGTTTTAGAGCAGGGGTGGGTAACTTGTGGCTTCATATGTTTTGGCCTACAATTCCCATCAGCTCTAGGCAGCATAACCAATGGTGGGGAATCATGGGACCTGTGTTCTAGTGTCTGGGTGAATTCGGACAACACTTTAGGCAACAGAGGGGGAAATAGTGCACTGACCATTTGTTATTTTGGCGGCGGTGCCGCAGCACCCACCACACAACATATTACTCCACCCCCGTCGCACAGCTGAAAGTCTTGGCATCCTTCTGGGCTGCTGCGTCTCCTCCCTCCCACCTCCCTCAGTCCTCCAGACGTATCCAAGCATGCACTGCAAGTTCTGCCGGCTGTATCGGAGCAGCCGGGGGGGGGGGGGGTTCGGCTGCTCTGGCCGGCAAACTCTATGACCAAACAGAATAGTACACAGAGAGAGGGGGGTTCCCTCCACACGACACGTTAAACAATGGAGTTCAGGATAAACAACTGAGCAGCCCGTTGTTTTTCTCTGTAGATTAAGTGCCCCAAATAGCATACTGTCAGTTGTGTAGGCTGAGCATATGAAAAGGAGAACAGGGCTCATGTAACTTTAACAGTTGCAGAGAAAAGGGAATTTCAGGCAGCCTCGTTTGTATGCAGTTAGTACCTGGTGAAATCCCCTCTTCATCACAACAATTAAAGTTGCATGCACAATACTAGAGTGACCAGATACAAAAGAGGGCAGCTTTAACTGTTGTAACGAAGAGGGAATTTCACCAGGTACGAATTGTATGCAAATGACGCCGACTGAAATAATAATAATAATAATAATAACGATTTATTTCTTACCCGCCTCTCCATCTAGATCGAGGCGGGGAACAACAGCATGATAAAATACATAAAACTAATTAAAACATGACAAATATTATTAAAACTGCATTAAAACATCCTAAAACATCATTAAAACATCCTAAAACATCCTAAAAACATTCTAAAAATTACACTGGATATGCCTGCCGGAAGAGAACAGTCTTTATAGCTTTCTTAAATTCTAAAAGACTGTTAAGTTGACGAGTCTCCTCCGGCAGGTCATTCCACAGTCTGGGAGCGGCAGAAGAGAAGGTCCTCTGGGTAACAGTTGTCAGCCTAGTCTTGGCCGACCGCAGTAAGTTCTTCCCAGAGGACCTGAGCGTGCGGGGCGGATTGTACGGGAGAAGGCGATCCCACAGGTAACCCTTTTCTCTACAACTGTTAAAGTTACATGAGCCCTGTCCTCCTTTTCATATGGTCAGCCTACAGTTGTGTGTGCGTTGTGTAGGGTGACCAGATAAAAACCAGGTCAGGGTTCATGTAACTTTAACAGTTGTAGAGAAAAGAGAATTTCAGCCAGTGTCATTTGTATGCAATTAGTTCCTGGTGATATTCCCTCTTCATCACACCTGTTAAAGTTGCAGGGGCCCTGCCTTCTTTTGTATATGGTCACTCAAGTATAGTGCATGCACCTTTAACTGTTGTGATGAAGAGGGAATATCACCAGGAATTAATTGCATACAGATGACAGTGGCTGAAATTCCCTTTTCTCTACAACTGTTAAAGTTACATGAGCCCTGACCTGGATTTTATCTGGTCAGCCTAGCATTGTGTGTTGCCTTCCACATGACACAATAAACAACACAACTGACAATTGCTTCCCCCTCCCCCATTGATTATCGTTTCGTCCGAACCAGGCTTTTCTCTTTCTCCTAATGATTCCATGGGGTGGATGTAAGGTACAGCATTATCAAGGAAAGGGTAGGGAGCACTGGAGGCCGCATACAATAAAGTTGAGAACTGCATGCAGCCCACTAACAGCAGGTTTCCCACTTCTGTTTTAGCCCTTCAACCTTCAGCTCCCCCACCATTGCCCCAATTTCCTGCCAAAGCTGCTAGTTTTTTCAACTGCAAGAGTAGGGTGACCATATGGAAAGGGGCACAATGCTCCTGTATCTTTAACAGTTGTATTGTAAAAGGAATTTCAGCAGGTGTCATTTGTATGCAGGCAACACCTGGTGAAATTCCTTTTTCATCACAACTGTTAAAGCTTCAGGAATTACACTAGAGTAAGCAGATGCAAAAGAGGGCAGGGCTCCTGCAGCTTTAGTGGTTGTGATGAAGAGGGAATTTAATGAGGTGCTGCATGCATACAAATGACACCTGCTGAAATTCCTTTTTCTATACAACTCTTAAAGGTACAGGAGCCCTGTCCTCCTTTCCATATAGTCACTCTATAATAGCAGCTTTACAGCAGGGGGAGGAATTATACTGTCAAAATGGCCTGGGGACAGTGTTAAACCTCCTGTGTCCCACACCCCAGTGCTGCTGCTCCAATCAAATTTGGACTTTTCCTCATGACTGATTTAAAGTTAAAAGAAGAAAAAACTATATTGGCCCTAGGAATTATTCCTTCCTTCTGCTCTCCTTCCCCTCTCACTTATTGTAGAGTAAAACTTAGACAAATTCCAGAAGAGTGGCTGTTACAATCCGTTGCAGGAAAATAACAACTAAATGCTGAGCAAATATCATACATTGTTCCTAGGCAGGAACTTTAATTAGGTTTCAGTGCAAGAAGCTGGTAATTTATGTACATGAAAGGCTTTCAAACAGACCAGGCTGTGTTCGCTTCCAGATGGGGCTTTTATCCTGCAATCATCCTGCCTCATGCATGGATTTTCATGGAGGATCCAGATGACTTTGTCTTCCATTTGAAACCCTCCTGTGTTCTCCCACCGCTTCTTCCATTTCTTTTTCATACAAAAAATCCATTAGGGAGGGGAAACAGAATAGCTGCACAGTGTCTTTTGACTGTGGAAGCACTAGGAGCTTTTATCTAAAGACCAAGGGGCTGCCTATACTACGCTGGTTTGCAGTGGGGTAGCGGCGGCTAATCCTGATACAGAGGGATGGCGCAAGGTTTCCGGCAGCCTCTCACACGCCGGGCATGCCCCCTGCTCTATGCCCGGGAGGACCGTGACCGATCAGGGGTCACCATTCGCCCAGGTAGACGGTAGATGCACCTTACTCGCCTCACTCCAGAGAAAAATGTCTGGGTAAGTCCCCGACTTTTTAAAGTCACAGCTTTGCCGAAAAGCCCTGTAATAGCTGAGAGTTGCTGCTGCGTTGTATAACTGACGCAGTGCCACTGCAGGGCTTTCAGACTGTCTAGGCAGCCCCCCAGAATCTTCCAGCAAACTGAAAAAACAAATCCAGCATTTCAAACATCCCCTAAAATGGGTTGAATTCCAAAGAGACACCAGAAAACCATTTCAAATATATGCAGTTATAGTCATATGACTATAAAATGAGGCCCCTATAAAACACAGACCTTGCGAAACTATCCTGTGCAAAAACATTAATTGAAAATTAAATATTGACTTCCAGAAAAATTCATTAGAGGAAGTGGGGTTTCATTTTTGTTCATTTGTGTCATCTTCTGGACACTCTTTTTCATCCAGGAGACAAAAGGGCACTTACTGGAGTCAAAAGAGCTCTCAGAAGAGCTTTAGCCACCTCCGTTCATTATCTGAAATCAAGAGGACTGGAATTTTTGAGCTACTATTACATCCAAGGTGATGATAAATGCAGTCATGCTGGAGTGATAATATAAGGATTCCAATCTGGTCTTGTCTAGACCAGGGTTTGTTAGAGATTAGAAGTCACAAAGGAAAGGTTCCAGCAAGGGATTGCATAGAAGAGCTGTCCAGGGGAAACTTTTTTCCATTTAAAGTCCAAATATTGCTTCTGCTCTCTAATCCAAAATGCTGTAAATAAGAACAGTGTCATCGTTTGTCTCTGGGAACTTGCAAATGGAAAACAATTGTCCAGATATCTAAGTCAGGCTTAGCAGTTCCAATTAGCCTTTTTTATGAACATCCCACCCCAAGATTAATTAAGCAAACATTTAAGAAAATCTATGAAAGTATGTATGATTTCAATTGGGGTCTGCACATTTTTAATTGAAGTTGGAATCTACCTGACCTGCATCTGCAACTGTGTAATATAGCAGACATTTATATAACATGTACACTGTAATGATGTGGATGTGTGTGGATGGATGGGCAGATATTGGAATATGTGATTTTTGTGAAACAAAAATAGATGCAAAATGCAAAATGCAGTAGTGTATTACACTACTGACATAGATGTAATAAGCATGCAATACTAATACAAAATTTGATGCATTGTTGAAAGTGTTCCATGCAGTCCAAGCCTATGTAAGCTTACTTAGAAGTAAGTTCCTTTGATTTTAAAGGAGCTTACTCCAAAGAGTGTATGGATCGGATTAAAACTTTGCAGATCAATCATATGCAGATTAACTCAGAATAGTCCCAAGCTTACTCTCTAGTAAAATGTGGTACAACTGCAGACTTAGTCAGTTTAGATCTGAATGTCTAAATGTTTATGTCATCTCATTTAGTTGTTTAGACATTTTGCTTGCTGCTTAATATCTATTTTAGGGTTGCTAATGTTGAATAGCTGAGTGACACATGGAAATTCAGTGGGTAAGGCTTCTCCCAGCATGTAGATAGATGTTGGGAAAGCTTCACCTGCTGAATTTCCTCCTGCCATGCAACCATTAAACACACACAAGCCTTGACGGTAAACAGCCCTAATCTATGCCAACATCTGGTTCCTATAGCTGACAGGGACTGATATAAGCTGTGGAGCAAGCACAGCTGGCTGGCTTCCTGCAATGACTGCAAGGAATAAACTGTGAGGAAATGTACCTGTCTTTCTCTGGGACACTTTACATGCCTCCAACTTTAAGTAATCCTTTATTGCCCATTCCAGTGGTTTTCTTCCACCAGCAGAGAGGCAAGGGAAAGATGTTTCAGCCTGTCAGTGACACAACAGTACCATGGAGGAAGTGACTCGAGAGCACAGCATTTCCTGTGCAGAACCATAGCAGTTGTGTCCAACGGTCATATCTTCCTTAATGTGATCGGACCCCCCCCAAAAAAAATTACTGAAATTTCCAAAGAAATTGCACAATTAAACTATACAACACCTTATCTTCCTGGGGATAAATCAACTAAACATTCACTTTCACTGAAAGTACGAGCATAAACGCAGCATGATGGCCCATGAAAACCAACATCAAAGTGGATTGAGCATCCACAGTATATTTGACAACTGCAATTATAATGTTGTAAAACAGATGCCATAAAATGTAAAGTATGAGCAATGTGAGGAAATAAACATTTAGCTTTTCCATTTCCTGAATAGTTTTTAAATAGAAAAGTTATGCAATTTCCATTAGCTTTGTTTATTTCCAATGCATGTTTCTCATAGAATGTTGGAACGCTGATTTGGTAAACTTATTCTGTGTCAAGAATTTCTTGCATAGTTCCAGTATTCTGCCATCTCTTCCACTGCTGTTCGCCTTCAACTAAGTCATGTCTGAACCTAGTGTGAATCAAAGAAAATCCTTTGAAATCACGGCCTGTCAGGGGGTTTGATGACAGATAATAAGGAATTAAAACTAGATGTGGTGGCATTGAACCCTTGGAATGATAAACAGGAGTATATTTCGAATGTACAGTTTGGGCTATATTTCGGTGAAAGATTTCTCTCTCTCTCTCATTATCATTTCCATCTGATATATTTAACTCTTGTACCATTGGAGTACTTCCTTGCATATGTTGAGGACAATGGTTGTAGCCTTGCTTTGAGCAAAGACCACAGGCTACCATCTCCCTGAGAACTAGGTGTTAGCATAGCTTTGCTACGGTCAGGCGAAAGTATCTAAGCATCTATCTATCCATCCATTCCAGAGGAAGCTGGTGGCTCCTCTGTGGGGCTCCGAATCCATTCTGGGTTTTAGTCAGAAGCAGCCAGAACTCTAAAGGAGCTATCCAAAGTACCAAACCCTATACTCAAAATAGGTTCAGTACTTTGGTTAGCTCCTTTAATGTATCGGGTGGTTCTGACTGAAATCCAGAATGGATTCACAGCCTCACCAGAATCAGAGCCACCAGCCTCCATTTATCCATCCACCTATTATCTAGTGCAAGGATGAGTAGCATATGGCCCACAGGTCACATGTGGGGCCCTGGTTCATTATCATCATCATTATTATTATTATCATCATCATCATTATTATTTTGCAGCCCTACCTGTCCCCATATTGCTGCCACCATGTTGCTGAGTTGTCACTGAACTTGGTGGTGTGTAGCAGCAAGAACTCCCCCCCCACACACACACAATCCCTTTAAATCAACATGTGTGGGAATCATGCACTTTGTTTTAGTGCAAACTCACATTCCACCACGGCTTCCAGGAGCAGGAGTTTGCATTAAAGCATGGTTTGTGCTCCCCACACGCCTTGTTTTAAATGGAAAATGTGGCTTTTCTCTCACTTCCGAATTGCTACTGAAGTTTGGCGGCAGCAATTTTAGTCACTGTAATTTTGGTGGCAGGGTGTGTGCGGTCCTGGTGGGTTCCAGGGGGCTGGAAGTTTGTCCCCAAACCTTCAGAAGTTTTCCACCCTTGAACTACTATCTGCCTTCCCTCGTAACTAAGGGTGCAATCCTTTTTTTTTTTTAGATAACTTGGGGATTATTTAAAATTAGTAAATAACTATACAGCTAGAATCTGATGGATTGCAGCCCTGCTAAATGGAAGCCTCCGATCTTGGAGGCTTCCAAGAATCCTATGCAATGGCTGTTGCTGACAGGGGGTGGGAGAAGCAACGCACACCATTTCACCTCCTATTCCTTCTTCAAAACATTTACGCATGGTGGGCAGAGACAGGAAATGGAGAGGTGATAGGATCCTGCATATCCTGGCCTCTCCTCTCCCCCTCCCTTCCTTGCCTTTTCAACGTCTACAAGGTCATCTGAGGGGAAAGCAACCTCAATGGCTTTGAGGGGAAGGGGGAAGGGTGGTAAGAGGGACCTGCTGTCGGATTCCCCCTCTTGAGGTCATAGCAGTGTCTATGGCCTTGGCAGGGGGAATACAAAATATCCTATGGTCCCTGGGATGGTCCCCAGAGACCATAGAATTGCGTCCCAGTAAGTTCATAAATAATTTGCATATTTTCTAAACCCAAGCCTTAATTCAGTTTTGTTTTAAACTTTAGTAAATAAATAGACAGCCAGATTCTCACTCAGTCCCATTCATCTGCAGTATTTCTATATAAGCCAGTTTGCTCCCCAGTTAAACTGAATTAAATCCAACTAATGCCACTGTTACAAGACCAGAAGGGGAAGAACTTCCTCCTAGTGGATCCCTTATTTATGTGGGTTCCCCAGGGGTGGGGTGGGGGAATCTGACAGGCTGCCATCAGTCAGGATGAACCTGCTGATACATCCTAGTCTATCCAGCTGTTTGGGGAATTTCTGAACCCTATTGCCAAGGACAAACAAAAACGAAAGGTGCTTTGGATTTTCTTCCTACAGAACTTTTCAAAACCCTTCTAAAATCCTTAGAACGCAAGCAGTAGCTTTGTAACCATTCAGTCTTTCATGTGAGGAAGGGTTTAGTGAGAAATCCTTTTTAAAAGAGCACAGCAAAATGTTCAATATAAATAGGAGTTCATTTATGGCAGGGGTGAACAAAGTGGGGTCAGAGAAGATAACAACCACACACATACACAGAATTCCAATTGAGTACAGTCTTGAATCCTAGAGCATATGCTAAGTTTATTACAGGGAGGATGGAGAGAGAGAGAGAGAGAGAGAATCTGGCTTCCAGTTAGATGATATACAGGAAAAAGCTCTAGGACTGATGGTTGGTCTGTCCCATAATGTGATAGCCACCATTTCTGTGGTCAGTGGTCTTGTTAGTGGCTGGATCCAGTTTTTAATGACTGTAACGTACTTCTCAAAAGCACAAGATGGCTTGAACCAGTTAGCCTATTCAAGAAAAGGGATTAAGTTTTTGTTCGCATTTTCGAAGACAAAAACAAAAATGAGATATGGCTAGATAAAATTATTCAGGTTGCCAAGGAGGATGCCAACTGACCAGATGCTCTAGGGGGCACTGTGGATCTATATCAGAAGTAGTGGTTTGTCACAGCCACTTATTTGGGTTGTGGATTAAGTTATTAAATTGACAATCAAATCCAATTCATTAAGTGTTGCAACTGATTTCAATGGTGCCAGCTCTCGTGATCTTTTAGTTACCTGCCATGCATTTCCGTTCACATTATTTAATCTCTACATCAGGTACAAAGATAGTTAATGTCCTGCAACTACATTTGCAATCCTTCTTAGTGCAATAATAATAATAATAATAATAATAATAATAATAATAATACAGAGGCAGCATAATCTACAAACCCAACATGAGTAAGTGGAATGTAATTCAGTTTATGTTCCACAAATGCCCGTCAGATGGTTTACACACACACACACACACACACACACACATACATTTCTATGTTCCATTGGGAACCACCTCTTGTTTTTATTACAATGTCAGACTACTATTTTCCTCAGTGTAACCTGACTTTGCAGAGGTTCTTCCAAGCCATTTGGACATATTTTTACTTGCTCTTACCACTCAGCAATCTAGTAATGATAGCTTCCTATGTTCTCAAATGGTACTGCCCCCAAAATGCAGTAAATACGATAACAGAAGAGAAGTGAAAACTTGGGCAGGATCTACACTGCTGTTTTAAAGCGCTTTAAAGCGCTTTATAACAGTAGTGACAACTGTTTTGTAGTGTGTCCTGGGGCCCAACAGTTGTCAGTGCTGTTATAAACCACTTTAAAGTGCTTTATAACAGTAGTGACAACTGTTGGGGCCCAGGACACACTTCAAAACAGTTGTCACTACTGTTATAAAGCGCTTTAAAGCGCTTTAAAATAGCAGTGTAGATCTGCTTTCCAGCCTTGTTTCTGGGTCCTCCTTACTGAAAAGTAAAATACAAATGCAAAAAATAAATAAATGAAGTGAAAATCATTCCCAAGGGTCTTCCTGCATAACATTCTTTTCATGCTAGGGGATCAAGATGTTACTCTCTAATAGCACATACATTGTGGGAGCATCCAGATGCCTGTCTTCAGTCAAGTTAGTGCTTCTGTTAGCCTCAAAAATCTATTTTTATACGCCAGACAAAATGTGCTTCTTCGCTCAGCTATCACATCAACTGCAATTCTGTGTGCAGTGTGGAATGCATTTAAGTGTGTTTCCTAGGCACCTGTTTAGTGTCCATGATGTTGCTGATGAGTTGTTCCCAATAGAAATTTGATTTTTTTTTTCAAAAGTTTTGTTTTCAACTCATTCCCTTTATTTCTTCCTTTTAAATTTGAGCACTCGGCCTTGTACCACTTTTGCATACATAACAGCTCTATTCAGACATTGGCATTCTCCATACGATAAGGGAGAGTGAAAGTGGAGGTGTAGGCAGGGCTGGTCCAAGATATTTTGCTGCCTGAGACAAAGGACAAGATGGTGCCCCTTCCCACTCCATATCCAAAAAACGACTGAAGAAGTAGTTGATTCTTGCTTCAATGCTCTTTATGGGACAACATCCTCCACCATACCTGAAGTAGCAGACAAGCTTAGGGGGTGCAGGGCAGGCCATGTTAGTCTCAACTCTCATCCATCACCTTGCTGCCACCTCCCAGCATTTGTGCCTGAAGCAACGGCTTCACTCTGCTTAATGGTAGGTCCAGCCCTGGATGCTGGCAAGCCCTGCACCCTCCAGTGCACCACCTTCCCCTTGTTTCTGAGCCCTTCATGAGTAGGCTGACCATATGAAAAGGAGGACAGGGCTCACGTAACTTTAACAGTTGCAGAGAAAAGGGAATTTCAGCTGGCATCATTTGTATGCAATTAGTACCTGGCGAAATTCCCTCTTCATCACAGCAATTAAAGTTGCAGGCACTATACTAGAGTGACCAGATACAAAAGAGGGCAGGGCCCCTGCAGCTTTAACTGTTGTAATGAAGAGGGAATTTCACCAGGTACGAATTGCATACAAATGACACCGGCTGAAATTCCCTTTTCTCTACAGTTGTTAAAGTTACATGAGCCCTGTCCTCCTTTTCATATGGTCAGCCTATACATAAGGGTGAACGGCTGAAGAATGATAGTGCAGGATCTAAATAGATTAGAGGAGCTCCCCACTTCAGAAGGCAACAAATACAGGGAAGGTGATGTAACATGATTAGTGGAACTGAAGTTAAAGGCAGCAGACTCCCTTGGGGGAGCTATTAAAAGCAACACCTCTCAGCCTCATGGGGGCGTGTACAGGCAGTTTCAATAAAGCTTTGGTTGTAGGCCTAGCTGTTGCTGCATCTTTCTATTTACCACTTAAACAGGTGAGGCACCAGAGGTGGTGGGGCTTGTCAGTGTGCCACTGCTCTCCTTCACGCGATTTTTAATGGCATGGAGAAAGAAATGGAAATGGATTCCAAATGGAACAGACCTGTGGGAGGCTTCCCTTTAATGCAATATTCACATTCATACTCTCTCCCAAAACATCTAGTTGTGTTACCCTCACTATTGATGTAACTACTTAAATTTCATCTGGGAAAATGGGGGAAGAAAGAGATGCTCCCTGGAATAAGGTTACTTTCAAATATTTAAGTCAGAAAGAATAAACAGCACTCAAGGCATTTGCTTATGATTAACGACCAGCTGAGAGAAGTTGATACTCTGAGGTAACCCCATGAAGTCATTAATTCTCTAGCAGGTCCCCAAGGAGCAGCCAGATCCTGTCATTCTCATCTAACTGATTGTCTTGAGGGAAAGAAATCTGAAAGTGATTTCTCTAGCTCTTTGTTTTTGTTAGACGTGCATTACTTGCAATGATTTACTGTGTCGTTTCAAGAGAAATTAATCCAGAGTCCACGGACCAGATTGGAAGCCAGCTGAATATCTAAACATTCAATTTAGTGTCTAGCTTAGTGTCTAGTTGCCTTGAGCATCATTGTTTTTGGTAGAAAGCTGGGGTACACATCAAATAAATAGTTTATGTATTGTAAAGTAAGGTTTAATTTCTAGAAGGCCCATCTTGACCTTAAAGCCCCAGTTCTCTTATCCCATATTTTGTGGACTGGCTATAACTACTCAGAGGTCACAGAAATGCAATGAATGCATACTTGATTATACTCTCTTCTTTATTGCTATGAATAATTAGTTCTCTTGCTGTGGAGCTGAAGACTGGCATTGAGGACGATCCTGTAAGGGCAGGAGTCAAGTAGGTGGTTGACGTCTAGCAGACTGTCTGCTAAATTAGGGCTGTACACTGCCTCGGGCCAAAGCCCCAAATCTGAGTCATGGTGGGCTAATTCGGCCTGCCTCAGTCCAAATCTGAGCTGGTACTAATTGGCCCAAGGCACCCTGAGGCTGGATCGGTACTGAAGCCCTCGGGGGGCCTCAGTCTTATTTGGGGCAGTGGTGGCTGCTCTCCCCACCGGAGTGAGAAAGCCAGCACAAGGCCAGCCGTGACTCCATTGGACTCACCAGACTCACCTCCCTCCCCCTCACTGCCCTCCTTTCCCTTTGCAGTCACTTTCTGCCGCCACTGCCACTGGGATTTACCTTGGCGTATGTCCTCCCTGAGAGCCGAGGTACCTTTTAAAGGTAAGATCATGGGGGTTCTCTATTTTAATAGATCTATGTCCACAAACTACGGGGCTCTCTTTTGCCAAAGAGAGCCCCATGATCCTTTAAAGTGCAGCTCTGCTGTCTGGTTGGAAGACCCAGAGCCAAGGTACCTTTTAAAGGTAAGATCATGGGGGTTCTCTATTTTAATAGATCTATGTCCACAAACTACGGGGCTCTCTTTTGCCAAAGAGAGCCCCATCTTACCTTTAAAGTGCAGCTCTGCTGTCTGGTTGGAAGACCCAGAGCAAGGTAAGTCCTGGCAGCAGAGGCTCTGGGTTGAGGGAGAGAAGGAGGGGGAGGAAAGGAGGGGGAGCCAGCAAGGAATCAGTGGAGAGTCCAATAAACCCCTGGTTGGCCTTGCACCCGGATTTCCTGAGTGCCAGCCAGGTGGCCAGCACCCAGGAACCTACAAGGCTAACTCACGGCTGAATCTCGGTTTGGCTTCAGTACCAAAGTGCCCTGAGTTGAATTGGGGCCGTTTTGGAGGCTCCAAAATGGCCTCTGAGGCAAGAATTTCAATCCCTTCTGTTGTTGGTCCCAAGCTTTCAGGAAGGGGCAGGGTCTGCCATCAAACAAATAAGGCTTAAAATTATGGGCATTTTATTCAGTGACATGAGCAGAGTGCCATGTACGTTGTCTCCACCTGATTTTCAGGCATCCCCCTTTTCCGCACAGCCCCACACACCACCGCCCACCCCAATTAAGAGGGTCCTCAATCCTCAGGAGGAGCTTTTAAGATGTCTTTTGTGACTTTCCTTCTGCTGGATATGGCCCGTGGTTCTTTGTACAGCAGGCAAAAATAATTTGTCATTTTAATTCTTTCATAATGAGGTGTGCATTTTGTTTTAATCAATCATACCTGCTAAGAATAGAGACCTAAAGACAGATGGTGCTTTTAACTGTATGCATCAATGGTGTGGTGTGGAACCTGTGACCCTCCAGATGTGGTTGAACTCCAATTCCCATCAGCCCAAGCCAGCATGGATAATGATCAGGGATGATGGAAGTTGTAGGCTACAAGTTATACATCATGAACAGGGTCATGAACAATGAGCTCATTGAAGTTCAGCTAGCTTGAGACTGGAAAAGGCTCTGTAAAAGAGGGGAGTAGATTTGCACTTAATCAAAACTCATGAACTCAATAGGAAAATATTACAATTGGAGCCAGAAAATCATTCACAGATGCTTTTACACGTTCTATGGGAGTTTATTCTAATGTGGCCATCATTAAAAATGTGTATGTATGTCTTTTATGTGTGACTTGGCATTCAGAATCATGAAGGCCATATATATTTGACAAGCTGTTATAATAAAAGGTGAGAAAATGTATATTATTATAGATATAGTAATTTTAAACTTGGAATTACCCTAATTATCTCCATCTTGTAGCTCAAAGCTTTTTCTTCACGATGTCAAAAATAAATATCAAACTTTGAGGGCTAAGTGTTTCAGTTTGCTGTTAGGAGCTTGGTAACCAAGGACATGCTGAATCTGAATGCTAAGATATTAAACAGAACTTCGTTTCACTGACACTCTTTCAGAGATTTGAAATGCAATTAAATAATAATTGGAGAGCAGGGAGAGAGAAGGTGTATTGTTGTTATTCTATTATTATTACCAGGATAACTTGTTGCAAGAGTCTTTTTACTAGAAATCTAAGTGCCAAACTAGACATTACATTAAACATGCCGAAGCCACTGAAAACAGCAGACATGTGTTTAGTTCTTCCCTCTGTAACTTTTAAAAGAATTTACCCCATGACCTAATATCATAGTGTTCCCCAGCCATACTGTGCCCTCCTACTGTGGAGTAGGAAAATTAAGAACGTCATGACACCACGTCATGGGTAATATATAGAAGATGTTACACATGGAGAAGGGAGAAGCAGTAGCTGTGCATTCAGCATAATGTTCAGTTTGTCTCTCTCAGTCTTTGAAGGTGTTTTCCTGAAGTTGTAATGCACCCACAATATTCTTGGGGGGGTTGGAATTCAACAGTCATGCTGCATCCAGTTTGGCTGTTGTATATATGAAATAATGGGAAAGATGCTTCTAGCATTGCTGTATCTAGAAAAGCCTTTGCTTTGGTATGCTGGTATGTATACTGATGCCTCCGTTTTTATTTTATTTATTTATTGCATTTATATGCTGTCTTTATTCCTCCAAGGAACTCAAGGTGGCATATATAATCCTCCTCTTCCCCATTTTTTCCTCACAGCAACAACCCTGTGAGGTTGGTTGGGCTGAGAGTCTGTGAATGGCCTAAAGTCACCCAGTGAGCTTCCATGGTTGAGTGGGGACTAGAATCCGGATCTCCTGAGTCCTGGTCCAACATTCTAGCCACTACACCACCCTGGCTCTCTATTGATTCCTGTTTTTTGCATCATGTAGTGAGTGACTCTTACAATTATTACGATGTGGAATTCCCACTAAACTTGGTAAACTACATGGTGCTTGTGAGCACTTGTCTTCATGCCTGCCAGGTCCCTGTCCCTCCAGATTTTTATTTTATTTCTTACAATTCTTTTAAACTGCAAAACAAAGGATAGTCCTCCAATGCCATCTTTATGAGGCTTCAAAAGAGAGGGTTTGTATTTTGGAGCTCTGATCCCACATTTATTCTTTGGATCTTGGGCAAGTTACATTTCTTTTAGACCCACTCATTGCCTTCTGGAAAATGAGTGTTTTGTGACCGGTTATACCCATCATAGCAACCACTTTATGAATGGGCAAAGGTCTCCATGGCAGTCATTTTGTGAGACTGCACTAAAAATTCCAAATGTGCCCACTGAGTTACATTGTAAATACGGTGTGCTGGCAAATTGGCAGTTTCTCTTCCCACTAGAAGGTGAAAAAGAAGCCAAGTTTCTGACCTTAGATATGGGAAAGTAGGGTTGAAATTGGTACTATCTGATTGGAGAATGACTGACTATTCTAAGAATGCACATTGGCCCTAAATTTAAATAGAGGTGGGGTGATGGAATGTTGGCTACACCAAAGCTGATTGGCTGGAGGGTTCTGACTGGAGTGAATATAAGGTGCTGTAGAGGAGTCTGACAGAGGAGTTTGCCTGGAGAGTTGCCTGAGGAAGAGTTATCAGGAGGTATCTTTGTGAGAAGCTCAGGAGCCTAAAGAAAACAGCCAAGAAGAAGAGCAGCTACAAGACCAGGAGGCCAAACTGAGAGCATGTGAGACAGAAGCTGAAGAAGATATGCAACACGGGAGTGGGGGAGACTCCTGCGGCAGCCTTCGGAGGAAAAAGCTGAAGCCTGAGTGTCAGCTGCTGGTGGACAGAGCAGCAACTGAAGACTTCAGGAGAAGCCTGGTAAAGGTCCCAGGTGAAAGTCAAACCCGATCAGAAAGAAACATGGGTCCCCTCTACAAGGATTCGCTTTTGCGCCCGCTTAGGCGATTATGCGCATAATCGCAGAAGCGCATTTCCGCCTAATCCCTCTTCACGAGAGGCGGCGAGAGGCGGAGAAGCGCATTACCGGAATGTCCAAAATGCGGTTTACAAGTAGGTAATGCGCATAAGCGCATATTCACACAGTCAAAATGCGCTTTAACGGAGGGAGCAAAATAAAACTCTCGATTTAACGCGCATTCAATAATGCGCATAATCGGAGAGATAACGCGCCTCTACGCCCCATTTGCGCTCCGCTGGTGTGGAGGTAAATTTTTTAATGAGACTTCAAAGAGCATTAAACCTCTCGTGAAGAGGCAGCCATGGTGGGGTGGGATGGGGTGGGGTGGGGATGGAGGGAGCTCCCTACTAGCTACCAGGGCTCTGCATGTATTAAAGTACAGTTCCTCAGATATCACACAAAATGATTGTTGCAAAAGTCATTGCACAATGGGAAATACTTGATTACCTGCCTACCCTTGGTTTTACAAAACTTCTGTGTTCCCAAAATTTGTTATACCTATGATTCCCTAGGCAGTTTGATCCATTACTCAGCTTATGACCCCAGAAGTCTTTGCGTCTTGCCTGACTCCTGCACCAACCTTTTCAGAGGGGCTTACAGGGTCCTTGGGTGGTGCAGGGATTGGCGCTGGGCTCCCTTTTAATTTTCGTGATCCAGGCTCACCAGAAGGCAGGGGCAGAAGCTTTGGCTTGTATTTTGTAGGTGAGGAGGGGCTGGCCTTTACCATAGTTGGGCGCCTCCTTGAACATGCCCTCCTCCCTCATTGCCATGGAGGGGCTGAGGCTCAGTGTTTGTGGACCTGCTTTTATGCAAAGAATCCCTGGTTCATTCTCTGGGGTCCCCAGGATGGCATTGGAAAGACCCCTTAAAAACAGTTGCAGCACAATCCTAGGAATGTCTACTCAGAAGTAAGCCCCACTAAGAACAACAGGACCTACTCTGAGGTAAAAGTAGATGGGAGGGCGGAGAAAGGCAGGAGAAGGGGATAAAGATGGAGTCGTTGCAGAATAGAATAGATAACTGTGAGCTTTTAAACCCACATTTAAACATTGTATTAAGTACAACAATGATTAGTGTTCCTAAACATATATAGGGCAGCGGAGGGAAATCCTATTTTATTCCTTTAGTTATGCTAATATGACATGATGCAGGAGCCCTGCCTAGCATGATCAGATACAAAAGAGTTGTAGGATTTTTTTCCCTGTCTAAACATTTCCCTCTGCTGCCCTGATTCTGAACATACTTACTTAGGAGTAAGTACCATTTTGTTATAGGAAAGGGTTATATATGTATGGAGCATGCTGAGAGTTCGCCTGGCGCCTACTTTGTACTCTTTTCGTCGCCAGGTGAAGACCTTTTTATTCTCCCAGTATTTTAACAGTTAAATTAACTCAATTTTAATCCTTGCTGTTTTAAATTTGTATTTTAATCTGTATTAATTCCTGCTGCTTGGTTTTATTCTGGTTGTGTTTTTATATTGTATGTTATTCTGTGTTTTTAGATTGTGCCTTGTTTTATATATTTTAAAATGATTTCATGGTTTTAATTTTTGTGAACCGCCCAGAGAGCTTCGGCTATGGGGCGGTATAAAAATGCAATAAATAAATAAATAACATTTTCTTTCCAAACCTTCATAGGATTGCATCTTAAGTGGGTTTAAAAAGTGGAACTCGGCACATGTCTGGAATCTTTAAAAAATATATATTTCTCTAGCATCAGGAGTGCAGCAGTTGTGCAGTGTGGAAGGTACACTGAAGTGGTACTGCAATGAAAAGAGATGTGAGCAGCAATGTTTCGATAAGGAGCAAGGTAATATATGGGTGTATAGTGTGGCTTGGCTTGCTAGAGTGTATCTGGATCTCCTAGGCTCTGAAAGCATCTTTCTGGACTGCACCTGATGGTTGCATGATCCACGAGGCCAGGCTTTGGTGAGTGCATGGTCCTCCTTGACAGCAGGACTTTGCTCTTGCTAGAGAAAGGTGCACAGATATGAAGAAGCATAGGGAATCAGATTTTTTTGTGTTGAAAAGCTGTCTCATGGCTTCAGAAAGACCCACAAATTTATTATAGCATAATAAGCTTTAGTCAACTAGCCTGTAGTGCCAAAATAACTTGACTGCCTTATGCACCATGACATGAACTGGGGGTGGTGATATCATTCTGCCCCAAGCAGCAAAATTAGTTGGGCTGGTTGCGGGGGGTGGGGGGAGCAATAAAGCGTGCTTTCCCCTCCTCCACTCCAATTGGGGCCTTAGGTGCACACCCTAATGAAATGAGCTGCACATGCCTATGATGATGAAATCTGTAATTCAGTGAAGATCAGAATCAATATGAACTATTTTAACCACTTAAATAGTGGGCAAATGGATACCTTTTTAATAATTGTAATTCTTCCAAAGAAACTAAATGCCTTCCTTTCCTGAATTTCCCCTCTAGTTTGTTCCAACATGCTGTGATATTGGATTCCCACAATAAGTTTACAGAGGAGATTATATAAATATTCCCATCAGAATTTTTTTCATTAATCTCAGCTAGACATTCTCATTCTCTATGGTTGAGAAGAAGAAAGGAAGTTCTAACCCGCCAAATGCAGCCAAGAAACAGGAAAAGTGTGAGTATATATTATCAAGCAGGCTGAGAAGTCAAAGAACACAACCATGTACCACCAGAAAAGATTACACTGATGTATGGTCGTAGTGTGAGGTTTTGTGAAAAATGAAATTTGCCATATGGCTTGTCATGTGCATATTAATAGTTAGGTCCCCAATGGTGTGTGTGCCTCTTAATGCTATTTGTTCCTCTTGAAAAGAAAAGAAGCAGATGGACAGTTTGAGAAGGCCATGTGGATGCAAACTGAGAAGCCAAAACGTAGATGCACTTGCCTTTCACTCTGAACTGTCTCCCCTTCCCATCTTGCTGGCTGGTTTATTGAAATGAGCAATAAGCTGTCCAGAAGATTGACTCCCAAATCATAAGTAACATATACAAATGGAGCCTGAGTTTCCTCACTTTTAAAAATCCTCCCCATAGATAACACATTTTTGCCATTTTGGGCTGTTTTCCCTGCCAGCATAAGCCTTTTTCTATGGGTACTTCCACCCAGGGGGTTCCCATTGCTGTCAATGAGAAGGCATTGTGCAGCTCTTCCATTTTTTCTTTCTTAACAGATATTCTGTGGTAAAAGAAAAGATGAAAAAGCAGTGGGGAAACACAGGAGGGTTATGACTAGAAGACACAGATGCCTGGACACCCCCCACCACTGTAAAGTTCTGTGAATGAATCAGGGTGATCACACCAGAAAAGCTTTGTGTGGAAGCACCACAGGGCTGGCCCTCCCATGAAGCTAGGTGAGGTGCCTGCATCTGGTGGTGGCATGGGAGGAGTGGCAAATTGAGCTGCTTCCTCCCCTCTGTCCAGAAGGCCCATCGCTGCTGCCCTGCTGCTTCCAGCAGGTGCTCTTGAGAACCCTGCCAACCATTCTCCCACCATGACATTTGCCTCAGTGAGACAGCAGCCAGCAAAAGACTCTGGAACATCTGCCCGCCTTCTGTTTCCCTCATTGCACAACACCCCCCATTACTTTTGCCTCCACCGTGTCAGTTCTATGGAGAGCACACAGCTGAAAGAAGTGGCTCTCCATAGAACTGATCCAGTGGTGATCAGGGGAAGGGGGGTGATGCAGTGGTGGGAAGGGATGTGATGTGGCTGTGGGAAGGGGTGCAATGCGGAGGAGGCAGCACCTCTTCTCTCCCACCTCAGGCAGTGAGAGCGCTTGCACAGGGCTGGGAAGATTATACTATATCTTAGTATAATGGTAAGATAACCATTACCTGTAACTACTGGGCTACTTGGCCATTGAGCCAAGTAATAGAACTAGTTGAGACAGCAGTTACTAACAAGAGACTATTACATGACTTGATTGTTCAGAGGCTACGAAAACTCGGTCCTTAATGGTAAGTGTCCAAAAGCATCCTAAACTATGGGTGAGTGGTCTTAGATTTCCAGGTGCATCGTTGATTGTGTCAAACTATGGAACATCTTCTTGCAATAGAGTTTTAAAAATATTGTCATTTGGATGTTCTTGTCAAAAGTGCACTGGGCATCACAACCCAGAAAGGCAAAAATCTTTGAGCATATGGAACCAACTCTAAATCCAAAAGAACCTTTATAGCTGTGCAGATCCTCATTCATTAATTCATTCGTTCCAACTCTGATATTCATAAGAGCCGTAAGTGTTATCTGAGTACACTCAAGCCACTACTTTTCTTACCATATCCAGAATTTGTTGCGGTATATGGCCATGTTGATCTGGTGTACAACCTCAGGCCCGGGGGCCAATTTCCGGCACTCCAGTCTGGCCCTTAGGGGTTCCCAGAAAGCCATGTGCCCCTGCTCCCAACCACCAATCATTTGGTGGTTTCCCAGCATTTGTGTAGCATTTTCCCCATTCTAGAAGGTTGAAATGCCTCTCCTAAAGCTTGTTTAGTGGCAGTAAGAGCTTTAAGGTAGTGTTTGGGGGGGGGGGGGGGGGTTGACCCCGGTCCCTTTTTCCTTTGACCTCACCCACTATTGGAATGTAGTCCTTGAGGCTTCTGTGAAATGGAATTTGGCCTTCGAGCTAAAAGAGGTTCTGCACCCCTGATCTAGTGGCTGGCTTAGCAGCCATTCAGTCCACCATATATGCTATCTAATCTTGCAGGCTGAGTATATGTACTCAGAATGCATGTGAATGACCAGTGGTGTATCCAGACTGGTGGTTCCTAGGCTCCATCATTTCCTCCTTAGTGGTGTGTGTGTGAGTGTGGAAAGAAGAAGATGGAAAATGTAGTGGGAAAACACAGGAGGGTTGCCAGTGGAAGACAAGGTCATCTGGACCCATGCAAAATTCTGTGAATGAGGCAGGGCAATTATGCAATAAAAGCCTCATCTGGAAGTATCCCAAGTTGAAGGGAGGGGGATGCACAGTAGTGAAGACAATGGGGAAATCTAGCTGGCTGTGTAAATCTGGGAGATTCTGGGAGGCATGGATAGTCAATTCTAAACTCTATTATTTCCAGACTAGGGGAATTTCAGTATCTATATCTTATCAGAAGGGTCACTTTTAATTATAGTTTCTTCTGATGCCCCACCCCCACCCATTTTTTCTTTCCATTTTTTCCCTACTGCCATGTACTGAAAACATTTAAAAGTAAAATGATACATTTCTTGGTGCCACTTACCCTTAGGTGCAGATTGTTAACATGCTGCAGAGGAAGCAGAGTACACAACTCCTGTTAATTAGAGGAGTGAATGATTTGCAACAACTAATTTATGCAGTGAGTTAGCTCTCTTTCTGGCACATTGTCCATGAGCTGATTATGAATGTATGGAATGCACTTATTTGTTGATGACAAGTTCTTCTCCAGTAAATGCTTTGTTATACTAATACAGAACATTTGGAAATCGGAACTGTGCTGTCTAGATTTGATTGGATATGGAACCTTTTTCTAAATGACACTGCAGTTGTACACATGTCTCCTTAGAGGGAAAACGCATTAAGTTCAATGGGGCTTACTCATCAGTAAGTGGGGATAGGATTGCTTCAAAACACACACACCCACCCCACTGCTGAAGATGGCATGCAAAATTTCATGCCATCTTCAGTTATCCTTCAAAATTTTGTGTGTGTGTGTGTGTGTGTGTGTGTATAGCATTCCCTGTTTCAATTGTGGTGAGAAATCCAAGGGTACTCCTACAGGTATTTGTTTCCTTTGGATAAGAGAGCACTGGAGCTCTGTGGTAGTTTTGTGAATACCTGTTCTATTTGTAAATATACAACAATAGTCATCCACAACAGGCAGCAAAACTCCTGACTCTGCATCAAATTCCTAAACAGAGGAACTGCTTCTTAGAAACAGTTGTATCTTGTCAGTTTCAGATTCTCATTTTTCCAATCTTAAATTCAGTTTGTCGTGAACTTTAATAATTTCTCCAGTTTTAAATCTGGTTCACCCTGAACTATGAGAATTGTTTTTAAAAGTTTGCATGAAAATTCATAAGCATTTTTGTGCACATTTTCTCCTAACATGCATTTTTGTATGCATTTTTGCCTATTATGCACATCAATTTGCAAGCAATTTCCCTGATGTAACATAGTTTTTTTTATTTTATTTCCCCAAAATATAAATTTTAAATGCAGTGTTTTTTTAATTGGAGAACTCCATTGCAAAGTTTGGAGAAGTGCAAATTTTGAAGGATAACTGAATTAGCCTCAGATTCCACCTCTGCTTGTGTTTATGTTCTTGGCAAGATACTTGTTTCTTAGCCTCATCAATTTCCCTTTCTGTGAAATGAGTTTTTGTGACTGTACCCGCCATAGCAGCCAGAGAATGGTCACTCCCACTATGGGAGCCATTTTGTAACAGTGCCCATGGCACTTTCTCAACATTCCAAATGTACCCACTAGCCCCAAATGTTTGGACACTCCCGCAAACTGAAAATCAGAATTTAGGGCTGGGTTATGAATACAGAAGGGTTAGGCTATGCAGCTAGGAACATGGTTGATACTCAGTGGCTCCCACTTAGTTCTCAGGGATTTACTAAACAGACTGGAGTCTGGAACATAACTGAAGGAGAGCAAAATGTCCTCCTGCATGGGTCAGAGCAGAGGGGTCATAAATAAAGTGCCTGAGCCTTGCGTTAGAATTACAGAAACATTGTAGGATGCATGAGCGTTATGACAATTTCCTTCAGCTAGCTACTTATGTATGACGTATCTCATAGTTTATTGTGTTTTGCAGGTTGTGACATCTTATCTAAGGCCCTGGAGGTGGGATTTGTAGCAAACGCACTCTAGGCAGAAGGGAAACCATATTTGCCAGACCACAAAGGTTCTCAAAGGCATTGCTGGATCCCGTCCTTGATGGCTATTTAATGTGTAATCAACTTACAGACGTAATCAAACAGGCATAAACAATGTTTCAGCTATTGGAACAAAGGAAGTAACTCAATCAAGGTTAATTGGCAGGAGAATTTGATCTTATATGGCTTTAATTCCTGTGAACTGAGCCACATTTCAGGTAAATACAATGCAGTAAATATTACAAGCAAATGAACTTTCTTACTGAGCTATATGGAAGATGTCTGATGGCCCAAGGCTCTTCTACACTGCTGTTTTACCACATTACTAAGCTCAAGTTGATTTAATGCACAGCTGGCCTTCAGTGTCTCCTCCACTGACAGGTCTCAGAATGGGAGGAGGTGAAGTAGGAGACTGTTGGTGGAGTTTGAATTGTTCTCGTTTGAAGTGGGCCATGTTTGAAGTCAGACACATTTCCTTGCTGTAGCCCTTAGCAATACAAAACACATGGGCAGAACATGGGCAGAGAATCTGTATTCCCTCATCAACTGAGCCACCCTTTTTATATGGTTTCAGTTAGCTGATCCTTTTAGTTGATTCTTATGCCTGCCCTCAACATTTCCCCCTTGGAGAGTTTCCATTCTTGAGAACATTTGTCCCAAGATTAGATAGATAGATAGATAGATAGATAGATAGATAGATAGATAGATATGAAAGGTTATATTTAAACAGGATATAACATTTATAGAAAGCAAACCCAATTCATAACTCATAGTACAGCCAAGTACACAACTATTATCTTGAGGCATGTGGAAATAGTGGGAAACACTGAGGTGGGTCAGATTCAGGAGAAATGGAGATGTAGACAGTGACATTGATGGCAGTGATAGTTTCCCCTGTAATCCAAACACAAAGGGCTAGCTTGAACAAAGCTTTAGTCTGAAAATCTGATGTGCACTGAGGGGAGTGGAATGATGCTTCCAGCTCCACCTACAAGCACATCTCTCCTACCTCTGAATCCGCCAGACATCCATGCATTGTATGTAAGATTGGCATATAAAGCTTCTATGTGTAGGACCAACCCACACAGTTAGGGTGGCCATATGTAAAGGAAGACAGGGCTCCTGTATCTTTAACAATTGTATAAAAAAGGGAAATTCAGCAGGTGTCATTTGTATGCATGCAGCACCTGGTGAGATTCCCTCTTCATCACAAAGCTGCAGGAACTATAGTAGAGTGACCAGATACAAAAGAGGACATGGCTCCTGCAGCTTTAATGATTGTGATGAAGAGGGAATTTCACCACATGCTGCCTGCATACAAATGACACCTGCTGAAATTCCCTTTTCTATTCAACTGTTAGCGATACAGGAGCCCATTCCTCCTTTTTGTATGGTCACCCTAACACAGTCACTAACCTATATCTAACCTGGAAAATAGGAATGTGCTTAGGGGGTATGAATGTAGGCCCTGTATGCATGTGGAGGTCTGGTGCATTCAGAGGTGAGTCAGGCAGGGCTGGTGGGCCAAAGCAGGAAGCTGTGATCCTGCTCTCCTGTCATATGTAGGTTGTACATACTCACAATAGCCTGGTGCTTAAATGTGAATAGGGCCAGATCTACAGCAAGCAGGATATAACATTTTGAAAACTTTTTGAAAATGGTATGTGGAATGTGTCCTGGGCCCGAACAGTTGTCAAGACTGTGATAAGCGCGAATGTGAAGGGAAAGGCACTGTAGGCTGACGACAAGGGAGGAGGCAAACTCTGGTGCTCAAAGAAATTTCGGAGAAATTATCTCCTTCAGGAGCTGTTTTTGGTTCTTTTCAAATTCCTTGTCGTTCTTGTTTCAGCTCCTCTCTTGTCATAAGACTGTGATAAACCATTATAATGCAGTAGTGTAGATCCTGCCTATAATGCTTTTGTGAACCTTCATAACATTTGTTTGGTATTCTGTACCATCTACTACTCTCAGCTCTCAGCACTGGATATAAAACACGTCTGCACTGGAGCCTCCTTTACTCCCTCTCTGTTGCCTTATCACAAAATCCAGAAGGCTGGGAAGCACTACCAGAAAGAAAAAAGGCTCTGTGTTGAACAAGCTTTGGTGAATGTGTCTGTCCATGTCAATTCCTGGCTCCCTCTATTCTGCCAAGCAAACAAATGGGGGCATTTGTGCAAGGTCAGCACAGCTGTCATGTGGCATGAAGGGTTCAGGTGCATGGAATGGAGAAAATGACCATGCAGACATACCCACAGCCAACCAAAGAAAAAACACTGTAAGGAATAAGTGCCAAAATGACACCAGAATATGAGTGCTATTGTAATGCCCTCCTGGACACTGCATGTCAGTTTATTTCTTTCAACAGTGTTCTAAAAAAGAAGACGGTAGTGGGTGAATCAATGAATTTCTCTGTTTTAAAATGAGGCAAATTATAATTCAGTAATAGGTCTGTGGAGTGTTTATTCACTTGAATGGATTTATTTAAGAGGTATTGGGCCCAGAGGATTTACCTGCAAGATATGCAGAGATTACTGAGCAGTGCAAATGGTCATTCAGCAAATACATCCTGTAATAAACAGGAGCTTATATCTGTATTGCTAGCAGAAACAGACGGGCTCACTGAATAGAGCATCAGTCTTCAATCTGGAAAATCTGGCTTGAAATCAGCCCCTGGACTGTTTTGGGAGCCCCAGGTCCTTCTTTACAGATGACACGTCTCTACTTGAAGGGCTGCCAGAGGACAGTCCTCTACTTCTTCACACAGCGCATAGTTAAACTATGAAATTCACTTCCACAAGATGTAGTGTTGGCTTTAAAAGGGGCTTGGATAAATTTCTGGAGGCTGTCGCTAGCGACTTGTCCTGATGGCTATGTGCTACCTCCAGTGTCCGAGGCAGTAAGCCTATATACACCAGTTGCTGAGAAACATGGGTGGGAGGGTGCTATTGTACCCGTGACCTGCTTGTGGGTTTCCTATCAACAGTTGGTTGGCCACTGTGCCAACAGAGTACTGGACTAGATGGACCATTGGTCTGATCCAGCATGGCTCTTCTTATGTTCTTATTTGAAAGTATCCTCTATTATTTGAAGGGCTGACCAGTCCAGTTCCACTTTAAAGATCAAGAATCCTAAGAAGGGACAGCAGGGGCCTTGTTTCCCATCAACCAATTTTAGAGTATTTTGCATGCTAATAGTGCTACAGAAATAATAATGTTAATAGTATCTTGCATGTTAATAGTGCTACAGAAGTAATGAAGTAGTGTCTTTTGACCCTTAAAAGAGGTGGTTGATACGATGGGTATCTTAAGGCCAAAGTAGATGTGTTGTTAAGTATGTGATTTTGCCCTGCATTATTGGTTTTTATTTCCTAAATAGAAGCCAGAGGCAACCTCCAGCCCCATCCTCCAATAAGGACCATGCCAGCGGGGGTGGGAATGGAACTTAACCTTTTGCTGCTGCTGCTGCTGCTGCTGCTGCTGCTGTCCCAATCCAGATGTGCCTGTCCTATGGCTGCTTTTTACCAAACAAATACCAAGTATGCTAGGGCCAATCACATGCTTAACATCAGGTCCAGTTTAGTCTTTAAGTGCAGATTCATACATACATGCAGTAGAATATGCAATTTTTTCATTGAAAGGTCTATTGCATTTGAGTTGATGTGACACAGTACAAACATTCTAGCGTGTTTGATCTGTGATTGTTCTTTCGTACATGCAAGCCATTTCTGAATGCTGCAGCCATCGAGGGATGTATGTGCGTGCATGAATCAGCCTTTAGGTTACTAAATATTGTCCATAGTAAGCATTATGAGAACAGCCTTCCTCAACATGGTGCTCTTGAGATGCTTTGGACTACAGCTCCCAGGATTCCTGCATATTGGCCATGCTGGCTGGGGCTGATATGAGTTGAAATCCACATCATTTGGAGGGTACTAGGATGGGGATGTCTATGATAAAAGGAGGGTGCATTATAATGAAACTCTCAGGAACATTTGTGTAGCCTCCAAAATCCATCCAGCATCAACTTAATGTGAATGCTGTTGGTACTGATTTTGACAACCATCTTAACTAAGAAATATGAGATCATTTAAGAAGAGGCAGAATGACCACATATCAGGGCAGCTGTAGCAGTGGATTTCCTGTGCTGGCCCGGAGTAGGAGTAGATAACCTTTCAAATGGTTCGTACAATGGTATGATTCTATGTGACATCCTATGTGATTTTTTGCAGCCATACTATAGTACACATAATTATATCAGCCTCAGGAACCAGGAGCATAGACTTCTCAATTTGGGGGGCTAAACCTGGAAAAGGGGGCTTGGCTTATTTTTTTACATTTATGTATATATTTCTATCTATATTCCTGGAAACCATCCTTCCTCAACAATGGATCCTAGAGTGTTTAAAGACACATATTAAAATAACAAGTACTCAACAAAAATATTACATTTTAATTACACAATTTTGATAGTTTACGTATGACCCCACCATCTCTAGTCCGATTCCATCCAGGTTGAAGCCCAAGATAAAAATCAACAAACGCTTTTTATGAATTAAAACAAGTTTATTATTGCTAACCAGAGGGAGCACTGAAGGATACATAACTAAACAAAGCACCAAGGAGAAGAAATACATTCAGGATATGCACTGCTAGGATTCTTCCACACTGAATACATTTCTTCTTATTGGTGCTGCCTGGATGAACTCATTAGCTATAATGTTAAGATCCATCTCCGAACCGACCTCTTTATGTCTATGTAGAACATCCATGCAGGAGGATAGAAAACATTTTATACGTTCATTCATTGCGACAATAAAATGAATATTCCCCATTGTGTATGAAAACCTACTAATCTTCCCTTACCCGCGCTCAAATGGGTAGTTTCCCCCCACCTCCATTTCTTCCACGTGGCTAAATATAAAATGGAGATGGGAGAAAAATGGGCCCAGGAGGAGCAGAATTCCTCTTTCTTTTTTGCAAGAATATTGGAATTTCTACCACCCCAGCTGCCCAGCCAACCCATGATTCTCTTTCGCCTCTTTGCTAAGTGGAAAGTGCCACTTAGGTCCTGGCACTGTGATAAAATTGGCCACGAAAAGGAGGACACCGCAGACTTCTGGTGTTTCTTTTATGAAGGTTTATTTATGCTCTGTTCAGCATCAAGGCCTACAGCAATCCAGCTCCAGGCAAACTCTGCTTCCTCCTCAGCTGCCCAGCAGATCTCTTTGCAAGACAAAAGCCACTCTCCTTTTGGCCGTTATCACATGCACGGTTTTAAGCACACTCACCGCGACTTGTCAACTTCTTCAGCAAGGGATTCGCATGACGTCGCTCCCCTCCCGCTGTTCTCGCGCCCTGAGTGCTCCGTTTTTAGTTTCTGTTTCAATTTAACCCTGAACAGACAAAGTCCATTTCAGGCAAGTTCAGCAGGCTGAGCTGAGGTATCAGAGGCCATGACAGTCTATCAGCCAACACATTATCCCGGCCTTGAATATGAGTCACTGTGAAGTCATAGTCTTGCAGGGCCGCAACAGTTTCCCATTGGTGCCCTTCACCCGGGCCAGCCAGCACAAAGGAGAATGGTTTGTCTGGAGATGGAAATGGCGACCCCACAAATAGGGCCACAGCTTACCCAAAGCCCATAGAGTGGCAAGACACTCCTTTTCAATGGTGGCCAGGCTCTTTTCCCGGGGTACTAACTTCTTGCTCAAATAGGCCACAGGGTGGAGCTGGTGGTCCAGTCCCTCTTGAAGTAATACAGCCCCTAAGCCCGTTTCCAAGGCATCAGTGTGCAGCACAAAGAGGCGTTCAAAATCAGGGGCTCATAGTATGGGGGCGGTCATCAGCCGGGTCTTCAGAAGATCAAAAGCCTGCTGACACTGCACCTGTGTGGGGCGCTGTTTCTGACACAAGTCTGTCAGAGGGGCAGCAGCCACACTGAAATGGGGCACAAACCACCTGTAATATCCAGCCAGGCCCAAGAAGGATTGCACCTGTTTCTTTGTCTTGGGGACCAGCCAATGCAGAATCAACTCGACCTTGGCCTGTAAAGGCTTGATACTGCCCCCACCTACACAGTGTCCCAAGTACATGACCTCCCCTAGGCCGAATTGGCATTTTGAGGCCTTCACTTTCAGCCTAGCCGTGTGGATGCGTGTGAACACCTGATGGACATGCTCCACATGTGCTTCCAGGTTTGAGAAAAAATAGCCAGATCATCCAGGTAGGCACAGGCAAAGTCCCCCAATCCATTCAGGAGTCCGTCCATAAGCCTCATAAAGGTATTCTGGCCATTTTTCACCTCAAATGGCAGGGCCGTGAACTCAAACAGCCCCTTGTGGGTCACGAAAGCTGACTTCTGGGCAGCGTCCTCTTCCAAGGGTACCTGCCAGTAACACTTGGTCAGGTTGACCGTCATGATGTACATCACGCTCAATATCTGCTGCTTGTTTCCCAGTGGCCCGGTACGGGCAGGAGTGAATGGGGGGGGGGGGGGTGATCCCCTGTCAGAATAGAGTGCTAAGTCAAGGAGGTTTGACCAGGGATACTAGAAAACATGTCCTCGAATTCCTGGAGCAGCTGTTGGAGCTCTTTCCACTGGGTAGGGGTGAGGGTTTGGGGAAAAACAACATCCCCCACCCCCTCCTGTTGGCACTCCCCTAGTATATCCATGGGCTCCCCCATGTCTTCCGGGCTAGGGCTCCAAGCCAGCCATCGGAAATAAACACACAGGTTAAGGACTGAAGCAATTTAATAGGAATCCACTAGCTAATCATGTAGGGCTTCAGTCGGTCCAATAAGCTGTTAAAAGGCAAGCCAGGAAAGAAAGGGAGGGCAGCGGGGAGTGGGGGGGGTAGGGTGAGGTTTGAAGTAGATGTTAGCAGCAGAAAGCAATAAAACAATTTACCCAGCACTAAATCACACCCAAAGGGTGACAAGCCTTTCCCTGGAATGTACCAGATCTGAAAACAATAAAACTATTCCCCAGCATCACCTTGCTGAAAAGGGATCCCTCCTTCCATGCACCAGTCCAGGAGAAGATGGACTCCACCCGGTGGGTATCCCCTTTATCCCTTTTCAGGTTAGCTGGTACCGTGACCAGCCGAAACCAATCCTCGACAGTCCGGCTCACTCCACCGGCCCCCTCCCTGCGAACAGCCGTTTCCCACAGCTGAAGCTCTTGTAGCTCCATTCCAATTAACTCCGACCTTGAAGTTTGGCCCTGGCCGGACCTCCCAAAATAAGAGTAAGAGGACCAGGTGTGAGTGCTGGGAACCAGCAGCGCAAAGCCTTGCAACATTCCTCCTGGGGATTTCCCTCTCCCAACTTCCAGGCCTCAGTCCTGCAAGATAGGCCACCCTGCCAGACTGTAGTCTCCCAGGCCCCTTTCTTCACAGCACCTTTTTAATTGGTTGTTAGCATGAACAACAATAGACTTAGGACCAATGCTTGTGGCCAGCCACTACGCATGCTAACTATTTATGCAGCTATTTGTTCATTTTAAATATTTGCATACAGTCTTCTCTAGGCGGTCTGCAGAAGAAAATAATAGGGGTGTGCACTGGATTGGCTCCGATCCACGATCCGGAGCCGATCCAGGGGAAATCGGATGCAATTATCCGATTTCCGATCCCCCCTCTGGATCGTCCGATCTTTTCCGAACCAGTCCAGAAGGACCCAATCCGGTTCGGAAAAAAATGGAGGATTGGTGGGCGCCCACTGGCGCCCACCGCCACTTCCATTGGCGGGCACCAGCTGGCGCCCACCGATGGAAGCGGACAGCGGGGGGGGGGCTTACCTGGGAGGGCTGTCCATTTTCATTGGCCCTGGGAGGTAACCACGGGGGGGGGGAAGGGACAGGGAGGTGGGAGTTAGGCCCCCACTCACCCACCCACCGCCATTTTCCTCCCATAGACTTGCATTGGGGGAAAGCTTTCTTTCCCCCAATGCAAGTCTATGGGGAAAACAAAAATGGCGGCCGATCCAAAAATTGGATGTACAATTTTTGGATCGGGATCAGCCCAATCCGGTCCGGGGGGGCTCCGATTTTGTCCGATCCGGAACAAAATTGGAGGTCCCGATCCGGGTCCTGATCTGATCCAGGGGGTCCCTGCACATCCCTAGAAAATAATCTAGAAACAAGTACAAAATCAATACAAATACTCATAAATCAATACCATTCAAAATCTACTTCGGCTATGGGGCAGTATATAAATGTAATAAATAATGATCAACAATAAAACAGCAACAATATATGATTTAAAAGCCTGGGCCAACTTCAAATTAATCCGGTTAAAAACAAAGTCAAACCCATCCAGGTCTTTGGGGCCCAAATTAATTTCCTGGGCAGAAGTGGGGAGTTCAATAATGAAGATGGCCAGAAAATATCCCCTCTCTTGTGCCAGTGAATGTGATGGGCAGATTATGAAGATTATCTATCACCACAGATATCATTTGCCACAAGTGTGTGTGTGTGTGTGCACAAGCGCAGAGTGGCTGATCACAAATCAGAGTAGTTGTGTGACATATCCATTAAAGAATTATCTCTATTGCAGATCATTAACTTTTTTTGGTTAATGTTAGCCGCTATCTGTAGTAAACGTTTAGGTGGCAATCCAGCCATAGCCATGTGCAACAAAATGATGTGCATGACTAAGGACTTCTTGAGACAGTAGGTGTGGATATGCACTCCCTTGTGCATTGCAAGAAGAATGGGGAGGGACATATCGATTCTAGCACTGCTGTGAAAATTAGTATTTCATCATGTGTTTCATGCCAGGTGTGCATTGTGCTGTGGATGCACATCCAACCTGCAAGTGCAGTTTCAGATATATTAATTAACCAAACTATGCACGTTTCTGCATGCAGATCAGCTTTGTTAGATTGGATCAGCACTCTTTCAGTGAAATGTACTACCAAGAACTGGCATCCAGTGAGCTTAACAGAAGTTCATTTTCATATCTCTCGTAATTGTAATGCTTGGAATTGATGTTGACTTTTAGACACTTTTGTCTATTTTCATCCCATCCCATTTTAAAGTTGTACAAAATTATGAACTTTAAACTTTTACCCTCCTACACCTCATTTTTGAATTTATTTACATGTTTGCAATGTAGATTGTGAGAAATTCTAGTCAGGGTCAGACTGTAAGATGCACCTCAAATGAATGTTGTATGTAATTATCTAATGCTTCTTTTAGCCTGTAAACCAGCTGTTTTATCAAAGCTTTATGCAGCATTCATAATTCACTAAGAGTTGATCTGTGCTGCTGGCAGTGGCCACAAGGTTGCCTGTGTCTCTCTAAACACTCTATCTATTTACTTAAAATTATTTTAGGCTACTTTTAAGGGTAGAACCTTCTATGGCCAGCTTGAATTTCAGTGCCAGAGGACGAATGTGATTATTTGGTTCAGATCCCACCTTGGTGACTCAGAAAGCAGCCTGATTTGACTCAGACTGCTTCAGATGCTGCCTAATTTGACCTGAATCTAAATCTTGTTTCAAGAAATCTGAAGCTTTGTGCCTCCCATTGGCTATCATTGGCAGCCTTCCCCAACCTGGTACCCAGATGTGTTGGTTGGCTGAGGGATGCTTACAGTTGCATTTCAGCACATCTGATGGCACCAGGTAGGGGAAGGCTGATCACTGGCATTCTGTTGCCACCTGAAAAGTTTCTTATTTCGGTAGGTCTTTGGTCCTGTCTGTTGATAAATTTTGATGGCTCTCTTTCCTTTGTTATTTTTCTCTGCTTCTGTTGTTTTTCTTTGCTGCCTGTTTGCTTGGGGTTTTATTTGTTTTTTATTATTATTTATTTTTAAATTATTTATTATAGCACTTTTATCCCACCTTTTAGCCAAAAAAGGATCTCAAGGCAGCTTACAAAAATAATTCTTAAGCCAGTCCCTGCCCACAGGCTTACCATCTAAAAAACATGACACAAAAGGAAAAAAGGTTGGGAGGGAGGAGGGAAAAAAGCAAATTTAGGCACTAGAATCTTAGTTGCAAAGTTCAGCAGGTCATGGACACAGTGGAAGGGCTGCCACTTCCTCTCCCTCTAATAGCCTTATACAGATCCAGGCATGATGGAGGGATGCCTGACTGCCACTTTCTTTAAGTGTTTTTCCACCTTGAACAAAGTTGGTGCCAGCGCCTTCACAGGGCCTGCTGCTGATGCATGCCTTTAAGCTTCTTTTCTTTTTTCTGGCCTGGCAGGGTGAGGTAGCTGGATCTAGAAATCAGTTTAATTTCCCACAATGCTTCCAACCTAGCATCACTCTGCAGCATTGTGGGAAATTTAAAGCATGGTTATACCCAGCGACCCAGCACTGCTCAGGGCACTGCCAACACAGCCAGGTAGGCTCACTGACAGAGGAGAGGGGCACCAATGGATACATTACCTGGGATCCCCTCAAATCTGGAGATGGCTTTCACCTTCAGTGGTTTGAAAAGTAACTAGAAAGGTGGGATATATGTATTCTATCATTATTATTATTAAACTTTTTGGCTTACTGCCAAGTGAGGCACCCAGTGAGGTGGTAGGCCAGGTCTGCTGGGCAAAAGGTTCAGCAGTCTGGGCACTACTAATGAGAAGGCCTGTGCCTACATCCCAACTGTCCACACATCACAGGGCAGAGGGATGGGGATCACAGTGAGAGCAGCTTTATGTGGAACAGTACAGTCCTTCAGATTACAGTCCTAAACTGTTCAGAACTTTAAACAAAAAATCACACAGAATTGGTCTCAGAAACAAGGGGAGATCCTGGGCAACTGATATAATATTGACAAGCCATGTTTAAAAAAAAACTGGATTTCTGCTAGCAATCGAGCTGTTGCATGTTGTCCCAAGTGCAGTTTCCAGTCATAGTGCTCATCTATAAGAATTCGCCTTTACGCCTGGTTAGGCGATTATGCGCATATTCGCGGAAGCGCATTTACAGCTAATACCTCTGTACGAGAGGCGGCGAAGCGCATTACTGGATGACCGAAACGCGATTTAAACTGCTGACATGCGGAGAATCGCTTGTTCACATAGTCAAAATGCGCTTTAATGGCCGGAGCAAAATTAAACTCGCTATTTAACGCGCATTCGATAATGCGCATAATCGGAGAGAAAACGCGTCTCTACGCCCGATTTGCGCTCCGTTCTTGTAGAGGTAAATTTTTTAATGCGCCTTGAAAGACCTTTAAATGCCTCTTGTAGAGGCAGCCATACTTGAAGGGTGGATCTATATACACATGTAACAGTTTAATATGAAACTAAACCAAAATGTGTGTAACTGTGACAAAATCTGCCTTCCCCAGGAAAAGCTATAGTGGCCACATCAGCTAAAGCTGAACAAAAGCATTCCTAGCTGCCACATACTTGTTCCTTTAGGGGAAGGGCATTCTGCTTGCTACAGTTCATGACTCCGGCTCCAGCAGTTTACCTTAGGGACTCTGAGAACATTTCTACATAAGTTTTTATTGCACGCTCATGATTGGTCACTCACAGAAGTTTGTGGGTCCTTTACACAATGTCATCAACATCCAGGGCGTGTCCCATACATTTTGACCTTTATCCCGCTTTTTTTAAAATCTGAGCTAACGTGGCAAGAAGCATTAATCCGATATATTGACTGTGTGTAATGATGGAGTTGCGCTATACGGCAGCACCACCTAGTGAATGTATAATGAAATATATAGAACTTGCAGGCAAATGTATCAAAGCATGTGTCCACCTGTGTAAAAAGAGTGGATCTTAATTCCGCAAAGAATCCTGAAGAAAAAGCCCTAATAAGTAGCAGGATAAAAAGTCTGGTGTAATGGCAGCCTGAGTTGAAGAATGTCCTCTTTGGGTCCAGATTCAGGCACAGCGGTCTGTGACCTCAATCTGACCACTAGCAATTAGCTAAATTCATCTGGCCAGCAGCTGCAGCTTGGATCCAGGATCTGTGTTGCGTGACAGGAAGAGACCTCTGCAAGAGGAAGAGTTCCACTGCGGAAAGTCTCTCCGCTCAATTTTTGGGGATCCCCCTTCCTCCTCCCATCACAGATCACTCCATTCAGCAGGATCTTCTGACTCTCTGTGTGGCATTTTCAGCGGGGCTGGAGAGGCTGCTGTGGAAAGGAGGGGTGGGGAAGTCCAGCGTAAATCCGGATCCAACACGGGCAGGCGTTGTATTTGTGTCTTCTAGACCTGGGCCCCACTCAGAGTAAGAAAGGAATGTTTTAATTCTGGACGCAGTCTGAATTATCCTCCTTGGGACTGTGTAATAGGTAGATTGATGGTGCATCACATCTGGATTCGGATTTAGGTTCTAAAGAAAAATCTTCCAAAACAGTGTGCAAGGATGTACTGCTCTGTCCAGCTGGTTCATGTCCATCTCTAAACACATTAGGGGTGGCGGCGGCGAGGGGGTGGGTGAAGAGTCCACCAAAGCATCCTGCAATGTTATGTAGTTGTGCATCGAAATAATTTAAGAAACGAACAGGGGGTGGGGGAAGCCCCCTGGTTCTTTTGCAAATGAAGAAGGATCTCCAGTGCCATCTTCTGTCCACCTGGAGTAGAGCAGCTTCCCTGTCAGCGTGCCTTTCATAAAAGGCTCGGCTACGCCAAGTATTAATGAATGAGACAAATGTCTTAACTTCTCTTAAGTTCAGGCTGGCCATGCTGTTCCTAGAAAGCTCACAGCGACGACAAGCAGGCTGCCTGCAATGCCTTCCCTATGGAAGATGGCAAGAGCCGCACAGTGGTCACGTGGGTTAGCAACAGGCAGCAGCAGCCAGTGAGGAAAGAGGCTGTCAGGTGGTTAGCTCTGTCAAGGGCTGACGCGGAGCATGCTTGAAGAGATTTCTTTCCTGGGGGGCGGTGTCGTCCTCCCCCCTCCGCACAGCCCTCTCCTCCTGACGTGCTTTGGGGTGGAAACAGCCCTGCCCGTGAGCTTTCTCTCTCAGCCAAAGTGTCTCAGGAAAATGAAAGGACCCGTATAAAGCAGCTCGTTGCCATCTGACGGAAGAGGCAGCTGCAAGAGGCCCTTAAACACGACAGCAAACTTCTTCCAATCAAGAGACAAATTGGCCTGAGATTGGAGACTTGTGGGGGGGGGGGGTGCTTGTGAGAAATTAGTGAGGTAACCAGCTGTTAGCAAGCCTCTCTAAGCATTAACCCTCTGTTGAAGACGGCAGCTCAAATCCATACACAAGATTTTGCTGCTTCTGGTTCACCATGGTGATAATAATAATAAGAGCCTCTTGATTTTAGCCTTTCGTGGTGACTCCTGGGAAAGGAGCGATCTGTAATGGAAAAGGAAGGCACAGAATGAAGAGGTTGTGTGAGCATAACTTTTATTTTTCAAGAACTGACCTTTGCTTAAAAGCTTTTCTTCCCTGGCTCTATCCTCTTACGGAAATAAAGGCCTCCTCCACACGGGGCGTTTAATGAGCCTTGAAGGCTCATTATAAATTTTACCTACACACGAGCGGAGCGCAAAACGGGCGTACAGGCGCGTTATCTCCCCGATAATGCGCATTTTCGAACGCGCGTTAAATAGCGACTTTTATTTTGCTCCGGCCGTTAAAGCGCATTTTCGCTGTGTGAACAAGCGATTATGCGCATTAACTACCTGGAAAGCGCTTTTTGGGCATCTTTTAATGCGCTTCGCCGCTTCTCGCCGCCTCCCGTGCAGAGGGATTGTGAGTAAATGCGCCTCCGCGATAATGCGCATAATCGCGGAACCAGGCGCAAAGGCGCATTCTTGTGGAGGGGGCCAAAGAAACAGGTCTAGGGAAGGCAGGATTTAGAATATATATATTGCTTTAAAGTAGCTTCCTCAAGATCTTTTGTACACCTTCTGCTGAGTGCCAGCTTGTATAAATGTATATTTTCTCAACAGTGGCCTACTTCATTAAATCTCTATTATCCTATATTGCATAGCACTCTGGATTTTCCATACATTTAACAGATAGAAATGTCCCACTACCACTGTAGTCGCCATTGTGGATAGTGGATTCCTCACAAACCTTGTTCTGCTCTCTCAATATGATGGATCTTAGACCTCCATCACACCTAATCCCCCCCTCCCTGGTTTGCCTCCCTGGTTTGTTTGTTTGTTTGTTTACCTCTGAGGCAGAAGCACATCAAGCTTATGAGCCCTTTCACCTGAATAGCTGCTCCTTCGCTCCTTTGCTTGTTAGCTCTTCCAGTCCACTCCGCCCCTCCCCTTCTCCCTGTCAGTACTCCTGTCAGATGAGTACTTCAACCAGACCGCCTTTCTTTATTTAAAACTTTTTTTTTATTTTTCAGACAATAATAAAACACAAATACAAACACTACAACATACAACTTTAAACATTAAAATGGACTTCTGAATTTCTCCAACAAACAAAAATTTCTACATAGTGAATGAATTACCCGACTTCCGTCAATTATTTTTCTTCCAATTTAAGCACTGAATCCGCTTACAAATATATCCTTCCCTTCTCTCTCTTTTAAAAAGTCTATCAGAGGTTTCCATTCCTCAATAAACCCAATTGTTGTTTTATCTTTTATTATCACTGTAAGTTTTGCCATTTCCGCCAATTCTGTAACTTTCAACAGCCAATCTTCCTCTGTTGGTATTTTCTCACTCTTCCAATTCTGAGCGTATATTAATCTTGCTGCCGTTGTCATGTATAAGAATAAAGTTCCATAACCTTGTGTCAACTGTTCGTCTAGTATCCCCAACAAAAAGTATTCTGGACGTAATTGTATTTTGGTCTTCAATATGTTTTGCATCACCTTATGCATTTGTGTCCAATAGGATTTTGCTTTTTTACATGTCCACCATAAGTGATAAAAAGTTCCTTCCTGCTCTTCATGTTTCCAGCATCTTCCCGATGTCCCTTTATACATTTTTGCCAATTTTGATGGAGATATATACCATCTATACATCATTTTATAAACATTTCCTTTCAATCTGGCACATAATGTAAATTTCAAACCTCTCAACCACATATTCTCCCACTGATCCATGGTAATGTTATATCCAAAATTTTGAGCCCATAACCAGACTGCCTTTCTCCTGGGCAAAAATGAAACGGCCCTTTAGTCTGGCTCTTTGGGGGCATCGAGGGAGTACAATCCTGTCTCTGCAGAGATTCAGGTGTTGTATGATTTTTTAAAAATGCTTTTGAGCCTGGGATGCAAGGTTTGGGTTTTATATTGAGGTTTGGAGCTGGCTGCTGGGAGAGATTGCTTTTCCCTGCCTGGATCTGATGCAATCCATTCAAGCCCCCATTTCCTTTAAAACTACATGGAGACTTAGGCCGCAGTAAATGCGCGTAGGAAAAATAATCCAAACTTTTCTTCAGCCCTGAGCTGCCCTTATTCCTAGGGAGCAGGGTTGCAGGCTGATCACATTTTGAAGTCTTAGAAGTTGTGGTTACCTGGCCTAAGAGAGAAATATCAGAAAATAGAAATATATCAGAGGCAACCATTAACGCCTGTGGGGCTGGTATGTTGCTGAATAAGAGACACCCATATTCTATTAGGTAATATTTAGCATTACTATAGTATGTTTATGTTTCTCATTCTGATTTATATTTCCTGTCATACAATTGTGAGGTTTAAGTACTAAGGTTTATTATGTGTTTTCGGCTTGGTACCTTTGTTTATTTTTATTTATTTATTTATTTTTGGATTATGTTCAGTATTGTTTAGATTCCAGACTTCTGTACATTCATAATTGTTTCTTTGTGTGGTTTTGGATCCTTTTGGACTATTGATGCGGATGCTTTTGATTATTGAGTTATTTTAATATAAACTATTTTCAAAAATAAAACTAAATAGAAAATACACTTCAGATACATTATCTAAGTCATACTTGCAACATCCCAAAACAGAGGACAGTCCTCTAGGCAACTCTCCAGTCAGAGAATTATCTCTACTTATAAAGCAGAAACAAGGGTCCCCTCTACAAGGATTCGCTTTTGCGCCCGGTTAGGCGATTATGCGCATAAAGCGCATTTACACCTAATATCTCTGCACAAGAGGCGGCGAGAGGCGGCGAAGCGCATTAACGGATGACCAAAATGCGCTTTACAAGTAGTTAATGCGCATAAGCGCTTGTTCACACAGTCAAAATGCGCTTTAACGGCCGGAGCAAAATAAAACTCGCTATTTAATGTGCATTCGATAATGCGCATAATCGGAGAGATAACGCGCCTCTATGCCCGATTTGCGCTCCGTTCTTGTAGAGGTAAATTTTTTTAAGTGCCTTGAAAGAGCTTTAAACCTCTCTTGTAGAGGCAGCCTTATGTCCGGAAATGTTTACCCACTTCCAGATAAGTTAGAAACTTGACACAGTGATAGGTCTGACTGTACAATGTACCAGAAAAATCTAAAAACATGAATGTTGGGGGTTTAAGTATTTTTTAAAGAATTTAATAAAAAACAAGGCTTATGCCTACAACTCCCAGCATGCCTTGGGCAGGAGGCCAGACGTACTGGCCTTTGGCAGCCATTGTGAGTGCACAGGCAGGTGGTTGCTGTGTGTCTTTCACAACCTGACTCCTAAGGTTGGTCTCGAACAATCAACCCAATTCCACATAAAAGGAAACAGCCCACATAAATGGGCTGCATCCATTTGCGGTGCCTCCTCCCACCCTCTGTGTGGTTTTAAAATTGTGACTAGATACAACAGCGTGACTTTGAGGGGCCAAACATGCTCAAAGGCATATCGCTGTTTTCTCAGAATCTGGGGGAAGCAAGCACACAACTTTTGCCCTTAAGAGGGAGGGAGGAAGGGGAGGCACTCTGCGCGTGCCCAGAAACAGACCTGACAAAGGGAGGAAGTGCCCGGCCCAGCCCTGGCCCTTCAGTACAGGCTCCACATGGAGCACTTGGTGGGTGAGAAGTGCAGGATGAGGCAATCCAGCAGGATTGGCTGGAGCTGGGCATGTCCACTGACAGCTGCTTACATCCCCTCCTTGGTGATGCTACTCCTTGACACTCTGTCGAGGAGCAGCATCGGCAACAAGAGGACATCTCAGAGGATGTGGGCACCTGCAGGCTGCAAAATGCATGCTGGGAGGTGTAGTACTGGTATGTAGAGTGGCTGGTTTTAAATAAAGTAGGGGTTAGCAAACCAGTCCTAACTCAGCCCCCACTTTCCTGACCTCTCACTAACTGTCTTTATTCTCCTTCTAACTGACTTTCCCCAACTGTCACTCAACTCCCCACCCCCACCATTTCATTCCATTCTAGCCTCAGCTATCAGTAATTCCTCCATTCACTCTTCTGTTTCTATAGTAAAGTCAGGCTTTTACATAAAAATCATAAACTTTATCCAGTAATTCTTGCATCTGTCTTGGAATGTTGTGATTTAGTTATAACAGGGGGGAAAACACAGCATAAAAAATCTCATCAAGTTAAAAGGCCCTGGAAAATATATATATTTTTAAAAAATCACTTGGCACTTAAAAGCCATTAATGCAGTCACCAGGCCAGCCCACCTGGGAAAAAGAAATCCTTAAGTAAGAATGCCCGCTCTCCCACAACACCTCAGATGTATTCAAAGATTAACGTTATTCAGAGAGCTAGGCTTACGCCTACAACTCTCAGCATGCCTTGGGCAGGATAGAAGACTTATTGGGCTTTGATGGCCATCATCTGGAGGTAGCTTGCCATCCTGGGCCTGAAGGGAGAGTGCCTGGGCTGGCTGCCTTGGTTACTAGGCACCATTGGGAATAGAAGGGAAGGAGGTTACAGCTCTGGGCCTGTCACCAACGGCAATGACCAAGCTACCCGTGAATCAGCCAGCCAGCTCCCTCAGTGTAGTGTGGACTGGCTCAGCCAGACTTCACTTCCCATGAGCTTCAGCAGCAGGACTCCCATTGGGCAAGTCGGACACCACAGCAAAAGGCATGCCGGGAGTTGTAGTTTTTGTTTTCTGTGGGGGACAAGGAAAATCATGGTGACAGCTTCAAGGCAGCCCTGGCCATGTGTTGAGGGGGAGGGGGAGGGGGGAAGAAACTAATTTAATTTGTTTTAAAGTTACCTCACAGGCCTAGGGCTCCCTACCTTGCAGGGTTGTTGTGAGGGTGAGAGAGGGAAAAAAAGAAATTAATTTAATTTGTTTAAAAGTTAACTCACAGGCCTAGCACTGGCTTGTGTTCTGGCCGCTTTCCTTTTTTCATAATAATAATTTCAGAGCACATGCATACAACAGTTTCCTGCGTCCACTGAGATCTGTTTCCCTACTATATGTTATTCAGATATCTGGGCAATGCTGGGTATATTTTGAAAATATAATTTTAGGTTTGCATCTTTTTTAGCTGGTAGAAAGGGTGTTGTGTGTACTGATTGTTTTTGAAGTTTAGACAGCTGCTCTGGCCAAAGCACGATGGGAGGTGTAGGCATTTCAGGTAAAACAAAAAAATGTGGTTTATCATGAAGCTCTAATTTAAAATATAGTTCTTATTAACACAATTTTCCATTGGTTCTAACAAAACAATTTACTAACTCAACCAAACTTTAAAAAACCAACCAACCTAAAGATGAATAAGTTGCAGAGAAAATTATTATTTATCAAATAAATGTTATAAACATTATTCACGGACCCGAACAACGCCGGGCATATCAGCTAGTCTTCTGTAAAATAGGATAGCTGTCCACCCCATGAGGATAATATTATGAATTTATGCTCAGTGTACAAAATTCGAACTTTATTTCACCGTGATCATCTTGGAAAAATATTGACATTTTTTCCTCCCTCCCCAGAAAGAAAGAAAAAAAAATGCACTCTTTTCAAAGTGGCTGTTGACCTGGCAGACTCTAATGCACTTTTCATGCAGCCCTCTTAACACAGTCATTTATACCTGTAAGGAAGGAAGTGTCAGGGGCATACACAGATATTTTTGATATGTGCTTACTCAACTCTGAATTCTCAAAGGAGGCAAGTTTTTTGGTATGTTTTTAAAATTAATGTGATTAAGAGGCCAATGTTGGCCTTGGCCTCAGATCAAAGCACAATTATTTAAAAGTAGACTGTAAATGTTAGTGTAGTAAGACTCCTATCTATATCTCTTTAGGGGTGGGACATGAAATATGTCCACAATAGACAGGAATCTAGAATACAAACTTGCAAAGGAGAATGAGATTTTCTCAACAATGATAATAATGGGCACACTTCTTCATGTGCTTATTTATTTTTGCAATACATACTGTCCTCTCTTCAGACCTTTCTATTTTTTATAGCCACCAGAAAAGTCTTCTCTTCTCTGGTGAGAAACCTTCCTTAAATCTGAAATTGTTTAGTCTGTCCTTAGTTGACCTCACTCAAAGGTATTATTGCCATTTTTCAAGAGAAAAAAAGTCTTGAATGCAGCATTCCCAATGAAAATGTGAGGTGCCTTGGGCAGTCAACTTATCATTTCTTCTGATTTATCTTCTGTTTCCTTATTCTCTACAGCATCCTATTTGCCTTTTATACAAGAGTCATACATTGTCCTAATCGCTGCAAGGGTTTTACTAAAATAACCCCTGGAGCAAATTTCTTTTCTGGTCTGCTTGCTGTGAATTACTGTTTCACTTAAAATGTACTCTTTCTCTTGGTTCGTTGCATTCAGATTTATTATGTAACGTTTGCATTACATTTTCTCTTTACCAGCCCAGATTCTTATTAAGATCGACGTCATTCTAAAATTTCTTAGGCCACTTCTCATTCTTCTCTTGAATTCAGGTACCTTCAGTCAACTTTGGCATCCTACATCTGACATTCTCTTGTTAATTATTTACATATTGATAACTGACAGTCAAATGCATTTAATGGACAGAAGTTAGATTTATTTTTTCCCCCTCAAAGTCAGCACAAACAAAATCAGCCCTTACTTAATTGAATAATGGGAAATACTTTTATTAAATTCTTAGGGCCAGCTCTGCCGTTAGGCCGAGTGAGGCTCCAGCTGCATCAAGCAGCAGACACCTGGGAGGGGAGTTGTTGGGAGGTGCTGGAAGATGGAGCTACATGGACAACATAGCCTGCCCTTTGCCCCATAAGCTATTTTACTGCCCACTGGAAGATGCTGTGCTCTCACTGGTGACAAAATAAGATTCATCTACCAATCAATCAACCTTTATTTATTTTAATTAGTGTCTGCACATGGAATGGGCAATGAGGGGCATCTTGTCCTTTGCAAGGTATGCACCCACAACTGGTCAAAAAGCTAGCTGGGGAATGCTTGGAGTTGTAGTGATATTTTCTTTCTAAACATGTGTAGAATTGTGCCCTTAAGTATTATTTTTAATGCATGAACATTTCCCACCTATCTCAACCCCCTCCCCCACCCCAGTAAAAGATTGTGGGCTGCACCCATAGAAGTACCATTTTATGCCTTGCTGTAGTGTATTCTGTGAGAAAATCCAAAGGTATGTTATTCTGCCTGCATAAGCAGAATAATGGGAACTGCTATAGAATCTACCTATTATAGATCTGTGCACAGTGCTTGTGCAAGCATTTGAAGAGAACACTAGCAGCTATTTGCTTTATGCACATGGTCCTTTGGATCCAACCCGCATTTCTGTATTTCGTGTACTTGCAATCCATTGGATATTGCATTCGTACTCTGTTTTTATGCTTTTTGTGCTTTTTAAATTTTGTATATCGGTTTTTAATATTCAATGTTTTTAATCTTTGTAAACCGCCCAGGGAGTTTCAGCTATGGGGCGATATAAAAATGCAATAAAATTATTATTATTAATATTATTATTATTATCCTTCATGTTTAAAGAAAGAGTTCCACTGAGTGCCACCACAGAGAAGGGCCTCTCTCCAGTAGGCACTTGCTTAACTTCTTAAAGGTGGGAATCTACAGAAATGGGACTCTAAAAAGGATAATCTAAATTGGTAGGTAAATTCTTAGGGGAGAAGGCAGTCCCTGGCCCCAGGCCACTTAAGGCTTAAAGCATTAACAGCATGAATTGGGCACAGAAACAAACCAGACACCAATAAAGATCTTTTAAGACTGGGATTATATGGCTATAGTGGCCGCTACCAGTTAAAAATGTGACTGGCATATTGAGAACCTTTATGTGAACATTCAGTAGATACAAGTGAGACCTGCAATAAAATGTTGCACTATAGAAGCTCCTTTCAACCAGCCAATTGTACCCTCTTCCATGGTATTCCATTCCAAAATCCTTTCCCTGCCCCTCACCCCAAAGAGTCAGCATTCTGTACAGGATCATTGAGAATATAAGATTTCTGTATGCAAAAATGGCTACTTCAGCTTCTACCTAGTGCTGTGTAGTCTCACACAGGGCAAATCACAATATTTCCATTTTTACTATGTTGAGCTCCAGTGCCATCTATTTGAATATCATCGTTGGGTAGCAGAGATGAGGCACTTGCCAATAAGGTTTTAACACTATTTCTGGGAAACTATTAATTTTCATAAAATACATTCCTGCTACTACACTACTTGCTAATAACACATATTTTAAAATGTTAATAGACTTCTGAGTCTGTTTTGGCTTTTATTAGGATTTAAATCTAAATAAGCAGACTTTATGGCCAATAAACAATGAAATGAGACTCTGAGATAAAGAAATGTCCAGAAATAAAACACACTTCTCTAAGACAGTTACTGAGTGATAATAAAAGAGGGAAACCCTTGACCAGTAACAAGTCTTTGCCTTGTGCATTTATCCTTTCAGTGCAACTACCTGAACAAGGACACTGCTGCCTGGATTCAGCAGATCTTAGAAGTGGTCAGCTTCACAAGCAGCACCATCTTTAAAATGTCCGTGTTTACTGGAAAAACTTTTTCCCTTGACAAGCTAAAATATCCTACCATGGATGGTAACCAGAGCCTATCACAGCTGTGCCTGCACAGTGAATATTGTCACATTGCACAATGTCTGCTGACAGTGAGTAGCAGGGCCAGTGTCAAGAGTAACCATGGTTGGGCATCTGCCCAAGGTCCTATACTAGGCTGACCATATGAAAAGGAGGACAGGGCTCATGTAACTTTAACAGTTGTAGAGAAAAGAGAATTTCAGCCAGTGTCATTTGTATGCAATTAGTAGGGGTGTGCACGGACCCCCCGGATCGGATCGGGACCCGGATCGGGACCTCCAATTTTGTCCCGGACCGGTTCGGACAAAATCGGAGGCCCCCCGGACCGGATCGAGTCCGATCCCGACCCAAAAATCGTACATTTTTGGATCGGCCGCCATTTTTTTCCCCATAGACTTGCATTGCAATGCAAGTCTATGAGAAAAAAATGGCGGCGGGTGGGTAAGGGGGGGCCTAACTCCCTCCCCCCCCGGGGCCGTCCGCTGTGGACGGCCCCGGCAGGTAAACCCCCTCCCCCGCGCTCCCTACCCCCCCTGGGGCCGCCCGCTTCCATCCGCTGGCGCCCGCGGGCGCCAGCGGATAGAAGCGGACGGCTCCGGGGGGGGGTAAGCCCCCTTCCCCACCACTGCTTACCTTCTCGGCCCGTCCGGCGCCGGCGGCTACTACCAGCGGGCTCCGCGGCCTACTCTCGAGTAGCGCGCCGGGTGATGACATCACCCGGCGCGCCACCCTGGAGCAGGCCGCGGAGCCTGCTGGTAGTAGTAGGCGCCGGCGCCGGACGGGAGCCGCCGGGCCGGGCAGGTAAGGGCCCCCCTCCCCCCTCCGCGCGCCCCCTCCTCCCCTCCACGCACCCCCTCCTTACCTTCCCGGCCCGGCGGCTCCCGTCCGGCGCCGGCGCCTACTACTTCCAGCAGGCTCCGCGGCCTGCTCTAGAGTAGCGCGCCGGGTGATGACATCACCTGGCGCGCCACCCTAGAGCAGGCCGCGGAGCCTGCTGGGAGTAGTAGGCGCCGGCGCCGGACGGGAGCCGCCGGGCCGGGCAGGTAAGGGCCCCCCTCCCCCCTCCCCCCTCCGCGCGCCCCCTCCTCCCCTCCACGCACCCCCTCCTTACCTTCCCGGCCCGGTGGCTCCCGGCCGGCGCCGGCGCCTACTACTACCAGCAGGCTCCGCGGCCTGCTCTAGAGTAGCGCGCCGGGTGATGACATCACCCGGCGCGCCACCCTAGAGCAGGCCGCGGAGCCTGCTAGTAGTAGTAGGCGCCGGCGCCGGACGGGAGCCACCGGGCCGAGAAGGTAAGTGCCCCCCTCCTCCCCCCCCCGCTGTCCACTTTCATCGGCGGGCGCCCGCTGGCGCCCGCCAATGGAAGCGGCGGTGGGCGCCAGTGGGCGCTCGCCGATCCGCCGATCCGCCGAACCGGTTCGGAGCTTTTTCGGACCGGTTCGGATTGGATCGGCCGATCCAGCTGCGGGATCGGAAATCGGATAATTTATCCGATTTCCCACTGGACCGGACTCGGATCGTGGATCGGGTCCGATCCAGTGCACATCCCTAGCAATTAGTGCCTGGTGAAATTCCCTCTTCATCACAACAGTTAAAGTTGCAGGGGCCCTGCCTTCTTTTGTATATGGTCACTCTAGTATAGTGCCTGCAACTTTAACTGTTGTGATGAAGAGGGAATTTCACCAGGCACTAATTGCATATAAATGACACTGGCTGAAGTTCCCTTTTCTCTACAACTGTTAAAGTTACATGAGCTCTGTCCTCCTTTTCATATGGTCAGCCTACCTATACCCCATCAGGAGCCCACGGAAAAACAACAACCCTGGACTTGCTCCTCCTCACCATTGCAACTGCTTGTTCACCTGCCTCTCACTCTGGCCCAGATAATAGTGGTAGTGAGAAGAAGGAGCAGTAGATTTATGATTTATTTATTTAATTTGTACCTGCCTTCCTACCAAAAATGGCACTCAAGGTGGCCACTGCCTAGATGTCACTGCCTACTTGCTCACTGCTACCATTTCGTAGCCTGTCAAGCAAGCAAGTGGTAGCAATGGTGAGAAAGAGAATGGGGAGCAATAGCAGCTGGTGACAAAGGTGGTAAGAAGGTAGACTCGCTGAGGGATGATTCCCATTGAGGATGCTGTGCCCAAGGGCCCTCCAAAACCTGGCACTGGCACTGGTGGGTAGTATAACCTGCACAATGTAAGATAACATAAAAAGAGCTTCTCTACATGAGCAATTTATTGCACGTTCATTATTGGCCACTCACAGAAGTTTGTAGGTCCTTTACATGATGCTGTCAACCTCCCATACCTTCCCCCAGTAATCTCACTTTTAAAAAGTAAAGAGGTAATGCACTATTTAAAATTATCACAGGATATCCCCAGTGTGTAAAGTTGCCGTTGTGCTATAGTATAGCCACTAGATGGTGCTGTTTCATTGAACTTTATGGAGAGGGGATGTTTTCAATTATAAATCATATGGTCACTGTTGGTCACCATCTAAAGGAGATATTCAGTTCCAAACATGTGAAGGGCCTATTGAGAAGGCCCAGGATAGCCCATCCCCATAGATGCTGTTGCGTACATTGGCCATGCCCCCTGGGCTGACTTCTGATCAGCATCAGTCTGAAAGGAGTTTACAGAAGTACGTATTGATTTAAAGGATCCCAGATATTTTTTTAAAAAATAGCTGTGCATTCATGGAATGCAGCAAGCTCAAATGTCTGAATCTTGATCTCAATATTATATAAATCTAGTGGTTTTCATAAATCTTCTATAATAATGATCCACATCTCTGCAAGTCTTTGGTTGCCTTCTCCATTTGACCATCTTTATTGGTGTGGTTGAGAGAGGTTTCACTGAAAGGCTTGTGGAAAGTTAATAGATTGTATTTGGGGAAGTTTTGACTTTTGATCTGGAGGACAGAACTCACCAATTTCCTCTCACCCTGGAATTGTATTGCAGAACATCACTGCTTTAAGGAGCAGTAAGTGTTTTGTGACATCAGCAGCCATTACACCAATTCTAATTTTCATCTCTGACCTATTTGCATGTTTAGTGGCCAGTATGCAAAGCTTAAGGAAACTGGGAAAGATTGCCATGTTTGTACAGCCTGGAAGCAAGGAACCGGTCTGAGAAAGGGAAGAAGCAGAGCCAACGAGAGGTGGGAAGGGGGGAAGAGTTAGCTGGGAAGAGGAATTGGAGCTGATACTAGCCTAAGTAAGCACTCAGACATCACCCATTTTTAGGGCACATTTCCATGCATTCTCACCATTTGATGGTTTATGCCCCTAATGATACATAGATTTTGTTATATTTATTGTATTTATTCATAGGTCAAGCAAAATTACTCTTCCCATTAAAATGGTGGAAAGATGGCTGCATTTGGATGCAACAATAACCACCAGACAATTATTGTTATACCTCTGAACTGATCCTAATGTGTATGATCATGTCACATCTCCACGGTCAAATTTAGTGGTAATTCTACTCATCTACATGAGAGGATTTTGTTGTTGTTGCAGATTTATAATTTCCAAAGGGCACATCTGCTAACATTCTATTATAATTTTCTTAACTCTGTTCCTTTCATTAAGGAGCTATTTTCCCCCCAAGTGGATCATTAGCTTTTTACCCAATTTGATTAATTTAATTTGTATTACGAAGAGCTACCTACAGGCTTCATGAACTGACTGGGAACTTTAGTGTGCGTTATAACCTAGTCTTTGGAAATCTTGTCAAACCTAATAGCATTTAAAGGAATTTAAATTCATTTCCTGTGACATTATTTCAAAAGCTATAGGAAGCAAAGTCTGCCTTACTCTCAACACACTGCAGTCTCTTCATTCATGAGATGTGTGCAGGACAAGGTCTCTGGAGTGCGTCTGAGTAGCTCACAAATCACTGATAGAAGGAATGCTAACCTAATGAACACTCAAATGAAAATGAACATCTGAAGTTCTTTTTCAGTCACCACTTCCCTTTGTGGCAAACAAAAAAAAAAGTGGCAAATTGCTCCTACTGATTTCCACTGATATCATTGATTTATTCATAGAAATACTCTTGACATGTTTCTTGAAGAGTAATAAAATGGCAACTCGCCAACAGGGGCATTTATTCCTACATATCAGTTCTTGGATAATATCCCAGAATTCATTGGATTCCCCCAGAGTGGAACTACTGAGAAAAGACAAGAAGCAGCTACACATTTTGACAGATCTGCCAGGCCTTTTCCCCATGATTAGTTATGGCACCAGCAATAATAAAAATAAAAGAGTGGTAGAGATGCAGTAGAATTTCTGCAAGCATATGAATCATAAGGCAAATATTTGTGGGCAATTTCTAGGTGAAGAATGTTTTCTAGAGGTGGGGAAATGTGGTGATACTATACCAATGTCATGTTTGTCTTTGTCTTTTGTCAATTCTCTAAATCAGGAGTGTGCATCCTGTGGCCCTCCAGATGTTGCTGTATTCAGTATCACCAATTGTCAGGAATGATGGGAGTTATAGTCCAATAACAGCTGGAGGGCCACAGGTTCCCCATCCCTGCCCTAAACTAAGCCTGAAGATATGATTGAGTAATTCTTAGGCAAAGTGCTGTCATGGGGCTTTATCCTACAGTGCCTACACACTAGCAGAACTAAACGCTAGTGCAAAGAGGAACGAACTAACAATTCCTGAAACATCCGGAAATGCGCAACAATGCTCATTTCCAGGGCTGCCTCTACAAGAGAGGTTTAAAGCTCTTTCAAGGCGCTTTAAAAAATTTACCTCTACAAGGAGGGGGCGCAAATCGGGCGTAGAGGCGCGCTATCCCTCCGATTGTGCGCATTATCGAATGCGCGTTAAATAGCGAGTTTTATTTTGCGGTGGGATGTGCTGCTGCTGCTGCTGCTGCTGCTCGCTCCCCCGCTCGGCTCCTGGCTTCCCTAGCCGGCTCCTCTGGCTCCATCTTTTGCCTTCCTCGCCCGCCCACGTCCCTCGGCAGACAGCAGGGGAAGACCCCGGCCGGCCTCGGCCAGCCCCTCCTTCCCTCCCTCCGGCGGGGGAGGGCGAAGCAGCCAGGCACGCAGGCAGGCAATGGAGCGGAGCGCTGAGGCAGCCAGCGCGCGCATGAGAGCTTCGCGTGGCCAAAGAAGGGGTCGCCCTGCCGCCGCCCCCCCTCTCCCTGCCGCCGCCGCCGCCGGGAAGGAGACGCTCCCCGTCCAGCAGTGACAACTCCTCCCGGCTCCCCTGAGCGCCCCCCCCCCCGGTTTCTTGCCTTTGCGGAGAGAAAGGCCGGCGGAGGACTCTCACTGCCTCCTCCGCTGCTCCCCGGCCAAGATCGGCTCCTGCCTCCGGGGGTCTTGCCTCCCCCCTCCCCTCTCCCTGCCTGCCTCTCGTGCAGAGGTATTAGGCGTAAATGCGCTTCAGGGATGAAGCGCATAATCACTTAACCAGGCGCAAAAGCGAATCCTTGTGGAGGGGGCCCAGGATAGGGCAGGTCAGCAGATATCTCAGAAAGGAGTGCTGCTGATTTTTCCCATCCTGGAAATGAGCATTTTTGCTCATTTTCAGGATTATTTCAGGAACTGCTAATTCCTGTTGCACTAGCGGTTGTTTCCACTGCTGCAACAGAACTAGCAGAGGTACAGGGGCAGTATAAGGCAGTATAAGATGCTGCCCATTGTCTTAGAGAACAATCCTGACTCCCATGGTGGCATGTTTCCTTTCCCCAAATGCAGTTTTGTACACTTTGAAAAAAGGGCTGTTAAAATCACCCAAGCAGGGATTCATTTCATGGGTATGTGAGAAAATATTACATAACATCTCATTTCTGCTCGGCACTACTTCCCAAAGTGAGAATAGCACTAAACATGGAAGCAAAATAGGAAATGTCTACGGTATTATTAATTAGTTAGTTACATTTATATCCCGCCTCTTTTCCTCCAAGGAACCCAAGCCGGTGTACATAATCTTCTTCTCTATTTTATCTTCACAATAACCCTGTGAGGTAGGTTGGGCTGAGAGCCAACAATCAGCGTGTGGTTTAGCACCTTATCTCTGATTGATAAGTTTTTGTGATCACCCACAAAAAACTGTATTTGAAAGTTCCCATAAAGAATCCAAATAAAGTAATGTGGTCTGTGTACAGTTATTAAATGCATTCACTGGTAGAACATAAAAACATAACAGTTGTTCTGGGTTGGACCAAAGACCTATCTACTCCAGCATTCTGTTTCTACAGTGACCAACCAGATGCCTATGGGAAATCCACATGACGGCAATAGCAAACCCACCCACCCCAACATAACAACGGATATTCAGAGGCAGGCTTTCTCTGAACCTGGAAGTACTGTACAGGCATGATTAGTAGCCACTGATATCCTCCATGGATTTGTCTAATCCCCCTTTAAAGCTGCCCACATTGGTAGCCGTTAGGGGTGTGCATGCCAAAAAATATCGTTGTTTATCGTTATCGTCATTTCGGACCAAAAAAATTATATGCTACACATATGTGCCAAATTTGAGATCGATCCCTCCAACCCTCAATTTTATATGAATTTATTAAAGATCGTTTCAGTTCTGACAGATCAGAATGACAGCTCGCCACATGTGTTCATTTAGACCTGTCAGAATGGAAACGATCATTAAAAAATTCATATAAAATCGTGGGTTGGAGGGATCGATCTCAAATTTCATACACATACTTAGGCATACCCCATAAGCACTGTGACCAAGTTTCAAGCCTCTAACTTTTAAAATACAGAAGTTACAGGTATATTTATATGGCAGTCCGATAAAACTATAAAATCGCCTGAAAATTATCGTCTCCGATGATTATTGTAGGTTTTTCTATCGTATTGTCATCCTTAAACACATGCACGATAACGACCTTATCGTATCATTATCGTACATTTTAATGATACGATACACATCCCTAATAGCCATCACTGCATGCTGTGGTAGTGAATTCCAGAGAGAAATCCTACTGGGATTCCAGTAAGCCTCTGAACTTGAAGGCTGACAAGAATCCGATACAAACCTCTGCATTTTAGTTAGATGGGCAATTTTGCCCATCTAGCTGAAGTATCGGAAAGGGGAAGGTACAGAGGCTGGGGATAGCTTGAATCCCCACTTCCCCAATCCCCTCCTCCCCACCCACCAGCACAACCCCTTTCCCTTCCCTCCAAGCTCATGTTTGCAAGCTCATAGAGGCAGCAGGTACAGTTTTCTACACACCAACTGTGAGGGAGCCAGGGAGGGTAGCTCAGGCCCTGTCTTGATGGCACGCAAGGCCTCGTGCTTCCACATTGACGCGCCTTTCAGTTATCTGTACAGGAAGGAGCACAATTGCGGGGTTTGCAGGAAAGAGCCACCGCTACCGCACCTGTCCACCCGAGCCTGTATGCGTCATTGCATGGGCACTGGGGAGCATCCTCCCTTATTCAAGGTGTTTTACCCTTTAATTGCAAAGCTCCGTGGTGCCACGGAGCAGGTACAGTGTCTGGGCCACCCCCTGCACCCGTGCACCCAAGCTGTGCACGCTACGGGACATTGCACAGGCTCGCAGGAGGGCAGCCTTTTTGGGTTCGTTCTTTTTAAAAATCTGTAAATGCGAACCTTCACATTTACAGATAAACAAGGGGGAAAACCAGTGGGAGGGAGGAATGGGGCACTCCGGCTCTGAACATCCACCCCCGTTTATTTATTATTTTTAAAACGATGGTCCGCAGAGGTGGTCCAGCGAGCATTTGGCATGCTGGTCCACCCCCTTCCTTTCCCAGCCTATGGCAATCAATCAGGGATTGCCATCTGCTGTGGCACACCTCTGCAACAGCTCTGGAGCAAGGTGACAGACGACAGATGCTGTCATTGCCTCGCTGCAAGCAAAAAAAGTCAGGGTAAGTGCCCAACTTTTTTAAAGCAGAGCTTTGGGGGTTTGCCCCTGGATGGCTTCGCGATAGCGGCTGCATCATATAGATGACCTGCTGTCACTCCAAATCCACCCTGGGGCAAACTGCTCATCAAGATGTACCCCATGACTCCTGAGTCTGAGGTTGGAGAGCTTTCTCCGGCCTCGGATCCCGGAATCTGAAAAATCCTATGACCCCTCCAAATGCTGTCTAGGGGCCATAGGATTGGTCCCTTAACTATGGGACCGGGATGCCTTGGGCCCTCGCACTCCTTCCCGGCATCTGCATGGGAAGGAGCACAGGAAGGAGTTGCCATCGCCACGCTGAGCATTGGGGAGGGAAGAGGAACTGGGCAGCCAGAGGGGGAAGAAGGGAGAGACATGAACTGGCTCACATCCCTCTGGTTGTCTCGTTTCTCTCCCCTCCCAGGTACTCGGTACAGTGGCGGCGGCAACTTCATAATCGGGAGAAATGGGGCAGCCAGAGGGAGGTCAGAGGGAGGTGAGCTGGTTTGGGTGTCATGCGTCCCTCTCTTCAGCACCCTCCGGCTGCCCCATTCCTTCCCCCGTTTGTATAAAATATGGGGACAAAGGAACGGGGCAGCTAGAGGGGGAGGAAGAGAGGGACACACGGCGCCCGAACCGGCCCTCCTCCAGCCGTTGGCAACCAATCAGCTGTCACCATCAGCTGTGCAGGCTCTGCAGGGAAAAAAAATGTCGGGTTAAGTGCCTGACTTTTTTACTGAGGAGTTTAGGGGTTTTGGTCCTGGATAGCTTCGGAGTGGCAGCTGAGTCATGTGGCTCACCTGCCGCCAATTCGAAGCCACCATGGGGAAAAGCTCTCATTTAGAGGTACCCTATGTGTTGTATGAAGAAGTACTTTCTTTTTTGTGTGCTGAATATCACATCATTCTGCTTCATGGGATGACTCTGGACTCTAGTCTCATAAGAGAGGTCTATCCACTTTCTTTCCTCCATGTATAATTTTATACACCTCTTGGCTACTATTACCACACAGTTATGTTGATTTTATAATTCATTTTCCATTCCTCCCATTTTCAGAGCTAACCCTAGTGAAGAGTTTTCCTGTTGTCTAGAATGAGAGTTATTGCAATGTTCTGTGCTACAGAAACCATTCTGAGTACCATTTCCTATGCCCTGGTTTAGGCACACACCAATTAGATATGAGTATATATATAGTCTGATTCTGATCGTGATGACCTCTTGCCTGTCGTCAGCTCAGCCAGTCTGATGCTAAACCAGTTACCTCGCCAGCCTATTTATCTTGGCTGACCGTCTCCATACATGGCTCTATGAAGATATTTCATCTGGCAGCCTTGAACATTTTCCTTTCATCAACCCCCTGCTTTATCTCAGTGCGTGTACACAGACACCCACCCACCCTGGTGAATTATTACTATAATGAGATAAAGATCTCTAGCCAAGGAATGATTCTTATTATAAAGTCCCCATGTTCCTCTAGGAGATCTCCCCTGGGTATATATTAAAACCAAAATGGTCCCACACAATCATTTAAATCTACAAAACTCAATTCATTTCTAAGTCCCTCCAGGCATTTGTCTTACAAGTGACCTAATAAGGACGAGTTGTGACTGTCTCCAAAGAGTACATGGGAACATAGTACAACCATTCCCCAACATTTTTCAGAGAGACTAAATTTATGCGTTCCATTTTGAGAGGGGAACCTTTCGGATCGATAAAGCTGAGTTCTTGAATCTCCATTTGGGAAGGAGCCTGTTTTTTAAAAATAAAAATAAAATGATGTGCTCCAGATTTGACTTGTAGGTTACCAAGAGGCTACATATCTTAAATAAATCATGTATGTTTTTCAGTGTAGACTGTGGTTATATTCATAAATGGAAAACAAATTAAAGGCCACATTCCTGAATTTCCTGCCAGCATATTGTTTGCCAGATGTCCCATGTCTTAATGATTTATTTTAGAAATATCTTCCATAATACAGAGGCAGATATGCAGATTAGGCAGGTCACTGCTCCATTTAATATAATGGGCACAATCCAACACAGTCTAACAAAAGTTGGTAGGAACCTGTAACTAAATACTGCACACAGATGTGTGTAACAAAACTCTGTTGACCTTGGGGGAGGAAGGCTAGCCCCTTTACTAACTGAACTACACAGCCATGACAATTAAATCAGGGAAATATATACATGATTAAGGGATGGCTGCCCTTATACAAAAATTTAACTGGAGAGAATGTTAGAAAACAATAATTTTAAGCATCAAAATGATTGTGTGAACTCAGCCTTAGTCATTTTATAATATAAACAGAAAAACCTTATTCTGACATCTTTACTGGTACATTTAGATCAAGGAGGAAAAAAAACCCCAGCCACTTCCTTAATTTCTCCTCAAATAATAAACTCCCAATGTGTCTGATGGTAACTGACAATTACCGACTGGAGATGAAAGTTTGTTACCCAGGAACTGTGTCTGGTTCTACTTTGAACATGTCCAGCTTATATAGTTAGTAACAACTTCTTCTTTTTTCTCCCCCTTAATGGCAGGGGGAATTAGCAGGTTATAGTGATGCTTACCTCAATCCATAAAACATTTCCCCTGCTGTTTTCTGCAAATCAAGCTGCTGTTAAAAGTACAAGAGCAACATTGTTGTTGTTGTTTTCTGGTCAGTTGACAAGCATCCCAGCTTGACATATTTTCTGCTCCAAAAGATTTACTCCTTTGTTTACAACCAAATTTGCTCCTATGTTTACAACCAAATCTTTGGGTTTATTTATTCGTTTGCTCGTTTTAGGATTTGTACCCCATCCCTTCTACAAGTACCCAGCGCAGCTTTCAATTTTTTTCCCTAGCATTGTCTGAGTTTCTGAACCTCATTTTCTCCAAATGGTCAATAGGGCACCATTTGGATCCTATTTTGTCCCTTGATGTTTATATTTACATTCTGGTAATTGCTTCCATATGATTCTTGGTAACAGAAAAAGAAATTCGGCTGCTGTTTCCATTGATGGATTGAGTAATTATCTGGAATATTTTCAGAGCTTCTAAAAAGGTAGGGATGCTGGAGGGGGTTGTTTTAGTACCAAGGCTGTTTGATTGTTATTATTATTATTATTATTAAATTAATGTTACAAAAATTGCTCCCAGTTGATACAGCTTTAAAATGATCAACTGAATATGCACAACATTTTAACACTTTCAGTTACAGGATGCTAAATTTGCAGGCTAAATAATTGTGTCTGGATGCAAATCCTCACTGTGTATGTGCGCATGTGTGTGTGAGAGAGAGAGTGATGGAGAATATATAAAATTATGTATTTTATTAGATAATCTAATATTATACATTTCTATGTAGGGTGACCAGATAAAATCCAGGTCAGGACTCCTGTAACTTTAACAGTTGTAGAGAAAAGGGAATTTCAGCCAGTGTCATTTGTATGCAATTAGTTCCTGGTGAAATTCCCTCTTCATCACAACAGTTAAAGATGCAGGGGCCCTGCCGTCTTTTGTATCTGGTCACTCTAGTATAGTGTATGCACCTTTAACTGTTGTGATGAAGAGGGAATTTCACCAGGAACTAATTGCATACAAATGACATTGGCTGAAATTCCCTTTTCTCTACAACTGTTAAAGTTACAGGAGCCCTAACCTGGATTTTATCTGGTCAGCCTACTATTAGGTAAGCTCATTGTATAACAATTTGAAACCTACACACTTCAGTAGATCTAGGTGTTGCCAGCACAAATGTAAAAATAACGTATATCCTACATAGTAACAGCAAATTCATTGTCCATGTGTAGAGATGTAAAATTTCTGGAAATGTTGAGGTCATGCAAAAAAAGGGGGGATTGTTTGTTTTTGAAAAAATCAAAATTTTGGAATAATAAAAAATAAGCAATGGGGTTTTTTAGCACTCTTTACAGATCTAAAGTCACTTTGTTACTTTAGGACTACCTTCCCCTACCTGGTGCTCTCCAGATATTTTGGATTTAAGGTTCCATCAGCTTCAGGTAGCATGGCTAATGGTCAGGAATGCTGGGCACTGTAGTGCAAAACATCCAGAGGGCACCATGTTGGAGAGGGCTGCTTAAAGAACATAAAGCAGGTTTCTGTTGCTAAAGTTATTTTATGTATAGTATTTTGTTCTTTTATATACAGTATATAATGTATTATCATTATATTTGGAAACTCTTAGAAGTAAACTCAGTAAATGTATGATTATTGTCTGAATAGATTAGAACTACCACATCAGAAACACTCTATAGAACAAAACCTAAACTGTCAAGAATGCATATTTACTGTCAGGAATGCACAATGGTGACTCTACTCACATGCTGGAAACTGAGCATAAATGTCTATCAGTAAAATATATTTTTGATCAATAATTTGAATAAGGAATGAAAGAAATAACTATGCTGGGGATCTTACAGACAAGATTAAAAATATTTTTCCTCATGACTTCATTATTTGCAGTCATTTTACATAAGAGTTCTTCTTACATAGCTTTTAGAAACCTTTTGTGGGAAGTAAAAGCTGGATAACAATATACAAATACTTTGTCTTGAAGTCTAAACAAAAATGTTTCATAATCCAAAGCTGTTCAATTTTCCTTTTTTTTTTTAAAAAAAAAAGTATGTTTCTTGGGGGGGGGGGGGAAATGGGGGGACATGTTCCCCCCTATTTTTTTCTGGGTTTTTCCCAGGCCTTCACATCTCTAGCCAAGTGCTGAGGTCTATGAAGTCAAAATGGCATCTTCCAACAAGAGGGAGGTATCACCAGTGGAGGCCAGTGGCTTTGATTTCGGCACAGCTGTGAATGTATCTGGGTTTCAGTAGGAACAAGCTAGAACTCTAAAGCAGCTATCCATTCCATTGAACCTATTTTGGGGGTATGGTTCAGAACGTTGAATAGCTCTTTTAAAGTTCTGGCTGGTTCCGATTGAAACCCAGAATGAATTCACAGCCCCACCAAAATCAGAGCCACTAGCCTCCACTATGTAGCACCAAGTTTAGGAGAATATCATGGTGTGCAGGAGTACAAAAAACTTCAGGGGGGAAACGCCCCCCCCCCCAAAACCAAGATCCAACACTGAATAGTGGGTCCAGTATTTGACTGGTGATTGCAGAGCTATATGTTTTGGTTTTTGCCAGAAAGCATGGTATTTATGACATGTAAAAGCATGCTATAAAACCACTATGTTGGACTTCAGGGCAGTGTACATAGTTTTTCCCTGTGACTATTTTATTCTCCTTGCAACAACCCTGTGAGGTGTGTTAGGCTGCAAGGGAGTGACTGGCCCATGGTCACCCAGGAAGCTTCATGGTTGCACAGGAATTTGAAATAAAGTCTCCCCAGTCCTATTCTGATACTCTTAACCACTTCACCAAAGCTTTTTGACATGAGGCCAGGCCTGTTCAGAAGACACCTTAAACCCCGTGATTTAAGGTGTCTTCTGATAAGGGCCCCTGTTAATCCACTGCATCTACCCTTCGGTTTCATTGCAGAACTGAGATCCAAGCACTACATGAGGGTAGATGCAGTGGATTGGCACTGTGGTAGAGAGAATAGTGCAAATACACATGAAAACATGCTCTCAGTCGTTTTCATAATTAAATTATGTATTTTCCCCACTATTAAAAAAAACTTACTGAAAGTGCTGGTTAGATACAGAAGTGAAACTGGAGTGTCATAATGTTGTCTAAAGAACTCGTAAACAATCATGAGTAGGGAATGACGAGCGCATGATAAATGCCTCATATAGAAAAGCCCCATATTTGGCTAAGAACTGTTGGAAACAGCATGTTAGACTAGAGAGAGAAGTGAATTGTCCAAGGCCACCAAACGCTACAAGGCAGAATAATTAATACCCCACACACACCCCATTCAAATTAATTCTCTCCCATTGATTTAATCCTCTCCCTACTAATTTACCTTAGAGATCTTCCCAACCCTTCAATTTATTTATCATTCAATTAATTCAGAATCTTCCCAAACTCAATCTCCTTTTCCTTAATTCCTCTGCATGTCTGTCCAAAGAGTGAGAGGTGCCTATCTGTTCATTCCTGCTCTTATTTCCAGCCCCAAGTGATGGTGGGTAACAGAAAAGAAAGAAAATAAATAATAAGCCACACACTAAGAATTATACTCACGGCACGTGCCTATGAGCCCATCTCTAGAAATCCCCAAATTGACTTATTTACACTGCTCAATATCCAAAGCTCTCTGCATAGTATGTATAACATTGCACACTTAGTCGTTAGATTCAGGAACTCCCTGCTTTGGGTGCCTGAACTGAAAAGAAAATTGCCTTTTGCATTTTGTGCTGTTTAACCACACTCACTACTATCAGACAGTTGACCAATGCGGACAACTCTCCCAAATGATTAATGGTTCCTGACCAACTCATTGGCTTGGGAAAGCTTTAAAGTAGAACTGCAACACTTATAGCACAAATCTTTACATATGTTTACTCAGAACGAAATTTACTGCACAGGATTGCAGCCCCAATCAATTAATCCCCCACTAGAACCCTGTTGATTAACTAAGCTGATTTTTAAAATTAATTCATATCGAATACAATGCCTCTTCTAAGAGCCAAACTATACATTCCATTACATTAATATCCTACCTTTTTTCCTCCAAGGAATCTAAGGCAGCATACATAATCCTCCTCCTCTCCATTTTATCCCCACAACAACTGAGGCTATGACTGGCCCAGAGGTACTTAGTGAGCTTCCATGACTGAGTGGGGACTAGAATCCAGATCTCCCAACTCCCAGTCCAACACTCTAACCACTACACCACAATGGATCTCACTTGTATGAATGCAATTGACACTCTTCATTTTCCCCCCATTTAAATTGAAGCCATGGGGGTGGGGTAGGGGATGATCAGGATTGGGAGTGAAGTGTGCAAACAGGGGGAGATAGCCCTTTCTTTCTCTACCATGGCCTTGATGAAACTTGGAAGGGCCATAGTTCAATGGTAGAGCATCTGCTTTGCACGCAGAAGGTCCCAGGTTCAATCCCCAGCATCTCCAGGTAGGGCTGGGAAAACTACTGCCGGAAACCCTGGACTACTGCTGCCAGCCAGTGCTGCTTGATGAACCAATGGTCTCACTCAGTATAAGGCAGATCCCTATGTTCCTAACTTGCCCTCCTGAATCTGGTATTAGCCCCAGGGGAGAAGCTCCCATTGGCGCCAATAGGTGCTTCCCTCCTGCGGCTACCAGCAGCTTTGGGTTCGCAATTCTCATCAGGACCATGGCAGGGGTGGAGAGAGTTAATTCCCCTCTGTGCATGCCCTGTTGCTGCAATTTAAACTTCTCCAACAAAGCAAAGTAATTGCATTAATGTATAATATTGCTTGTAGTTTGGCCCTGGGTTTGTGCCTGCTATGACATGTCTTCTTTCACACTTATTATTTTATTGCTATACAAATTGATGCAAATTTAAAAGATTGTTTAAAACTCATATGATTAACTAACTACGATTCTTTAACAAAGTGACAGTGCTACTTTGAACTTCATATTCATGTTATGAAATCTACCATGAATTGAACCCAATCCAAGAACTCCTGAGGTTACCTTTTATTTTTGCATGGTGTTAAACACAAGGAAATTGAAAAATCAAGGGATGTTTTCCTTCATTAATCACGTTTACAGTGTCAAACGAGTATTATGATTATGATGAGGTATTGATTATGGATAGGTTCTCCTATCTGCGATGCATGAATAGCACTATCAGTTCTACAACACACGTTGTAACTACTGTTTATGACTATTGTAGTCACTTGAAGAAGAAAAAGACATTGCTAATGTTTATCACTACTGTAAAAAACAATGGAATATATGAGGCCTTCTACTCAAGCTGAAATGCTTCCCTTGTGTTAGCAGAGTTATTTGAACTTTTCTTCTGCTGTTTCTCAAAACATGCTTTGTAGCCTTCAGTAATGGAATGTCACACCAGCCGTGAATGTGCAAACCTGTGCTTGTCTACTCAGAAGTAAGTCCCACTGAGTTCATTGGTGCTTACTCCCAGGTAAATGGGTATTGGACCACAGCCTTAAATAAATTTAGCATTCATGTCTCTCTTTAATCAAATAGTAATTGATTTACAGTACAGGGCCAAACCGTCCATGTAGGTAAACTAGGCAGTCACCAAATTTGAAGGAGAAAAATATAAATTAAAAAGATACATAAAATAACAAAGAAGTCACTATTTCAATTCCCATGCATGTACAGGAATCTGACTGAGGCGGTGGATGTGAGCAAGGGACCAACTGAGGTGATGGGGCTGAGTCAGGCCATCCGCCCACCTTTGAGACCCAGCCCTCTCTCAGGCTATCCACTTGCCCCACTTCTGCTCCCAATTGGAGAGCTCCACCCCATCCCTAGAGCAGCTGCTTCCTTTACCCTCGGAGGGTTGAGCCTAGGGGCTGGTGGAACTTTCTTGGCCATGTCACTCGAGTATGCACCCGGGAACCTCCTTCCAGGGGAAGGTTTCCTCTTCCTTAAATGGAAATTAGGTACAAAAGGTTTCCCAGTTTACCAAAAATCTCAGCCTGGATCTGCCTTTGCGGTTGGGAGGTGGCAATTGCATGGTTTGTTTAGGGAGCTGTCTAATGTTGTCTTTGCCCATGGTGGCTGCAGATCGGTGCTGCGTTGGTTATATGAAGCAGCCGCCGATTCGCTGCCACCGTGGGGGAAAGAGACAAAAATGTGCAGCAGAAAAGTCAGGGACTTACCCGGACGTTTCCTGTTGGGGCTTCAGGTGATTTTGCAAGAGCATAATTATATCTTGGTACAAAGGAAAGATTCTTGTTGGTATGTCTGCGGTTAGTAGTGCTTCTTGATACCAAAGGTTATTTCAGAGTACAGTATCTCTGTTATATTATCATTTAGTCTGTTAGTCCATCTTATTAGTGTAAACCTTTTCTCAGCCTCTAAGTTTAGCATCCATGTACATTCAGTATGAGTAATCTGAGTGGCGAGATTTAATGTTAGGACTAGAGGTAGATGCTGGGGAAAGGTCAGCATGACTCTTCCACTACCTGTCCTGGGCAGAAGGCAATCTCCCATTGGTCACCGGAAGCTGGGCAAGGGGAGGGGTGGGCTCACGAGCTGAATGGCCACTGGAAAGCCTGCTCTGCCTCCTGTGTCGGGATACCCGATGCCACCCTGCAGCAGCAAAAGCACATTTTCCCCCTAAAAGCAGGGGCAACCCAGCACCATCAAGGCAGCCCCGAGGACACCAGTTGCTGGCAGCTAGTCTAGGGCCGCCACTGTAGCAATATTATTTAGAAACTGTCTGTTAAGGAAAGATTATTCTGAAAAATCATTTCTGCGTATGCTGTCATTCCAGCATATAAAGGGTTCATTTGGCAGTCGCAAATGCATACAGAAATAAACACAGGTTGTCACACCGCACACTTGAGACAGAGCCTTCAGTAAGATTTCCTCCCATTCTTTCGTTGATCAATCACTTGAAGAAGCATCACTGTCTGAAAACATGTACTGCAGCAGCTGTTGTGAATGGTTATTGAAAGAGCTAGTTCAATCAATGCTTTTATTTTGGCAAGTTAAAGGGCCAAACCTATTCTGTAACACATTTTTACATATTATGAACAAATACTCCGAAGTAAGACATCGGGATGTATAAACAAGACAACATGTCAACATTTGTATAGTAACATTGTATGAACATTGTATTGTCACTGATGTATATTCATATTGTAGTGAATGAAACTATGTTTTCTGAGGTTTTCCCTAGTTGAAGCAAGTAGCTTGTAGAATACTCAGACTTTCAGGTTATTCTGAGAGGGAAATGTGTATCAAATGGCTATACCATCCATCTGTGTTGATGTTCTTACTGTTGATCCTCCAGTGACTCAACAAAATCAACTGGACAGATCCCTAAACAAGCTTGTCTTTGACTGTGCTGTTCCATACTGGCCATTGGAAACCATCCTTTCAACAGGTACTGGTGAGAAGTTTGTTGTCTACGTGGTTCTTTCTGGATTTATGATCATCTGGAGGACTTTTCTCCTTTAAGCATGTCTACAAAAGCAAAGGGGAAAACCCTTGAAATGAGCATTTATAGGAACATTATGAAAAATGATTATTTAACTGTTCAGTCTTAAAACTTTCAGAATCGAATCATAAGTCACTAAGTTCCATTTCATTTATTCCCCCCCCCCCCCGCCCAAAACTGTGTTTGTTTGCGGGGGTGAGGGATTGTCTCATGCACTTTATGGTATAGTGCATTTTTGAGTGATTCACTATAAACACAAAATTTGGGAGATCCCATGAACCATAACATCGTACACTAAAAACACACAAACGCATCTAAAAATATTATAGCAGCAGCTGAGAAAAAATATCTACAGAGTAAAACAATATAAAAAGTGAGTTTCTATTACGTTTTCTTTTTTAATCAAAACGATATAAATTTAGGATATGAATATTTTCATTTTACCCTCCTGTCCTAGAAAACCATCTTGATGGCTCTGATTATCTAAAACTGGTCAATATGCAAAACTATGAGGCCAGTTTCGAGTCAAGTGTAGTGAAAGTTTCATGCGCCCTCAAGTTGCCCCAAAAAGAGATTGTTTGTCATCACCTGTCTGCTATTCAATAGAACAACAATGTCCTGGTGAAATTGCGAGGGATGTTCCTCATCTCTAAGAAGATCAGGGAGGGCAGAACAATATTGCTCTTCAAATACCTGAGCAGGTTCACGATGACAAAAGTTAAAAGGGGGTGCACAACCTTAAATACAGCAGCTACGAACGCCCTGGCCTGTGTGTGTTTTTTCCCAAACCAGCATTACATGCTGCCCTTGGGGCCAAAAAGTTCATGCTCCCTTGTTCTAAACACTCGAAAAATATTGAGAAGCCAAGAAGAAGAAGAAGAAGAAGAAGAAGAAGAAGAAGAAGAAGAAGAAGAAGAAGAAGACTGATATGTTTGTCTGATATCAATGGTGTGTGCTGATACAGGCAGCGAAATGTAAGAGTTGCCTTGCTGGATCATTCCAAGGTTCATCTTGTCCAGCAGTCTGTTTCAACAGGGGTCAGCCAGATGCCTTTGGACACTCACAACTAGGGCATGAAGGTGGTTGCACTCCCTTGTTGTACAACTCTGTTGTATGGTTATCCATGCCTCTGGACCTTGAGGCTCCAGTTAGCTGTCTTAGCTCATAACTGTTCATAAACCTCTGTTCGTGAATTTGTCTAACTAACCTTTAAAAACAAAAGCCATCTAAGCTAGTAGCTGTCACATCTTGTGCTAGTGAATTTCACAAGTGAATCATGTGTTGTTTCAAGACATACTTCCTCCTGAATGTCCTGACCCTACCGCCAAATCAATCTTAACAAGGAAACTGAGTTCCAGTGAATAAAGAGATTTTTCTTCTCTCATCTAACTGTTCATAATTTTATAAACCTCCCCTGTTGTCCTCTTTTGTTGTTGTCCCAAATGTTTTAGCTTTTCTTTATATGGAAGGTACTCCAACCCCCTTGAGCAGAAGTGTCTGAAATGTGATTGAATTTATGCCATTCCTGGGGTCGTTATCACATGGGCAGTTTTAAGCACACCCACCTTGGCTTTGTTCCACTTCTTCAGCACTGGGTTCGCATTACATCATTCCCCTCCTGCTGCTCTCTCGCCCTGAGGTCGCAGGTTTTAGTTCTTGTTTCGATTTATCCCTCAATGGGCAAAGTTCGAAACAGGCAAAGTTCAATAGGCCAAGCTGAGGTATCGCAGCTATACCGACCACATGTGATTCAAAACGCTAGACTCGGATACGGAGGGGGGAGCTGCAGAAGCAACCCGGGGGGGGGGGGGGATAGTAGGTGTGATAAAGCCCTGGATGGGGCCAGTCTTGCTTTTACATTCTAGTTTCAAATTTGAAACAGAATATTTTAACACTTCCAAACTCTGCCATAGACCAGTGAGTCTTTAAATTTACCGAAAGGTCTGCAGACAGAAATAATAACTTAAAAGATAGCAATGGGTGTATTCAACAGCAAAAAAGTCCCTTTTTTAGATTTAGGCCATATTAAACATTAATGAAAGCTGATTTAGTGTCTGTGAGCCTTTATCCAGATAGAGGGAATATGTCACATATAATTTTTCATTGAGATGGTCATCTCTAGCATAACGTTCAGCTTTTTTTTTTTCAAAACCACAAAGCTTCCAAGAGCAAACAATTTATAGTTTTTATACGCGGAAAACAAAGAGGCCTTATAATATGGATTTTTACTATTTTCAGGATAGTGAGCAACAAAGATCATTTTTCTGTTCCTTCCTCTGTTTTCAATTTAACTACTTCCTTCAAAATGTATCAAGTCTGATTTTATGCTGAATGGCACAAATTGCTGCCAAAAATGGTCAGTCTCCAAACACACAGATGTTTAACTGCTACCCCACAGATGTATGAAAAACAGCTTTTAGCTGAGGTAAATGATCATCTCACCAGATAAAATTTGATTTATGTCAGTGAACATGAAAATAAGGCAAAAGCATTTGTTTATATTAGATATAATAATTAATCTTAGTGTGTGTTTATTTCTGGCAGGTAGAAAGCCCAACGCTAATATATTGCATCACAGGTTTATAAATAAATTATTTGCAATATGTGGAGTTCTGAGAACTGAGCATCAAGGTAATACGCTACAGTCTTCCTCATTTCTGGGTGACATTACATAGTAAGCTGAACAGAATATGAGGCAACAAGGGTTTGGAACCAGGGCCCAGGAAATTTACCTATTGCCCTACTATGGCAGCTTCCATGTGATGTAAATCAGGAGTGGGCAGATTGTGGCTCTGCAGATGTTTTGTCTTACAATTCCCATGATCCAACACCATTGGATATGCAAGTTCGGGCTGATGGAAGTTGTAGGCCAAAACATCTGGAGGGCCGCAAGTTGTCCACCCCTGGTATAAAGGAAAGCACCCAGCCAAGCAGAGAATTGTGTAACAGAAGGAACCAATAGGGTCCCACTCGGTCCTATAAAACCGGGCAGACTGGCCTGGAGGGACGTGTGTTCCTTGTCACAGTGACATCACAGGTATAAGCTAACAAATACCTGTGATACTAATGCAACTGCAACCCACACAGCATTCACAGTCACAATCGTTTGATTGAATGTTTGGTATAGTATTTTTATGGAAATGCAGTTTGTATTTATATCCCTATACAGATATCTAATCAAGGAACTCACAGGGATTTAGCTATTCTTAGAGTAGACCTATTGAAATTGATCAGACTTAAATTATACACAACTAACTTGAGTCCCATTGATTTCAATGGGTCTACTCTAAGTATGACTATGGGTGCCTCTACAAGAGCGATTTAAAGCTCTTTCAAGGCACATTAAAATGTTTACCTCCACATGAACGGAGCGCAAATCGGGGGATGAGGTGCGTTTTCGCTCCGATTATGCGCATCTTCGCATTCATGTTAAATAGCGAGTTTTAATTTACCACGGCCGTTAAAGCGCATTATGGCCATGTAAACAAGCGATTCTCCGCATCTCAACAAGTTTAAAGCAAGTTTCACACAGTCGGTAATGCTCTTCACTGCCTGTCGTTTATCGGAATTAGGTGTAAAAGTGATCGTGAGAAGATGCGCATAATCGGGCAACCGGGCCTCAAGCCGAATTCTTGTAGAGGAGACCTAAATCTGAATTCAACCCAATGTATTTCTTAAATACAGGTAACAAGCCTACTGTACTGTATAGTTGATGTTTACAGGAGTGACAGGCTGCATTCTGCTGCTTTGCGTGTATATGGTGTTTTAGATGAAGCTCCATGACTGCAGGGGCACTATCCCCTGTTATTGTGAACCATGGAAGGGCACAATGTGTGCATGCTGCAGCCAGAAAATGGCACAACCCCCAAAGTTCTTACACATGAGTGTGCCCCATTTAAGTACTCCCTAGTGAATATATTGACAATTGCACCTGAAATGGGGATAATGATGAAATTGGAAACAAGCCAGAAGTACTTACACAAGTAAAGAAGATGAGCAGCAAGTAGAAAAACCCAAGACAGCACAGTAACACAAGTTCCGTTCTGTATTCTTTAAATTTTGCACCAGGACAGCCTACAAGGCAAAATAGATGCATTCACTTTAAAGAATCTTGAATAATGCATGATAGAAAACAACAACAACAACAACAACAACAGACAAACAATCAAGCCATACCTATCACTTTTAACGTGATTGTACTTTGGTTGTATTTTCTAACTGGTGTCCTTAAGATGCACTTATATGTCCCACTGCTATAACTTGTAATATTTTGAATCTTCAGAGAAGACCAGCTGCTATTAGAGACCTCTAAGGATTCATTAAGTTCTCTTGAATAATCATATTCCTTATGATATTGCAGGTCCTGCAGTACTTCACTGTTGTCACCAATCTGCAAAAAAATTACATATTAATGGGTAGAGTTATTCCAGCAACCAACCAGAAAGTACTTTTACTCCATTCCTAAGCAATTACAGGATTCAATCATGTCAATTTTAAGACTGCTTTTAAAGGGTCAGCCCAGACCCTTTTTAAAACTCTGAGAGGCTCAGGAACCAAAAGTTCATTGAAGTGCACAGGTGGGCAACTAGTGACCCTCCAGATGTTTTGGCCTACAATGAAGGTAATGGGAGTTGTAGGCCAAAACATCTGAAGGGAAACAAATTGCCCGCCCTTGATTTAATGGGGATCCTTCCCACTCATTGCACCTAGTGTTAATGCCATTTTTAGCAACTTGGTACTTTTAGTGTTTTTTAGTATGTTCAGTGGGGTAAAATCAATCAGAAATGTGATGGCTGTGGTTTCTAACAGTGATCACTGGATTTGTTTCGTTATTTTATAATCCTCAGGTATGATCTTTTAATTATAGATGGAAGTTGCACTGAGCTGTGTATACTCCATGAGGTTTTTCTGTTCAGATGGGTTCTGGATGTCTTCTTCCCCTCACAGTTGTTCCTATGGAGATCAGGCCTAGCTTGGAAGAACTGGCTTGGGTAAGTGAATTGTTCATGAATTATAATAAGGTTTATAATTCTGTGTCTCTTCAACTTATTGGTTTTTTGAGGGAAGTTTGTAACATTGTCTATCAGGACCCTTGCTCCTACTGGCTAGGGCAGCAGTAGGCAACCTTTTGAGACCTGTGGGCATATTTGGTAATTAGAGAAATTGTCCAGGGCTCAGCCACTAAATGGCTGCCATGCATAGGAGGTATGGCTGCTCACAAAGGACAAATGATCTGGCCCAAATATTAAGTACAAGGCAGAAAAGGGGTCTGAGCCCCAACACACTAAACAACTGCTTTGGACCCACAGCTTTCAGTGCCAAAGAAACCTGTTTTACAGAAGGTAAACTCTTCCCCACCACCACTAACCTACTCATTTCCCATCTCTTTCTCTCTCACAGTCTATGGCCTTTATCACACATAACATTCCCCTCCCCCCCCGGATTGCTTCTGAGGGTTCCCCCTCAGTTTCCTATGCGAATCTAGCGTTTTGAATCACATCTGGTCGGTTTTGCTCCGATACCTCAGCTCAGCCTGTTGAACTTGCCTGAACTTGCCTGAAACGGACTTTGCCCATTCAGGGTTCAATCGAAACAGAAACTAAAAACGAAGCACTCGGCGCAAGAACAGCGCAAGGGGGACGACGTAATGCGAGTCCTGCGCTGAAGAAGTGGATCAAAGTCACGGTGAGTGTGCTTAAAACCGCGCATGTGATAATGGCCTATATCACCACCTATAAAAAATACACACATACTTTGTTTCTCTGGTCGTTATTACATGGGTGGTTTTAAGCACACCCACTTCGGCTTTGCTCCACTTCTTCAGTGCTGCATGTGAGCCAGAGGCATTCATGGAAAATCAAGATGGCAGTGGCTGGAAGCACTTACTTTGCTTTGATGGGATCCCAGCCACACAGAAAATGTGTTAATTTTGTTCAAAACCTAAAATGTGGGAGGGGGAGGGCAGCTTGGTCGAGCCAAGAAAGGTGTCGGGGGCGCACTGTAGCCTAACCCCGGCCTAGATCAAAGTGGGATGGCCCAGACCGACTAGTGCTGAGGCCAAGTGGGCCATTCTAGAACCACAAGCGTGACATTTGAATGGAGGGAGGGGCCTGTTCCAGGGGCCAGGTGAAGGTTCAAATATATTTACAGTGAAACCTGTGGGAGAGTGAAATGGTTTGCTCAAAGCCGCGAGCTTGGCACATCACCCAACCACCACCAAAACTTTGAGTCCATTGAATTATCGCCTTTTGGAGGTGGTGAGGGAATGTCTCCAGCAGTTGCCTAGCAACCTAGTACACATGTAATATGGCAGCCACACAATTGGAAATAGGAGAAATCAGTCATGTTCTGGTTACACTGGTGCTGAGACCAATGTTTCATTTGTCCAACGGGGAAGGTTGCCTGTGTTAAAAGTCCATGGCAAAGCTGCCTTCTGCAAACATACAGTGAGATGCTCAGACATAAAGCATTCTAGGAAGTTTATAGCATCTTAATATTGCTGAGAAAGGGTGATGAACAATTAGCATTCTTTCCATTCATCAAGATGAATTATTCAAACACTGTACATATAAACAGATAATGCATCTAGACTAGGCTGACCATATGAAAAGGAGGACAGGGCTCGTGTAACTTTAACAGTTGTAGAGAAAAGGGAATTTCAGCCAGTGTCATTTTTACGCAATTAGTTCCTGGTGAAATTCCCTCTTCATCACAACAGTTAAAGGTGCAGGCCATATACAAAAGAAGGCAGGGCCCCTGCAACTTTAACTGTTGTGATGAAGAGGGAATTTCACCAGGAACTAATTGCATACAAATGACACTGGCTGAAATTCCCTTTTCTCTACAACTGTTAAAGTTACATGAGCTCCGTCCTCCTTTTCATATGGTCAGCCTAATCTAGACAAAAAGGGTCAGGGAGCTCCTCGCCAACCCACCCTGTCTGACACATTCTGAATTCATTCAAATGTTGTACAACTTGGATAAGTGCCCTTTCCAATGGCCATTCTTTTTGCTATATTGTATCACAATGCTATAGAGTTCTCCCCTACATTCCTTCACAGCTAAGAAGTAAGATTTTGCCAGCAGAGACATCTAGTGGTAAGTTGTTGGTTTGCCAGAAAGATTCATCTTCACTTAGGTTTGGCAAGTTAAATCTTGTAAATAAACTATGATTCTGAATATGTTCATGAGATTTTAAACCACCTTGTTTCTGGATTGACTTCTTACATTTTTTTTCTCTTACTTTCTCTGAACATATTTTACACATCTTTCTTCTTAAAACTTCACCCTGCATACCACTGTAATAGGTAGTAAAACATTCATCCAAAGCAAACTATGTTAGCTCTTGAATGTACATCTGCTATCAGCCCTAACATCAACATCATCATCATCATCATCATCATCACCCAATAGCCAAAGCTCTCTGGGCAGTGTACATAAATTAAAATCACAAGTACAGCCTAAAAACAATATTAAATGGAAAAAGCTTAAAACTACAGTATAAAAGTATAACCAGAATATAACCTAGCAGCATGCAAAGATTTAAAATACAGTAACAGATTTAAAACAGCAGAGCTAAAATATTAGAATGCTAAAATTCCTGGGAAAATAAAATAGGTTTTCCCCTGGTACTGGAAAAAGTACAATGTAGATGCCAAGCAGACCTCTCTAGGGAGCTCATTCCACAGCAGGGGTGCCACCCAGAAAAGGAAAACTGAAGAAGATCTTAGGGTCAGGGTAGGTACATATGGAAGGAGACAATCCATTAGATAACCTGGCTCCAAACAATTTAGGACTTTAAATGTTTTTCCATCTCCAATCCAATAAAAGAAAAACCCCACAGGAATAACACTACCTGATGCACATCTTGGGAGAATATTTATCAGAACACTTATAGACTAAACATAAATGGCCAGTGTCAACTATGCCAGATGAAGTTAAATTATGAAATGCCCAATAAAATCTAAGCATATGTGTTCCTTCATATCTAACTGAGCTCAAGGTTATCTTGACAGATTTTTTTAAAATTTAGGCCTAGCTTCTCCCCACCCACTCCCCAAATTATGAAACACATTCTTCCAATAAGCTAAGATCTATCTACCCATTATTAATATCTTTTCATTAAAAGGAGTTAATTTTCCAGATTTCAAAAAGAAAATCCAAAGATCACATTACACATAGAAGATATACAAGATGCTGAATCCATGTATATGACAAATATGAACTCAACATTTTCTTGGAGTTATTGTACAAAACTATATGTCAGAGGGAAAATATCCCTCTGAGAAGTGCCCATTCTGCCTGTCTTTTATATACAGACTTTAAAAAATAATCTTATTTTAGAAATTTAAACAGCTAAGGGTGCAATCCTATGCACGTTTACACAGAAAACACTCCTACAATTCTAGCATGCCCCAGCCAGCATGGCTAACTGGAGGGATGCTGGGAGTTGTAGGACCTTTTTCTGTCTAATCATGCATAGGATTGCACCCTAAAAGAATCTGAGAAAGGATTTGTCATATTGACACTTTTCTGTGGCAATTCTACTGAAACACTTCCATATTTTCAGGTACCAGTAAAAAGTTTTGGTCCATTATGTGGTTGGTACATTTGCCACCTTCAAATGTACCAACCTTGTTTTTTGTTGGGGTAGGGTAAGCAGAAGTTTAAGCTAAAGGAAACTGACATTGAAGAATATCAGAAGACAACCATTTCAAATACAACATCCACAAATGCTTTGAACATGTTTGCAATGAAGTTTTTAGTACATTAATTTTTAGTTTTACAAAATTTAGCATGAGACGGAGGCTGCCTCTAGACTGCTTTTCTTCCATGATGCGCTGCCGTTGGCAGACGGCACGATGCGAAATTGTACTCCTTGCGTCCCTCTACACACAAGGAGCACTATGGCGGGCTTTGCAGTCGCCGCCGCCGCCATGCCCGCCAAGCAGCATTTAAGGTAAGTTTATTTAATTTTTGCTGGGGTGGGGAAGTAGGGTGGGTGGTCTGCGGCGGGAAGTGTTTTTTATTTATTTATTTTACTTTAAACGTGGGGTGGGGAAGAAGGGGGTTTGTTTTATTTTTTATTTATTTTATGGGGAGAAGGGAGGGAGGTCTGTGGAGAGGCGGAGGTGGTTCAGCGAGCTTATGGCTCGCTGGACAACCCCCTTCCCTGCCCAGCCCATGGCGATCAATCAGTGGTCGCCATAGACTGGGAAGGCCTCCGAGAAGCTCTGGAGCAACAGCGACAAATGGCAAAAGCCGTCGTCGTGTCGCTCAATCCTAAAAAAGTCGGATAAATGCCCGACATTTTTAATGCGGAGCTTTGGGGCTTTGCCCCTAGATGGCTTCGGATTGGCGGCAGCATTATGTAACCTAACTGCTGCCATTCTGAAGCCACCGTGATGGATAGTGTCCATCTAGAGGCACCCATAGATGGAAGACAGGGCCCTGTCTGACTCTATATCCAAGACCTGGAAGAGGGAGAGGAGACACCAATTTCAAAATACTACTGTGGGTGATTGATCAATGTAGGCCGAAAACATAATTCAGCTTCCCAATGGAAAGAACGTAACCATCAGCAGAAACAACCACATTGAGGAAAAAAATACATGGTAATGGTAAACACAGAAGAAAAATGCTGCTGACAAGGAACAGCATAGAATGAATGAATTTCTAGACACTAGTTTCTATTCTAACACAATGTAATGGATGAGCACCCACGTTACTCTGTTATAGTTGGAGAAATGGGGTGGAAAGTTTTAAAAAACACTGAACCGTTTGATGGTAAATTGAATGAATATATCAATCAATCAATCAGTCAACCTTTATTTACAGTCAATAGACCAAAGGCAAAACAAATATAACATACAGTCATGATGCTTGCAACTTAGCTGGTATAAAAAGGGACTGCAAATAAATCTACAAATAAATACTATAAATAGTAATGTTAATCATCCGCTAATGATCTGGTTCGAATAGCCAGATTCAGAAACTTAGCTACCTGTTCCGTTATTCGCTTATTTGTGCCCTGGAGCAAAATACTTCTTAGGGCCTCAGAAGAACGCCCTGGGAGGGACTGTGTAATTGGCCAAATTAAGTCTGCCCTGGCCGATTGGTAATACCTACAAAAAAATAAAACATGTATTATAGATTCGACCTCAGTGTCATTGCAGGGGCAGCATCTGTTGCGCCAAGGAATTCCCTTGTAGCGGCCCTCCAATACCCTAGACGGGAGAACATTAAACCTGGTTAGCGTAAAGGCCCTCCTATATTTGGGAATTGATAACCACCTTAGATATTGTGCTCCCTCCTTACTATATATATAGAATGAATGTCAAATAGTGCTACTGTATGACAATGAAACTGAGCTGTTCGTCAATGTCCATGTGAAAATGGCCTAGACCTATGCTTTTGCAATGTTGTTATTTGCATAACCAGTTCTGAGTGCAGAATTTCAGATTCTTCGGCCGCAAAATGTGGATTTTATTTATTTATTAACACAGAAAATGAACAGTAAGTATGAATGCACTCTGGGTGAGCTATATGATCATGCAAACGGAGGTAAATTGCTTTAGGGTTAGGGGTGCACATTCCGCAATCCCTCAAGATCTGTGGCCTCCTGTGACCCCCACCCTTGCTGCTGATTAACTGCAGTGCATGTGGCCACCGCCAGCCCTACTGCCCCTAGGCGATGACCACTCCCCACTGCTGTTCTCCCACTTCCCTTCAAGTGTCATCGCAGAAGGGAGGTTGCTGTGCTGGCTTCCCTTCCAAGAAGACACTCTGGCGGCCCTCTGAATGTGGAAGCCAGAGTATCTTCTAGGAATGGCTCAGAAAGCCACTCTCCAAGGATTACCGTCTTCTATGAGTGCAGCTGCTGCTGTGACTCTTTCAGCAGTGAGCTGGATAGGTGAGCCTCCGGATGGGATTTCAGATAAGGCCTCACAACCAAGAAGGCCCTGGACCTTCTTGTGTATATGTGCATGTGTGTATATGTGTGTATGCATTTGCTTATGTGGTTGCATAAGTGTGGCTCCTGGCCTGAGCCAGCACCACATGTGCCCGTTTGGGCTGAAAAGGTGCACTTAGCCTTTATATATCATCCTGTTCTAAGCCCCTCATCAGTGCAATTGTATTAACACTTGTTTACTATACATGAGAAAGAAATGGTAGAATTTGCATTCATTTGAATCTTTGCACTCTGTTGCCATTATTAGATTAGATTAGTACATACTATTTTTAAATGTAGTTTTAAGTGAAGTATTTAAACCCTGGTTTCTGTACATAGTTTGAGGGTATTTCTTGCAAAGTCACAGAAATGGTTTGAGGATGCTTACCAACCCCTGTTGGTTTTATGGTCTGATCATTAATTCTACAACAACAGCAGCACGCACTACAGTCACATCTTCATCATCATCATCATAATCTTCATCATTATTATCATCATCTCTTTTTAAACAGAAGAAGTTAAAGGTTAATTGTTTATATTTACTACACAGTTCAGAGTGACTCTCTACTAGTGATTTAACCTGAGAGCTATTTGAACGTTATAGTCCAAAATGTCATACTATTTGTTGGAATTACTGTTTAATTGGCCCCTTGAGGGCTTTATACACTGTTTTATTGATTAGGCCCCTCAATAGATTTTTTAAAAAGAAGTGATTAATTCTACAATTTGGTTGCCTAGCTGCATTCTGTTATCTTCACAGCCTCACACCGCCTGTGTTTAAATGTTTTCACTGATGAAAATATAGGTCAGTTATGCAAAAGAGAGGAAGAGAGGCATTGTAGAGCACAGAAGCATGAATGATTATGAGCGAATACAACTACTACTAACCATTTAATGCCAATAGTGTTATAGCACATAGAGAACACAGGAGTGAGACATTCTCTACTCAGATTATTAGAATAACAAAATCAATTCACATAGAAATTGGCCATTCTCAGACAAACACTTCTGTAGATAATATAACATGTGAATCGGAACAGCCAGAAGCAAGTGTAGTGATTCTGGCAACACATTATCCAACCACAATCACTTCTGGTGGTATTCATGATTGCCCTGATTTACACGTTATAGTATTCCGGCAAATATATCCGCTAACATTCTTACTATGCATTAAATAAAATGTGGTTGTATGTGGGCAATAAGGAAAGTAAACAATAGCAGGTCCTTACCTTATACCAAGAGACTGCCCCATTTGTGACTTGTAGATCCTGGGAAATTCTACAAGGGAGCAAAACATCTTCACTACATGTTGCCACAATCTGTAGTGTGGCATCAGCAATCCCATGAATCACAGGCCAGACTGCAAGAAGGAAGGACACACAAAGATAATTTCTGAAGAGAGACTGCTAAAAGTATATATATGACCAGCTATGGAAGGACCTTTGAGAAAAAACAGACCTTGAAGGCACATTGTGTGTGGGGATGACAACGAAAATTAGAAAGAAAGAAAGATTTACCTTGAATTAGGAAGGCAAGCTGATACCAAGATATTGAAGCCATGAGCACACTGTGTAAGTGGGTGATATTTTCTGTTTTCAGGACAAGATGTGAACAGAAATGAAAGTGATGATGCCTATAGCTCTGTACAATTAGGAAACACATGGTTGGGGATTCCCCTCCAGCTAAGGAAGTCTTAAAGATCACTGGCTGCAGGGGAAAGTCCCACAGGCTTTCCTTAGTTCTCTTTTTCATGACTGACATTCTTCCTCATCAAGGATTCAATGTTGTGGTAGTCTTACCAGCAGCAGCGAGGCAGAAAAGAGCACAGCATTCTTCCTCCTCCACTGCTGAGAAGGCCCTGTCCCCCACCCCCATCCACTTGCCTGACGTTGCATCTCAGATGGTGGCAGGACATCCAGAAGACCACTTCAGAAAATTGAAATATGCAGACAGGTTCATATGGGTGGAGATAATTAAGTGCCAGGGTCCCAAGCAGTTAAGAGCTTTGTAACATTTCCTCGTAGGGGAGTTATTAAAGTCTCCTGATTACGTTGGTTACCCTTTCTACACCTTTCCAACACTATAATAGTAGTTTTGAGGAACAGCGACCAGAAATGTACACAGTATTCTAAGTGTGATCACCCCATAGCTTAGTATAATGGCACAATAATAATGGCAGTTTTATTTGTTATCCTTCCCTGTCCCTAACATGGAATTTGCCTTTTTCACAACTGCCAAACATTGGGTCAACAGTTTTATTGAGCCCTCTACCATGATCCATTTCCTAATCAGTTACCGCCAACTCAGACCCCATAAATGCATTTGTGAAGTTAGGATTTATTTATTTTATCATAATGTGCATCACTTTACCCTTACTTACATTTAATTGTATTTGCCATTTTACTGCCCACTCACTCAGTTTGCAGAGATCCTTTGATATCTCTTCACAATCCCTTTTTCTATTTATCTCCCTAAATAATTTGGTGTCATCAGTAAATTTGGCAGCTTCACAGCTCACTCCAAACTCCAGATCATCAACAAACAAGTTTAAAAGCATCTGTTTCAGTAGAGATCCTTGGGGATCCCATTTTTTACAACCCTCTATTGTTAGAACTAGTCATTTATTTCTTTAGCCAGTTACTAATCCATAAGAGAATCTCTTCTCTTATCCCATGACTATTAAATTTACTCATAAGCTTTTGGTGAGGAACTCAGTCAAAAGCTTTTCAAAAATCCGAGTACACAGTGTCTACCAGTCATCCACATGTTCAGATAATTAGAAAAGGCTGGTGTGACAGGGGGCTTTGGAGTGGTGGCAGGTGATCTACATGATGCTGCTGCCATCTCGGAGCCTTCGGGGGCGAAACCCCGAAGCTCCGTTTTTAAAAAGTCAGGCACTTACCCCGACTTTTTCCACTGAGCAAGGCGCAGAGGTGGATTTGCTGACTGTCACCTTGCTCCGATATTATGGCGGAGATGGAGCCAGGACATAGGCACCCCCTGATTGGGTGCTATCGCTGGGACGGGGGAGGGGGCGGTCCAGTGAGCCTCTGACTCGCTGTAAAGTACAATATTAAAAAAACACAAAATACTAAAGCAGGAGCGCCGGAGCCCGAGCTGCGCTGTGGTGCACATTCACTCCTCCAGTGTAAACCCTGCTCAACATCAAATCCCTCTGACCTCCCTCTAGTTGCCCTGTTCCTCCCCCCCATTTTTTATTTTGATTTTCTCCCTTTTTTCTTTCTGGCTCTCCTCACACAGACCTCCCTCTGGCTGCCCCGTTCCTCTCCCCCACCCCCGCTTTTTTATAGTTTTTATTTGTAAATGCGAACCTTCACATTTACAGATGAAAATAAAAAAAGGGGGGGAGAGGAACGGGGCAGCCAAAGGGAGGTCAGAGGGATGAGAGTCAGGTTTGGGCACTGCACATCCCTCTATTCCTCCCCCCTGGCTGTCCCGTTCTTTCCTCTCCCCCCCCCCCCCCAGTGCTCTGCAGCGGCAGGGACAACTCCGCACATGTGCTCCTTCCCATGCAGATGTTGGGAAGGAGCGCAAGTGTGGGAGCCCAAGGCCTCGTGGCGCCAGTGTGGCACCGTCAAGATGGGGCCTGGATGCACCCTTGCAGAAGCCATGTTGATTCCTCTTCAGCAGGACTTCTCCTATATGTTTGAGAATTTTATTGTTAATAATGGGCCTGTTCAGAAGACACTTTAAACCCTGCTGGTTAAGGTTTTTAGTTAAACAGCAAGGTTTAAGGTGTCTTGTGCGATGCATTTTGCTAAACCCTGCTCACTCACTAATCACAGTCAGACTGTCTGCAGCAGGGTTAGGGGCTCTAACCGTGGCTTAAAGTGTTGTGTGCGACAGCACAGCCTGTGGTTAGTGCTAACCCCAGAGAACCACAGTTTTGCTAACCACAGAGCCTGAAGTGTCATCTGAACAGGCCCAATTCTTCCACCAATGTTCCTAGAACAAACTTTAAGCTAACCAGCCTGTTATTTTCTGGATCCCCTTTAAACACTGGTGTTTCACTGGTCCCTTCTCAGTCTTCAGTTCCAGAGACTGATCTTAGAGATGTTTACATATTTTTGTTAGAAAATCAGCAATTTTACATTTGAGTTTTTAAAGACCTCTTGGGTGGATACCATTTAGACCTAGTGATTTCTTAATTTGTCAATAACGCCCAACTTAATCGCTTGTTACCACTATTTGCCACAGTTCTTCAGGCTCCCTTCCTCAGAACGTCAGTTCAGGTACAGGTATCTGCCCTGTGTTCTCCACAGTGAAGAATGATACAAAAAATAATAATAATTTAGCTTCTCTATAATTGCTTTATTGTACTCTAGCAAGCCTTTAACTCCCTTATCATCCAGTGAACCAACTGCCCCCAAAGCCAGTTTCCTGCTTCTGATGGATGGATTTGTGTGTCTGTGTATATTATATGTTTTGTTGGCCAATGCTTTTTCATTGGGGATGGGACACTTTGTTAGGGTGGCCATGTGTCCTCTTTTACAGGAGAGAGTCCTCTATTTGAAGGGCTGCCAGAGGACCATCTTCTGTTTGAATGCCTGCTACGTCCAATTCCAATTTAAAGATAATGAACCACAAGAACTGTTACCCATCAACACTTAGACTTGGACAGGTCATCTGGTCACAATCTTCTATATTATGGTGAGATGTACTGTATTTCAACTTATAATCATTCTAAATTTTAATCTATGCATATAAATTAGCATACCAATTTTTATGCAAATCAGTGTCCTATTTTTGGTGATGCATTTTTTTGGCAATTCATAAGTGTCTACCCTACACTTAGTCAGCTGGAGCTCCCCTCATCACATATATTTCAGTAAAAATGTAAGTTATGGACACCGTTTCTTTGTATTTTTATTGTAGTATTTCTTCTACGAAATAAAACTCATTTTGTAACAGAAGTATAACATGTAAATTCCATTGTATTATATTGTGATAGGTAGACCCTTTCCAGTAATACATTTCAAAACCTTTTAACATGCTTTTCTCTTAGTATGTTTTCCCTCAAAAGCAACTGAAAATAAATCAACATTCTCTGGTTGAATAAAGCACAAGCTACTTGAAATATCATCAGGACAACAAAGAATTTAAAAAGAACAAAAAAAAAGAAAATGAAAGGTCATTTGATTTATATGAATGTGCTCAGCTAGAATTTTTTTTTACAAGTGGGGATTTTTCCTATGAGTAATGTTTAGACTGTACCTTCCATATCTGAGCACCCCTATACATGGCTCCCATAACCCATAGTCACCACTTATTTCAAGAATGAGGATGATTTTTATCCCCAATCTAGCTCAAGTTAGTCATTACTAAGACTGGGACTAGTCACTAGATGATGTGTTTGTTTACTTTTAGTAATAATAGCAGAGAGGGAGAGTTGGATGGGACTGTGGTACTTGGAGAAATGGGTTGACCCTTCCCTCCATGTCATTTTCTCACCACAAATCCCTTCAGCTGTAATTTGGCATTTGCCTACAAAACTGCCATTGGTTAGGCTGACCATATGAAAAGGAGGACAGGGTTCATGAAACTTTAACGATTGTAGAGAAAAGGGGATTTCAGCCAGTGTCATTTGTATGCAATTAGTCCCTGGTGAAATTCCCTCTTCATCACAACAGTTAGGTGCAGGCACTATACTAGAGTGACCATATACAAAAGAAGGCAGGGCCCCTGCAACTTTAACTGTTGTGATGAAGAGGGAATTTCACCAGGAACTAATGTCATACAAATGACACTGGCTGAAATTCCCTTTTCTCTACAACAGTTAAAGTTACATGAGCCCTGTCCTCCTTTTCATATGGTCAGGCTACCATTGGTGGCATCTTTGCTGGCAAATAGTAGTTTCGGAGGGTCAAACCTTCTGGATTACCAGAAGTTTTTAAAAAGTAGAGGAGATACTTTGTTAGGGATGGATAGATAGAGATATATAAATAGACTGAATTAAGGTCAGTTTCACGTGATTGGATACCAAGGCTGCATGACTTACCTGGTAGTAAATCTCACTGAGCTCAATTCATAGGTTCACTGTTGGTGTACTACTATATGTCAGGTTAAAAGTTACATGATACATGTGTCACTAGAAGTTGGTCTTTAAAAGTAGTGCTTGTAAAGAATCCCAGAGTAAAATTGGAATGCAAGAACTATATCATTTCTCTGTTTTCCTAAAGCCCTAAATGATGATTTTTGAGAAATATGATGCCCACCAAAGACGATGTTCATGGTCCCCTACTTATTTGACCCACTAATTTAACCATCAATCCTAGTGTTTCTGAGGTCACCGCTGAAAGTCATATCAAAACTACTTGCCAGACAGACTACAAACTAATTCAGTTATTCTTTCAATATTAATAAACACAACAGAATCTAGACAATGTATATATTAACATATGTATTAGTAAATAAGTTCTTTGTTAGAATTGAGTGGCATGCTTGTTTTGTTGGACTATCAAAATTAATGTATATTATTAAGTAGGCCCAACCAAAAATAAATTGGTTGAATGGGTGCTTACACACGGAGGCCTCCATCACACCAGCAATTTGCTGCACTCTCGCCATGCCTGGTGTGTGGATTTGCAGCATAGTACTCACATGACGCCGTGCCTGTCCTGCTGATACCCTGCCTCTTCCCCAGCCTTTCCTGGAATGTTAAAATTCTGGATTATTTCCCCTAAATGCATTAAATTCATGGTAAACCTCCATGTAGTTTTAACGGAACTGTGGCTTGAATGAATTGCATCAGGCCTGGCAGGGAAAAGCTCTCCCAGCAGCCAGCTGCAAGCCTCAATATAAAACCCAAACCTTGCATCCCAGGCTCCAAAGCATTTTTTAAAATCATACAATGCCTGAATCTCTGTAGAGACAGGATTGTACTCCCTCAGTGCCCCCAAAGAGCCAGACTAAAGGGTCATTCCATTTTTGCCTGGGAGAAAGGCAGTCTGGTAAAAGTACTCATCTGCCAGGACTTGACTGGAAGGAGAAGGAGAAGGGTGGAATGGAGTGGAGTGGAGTGAAAGAGCAACGGAGCGAAAGAACAGCTATTCAGGTGAAAGGGATCATAAGCTTGACGAGCATTTGCCTCAGAGTAAAATAAAAATGAGGAGGCAAACCAGGTAGGGGGGATTAGGTGTGATGAAACTCGGAGGCTCATAGTGCTAACAATCCAAAGGCCCTGCAATGCAATTCTGTTTTTCCTTAATGGATTTTCCATGATAAGAAAAGAGATGGAAGAAGTGGTAGGAAAATATGGGAGGGCTATGGATGGAAGATGATATCATCTGGGGCTCCATCACACCAGTGTTTTATCACACTCTCGTCATGCCTGGTTTGCTGTTTTGCAGCGCTGTACTCACATGACGTTGTGCCTGTCCTGCAGTCACCTTGCCTCTTCCCCCCGCCTTTCCGTGTTTTCTTAGAGCAGGGAAGGTCTGGCTTATTTCCTCCATGGGGGATTAAAGTGCCCTTCCACCTAGGGTGACCAGATAAAATCCAGGTCAGGGCTCATGTAACTTTAACAGTTGTAGAGAAAAGGGAATTTCAGCCAGTGCCATTTGTATGAAATTAGTTCCTGATGAAATTCCCTCTTCATCACAACAGTTAAAGTTGCAGGGGCCCTGCCTTCTTTTGTATATGGTCACTCTAGTATAGTGCCTGCACCTTTAACTGTTGTGATGAAGAGGGAATTTCACCAGGAACTAATTGCATACAAGTGACACTGGCTGAAATTCCCTTTTCTCTACAACTGTTAAAGTTACATGAGCCCTGACCTGGATTTTATCTGGTCAGCCTACTTCCGCCCCCGTCCTCGCACTGTGTCCTTTGCTGGGGGGGGGGTTGCTGACAAAAAATGAGGGCGGGGCAGTTCTCCAGCGTGCCATGTGGAATGAATGGGCTTGTGCTGAGTCAGTTGAACGGAGTTTTGCTGCTCCAACCCCACTCTCATTGCCCACAGAAATGGCACCCAGCTGATGAAACGTTAAATTGGTAAAACGCTAAACAACAAAGCCAAAGTTAGGGGGGAAGGCTCCCACGTCCATCACAATGTCACAACCAATGAACTGGAGGGGGACGGAGAAGGGGTGTGGTGGGGCAGAGTGGAGTGGGAATGCAAACAAGCGAAAGGAGGTTTCACCCGTACAGTGGCAATACCACAAACCCACATGAAAGGAACCATTAGCTTGATGTGCTAATGAAACGGAGATGGAAACCGCTGTGGCAAACCAGGAAAAAAAAGTAGGTATGATAGAGGCCCTGGACTCCCTGTCAAATTCTGTGAATGAGGCATGATAAAAACCTCGTCTGGAGGCACCCAATATTTCCATGGTATTTTGATTCCTGTGGGTAAAGGAATAATATGCCACAAAGAACAAAATGAAGATAATTAAATGCTGTCTTGAAGGGTAGGCCTGGGACACATTATTTCTATTCAGGGTGATGTTGATGTATTGTGGACATTTCTAATTAGATGATAGACATAAGAAGAGCCCTGCTGGATGAAACCAAACACCGATCTAGTCCAGCATCTGGTTTCCCACAGTGGCCAACCAGAAGCAGAACATGAGGGCAATAACCTTCTCCTGCTCTTGTTCCCCAGCAACTGATATTCAGAGGCATGCTGCCTAGGATACTGGAGATAGCGTATGGCTATCATGACTCGTAGCCATTGATAGCCATTAGACAGAAAAGAAATCCTACAGCTCTCAGCATTCCTCAGCCAACCATGGTGGCTGGGGCATGCTGGGAGTTGTAGGCCTTTTTTCTGTCTAAACATGCATAGGATTGTGCAATAATCCTCCTTGAATTTGTATACCTCCCTCACTGCCTCATAATAATTTGTAGTGTCATAGTATGTGGCCTGCCAGAGAGTGAAAAGCACTGCCAAATGTTCCGTTAATATCAGGAGGGTATAGTCCTTGATCAGTGAAAAAGTACAGGATATATTAGTGATGTTGGTTTGCCTAACTACCTGCTGACAATTAGATCATCAGAGTTAGGCCCTTTCCACACCAGGCTGTTTTCCTGGGATGGCCCCAGGCTGATCCCTGTGCGCCGATGGTGCGTATTAGGTACTTCCGGGATCGCCCTCCCTCCCTCCCTGTGCTCCGATGGTGTGTAGGTACTTCTGGGATCGCCCTCCCTCCCTCCTTCTACACCCCTATGGTGTAGAAAGGGACGTACTTACCCATTGGAAAGACAAGCTGAATAACAGCAGTGAAAATAAAGAACTCTACAACAGACATCCATAGCTAATGATGTAATTAACCACATTCTCAGTAACGACGTGGGTGATAGGATGAGAAAGGAGAAGCACAGTCTCTGGAGTAGGTGGTTTTGAAAACATTGTGGGTGGTGATGGATTAACATTTGATTTTAAAAGGAGAAGTGAGTACTATAGAACTTTTTTTAGACTTACCCAAAAATGATCAGGGTTGGAGCAGAGGAGTTGAAGGACTTTAGGGAGCAATCCTATGTACGTTCAGACAGAAAAAGTCTTATAACTTCCAGCAGGGAATTGTAGAAGTTTTTTCTGTCTAAACATGCATAGGATTGCTCCCTTAATGATCTAAACTACAATTGGGAAAGGGTTATTATTATTATTATTATTATTATTCATGGATATAATCATTTGAGTACTTTATGGCGCTCTGTCCTGCTTCATATGTTAGGCAAAATTCAAATGACTTTTTTTTTCTGTATACAATTCCAGGATTTTGTTCCAATTAATGGATGACATTAGACAGGGATTTTTTAAGCGTGGAAAGTTAGCATGAATATTCTTTTAAAAATATATTTTCTATTTCCCTAAACCAACCCTAGATGGCAACAGCACTCTTTACCCATAATAGGATAACCATGTATTCCAAGAGCTGGAGCTGTGAAACTAATAGAGCATTTCAGGGAAAGATGGCCTGCAGTTCCAGGGGATGATTAGCTGCAGTTCCAGAAGCTTCTGCTGGATTTCAGTAGACTGATAGTTTACAAAGGTTATCAAAAAGACAATCATATTTCACATTCTTGTAGTTCCCCCACATTTAGCATGTAAAAGAACAGGGCTGGTGATCTCTGTATGGGGTTATTCAAATTGTATATATATGGGAAGAGCTGAAATAACACTTGGATCTATGGCTCTTCCAAACCTGAAGTGTTAACATATGAGATTTTGAAATGCTAGTTAATATTTAGGGGCTGTCATGATCCAAAAGCCTAGCAGTAACACAGAAGCAAGGAACCATGCTCTGGTTCAGCCCTGTAACCAGACTAAAGATTGAGAGGTTGGGGGGGGGAGGGAATGTAGGGCAGCAGTTCATCTGCTTTGCAGGCCTTTTAAAGACAAAAATATAAACTTATTTAATAATTTGTTTGTAAAATAATTTAAGGGGGGCAAAGAAAATTTAGGGGGGCAGCCCCCCCCCCAGGTCCCCTAACTCCAGCTACAGGCCTGCTCTGGTTCACCACTCAACCAGAGAAACCTGAGATGCCAAAGCCCCCTGAGCCTGAGACCCCTGAGCTTGGATGAAAGACTGTAGTCCCTGAGCCCAGGTCCAGAAAGGGGACGGCCTACTCACCTTCAAGGGCCTCCTTCTTCTTCTGCTCCAGCTGCTCGCCAGCTTTGTACCCTCCTGACTCATCCGTAGGTTCTGCTTAGCTGGCACAGGACACAGTGTTCATATCAAAGAGACAACACATTGTAAAGCTGCCCTGCCCACAAGGGCTTCTTCACTCAGTTCAATGGAGGAAGCAGAGTGGGTGTACATTCGGGTGACCATATGTCAGAAAAAACCAGGACATGTCAGGATTTTTGCTAACAAATCTGGGAAGGGGAGGTTATGAAATTTGAAGAAAAATCTGGATTTTTCCCATCCTCCCCCCACCCAAAGGCCAGCCTTACTTTATAGTCAATGGGAATGAACAAAAATGCTTACAGTTCTGTCATTTTTAAAGATAAAGAGATGAAATTTAGGTAGGGATTTAGCCATGCCAAATTTGAAGGAGATCTGTTCATCCGTTGATTTTTAGAAACGTTTTAAAGTTTGAGGTTTCAAAATTATTATTTTTTAAAAAAGAAAAATATTTTTTAAAGATAAAAAGATGAAACATAACACTTCGATAGCTCCTACATAGGGCTTTAGCCATGCCAAGTTTGAAGTAGATCAGTTTATCCATTGATTTTTAGGATTTTTTAAAAAAAAAATTGAAGTTTTAAAATTACTTTTTTTAAAAACAACAACAACATCATTTTAAAGATGAGATGAAACTTGGCAGCATGATAGATCTTAAGTAGGGCTTTAGCCATGCCAAGTTTCAAACAGATCTGTTCATCTGTTGATTTTTAGAAAGTTTCAAAACAAAATTGAACTTTAAAACTTTGACCCTGTTAAGCAGCAGCTTGCAGCAGAGTGAGGATGCAGAAACGATATTTGAGGGAAGGGGAGAATGTATCACACTGAGTATAGCAACAAAGTACAGCAAAAGCTACAAAAGTAGGAGTGAGTGAAGTTAATTTCAGATACATTGGATGTTATTTCAGTGATTTTAACATTAAGATGTTATGTAGAACAGATTTGTCTTAACTGTGTGCTGTAAAATCAGACATGTGACCAAGGCTATGTTGAGGTGGGTACCCCCCCTTGGTGCTGGACATGCCCCCTGGGGATGGACATTATGGTGGGGACGCCCCCTTGGAGGCTGACCATGTTGTCCTCCTTTTTGGTTTCCAAAATATGGTCACCCTACATTCCTTTCCCTGTACATGAGAACGATCTGTGTGCACGTTTGTGTGAACACAGGCCTGTGAATGAGGGAGATCACTTTAACACTGTTTTCACTTCATTTTAATGCCACTAGGAAAGCCTTGGCTTGAATCCAACAGTGTCTTCCGCCAGCAGAATATAAACTGCTGAAGAAAGGAATTCCCCCTGCTTTTTGCCCCACACTTCCCCATGCTCTCCAGATCTTCTCCAGAAGGTTGGGGGAAAGGCTAGAGCAGATTTGGGGGCACACAGAGGACTGTATGGGGGAGGAGAGGAAAGTCTGCTTTACAATGTTGAATTTAAGCTAATGCTCACTCTCTCCTGTGAACTCTTTGTACACACTATGCTGGCAACCTGAATAAAGTAATCATACAGTTACCAACAGGGCAATCCAGCCGAACTTAAGCAATTGGCCTATTGATTTCACAGAGAGAAAGTTAAATATATGCTTAATTTGCCCATTGAAATCAATGGCACTTAAATGTGCTTACCATCAGCTGCATTGTGTCCACAGTGTCTAAGCAGATCCATTTAAACATGATGGATTTGTGTTGGGATTGTTTTGATATAAATCAACTTGTTAGTTAATAAGCTACATTGATTTTAAGAGTCTTTCTACATGTGGTATTTATTGCACACTCATTATTCCCTACTCACGGTTGTTTACAGATTTTTTAGATAACATCGTGGCCCTCCAGTTTCACTTCTGGGTCTAAGGAGTATTTTCTGCAGTTTTTTAGAGCAAGGAAATGTGGCATTATTTGTGAACGTGAAAGAAATTATTTTCACTTGTGTATTTCTGCTATTCCAATATACCACAGTGCCACCTAGAGGTTATGTAGTTGGAAAGTAAGAAAGGAAACACATTTCATGTAGTGCTTGGATCTCAATTTTGCAATGAAACTGAAAGTAGATGCACCACATTAACAACCTTGTGTAGAAAAGCCCTAAGTGAAATATTTGAATCTTAGTGTGTGTGTGTGTGTGTATGGCTGTTACTTTTAGGATAGGAGCAGGGAATCTATTGCTGTCCAGATTTTGTTGGACTACAACTCTCATCAGTGCCAGCCAGCAAGGCCAATGGTTGGAAATTATGGGGACTAGAAGTAACAAGAGGGCCAGAAGGTTCCCCAACCCTGTTTTAGGGCATATGTAAGTCTTTGCTATTCTGGTGATATTGGGTAGAGTGCCTGGGAGAAGGGAAACAGAAGGTTTCTTATTCTTTCATTCATCAGGTGAGAAAAGCATCTGATATTTCACATTTGTTCCTTACAAATTCTGTAGCTTAGAAATTAAAATCAACCTTTCTGGGGGAGGGAAATCACAGATTTCCATATATGTGTGTATAACAAACTAGTTTGAATTCAGTATCTTAGTGTTATTGTCATATTTCAATTTCTTATTTCTATTTATCAAGTTGGTTACAAGAGATATTAGGGCTTCTGATTCGAGAAGTGATCAAAATGCTGCTTTTCTGGGCAGTCTGGCTTCCATGACTCATGTCACTGGGTTTCCAGGAATAATTGTCTTAAAGTTAAATCCTTCAATCTGAACCATCCAAGAGGAGTTGCCTTGGATGACATGTGGTGTTCTGTTTAGCCCTTAGATTCTGGGATTCCAGCCTGCTGACCATTGTTTCTTGTGGAATGTTTTAAAGCCTTCAGACAAACAGGAAAGTGGTGGGAGAAACTTGGGAAGTGGTGAGATGAACGGGACCCACTTTCCCCCCAAGTGATTGTTGGAGGTGGGTGATCACTACTGGGCAAGACCTAGTGGAAACCGGTCCATCCAAGATGCTGATTTGATGTCATAATTCTCCTTTGTGATGAAAGAGCTGGCACTCTGGTGTTGTAGCTCACAGTTTGGGCTTGTGAAAAGTAGCTTAAAGCCCATAGAAATGTCATTCCGAAGTGCCAGTCCAGGCTCTCCACAGACAAGTGGTTCAGAGTCCCCACAGTCAAAGAGCCCAGGGCTGAGACTGGTAAACCCAGGACATTCCAGATCAAGGAACCCCTCCTCAGGACATGGGTTGAACCAGTCGTCCAGATCTTGGCACTCTTCTACCATGGGGAGGTCAACAACTCCAGAGAGAGGCTGCCACTATCAAATAATCAAATCATCAAATCTGCCACACAGCAGAGCTTTTCAGAGTTGTCCAGGGGCTATTATATGCCGGCCCCAAGGACATGGTAGAACCATCTGAGGCCCGCTGTAATGAATTTGCTAGGCACTTCCAGAATAAAATCTTTGGCATCCACCAGGACTTAGACTCCAGTTTTATAGCATGTGAATCTAGCGAGGTGTCCAGAGCACAGCCTTGTCCTGTTTTCTTGGATGAGTTTCAACTGGTACAGCTCAAGAATGTTGACAAGGTGCTTGGACAGGTTCGTGCAACCACCTCTATATTAGATCCTTACCCCTCTTGGCTAATGAAAGCTAGCAGGGATGGAACAGCCAGCTGGGCAAGGGAAGTGATTAATGCCTCTCTGCAAAATGAAGTGGTCCCAGACCATCTGAAAGAGGCGGTAGTGAGACCACTCCTAAAGAAATCTTCCCTGGACCCGGAAAATCTTAATAACTATAGGCTGGTGGCAAATGTTCCATTCCTGGGCAAGATCCTTGAGCGATTGGTTGCGAGCCAGCTCCAGACACTCTTGGATGAGACTGATTATCAGGATCCATTTCAGTTGGGTTTCAGGCCTGGTTTTGGCACAGAAACAGCCTTGTTCGCCCTGTATGATGAGCTATGTCGGGAGAAAGACAGGGGGAGTGTAACTCTGTTGATTCTCCTTGATCTCTCTGCGGCTTTCGATGCCATCAATCATGGTATCCTTCTGGGTTGACTAGCTGAGTTGGGAGTGGGAGGCACTGCATTGCAGTGGCTCCACTCCTACTTGGCAGGTCGGCTCCAGAAGGTGGTGCTTGGGGGACATTGGTCGGCCCCGTGGATTCTCCCGTATGGGGTTCCGCAGGAGTCAGTTTTGTCCCCCATGCTGTTCAACATTTACATGGAACCGTTGGGTGCAGTCATCCGGAGTTTTGGAGTGCATTGTCATCAGTACGCTGATAACACGCAGCTCTATTTCTCATCATCAGGTGAGGTTGTGGATGTGCTGAACCAGTTGCCTGGCTGCAACAATGGACTGGATGAGGGCAAATAAACTGAAACTCAATCCAGACAAGACTGAGGTGCTGTTAGTAGGTGGTTCTTCTAACCATATAGAGCGTGTTCAACCTGTTCTGGATGGGGTTGCACTCCCCCAGAAGGAGCAGGTTCGTAGCTTGGGGGTTCTCCTAGAACCATCTTTGTCACTTGAGGCTCAGGTGGCCTCAGTGGCATGGAGTGCCTTCTACCAACTTTGGTTGGTGACTCAGCTATACCCCTATCTGGACAAGGATAACTTGGCTTCAGTTGTCTATGTTCTGGTAACCTCCAAGTTAGATTACTGCAATGTGCTCTACATGGGGCTGCCTTTGAAGGTGGCTCAGAAGCTGCAGCTTGTGCAAAATGCAGTGGCCAGATTGATATCAGGAACCAAAAAGTTTGAACTATAAGATCGATACTGGCCTGCTTGCATAGGCTGCATTTCCGATCCCAATTCAAGGTGCTGGTTTTAACCTATAAAGCCTTACATGGCTTGGGACCACAATACCTGATGGAACGCCTCTCCCGACACGAACCTACCCGTACACTACGATCAACATCTAAGGTCCTCCTCTGAATGCCTACTCCTAGGGAAGCTCGGAGGATGGCAACAAGGGAGAGGGCCTTTTCAGTGGTGGCCCCCCAACTATGGAACAATCTCCCCAACGAGACTCGCCTTGCGCCCACACTGTCATCTTTTCGGCACCAGGTGAAGACTTTTCTCTTCTCCCAGGCATTTAACAGCATATGTTGAGCTTTTTAACTGACCCCTGGACAGTTTTAAATGAGATGTAGTTTGTTTTTAGGCTTTTATGGTTTTAATTTTTGTATATTGGTTTTAAAATGTTCAATGTTTTTAATTTTTGTAAACCGCCCAGAGAGCTTTGGCTATGGGGCGGTATATAAATGTAATAGATACAAATAAATAATATAAATAATTAGACAAAACAGGCTGTTGTGATTGATATTGGTGCCGGAATATGTAAGGTGGGTTTGCAGGTCAATAGATGCCCCAGTTGGTCATTGGCACTGTGGTTGGACACCCTATGGAAAAGTCCATGGGGCTAGAAGAGAGAGACCAGATACATTGGGGAGCAATGTTGATATCATTTTGCCGGTAAGACATGGCATAATCATAAATTGGGAGTCAGCACCTCTTTTATCACGATCTCAAACTTGCTCCAGAAGACTATGCCCTTTTAATGTCCGGTCCTCCCCTCTGTCCAACTACAAACAGAGAAAAGTTGGTGGAGGTTGTTTTTGAGTCCCTCAACTCTCCAGGGATGTCTGTGACATATCAGTCTGTCTTGTCAATGTATGCCCAGGTGAAGATTAGTGGATTGGTGATAGGCACAGGTTGTGCCGTGATACACCCTGTGCCAGTCCATGAAGGATACAATTTGCCACATGCCTTAGGAAGGATGGACATTGCTGGAGCCAAAATGACATCTTTTTTGGTGGACATTCTTAAGGACATGGGGCATTACTTTGACAAAAGAATAGTGGACGTAATTGATGACATCAAACAAAAGTGCTGTTATATGGCTCTCGGTTTTGAGAATGAGTGGAATCATCCCACGCAGAAATACATGGTGGACTACCAGTTGCCTGATGGCCCAGTGATCACTTTGGGGAAAGAGAGATTCCAGTGTCCTGAGATGTTGTTTAACCCTCCACAAATGCCAGGCCTGACTATTCTAGAAACCCATGTCATGGTCCAAAAAAGCTTAAAGAAGAATCCAAAAAGGAAAAGTATAAAACCATCATGGGGTGGGGGGTGGGGGTCATCCCTCTTCAAGTGCTTTGGAAATGTGGTTTACTCACAAACTTATGGCTACTGTGCACACCAACACAAAAGTTAAAGTCACAGCTGCCCCATTGAGGCACTATTCCATCTGGATGGAGGGTTCCATTCTCGCTTCCCTGAATAACTTTCAGCCATGTTGGATCAAAAAAGAAGAATACCAGGACAACGGGCCCTACATTGTTCACAAGAAGTGCTACTGAGATGGGCCAAATATACCCCCAGGGGAGGTCAAGTTTGAAACAACAGGGAAGGGAACAAAAAATAAGTCAGTGTGTTTGCCTAGGCTTAAAATATGTCTTATTAGGGGTGTGCGTTCCACCCCAGAATTATCTGATAACAGCGAACATCCACAGTGCATTCAATCTTCCAGAGCAGGGATTGGCCACTTCTAAACCAATCAAATCATTTCAGAGCAGAGACGTGCTCAATCAGAGCTTCTAACGTCTCCTAAATTATTCTACTGTTTTGTGTGTGTGGTGTGTCTAATTGAAAACCTCCCAATAAGGAACATGGGGTGATAAGGTGGGGTAGTTTTGATACTTGATAGTGACATCTGTGTCTAACCAATTAGGAATAGCCGCAGAGCTGTCTGTGACCATGTTCTGTTCTCCTCCAGTCGCAGTGTTCAGGGGAGGGAATGCCGGTCCTTGTTTCCGGGGGCTCATGTTGGTTCTTGCAGCATTCATTTTGTCAGAGAGCGAGAGAGCAGTGAGATAGCATTTGTTGTAAAGTGAGATATTATGGAACTTATTTAGGAGAGAGGGGGGGGAGGGAGAGAGAGAGAGAGAGAGAGATCTACAAGATCTTCTGTTGCATTGCAGAGATTTGTGTTGCTGTTTTCCTCTGGTTCTCATTTCAAAATAGGAAAGACCCTCTTCCAGGAGAGGGTTAAGGTCCTGAAGCTTTTTCCTCCAGAGTGCCTGCCCATCCTGCCTTGCAAGGCTGGGTTGCACGTTTATTATTATTATTATTATTATTATTATTATTATTATTATTCCCCTTAACTGTTTGAGGTGCTGTAACTCTCCTTCCTCTAAATTGAGCTTTCCCAACAGCACTTGGCTTAAAAGTTACAAGTGTCTTCTTGTACTTGTACGTTTTTGAGTTTTAGGGTTGTGCAGTGCACACAAGCAGTATACAAGTAATATAGCACACTTTGATAACATTCCATCATGAGGCGTGAGAAACGCTGCTGCTGGTGGTTCTGGCCGTGGGGGGAGAGGGAGTGCAGGGGCAGGGCTGGTTGGTTGGTTGCACGTTTCTGCTTGACTGCCAGACCCCCTCTAGATGGATTCGGTTTGACACCTGGTTAGCTGATTATGGCATAATCACTGAAGTGCTTTATCGTAAATGCTTGTATGCAGGAGGTAATTGAGCACTCAACTGGTGACCTTACCGGTTGTTTCAAATGCGCTTTACAAGTAGTTAATGCGGAGAATCGCTTGTTCACATAGTCAAAATGCGCTTTAACGGCCGGAGCAAAATAAAACTCGCTATTTAACGCGCATTCGATAATGCGCATAATCAGAGAGAAAATGCGCCTCTACGCCCAATTTGCGCTCTGTTCTTGTAGAGGTAATTTTTTAAATGCGCTTTGAAAGAGCTTTAAATGCCTCTTGTAGAGGCAGCCAGTCACAGTGTGAAAGTGCTGCTGGGCTGGCATCGTGAGTGAGTAAGCTTCTACACCTGAGTCGGGCAAGCTGTTTGGGCTTCCATTGCAAAGGGGGGGGGTTCTTGTCGCCGTCCTCCTACTACTACTGGGAAGCTGTTGTTGCCTTGACTGGACTTGCTCCATTGTGCCCAGCCAACATTGGGGGAGGGGTGCCTCCTCCTCGTCCTGCAAGCCTGCTGTCCTCTCTGAGGATGGGCAAGCTGTGTATTGCTGTTGTGGCATTTATTAATATATATTTACTTATTTATTATTGCACTAAGCACTTTTATCCCTCTGCTTCGCTTTCCCCTCCCTCGCCTTACAGATCAAGGCACGAGAGGTGCCTGAGGGGACATTTGAGTTCGGACTTTAAAAAGTTCCTATAAATCACTGCATGCAGGGCACTGCTCCAAACTTGGTGTGCCGAAAACCCTCTTTAAAATCTGTCATGGTGCCAATTTTCATATGTTTATCTTTAAAACTGGCGGAGCTGTGAGCATTTCTGTTAATTCCCATTGATGAGAATGTACTGGTTACCTGAAAACGGGGCGTTTTTTCACCAAACATCTGGCAGAGCAGAGAGAGGGACCCACTCCAGAAATCAGGGAAGAGAAGATCTGCTCTGCACACCCCTAAGTCTTATAGTTATTGGCTGAAGAATAAACCCAGTTCCCTGACAGATCAAATTAGTACCTGACCATGCAAATGTTCCATAGGATTTGCCATACCTAAGCTCAAGTCACCTGACTGGGATACGCTCCAACCTAAGGAGGAATTACACAGGTGGCACATCCACCATTGTCTGCTTTTAATTTTAAGGGGTAGTTAAATGGAGAAAGAGAACATCAGATGGACAATTCTGTCAGTTTTGATTTCTGTTTCTTATTTTTCCATTCTTAAGTTTGGTTCATCTAGAACTTTGAGAATTTCTCCAGTCTGAGAAATTTGTTCTGAGCTTTTTATGCACATTTTTCCTAACACTTTGAAGGATCGTTTGCCTAACATACACATTTTTTGCAACTGATTTTCCTGAGATAAGGCACAATTGGACGTTTCCCCTCTAATATTTTTGTACGTGTTTTTTGAATGGAGAGTGTCGTTGCAACATTCAGGAAAGTGCATATTTCGAAGGATAACCACGTTTTGGTTCGTATAGTGCAAAATGAGGTATTTCAATGTAAACTGAATATATTTCTCCCCCATCTCAAAGCTCCGTGGCAGAGCAACTGTTTTGCCTGCAAAAAGTCTCAGATCTAATTCCTGATGTGTCCAGTTAAAAGAATCAGGTTCCAGCCAGTGATGGTAATGGCTGTTCTCTACTTGAGTCCTTAGAGAGTTGCTACCTGTCAGAGCAAAACAATATGTGCATGGATGTACAAATATTTTGACCTTCTAATGTTCCTGGGTCCAGTCTTTAACCTTCAGTTAAAAGACCTGAAGGCAAGTGGTAGGCAAACTGGTGCTTTCCAGATGAGTGCCATGCTGGCTGGGGATGATGAAAATTGTAGTCCAAAACACCTGGAGGTCACCAAGGTACCTACCTTTGTCCTAAGGTTTTGGGAAGCTCCTGTCCCTGATACAGTATTCTACTTCTGTTGTAACTACAGCAGATAGCTGAGCACATGATCAGAACCAGCCTGCAGATAAATCAATGTTGGCAAGGCATGCAGTAATGATTCTAAGGATGATAATCAACTCACTCTGATTCTTACACCATTATTTATTTTACCATATTGGGCAGATAATGTGAAGGCAATTACTTTTACTATGGTGCCTTTAGGGAAATAATTTGCCATAGAGGAATAATTTTCCTACCTCCTCTTGTCATTTAATGATAACTTCTGAACTAGGACAGCTTAGCCTCTTTCTAAATCCCATCAATGTGATTAGAACTCCTCTAATATAAGGGGTTTGTTGTTTTCTTTTATAAGTTCTAAATATATTTTCTCCCAATTTTACTGAATTTGTTGTTTGTTATTGTACAATAAGGAGCATGAAACTATTTTGTGCTATATGTTATTTGACTAACTCCTGTGTCTTATCCATCTCTTAACCATCTCTTCCCTTGCAGTGTTCTTACCTCTTCAATAATTCCTCATACATCATTCCCACTTTCTGTGTCAGGCAACTCTCCCCACCCCACCCGTTTCTTCTGTTTAAACATTTTCTTTAAAGTAATACAATACTCAGAAGTAACCATAGTCCAGCAAATGAGTTTGGCAGATGTAAGCAATCTTTCATACAGGCTGCCAAACTCTGGATAAACATTCCAATGCCATTAGAGCCTTATTGAGCCAGCTGGCTGGCTGAGTCTTTTGAACGGTGAATGGAGATAAGATGGATAACTGGGGGCAGGCCACCAGTTATGTATGACTGCTTGATCACAATTAGATATGGATTGGTGCCATTGGTTATTTTACAGCCAGACAATATATAGGAGAATATGCTAAATTTCCACATTAATTTTTCCATCACATTTAGATGTAAAAAAAACAAAAACCCACAATTCTTTCAATTGATACTTTCAACTACCAACTACAATTCCTCCTTTTTAAAAAATGAATTAAGGTTGGTTACAATCCAGAAAGATATTCAGCATAAATAAATCTTTGTACAGCTTCCTTTGGGTTTGATATAAGCTAGAAGGGAAACTATTTTAGTTTCTATTTTATCTTGGGTGCCTCTACAAGAGCGATTTAAAGCTCTTTCAAGGCGCATTACCAAATTTACCTCTACAAGAGCAGAGCACAAATCAGGGGTCCAGGCGCTTTTTATCTCCAATTATTCGCATTTTCGAATGTGCGTTAAATAGCAAGTTTTAATTTACAGCGGGAGTTAGAGCGCCTTATGGCCATGTAAACATGCGATTCTCCACACGCAAACAACTTTAAAGCATGTTTCATACATCCCGTAATGCGCTTCACTGCCTCTCGTGAATAGGTATTAGGAGTAAATGCGCTTATCCGTAGATACGCATAATAGGGCAACTGGGCATCAAAGCGAAATCTTGTAGAGAGGACCCTTGATGGAAAATATAGGGTAAATATCTAATGTTGCATGAGCAGACTTCTGCTCATGCAGTGAAATTTTCCTGTTGTCTTCTCCCTCTCTGTGCCCCTTCAAATCTGCTCCTGAGAGTCCCCCAAATCTCCAGAGCAGAGTTGGGGTGAGTTCACACCTAGCCTCATTGACTTATGAACAGATGTCATGTCTGTGCCATAAATAAACATAAACAGCCTTACATGATGTATCTGCCTGTACATCTTCCTGATTTCTCAATATTTCTTTAGATGATCAGGGTCAGCCAGAGACATTTTGCTGCCTGAGGCAAACAACAAGATGATGCTTCCCCATTCCAAATATAAAAACCAACTGGATTGGCAGTTGGATCTGGGTTCTAGTCCCTACTTGGCCATGAAGTACATTGGGTGACTTAGGACAAGTCACTGATTCTCAACCTAACCCCCCTCACAGGATTCTTGTGAGGTTAAACTGGAAAAGATGGAGATTATGTACACCACCTTGGGTTCCTTGGAGGAAAGGGAATATATAAATGTAACAAATAAATTATAATATTGAAATGTCAGATCCTCATTAATGAGGTAATAACTTACCCACAATATTCCTCCCCCTATGTGGACGGATACCTAAAGAGATGTAACAGGTGTACTTGTATGAAAAAGTATGTGTGCCTGCTGGAAGCTCCTCCTTTGCTTTCTCCTCCCAGAATCGCTCTGTATAGCTGTAATATATTAAAGGGCCAACTTCATATTACTCCAGTTCCTGACAACAATGTGTCTCCCTGTAGAAGCTTTCCTTCCATTAATGCACTGCTTAGAAAGCTTTCTACTCTTTTAGCTGTTATGCTTTTAATACATGTAGTATATATATTTGATTCCCTCATATGGATTGTGGTAATTTCCTTTTCCCTTTTACTCTTTTCTGGGGGTGGGGGGATAGCTTTTCTCCTTGTTTTAGTCATTTACTTCAGCCAGCTCAACTTCTCCAGCCACCTCATAAGTATATGACCCTGCCATAATACACACACACACTCACACGGCCAATTTCCAAGCAGTTTTTTTAAAAAAAGTTTAAGCAAAGTTAAATATGGATGATCAGTGCAGTTATTAATATCAATCTCATAGCCCGTTTCTAATATTCCATGACACACTAGTACATCTAAGACAAGAAACAGAACCCAAAATGGGTCTATGCAGATATACCATGCACATAGGAACGGGCTTGGTTCAAAATGGCTTGGGCCAGCAAGGGCAAGATTTAGCCCCCACCCCAGTGGTTTCCTTAAGCACATCTCCTTACATTCTAACATATGTGAACTACTGCTATTTGTTTTTATTGAAAAATGTACAGCAGCGCACTTGGGAAAATCGTTGCTGAGGGGGTAAAACCTGTCTTCCACCCTGACACCAAGGGTCAAACTACAATGCATTTAAATAGCACTTTAGAACCAGTGATGGGCAAATTACCCTGAGTGAATTCATTATTTACTTAGAAAATAATGAATTAGCCCATATGAGCTCAGAGGAGAGTTCTCCTTTAATCTGACATCTTGTCCCATGTATATGTGTTTTACACAGGCATAATATCAAAGTGTATCTTGGGAGCTAGTTTGGAATCACGTAATACATCATGTCGTCATGCATCACGCTATGCCCCCTTTCTGATTGGTTGTTTTCACATAGCCTGCCTACATGATAATGTCATGTGATGTTTACTTGCCACTGCTGATCACCATTATGAAGATGGATCCTGCAGAGACCTCCTTCTCAGGGAGCCAGAGCTATCGTGGTAATGAGGGAAGCAGATAAGGAGACTGCTAAAAGGGGTCTAGGTGGTAGGGTTCTAGGCAGAAAGATGACTGAAAATGTCAAGGGGGATTATTGTAGTTCCTTTGCTGTGCATGTTTCAAAGCTTGCAATCAATTCTGAACTCAATAGTGAATTTGTAATATATTGGTACTGGCTCATTACAAAGGTGAGCGTTATGAATGGACAAGTTTTGACCAGTGAGCCGACTAATTACAAAATTCAGCAGCATCACTATTTAGGAATGGGCATAACTCTTAACAAACAGCAGCCATGGGTGTTCCAATCCATATCAGGACCCTGCAACATGGTCCCAATATGTTCTGCCCCGCTCCCCGATGGCTGCTTCATGTTAAGAAAGAAGCACACCCATCTTAAGCATGCCATTTGAACATGATATTAACATAATGTGTAGTTTGGCTCTGACCTAGGCCTTGCTAACAGGGATCTCAACTACTCTCCTCCTTTCACACATTCATACCTACCTTCATAATGATGGGCCTTTAGCTGGTTAAATAATAAATGCCAATTCATGTGTAGCTAGTAAGGTGTCCATATTGAGTAGTATCCAGTTCCTTACTGCAGCTTAACCTCCTCCCCCTGCCCATACACTTTCCCATCTTTTAAATTGCTTCTCTCTGTTAATTGTTTTATAATCTGCCAACAGTTTTGTTTTAAGCTACCATGTTGCTTTTGTTTGGAGGGCATGTAGAACACTTCCTCTTATTATGGCCTCATGCTCCAAAGGAATGCATAATCTACAGTCCACGAGCAGCTTTTGGCAAAGGCTCAATTTCTCTATGGTGACTTGAAAAACTCCTACTTAACAGTCCACACTGGTCGCTGAGCACAGTGACAGCAGCTAAGATTTATAATGCAGCTTGAGAGTTGTGTTGTGTGTGTTCGTTCTTTTCCCATTCTGATATGGACAATGCTGAGAGAGCAGTTCATCAATATAAGCAAAGGAAATAGGAGGGAGAAAGATGTATCAATCTTCCTCAAAGGATTATTAACAACTTCTATTTGATAGAGGAGGAGTATGGGAGAAAAAAACCAAACAGACTAAGTTTTCATACCTTGCTGCCAGCATAAAATTAAACAACACAGTGAGGGGAAATCTCAAGAAGACTGTAGAAAAAATATTCTACACATGTGCACGTATATGCCCGCACCCCAGTACTGGTGGCAGTGAAATGAGGTAAATGGAAGATATCTGATAGAAAAGCAGAAAATAATAAAGAGATACTCTAGATTATTCCTGAAGTTTGTTCTGAGTTATTCAGACATTCTGGCCTTTAGGAGGGTAGACTGAGACATGAGATGTTTGGCATAGACTTCCCACATCAGTTCAATAACTACTGGTAGCTAAATACAGGGTACAATGGTGGCAGGAATTGCCTAAATTAAATGCCTGTGTGCCATCTTTGCATCCTCCTCCTCCTCTCTGTCTCTCTCTCTTGCAAAAATAGGCATTTTTTCATTATTTGCTCTTAATTTCCTTCTCCTCATTTCATATTTCCCCCTCTATTCCACTTTTCACATTGCCTAATCCACCTGTCACTTCTAAATAATCTATCTCTAAAGAAAATTTTGTAACAATTTTAATGATTTTTAGGTTTCAACCCCACTTGCTAACAGAGTTGAATGAGTGTAAATATTCTGTTGAATTGATTTCAATAAATATAATGGTCCAATCCATAGAATCATTGTAAAATAGGTACACAATGTGTAATTTTTATACATCAGTTGGCAATATCAAACCCCATATTAAATCATATCTGCATCATTTATCTAACATAAACCCTTTAAAATCCAGATTTACTGAATTCCTAGTTTAGTTTTCAGTTAGTAACACAGATTACAGAAACTATAAATCCTGAAAGGATGGAAATACCCACCCTTTATATTGCACGTGTAGAACCTTGACTTTAGAGGGAGGGCTTGGGGATGATCCTGGATTTACTAGCTTCTGGGATCGTCCCGTCTTTCCAAATAGGAAGCGTGACGTCCAGGCTTCCACCTGGGCTGTCGTGTCCACCATTATCCCCCCAAACCCAGCACAAAAGGTAAGGTGTTGTTGTTTTTTGTTTTTGTTTCTTTAATGAAACCGGGCCTCCAACCCACTCCCTGCCATCCCAGGGGTGGCAAAATTGCTGCCCCCCCTCCCCTGATTGGCATGGAACAGCGCGGCATGGCTCCGTGCCTGTTTCTGGTGCCTGCATACTCGTGAGTAAGCAGGCACCAGGTGGGATGGGCACCCACACCTCCCATGGTCTCGGGATGTTCCCAGGACCACGGGAAGAATTGGGTTTTCCCAGGGATTTTTTATCCCTGGGAAAACCCATGCCAGTGTCCGTCTCCGGGAGTCCCCATGCGTCATTTGGATGCAAAGGGACTACCCAGGTGCAATCTCACGAAAAAAGGCCAGTGTAGAAACGGCCTTCCATGATCTAATAAATTCTAAGTGGTGTGTGTGTGTTAATATATCTGCCTGACAGAAGAGGGTATAGGAGGAGGGAACTGATTCATTGGTTTGTTCATGTAAATAAAAGTGCTTACTCATCAGTAGCTGTTGCTCAAAAATGTTGTTGGTTGTGAAGAGCGGTGAAAATAAAATCCCAGAATAAATACTACAGCACAGGATTCTGTGAATAATCTGAAGTAATTAATGAAGAAGAATTTGCCATCCAGTGCATCCTGATGACTTTTTCTGGTAAGTCCCTCTTAGGGTATCCAAAGTACATACTCAAGACTCCTTAATATGGTGTGGTTAGCTATTAACATAATGTAATCATACTGACATGTTTTGAGTGAAGCAAGTGCACTAATCCAAGATAATGGTTGTGTGAGTATGGAACGAGTAAAATCATCCTGGATTAATTGACCTTTAATTATGGTTTAATTCGTGACTAAGCCATATAGAAAGCTTAACTATGTAGTAGTTAAGAACTTGACCTATATGCTAGATAGTCCTTTCATGAAAGCCCAGCTCATGTACATATCAGGGACATAGACATCCCTCCATATTATAGGAATACCTTATAGGATTTGTTGAGAAAATAAATTGTTATTTTGTCCATTCAGCAACATACGTGTGTTTTATCAATAGTTCTTGATAAAGATGTGGTATGTGCTGAAAAGGGGCAAGGGTGATTTTTGAATATAGCCCACTAGAAGATGAAATCAGCAAAGGTGGCATTTGAATCTCTGGAGACACCCGAATATAAACCCATAAACCTGACAGCAGAGTAAACGAAGGGGAAAATGCACAAAGAGAGTATATTAAAAGTAAGCAAAAGAATGTGTCTAGATTCAAAGCTTTATTGCAGAAATATCTCATTTACATTATGATTAATTATTTAATATAAGCCACTTTGGCTCTGAAATTTATTTAATTATTACATTTCTAAACCGCCTAATAGCCAAAGTCCTCTGAAATGATTTCCTTCTAAAATAGATAAAATATAGTATCTACATACATCCTGGCTTACCATACAGGCTTGTAATGAGACAGGGAACACATGGCCTCCTCCACACGAGACATTTAATGAGCCTTAGGCCCCCTCCACAAGGATGCGCTTTTGCGCCCGGTTCGGGGATTATGCGCATTTTCGCGGAGGCGCATTTACGCCTAATCCCTCTGCACGGGAGGCGGCGAGAAGCGGCGAAGCGCATTAAAAGATGCCCAAAAAGCACTTTACAGGTAGTTAATGCGCATAATCGCTTGTTCACACAGCGAAAATGCGCTTTAACGGCCGGAGCAAAATAAAAGTCGCTATTTAACGCGCGTTCGAAAATGCGCATTATCGGGGAGATAACGCGCCTGTACGCCCGTTTTGCGCTCCGCTCGTGTGTAGGTAAAATTTATAATGAGCCTTCAAGGCTCATTAAACGTCTCGTGTGGAGGAGGCCTTAGAGGCTCATTATAAATTTTACCTCCACACCAGCGGAGCGCAAAACGGGCGTACAGGCGCGTTATCTCCCCGATAATGCGCATTTTCGAATGCGCGTTAAATAGCGACTTTTATTTTTCTCCGGCCGTTAAAGCGCATTATCGCAGTGTGAACAAGCGATTATGCGCGTTAACGTCTTCTAAAGCGCTTTTTGGACATGAATTAATGCGCTTCGCCGCCTCTCGCCGCCTCCCGTGCAGAGGGATTAGGCGTAAATGCGCCTCCGCGATAATGCGCATAATCCCGGAACCGGGCGCAAAAGCGCATCCTTGTGGAGGGGGCCATGGACATAAAAAATACAAATAGGTATCAATACACGCACACACCGGCTGAGTAAACAGTTAAACAGTGCTGCATTTGATGAAGCTATTGGGACCCTTAGGGGGATGCCGACTATCACAAATTGCTGTTTTGTTTGTTTTAAATCGGGATGTAACCTTATATTTAAATTTATAGCAAGAGAAACAAGTGGCTTCATCTCTGTGGTTGAGCAACAAGTCCAATCTTCCCTGTCACTGGGCAGCGTTTTAAAGCGGCTATTTCCCAGCACTTCTTGCAGAACCCAATGAGGGAAGGTCGACATGGACTATATGTATACATGTGTATGTGCAGGTTGGGTCCCTTACAATAGTAAGATGAAGGCGGGGGGCTGTTAAGGCTATATGGTGAGGCGGCGGCAGCCTTTTTTCACCCACCCTCGTCGCTCTGCCTGAGGGTCGCCTGAGGTGGGAGAACGGAATCTTCCTCAATGAACGGCAGAAGGCCCCTCCTCAACGTCGCTGGCGGCGGCGGCGGCAGCAGCCAGTTTCTATAGCGACGGCACTGATCCGGGGCTCCTCACGGTAGTAACAAAGCCAGGGAGCCCTGCTCTGTCAAACACTCGCTGTGGCTGTTGCTGCTGCAGCAGCGGCTGAGTGAGCAGAGCACAACCGGAGTAGAACAGAGCACCGTCTCCAGAAGAAAACCCGCCCGCCTGAAGCACCCAAACAAGGTACAGTGTGAGGCGCCTAGGACTCTGCCCTCCACGGCGCCCCCCGTCCGGCCCTGTCCTGTCCCGCCCCACACCTCCCAGCCAAACACTCAGACACACTTGGGTCATGCTGGCAGTTTTATTACTGCACCAGGATCTCCTCAGGAAAGGGTAGGGTGGGGTGGGGTGGGGAGGAACAGCACTGCCTGAGGAAGCTGCTTCGACAACAAACGACCCTTGTGCTCTCGCTCTCTCTCTCTCCCCTTGGTCACCATGGGTCATAGTTGTGAGGGAGGGGGCGGAGGAGTTGAATGGGGGGCAGCCCCACAGCCCCGTGGAATAAGTAGGAGCATGTTAAATGGAATAAACAGCACCTTGCTATAGAAATGAGGAAAGTTTGGCTGTGGGGTGGGGGTTGGGGACCCAAAAGAATTGAAAGTATGTGGGTGAGTGCATCATGTGGGGGTACACTCCGTAAACTCCTCGAAATCAATGACAAAACGCCCATTGCTTTGAATGGAATTGGACTGCACCATAAACTTGCTTTTACTGAAATGTTTTGAAAACATAAGGTTGGATGCTATGACTTATTTCAATGCCATTGATTTCATTGAGTCTAGTCTAAGTATGGCTTAGTCTCATTTGGATCCAAAGCACTGTACTGGGTGTTGCGGTTTTGTTGGAAGTGATAGATCAAAATGGGTGGATGGGAGTGTGGGATTTGCTATGATTTTGCCTCCCAGAAGTGTGGAAAGGATGCAAATGGTCCATCTGCAATCATACACTCCCAGCACTTCATGGCTTGCATGATGAGGGTCACTTTTTTCCGATAGGTAACAGGTTGATTTACTGTCCTGACAATGAGTGTAAAGATACACTTACAGGGAACTGATACTTGTGGGTGTGTTCCACTTTCTTTCATTGAATTGCAACTGGCGAAGTTAACTTTGTTTTTCTTGTTTCTCTTGGGGGATATGTTAGTTTCTTTATTTAAAAATCCATACTAGGAAAGGTGGCAATTTACTGGAAAGAAAAAAAAAACCCTTGGAAATTCTCTCCTGTATTTGATTTGACTTTTGATCTTATGAAAAGTATATTGTGGTTGAAAATGAACTCAGTTAAAAAAAACACTGAAAAAAGTTAAAACATTATGTGTTTTGTTAATCTGATTGATTGAGATTAAATATACACTTAAATCCATTTGGAAATTTTATGATAAACATTCTGTTACACTTAAATTTAATTCTTATTTTAAAAGGCATGAAATCATCTTATGTATTTGTTAAGTTCTTACTAACTAGAAGGGAAGAACTTTGCTGCCTGAAAAGTGAATTAGTTGAGTTATCTGTTCAGTGTCAAAAGAGAACATAAAGAGGAGCCATTTGCAAGTTTGTACAAGTTTGCAATACAAATCATGCCAGAACGTTATTCAGTCATAGTACAGTTAACATTGACATTACTTCTGTGAAAATCCTGGAGTCCTTGATACTGAAAACCAACTACAACTGTAGAATTAGTACTTCATTTGATCAAATCCTAAACAATTTTACCTTACTTTTCTAATTTATATGGTGGTTGAATGATATGATAAAGTAGGAAAGAGGAAAATTCTGTTGAGCCAGAATAAAATTTTATGGACAAGTCTTCAAGCATATATATGGTAAATATGAAAGAAGAGAGCACAGGCCAAAAAGGATTGCTAATGAGAAAGGTCAATACAAGAACCAGAATTCTGTATGTAATCATACTATTGATCGTTTAAAGCAACAAGTATTTAGGGTTGCCAGCATTTTTTCTGGCAGAGTTCATTTACCTTTAACAGCTGTATGATACAGCTGTTTTACTAGCAAGGAGATGCTGGGTTTCTGTTTGTCACAAACCTCTGAGAATTTTGCCTTACTCCTAAAAGGCAGCAACCCAAGGCCTGCTAGTAATTAGTAGCATAGGCATCAGATAAATAATGCAGTCTAAACATGTCTACTCAAGAGTAACCCCCATTGTATTCACTTGGACTTATTTCCAGGTAAATATGCATAGAATTGAAGCCCAAGAGTTTTTCTACACGAGGCTGATAATCTGCTGTTAATCCGCTCTATCTACTTTCATTTTCTTCGAAGAATTGAGATATGAGCACTACATGAAGAGTGTTTCCATTCCTGCTTTTCTGCTACATAACCTCTAGCTGGCACCATGGTATAATGGAATAGTGCAAATAAACAAGTAGAAACAGCTCTTTGGCATTCACAATTAAATGCCGCATTTCCCTTGCTCTAAAAAGATCGCTGAAAATGTTAGTTGGATACAGAAGCAAAACTGGAGGGTCATGACATCATCTAAACCCGTAAACAACTGTGAGTAGGTAATGATGAGTGCATGATAAATGCCTTGTGTAGAAAAGCCCACAATGTGTCATACTGTTTCAATGACACTTCAATTCCAAGTGTACATAGGATTGTAGCCCTAGTTTCCTTTTAAAATAATTATTGGAGTTTACACATAAGTTCATCCTAATCTAAATTTCTCACAACCTTCACTTAAATTTACAGAAAATGAATTGTGAAATACTGAGCTGTAAGAGGATTACCTTTATTGGCTTGGTAAGATTGGCTTTATGCAGTGGCAAGCTCTATGTCAAATCATATTTTTCTTTCATTGTCTCTCAGGGTCTCTTAGAGCAGCTGGTTTGTTGAAAAAGCTATTTCCTTCACAATGCCCTTAGTTCTTATGTAACCCTGTGACACCTTTTGTATTTGTGAAATTCGTTGCAACAATGACCTTTGTTAGTAGCTTTTCACAAAAGGCCTCGATGTTGCTAGACCTTTTTCTAAGAGCTAAATTAAATTAAATGTGTGTATCTGAAAGTGAAAAGTCAGGTCAATGTATGCTTTTTTTCCCAACAAGCCCTGGATCTCATCATGACACAAATGAAGGAATGTATGGGAATCTATTACGAATACAGCTTTAAAAACACAGAATTCATTTTTAAAACACAAAAGAAAGCCCTCACCTTTCTTACCAAATTAATAGCCCAATTCTATGCTTATTTACTCAAGCACCACTGAGTTTAATGAGCCTTAGTCCCAAGTAAGTATATATAGGATTGCAACCTAATATACTGAAACAATACTATAGAGTAATACCTGTGAAAGCTCTGTTGATCTCAAAAGTAGAGCTAGAGCAAGCATGATGAAAACCCAGAAAGAAATGGAAGTAAACCTCAAATGATATCATTATGTGCTTGCATGAGATTGCTCAGATACAAAAGAAAAAGGAGCATCCAGAAATGAATAAAAACATCCAAAATGCACAGGTGAAATATACATAAGTTACAGAGATGTAAAAATATGCATATGTGCATTGTATAAGAATATCCACATATATAGTGAAGTGCAAAATTGCTAGCTAGTATCAAGGACCTTGTGCAGCATATAGGTTCATACAATATTTTTTCAAAGTCAAAAAAGAATGCTGTGCTCAAAATGCATGATTTCTGTACTGTGCATTGTTGTACAGTATATAATCCCTGTTAGGGTATGATTAAACGATCCAACTTATCCAGCATATTTTGAAAAGGCGATTCAACACCTTCTTGACCCCACTAATTTAACAAACTATTGGGGTAAAGGGAAGGAGGCATGGCTTTCAAAAGTCAGTAAGGAAGATATGAGGCAGCTGGCAGAAATACATTATAACAGCCTTCCTGATCCTGATGCCCTACAAATGTTTAGGACTCCAATTCCCAGCATTCTTGATTATTGCCCTTGCTGGCTGGGGGTGATGGGAGTTGAAGTCCAAATCATCTGACGGACACCAGGTTGGGGAAGGCTATTGTATAATATATCACATGCATCCTCCTAAAGATTCGGGTGCTTGCCAGAAGCAACTTGAGACACTTGCCAATGACCCCCTAAGGACTGTGATTTCATTGTTGCTATGACACACTGATGGGACCTAGCAGTGGGTGTCTCAGAAAAACCTCCTGTGGCCATCACAGACATTCTGAAGAGTAGTTACTTTTGCGTATTTGTTAAGTTAATGATGTAGTAGTCACAAGCTATTGACATACACCTGCACCATAAGGTAATTTTCAAACAGAACACATAATCAGCCCAACTGTCCCTGCCTTTAAAAAAATGGCTCTGTTCTCTTTTCATGTCTGAAATAATTTGTTCCTTTCTGGAAACCAGATGTGCTTTAAATTCCATGGCATCTCTTATTTTAAGGAAATGACCCTTATTGAAAATGTTCCAGAAGAGTGCCATATTTCAAAAAAATTACATCTCTGCAGAACATCAGTTTCTCTCATGTGTCTCTGATCTGGTAAACTTAATTTAGAAAACATGGTGTGCTTGACTTGTCTTAGACATTTACTTTTCTTTTTGCCAGGAGCCACTGTTTAGAAGAACAAATTGAATAGCCAATCCATACACATAAAAGGGAACATCCCACCTTTATTCAAGGGGATGATAACCTGAGCTGATTTTGTGATGTATAAAAATATTCTTTGTGTGACACTATTTTCAAATATAGGGAAAGATACTACGTCTGAAAAGGACCAAGATTACTAAAAGACATAAGCCACCTTGAACTTCAAAGAAGTGAGATATCAATATTTTAAATAAATACAATAAATATATCGGGGGGGAAGAGTAGGCAAAACGGTTTTCTGGATGGGTATTTACCTCCATCCAGTTCCCCTGCAGTAGGACTTGCACATAGAAGAGCTATATGAATACATTCTGATTAAGTCTTTTTGCAGGACATGGCATACTATGGATTGGATCTAATGGTGTCATTCCACCAGCGGAAGGGAAACTACTTGGAGAATGGATTTTCCCCTCTCCCCTGGAGCTCTCCCATCCATATGTCCCTCAAATATGCTCTACAGGGTTGGGGGGACCCCTCAGGCAGAGTTGGGTGTGTGCAGGAACTGCAAAGGGAGGAGATAACAAGGAAGTCCTGTTGCGCAAGTGGAAGTCCCATTGCATGATCGATGGCCCACTCATGCAATGTTAGATCCAAGCCTATGGTGGCAAGGACAGTCCAACCCAATATGCAGTAAAGGTGGCTAGACAATTGAACTTCAAGAAGTTCAAGGATAATCTGGAAACCTTTGAAGAGTTTTATTGGCTCCACCCCAGAAACCCACAGCAACAATCTGGGGTAGGGCATAGGTCAAAGGCATAGTATTTCCAGTTGCAGCTCCTTCCGTTTGTTCCATTGACAAATAGAATAAGATAAAAGAACTGACAAGAAAGGGACTTAAAGAGGGAATATAACTATCCTTAAGTCCTTAAACAAAATGTGGATAGAGGCAGCAAAATTAATTTTGGCCTAGGATAGCAATGTAGCTTGATGTATATTAGGGATGTGGACCCTCACCCTCCCAAGAAATGCCAGTAGTCTCAGTGAAATCTTTCCATTTCTTAAATACTTTTCCTGAGTAGGAATCTCTAAATTTGCCCCCAAATTTGCATTAGGTGAATTTGGGCAGCAATGCTACTTCGTACCAGATCTTGTGGGTTTTAAAGCTCTCATTTCAGTGTAAGGGTGGAGGACACCAAAAACTAAATCCACAGGTAAGAGAATCATATTGGTGATAGTTCACTATGGTCATATTTGTATGTCACAATAAACCATGGTGGCTAATAACTACTCTCAGAAGCTTATAAGCCACTATGCTCGTCACACAATCTGGCCAATAAACTACTGTGTGTAGCATATTTTCCTCCTCTCGCCCCTCCCTCCCCTTCAGTCCCCCAGCCCACATCCCAGGGGACCTGGCAACAGACCCGACTTGTCTGCCTCTAAGTCCCCCTTCCTGATCATGATTGGGGCTGGGTCCCTTTTTTAAAATTTCCCCAGCCCCATTTTGTGCAAAACAGCTTGGGTAAATCCAGAAAAATCCAGAAATCAGAGGTGGGGGAGCGAAATACAATCCTTCCAAAGGACTGTGAGGGTAACACAGTCCTTGGCGAAGGGTTGGATTTTGCCCCCACCCCCAATTTTCAACAGGACCAACAGTGTGTGTGTGGGGGGGTGGATTCCCCCCAACCCAATTTTCATAAAGGGCACTTTGATAATCTAATAGCCAATAGAGCTTGTTGCTCCATTCTCTTATATTAGATTTTCAATGTGCTCCTCGTGAAAATTGGTGGTGGGCAATATCTAACCCCTTGCCAAGGACTGTGTTGCCCCCACAGTCCTTTGAGGGGGCTTGGATTTCACCCCACCTCCAATTTCTGGGTTTTTCTTTATTGGGGACCTGAGCCCAATCACAATTGGAGCCAGGAAGGGGGCAAGGGCAAATGGTGATTGCAGCCCCACTCGGTAAGAGCAGCAGGAGTTTCTGCTGCTCTTGCCTAGCAGCTCACTGTTCAATGCCCTTTAATTACAGTGGAGCGACAGACAACCAAATAAACCATGGTGGTTTAATTAAACCTTACTGCAGACTATGACTTATCAAGATGGCATATTTGGGCTAAATAAGCCCCTCTGGTAGGGGGGAAACTGCTGCCAGATGACACAATAAGCCACAGTGGTTTACAAGCTACTGTGAATAGCTTATAAACCACCAAGGCTTATTGTGAAGTGCAAACCCAGTCTATATCTATGCACTTCACAGTCTCCTCGTGGTGGCTTTACTAAGAGCTCCATCACACCAGTGTTTTATTGCACTTTCGTCCTGCCTTATTTACCATTTTGCCCCATGACTCTCACACAACGTTATCCCTGTCCTATAGTCATCTCGCCTTTTCCCCTCCATTTTCCATGTTTTTCTAGGGTGGGGAAAATGTGGCATTTTTTCTCCATGGGGAATAAAACCACTCTTCCATCTTCATGTATTGCCGTTCTCATGCTATGTTGGAATGTCCCGCTTTTGTGGGGGGTGTTGTTGTTGAAGGGTGGTCTTGCTGATGAAAGAGGAGGATGGGGCGGTTCTCCTCCAGTGCACCATTTGAATTCCTCCTCTCATTCTGCTTGGGGACACGTGCTGAGTCGGTCAAATGAATGGACTTGTGGTCGAACAGACTTTTCCTGCTCCAACCCCACTCTCATTGTTCTCTCATCCACCTATTTCAACTTCCCTTCCCCCCCCCCCCACTATACAAGGTTCTCCAGTGGACTTGCGCTACTACACTCTCATTTTCATCCACTCTCATCCATCCATTTCAGCCAACCAGGAAGGGGGAGGGAGAACGGGCGCATTAACACCCCGCGCAGAAGGGAGCATTATTGCAACTCGAAAGGCAGAAACAGTGCCTAATCGATCAAATGCTAAATTGCTAAAACAGTAGACCACAAACCAGAGTGGCAGAGGGGGGAAGGTGCCCACATCCACCACACTGTCCATCAACCACAAGAACCAATGAACTGGAGGAGGAAGAAGAAGGGGCGGGGTGGGGCAAGCACAATAGTGGGAGAGCGAACAAGTGAAAAGAGATTTCACAGGTACAAGTGGCGATACCAGAAAGCATGAGCGGTGTTGGTGAAAAGGTAAACAAGGCAAAATAGCACAACAACACATGAACGTGAAAGTGACCAGCACTTGACACACTAATGAAACGGAGGTGGAAATTGCAGATGCATACCAGGAACGTAAAGTAGGTATGATGGAGCTCTAAGTGGTGACAGATACAAACTGAATCTTCTGAAAACGGGGAAGTAGTCTTCTAGGGAAGAAAGACAGAGATGTCTTCAGAACAGAATGAGTAAAGCCACTATGTGAACTGTCCTTACACGGAGTGAGTTGGATTTTGAGCAATATCTACAAAAGAAACCCATTTGTGTGCTCTAGGTAACGTGCTGCTGAAAATTCCAATGTTGTTGTGGAGGAATTTGGGGTTACGCTCATTAAGAAAGGTGATATTTGCTGCAAAAACTCTTCTATACAGTCTATTGTTTCAAAGCACTAAGTGTACAATCAATGAAGTGCAAGCAGCACATTATGCCTGGTGTGAGCAGAAGTGCTAGTTTTGCTAAGTCTATGGGGGCAAGTAGCAGAGCCACAAACATTGTCCTCTCCATGACCATGGCTACCTGTGAATGGTCATGTTTGCATGAACCATCCAGTGTTTTTGCTCTGTATGCATCACTTGTAGTGCACTTGATCCCTTCACGTTACATTGTCATTTGGATGGCATAAGTTGATTGGATGTTCTATGAGGGAGTACTATGTTGATAGTCCTGCCTTTGGGCAGAGATCGGGATGCCATTTTTCTTCCCTTCCATACCTTTAGCAGTTGTTTCACCTTCCCCAGTGAAATTAGTCTGTTACACAGCTGTCAGTAACACAGAAAGCCTGCCAAATATATATATATATATATATATATATATATATATATGAATTGCCTAAGGAAAGATTTACTCTAGATGGTCTTTTAGCCCCATTGAACTTTGAAATTTAAACGTATATTGCATTTACAAAAGATTAAATCTGTGTCTACTGTTAATGCATTTTGATACAATATTGTTCATAAATATCCACACACCATGTTTAGACTAAAATTAGCCATTAATCCAATTTTGCTTCTAAATTTAGGCTTTCTTTGTGACACAGTCATGCAGAGAAAGAGGCCGTTGCGTCTGGATGATTGTGAGTCACTGCAGTCTCGTTATTAAAAGGCTATCAGGAAGGGACTGCCAAGAAGGCTTTTTAAATCTTTCACCTCATGATATAAATTATGCCCTTTGTGCATTTTAAACAGAAAAGAATAGAAACTGTCTATTATAGGTCCTAATGTGGACTTCTACATATAAATCTCTGCAAAATGTGTTCAGAAAGGAGGAATGGGGGTAGATGGGGAATGTTATCTTCAAAAGAGCATAGCATTTCACAAGGCAACCATAGCAGCTTTAGTGCAAATTAAATGTTTACTATAGAGATCAGAGATGTAGTTTTGAGACTGAAAAGTGTGCACGTATCTGCCAATGTAGTTAATGTCTTTCAATCCCTGTGTGCCTATAATATTTCACACAGTGTGATAGATGTTGCAGTATTTGTATTCAGATACATGAGGTCATAAGAAAATACACACCATCACCCAACCATGAATTAGTAATCTGCAACAGGGAGGCAGTTTAACAATGACCCTGTTCAGATGACACTCTAAGACATGGTAGTTAAGCATTTTGAGCTAAACATTATGGCTTACTGTGTCATGTGAACTATTTCTATCTCTGGTGGCTACATAACCAGAACATGCTCACTAACCATTTGCTCAAAAGGGTTAGCAGCTTAACTATAGCTTAGCATGTTTTCTGAACAGGCCCAATACTTTTGCCACCTTCTCTTCTTCCTCTAATTTTATTTAGAGAGCAACCCTTAGGCCCCTAGGAGGGCATCCTAGGTACCATAGAATGGTGCAGATTCCCCACCACCAAAGGTGGTAGACATAGCTCTATTCCGGGTGGGGAGTGGAACATGAGCAAGGATTTTGTCCCCTCCCAGCTGCTTAGGTGGCTCTTCCTCTGAAATCACACCAGCAGCCTCGGAAAAGGGTTGGGGAAGGAGAAAACAGCATGTAGGGAGGGGGAGGGAAAGGAGAGGCATGGATCTGCTGGACCCACATGCCTGTCCATTTCTAACCTTGCCCAATTAGAGGTAAGCTAGCTAGACAGACTCAGAAGCCCATCTAGCTAAACATGCAGAAAAGCAGGAATTGGAGCTGATGAAAAAACCTCTGTCGTTCCTCCCACTTTGCCTGCCAGGGCTTAGGATAGACCGGAATGGACAACTTTAGGGGGACTGGGGGCCACTGTCGCTCACCCTGAACCTCCTCATGGGCCACATTCCATGGGCCACCTGCAAAAAGATATAGGTGATTTGTCGCCGTACTTTGGCAGGAAACTGCTATGGAGCACTACAAGGATTTCAAGTTAAATTTGACTCTTTTAGTGCTAAACCCACACATTTATCACCACCACCAAATACGATGGTGTGGAGGCAGTGGCTGCAGCCACACCAGGGGGTGGTGAGGGTCACATGCTGCCTATCTCTTGGATAGATGGGGGGCTCTGATTTTGAAGCATTCCATCTATTGAGCCTCAATCTCATGGGATTGCAATCTTAATTATTCTCTTGGCTGCATTCACCAGGTTTTTTTTGGGTTAAAAGAAGGACTGAAATACAAACTGCTGATTTGGAAAGAATGCCCCATAGAAGCAATGTTTCTGCTTCTGAAGTGTATTGTCCTCTAGTATACACACACCAAGAAATATTAGTCAGAGCACAAATTAAATGATTATTATGTGACTATTTTTCATACGAAATACTGTCTTAAACTACCAATCCCTAAAATGCATAATATTTCCATTTGCTTTGGAAGGACTGTTGTAAAATACATCTGAGCCTTAATAGAGTCTAAGGATGGGACACTCAGAGGAACAGACTACTCTGTCCTCTCAAAAGCCAGTTAGAGACTACATTTTTTCCCTTCAAGATGTGTCCCTAAAGCCGTTATATCCACAAAGAATGAAAAGTAATGCCCAATAAGAATTGTTTATTCATTTGTTACATTTATATCCCACCTTTCCTCCAAGGAGCCCAAGGCAATGTACATAATCCTCTATCTCTCCATCTTATCCTCAGAACAACCCTATGAGGTAGGTTAGGTTGAGAGTCAGTGACTGGCCCAAAGTCACCCAGTGAGCTTCATGGCCGAGTGGGGACTAGAACCTGGGTCTCCTTAGTCCAAGTCCAACACTCTAACCACTACACCACACTGGCTCTCTGGTGTATAATAACACTCCCAGGGCTTTTATCCCACAACTTTACTAGAGCTTCGGCTTCTGGATTTTTTGCAGGATTAAAATCAGCCCTTTAAATGCACTTCCCATTCCCCCCCCCCCAGGGTGTTCCTTTATTTGCAAGTTATGTATGTTTTATTATACAGCCACTAGACGGCACTGTAGTTATAGGGCAATTCCATCATTACCTGTTGAGATTCAAATAGATTCAAACTGCCATTTTTTTAATAGCTCATTATCCATGTTACAAATAAAGCCACAAAAATGGTCACAGAGCACAGGAGAAGCCCTGTAGGTTAACAACATCATATAAAGGACCTGCAAACTTCCATGAATAACCAATCTCAGTCACAGGATAAAAGCCCCATGTGGAGAATACCCAAATCATTTTGAAAGTGGTTTAAAAGTTTAGTTAATGTTGGGTTTTCGTATACGTATATAAACAATGTGTTCTTAATGTAGGTGCTCATCTAGTCTTTAAAAATGCAAAACTACATACTTCTTCACAGCTATACCCCTACCATTTTGTGGGGGGAAAAAACCCTATTTTTTCCCTCTTTGGACCATATGTGCTTCCTATTTACAAAACTAGAGTGTATTCCTCCCTTTTTTTTATAAAAGGGATGAACATGCTTCCTGTTTAGAAATAAAATGATTAAAATAAAATGATTAAAATTATGTGGTATGAAAATGAAATGAATGGGTGTGTGAACACACACACACTCCCCAAGAATCTTCCTCTTGTACCCCATTTATATTTGTACAATTATTAAGCTACAAAAGCTATTATCAAACTACTAGATTACTTAGGGTAAAAGCCCACAGTTTCTTTGCAGTAATAATTACCTATCCACCACCGCAGAGGTGATTCCTTGAAAAGAAAAAGATGTCCATGCCTTACATTTGAAACTTCATTAGCTTTCACTGTTTCTTTCATTGGAAAATTCTCCCTGCACCACAGGACCCTGTAAGAGTGAAAATAGCATCCCAAACAGTGATTGCTTCATAGCAAATTGTTATGAAGTTGTTTGACTTGTACATTACAAGAAAAGTAAAATGCATAACTTTAGAAGGCCATGACTCTAAAAAATTGCTTATAAATCCTAGTAATGATTATGAGAATGTATTTCCTCTTTATGACCACTGTTTTTTGTGGAACTGAGCTGCTAGTTCTCTTTTAAAAGGTGATTGGAATTTAACCCACAGTGTTAAGAACACCTGGCAGCCTTTTCTTTAGTTTCCTGGAGGCTTTCTAGTACAGCTATTTTTAAATAATTTGCTGTATTCAGCTTTTAAAAACAATTACATTAAAGATGATAGAAAGAGCCCTTAATAAGCTGTAATTTACTGTTAGTTGCAAGCATTTCAAAACCCCATAGACCATTGGAATAATTGTGGGTTTCACACAGTAAATTTATAGACTGGAAACGGGGGTTGCATAATAGCTCTTTCGGACATGATAGAGTATGAACATAAAAGTATCAAATGGTTCATTTAGGTGATACTGGATTGCAGCGCCCTTCATACTTGATACCCTGCCAAAGAGCTGCCACAATTCATAAGTCCATAAAGATGTCTGATTTCTTCTGTCACATTGGCTTACTCAAGATTATGAAAGTGAGCACCACTTTGTATAGTACATCCAGTGTTGCAGAACACTGATGGAATAAACAGGTTGTCCTTCCAGTTTTGTATGGATATTTAGAAGCACAGAGTGACAAACCTTGAACCAAATTTTAACAGCAGAATTTTAAATGTGAGTTTATGCATTGCAAAGCATTAGGCTGTATTATTTGGTGTTGGGGTGGGGATCACTGACAGATGCCAAAGGAAATGCAAGCTGATCCTTTCCCAATCCTCCATCACGTCAAGTGCTCAGTATATATTAGGGATGTGCACTGGATCGGACCCGATCCACGATCCGAGTCCGGTCCAGTGGGAAATCGGATAAATTATCCGATTTCCGATCCCGCAGCTGGATCGGCCGATCCAATCCGAACCGGTCCGAAAAAGCTCCGAACCGGATCGGCGGATCGGCGGGCGCCCACTGGCGCCCACCGCCGCTTCCATTGGCGGGCGCCAGCGGGTGCCCGCCGATGAAAGTGGACAGCGGGGGGGGGGGGGAGGAGGGGGGCACTTACCTTCTCGGCCCGGTGGCTCCCGTCCGGCGCCGGCGCCTACTACTACTAGCAGGCTCCGCGGCCTGCTCTAGGGTGGCGCGCCGGGTGATGTCATCACCCGGCGCGCTACTCTAGAGCAGGCCGCGGAGCCTGCTGGAAGTAGTAGGCGCCGGCGCCGGACGGGAGCCGCCGGGCCGGAAAGGTAAGGAGGGGGTGCGTGGAGGGGAGGAGGGGGCGCGCGGAGGGGGAAAGGGGGAGGGGGGCCCTTACCTGCCCGGCCCGGCGGCTCCCGTCCGGCGCCGGCGCCTACTACTCCCAGCAGGCTCCGCGGCCTGCTCTAGGGTGGCGCGCCGGGTGATGTCATCACCCGGCGCGCTACTCTAGAGCAGGCCGCGGAGCCTGCTGGAAGTAGTAGGCGCCGGCGCCGGACGGGAGCCGCCGGGCCGGAAAGGTAAGGAGGGGGTGCGTGGAGGGGAGGAGGGGGCGCGCGGAGGGGGAAAGGGGGAGGGGGGCCCTTACCTGCCCGGCCCGGCGGCTCCCGTCCGGCGCCGGCGCCTACTACTCCCAGCAGGCTCCGCGGCCTGCTCTAGGGTGGCGCGCCGGGTGATGTCATCACCCGGCGCGCTACTCTAGAGCAGGCCGCGGAGCCTGCTGGAAGTAGTAGGCGCCGGCGCCGGACGGGAGCCGCCGGGCCGGAAAGGTAAGGAGGGGGTGTGTGGAGGGGAGGAGGGGGCGCGCGGAGGGGGGAGGGGGGAGGGGGGCCCTTACCTGCCCGGCCCGGCGGCTCCCGTCCGGCGCCGGCGCCTACTACTACCAGCAGGCCCCGCGGCCTGCTCCAGGGTGGCGCACCGGGTGATGTCATCACCCGGCGCGCTACTCGAGAGTAGGCCGCGGAGCCCGCTGGTAGTAGCCGCCGGCGCCGGACGGGCCGAGAAGGTAAGCAGTGGCGGGGAAGGGGGCTTACCCCCCCCCCCGGAGCCGTCCGCTTCTATCCGCTGGCGCCCGCGGGCGCCAGCGGATGGAAGCGGGCGGCCCCAGGGGGGGTAGGGAGCGCGGGGGAGGGGGTTTACCTGCCGGGGCCGTCCACAGCGGACGGCCCCGGGGGGGGGGAGGGAGTTAGGCCCCCCCTTACCCACCCGCCGCCATTGCAAGTCTATGGGGAAAAAAATGGCGGCCGATCCAAAAATGTACGATTTTTGGGTCGGGATCGGACTCGATCCGGTCCGGGGGGCCTCCGATTTTGTCCGAACCGGTCCGGGACAAAATTGGAGGTCCCGATCCGGGTCCCGATCCGATCCGGGGGGTCCGTGCACACCCCTAGTATATATTTTACATTACTTGTGCTGGTAATGAGGGAGTATATGGATATTTTGGTTCAATTGCACCTTGGAGGAAGACAATGCCATTCATTGTGTTTCCACAGGGTTACAATATAGTGCACCAATCTATCTTTGCCTCTGTCACTTAATGCCAAATTGGAAGATTGGTAGCTCACACATTTTGCTGTTTGTAGAGAATAAATAACACGGCCTTTTATTGTATGCAAGTAGGGTTTTTTTCTTCCCTAAGGTTCCTTCTTCCAGCATCCAAATGGTATGCAGGTGGATCTACATAGTTGTGCTCATAGAATGAATTCTTCCATCTATCTCTACTTTGTCTTGGAGATATGCCTGTATAGGAGCCTTCCACACTCCTTGTTTGATATGCCAGCTCTAGTTAAGAAACTCACTCTCTCTCTCTCTCTCTCTCTCTCCTTTGCGGTTAATAAATTGTCTAAGTGTTCTTGATATTCAGGTTTGATACTATATTTCAGAGAAACTAATAAAACAATTTTTTTACTTCAGAAAAAATGATACAGGCCCTGTTCAGACATAACTTGGGGAAGTATGGCTAGGCTAACCACGGTGCACTAACCATGTCACGTGCTCCCACCATATGACCGTAGACCCTTGTCCCAATGCATGGTTAGCCTAACCACTCCCTAACCACCTGACGCCCCACAGAAGTCCACAGTTCTCCAATGGCCTCAGTGGCGTTGCAACTGGCACTTTCATTCTTCTATCTTTCTAAACATATGCAAAAAAGGCCAAAAATGTGTATTTTCCCCACAGACTAAGATGGTATGTGGAAAATTCACAAGGAGTGAACAAAATCTTACTTTTATGGAAAAGTGAGTTTAGTAAAAGCTGTCCCCTTAAGCAAGCAAGACACAGGTGCTAGCCGCACATAGAGATGTGGGTCTATGGTCATGTGGTGGGAGCACATGGCATGGTTAGTGCACGGTGGTTAGCTTAACCACACTTCCCTACTATTCAGCTTCATTGGGTTCTGGTATTATGAAAGGAAAACTTCTCTTAATCTACTTTCTCGACGCCATGCATAATTTTATAAATCTCTATCACCTTTTTTTACTAGATTGAAGAGCTCCAGCCATAAACTTTCCTATTAGCAGAGTTACTCCAGCACCTTGATATTCTGGTTGCCTTTTTCTGCAACAAGTTGAGCTCCACCACACTACTTTTTTTCCTGATATATACCCATGATTTTGACCTCAGTTTCATTAGCTCAGCAAGCGCTGATCACTTTCCCGTGCGTGCGTTGTTGCACTATTTCAACTCGTGGCTTATTCGCTCTCCCACTCCACTCCACCACACCCCACCCCTTCTCCTCCCGCCTCCAGTTCATTGGTTCTTGTTCTTGATGGATGTTGTGATGGACGTGGTGTGGCCGCCTCCGTTTTGTTTTTGGATAACCACTTTATTATAGCCTATTGGAATTAAGCAAACTGCTTACAGCTTCCTCATTTTGAAAGATAAGGAGATGAAACTTGGCAGCAAGATAGCTCTTAAGTAGGGCTTTAGGCATGCCAAGTTTGAAGCCGATCTCTTCATCAGTTGATTTTTTTAAAAGTTTTCTCAAACCATTCCTCCTCCCCATAAATGCACACATACGTATGACTCCTGCACATTTATGGAGGGAGCTTTTATCCTTTACTTTGCTGATGGGCATATCCATTTAATGAACTCTTTATTTTGGATCACTGGATCCAGAACCAAAGACAGGGAACAATTCTCAGGTACAGAGGGAAAATAAAATGAAAATACTCTCGTTCAAGCCAATTTGGCAAGCCTCCATGTTGCATATTCCTGCACCTTCACCATCCTTCAAAAAGAAAAAAATAAAACCATTTTATAGACCCACACAGCTCTGCATCAGCAAAGTAAAGAATAAAAGCTCCCTCCATAAATGCACAGAGATAGGTTAATGGAGAATCAGAAGGCTGTGTGTATGTGTGCATTTATAGGGAGGAGGAATGGTTTGAGAGAGAGAGAAATTAAAAATTCCTTTAAAAATCAACCGATGAAGGGATCAGCTTCAAACTTGCCATGCATAAAGTCCTACTTAAGAGCTACCATGGTGCCATGTTTCATCACTTTATCTTTAAAAATGAGGGAGCTGTAAGCATTTTGGAGCAGCAAAAGTCTGTTCAACTGACTCAACACAAGTCCGTTCGTTCGACAGGGCATGCTGGAGGAGAACCACACTGCCCTCCTCTTTCGTCAGTAAGCACAAATCCCCAACAAAGGACATGGCACGAGAGTGGCAATACACGGGGGCAGAAGAGCACTTTAATCCCATTGGGAGGAAATAAACTGGACTTTCCCCACTCTAGGAAAATACGAAAAATGGAGAAGACTGCTGGACAGGCATGGCGTCATGTGAGTACCGGGCTGCAAAACTGCAAACCAGGCATGATGAGAGTGCGATAAAACGATGGTGTGATGGAGCCTGTTACGTCTGCCGTGGATCCCTAAGTGAGGTGCTAATGTGGATCCTAGATCACCCACTTGGCTGTTGTTGGAGCGCAATCTCTGGATCCTTGTCGCTATATATAAATTTTATCTTGTGAGGAGTCTGCCTTTCAGTTGAACTGAACAACCTTTCGTGACCTATAACAAAAAATTTTTGCTTGAGTCAAAAGAATCACCTGACTTCACAGTTGTGTCAGTGTTCCTTTCCTAAAGTACAAGACCATCACATTTCTCTGCTGTAAAATATATTGTCAAAGCAATGCAGTTTAAATCCTCCTGAAGCCTGGAAAAGCCCACCCCAGCATTAATTTGAACACAGCAGCAATCGTGGGACTAGTGATGCAGCACTTTTTTTTACTGTCTTATCTTCATAAGCTTTTGTGATGATTTGTAACAGTTCCTAGAATGTCCGAAAATCGCACTTAATGCACTTTCATCCGATCCCAGTTTTAAAGAATTGTTCATTTATCAGGCCGTCTTCAGTATAAATTTCTGCCGTCAGATACTACACTGCACAATGGAGGTAATGGAAGATTGTGGCTCCACAAATATAACATTTTTAAATTCAGTGTGAGTGGCTGAATTCTGGCAACACAATAGTCAGTGGTGGGGTAATAATAAACTTTACAGTTGTTCATCTAGGGGGTACTCCCCACACAACATGGTAATAAATAATCAACTGTGGTGTGGATTAGGATCAACGCTGAATTGACTATGGCAGAATTCTGATGACACGATAGTCAATACAACTGACGATTGTTTCCCTTCCCCCAGTTGCTTATTGTGTCATCCGAATTCAGCCAGTGTGTCTTAGGCAAAAGAATTACTGCTTTATCATAGTTCTACACATGATTTTAGTCCACGGTTTGTTAGTAGCTTTGTTGGCATTTGATATTCAAATCTGGTTGTAACATAAGTCTCATACATCCTTAGTCGGTGTCTGAATTAGCATAAACAAATTAAAAGCAATGGGAGCTTTGTCATTGGTTTCAAAGAATGCAGGCTGCACGAGTCACATGTCCATAGTGATTTCCTATAGTTAAGTTCAAAATTCCTTTTTGTCAATACATAGCCATTTAAACAAATGTCATTCCTGAACTGATATGCTGCTGTTTCTGTGAAAAACAAAAAGCAAATTTGGAATGGGTTGAATAAACTAAATTAACAATTCAAACCTTCATGCAACATCTGGAAAATCATTGTGTAGTATAAAATGGATGCAGGTTGTACATGAGACACATTGCTTGGAACTTCCATTGGTAGGGGGTGGGGGTAGGGATGGACTGCTTACTTCCTTGCCCTTCCCAGAAGCATTCTTAAAAAAGTCAGAAATAAATTATGCAAAATATTTTATTATTTATTCCAAAATGTATAACCCACTATGGCAGGCTCTCAAAGCCACTGATTAATAGGAAATAGATTTACATTTGCTTAATTTGTAATTGTAATGTTTACACATACCACAGAATTCAACTGGTCTTGATACAGAATTTAAATTGCCTTGGCATGGTTTGTTTTTAAAGCACAAGAGTACATACAATTCTGATGATTATTTCAGATGTCTAGAAACACAAAGGATATTAGCTTGGCAAGATGCTGATGGTGGTATATTTAAGACAATAGCTTGTGCCTTGCAAAACTTAACAATATTAGGCTGCAAAGCACGCAACACAGGATTTAAAAAGCATTAGATAAATTTACAAATGATAAGAATATTTGCTTGGAACCAAAGATGCATTTGCATGAACAAAAGGCACTTCAGCTCATGCAAAGCAGCCCGATTCTTGCTAGGTCCCTCTCTTCCTGAAGCTCTCTGCACCATATCCCTTGCCATTCCAGAAGGTTCCTCAGTCCGCCAAAGTGGCTTTTTGGCAGGTGCAGGAGACTGCAGTAGGGAGGTGGGAATTCATTGTATAAGCACAATTGTGTATGTGCATCTTTGGATCAAGCCACTAACTGCTAGTAATTTAATTGTTCTGGTCAGTGGACCATGACAACTGCTAGATTGCTTGGCAAGTGTCCTGTATTGCTACAGGTTTCTTTGTCACATCTAGTACCTGCCACTACAGTCAAGATAAAAGGCCTGGTTCGCACATCACGGGAAGCCACATGAATAATATTGCACTAGGCCAGGCTTAGTGGGGACAATGTTTCCCCTCAACAACCCAGAGTTCTGGGCTTGCATATCGCACCAAACAACTCAGAGACAAGGCATTCCTGGGTTGTTTTCTAAACAGGTTGCAAAGCAAAAGTAGTGAATGGGCAGGATGCAGCACATATAGTTTCCAACCAGGTCAGTGTTAAGGATGACCTTAGAGTAATCAGTTGTAACTTTTATTTTAGGTATTCTAATTTATTTTACACTTAAGAGAAACTGACACTTTCCAACCAGATCATAGAAAGGCATATTAATTGGATTTTTTGTGGTGTGTAAATGTATTTTACACGTAAGATAAATTTTAAAAAATCTCTATGCACAATTGATAGCCACCTTCACTGTACTTTACAGTACCTAAAGTAATGGTGGTAGACATGGTCTGAAAGGAAAACTAAGGCATTGCTGTCCATATTGCCCTCATCATCATCATCATCATCCATGCACTACAGATAGATCACAGAAAGGTAATCCTGGCAATAGGCATTAAAACAGGCCATACGTCAACATAAAAAACACTGAGGATGAGAGGAAGTATTCCATATATAAGGCGATCATTTATTTCATTTATATTGCTGTGTAAGGCCCACTTCTCGGAGCAGTGAGAAGTTTCATGAGCACTGTTACTGGGTTCAGTTTTCTTTGCATGTGAAAGCATGTAAGGCTTATAACATTGTTGTAATATTTGCTTTATTTACAAATATACAAATAGAGCATGAATGGAGGCAAACAAGCACTTCTACAAGGCCGACCTGCAGAAAGCAACATGGGAAGCCCACAGGTTGAACCCCCTTCAGTTTTTGTTAACACCAACTAGAACTCTCAGTTCTATCTCTTCTAAAATTTCCAACTGCATTCGCTCTCTTGCTTTCTCAAACACACACACATTTTGGCGTTAATACAATCCTCCTGAGGCGTGTGAACTGAAAGATAATGACTTGTCTATGATTATTACATAGTGATTTTTATAACAGCCTGATATGATTATTACATAGTGATTTTTATAACAGCCTGAATTATTATTTGATCCTGGACTTTCTATATCCAAATCCAGCACACTTTCTTCCACACATGGGAGCTGTCTTGACACCAACGCATTGGTGCCATAAGCCCCCAAAACCCTGCGCTTGCTCTCCTGCAGGTTGTCCCCATGCTGAGAAGCGAGCACGGAGTTTGCATTGGAGGAAAAGCCCCCCCCTGTGCACCACCATGCAACTGCATCGCTACATGAGCACCACTGCGTGTCTGCGTATCTCTCCACTTTTTTTAACCTTTCTTCCCTGCCAAGCATCCTTCTCCCCATGCCAGAGAAGTGCAGAGGCGTTCCAGCAGCCATTCAGCTTGCTGGCCCACTCACTCCTCCCTGTCTGGGCAGATGGCAACCAATCATGAGTCGCCATCTGCCTGGCCACGCCTCTGCTGTGATTCCAGAGCGTCAACAGACAGCGGTTGCGCCCACGACGCCTTGCTGCAAAGGAAAAAGTCAGGGTAAGTCCCTGGCTTTTTTATTTTGGAGCTTCAGGAGAAAGCCCTGGGATGGCTCCGCAGTGTCTTGTGCATTGTATAAACAACACAGCACCACTGCAGAGCTACCCCAGAGCTTTCCCCACATAAAGACACCCCCCTGGATACATGAATGTCTTGGCTGCATAAGGAAGTGATATTCTCAACCACCCTCTTTTTATAAAAGACTAGATTGGAGGAAGAATACAATCTCTTTTTCTCTATGAAACAGCTTGATTAGCAAGGAATCAATAATGGCTTCCCCTCATGCCATGTAAAGACTTGAGGATTCAAAGTTTCACCATGGGGTGGGGGGCGGTGTGGTAATAGGATATTGAGTTTTCTATTCAATGTACCATGGGGAAAGAATCAAGAAGACCTCTTGACTAATCTTTCCAGCACACTGTAGAAACCAGCAAAAGAAGCTCCTATAGAATGCATGAGGAAGAGAGCTTTATCTGACAGCTGATCCGGGTATTGCATGTATCAGGAGGTCACTGTTAAAAGCTAGAAATATTCACACTTTTATGACCATGTGGTGTTTGTGTGTGAAGTAATAATGCACATATCAGACTTTTAGCTCCTAAAATGTCTTCAGCAGACCTCTTTGGGATTTTCCATCTTCTCCTTCAGAAAGCAGCCATAGAAAATGGAAAGAGGTGGAGGAAGAAATAGGGGTAGCAATGTATGCTGAAAGGAACCTAGCATTAATGGATGCACAGACATGGTAGGACCATCTATTGGCAGGAATCAATGTTTGCACTTTGCACATGCAATGATGTTGAAAACTACTTAAGTATAAACACAAAATCTACCATTCTAGGTGTAAAGGACTGAAAGGTGGTAGTAGATATTTTTGCATACTATATTTTAGCAATATGCATTTTGCCTGTGATAATAAGTCCAAAAACTATATATTTCAGAAATGACTATTTAGATTAAAATTAATTACAAAAGATTAAACAGCTAAGGGGGTATGACATTCTATGGAAGCTATTTCTCCCAAAAATATAAAAATCCTGTCTAAAATTGCACGGATATCTTTAATCTTTTCAAACTCTCTTGACCACACTTGCTTTTTTAGTATCAATTAAATACTATCATGTTCCTAGAAGATTGTTGCATTCATATTCAAAAGTCTCCAGCTGCTCTCTGATTCAGAACAAAACACTACATAGGATCTCTCCAGAGTATGCTATGTGGTTTGCTAAAATTTAAAGCTGTTTTACTAAACCTGATGTTTATATAGATACATTCAAAGTTTCTCTAGCAGTGAGCATTTGCTCAACCTGTTTCATGCCACATTTTCTGGTAGCTTTGAACAGCTTTTAACAATGAGATTTCCCTGTCAGTTTTAATCAATGTGTCATATTGCACTAGAGTTACAGAACATGGCATATTGATCTGCTTTTGGTTCATTGTCAGGGTGGAAAAGGCCTGATTCATTCTTCTTACGATAAAATGATTCTTTCTGGCAGAAAAAAGTCAGTTTTTTAATACTTCAAAAGAACATCCAAAATATAATGCACATGGAAGACAGCATCAGCAATGTGTTCAGTACAGGTGTTACATTTTATTCCTGCATCAAAATACCTATTGCTATACAACTGAGACATTAAAATATGCCACCACTGAAATAGACATAGCCTGCACTGGCAGAACACACCATTTCTGTCTGGAAGGCACTGGAGGAATTTTCTCAACTATTTTCTAAAGAATACAATCAAGAGTTTTCTAGATACCTGAAGAAACTGAAACAAATTAACTGAATTCATGTCACATTCTAAGGATTAATGGAAAATGTTGCATTTCGAGAAAATGGTAATAGTACGATACACAGATTACTTTAAAGGTGAACTTAATCTGAGCTTTCAGCTCTATTGCTGTTTTGCTGATAATTTCTATAGGAGCATGTAAATATTGTACTTCATTCGCTTCTGGTTGCCAAGAGAGAAGACAACATATAATTTGTAAGAAAGTGTATGTTGAAAGACAGCACTCTTATCTGGGAAGCAATGAAATCAGTAAAATATGGATCTGATGAACAAGGTTTATGGGTGTGGGGAGATGAATGCCAAATATAGGGCATGTCTGCAACATCACCTTTTGTATGTAGTTCTTTTAATGCCATTTACTTTGTCCCATATTATCCCAGTAGTATTAACTATAGTGCAAATTTCAAATAAATGCATGTTTATTCCTCTTGGGATTGTGGATTTATAATGTTTAAAATTAGACACTTGCAACACTTTCACAAAAATAACTTTGACTCATTAAGCAAAAAATGTGGCAGGGCTCTGAAAAGTTCCCATGAGATTGTTTAGTAGCCAGGATTATTTGTATTTGGCAATAACCCCTGCATTCCCCTCCGCACCCCAAGACATTTGGACAAGTAGCAACATCTCTATAGTTAAAAGGGGATTTCTGTAAAAAAAGGCTGCAATGCCCTGGCTAGAATGACGGCCATTGTGAGATATTTTATATACAGGAAGTTACTGAAAAAATTAATGCAATAAAATTGATAAAAGATTAGTTTGTAGTGCATTATAATACACCTAAAATCACTGGTTAAGCAGCTGTGTGCGCCTTATAGTCAAACTGTGTCACTTGGAGGCGGTCTTCATGGTGCCGAGTTGGCGCCACCTCCTTTCTCAAGGGAGTGCGGGGTTTCTGGGAGGTCATCTGTGTACCAGAGCCACCCCCACCCTCTTCCTGGTGGAAAGCGACTAATTGCCAGTTGCCTTCCACCAGGCACAACCCCCAGGTTGACCCTGGATTGTCCCCGGAGCGATGTCAGACAGCAGCCATATTGACACCGCTCCAATTGAGAACGTTGGGGTAAATCCCAGATTTTTTTCCATCGCACCATAGTGGGGAAACCCTGCGGTGGCTGCAAAGCTGTGCCTGCATCATCTAACCAACGCAACACAGATCCAGAGCCACTGCGGGACTTTCCCTGCATATAAACAGCCCTCCGGGCCAAAGCATGGGATGGGAAAGGAAATATGTTTCCTGGATCCAGAGGTGCGAGGGGGACCCAGCATGAGCTGCAAGCCCATAACTATCAAGGAAAAAATGAGGCTAGGGTGTAGTTCCTGTTTGAGTATGCTTATGCACTCTTATTTCTCACTATCTATGTGGTGTCTAGATCTGCTGATCTGAGCATTCTAGGACTTGTAGTTTGAGAGATAGAGAGAAGTGTGCCTTCTTATGCGATATGCTCTCTCAAGAACTGCATAACCCTGAGTCCTTTTGTTCCTGCTGGGGTTTCCTGGGCACAGGCAGGAGGAGGAGAAGCTGACAGGGTGTGGTATAGCAGCAGGAATGAAAGGCAAGCACCATAGTAATCAGAGATATTAAGAATCTAGGGACAACTTGGCCTCTGGTGGTCTCCAGAGTGCATTGAGGAACTGACACTAGAGATAGGGAATGTCAGCTAAGGGGCATCTTAAGGGGGAATTCATAGATATAAGTAGTGAAAAATTGATGATATAATATGAATTGACGATAAATACAAATCCGGCAGCCGGAAGTGTAAGCAGCTTAAACAAAGGGATACCAATAAATTCTATTAAACAACAAAGGACTTTCAGGGGGCAAGATGGGGAGAAGGTGTTACAAGTTTGCACCAGGCCCAGATATTTGAGCACTGCTGCTACCTTAAGCTCTCGTCATATCTTGGGTTATATCTGCATATTGCCAAAACTTGTTTTAATTCTTCTGTGTTAAATTTTAAACAATGTATACAGCTAAAATAATTTAAATAAAGAATGTTTTCTTAATAGACCTGTTCTAAAACAGCAGACATAGATGCCTCATCATATACCATTAAATGCCTGGGAGTAGAGGGTGGACTTTACCTGGTGCCAAAACAATGACAGTGTTGGTGCCAGGCGAGCCTCAGTGGGGAGCTCATTCTATAGTCAGGGGCACTGAAAAGGCCCTCTGCCTTATTGCCACCTTCCAAGTCTCCCTTGGAGGTGGCATGGAGGGTGGGGAAGTCCCAGATGTTGATCATAGTTCCGGGTATGTTCAGGTCTGTAGAGGCATTCCATTAGGTATTGCAATCCCGAACCATGTAAGGCTTTATAGGTTAAAGCAGGCTGCCAGTGGAAATGGACCAGGATTGGTCTTATATGTTACATTATTGACACACCCTAAACAAAGAAATCCTCTCAGCTAAAGGGAAAACTTATAGACTAGCCCCTTCCTCCTCCCCCACCTGCCGCTTTAGTTTGGGTTTATAAAATGTGATGGGTGTGGCTTCCATCCACAAAGATGTCAGTAGACCTAAGTGGCCTTTACCCCTCTCACAAGTTGTTTTTCTGTGGGAAGTACTGAAACACCTTTGGGTTTTTTAGAAGGAATCTCTAGTCCCAGCTTGCAGATGCCAGACCATGACTCAAGTAAAAGTTTTTCCTCTTGAACATTTGACGATAATACCATTTTAATGCAACTAGTATGAGAAGTTAGATAATTCTTCAATTTGGCTGCCTCTACAAGAGGCATTTAAAGCTCTTTCAAGGCGCATTAAAAAATTTACCTCTACAAGAACGGAGCGCAAATCGGGCGTTGAGGCGCGTTTTCTCTCCGATTATGTGCATTATTGAATGCGCGTTAAATAGTGAGTTTTATTTTGCTCCGGCCATTAAAGCGCATTTTGACTATGTGAACAAGCGATTCTCCGCATTAACTACTTGTAAAGCGCATTTGAAACAACCAGTAAGGTCACCTGTTGAGTGCTCAATTACCTCCTGCATACAAGCATTAACGATAAAGCGCTTCAGCGATTATGCGCAAATTGGCTAACCAGGCGTCAAACAGAATCCATCTAGAGGGGGTCTTTGATTATCTGTTTAATTGTCCCCCCCTCTCCTTTTTAAATAAATACCTGGGGTACTTACCCAGTCAAAACCAAGCACATTTCAATTCCATTGATTTCAAGTGGATAATTTAGGATGCACTGATCTTTCTCCCATTAACTTAAGTGAGGCTTTAAAGTGTTTGACTTTGACTAGAGCATGCAGCTGGATTTTTATAATTCTAGGCAGCAATCTTATGCATATTTACTTGGGAGAAAGCCCCATTGTACTCAGTGGAACTTCTGAGAATTGTGCTGTTAAATATTTTATACTTGATATCTTATTGTACAAAGGAAAAGTGGAGATGAAGAAAAAAGCATCAATAAATATTTTCATAACGTTAAAACAGAAGAGCTGTACGTTTAACAGAACTTATTTCCCTTATCATGTATTAAGCTCCATTAAGATGCTCTTTAAAGTAGAGAATTACCTTAAAACTGAAAAATGACTTAGGTTCAATAGTAAAGTATTTCTAGTACTTTAGAAACAAGAAGCCCTTGAAAGAGAGCTTTCTACTTGAATATTTCCGAGAGGCTGATGTTTGAAAATCCAATAGTAAATGCATATTTTTTTCAGGAGAAACAATATTCATAGTGAAAGGCATCCTGATCATACTACAACTTGTGAAAAATGTGAGATCTTAAAGACTGATGAAGTACTGTTTCAAGAAAAGGAGCTGATCTATGAAAATGAGCAACATTTAGCTTAACTGCAGGCAGAAAACTTGTGCTCCAAACTAAGAAAAGCATTTGGTGTACTCAGAGGCAAAGCAAGCAGACAGTACTCCTAAACAACAGTTTTGAGGGCTTGTTCACACTCAGTGCTGGCTCCAGGTATTTGAAAGTTCTTGGGCAAGACATCCTCAATGGTCCCCCTCCCTCAGTGAGTCTATCTCCTCATCACTATTGTCATTAGCTGCTATTGCTCCTCATCCTATTTTCCATCATTGCTACCACTTGCTCGCTTGACAGGCAGAGAGCCTATGAGCAACCAGGCTGTGGCATGTACTGCTCCTCCTCACCACCTCCACTCAGAGGCAGGTAAACAAGAAGATTGCGATAGTGAAGAGCAATTCCAGGGGGCTTTTCTCAGTGGGCCTTTGCTGGGCTCTGGGTCCTTGGCAGGTATGCAACCATGCCTATGTTTGACAGTAGTCTGAATTACCAAAGACAACAACACCAATATCTAATATATTAATGAGAGAGAGAGAGAGAGAGAGAGAGAGAGAGAGAGAGAGAGACTAGTAAAATGTTATAATTACCCAAACAACTCAATGAAATTAGACTATATTCCGTGAAAGTCACTTTCCTTTCCACTTCATTGAAAAAAGGCAGTTCAAATATTGACAAAGGATGTATATCTACTATCCACTGCTATAAATCAGGGGCCTGTTCTGACGACACGCTAACCAACTGTGGATCACTCAAAACTGCATGTGGTGTGGTAGGAGAAACCCTTCCCCATGATGAGTCACCTACCCACACCTGCATCCATGGTGGGCATCCATGGTGGTTCCAGTGTCATTTGACGGGAACTCCATGTGTTTTCAATCCGTTTGGCGAAAAAGCAAAAAAAAATTATGGCAACAGCCATAGAGTCTGCCAGCAAGAGCGATCACCACTTCCAGTGACACTCTTGCCACCACAGAGTTTCTCGATGGTTGCCACCATTTCCCCACCATTTTTTCTGTCAGAACAGTTTCCAGGTCCCTGTTTGGGGTGTGGAGGATGCCAAGATGTATGGCTTAACCATGCAGAGGTACAGCATTTATCCATGGAGGATGTGTGTGTAGGGACACCACATGGCTCCCCATGGTTCCTGTTCGTATGTTGGGACCTGTTGTAGTGGTTAGTGTCCCACTCTGCACTGTATGGTTCCCTACCCACCCCTGAACAGGCCCCAGGAGTGTATTTGTCTCTTCAATGCTATATAATAACTCTCATAACTACACCTCCTACTCAAAGTATCCATAACTCTTGAAATGATATAGGATATAGCCTAAGAGAACATATGTGTCTTTAATAAACAGTGATAACTGTAGAATCATATTAACAATCTTGTCAGTGTTAGAAGAAAACATAACAATTGTACGACAAGCCCAGACCATGTTCCAACTCCCAAATTACACCTCCAACTTCTATTTGTGTCAGATCTGTGATGAGACTTGCACACACTTTCTTGAACAGGATCTTTGTGGGTTTCAGTTCTTTGCCACAGGTGTTTCCTCCATATATCTTGTCGACAGTAGCAGAAATGACTAGAGAATCTTAATAATAGGTTTTCTCCTAATAATAGAGAAAACCAAATTGGCATTCTGTCATAGCACAATAAAGCTGAGATTAAAAGCAGTGTGGTAAGGATTTTTGTAGTACAGAATAATCATAGTGAATAGAATAGTTTTAAAAACTAAACTATGGTTTTATAATGCATTCTGTCACCTAGCAGCAGCTATTCCACCAAACAGCAACAGAGGAAGAGATATGAAGCAGGGCCACCCCATTGACTCGGCTGACAAATGAGCTCCATTTGGCTCCATCACTCCCTACAATGGTTCCATTCCAGCTGATCAATATAAGGACTTTGTAACTTTAAGAACTGGAGCCTGACTTTCTTTGTTTTACTTCTTCTTCTTCTTCCTCCTCCTCTTTTTTTTTTTAATCTGGTGCCTTTTAAATTGTAACTATGCAGGCAAGGTCTTGTTTTTATTGATTTTATGTAAGCTGCTCTGAGAGCCTTTTTGGCCAAATAGTAAAATGCATTAAAAAAAAAATAAACAAACAAATACGGTACAGGTTCATGGCCCTGAGAGTTATGGGTTTGAATTTTCCCACCCAGTGTTAATCTCCACTGCATCGGTCTGTAAACAGGTACTACTCCTTTGGACTGGGGGATTTTTTTTTTAAAAGCCTGTGACATGTAACTGACCACATCAGTTCCCTCTGCAGGCTCCCTGTCCATGTGACTACTGGTCTGGAGTGTTTGCACCTTGTGTTGGGTCAGCGGGACAGATTAGGGATTCTGTTGGTGTACCGCCCACCCCGCTGCTCAACGGACTCCCTAGGTGAGCTGACAAAGGTGGTCTCGGGTGTACTGCTGAGATCCCCCAGACTGTTGGTTCTGAGGGATGTCAACATTCATGCTGAGGGCACCTTATTCGGGGCAGCTCAGGATTTCATGGTCTCCATGAGAACCATGGGACTGTCCCAACATGCCATCGGCCCAACACATGTAGCAGGGCATACTCTAGACCTGGTTTTCGCAACTGGACATGGAGATCATGATCTGAAAGTAGAGGACTTTACATCAGTCCCTTTGTCATGGTCAGATCACTGCTTGATGAGGTGTAGACTTACAGCGGCTTTTCGCCTCTGCAAGGGTGGGGAACCTATTAAGATGGTCCGCCCCCAGAGGCTAATGGATCCGGATGGTTTCCAGAGGGCTCTGGGGAGTTTTCCAGCTGATAGGGCTGGCTCTCCTGTCGAAACCCTGGTTGATCTGTGGAATGCAGAAATGACCCGGGCGATTGACACGATTGCTCCTGAGCGCTCTCTCCTGTGTAGAGCTCGTACGGCTCCATGGTATACCCCAGAGCTGAGAGCAATGAAACAAAATAGGAGACGGCTTGAGGGCAGATGGAGACGAACTCCTGATGGATGCAATCAAACACTGGTAAGTGCCTATAGTAAGGTATATTCAGGGGTAGTGAGGGCGGCAAAAAAGCAATACTTTGCTGTCACCATCAAATCATCTATCTGCCATCCAGTGGAGCTTTTCAGAGTTGTCCGAGGCCTATTACATGCCGGCCCCAAGGATGTGCTACAACCATCTGAGGCCCGCTATACTGAATTTGCTAGGCACTTCCAGAATAAAATCTTTGGCATCCGCCAGGACTTAGACTCCAGTGTTACAGCAGGTAAATCTAGTGAGGTGTCCAGAGCACAGGCTTGTCCTGTTTTCTTGGATGAGTTTCAGTTGATACAGATCGAGGATGTTGACAAGGTGCTTGGACAGGTTCGTGCAACCACCTCTGTATTGGATCCTTGCCCCTCTTGGCTAATAAAAGCTAGCAGGGATGGAACAGCCGGCTGGGCCAGGGAAGTGATTCATGCCTCTCTACGAGAGGGAGTGGTCCCAGGCCGCTTGAAGGAGGTGATAGTGAGACCACTCCTGAAGAAATCTTCCCTAGACCCCAAAAATCTTAATAACTATAGACCTGTGGCAAATATTCCATTCCTGGGAAAGGTCCTTGAGCGATTGGTTGCGAGCCAGCTCCAGACACTCTTGGATGAGACTGATTATCTGGATCCATTCCAGTCCGGCTTCAGGCCTGGTTTTGGCACAGAAACAGCTTTGGTCGCCCTGTATGATGACCTACGTCAGGAGAAAGACGGGGGAGTGTGACTCTGTTGATTCTCCTTGATCTTTCAGCAGCTTTCGATACCATCGACCATGGTATCCTTCTGGGACGACTGGCTGAGTTGGGAGTGGGAGGCACTGCACTACAGTGGTTCCGCTCCTACTTGGTGAGGCGGCTCCAGAAGGTGGTGCTTGGGGGACATTGCTCAGCCCCGTGGATTCTCCAGTATGGGGTTCTTCAAGGGTCAGTCTTGTCCCCCATTCTGTTCAACATTTACATGAAACCGTTGGGAGAGGTCATCCGGAGTTTTGGGGTGTGTTGTCATCAGTACGCTGATGACACACAACTCTATTTCTCCTTTTCATCTTCAGCAGGTGAGGCTGTGGATGTGCTGAACCAGTGCCTGGCTGCGACAATGGACTGGATGAGGGCTAACAAACTGAAACTCAGTCCAGACAAGACTGAGATGCTGTTAGTGGGTGGTTCTGCTGACCGGATGGAGGATGTTCAACCTGTTCTGGATGGGGTTGCACTCCCACTGAAGGAGCGGGTTCGTAGCTTGGGGGTTCTCCTAGAACCATCTCTGTCACTTGAGGCTCAGGTGGCCTCGGTGGCACGGAGTGCCTTCTACCAACTTCAGTTGGTGGCCCAGCTACGCTCCTATCTGGACAGAGATAACCTGGCTTCAGTTGTCTATGCTCTGGTAATCTCTAAATTGGATAACTGCAATGCACTCTACGTGGGGCTGCCTTTGAAGACGGTTCAGAAGCTGCAGCTTGTGCAAAATGCAGCGGCCAGATTGATAACCGGAACCAGTAGGTTCGAGCATATAAGACCTACTCTGGCCCGCTTGCACTGGCTGCCTATATGTTTCTGAGCTCAATTCAAGGTGTTGGTTTTAACCTATAAAGCCTTACACGGCTTGGGACCACAATACCTGATGGAACGCCTCTCCCGACACAAACCTACCCGTACACTACGATCCACATCGAAGGTCCTCCTCCGGTTGCCTACTCCAAGGGAGTCACGGAGGGTGGCAACAAGGGAAAGGGCCTTTTCAGTGGTGGCCCCTCAATTATGGAATGATCTCCCTGACGAGGCTCGCCTGGCGCCAACATTGTTATCTTTTCGGCGCCAGGTCAAAACTTTCCTCTTTTCCCAGGCATTTAACAGCATATGCTGAGGTTTTTTTGTGTTTTTGTGTTTTTGTTGTGCTTTGACCCAGAAGGATATTGTAATTTTAACTTGTTTTTATGCTTTATGCTTTTAAATTTTGTATATTGGTGTTTTAATTGTTCAATGTTTTTAATTTTTGTAAACCGCCCAGAGAGCTTCGGCTATGGGGCGGTATATAAATGGAATAAAATAAATAAAATAAATAAATAGAGGGAGGGTAATAGCTTATGTATGAAGTAGTGCATTGAGTAAAGGGTGTTAACCAGGTTTAAAATACCTACTGAGCCATGAAGCTTACCAGTGAGTTGGGCCAGTCATCACTTCTCAGCTTGACCTTCCTCTCAGAGGTGTTGTGATGCTAAAAGGGGTTGGGGAGACCTATATCTAAGCTCCCCCTGCAACATACAACAGACTGCAAGACATCCTATACCTATTTCCCTCAGAAGTAGACTGCCACCACCCACATATTAATAACCTTTATTGAATATTAATATTCAGTAACTCATAACCTCTTATTGAATATTAATATTCAACTGCTCATAATCTGGATACATGGGAATCCCAGCTCATAGCTCTATATATGTAGAAGGATGGATCCCTGTTTCAGGGCCTTCATTAAACTTCTTCAGAACCAAGTTAGCATGTTTGCCAAGCATGCTATTGGAAAACTATTATTGGAAAATAAGTAACGGTGAAATCCTATACATATCTACTCAGAAGTAACTCCTATTGAGTTCACTGGGGCTTACTGTTGGGTAAGTGTGTATAGGTTTGCAGCCTAAAGTACAAAATGGAATTCTTAAGAACACTAGATTCACAAGATCTTCTTGAATAAAGTTGTAAACCAGGATATGAATTCATGTATCTTTTTCCTTCTCCTCTACAGAAACTACATATTATATTTTGTATATGAAAGATATTGAAGGATAAAGCATATAGCAATGGAGAGAGGCTGAACATGAAGGCTATTGGTGATGTCCACCTTGATGGATAGGAATGATGTGTTAATCAGAAAGGAGCGTTAAAATATTAGTTTCTAAACAAGGACCAGTTGGGCTAACATTACCACAGGTCTAAACCACATTAAAAAGAAATGACCAGTCTACTGCCAGAGGATACAGTGGAGTCCCAGGGCTCGGATGAGCTGGAATGCAAGATCTGTTACAACCGTTATAACCTGAGACAGAGAAAACCTAAAGTACTGGAGTGTTGCCACAGAGTATGTGCCAAATGCCTTTGCAAGATTATTGACTTTGGGGACTCTCCTCAAGGAGTCATTGTTTGCCCATTCTGTAGGTTTGAGACGTGCCTGCCTGATGATGAGGTTAGTAGCCTTCCTGACGACAACAATATCCTTGTAAATTTGGCTTATGGTGGAAAGGTGAAGAAGTGCCTACCGGACAATCCTACAGAACTCTTACTGACTCCGAAAAGGCTGGCCTCTCTTGTTAGCCCTTCTCACACTTCATCCAACTGTCTGGTTATAACCATTATGGAAGTGCAGAGAGAGAGTGCCCCAACCCTGAACTCAACCCCTGTGGTGGAATTCTACAGGCCCACAAGCTTTGACTCTGTTGCATCTGTGCCCCACAACTGGACGGTGTGGAACTGTACATCCTTGCTCTTCCAGACTTCGATTCGAGTCCTAGTTTGGTTGCTAGGCCTGCTGTATTTTAGCTCTTTGCCTTTAGGGATCTACTTACTGGTATCAAAGAAAGTCACTCTTGGGGTAGTGTTTGTCAGCCTTGTTCCCTCGAGTCTTGTTATTCTCATGGTTTATGGCTTTTGCCAGTGTATATGTCATGAGTTTCTGGATTGTATGGCTTCTTAGCAGCAATTGCAATGAGATAAACAATGAAACATGTGAAATTGCCATAGATGTAGCATAGTTAATTATATTTCTCTTTTATATTCTTATTTTATTATTTTATCCATGAAATTGGAATACTGATAAGTTTCGTGGTTCTTTTATTATTTGTAAAGAGAAAATAAATGGTTGTTTTCTTCTGCTTTATTCTAGTTTGCTAACGAATAAAAATATTGTTTTTAAAAAAGCAATAGAAAGAGGATGAGGCAAGAACAATTTTCCTAACTAGGTGCCTGATGTTACATTGTAGTAATACTTTCATTTCCGATGGATTATTCATATAGGAGTACAATTTGGCTTACTGGAACCATTTCAGATGAGATGCCTGCTACGTCTCTTCTTTCTACTGGTGACTGAATAACATTGTTTGGGGATTTAATCAATTGGGACCCACTGCTGTATGAACCCCACTGAAAGTGTGCAAGAACATAAATCTAACAGGTTAATTGGGCATTGCATTGGAGTTGCACAGGTTTCCCTGTGGATTGTGCCTCTGGTTTTTAAAATGCACAAAGAAAAAAGGTGCTACCACTATATCAGAAACCTTTAGTAGTCTTGCAAAGATTGAAAGAAATAGCCATAGGAGAAGGGTGGTTGATGTTATCATCACAACTAATTAAATAGGTAAAAGACTGCAAAGGATAGCATCTGCTATCCTTCTGAGCATGTACCACAAAAACACAAGAATGTATCTTTGTCCACTGCTAACATTTATCCTCAAATGTGTGTATTTGTTGTCGATAAAAGCATCACATATATTCTTTTGCATGTAGAAACAGGCTTCTACATGAAAATCAGCTATTGTTCTTTTGCAAGAAAAATTCAGCTGCATTCAGAAGAATCTATTCCACATGTGGCAATCTGTTGTCATAGTTTGTTGTACACATAGCTTTTGCAAGGGCTTATGCATCCATGCACCTTTTTTCCCTCTTCTACTCATGGTGCTCTGGATTACAGCCTTTATAAAATGCATACCTGACCGAAAAGCGAGGAAGAATAAACAGATGAAGAGTGGTCAGTAAGTGTTTAAGGGGTTTTAAACAAGTTTCTCCTGAAATTAAATTGGCAGATGATTGACACCTTTCCTACCTGACCTAATGTTTTTGGAATTATTTTTATGAGGTCATGCAAATACCAGGATTTATTCTTCAAACTCTCCACATCGCGTACCAAATCAAATCAGTTGTTCCCCCCCACACACACATCTTATTAGAATATTTCAAATCCGTACTTTCAGTCTTGCAAAATAAGATCACATTTTTTTACATCCAAGATGGTAGATGCTTTTGAGTGCAAATGGTGTGTTATGATGTTATGAGTTTGGTTCTCCCCCTCCCCCTCCCCATTTTAAGTAAGCTAAATCTTACTAATATTAATAACTCTTTAAGGCTTTATAAGAAGCATAGAGCATTAGGGATGACATGCAATATATTATAAAAGGAGACAAAACAAGTAGTGCAAAAATATGTCAGATTCTAACAGGAAATAATGTGATATATGCTAACATTTTCACCAGAGACCTATACAATAATATGATTTTACACACACACACAGAGAGAGAGAGAGAGAGAGAGAGAGAGAGAGAGAGAGGCTATTAAAGTTAGGTTCCACTGATTTCAATGACAGAGAGTGTGAAACAGCTAGCCTGAGCTTACTTTCCCATTGAAATCACTGGGTCTTAAAATGCTTAACTTTTGTCTGGATTGTGCCCTATAGGTTCCCCCCCGCCCCCCCCCCACACAGGATTTATAATATTTTACAAAGCAAAGCACTCAAAAGACTAAAGAAATATTCGTTTTGTCCATTACTAATAACTAGCATTGAAAAAATACTATTTCTTAGAATGATATTACTACTACTTTAAAGTGCTTGTGGCAAAGCATGTGTAGCCAGATGAGGAGGTGGCATGGGCAGCACCAGTAAACCACAAAATGTAACTAATTCATGACTCAAACAGATATCAAAAAGTCCGTCCAAGAAAAATGTTTTATAGTGTCTGTAATGTTTGTATAATTTGTGTGTGTGTGTATATATGTTACAAAGATTTATATACTTGTAGGGAATTCACATTTAAGTTGTCCAAGCTGTACTATCTCCTAATAAAATGGATTCTTGATGCAGGATGAAATGAAAGTAAACGTGTACCATTTATGTAAATGTCTGTCACCGTGCATTGTACTTGTAATGATATCTAATGTTTTTGCCAATCTGTTTAAACTGTACATTTTTAAAGAATTAATACTGATGTGTTACCATGTTTTATACGTTTTAAAATTTGTCTTAAAGCCAATTCACATTTATCATTTCCATTTAAAAGGTATTAATACTTTATTTTAATTTATATATTTCATTTCAACTGTTCAAACTGCTTCACGTAGCCTTACAACAGCCACTTAAGGACAGTATGACTATCCACACATTGCAGATTGGAGGAACAGGCACAACCTGAGAGAATAATTACTTGCCTAAAGCTACCATGTCACCTTCCTATATCAGCTCTCCACTCATTCCTCCTCCCTTCCCAGCCACCAATAATTTCTGAAATGTTGTTTTTGAATATGCAACACTATCAACATTCCTTCCTATATATTGCAAAACCCAATTTGAATGGTGGAATGAGTCAAAACCCTTATTGGTAAATTTATTTCACTGCATCCCATGTGATGATTCCTGGATTGTGTAAACAAATCTGAAACTGGAGGTGAGTTCGGAGACTCTTAACATGAGATCCTGAACGTAGGGTGACCATATGGAAAGGAGGACAGGGCTCCTGTATCTTTAACAGTTGTATCGAAAAGGGAGTTTCAGCCGGTGTCACTTGTATGTATGGAGCACTTGGTGAAATTCCCTCTTCATCACAATGGTTAAAGCTGCAGGAGCCCTGCCCTCTTTTGTATCTGCTCATGCTAGGCAGGGCTCCTGCAGCTTTAACTGTTGTGATGAAGAAGCAATTTCATCAGGTGCTGCATGCATACAAATGGCACTTGCTGAAATTCCCCTTTCAACACAACTGTTAAAGATACAGAAGCCCTTTCCTCCTTTTCATATGGTCACCCTATAAAGCTGACTGGTCCTTCTCTAGCGTCATGAACATAGTTGCAAGAGGCTTTATAGACAGGAAATACACCCAGTGACTGCAGAGTGATATGGACAGGGTGGGGAGAAGAGAGTGAAGATTGTACTGAGGAAACCTGGGCAGGAGGAAAGATCCTATAAAACACTGGTAATACTAATGAGGGCATCATAATGCTACCATAGTACTCACTACAATACCAGCATAATGACATATTCTGTCAAATTGCTCATGAATTAAAATATTTATAAATTCTGCTCTAAAGGGCCCCCGAGGCAGTATATAACTTTAAAAATGAAATTATCAAATTCATAACAGAGTAAACAATCTTTAAAACATCCAGAGAGAAGAGTAAAACTAGGCTGACCATCTGAAAAGGAGGACAGGGCTCATGTAACTTTAACAGTTGTAGAGAAAAGGGAATTTCAATTAGGGTTATTTGTATGCAATTAGTTCCTGGTGAAATTCCCTCTTCATCACAACAGTTAAAGTTGCGGGGGCCCTGCCTTCTTTTGTATATGGTCACTAGTATAGTGCTTGCAACTTTAACTGTTCTGATGAAGAGGGAATTTCACCAGGAACTAATTGCATACAAATGACACCTGCTGAAATTCCCTTTTCTCTACAACTGTTAAAGTTATATGAGCCCTGTCCTCCTTTTCAGATGGTCAGCCTAGTAAAACTTTAAAACTCATTAAAATCTAGCCTAAGCAAAAGTCTTCAGACGGCCTAAAACTAGGCAAAAATGGCATTAATCTGCCCTCCTTAGAGTGCTGCCGCAGAAAAGGCCCTGCCTGTTGTCCCTGCCAATTTAATCTCTCTTGGTAGTGGAATATATATAAGAGTAAGAGCAAGGCTGTTTTATCACTCCATAACTGCAATGTAGAGTGATGGCTTTGCATGTGTAACACAGCCACAAGAGATGGAGTTTTATTTCACCCATTATTTCAAACACAATTCCTTCTTTGTTATCAAACACTTCTTTCTGAAAAGTGGATTCATGCCATTGCACTCATGCATCACTTAGGTTTGGATGCATAAAGACATACCTACCTACAGGAGCCTGTTTCTTTTTCCTGCAGAGCAAGATCTGCTTCCCCTTGTTCCCTCCATTCTTGTAATGAGATACATCCACAGCACCAAATGCAATGCTGATCCATTGCATGAATTAGGCTGACCAGATAAAATCCAGGTCAGGGCTTATGTAACTTTAACAGTTGTAGAGAAAAGGGAATTTCAGCCAGTGTCATTTGTATGCAATTAGTCCCTGGTGAAATTCCCTCTTCATCACAACAGTTAAAGTTGCAGGCACTATACTAGAGTGACCATATACAAAAGAAGGCAGGGCCCCTGCAACTTTAACTGTGGTGATGAAGAGGGAATTTCACCAGGAACTAATTGCATACAAATGACACTGGCTGAAATTCCCTTTTCTCTACAACTCTTAAAGTTACATGAGCCCTGACCTGGATTTTATCTGGTCACCCTAGCATGAATCATTAATTTAAAGATTAATAAATCAGGTGTCTGCCATGTTATCTAGTTAAATGTTTACGTAGTACTTTAGAAACAAGCCAATATGGGTTGGGGTGATTGGTTTCCTAACTGAAATACTGTTCTGGGCAGAGGAGTAGGAAGTGGCTTCGTAATTGTCACAGCTAGCTGGAAAGAGGCAGAGGGAAGCAGCTTTATGATTGTCACGAAGACCAGCCAAACAGCATGCTACACAATGGATTTATAGAAAAGGGAAGGACTTGTGATGTTGATTATCTGAGGAAAGGTGTACATGTGAGCAAAAGGGTGAATACAGATCCATAGCAGGCTCACCATTCAAATTATGTATGTCTGTACACACCAGGCCACTTGTCATATTCTTATTTCTTTACAATTCCAGAGTCATGTAAGTTACAATGGGTCTTAAACCCAGTACTTTGACAACTAGATCTAGGCATGTTACACTCTTCACCACTGTGATAGCGTGCCAAAAGAGATAGCTACATTTATGCAGAGCCGCTGCATGTTGCCAGAGAGCGTTACTGCAGCTAATATCTCAGTAGGGGTCAAGTGCCACCGGGGGCCAATGTGATTATACTTGGCCATATAAAGCCTGGGGCTGTCTCCCATTGGTTAGATGATGCAAGTGCAGGTTCGCAGCCACTGCAGGGCTTTTCCACGATACTGCGTTATGAAAAAAGTTAGGGCTTTACTAGGCTGACCATCTGAAAAGGAGGACAGGGCTCATATAACTTTAACAGTTGTAGAGAAAAGGGAATTTCAGCAGGTGTCATTTGTATGCAATTAGTTCCTGGTGAAATTCCCTCTTCATCAGAACAGTTAAAGTTGCAAGCACTATACTAGAGTGACCATATACAAAAGAAGGCAGGGCCCCTGCAACTTTAACGGTTGTGATGAAGAGGGAATTTCACCAGGAACTAATTGCATACAAATAACCCTAATTGAAATTCCCTTTTCTCTACAACTGTTAAAGTTACATGAGCCCTGTCCTCCTTTTCAGATGGTCAGCCTAGCTTTACCCCAACTTTTTCAAAGGGAACGATGTCAACACAGTGCTTCCGCCATGTAATCTTGCTCTGCAGCCAATCTGGGGCCAACGGGGGGGGGGGGGGGGCAGAGCCCAATGGAAGGCAACCAGCAATTGGTCGCCTTCCACAAGGAAGAGGGTGGGGGCAGTTCTGGGACCCGCGTGGCCCCCAGAAACCCCGCACTTCCTCCTCAGTGTCGGGATTACCTGATGCCACCTCGGGAGAGGGAAAGCGCAAGGTTTTGAGAGGGAGGCGGCAATAACCAGTGCCATGAAGTCAGCCCCCTGTGATTCTGGCTTCGCTGGCTTCAAAATGCCTCTACTTCCCAGTCACTTAGCTTCTTGAAACCTGACTTATTGTCCCAATTACATACCAGTTTGTTTTTCAGAAGTTTGTTGCTGGCAGAAAGAGGTGGAGGAAGGAATGAAGACAATGGGCTGCAGAAAGAAGGAAGAAAAAAATGGTAAGAAAAAACTGATTAAAGAAACAACTTGTTTCAACTTGCCTTGCCAACTGTGTCCTCCTGCTACACAAATGAGGTAGATGGATACATTGGAGTAATTCATTATTTTAAAAACTAAACATTCTTTGAGGACAAATCTCATGTGTATGGTACAATAGCGAACTGAGAGCATTTCTATATGAGGCTTTTTATTGCACACTCGTGATTGATCACTCATGAAAGTTTGTGATTCCTTTACATGACGGCAAACTCTAGAGCAGCTCCTGTACTTTTTGAGCTTTATCCCACTTTTAAAAAGATCAGCCATAATCCAATAACAAATGTTAATGCAAGATATCAGCAGTGTGTTATGAAGGTATTGCACTATAATACAGCCATTAGATGCACTATATAACGAACTATATAGAACATTGCCGAGAAAGGAAGTTTTCAGTTCAAATTATGTGTCTGTCATGTAAAGGAGCTCATCATAATCCTGCAAAGAAACCAGAAGCAGAAAGTCCCAGTAAGGATGTGGGATTTTGACCTTGTGTGATGAACCTCAAAGACTTCCCCCACAATTAAGTGATGGGTAAAACTGGAATGCAATTACATGTGTCAAGCTGGATACATAGCCTAAAAAGCCTTTCCTGACCTGGTATCCTCCAGATGTTTTGGATTACAACATTCAGCATTCTTAAGCATTGGTTATGCTGGCTAGAGTGATGAGAACTGAAGTCCAAAGCACGCTTGCTAGGAATGATGGGAGTTGCAGTCCAACACATCTGGAAAGCACCAGGTTGGGGAAGGATGCTTCAGGGTAGCCCCACATAGAGCACATTGCAGTAATCTAAATGTGATGTAACCAAGGCATGGATAACTATTGCCAAGATGTGTAAGAAGGGGCTCAGTTAAGTTTACAAGTAATAAGTCAGAACAATGGTCCACCTAGCCCAGAACTGTTTGGCAGCAGCTCCTGGAGACCTGACTGGGAAGTCTTACAGTTTTGCTGTGAGATATTTAACAAATAATGCCAGGATGTTGCACAGGAACGTATACGCTGCTCTCACTGATAAAGCTGGTCCTTCCATGAAGTAGGTAGGGTAAGATGGCTGCCTCAGGCAGCAGGTGATGGGTGGCAAGGAGCAGGTGTTGAAAGACAGAGTTTTGTGTGTCACACAGTCTGCTGTGTGTCCCCTAAGCAAGTCTCCTATCCTCAGCTATGCTGTCCTGATTGCAAGTGTTGAAGTAAAACTCAACTGCCAGTTCAGTTGATTTTCTGTACATGGGATGCAGTGTGGGGAGAGAAACATGCTTTCTTGTCTTTTACCTCAAGACAGCAAAATGTCTGGAGCCAGCCCTGGTCTCTGGGCAGCAGCTGTGTCTCTAATTAAGACAGGGATTGTGATCTCCTGAAAGTTGAGGCTGCTGAGGTAATATTTTCTGAGGTGTCAAGGTGACCTAATCTTCACATTTCCCAGATGATGAAGACATCCTGGAAATGTCAAAACACATAAGCCAACAAATGTTTCCCTCACACTTCACTGGGGAGGTGCAAGCAAAATAAGCTATAAAAATTCAATTATAATGTAGAAATGGTACTGATACAGATGTGAAAGGTGCTATATATATATATATATATATATATGGAATTTCTTTGTGCTTATCAAGGCCGCAAAGTGTCTTTTTCTAGTCATAAAAAACACATGTCTCAGATCTTAAGTAACTTTAATTAACATTTATATACTGCCTTATCTGATAAAAGGCCATCAAGGCAGTATACAATTTAAATCAATAAAAACAATGTAAAAACACTTTGAAAGGTGTGTTGTTTTAGGAAAGGCAATAGCTTTATGTTTCTTTTGTTTATCAGCATATAATGTCTTTTAAACTGGGGTTTTACCTAGGGAGAGGTAGGATATACATTTAATTAACTGATTAAAGTAGCTCTTTTCTTGTCAAGTGTTGTGTGTCACTATTACTTATACTAATGTAGTTTTTATTAAGTTAAACTGATGTGGGGGAAATGAAGTGAAGAAATCTTTGTACTCTGTTCTAAGCCATTTCTTCAGCTAGTGCAGTTTATTTCTTGTGTTGTAGAACTGAGTGATTTAGCTAGCCTTGTTTTAAATAAAATAAAACTCCAGCCATTTAGAATTTCCTTGCTTCTGTGGAGAGATTTATGGCAAAATCTCAGACAAGAGCTTTGCTGATATTAAGTGGCTGATATCTGCTTTTCTTTTACTCATTATGAGACCCATGGATTCTAAATGATATGACTCTTTTTATTTATAATGAAATGCATTTTGTGTGTCTGTCCTTTTGTTGTTGTTGTTGCTGTGCAGATTTATACAGTTCTGTCCTACCAAGCGTGTGGACCATATTTCATTGCGACATATATGCTTTGTGTGTATTTATATTTCAGAGCAAAAGCACCTTTTCATGAGCTGCTTTGCAGTGATCAAGGCAGCTATAGAAGCCCCATGGGAAGGCATTGGTTTATTCAGTCTGCACCATCATGTGATCTCTGCTGGGTTATAAACATCCTTGGTGGGCCCTGCACACTCCTGCAGGCAATAGAATGGGAGTCAGTATGCATATGAAACAGACGCTAGACTCATAGAGCAGTCCTGAGAGCATATAGGATAACTTTCCTCAACTTGGGGCCCTCCAAATGCTTTGAACTACAACTTCCAGTAGTCCTGTCCATTTGCCATGCTGGCAACAGCTGATGGAAGTTGAAATCCAAAACATCTGGAGGGAACCAGGGTGGGGAAAGCTGATGAGAAGTCATTCAGAACACTCTTTAGACAAGAACTTGGTCCTTTCTACACCTATGGGTGTAGAGAGAGGGAGGTCACCATTTATTTATTTATTTACAAAGGGCTGGAAGAGCACACTTACGCTCCATCAAAAAGGTAAGGGTTGTTTTTTTAAAATCCCCCCCCCCCGGAAATCAGGGGGATGCCTGCCATCCTGGGGATGGCGGACTTGCTTCCCCCCTCCCCTGATGGGCACAGAGCCACACAGCTTTGTGGTCATTCCTGATGCCTGCTTACTTGTGAGTAAGCGGGCACAAGCTGGGAAAACCCATGCCCCCCGCTCTTGCCCCCCCAGCCCCGGGACTGCCTGTGCATCATTTGCATGCACAGGGATGACCCAGGGACGATTCCGCAAAAAATGGCCGGTGTAGAAACGGCATTAGAAAACAATTTCACTTGCTGCCTCATGTCTAACTTGTTTTTAGTTGTTTGTGCACGTACTACATTTATTTTATTTATGATTCTATTTATATCCCACCTGACCTCCAGGAAGCTTATGACGGCATTCATGGTTCAGTCCACCTGTCTATTTTAGCATCTCAACAACCCTGTGAGATGGGTGATGCTGAGAGACAGTGATTGGCCAAGGACACCAGTGAGTTTTGTGGCTGAGTGAGGATTTGAACCTGGGCCTCCTTAGTCCTAGCCCAACACTCTAAACAGTCATCACACTGGCTAATCAGCAACAAAGCCTGCAGGTCACTATACTGAGATCACTCTGCCAGCACCTGCTTTTAGAGTTAAAAAGTTCTGTGCAATCCCTAATGTTTTTGGCCACAATGGAGAAATTAATGTAAATGGTAGAGACACAAAAGTAGTGACAGTTATCAGGAATGGAGCTCTCAGCAAAGGAAACCAGCAGCTGTGATCCCTTTAAATGACTCTTTTCTAGGCTGGTTGACATTTAATAATCAAACTAAAAAGGAGGGAGAAACCCCTTACCTCCTACCTGGGCTTACTCAAAGCTTGATTGTATAAAATTGGGGAAATCATAGAAAACTGCAGGTGGTCAATGCAACAGAAAATCAGAATCTGTTCAAGCAGATTCACCTGGCATCTTTTCTAAAGGTTTAGCTATTATGGGTTGCGCATAAGACACTAACTTCCTCCCAAAAGGTAAGCTTTGGCTGGAGGAGGGCGGACATCACCCAGCAGTAGAACACATCTCTGCAGGTAGAAGGTTCCAGGTTCAATGTTTAGTAGTTGCTGTTTCTAAAAGGTTGGGTAATAAGTCGGAATGATCTTTTCAAGAGACATTGAAAAGCTTGTGCTCCAAACAACAGTGTGTGTGACACAGAGAGGGGGAGCATCTTTTAATTCAGGAGAAATCATGTTGCTTACTTGGGGCATTTGTGCTTCTTCTTTTTTGGCAAAATTGTTAAGGGTTACATTACACGGGCTGAAGAACTTGCTTTTTTTAGGATGTTACCACTTTAAAAGTGGTTCCTTTCATGGTGGAATTTGCAACAGATACCACAGGAGATGTCAAAGGGTGCCTCTACAAGAGGCATTTAAAGCTCTTTCAAGGCGCATTTAAAAAATTACCTCTACAAGAACGGAGCGCAAATCGGGCGTAGAGGCGCGTTATCTCCCCGATTATGCGCATTATCGAACGCGCGTTAAATCGCGAGTTTTATTTTGCTCCGTCCGTTAAAGCGCATTTTGACTGTGTGAATAAGCGCTTATGCGCATTAACTACTTGTAAAGCGCTTTTTGGACATCTGTTAATGCGCTTCGCCACCTCTCGTGCAGAGGGATTAGGCGTAAATGCGCTTCTGCGATTATGCGCATAATCGCCTAACCAGGCGCAAAAGCGAATCCTTGTAGAGGGGACCCTAGTTGTTCACAATGTCTTGTAATCAACCTGCAAACTTCTATGAATGGCCAGTCACAAGCATGCTGTAATTCGCTCATCTAGAGAAGCCCAAGGGGGGGGGGGGAGAGAGAGAGAGAGAGAGAGAGATTTTCAGCAGGATAATAAAGCAGGGGGAAGAGATAGTCTGCCTTCCCCTGTGCTGTGATTGAACTCAGGAGCTCCCATGACTGCTGTTAGTTTAAAGACAGGAGGATAATTCCAAGCCTGGGATTCAAAGATATGTTTAATGTCACATCCATTTTGACCCTGCCATTAATATACAATACTGAGCTAGATGGACGAGAACAGAGTTATAGAAGTTTTAAGCCCTGGATTTCATAAGACCCACGAGGAGCTCAATACATCTCCTGGTTTTGCTGCCTGCTTGAGATTGCAAAAAATAAAAATGAAAAAAGGGGGAAGGTCTATCAAGCATCTGGCAGACAACAATACATGACCACTGATCTCCATTCAGTTTGGTAGTCACAAGATACGCAGACTTGATTTAAAGCCTTTTGCACACTTTGGTCACAATGCAGTGTTCAGTTATGAAATCAATGGAGCTTTAACATGTAGAATATACTGGATTCTAGCCATTATATTTTACACTTTGGCTGTTGTTCCAAGAGAGAACTACTGCATTGTCCTACACACTGCTAGCTCCTGGTGACAAAGCAGAGATAAACAGTCATCCAATGGGACCGCAAGTGTTTAACAACTGTCCATTTGAACACCATTTTTCTTTTTTTAAAAAACCAACCAACAGCTTTGCTATTAACACTTTTATGTTAATGCTAGTGTTAGACTTGAACTGTGTTGACTTTAGATTGTTGGCAATTGCAGATGGTTAATTACCACTAAGCATAATCTCATTTTCTTAAATGGAACACTTAATATTTCTAAACTCTTCTAACATTGCATAAGCTTTTCATAAATGTTAGCTGCTGTTGACATCAGTTTCAGCAAATATATTTAGCACAATACACTAATGTGTTGGTGGTAAGCTACTTAATGAGTCTTGAGGGAGCTTTTTTTGATTTGTTTTAAACTGCAGCCGCCACAAAGAGAACAATTAACTTTCAAAGATATGAGTTCCTATAGTACTTCCGAAAGTACGTTCCTTGCCACTGTAGCACAGCAATGTTGCCCCTAAAACTTAATACATTAACAGCTAAAAGCACTAATGGTACAATAAAACTAACCCATGTCCTTTGCTTTCTAGTATGTTGGGCAAGCGTACATTTCATTGCTAATGTATACAATCTATATGTTGAAATTGGCCATCCCTCTGTCTTTTTCATTTTGGTGAGTGAAATTATAGCAAGCGTTGATATTATGTCTGCCCCTGGCATTATGTGCATATTTGAATAGGTGTTTTTGATAACTATAAATGTTGAACTACAGATAAAACTTCTTCACCAAGATTGGGGAACCTTTGGACCTCAAGATGTTGCTGGACTCCAATTTCCATCAGCCCTAGCCAGCATGGCTAATAGTCAGGGAGGGTGTGAATTGTAGTCTGACAGCATCTGGAATCCCTGCTGCTGTTCCTCTACATTAAGTGAGAAAAACTCATCCTTACCTGGGTTTCTTCTTCTGGTGTCTTTCTGCATTCATGACTGGCTCCTTTAGAAGATGGCCACAATGATTTTGAATTGAAAACGTCACCTCTCAGCAATGCTGTTAAATTAAATGAGACAGTGCCATCTAGTGGTGGGATTATAGAGCTATGCCAGCTTTACACTCTGGAGACATCCCACAATTATTTGTGATTATTTTAAATACTGTATTATCTCCGAGGGCTTTTTTAAAATGAGATTACCAGGGAAAAACAGAGGAAATGTCCTGGAGGCTGACAGGGTAATGTAAAGGACCTGTGAGTGGCCAATCACGAGCATGCAATAAATCACTCATGTAAAGGAGCACCATTATTGTATGTTCCATTAGCAAACGTGTAGTGATAATATAAGCAATGACTGTTGAAAAAGAAAATATATTTTTGTTTCACCACCACCAAAAATGCATCAGAGTCTTTCCTGTCCATTTGACTAATCAAAAAAGGCAAATCATCTACTAACATACTAATAAATGCAAAAAAAGTGGGATAGGGGAAAAGTTTGTAGACACCATATACATAATTTCCAGTACTAATTTCATATGGGGTGTTCTCTACCTAGTGGTTACATTTCTCTACCCTTTTTAAAAAAAAAAATAGATAATGTGTACAGCAGCTATATGGGGCTTTTAAAAACTTCTTGTTTTGGTAAGCCCTATTGATTTTGCTTGCTTATGTCTTTACTACATTTATATAATGCTCTTCTTTCAAACTGTTCAAGGTGGTTCACAGCTTAAAATAATTATTTACAAACTAATTGACTCAATGAAAATGGGAAAGGGATAGGGAGGAAGAAGAAAATAAGAAAAATTTGATAGCAGAGCCACTCCAAGAGACAGTTTTGGGAAGGGGTGAGCAGAGCCTCCCTGTATCTCCCTATACTTCACCTAGGTGGAATGGTTGTGTATGAAAGCAATTATGGGAACAGAGGAGCCATTTACACATGCAGGAAATCCAAGAACTGTGTCATGCATGCCAGCAGGCTAACATATTCAGCTATTAGCTCAATTTGGTGCCTAATAGTTAGTACCTATAGACAATGATGGGTTTAAGGAAGAAGAGATTAAAGTCTAACAGAGAACTATGGAATTGATTACTATTAACTTGACGCATCTCAAGTTTGTTGTTTAAAACTGACAAGTCACAGTACGTGATTAAACACCTAATCAGAGTAATCAGGAAGCAATGGACCAAACTGAATGATGATACAAAATTCACAGCTGCAACCTGAAGCTAAAATGGGGATAATCAGACATTTAGAACAGAAGTGATATATTGGACCAGCTTCAAAATCTTGGGGTTCCCAGGTAATGGGCCATCTCCCCCCCCCAATTTCTTTCCTTGTTACATGAAGCTATGGGCCTCTAATAGCTCCCAGTTTTAGATGTGTCTTCACTCCGCATTGTCTAAGATCTTCTCTAAATGAGGCTTTTTAACCTACTACTTCTGCTTCCATTCTTTGAGGGATTAAGATCAGATCTCTATGCACCCATTTTTGCCTCTGCATAATTTCCAAGTACATGTGCTTTGTATAAGGACAGTAGAGTCTAGGCTGACCAGATAAAATCCAGGTCAGGGCTCATGTAACTTTAACAGTTGTAGAGAAAAGGGAATTTCAGCCAGTGTCATTTGTATGCAATTAGTTCCTGGTGAAATTCCCTCTTCATCACAACAGTTAAAGTTGCAGGGGCCCTGCCTTCTTTTGTATATGGTCACTCTAGTATAGTGCATGCACCTTTAACTGTTGTGACAAAGAGGGAATATCACCAGGAACTAACTGCATACAAATGACACTGGCTGAAATTCCCTTTTCTCTACAACTGTTAAAGTTACATAAGCCCTGACCTGGATTTTATCTGGTCAGCCTACCTAACAACATTACTAAGGCCTCCTCCACACGGGGCGTTTAATGAGCCTTGAAGGCTCATTATAAATTTTACCTACACACGAGCGGAGCGCAAAACGGGCGTACAGGCGCGTTATCTCCCCGATAATGCGCATTTTCGAACGCGCGTTAAATAGCGACTTTTATTTTGCTCCGGCCGTTAAAGCGCATTTTCGCTGTGTGAACAAGCGATTATGCGCATTAACTACCTGGAAAGCGCTTTTTGGGCATCTTTTAATGCGCTTCGCCGCTTCTCGCCGCCTCCCGTGCAGAGGGATTGTGAGTAAATGCGCCTCCGCGATAATGCACATAATCGCGGAACCAGGCGCAAAGGCGCATTCTTGTGGAGGGGGCCTAAGGCTGAGAGAGAGAGAGCAGCTTGGCTAAAACCACTTAATGGTTTTATATTTTATTTCAGAAAGGTATGTCCCACTTTTTATTTTAAAATAATTTTCCAAAGTGGATCACAATAAGTTGTCAATCAAAGGCAATTACAATTTAAAATGTAGAATCAGATATAAACACACATAGCAGGAGGGGCAGACAAATAAAAGCAGAACAGTAAAATACTCTTTAAGCAACCAGGCAGCAGCAAATAAAGTGCCTGAAGCACAACTTCTCTTTATCTATATCCACTAAAAGTTCTGATGCCTAAAACAAAGCACCAATACTATTTGAGCCAGAAAAGACAGGGTTCAATCTCTTAAGGTCCAATCTTATGCATTTTTAGGCATTTAAAAAATCCTAAAACTCCCAGCATTCCATAGCCAGAGGCACTGGGTGGGAAATGCTGAAAGTTTTAGGACTTCTTTCTATCTAAACATGCATAGGATTACACCCTTAGTCACTATGCTAGCTCTGTGTACCACACAGGTACTTAGAAGGCTTTTCCAGTCCTGCAGAGGTGCAATTGTTGGCCCAGGAGCCTTTTCAGAAAAACAAGTGGCAAGCCTTTTCTCCATTCCTTTGATATGCTTGCCTCCTAACTAGTGACAACAGATCATGTTAGCAGCCTGAAATCTGTCAGTTTGGGCTGGGTTTGCCCATTTTGTGGTGTCACTGTTCCTGATCAAATTTCTGCAGCAGCAGCAGCAAGCATATGAGCAACTCTTGACCATGAGGGAGGTGATTGGGTGAGCAGTTGTTTCTGTCCCAGTGCCTGCTCCAGGTGGTGTCCAAAGGATTCTTGTTTAGCAGACAGACAGCTACAACCCACGGCAGTGCATGCATTAGTAACCTACTGGTGACTTCAGCCTCGTACTTCCAACCATCCAAGAAATGTAAAAGCAACATTTTAATCATCACTCTAGTGAAGCAGCAGAGTGCTAATTAGATTACGGCTTATGCATTTCAAATTTAAGGGAGCCTGTCTAAAGCTGTCATTCGCTCTCTGCGTGACTTCATGTCTGCTCCTGCTTCTGCCTGCACACTCACCAGGCCCATTGCTAGGACACTGACATTCAGAGGCAGATGGCATGAAGGGTGCATAATTGCATTTGCTTTCCAGAGTATACGCCTTTGGCTAACAACAACAAAAAGAAGTCTCAATCAAACTAAGAGGGAAGGAGGATCTCGGCATTTGATTGGGATAATTAAAAATTTGTTACATCAAAGTTTAAAGTCTGAAATTCAACTTTTCAGTTTATTAAATGAAATTCTTCAGTTTGTTCAATTGTTTATTTTTAAGAAAAATACTTGGAAGAAGGGTGGGATACAAATGGGATAAATAATAAATGAAAACTGCACCTGTAATAGCATGTTGACTTTTGCCTATGATGTTGCTGTTCACATGACCAAGGCAGTGAATGGCCACGTTTATCATGTTTCTGTCCCATCCTTTTATCAAGGAACTTATTTATGGCATCCATGGGCTTATTCCATTCTGCCTCCCAAGAGCCCTTTGAGGCAAGTTAAGTTGAGAGTTATGAATGTTACAAACCCATACTCACTTTACCCCGGTGTAAGTCCCATTGAACTAATTTCTGACATACCAAATGTGCTACGACCTGCTTAAGACTACCCAGTGAGCTTCAAGGCTATGTTGACAGGGAGCAAAGCCCTGCATCTCCCCACGTCCATCACTCTACGCAATGTCTAAGAATTACAGCAGAACACTTTCTGAGCATTTGCCCTTGCCGTTACCAACATCTGATCAGGAAATGAAGCCATGCTTAATGTTATGCCTCTTCGCATTTCCAGGCGGATGACCCCTGGCACTCTCAACCCAAAGGCAATGCACAGCTATTCTGTCTCTTCCTCTTTAATGTTTTTTTTTTCCTGGTAAGAAACAAGAGACAAGAATCAGAGGGAAAACATGGGAAGGTTACAAATTGAAGATGTTGTCATTTGGACCCCTGTAAAATTCCATGAATGAATCAGGATGATTGCAACAGAAGCTTCACCTCGAAGTTGACCTCTTAAGATCCCTGTTCACAGCCTGCTGATCTACTTTGAAGCAGTATCATGTCCTGCTTGTAGGTTTGGATTCACCACTTAGGCTTTCCCAGTTAAGAAATCTTCTCAAGAGGGCTCATTTCTGAGTAGACAGGGGGCTGTCAATACGGTTTAAAAGCCTTGTGGTGGCTGCACGGTGGTGCTGCATTGGTTATACGATGCAACAGCCACCACGCAGCCACCACAGGGCTTTCCTGCAAAGCTCTGCATTGGAAAAGGTGAGGACTTACCCGAACTTTCCCCACCAGAGCAAGGTCACTATGGTCCTTCGCTGTATGACTGCACTCTTTCATCATGTAAGGAGTGTTCCCAAGCAAAAGTCAACTTCCAATTAGTCACTAGAAGCTAGGCGAGGGGCAGGGGGTGGGCCTGGCAAGCTGAATGGCTGTCAGAAAACCTGCACAGCTTCCTTCAGTGAGGATTACTTGCTGCCACCCTGCAGCAGCAATACCCAGGGTTTGGCAGCGGAGCAGCGCCAACATGGCACCGTGGAGGCACTGTAAACTTACAGAGGCTTACTATTAAACCAAGGGTGGAGAACTTCAGGCCTGGGGGCCAAATCCAGCCCTCCTGGGATCATAATGCCTCTTTCCCCCAAGCGCTCATCGTTTGGTGGTTTCCCTGCTTTGGTGCAGGGTTTCCCCAGTCTAAAATGTCAAAACGCCTCTCCCAAGGCTTAGTCATTTCATTTCATTGATTATATTTCTATACTTCCCCATAACCAAAGCTCTTTGAGTATTTCACAAAAGTTAGAAACCATTAAAATGCATTACGTAAAGTACAAGAAAGCATTTGCATAAAAACATAAAGACAGATAACACACACATGGACAACATACATCTAAAAACGATTTTTGAATAATCAGCCAAAGGCAGTTAAAGACATAATTAAAATTCATTATAGTTATTGGCAGGAAGAGCCTTTAAATTGCAACATGCTGGTATTTTATTTTTAATTTTTTTGTATCTTTGGCCCTGCCCCTTTTGCCTTTGCCTCCACCCACTACTGGAATGTGGCCGGCCGGGAGTTTCTCCAAAATTGAATCTGGCCCTCGGGATGAAAGAAGTTCCCCACCCCTGTATTAAATTCTCCCTCCCTCCCCTCCCATTTACAGGTTGTTGTAAGTCACATAAGGCTGTAATCATAAACACACTTGCTTAAGGAACTAATGTGTTGCTTTCTGTTCCCCTCTGCTGGACTGGGTGTGAGGGGTGCAGTAGCTGGCTGGCTGCTAGCTGGCACACTGCACGGGTGGCCAGGAAGACACCTCTACCACTGCCAAAGAGAGCCCTAACAAAACAAACTAAGTTAAGTGCACCAAACAGCAGCAGAAGCTTGCACACTTTTGCAGCAGCTCTGCATGGTTGTGCACTCTCTGAGCCAAAACAGACATTACTTCAAAATCTGTGCATAGCAGGCCAGGTACACCTCTTTTCATTTTTACTCTAGTGTAGGTACAAAGGCCCCAATCAGGATAACTAGCGAGGGGGGGATAGGGTTGTTTTAGGATCTGAATCGGGGAGTGCCTATTCTAGAGTAAGGGCTTCTCTACACCAGGCTTTTATCCAGCGATTGAGATTGGTTACTCACGGATATTTGCAGGTCCTTTACATGACATTGTCAACTTCCAGAATCTTTCCTGTGCTTTATGACCATTCCCATGGCTTTATTTGTAATGGGGAAAACACACTATTAAAATATGGCAATTTGAATCCTCCCATGTCATTATGAAGTTGCTCTATAACTACAGTGCCAACTAGTGGCTGTATAATGAAACATATAGAACTTGCAGAGAAATTAAATCCCTGGGGGAAAGCACGTGTAAAGGGCCACTCTTAATACTGCAAAGAATTCAGAAACAGAAGCCCAGCCAAAGCTGTGAGATAAAAAACCTGGTGTAGAGAAACAGTTGATGTCTGTTTGGCCCTTTTTGTGTGAAAGGAGGAGGTGTGGGCTTTGAGTCTACTGGATGCCTCCTAGTTTCAGCTGCTGCAAGAGGAGAGAGGAGCAGTGGTGACTGGTGTGAGCCACTGGAATCTGCCCAGGGCACCCTTTAAAAAGCTTTCTGATTCAGTTTAAACTTCAGCTTAAACATAGTGAATGTATATGTCCACCACCATTCCTGTGCTCTTCACTTGCCACAGCTGCACCGTGGAGGGAAAGTCATGCTGTGGCAGCTGCTCCAGACGGTCAGGCACCTGGCTTTCTCTTGGAGAGCCTCATGACAGTGGCGAATGCAAAGCCAGGACCTGCAAGCTGGTGGCAGCAGAACTGGGCAGGTGGAGAAGGCACCCGGCAGCATTGGGCAGGCATCTGGCCTGGCGGCAGCAGTTGACAACATCACTGGGCAGGTGGGGAAGGTGGCAACAGTGACCGGGGTGGCAAACAGCCTGGTGGAGGGGACAGGCTATGATCAGCCATCCTTCCCAATTCACCGCCTGAGACAACGGTCTCACCGTGGTTCATAGGAAAACTGGGACTGGAGGGTTACACTATGCATCCTCTACTCTCTGCATCTGGAAAGGGCTGGATTGTGCCCCGGTTTGTCACAGGCCGTCTGTGTGCCCAGCCAAGTTCCTAATGAATCAGATCCAGACTGATCTTTGGACACAGAAGTAAAACTGGAGGGTCATGTTATCATCTAAAGAACCCGTAAACAACTGTGAGTAGGGAATGACAAGTGTATGATAAACGCCTCATGTCAAAAAGCCCATAATCCACAAAGGTTTATGCCAGAATAAATGTGTTAGTCTTTAATGTGCCATAAGGCTCTTTGAAGTTTGCACTGTTAAAGTTTCTTTGAATTTATGTTCATGTAAAAGATGGAGGCATGTGGATGGGGTATTTGAGAAGAAAGATGTTCTTCCAATTTTTAATGTTCAATATGAATTATAAGAGTTGATGTCAGTCTTCAGGCTCCTTCCCTAGGGTCTCTAAAAGTTACATTTCCATGTAGGGTGCTGGATACATCTTGTCTCTAAGGCACATGCATGTAAACAAGGGTACAACAGGCAATGCACAGCCAGCCATTTCACATGCTAGGGAGGCTTCTTATTAACATAGTGAAAGACAATTCTCTTTTTTCTAGTGTATTATTTATTTAATTAACTACATTTGTATACCGCCCCATAGCTGAAGCTCTCTGGGCGTTTCACATCAGATTAAAACAATTAAAAACAATATACAAAAATTAAAACAGCAAAAACATACAATATACACACACATTTAAAACCACTATAATAACTGTAAAAAGCTATAAGCCTAAAACAAAACAGAAACAAAACAAACCCAGGCTCATCAGATATTGCTAAATGCCTAAGAGAAGAGGAAAATCTTGACCTGGCACCGAAAAGATAACAATGTTGGAGCCAGGCGGGCCTCGTCGGGGAGATTGTTCCACAATTGGGGGCTACCACAGAGAAAGCCCTCTCCCTTGTTGCTGACAATTATTTTTTCTAATATAAATGTATTCACTTTGTTTTACTAGATTTATGTTCTACCTTTCCTTCCATTTTTATCGTCAAGTAGGTTAGGCTGAGAGGAACCGACTGGCCCAAGGCTATCCAATGAGAAATGGGGAGGGGGGCATTAGGCAGCAAACTGTTGTGTGTGTGCCCATCTCTCCTGTTTGGCTATTGCCTCAATGAGGCAGTGAAGCAGTCTGTCTTTTTCTGAGTGCGTCTGTGAGAGAGAGGGGGAGAGAGGGAGAGAGAGAGGTTGGTTCAGTGTACGACATTTATGTTTTCTGTAGCTATGTGCGGTATGCTGTAAAACGGGAAGCTTGTATTTGTATTTGAGTTCACCATCATAGAAGTGAAATCATTTGTCTTTTGCTTCCAGAAAAGCATGGAAGACTATTTCAGCTAAAATATGTACTAATTTCCCCCCACTATTGTTGTACATTGTTGACTGTGTGTGTGTACATATACAAATATCATCTGTGAGCTCAGGACTAGGGGCAGAGTATGGGGCCCATTACAGATGGCTATCTCCTGGGCCCATCATGGCCTTGATCTGATCCTTCCTGAGATGGGAGCGCTGCCACAAAATGGGGGCATGTGATGTCCTGTTCTAAATCACCTGTCTCCCTCCTAAAGCACCCCAAACTGCTGTTAGTCTGATAGGGACAAAACGCAGACAGAGCACGTGTGACTCTATTTTACAGCAGCCTCAGGGGAAGAGCAATTTAAATCAAAGAAACCGTGTAGGGAGAAAGGGTTGAGTACCATCTCTGTTTCCCTGCTACCGCCACAATACATTGGCGACCCTGTGCATTTGAGTTTTAAACAAAATGCTGGGAGATCACGTATAGTTTGGCCCTATACAAACAACAACAATTGAACATGTATTCAATCACCATCATTGTAGAATGCTCATTCACTAGGGCTTCAAAACACTCTCAACTAAAGCCATGGATTTCAAGCATTTTCTCACCTTTTTATTCCAAGATTTGACCTGATGGCTCTCAGAGAAAGATCGGCGGGTCTGACGGGCGTGCAAGCTGCAATCACAGGTTTTTATGCAAGCCAGATTGCTGCACAATTCATGACTGAAGGTGGATGTTGATTGCCTTCACTCCAGGACCGGATATATTTCTGTAGCTTAGGTAATCAGCATTTGTTTTAAATTGTGTTTTCCAAAGCACATGATGTCTCAGGACCTGTTGGTTGCCAGGACATTACTGTTCAGAACTCATGAAACAACTGCTTATGCCAGATGGACTTATTTCCTGATGGCTTTGTTTATCCCATCCTTATATGGAAAGAGCATCTCCTTACATTGTTTTCTAAAATACAGACACACGGGCTGCAATCCAGAGAGCATCTGTATAGGCTTGTGCAGATCTAGTAAAGCACCTTACTACAATTTTTTAAAACACACCTTACTGCATTTTCAAAAAACAAAACAAAACACCAAACCATTAGTCCCTACATTCCCCTGACATCACATTGTAAGCCACTTTACAATCCCCCAACATTTCCAGTGTGGGGCAAGGAACAAGAGGGACTATTGATTGGGGGACAGGGTGGGAGGAGATCTAAAACCCTGCAAGTCTTACAAAGCAAATTGTGTGGCCCTTTGGATTGTGGACATAAAAGTGTGTGGGAAAAGGGCAGTTGGGTGAATGTAAAAAATGAGATCTTATCTAGACAGTTTTGAGACTGGTACATGGTAAGTTTAGAAAGAGTTTCTGCCCCCTGCTGGAGAGGCCTGTGATTGCCCAGGCTAGGGGAAAGTATCAGCTCAGTTATACTTGGGGTACATCTTGACGAGAGGTTTGCCCCAGGGTGGATTCGGAGTGGCAGCAGGTCATCTGCATGACACAGTCACCATCACGAAGCTGTCCGGGGCAAACCCCCAAAGCTCCGCTTTTAAAAAGTCGGGCACTTGCCCCGATTTTTTTTGCTTGCAGTGAGGCGACGGCGGCATCTGCCATCTATCACCTTTCTCCGAAGCTGCTGCGGAGGTGTCCCACAGCTGATGGCAACCCCTGATTGGTCACCATAGGCTGGACAGGGAAGGGTGTGGACCAGCAAGCCAAATGCTCGCTGGACCACCTCTGCGGACCATCGTTTAAAATAATAAATAAATAAATAAATAAATAAATAAACGAAAGGGGGGGTGGATGTGCAGAGCCAGAACACCCCATTGCTCCCCCCGTTATTTTTTCATTGATCTGTAAATACGGAGCTTCGCACAGGACCAGCACTTGCGCTCCTTTCCATGCAGATAACAGGAAGGAGCGCCAAAGCTGGAGTACAAGGCCTTGGGGCGCAGACACGATACCGTCAAGACATGGCCTTGGTCAGCAGCAAGGAATTTGGAAAATCAATGGCAGATATGGTTTTAAAAGAGGAAGTAAGTAAGTAACTTTATTTGCATATAGCCAATGGCCGTTACAATCTTAGACATCAAAACATCCATACCACCCTCCTCCCACTATGCCCCAGGCTTTTTCTGGACTCTAAGTAACAGGCATACCCATAACATCTCCCGCCAATTTAGCTATTATGTTAACTCGTCCCCTTTACACTCTATACCGTTTTGTAACAGATACGTTCGTCGGATTTTTGAGTTGCTAACGCAAAATTTGCCACCAGTCTTGAATTTCCTGCATTATAGTCTGCTAGTAGGTCCAGAATGATGTCCTTAGATGTCAGACCCCTTCTTTCCTTTAGGAGCTCTTTTAGAAAACGCTCCCTCGCTCCTTGATATAGAGGGCAATTCAACAGATAATGGGCTAAATCTTCAACCTCCTCTGACCCACAGATACACTTCCGTTGCCCAAACGGTATCCCTTTATACTTTCCCTCCAAGTATTCCGTCGGCATTGTTTGGAACCAAAGGGCAGTGAATGCTTTTCTCAGCCTCGGGAATGTTAAATCCTGCAAATAATGCACCCGATATTGCTCTGCCTTTATTTGTCTAAACCAAGGTGAAAAGGCCTGTCGCTGGCTGGTTTGTACATTACCAAAGGTATCAACCTCAAAAATTCTATTTCTAATATCCATATTATCACACGCTAGCAGGTCTCAGTCCTCCGTGAAGTAGAGTTGCAACAACTCCCTCCAACTCTGGGCCCACCCTCCTTTCACAGACTGCTCAGTGAAACATAGAGCCTATCTACACTACTGCTTTAAAACAGTTTATAACAGTTCTAAACCGGTTAATAACGGTTATTAACCGGTTTAAAACTGTTATAGACCATTTTAAAGCAGTAGTGTAGATAGGCTCATAGTCTAGGTAAACTATTTTCTTCCCTACTCATTAAGTTTTTCCCATATAGAATAATTTTCTTATGTATTCTAGCCTTAAACGGAGGGGAGATCCACTTCCATTCTAAAGAGGGCAGACGGAACCCCAACAGGAAGTGCCAATAGCTCTAAAAGAGGAAGTAAAATGTGGGATATTCTAATAAGGAGCAATTGAGAAGTATAATCGCATGCTTCCATGAACTATTTCATTGCTGACACTTGTGTCTATGGGGGTGAGTCTGTGGACAGCTGCCAGCAAATAAGTAATTTCAGAGAACCTACTACTAGGGATGTGCACTGGATCGGACCCGATCCACGATCCGAGTCCGGTCCAGTGGGAAATCGGATAAATTATCCGATTTCCGATCCCGCAGCTGGATCGGCCGATCCAATCCGAACCGGTCCGAAAAGGCTCCGAACCGGTTCGGCGGATCGGCGGATCAGCGGGCGCCCACTGGCGCCCACCGCCGCTTCCATTGGCGGGCGCCAGCGGGCGCCCGCCGATGAAAGTGGACAGCGGGGGGGGGAGGGGGGGCGCTTACCTTCTCGGCCCGTCCGCTCCCGTCCGGCACTAGCAGCTACTACCAGCGGGCTCCGCGGCCTGCTCCAGGGTGGCGCGCCGGGTGATGTCATCACCCGGTGCGCTACTCTAGAGCAGGCCGTGGAGCCCGCTGGTAGTAGCCGCCGGCGCCGGACGGGAGCGGACGGGCCGAGAAGGTAAGCAGGGGGTGCGTGGAGGGGAGGAGGGGGCGCGCGGAGGGGTGAGGGGGGCCCTTACCTTCCCGGCCCGGCCGCTCCTGTCCGGCGCCGGCGACTACTACTACCAGCAGGCTCCGCGGCCTGCTCTAGGGTGGCGCGCCGGGTGATGTCATCACCCGGCGCGCTACTCTAGAGCAGGCCACGGAGCCTGCTGGTAGTAGCTGCCGGCGCCGGACGGGAGCGGACGGGCCGAGGAGGTAAGCAGGGGGTGCGTGGAGAGGAGGAGGGGGCGCGCGGAGGGGGGAGGGGGGCCCTTACCTTCCCGGCCCGGCCGCTCCCGTCCGGCGCCGGCGACTACTACTACCAGCAGGCTCCGCGGCCTGCTCTAGGGTGGCGCGCCGGGTGATGTCATCACCCGGCGCGCTACTCTAGAGCAGGCCGCGGAGCCTGCTGGTGGTAGCCGCCGGCGCCGGACGGGAGCGGACGGGCCGAGAAGGTAAGCAGGGGGTGCGTGGAGGGGAGGAGGGGGCACGCGGAGGGGGGGAGGGGGGCCCTTACCTTCCCGGCCCGGCCGCTCCCGTCCGGCGCCGGCGACTACTACTACCAGCAGGCTCCGCGGCCTGCTCTAGGGTGGCGCGCCAGGTGATGTCATCACCCGGCGCGCTACTCTAGAGCAGGCCGCGGAGCCTGCTGGTGGTAGCCGCCGGCGCCGGACGGGAGCGGACGGGCCGAGGAGGTAAGCAGGGGGTGCGTGGAGGGGAGGAGGGGGCGCGTGGAGGGGGGGAGGGGGGCCCTTACCTTCCCGGCCCGGCCGCTCCCGTCCGGCGCCGGCGACTACTACTACCAGCAGGCTCCGCGGCCTGCTCTAGGGTGGCACGCCGGGTGATGTCATCACCCGGCGCGCTACTCTAGAGCAGGCCGCGGAGCCTGCTGGTAGTAGCCGCTGGCGCCGGACGGGAGCGGACGGGCCGAGAAGGTAAGCAGGGGGTGCGTGGAGGGGAGGAGGGGGCGCGCGGAGGGGGGGAGGGGGCCCTTACCTTGCCGGCCCGGCCGCTCCCGTCCGGCGCCGGTGACTACTACCAGCAGGCTCCGCGGCCTACTCCAGGGTGGCGCGCCGGGTGATGTCATCACCCGGCGCGCTACTCGAGAGTAGGCCGCGGAGCCCGCTGGTAGTAGCCGCCGGCGCCGGACAGGAGCGGACGGGCCGAGAAGGTAAGCAGTGGCGGGGAAGGGGGCTTACCCCCCCCCGGAGCCCAGCGGACGGCCCCAGGGGGGGTAGGGAGCGTGGGGGAGGGGGCTTACCTGCCGGGGCCATCCACAGCGGACGGCCCCGGGGGGGGAGGGAGTTAGGCCCCCCCTCACCCACCCGCCGCCATTTTTTCCTCATAGACTTGCATTGCAATGCAAGTCTATGGGGGGAAAAATGGCGGCCGATCCAAAAATTTACGATTTTTGGGTCGGGATCGGACTCGATCCGGTCCGGGGGGCCTCCGATTTTGTCCGAACCGGTCCGTGACAAAATTGGAGGTCCCGATCCGGGTCCCGATCCGATCCGGGGGGTCCGTGCACACCCCTACCTACTACTACTGAAGTCATTGGGATGGTTTTGTGAATTGGGTTTATTGCTGTGGTTCCCAATGCACTTGATCTTGAGCAATCTCGGGATCTTCCCCTCAAACGCTGATGTTCTAATTCTGAGCATCCGTGACCCAAAGTCACAGTTTAGAAGCAATAATCCCTTTTCCCCACAAAGCTAACGCAGCTTCAGTTGAGGACGGTTGCGGTAAAAAAAAAAACCATCATGACAAATCTGTGATGTTAACTCTAAATTTCTACAAAAGGATCTATCTCTTTAATTTAGAGGTGTCAGGGGAATCGATTTGGGGGGTGAAGCTCTTCGAGTTTTTGTTGGTTCGGGCCCCCAGAATCCAGCTCGATCATCTCAAATTGGCCAACTTGACATGCAACGGGGACGGATTTACACAAATTGTGATTTACACAAAATGGTGACTGTAAATAGCGCAATTTGTGCAAAATGGTGGCTGTAATTGGACTAATTTGCACAAATTATATTATTTACAGGCACTATTTTGCATAAATCGGGAGGCAATTTTGCACAAAAAAAGCCTGGCAAAGTTCCTGGGGTTTTGGGAACTGTTGTGTGGGTCCATCATAGGGATTCGTCGGGCCCCAAAAGGGCTGGATTTCCCCATGACAGACAGCCCTACTTTAATTAGGTACTTGCTGTTGCATTTCTTCGTTCCCACTTCTAGTAGGACTAGGCTGACCATATGAAAAGGAGGACAGGGCTCCTGTAACTTTAACAGTTGTAGAGAAAAGGGAATTTCAGCCAGTGTCATTTGTATGCAATTAGTTCCTGGTGAAATTCCCTCTTCATCACAACAGTTAAAGTTGCAGGCACTATCTAGAGTGACCATATACAAAAGAAGGCAGGGCTCCTGCAACTTTAACAGTTGTGATGAAGAGGGAATTTCACCAGGAACTAATTGCATACAAATGACACTGGCTGAAATTCCCTTTTCTTTACAACTGTTAAAGTTACAGGAGCCCTGTCCTCCTTTTCATATGGTCAGCCTAATAGGACTATTCTGGAACAAAGGATTTGATGGTTGCAACGAAAAAAGGGATGAATTGCTTTGGGGGGACTTTTAAAAGGGCCTAATCCAAAGCCTAGTAGACAACTGTAAAACTGAGATCTTCCCACTTCCCATAGCATTTTTTTCCAAGCAGTTAAACAAATCAGTGGATTTGATAGATCTCTGCCATGTGCCCCTACTAATGCAGGAGTTCACATCTCTCCTACTGTGTCTATTTATGCATCTAAAATTAGACCATAGTTGGTGGAGGAGAGGGGGGGGAAAGGGTTGGAATATGAAGGCTTAAATATTTAAATCATGGTCCCTGTCAACAACTCAGTTTGAAAGCCGGGCTTTTGAAATTGCGACTATAAATCTTCCCTTTACAAATGTGGACATTCTTTCCTCCAACAAAGTGGAAATGACGTCTCTCCTGCTCCTCCACATTGGCCCCCTGAGGTGATTTTGTGGGTTATAATTTTAAAAATAAATCTCTGCAGTTTATGTATAACAAGCATGGCTGGAAGTTTAACAGTCATGTTCAGAGTAATGTTCTCCTTCTGAACACAGTACTGTAGTTTGCAGAGATGGGCCAGCTCAGATATTCAGGACTAGGATGACCATATGAAAAGGAGGACAGGGCTCCTGTATCTTTAACAGTTGTATAGAAAAGGGAGTTTCAGCAGGTGTCATTGTATGCATGAGGCACTTGGTGAAATTCCTTCTTTAAAGCTGCAGGAGCCCTGCCCTCTATTGTATCTGGTCGCTCTTGTATAGCTAGAGTGAGCAGATACAAAAGAGGGCAGGGCTGAACTTGGCAACAAGTCTCTCAGAGGGAACTTGTGGGGTGATTTGCTGGAGGTATAAGTTAAAACTGGGCTGGACCTCTCAGCCCAGCTTTTTGGGAGATCGGGGGGGCAAAAGGAAACACCCCTGACAATTGGGGCTATGTGAATTTCATTTTTTAAAAATTGTGGGGGGAGGACTTTAGTTTTAGACAAGAGGGCTGAGTGGTTGGTTTGGCAAGGGGGCTCTTTTTTAAAAAGCCTCACCAGGTTCTCGATCTCCACAGCCTCCCAGCTACATTTCCTGATCAAAAATGGCCATGGGAACAGTGTTACATCATGATGTTGTGTCATTCCAGGAAACATAGGGGGATTCTACATGAGGATTTTAACCTGCCACTTTACCAAGGCTTCTGCTTCTGGATTCTTTGTTGGATTAAGATCGGGTCTTTTACACATGGTGTTTTTTTTCCTGGCAGTTTTCATTATCTGTCTTTCTATATGTTCCATTACACAACCACTAGGTGGCACTGAGGGATAGTGAAATTGTGCAAATACACTGGGGTTTCACAAGGCCATTCACAAGACCTGCTATAATGGTTGCAAAGCACAGGAGAGGAGGAGGATGTCATGTAAAGGACCTGCAAACTACCATGAATGAGGAAACACGAGAGCACAATAAATGCCTCCTCCAGGAAGGTTCATAATCAAGAGGCTGAGGAGCTGAAGGGCATTACTGCACTATGAACAATACCGCGAGGCTTTCATTAAAGTGCAAAATGAGGGAGGATCCCTAAAGCACATCAGAAACAAAAATAGGCCAATCCCCAAAAGGTCTAAGAAACAAACCACCACCACGCCTCAGCAGCCAAATTTTCCACTCCACTTTGATGGGGACGAATAGTCTTAAGAAAGTGTTGCAGGGGAGGTTCAGTGCAGCACCACCGCTGTGCAGTTACCATAAAGAGGAAGGGGGACCTGATGCCTTCACCCACAGGGCATTGTGAGGGAGCAGTGGAGGCTTGGAGCGGCTACCTCGGCACTACGCAGAGGTGCAGTGGCTGAGTGGCCTAGGCGACACCTACCGCAGGAATCATTACACCTGGAGCCTGCACTGGGCATTGCTAGCCACCCAGCAACTACATGAAGCTGCGCTAGCAGCCTTCATGCCTCCACTGCCACCTTACAGTGCTCTCCCCTTCCTTTTGATCACTACTCTGCAGGAGCTGCATTCTTTGTCCCTCAGGCGCTGGTGTTGAGCTCTTTAATCCTATATATATATATATATATACACACACACATACAGACGGACAGCAGCGTTTAAGAGAAGGTGGCATGATATTGTTGGCTGTGGTGTATGCATTCATTTCCCTTTTCTCCTGCCGTCTTCTCTGCTCATACAAATCTGGCAGGTGGCTTTTGAAACACTGAGCCTATCTACACTACTGCTTTAAAATGGTTTATAACAGTTTTAAACCAGTTAATAACCGTTATTAACCGGTTTAAAACTGTTATAAACCGTTTTAAAGCAGTAGTGTAGATAGGCTCAGTGTTTTAAAAACCTGCACATACACACAAAACATGTTTGACAGAGACAGTGGTGGAACACATATATGCATACTCTGAGCAACAATAGCTTTCTCATATCATGTTTGAGCATCTGAAAAACCTCTACTGTCTGCAGCCAAAAAAATGAGTTTTGTCTGCTGCACCTGAAACCCGTGTCCTTAAATAGCTTTACAGGCTCCTTAGAGTTCTTTTTATTACACTGCTTTTTCTTCAGCCCCTCAAATGCACTTGATATAAAATGGAAAGCTGCAGCACAGTTTGTTAACAAAAGGCAGGCTGTTAACTTTCCTCCTTCAGCCTCACAATCCATTAATAATCATTTAGAAATGGGCTTTGTGCTTTAGGGGATGTTTGTGTAATTTGTGTAAGCCAGAGAAAGAAAGTGACTCCTGCCAGTTAATTCCTTCCTCCTCTTCTCGCTCTGAATAGTTATAGCTTTCCTGATTAGAGGCAGGAGACACTTTACTCAGCAGGTCCTTTTGGCTTTGGAAACATTTGTTGAGTCAGTGATTTTAGAGATTTTTCTAGTCAAATGGGAAGCAGTTTAACACGGTGATTCTTTTTAACTGGTGGATATTTATTTATTTATTTGATTAAATAAATAAATAATTTGTAGACCACTTGACGATATCTAAAAAGACATCTCAAAACTGTTTACTGCAACATGAAGGTTTAAAATATAAAATATCCGCAGTTAAAACATTTTAAAATAGAATATAAAATGTCTCAGTTAAGATTTTTTTAAAAACTCAAAACATTTTAAATCAGAGAACTAACCATTAACAAAGTGGGTGGCACAGTCAGTCAGAGAAGGCATTGGTAGGTCTCCCAGTGGTCTCTTTGTCACAATGAAGTTTAACCTGCCACTTTACCGAGGATTCTGCTTCTGAATTCTTTGTGAGATTAAGGTCGGGTCCTTTACATGTGTTTTTTTCAAGGGGGGGGGGGTTACTTTCTCTGCCTTACTATATGTTCCGTTACACAACTACTAGGTGGCACTGTGGTATAGTGGAATTGTGTGAATACACCAGGGTTTCATACCCCTATTTACATAAATGCCAGATTTTCCTCTTAAAACCCCAAAAAACAATAATGGTTGCAAAGCACGGGAGAGGCCCTGGAAGAGGAGGATGCCATAAGTATTGTGAGTGAGGAATCACAAGCGCACAGTAAATGCCTCATGTAGGAAGGCTCTAAGGGGATGAGCTATTTTCACTTGCACGTGGCAAGTGAATGTCTGCATGTGCATAGCTGTCAGTCCCAAAGGGTGCTGGGTTCCTTGTTCCTCTATGTAGATTCCCAGCAATATCTCAGATCTTCTCTTAGCGTGGGTCAAATTGACCCTGCCTGCTGGTCAACATGATAAGTGATGTACATAGCATTCCCCCAATACATGGCTGCAGCTATCTCAGAACTAATTTGGACTGGCAGTCATACTTTGCCATCTGGCCTGTTTGGAACAAATTGAGGTCACCTGCTGTCATTGAAAATAATCCAATGACAGCCTGGGGTGTGTATGTATGTGCTTACTGTAAATGGACCAAGTCAAGCTGCAAACCAGATCAGTTTTTTCTCAGCTGCATTTTGTATATAGCTGATGTATGGTTGTGGAAGTTCCTTCAGTGGTGGTTTATATTAAATTTCACCAAGTTTTGAAGGCACTTACTGTGACAACTTAAGTGTATAAAACATCTTGTTAACAAATAGGGGAGGGGGTTCTAACATTCAAGGAAACATTCTTTGTGGACTCTGTGCATCGTGCATATGGGCTCTGCATCTGCGCAGAGCCTCAATTCTGGAAATTTCTATAGCTGAGAGTTTTGGTGGGAAACATGCCCCACCAACCTATAGCGCTTGCCTGGGCGGGATCCCAGCTATTCCTTCTATTCGATCAAGACCTCATTTTGGCTTCAGCACCAAAGGAAAGAATATATATCACATTTGGTATCAACATCCATGATATGGAAAACTATGGTGGTGGTGTCCGACACTTTCTCCACATGCCTGTTCCGAAGATCCGCCTCGAAGAACCACAGTTACAGGTGTCCTTCTGTCCTTCTCCTTCCCAGATATTACAGAGAGTCCGTAAGAACCTTCTTGCACATCAAAATAATGTTTTGTGGAGCCACAAGGGCTAGCCCTGCCCCCTGATGAACCTGCTAGCCATGCCCCCCACCCGCTAGCCACATCTTCTGTGAGTTTGAGATAAGCCCTATGCATGCACTGACACATATGTGTAGAGATCGTCCATGCAAGATGGGCTCCTGGTTGCCTCATGTGGAAGAGGTCTATATACATACGTTGGTTCGTGCAGAAGGCCAATTTTCTAACTTGCCAAACATGCAACTGGTGGGGGGCTTGGCCAGAAGGCATAACCCCCCCCACACACACACACATACATAGTTCTTCCCTCAACATAGGCGACATGTTGATTAGAACATCTCTGCTAGCACACTGGCATGAGTGAGGGTTGAATTGGCATCGCTGTAGCTATGGAGACAGAAGTGAAATGCCTACCATAGCAGAATCTCTATTAGTGCCCACATGTTCTCAACTAGGCTGGAAGGAGGCAGGTTGAGCTGGACTTGGTACCCTACTGCTCTTTGCAAAGCCATCTCTTTGAAACAGAGAGGTCCTTCCACCACACATCACTGCCATAATGTAGGCAGCTGCAGGTGCATATAGTCCATGGGGATTGTGGCATTGGCCATGGAGAATGAGTCTTTAGTCCTAGGGACAAAATTCCTTTCAAGCTGACTAGCATGGACTGTAGACAGGCAGTCCAGACCTTACCCCTTTTTGTATCAAAAAAGTTCATTTGATCTCAAAGGTAGTCATCATGAAAATGCCTACCTACACTGCAGACACATATCCATTTTACCCGTTTAGCTGTCATTGCTTTCCTAAAATAATCCTGGGAGTATCATTAGAAGAGGGTGTTAGGTGATGAGATGTTCACATGCAACTCCTCAAGCATTAAAAGAATGGGTGAGGGGGTCATGAGACTGCCAGCTCTCATGTCCCTGCCACCATGTTCAGCATCCACACATACCAGTTCCATGATCAGCAAGTGTGAGAGGGGGCCCTGCGTGTACTCATGGATGGAGTTGCAGCTCTTCCATTCAAAGAGGGGGGAATCCTGATTGGCCCAGGATCCCCACACACATGGAATTGCTCTATGTGCCCACAACGGCACATGGGTAGAGTTCCTTTTCACACTTAAGAACACAGGAAGCTGTCAAATACTGAGTTAAGCCATTGGTCCATCTAGCCCAGTATTGTTGACATTGATGGGCAGCAGCTCTTCAGGGTTTCAGGCAGAATATTTCTTCCTCACCCAGCCTGGAGAAGCTGGATATCGAACCTGGGACCTTCTGCGTACAAAGCATGTGCTCTATCAAACTGAGCTATGGCTCCTCCCATGCATGTGTGGCTGGTAGTGGGAGACTATGGCCAGCAGGTGTTTGTCTGAACATATTTGCTGAAAATTCTGCACTGGAGATACATACCTACGCAGGCCTACAGTTCCCCATGCTCCCTAGGCAAAGGGGGAAACTCTTACACTGGTTACTATGTCCTTAGTATGCAACACAGAGAAGCCTTTCTCAACCTGGTGTCCTCTAGATGTGTAGGATTAACATAGCTATCTGGGGGCTTTGGGGAGTTGTAGTCCCACACATCTAGAGTGCACCAGGTGAAGGAAGGCTGCTGTAGAAGACAAACTTCTAGATTTGTGTCTTCACATCTCACATTCACAGAAAAGTTGGCTGTAGGTTTCCTAACTCAGCAAGTCCAGCTGTGAGTCTCAGTCAGAGGCCACAGACAATTTGGCTTCAAACATTTTATCAAGCGGCTCTTTTTAAATTTCTCTGTGGTGGGCAATCAGCTGGAGAGAACATAAAGATATTGTCCAAATTGGCTCCTTTTTCCCATTTCACCCCTTCCCCCTCTATTTTAGCCATTTTCTCTCATATCCGTTGAATCTAATAGGAGTGTAATGGAATGTATTAATGGCATGACTGTGTATAAGAATACCGTGATCTCACAAATATTGAAAAGGGAAAGTTTTGCTCCACCATGAATTTGAGCTTCATTAATATGAAATGCTACATCTTGGCATTTATACAATCACTTTGAATGTGGCATGTATCTGCATTCTTATACGGAATATGTCAGGGTAAATCTGAATTTGATCTGCCACATTCTGCCTCATTAAAGAACTCCTTTATTTTAGTTAGCTTGGATTTTTAGTACAAAGCCATTGGCTGCAATCCAGTGCACAATTACATCCATCAATTAAATTTGCATTAATTTGCTGGATCATTCAGCCTCTGTAGCCAGGCAATTCAGCAGAAGACGACCTGAGATTGGGGGCGGCAGGGGGGATTAAAATGTCCTTAGTACATTTCTATCCCATCATTCCTCCAAGGAACTCAGAACAGTTACTGATTTATTTTTATGTTATGTACTTAGTACATTTCTAATCCACCCAATAATTAATGTTTTCTGGGTAAATTACAATCAGTTAAATAATTAAAATGCCATTTTAAAACATTTGTTAAAAATATAAAATGCAAAGCAAATAGTTAAAAGAATAAAATTCAACATAATCCAAAACAATAAACAGCACAGGAATTGATAAAACAGCCATAATAACCTCGAATTAGGTCTCTACAAATTCATGGGAAAAAAGAAAAGTTTTTGCCTGGCACCAAAAAGATAACAATGTAGGTGCCAGGTGAACCTCTCTGGAGAGTTTATTCATTCTATAAGTAGAGTACCACCACTGAGGAGGTCCTCTATCTTATAGCCACCCGCCTAGCTTCCTTTGGTGGAGACACCTGGAGGAGGGCCTCTGAAGATGCTAACAGGGGACAAACAAGTGCTTGTGGGTGAAGATATGCCCTTAGTTTACATAGTTCTCCCATTTTATCCTAACAACAACCCTGTAAAGTAGGCCCCCTCCACAAGGATGCGCTTTTGCGCCCGGTTCCGCGATTATGCGCATTATCGCAGAGGCGCTTTTACTCCTAATCCCTCTGCACCGGAGGCGGCGAGAGGCGGCGAAGCGCATTAATTCATGTCCAAAAAGCGCTTTACAAGCAGTTAATGCGCGTAATCGCTTGTTCACACCGCGAAAATGCGCTTTAACGGCCGGAGCAAAATAAAAGTCGCTATTTAACGCGCGTTCGAAAATGCGCATTATCGGGGAGATAACGCGCCTGTACGCACGTTTTGCGCTCCGTGCTTGTGGAGGTAAATTTTTTAATGAGCCTTCAAGGCTCATTAAACGTCTCGTGTGGAGGAGGCCGTAGAATAGACTAAGAGAGAGTGACTGGGGATTTGAACCTAGGTCTCCCTAGCCATAATTCAATACTGCACCATGCTGGCTCTTACCACAGTCTAGAACTCTAACAAAACACAACAACATACAAAAGTTCATTTGCTCACTCTCATGTAGACATTGAGCTCCATCACACCTACTTCCCCCCCACCCTGGTTTGCATCTGCGGTTTCCCCCTCCATTTCCTTTGCAAGTCCAGTGCTGGGCACTCTGTGCATTGTTGTGCTATTGCAGCTCATGTATCTTTTCACCTGTATCACTACTATGCCAATGAAATCTCCCGCTCCGCCCCCTACGTTCTCCTTCCCCCTGCAATATATATATATATGTGCAAATACAATAGTACAGCAGCCTGAAACTGCGCAATTATGGTAAAACAACACACTATACTTTCCCCTAAGATCATATTAAACAATATAAGTGAAGAGAAAACATTACAATTCGGTTTTGGAGAAGTTTGTGGTCAATGTTGGCATGGCAAGGGGAAGCCGACATTGTTCTGGTCAGGAAACCTAGACATACCTACTCAGGAGTAAGAACCATAGAGTTGAATGGGAGTGAGTCCTGGGCACAGGTGGCGGTGGCCTCGCTCGCCTTCTCCGCAGGGTGTTCAGGTACCCTCTCTCCCTCCCCTTCATAGTTGAGCAGTTGAGTGGAGAACTGCCCTGCCCTCCTCTTTTGTCAGTAAGACCCAAATATCCCCATCAAAGAATGGAATGGTCCAATATCTTGAAAGGACAGTAAAACACTGGAGGGAGAAGCGGCTTTATTGTGCACGGAAACAGACTTTCCCCACTCCAAATTAAGATGGAAAATGGAAGGGAAGAGGCGAGATGAGCACAGGACAGGGTTGACATCATGTGAGTATCGCGCTGCAAAAACACATACCAGGCATTGCGAGAGTGCGATAAATTGTTGGTGTGATGGAGCTCATTATACAAAGCTCTATGTGCTGACCGAAATAATGTGGCTGTGATAACCTGTGTGATAGAATAAACATTTGTGCATAGGACTAGACCCCTGATCTTAACAGATGCTCCTCTGCAATATTCAGGAAGATATGGAGATCCCAGAAACATTGACAGCAACATGGGTGGAATTGTGTGATCATGGATTATATGTGCACCTATGCACCACTAGATCCTTTATAGGTAATACATTATTACTGTCTGCATATCAGATGGGAGTGGGTTATAAATCAGCCTAGATATGGAAATACTGTGTGAACCAGTGTGGTACCAGTTTAAGGTGAGTTCAGCTACAATTTAGAAATCGCCTCCCAATGTTGGTCTTTGTGTCCAAAACATTCATTGACCTGAAATGGACTTAGAAGGGAACTTTGTTAGAAGCTGCTGCCATCTATGGGTAGAATTATTGCAAGCCATGTTTCCCATACACGATTCACACTGTGTTATTTCATGAAGCATCATTTTTGTTTAGTCTTTACTTGTCATACAACACATTCTTAATATAAGTTAATGAATAATGTAGAAAACCTGATTGTTACAACCAATTCTGTTCAAGAATAGAAAAGAAAAAAGGGGGTGGGAAAGACCACAAAGATAGTAAACATCCCTTTTGAGGAAAGTGGAGAATGTTTTGGAACAACTGAATGCTTATTCAAGACAGATTAGGAGTAAATCCATGAGGAATTGTTCTTTTCTTCTGTCTCTTCACTTTTAAAAAAACAACAATGAGCTCAGATCTGGTATATTTCCATTGCAAATATTCCATTTGAGCCAGAATATTATATTTTTAAAAGTTGTGTAACATGGGGGAAATCTCCCTTGTAGTGATTCTCCATTCCTCCTCCTTTAATAAAGCTATTCCCAAATACTTCTTTCTCAAATGATTGTAGAGCTTCTTTAAACGAGCAATTTATAGCACACTTGTTACTGGCCACTTACGGATGATCACAGGTCCTTTTGATTACGCCATCAGCCTCCTGTGCATCTTCTGCTCCTTTTCTCAGTTTTAGCATCACAAAATAAACCTAAAAAAACTGACTTTTCAGAGGTGGTGCTATAAAATCTTCAGCTATGGGGCAGTATACAAATGCAATAAATAATCATAATCATCATCATAATAATATGCCCACTAGGGGGCACTGTCCCATTGAAATATACAGGCCATCTGGTCGCTGCTCTCTTCTCTGTGTAATTGTGCCAGTTTCAAACACGGAAGAGAACCAGGAAGAGAGCAACGGTAAGGAAAAGCAATTCCCCCAACCTGTCTGAAAGTCCTTGTAATCTCTGTGAAAAGATGCATTAAAGAATCTGCTCTATTGTCGCAAATAATGCTATTCTTTTTTAAAATGACATCCATTGTCAGTTAATCTATACAGGAAGAGATATGAAAGCCCAGGAAAAAATGGGGAAATCTGGAGGGAATCCCCCCCAGCTTTTACCTGTTTTCTTACAAGGACAGGTTTTGTTTTTCCAAAAAGAAATGTAAAAACAGAGAAGCTTTGGATTATGAAATATTTTCTTTTATGATTTAAGACAAGGTGTTTATATATTATTACCAAGCCTCTACTACCCTCCAAATGATTTCTAAAAACTATGTAATAAAAATCTTTTTATAGAAAGACTAGAGATGTAAAATGTCTAAAAATACTGAGGCCATGGGGAGATGTGTTTTTTAATCCCCTCTCTAAGATTCTTAAAAATTTCTTTTTAAAATTATTGACCCAGTGTATTCTTTACTGATAAACATTTTGGGATGCTCCAACTCATGCTTAGTTTCATAGGTGTGTGCAAGAGGTGTGCCAGGTGTTCCCAGGCACACCCTAATGTCTCAAGCAATAAGCGCTGAACTGAAGAGGCCATTGAGTAGGGATCCAGAGAGGGATCCAGACACAGCGGGAATGGTCCTCCGGCTGCCCTCCGGTTGCTCCGCTGCCATGCTGAAGAACCACTGCCTCCAAGAGAGTACTGTTGCTCCTGGCAACAGGAGTGAAAAGGAATTGCTCTGCTGGGAGCCTGTCTACTGGGAGCTGCGCTTCAAAGAGGACAGGAAGAGGGCCCCGAAGGCTAATATTGCCTCGTAAGCCCCTCCTCTGGCTAGTGTCACCACAAAGCCCCACCAATGCTGGGGCTTGACAAGCATCTCATTTTCCCCCTCACCTGCCATGGCCTTCCTGCAGTCAGGCAAGTTGAATGTGGAGTAGGGCATCAGTGTCTACAGTGTTTAATAAATAAATGTATAAAATAATGTCCTTTATGATTAAGTATTCAATAAATGTTCACCGTTTATTGGTATTTTAATAATGTATTAGTTTTATGTGCTTTAAATTTGTTTTATGTATTTTATATTTGATGTTGTTCCCCACCTCGATCCAGAGGGAGAGGCAGGTAATAAATAAATAAATAAATATATTATTATTATTATTATTATTATTATTATTATAAAAATTAATTCCCTGGGTGCACATCCTAATGAAATGCGCTGCGCACACAGTTTCAGGGACTACTTTCTGAAGTTCCCTCTGGTCAGACATACACTAGGAACCTAAAATATATTATGCATAACTTGGTTTGCTCATAAAATTAATCACGTTTGGTATGTGTTCTTAAAGCAGCCTTCCTCAACCTGGGGCCCTACAGATGTTTTGGACTCCAATGGTCAGCCTCCCTGACCATTGGACATCCTGCCTGAGGTTGATAGGAGCTGAAGTCCAAAATATCTGCAGGGCCTCAAGTTTGGGAGAGGCTGTCCTAACGTGTCTTTAGACCTAGAAAGTGTGCTTTTTAAAAGGTGTTGCTTATTTTTCAATTTCCCCCAAAATTTCCCAAAATGTAATTTTTAAAGTTTGTGGTGCTTACGTAGCTCAGTCATCAAATCTCTGTGTCAGGATTCAGACAATAGTTTAACAGAGCTGAAAGGGGAATCTATTTTATTTTATTTTGTATTACTGTCACTTCTGATCAAACATGTCTTGCAAGTTTTGGAATCAATGTCAAACCTTGCAAAACCTGTTTACCTTAGTGATCAATATCATAGTGAACAGTATCATAAATCAGAACTTGAAGTTCTGTTGTATAATTATTAACACTTTTACTAGCAGGTTCTCTTTCTTTTATGCATGATAGACAAAAATGTAATAGGAAGAGCTTTCTCCCATTCTGCCTCTTCGTCCTTGGAAAAGTTCATCCTGTTGATTATTTGATTGTCATACCTGCCAGAGAAACAGATGTCAAGCCTACACTAATGCTGTATTCATCAGTTCTGAGATAAAATTTTCTTCTGACAAATCCAAGAGCTGCTGAGAGCATGCAGATGACATGAAAGGAGGTGCTTCAATCTATGTAAATGTCTTTTTTACTGATAGTCACAAGTAATGATTTTGAAATTGGTCTTTGAAGACCTAATATCAAAAGAATTCTGGTTACATCTAGTAAATGATGCAGGTTAAAAAGACAACTGTCTGAAAACTCATACATATCAAACGTTACTACCATGGCTTAATAGTATAAAACATGCTTTAATTATTTCAATACATTAAAGAGACAAAGAGCTGATTTCCCTTCCCTTGCAGCTGTGCATATCCTTTTATCTTTGTAGCATGGTTGTTTTGTCTTCCCAGGAGAAAATAGGACTAAATGTGAGATTCCATTTCCCCCCACTGTGATGATGAGGAGTTGCAATATTATTTTATTAGTATGGGATTAGGTTTACGAAGCATAAACCTATTGTTAGTTTTGTGCTTCTATGAAACAAAGGGCACAACTACAAACAACATGGGAGATCTGTGATCAGGAATCCCAATATTTATATTTTAAACCATTAGAATAGCCTTGTAGTAGGGTGATAAGATAAAATCCAGGTCAGGGCTCATGTAACTTTAACAGTTGTAGAGCAAAGGGAATTTCAGCCAGTGTCATTTGTATGCAATTAGTTCCTGGTGATATTCCCTCTTCATCACAACTGTTAAAGTTGCAGGGGCCCTGCCTTCTTTTGTATATAGTTACTCTAGTATAGTGCATGCACCTTTAACTGTTGTGATGAAGAGGGAATATCACCAGGAACTAATTGCATACAAATGACACTGGCTGAAATTCCCTTTTCTCTACAACTGTTAAAGTTACATGAGCCCTGACCTGGATTTTATCTGGTCAGCCTATTATATGAGCTATGTTTCCAGTCCACCACCAATACTAAGAATAATAATTGCCTAGAGTTATGGAAATAACTTGTTTTTTGTTTCCACTCGTTCCCAGAAAAAGATATGTGTGTGTGACCTGATAATTGCATAATAGGAGTATGATAATTGGATAATATGATTGTTCTATCTGGATGAAGGCCATTGAATTAAGGCTTAGTACGAAGTTCCAGCCCTGAAGGCTTATCAAAAATAAGCTTGGGCAGAAAATGTACTCTGGTACAACTAAGAATGTTTTTGACAGTTTCATAGTGGCATTGTGTTTGTTTGTTTGTGTGTGTGTGTAGAAACTGAATGGGATGGGTTCTTTCCCCAGTGCTATTTTCCCAATTAAAACCACCCCCACCCAGAAGCTATTTGCACCATTGGGGGGAGGGAACATTGCTCACTGTAAACAGGATTGGCAGAACTACGGGTTGGAAGTGGTGTTGTTAAACCTTTTTTTTTAGCACTTGGGAGAGTTTTTCCTCTTATGCCCAAATCTGGGAGAGTTTTTTAGATTATTGCTTAACACGGTTGGGTGAAGCAGGTAGTTTTGGTTTGGGTTCTGACAGGACATTACACCTATAAGTGACCTTTACTATAGGTGGCCTTGATTATTCTGATCAATGTACGATTTGTCGGTTAAGGGAAACCATAGATCATGCTTTGTAAAATTATTTGGCCTGTAGAATAGAGCGGAAGTCTTTTATTTGTGAGCTTGCAGGGCTTGGATTTTGGGACGTGAACTTTAGAGGCTTTAGATTTCAGAATAAAGGTGTATTTCAAGGCCCATTTAGACAGAAAAAGTCCTAGTATCGTAGCATCCTCCAGGCAGCCGTGCTCGCTGTGCCGTGCTGGGAATTGTAGGATCCCCCCCCCCCCCTTCTAAAACATCCATAGCCTGGGCGGACAGTTTTGAACGAGTTTCAAAGCACCGAATTATCTTCGAAGCGCTGGTCTTTGCCATCGCTTGTATGAGGATTTTATTTGTGGCCAGTAGGTGGCGGACGCAGCGCCTTGTTTGGTCCAGCTACGGCAATCATTTCCAACAGAAGGAAAAGGCGCATGCGTAGTGCATGCCGGAACAAGCCAGCCGTAGGGCCGGGCAGTCGGAGGGAGCAACCGGTCGATTCGGCTGTTGTAGCGATGAAGCAAAGAAGCGACGCCCTCGAGCTTTGACCTCTAGCGGAGGGGGGAAGCGGGGATGGTCAGAGGTCAGGCCGCCGCCGCGCTGGGCAATGGGAGGAGGGGGCTCTTCCTCCCACGGCGGGAGCCAGGCGCCGACCTCCTCACCTCAGGCTCCTCACGTTACGCCGCCGTACGATCCCCGCTCTCCCGCCGCCGTTGCCTAGGAGACTGGAAGCGGGCGGGCTTCCTCACGCTGGGAGCTCGCGGGCTCAACCGGAACGGCTCCTCCTCCTCCTCCTCCTCTTGCACCGAGAGCGCCTGTTCGTTTGGGGTGGGGACCCGTTTCCTCAGCTTGAACGTGGGCCGTTGCCGGGCCGTCGAAGAGCGGGGTGAGAGGCGGGTAGTAGGAGAACGCGGAAGGTGCTTCGCCGGGAGGTGGTGTGTGTGTGTGTGTGAGAGAGAGAGAGAGAGAGAGGGTTGCTTAAGTTGTGTATGTAAAATTGTGCCAGTTATGCGAATGTCGGTGCTCCATGGGCTTCCGTTCCCAAGCCGCCCTCACGAAAAGCTTTTCACTGGAATCCATAACCGAGCCTTTCGGAGCTTCCCTGCTACTACTTTTAGAACGGAAGATTAAGGGCACAACCCTATGCATGTTTTGGCAGGGGGGAAAAAGTCCTACAACTCCCAGCATCCCCCAGCCCGCATGCTGGCTATGAAATGCTGGGAGTTGTAGGATTTTTTTTCTATCTAAACAAGCATAGGACTGCGCCCTAAAACGGTTTTTAAAATCCAATTTTTAAAAAAACTCCTGTTTTGCCGTATAAATGGTGCAATCCTCTGCCTGTTCAGACAGAAAGAAGTCGTACAATGCCCAGCCAGCCAGTGTTGGACTTTTTTTTCTTTCTAAACAAGCTTAGTGGTTGCAGACTAAAGTAGTATTTTGTCATACTATATCACAGCAATTATCTTATGAGCTTTAAGTATATGGAGAACGATCTAACTGCAGCTAAATATTTTAGCCCCCCTTGTTTTCAATGCGAACATGTGCTATTTTTTGTTAACCCCTTTGAAAACAAATGGATTGAAAAAAGTTATTCACTGTCATTGGATTGTATTCTTAGTGTTCTGATGTGATGTTTGAAATAACTAGCTTTCTGTGTTTTAAGCCTCATATTGCAATGTGTACAATAGAGAGATCAAGAAATGTTTTTGTATATGTTCCTTATTGCTGTAAGCCTGATGTTCATTCTATAGGATAGATGGGATGAGGTTTATGAAAATTCCAGGTTGAAACTATTCTATTTGGAATAAAAAAATAACGAATTATTGATTGCTTTAGTCATGATATAAGTGTAGTTGCACTTACAAAAATCTATCTTGTCTGGTACTATGTGAACCACCCTGTCCCATTATAGCAAATGGGAAAATGATGGTGCTACAATGTAGAGTTGTATTGTGAACCAAGGTTGGAGGAGTTCATGCATTACATATGTTACTATGTTACTTTATGTTGACATTTATTTGTGTGTGCTTTCATTCTTTAGATGTAAATATTGGTGCATCACCTCTACAATTTGAAAATAGCAAGGGTAGTTTCTCTCTGTCTGGAAGTAGGAAGCTTTATTTTGATACACATGCCTTTGTATGCCTCCTGGAGGAAAATGGTAATTTTTCTGTTATATATGTTAATATGCATTGTACCATATGAATTATTGCTTGTGTTACCTTCCCAAAATTCTTCCCTGGCAAAATCAGATTTTCCTCTTTCTATCCATGCTTTATATTTTGGTGAAAATAATTTTGTTGAATTTTCTCATGTGCCAACTTTGCAAAAGGGAGAAGAATTCTGTTGGGGGGTAGTTAATTTAGTTAACCCTAATCCTCTGCTAATAGGGAATAAGCTCAGAAGACTGGACTTTTTGAGTAAATACGCATAAAATTGCACTGCTAGATATATAGACTTGTGTAACACATGAATTTTTTTTAATGTTTTTATGTTTTACTAAGTTTGTATTTGATTATAGTTTTTATCTTTGAAAGTTTTGTAAACCATCTTGGTTGGTTTCAGAAAGGCAGTATAGAAATACATCAAATAAACAAATACATTTACATGGGGGCTATCTATACGCCGCAGTAGTTATTAAAACAGAAGAGATGGAACTTTTCTAATCTGCAAGCTTTTGTGCAAATATTGCTAAGGAAATCTTATTTTTGTAAATATTACATGTTTCCAAGGTTTTTTGTTTGGTAGTGTATGAATGACACTTTGTTAACATCTGCCAAAGTATAACTTTCTATATTTTTCTAGGATTCACTACTCAACAATCTGAGGTTGTTGTGTCTGCTTTAATGAACATCATGAAAAGCAACATGGATGTTATATATAAGGACATGGTCACGAAAATACAACAGGTTAGATAAATAAAAGTGAAAATTTCTTTAATATCAAACATTAACCAAATTAACTATTGGTTTGGATCCAGACTTGGGCATACTTAGAATAAATCTATTGAAGTGAATGGAACTTAAGTTAGTTATGACTAATTTAAGTCCCACTGATTTCAGTGGGTTTACTCTAATTCTGAATCCAAGTCAATTGTTCCATTTGCACATAGCCACAGTAAATCGTGGGTTAATCCATGATGTGCTCTGGTGCATGCTGCAACCATTTTGAATATGCAACCACCAATCACAGCTTGCTCTGTGATGTCTGAAACCAACACAATGGGTTAATCGTAGGTTAAATAACCCAAAGCTAATCTAACAATAATTGTAGGTTAACTTTGGGTTGTTTAACCCACAATTGCAAAGCAAGAGGTCATTTTGAGGAATGATACTGTGCCATAAAATATATACCCTGCCCACCCATTTTCCCATCTAACCCTCCCTCTATGCACAATGCAACATGGGGAGCAGGAAGAGATCTTTTTGAGCCTAGCTGGACTCCTCTCTAGTTTGACTGGCTGAAGCCTTCACCAGTTTAAAATTTGTGGAATACCAGTTCACAAAGAGTCATTGCTATAACTAATGCTATTCATACTACTACTACTTATTTATTTTCAAAGGAAATCGCTCTTCAGCAGATAATGTCTCGTATCGGTGTTGTGAAAAAAGATATGATTATTTTGGAGAGGAGTGAGTTTTCAGCACTCCGAGCAGAAAATGAGGTAAAAATAACTCTAAAAGTTCCAGACCTATTTATGCAACATACTTTGAATAAATCTGTTGCTTGTTGTCATGGCTTGAAACTGCTCAACCTCAGTCCCCATCTGGAAGTAAGAGAAAGATTATAGTTGTTGTTAAAGCCTTTGCTTTTAACATGCCACTTATCAAGCATTTTGGTTCGTGTTTTTAATCTGTTTAAAAGAAGAACCATAGAAAAGCAACCATAGAAACTAGTATGTGGAGATGACTTTTGAATTTAACAGAAATAGTGCTTTGCAATGCAAAGAAAGTGAACTTTGCTTAAGTCCCTTTGATTTCACTGACGTTCTGGTATGCCATCCAGCAAAAATAAGGTAACTTGTTAATTCAGTTATTAATATTCCACAGTTAGATACAGCCAGCATAATTTGTTGAGTGCATTTGCTGTCAGCTTAAGAAAAGCAAAACTATGTATTAATTTTCTTCCTCATCATTGCATACAAAGTTGTCAGTATTACCCATCTATCTATTGAAAGCTCCAAACCTACTTAAGGCACAATCTATGACAGAAAAAAAGTTCTACAGCTTCCAGCCTGCCCCAGCCTGTTGGGGAATGCTAGGAGTTGTAGGGCTTTTTTCTGTCTAAACATGCATAGGATTCTGCCCTTAACTAGTTTGAACCCAATCCTTGACAGGTGTGTGTAGTGTAATTTAACAGAGTTGTCACTGACATTGGAGCATTAGTTTTGGACTTCCAAAGTTTCCACTTGCTTAAGTCCTTCTATGACATCAAAGTAACCAATTCAGTTGATTGTGCCTTTGACATACATATCACTACCTTTGTATTCTGCATTTATGTAACTTTAATTACTCTTCTCTCTCTCTTTTTTTTTTAATGCAAAGAAAATAAAACTTGAACTCCGACAGCTGAAAAAGCAAGTAATGGTAAGATACTTCATACCTGAACAATATAACTGTATTGAACATAAAATTCTAGTTAAACTTGTTGCATGTCTGGGTTTTCTATAAAAAGATGTTTTAAGGCTGCAATCTTATAGCTTCTTTATCTGGGAGATAGAACCATAGGATTAAGTTGGTCTTTTGAGTGGACATGTATAAGGTTGCACTCTAAGACTACTAGTGCTTTCTGAGAATAAACAAACATTGTTAAAAGTAATGCTGCCAACTATTGGTTTATTAGTTTGGCAAGGAGCACTACATGTGCACAACAATGGATACAGGGCTCTTGTTTCTGCCCACATACAGCATCAGTCTAGAAGAGTGAGCTACAAGGAAGAATATGTACTGTTTAACTCTTGCTGAATTAGAATGACAGCAAAATTACACACCTGCTTAAATTATACAGTCTTTTAGCAGAAATCTTGGAGTCTGTCTGCACCAGTGCTTCAGTACCATTCCATTAAAAATGCTGACATGAAGAAAAGGTATGGCCCACTATATTGCTTGGTCTGTGCCTTGGAAGTTCAGTGCAATTGCAGGGACAGTCCCCTGAGCCCCACATTTAGGAGGGCTGGGGCTTATGCTCACTAGCGTGAGGAGGGCCTGCTTTCTGTGGTGCAGAAAACTGTGGACCCCCTAAGAACCATTCAGCTCACAGAATATAAAGGTGCTTGTTATTGGCAATGAAAAGTCACCCAAAGGCAACCCAACAAGGGTGCAGCAAGAAATACTAGGTCATATCATAAGAAATACTAGGTCATATCATAAGAAATACTAGGTCATATAACCAGCAAGAAAGCCAGAAAGACACCTTTTGGAATTACTTGCTGATTTGGGTTCAGTTTCATCCTTGTCCCCAAAACGTTCACTGAGCACCAGAAAATGCATCTTCCCTTGTTTGTGATGGTCTAAATTAGAGATGGATAGCTTCCCCTGGCACATGTAGGATTGATTTGAAAATGAGCCAGGCAAGTGGGAAATCCAAAATACCTAATTTTCCACAAGTGTACCTTCTGAAACCAGCCCTTACGGGCCTGTGCAAACAGGCAGAGACTATAGTCCATGTATTTGCATGGCTGCTTCTTTCCAGTGCTGTATCTCAGAAACCCACTGTTTGGGGACAGAAGCCACAGGATAACAGAGTCTCCTGCTGGGTGTTAGCATTTGCCCCTCAGGAGGAGTTTCCCCAGGCAAATCAAATAAACCCAGAAGTCTTCTTCAACTTGCATTTTAATCTTAGCAGGCAATGAATGTGGAGGTTTCTCATGCTTGTCTCTTGTTCATAATTGAGCATTGCCAAACCACTGAGGTTTATTTCCAGGCCTGAGCCTAGTGAATTTTAGCAGCAAGAATCATCTGTATTAATTTTATTAATGCTGTTCTGACCAGACCCTTCAAAGCAGTTTACATAAAGTTTTTTTATGTATTTAAAAGAACAATACAAACGGAATAGAGCAGAAATGAATTAAAAACCAGATAAAACTGACAAAATAGCAATAAAGAAACAGAATACAGGAAAGCCTCTCATCCTTAGTCATGTATTACCAGTGGCATCAGGTGAGGGATCTTTTTTGAGAGTGGCACGTGACTGAAGGCAAGCCCTTACATCAGCCCTTTCCACAACTTAGTACCATCCAGATTTTTGGGATTACAACTCCCAGTATTCTTGATTATTGGCTGTGCTGGCTGGGACTGATGTCCAAAACATCTGGAGGGCACCAGGTTGAAGATGTTTGTGTCTCCTAGTTTTTAGTTGTTCATGTCTCTTTTCTTTCTCTGGCTATGGCTGCTCTACTGTTTTCATGCTGCTGTCTTCAAAAAGTTCTCAGTCTGTGCTGTATCCTCCCGTCCAGATAAAATGGTTTTGTTTTGTTTTTAATTGTTAGTTTAGATAAGGGGAAAAGTGCAATCCTGTGCATATTTAGACAGAAATAAGCCGTACATCTCCCAGCATCCCCCAGCAAGCCAGCCTTCTTCTTGAACATTTTTTTTAATGTGATGCTGCTTAGGAATCACTTGTACAGTGGCATTGTCAGTTAATCAGAATTGTTGCTGGAGTGTTAAAGTAAAATGCTGTCGCACTTCGCTGAACTACTTATACTTCTGAATGAGTAAATCACTGATGGGTGTTTCTAAAGGTCAGTGGATGTTGTATCATAGCTACAATAAATATGCATTGCAGCTAATTTCTAAAGCTAGGTGGTCAGGTTGTAGAGTTGTGCAAACTATTGCTATGACCTGGTTTGCATGACAACCTATGGCATTGGAATGAGTGAGCGTGCTGCCTCCCACCCTCTTTGCATGTGGTTTAGAAAATAATCCAAGAATGCCCCATTCCTTGTTCGGCATGAGATGCAAACCGGGAACTCCAGGTTGTTGAGGGGAAAATGTCCCAGAGTTTTAACCCATGGCTTATTGGGTTAAATCTCTGGGTTGTTTCTGTCTCCGTAACTCAGAGTTCTGGGTTCACATATCATGGGGCATTCCTGGGTTGTTTTCTAAACTGGATGCAAAGCAGAAGCAGCGGGTGGGAAGCCACTTGCTCATTCCTCCATGGGTTAATTAATGGATTAACCCATGATTGGTTGGTTATTATATGCAAACCAGGTCAATAAGCATTTGAGTACACTACACATGTGCATGCTTTTATCCAATTTGGCACTTGTTTATCCTTCTGGGTTGGGACAACTCAGTAGGAGAAAGGGCTTGGCAGTAGGAGAAAGGACTTGGCTTGTCTGTATTAGGTTACTCCAGAAGTTCGGAAATATTTTCCAGCGAAAATATTTCCAAACTTCTAGAGTAACCTAATACAGACAATGAAAGAAAACCAAATATATTGCTTTACTTGGGAAATGATAAAATAATTTGAATGTCAAGATACAGGCATTGTTTTTAGTATTGTGCCATTTTTCTCTAGGATGACGCTTCCAAAGTTCGTACAGACAGCAAGCTAGATTTCAATCTAGAAAAGAGCCGAGTAAAAGAATTGGTATGTATGTTTTTCTTTATATTGTTCAGAAACGCTGCCACAGTGTATAGTTTAGACAAAGATGTTATTTGTAGTCTGTGAAGCTGCTTGTCTTAAGGAGTATGTGGATCATCTGTGGGGATTGTGTTTTAGTGTAGGGTGACAGTTGGACATACTACTGGATTTAAAATATTAGTTATTAGAACATTCATCTCTCACAAAATATGAAATAAAAATATTTTAGGCTTATTGTCATTTTTTGGACTCTTCTGAGTTCTTAGTAGAGGTGAGAACTTCATCAATATTACACTTATTCGTAAGTAAACTTGTCCTCTGGCATCCTACAAAAAACACAGAGCTAGCATAGTCCAAAAATATATTGGAAGATATAATGATCTTCCTAGTTCAGTGTAGATTTATAAGTATTTGGTTTAAATCTTAACTGATGGTATTTTTGACAATAGCCAACTTGTAATGTTGGCATGGTCATCACATAAAAAATGCAGAATGGAACATTTGAAGTCAGAAGCTGTTGCAGTGATATTGGAAGGTGTTAAAGCACACACACACACACACACACACACACACAATCAAAACAGTGTTAATGCAGTGATACTGGAAGGTGTTAAAAATGAAACAAAATAGAGTTTAGTGAAAAGTGCAAACAAAAGGGTTGGGGTTTTTTTTTAAGGCAGGAGCTCTTTTTTAAAAGCTTTACTCTTATTTTTCAGTACTCACTTACTGAGAGAAAACTGTTGAAAATGAAAACAGAAGTAGTGGAATTGGTAAGAACTATCAGCTAAATTATTGTGTCAGCTTACCTTCTTGTGGGGGAGCAGCAATGGAGGCTTTTAATTTTAAGGAAAAGCCCTGATAGCCCACCTCTTGCTTTTTTCCCTAGAGAGAGCACACGTGAGCAGGGTTGAGAAGCCTGGCTCATCAGTGGGACTTTCCTGCAGCAGTTGCAATTAACTCTAATGCCTAAACCTAGTCTCTCCCCTCTTCACTGTTACTACTATCTCTCTTTCCCTCCCCTTCCAGAGAACACTGACTTTACTCTTTTTTCACTTCCCGCTAGATCCAGAATCTCTCAGCTCCTTCCCCTTCTTTTGGTGCACACAAGCAATGGGCTGTTACCTCACAAACTCCTTGAACAAAGTCTCCTGGAACCTCCCCCTTCCTGACTACTTTGTCTATCTTCCATCAAGGTGGCTGCTGCTGCTGCTACTACTTCGGGCCCTGTTGCTGCTGCTTCTCGCTCCGTTCAGCATTTAAATGCCAGCAAAAGGGGTGAGAAGCAGCGGATGCCCAGCTGCCCCCACAAGCTGCAGCTGCCCCAGCTGTACTGATTTCCAGCCAGCTTTGTCACAGCATGGAATACAATGCCCACTGCATTCAAACCTCCACAGACTGATCAGGATAATACTCCCCTCTATATTTGTCATGCAAGTTTACATACACCATATTAATGGGTATGGCATTTAAATATCTATGCACTAAAGTAGAAATAGATTTCTGAATGTGCTAAATGACAACTGTTGCTTATCATTCTATAGTAAATGGTTACAAAAACAATAACCAAAGGTAGCAGTGGTGGCAATCTTTAAAAAATCCAAAATCCATATTTGGGTAATACCTTTATTAGGCCCAACTAAAGGTCACAAAATTATATGAATGCAATATAAAACATGAGGTTCTTCTGGATGAAGTTTAGGTGTGTTCAAAATCGTGAGTGATATGAAACTGTTGGAAGATGATTTTTTATGTAGAAGTCAGCCTTAAAAGTAGAATCTGTTTTAGCATTTCTGAGATGAACACAAGAAAAGCCCTTAGATTTTACCTTCTAATTTAAGATTTTGCATCAGTAAGTACTAAAGTGCTATACATTCCAAAGTGTATTTCCAGATTGATACAATCTCCAATGGCAATATGAATGGAAACTTAACGGATCTTTTGAGGACTTGGTCCAGATTGATGAAGGGTTTCAATAACATTTGAAATGAACCTGACTGGTCCCCTACATAACCTCACTCTGAAATCTGCAAAATATCCCCTCTAAAACTAGCTATGTTTTGAGGTATACATGAGAGATGCAAACACAATCTAGCATGCTTAATGTTTATGGTTTAGTTTTAACATGTTAACAATTATAACTTTTTTCCCCTTTGGGCATGACATATAGTCTGTAGAACACCCGCATTTGTAATTCAGTCGTTCTTTTGTGCAGATTGAGTTCCTTTGGGCATATTGGAGGAAGTAAAACTGCAGATGGTGTATTTTAACTCAAATATGCATCTCCTGACACTTCCCCAACTTGGTAACATAAGACTGCTTTAAGCACGTGGGAAGAGTGCTTGTACATATGAGGAAATATGCCAAATGGGACTTGTGATTCAGGACTGCACGTAGAAAGCTTCTAATAATTTAGAAACACATACAGAGTCAATCCTAATTATTTTTACTCTGACGTATATTCCATTTTATTTCAACAGAAATTACTTCCAAATAAAAAGTACTATTTCATATTTTGAAAAAGTCACAACTTTCATGTACATTCAGATTTAGCGTCTTATGCTTTTTCGTAGATTCTCTGAGAATACCTAATAAGATACTGTTAGAGTGGAAATCTAATCTGTAGAATAATTCTTAGTAGGAATGATGTTTTAATAGCCAGATGGGGAATGAAAGAAATATATCTAACTGTAATAACGTTAGACACAAGAAACTGGTAGAGTATCGCAGCAAATAGAAAAGTTGACCTGGTAGTAATAGTAAAAAGAGAATTTGTGTTATGTAAAACATTAAAGTGTTGTTTGGGAATGTGGACCTCATTTTTCAATGGTAATATTTAAACTTTATTGAAGCACTGCTTTTCTTTTCTTTTTAAAGCATGCACAGCAAGATCGAGCTTTAACACAGACAGACAGGAAAATTGACACTGAAGTTGCAGGTCTGAAAACAATGCTTGAATCGCACAAGCTTGACAACATTAAATATTTAGCAGGTAAGTAGTTCTGTCTCAGTGTACGTGCTTCGTCAGCTGTCTTGCTTGTTGGCTATTCGTGTGTATGTGTTTAATATTCTTTACATCAAAAGTGATGGATTCTGGTTGCCTGCCAAGAGTTACTAATTATGTTGAGGAGATTAGAATTAGCATCCAAGTATTAGTATTTTTGCTAATGTACTGTCTCATCTAGCCAGTGTATAATACTTTCTCTTCTGTTACTGATTTATTAGATTATATAGCTTTGACTTGTGATATGTTTCTTCCCAAATATCTAACATTATCCATTAGCATGTTTTCAAGAAAAAAAATATGAATGTATGTTGTATATAAATGTATGCACGTTGAAAATGTATAAAACAATTTGAATAAGATAAATTATTATTTTTATTCTTCTGGTAATATCTATCTTGGAATAGTATTTTCAGGAGCAGTATTTTACCTCAGTCTTTATTTCTTCTTCCTGTCCCCTCTTCCTTCAAGGCCCTTTGAAATTGTCCTTGTATTCTGGAAATGCAGATCACAGGCTGTGATCCTACCAACATGAAATCCCATTGGTTTTCATGACATCTAACAAAGGACTGTTGTAGGAAGGATTCAAGTCATATGTTGAAACAATTTAATATTGCTGTGTTGTCAGACTTGTGTTTTCATAAGGACTGAAATCTGACAGTGTGTATACTTTCTTCCCCACCCTTATTTTCTTCCAGGTTCAGTATTTACATGCCTTACGGTCGCACTGGGGTTTTACCGTTTATGGATATAACAAAGCATCTATTTTAAAAAGACTTGTACTGTTGTGCCTTAAAAACTACATTGTCACCTAGCTGAAATAATGTAGTGTTTAATTCAAACAGTCACTGCCATGTTATTTATTTGTTAAACTACAGAATGTAACCTGAAAACTAAAGATCGTGCCTGAAAACTAATGAAAATTTCAAAAATATTGATAGAAACTTGACCTGAGTCACAGGCAACTATAATTTGCACAGTCCTTTCCACACAAGTACACCATTGTGTATCTCTGGCCTATTGTAATGCTAAAAAGTGAGATTATGTGATATTTACCAGATATACCAAATATAACCTAAGCTAGAGGAGTATCTAGGATGTTATAGGCCAAGTTCTAAGAGCAGAATTCAGCACTGAGAGGGGGAAAAGAAAAGCTCTAATCAAGTGAAGACATCCCACAAATTCAAATACAATTAATGGAGCTGTACAGAATCTCTCCATTGTGCAAGTGCTTGCACATTACACTTACACAACTGATTGTGCAAATGTAACTAATTGAATTCTCTTACACATAGTTTGGAACCTAGTTTCTGCTAGCGCAACATTATTTATGCTAGCAGAATCACACAGTTGGATATTACCCATTGCTTCTTCAGAATTGGAAATTATTGTGTTAAATCATAACTTATATATTTCCTTTGTGTTGATAAAACATACCATAAAGATTTCTTGTCACTGTATTATAACAAATGGGTTGCTTTTATTGTGGTCTACTGTTGTAAATATCTATCCAATTAATGATATTTAATGAGATGTTTTAGAAAGATCATGCTGATAAGCAAATGCCAAATGAACATTATACTAGAAACTACATCCTAGCTGTTACCTTGAAAAAATATGAAGAAAACAAAGCTTGATGAGATGCATTAGCATTAAACATTCCTTTTTAGATAGACATTGAAGACTCCTTCGTTGATAAAAGAAAATGGCCTCTGCTAAAGAATTGTGGAAAATGAGGTTTAAAAAGTTATTGGAGAGAAAATAAGAGGCTATAAAATGCCTACTCAAAAGTAGATCAATGGGGCTTATTCCCAGGTAAATGGGCATAGGATTACAGCCTAAATTAGATGTTTTTCACTACCTCCAGGCTAATAAAATTAAAGCGGAAGGCAAGCTTAAATGTAACCCAACAGTAGGAAAATACACTTACTTAGAACGTGTCTTGAACTGGTTTGAGACATTTACTAGTGAGTACTTTGTAGTAATGCCAGTATTGGAGAATACCATGGTATGAACTAATTACTGGTGGATTTAATTCTGTTGTGAGCAATCCTTCCTGAATGAAGTAAGACTAGAGTCTGCAGCTAAAATATCTTTCCAGGGCACAGTCATCAAATACTTACCTGGAAATATGTTCCACTGAAATGAGGACAGACTGTCACATGATTGCTGTGATTCAGAGAGCCTTGTGTATAGACTGCTTACTCATTTAAATGAAGGGAGCTGTCTGCACACATAGGGCTGTAGCCAACAGTGTCCTGCCACAGTGCAGCAGACATCACCGGGAGATCAAATTCCCCATCCCTCTACAATCCCAAGGGCCCTGCTTCAATCAACTTTGGAGAGTTGGGGATCCTCAAGCAGTTTTGGGGAGGGAGACATGAGAAGGGAAAAGGAAGTTGTGTCAGTAGATGTCCCCATGTGCATAATGTTGGATTTAACCCTGATTTATTTCCATTGAAATGGCCTGTAGGAATTTGCTTCTATTTCAACCATTCTGTTGTGGCACCTCCCAATAGTTGCTACTTATTCCCCATTCCCAAGGCCATTCTAGAGTGAAAATGTAACCTCAGGGCAGCTGTTTTTGGTTGTCATGAAAAAGCAGCAAAGTGATAATTACTTAATTTATTGTTATTGTATTTTTACTGCCCAAGAGAGAGAAGCACTCCTGAGATTGTCTGCTTCAAGTGTCAAAATAATCTGGGTACTCCTCACTTTAGTGGAATGATGCACCATTTGCTAGCAAAATGTTTTGGGCTGGCCTTTCCCCTTCTCTTATTCTGAGCTGTCTGGGATTGGTAAGAAGGCTATCAACTATTATCTTTATTTCAGAGACAGAAATCCTGAATAGGGAGAAATTTTTCTCCCTCTCCTATAATACTAGAACCCAGGGTCTTTCCATGAAGCTGATTGGTGGGAGATTCATGACAGATAAAAGGACGTACTTCTTCACACAGTGCATAGTTAAACTATGGAATTCACTGCTACAAGATGTGGGGATGGCCACCAATTTGGATGGCTTTAAAAGGGGGTTGGATAAATTCCTGGGGGAGAATGCTATCAATAGCTGCTAATCCTGATAGCTCTGTGCTACCTCCAGTATCAGAGGCAGTATGCCTATATACACCAGTTGCTGGGGATCAAGGGTGGGAGGGTGCTGTTGCATCATGTCCTGCTTGTGGGTCCCTGATCGACCGCTGGTTGGCCATTGTGGGAACAGAGTGCTGGACTAGATGGACCCTTGATCTGATCCAGCATGCCTCTTATGTTCTTATTCTTACAGCCTAACTTTCTGTCTTTGGAATGATTTTAAGTGGCATACTTTGTTTAATTGAACATGCCCTTCCAACAACAAATTTTGGCTACAAAGAGTGACTTAGTTGGTTGCCACTACTTATACTATTTTAATTATACAGAGCCCTAAGAGGTAACAAAGTAGATGAGTAGGATTTGCTTAATAATATGGAAGTTGTGAGAATGTTCCAACTTACTAAGGAAGCTAGCAGTGAAGATTTTGACATTTCATTGTGGTTGCCACTGCCAGTGTACTGCATTATAACACTATTTTGGAAGAATTATGTGACTGCAACTCCAAACCCACTTTTTATGTAAGCTGATAGAATTTAGTTGAAGTGTTTGTATAACTATATATTTGTACCTAATATAAACTATTAACGAATAATATTTTATAAAGAAATACCTTGCTGGGCCAAGATACTTAAAAAGTTGAAGTAGCTGTAGTTTAATTCTAGTTAATTTAGATCCTTTATATTTAATTTTAACTATAGTCCAAGTGCAGTACAATAACTATGATCCTATATGATCCACTTGTGGAAGGGAATTGGTGGGAATGGGGAATGAGAATTGGCTGGGGTGGGAACACCATCATTAGATTCTGTCCTAAAGTTGTGTCAAATTTTTAGAATTCAGTGGGACTTGCTTCCAAATAAGTATAGGGCTAGGTTACACCTTTTGACCACTGGGTTTTTCCCTGTAGGATGACAGATGAGTAAATGTGTTTGTGCTTGGGACCAAATACAAGGTTAGACTGAAATTGTCTACATAGTGGCTAGTTTGAAATTAAATGCTACTTAAAACCTTTTCCTAGTGGCTGCATCTCTGACGTTACCCACTTGAAGATAGTGTGACTGCAGATGTTCTGTGGCCTCAAAGCATTGCAGGTCCCTCCTTCTTCCCCCTTTTACACATTTATGCTGCAATATCTATATTTACAGCAGGCAACCCAAATCCCCCATATTTGTTTAGCTTTTAAAACATAAAATTAATTCACTTTAATTTTTACGTTATGGAGTCTAAATTCCATCTCCTCACAGGTGAGGAGAGGATGGAATTTGAGCAGTATCCAATTATAATAGAAGCTCACTTTGGAGTAGAGGGTAGGTGGCTAGGGGGAAGATAACCTTTTATCTTTGGACTGCCTGTTTCCCGCCCGAAAGATAGGCTTTGAGCCTAAGTCTTGAGGTTTTGGTATATAAATGGTGAATTAAGGACCACATATTCATTGCTTCACTGGCATTTTTAAATGGAATCCACTATTTCTTCCCAGCCTGTTTTCCTATGCTTGGCTTCCTGTGCTGATGCCAAAAAACTATCCCCCCACCCCCGAAAAAAAATCCTTTTATTTTGCATTTTCTGGTTGATTGATTTATGATATTTCTCAGTTTAATCATTACCATTGTTTATTATTGCAATCATGTTTCTAGCTATCAAGCCCTGAATTGTTTTCCTGCATGGTTTAAAAGTCTTGCATGTTAAAACTATATGTCACGAAGAGATTTTTAATGGTTAAACCAAAGCGTTTTTGGGATGATACTACACATGTAGGTTGAATACCTGGATATACTTAATGCCAGAATGTTTCTATGTGAAATAAACTCTGCTCATAAATAAATGATTTAGGATAATGTCTTTTTCTCTTAATATTATATATTGTCTTAATCATGGGTACACAGCATGGCACCCTTCAGATATTTTGGAGTAGAGCTCCTATCAGCCCCAGTCAGCCTGGCCAATGGTAAGGCATGATGGGAGCTGTAGTTCAAAATATCTGGAGGACACCAGGCTGCCTACCCCAGCTTAGATCTACAGAACTGGAGTTTAGCTTCTGCTTGACGTATAAGTAGAATTCTCTGTACTTTTGGTGCAGAATGCAGTTTTACATATGTCTAAGTACTGTATAACTGGCTTTTATTCCTTTTTATCCCTTTGTTCATTCTAGGAGAGCAGGGCTATGAATTTAAAAACAAAAAACAAAACAGAAGTTAAAATTCTAGAAGCTAGCTTAACCAGTTTAACAAATTTGATGAGGAGAGAAACTGTAAACTAACCTGTAGTTTTATATCCCACCTTTCAACCTAAATGATTCCCATGGCAGTTTAAAATTACATAATTCAGTGCAAAACTATTAACTAAGTTCAGAGGTGGGACCCCTGAGGGAATATGATGTTAAAGCATCTCCCCAGCTCTGATATTCCTGTTGCTATTGCTCTTATAGGACCTGCAGCAATCCAGGAAAAATAGCACCCTTCCAAAATGTGTCGATGGAATTGTCATTCGAGGTGGGGTTTCTTCTCTGGAACCATATGTACTCCAGTTTGATCTCTTTGGCCAGATATAAGATCTACTATTGTAAGCTGTATCCTCATTGCAGAAGAGATGGAGCAACATCAGGGAGATCTCCTTGATTAGGGAGTTCCACAACCACAGAAAAGGCCCTGTCCCCTGTTGGTCACTTAATCACTGCAGGCTGGAGCATCCAAAGAAAAGACTGCAATGACTAGTTCGGCTGTCACACAGGGATATAAAGGAGTAAGAGATCCTTCAGGAACCTTTAGGTCAAAATTATGTATTGGGCCTCGAAACAGACTGGAAGTCAATCAAAAACAAATGTAATATGTTAACAATGATTACTTCCTGCCAACAGCTTAACTACCATATATTTGAAGCAGTTTCTGAACATTTCAAAGGCATTCCACGAATAACGCATTTGAATATTCAGCCCTGGATCTTACTAAATCAGATAAATGGCTGTGTTATTCCATTCTAGGAGGGCATGTAGCAAACCTATCAAGTTGGGAAAAGGGTGCACTGGGCTACAGATGTCACCTATTCCCTCTTGATCAATCTAAGATGTCTGTCTTCGCTTAGCAATCTTGTGTCTTGGTACAAGAACAACATAGCAACATCAGTCTAGAGTTAGTACAAAGGTTAGAAGAATTTTACTCTTTTGAGGGTTTTGGGTGGTTTTATAGGGTTGTGACACGATTAAACATTGATTGGTTATTCCATACAAGTAATAATCATAGTCCATAAGTGGGAAAGAACACTATGTTTTTAGTTTTTGAATACACACACTGGCATCAATTAAATGTTGAACATTTTAAGTATTAAACTTCAAGCACCTTATTTATTAAAGGTATTTTATACCAAGTTCAGTAATTCCCTGGTAGTTTACATTAAAAAGATAAGCTCAAGGGAAGCAGATTTATAGTGTTTAAACATGTTCCTATTGTGTTTAGTTATTTGTTGGGCCTGACCTCTTAATAAGGTTCAGACTAACTTTCTGATCCAGAGATGTACATGTGTATTTGGAAAGGTATATAGATCTTTTACTCATGTGGAATCCACATTCTTTTTGTGTGCTACAGTTCATGAGATTTCACTGAGAAGAAACATCCTATGCTGAAAAATAGTGTTTGTTTTCTGTTTTATTATAAATAATAATAATAATAATAATAATAATAATAATAATAATATTTATTTGTAGCCCGCCTCTCCCTCCGGATCGAGGCGGGGAACAACAAGAATATAAAACATAAAAATCACAACAGTTAAAAATTTTTAAAAACAAGAGAAAAAATACAACATTAAAAACATCTTAAAATTCATCTGGATAGGCCTGTCGGAAGAGGACAGTCTTCATGACTCTCTTAAATTCATGAAGACTGTCAATTTGTCTAACCTCCTCCGACAGATCATTCCATAGTCTGGGAGCGATGGAAGAGAAGGTCCTCTGGGTAACACCCACCAGCCTAGTTCTGGCTGGCTTGAGTAAGTTCTTCCCAGAGGACCTAAGTGTGCGGGGCGGATTGTACGGGAGAAGGCGATCCCGTAGGTACCCTGGACCCAAACCATGTAGGGCTTTAAAGGTAATAACCAACACTTTATACTTCGCCCGGAAACTGATTGGCAGCCAGTGAAGCGATTTTAAAACTGGTGTAATGTGATCACCCCTAGGTGTACCGGTGACCAACCTGGCTGCCATATTTTGAACAAGTTGAAGTTTCCGGACTAGGCACAAAGGTAGCCCTATGTACAGCGCATTGCAGAAGTCGAGCCTCGAAGTTACCAGTGCGTGCACTACCGTCTTTAGGTCTTCCAACTCTAGGAAGGGGCGCAGCTGGTGTATCAGCCGAAGCTGATAGTAGGCACTCCTGGCCGTCGCATCAATCTGAGCTGTCATCTGGAGCGACGGATCCAGGAGTACCCCCAAGCTGTGAACACAATCTTTCAGGGGGGGTGTAACCCCTTCCAGAACTGGTTGACACACCTCCAGACCCAGGTTGGGGCCTTTGACAGCAAGCACCTCCGTCTTGTCTGGATTCAGCTTCAGTTTGTTTTTCCTCATCCAGCCCATTACCGCCTCCAAGCATTCATTCAGAGGAGACACACTATCCTTAGCTGACGATGTTGTCGAAGGCATAGAGAAATATATTTGGGTGTCATCAGCGTATTGATAGCACCCCGCCCCATGCCTCCGGATGATCTCTCCCAGCGGTTTCATGTAAATGTTAAACAGCATTGGGGAAATAGAGATATGAATGTAGAATTGATGGGCTATTGCTTTCTAGTAAATCCTGGGGGTTTGGGGGGGGTTCCTCTCTAATGGACAATGGCGGACCCAAAATGCTGTGCTGGCATGTGTTAAGCAGGTTCTGAAATTCAAGTTGATTTGGTCAAACATACTTCTGAGTTTAATAACGGTATGTTGCATACATCACTAGGTTCAACCATCAAGGTTTCTGCAAGAGTTGAAATTAAACAGCTGATCTGTCCAACCTCTAACCACTCTTATCAAAATATTCACAAACAGCTTGTGGATGGTCACATGATTCAAAACAATTTCATTTAAACACATACAGCCACATTGGTCCATTGTCATGGACCAGTTCATCTTAACAAGAGAGGAAAATGATTTTCTACTACCTGAAGACTAACTTTGCATTTTGATGGTTCCATCCCTTCTAACCTCTAAATAAGACAGCACAAATTGTCTTCAATTGACTTTTTTACATAGTGCACTACCTGAAATTAAATTCCAGCTTTGCTAATACGTTTCTCTGTACTTCTGCTCTCTGCCTAGGCTGTCTGTGCACGGCTAAAGCCCCATGGTGGCTGTGAATCTGCACTGCATCAGTTATACGATGGAGCCACAGATCCCGCAAAGCTGTGCATAAAAAAAGTGGGGGACTTACCCCAACTTTTTTGGTGGGAGCGAGGTCAGTGTGGCTCTTCTGCCATCTGACCTCGCTCTGAGGCCAATCCAGGGGGCAGTCCTGGTGGAAGTTGACCGATGATTGATCACTGGAAAACAGGGTGGTGGTGGTTCTGGTACCCGGATGACGGCCGGAAACCCTGTTCTCCTTGGTGACAGGATTACCCAATGCCACCCCAGGTAAGGAAAACCGTGGGGTTTGGGGGGAAGGTGGCACCAACTCGCCGCCATGAAGCCAGCCCCCCAGGAATTGTCTGTTTAGGCCAAGGCAAAAAACAGATCTGAGTCGTAGCTGACCTTTATGCTTTCAGTCATTGCTTCTTTGTCCCAGAATACTAGGGACACAGCAACACCTATCGATGACTAATTTATTCAATCTTCAATCTCTATCTTGAGACTGAGTTTAAGGTGCAGACTTCATGGCCACAATACCTCACCTAATCTTTTTATCTTTTGTTCCTCTCCCTGTCCCCACCATGCTTTTTGTTCCAAGGCTGATTAATAATAATAATAATAATAACGATTTATTTCCCACCCGCCTCTCCATCTAGATCGAGGCGGGGAACAACAGCACGACAAAATACATAAAACTAATCAAAACATGACAAATATTATTAAAACTGCATTAAAACATCCTAAAACATCATTAAAACATCCTAAAACATCCTAAAAACATTCTAAAAATTACACTGGATATGCCTGCCGGAAGAGAACAGTCTTTATAGCTTTCTTAAATTCTAAAAGACTGTTAAGTTGACGAGTCTCCTCTGGCAGGTCATTCCACAGTCTGGGAGCGGCAGAAGAGAAGGTCCTCTGGGTAACAGTTGTCAGCCTAGTCTTGGCCGACCGCAGTAAGTTCTTCCCAGAGGACCTGAGCGTGCGGGGCGGATTGTACGGGAGAAGGCGATCCCGCAGGTAACCTGGACCCAAACCATGTAGGGCTTTAAAGGTAATGACCAACACTTTATACTTCGCCCGGAAACTAATTGGCAGCCAGTGGAGCGATTTTAAAGCTGGAGTAATATGGTCACTCCTAGATGTACCGGTGACCAACCTGGCTGCCATATTTTGAACTAGTTGAAGTTTCCGGACTAGGCACAAAGGTAGCCCTATGTACAGCGCATTGCAGAAGTCAAGCCTCGAAGTTACCAGCGCGTGCACCACCATCTTTAGGTCTTCCAACTCTAGGAAGGGGCGCAGCTGGCGTATCAGCCGAAGCTGATAGTAGGCACTCCTGGCCGTCGCATCTATCTGGGCTGTCATTTGGAGCGACGGATCCAGGAGCACCCCCAAGCTGCGAACACAGTCTTTCAGGGGGAGTGTAACCCCATCCAGAACCGGTTGACACACCTCCAAACCCAGGTTGCGGCCTTTGACAGCAAGCACCTCCGTCTTGTCTGGATTCAGCTTCAGTTTGTTTTTCCTCATCCAGCCCATTACCGCCTCCAAGCATTCATTCAGAGGAGACACACTATCCTTAGCTGACGATGTTGTCGAAGGCATAGAGAAATATATTTGGGTGTCATCAGCATACTGATAGCACCCCGCCCCATGCCTCCGGATGATCTCTCCCAACGGTTTCATATAAATGTTAAACAGCATTGGGGAAAGGATGGCACCTTGCGGTACGCCACACAGCAGCTCCTTCTTTGCAGAGCAGCTATCCCCAAGCATCACCATCTGGAACCTGCCCGAGAGGTAGGACCGGAACCACTGAAGCACAGTGCCCCCGATTCCCAATCCCCTCAGGCGTTCCAGAAGGATACCATGGTCGATGGTATCGAATGCCGCTGAGAGGTCCAAAAGTACCAACAGGGACACACTCCCCCTGTCAATACCCAGGCGTAGATCATCCGCTAAGGCGACCATAGCAGTCTCAACTCCGTATCCCGCCCTGAAGCCAGTTTGAAATGGGTCTAGAAAATCAGTGTCATCCAAGACTACCTGGAGTTGAAAGGCAACCGCCCTCTCGATCACCTTGCCCAAGAATGGAAGGTTTGATACCGGTCTGTAGTTATTAAAGTCCAGGGGATCCAGGGAGGGCTTCTTTAGAAGCGGCCGTATCACCGCTTCTTTTAAACATGATGGAAAACTCCCCTCCCTGAGAGATGCATTAATAATATATTGTAACTGCGATCTAACCGCATCTCCTCCCTGGACGACCAGCCATGAAGGACAGGGATCGAGAGGGCAAGTCGTCCCCCTCACTCGTCCAAGCAGCTTGTCCACGTCCTCGGTACTCACCAACTGAAACCGATCCAGTATAATTCTACTCGCGGAGTCACTGGACACTCCATCGTCAGCCTCTGCTATAACGACGGCATCTAAGTCGGCTCTTATCCGAGAGATTTTATCTGCGAAATGATCATTAAAGGCATCGCAGCGAACCGCCGAAGGCTCTAAAGTCGGATTCAGGGGGGAAGGTGCCCGGGTTAGACCCCTCACCACCCTGAACAGTTCCGCTGGACGCGAATTCGCAGACGCAATGCGCGCAGAGAAGAAAGCTTTCTTCGCTGCACGTATTGCCACCCCATAGGAACGAAGATGTTCTCTATGCCGTGTCTTGTCGGATAGAAGTCGAGTTTTCCGCCATCGGCGCTCCAGTCGTCGTCCTTTCCGCTTCAACTCCCTGAGGTCTTCCGTATACCAGGGCGCCCTGTTAGAAGCGGGTCGGAGAGGACGTTTGGGGGCGATCGTGTCGATAGCCCTAGTTAGGTCTCGATTCCATCTATCAACCAGGGCTTCTACAGGATCGTCGACGATACCAGCCATAGAACCCTCCAAGGCTTTCTGGAATCCAGCAGGATCCATCAGCCTTCGAGGGCGGACCATCTTAATAGGTCCACCACCCCCGCAGGGGCGGGTGGTAGCCGTGATACTAACCTTAACCAGAAAATGGTCTGTCCATGACAACACGGAGGTATTCGTTACCTCCGCCCACAGATCCGTCTGTTCGGAACTGAAAACGGCATCGAGGGTATGACCCGCTGAATGTGTGGGTCCAGAGACCAATTGGGATAGGCCCATGGTTGTCATGGATGCCACGAACTCCCGAGCTCCACCTGACAAACCAGTCTCGAATGGGATGTTGAAATCGCCCAGGACCAAAAGCCTGGGCGAATCCAACACCAGCTCCGAGACCAGTTCCGTGAGCTCAGCCAGGGAGTCTGATAGGCAGCGGGGTGGCCGGTACACCAACAGAATCCCTAGTCTATCCCTGGTCTTCAGACTCAGGTACACACACTCGATGTAATTCAGTTCACGAACAGGAAGTCTGGTCAGATTAAGATTATCCCTGTAGACCACAGCTACTCCGCCCCCCCGCCCACTTTCCCTCACCTGCTCACTAACACAGTACCCAGCTGGGAGGGCCTGCGCCCATGTCGGTCCACTATCATCTCCCAACCAGGTCTCAGTGAAGCATGCCAGGTCAGCCTCCTCATCCGAAAGAAGGTCATGGATGACATGTGTTTTATTTTTAACTGACCTGGCATTACATAGGAGCAAGGAGAGGTTCTGTGGGTGGCCTGGTTCGTTCTCCAAGTTCCCCGGGATAGCAGAGCAATCGGAAGGTAAGATAGGTGTTAGATAACTATCTCTCCTTCCCCTGTAACGGCACATCGCCCTGCCAACGCCATATCTCCCTTTGCCCAGCACAACAGAAATTGCCACTCCCCTACACATTGTGGATAGCTGGAAGGAAGGGTGGGGTGTAGATGTAGGTGGCTCTCCTCTCTTGTGATCTTCATTGATGGCTGCAGGTTTAGTTCCACTGCGTCGCTCCCACGGCTGAGAGCCTCAGGCCGAGAGCCCTTTTGCTCTCGCCCTTCGGCTCGCGCCCACAGGCTCACGCCTTCAGCAGCCTGAAGGCTGAAATACCTGTGGAGATGGGTGGGGCAGACAAACACTTCCTCAGGCTCAGCCAGCAGCACAGCACTCCCAGCCAACCAACGACCACCCTTCCTTCCATACTTTCTTTGGCAAGATAGCTGGAAGGTGTGTCCCCCTCTTTAAAGAAAGTTGGAAGTAAAACCAGGCAGCAGTTGCACTGTTCTGGAGAACCCAAACGCATACTTTTGTGGCATTTTGGTTGGTCTTAATGAAGCTATTGCCTAGCTGTGGATTTACAATTTTGTTTGTTTCCAATATTAACATAGTGAATGGCGTATCCTGACTTTAGTTTGTCAGTTATTTCTGGAACAATAAAATACTGCCAAACTGATAATAAAGCATAAGTCTGCCTGATAACAGGAAGAGGTGTGATGATCGCTATGAAATTAATGGATGATTTCAAACTCGTTTATGTGAAATGTGGGTTTTCTGGAAAATGTTGAAACAGATTTTTTTCCCCAGTGCCCAGTATTTTTTACTTTAACATGGGCAGGAGAGTGTTATGGCACTCATGTGCTGCTTATGGGTTCCTTGTCGACAACTGGGTTGGCCATTGTGTGTATAGAATGCTGTACTAGATGGAACCCTTGGTCTGTTCCACAATAGCTCTTCTTGGGTTCTTACGAAATGAACATTCATACACTGAAGTAGGTAAGTGTGCACCCTTTACCCCAAGCAAAAAGCAAAATTCTTTTTTAAATAGTTCCCATACTGCCAGGCTATTGGAGGAGAGAGGTTTACAGAAACAAATCTGTAGCAGCAGTGCTAACTGCACTTCATGAGGTTGAGGGATGGGGTGGGGGAGATTCCAAGTTTAACATGTACTTCCTGAGATATTAAGAGTTAGAGCCACAATTAATTTATACCAGCAGGTCTAATCTAAGCATGACTAAATCAGAATCCAACCACATGAGAAAACTGGAGGGGAAAAAATCTCTCCATCACTATCTCTATCACATCACAGCTTTATGTGGTACTACAAAGGTTGCTATTTTGGATGCATTAGTGCCATTGTACCATGCAGTGCCCTGGGTCTGGTCAAGATACAGATACAATATTATGGAATAATATACAATCATGTCACTGCATACTATTCTAATCACTTTGTTTGCAAAGCAACTCTTAAGATCAGACCTCTACATCAAGAGTAGTCAACTCCAAAGGCTAACAGTGAAAATGTTGATTTAGCAATTGAACTGCATCCAGGATGAGCACAAAGTTTTAAAGTAACTTTAAATTTTGAAATACACCAACCATAATCCAATTAGTTAAAATTTCTCTTTTCTATTGAGTTATGACATTATGACTTCTGACTATATGTATTCTTTTATTGCTATGCTCTTGATAACACACACACACACACACACACACACACACACACAGAACCTAAAAGAATAATGGTGTGTTAGGAAAGGCTTTTATCACTGTCCATCAAATCTGCAAGAAGAAAAATCCCTTCTATTCATTAGAGGCTCTTGATAAAAACTCTTCACAGTGTAGTTAAAAAAGACTCGTACCTCTAAAAGAAATGGTATTTTATTCCGCATGAAAGCAATACTGTCCTTAATGCTCTTGTCTGGCAATAAAAGTCTAGAAGCATACAGGCACTACAGTGCCATTAACTATATAGATTTTAGAATAGGACTGAACATTTACATAATGCACCTGGAGAAACAGTTTGATTTTTGCCTACAGGTGCATCAGTGTAATCTTTAATAGCCTTTGCTTTATACCTGTCGACAGTCACTTGGCTGGTTGCCATGCTGTCATTTGGCATACACACTCATGTAGAGATGAATGAAATTACAGCTTCATCTGTGGCTTAAAGAATGGTTTAAAGATTGGCTACAGACTTGGTTAGCAAGAGAAGTCAAAAGTGCTGCAGCCGGTTCGCTCTCTGCCTGACCCTGCCCTAACCCTTCCCCCAGTGGTGCACTCTGCAAACTCCCTTCTTGGTTGAGCAGTAGCATCATTCAGGGTTTTTGCCATGCATTGTGTGCATCCCCACGAGGGGATGCTGGGTATGTTTTGCCTGCTTCTGCAAAGTTCCAAGGCTTTAGAGCCACCTCAACCCATTTTTGGTGAAATCTGTTTTCATTTGCATGTCTTTGTAATCGTGCAGTGTTTTTGTTTGTTTGTTTGTTTACCTTGCATTGGGTGCATTCCCATGCGGGACAGTTTTATGTGAATTTTGGCTCTAGTCCTGCAAAGTTCCGTGGAGTTACAGTATTGATCTTTGTGTGCTTAATCAAAGCGCCTTAGTAGTTTTCACAGAGTATTAAGCAAGCCCAGTTACAGGCGAGCAAAAGAAGCCAAACAAGCCGCTTTGTATGCCAATAAGCTTTCTTTTATTTCTGTGTTGTTATGTTGCTGGCTGGCAGGGTGGGGGGGGCCTAGGGACTGCGGGATCAGAATGAGAGGTGGGATGCGAAGGGAAGGGAAGGTGAAGAGGGGGGGAAGTGAAGGGAAAGAAAGTAGCAAGCGGCTGGTTTCTGGTCACATTTCCATGTTAAAGGGAAGTCACACAGTTACCTTGTGTAGTGTTTGGAGGCTCCCCATGAGGAAACACCACAAGCACAATTTTGCCCCATTCCAGCAAACTGTGAAGGACTTATATTCCCCACCCCTGCTTTGGTGCACAACAGCCAGGAATATGGGAATGGTTGGGGAAGGCTACTTTGGAACATCCCCACAAATGGGAGAGTATTAACTACCAAGCTTGGTCTGCCACGAAAAGAGGGCACAGTGACCCAGCAGAAATGACCATCTGTACAAGCCTGAACTTGATTGTTCCCTCTCTTCATCCATTGATAGTTGTGTGGAGTGGGAGAGAATATAAAGGATACTGCAAATATGCAGCGTTGTTGCATTGGCATGCCATAAAACTGACATTGTACTTGTGCAGTGAAGGGAAAGAAGATCTTGCATAACCCTACTAAGTCATATGATCCTACTGAAGCAGACCTCCTACTGGGAAATCGTTTTAGTAGTAAACTTTGAAAGCTAAAGAACTAGAATGAGAATGTGAAGGGGCAGCAGGAGAGTGTTATTTACAGATGCGCAAAGGCCTGGATAACTCAGAGCTGACTCATCATCCCTGACCAGCAAGCATTTTTGGAAAGGTTTTTATAGCAGTTGTTTGTATTGCTCCTTGGAAGGTGCAGGGCTCTTTCTCTTCCCCTCTACTACTCACAATGAAGTACTTGGCCTGTCCTCCTCTTGGATGGCTTTTTGGTAGTTAAATTTAGTCCCTCCCTTCCAGTCATATAGAGGGAAGAGAGTGATGTTCATAATTCTTAATATCCTAAACACAAGACCGGGCTTGCTCGAAACAAAAGAAACCTGGCAATATACAATATTCTCATAATCATATCAGAACACCAGAAGCATTTTTCAGAGGTCAAAAAGTGTGTGTGTGTGTGTGTGTGTGTGTGTGTGTGTGTGTGTTTTAAATGAGACCAATTGGCTGAGATCTGTTGAGTCTAGGGAAACTTCTTCACTTCAAGACTATGGGATGAGTTTTCTTCTTAGATCTAACTTTTAGAATCCCTAACAAAGAAAATTCCCCCTTACATTCTGTCTGTCATAGCACTGTTTAATGTCTTAAAGCGCCATGATACATAGAATTAAATGTAAGGTCCGGTTTTGGTCTGTGCCAATTAGTCTCTAGTTTGGAAGCTGAGTCCTACTACAAAACCTGCACCAGGGTGTTGCTGGCTGGACCAGCTCTATTTAAAGGGCCACAGGCTGACACATCTCCACTTATGTAACTTGATTGGAAGCCCACATTTTTAGAACAAAATTCAGGCTGAAATGTTATTTTCTGCCCAATACTTTTATCATCAGAAAATAATACTTTTGGACATTTGTTCTCAATGGTTTTTAGTCCTTACTATACATATTGAACAGAAGAAGAAAGAAGTCTAAAAGCAATAGTGATTGAAGATAACATGGTTCAGAATAGAATAAACTGTTCATTCTAGCTGCTGTTAAACAGAACTTCTTGGTGGGGGGTAATCTAAGCAAACAATAGCAGCAGCTGCCCCCAGCAATTTTTTAAATCATTTTTTTTATTAAAAGTGTCAACAAAACAATAAAAATAAAATGCAAGTGTAACTACATACTCTAAAGACCTCAGTTTCAAATATTACAACATTCTGAAAAAACGAAAAGAAAAATGGGTAAATTGTACATGAATTTCAGTAAAGACAGACCAGATATTAAAATATGTCCATTGGTGAATGGCGCCTATATACCACTCTTTCCAATGCTGCTAGTGTTGTTAGATCTTCAATCCATTGCATTATAAGCGATGAACTTTTATCTTTCCAATATTGTAGTAGCAATCTTTTAGCATTCAAGAGGGTATGAAAAATCTATTTACAGTCACGATGTGTTACATTCCAAGAAGCAGGTACATAATTTAAGGGTTAGGTTTAGGGATCTGTCAGGTCTGGATCGGGCCCATTCGCTTTGGATGAATTCGAAGCTCCCCAATCCGATTCGGATCCGGATCCAAAGTGAGATTCGGATCTCCGAATTCAGTTTCGGATGCCTCATTTTCCCCATAGACTTGCATTGGGGGAAAGAAAGGGCTATAACTTCTTTAATTTAAAAGATATAAAAATGAAACTTGGGCATATTGCAGATGACATGTAGGTACTCATGTATGCCAAATTTCAGAAACATAGGTGCAAGTGTGTAGTGGCTTTGAATTTTTGAAATATGATCAAGGAACTCCTATAACTTCTTTATTTTTCAAGATACACAAATGGAAGTTGAGCACACTGCAGATGGCATGTAGGTACTCATGTGTGCCAAATTTCAGAAATATAAGTGCAAGAGTATAGTGGCTATTAATTTTTGAAAAATGATCAATAAATGCCTATAAATTATTTATTTTTCAAGATACACACATGAAAGTTGGGCACATTGCAGATGGCATGTAGGTACTCATGTGTGCCAAATTTCAGACACATAGGTGCAGGTGTTTACACCAAACACTCTTTATCCAACAACGTCTACCCCAAAAAGAGAAATGAAGGAAGCAGCAGATTTCCCTGGTTCATAAGCCCTCCTCCACCATTGTGATTGGAGGCTGCTGGGAGACTTGAGCAGGATTGGGGTATACAGTGATTGAGTGTTCAGAACGATTGGGAGATGAAGCTGTCAATCACATCTCCCTTCTCCCCCCATTTTTGAACTTTTAAAGTAAAAATTCCTTGCGAGTAAACGCCTGCACCTCTATGTCTGTAATTTGACACACGAGTACCTACATGCCAACTGCAATGTGTCCAAGTTTCATTTTTATATCTTGAAAAATAAATAAGTTATAGCCCTTTATTTTCTCCAGTGCAAGTCTATGGGGAAAAACACTTAAAATGGTGTCCAGATCTCCGAATCGATCTGGATTGATTCGGACCAATCTGATCCAGATTGATTCGGACCTCCCCTGATCCTATTTGGATCTGGTTTTTGGAGGTCCGAATCACCCCAATTCTCTTCGGATTCAGGATCTGGATCTGTGCACAGCCCTACTTCCAATACAAAGTTTGTCCATCTGCTGACTTCCTCCCAAAAGGGGGTACCCCCAGCAACTTTACCTTGGCTAGTATTCAAACCTCCTTTGAATCTTCCAATGTTCCTTTGGGCTGCATGTTGGAATAAGAGAGGCTTTCTTGTATCTCAGCTTTGAAAGGCTGCAAATTATTATAAAGTAACACGGTACATGGAAGACATTTGAACACTGAACTTTGCCAAAAGAAGGCAGGAACTGACATGCATACAATGGAAATATTATAATCCTGATAACATTCCACAACCACACAACTCTGAGATGGATTCCGACGTTCCAGAGGTGCAGTTAGCTCTATAAAGGAGCTTTTAAAAACTGAAATGGCTTTATTGAGGATTACAGTTTCTTATTTCATTTATTACATTCCTGTATCATTCGTTCTTATATATTTTTATAGCCAAAGCTCTCTGGTCAGTTTACAGCATAATAAAATACAACAATAATAATAATGATAATAATAATAATAGGATTCCAACAAAACACAAGAATCAATCACTCCACAGTAAAAACTTAATTAAGAATGCAGTATAAAACTTGCATATCACAAATTCTAAAATCTAAACTCGAAAAACATTTTCAAAGCCCATCAACACCTATGCAATACCAATCCTCACATATTCAGAATCATACACTGGTCATACACTGAACTTGAAGAAATAAACAGTCTCAATTGCATCTATCTCACAAAACACCGCATGCTGCATCCCAACTCATGCATTGAAAGAATAATAATCAGCAGGAAAGGAGGAGGAAGAGGTCTGCTGGACATTAACAGAATTCATGCTAAACAGATAAAATCACTCAGAGAATTCTTCCCACCAAAAACAACCCCATTCATAAAGCCATAGTAAAAGCAGATAAAAACTACACCCAACTCAGCCTAGCACTACAAAATGAAGATCAAACACAACCACTTCCACTCGCAGAGAAATAGAAAAATGGGCACAAAAAGCACTCCACGGAAAGCACTACAACATAATACAGAACCCACAAATAAACAAAGAACAATTGTACGACTGGCTCAGGAAGGGTGAGCTATTTCCAGTAACAGAAGGATTCCTAATAGCTATACAGGATCAAGTTACAGCAACCAAGAACTACCAAAAATACATCATAAAGGATAACAGTGTGACAACAGACCTATGCAGGAAATGCCATCAATTCCAAGAAACAATAGACCACATAACAGGAGGATGTAAAATTCTGGCAGGAATGGACTATACGGACAGACACAATACAACTGCAAAAATAATTCACCAACAACTGGCCATCAAATTCAACTTTATCAAACAACCTACACCATATTATACATATTCACCCGAAACAATCTTGGAAAATGCAGATCATAAAATATACTGGGACAGAACAATTCATACAGACACGACAATACCTTGCAACCAACCAGACATAACGTTCATAGACAAAAAAATCACATACCTCATCAACATAGCAATACCAAATGACAAAAATGTTGTTGAAAACGAAGAAGAAAAGAAAGACAAATATACCCCACTGGCCATAGAAGTCAAAGAACGATGGCAACAGGAAAAGGTTACAATTATTCCATAAGTCACATCAGTCACCAGCATCACATCAAAAAATTATACAGAAAACCTTCAGAAACTGGGTCTACCAGAATACATCCACACCAACATCCAGAAAGCAGTCATAATTAAAACATGCTCAATCATCAGGAAATTCCTGAATCAATAAAAGACAGCTTGACTTGGCAAAGCCTGTCATGTCCGTCTAGAAAAACCACCACGAGTGAGAAAGAGATAATATAATAATACAAACCTTTGACATTCAAGAATTTTAAACAGTTAAAAAAACAAGTTAAAAATAATAAAACTACCAGAATCGGATAAACTTTCATATGCGCTTAAATGCCTGGGAGTAAAGACTTAACCTAGGGCTGAAAAGATGATAATGTTGGCAGATGGACATCACTGGGTAGAGCATTCCACTCTCACGGGGGTGGAGGCTTTCTTGTTGCTATCCTCAGAACCTCTCTTGGAGGCATTCGGAGCAGGGCCTCACTTGCTGATTGCAGTGTATGGATAGGTTCCTACTGGTAGACATGCCCCATCAGGTATTGTGGTCCTGAGCTGTGTAAGGCTTTAGAGATCAAAACCAGCAACTTAAATTGGGTTTGGAAATGCACAGGCAGCTGACGCAAATGGACCAGAATCAATGCTATACACTCAGACCTTCTGGTCCCTGCTATCAATCTGGCAGCTACATTTTGCACAAGTTGTAGCTTCCAAATCATCTACAAGGGCAGCCCCATGCAAAGTGCATTGCAGTAATTAACTTGGAGGTTACCAGAGCATAGACTACTGAAGCCAGGTTATTCCTCTCCAGATAGGAGCACAGCTGGGCCACCAGCCAAAGTTGGTGGGAAGTACACTGTGCCACTCCAAAACTCCAGATTATCACACACAACAGTTCCATGTTGATTTTAAATAGCATGGGGGATAAAATAATCCCCACCAGGCTGAGCCATATCCCCAAAGCACCTCCTTCTGGAGCTGGCCACCCAAATAGGAGTGAAATCAGTGCAATGCAGTAATACACACACACATACACACACTCCCAGCTCAGACAGTCACCCCAGAAGGATACCACGGTCGATGGTATCACATTCCGGGGAGTGGCCTAACGGGACATGGAGTAGAGTCAGAACTTTCTTGCTCTCATAAAGAAGCAATGAAATATTTACAAAATCCCTAATTTGGAGGTGATGGATTCTTGATTAACGACTTGATTTCGGGTCCGGAAGCTTTACTGCATCTGTGGTGAGAGAAGCAGCTGGATAACTGCTATAACAGCAGAGGAGAAAACGAAACTGTTTTGGAGGCCGATGGGAGCTTGACAGAGTGCCAACTGAAGGTAATTAATGGACTTTAATTGGAAGCAGCAAGGTTAAGATAACTTTAGAGGGAGAGGCAGAACTGATTTAAGTGGGAAAAGTGACTTTTAACCTCCAGTTGAAGGAGCTAGAAGCCGAAGCGCAACTGTTGGTTTGAGCTGAGAGGATATAGGTGAGGGGTGCGGATTTATGTGTTAAGCTTTATGAAAAGCAAAAAGGAGCTAAATCCAGTGCCCCCGCCTGGAGCAGATTATCGAAAGATCATCCATCTGATAGGAACTGGCAGCGTCTTGTGAGCGTTGCTGGAACTATGCCAGACAATATGTCGGACAAGCAGCAGCAATCGGACAAGACAGGGAAATCCCCCGGTCACTCCAGAAATACTAAATATGGCACAGCTCCTAAAGCAGCAGGTGCAGTACCAAAACCGGCCAAAGAGAGTCAAGCAGAGGCTTCAGATGATTTAATGAGCAAAATTCAGAAGGTGATGGAGCTGGCTTTACTGAAGCAGGAGGAAAGATTAATGCAAAGAATCAAGGACTCACAGAAGGAATTTATGGTGGACCTTCAAACTGTGGTGGATAATATGGAGAGAATGGAGAGGAATACGAAGAAGCTGCAGGAAGACAGCAAGAAACAGGGGGACCAATTGAGAGAGATGGACTTGCGCTTAATTGCTTTGGAAGATCGGGACAGGAGAGTTAACATTCGAATTAGATTTTTTGGAGAGAGAGAGGGAGAGAGTCCTAAGGATTTAAGAGACATAATTTTGGCATGGATTAAGGAAATTGAACCTCAAGAAATTTGGGAGATGGCGGATATTGAGAGGATCCACAGAGTGGGTTATAAGAAGAAGGGGATGCTCCCAAGAGATATAATTGTCAAATTTGCTAATTATTACAAGAAAGAAAAGTTGATGCAAGCAATTAGACGTCAAGCCCAGCTGATGCTACAAGCAACATCAATTGAGGTTTACCAGGATCTATGCCCTCAAACGGTGCAGTGGCGGAAGAGTGTTAGACTGTGTACAGTGGCTTTGCGGAAGAGATCGATAACATATAGTTGGGGATACCCAGTCTTTCTGAGATTTATGTGGAAAGGGAAGCAACATAGAATAACATCGTGTGAGCAAGGGATGGATCTTCTGGAAAAGCTGGGCTTAGTGGATCCCATGGTTGCTGGAGAAACAAAGCAGGATGAAGGTGCTGGAGGGGAAGGCTGTCCTGATCGTCCACAGGAGGAAGGTGCCGTAGGTGGAAGCCGTCAATGAAGAAATATTATTGTAAAAGGGATAAGAAAAGATTATAAGAGAGGGGAGGGTCCGATTTCTGCTCCGGGAATGTTGGGTTGCTTCTCCCCCCCCCCCCCCCGAAGAGTTCTAAGAATAATTGGGGCCATTGCCCAGGAAGGCCTGGGAAATTAATGAAAAGGACTTAAACTCGCAGGGTTTAATATGGGACACTATGAAGGCTGTAGTAAGAGGGATTTGTATCAGGGAAATGTGTACCCTAAGAAAACAACAAGAAGCACAAAATAAAAAGATTGAAAAGGAGGTAAGGGACTTAGAGGAGAAGCTAAGAGAGACAAAAGATAAACACCTATTTGCCCAAATCCAAGCTAAGAAAAAAGAATGAGAGAGAGAAGAGTTAGAACAAGTCCAGGGATTTGCTATATTTAAGGAGGGATTTTTTTGAACATAGTAATAAAAACTCGAAGATGCTGGCTAGGTCCACTCAGTCAAAAAAGGCTAAGAGCATGATAGGGACAATTAGAGATAAGACGGGGAAAAGTTGTAATTTAATGAAGGATAAATTAAATATATTTCAGGAGTTTTATAGAGAATTATATACATCAGATATGGGATCACAGGTTAAGGTATTGGAATATGTAGAGAGGAATTGGAAAATAAGATTACAGGGGCAAGATAGGGATTATGTGGAAGGATTGGTTACTGAGAAAGAAATAGAAGGAATTATTGCTAAATTAAAAGGAGGGAAATCTCCGGGATTGGATGGTTTGGGGCCGGAATATTATAAAGTTTTTAGAGGAATTTTAATACCAAGATTTAAAAAATCATTTAATAGTATAATAGAAGGAGGAAAGACCCCCCCCCCCATCGTGGGATCATTCCTTGATCATATCAATCCCGAAACCAGGAAAGGATCTGACTGATCCAGCATCTTATAGACCAATATCCTTAATAAATCAAGATTCAAAAATATTTACAGCAATAATGGCAAAAAGGATGAGTACGTTTATACATAAATATATTAGAAAAGATCAATGTGGATTTATTTCAGGAAGGCAAATGCCTAATTTAATTGGAAGAGTCTTAAATATAATTAATATTATTAAAAAAAGGAATTTAAAAGCAGGTTTATTAGCATTGGATATATTCAAAGCCTTTGATTGCGTGGAATGGCCAGCACTTAAAACAGTTTTGAAAACATTTGGGCTTGGAGTAAAATTTATGGGAGTGATGGATCAACTGTATAAAAATAATAAAACAGAAATAATGGTTAATGATGGGTTAACGCAACAGATTATACTAGCCCGAGGAACAAGACAAGGTTGCCCACTTTCACCGATCTTATTTGCGATAGTGATAGAAATTTTGGCAAATGTTATAAGGGAGGATTCAAGATTGAAGGGGATAGGAGGGAAGGAGAAGATTAAATAAATATGTTTGCGGATGACACATTACTGACATTAGAAGATCCCCTGAAGGTTGGGGAGCTGATTAAAGAGCATTTGAGAGAATTCGGGGAGATTACTGGTTTACAAGTTAATTGGGGGAAGTCAGAAATGATGTTATTTAATTATAACAAAGAGGAGATGGAGGAAGGTAAAGTAAAGTTAGGTCTTAGGCTTAAAAATGTAGTACGTTATTTAGGAGTTAATATTGCAAAAGATTTAGATAGGTTAGAGGAAATTAATTTTGCAAGTTTGAAAAAACAGGTAGGGGAAAAGTTAGAGGTATATAGAAAATTAAAACATTCTTGGCTTGGTAGAATAGCAGTTATAAAAATGAAGATATTACCTAAGATTAATTTTTTGTTTAGAATGCTACCGATTAAAATATCGGATGCAGAGTTAAAGAGCTGGCAAAATATGATTAATGCTTATTGCAACGGAGATAAGAGAGCTAGGATTAACAAAGGGTTATGGTATAAGACACAAAAGAAAGGAGGTTTGGGACTTCCAAATATAAAGAATTATTATATTGCTAATCAGTTAAGATATGTTATAAATAGTATATTAGGGGAGGAAGATTTAGAATGGTTAGGAACGCAAACAGGGGAACTAGATTTTAAGTTGCAAAATATCTTTTTTAATAATAAAATTCAAAAGAAAGATTTGAGGGGACTGGACAACCCGTTGCTGAAAAACATTATAGAGTTGGAAGTAAGTTTGAAGGGTCAGGAAATTATTAAGTTAAGGAATTGGATGGAAAGAATTATAGATAAGGTGCAAATTAGAGAGTTGGTAAAAGGACAAAAGATAGCTTGGTTCAAATGCTTACAATTGGAAAAATGGACACAGGAATGGAAAAAGATAAATAAGAAGTGTAGAAATAATACAAGATTTGAAGATTTAATTGAATCAAGAGAAAAGAAGGAAGTAATTAAAACTAGAAAAGGTCTGATTAGCGAAATATATAGAATCCTGACAGAGGAGGCTGAATATCGAGACTCTCTTAAAATGATTTGGGAAGATGATTTAAAGGAACAAATTAATGAACATGACTGGGGGAGGATGTGGGATGCAAGAATGTTAAAGCTTTTGTCGATTAGAATTAAGGAGAATTATTATAAGACAGTATGGAGATGGTATTTAACGCCGGTAAGATTTCATCAGATAGATAAAAAAGTGTCCAAGAATTGTTGGAGGGGATGTCAGGAGGTTGGAACTTATTTCCATATGTGGTGGAGCTGTAAACATGTACAAAAATTTTGGGAAAGGGTGTTTAAAGAAATAAGTGAAATAATTGGAAGTAAATTGGAATTAAGCCCAAAGCTGGCTCTACCAGCAATATGGGATAAAGGCAATGAGAATATAAATAAGAGAGAATTAATAAACAACCTCCTGGCTCCCGTCAGAATAATGATTGCTAAAAACTGGAAAGGGCAAGGGATATATACTATAGAAGAATGGTATAAAGAAATATGGGATATGGCACTTAATGATAAGCTAACGTGTAAAATGAAAATAAAGAGGGGAATGTCCAGTAAGAATGATTTTGGAGATATATGGAGCCTATTTTTGGAATATGTATTAAGAACGGGGAAGGGGCAAATACCTTCAAAAGAGTCTTTACACTTTTGGAAAGAAGAATAATGTATAATTGAAGGTCTCCTGGGGGGGAGGGGAGCACGGGGGGTATGCGGTATGTATTGTATTTTATGTTGTTATGTTGTATTATGTGAAAAAAAAATATTTAAAAAATAAAAAAACAGGATCACATTCCCCATCTTTCTTCCAACATAAGTAATTATACCGGCTAACCAAGGCTGTTTCTGTGCCAAAGCCTGATCTGAACTCCAACTGAAATGGAACCAGAAAACTGGTCATCCAAGAGCTAGTCAGCAACCACTTACTTAAGGACCATGCCCAGGAAAGGCACGTTTGCCCTAAAGTCATTAAGACTTTCCAGGGAGGATTTCTTCAGGAGTGTTCTTACCATTGCCTGTTTCAGGCACCCCAAGTCCACTCCTTCTCTCAAGGAGGAATTAATCATCTGCCTGGCTTCATACCAGACTTCACCAGCACAAGCTATCTCAACAGAGATCAATGAGGTAATAACCCCCGCATGACAAGTAGTTCTCCCAATAGCAATAATGACTTAGGAGGCCTGGCTGAATTTCCTTCTTGGACCATTTTTTAAAGGACTCATATACAAGCAGTTCATTGAACATGCAACGAAAGCCAAGTATCCAAATGGGAAGGGATAACATTTTCTAGCTGCAAATGCAGACTCACTTTGTAGCATCTGGAGAAAAATGTTTCTCTATTACTCATAACTGAAGGATTGCACTTGCTTTTAAAATTAGCCCACACTGCTAATGTATTTATAGATGAGATCACTAGAAGTAGTGGAAATCAGTGTTTTATACTGAACTAACAGAATGGCCCTGATCCAACTAGAATTAATTGCATTTATTACATATCCATTTATATTTGAGCCCACCCTACTTTGTGAATGTGCGGTAGTTATATCCAACTTCCTACCCCCATTTAAATACCCCTTCTTAAATTAAAATGATCTTTCTATGGCCAGAAAACCAAAAGAGTGTTTCTGTGAACCTGGGTAGTAGTAATTTCTATGAGTCAAATCCAACACAAGTCCTACTTAGAGTAGATCCATTGAAATGAATGGGACAAAATTAATCATGACTGCCTGAAGTCCCATTCACTTCAATGGCACTACTGTAAGTGAGATTCGATTTTACCCTAGGTTTGTTTTTTGTTTTTGTTTTAACAGTACCCTCCCATGCCAAAACTGTTTTTGGAGCTTCTAGAGAAAAATACAATTGCTTACTCTATTAGTGAACAGATTGGGGCCTAAGATACCAGATGGTACTGTTAGACATGAATAATACTGATTTGATAACATTCTATTAGAACTTAATCGCATGAATATCAGCTTTATATGGAGGTTGCCAATATAAAATAATATACACTACTATAACCCCTCAAATGCACCAATACTTGGGATCAAGCAGATTACCTTGAATCCGAAACCCAATTATTAGAGTGGGTATATCTACATTTAATACTATCACAATGTCCAAGACCAGCCTCACCATTAGGCAAACTGATGCGGTCGCCTCAGGTTGCAGTTACTGGGAGATGGCAGCAAGGTGTTGGAGAAGAGAGTTGTGGGCCACGTGGCCTGCCATGTGTTCCCTGCTGCCTTCAGGTGTGGCAGAAGATGCTGTCCCATCACTAGTGTGGAAATAAGGTTCAAGTGCCAGTCCAGTTGACTTTTGTACATGGAATGGGAGGAGGCACCACCTTATTCTTCACCTCAGGCAGCAATATGTCTTGGGCTGGCCCTCACAATGTCCATGTAACTGGTCATAAGGCTAAATTTCTGGCTAGTTGGCAAACTGAGATATAAATCCATTCTATGTCTTCTCAAGTTTATGTAACTTGCTCTCATGGAGGTCCCCACTACAATCATTTCAAAAGAAGGTTAAAAAAAAAAACTTTGTATCAAGCAGGTGTTTTGTAATCTATTCTACTTATTTCATTTTAAGATTGTATTTACTTATTACACATAACCTGCTTTTCTTCTACTGAACACAAGGTAACCTGCTTTTCTTCTGCTGAACAAAGAAATTCCTAGGCAGTCTTCCATCCAGACATTGACTAGAGCTAGACCAACTTAGCTTCCACAAAGTTCTTGCATGATGGGCCTTCCGACCGTAGTCCACGTCATGGTAAATACCAGCATTTTTGTCCTGCAAGGCTAGAAGGGGGGGGGGGGGGGGACATAGGACGCAGACATCATGAGAGGGACCTGAGAAAATCCATGAGTGCCCAGCAAGGAGTGTGCAATAAAACGCTCATCTGATGACGCCCAATGTCAATGTCAACCAATTCACATTTGGCAGTGATACCGATCAGCACATTTTTTACTAAAAGATAACATTTGAAAGCCCACCTCCATCCAGTTGCTCGATAGATTCCTATGGTAATTATAACTGAATCATAAACTGGAAATTGAAATAAGGTTGAAATCCTATACACAAACGTTTAACTTCATTTTTTAAAAATATCAACATAATTTATTTCAGAGAAAATACATTTAGAATGGGATCGTTAATATGAAACATATAATTGATTCTTTTTCAGAACTCTTCACATGTGAGGCAAATGCTCGCTCCCCCCGCAATCCATGTTGCCCCTTCTGTACCCCCAATATTTTCTGATTACGTCACTGAATCCCGCACCCTTTCCCCAAATGACTTTTAATTGGCAAGATTGGAAGGGGAGGTGTCAGTTTTTCATTGCCCACAGAACGTTGTATCCAATGTCAGTGTAATTTAAGCCCCATTCATTTCAATGGGTCTACTTTAAGTATGCCTAACACTGTTTACAGCCCGAAGGCAGCTCCTTTCCAGCCCGGGCAACAGAGGAACGGAAGGAGACCGGATCCCCCGCTGGCCACCGCCCGGGGTAGACTCCGCGGTCGCGCAGCAGCCACGCGGCCCGCCCACTTCCTTCGCGGTGCCTTTGGCCCGCCCACTCCTGCGCGTAAGGCGACCGAGACCCGAGCACCGCCCCCCGCTCGGCTCCTGGCGCCGCCACGCAGCTCAGCTGATCGAGGCCGTTCTGCGGTGGCCGCTGCTGCTGCTGCTGCTGCTGCAGAACAACAACAGCCATTCAGCGCGCCATCAGCAACAGCGCCTGACGCGCCCAACACCTCCCCCCTGCCCGTCCGCCACAGCGCACCTTCCCTTCTCCCGTCAACGTCGTCGTCGCCGCGCGCACGCACTTTCCCGAGCTCGAGACGCGCGCACGCGCGCATAGACAGCCAGGCACGCGCGCTCGCTCGCTCGCGCCGGCTCGTCATCACCTTCGACGTTTTCAACCTCTTCTCGTACTCGCGCGAGCTCAGTCGGGTCCCTCAGCCGAGCTTCTTCCTCCTCCTCCAGTGTGTGTCTCCCCCCCTCCCCGCCGCTCCGCAGCTCGGACTGTCACTCCGGTTCAGGGCTGTCGGTATAAACACCTTCTTCAGACCTTCTCTCCGCTCACTTCGACAGTGGACGAGGCCGGCATGTCCGGGCAACAGCAGCAGCTGCCGGCGACGGCTCCTCAAGCGCCGGGCAACCCTACTTCATCACCGGCCTCGGCCGCGCTTCTACTTCACCCGCCACCCCCGCCGCCGCCACCCCCGGCCACTTCGGCCCCGCCGCCGCCACCCCCGCCGCCGCCCGCCGTAGCAGCAGCAGCGACGACGACGACGACAACAACAGCCATCGCCGCCTCAGCTGGGCCCATGTCTGCCGGGAGCGGTAGTAGCGCCCCGGCCCCGTTCCCTCACGGCGGCGATCCGGCCCTCAACGAGCAAGAGAAGGAGCTCAAGCGGCGCCTGAAGCGGCTCTATCCGGCCGTGGACGAGCAGGAAACGCCGCTGCCCCGCTCCTGGAGCCCGAAGGACAAATTTAGCTACATCGGCCTCTCGCAGAACAACCTGCGCGTCCACTACAAAGGTGAGAGGAGGGGACGGCAGACAAGGCCGAGGCCGCCGCCGCCACCCCCCTCCCCCTCCGACGGGGACTTGCAGGGAAACCCAGCCATGCTAGGCAAATCGGTCAACAAAAATCCGGAACAGTGAAGAGGCAGGATTGTTTCCTTTAGATAGGTAGACCCAAGCTTAGCATTCCCCCGTCCGTCCACCCCCGCTTACCGAAAACAACAGTTGGACCAATTAATCCTCTCGTGGCTGGGGTTCAATCGTACTTGCTCTTGTACCCCCCCCCCCCCTTTTAATGATTTGTTTCCCCCACGCTCGGCAGACAATACTTACGCCACTACCATCAACTCTCCAATTCATCCACTCCCAAATACATGGGATGGCACCTGCATCCCCCTTCCCCTTGAACAGTCACAGTCCCTTCCTTGACTTCTTTTGTTTTTCTCTTCTTCTCCCACCCCGTCGTACCTCCACCTTCTACAGCTCTCTTCGCTCACTCGAATCGGGTTATAAGCAGCCTGGCCTATTGTTTTTGGAACTAGGCCTAGGATTACATTTTAGTCTTAAACCAGATCCTTTTATTCTTAGAATGGTGTGTATGCGTGAAAGAGAGAGAAAACTGGGTCTTTAATCTCTGAGACTATTGCCCTCTTCCCCAGGTGTATCACTTCCTCAGTGGGAAGCAGCAAACATCTTGAGAAGAAACCCGCATGGGGGAGGGGGGGAAGTAAAAGAATAGAACAACAGGAAATAACTCTCATTGGGTCTTCTGAAGAATTTAGGAAACCAAATGCAGACAATCTGACTTTATCCCTCCCTCTTTGCTTCTCTCCACCCCTCTCAAAGATGTAGGAACACTTGGATGATTATTTGCTTTCTGGTTTGGGGGAGGAGGGTATATACACTGGCAGACTTCTTCAGCCCATAAGTTCTCTTGTTGAATAACAGCCTGGGGTCAGGGGAGGAGAAAGCAAGTCAGTCAGTGTGACATGTCCAATTAAAAATAACCAGTTAGGGCAAGAAATGTGTGTTTGTTTAGCAAAAGAGCAAAGGTCAGCAGAAGTTGGAAGAACAAATGTAAAACTATTAAGCATTGAAAAATGAGAAAGGTTAGAAGGCCTTTGTTTATGTCTAGGAATTCATTATGTATATCACATAAGTAACCCTAAATGTGGTTTATGACAATTCGAATTCTTTTGATTCACTTCCTTTTATAAATTAAATTAATATTCACCATCAATACCTACTGATAGCAGTATCAGGAACCAGTGGTGGGGAAGATTAACATACAAAAGGAACTGAATTTTCTGTTGTACTGAGATTCCTTGGGGCAGTTGGTATTTTTTCCCTGCTTTTTTAATACTAGAAATGACATACAAAAGGTAAAGGAAAATAATAGAGGAGGCAGTTGGTAAGTGCCTATTGTAGAACTATGCTATTAAAATTAAGTATACAAATTAATGCAAACCTGGAAAAGCACACGTCTATTGTTCTAGACTCAAGTTTTCTGTATTGGTTATGAAAGGCAGGCTTTAATAAGACTGTCAGATGAGTATAGAAAAAAAAGGCGGGGGGGGGGAGGGAGAGCCCAGTCTGGTTCACCTTTGCCAAACTATAAAATGGTGAAATTCAAGTCAATTCTTGGTCAACATAAGCTCTTTTCTCAAAGTGTAGACAAATAGTAGCAAAACGTATTCTATTTGGCTTGTTTTGTAAAATATTCTATCATAGGTCCTAGTATGTACATAATACAAATACTCAATATTGAATTTGAACACTACTTTTGGTGCAAACTTTCAAAAGCTGGTGACATTCTCTTCAATGGGTGGAAAAAGCTTCAGCACTGAATTCCTAGGGTCCAAGACTGAAATAATATTTCAGATCCTTAGGTGCAGGCACAACTAGGAACCATATATATTTTTTCTTTTTGAATTAAAGACACTGTGGTGTTTGGAAGTGTTCTACATAAGGAATTGAATGGTTCAGATACTTCTTAGAATGAGTGCTTATGCGCTCCCCCTCTGGTGTGGCCACAAGAAGCAGTTTGGAAGCCTTTGCTTCTATTTTTGGTTAATTGCAGCTTGCTGTGTTGTTTGAACCCAGACAAACTCTGATTAATTTTAACTGTGATAAGTAGAAACAAGTCCACTTCAGGCTATAGTTCATGAAGCTGTCTTGTTTTCACTAACCATAGTTAAGATTAAGCACAGTTTAGGGTTTGGAGAATATGCTGAACAATTTTAGGTTAACAGAGAGGAGGGGGAGCATGTAAGCCTAGGGGGAGGCTATGCTAACCTGAACTTATATTTGTTTTGGTGATTAATGTTCCCATAGTGGTTTATACTTTGGGAATAATTTGTAGCTATCTCAAGTCTCTCCTGTATTTTGTTTTGCTTTGTGTTCTCTTTTTGTGTGATATTTTGTTAACAAGTAAATATAGCATACTAGTGGTTTGGCTTAATGAAAACTATATTTAGTTGCTTCTTTCTTTTCCCTTGTACTGCAATGTTTTAAAAAAGTAGTGTTTCAGAGAACTTGCAGTGAGCTATGACCACACCTGTGGAGAAAAGGAAAAAATATATGTAATTTATTATTCATAGATAAGTGTGCTGCACTTGGTAATTACTGTTATTCAGAAATGCCTTTAGTTAACTGAGGATGTGGAGGAAAAAATGTTGAAGGCTTGACTAGGTAGGTATAACTTGAACTAAACCCAAGGATGAAGTGTATTGAGAGATGATGTGATATAGGGGATACTGGACTTAAATAGGAAAGTAGTGAAATGCTTCTCCTTTTTCTGTTGTGAGGGATGGTATAGCAGTTGCACAGTATATAAACTACAACACTTAGTGGTACCAAACATCATGGAATAAAAGGAAATGGTAAGATATTTAGAAAGTAACCTGCACAATGACTAAAAGATTAGCAGATGAGAGAGAAGCTATTAGAGAAAAGGCAATTATTTACTGGATATAAAGAAATTCCAGATAAGTCCAGTGTTTAATGTATTATTTTTGGCAGCTAGCCACATCAACTTAACAGAAGTGTTAAAGACTATAAGGATTCCCAATTAAACTCTAGGCTCAAATGGATGTTTCAAATTGGTGAAAAGGTGAGAGATCTCCATAGCCCATTTTGTTATAGTGGAAGAGGAAGAAGTGATATAGGTTTATTACTTTGTTTTTGCCTGATATTTATTTGAATATATTACTTTGTGCAGATTGCTCTTTAGCATAGACTTTAGCAGTATAGAATATGGCAATGGGGTGTAATGCAAGAACATGTCTAGATATTCTTGTATGTATAGCTCAGTACTGACTCATAATGAGCTAACTAGTAACCTAGTTAGCACTGGATTATTTGGAAATCAAATGTAAAAGCTACATTTATAGAATGTTCATTTTAAAAAAACTACTTTTTATAGTGCATATATAATTTAAAAGAACCTGCTATACAGTGCTACCTTACTCAGGCTGCATACCTGGAAGCAGGAGCAGATGCTGGCTTTTTTTCTGTTCCTCCCTTTGCTCTTCAAAGAAGTTCAAAGAACACATGAACCTGGTTCTGAATTGTATACTGATTGTGGCTTCTCTTGCCCTATCCTTTGCGTGAGCTGTTTGTTCTGTTTTTGTTTTCCTAGCACCCACATAGTTGACTACTTAAACATATAGCATTTTATTTTTCTTTAATATGTTAGAAACATTTAACCTGCTCCAAGCAGTGTGTGCATGAGATGTGTGGCGGGTGGTGAAGTAACTTGTAATTGACACAAGGGCCAGCAAGTTAGCACTGTGCACAGCCCTACTCCCGGAAGCGGTGAGCTTCATGATTTGATGTAACTGCCCAATTGCTGTTGTGTAAATCTGACTTCAACTCCAAACTGGAAGAACTAGTTTCCCCTAAGTTTGATCTGTGAAAGAGGATGATACATATGTCTAAAGTGTAGCGAGGGTGCTTCCACGGTGAGCTCACCACCACCAAAAATGTGTACATTTGTATGCACCTTCAGGTTGCAATCCTATGAACACTGCCTGAGAATAAAGCCCCATGAAATTCAGTTGGAGTTACTAATTCTGATTAAACATTCTTTGGATTATGCAGTCATTTTAAAAAAAAATGTGCATCTAGGATTATATTTTGTATTAGCATTATCTAGGATAGATGAAGGGTATATATAAAATGAATCTTTGTTGAGTGACATGCTAAAAAGAAATTGCTCTTCAAATAAAATATTAAAATATTCAATTTTAAAACCTTTTTTCACAGTGAGCAAGAAACATTAGCAATTTGGTAATTCATCACTAGTGATAAAATATAACTGTTGAATTAAACTATTAACTGTTTAAATATTTTGGATATTTAATACTAATTAGATAATTTTATGTAATAGGTGTCATGGCAGAAAGGTCATGCGGAAGTAAGTGGCCATGATCCTCTGCATTGCTTGGAACAAAGTTCTGTTGGTTTCAATGAGACTTAAGTCTAGTGTGAATGGTGAAAGATTGCAACAGAGCATAAAAATAAGGAAAATATGTACAAATTACAGTTTCATTCTCTCTCTTTTTTTAATGGTAATCAAACAAGTTATTAATCATGGCAACTGGATGTAGTTTTAATCTAGAGTTTGAAAAATTTCGATTAGTTGAAACTTTCAAGGTGAAGAAATACTTGAGGAGTTTTGGGGACTGAATGTATTTTTATTGATCCTGGATGAGAAGGATAGCTTAGTGTATTGCTGATACCTAGCTTGGGGAGGAGAAAGTTCCAGCTTTTATTCAACTAACCCCATTTGGGAATTTGAAAAGTGTCACCATCAGGTAGGTGGTGTAGCTATGATCCACAGATTCCAACTTACCAGGTAACCGATCTGACAAACTTATCTCTAACAAGTGTTTGTACCTGGTGCTGTATTTCAGAGAGAAGTGGTGGGTTCTGTTGATGTACTGCCCACCCTGCTGCCTAACAAGACTTGCTGGCTAAGCTCACTAAGGTGGTCCTCAATGTTGCGTTGGAGATCTCCAGGTTTTTGATACCGAAGGATTTCAGTAGTCACAAACAAGCTTGTCAGAGAAAGCTCAGGATTTCATGACCACCACAGAGCCGTCTAACAAATATATAAACATGTTCAGTGGGTCATACTCCACATTTGTTTTTCTGCTCTGGATGTATTAGTGACAGTATATGTTTGGGGTAACCTTTAGTGACTCCCTTGTCATGGACAGATCATATCTAGTGGCTGGGGATATCATGACATTCTATAACTTTCATCGATGGGGAGGACACAGTTAAAATGGTTCATCCCCAGAATCTGCTGCATCAAGAGGATTTTTTCTGCATTCAGGGAGTTTGGCTGACATGGGAAACTCTCCTGCCAATGCTCTGGTTGATTTGTTGGAATATTGAAACAACCTTGGTGGTTAATATAATGGCCTGTTTCGGGTGACACGATAATCAACGGAGGGGTGGGGAAAACAATCGTCCATTGTATTGCTGATCGGCAGCATTCGGATGACATTTTAGGCAACGGAGGGGGGAAGAGGCAACGGACAGTAAGTTATTGGCAGCATTCGGATGACACGATAATCAACACAACTGACGATTGTTCCCCCCCACACATTGATTATTGTGTCCTCTGAATGCTGCCAGTAACTCCTATATGCTCCTCCCACCAGCTAATATCAAGGCAGCTCACAGGTTTTCAAAGGAGCTGGTGATGGTGAAGCATTGTTGGTAGACCAATGCTTCATGAGAGCATTGGTAGTGGACATGTTCCCTTTTCCTCCCAATCCCTTTTTTCTTTTTTTGGCATTTTATATTCTTAAATCTGAAAGCAGGGGCTGGCTTGTTTTTACTTATCTGTAAGCCACTCAGGGAGCCTTTCTGGCTGAAGAACAGGGGAGTATAAACATTCTAAATAAATTTATAATAAATAAAACTTGGGATGAATCTGACTGAATATGGATGAGAGCTTTGCTTGAAAACTTATTCTATAGTGGTACACCTTTGGATCCAGCCCAATATATTGTTTTAGATGTTCGTCAAAGGCTGATATTGTATTGTTTATAAACCACCAAATCCAGTCCATGATTTGAAAGAGAGGGAAACATTTCATGGATTACTTTTCTCTGGGTTTGTCCTATGTGTATATTATTATTATTTTAATAATAATTTTAAAAATATTTCTTACCCGCCTCTCCGACTTTAAAATGTTGGCCCAATTGTGCTATTTTAGTGTATGGCTGACAGTGCTATATTGATTCTAAGAGTGTAATATCACCCCCTCCCCATGACACCCTATGAGGAAAGATTATGACATTTGGAGCTTTATAGCTTAGGAAAAAAGCAAGCAAGAGGGGCATGCTAGAGGTGTATAAAATTATGCGTAGTGTAGAGAGAGTGGATAGGGAGGTTTCTCTCTCTCATAATATTAGAACCTGGAATTACTAAATGAAACTGAATGTTGGGAGATTCAGGGCAGACAGTGCAGAGTTAACTATGGAATTGGCTTCCACAAAATGTAGTGATAGTCACCAACTTTAATGGCTTTAAAGGGGGATTAAACACATTCATGGAAGATAAGGCAATTAATGGCTTTATGTGTCATGATGGCTATATCTTACCTGCAGTATCAGAGATTACTACCAGTTGCTGAGGAACACCAGTAGGAAGGTGATTTTGTGTTCATGTCCTGCTTTTGGGCTTCCCATGACATGTGGTTGGGCCACTGTGGGAACAATGCTGGACTATATAGGGCTTTGGTCTGATCCAGTAGGGCTGCTCTCACATTCTTAAGTCTTAGTTCATTGCCTGCAAACTCTTTTCCTATTACACAAAATAGTAAAACAGAAGAACTTGGCTATCCCTTAAAATATGTGAAAAATAAACTGAGCGGGTTGTGGGTTAATTAATTATCATATACTTTTTTGAATTTATGGTTTTGTAATAGAATGTATTTGCTATATTAGTTGGTGTGGTATTTAAATGTTTGCCTTAGATTTTCGTTTTCCTGTTTCATTTTAACATCAGCTTCCATAAGGCTCCTTCATAACTTTTGGATTTCATAAATCTAGAGATTTGTGTGTAGTTAAAAATGGCAAGCTAATTTCTAGTGGGGGACCATTAAAGAACTGACACTTGGAAATCACAACTACTTCAAAATTGGAATGCTCAGCATTTGGCCTGTAGTCCTCTTACCACATCTGGCATTGACCATATGTGACCGCTCTTTCTAGAAATGAGTTTTAGTATCCCAGTAGAACAGTCAAAATTGATCTCTGTGCTTGTTTCATGATAGTAGTTTGTATGAACTATAAGTTAAAATAATAGAACTAGTCCTCCAAATCATGACAGAGTAATTACAGGTGTCCTCCTTGTTGCTCACCCAAGCTTGGTAAAATATCAGCCCAAATTTGGTCTTTGTAATAATCTCACTCAAGAGTGATGGCCAGGTTCAACTTTTGAACAAGGTATATAATCAATTATTTTTAAAAATCAGATTTTTTAAAAAAGTAAATACTAGATTTATCTTAAATAATAACTAGGTAATCTAGATATAAGTATGTTAGCCCTAAAGTTAATCTCTAAAATGAATCTGTGCCTCTTCCAGATACATTGACTGTGTTTGCACATAATGAGAAGCCAAACATCCCACTTTACCAGCATAGGTACAAGCAGTGTGAAGATGCACAAGCCCATTCGCTCCTCCCTTTGCTCAAGCAGCAAAATAAGTCAGGACCCAGCATTTAAACAAAACATTCTGCTTTGTGCAAATTGGGAATTATGGTTAAGTGGTTCCAAAGAAGCAAGATTCATAAACCAACCTCAAAACCTGGTTTAAAGCAGGTTTATTGTGGATTGCTTCACAACATTTAACCATAGTTCCTGCTTCTCTGTGTTTAAAACCTGAAACCTGCCTTGTTTAGCTGCTCACATGAAGGAAGGAGAGAAACAGCAAGAAAGGAATTGCTTGTGGATGCATACCTCTCGTGCATATCATGGCTTTTTAGGCCAGGATTGCAAAGCTTAGCATGATGTGCAAACTGGGTCACAGATTTAAGAGTCTTTTCTATGTAAACAAAGAATCAATTTGATCATTTCTCAAATAAGAATATAGTTTACTATTACAGGCATGAGCTTAAAAATGAGTAGTTGGCATATTAAATTTTTAAATCAGCCAGTCTTTTTAAATCAGCCAGTAAATGATTTTGATCTTGATTTCTAGATGGATGCCATTAGGATAACTGAAACTTTTAAGTGTCATGTATGCTTCATTTGATAGCTGTTTCATTTATGATCACTTTCTTTTTACTAAATATTAAATGCTGAATTGCATTTGAATGTATTTTGCAGGCCATGGAAAAACTCCAAAAGATGCTGCTTCTGTTCGAGCCACTCACCCCATACCTGCTGCTTGTGGAATATATTATTTTGAAGTTAAAATTGTCAGCAAAGGAAGAGATGGGTAAGAATTTAATGCAAATTTATTTCAAATGTATTTTAAATCCTATAATCTGACAATTTCTGCTAAAATAATACTTTTAGTAAAATTCATGTTCCAAAAACAAGACCTATATTCATCTCTGCATTGTTAGAGATGAAGCTTCATCTGTTCATCCCCCCGAATAACGTTTACTAAAACCTATTATGTCTGATGTTCCAACATACCAACAATGATGTGAAATTGAGGCTGTAACATGAAGCAGCTTTTATATTTGAATGTGGAAGACCTGATGTCCCGGTTGGGTGACTAGGCTCACAATCCATATCTCCCTGTCCATAAAATGTGAACATACAGGATCTGCTACAGTGTAGTCATGAGGGTGAATATAGATTTTAAAGTGCCATGTAAATTCACACTGTTTTTAGAATACTGGAAGATCTGGAAGCCAACATGGCAATGTAGACAATTTTAGACTTGGAACTTAAAAATTAACTTTGCCCAGCCTTAGATTCACTGGGTAGGCTTGATTTGCTATCTCCCAGCCTGTGCTTACCAGTGGTAAAATGGAAATATGTGAACTGTATCAACTTGTTATTGGGAGAATGAATGAGATAAGGATGTAAAGTATTTAGAACAGTAGAATACTTATGGAAATGAAATTAATTTCCCTATAGTTTATGGCATTTATCTAAAAAAAAGTGAGTAATTAGACATGTGATTATGTATAGAAGTATACTTGTTCAGATACTGGGTCTCCGCCTGTCTGGTTTGTTCCAATTTTTCATAGACACTGGATTAGAATTTAGGAAACTACAAATATTCCTGCTTTTAAAATATATGTTACAAACATTCCTGCTGTTTTGTGCTGGTGATGAACAAATCTTAACAAGATTTCTTCAAATACACTCTGTTACTGCAATCCTATGCATGTCTACTCAGAAGTAAATCTCAGTGGGTTTAGTTGGTTTTACTCTAAGGAAGGTAGGTATAGGATTGCAGCCTAAGTATCTTAATTTTGGCTTTTCATTTTGTGTTCTCCTTGTCATTGCATCCCATAATGTGTCTATACTTCCAAGCCATATTGCATAACTTGTTTGTCTTCATGTTGGAATGTATTCCCTAGCTAGGGAGAACTCTTTTTCTATCTTGTCCACAGTTTATTATTTTGATGGGGCTGAAGTCTTACTGGATCACATTCCATATTCCATTATAGGAGTTTGATTATCTTGGAACGTTTACATGTAGCATTTGTTTGTATATTGATCTTGCTGAGGATTTAGTTTAGGCAAGTTCTTTAAGGAAAAGGCAGAAAAATTCTGTTTGACTAACAGGATGGGGGGAATCACAGAATTTGGTGGATAATAATATTGGGATGTGGAGGACTTCTAAACAGCAGTTAGTCTTTGTCTCCTGAAAATCACGTTTTCTATTGTTGATGTTGAAAAAAACAGAATATCAGGTAGTTTTGAATAATTTTCATAATGTTGACATATTTTGATTCTTTGATATGTATTTTTTAACTAGATGTTTGTTAAGCTAAATAATTTTCTTAGAAGAATTACTAGACTGTAGTCTTTTTCCTGTTAGCCCACACATGACCGATATAGCTATAGGTGGGTTAGTAAAACTTGTGGATTATTCAATCTTGTGAATTTACCTGTAAGGTTGCTGAATTTCATTGTGGTTTTCTAGGTATTTCTAATTCATCAGTCAATACAGAAGATTCTACAGATTTATCACCTTCTATTACAATAAACACTTGAACACTTACAGACAACATTGTCAGCTGAAAGATTTACCCTGTTCAGACAATACACTGAGCCACGGTGGTTAAGCATTTTGAGCTAAACATTATGGCTTGGCATGTTATCTGAACAGGCCCATTGAGTAGTACAGTCAATAAAGTGTTTTAAATATTTTGAACACAACAAACTGGAGGACATTGACAAGGGGAGGGGGAGCTATGAGTGGTTAGCGGATGCAGGAGTGATGGTGTTTTGCAGGTGGGTATTCTTACTTCAGTGTAACATGAAGCAGCATTTTTTTTAAAAAGGTGTCCACTAGCAAGGAAGACGCAAAAGTTGAGGGCATTGGCAAGAGGAAGAGGAGCAGAAAGTGGCTGGCTGTTGCAGGAGAGAATGTGCTTTGGGGGTGGGTATTCTTATTTCAATGTAATGTGAAGGAGCCTTTAAAAAAAGTACTTGCTAGCAAGGGAAGCCCCAAAGTGGAGGACATTGACAAGAGGGGAATATGGGTATGCTTGGATAAATATGGGAGAGGCGGTGTTGCGCAAGAGTGCAAGTCTCCAAAAAAGTACATTGAAAAGCTCTTGCAAACAAATTTCTTTTTTACAATCTGATATGGGGGCGGGAGGGGGGAGTCGAAAGCAGCTGGTGACTGTAGGAGAGAAGGCACTTTGTTTAAACATGTTTTGGCAATGCCTAATTTTTGCATCTTTTTGGAAGGAGGTTATTTAAACAGTACAAAATTTAATAATTTTGTACTGTTTAAATAACCTCCTTCCAAAAAGATGCAAATCTTTAATATTCAGTGACATATATATGCTCTTTTAAATTATTTACCTACTTCATGGAAATTAGAAATGGTCAGCTAAATGGATTCTCTGTACCCTTTTAACAGCTAAAAGACTGATATTACAACATTGGAAGGATAAACACTCAACTCCTATAATGCAATGAATTGAGGTCCTTACGCTTTCAATATTTGAATGGGTGGCATATAGAAACCATGGGTGTATATCCGCTAGGTGAGTTTCATCTAATGGGCTTCCTGGGCTATGAGTTTGCAGAGGATTAAGTAAATTTAAAATAGATAGGACAAAGAGGCCAAACTAGCCCAGATCACGCTTTTTTAAGTCCCATTGATTTTAATGGGGGAGAGTTAAGCAATTCATAATACTGTATTTCCTCGATTCTAAGACGCACTTTCCCCCCATATTTACTTGTGTAAAAATGGAGTGCGTCTTAGAATCGATGGCGTCTTAGATTCGCCGGATTTCTCCAGCGCTGGAATGGAATTGAAGCTACACCCACCCACCCATAGAGCCTTCACAAAGGGACTCTGCATGCCCCCCCCACCAGCGACTCGGCCTCCCCACTCACCTCCCTCACGCCCAGTCCTCTCCGCCAGCGTGCGGGATTGCAGCCTTCTTCATAGAAACGCTGCGTTTCCAGACCTTCTCTACTGCCGCCGCCGAATCCCAGGAAAGGGTAAGAGAGAAAGAGCGGGTTGAGCGGGGGCAGGCAGAGGTGGTAGCGCGGCCCAGGCGAGGGAGGAGTGGCAGCAGCGGGGAGGAGGAAGAAATGACAAGCAGGAAAGGAAAGGCGCGGGGAGCCAGGCGGAGGCAGCGGCCGCAGCAGCGAGGGCCCGCATGCGCCCCCCCCCCAGCGACTTGGCTTCCCCACTCACCTCCATTACCGCCCTGGTCCTCGCTGCCAGCATCGCTTGCAGCGGCCTCCCCGGCCTGGAAACGCGGCGTTACTCCAAAGTAGGGGCAGGTAGTCCTCGACGCGCCCTCCCTGCACCGCAAGCCGCTTCGAAGTGCTGCAGCCCGCCCAGTGTGGATCAAGCCTCGGAGGCTCCGCTCGCGCCCTTGCCGCCGCTCTTTCATCCCAGCCAATCCGGGGAGGGAGGAGGGAGGGTTATCCTTTCATCCCAGCCGGTCCGGGGAGGGAGGAGGGAGGGTTGTCCTTTCATCCCAGCCGGTTTTAGGAGGGAGGAGGGTCCCTCCTCCTTCCCCGGACTGGCTGGGATGAAAGGACAACCCTCCCTCCCTTCTCCCTCCCCTGACCGGCTGGGATGAAAGGACAACCCTCCCTCCTCCCTCCCGGATCGGCTGGGATGAAAGGGCAGTGACGGCGGTGAGGCGCAAGCGTAGCCTCCGAGGCTTGATCCACACCGGGCAGGGTGCAGCACTCTGAAGCGGCTTGTGGCGCAGGGGGGGCGCGTCAAAGACTACCTGCCCCTACTTTGGAGTAACGCTGCGTTTCCAGGCCGGGGACGCCATTACAAGCGGCACTGGTGCTGAGGACCAGGGCGGCAATGGAGGTGAGTGGGGAAGGCTGTTCCTCGCTGGCAGCGGCCTTCCCGGCGCTGGTGCTGGCGGACGGGGGCGGCGGGGGGGGGGGCGGCTTAGAGTCGACGCAATGATTTTTTCCTGACGGTGGCCCTAAAATTAAGGTGCGGCTTAGAATCAATGGTGTCTTAGATTTGGTAAAATACAGTATTAAGATGACGTGGTAAGCCACGATGGTTAAGCATTTTGAGCTAAACATTATGGCTTAGTGTGTTATGTGAACCATAACTTAGCATGTCATGTGAACCATTCTTAACCATGTTGACTACATACATAACCATGGTTTAAACACTCTAACTAGCCATGTGCTGCAAAAGGGTTAGCAGCCTAACCATGGCTTAGCATGTCATCTGCACAGGCTCAGTGTCAATAGTATTTGTTAACCATCTTGCAAATTTTCCCAGTATGATACCCAGTCCTTCAAGTCGCATTTGTATTCTCATGTAATCGAATAAACTGTTGCTGCTGTAAACATAACAATCTTATTTTATTACGTAACATACTATGAAAGCTTGGATTCATGGATACCTGGAGATGTTGATATCTTTTTCTTCTAGTTAAACTGTAGAGCTCCTGGAAGATTGTATAAACCACTGTTCCATAAACAGGCATTCTGCCTGATTCTCAGTGTGTCTAGATGAGTGTTAAGTTTTTAAAGTCATGTATGCAGTTGAAATTACAGATGTACTTGCATTCAGATGTACACATAGAGGGCTCCTTTATGGGAGCATGGTTTGAGAGAGCATGCTAGAATTACTGAAAGCACAATCCTGTGTGTGTTTAAACAGAAAAAAAATCCTACAACTTCCAGCATTCCCCAGCTGTGGGGCTGTAGGGCTTTTTTTCTGACTAAACATACATAGAATTGCACCTATAATTTGTTTAACAGCCTGATCTTGTGCCTATCTCCTCAGAAGTAACTGACATCCAAGTAAATGTGTGTAGAACTACAGCTTAAGGCTGCAGTCCTTAGTAATTTGACTGGGGCATGCTGAGAATTATAAGACTTTTTCCTGTGTAAACATTCATAGGATTGCACAGTTAGGCTCAATCTTATCGATTTTGCCCTCAGTGATCATAAACCCCTGAACGTGAAGGCTTGCGATCATCCTATTTAGGGCAGGAGGAGTGGTGGAGGCAGTCTTTGCCTTCCTGTGATGGCATTTCAGCGGAGGAGGAAAGGAGGCTGGCTGGAGACTTAGGATAGTTCATATCCTTGCCTCTCCAGTCTCCTCCCCTCCCCACCCACTGAAACGTCAATTTCACCCCCATCCAAGATTAGTTCCCAACTGTGGAGGCCAGCCGGCACAGTTCTGTGTCAGCTGGGAAGGGGAAGGGTTAGGATCTCTGACTCCCCCTTTCCAGGTCAGAGAACTGTCTCCAACCTCAGAGGGTAAACACAATGGATTAAAAACATACATGGTATTTTTTAACGTGTTTTGTGCCACTGCAGGCAGGAATTGGGGTGGGATTTAGGGGAAAAGCCAATATAAACTGTAGCCATGGTGATAGCATAACACCTCTGTTCTGTGGAGCTCTGGGCTGGTTGAGTAAAAAAAAAAAAAAAAAAAGGAAAAAACATGTCAACCATACTACACCCCAGTTTCCATAGCTAAGATGTTCCTGTTAAAAGATATAGAAGATAGGGACTCCTATTAAATAGTGCTTATTCATCTGTTTGGAAGGGTACTCTGTTATTTTCAAAACATCAAATGTGAAAAGCAATTTGATTATTTGCATATGAGACTCTAAGATGTGTAGCTGCATTCTAAACTATCTGGAGTGACTTCTGGGCTTATGGCATTGTTCCCATTTATATTATATTACTCTATTCTCATTGAGAAAGGAACTTGTGTATAACTGAGGCATGGTCATTGTTCTTCACTTAAGGTCAGGTTCTCAAGACAACTAGAGCTGTTAAGTTATATTGTTTAACAGGAACTGCCTATGTTATGCATATCACATTAATTTATTTTCAGATATTGCTGTATTCTCTTTAGTGCACCTAAGTGAAGCATAATGTTTTTTCTTCTAAAAAATATAATAAAATATAAAAGTTTTTAATATAGAAGACTGAAAAATACATTTTATATTTGAAGGTTTAGTCTTCTGACATTTTTGTGTATTTCTAAATAAGGAATAGTGTGTACAAACCATGCTGAAATGAGGGTGGGGGATAATGAAATGGCAGATCCTCTGCACCGTCCAAAGCCTGCAGTACATGCTAGTCAGGGGGGCTGACTTAACTTGCTCTTTCCTTCCTCAGTGATTAATTCTGATGGCATGGAAATTACCTACACTAGCCTAAGGCTGGTTGTAGGCTGGTAGCCTAATCTTGGGGTGTCATGGAGGAATGGAGTAGTGGTCCAGTATATCCAAGCCCATACCTCAACCCATCACCATGTTTCAGGGGCTGCTGCTACCTACCTACAGTAATTTATATCTGTTAAGTTATCTGTGGGCATAAATAGGGTCTCTGATGTGAATGTCCTTCTCTTCTGCCAGCAGAAGTGGACTTCCTCTGGGATGTCCTTCCAAGGGGCATAGCGTTGCTCTGATTCTTAGCATTTATTTGAAGCTTTAAAAACTGTATTCCACTTCAGCTTCAGGGGCAGTCACATTCACTTTTGGGCTCTAGCAGCGTTTGTACTGCAAAAAGTGAGTCTCTGCCCTACGTGACTTGAAAAGCTTTATTAAAACATTTTGTGACAGCTTTTTGCCAGTAGTAAAGGGGTGGGACTGTTATGTTTCTGGATACAGTTCAATTCACTGTTTGGGGGCCCCACTTCGCTCTCCAGTAACTTATTCTATGCTCTGCACATGATAACCACCCTTAATAGTACTTCTGAAGGAGAGTGAGTTTTACAGGGTTTTCCTCACTGTTAAACATGTGTTGCTTGAGTGTACACATTTTTTAAATGTGTGCCAAACTACAGTTCTGGGAGAAAACTTTAACTTGTCTTTTTTCAGCTTTTTAGGAAAAAATGACTGGCTGGGTATCTTTTTTTAAGACTTTGGGAGCCAATGGGACCTGTTTTCTGGCTTTGTGCTTGAAATGAATGAAAATTTAGTGACTGCTACTCGTCTAGTATATGGCACTGTATGACCTAGATGCACTGCATGTACACTTTTTGCCTACTTAATTATGCTCTGCTGTCATGGTGCCACTAGAATGTTTGTCAAAAATAATGTTGGCTTTGATAGCCTAGTGTTTTCAGTATAGAATTTAACATGGTGCACATAATTCTACAACATATTCTTCCCTACTTCCCTCTCAAATTCTGTGAGCAGAGAAGTTGACTTTTATGATTTGAATATATTACAAAAAACAAATAGATTTGTATTAATGTGTACACTGCTCAAATTACAAATAAATTGGTGTTTGTTTTTTATCTGAATTATGGGTTGGGGTAGGGTGGGTTATAAAGGCAAGAGAGCAGAACTTGTGTGGAGTGGAAGTTTTTTCCTATGTAGTTCTGAAACTTTTCCTTAAAAATGAGAAAGAAAAATGAAAGAAACTTCAGACAGCCTGTTGTGTGTCTGCATTATAATATCACCAAGCATGTATGTATGTATGTATGTATGCCCAAGATGCCCCTTGCAAGACTTAGTTTGTGCCATAACTCAGGACTGGAACCACTTGCAGTGGCGCATTTCAACTCTGGACTACAGTTAGCAGACATCATCAACCATCAGCAGCTGGGAAGTGGGGGTGAGAGTGGTGGACTAACATCTAAGGCATTACCTGCGCATGCACACATATATCATCTTCTTTAGAAACTGAGTGACAGCTTCTTAGTGTTCTGCCAGGCTTTATCAGACATTAGAATAATTGGTGAAACATCTTTCTTTGGATGGAAAAAACTGTAGTTGTCAAAATACTGATCATGGATTGTTGTTTTTTGGAGGTCCAGCCATTGGTTTTAATTTAAAATGCAGAGGGAATAAGCTAGCCAAGCAGGCCATGGTTGGAGCAATTCAAAGTGCAAGAAAGAAGAAAAAGATGAAGCTGGAGCAGACATGCCAAAGTCTCCCTTCCTGTTTTTCCATCATACTTGCATTGTTGTATTTTGTGATGGATTTTCATTAGCAAGCCACTTCGTAACATATTATGTCTGAAAACACTGGAAATGAATAAATGTCCCAGAACTAGTACAGAGTGCATTTTTTCACTGAGTTGGTTTAGAGAATTCCCTCATATTGGGGATTAGGGGAATGGCTTCCATCTTGGAGGATGGTGCTTGAGCCCCAGCACTATTCTTTTGGGGGAACAAGCCTTACCAGGAACTTGTACTCCCTTGCTGAGTGTTCTCAGCTCTGCGCACTTCCCTCAGGAGTAAGTGGCAGTGATTCCAAGTTAACACATGTTAGATATGGGTTTAATGACCCCACACACAACTGGGTGTTTGTGGCTGTTCTTCCGTTGATGGTCCTGAGAAGTCATCTACATCCAGCCACACATCTCACCATATCTGGCAGTGATGTAACACCTGCAATATTGTTCTCTTCCAGGACCAGGAGAGTGTGTGTGGAGTGACCTGTCTGTCTTATTGGTGTCAGCATGTTCACCACCTTGGCTATTCTAACTGTTGCTGTAACAATTACAACATACTGGGTTGCGCCTAAATAAAATCTTTATGTAACTGAAAGACATAATTGAAAACCCTTGATTGTGTAACACATTTTTTGTATAGCAAAACTATGCTTATAGAGAAGGCATGTACATATGCAAAGGTAGTAAGAAGATCACTCGCTTGATTTCAGTTGATCTTATGCACTCTTTTTTGTAAAGAAGTTCTTCTTCGTGGTCTCTGTGCATCACACACTATGGGCTCGCGCCGACGCTGAGCCTCACTTCGGAACTTCTAAAGCTTAGAAACTCTTGGCGGGAACCCCTCCCCCCACCGTCCTATCACGCATGCTCAGGTTCCCGCCTACCTCAGTTCTTTTTCGACCGCCTTGCTGGTTGCCTCACAGAGAACTTCTTCCAATCCGTTCGTAGTCTTTTCTCTTATACTTAGCTTAGATTCTCTCCTTTACTCTCTCTTTCTTGTTCTTCTTTCAGTCTATCCCTGTAAAAAAAAAAAAAAGTTTTCTTATTACTCTAGATAGATAGATAGATAGATATAGTTATATCCTACCCAGTTATATACCTTGGTATTGTAGGGGTTCTCTGGTGAGATAGCCCCTGTCGCCCCCCCCCCCCCTCCCTATCCATGTTCCCGCGCCAATTTTTCTCGCCCGGGCCTCTCAAGATGGCGCAGACCGCGCTTTTCAAGAATTGCACTTGTTGCAGTGCAAAACTAACTCTGTCGGACGGCCACTCCAAATGTTTACTTTGCCTGGGAGAGGCGCACATCGTCGACACCTGCGCCCACTGCCTTAATTTTTCAAGGCAAACCCGCAAGAATAGGGCGAATAAGTTGAGGGCTCTCCTCTGGAAAAAAGCCCTGGAGACGGTGGATGTTCCCGCTCGCCCCAAGGCTGCGGGCTCGGCAAGTACAACTGCCCCTGCAGCGGAGCTGGCCGTTCGCCCACTCAAAACGAAGCCCTCCCTTCCCACCGAGGTGGGTAAGGCGAAGAGGCATAAGAAAAACCCTAAAAATGGGGATGAGGGCGCGCATAGGAAGAAGGACAAAGCCAAGCCCTCCTCGACGCCGAAGCAGCAGGCAGAACGCTCGGCTACGGCACTGACCTCAAGGCCGCGACAGATGCCGAAGCCGGCATCGATGCCGATGGGCCGTCCGCCACCATCCCCAGCGGCGTCGGTATCGCTGCCAATATCGTGGCCAACTCCAGCGGCCCCCTCGACATCGGCGCATCGACACCGTACATTCTTGGTACCGAAGGCACCACAGCCGTCGGCATCGATAACTGGAGAATCTCCCTCACCACATCGCATCTGGTCGATATCGAAGCTACACCTTTCCCTATCCCCACCGGTATCGGACTCAGAAGATCACCAGTTCGATCCTCTCTTGCCATAGGCACCTCCTCTGCCTCCGCCGTCATCGATACCGACGAGTTCCATGATAGACCGGGGGGCTTGATCCTGCTCACCGGCCCCCGTGGAGGATTGGGACCATTTCTCTGCTCGCTCCCCTCAATCTTGGGCTTCTCAACCCGCCCGCACCTGCCATCATCGCCGCGCTTTATTGGACCCCTACACGGGCAAAGACTTGACGAGACGGCGGACGCGTTCAGCCCACCACTGCCGCCCAGGCTACCCCCATCAGCCACAGCGTCGGTACCGACTCAAAGAACACCGCGACCTGAGACTTCGCTGCCTCCGCTTCCCGCCATGGAAGTCACAGCTCCTCACTCTCCGTCTGATGATGATTATGCCTCAGAGTCCTCGGACACCTCGGCAGACACCCCACCGTCCATCCCTTCCCCGGAGGATACCGTGGGAACTGATAGACGGGCATCGCCATCAGTGGAAGTTGCCTCTTTCACAGAGCAGATGCAGAGGCTGGCCCAGTCGCTGGGCATTGAAATCCAGCAACCAGAGGAACCGGCCATAGACGTCACCTATGACGTAATGTACGGAGACACCACCTCCACCTTAGCCATGCCGCTTCTCCCAACTCTCCTGCGCACACTCCAAGAGTCATGGAAGACCCCAGCTATGATGGGGCCTGTCTCGAAACGCGTCGACTCTCTGTACAAAGTCCAGGACAAGGAAGCAGGGTTTCTTTTCCAACACCCGAAACCAAACTCCGTTATAGTGGAGTCTGCACAAGGACAAGCATCCAAATCCCACTCGGCCCCCGTGGACAGGGAGGGCCGTAAGCTTGACGCCTTTGGGAGACGGGTCTACTCCTCAGCGGCACTGGCTGTGAAGATTTCAAACTATCAGGCCTTAATGGCGCGATACCACCTTTTCCTATGGGACAAAGTTGCTGCGCTGCACGCTCATCTACCAGATGACATCAAGGTGGCAGCACAAGTTTTCCAAAAAGAGGCTACGTACCTTGCCAAGCAAGAACTCACCACAGCACGCCACCTAATGGACTGCCTTTCGAAATCTATGGTTGCCTCCATCGCCCTCCGGAGGCACGCATGGCTACGATCCTCAAATCTCCCTCAGGATTCTAAATCGAGGATAGAAGATCTTCCCTTTGATGGGAAGGGTCTTTTCAACACTGCAACGGATGCGACAATGGACACCATCCAAAAGGCAAGGGTGACAGCAAAAAAGATGGGTTTCTACCCACCTCCACCACCTCAGTCTTACCGTCCACGCAGGTGGCCTAGGCAGCACCCTTATCAACCGCGCCACACGCAGTTTAGGCAACAACAACAACCTCGTTTCCAGCCGGCGCAATCCTCCTTCCGCCAACAGAAGGCCTACCCTCAAGGCAGGTTTCGCCAGCACCGCAGCAGACAAGAGCCCACCACAAAGCAACGCCTTTGACTCGCCCCAGGCGAGTCTCCAACCGCTAGTCCAGTTCGGCCACAGGCTACTTCCATTCTACGAGGCATGGACCAAAATCACGACGGACAAGTGGGTCCTAGATATCATCCAACAGGGCTATCGCATAGAATTTGCCAGCCTACCGCCGACCGGACTGTGAAAGTTCACACCTGCCTTTACCATCCTTCAGCAGGAGGTGGCTTCACTGCTCCAAAAGGGGGCCATTGCTCCAGTCAACATCTCGGACCTGCAGGCGGGATTCTATTCCCGCTACTTCACAGTCCCGAAAAAAGACGGCGGTCTGCAACCCATCTTGGACTTGAGACTACTCAACGACTTCTTACTGACCAAGAAGTTCCGGATGATCACACTAGGGGCCATACTTCCTCTCCTCCGTCGCAATATGTGGTTCACCCTCGTAGATTTGAAGGATGCCTACTTCCACATCCCTATTCACAAGTCACACCAACGGTTCCTCCGCTTCATAGTCGGACACGAGATATTTCAGTTCACAGTCCTACCGTTCGGATTGAAGACCGCCCCCAGAGCGTTCACGAAATGCATGGCCACAGTCTGTGCATTCCTATGATCGTCGGGGGTGGAACTTTACCCTTACCTAGACAACTGGCTGATTGTCTCTCCATCTCAATCACAGGCGATAAGGGATGTCACAACCACAACAAGGCTCCTGTAGACTCTCGGACTCGTTATAAACGTAGAAAAATCTGTGTTTCAGCCCACTCAGACACTGCAGTTTATCGGAGTCCTTCTTGATTCAACAATCGGGAGAGCATTTCTCCCGGAAGCAAGAAGCATACGCATCCAACAACTTGCTCGAATCGTTCTGGACTCGCCTTCGCAAAAGGTGTTCACATTGCAAAAACTGCTGGGCCTTATGGCCTCATCTGTTTACGTAGTCAGATGGGCACGCCTCCGGATGCGACCTTTGCAACGATTTCTTTTGACGGCCTACGATCCGCTACAAGAGCCAAACTGGACCAGAATCACGGTCCCTCGCTCTCTGTGCCGATCACTCAGATGGTGGATGTCACGGAAGAATTTACGGCTAGGCCTCCCTTCGTGACCGCCAGCCCTTCCAGGACAATCACCTCGGATGCGTCCCTCCTGGGATGGGGAGCGCTCTGCAACCACCTCACGGTGCAGGAAGAATGGATGCCCGTGGAACGGACTCATCACATAATTTTTTTGGAGCTGCTAGCAGTGAAGAAGGCGCTTCTCGCTTTCAAAGACTACATTGCGGGTCACCTTGTAAGGATAGTATCGGACAACATGGCAGTTGTTTGGTACCTAAACAAGGAAGGGGGCACACACTCCAACGCTTTACTGCAATTGACCCTTCGCATCTTCGACTGGGCGATCACCCATGGCATACGCCTTACAGCGATCCATATAGCAGGAACGGAAAATGTGCAGGCAGACGCCCTCAGCCGACAGTTTGTGAGCACGCACGATTGGGCCCTCAGCCCACAAGCAATCTCGACAATCTTCAACAGATGGGGCACCCCATGCATCGACATCTTCGCGTCTGTGGACAATGCAGTCTGCGAAGCCTTCTGCTCGAGAGCAGGAGCGGGCGTGGGATCCCTAGGAGACGCTTTCAACACTTCATGGGGGACGGCGCTTGCCTATGCCTTCCCCCCCCTTTCCACTCATCTCCAGGGTCATAGCGACCCTTCAGAGGGGAGAAACGGACGCCGTGCTAATCGCTCCATGGTGGCCACGCCAGACTTGGTTCATCCCTCTGCTCCGTCTCTCCAAGGGAGAGTACTTTCATCTACCAATGGCACCGGACCTCATCTCAATGAATCGTGGCCTCGTTCATCACCCAGACTTACGCAAACTGAGGCTCACGGCGTGGCAAATCCGGCGCGATGGCAGCACCTAAACTTACCGTCTGCAGTCAGTGCTATCCTACGGGAAGCTACAAAACCATCCACCAGATCATCGTATGCCAGGAAATGGAGCAAATTTGCAGACTTCACCAGCTTGAAGGGCATGTCGCCACAATCCTGCGGGATTGCAGATATCCTCATTTTTCTCCACTCCCTACACGAAACTGGACTGAAGGCTTCGTCTGTGAAAGTTTACTTAGCAGCGATCTCGGCTCGCCATGACCTCATCCAAGGCTTCTCTGCCTTCTCCCACCCTCTGACCAAAATTTTTATCAAAGGTCTGCACAATCTCCACCCCCCACTACGACCAATCGTTCAGCAATGGAGTTTATCGGTGGTCTTATCTGCTCTTTCGGATAAGCCCTTTGAGCCACTGGCCACCGTCGATATCCGCCTACTGACCTTTAAAGTAGCATTTTTGGTGGCTATTACTTTGGCCAGAAGGGCTTCAGAGATTTGCGCTCTCATATTAAACCCCCCGTACACACAGTTCTACAAGGACAAGGTAGTCCTTCGACCAGGTCCCGAATTCCGGCCAAAAATCATCTCCAGTTTCCACATGAACCAAGACATCGTGCTCCCTACATTTTTCCAGGCTTCCAGTGATATCATTAGCACCAAGCTTCACTCTCTTGATGTACGGCGAGCACTAGCTTTTTATAAGGACAGGACATCGTCTTTCCGCAAATCTAACCGCCTCTTCATTTGCTACGGCGGCAAGACAAGGGGACACCCAGTCTCTACTCAACGCTTTACCATGTGGGTGGTACACACTATCTCCCTTGCCTATGAAATAGCAGGGAGAGAACCTCCAGCCGGCCTGAAGGCACACTCCACAAGGGCGCTGGCAACCTCTGGATCGAGGAATTTCTATTGCAGAACTCTGCAGAGCAGCGACCTGGTCATCTGCCTCGACCTTCATCTCACACTACAAACTGGACGTCAGAGCAAGGAGTGACGCCAGTTTCGGTCGAGCAGTCTTTTCCTCGGTCTTACAGTGAGGCTTCTACAGCGAGGCTACCCTCCTCCAGTAAGTGATTGCTAGTTACTCGCCCATAGTGTGTGATGCACAGAGACCACGAAGAAGAAATGCAGGTTGCTTACGTGTAACTGTAATTCTTCGAGTGGTCATCTGTGCATTCACACAACCCTCCCACCGTCTCCTCTAGACCTCGCTGAATTGGGGTCTATGAATGGTCGTCGCCATGCTACTCCTGTTTTTATATATATATAATATTTCAACTATCTCGTTCGTGGGGCAAAAATGCGGTCTCATAGAACTGAGGTAGGCGGGAACCCGAGCATGCGCGATAGGACGGTGGGGGGAGGGGTTCCCGCCAAGAGTTTCTAAGCTTTAGAAATTCCGAAGTGAGGCTCGGCGTCTGCGCGAGCCCATAGTGTGTGAATGCACAGATGACCACTCGAAGAACTACAGTTACAGGTAAGCAACCTGCATTTCCACTGAACAAAATAAAACTTCTGAGTGAACATGCATAAGAATGGACTGTAACAAGTACCCACTCCCTTCCAAAAGCAAGGGATGGTGCATACTGAACGACTCCATGAGATAGAAAGTGAATGTCCATGCTGTTTGGTTGCTAGTCACAAATATTAAATTCAGAACATAACACATTGCAGGTAGTTGGGCATAAAATGATGTACCAGATTATTCATATGGGCCACTCAGTTCTCTCTTTCACATAGAAAGGCAACCTTTAATTCAGTGTTTCATAGATAAACTTTGTGACTTATTGGATTGTATCACCTGGATTCTAGCACATCTGATAACTTCCTAATCTTTGGGTTCAGTAGGAAGCCCATAGCAGTAAATATTAAATGCATGATTGCTGGTATTTATCATGTGTAATCTCTTAAATTGGATTCCTGCCACTCAGTTTTTCCTTTCACATAGAAAGGCACAATTCATTGTTTGATAGGTGGTTATGATCAGCTTTAAGGGATTGTAAGTGTAGGTTTTAATATATTTTAATTCAAACAAATTCAGGCTTCCTTCTTCTATTAAGATTTAGTTTTTTTAAAAAAACATGCTTAGTTTAATATTTTTAAAACCCATCCTGTTGACAACTCAAGTTATTAGATCTCAATGAAGAGAATTGCCTTCCAGCCTCCCCTCCCCAATCTTGTTGTATCACTACTGTCAAGAGATTTCTGTTTCTTCTGCTACCAGCAGAGGGGGAAAAAGGTGGTCCTTGTTAAATGAGTACATGCATCTAGAGAGACTATAGTGTCTTTAGCACTCCTGAAGTACTCCCATGGTATTTCTTCTACAATTCTGCCCTTGGCAAAGATCTTGCAGTTGGGAGTCCCACTGAGCTAACATAGTTACAGAAAACAGTTTCCCCCTTTCTCGCCTCCTTTTTTCTAGAGTAGCATCAATAGTCATGTTCAGCTTACAGAAATCAAACCTCACGCAGATTAAAAAATTTTTTTTGAAAAAGCATACATTTTTATTTAGTATGGGATTACATCAAAAGCAAAACAGATTTTGAGAAAAGTTTTTCATTTCAGTGATAAAAGATGTTTAAAAATGCTTCTCCTTTCCTAAATATATTAAATGGAGAAGGTTGCTTGCTTGTGTGTCACATCAAGTTCTTATTCAGGTCCTGTCCCTGAATTGTAATTGGTGGTGTTTATGGCACTTTTTTCCAAGGAAAAGTCCTATATAGCCACCAGCATTTCTGTTCCCCAAACTGTGCATCTATGTTCTAAGGGGCACATGTGCTGTTTGGTGTAGTCCAAAAAAGAATTTCTTTCTGCTGTTTAATTCTTACTTTTAATTCTACCTACTTTTCCCTGGAAGTGTCTAATATATTTTTACCTAAAAATGTCTAGCCTAGGTACTTTGGAATTTCAGAAGCTAAGACATTCATATTTGAAGAGACATCCATTTTGTGCTCCTGGGTGAAATGATGACATTTAAATCTAGCTTGGGAAGCTAATATTGTATAGACTAGTTTCAGAGCATGAACGGAGCGTAAACAAGAAATTTACAACAGGATTCCTCCCCCCTCCCCCTCCCCAGTTACCCTTGGGATGCAGGAGAAAAAATGCTAGTTACTTAATGCCTGGAGAAGCAAGCATGATCCATTTGAGGACAAGGCCAAAACTCTGCCTATTTAATAGGCTGTCTTCTGAGGATGTCAATAAAATACACTGCTTGTGGTGTGCATGCCTGTTTTATGAGACACTCAGTAAACTGAAAGTAAAAAATGATAATTAAAATTATTTGAGTAAAAGGACAAGGGGGTTGGTTTCCCTGGAATTTCAGTATGTCTTTAAAAGTGTGAAGGAAAACTGAACTGCATTTTGTCTAGAACTTGTCAAAAGAAAATATACCATATCTGTGCTGTGTAAGTGTCTGATATACAGCTATCATGCCAGACTATACTTTCTGAATTAAACAGTAACTGATAGATTTTCTAGTAATGTTTTGCTGTTTTGAAATAGTCACTTGTGAAACACAAAAAAGCTAAACTGTATTTTATTTCACTTTTACAGTTATATGGGAATTGGGCTCTCTGCTCAAGGAGTGAACATGAACAGACTACCAGGTATGATGAAAAATCTTTTGATTTTCAAACCATTGCTTTGTTTTTGTGAAATGCAAACCATTTCATCTTCTATTTATATATTTCTTCCAGCTGAAAGCTGTTTTTAGTGAGACAAACCACTGTTCATAATGTGTCTGGAATCTAGATAGCAGACTGCAGCTCCCCACATTTAATCAGAAGTTTCCAGGAATGGTTTGTAGGATGGGAGTGGGGTGGCACTGTGGTTGAAGTGGTGACACAGGAGCCCTGGTGACTGTGCTGCTAAAATTTAGCTGTAATGATACAAATAGAATTAGGGAAGATACATCTGTGTCTTAAGTGCTGCTGTATTTGCTTTCCACATAAACTTCATTAAAATATAAACACAACTCAGTAGACCAGGGGGCTGCCTTGACAGTATGAAAGCCCCACAGTGGCCTAGACGGTATGAAAGCCCTGCAGCAGCCACCTCACAGCTATTGCAGGGCTTTCCTGTGAAGCTGTGACTTTAAAAAGTCAGGGACTTATCCCAACTTTTTTCCCCGGAGTGAGGTGAGTACGGTGCATCCACCACACTGTCATCGCTCCAGAGTCATGACAGAGGCATTCCCAGGCGGATGGCAACCTCTGATTGGTCGCTGTCCACCCAGGCAGCGGACAGGGGGCATGCCCAGCATGCCAATGGCTGCTGGAAACCATGCACCCTCCTTTTGTGTTGGGATTAGCATCCACCACCCCGCTGCAAAGAAAGCGCAGGGTTTTGCTTAAGGTGGTGGTAACCTGGTGCTGTATAGGCAGCCCTCAGAACTGGAAATGTGTACTTTGGGATATTGATTGTGGATGGAAAAGGTGTGTGGTGTGATAAGTTTTAAAAAGTCATAATCCAGTATACACATAGAATACCTATTTGATTTGTTTGCTGTATTATGTACTAGTATTTGGAAGTGTTGTAACTTGTACAAAAATTAGACCTTTCTGTGAAAACGATCAAAGCAGGTGTGTCCAGCATGCTGCAGTTATACTAATGTTTCCCAGTTACATCTCTGCTTAACAAGCTCCAAACATATTTAAGACTTCAGCTGGAAAACATATTTGAGGTTTGGTATAATAACTGGTAATACAGAAACCTATTGGAAGAAAATAAAAGTGTGCAAGCATCAGAGAGAATTCCTGAAGGCAAACTATTCTTATAATCTGCTATAATATTTAGGGTAACCCTACACATTATAGTTGGTGCAGGAACACTTTCTGGGCACTTGGTCTCTGTTACATGGTTGTTTCCCACAGTAGTTCCATGAACCTGCCCTTGGAAGTTTAAATGCAGTTGAATGCTAATCATGAAATGCTTAAAACAGCTTGACACTCTACTGGTGCTCTTTTGGATCGCACAGTATCTCCGATAATGGTGTTATCTGCATTGGGGTTGAAATTGGTTGTATCCAACGTTAGTTTAATTTAACTCCCATTCATTTCAGGTCTACTCAAATTAGTACTAACAATGGATATAAAGCTATGTGGAATTTTTTTGGGCCATACTTTCATGGAAATCATGGAAATGGAAATGGTTTACTGGAATCTAGCTTTTATGTGTGTGCATTATACACATGCTGTTTCATTGGGCAACTGATAATGTGCTGAGATGGCATTGTAATCAAGAGATGTCATTGTGAATACCTGAAACAGAACTTGTGCTATTTTTGACTTTTAATTAATTCTCAGCCTCAAAATATTACTGAGAATGTGTGTGAAGCATTTTGAACTCTCAAGTGTGAAGTGCTTTTTAATCCTTAAAGGTGGCCTAAAATAATTTTAAATAAATAAAAAACAAATTTTGGCTGGTTTTAATAGCCAAACATTCTTTGCTACTTTTTACTCAAGTCCAATCTAAACATAATTGTGCTTGTAATAGTAAGATAATTCTTAGACAGTGCCTTATAATCAAAAGCTAGGTTAATGAAAATAAAGTAATTTTAAAACTTTATTTCATTTTTGTGAACCGGAACATTCACTTATTTATATATACAGTTACATACACAGACGTCTACAAGCCTGGGTACAATGGGATGCTTTTATACTGGTGCTGGAATAGAGGCACTGGTAATCTGAGACTATTGGGGTGCATCATCTGTCTGTCCAGCTATCTTGTTCTGAGACTGGTTAAGACTTGGTATGCACTGATAGCAGCACTATGTGTACTAAGCGAAAGGTACAAGAAATGTACTCAGACTTCTGCTGCTGGAAAACATTCCTGCTCATGAAAAAATTAACTATAGCTCTGTTCACACTTACCTGGGAGTAAGTACCAGTGAACTCACTCGTACTTGTTTCTGAGTAAACATGCATAGGATCATGGATTTAGGGGAAAGGAGATCAAAAGGGAAGAAGGGCACATAAATGAATGAATCTCTCCACTATACCGTAGGAATTAATTATTACCTCTATTTGTGTGCAAAATTCAGCAGATTTATTAAGATGCAGCAAGTAAAATGATGCAAATCTCCAGGTAACTTTCTGGACACCTTCCCCACCACACGCACCCCCCTTCCCAAACCACACAGGCAGCATTTGGCTCCAGGTGGTGGGGCATGCTTGTGAAAGAGTGATGGGCAACGAACGCTCTGGGAGCAGCTTCATTTCAAAATCCCCCTCCTGCCTTCTAATGCTACTGTCTGTGCTGGCTCAGAGCCACGAAAGTAAACTGTGCTGAAAAACCCTCCATGGCTTCCTCTCCGCTTCTCTACTACTGCTGCCTTGAACTCAGAAGCATAATTTCTCTCCCAGTCTCATTCTACCAAACACTTCCAATTCTTTTCTCGTTGTGTGTCTCCCCACCCCCCATTAAAACTTGTTTTTTCATAGAGGCTTCATCTTGAGGCTTCTGCAAATGATTAATCTTTCCCAATACAGATCATTTGGTTGGATTCATACTTGAGAGAAGAGAGCCACTGTAATTAGTGGAACTTGAGTTATGTCTAACTCAAGCCCCACTGATTTCAGTGGGCCTATTCTAAGTATTGCTAAATATGGCTTCTAGTTAAATTTGGATCTCTTTCTGAGCATTGCATAATGGTGTTGTAAATATTAAATGTTATGTCTTTAGGTTGGGATAAACATTCATATGGCTACCATGGAGATGATGGACACTCATTTTGTTCCTCTGGAACTGGACAACCCTATGGTCCAACATTTACAACTGGTGATGTCATTGGTTGCTGTGTAAATCTTATCAACAATACCTGCTTCTACACAAAGAATGGACATAGTTTGGGTATGAAGACGAATCACTCATGAAATAGCAGTCTTTACAAATCTCAGATTGTTTAACTTTGATCAGTGTTCAACTCTGACAGAATATATTAAAGAAAAGAGAACTCGGATCTAGGGGTTCTTTTGTCAGTAGCTCTTTGAGGGCTAGGATAATTTTTTAAAAAATCTAATATACAAAATTGCTTATTTAAAAATAGAGGAAAATTAAATTTAAAATTAACATATAACAATATACTTTATAGTTTTCCATAGCCCAATAATTTGGAACATACTTTCTTTTCTGAAGGGTTGGCAGTTCTCCAAGACAAAATTAGCTTTGGACAGGGCTCTGGTATTTATCAGAAAAACAGCAAACTAAATATAATAATGAAAACTGCAAAAACATATTGGCAATTTGGTAACAGCTTTGCAGTTTATATGAACTGGTTATTTGAAAGTAAATGAAATTCTCAACATTAACTCTATACTGTTCTCTTAGCTGCCTCAAACATATGCTGAAAATGTAAGTTTTGAATCAGTTAAATGTTTGGCAATATAGTTTGTTAACCCCCACCTTCTAGAAATTAAATTATACATTCTGAAATTTCAGTCCGTATAAATTAATTTCTAGGGCAATATCTAGCTGTTAATATTTCCTGACCTATTGAAATCTAAGATGCTCTACTTTTGACTAGAAGGGCACTAAGATGTGATTTGTATTGACTATTAAAACATGTCCTATGTCACTGTGAACGAATAAACTTTAACTAATGTCTCTTGATTACAGGTATTGCTTTCACAGATCTGCCGGTAAGATAAAAGAAATATAACATTCCTATGCATAAAACACTTGCCCCCTGCCTCTATAATATGTATTTTTCAGATTACTCATTTCATTTTCATTTAAAAGGACAATTATGGTAGCAAAATAGCAATTAAAAATTGGTTGCTTAATAGAGACATTATTTATTCTGGCTGTGATAAAGGTTTTTAAGAAAAGTGTAATTTTGGCAGGAGTATTGGGAAACAGTGTTAGTACTTGTTGTGTGCTAGTAGTTGGGCATGCATAAGTTTTGATGCAAATATTTAGATACTGGCTGTGTTGGGACAACACGATAGTTAATAATGAACTCGACATTTGTTTGTCTAAGGGGTACTCACCCCATGACATGATAATAATCAACCGTGGTGTGGATTAGGATCAGCGTTGAGTTGATACTGAGTCCATACTGAGTTTGACTCACTTATCCCCTGCCCTCTCTCCCCCCAGTCCTCCTGCTAGTATCCCATCAGCCATTGCTGCTGAAAATTTATCCTGCTGGCTGGACTAGAGGAGCAGCCACCGCTTTGACCACTCTTGCCTTGTGACTGACAAAATAACCAATGGTGCCCTCCACATGACACAATAACCAACGGTGGTTCAAATAGCCAACTCTGCACAGCATTGGTTATTTGCCAAATAACCAATCATTGGTTAAAAAACTCCCGCCACACAACACGATAATACACGGTCAGTTAAATAACCAACCGTTGGCTATATAAAACCACCAATGGTTACTGTGTTGTCTGAACCTAGTTACTTTATTAGGATGACTTGCAAGCATACATGTATAAGCTTAGTGGCAGAGCACATGTTTTGTGTGCAAAAGGTCCCTGATTCAGTCTTTGGCAAGTCCAGTTTCAAAAAAAGGTGCAGACAATACAAAAGGTTCCTGCCTGAGACCATGGAGATCTATTACTGGTCAGTGTAGATGATCTGGAAGTATTTCGTATAAGGCAGTTTCCTTTGTTCCTATAGCAGTCCCACTGAGCCATCAGGATGTTTGGCTTTAGGTCCTTCTATTGTTCACTTTGAGAAATGATGACTGCCATATTCCACAAGAAAACTCTGAAAAAGGCACTAATCAAAATAACATCCTAGAATATGTGTGCATTATCATCACGATCATGACAGAAATCAAAATTACTTCAGAAACATTGAGGCTTGATATTTGGAAAAACGTAAGAAGCTTCCTAATAGTGTTTCAGACCGTTGGTCTATCTAGCTGGTACTCTCTATTCTGGCTGGCAACAGCTCTATAAGATTGCAGGCAGAGGTCTTTCCTGATCCTGCTATCTGCCATCTATTAATCTAGAGATGCCAGAGGATCCTATATATGTAAGGTATATGATCTGCCACTGAATAAGTATACTGCACAGTACTGGTGTACTTTTGTTACTTTGGTGTGCCTTTGTAATGTGAAAATACTGTAGAGAGGACAGAGCCCTGAAGTTGCTGTTTTATAAATGACCTGAGGATTCTTCAAGTAGTCCTGGCACCTCCATTTAATATCTGCTGCTTAAATTTTATTCTTCTATCAATAGAGCTTGCAGAATTTTTATTGCTTTTCATCTTCATTCATTCGTTGCTTTAAAGTACATATTGCAATTATCTCTTGCAGCCAAACCTGTACCCTACAGTTGGACTTCAAACACCAGGAGAAGTGGTGGATGCTAATTTTGGGCAGCATCCATTTGTGTTTGATATTGAAGACTATATGCGTGAATGGAGAACCAAAATTCAAGCTCAGATTGACAGATTTCCTATAGGAGATCGGGAAGGAGAATGGCAGACGATGATCCAAAAGTAAGGATTTAAAGATTATAATGAATGTCTATTTAAATTTCTATTCAGATTTGAAAAGTTTGAAAACTGGTCTGTCAGGCTTACACATCCTATTCCACACTTCTGTAGTTGTACACTTGTGTGTCAGTTGGAGGTAACGACTGCTAATATGTGCCATTTTTGCCTGAGGGTAATTAATTTAACTGGTGAAATTACCTCCACATAAAATTATATGTGTCTGTTCATGTAGTATCTGATAATTTAATTTAGTTCCATGAGGTACTTTGTGTGGGGGAGGGGAAATGCCTATTGGTACCTGCAGTAACTTTTTGGCCCAAACTTGAATGGTAAAATAACCATCTGTTGCATCTAATTTACAAAAGCTGTGTTATGGCATTCCCCTTCAATATAGATTAGCTAATATAGTAATATAACTTGCTACCTTTTGTAGAGATTTATTCTTTTTAGACCTGCTTCCCATATAATGTCTGCAAGATATGAAAACACCTTGACTCACTCCTGTATCTGAAAATGTAGAATGATGTACAAATTAATTTCAGATTCAGAGGTGACTTGTGAATGCAATTGCTTTAATTTGCCATAAGTGCTAACTTTTTAGTTTTGTATAATTTTACATATTGAAATCAGAATGAAACAATATTGGAATTAAACTCTCAGGAAGGGAATGACTGATCCCTGTTATGTGTGCTACCAATTCATACTAGATAATGTATGTTAAGCAGCACGGGCACTTTCTAGTACTTTGGGCGGGTGGGGTAGGGCTGTATTAGTAATGGTATCACCAAAGAGACTTCAAAATTAAGACAGGATTATTCACAGAGTTGTGGATATATTATTCACAGTGTTTGGGTATATTTGGAAAATTGTGGCCATGTGCAAATCACTTTCCTTTTACTATTTTATGGACAATGTGGCCCAATTCTCAGTCTGTTTCTGCTTGAATGAGGGAGGAAGGGATAATACTGCATGTGCTGATTTTCAGTGAACACCAAATTAACACATGTCATCTACCAACGTATTGCTGCTGCTTTACAACCTAAGTCGCTTGTCACCAAAGGTGTGAGTTTGCACCAAGGATCCTGAGAGCAGCTTTGAACAAAGTGAAGGGCAAGGAACTGCAGATCACTCTCCTCTTCTGTGTTAATATCCAGAACTGCCTTAAGTCCCAGGGCTTCATTTCCTATGCATGCACATTGCTACGTGTGTGAGGCATCATGTTGCTGCTTTGTACACTTTACCCCACCTTTCATTAAATATTTCTCCTTCTGGCATAGCTCCATCGTCTTGAATGGGACAGCTAGACTCGATGGTCTGAGAGTTGTTGCCTTGGGCGTTCTTTTGTTTTGCATCTTTAGTCTCCTAGCAACAAGCAAAATGTTGCAATGAAAATAAAGTGTACACATGCATACATTTTTAATTTGAGAAAATGTGAAATACATAAATGGTAACTTCATGAAAGCTGTTCATACAAATTTGTAGTGTTATGTGTTTGAAAAGTTGCATCCATACTACATTTGTTACATGCATATGTTGTTGACTTCATTTTACAGGATGGTTTCATCTTATTTGGTACATCATGGATACTGTGCAACAGCAGAGGCCTTTGCTAGATCTACTGATCAGACTGTACTAGAAGAACTAGCATCCATTAAAAACAGACAAAGTAAGCCTGAACAATACTGTATTCCTTAATAAAAAAAAAGATTTAAATGTTCAAAAATAAAAATTGCCTGACCTGTGAATTTCAGTCATGAGGTTGTATATAACCATGATCAGTGGAGCGGAAACAGCTTTCCCCGTCACCCTGCAGTCCCCTACATGCTCCCAAATCTGCCCAAATGTTGGGGGGCCCTTGAGTAGATTTGGAAGTGCACAGGGAGCTGCAGAGGGGAAAAGAGCAAGGAGAAGTCCTATTGCATGATGTTGAGTATAAGCCATGGAATTCATAAATTTGTAAATTAGTTGTGTAGTGAGTTTGTTTTACGGCAGATGGTTTACAATAATAAAGAGCCTTTTTTAGTGCATTCGCTACTTTGCAACCCAGGATGCAACTTTTGGTGCACCCAGGATTTTCCCTCCCATTGGTGTAATTGCAAGGGATTTGGAAGGAGAATCGCGTTCCTTCCTATAGAGGAAGACTGTGTATGAAGTCCATCCAGATCCTGCAAACCAACAAGGATTTATTTGTGCAGTTATTTACTTGTGCAGTTGATCAAGTGCACCCTCAATTTTCAAGCGCACCCAGGGTTTTGAAGAGTTTTGCTCCTTGTAGCCTCTGCTGCAATATAATGAATGGGTGAAACTGGCACTGCTTAGGTAGGATGACTGCAGTGGGATGGGGCAGGAAGATGGATCAGATTAGGCACAGTAGTTTAATAAGTTTATTAACCTGGTTGTGTGGTGAGACATCATGGAGCATTTCTAAAATAAGCTACTGTGCGTAGTTTATTAAGCCATCCTGGACTAAAATGACATCCAAATGCGGCCACTGTGTACTTGGAAATCTGTGAATTGCTTTGTATGTCTTCCTTGTCAAAAGGCAGAAGACAAATATTTTAAATAAACAGACAATGAATATGTAGTAAATGGAGGGAAACTGTTGATTTGTAGATTTATATTTGTTGGAAACATTTCCAGCAGAAACATAATATATTTGCTCTTGCTTGCTGTTATTTTAAATTATAAGTTAGTATACCACTTCATGAGAACTAAAATATCTTTATTTGTTTTATTTTGTTTTTGCTGTACATTCCTCGGTGTACAATAATGACAAAAACATTGCAAAGCATCTGCATGGGGTCTATTGGACACCAGGAGTAACTCTTACCTTGTGGGGTTAATTCTACTCCAAATTGGCTTGATCTTAATACTTCAGGGATTAACAGTCCCATACTGATTTTTTTACTTGTAATATTCTTGCGGTGAGGGAACCCTATCAGGCTATTGGAGTGCTACATTGGACCCCTTTTGATCTGTATTATGTGCCCAGTATTTCACCTAGGCATTTTTTGTTTTCTCTTTCGTTGTTCTTCTGTTTTCTCCTCCAGAACACCCTGATAGCCCAATGAGGAATGCAAGTTAACATTGTGGGGTCCAGTGTGCCCCAAATATTTTTGTCTAAGACATTTTTGCCATGCGATACCAATAAAGTCATTTTGTGTGTGTGTTAAACTGGAGTTATTTTGAAATGGATCATTAGCTTTATTTCCAGCCAGGACTTTAAAAGGGCTTGTTTGACACAGTAAAAATAAATTTTAAAAAAAGATATGCAAGGGTTAAGTCTTTCACTGAAATCAGTAGGACTCAGAAGTACCCAAATGTATCTGAATTGTCCCCTAAACGTTACAGTTTTCAAACTATTGTTTTGCTTTCATTAACAGGAATTCAGAAACTGGTTTTAGCTGGAAGAATGGGAGAAGCTATTGAAACAACACAACAACTTTATCCAAGTTTATTAGAAAGAAATCCTAATCTTTTATTTGCTTTGAAGTAAGTCTTCAAGTAAAGTGCCTATTTTTAAATAGCTGTCTCATGTTGAGGTGGAGATGGGGGGATGCGTGTGTGTGTATTATCATGACTTTTAAGCCTCGATAGTAACAAATTAACTTGTTTGTTATCTAGAGCAGGGGTAGGCAAACATTTTGGGCAGCAGGCACACTTGTCTTCTTTTCGGGTCTGAGAGCACGTTTGTCCCACAAGTCATTTGGGTCCACAAACATTTTTTTTCTGGATACCCTTTTCTTGCCCCGACATTTTCTCTTTTCTTGCCCACCCCCCTGCACTAGGATTCTGTCTCTTCTTCCACCTCCCCACCCCATGCTGGAATTCTTTTTCTTTTCACCCCTTTCTTCCCCCTCACTGACACTCTGTCTCTCCCCCTTCCTTTTCTTCCTTTCTCCTTTCTCTGGCAGCCTTTCGTTCCCCCCCCCCCCCCCCAATCTACAGTTATGCTCATGTAGTGAATTGCAAAATATGGTTTGGATTTTTAAAAATGCATTGGATCAAAGTTTAGTCATACTTAAACCTACTGAAATAATTTGTCTCACACTCTTAGGTTTGACTAAAGCTGGATTAGACCCCAATAACTTCAAGCACTGACTTATGTTCCTCAATCTTGAGAACCCCTCTTCTTTAAACAACACTTTTCCAATCCTAATGGTTTTATCTAAAAGCTTTAGAAGGTTAAGATAGTACCCACTTACAGTTGCTGTCTGTGAACCTCCCAGTAGCACTTCATGGCATATCTGTGTTGACCTCTGCATTCTTATTGCCCACGTGTCATACTTCTTTCCCCCTTTTGTGGAGCTTAAGCTCCTAACCAGAAAGAGAGCAAGAGAGGAAGTATATACCACTCCCCTCATTATTTCAGAATAAAGCACATGCATAGACCTATGATAATCTGCAATAAATCCTTCTCTTCCCATATACCTGGGTCGGAATATTTTTAATATGTGAAGGGATGATCATGTAGCACTTTAAAAAGAAAAAAATAGTAGCCCTGTTGTTGCTTGGGGTGAGTAATACATTCTATCCCTTTCCCTATAATTCTGCAGTTTTTCTTGTGCTTCTTAGTACATAAAGGTATGTTTTTATCCACTATTGATCATTTAATCCATTTCACTTAGGAGTGAAAGTGACAAGCCCAGAACCTCCTTCCGATTTTTAGGCTGCAACTCATACCCATCAACCTGGGACTAAGGAGCTTACTTCTGAGTTTTCATATAAAGGGCATATGGGATATGAGGAAGCAGCTGCAATTAGGATTTCAGAAAAGGCTTTTCCTCTGCAACGAGGACTCCTTCCCTCACTCCCCATCTCCTATTTTTGGTATGGTTATCAAAAGGTTGTATTGGATTGAGTGATACACGGGGGGTGAGGTGGGGGGAGATTGGTGGAAGACGTGGCTCCCATTCTACAAAAATGATTATACTTGTTGTCATTGATGTTCATTTGTATTAAACAGCAGCAAAACTACAGGCATCTAAATCTCCAGTAATACTGAGAGTGGGTGCAGCTTTTAGAAATTTTAATCTTAGCTTTATAAACTAACACTTCTCTCATATTTCCTAGGGTACGCCAGTTCATAGAAATGGTCAATGGTACAGACAGTGAAGTACGATGTCTAGGAGGTCACAGTCCAAAATCTCAAGATAGTTATCCTGTTAGTCCTCGATCATTTAGTAGTCCCAGTATGAGCCCCAGCCACGGAATGAACATTCACAGTCTAGCAACAGGCAAAGGAAGTAGTACACACTGTTCTGGTGAGTTTAAGGTGGCTGAAGGTGGTGCTATGCAGAAGTATTTATTTTTGGAGTCTTCAGAATTTTGTTTCGATCTGTTTACTAGCATCTGGAATAGTTGTGTTTTGGTGGTGTCTTGTAGTGTTGGGTGGCTCTCCTTTTCCTCTTTCTTGGCAGGAACTCCTTAGGGGTTATGTCTTCTGTACCTACTCTGTCACAGGTGTGTGGATTGCCATGTGAGCAGGTCCTCATAGTGTGGCCATGGTTAAGCTAGGGCAGCTGTGTGGAAAGCTGCATGTGTGTGGCTCTCACATTCCATGGCAACATTGTGAATGCTGTATTGAACACCATTCTCGAAACTGGGGGAGAAGGGGGGAGCTCACACTCCGTGAACCACTGCAGCTCTTGCCACTTCAGGTCTCAGTGTGTTTGAGAAGCAAATAAAGATCAAAGAGAGGAACCTTTTCCTTCGCCTGGCTGTCTAGCAGACAGAAGGAGGATCTCTTCTTCAGCACTCCACCCGTTTGTCTGCTATGGAGGCAGCTGTGGAGCAAATAATGGACAGCTTGTTTGCACTAATACTTTGTGCGGCTGGCGGGGAAGGGTAGTAGACTACCAGAGGAGAACCTCCTTCCAGCTGCAGCTGCCCTCCAGGTGTCCTGAGATTGAAACCAGATTGTTTTGAGGGTAGCTTACCCTTTCCAACTCATTTGCATGAATCAATGTATGTAAGGAATTATACTAAGCCAACAAAAGAAATCCAGATACTATTGTTGTTGTTGTTGCGTCAATAATTTTCACCTTTTTGGTTTTAGGTTTTGAAAGTAGTTGCAGTAATGGAGTGATTTCAAACAAAGTACACCAATCTTACTGTCACAGTAAACATCAGCCTGCCAGTTTGAATGTACCAGAACTCAATAATATAAATGTAACACGATCCCAGCAGGTTAATAGCTACTCTAGGTATGTATATTCAATCCAGTCTGATGCTACTGTTCTTCATCCAGCACTGTTTGTTTGCCCTTTATGTAACCTAGTATTGTACTGATCTTTCTGGTATAGGCAGTTAGTAATCGCTGGCTTCAGTGCCCCCATCTCTCCCTGGTGGGCAAAAAGGTGGGCTACAAATCTAATATTTTTCTCTATTCCTTTAATATGTGTTCAGATACATGTAAATATGTTTGCCATATTTATAAAAAGTCTATTATAATTACTACCTGCGTTGAACCGAAAAGTAAGTAAATGAGAAACTGTATTTTCACTCAGAGCACTGATTTCTGGTATGCTAAGAAAATCAGGCCCAGCACCAGCACATGGCATACTTGGACAAGTGCTAAGGCCCCAGCTGGTAGTAGCTGTCTGTAATCTACCTGCCCACAGTGACAGTCAGGAGGGACTGGCAGTTTGGTAGCAGTGGTTATGTGTCTATGCTGAGGGCAGAGTAATTAAGGTGGCAATGCCAGTGCTAAGGTGACAGTGCCAGGGACCAAAGCTCTGCTCAGTAATGCAGGCAAGTCAACAATAGGGAGAGATGTCGGGGAGGGAGGGGAGTTGTCCCTGAAGGCAGCTTGCCAAGGGACCCCCACAACCTCAAGCCAGGCCTTTTTTTCCTGTCCTTGAGCCACCATTTGTCAGGTTCATAATGAGTAGTAGATTATGATGTAACTTTATCATGTTTCAGTAATCACGTTCTTAGCAATGCTACTTCACAATGTAAAGAGCCCATACAATGGACTAGGCTTCCTAGGATGACTCCTCTCACCCCAGTGTAGTTTACCATACTTCATATGTGGGTCTGTAGTAAAATGAATGCTTGTATCCCCTCCCCATCCCAGTTGTGTTGTGGCACATAGATGAAACATGAGACCCAATTCCAAAGCCGTACACAGTTAATGATGCATTTTTCCTCTTCTCAGCAATGATATAGATATGGAAACAGATCATTACTCCAATGGGGTTGCAGAGACATCATCCAATGGCTTCTTAAATGGTAGTTCTAAACATGATCACGAAATGGAAGAATGTGACACAGAAATGGGTCTGCACCAATGTTATTTACATATTTTAATATTATTACCATTGCCTTTTATTGTTTACTTGTAATGATTTCCAAATGAAATTTAGGCACTGTCTTATAATGCAATCCTATGCATGTATTTATTCAAAACTAAGTCCCTTTGTGTTTAAGGCTTATTTCCAAGTAAGGTATGTATGGGATTGCAACATTGTTTAAACTGTTCCATTTCCAGAATGCTAATTAGTTGCAATAGTGATGCCTTATTACAAGGTTTCACCATTGAGGGAAGTAAGATTGTCTCCCAGTAGGAATAGTATATTTTGGACATTGGCCTCTGCAAGATCCAGATCCTTGGCTCCTTTAGAAGAAGAGAAAATCATTTTTGTTTTGCCAGGCTTTGTGCTGTTTATTTTTTTATTTTTTACTGTATAGTGTGCTGTTTTCTAATGTGATGGTCACTTTTACAGTATGCCACTTTTCAGTTCTGAAAGTTGAAAAATAGCCTATCATAAAAATAGAGAAGCCCAAACCCTGAATTGTTCCCACCACCAGTATTCTTTTGACTAATTGAGTCAGTATGTAGTCAAACACAGTGGCTCAATTCGGACAACACGATAGTCAATGGTGGGGTAATAATCAACTTTACAGTTGTTCATCTAGGGGGTACTCCCCACACAACATGGTAATAAATAATCAACTGTGGTGTGGATGAGGATCAGCGCTGAGTTGACTGTGGCAGCATTCGGATGACACGATAGTCAAAACAACTGATGATTGTTTCCCCCACACCAGTTGTTTATTGTGTCGTCTGAATTGAGCCAGTGTGTTCCTCACTGCTGTGCTGTATTAATGATAGTGTGTTCTTATTCTTACAGAGGTTGATTCCAGTCAGTTAAGACGTCAACTGTGTGGAGGTAGCCAAGCAGCCATTGAAAGGATGATTCACTTTGGCAGAGAATTGCAAGCTATGAGTGAACAGTTAAGAAGAGAGTGTGGCAAAAACACAGCAAATAAGAAAATGCTCAAAGTAAGTGAAATGCCTTGCAGTAAAATCTAGCCTTTGATGTATTAGCCCTTTCACACATGAATCTCTGGTAAAACCATGAGTTTAGATTCCAAGTTCTTACATGCAGCCCAGTTTATGCCATGGAAGTGGGATAGGGAAAGAGGGCAATGTCAACGATTCTAAGCTGACTGAGTTCTGAATGCAAGTGTCATGCAGCTGTTTCTTTGTCAAATAGTAGACCAAATAAATAACAAACCAAGCGGTACAGTGTATGTCTGAGAAGCAATTCAACATAGAGATGGTTGGAAACTGTCAGCTTTTCATTTTGCATAACTCGGTGGAGGAATGGAATCATCTCACACTTTGTAGTGGAAAATTCCAATATAGAACCTATTGTGGACAATGACTAAATGAAACCAGCTTTCTGTCTTAGACACTTCTGCTCCACCTCCTCTCAGCTAGTAAACACTTGATCTCATGTTGTGAAATATATAGGAACTGTGGCCTTTTTTTAATTACACAGAGGTGACATTCTTTTTAATGATTTAAAGACTTTTAAAAGAACTATTTGGAATTTGTTTTGGCAAATATTATGATGTGTATATACCATGACAGTTCTAATTTTGATTTGAACAAGATAAGAATAAAGAAAATATCCCTAGTTTACTTTAACTTGGCTGAACTGTGTAAACTTTAGTAATGACAAAATTAAGCACTGATTTCTCAACAGGATGCATTCAGTTTACTTGCATATTCAGATCCTTGGAGCAGTCCAGTAGGAAATCAACTGGACCCCATTCAGAGAGAGCCTGTGTGTTCAGTTCTCAATAGTGCAATACTAGGTAAGGATTATCAGTTTTCTTCTTCATAGCACATTTGTTAAGGTAAGTTAAACTGAAAACAGTTACATTATAGGCCATGAATGGTGAAATTTATAGGTACCTTTAATATTTTGAGTTACAAAAAGAAACTCACTTGCCACTAATTGTTCAAATTACATCCTCATTTCAATCACAACCTGGCTTGGAGTATTTACCATGCCACAAGTATAAATATAAAAAACAAGTCTAATCACACGCATTTTGACAATTCCACTGGGCCTCCTAAAATGTTAGCAATCTTAACTTGGTGAATGTTGACAGTTTACCATAATGCACATATATGATTAAACACAGGCAGAACAATCCTACCTTCCTGAGGGGATGAGATCGGCAGTGCAGCCACTGCCATAGCTGGAGCCCTGCCAGTTCATTCCAGCTGGGCGATGATTATCTCCACTCCCACCCCCACCCCCCTCTGGATTCTTTGACGTTTCCCTGTTGACTGGAATAGGAGGGAATTAACTGTGTCAGCTCCAGAGCTGGTGTATTTTTTCAGCCTGCCTGGGAAACAAGGAGGCTTTGGCTCCTTCTGATCCATGGCCTCCCCAGAATGCCCTATTCTTGATCCCTCTGAGTGCAGAGGACCATCACAGGGCCAATGACCACAGTCAAGCATCCTGCTGTTCCACTGGGGAGGCCTCTGATTGCAGATCTCCCTGTCCAGCCATGGAGAAGATGCTCCACAGTAGTTTATGGCCCCTCAACTGCCCTCCTTGGGAGTTCAGGATTGGAAATTAATATCTGAGTTGTTACCCTGGCAAATTTATTTTGCCTGTAATTGAGACGGTACAAGTGTGCATGCCTCCTTTAGTTTCTTCAGTGTTGAGGACATCAACACTTTCTTACAATACAGCATTCTTGTTTTGTTAAATTAAAAATATAAACAATTGACGTTTCAGTTCTTATTTCAGGTTGGGGATGTTCGAAGAATTTTATTAAAGCCCAATTTGGTAACTAGATCCAGGATTGTTCTTGGAAAGAGTATAACTTAATTATAAAAGTGCATTGTTCAATCTTTCAGAGACACACAATCTACCAAAGCAACCTCCACTTGCTCTTGCAATGGGACAGGCTTCACAGTGTCTAGGATTGATGGCTCGGTCAGGAATTGGATCCTGTGCATTTGCCACAGTGGAAGATTATCTACATTAGCTATGCATATGAAGATGTCCGAGGTGTATAATGTGGCATATATTCACCATGAAAGTAGACCAGCTCTGCCAACTGGAGTTTGGATTTTTTTTAAATTATGTACTAAGGACAGGTCTGTTGCTTTACATTGCTTCCTAGTTTACAGCATGACGCAAATGATTTTCTAAACTACTGTTAGGAGAGATTTTCCATCTTTAACCAGAGTTAAATATCATCAGTAACATCAGATTGACAAACCCTTGAATTGTTCCAAACAAACCAAAAACGCTTCACCTTCGTGGAAGGTGGGGCAAAATAATGTTGTGGATGTGTTAGTATGTGGGTGATGTAAACTTCAAGCAGGATAATTTGCCAACTTCCACCCCCATTATTACATAGATCAATCAGTGTAATTTGCAAAATGCATAAGTACCTGACAGTTTGGCTGTATAGTATTGATGGGAAGAAATATTTTTAATGTGTACTGTAAAACTTGAAATACTCAGGAGCTGAGTGAATATGTTTGTTGCTACTTACAATCTCAACCTGTTTCCTAGTGGTTTTTGTTTTAACATGGTCTTTTCAACTCTGTTTCCTGTTTAACTGCAGACAACTTATGTTGTAGACTCACCTGTTTAACTGTTGTATTATAACAGTATTACATGTCAACACAGTGTGGTTATGACCTATTTATATAAAAACCAAATATTTAGTCAATTTCAGTCTTAATTTAATCTTTGTACACCCTGCATTTTTAAAAGTGCTTAAATGAGTACTCTATTGCAATAAAATGTAGTGATATCATAATTAACCAGCCATTAAATACTTCTACATATGGTAGGATGGCTTACTTTACCTTTTTGCTTGTGTTGTGTTTTCAAAATGAGTTGGTAAACTTCTGTATCTGCATTAAGTGTCTGTGTTATGTAGAAAGTGACATGTGCTGGAATATGGTTATGTTATTGCACCTGACTGGGACAGATTTGATTGTGTTAAAAGGATGGGAAATGTTTGATGAAGTGGACAGACATGCCTGGGTTTAGACTTTGTGTCTGTCTCCCAAAAAAAACATGAGTTCAGTTAATAACATCAAGACTAGACTGGCACTGTGTGGGTGTTTAACAAAGACATTTTTATTTTTACAGTGTTCCTATTCTGTGTTCTGCAGCATAGATTCAAAATAAAGTAGGGCTGTGTGCTTGCTTAAAAACCAATGCTACACGTAAGTAATACAAAATCTATGCCAAGGAATGCTGTAATCAATATAAATTGAGTAAATTTGTTTACTTTTTTTTAACTTAGCATAGTCCTTTGCAGTTAATCTTGATAATCTCTACTGCTGTGGCTTCTAAGATTTCAGTAGGTAGTACTGTCAAGCATACCCTTGCATCTGTAAGGCCTATAAGCTTAAAAATGAAAGCTGATTCTCAAAAAGTAAAGTTCTGAACCATCACCATGTCCTTCACTCTTGTACAAGTTGCAACTCTGCAAGAGCTTTTAACCCCTCACATACACACACATACCAAAAGAGTGGTGAACAAAAGACTTCACTATTTAGTAGTCTACCTTCCAATGCTTCACTGACACTATCCAACCCATAGCAGTAGATACGGTCAACTAGTGCTAATCTTCATCAATGTGAAGTAGAACACCAGTGAAAAGCTTCAAAAATTATCTAAAGACCTTAGGGTGACCATATGGAAAGGAGGAGAGGGCTCCTGTATCTTTAATTGTGGCATCGAAAAGGGAATTTCAGCAGGTGTCATACCTGGCGAAATTCCCTCTTCATCACAACAGTTAAAGCTGCAGGAGCTATATTAGAGTGAACTCATACAAAAAATGATACATATAGGAAGTGGAAGGAACGCCAGGCTACAAAAGAAGACTACAGACAGGTAACACAGAAGTGCCGAAATGGTGTCAGGAAGGCTAAAGCTGAGGATGAGCTGAGACTAGCGAGTAATAAAAAGGCTTTCTTCAGATACATGAATAGTAAAAGACAGAGGAAAGACATGGTGGTTCAGCAGCTGAATGAGGATGGCAAATTGATAACAGAGGACAAAGAAAAGGCCAAAGTGCTCAATTCCTACTTTTGCTCATTCTTCTCTCAAAAGCAGGTCTATGACCCCCCTGGCAAAAGTGACGTACAAGCTGAAGGAGTAGGATTGCAGTTTGAGATAAGCAAATGGTCAAGGAACACCTAATTTCTTTGAACGGGTACAAATCTCCAGGCCCCGATGAACTGCATCCTAGAGTAATAAAGGAGCTAGCAGAAGAACTCTCAGAACCACTGTTTATTATCTTTGCAAAATCATGGAAGATGGGTGAAGTGCCTGACGACTAAGGTCCCTATCTTCAGAATGGGCAAAACAGAGGAACCTGGGAACTACAGAACAGTCAGTCTGACATCCATCCCTGGGAAAATATTGGAGCAGAGTATAAAGAAGCCAATCTGTAAACACCTTGAAAACAATGCATTGATAACTAGACGCCAGCATGGATTTGTCAAGAACAAATCCTGTCATACTAATCTGATCTCATTTTTTGATCGGGTAACCTCCCTTGTGAACTGGGGGAATGCTGTGAACATAATATATCTTGACTTCAGCAAAGGTTTTGACAAAGTGCCCCATGACATTCTGATTCACAAACTAGCTAAAAGTGGACTAGGTGGATCCACAGTTGGCTACAGAGTGCTTATCAATGGTACCTTCTCAAACTGGGGGGAGGGAACAAGCAGGGTACGCAGGGCTCAGTCCTGGGCCCAGTGCTCTTCATCATTTTTTAAAAATTTGGATGAGGAGGTGCAGGGAATACTTATCAAATTTGCAGATGACACAAAATTGGGTGGGATAGTTAATACTCTGGAAGACACAAACAAATTTCAAAGTGCTCTTGATAGGCTGGAGAGCTGAGCTGAAAACAGAATGAAATTTAATAAGGATAAATGTCAAGTTCTACACCTAGGAAAAAGAAACCAAATGCAGTTACAAGATGGGGGATACTTGGCTCAGCAGTACTACAAGCGAGAAGGACCTTGGAATTGTTGTAGACCGCAAGCTGAATATGAGCCAACAATGTGATGTGGCTGCAAAAACAGCAAATGCTATTTTGGGCTACATTAACAGAAGTATAGCTTCCAACTTGCGTGGGGGTACTGGCCTCATCTTGAGTATTGCGTCCAGTTCTGGGCACCACACTTCAAGAAGGATGCAGACAAACTAGAGCATGCTCAGAGGAGGGCAACGAGGATGATCAGGGGGTCTAGAAACAAAGCCCTATGAGGAGAGACTGAAAGAACTGGACATGTTTAGCCTGGAGAAGAGAAGATTGAGGGGAGACAAGATAGCACTCTTCAAATACTTGAAAGGTTGGCACAGAGGAGTGCTAGGATCTCTTCTCAATCATCCCAGAGTGCAGGACATGGAATAATGGGCTCAAGTTACAGGAAGACAGACTCCAGCTGGACAGCAGGAAAAACTTCCTGACTGTTAGAGCAGAATGACAATGGAACAAATTACTAGGGAGGTCATGGGCTCTCCCACATTAGAGGCACTAAGAGGCAGCTGGAGAACCAGCTGTCAGGGATGCTTTAAGGTGGATTCCTGCATTGAGCAGGGGGTTGGACTCGGTGGCCTTATAGGGCCCTTCCAACTCTACAATTGTAAGATTCTGATCCTGAGGTAATCCTTAAGAACAGGATGTTGAAAATCCCCTTTAACTGTGCCATGGGTATATTTGCACTGTTTGGGAAATATTTTTTTTTGATTAGCAAGTTTCTCTGGGTCCTCCTATGACTGCATTTTAATTAGCTGTGGCTATACAGTTTTAGAATTAGGATTCAGTTCAAAAAGAAAAAAAAACTAAGTTGATCAAATTTCATTTGGGAAAATATACTCAGCATCAAAAGCAGCTATATTAATATAGGCATATTTACTTTTCTTTGCCTGAAAATCACATTAAAGAAACTTTCTTTGGTTTTACAAAACATGAAACCTACAGGTGTATTTGGAACACAACATGATTGTGAAGTACAAATGCAGAATCACCAAAAACCAAACACTTTTTATATGGATTTATCAAAGTCCACACATTAATACAGCATAGTACAAAAAGGGAAAATAATATAAATCAGACTGGTTAAACTTGGGTCAGTTGTTCCCCTTTAACCTTTACTCTCTCACACTATTTGGGAAAACAACATGGAAGATACCAAGTGCACTGCACAGAGTGAGGGTGTCAAACCTTCCAGCCCAAGAGCTGAGTTCAATTTTGGAGAAGCTCTTACTTAGGAGACACATTCCAGTGTTTAATGGGGCCAACGGCAAAATGAGGCAGGCCAAAATACCAGTATATTTTAGTTTAAGACTCTTAACTGCCAGTAAGTCAGGTTTAAGGTAGGCATTTGAACCTTTTAGAATGGGGAAAACCAGCAGAAGCCAAGAACCCACCAAATGATTGATGGGAAGGGGTTAAGGCCAGGGAAACAGGTAACCCCCCCCCCCGGGGGGGGGCAGGATTGGGACCCAAAGTAAGCCAGATTTGGCCCAGAAGGCTGAAGTTCAACTCCCCAGACTTAGAGGAAGACTAGGATACAAACATGATAAAAGCCCTGTTAGCTACAACACTGTTTTACATATTAAAGTCATTTTATAGTATCTAACAATTTGACTTGTCAAGCTAGCCTTTCAGCAAGAAAAGATAGTATATCACCCATTTAAGATGCCCACCTCTGTCACCTCAAATAGTAGTTGGTTAGATTTACTGTAGATTTCATGGAAGAGAAAGCATACTCAAACGATTTAGAAGCCCTAGAACAGTTTCATTGGAGCACATGGCTGCAAGGAACTAAGCAGTATCCAGAAAAGAGCACATACAACCTTCATTACTCTTGAAACTTGAATATCTATTACAAAATTCTTTAAACATGAGTAAGTAGAATAATTGAACACAACTTTTCACATTATAAAATAACTCAAATCCATTAACTGACTTTTCAGCACAATAATCTGCAGGTTAGTTATCAACATGTACTCATGGTTTCAAAGTTGAAGAAACCCAATGTTTTGTGAATTGCTTAGCTCTTTGTTTCTTCTTTTTACCTGGGGGAAAAGAAAACAGGCGTTTATTTCAAGTGTGCTTGGCAAGCCAACCATTCTGAAGCTAGCAACACCAGACTTCAGGTAGTTTATCCACCAGCTGCCCCTGGATCCCTGTGAAAGAAGCTCTCAGATTTGCCGCTGCTGGAGCAATCTCATTCAAGGTCTCTTCTCTCTGCCACTACCTTCGTTCACAAAGAACTATCAGAGATGTCTTATGTTTTTTTAATCACTGTACAGGAGGGGATTCAATAATGCAACATTCGCTTTTCATTCAAATATTACATCATTCATTACCAAAAAGAAGGCTATTTCTAAACTCAACAGGAATTTCATTTGACTATTCAGGCAACGGATAAGACAACTACCTTTACTACATATATGCAAGACCCTATGTGATTTAACTGTTGAGGACACAACTTGTAAAGCAGACCTCAAGTGTCACCTCATCCAGGAACTCACCAATGGCCTTCAGGCAAGTCACTATTCTCTCAGCCTCAACCCCATTTATCTGCAGTATGTGGGGAATACTTCTTTACCTTAAAGGACTATTGTATTTGTTAGAAAAATATGAGATGCTTGTATATTTTGTTAGAAAATATACATCTGCCCAGAAATTACTTGACCAGGAATATCAAATAACCCCACCATCCTGAATTAACCCAGTTTAGCTACCTGTAGCCATTACCAACAGTCAGGAAGCAAGACATTTTAGAACAATTTTGTATATGAGTTCCCTAATCTAATCAATTCAGTGAAAAAGTATGTTTCACTACTTGCGCCTTTAATACACATTTTCTATGGACTCCCATGTAATCAAAGTGCTGTTTGTGAAGAGGCCTTTGATATAAATGCCATAAAAAGACTTAGCAAGTAGCTTTCTAGCCTGATTTTCAGTTTCTCTAAACGCTTCTCATTTAAAAGACAATAAATAGCCAAGATGGAACTTCAGACACTTAAGTCAGGGCACAAAGAGCTGCCATTGGATGAAGGATGTTTTGATCCTACATGACATACCTTTTATGAATAGCAGCTTGCCATATGGATCCAGGGCTTTATCCACACCCCTGAAACCCACTACTACAAAAAAGGAGCAAAATAAAAACTTACCCCAAGTTTTATTCACGAACTGTACTGCTGCTTTTTTAACCGGCCTTCTCTTGTTTTCAACAGAAAAATATTGGTTTGCTGAAAAGACAAAAGTGTTATGCAATTTAATCTAGATATGCATGTAGCTGAATCTCTTAAATTCTACAAACGCATTAAGCAAAAGCCACTTTACCAGTAGTTCGGTTGCAGCCTGCTCCATAAAGGTGCCTTCGTATGAACTCTTTGGCTTCTTCCTGCTGCCTGTTGGTTAAATCCTGATCTTTTAACCGCACAGCCATATAGCTCTCTTGCAGCCTGATGATAAATCAAAAGGTTAGAAGATACTTAGCAGCAGGTGTAATGCTACATAAAATGTTCTAAGTGGAACAGAGCTACACTCAGAATTACCTGAATAATTTCCCACTTCCTTAGATTTGATCAAATAAGCCTATTTTCCTATTAACATGCTTTGTGCCATCCTGATCTCCTACATAAAGCTATTTTCACATGTTCAGAGTCAAAATTAATCCCTTTAAAATGAAAAATTAGCTGTTCATATCCCAAAAGTTATTACCTTCCACAAGTTGTGATATTTAAATGCCTGGCTCACACATGGTGGCAACCAACACAGAACAGCTTTGTAAGGGTGTGGGATTGCCACTAGGCTTGTATTCCCTTGCCAACACAGAGGTGCCCTTTGTATAAACAGATCCTTCCATGTGGATGATATATATGTGGACACATATATCCATGATGGTGGCACATTTTCAACTGTTCATCATCGTAGACATAGCTTGAGAGAAGACTGAATGTTAACTTGAAAGCCTTAATGTGTCTCATTATAATAAAAATTTAAAAACTTTTCTAGGTACCTAAACAGCTTCACCACCCAAATAGGGTTGTTCACAATGTACCATGTTAATTCTTCAGCCATATGAAGAGTCTTTTAGGGCTATAAAGTGGGATATAAGCATCCCCTCAAAATAAAGATACCCAGTGGTGGAGGCACTGGCTCAGTTTGGACGACACATTAGGCAACGGAGGAGGGGGGGAACAATCGTCAGTTGTGTTGCTTATTGTGTCTAGAGGATAGCACACAACACACACAAAACTGACAGTACGTTAATCAGGCACTTTAAACAACAGAGCGAAACAATGGGCTTGCACGTTGTTTAGCCCAAAGCCCCATTGTTTAAAGTGTCGTCCGAATTCAGCCCCCCCTCTCTCCGTGGACTATTCCGTTTCGGAATAGAGTTCTGCTGCCTAGAGCAGCCAAAAAAAACCCAGCTGCTCTATGCAGCTGGCCGAACTCACGGTGTATGCTGGGATACGGCTGGGGGACACACAGAGGAGAAGCTGCAACCAAAATGGCCACCGCAAGTTCCTTGCAACCGGGGCGTTTGCCGGTTCCAAGCAGCGCTGGCTGCAGTGTGTCGTCTGTGGAGCTCCTCCTGCCTAACGCACGGTCAGTACGTTATTTACCCCTCCGTTGCTTAATATGTCGTCAGAACTGAGCCACTGTCTATTCTGATTGGGTGTGGGACTCCAAGATCTCTCCAATTTAACGCTTGGGTGTGGGACTCCAAGATCTCTCCCAATGCTTGCACAACAACAATTTAACGCTCATGAGGCAACCCAAAACAGGGAATGTTTGTTTCTGAAAGGAAGCGGAGTTTGTATAAGGGAGCTCCACTGACCTGTCTCCTTCCAGAAATAAGCATTTCTGCTCATTTCAACGCTTCTTTTAGGAAGCACTAAATCTCCCTTGTGGTGAGTTCTGCCTGCACAATGGAATTGGTGGGACCCACTACTTGTAAAATGGAATCAGTGGGGTAAAAGTGCCCCATTGGATTCTGCCCACTGTATTCAAATCTTGCATAATGAAAATACTGGAGTTTACACATTTCGTATGTAATAGAATCTCGATTGCATTTAATGAGTTTGATAGGGCATAGAACAGTAAGAAAATCAGATGTGCTCACAGAGGGCCCATTTAGACAACATTGTTAACCCTGCTGGTTAAGGGTTTTTGGTTAAGCAGCAGGGTTTACAGTGTCATGTGCAATGCATTTTCCTTAACCAGGTGTCTCTGCTAACCACATTATGGTCGGCTTCACTAACCCTGTTATGCAGCAGGGCTAGCAGCACTAACATTGGCTTACAGTGTTGTGTGCGACACATCTGTGGTTAAGGGGCCGAAATCATAGAGCTAACAGTATAGAGCAGCCCTAATTGCCCCGGCTGCTCTAGCCTGCAGGCTTGCTTGCTGTTCCAGACTACTGCAAAGTTAGTACGGCCGCTGCAGCCACCATTTCGCATCATTGGCCCCGTTTTTTGAGCAACACATGCATTTCCTAGGGCCACGTACCGAAGCTACTCCTGTTTTACTTCCCACCAACATTTCTCCCATATGACCCAGTCCTGATTCAAAATGGCCAACCACATATATCAGAGCATCTGACCCTCCCAAAATGGTGTCGGGAGCTGGACAGCACTGCCACACCTTCTGTATAAATAAATCTGCTGGCATAACTCCTGGCCACTGAAAGGTGGAGGATCAGTTATCCTGAATGGTGAAGGCATTTGAACCACAGAATACTGGAATTGCTAGCTTCAAGGGCTGCATTATGTAAGTAATGGCTGACTGTAGAGATGGAACTAAAATGGCAGGCAGAACTGCCAGCTCCCTTAGCTCAAGGACTGCTGGGATATGGGTGGAGCATTCGGAGGACTCAGGTGCTCATCTAACAGGTCTGTGGTTAGCGTGTGGTTAAGGAAACTGGGAACCGGACAGGGTTAACAGCGTCGTGTGCAGCCATTCCACTTGTGGTTAGTGCTAATCACAGAGAAGCACAGTTAAGGTAACCACAGAGCCCTCAGTGTTGTCTGAACGGGCCCAGAGTAGATCAGGGTGTATCAAGGGGCTTTTGTTACTGCAATATGACATAGTAAATAAGGATTGCTAAGCCATACCTGGCTGCCAGTATTTCTTCTTCACCATCTTCCTTTGTATCTTCTTTATCATTGTCTCTTTCAGACTCATCTTCAATGTTTTGATCTATAAACAATTTGATGTATTGAAGACTTTACACCTCAGTCACTGTCAGCAGAGACCATACAAAAGTAAAATATGTTTCAACTAGTTGCAAATAGATTCCAAGAGTATTTTTACAACATTTTGGGAATGAAAGTATTTGCAAATGGAGATGTACGAGAACCTAATTACTCTGTTACCAGAAACATAGGTGGTATCAAGTTTTGGGCACAGCACAGTTAAGGTGCTAAAAGTGTGAATTATGAATAGATCATTTGGAAGAAAAATGAATAAATAGCTAAAAAGTGATATTCTTCCAAAATTTTGTTGGAGAACTACCTTCACCAAAAATGCATTAGACAACACTAAAATGTAACATCTCAACTATTAATGGTCAATATAATATTTCATTGGTATTGTTTGGTAGAGCCAAATATGATATGCTACATTGAGCAGAATTTTACACATACCTTGCTCAGGTGTGTCAGATGGATGGTTTTTGCTAAGGAAAGCAAAACAAAACTGTATTTAGGAAGACATTTAGTAATTAATATTGATATGCAATTATTCATATATCCAGCAATGACACATTAATATGGGGCTAATTAAAATATGTGTATTTTTTCACCATGCTGATACATTACAGATATAGTTAATAGCTGTGTTTGCCCTTGAATGTAATTCAATTCCTAAATTGGAATACTCCTGAGGAAATGACTGTAATCTGCAGTCTGTGCTAGACTGTATCAGTGCAGCAGACTTAAAGCTTAATTTAAATAAAGACAAGTGTAGGGAATAATCTAGCTTTCGCTAAATTATGCACAAAAACTTGCATATACCCTATCGTACTTTATTCATTAATAGCAGCAGCTCCTCTGCTTTTGGGTTTCAAAAGTGCCTTGCCATGCAAATGAGAGCACAGGTTGCTCTTTAGGGAAAGCAAGTTAAAAGCTCTATAGGCTAGTTGGAGTTAGTCACATTTCTCTGCACTGCAGCCAAAGGCAGCACACACCGATCAAAAAGGAGTTGGAACCTTTATTTGTGCTCCAGAACATGCTTCGCTTACCTATTTTGTGTTGATGATGCCAACTCCTCCAAAATATTTTCAGGAAGCAGCTTTCTTTTCTAAAAAGAACCACCTTTTGTAAGTCAAGATTACTTCTAAATGATCATTCCCAAACTAGCTCTCTGTCAACGTAACATTGGGCCTGTTGCATTTTGTTAAACCCTGCTCACTCACTAACCACAGTCGGACCATCTGCAGCAGGGTTGGCAACTCTAACTGTGGCTTAAAATGTTGTGTGCGACATCATGACTTGTGGTTAGTGCTAACCCCACAGAACCACAGTTTCGCTAACCACAGAGCCTGAAGTGTCATCTGAACAGGCCCATTAATTACAAAACTAGCCTTCAACTGAAAGTTTGTTATTAACATATGTTTAGGAGTGGACTGATTGCTCTCTAAGGGTGCAATCCTATACACGTTTAGGCAGGAAAAAAGTCCTACAACTCCAGGGAGAATGACTGGCCGGGGAAATCTGGGTGTTCATGCATAGGATTGTAGACTAAAAAAGTTTTATCTTGGGAGAGGGAAAGTAGGTTTCATGTGAAAATAAAATTCATTTAGTGTTTGCCCTTTTGTGCAAGATAGTTGGTTTGGATTCAACAGGTCCTAGATTAAAATCCCTGGGAGTTTCCGGCTTCACATGCCCCCCACCCACCAATCCCTGCAGTTACCACTATGGAGATAAAAGCATGAATCAAGTATAGTGAAAATATTTGCATTACTAAAGTCCAGTAGTTTGCATTAAGTGTAATAATTTAAATTAAAAGTCCAGACTAAGACAATATAAGAAGTCCAAGCTGAGTAAGGCAATCTAAGAGTCATATTTCACTTTAAAAAGAATTAAATGTCTTTCAAGATTTGCCAGAATCAGGAAAAACAGTTTCATGTACATTAGTATCTTAGGTACATAATTTTCTCATAAAAGTAAATGTTATAGAGATTATCTATGCAAATACAGGAGCAGCAAAGACACAACTAATGCTGTTTTTTAGTGTGTAGGATTTTGCTACATACAACATAACATATAAAACAACCTCCAAAACCAGAAAAAGGAGGTGCAACATTGTTACCTTTTGTTCTTTAAACAGTTCTTCTTTGCGCCTTCTCTTTTCTTTCAATATGGCCTTTTCTCTAAGAAAGTAAAAAAAGCAGGAGGAGGGGAGGGGAAAAAAATCAATGTGTATTTTTTTCACAGTGAATGATGGGTATATGTTTAAGCTGCTATCTATGTAAACAGTTAAAGTAGGTGGAGAATCTTTTTCCTGTTGAGACCCCTATTACCTTGGACGATATCCTATTGGGGGGAGTCCACATTCAACCAGTGGATGTGACCATAGCCAAGTGGGCAGTGACAGAACCTACAGTGGGTAGAGTTATAGATGCGATCTTACCTCTATTCAGTATGCTACAAGGCAGGGGGAGGGGGAGAAATCCATATCTTAACGTTCTCCTTCCCCTCCTTGTGCAAGTTTCCCTCCATCAGCTTTGTAGTTGGAGGACACAGCAGGATGGAGTAAACCATGTTAAAAACCTGGAGCAGGGCCATCGAGGGGGCGTAGCCTAGGTATAACCCAGGGGTACATGTTTGGCCTGCAGCCTGGAGGTTCCCTGCCTCGTGAGTTAAGGAGAAAGGGAGGCTGCTCACTTAATTATCACAACAGTTATAACTATCCACATTTGCAAGGGTGGGGGGAGGGAGGGAAAACATTTTATTATTATTATTATTATTATTATTTGAACAGAAACTGTATTTAGATTCATTTATATTAATCATCATTAACTTCACTTTCAACAAACAACATTTTACTGTAAAATTTGCCAACCCCCCTCAATATCAATACATTTCCATCCAGAATATTTGGCTAAGTTAGGAAGTAAAAAAAATAAAACTGAAAGTTGGATCCACGATCACTCATACTTAAAGTAGGCTCATTGAAATCAATTGGACTTATGTAAGTTATGTTAGTTACCTTAAATGCCAGTGATTTCAATGGATTTACTGTAAGTATGACTAAGTGAGGGTCCAACCCAAAATCTCTCTGGTGAAATCACAACAACCTTTTCCTTCATGTTGGCTCTATCTCTATGGAGAATGGATCTTCTGTTCTCTCCAGCACACAGTAAAATGGCCTTGGTGAACTCCTTGGATTTCCTAATTAAAGGAGCCAGAAGACTAAGCAACCACGTTAGTTGCTTCATGATTGCGTGCTTCGATTCCTACTTATTCATCCTCCCAGGCAAATTTCCTTACTGTTTTCCTGTCATAGAAATGAACGGTCCCTTGCAGCCCAGAGCTATTTAGCAACAGCAAATGCCGCTTTCTGTAACGACGTAAGCTTGAAAGGACATTTGTAGCGCTTGAAATGTGGACAGGAAAGGACGAAAGCATTGGGATAAGAAAACGTAACAGTGCTGCTGTTTCGGGTCCAGGACTCCGCGCTGACCGCCTCATCCTCTCCGGGGAGCTTAATGTGGCCACAGCAGTGGTCTGGGCAACGCCTCTCACCTACAGGATGGGGAGAGCAAAGGCGAGCACTGCCACCCCCAGAACAAGGAGGCTGCACCCACGAGCAAAACCACCGCATTGTGTCTCGCCACGCGACACCGGGATTCACACGTTCTGCCTTACCTGCGTGCGCGCTCCCCCGTCAACCGGCGTTCTTCCTCAGCCGCAACCCGCGCATTTTCGAAAGTCACCTCCTCGGGAGCCTCGTCACTCTCCTCCTCCTCCTCTGCTGAGGAAAGGGCGGCAGGAACCGGCTCCACGGTTTCTTTTCCTCCCCCCGCAGCGCCAGACCTCCGCGCCACCATCTTCCTCACTTAATTTCCGGCTGACGTTCCGTATCCCGGAAACAGCCTGGCGGAGGGAGGAAGGAGAACCATGCGCACGTGCGCCGTGTAGAACAAAATAAGCTCGGCTAGTCCATTAGAAAAATGTCGAAGTCCAACTTCCGGGCTGACTTGGGAAATTATTTCTTGAACTTCCCCGGAGCGGGGTGGGCAAGGCTGGTAGAGGTAGACATACGGAGATATAGTGGATGATCAGTTTGCGCTTTCTAAATAACGTCTTAGGTTTTATTTCGTGTGGAAATGTAATTTGAGTTTTTAAATCCTTAGAATTCGTATTACTGGATTATGGCAGCATATGTGGGGGGGACGCAATTTGCGTAGGTTGATTTCCGCTGCAACCTAAGGGATGTTGTGTATGGAGGGAATTAGGGCTGCAACTCAAAACCAGCCGCACCTTTAACTTTCAAAATTAAAAGTAGGCTACGTTACGGGGTTATCGTAGGCCACCCAAGCCCCTCCCCACAATCTGCATTTTGGGAAGAAAAGATGACAACCTCTTAAATGTTAAACACACACACACAATACGTCCTGATTTAGAAAGAGACTTTGTTACCACCTTTTGTTTCTGGGCGGACACCCTATTGTCTAATCACAGCCACAGTAACATTCTGGATTTCAACTCCCCCTTCTGCTGAAGGGGGGGGGAAATATAAAAAGCAACCCGGAAGTTGTGTTTCCAGAAAGGCCGATTGTCTCTCTAACCGTGTCCTATATCTATTAAGGGGTCAAGAAGGGAAAGCGTAGTTTATTCATGTAGGTCACGTGGCAAAGGGTCCCGATCCCGCCGCGATGCAGGAACAATGGCGGGTATCAGGTTGATATCGGAAGTTCAGGCTGTGTGTTACTTGAGTGGGCTGCCTAGCAACATTTTTCAAATTAACAGCAGAGTTTATTTTCTTTTATGTAAGCGGTACAAAACATGGGCATTAAAATGTATCCCATCTGTAAAATACCCTTTCTCACCAAAAGCTACTTTGACGTGGTGCCGGAAGACTGCTGTCCAGTGTAATTGCACATAGGGGCATCAGTCTGTAGTGCTCTCTTAACATTTCCTGACTTTTATTTTTAAAAGTCTCGTTTTATCTTTAAAGACCAACAAACTCATCTGTGGCAAAAGCTTATACCACAATAAACCTATCAGCCATTAAGGTAGCAGAAATTCATGTTGATATTTTTTTCCCCAAAGATGCTCAATATTTAAAACAGCCAGTATCCATCTTCACAACTCAACCAACCAAACTTATTAAGATACCTCCAGGACTGCATTCCCTCTTCATCTTGCCAGATGGCACCAGTCTAAAACACTGGATTTTCATAACCAAAACAAATACAAATAAACACACATTGTTTTGGAGAAAGCCCTCTTCCCTGCCCATTCAAACCATAGTTTGACATATAGACTGGGAGGTCTATTATCCAAACCTTTATGATGTAAATATTTTATCTTTCATATAAGTTTACTCAGAACTCCCAGAGTATATAGCCTTAGTGTTGCATCAAAATAAGGTTCCTTTACTTGTCACAGCTGTGTAAATGGGTTAATGTAGCATTTTTCAACAGAAAAAGTTGCATCTACTGAAATTTTCCCCTCTACAAAAATGTTCAAAGGAACAGTTCAGGGTCAATGTGATTTTGTTTAACTATAGCTATTATTTCATCCAAATCTTAATTGATATACCATCAAAACAAAAGGTTCAGAGAGTATGAATAAATGATGAAATCTCCCAATCGAGAGAATAGTGGGGTCTCTAGGGATCTGTATTGGGACCAATGTTTTTCAACCTCTTCATAAATGATCTGGAATTAGGAGTAAGCAGCGAAGTGGCCAACTTTGCCGATGACAACAAATTATTTAAGGTGGTTAAAACAAAAGGATTGTGAGGAGCCCCAAAAGGATCTCTCCAAACTGGGAGAATGGGCATCCTAATGGCAAATGCAGTTCTATGGAAGCAAAAAAATCCAAGTTCAGGGATAACCTGATGGGATCTGAGTGAGGGGCAACTGACCAAAAAAGAGATCTTGGTGTTGGGCGGACAGCTCAATGAAAGTATCAACCCAGTGTGTGACCACTGTAAAGAAGGTAAACTCCATGTTAGGCATTATTAGAAAAGGAATTAAGAATAAAACTGCCAGTGTCATTCTGCCTGGTGTGACCACATTTAGAATGCCACTCCTAAAAAAAGATATTGTAGAGCTACAAAAAGTGCAGAAAAGAGCAACCAAAATGACCAAGGGGCTGGGGCATCTCCCCTATAAGAAAAGGTTACAACAGCTGTAATTGTTTAGCTTGGAAAAAAGGACAAGGGCAGACATGATAAGAGGTATACAAAATTGTGCATGGTGTGGAGAATGTGGGTAGTGAGACATTTTTCTCCCTCTCATACTGCTAGAATTCCATGAAATCAGTCACTCCATGAAGCTGATTGGTGGGATTCAGGACAGATAATAGGAAGTACTTCACACAGTGTATAATGAAATTCACTATCACAAGTTGTAGTGATGGCCCCCACTTTGGATGGCTTTAAAAGGGGGTTGGATAAATTCCTGGAGAAGGCTATCAATGGCTACTAGTCTTGATGCCTATGTGCTACCTCCAATATCAGGCAGTAAGCCTAAATACACCAGTTGCAGGGGAACATAGGCGGAAGGGTGCTATTGAACCTGTGTCTTGCTTGTGGGCTCCTGGTCAACAGTTGTTGGCCACTGTGTGAACAGAGTGCTGGACTAGATCGATCCTTGGTCTGATCCAGCATAGTTCTTCTTATGTTCTTAAGGTTAGTCTGTATTATTCAAATTTACTTATTCTAATAAAATACTTCTCAAGCTGAAATTGCCTGCTTTTTGGAACACATTAGGGAATGAAAGTTTCAAGTAGTTACTAGTGGAATGAATTAGTACAGGAAGGAAGCTCATTGTCCCTCTTCTCCTATGAGAAAGCTTCCGCTTAGCACAGGTCCCCTCTACAAGGATTCGCTTTTGCGCCTGGTTAGGCGATTATGCGCATAATCGCTGAAGCACATTTACGCCTAATCCCTCTGCACGAGAGGCGGCAAGAGGCGGCAAAGCGCATTAACA